>CM060411.1:184412657-189212657 GCA_030545235.1 Helianthus tuberosus | reverse complement strand
AAATTTAAAATTATATAGGATAGGATCCCCCCCCCCCCGATTATTTTTCCTAAATTGTATATCCTAAATATTTATAAACTTTGTATATAAATGATGGGTAGTTTGGTAAATATACACTTTGTTTTATTTGGAACCATTATTATTTGACCCGACTTGAATCGAATCGCCCACCCGACCCGAAACATAACGATAGGAATTTTTTTTGGGTCACATCACTTTACGCCCCCTTGAAACTTTTGGTCAAGCTCCGCCACTGAAACCTCGACAATTTGCTCCTTTTTTAAAAATAAACGATATTGAAGGTTTTATTTGAGGGTGGCATTTATGTGGGTTTGGGTTTACTGGCTGGTATCACCTAGCCTGAACACTACTTGTTTAGTTTAGTTAGTCGTGTAGAAATAGCCAACTTTAATCTGGAAACACTTAGCCCATGTAATCTGGCCACGACTTCTGTAACCCGTTCATCTAGGAAGATCAAACGGATTGGTCGGGTTAACTGCCTATAATTAAACTGGCTGAGTTTATAATTTGCAACTTATTAATTTAAGAGTAAAGTACACGGATGGTCCCTGTGGTTTACCAAAATTTTGGATTAGGTCCCTTGCTTTCCAAAAGTACATAGATGGTGGCATGCACTTTGTAACACATATAGTCCCCAACTTTGCCAAAAGTCACATGAATGGTCCCTGTGGTTTGCACTTTGTGGCACATCTAGTCTTTAACTTGGACCTGCCAAAAGATTTAGATTTGTTGGCTAGTGATTGAATGTTACAAAGTACAAACCACATGGACCATCTGTGTACTTTTGAAAAGATAGGGACCAAATCCAAATTTTTGGTAAACCACAGGGACCATCCGTGTACTTCACTCTTAATTATAATTCTAATTTTAAACTAGTTGGTGGGTTTGCCCAGTTTATCGACAATCAAAGCCAAACACGACTTATTTAAAAGGATTAATTTCATATATACCCTTGTAAACTTGAAAAATTTCATATATACCCAACAAAAACAAAAAATATCATATATCCCCTTACAAAAACTAAAAATGTCATATATGCCCTTACAAAATTGCTAAAATATCAAATACACCCAATTTATTAAAAACAATCCAATAATAATCATTTTACACATATTTTTTTAACTTCTAAGTTTTCATATATGCTCATCTTTTAACTTCATATTTTTATATAACACATTTTAAGCTTAAATTTATTTTTACCCTTTTTTGTTTTTATTTTTTCCATAAACAATAGTATTCTCCATATATGTAATATTGAAGCTAAATAAATTAAGCTAGAAAAGAGTAAATATAATATTTGAAGTTAAATGTCATATATGAGATTTCAAAGTTATAGAAAAATAAAGGTAAAATTGTCTTTTATTTTAGAGTAAACTGCCATTTTGGTCCTTGTGGTTTGGCTAGTTTTGCCACTTTAGTCCAAATCTCAAACTTATTACATCTGGGTCCCTGTGGTTTGCATTTTGTTGCCATTTTAGTCCAAAATTCAAAAACCCCATTTGTTTAACTGTTACAACCTCCTATTTTGTCCTTTAGTGCAGGGACATTTTGGTCATTTTTTAAATTTCATTTGTTTTAGTTTTTTAATATATATTGAGGATGATGATGTTGGGGATGATGATGATCATAATCAGTTCTCTCTCTCTCTCTCTATAGCACCATAACTGCCACCTCCTCCCTCTCCCTCTCTCTCTTCTCTCTCTCTATAGCACCACCACCACCGCCACCTCCTCCCCCTTCCCACCACCACCACCACCACCACCGTGAACTCCACCACCGCCACCACTGAAACCCTAAAGCGCCACCACCGCTGTCACCATCAAAGCCGATACTGAAACCCTAAACCGCCGGAAGTTTAGCAGATCTGGAACCTTCTATGTTCGATCTACGATGGTGTAGCAAAATTATTGTTGAAAACCAGGTAAATAATCTGCTTTTACAGTGTGGTCAGAGACGGTGGTGGTGGAGGGGAGACGGTGGTGGAGGGTGTACGGTGGTGTGACACCTGTGTCACTCCAACCATCAAACAAATGCCAAACCAATGAAATATTGTATTTCATACTTGGGATTTGTAAAAATATGTGTATCGTTTGCACATATCAATTCTTGTTCGATTTCAAACTCTATATCACTTTCTGGAAGGTTATACACGCACTGATGCGTAAATATAACCAGTTTAATGTAACGAACACTCCGGAATAGTGAAATAGGCTTAACATACCTTAAATAACCTTTACTTAACTTAGAAATAAGTTTTGAAGGCTTTGGTATGGCAAAATCAAGTTAAATCGCTTACAGGGACTAAAGTTGACAAACTGCGAAAGTATGCCAATTTGAACTGTAACAGACATTCCGGAACATGAACATAAGTTAAACACACCCTAAATATCCTTTACATAGCTTAGAAATAGGCTTTTAGGGGTTCGGTGTGCTAAAATAAACTTTTGTGTCATTCAGGGACTAAAAGCGTCAAAAAGTGCACAAGTTTGCATTTTCGCGCATAACTTACGTTCTGAATACATCCGGACATCCAAAAATTTATGTAAGCACTAAAATATTTTATTTTAGTGTTTGGCATAAGAAAAATCCATTCGTTTCGTCATTTGGATCGTTTTTCGCGCTTATGCGCATTCCGTCGTAATTAAGCGAACATCGCGTTCGTACGACCAAACGAACTGACATCCGACATATTTTTGAGCATTTTTCATGTCCACAATGTTTAGGCATCATTTTAGGGCCTTAAAGTTGGCTTTACGGGCCTTAGAAGTGTCGGGAATGGCCTTAAACACGTGCAGGGGCTGAAACTGTCATTTTTTAAAGTTATATGCTGATCAGAAGGGCCATGCGGCCCGCATTAGATTTGTCTGATCCTGAAGCGGGCCGCCTCAGCCTCCCAGAACAGATCAGAACAAACAGTCAGCATATTCCAGCTGTTTTAACCACAACCACAAGCTCACAACTTGCCTATTCAGCTGATAAGGACCATTTTTAGCCACCACAACTTTGCAATACATGTACGGGTAGGATTCGAGCACAGTTTCCATGAAACGATCTTAACGGTTACCCGAAAACTATAAATACCCCACCCCACAACTTCAAAAACCACTAGAATTTTGATCTTAGAAACTCTAAGTTGAAACCATTGTTTCATACCTGAGATTCTTGGATCGAGATTAGCATTCGGGGACCCTTCGTAAGTATTCTTTCGTTCTTTTCTTTCTTTTATTGCTTTTTGAGTCAGAAAGTCAAACTTTGTTTGACTTTCAGCATTGACCAGCTTATGGTCAATGCGAAGTTCGTTTGAACTTCGCAACGTGAGTGTAATCACGTTGGTTATAGTCCCTTGGGACTATGCCTACTGATTACCACGTTGTCTAGGGTCGTAGGGTAAGCGATCTAATAAATCGCTTATACCTCGAACCCGACCCATTTGGTCGATCATTAGGATCCGACCAAATACTTTAGGTGACCATAGTATATAGGGAATAACCTTCCGAGGTTATACCTTATGGTCACATCGTTTAAATAGTTGTATGATAGGTAGTTTATATGCCTTAGGTAAATTACCAGAATACCCTTTTCATGTATAATTGGTAATTTAGCATATGTAACCTAAAATTTTGTCACACAACTGATTATGTAACATGTTTAGGCATATAACACTTGTCATAGGATTAGTTAGACGTTCCGAACGCGTTTCACGCGAACGACGCGTTAAAGTAGCATAAGCTACCTAAACGGGTCGTAATGGGTCGTAAGCTTTTAGGTTAGGTTTCATTTAGCATGTAGGCTTTGATAAACCATATGACACGAGTCTCTATACTCGTTTGGTTTACAAACCCTCATTCTATCTAAATCCTCCGATTTAGGTCCGGTTTATTAACATAGTTACCTATATTAGGTGCCGTTTGATATCCGTGATCTCTAGCATTGTTTGGTTGCCACTCAAGGACTACTGAGCATTCTCAAGTGAGTACATAGACCCCTCTTTTACTGTTTTCCAAACTATTTTGGGGTGGAACACATGTGCCTACTTGTTACTTTCGTGCTTTCCTGTTTTCACATCATATACTTGCTATGTTCATTAGTACAATTATAGTACATGTTTTACATTACATTTAATGCTACGTATGTCTATTGTTGCATACTTAGTACAGGTCACATGCTACGTATGTCTATTATTGCATACTTAGTACAGGTCACATGCTATGTATGTCTATTGTTGCATACTTAGTACAGGTCACATGCTACGTATGTCTATTGTCGCATGCTTAGTACATTTGTTATTCATCACATGCTTACATTTTGGATACATATTACATGATTTACATTAGACATGAACATTTTACTTTGATAGTTTGGTTTGAGTAAGTGATTAAGTAACGAGGCGTGTGTAATATGATACAAGCATGGTGGATACGCCGCTGGTACTTCCTATATATAAGTGTTTGTATGGTATTACATGTCGTAGCGTTATTTGAATCATTTCAGTTTGAGACATATAACATTTTATACAAATAACATATTTTTCACAAGACATTGTTTTACAAACAACTTATCTTATACAAACTCATTTTACATGGTTATTCATTTAACCTTACATTTATTTATACATATCATCTGATCTTATCGTTTTTCAAATGATTTACAAGACAAAGCAAATTACAAGGTTCATGACTAAACATTTTCTCAAACATAAGTCATGAATCCTATTTTCACAAAACCTATGTATCTCACAGGCATTTTTATGCTGACGTACCTATTTTCACATGTGTTTTCAGGAGATGATGCATAGGACTTATCAAGACATACTTAGGCGGACCTGTGCCTTAGTGACTTAAAACGAGACAAGAACTAGTTAATTTATGTTATGTACTCTTTATTTCTTGTTTAAAGACAATGTAATTCGCTTGTTTAATGAATAAAACGAAACTTTAATTGCCATGGATTTGAAACATTAATTCTGTTACAACACTCCCCGACGTTTCCGCCACGTTTTGTATGTTCTACGTGGTCGGGGTGTGAAAGAAAAGATGGTATCAGAGCCAATGGTTATAGGGAATTAGGTTATTAGTAATGCTTTGACCTAGTCTATAACCTTTCTAGGACCCTAACGCGAGTTTACTTGCGTTTAGTCATAAAACAATACCGTCACCTATCCTTAGGCGACAATCACAACAAGAACATAAATTTCAAAACCGCTTTGAAAACTAATCATCTGTTCTAGGATGATTGATTACTAGGTTTTGAACCCTCTATTGTAAGGTTTTGAACCCTCTGTTATATGGTTTTGAACCCCTTTGAATTTTCAAAATCTCGTCAAGGTTTTGGGTTTTAAATAATGTGAACACGTGCAAACTGGAAGGGTGAATGCCTGTATTCTGGGTTTTCTGTCTAGGCAAGCACTTCGTATACATCTCATCAGACGCGAGACCAGTTGTGCTTACCTGGGAATTCTTGGGATGAGTGTTCTCTTATAGGCGAGCATGTCTTCGCGATACATTATTTTTGACCTATTTACTTTGATTAATCACCGAGGTCGTTTGTTGCTTCGTAGTAACAAACAAATGACCACTATCCTTGCTTTCATCAGATTTGTTTCATCTCATTCTTTTCGTCTAAATTCTCTCACTCGTTTCCTTTCATGTTTCCTCTTTTAGAATGCCTCCACGACGCGAAAATCCGGTATCTATTGACGATCTGGCAGCTGTCATTACACAGCAAATAACTGCTGCAATTCCGACCATCGTTGCCCAATGTCACCAAGCTATCAACAACAATAATGCCCTCTGCAACTTCAAGACGTTTAACTCGGCTAAGCCATCAAAGTTTTCTGGGTCTCAAGGAGCGACTGCACTTCTGCAATGGTTCGAGAGTCTAGAGAGCACCTTCAGGCATGTTCAATGTCCAAATGAGCGAAAGGTAGACTTCGCATCTAGTGTCTTTGAGAAACGAGCTTTGACGTGGTGGAACGGTGTGGTGAGAGATAGGGGTGCCGAAGTGGCACTGGCCCAAACGTGGGAAGAACTTCGAGCACTAATGATGAAGGAATTCTGTCCTCGTCACGAGATCAGGGCTTTGGAAAGGGAATTTGACGATCTTAAGCAAGACAGCGGTGAACATCGAGCATACACTGATCGATATGAGGAGCTGAGCCTGTTGTGTCCTACCATGGTTACGCCTTTGGATAAGGCAATCGAAAAATACATTGATGGTCTCCCTGACTCAGTTCAAGACATTGTTACTGGTAGTAACCCCACTACGGTTAGGCAGGCCATTGAGCTATCTGCAACCTTGACTGAATCTCAGATCAGGAAACATAAGCTTTTCCGAAAGGGTGACAAGAAACTGGTCGAGGAATCGAAACCAATTGAGGAATCAAAGACCATGGATGAACAGACTGGATCCCCTGAGCAGTCAAAGAAGCGAAAGGCTTCTCAGAACTTCGCCATGGTTACTCACAATGATCAAGCCGTCCCCAACCAACCAGCTCAACCCCGTACTAGGAAGCCATACAATGGAACTTCACCCTTGTGCAACCAATGTGGCCTACATCATCATGCCAATGTGAAGTGCCGCGAATGCCAAATTTGTGGACGTAAAGGTCATACATCAAAAGTTTGCGTAGCAGCAGTTGCACCAAATCAAGCTAACAACAATCCTGCTTAAGCTCGTTTTCCACCAGGTTCTTGCTACAAGTGTGGCGAGATGGGAAATTTCCGAAGAAATTGCCCAAAGCTTGCCAATGCTAATCCAGCACAGAGATGAGCATCTGACCGACTAGAAGACAACACTCTTTAGAAATAATCATGTCTTATGTATTATTTTCTTTTGTTGTCAAGGTCCATGAAACAGTTGTTATCATTGTTTATAAATAAATCTTTTATTTACATTACAATGTATTTATGTGGTTGTATGTATAAACCACATATCTTTTACAATACCGACAATCAAGGAACCGTATTCCTTAAAGGACAGACTACCCCCAAACTTTCTTCCACTTTATGATTTCTTGCATTTTCCATGAAATTCCTAAGTACCCGTTTCTTCTAAGGAAAACGAAGTACAAGGCGCAAGTTACACCACTGGACGAATACCCAAAGTACCACTATAAATCCTTAATAGGGTACCTTAGGGGTATTTTCGTGAATCCTAAAATCGTTGTGTCCCTTAATTCAGATATTATGTTTCTTTGAAAACAAAATCGAATTTTTGGAAGATTTTCATATCTTTTCAGATAGACCCCAGAGGACATGGAAGTCCATTGACTGGTTTCCATATCCATTTTCAATCGATAACAAGTTAATAACAAATTAAACAACTATGTGATTACGTGCTTATGTGTTCCCTTTTATGTTCTTGTGTAATCCAAGTTTTGTTATCTAAATCCTTGTAGAATCTTCCATATCTTTGTGTATTATATTAAATCCTCAATGGGCTTTTACGTAATAGTAAAGACCCTTGGATTATATTGTACTATTCCATGATTAGACCCCTAGAGAGGTCTAGTTAAACAGATTGATCCAAAAATCTGGTTAGGAATATCATGTGATGAGATAGCTGAAAGGACTCCTTGGTGGCTTAATTAAAAGGACCTTATGGTAGTCTAGTTACACTCATCACAGGTTTGATTTTCCTCCCCTAAAACATTTCAAGACAAACTGTGCGGACTATGCAAGGAATTATGTAATTATGGATGCATACATAATTATGGAATTCAGTGCACAGAAACCACAGCAAGTTTTGTCATGTATCTGGAGTTAACCATGTTCATTTTTGTTTATGAAGAAATGGTGAAAAATGACTCATTCTGTTCATTTTTGTTTCTGAAGATGTTGTGAAAAATGACTTATTCTGTTCATTTTCGTTTCTGAAGATGTTGTGGAAAATGACTCGTTCTGTTCATTTTCGTTTCTGAAGAGGTTGTGAAAAATGACTCGTTCTGTTCATTTTCGTTTCTAAAGAAATCGTGGAAAATGACTCGTTTCGTTCATTTTCGTTACTGAAGAAAATGACTCATTTCCGTTCATTTTCGTTGCTGAAAAATATCCATCGAGGGAAATGAATATCCTTGTTTATTCCTTCATGTTCCTTTTTCTAAAGAATGCCTGTTGAAAATTAATCATTTCATTCATTTTCGGTTCTGAAGAATGTCCGTTAAGGAAATGTCAGGATTATGCCTTTCATATCTCTGGTGGTTATTTGACACAAAGCCACAAATAGACTCCTACGAATGAATTTCGGGACGAAATTTCCTAAAGTAGGGGAGACTGTGACACCTGTGTCACTCCAACCATCAAACAAATGCCAAACCAATGAAATATTGTATTTCATACTTGGGATTTGTAAAAATATGTGTATCGTTTGCACATATCAATTCTTGTTCGATTTCAAACTCTATATCACTTTCTGGAAGGTTATACACGCACTGATGCGTAAATATAACCAGTTTAATGTAACGAACACTCCGGAATAGTGAAATAGGCTTAACATACCTTAAATAACCTTTACTTAACTTAGAAATAAGTTTTGAAGGCTTTGGTATGGCAAAATCAAGTTAAATCGCTTACAGGGACTAAAGTTGACAAACTGCGAAAGTATGCCAATTTGAACTGTAACAGACATTCCGGAACATGAACATAAGTTAAACACACCCTAAATATCCTTTACATAGCTTAGAAATAGGCTTTTAGGGGTTCGGTGTGCTAAAATAAACTTTTGTGTCATTCAGGGACTAAAAGCGTCAAAAAGTGCACAAGTTTGCATTTTCGCGCATAACTTACGTTCTGAATACATCCGGACATCCAAAAATTTATGTAAGCACTAAAATATTTTATTTTAGTGTTTGGCATAAGAAAAATCCATTCGTTTCGTCATTTGGATCGTTTTTCGCGCTTATGCGCATTCCGTCGTAGTTAAGCGAACATCGCGTTCGTACGACCAAACGAACTGACATCCGACATATTTTTGAGCATGTTTCATGTCCACAATGTTTAGGCATCATTTTAGGGCCTTAAAGTTGGCTTTACGGGCCTTAGAAGTGTCGGGAATGGCCTTAAACACGTGCAGGGGCTGAAACTGTCATTTTTGAAAGTTATATGCTGATCAGAAGGGCCATGCGGCCCGCATTAGATTTGTCTGATCCTAAAGCGGGCCGCTTCAGCCTCCCAGAACAGATCAGAACAAACAGTCAGCATATTCCAGCTGTTTTAACCACAACCACAAGCTCACAACTTGCCTATTCAGCTGATAAGGACCATTTTTAGCCACCACAACTTTGCAACACATGTACGGGTAGGATTCGAGCACGGTTTCCATGAAACGATCTTAACGGTTACCCGGAAACTATAAATACCCCACCCCACAACTTCAAAAACCACTAGAATTTTGATCTTAGAAACTCTAAGTTGAAACCATTGTTTCATACCTGAGATTCTTGGATCGAGATTAGCATTCGGGGACCCTTCGTAAGTATTCTTTCGTTATTTTCTTTCTTTTATTGCATTTCGAGTCAGAAAGTCAAACTTTGTTTGACTTTCAGCATTGACCAGCTTATGGTCAATGCGAAGTTCGTTTGAACTTCGCAACGTGAGTGTAATCACGTTGGTTATAGTCCCTTGGGACTATGCCTACTGATTACCACGTTGTCTAGGGTCGTAGGGTAAGCGATCTAATAAATCGCTTATACCTCGAACCCAACCCATTTGGTCGATCATTAGGATCCGACCAAATACTTTAGGTGACCATAGTATATAGGGAATAACCTTCCGAGGTTATACCTTATGGTCACATCGTTTAAATAGTTGTATGATAGGTAGTTTATATGCCTTAGGTAAATTACCAGAATACCCTTTTCATGTATAATTGGTAATTTAGCATATGTAACCTAAAATTTTGTCACATAACTGATTATGTAACATGTTTAGGCATATAACACTTGTCATAGGATTAGTTAGACGTTCCGAACGCGTTTCACGCGAACGACGCGTTAAAGTAGCATAAGCTACCTAAACGGGTCGTAATGGGTCGTAAGCTTTTAGGTTAGGTTTCATTTAGCATGTAGGCTTTGATAAACCATATGACACGAGTCTCTATACTCGTTTGGTTTACAAACCCTCATTCTATCTAAATCCTCCGATTTAGGTCCGGTTTATTAACATAGTTACCTATATTAGGTGCCGTTTGATATCCGTGATCTCTAGCATTGTTTGGTTGTCACTCAAGGACTACTGAGCATTCTCAAGTGAGTACATAGACCCCTCTTTTACTGTTTTCCAAACTGTTTTGGGGTGGAACACATGTGCCTACTTGTTACTTTCGTGCTTTCCTGTTTTCACATCATATATTTAAAATTTTGCAGGGGTATATATGATATTTTGCAAGTTTGTAGGGGTATATATGAAATTGCCCCTATTTAATAAACGGGTAGGCAGGCTGACCTGTTTGCTATCTCAACCTATTTGAACCCCAACCCTAGCACGTCTAGCCTTATGTCGAATTCCTATTTTTTCATTCATTAAATATACACCATGAGCGACTTTGGCCTGTTTAACCCGTTAAGCTAGTTTCCTTTATGGGCTACCTTTGCTATTAACTTGTTTCACTTGTTAGAGTTAAAAACATTTTCCATTTTTTTAGTAAATGGGTTGAAATTGTTACACTCAGATATTTTTTTACTAAAGTAAAAGATTTATAATTGAACAGGACGACATTTGTGCACTCTGCCAGTGGAGCCAAATATCGGGAAAATGCTTCTTATGGGGTCGATTTTCCAATGTGTTAATCCGGCATTAACAATTGCTGCTGCTCTTGCATCTCGCAGTCCATTTGTTCTTCCAATTAACCGGAAAGAGGAAGCTGATGAAGCAAAAAGATTCTTTGCTGGTGATTCATGCAGGTCAGAATCTTCTAGAAGCTTTTAATAATACAAGTTCTTATCAATCATCATGCTAAAAGTTTTAACTTGTGTGGTTAATGCAGTGACCACATAGCCCTTCTTAAAGCATTCGAAGGGTGGAAGGAAGCGAAAAAGTCCGGAAATGAAAAATCATTTTGTTGGGAGAATTTCTTGTCGGTTCAAACGTTAAAAATGATCAGCGACATGCGGCTTCAGTTTCTTGATCTCTTGTCTGATATTGGCTTTGTAGATAAGTCAAAGGGTGCAAATGTAAGATACTAATCGAAAAGTTGGTAGTTTCGTTATATTTACTAATGAATGGATCAATTCAGGTTATTTTTATCTCTAACGGGCCAAATGGGTAAAAGAAAGTCCAATAGGAACAAAGTCAAGTGGGTCGAGCTGGTCAAACGGGTCGTTAACTCCATCCATTTTTTAACGTTATGTCAAGGGTATTTTTCGACTTTTTAGACATTTTTTTGTGATGATTAAAGGGTTTGGGTGGGGAGAAAGTCAACAGAGGTGGATCTTTATCTCTTGTAGTGTTTTTTATTTTAATAAAAATGTCTAAAAAGACGGAAATGCCCCTCATTTAACGTTAAAATATAGATGGAGTTAACGAGGCGGATGAAAAAGGCAAGATTTCAAATCTTTTTGGATTCAGACGCAGAAAAACAAACATTTGGACGAAAGTCGCAAAAATGGTCAAACCTCAGGGACGAAAATGACATTTTACTCTATATAGAATATTGTTTAACATAATTTGTTTTTTGTAATCATATCTCATGGCGGTAGTTTTTAAATTCTTTTTAACAAGGATGTTAGAGCATTCACATCCTAACCATCAAATTATGTGAGGAGGGGTTTTTATATTATAAAGGGTATAAAAAGTGGTTGTGAGTAGAGGAGAGAGAAAATGTTACTGTTCATCTGTATATTTGGGGGGACACTGTTCACCCGTTATAATTTTTTAATATATTTTGAAAGTGGTTGTGAGTGAAAGTGAGAGAAAAATGTAATGATAATATTATTTAATTGAAAGGAGAGAGAAAAAGTATTTGTTTTTAGTGGAAATATATTGATATAAGAGTTGTTTTTTAGTGGAATGTATGTATAATTTGATGGATTGGATGTGAATGCTCTTACGTGTCAGCCCAATCTTTACACTTATTTACCCTTTTGTCCTGTTATCCTTCCCCTCCGACCCGCCCATTTGGTTTGTACAAGATTTTTGTAACCCTTCATGTTCATACTTCATATGCTTTCGCTTTTCAATGGCGTTCGAATTATAATTTTTGTATGTGTTTTCAGGTTTATAACCAATACAGTGATGACATGGAAATGGTATGTGCAATACTATGTGCCTGGCTCTACCCGAATGTGGCTCAATGCAAAAGAAGAGGAAAACGAACAGCACTGTACACCAAAGAAGTCGGAAAAGTTGATATTCATCCTGCATCGGTGAACGCAGGTGTCCATATATTCCCTCTTCCGTATTTGGTATATAGTGAAAAGGTGAAAACCAGCAGCGTATACATTCGGGACTCCACAACTATATCAGATTATGCTTTGCTAATGTTTGGTGGTAATCTAATTCCAAGCAAAAGCGGAGACGGAATTGAGATGCTTGAAGGGTATCTTCAGTTTTCTGCGTCCAAGAGTGTGTTGGGATTGATAAAGGTACGTTTTTTAGTTAGATGCGGCTATATGGGTCGGATAACCATATCAAATTGACCCGTCTTTTAAGCTAATGTCTAATGGTATTACTTGTTTGGCCTTTTAGAATTAGAACACAATTCAAATTGACACATTCACAATTAAACCAGCCAACGTCGTCAACTTTATTATTTTACCAGTCCATGGCCAAACTAGTTATATCTATAACTAGTTTTTTTACCTACCGCGCTTTGCGGCGCCGCTGTACGCAAAATGATAATGTATAGACTACAATCGACCAGACACGTTTTCGAACTAAATTTACTGTCCAAACTAAATTGTCTTTTGTTAAATTGTTTTCAATGAATTGGGTATATATGATATTTCAACTACTTTGTAAGGGTATATATGATATTTAAAATTTTGTAGGGGTATATATGATATTTTGCAAGTTTGTAGGGGTATATATGAGATTACCCTTGGGTAGGCAGGTTGACCTGTTTACTATCTCAACCTATTTGAACCCCAACCCTAGCACGTCTAGCTTTATGTCGAATTCCTATTATTTCATTCATTAAATATACACCATGAGCGACTTTGGCCTGTTTAACCTGTTAAGCTAGTTTCCTTTATGGGCTACCTTTGCTATTAACTTGTTTCACTTGTTAGAGATAAAATCATTTTCCATTTTTTTAGTAAATGGGTTGAAATTGTTACACTTAGATTTTTTTTTTTACTAAAGTAAAAGATGTATAATTGAACAGGACGGCATTTGTGCACTCTGCCAGTGGAGCCAAATATCGGGAAAATGCTTCTTATGGGGTCGATTTTCCAATGTGTTAATCCGGCATTAACAATTGCTGCCGCTCTTGCATCTCGCAGTCCATTTGTTCTTCCAATTAACCGTAAAGAGGAAGCTGATGAAGCAAAAAGATTCTTTGCTGGTGATTCATGCAGGTAATCTTCTAGAAGCTTTTAATAATACAAGTTCTTATCAATCATCATGCTAAAAGTTTTAACTTGTGTGGGTAATGCAGTGACCACATAGCCCTTCTTAAAGCATTCGAAGGGTGGAAGGAAGCGAAAAAGTCCGGAAATGAAAAATCATTTTGTTGGGAGAATTTCTTGTCGGTTCAAACGTTAAAAATGATCAGCGACATGCGGCTTCAGTTTCTTGATCTCTTGTCTGATATTGGCTTTGTAGATAAGTCAAAGGGTGCAAATGTAAGATTCTAATCGAAAAGTTGGTAGTTTCGTTATATTTACTTATGAATGGATCAATTCAGGTTATTTTTATCTCTAACGGACCGAATGGGTAAAAGAAAGTCCAATAGAAACAAAGTCAAGTTTGTTGAGCTGGTCAAACGGGTCGTTAACTCCATCCATTTTTTAACGTTATGTCATGGGTGTTTTTCGACTTTTTAGACATTTTTTTGTGATGATTAAAGGGTTTGAGTGGGGAGAAAGTCAACAGAGGTGGATCTTTATCTCTTGTAGTGTTTTTTATTTTAATAAAAATGTCTAAAAAGACGGAAATGCCCCTCATTTAACGTCAAAAAATAGATGGAGTTAACGAGTCGGATGAAAATGGCAAGATTTCAAACCTTTTGGATTCAGACGCGGAAAAACAAACATTTGGACGAAAGTCGCAAAAGTGGTCAAACCTCAGGGACGAAAATAACATTTTACTCTATATAGAATATTGTTTAACATAATTTGTTTTGTAATCATATTTCATGGCGGTAGTTTTTAAATTTTCTTTAACAAGGATGTTACGGGTCAGCCCAATCTTTACACTTAGTTACCCTTTTGTCCTGTTATCCTATCCCTCCGACCCGCCCATTTGGTTTGTACAAAATTTTTGTAACCCTTCATGTTCATACTTCATATGCTTTCGCTTTTCAATGTCTTTCGAATTATAATTTTTGTATGTGTTTTCAGGTTTATAACCAATACAGTGATGACATGGAAATGGTATGTGCAATACTATGTGCCGGGCTCTACCCGAATGTGGCTCAATGCAAAAGAAGAGGAAAACGAACAGCACTGTACACCAAAGAAGTCGGAAAAGTTGATATTCATCCTGCATCGGTGAACGCAGGTGTCCATATTTTCCCTCTTCCGTATTTGGTATATAGTGAAAAGGTGAAAACCAGCAGCGTATACATTCGGGACTCCACAAATATATCAGATTATGCTTTGCTAATGTTTGGTGGTAATCTAAATCCAAGCAAAAGCGGAGATGGCATTGAGATGCTCGATGGGTATCTTCAGTTTTCTGCGTCCAAGAGTGTGTTGGGATTGATAAAGGTACGTTTTTTAGTTAGATGCGGCTATATGGGTCGGATAACCATATCAAATTGACCCGTCTTTTAAGCTAATGTCTAATGGTATTACTTGTTTGGCCTTTTAGAATTAGAACACAATTCAAATTGACGCATTCACAATTAAACCAGCCAACGTCGTCAACTTTATTATTTTACCAGTCCATGGCCAAACTAGTTATATCTATAACTAGTTTTTTTACCTACCGCGCTTTGCGGCGCCGCTGTACGCAAAATGATAATGTATAGACTACAATCGACCAGACACGTTTTCGAACTAAATTTACTGTCCAAACGTATGATGACTCAAATTTATACTCAAAACGTATTACATTTGACCTGACTTGTTTTCAAACAAAATTTACGTCAAGACGTGGTCCAACTCAAAACGTACATAAAAAACATTTTATAATCGACCCGACTCGTTTTCAAACAAAAAATACGTTAAAGCGTAGACGAACTCGAATTTATACCGACACGTCCATAAAAATAAAAACATAAGAAATTAGTTCTAGGATAAGCTCAAAACTTTAGAAACTTGAGGGGGTCAAAGTGACATTTACAAAGAGGGTTACCTTCGATATTATAGCAAAGTTTGGGGTGTAGAATGGTTACATGTCAAAAGTTTGAGGGTTAAAGAGAAGTTAGAAAGTATGGGAGTCTTTTTTGTCAAGTTAAAAAGTAGAAGGGTCTTTTTTGTCATTTTTGCCCGTTTACCCGCCGTTTGTAATTTGCTGTTTTGGTATTTTATTGTAAATATGGTTTAGAAAAGTTGGAGTGATTTTTGTTGAATCAGAAAGGTGGTCGGCTCCGACCTTTACATTTAAGTTATATGATATGTAATATAATGTTGATTTTGCAGAAACTAAGAGGGGAAGTAGATAGATTATTGAAAAGGAAGATTGAAGACCCTAAGCTGGATGTTAATGTTGAAGGAAAAGGAGTTGTTGCAGCTCTTGTTGAGTTGCTGCACAACCAAAATGTCCATTACTAGACATTTTTTTATATTTATAATCAGCATAGGATCTTCATATACAGATTAATGTATCAAGGATCTATGGCTCTTAATTAGCAGTCTTCTATTTTTGTTGAATAAAAATAAACAGTGTTACTTACACTACTAGAAAAATCACCTTTCTTGACATGCATTGCGTGTCATAAAGGGGTCCTTATGACACGCAAATGCGAGTCGTTGATTGAGAAGTCATAAAATTAACATGACATGCATTTGTGTGTCATGTTTTTATGACACACATTTAATGACACGCATTTATGACACACATTTAATGACACGCATTCATGACACTCATTTTATGACACCTTTTAATGACACACTCATGACACTCATTTTATGACACTTTTTAATGACACACGTTCATGACAAGCATTTATGACACATACATATGACATTCATTTACGCGTGTCATGCTTTTAATTGTTTAATTTTTTTTTAAATTACTAATTTGCCCTGGATACATGTATAATAACAAAAACAATAAATCTTTTTTTATAAAACAAATACACATATATATATACCAAAACAATCCATTACATAATCATTTGTCAAGTATACTACAAATATTTTAACGTTAACAAAAAAAAAAAGAATTGTTTGTCAATACATCATCAACACCTAAAATATGATTTATAACTTAAAAATAGAGTTAACCGCATAAGTCGACCAATCTTTACGAATGTCATCCATATCCGCAGCCGAGTATTCCTCTACTCATTTCCCAACCTGAGACAACAATTAAATAAAATAAATCTTAAAAATCAGAATTTAATCCTAATATATGAATTTAAGCATTTGTTTGGATATATAAGTACATATTTCTCTAATGTACAGACTAAAATATGCCTAAACTTACATTATCATTGTCAAGTATTTCAACTCCTTCGTAAGCTATCTCCTTCATGAACTTCATCACATTGTGCGTCATAAAACATATTATTCCTAATTAAATGCATATATGTGCTGGAGAAGATTATTGCTATTGAGTTGTTGGAATATAATGTGCGGTTGGAGTGATAAGTGGTGCATTTATGAAGTGCAATGTATTAGTAATCCAAAATGCTGATAATACTTGAAAGGTAACATTTTTGTGGGCCTATGCATTTGGTTAACTACAGAAATTGGAGAAACCAATTTCTACCTTTTCTAAAGGGCATAGGCTAGGGAGGTTACTAGCTACAAACTAAGAAACAAATTATTACCAAGAATTATTTAAGTTCAACACATAACTTATCCCAAATTCAGAAAACACACTCTTGAGAAGTGAAAATTATGATGCAATAAGTATAACAAAGTTAACATTATATATGTGAAACAATCAAACAATAACTAAGAAGGAATGTTAGAAAAGGATCTTACAGTCGACATCCATATATCTTTGTAGAAGGAATTAATAATTGGGTCAGTTATTTAGTTAATCTACAATGTGAAAAAAAAAGTAAGATACAATTTAAACCTCAAAGTTGAAAGGAATAAAATGTGTTGTAGTTGTACAGTTGTACTACACTATACTAGATTTAAATCTTTCTTCCATTCGTCAACCTCAACAATGACACGGTATGTGAAAACATTAACAAGTAATTAGTACCTTGTTCATTTGTAGACCGACATTCTTTGAATTTGATTGACCACCTTGCATTGCACTGGTATGATGATCTTGAGTTTTAGATGCCTCATGGTCTTTAACATGGTCTTCAACAGCCTCATTGGAGTCGATAGAACTGATACGTAGCCGCTTCTGCCTACCCATACTATCTCTTTAAAAACATGCTATACAAATATCAATATTTAACACATAATATTAAAATAATATACAAAAAAATTAAATGTCCTAAATATAATACACTCATGTATAGTAGATAGAAACATCAAACTTTACCACATAGCTTGATGTTAGTTAAACAACTTTTTGTAATAGTCGAGGCCAAGCTTCATAAAATCTGAAGTGGAAATAATAGATAATACAGCAGGTTGCATAGAAGGATGGACTGAAGAAGATGATCTCATGCATATGAACTAGTTCAAAACCAATTTAAATCTTGCTTAAAACATTCTTTTTTGTAATTTCTTTCAAGGACTATCGAGTATTCGCTTTCCACGTACAATAACCTTCTTTTTGCACTTTCCTTCAAGAACATACAACCAGATATAAAACATCCACAGTTTAAGAAAAGACTCCAAATAGTTTATAAAAGCCTTGAACTAAACTTTAATACATTAACCATGAGCATGAAAAGCATAAAGGGTCACACACACTCGGGTCACTTCAAATATGAGATTTTCTTGTATATTCACGTTCACATCTCATTGTGATTTACTTAACTTATAAGGCTGCGGGGAGTTGGGGCGTTTATGGGGTGGGGGATGCCAGGCAACGCTGGCTAACCCACACCGTGCCAGCGTTGGCCACGGCGTTGCCCCGCTAGCGTGGCTTTGAAGCCCGGGGTTGGGCGAGGGGGAGTGTGAGCTGGCTAGCTAGGATTGGTTGTTCAAATTGGACTGTTTGGGGTACCCGTTAGCCATAGCCGTTGGGCATGGCGGTTTCAATGTTAAAAATCAAATTTAAAAAAAAAAACTTACAAATCTTTACAAATCTTCTTCAACCAATCTCACACCTACAAATTTTTACAAATCTTCTTCAACCAATCTCACACCAAACAACAATTTTTTTTCAACCAAACAACAAAACCGAACATGGTGCACTGGACGGAGGAGGAGAAGATCGTGCTTGTCACCAAACAACTTTTTTTTAATTTTTTAGGATTTAATAAGTAGTTTTATTTTTTATTTTTAGGATGTTATGTAACTTTAAAAAAAAAATGTAAGCAGTATCACAACTCTTTGTGATTCATCATATTTGGGGTGGTCTGGTGGAGCCCACAATCACCACATGTCGAGCTAAACTTTAATACATTAACCATGAGCATGAAAAGCATAAAGGGTCACACACACTCGGGTCACTTCAAATATGAGATTTTCTTGTATATTCACGTTCACATCTCATTGTGATTTACTTAACTTATAAGGTTGCGGGGAGTTGGGGCGTTTATGGGGTGGGGGATGCAAGGCAACGCTGGCTAACCCACACCGTGCCAGCGTTGGCCACGGCGTTGCCCCGCTAGCGTGGCTTTGAAGCCCGGGGTTGGGCGAGGGGGAGTGTGAGCTGGCTAGCTAGGATTGGTTGTTCAAATTGGACTGTTTGGGGTACCCGTTAGCCATAGCCGTTGGGCATTGCGGTTTCAATGTTAAAAATCAAATTTAAAAAAAAAAACTTACAAATCTTTACAAATCTTCTTCAACCAATCTCACACCTACAAATTTTTACAAATCTTCTTCAACCAATCTCACACCAAACAACAATTTTTTTTCAACCAAACAACAATTTTTTTTCAACCAAACAACAAAACCGAACATGGTGCACTGGACGGAGGAGGAGGAGATCGTGCTTGTCACCAAACAACTTTTTTTTAATTTTTTAGGATTTAATAAGTAGTTTTATTTTTTATTTTTAGGATGTTATGTAACTTAAAAAAAAATGTAAGCAGTATCACAACTCTTTGTGATTCATCATATTTGGGGTGGTCTGGTGGAGCCCACAATCACCACATGTCGAGCAAAGCCCCCAACCCAAGGCCCCCCACACCCCACAGCCTAAGCAGTATCACAACTCTTTGTGATACATCATATTTGACTACATCATAATGTTGATGTATCAGGGGACCTTATCAACAATTTGATTTACAATAGACAACATAATGAAGATATATGAAATGCTAGATCAGAAGCAACAACTTTAGAGATTAAGACTATCTATGTCGCTACTAATTATGAAAATGTTAAACTTTGGGTCAAGATAGGCTAAAAAATTAATAATAATAAATAAAAAAGGTAAACCAAATAAAGAAGGATAATAATAAGACCTAGCAAAATGAGTGGTTGAGGTTGGCCTGCATGCCGAGTCTAAATGGGACCAGGTCAGAACGGGCTGATTTAAAAAAAATGTTATTCTAGTCTGGGTCAAAACGGGTTTAGGTGTGAACGGGTTTGGGTAAGAACGTGTTTTGAAAGTATGTCTACGGGTCGAACAACTCTTGTCAATGAAGAGTAGAAAACTAGAAACAAGTAGCAACCTACTCTGACCCATCCGGTTATTTCATTGTAGCCATTCTGACCTTCCTTTTATTTTCTTCCAGCACATTCAGGGGCTGTTTGGCAACATCTGAATCAATAAGTGCTGAATGAATAAGAGGTCTGAATGGGTAAGAGGCTCTGAACCAGTAAGTGCTGAACCAGTAAAGTGCTGTTTGGTTGCACATCTGAATGACTGTGTATAATGACATTTTTACCCCTTTTAATTAAAAAAACCATTTTACTATTTAATGAAACCGAAGCTTCTAGCTGGAACCGGTTTTCTGAAACATAAAAGAAACGAGTCGAATGAAACGAGGCAATCTTTGACCAACCAACTTTATACGGTGATGGCGAACAAGAATGTTACCAGAGATTTGAGTTGCACAGTATCTTATTCACATAGCAAGAACATGGCAACTGTTTACATGTACCACCAATTCACACCACACACTGATGTGTAAAATCTACAGACCACACATAGCATATAAGGTATATACACAGTTGGGGTTGGCATAAACAATGATAGTATGTACTAAATAAATTATCAAGATATATGTTGGTTAACATTATTCATAGAAAACAACCGTAATTTCATAAACAAGTCTCAAATAACAACAGTTCCCAGCTTACAATAAATAAGGAAAACCAAATGGAAAACAACAAATGTGAAATATAGAAACACAAGCCACACGAAGTTACGAATAATTGTACAACGAGATGCTTTTATCATATGAAACACTTGCAAGCAGACTCCCCCTAGCTCTAATATATAAATAAACAACAAAATTAGCTTCTAATATAAACACCAAATCTGGGAAAATAATCAAAACTGAATCATAAAAAGGGATTTGAAATTATTCATTAAAACCCCTCACAATCGAACCAGACAACTTCAATAAAGAGGGGTTTCAAATTATTCATGAAACCCCTTCACAATCGAACCAGATAGCTTCAAAATCAAACATTTACGGAAAAAATAGTACCTTAATCGATTGTGGAGAGGTCTCGGATGAGGAGCTTTGACGGTGGAAGAAGATGGCGGCGCTGCAGAGGGGTAGGGCGGCGAGTGTGGAGCTTCGATTGAGGGGTCGGCCGGCGAGTGGGTGGAGGTCTGGAGTGGAGTTGGGGATGGTGGAAGAAGATGAGAGGAAGAATGGCTGTGGAATTTGGTTAGGGCATAAGGGTATGGATGGAACAAGTTCTATTCAGATGTCAACAATAGCTGAACCATTCAGCTCTGAATGGTTTTCATTCAGATGTCAACAATAGTGAACCAAACACCTTGTCCTCTGACCGGTTCAGAGGCTTGCCTCTTAATGAGGCCATTCAGACCCAAACAAACAGCCCCTCAGTCCATTTAAACCCATTCAAAAATTATTGGTAACGCAAATCTACCCATTATGTTGAAAAAATCACCTGTATTGACCCAAAACTAGACTTGTGGGTTTGTTTTGCCAGATATACATGTATCATTATAGTCACACTGTTAATTGATGCTTTAGGCATCATCCTACAAAACTTCAGCACATATTAATCCATCCCCTTATATTTCCTTCTTTTATCATCGTTAAAATGATGAACAATTTATAAAGGTTCTAGGCTATTGATAGAATTTGAAATATGAAGATTCATCATAGATCAAAAACTCCACATTTTCAAGTATTTAAGCTAATTTTTCAACTTGAGCATTTCATCAAACAACTCATGTGCATGAATTCTTTCTATTTCTCATATAATGATGAATCTGTAACCTACTTACCATTGTTAATTATTTGTGAAAAAAATGTATAACTTACTCAGCTCTAATCATAATAGAATCATTCTAACAAAATAATCTCAGAAAGAAAATCATAGGGAACAAGGATACACCAAATTATTACCTTAAAAATGGGGATTTTTGAAGAAGATGGAGCTACTTACCTCAACTTTGATGTTTAGATTCACTATGCATGTGTATATAGCTTATGAAATAATCTAAATCAACCTTTGGTTGCATCATTTTCCAGCTTCCATTCTTTCTTCACTTCCTCTCCATTTCTATGGCAAACACACATACCTACCTTCCAAAATATTCCACCTAGTTCTTTCCAGAAGTTAAACGTGGGTTCTTTTAATGTGGATTCTATATTCCAGCAACAGTAGTTACCTACGCTCATGTTCACAGTTGTGTAGTTATTGAGTGGTGAATGTTGATATATAGATTGATAAATAAATAGTTCGTAAGACAAGAAAAAAAACAAATAAGTTCATACGACGACCACCAGCACAACAATAACAAACATACTTAAATAAGTAATAAAATCTCAAATCTTATCTTGGATATGAAATAAAAAACTGTTATTTAATGTGCAATTTCTCATGAATCAATCAAGTGCCTTGAAATCGCCTCTACTAAGGTTCTTGATTTCGCATCTACTTGGTTTGATAAAAACAACACAGTAAGGTGGAAAGATGTATTATTTTTAAGTTCCACCGAGGTACGTCATTCGTCCCCATAAACATAAAAAACAGCGATATGTTCAAATCACCAAAAACATAAACCCTAAATGTTAGCTTGAACTCAAAATCAATTAGTTTCAATATATCTAACAAGTTTGAAGCACAAGGAGTGAAAAACGAGAGAACTCAGAGATTATACCCGATATTTTGTGCAGCAGAAGAAGCTTCGTGATTAGATCGCAAATTAGGGTTCCTATCGATTTTTACAAAGAGGGAAAACAAGTAATAATGAAAGCCAAGTCAAGGGAAGTTTTTAGAAGAAAGGGGGAAACCAAAAGTGAGAGGGAAAAAGGAAAATTTAATTTTGAAGATGAAAATTTAGGATAAGGAAATTTTGGATGTAAAATGAGAAGTTACTAAGACCGTGGGGTATGATGGGCTTGAGTTGGGGCATGTGTTGGGGCATTAGTTGACACGTGGATGTTGAATATTAACAAACGCAAAGCCAAGTTTTAAGGGGTATGGTGGGGCTTGGGTTGGGCGTGGGTTGGTTGTAGGGCTGGCAATTTTACACGATACACGAATACACGACACGAACCTACACGACCTTAACAGGTATCGTGTATGACCTTAACAGGTATCGTGTACTAAACAGGTAGACACGAAACAACCTGTTAATTTTCGTGTCGTGTTCGTGTATAGCGTTTCGTGTTTTCGTGTCTTATCGTGTCTGTTCGTGTATAGCGTTAATACATGTTAACACTTAACATCGAGTGGGTAAGATACCTGTTTACCTGTTAGATACTCGTTAAGATACCTGTTTACCTGTTAGATACCCGTTAATACATGTTAACACCTGTTAGATAGTTAGATACTCGTTAATACATGTTAATACCTGTTTACCTGTTAGATACCCGTTAATACATGATTTTATTCTAGTGTTCGTTAACAGGTATTAACAGGTAATTTTCGTGTTTTCGTGTCGTGTTCGTGTTTGAAAAAAAGGACACGATAAGTTATCGTGTCGTGTTCGTGTATGGGATTTCGTGTATCGTGTCGTGTCTTATCGTGTACGGGTATACACGATATGCCAGCCCTAGTTGGTTGGCGTGGCCAAGCTACATCAACATTTTTTTTAATATATATATATATATTTATATTTATAACTACATAAATAATAAAAATACATATTTTTTTAAACTACATAAACTTACATAATAATTATCAAAATAAAAAACAATCATTCTTCGTCGTCTTCGTCTGTTTCGAACCCAGGAATCGTTGAAACATGATCCACCAAATCAGATCGAAGGTTGTGATGTATATCCCATCGAAGGTTGTGATGTATATCCCTTGACTTGATCAAAAATTCATTTGCCGCTTTATCTTGGTCTGTTACGTTACCTGGTTGGGGGTCATCGTCATCATAGTAGGTAACGACCGCTCTACCTTCATCCTCGAAAATCATGTTGTGAAGAATGATACATGTGTACATCACGTTTCCAATCTGATCCTTGTCCTATAGTCGACAAAGCATTGCCAATATTCGCCACCTTTTCTTCAAAACACCGAATGCTCGCTCGACGTCTTTACGTGCAGCCATCTGGACCCTGTTAAACTTTAATCTCTTTGGATCTGTGGTACCGTGTTTTGTGAACGATTTTACGAAAACCCCCCACTCTGGGTAAATCCCATCAACTAGGTAGTACCCATACACGTACTCAACCCCGTTTACAAAGAAAGTTCCTTTGGGTCATATACCATTTACCCGATCATTGAAAAGGGGCGAGAGGTTTATGATGGTAATATCATTATGTGAACATGGCATACCGAAGAACGCATGCCATATCCAAAGATCTTGGGACGCAACCGCTTCAAGCATGATGGCTGGACTCCCGTGAAATCCACTCGTGTGAGCGCCTTGCCATTGGGTAGGACAAAGTTCCCAAGCCCATTTCATACAATCTAAACTACCTAGCATCCCGGGTAGCCCATGATAAACTACCTAGATCTCTAGATATACTTAAAAATAAGTTTCTACTCATACGAAAACGACGCCTAAACATTTTTTCATCATACTTTGGTTCCGCTGAGAAGTAATCGCTTACCAACAAATCGTTAGCGGTGAGCCGTTCACGAGCGATGTACCTTCTCCTGCGTTTAGGCTGTTGAGTCTCTTCCTCCTCCTCTTCGTTTTCCACGATAGCTTTCACCACCGTCGCGATCGTTTGTAGAAATATTTCCGCACCATCGTCAGATGATGATGACGATTCAGTATAACTTGAAGAACTCATGGCAAGATTGTGTTTTATGTGTTTGATATTGTGTGAGAAAAAATGATAAATATGGTAAGGTATTTATAAAGGAATTTTTTTTTTAAATAGCACCCAACGGCTAGTTTGGTTTGGCCATTCACAGTCCGCCATGTCACCTTGCTAGACCCGCCCCACGCCCGGCTTGAAACCCAAGCCCCAAGGGCCACGCCCCAACCCAAGCCCACCCGGGATGGTGGCTTGGGCGTTTTCCCCCAACCCACGCCCAAACCCACGCCCAAACCCCCGCCCCATACCCCACGGTCTAAGTTTTGGTTTTGGTTTTGGTTTTGGTTTTGGTTTAGTGGTATAAAAAAATTAAATGCCACTAAAATATGTGTTAAACATTTTATAGCACATGCAAATGCCACTTGAAAGTGATAAAATAGTGCTTTGGTATTTGCAAACCAGTTAATTGCCTAAAATATTACCATTTTGACGATTTTAAATGGAGCCTCAAAAAATGTTGTTTTTTTTCGGCTAAAGATTAGTCTAGCTAAAAAAAAGAGGTATTTTTCATAAAGTGTAGTATTTTCTAAGCTATTTTAGGAGACCGGCTAAAAATATGTATGTATGTATGTACATGTGTATGTGCAACAAAATTGGTCGATAGAGTTTGACGTTATTACTAATATAACGTGTAACAGGTTCATTAAGAGTCATCATAACTATTGGAGTGAATAAATGGACATGGGAAGATGCGAGTGGGATGAGAAATCACGAGAGACCGGCGAGAACATCGCCTCGTCGATAGGGTACCTCCCAAAACCAACACCAAACGACATGGCCATATCCCAAAACCACTATGACGAGCCTAATTGTAACGAGCTTGAACCTAAAAGCAAGCTCGTTAAGTAAACTAGCCTGAGCTCAACCCAGCTCATGAGCCTAAACCAGGCATTGTTAATATAATTTTTAATTAATATATTAGATATATATCACTTTTCATAAGTCCGTACAATTTTTTCTCTTTAACAGTTTTCAAGTTTTCCCATGATTTGTTATTGGAAATTAACCATGATGTCCATATTACATAAACAATAACTGCTATAGGAAATTAGCCCTTATGTTTATATAATGTTTTTTTATGACGCTAAAAAAGATAACACGCAAAAACAGTTTCATAAATTTATTAAATTTTGTACAACCATGACATTTTTTTCTTGACACGCATTTAAATGTTATAAAATAAGCGTGTGTCATTATTCGCGTGTCAAGAGAGATCTTGTTTTTTTATTACGCTAAAAGGATGACACAAAAAAATGTGTGTCATAAATATATTGAATTTTGTAAAACCATGACATTTTTTTTCTTGACAGTCACTTTCGAATGTCATAAAATGAGCGGGTGTCATTGTTTGTGTGTCAAGATAAATCTTGTCTTTTTATGACGCTAAAAACATGACACACAAAAAAGAATGTCATAGATTTATTAAATTTTGTGAACCATGACATTTTTTTCTTGACATACGCTTTTGAATGTCATAAAATATGTGCGTGTCATTGTTCGCGTGTCAAGAGGAGTGTATTTTCTAGTAGTGTTACTAGATGTTCTATTCTTATGGGTTAGATGTGATTCATTTTGTGTTGCAAAAAGGTGCTACAATTCTGTTCTTAACTTATTTTTATATACTTTTTGTATTGTTTATTCAAGTATATAAAATATTTAAGTCTCCGAAATCTTATGTTAGGTTTATAAATTCGAAGATAATGTGTACGTTTAAAACAACCTTAGTTTCATTTTTTTTATGTATTTTATTTAGTAAAGTTTAGTGTTATTCAGAGCGAAGAACAGAAATTCTAAGGCTATGGTGGTGATGGTGGTAGTGGTGGTGAGGCTGTGGTGGTGGTGGTGAGGCTATGAAGAAGATACATGGTGTTGCAGGTTTTTGTTTAAAAACATATAAATTTTTTATTTTGTTCCAAAACTTGAATCTATTTACACAAATAGTCCTTTTAATAAAAGCTTTAAATAAAATAAAACTGAAATGATCATTTTACCCATTAGGAAAAGGACAAAATAATAGGATTTTATAAAATAAATATGATCTTATTTCACTTTTGGACCAAAATGACAATAAAACTGAACCACAGGGACCAGACAGGGGCGGACCTAAGCCCAGCCCAAGGTCCGCGGGCGCACCCCCGGGAAAAAAAATTTTAGTGCTAAGTTCCGTTGAAAATCCCGTCCGCACCCCTTGGATTTTTTCGTCCGCACCCCTTAGGTAAAAAGTGTTATCAACTTATATTTTAAAAATATTCTTTAGTAAACTCTTATTTTATAAAAAATACTACCTAAATTATATAACTTTTAATACCTAAATAACTAAACATAAATACCCAATACATTTAACTAGCTCACTACTAAGTCTTAGCCCAATAAACAAACCCAACAAATCAACAATATTTCAAACTAAAATAAAATAAACAAGCCCAAAACACTTACATATTCTATCCTGGTCCTTGCACGCCAGCGATCAGAACATCAACAGTGACAACAGTGAACAGTCAGCAGCCACCATACCACCGTCGATTAAACACGGGTAAGTTTCTTTGTTATTTTTGGTTGATATTATCCAACTCCAGCAGCCTATTATAGCCGCATACTAACCATAGTAGACATGTGCTTCGTTTTGTTTTCATTATGTTATGGTGGGTTATATTTTGTTAGTGATGATATTTTGCCTTTTTTTATAGCCGCATACCACAGTATGTTTGGCTTTTTTTTAGTGAAGAACTTTTGGCTTTTTTTTTTATTTTTTTTTATGGTGTATATGTTGTTTAGATGATTTTTAAGGTGATTTACATTATGATATTTAGGGCTTGAATAGCTGATACATTATGTAATATGTTATGGAGCCATGAACTTATAGATCAATTTGTTTGTGATAGCCAACAGGAACAATGAGCAGCGACATTATGGCGCAATTTCCCAAGAGGAAAGTTGATATGTCTTCCGGATTGTTGATGTGGATACTTGTGTAATCGGATTGGCGATGAGAATTTAAGTGAAGGTTGTATATGTTATATAGAGAAAAAGTTGCTTAAGAAAGTAGGTTTAGATGATGTTTTGGATATATTTCAAAAAATGAAAATCCATAGGACGACGTTTTAATTATGTTTGTAACAAGGTTTGCCGTGTTTTTGATGATTATATAAATTTAGTTCTTTTGTTTTACATGACCCGACTCGACTCGACCCGAACCGACCCGATACGACCCGAATTTTTATTTATATACCTTGGGGCCTAAAATTTTTAAAAATGTTCCGCATCCCCATGGAAAAATTCCTGGGTCCGCCACTGAACCCAGATGCAAAAGGTTTGAGCTTTGGACTAAAGTGACAAAAGTGAACGAACCTCAGGGACCAAAATGGCAGTTTACTCAAAATACTTGTTCTCTTGATCCAAAAACTATTATGGTGTCGGGTATCCTACCCAAAGCTCTCAAATGTCACATTTTTCCTAAACTCCCCAAATGTATCCAAAGACTCCCAAAACTTCCCAAGTGCGTTAATTAATTAATATTTTATTTTTTAAACCTTAGCCGACGCTTAACTTTCGAGATAGAAATAGGGGGACAATGCCCATTTTAAGGGAGCATGGTATGGTCTCGGGGAAGGCTGTTCGGGGAGCTAAGGGTCGTGCGGGAACATCACCCCCTCCCATTCGGGGATGATGAAATCCGTCAAAATCAGGAACCACACCAAGAGTTGGAGAGATTTGGGAAGGTTACAAAAAGAAAACCAAATGAAATGCTTCCCGATTCTTGGAGCATACTGTGCACCCTAAGTCACCAAATTTCGGCCCAAAGGAAAGGGAGTGGTGATCCCATTCAGGATCTCCGAGCTCACTCCATGTTCCCTTAAGAATTAAGCTGCCCTTTTTTTTTAAACTTAAATCTAGATATCGCATCATTTTGGGTATAAAATACGGTTGATTGTGTTGTATTATTTTTAGCTAGATATGTCATTGTTACCTTTGGACTTGGCCACTTGGGCCATTTCATGTTTATATTACATTAAGAACCGAGTCTCAAATCCAATTTGTTAGTTAACCGTGTCAGTCTTAATGAGTTAATGAAGATAGCTCGGTCTTAATCTTGGACCCACTCTCAACACCGACGTAGACCAACATGGTGAGTTTGTTATGGGTTAGGTCTAATTACTACCGGCATGGACCGGTTCTCAACTCTTCACTGTTTGTTATAATTTACTCGGCATATCATATATGGGGGAAAGTTGGGAAGTAGCATGTTAAGGGAATAAATAATATTATTATATTATTTATTTAATATGTATTTTTTTCAAGAGGTTGAATCTAACAAGTCAACAACCACTTGGGCAAGTAGGGATGAGCAAATCCTGATCTCGTCCCGATTCTGAATTTCGCCAAAACTGGGTACCGATACTGATACCGAAATATGTTGGTGCGGTACGGTAGCGGTATTTGAAGGTAAAATTCGGTATTTTACCGGTATCGTACCGAACCGGTACCGATACCGAAAATGCCAAAAAGTGGATACCGTTTTCGGTACCAAAAAATTCGGTGTAGTATTTTCCGGATCGGGATTGGTACGGGAAATGCTCATCCCTATTGGCAAGATTCCCTAACCACACGAAAGACTTTTACGGTTGACAATTATCAAGTTTTTCTGATTTCTAACTTGACCAACCTCCCATTATGGATGATTTAGTCATATAGTAACTACTAGGTTATAACCCCGTGTATTACACGAGTTAAGTAAATAAAATATCAAATTGTTAATAACGAAGATTTAATAATTATAAAACGATATTTTAATACGCTTTTCTGATATCCGAATAAAATTTTGTGTTATGCGTGATCAAAACTTGTGATGTTTGTCAAGTTTATAAATATGAAAGCATTTGAACCATCGATCAGAAGACAAACTGTATCATCGACTTTCTCATGACATGAACATACCAAGTTTTATTTAAATAACAGTGGTCTTAATTTATTAGTTCTAAAAATATTTTCTAACCTAGTAATTAATATAAATAAATAATAAGATAATTTATGGAACTTTATCCGTAATTTTCTAAATGTTTGAAACATATGTTAAATTTAATAATTTAAATTATGGAACTTTATCCGTAATTTTTTAAATATTTGAAACATATATTAAATTTAATAATTTAAATTAAATAATAATTATATGGTAGATGGTCTAGAATAATGACAAGTGTCCTTTTGTTGGTTTCTTTTATTATAGTAGATAGAAGATTCAGCTCAGAGCAAGACCCTCACTCTCTAGTTCCTAGAACTGAACTATTAAGAACAATCAAAATGTGAATGAAGTGCTAGATAGAAATAACTCGACCTATCCATGCCGAATCACAACATGAAAAAGTAACACTTTTAACAACTTTTAGTTATCAAGCTAGTTTTAAATTGATAAACCACATAACCTAGTATCACCTAGACGTGAATATATAGAAAGACCTAGAGCTATCGAGTGTCTAAAGCTACCAAAAAAACGACTAAACAAACCCGAGCAATCTCAAATCATATCTCTATTCAATGGGAATTGGATGCACGCTTATGTCTACTGATTTTAACTAATTAAATACCTATATTATCTCTAATAATAAGGTTAAAACGATAATTAGCCGGATTAACGAATTAACTAATAATTTTAATGTGATTATGGTGAATTTTTTTCTTTACACACACATCAATAATGAAAATCTATTAAATATCATCAACAAAGAGTAGCATACATGATCATAATCTGTAACAATAAAAACTATTTTAAACCAAACACATAAACAAGGTAAAAGTCAAACCGAACAAGTCAAAACATGTGATTAGTTCATCAAACCTAGGCCGCTATAGAAAACTAGCCTCTGAACTTTTTTTTTTAAATAAATTTAATTTTATATATGAACTGGCCGAGTTACATCAATATCGCAGGTAAGCGAGCAACAAGCTGCGCCGCTACCCCTTTCTGAATAGCAAACCCTAACCTATTAAAGACAAACCCCTGCCCCCTGTTGATGAGTAACTACTGTGGACAACCTTTTGGACCCTAGTCAACAAACGGATAGCTTCTGGAGCTAGGGAGCCAAAGGTGTCGAAGGCGAAGGGGACAAATGCATGTTGGTTATCAGCACAGGCTTTAGCGTGTTTATCCACCTTTTTTTATTCCGCTTTCCTTATAGCTTGTCCTGCTACAAACCCGCTTTCTCTTAAACCAGCTAAGGGGGAGACTCCTGTGAGATCCACACAAGCATGTTTCCCTCCTGCCCAGCCAAAGACGAGCATATCTGCTGGCCTCAATGTAGATCTCCCTTTCATGGGATCTGTAAGGAAATTCACAGGGGCCTCCTTCTTGGCAGAAATCCCCGCTCTCCTCAAGATGTCCCCTAAAACATCCCTCACCCAGTCATGCCGATATTTGAACCCAGGGAGCTCCATACAATGAACAGCATGCTCCCCGTATTTATCCATGCAGGCTTTATGGCAGATTGGGCAGGTTTCGTCTTCTGGATACATAGGGATCATCAGCCGGTATTTGAGGATAGCCCTATACTCAACAGCCGACATGCATTGCCCCAGCCCCTCGATCGGGATAACAGTCAAAAAGTCTTGCGCATGGGGGCCTTTCAAGCACTCAATCACCGCCTTCTGACGGGGAGACAAATCAAATGCTTCTCCCAGACTCCGAGCGATTTTGTCAAATAGGGCATTCGCCAAAGTTTTTTGTGGCTTTGAGGGGGCGGTGTCCATATTAGAGAAACCGCCAATATCAAAGTCTGGAAGAGAGACACTTAAGTACTCAAGGGCTTGTTGGTAGTCTAGGTCAAGCTTAACAACCCCACTGTTCCGAAGGATATGGTCTTGCAATACACACGACTGAGCTCTAGACGCCACAAAAGCATAAACTCCAACATCCCGAGCTGAGAGGAGGCCCAAACCACCTAGACGCATCGGCAAAGATGCCAAACGCCACTGAAGGTCACCGAAGTAGGACCCCCCCACAAACAACAATATCTTCGATAGCCTCTCGAAGACCATCGTCAAAACAGGATACCGCATTTTCCATCAAGTGGGGTTGGCAGGTCCGCAGCCCAAACAGTAACTTAGCTACCCCCATGCATGACCTTAAAAGAAGAAGCTCGCACTGGGGGTCCTGAAGGCAGGGCAAGAGTTTCATAAGGTCAACCGCTGTCAATGCCCACCGCCCTGCTAATTCCCCGATAAAAACAGAATCTCGGCTAACCACCCCCCAAGGAGCTTAACCCCCCTCTCAGGTCTACCTATCCCTCTCGGGAAAAGGTCGTCCTGAACCTTGAGACCGTCACACGATGGCCAGTACACTTCCGTTTTCTTAATATTGAGATGGAGCCCTAGGGATGGTCCCTCCGTGTTGATGATGTCCAAGGCTTTAGCAACTTCCACTGCATTACCTATAATTGTGCCATCATCCAAATACCAAGCATGAAAGGGGAGGTTACAGTGCTCCTGGACACGGAGAACAAGGGGGTGTAAGGCTAGGGCAAAGAGAAGGGGCCCCAAGGGATCACCTTGTTGCACTCCAGTGGTAGCCCCAAAACACTCGCTGCCAACATATAACCTAGCGGGTTGGGCGTACAAAAACTGGACCCACCGATAGATAGATGGGCAATGCTGGTGGACCTGTTGGAGGAACGCTGAGCGGTCAACCATGTTGAAAGCATTGGTGAAGTCTACAGTAAGCAAGGCCATGGACCCATCCTCATGAAAAGAGCTAAGGAACCTGTTCGCACTATGAAGCACCGCCTCCGCCCCATTTGGTATACCAACCCCGAATTGAAAATCCCCTAAATACTGGGCCATTTCCTTCCCAACCTTCTTTATAGCCACCTTAGAGACCAACCTACGCCAGATGCCCCCCACGGCTATAGGCCTAATACCATTATCAGGTTTCAGTAAGGGGGTGAGGGGGGCTGAGGCCACAAACTCGGCCAACACCTTAGGGCAAAGCCCCTCAAGCCATAGCTTGACGACTCCAGTAATAGCTGTGAGCATACCCGAGGAACTTACCGAACCCTCACAACCAATAGCGTCCAACAAGTGTTGTGCCCGCATCGCATCTCTACCACAAGATGTCCCTCTAGGGAAGGATTGGATACATTTAAGCATGCAATCCTCTGCCGCAATAATAGTGGGTTGGACAATAGGGTTGGAAGGCAGTGATGGGGGTGGCACCACAGGATGTTTATCAATAAGAGCTTTCATGGTCGATTCTCCAAAGGGGGCAACCCCACTGGAACACAAAACTTTGACCGCCGCCGTAAAATGCCCATCCCTGACCTTCCGCAGGCATTGCTTGATATTGGGGGTCCTTTTTATTGTCTTCGCCCCTTCCGGAATCCCTCCTAGGAACCCCAGCGTCCCCCTCACTATTCAGGAGAGAAGATACCAGATCTGTGAAACCATACCCATCTTTCCACAATGTAAGCGCCTGCAAGATGCTGCTGCACTACAGGGATTTTCTATTTCCTGATCTCCGCTCTTGCCTGGAAGAAGGCCTGACAACCCTCAGTGTACAACACGGCAACAAAAGCAACTGAACCCAGTTTTCAACAGAGCCTGGAGACGCTACCACTTTACGTAGGGCACCCGTTAAAACCTGAGCGAACGCCAGTCGACAACTGGGGGGGATGCATTTAACGGTTTGAAAACGGAGGGAAAAAACACGCTCGAGAAGGGCAACATCGGTTATCACCCCTTCCGAGGAGAGTGTAAAAGTGTCGGCTACCACTTGACATGATTACAGAATTAAAACCAAGTTCAACGATAACAAACATCATGTCCAAAACCATAAAAAACAAAGAAAAATCGATACTGAAGCCTTAAGGGTTGCAATATTCAAAACACGATCTGGATCTTCAATCCTCGGGTTTTTCACAAATTCCTTTGCTCTAATGCTCCTTAGAATCACCCCTCAAAAGTTTTGTATCGAATGGTTGTGTAGATTGGGAGAAAACGATACTTAAATAAAACAAGAAATCCTAATTCGTTTATAACTCTAATGCCACTACATGACAAAATAGTCGGTCAACCCAAACTAGGCTTGGTTAATGGAACCCGCGTGGCGCATCTCGACAAACGGGACCTTCTTTTGTCGCGATACGCTAACTCCCTTAACTTTCAGTTTTTTTTTTCATTTTCAGCCCCTGGACTATTGGCTGCTCCCGGTTGCTCGTTTCTTGTCTGTTTTAGCTTGTTTTTCTCCTTTTTTCGCACCAGGACCAACAAATACACAAACTAATCAAATAAAAGCCTAAAATAACCAAAAAGCAAATAAAAAATTCTATCAAAATATTATACAAAATACAAAGGAAAGTAGTGTGTTTTGCAACACATCACAAATTTTACAGCGATAACATCACCAAAGATACGTGGCAGCAGATCAAGGGAAGGCTTCACAAAAAGCAACACCACACTTTCTACCTTATGGTGGTCCTACGTACAGCATATTGCATGCCATGAACACCTTGGACGTGGGTTCTCTCTCCTCTAATCAGAGCAAGGGTGATGTTAGCACCCTCATGCACTCCTTGGGCATGGAATGTACTCCTTGGGTGTCACCCAAAATGGTTATTACCGTAGGGACCACCTCACCCGAATGAAAATGACATCAAATTAGATCCACTATAAGACCGTCCGTAGTGGGCGGTATCTTTTCAAAATTTGCCACCAAACACGCCAGATAATGCCCACGAATCGCCCCATGGGCGTGTTTTGGCGTTATTTGCGAAAAAAAACTCCCCAACGTGTTTTAAATCACGCCAAAATTACAAATCGTTGGCCAATCAGATAACACCATGTGGGTTTAAAGAGATAGAGATGGAGATAGCTGGAATTTTTGCCGGAATTCGAGTGAGTTTGGGTTTTGTGGTTAGCCGGATTTTTTGCCGGTCAAACGAAGAAGAAGGGTTGGGAGGCGGGTGGTTTATTTAAACTTGACAAAATGGAAAATTAGGCCCCTGTGGTTTTGAACATTGGCAAAATGAAATTAGGCCCATGTGGTTTTAGTTTTCAGTTTAAAAAGTTAAATTTCCATAGTTTGCGACAAATAAGTTTATTTTTTAATACTAGTATTGTATTTTTTTATTTAATGAAATATAATTAGTTTTTAATTTAAAAAAATTAATAATTGTGTAATGATTGTTTGGGGCATTATTCCACTACGCCCCTTTTGTAAAAACGCCCAATAATGCTCCCTTGCTAACTGGACTGCCACATGGCGAAAAACGCCCAAGGGTAGGGGCATTATTCACTAAACCACTACACATGGTCTAAATGGAAGGAGATCTACATTACCAAGGTAGGTTCACTCTCTCACTAAAACCCTAATTTCTCGAATCGGACAAATACTTATTCTGACGCCGGAGGTGGGTCACAGGGTAGAATCTCATCCTATGGTGAGTCTAATGATGTTATTGTTTTGCAGGTTTTACAAGTGGTTGGTCGTTCTGTCATTCCTCATAGATGTCTGTTGGTAGAATTGATCTAAACCCTCGTGGCTAAGATTTGATTCTTCATATTAGGTAAAGTAAATAGATAGTAGATAGCAGATACATAGAGATAGAGATTATATAAAGATTTAACATGTATATTCTTATATTGTAGGAATTAAAAATTAACATTTAAATTAAAATTCGTGTAAAAGATAAATACATAAGAGTGATTCTGTTGGTGACACGTCACATTATTTGAAATTATTTATTATAATAATAAGGATAAGGATTAATTAGGTTTGAAGGTGGGCCATGTGCGACAAATTTTAGTGTGTTTTTAGGGTTTAAGTAATCTCTAAGCCATTTGATTTCGCTTGTTGATGGACTTTCAAATGTCAAAATGCTCTTTCCGATTGATTACAATTAGTCTACTTATTACTTACTGCCGGTCAATGTTTTATTTGTTGTATTAGATTGGATTTTAGGGATCTTCTTAAGGTTCTTTTGGATTTGTATCTTGGAATTGATTTAGACTTATTATATATTATCTGAGTATGGTCGCAATAAAACTAATTATGTTTTACAAAATGGGTGCTTCCCTTATGTTCTTTTGCTCGATTAATTAAATTATTATATAACTAGAATCGCCCTTCAAATGGGTGGAAGATATCAAGGTATCAACATATTGGAAGTTGGTAAAGAGAGTTACGGTGTAAGGTATTGAAATAGAAAATTGGTGTAAAATTGAGTCATTGTGAATGTAATCCTTTTTGTTGTGGACTTGTGGTGAGGATGTTCTGCTTTAGCAGCTTGCTAAGGAGCTTTTTTTTTTTTTGGTTTGACCAAATTATGGATAGTTTCATTTGTTTTGCCAATTTACTGAATGATTGTTGTTAATTTCAACAATTTTTATGAACAATTTGTTTTGACTTTGATGTGTAGTGATGCACTATTTGGACATAACATTAAGGGATTCTTGCCTGTTGTATGTTAAAATGTTGATTTTGACTTTTGAGAAATGCGGTATAATTTGACATATTAGTCAAATTACTTATAATAATCAATCTGAAAAGTTGAGCGACTAAAGTTGAAATTAAGTGACCCAAGGTTCATTCTTGATTTTGGCTTTGACTACTGACCTGGGAGACGATTAAATTGGTTTTAGTAAAACGATTGAACATGGTTGATGTTATCTATGCTAAATTGTTTTTGATTTAGCTTTGAGGCTTAATTATCACAATTTAAGAAAATGGCGAAAGATAGTCTTCAAGCTTATGTTTGACTTTGAATCCATTCACATATTCATTTTCTGCATATGAGTGTTAAGGTTTTGAATCTTTAAAATAAGATTTTGTGATCCGAGAGAGATCTAGCTCGATCTTTCATGAGACGTTCATGGTTCTTGAAATGAGGCTAGAATCACTTTGCACAACAATGTAAACGTATATAATATGACTGATCTTCATCAAACAACGTTATTCAACAATGAAAACCGCCATAAGTCGGAACAAACAAGATTTAAGGTTAAAAACAAGTACAAAACTTCACATTATTCTAAGACTGGATATATATAATTAAGTCGATCCTCAAATTTATGTAGAAAAATCAAATTCACCATCCTAGAAATCGTACTTGCTACAGGTTCGGTTTTGCAAGCTACCTAAAGAAGTAAAAAAATTAGACATAGATAATGCCTTTGCACATCGTGTGTGTTCGATCCGTAATATTGTTGTAATCATGTTCAACAACAACCATATTCACAACATCAACTTTAGCAAGCATAATTTCAAGAAATCTTGTACTTTTTGGCCAGAAGTCAAGCTATGTACACAAACTGTCGAACACATTACCGAACGTTCAGGAATATAAAAGGATGAACATGACCTCAGTTCATGTTTTTTCCTTTGACTAAATGGACAAAGTGTATTGTTCTTGTTCGTTCATTTATTAAAAGAACAAACACAATCGAACTATAGGCCGAAAGTTTTCGGTTCATTTTCATCTGTAGACATAAGGGTTAAGTTGTTGACCAACATTTGACCCGTTATTATGAAATATGAACTGCCCTCCCATTTGGGTTATGTTGAAAGTGAAACCCACAAACTTGTAAACCCTCCTCCTCCTCTCGCAGGATAACCGGCGACCCTTTAACCTTGGATGATTTCGGAACATGACTTTGATTTTGAACTTGGATTTTGGATGTAAAGTTTCGATTTGATCAACTGTTAATTTTGGTGATTTCGTTTTACAAATATTTAATTCCCATAATTATCCCATATGAACAATGATTTTAAAACCAAACCGGACTGGCCGGTTAAACCAGAAATCGAGATATTCATTGGCCCATTTTTCCAGACTTAACCGCTTTCCGAAGAACCGGGCGATTTTGATGTGAGTCGAGTATGAGTATAACGAGGAACCAGGTCAAACTGTTTGCTACCAATTTGGGTCTGATATTAGAAAGCTATACTTGTTTCATTAATAGATTGGGAAAGGCTTAAGATTTTCTATATTAGGTTGTTGTGGGACATGTTAAGCTTTCATAAGAGGTAATAAGGTTGAAAATTTCTGAAGTGGGCAGCGTGGTATATTTATACGCTGGAAAGGGAAAATCAAAAACCAAGTATGCATTCACAAGACTCGAACAAAGGACCTATAGGATTGAGGATTCTATGAAATACCATACCTGCTACCACATGTTTGTTCATTTTTTTTTTTTTGGGTAAATGAGCTTTCGCCGGCAAACTAACATAGATGAAAATAAATAAATTACATGTATAAGGAGGGGCATACCCCCCGTGGGACCAACCACTTGGACTCCCAAAACATGCTTTGGGGTCCACCAAAAACGAAAACCATACAATACCGACTAGAAAGTAAATTATAGTAGGTATTATATCCTTTTCTATCACAAAAACTAACCAAACCCACATGTAACAAACTATGGATCCAGCTAACTCTACAACCCAATAGCATTGGGCCTTCAGCATAATCCATATCACACCCATAGGAGGGCCATCATCATACCAGCAATGGAGCCTATAAACTAACTTTCTACCACAGACAAGTAGCAGAATGCTAGCATCCAACCAACGACCAAATAGCAATAAGCAAAAGGTTCCGAAGATGAGCAGTTTAAGAGCACTATACAAAAGCAACTGAAAAAACCAAAAACACAGAACCAGAAAAAACCAAAACCACCCGAAAACAGGCTGATCAACAGACATAAATTACTTACGGATGGTAGGTTTCGCAACCACGGGATCAAAGAATTTACCCGTCTTTGCCAACTTAGACATGAACTGAGCCGTTTCACTTTCGTCCTCATAAACGTCTTCCACACAAAAGTCCGGGTCCAAATCAAGCTCGAAACATTTATCGTAGAAGAATTCCCATTCTCCGTCAACCCACTCCTCTTGAACCTCCGCTCTAACCGCTTTCGAGCCACCACAGAGGGCATCAGTGATACGTTTTTTCTGAGCGTCCGTTATGCCGTAGTCTTTGTCTAAAATCCTATTCAACGAATCCTGAGGACTGAACTTGCTCCAATTAGGCAGAACACGACCCGGCTCAATCTCATTCTGCTGATCTATGGTGCAACTATCCATACTAGGGGTGTTCATGATCCGATCCGATCCGATCGAGGGTCTGCTCATGCTCGGATTGAATTACAACCGATCCGATCCGAGCGGATCAAATTTGTAAAACCGATCGCAAAAGTGATGCTCATGCTCGGATTGAATTTGAATCGAACCGATCCGATCGGCTCGGTTTCGCTCGGTTTTTATCAAATCCTAAAAAAAAAGCGAGCGAATCGTTTTCGCTCGATTGAATAATAAGGCTTCGTTCAACAAAAACAAATTCTAACTTAAAGTGCGAATACAAAAGCAACATAAAATAAAGTGCGAATACATAAGAAACACAAAATAAAGTGCGAATACAAAAGCAACACAAAATAAAGTGCGAATACAACCAACCAGGCCCAACTAGCAAGAAGCTAGAAAGGACCTGGGACAGACAACAGCTAATCACCAACTATGTTTACATCAAAATTTTGCCAACTGTGGAATGTCATCGATCTCCGTCTTTCTCTATGATACTATAACAAACATACCAAACAGAAACATAACATACCAAACAGCAGATTAAAAAAAAACAACAGATTAAAAAAACCAGCAGATTAAAGAACTGTTGAAGACCGTCCGAAGATTGAAGACTAGAGACAGCGGCGATATGTGTGTCGGAGATTAGAGGGTCGGAGACGGAGACTGTGAGTCTGTGACTGTGGAGACCGGAGAGTGAGACCGAGATTAGAGCGGCAATTTGAATACGACTGATTAGGGAAGAATAGATTTAGGGTTAGATACTTAGATTTATATATTAAATATTAAGTTGGGTTGAATGTTATTTGGGCTTTTAGTTTTTTTTTGGGCTATTATATTTTTTTGGGTTTTTATCTATAAAATCTATAATATAAATATATATATTAATTATTAATAAAAATAATTCGAGCGAAACCGAGCGATCGACGAGCGAGCGGAGCTATGCTCATGCTCGGATTGAATTTGAATCGAACCGATCCGATCGGCTCATTTACAAACTGAGCGGGAATCGAACGAGCATTTTTCGAGCGATCGTCGAGCGATCTTCGATCGTCGAGCAGTTTGGACAGCCCTAATCCATACAAACATTTTCGGGTGGGCATAGGTCTACCTGCTCAAGGTCTATATGGACACCAACCAAATTATTTGTTTTTACACTAGCTTCAAAATCCATCTCCGAGAACCCGATAGAGTCTATGTTATCCTCACCAATAGCATCAAATCTATTCGACGTGGAAAGAACCCGCTGATTAACGGCAGCCTTTGGACTTGCAGATTTTGACAGGTTTGCAGCAGCTTTACTGGGAATGGATGGACAATTTGCAGCTGTCTGCTTGGCTGTTGCTGTAGGTTTCGTAGGCAGTTTCACGGCAGTTTTTTGGTGGCTCGGACCTTGGACAACCCGGGTAAAATTAAAACCCATACCCCCCTTTTTTGTTCCACTAGTTCCCGGTTTGTTTGCATCTTTGTTCACAACTTTTTGGTGCCCATTGCCAACAGACTTTGGCTTTTCTTTATTGTTCACTATGGTATTACTATTCGCTTTATCACTTTGGATCATAGGGTCTTTACCTTTGTTGCTATTACGGGCCTGATTACGCTTCCGATTTATCTGGGTGTAACCATCTTCATCCACACCTGGGACAGTGACCTTTGCCGCAACACTAGGACTTTTCTGAGCTTCTGGCTTCTGACCATTCTCACCCTTATCAACATCAGTTCTAGGCCGAGCTCTACATGTAAAGAACGTGTGACCGAAAACTTTGCAGTGGGAACACACCGGGGGTTTCCATTGATAGGTGACAATCAACTTACCCACCCGAGCAGCCCTGTTTGGCCCTGCTGGAAATTCAACTTCAACCTCGGATGGCAGGTTGGACTCAGCCTTTGCTTCTACCAAAACACGGGCATAACCCAATTTTCCTTGCTGTCCTAATACCCGACCCTGAGTGGTTTTATCCAGTAAAAGTGGTTTACCAATCCCACTAAAGATTTTGCTCATACCTGTTTCTGTCCAAAGTTCAAGAGGTATGTTGTGGACTGTTACCCAAAGATGGATGCTACTGGGCTCAACTTTTTCGAGGCAAGGGCCCGGTTCCCATTTGTTGAGGATTAATGGCACGTTGTTTACCATCCAAGGACCGTTCTGAAGGACCTCTTCCATACCACGTTCACTATAAAATTTAAAATAATAAAAACCACCACTGCTTTTTGTGATCTCAGCTATATCATACGGATGCCACAGACGTCTTAGGCACCGATTGACCACATTAAAATCCATAGACATTCCCATAAAATACCCATACAAGTGAAGCGAGAAAACCTTAGCAGACTCTAACATATCATCATTTGACAAGATAATGCGACATTTACCTTCCGGAGTTATGATAGGTGGGATGTATTCCAGACGGATCTTTCCCGAGGTAGCGTTTAACTTTATTTGCTCAGCAAAAGAAAGGCCATTCCTGCTCTGATTATGCCAAGCATTTTCAACCACTAGACGACCCGACTTACCAGAATTTTGTCCTTCATTCTGGTATCCATTCCCTGCAGTTGGTATGGTACCCCTTGCATCTTTAGTAGTACCATCAGGGGATTGAGCCGTCATAACATCATCTTCTTCCATACGAGTAGGGGAATCAGCCTTCTCTATTTCCTGCTCTTCATTACTATCGCATACAACATCAGCCTGGTGCACACTAACTCTTTCAGCAATAATCTTAGCACATTTTGCAGAGTTAATTTTCGACTTCGCATTTATTCTTTGAGTTTCCTCTACAAAACCTCTTATTCGCAGGTCCGAGAGAGTAGGGCTATACTTCACAGCAGGTTTTGTTCTACGATTACTGCGAAAACCCTTAATTTTAACCGTACCTTTTTTAGGGTTTGCAGATCGAAGCCCACCAGCTGGTAGACCAACTTCACACATAAGCGATTGATCATGAGCAACCTTTGCTGCCCTGATTCGGTCCAATTCCTCGTCCCCAGAGCTTGGCGATGACCTGGTTGAACGATTCACAGCTTTGCGGAGTCTTGGATGGCTTAATTGAGCATTAGCCAGAGCAGGAGAAGAACTCGGGGCATCAGATGGGTTCCGATTAGGGGTTTCTAGGGTTTTGAGAGGGGCAGAACTACCAGACGCACCTACCTTCTTCACCAAATTGGATACATTAGGGGAACTCACGGGTGAAGGAGGCAGATCAGGCGCTAAATCAGGAGGTAACGGAGGTTTTAGAGGGATTTGTGGTGGATTTAATCCACCTTTTGATGGAAGATCGGTCATATGGCCATATGGGAGGGTTTGAGCTCACTATCGTCTATTAGAAATATTTAACAAACAAGAATAAAATCAATAACCATTAGGAAAAGCTTAAAATGGATTGCAATCGTCACATGAAGTTATTTCTCACAGACAAACAAATATTCATATACATGAAGGTTTATGGACACGCCAAATTATATTGAGGATGATGAATGATTTTAACTTTTATTTAGTGGCGGAACTAGAAGAAAAATTCAGGGGTATCATAAATTTTTCTTTTTACCTACATTCTTAAAACACCATGCATTCAAACAATGGTGGATGTAAAACGTTTTAAGTGAATAGTCTGATTAATATTTTGTTTTTATATTCACAATTGTGTGTCGATTTCTTTTTTCTTTTTACAATCAATGTATTATAAACACATAAACGATGATGGAATTCTTTTGACATTACTTTAATTGCTATTTTAAGGATTTGATCAATATTACTTTAAAAAAATATTAAAAAGTTAGAAAAAGATAGATCCATACAATACATAATTATTCATAGATAAAACAATTCACTAAAAAATTACATAACTTGTTTAAACATTCAGAAGAGATAAAACAGTTTACTAAAAAATTACATAACTTATTTAAACATTCAGAAGATAAAATAGTTTACTAAAAAAAAAAAAAATTAGTAAACTCAAAGAATAAAAAGTTATAATGAAGAAAAAACCTAATACATTAGATGTTAAAAAAAGAGAAATGAATTGGGTAAAAGGGTAAATTACTTTTTGAGTCCCTGTGTTTTATGTGTTTTAACTAGTTGAGTCCAAAAGCAAAAAGTTTAACGACCTGAGTCCCTATAAGCAATTTCTTTAACCATTTGAGTCCATTTTTTGGATGTCTGTTAACTCTGCTGTTAAGTCCCCCCACGTGCAGTCCACGTGAGGGGTATTTTCGTCCATTTAACCTCCCCTGTGTCTCTTTATAATTGTTCCCTTTTATCTTCTTCCACAAAAACTAAAAACCCTAATTCTTCAACATGATCTCTCCCTTTCATCTTCTTCCCCAAAATTAAAACCCTAGATCTTCATCATGATCAATCAGGTTGTATGCGCATGTGGCTCTGCAACTATCATTCGAACCTCGTGGACTGCAACAAATCCAGGGAGGCAATTCCATTGTTGTGCAAGAGAGGTAGTTGATTTGATATAAAGATCCACAGGTAAAGAACCCTAATTCTTGTGTTTTATGTGTTGCAGGGAACTAACTCTGGGTTCGTAAGCTGGGCTGAACCTCCACTATGTGCACGAGCAACGGAAATCATACCTGGATTACTAAGATCCACTAACAGTCATGAAGAAATGGCAAGAAAAAAGGACCTCGAAGTGAAAAGGTTGAAGATTGTGTTTAGGGGTTACCTGGGTTTTGTGTGTAATGTATATGCTGTTGGCATGAAAGTTGTACCCTTCTTACCCCATTGACCTTTTTTTGTCAACATTATTGTAAATGGTCAGTGGGGATGTCTTTTGTACCCAATATGATGCTAATGAAAACAAGTTATGTTTCGCCTATCCACAAGTTACGTCTTCGCTATCGGACAACTTACGTTTTGTCTTGTGTTTATGCACTCTACAATGTACCAAGTACGACGCTAATTAAAACAAGTTACTTTGTGTTTGTCTATCGAACAACTAACGTTTTGCCTATCGGACTTTTTCCATTACTAAACCAATTACCAAAGTAAAAGACATTACTGGGAATAAGACACTACCTGGAAAAAAACAGACATGGCCTAAACAAGACATGGCCTAAACAAGACATGACCTAAACAATAAGACACATTACCTGGAAACAAAACTGATGACCTAAACAAAAACACACATTACCAAACCAAAAGACACTTCAAACATTCAAACATTACATAAAGTAGCATCCAAAAGTACAATATCTTAGTTAAGTTACCAAAGTTTGCATAACATTACTGTTATGGGTGAAATTCTGAGCCCATATCCTGAGAAATATCTTGGGTTATATCTTGGTTATATGATATCTGTTCACATCCGGGATGCTGATTCAGGATATTGGTAACATCCTGAATGGTATCCTCAGGATCACTAACGGATTATGTGCAGGTACGCGGGTTAGAAGCTAGCAACGTTCACAAGGACTCATTCCGCGGAAGACTCGGTCCAAGTCGTTCAAATAAAGACGTTGAAGCCGCATTACTCGGTCTACAACGTTAACAATGGAATATTCGGAGCATCCCATATTTATAGGAATTTTCGTTTGTAATTCGTTACTATAAATAGGTGGGTATATCAAATCGAATAGGACATCACATCAACACTCACTACACTCTTACACTTGTTCTCTAGCAATTTTCACTTTCGCACAAAAGCGTTGTAACACTTAGCGATCTGGTCAATATCCTGCACTGTATCCTGACGTTTAAAGCAATAAGAAGAACAAGGCAGCTGCGATTGTCAGCTCCCGAGGTTTTATGCCGGCGATCTAGATTGATCAAGGGCTTTCCTCGTATATCTCGTGTCACCCCCTTTACTTTTTGCTCATTGTTTGATCGTAGATACAGCTCAATATCCTGAGCCGTATCCTGAATACTGTTTTTCCAAACATCTTAACCAGCATATTTTCAACACACTTTTTTGCACACTACCTCACTTAACTAATTTGATCACTTAATTGCTTCGGTAATTTTTGACCAAAACAATTACATACTAAACCAAAAGACACATCAAACACTACATAACAAAAGCATTATATGTCTAACAAGGTAACAGTCTAAAGATCAGCACTTTGTGAAGCAGTTTGACTAGCCTTGGCTCCTCTTCCACCCCTGCCACCTCTACCAGCCTTGGCTCCTCTTCCACCCCTGCCACCTCTTCCAGCATTGGTTGTTTGAGTCTTACCTTGACCTGCAGTTTGACCCTGAGATTGAGCTGTTGTTTGACTCTGAGCTTGAGTTGCACCCTGACCCTTGCAGCTCCTCTTGTTATGCCCAACATTCCCACATTTCTTGCAAGTTTTAGGCACTCCTTGCCTTGTCATTTTCCCCTTCTTGTCTATCAAAAGCTCAGAAATCTCCACCTCTGACTTCTTCCTTTTCTTCTTGGGCCTTCCCACTGGAGTATGATGAATTGGAGGGATAAGGGTTGTTGGGCATTGTGAAGGTGTCCAGTACTCTCTCCCACTGATAGGTTCAATTGTGTGCATGTAAACATCCTTTCAGGTTTAAAGCCAATAAACCTTATCAACCCATGACTCTAAAACACCTACATTCATACCATTCCTTGCCATATCCCATGGCATACCTGTTAACTGCCACTTTCTGCATGTGCAGGTTCTCTCATTAACATCTACCTTGCACTGATCAACATATCCACCAGTAACCTGGAATCTACCCCTACCAGCCATCATCACTGAATACTGACTTGCATCAGCCTTGATTTCATCAAACACTCTTGTAGCATATGGAGTTAAAGGTGGTTGCATGCCTTGTAAGTCCGGATTCACACCATGACAAACCACCCTAAATCTTCTATTATCATTCCTTCTTATTACCAACTGCCTTCTTGAGTCCAATGCATGTTTTTTAATCATCTGCTTCAAGTCTTCTTTATTATTAAATAGCTGCCCAACATAGAATGGCCCTCTTACACCCCTGACCCCCTTTCTCCTCTTTCTCATCTTCTTCCGGCCCTTCTTTAAGGGAAGGTCATTTTCATCAGCACTTGCAAAGTCTTCAAGGTCAATCTCAGTGGTTTCCTCTTCATTTTCTTGTTCATCATTCTGATTTTCTTCATCATCTTGATTTTCTTGGTCATTACCTTCTGTTTCAACAACTGCTCTAAATGTATCCATATCCACTTCAAGTTCTTGAATCATATTGTGTTTATCAATATTGTAATCTAACTCATCACCATCATCATTATTGTTTTACCAACCTTTTTACCTTCATGCTCTCTTTGGTCATCATCCTCATCCGTATTAGGTGGCTCATGTTCCATCCTGTAATCCGGATCATCAGAATCCTCTTCATCATCAGTAAACTTCAAAGATGATGGATCAGTATCAGCACTTGCATTTACAGTATCCTGCACATCTACTTGTTCAGTATCTTTTCCATTTTGATTATCCTGCTCATGTTGTTCACTATCTTTTGCACCTAAGTCATTATTTACACCATTCACACCTAAGTCATTTCCATCTTCTATGTCATTTACACCGTCTTCTCCTAAGTTAATACCACCTTCTAAGTCATTCACACCTAATTCATTTACATCATTCACACCCGATTCATTTACATCGTTCACACCTGATTCATTTACACCATTCACACCTGATTCATTTACATCATTCACACCTGATTCATTTACATCATTCACACCACTTTCATCCAACCACCCAATTGCAAGTCTTCTAACACAACATCTAGGTTTAGCTCTAGCTCTAACAGGAACATTCCCAACTGATGGTGCATCTTCAGCAATTTCTTCAATTACCACATTTTATGTTGATTTAGGTGGTGACAGGAAATATGTGTCAAGTTTTGTCGTCCAATGTTCAACATAAACCTCAATCTCTCTAATCCTACCAACATATTGACACATATCTATCACATCCTGATCAGTCCCTAAAGCCCTAATCCCTTCAACCAAACTTTTATCCGGAATCCTATAATGGTAATACACAACTTCATCCTCCGGATAATGCAGCATCTTAAACATCGTGTTAAACTCAATAACAGAGAATTCATCAGCATCTATGTAATCAATATGGTTGCTTTTACCTTTAACATACTTCAACACAGGTTTAACAACAAACTCCCCACCATGGAAAATGTGAATGCTGAACATTTTAGGGTCACCAACTGAAATGAAGTAAAACAGAGTTGAGATTACTGTAAAAGGATTCATGTTAAAACAGAGATGAGATTTAGGTTATTAGTTACTTACCATACTCCTCATATGGATCGAAATGTTGTCCATAACCACGAATACACCACGTTGAGATGTCGTGAAGATGCGCCATTGTTCTTCGTTCATGTGGATGATGATCGATGGGATGATTTGAAGTTATCAGGTGGAATTGTGAGAGCGAGTGAATGATTTGGGGGTGATAATAGGGTTTTAATTGAGGTTGGTGACATTAATGAAGGTGGAATTAAGGCAGGAGAGGTTAAATGGACGAAAATACCCCTCACGTGGACTGCACGTGGGGGGACTTAACAGCAGGGTTAACAGACATCCAAAAAATGGACTCAAATGGTTAAAGAAATTGCTTATAGGGACTCAGGTCGTTAAACTTTTTGCTTTTGGACTCAACTAGTTAAAACACATAAAACACAGGGACTCAAAAAGTAATTTACCCAATAATATACTAACTAAACAAACAGAACCATATATTAATAAATTTAAACTTTACCTAATAAATAAAAACTCATGAAATAACTAACTAAATACAAGAGAGAGAAATGAAGGTGTAAAAGAAAATAACTTATTGTTGCTTTATGTCACACCATCTGACTTTCTATCTCTTTTACTTCTAAGGGTGGGCGGTATGATTATAGGGGTGTCATGCACTGAGTGTATGTCACCAATCGGTGACCACACCGGGGTGAGGAATGGTTTCGGTGAGTGGGTATTCGGTGAGGGAAATGGGGGAATAGTCACCGATATGGAGAATAGTGATGGAGGAGAGAGAGAGAGAGAGAGAGAGAGAGAGGAGATAGGAGAGAAGAACCAATGAAAAAATATATAACTCAAACACCCTAGAGTGATTAACCATACCCCCTGATTGAGTGCAAAATGGGAAGTGAAATGGGGAGTTGACATGGCATAATATTATTGGGTAGAGAATCACTCAATCACCCTAGAGTGATTAACCATACCCCCATTCTAAGAGCATTCACATCCAGCTCCCTAAAAATATACATAGATTCCACTAAAAAACAACTCCTATATCAATATATTTTCAATAAAAACAAATATTTTTTTCTCTCTTCTTTTCAATTAAATAATATTTTTATACCTTTATCATTACGTTTTTATCTCTCCTTCACTCACAACCACTTTCAATATATATTAAAAAATTATAGTGGGTGAACAGTGTCTCCCCAAATATACAGATAAACAGTAACATTTTCTCTTTCCTCCAATTACAATCACTTTTTATACTTTTTATATTTTAAAACCCCTACACACAGATTTTGATTCCCAGGATGTGAATGCTCTAATAGTCCAAAACTCCAAATTGAAAAGAAAATAAAATAAAATATAATATTTAATGTTAGCCATAACTACTTCGTCTTCCTCACTCCTTTTAACCAGCAGAGATCGCCGGAATTAGCTGCCACCAGAAAAAGCTCCAGCTATGTTCACTCTTTTCTTTTAATATTTGCTTAAGAGTATCCTAATATTTGTTCAGGGGTATCCGATACATAAAACGGAAAAAAATGCACTTCGGAAACAAAGTTGAGGGGTAGCACAGGCAACCCCTCACATGTGCATAGGTCTGTCCCTGCTTTTATTTATTCGTTTTTTTGGTATCTGTGAACATTTGGTTTTTTTGTATTTTATTTCTGTACAATTTTTAAAATTATTTATTACATCGTCCAGTTCTTTAATCCGGTCTAACCGATCTAACCATTGGACTAGTAAGACGACCAATTCGATGCCCGATCTAGTTTTAAAAAAACAATGATGATATACTCATTTCAAATGTGTCATAGTGGATGTATTTCAAGGCATCTGCAACCCCCCACATATATACAATCTTTGCATCCAAGTGAGGGTGGTTGGGCCACTTAAATGTTTACTAAGACTTCCATTCGCGTAATGCCTGTTAATGATGATTCTTTCAAATTTATTCTTGCAAAACTTGAAAACCAAAACAACATTTTTGTGGTTGAGATTTCTAGACATAAACAACTCGTTCAGAGTATACAAAGAATTCAAAGATTCACGTGCAACAATATGACCATGTCACCCGAGTGTAGAAGTTATGCTTTGTAAACTTTAAAAGAGGAACCATGTGCCAGGAGATTCTCGTCGGCAACGCTGTTGGTGGCTAATTCAATCTCTTCATATGCAATGCTTTTAAAACCTGACTGGAAATCAAACTGGTCGTCTTACTGCTCTGTTGGTTGGACCGGTCGGACTGGATTAAAGAACAAAAAATCCATGTAATAAACAATTTAATAAATATTATATATAAATAAAATACAAAAAAGCCAAATGTCCACAATACTAAAAACCGAATAATCAAAAGATTAAAATCATTCATGATCATCAATATATTTTGGCGTGTCTACAAACCTTCATGCATATGAATATTTGTTTGCATGTGAGAAATAACTTCATGTGAAGATTGCAATCTGTTTTAAGCCTTTCCTAATGGCTAAATAAATAAACATGTGGGTAGCAGGTATGGTATTTCATAGAATCCTCTATCCTATAGATCCTTTGTTCGAGTCATGTGAATGCATACTTGGATTTCGATTTTCCCTTTCCAGCATACAAATATTCCACATGCCCACTTCAGAAGTTTTCAACCCTATTACCTCTTATGAAAAGCTTAACATGTCTCACATCGACCCAATATAGAAAATCTTAAGCCTTTTCCACTCTATAAATTAAAAAAGTATAGCTTCCTAATATGAGACCCAAATTGGTTGCAAACACTTTGACTCGGTTCCCGGTTATACCCGGGTCACATCAAAACTGCCCGGTCCTTTGGAAAGCAGTTATGTGTGAAAAAACGGACAAGTGAATGTCCTATTTTTCAGTTTAACCAGCCGGACTGACCCACCTGGTCCAGTTTTTAAACATTGTATACCATACACAATAATGTCAAGTCCTCAAACGTTTTACTAGATCGCAATTGGGAGCCTAAGCTACATGGTTTTAGATTAGCTGCTAAAGTTAAAAAGCACCATCTTTACCTTACTCATAGGTATCCTGGTAAGTGAGAATACATGGATCCAACATATGAATAAACTTGTGGATTTAATCACAAGTCAGACGTTTTCTCCTTTGGTGTTTTATTGTTTAAAGTTTTCTTTGGGAGACAAGCATGGTCTACGGAAAAAAACTGATAATTGGTATTTTTCTAGACTCCAAGAAAAAAAAAACTAGATGATCTTATCGATACTGATCTTTGAAGACAGATGAGCATGCAATCATTGGAATTCTTTGCTGAAACAACATTTTATTCCATACATGAGCTGCAACCAGAACGTCCATCTACGATACAAGTTCTCTCAAAACTTGAAAATGCATTGGAACTTCAACGGGAACATGTACCCTTTTGACTTCTCCTGTATCTTCATTCTTTTGTCATAACATTAAGTTTACCGACTAATTCTCATTATTGTTATCAAAGGAACATCAAATTACCACTTGTGAAGATGAAGGCACAACATTGTCCAACAGCTTGAAGATAAAGAATAAAACAAGGTTTCCTTTCCACCTATAATGTAGTCTATATGTGATGCTTTTCTTTTAACATGTTACTGGATATTCCAGGTGAAAAACTTGGATCACTTAAAATTTAGATTGAACGATATAAACTTGGCAACCAATAAATTTTCCAAAACCTTATTCATCAGGTTTGGAACTTATGGAGAGGTGTACAAAGCAAAACTTAGTGTTCTCCAAGAGAAGAAAAACGACACTGTTGCTATTAAACGCATATATAGTAGAAAAAACAATCAAGGGGAACATGGTTTCATTGCAAAAATTGAATTGCTTAGTAAATGTAACCATCCAAATATAGTTTCTCTTCATGGATTTTATGATGAAGAAGGGGAGACGATACTCTTTTACGAGTTTGTTTCTAATGGAAGCCTTGCTGATTATTTGGAAAATGTCAGTAATATGAAAAATTTAACGTGGGTAAAACGTATTGTCACACCCCGATATTTCCACGCATTACCGGTGGGCCCGGTGGGGAGTACCGTGACGTAGTTGATATCATCATAGTCAAACAACACCAATTGTAAATGCACAGCGGAAGTAAAAGATAGATTTATTTCAACTGGATAAATTGTAATATTAAGTGTCACAAAACAGTTGAAACAGATCCACAGGCGGATCAAATAAAAAGGAAACGTAGTTCAACAGATTTAAATGCATCCAAGCTTGCTAGACTCTTATTGATGCTAAGGAGAGGCCAGCCTATTTCGAGTAGTACCTGCACTTAACCTTTTTGGGAAAATACGTCAGTTTACACTGGTAAATACAATTAACCGACTCATTTTGAAAAGGTTTAAAAGTTAATTTGAATGCACGTGGCACGAAACATTTTATAACTTGGGATAATTATTTATATATAAACTTGTAAAAGAATTACATGTTCGTTATACGTTCAGTAGCCCGGGCTGAATACCGGGTTAAAGATTAATAGACACACCACATGGTATAGTCCCGCGGCGAGTTATTCTCGTAACCGGCGGTTATACCTTATTGTTTATATATACACTATCGGGTGTACGCCTACACCCTGTGCTTAGGTCGTGGCCATTTCATAAAATGATGCCAAGGATATCCGGGACATGGTCATTAACCCCCCAAAGGCTTTAAACAAACTAAACAATTTAAACGGGTCATTTCAATAAATTAATCTCCATACGATTAAAGATTCAATGCCCGACCAAGCGGTATTTTATATACCGTACCCCAAGCCCCTATAAGGGAAAATAAGTTAAAAGTATTTACCTGAGAAAAGTATAAATCACAACAGCAAGTGCACGTAGCTTTTACCGGGCTCCTAATCTGGAATGAAGGTTTTAATTAACCTATTAGATTCCTAACGGGTCTTTAATTAAGCCTAAACTTAGACCGGTTAGTTTTAAAGGAAGATACGGTTCAAACGCATGATTAAGCGAAGACCGGAATAGAATGTGATTTAGACCCGACAAGTTTGAAGATTTGTATAATATGGGTAAACTAAACACATTCTGGATTTTGAGATAAAAATGATAAGGTTTGACCCGTCGGCTAATTTATGCAAACTAGTTACATAAACCGAACCGAACGCGCAAGAAGCGTAACGGGTAACCATAAGAGTCATATACAGGTTTCCTAAGTTAATATGCTTTAAATATGTTGTGATATCAGTAGGATACCTTCCATTATGCCCAAAACGAGTTTAATCTCAATTTAAGCCCCGTAGGGGTATTTTGGTAATTTTAAAGATTATAAAAGAGATTAAATATAATTCTGAGATTCGGGTGTGAAATAATCAGTAAAACTACTCAATTTAATAGGTTATATCAGTTGGTGATAAGTCTTATATGACAAGAATGGTTTTAACCTATATTATACGTTTAAAACGCGTAAAAAGTCGTTTTAAGCGATTTCCGGGTAAAAATAGGAAATCTGAATTTCCTGATCAGTTTATAAGTTCAAATTACTTCATTTATCATATAAAATCAGTAGCAAAATATTTGGTATCAAAATGTTGTGTAAAACTCATTTTATAAACGAAAATGGTATAATCGGTAATTACCGAATCAAGGTAATACTTTTTATTTAGACCTCTAACTGATGTGAAATTTTAGGGACATGTTTATAAATCGGTAACAAAGATTATTGTCCTCTCACATTTCCAAAAATCTTGTTTTATGGTCAAAAGGGCATTATGGTCAACATTAAGCAATTAACGGAAACATCGGACAATCAACAAGTCAAGTAGTATAATCGCAGAGGGTTATACTATTGTACAAGCTGGTCCTAATGAAGCTCTAAGGAATTTCTAAATCATGCTAATATGGGTCAGAACTGAAAGTCAAAGCAATGGTCAAGGTTCGGAATCTTTAAAATAAGATTTGTGATCTGAGAGAGATCTAGCTCGATTTTTCATTGTACTTGGTTCACATCAAAACCACCCGGTTCTTTGGAAAACGGTCCAGTTTGGAAAAACGGACCAGTGAATATCCTGATTTCTGAATTAACCAGCTAGACTGGCCCATCCAGTCCGGTTTTTAAAACACTGTATATCATACACAATAACGTCAAGTCCTCAAACGTTTTACTTGATCACAATTGGGAACCTAAGCTACATGGTTTTAGATCAGCTATTAAAGTTAAGCAACACCATCTTTACCTTACTCATAGGTATGGTTACAAGTTAGAATACATGGATCCAACATATGAAAAAACCCGGGAATTTAATCACACGTCTTCTCCTTTGGTGTTTTGTTGTTTGAAGTCTTGTTTGGGAAACAAGCATGGTCTAATAATTAGTATTTTGCTAGACTCGCCAGATCATGTTACCAAGAAAAAAACTATTATCTAATCAGTCATGATCTTCGAATACGGATTGTATTCTTTAGAATTCTTTGCTGAAACAATATTTTATTGCATTCAAGAGTTTCCACATGTAACCTTTTGACTTCTCCTGTGTCTTCATTCTTTTGTCATAACATTAAGTTTATTGACTAATTCTCATTATTGTTATCAAAGGAACATCAAATTACCACTTGTGCAGATGAAGGCACAACGTCGTTCAACTACTTGAAGGAAAAGAACAAAACAAGGTTTCTTTTCAACATGTAATGTAGGCTATATGTGATGCTTTTCTTTTAACATGTTATTGGATATTAAAGGTGAAAATCTCGGATCACTTGAAATTTAGATTAAGTGATATAAACTAGGCAAGTAATAAATTTTTTGAAACCTTATTCATCAGGCCAGGCACGCACTTATGGAGAGGTGTACAAAGCAAAACTCAATGTTCACAAAGAGAAGAAAAATGACAGTGTTGCTATTAAACACATTTATAGTAGAAAATACAAGCTGGGGTACCGAGGTTTCATTGCAGAATTTGAATTTCTTAGTAAATGTAACCATCCAAATATAGTTTCACTTCAAGGCTTTTGTGATGAAAAAGGGGAGATGATACTCGTTTACGAGTTTGTTTCTAATGGAAGCCTTGCTGATTATTTAGAAAATGCCCGTAAAATGAAAAAGTTACGTGGGCAAAATGTATCCAAATATTTTTGATATTGCTCATAGATTACAATACCTCCATATATTGATCCGGAATATATAAATAGTGGTATACTTAATACTAAGTGAGATATTTACTCATTTGGAGTAGTTTTGTTTGAAATCATGTATTGGAAGCTCGCATATGATGAAACTTATAGTGAAAAAGGGACTTCCGCTAGTAGCACACCAATGCTATAATGAGAAAACATTTAATACTTTGGTATATCTAAAACTAATGGAAGGTGACGAAACATTTTTATGCTAGTCGGAGGGGTCGATTGAGAGTCTTTGGAAATATTTACAGAGGTCACATGTCAATGTTTGGCGGAAACTCGATTTGATCATCCAACAATGGAATTCATCATAAATCAACTTACAAAGAGTTAGATTTTCAAGTAAGTATCTCTTTATAAAAATATAAATTCAATTTTTCTCTTAAGATTTTTTATCCGGTGAGAAGTTTGTTAGTTAACTAACATACAATTATGTTCGCATTAGTTCATAAAACATAGAGCACAAACTCTTAATTTTTATACATTACAAACTTTAAAGCACATCAATATATATTTCATAGGTTAATTAATTTATATGGTGGGTTCTAGGGGTGTGCAAAAGAATCCGAATCCTAATTATCCGAATTTTTGAATTCGAAATATCCAAAAATTCGGGTATTTGAATTTCTATCAAAATTTCTGGCTATGGATTCAGATAGTGATTTTTCAAAAATTTCGGACATCTGAATTATCTGGAATATTTATATTGTTTATTAAATGATAAATATTCCGATATTTCGGATATTTCATATAGTTTTTGGTAAACATTTTGGATATTTCATATAATTTTCGGATATTTTGGATAATTTTCGTATATTGCAGATATCATATATATATATATATATATATATATATATATATATATATATATATATATATATATATATATATATATATATATATATATATATATATATATGTCACAGCCCCGGACCCCACCCTGGGAGCGGGAGCCGCGAGCCAGTCAGATGGTATCGGTGTTTATTAATTACGCAGCGGAAATTTTTTTCATCAAGATCGTAGTTAGGAAATAATTTCAGAGTTTATAAAACACCAACTTTTAATATTAAATAAACGGGCTAAAACCCAGATTTAATTCAATTGTTTTTATAGGGGTAAACCCAAATAAATAAAACATAAATTTCTTCTTTTATTCAAGTATTTATAGCCACTTTATTTAAGCCTTCAGTGCTCCATAGCTGACTTATACTATCTTTACAGCAAATTACCTAAAACATGTTTGGAAAACATTTTATCAGTAATAAATACTGACGAGTTAGTTCCATTTTTATAAAAATATATTGTTATACTTTACAGCATTAAGGGTTTTTATATTTGTTTATATTTACCCAATTCAATCAGTATTTGTCACATGGTGGCAGTTCCGATTTGACGGTGGTCATATCACTCATTGGCTCACTTTCGTCTAGTAGTGAAGTTTATAAAGTAATAGATATATCGTATATCTTATTATTATTTAAAGGTATCGGTCATTAGGCGGTTCCCGTGACGGTGGTCAAATCACTGTTGATCATTCTTTCAACTAGTGACTCTGGTCATATCACTGTTGATTATTCTTTCAACTAGTGACTCTGGTCATAACACTGTTGATCATTCTCTCAACTAGTGCCTTTGGTCATGTCACTGTTGATCATTCTCTCAACTAGTGACTCTGGTCATATTTCTGGTCATATCACTGTTGATCATTTTCTCAACTAGTGACTCTGGACTTAGTAGTGTCCCGTGACATTACTTTGTCAAATATATTTTCTATGGCACAAAATCACTTAACCCAGAAAGTGAAATATATCATCTTCTGTCAAACTAATAGCTATAACTTATCAAATATAATATATTAATTAAATAATTATGATACCATTATTTAATATATTAACTGGATTAAGATTTAAAATATAATTCATGATGTATATCTTAGTATATCAAAAGTTAAATATATATAATTGACTAAGAAGTATCATAGTTCATTCAAAACAATCATGAAAGTTCATCTCGATTTAACATGCTTTTATTAATTTTTAATATAAGTGTTACATGCATAAAATATTATTTTAGAGAGCACAAAACAAAAATACCTAATGCATTTTAAAAATATAAAATGTAAGAACATGATTTAAAATACGTCATTTATATATTTATGTTGAAATTCAAAAAGCATCTATAAATAAATTTTACTGGTTTATAGAACTTTGTACATGTGTAAGTCATATGTACACTATTAGCAACTAATACGTAGATAAATACTAAAAAGGTTATTATTAATACTAATATATTTTAATAATGATTAATAAAGCTCTATTTTATATAGATATCATTTAGATTTATTTCAATCATAAATTAATTTTATTAATTATTTAATGTAAAAATAATATTAGTTATAGGCTATGGCCACTGGGACACAATTTCCCCCGTGCTTGTGGTCATGCTACTATTGGCTAACTTTTTGGCCAATAATAACGAGTGTCGAGTAATGTATAAACCCCCTATACCGACAACTATTGCAGAATATAAAAACTTAATCACTGTAAGTATAACTGATAAACAGTTAATATTTTGAAAAGTATTTTTAAATATAACTGTGTCACAAAAAGGTGATAAAAAGAAGAATGACTCACAAACTGTGAGAAAAGAGAATGAACTCACTTTGTAACTTTAGGATTCAAGCTCCAGATCAGTCGGAAAGGGTATCGTTGATCGGGAGTTAAAACACTTAAAACAGGGCAGAGCATTATTATTATTATTATTATTATTATTATTATTAAAAGAAAAAAAAACATAAATAGGGAAAGTGGCGACATCTAAAGAGAGTAGAAAGAACGGAAATGTTTAGCAAATGAGGATGTCTGCCATTCTTTTCTATTTATACACGACTTTTAGCTTGGAAAACAAGTTGTTAGGAAGATTCTTTTTTTGCTCGAGCATGTTACACGTACACATACATATTTTTGAGTTTAGTTAAAAAAATTATTATTATTTTATTATTATAATTAATTCAGCTGCTTCACTTATTTGGCGCTTATAACTTCTAAAATATGACGTTTTATAAAACAATAAATATGTCATTAGAACGAGAATAATCGTATCTACATTTTGAACCAAGTTTCATTAAAAACGGAGTAAGTCCAAATACAATGTATTTTTATAATTTAATTATTAAACAGTTACTAGGCCCATCTAGGTACTTCATATTTCTAACATTCAACTTACCTGTAGTCTATCCGTTTAATAATATAAGTTTTTATATACTTTATTTTAATATAGAAAACAGAAATGTCATACGTATACAAGCCAATTAATTAGTATAACATTCCAACCAATTATATATAAAATAGTTTTTTAAACTATATGGATCGAATAATTAAAAATAAAACTAGTTTAGTGGTTAATAAATTTAAACAACCTGTAACTCTTATATGAAAAAAAATGGAAATGTTACAATATATATATATATATATATATATATATATATATGTTTAAACTCTTAAATATATTTTTTAAAATTGTTAAAATAAAATATTCTTTTTTAAAACTTCGGATATCCTTTTCACTATCCGAATGAATATTCAAAATTTTGGATACAAATTCGGATAGTAAAATTAGCTATCCGAAGTTTTCGGATATCTAAAATTCCAGATATTCGGTTTTAAAAAACCCAAAATAGAAAGCACCCTCTAAATTGAAGTAACATTAAAGTTTATTCATTAAATTTCATTTAAAAATTATATTTTAAGTTCATATTAAACTAATAGTTAGCTTTGTAAATCTGAAAAATTAGATTTACTAACTTTTTATATATCTTCACACATAGTTACATAATTTGCTGGTAAGGCCATGATTTTTGTTTTAGATCATTCGTAACAATTCGAGGTACAATCGCGGTCCCGGTTCGCTCGGGATCACGTTTCTGGGCATAAAATTCACATTCTCGTTTATCAGTTCAATCGTTATTGTCGGAATGCCTCGGCGTGTTGTCTTTGCCGTCGAGATGCAGCCATGAACTGCTTCCGTTGTCGCGGGGACAACCGAAGCTCTAGTCACACTTAATCGCCAATGGAAGATGAGAAAGAATGGACAACATCGCTCTCATCATTCTATTTTTAGGGTTTTTAATCAACTTTTCCCTTTTTACACTTTACACCCTTTGGTTTCCCTTATTACACTTTCAATGGTAACTTTTAAGAAACAGCTTAGTACAAAGTTTTCCTTTTTTTTCCATTTGACACCCTTTATCTTGACTAGTTTATATTTACATTTGGTCCTTAAACTTATAAATTTATAAAAATAACACAAAGTTTGAAAGGTACATCATACCACATTATATGGTACATCGCCCCTTCTATATGAGAATAAAAAATAGAGTAAAGTACATTTTTATTCCATGAGGTTTACACCCGCTCTCAGGTTAAGTCCTTATTTCAAAAAAATCAACACTATAGTCCCTGACGTATTCAATTGCTCACAATTAAAACCCTGGCACTAACAGGCCGTTAGTATTTCTGTAAAAAGACTAAAATACCCCCAAAACTTTACTTACAATTTCAGTCCCTGCAGGTTGAATTCTTAATTTCCCTCCATTTTCAAATGTTTTTCCTAATCTAGTAACAAACCACATGTAACCAAAAAATTAAACAACAATATCAAGGTACTAACACAATAACAACAACAACAACAAGAGATCAACACATGTAACTAGAATTGGAATGCAGCTTATAAGTTGAACTGGGTTTGACTTTTTGGAGTTGGGTTGGGTTTAACTTTCACTTGTGACCTTTTTATCTACTCAGACAGTTCATGTTATCCCTACCAAGATGTATGCTCCCTGTTCAAGTGATTGACAAATCCTACTATGCATAAAATAGTCTATCAGCTCTGTTCTAGAGTTTGGTAAATCCAGTTGTGCAAAATATAGTCTATCATGCATGTTCAACTTATAAGCAAGTTCAATTGTGCACATAATGAGAAAACAACCCGTGTGCATTTCATGTTTAAAGGCTTATGTGCATTTAAAACTAAATGTGCAGCAGTTGTTTAACTTATAAGTAAGTCCAATTGTGCATTTCATTTTCAAAGGCTTATGTGCTATTCAACTGAATGTAATCTAATGAAGATGCTATTGACATCATCCTAATGCACAACACAACTGATTATGTGCACTGAAAACATAATATGCATTAGTCATATGCTCCCTGCACCCTTATCAAACAAACAATACCATCAATTTAAATTATCTTATAAACCTGCCAATGCCTTATGTGCAGCAAACATCCTAAACACATCAAACAAACATCTCAAAAAAAAAAAAAACAATACCATCAACTTAAAAAGTGAACAAAGTGTCATCTGACCCTAAGCTTCAGTTGATCCTAATGTGTAGCAGTGCAACTGTGAATTGATCCTTAATGTGCAGCAGTGAATGATCCTTAATGTGCAGCAGTTCAGCTGTGAATTGATCCTAATGTGCAGCAGTGCAGCTATCATTTGACCCTAAGATTCAGTGGATCCTAATGACGCTAAGCTTCAGTTGATCCTAATGTGTCATTTGACCCTAAGCTACAATTGATCCTTAACACATAAATATCAACATTTAAGACAGTGCAGTAACAGTAAAAGGCAGAGACATTTGATCCTAAAATTACTTTAATAACTTCAAACAAAACATAGTTTAAAGACCACCATTCATACACAATAGTTTAATATCCGATATTAGATAACGATACAAGGGTAATCCTGATCATTAACTTCAAATACCCAAAAAATGATCGGTGGCTAAAATAACCCTTTTACATTGTTATATGTAAGCTAATAGTTAGGCATCCAATGTACACCCATGCTAGCCCCTGTCTTCATGCTCGACGGCTAAAACAGAGTTCAATCCTAAACCCTCTTCCCGTCCGTAGCACAATCCGATATTGGATCCGGACAAGGCATTGGGTGACCTGAACCCTAATTCCAAATACAAATCCATGAAAGAAATATCAAATTTCAGATTATATAAACACAAGACGAATTCAACGATTTGGAGTAAAATTAACACAATGCCATACCAACAACATGGAAAGTGAACAGAATTATAGTGTATTAGCGCATGTTGGTGATGATCGGACCTGGATTATTGGGAGAAGGTGGAGTTACCGGAGCTGTGGTGGGTGTCGGGAAGACTTTGGGAGAGAGAGGGAGTGTATTGTAGCTTCTAAGATGGGGGATTTAAAAGGAGTGAAAGGAGTCAACTTTGGGTGAAATGACCATATTGCCCTTCACACCGTTAAATAAGTAAACGGTCAACTGACGGAAGTTAGTGGCGCCATGGTTTTAATTGTAAGTAATTGAATACGTCAGGGACCGGAGTGTTGATTTTTTTAAATAGGGAATGAACCTGAGAGTGGGTGTAAACCTCAGGGACTGAAACTGTACTTTACTCTAAAAATATTTAGTGATATTATAGGGTTGGTTATGTAACTATGTGCTCTATATAAGCACACACCTATCTACTTGGTCTAATTTGGCATAGCTTTGGAGTACAACCACTGGAGGGGCGGCTGACCATCGCTTACCCTAACCCTAGCAGCAGTCGCCGTCATCACCATGAAACCCTAGCTCCATCAGTCGCCGCTTCTATTTGTGTGTGTGATTTCCTTGTACTTTTTCTTTTTCTTTAGAGATTCTTGTTCTTTTGCAAGATCTTCATCAATTTACCATCAAAGAACAAACAGAAGTATTTTTAAAATCTGAGCCATATAACAAATGACAGAAATAATGTAGAAAAAAATATCATCTTGTGATCAAAAGTTTTACGATAAATGAACCATTAAAAAGCACATCATAGATTTTACATACTCATCGTTGGGTCTCCATTTGATTTGCAAGAAGAAACAGAAGTATTCTTTTCCTTTTTTGGGCCCTTATTCTTGGCCCAATAAAATCACCCCCAGTCTTATCAGTTGGCCCATTGTTACTTTGCATGTTGACCTTGTCTGAATTATCCTTGTTGGCTTCTTGTGACTCACCGCCGCCTAAATTCAAATCCACATTAAATTCATTTTTCTTGGGACTCGTCTCTATCATCGGAGACACATCAGCTGTCTCCTCGTTTACCTTGTTTTCGGCGGTTCCACTTCCTTCCTCGTTACCCTCCACCGTCTCCGGCGGGGGTTTTACCAATTCTGGCTGTTCCTCATCCCCGTTGTTGGTAACCGACTTCATTGACGAGTGTTCTTCGTCACGTTGATTCGAAGTTGCAGGTTTGACTGGTGTTATTTCCTCTTCCTTATCAACTTCAGTTATAAAATCTGGATCCCAAAATTGATTAGATTCTGTTATCCAGACACCATACAAGAGATGTTTCCATGTTATCTTTATCTTCTCGTTTATCGTAGCTCCGTGATTTACCAGTACACCGATCAAGTCATAATTGAAACTAAGATCCTTATCATCTGCAACTGATGGTCTCACCACCTTACCATATTTTTCGCCAATGCAGTTGAACACACCGTCAATCCATGGCTGCATTGGAACGCCTCTTATTTTAAGCCATGCTATTCTTTGAAATGGGATGTCTTCCCCGTTCCATATTTTCCGGCTGTTAGACCAATACACCCAGGCTTCTTCGTCTTTTGACATTGATGACTTCATATCTTCCTCTGAGCCGTATACGATTAACACGTTCACCCCACCTATATACCTTACTTGATCATTCCTGAGACCTAACTGCTGTCTCATCCTTTTAATTACTCTAAGATGCTCCACTTTTTGAAGTTCACCCAAGATTGATTTCCCTCTACAGTTCCTATATGCCATTGACTCATTTGTAAATGTGAGCCCGTTATCCTCTTCTTGTTGTATCTTTTCTCCGGCCACCCCTGCCCAGGTTGTCCCATTCTTCAGGAATGAATTGTTTTTTGGCACCGGCCTGCTGTTTACCTTATGCTCTTTTGGTATCCATCTGCTGCCTTTATTTATTTTTTTGTTTTTTACTATCTTCACAAACCTTGCCACATTTGCTCTGATTCTCCATCCATAGAAAGTTAATTGGTTCAAAGCCTTCACCATTTTATCCACATCAGTAATTTTAACGAATCTAAGGAACCCGAATCATTTACCCTTTTTATACAGTTTCTTCGCAATGTAAGCATCAACGATTTGCCCAAAATTTCTACATTCCATCCATAGTTCACCATCCGAGATTTGTGGATGTATATTAGAAACGTAAAAAGTTACCGCCTTCTCTTTCAGTTGGTCTTCCATTTGCTGTTCTCTATATTGATCCGTATTTTCACCGGAATTTTCAATCTCTCCCTCCTCTCTTTCCATATAACCAGACACACAAGATTTTAAAAGGTTAATAGGAAGTGTTGCAGTCGCATAAATGGGAAATTCGAACTCGGTCGGCGAATGGAAAGATGAAGGAGCCGATTTAGAAAGGAAGGTGAGTTTAGATTAGCAGACGATATGCTAGATCGATCAAACCTCACTCGCTAAACAGAACCACTTCACTTCGTCGAGCCAAACCGACGATCGGATGTTATTAGATTTCTGACGACTTTTCGTATTCTCTCACCTCTCTTATTAACGGAAAACACGAACCCGGCCGACGAATGGAAAGATGAAGGAGCCGATTTAGAAAGGAAGGTGAGTTCAGATTAGCAGACGATATGCTAGATCGATCAAACCTCACTCGCTAAACAGAACCACTTCACTTCGTCGAGCCAAACCGACGGTCGGATGTTGATAGATTTCAAGTGACTTTTCGTATTGTCTCACCTCTCACCTTCAATTATCTTTTCTTCTCACTTCACAACATCTTTAACCCATATTAACTTTATGGATAGTCCACCAGATCGAATTATTTTTATCATAATGAAAGTGGGCGGGTTCAAGTTTAACAAAGTAGACAACATGTATCTTTACTTTTTAGGTCTAAACAAAAAAATATTTTGAACGGCTTACGGTTAAGATGTTCCTAACCGGATTAGTAGTTAGTATTACCAAGTTAGTATTAAAATTCATTTTGCCTGGACTTGGACCCAGGACTTCTAAGAGAAACAAAACTTTACGCCTCTCAACTAACCACTAGTTAAAGAAATCATTTGCCAGAAGGATTGAAGGAAACATCACCAAATTCTACATCATTAATCTCCCTCTGGGCTGTAACACATGGGACGTAGCAGACTTCGTTAAGGTATTTGGTGAAGTTTCAGGGGTTTATATCGCCAGGAAGAAAGATAAAGAAGGAAGACGTTTCGGATTCATCAGCTTAAAAAACGTCGCTGATGTGAAGGAGATGGAGCGGGCTCTCAATGGTACTAAGATGGGAGGATTTAAACTTATTGCAAACTTTGCTAGATTTGCAAAGGAAAATGCAAGACTCATTGGTGAAAAGAAGGAGGACGTAAAGGGTAAAGGTAAGGCTCATGCTGTTCCGGCTCAGGAGAACGTGATTCTGAAAAATTCATTCATTAACAATGCGAGTGGAAAAATTTTCAGTGATCTGTTTACTTCCGATAAGCCTTCGTCAGTCATTAATGCTTCTCAGGCGGCGGATCCTGAAATTAATATAGATATCTCCGATGAGACATCAGCTTTCATGGATCCCATAGGATATGCTCTAGTTGGAAGGTGCAAGGATCTTACGATCCTTAGGAACTTGAATGCCATCTTAGCTGAGCGGAAAATTAAGGGGGTTTCTCTAAGCTTCATGGGTGGTCTCTCAATGCTCATTAAGTTCGATAGTGAGGAGAATTGTTCCAGCTTCTTGTTAGACCATGCTACGTGGAATGTTTGGTTTTCAAGTCTTGATCCCTAGAGTTGTCAATCTCTTCCGTTCGAAAGACTGGCATGGGTTAGGATTCTTGGTGTTCCCATGCACTTAGCGGACAACGATGTTCTTAATAATATTACGGAACATTTTGGTAAGATTGTTGTTGGATCGTTCGTTTGACCCTAACGAGTCAATCTGAGTAGTTCATCATCAAAAACAAAGGCGGAATCAATGTAAATGATGTCAACACAGCTTGTTCCTTTCTAATTATCTTCCTATTGATCAATCCTGAGCATTTACACATTCAAATGACAAACGGACAGCACCTCGGCTCAGAACATATGGTCTAATCCCGCTTCAAATGAACACACACATCACCTATTTATACTAGAGGTGATTCCGCTTGAACATGTCACAGGTCCTTTCAAGCGGAATTACATGTGTTGATTTCGCTTGAAACTGCCATAGCTTATTTCAAGCGGAATTACCTACTTTAACATATAAAACCCTAATTTCAACCCTGTTGTGTGCTCGTTTATCCTATCTAGACATAAGACTCGATTAAGACGAAGTTAACAGACACTGGATGCACCAACAGACTCCCCCTTGGATGTTGACAAAGTCTTCGGCGTCGAGTCTTTAGACTTTGTCTCTTTCCAAATTGTCTTGACATTGTAAGAGCTTCCTTCAATCTTTATCTTCAAACTTTAACCTTCAATCTCCCCTTTGAAAGTTAATCCAGAATTCTAACTTCCCCCTTTCGCAGACTCCCCCTCTCGATATGCTGGGACTTGAATTCTGGTTCAAACTTTGACATTTTCGTTGCCATGGAGATTTTGACTCCTGTTTTCTGCACAATCTCTACCTAAAAATAAGATATATGACAATAACAGTTTCAATCCAAACTTACCATTCACCTTCATTTGATGGTCTTATCAGTGTTTAGAAATCCACTTAAGTATTCAGGTCCAAATTAATGACCCTGATTACTCAATTTGTCTACCAAGTCCAACTTAATGACCTTGGTTGACCTGAGACAATTCATACTGACATTTGTTCAATTTTTTCAAATCCTTTCTAAAAATTACAAGTTTCAAGTTAATGAACTTGTTTTGACTTTCCATTTTCTCAATTATCATGTTAAGCTTCCAACTCATCATCCAGCTTAGAATCTTTCTGCATCTGCTCCAACCTTCTGAATCTGAAGATCAACTCTCCACTTTGGTTTGTCAGAAAATAAAGCAGAAATGAAAAATCTTTTTGGATTTTGAATAAAAGCTTCTAGACTAGAAAATGAAATACAGAAATAAAATGCAACAAAAGTAAACTATTTACAAACATATTTTTGGTGAGCGTGTTAGGGAATCATATCAGCTAGTCGACAAGTCACAAGTACCGTTAAGCTTTAATTACATACTCAGAATTAAACAATTCACTTAGATTGTCGATATACTGATCCACTTAAATTTTCACACAATTTTCAATCTGTCCAGGATACGGATTAAGTGTTTTAGAGACTTAAACTCATTCATGTGTCCCACCTCTTGAATATACTCCCGTATCCAAATCACAATATTCAGTCTTACAGGTGAGTATACCACATATGATATCTGTAAGGGGTTAAATTGCGAGACCGTGAGAGCTCAGGCCAGAACTTCCGTTCAGCAGAGAGATGACGGTTCAACTTTAGATGCGTCCCCTTTAGAGGATCTTTTTTACAACATCATTGATTAGCAATTTTATTGTCTCATCATTTTATGCCGAGGGCGGCGCTATATTTCAAGCAAGCGGTAAAGTATTCTCCGGGGACTAGGCCATTGCTTCCGCAAAATCAGAAGTCCCGGGATAATACCCCAGATATCACTGAGTATAAAGACCTAGTATCTCAGAAAGAGGGATCTTTCAAACAAGATTTCAGGGGTTACCTATATATCTAAGTAGTGTTCCCCACGAAATAAGTAAGTAAAGATTTAGGTTTATATCCCGAACAAACCTACTAAATGTGTAAAAACCTATCGGCACATCATCAGCGAGACTGTTTAAAACTTTTTAAACTTTACATTTCTTTAGCATACGTAACTGTCAAGCCGATGTACTATCATTTTCCCTTTTTACACAAGCTCTTTTCTGGTTTTCTATTGTTTTTGGATTTTGAAAATATCTCATGTTTTTGTATTTTTGAATTTTTTTTACTGTTTTTGTATTTTTTGAAAATATTACCCTATACTCTCCCCCTAAATACCAAAACAAGTAAAAAATCGACAAACCATTGCAGATTGCTTCTCAACATCATCATCTACAATGTTATCCTCATCAACGCCAATAATCCCATCCGACACCGATAAAAGCTTCATACCGTTAAGTTTTAAAAGATATTTAAAATGAGTTTTGTCAAATGCTTTGGCATGTAAATCAGCTTTCTGTTCGTCAGTGTGGATTTTCTCAATTCGTATTAACTTCTTCTCGAAACAATCGCGAATGAAGTGATGTCGAATTTCAATGTGTTTCGTTTTAGCGTGATGAACAGGATTTTTAGTAATGTTTATAGCGGCCTCATTATCAACAAAGATAGGGGTGTTAAGAAATTGCAAATCGTAGTCGCGCATCTGTTGCTGGATCCACAAGATCTGAGAGCAGCAACTGCTAGCAGATACATACTCAGCTTCACATGTGGATAGAGCCACAGAGGTCTGCTTCTTACACTGCCAGGTGACCAAACGTGGTCCGAAAAACTGACATCCCGCTGTTGTTGATTTAGCATTAACTTTGCAGCTTCCGTAGTCGGAGTCAGAATGCCCTTCGAGCGTGAAATCGCCTGTTTTTGGATACCACAACCCCAATGATGGAGTTCCTTTACAAGTAGCGTAATATCCGTTTCACAATCACCATGTGCGAAGCTCTGGGGCTTGACTGAAACCGCCCTGCGAGGCACATCGGATACATGATATTGGGTCTTGAAGTAGTTAAGTACATCAACGATCCGATCATGGAACGATACATAGTTTCATCTACCCTGTCTCCGGTGAGATATGGGTTTATCCCATGATTCGTCGCTAGTGGGGTTGAAGCTGGAGTAGATCCTGACATCCCAAATTTCTCTAAGATATCATGAACATACTTCGTTTGGTGTATGAAAATTCCCTCAGGTAGTTGATCAACTTGAAGTCCCAAGAAGAATTTCATCTCCCCCATCGATGACATTTCAAATTTCTGCTTCATAACTCTTTCAAAGTCTTTGCACAAACTTTCATTCGTTGACCCAAATACGATGTCGTCCACGTATATCTGAATGATCAGAAGATGTCCGTCGACCTCTTTGGTGAAGAGAGTGGCATCCACTTTTCCATGGATGAAGCTGTTGGCAAGCAGGTGTTGAGACAATGTCTCGTACCAAGCTCTCGGGGCCTGGTGTAAACCATACATCGCCTTATCCAGTAAATAGACCTTGTCTTTATGGATTGGATCGGTGAAGCCCGGTGGCTGTCCGACATATACCTCCTCTTTTACCTTCCCGTAGAGAAACGCCGATTTCATATCTAACTGAAAAAATTTAAATCCCTTCCACGATGCAAATGCCAGAAAGATCCTAATTGCTTCTAGTCGAGCCACGGGAGCATATACTTCAGTGAAATCTATACCCTCCTGCTGACTAAAACCCTGGACTACGAGTCAAGCTTTATTTCGAATAATAACCCCACGATCATCTCTCTTGCATTTAAACACCCATTTTGTGTTAATTTTCTTGTAACCATCAGGAAAATCTACTAACTTCCACACACCTAACTTTTCAAACTGACTCAGTTCCTCCTGCATCGCGTTGACCCAAGAATCTTCAGTAAGCGCCTCCTTGTATGTTCACGGTTCGATCTGCGAAATAAAACAACTTAGTGAAAACTCAGTTTGTAAAGGTGCTACTGTAGAATAAAAACAAGTAAGCCCTTGATCAATTTGTCGTCTAGTGCGGACGCCTGATTGCAATTCTCCGATTATCAGCTCCTCTGGATGGTATGAAAGAGTTCTTGGCATCACCTCGCCTGGAACATCTACCGCGCCTTCCAAATTTGTAATGTTCTGTTCTGCACTTTGTTCACTGACTGGAATAGATTGACTTGATGTCTGAATTTGCTCCCCCTCAGAATCTGAATCACCATGATCGAATATAGGTCTATCATCAGATTCTAGATTATCATTGACTGCCGTCTGATTATCATGAGCAACTTCATTTTGTTGAATATCATCATGTTCTCCAGCATTGCTCAGACCTGCTTCATCATCATTTTAAGTTTGTTGCGGTCGCCTTGAATACTCAGCTGTGAACCTTTCCTGCAAAGACTCATACTTTCTCAGAATATCCAACTCGTCAAAGAAATCTTCTTCTTCTTCTTCCTTTTCTTCTTCCATGTCAAACGAATCCCACAAAGTGTCATAATGAAAACGCCATGAGAAGCCGGGATTTTGCGGTGGCATTGTATACCCCTGACACTCAACATGTTGTGCTTCGATGGTCCGCTTCAAGCTTGGAACAAAGACTCGTTTTAATGGATTTGAGTAACCCACAAATATTCCTTCAATGCTCCTTGCACCAAATTTTCCAAAAGGCTCTAGAACTCTGCAGGGAGACCCAAACGGTTCTAAATACTTCAGGTTCGGCTTGCGGTTGTTGATCAGCTCGAAACACGTTTTGTTGAATTTCTTGACAGTGAGAACCCTGTTGAACATATAGCATGCGGTGGATACTGCTTCTGCCCAAAAATTAACAGGTAGCTTGGAATCAGCAAGCATCGTCCTGGACATTTCAATTAGCGTCATGTTCTTTCGTTCAGCTACTCCATTCTGCTGCGGAGTGTAAGGAGCACTAAATTCATGCAATATACCTCTTTCATCACAATACTCTTCCATCTTGATATTCTTGAACTCAGTACCATTATCACTTCTGATTCTTCTAATGCGTGTTTGGTACAAGTTTTCCATCTTCTTGAAAAGCGTCATCAAACGATCAAACGTCTCATCTTTTGACTTCAGAAATAATACCCATGAAAATCTTGAATAATCATCCGTAACTACAAGACAATAGAGATCCCCAGTAATACTTTTGACGTTTAGTGGACCAAACAGATCCATATGGAGTCTCTCTAACGGTCTTGAGACTGAATTGACTTTCTTCCCGGGGTGCGATTTCTTCTTTTGCTTTCCTTTGATGCAGCTAATGCACTCCCCTCAAGATGAAAACCTTTCACATGAACACCAGTAACCAAATCATTATGCACCAGGTGATTCATTTTTCTCAAATGTATATGACCCATTTTCTGGTGCCACAACTGTGATTCTTTCTCCGTTGCTCTAGACATAAAACAATGAGCCTGACCCATGGTCGTAGTAGCTACGCTCATGTCCAACACGTACAGATCATTGACTCTTGGTGCTCTCATGATAATCCATTCTTCAGGGATAACAAATCCTGGTTTCAAGATTAAACATTCTTTGTCTGTAAAGTGCGTTGTATACATCCTATCACAAATTTGAGATATACTCAGAAGATTATTCTCAAGCTCAGCAATGTAGTTAACTCTTTCAAACGTGACAATTCCATTCGATAAAGTTCCTTCTCCAACTATTCGACCACCTTGATTTCCCGCAAAACCCACATAACCTCCATTAAAATTTCTAACATCGTACAGCAGGGCTGTTTTCCCCGTCATGTGCCGAGAAGCTCCACTATCCATAATCCATCATGAAACGGATCTTGGAAGCTCCTGCACATATCAAAAATCATTTAGTGAGATTTTGATGCCACCCAAGCCTCTTTTGACTCGGGTAACTCGACATTGATAATTGTTTTTGCAGTGTAAAGTGGCGGAAAGTTTTTGTCATTCATTTTCAAGTTTTCTTCAGACCCAACCTCAACCTTTTTGTATAAGAAAAACTCGTCTTTCTGAGGTTGAACAGATGGTTGGTCTTTCTTTAAAACACACTTCTTTTCAGAAACCATAGATTTTGATTTTTCAAGTTTTTCAATTTCTTCAAAATAATCCAAAGGAACATTCATCTTTACCGGTGTGGTAGAAGATGATTGTTTTTCAGTCTCAGAAACCTTTGGTTTTGGAACACTTGATTTCTTTTCAACAACTTTTGGCTTCCATGTTTGTTGAGATGATGCAACCCGTTTGTAAAACTTGTCATTTTTAGTTACCACGTTTTTAACAGGTTCAGTTTTGACTTTGGTGTTGTCATTTTTCAAAACCTTTTTCTCAACAACCAATGGAGCTTTACCTTTTACATCAACTTTCTTTTTCTGAATCTCAACAACTTCAGTCTTAGGCTTCAAGTTGGTACACTTTCATGCAATATGTCCAACTTGATTGCATCTGAAGCATGTTCGGGTGTCAACTACCCGACTTGTGCCTTCAGACTGAGGCTGTGAGGCCTTCTTCTCAAAGAACTCTTTGTTTGATTTTGAAAAAATCTTAGATTCTTCATCAGAAAGTGAACTTGGACTGTTCACAAACACCTTTTTCTCAACAAACCTTCTGTTTTGAACATTTTTCCTTTGATAATTCTTACCACCCTGATAACCACCCGACCAATTGTTTCGATTGTTGTTATAAAAACGCGGTGGGACAACAGGCTTCTTGTAGTAAGCTTTATCTTTTTTTCAAAATTCATTTGCCTCTTTGTCTGATTTAAACTTTTTACTTCAGACAGATCAATTTCAATCAATTTGAACACTTTTGTCAATTTAGCAACATTAACATTCTCCAGCGGAAACTCAGAATCCGAATACAACTTATCCGATCCCGATATCTTGTACATGACAAGAGTAGATTCTTCATTTAAGTTGTTTTTGGATTTTGGTTTCGGAATGTATTTGTCCAAAAAACACTCATCATCATCAGCTGAAACACTATCAGACTTCAAAACACTTTCAGCAATGCTTTTAACAATATCAGTTTGAACACTATCATCAGATGATGATGAAGAAAATGTCACATCAATTGACTCTGGAAGTTTTATTTCATTTGTTTCATCTTCATCATTAACCAACCCGGACTTTTTCTTTGAATAATTGTTTAAAAATGGTGGTGGAACCTGATGAAACCCAACCCCAGCTCCATCCGAGTAAACATTTTCGCCTGCTTTGTTTTTCCCGATGGGTTTGGGAACAATGTGTTGTAAAACAAAGCTTGCAGAGTTGTAACTGGTTAATTTCAACTGGATGCGTTCATTTTCAATTTTAGCTTCTTGAAATTGAAGTTTCAACTTAGCAATTTCATCCATTTGCTGATTGATTAACTCTTCTTTCACTCTAAGAACACCAGTCAGTTGAAGATTTTCTTTGTCCGTCTTACCATTTCTTTCATCAGAATCTTTAACCGTTCGTTTAAGCTTCTCAAAATTTTCTGAGATTTGACGATTTTCAAGAATCAATTTTTCATTTTCTTTCTTAATTCTTTCTACGTCAATTTTATCGTTTTTAATTTTCTCAGTTAATTCTTTTAATTTGTCGTTTGAAGCTTTTAACAACTTATCACGGTTTAAGATCTGATCTTCAACACTTCTGACTCTACTAGTCAGATCTTCAACTTTCTTACCACTGAGGTAAGCATTTGTACTACAAACTTTGCACTCTTTCATGCAATTTTTGCAATTGTTCTCAGATTTACCATTCTTACCTGACAAATGTGTATTGTTTGAACTGACCTTGTTTTTGGACTCAGTTCCAGTTCTTTTGCAGCTAGAACTTTGTTAGCCATCTTTGTCAGGTTTTCAGCGGTGAAATCCTGTGATGTATCAATAATTCCATCATCCACTTTCTTTGGCTGCGGTTCTTTGGCTGTCTCTTTCTCTTTCTCATCAGATTCTCCTCCTCCCTACCATTCTCTTTGTCTGGCTTCTTCTTCATCAGCAAGTTGTTTTGTGAGAACTTCAACATCAACCGTATCTGGATCAACGGCTATGTTTCCATTAGGATCAAGATAACATTCTCTATCAGGATCCCATCGTCTCGCTTTCTTTGCTTCCATCCATGTACGATAGATTTTTCTTTTCATGAATTGAGATGTTGCCCTCCTGTTCACATACTTTACTTCTTTAGATCTATTATGTGACACCTGTGTCACTTCAACCATCAAACAAAGACCAAACCAATAAAATATTATATTTCATACTTGGGATTTGTATAAATATATGTATCATTTGCACATATAAATTCTTGTTCGATTTCGGGCTCTAAATCGCTTTCTGGAAGGTTATACGCGCACCGATGCGTAAATATAACCAGTTTAATGCAACAAACACTCCGGAAGAGTGAAATAGGTTTAATATACCTTAAATAACCTTTACATAACTTAGAAATAAGTTTTGAAGGCTTTGGTATGCTAAAATCAAGTTTAATCGCTTACAGGGACTTAATTCGACAAACTGCGAAAGTATGACGATTCGTACTAGAACAGACATTCCCGAACATGACCATAAGTTAAACATACCATAAATATCCTTTACAAAGCTTAGAAATAGGCTTTGAGGGGTTCGGTGTGCTAAAATAAACTTTTGGGTCATTCAGGGACTAAAAGCGTTAAAAAGTTCATAAGTTTGCATTTTCGCGCATAACTTACGTTCTGAATACATCCGGACATCCAAAAATTTATGTAATCATTAAAATATTATGTTTTAGTGATTGGCTTGTCAAAAATCCATCCGTCGCGCAATTTAGATCGTTTTTGCGTCCGTTACGACTTCCGTCGTAATTAACCGAACAGCGCAATCGTACGGCCAAACGAACCGACATCCAAGATATTTTTGAACATGTTTTGAGTTCCCTATACTTTAACTTCATTTTAGAGCTTTGAAGTGGGTTAACGGGGCTTAAACGTGTCAAAAATGCATCGAAAACCAAGTTTGGAGCTGTAGGGACCAAAACTGTCATTTCAGCAAAGTTACTGGCTTACGGACCGTAAGGGTGAGGGCTTACGGTCCGTAAGGACCTCCCAGCTCATCAGAAGCTTCTAAACCAGCTGTTAACAGCTGTTACCCACTCCTAATCTCACTTCCACATGTTGTTCTCTGATGTTGGGGGGCCAATTGACATACCTTAGCATTTCAACAAATGTAGGGATAAGATTGAAGCACGTTATTCGATAAATGATCTTAACGGTTCTAACATTCCTATAAATACCCAACCCTTTGACTTACAAAACCCACAAATCTGATCTAAGAATGCTCTAAGTTGAAGCCATTGCTTCATACCTGAGCTACTTGGATCAAGATTAGCTTGCGGGGACCCTTTGTAAGTATTCCTTCGTTCTTTTATCGCTTTTCGAGTCCGAAAGTCAAACTATGTTTGACTTTCTGCATTGACCAGTTTATGGTCAACGCGAAGTTCGTTTGAACTTCATAACGTGAGCATAATCACGATGGTTATAGTCCCTAGTGGCTATACCTACTGATTACCACGTTATCTAGGCTCAGTGACGAGTCATAGTTTCGGCCAAAATACGTATTCTTGCGTATTTTGTAACCAAACTACTCTTAGGTATCAAAACCGTTTGTTTTAATACCAAACCTGTTTTCTAATCTTAGTTAAGCATGTTTTAACATGCTTATCTCGTTACTTTTAGTTTAGTGCTTATATAGGGTCGTAAGGTAAGCGATCTAAACAATCGCTTATACTTTCGAACCCGACCCGTTTGGTCGATCATTAACATCCGACCAAACACATTAGGTGACCATAGTATATATGGAATAACCTTCCGAGGTTATACCTTATGGTCACGACGTTTAGTTAGTTGTATGATAGGTAGTTTATATGCCTTAGGTAAATTACCAAAATACCCCTTTGACGCCAAAATTCATTTTAAACATATGTAACATAACTTTTGACATCTAAACTGATTTGGCAACAATATTAGACATGTTAAGGCATACTCTACTTGTCATAGGACTAGTTAGACGGTCCGAACGCGTTTCACGCAAACGACGCGTTAAAGTAGCATAAGCTACCTAAACGGGTCGTAATGGGTCGTAAGCACTTAGGTTAGGTTTCATTTTAGTATGTAGGCTTTGTTAAACCATATTACATGAGTCCCCATACTCATTTGGTTTACGAGCCCTCATTCTATCCGATCCTTCGATTTAGGTCCGGTTTATTAACATAGTTACCTATATTAGGTGCCGTTTGATTTCCGTGATCTCTAGCATTGTTTGGTTGTTACTCAAGGACTACTAAGCAATCTCAAGTGAGTACATAGTTCCCCTATTTTACAACTTTCAACTGTTTTGGGGTGAAGCATGTGTACCTATATGTTATTTTCATGATTTCAAAGTATAATTGATTATACATGTTATTACTTATCATTTGACAAACTAAATGACTATCTATGGTTTAAACACTGATTTCTCAAAGAACATAAAATAAAATGTTGAATTGTACTTATTTTATGTTCACCAGACCGATTGGTAGTATGATATAGCGCTATAGGATTAGACACCCCATTCCTGTTGTCATGGAATGTCTGAAACCAATTTGTTTCTCCATCCAAATAGGGATTGCCTTTGTGGTATCCCTATAGTCTCAAAGGTGTATTTTGAAGCACTAGGTCTGAATGAATTCTTAAATCACATTATTTTTGTATATTTAGTTATACTCCCAAAAGTATAGTTTGATATGCTCCCATATGCGATATTGTACAAAACCAACATATATTTTGTTAATCATCCAAAGCATATTTTGATATGTTATTTACAAAAACCAAAACATAGTTTAATATGTTATTTATCACATCCAAAGCATATTTTGATATGTTATTTATGAAACCAAAACATAGTTTAATATGTTATTTATAAATCCGAAGTATACTTATAATATACTACTGAAAACTATTATTTTAAACGACTAAAGTATATTTAATGTACTATCTATCTAACGATTGGGTTTTGGTTAGTGTTTAGATAACGGGACGGGTGTAATGTGATGAAAACATGGTAGATACGCCGCTGGTACTTCTTATATATAAGTGTTTTCATTGCATTACATACCGTGGCGTTATTTAGTACACTTGGGTCAACGATATTGGAATCGAAATATATTTTAATACATTACTCATTCGATTCTCTTAAAATCCAAAGTATATTTTCACATATACTATAAGCCTTTTTATCAAAATATTGTTTTTCGAACAATACATTCAATACAAACTCATTTTACATGGTTATTCACTTAACCATACATTATTCTTTTATAAATATATATCATTGTTTTATTTATCACTTTTCAAATGATTTACAAAACAAAACAATTTACAAGGATCATGACGGCTTTTCTTAAAACATTCTTTTTCTTTAAACTTATAAGTCATGAATCCTACTTTCATAAAACCTATGTATCTCACAGGCATTTTTATGCTGACGTACCTATTTTTACACATGTTTCAGGTGCTGTTTTGTGATGATTGTTGATACACACTACACTTAGGATGGACTCGTGTCTTAACAACTTTAAAACTTGGAAGATCATAGTTGTACTTATTTGATTGTATTAAAACAATGAATTCATTTATTCGATAAAACAAAATTATTTATTCCATGGTTACGAAACAATGATTCTGTTACAACACTCCCCGACGTTTCCGCCACGTCTTGTTGTTTTACGTGGTCGAGGTGTGACAGAAAAGTTGGTATCAGAGCCAATGGTTATAGGGAATTAGGTTATTAGTAATGCTTTGACCTAGACTATAACCTTCCTAGGACCCTAACACAAGTTTTCTTGTGTTTAGTTTTAAAACAATACCCTCACTTATTCTTAGGTGACAACCACAATAAGAACACAAATTTCTATCCCGCTTTGAAAACTAATCATCTGTTCTAGGATGATTTATTATATGGTTTTTAGCCCTTTAAGTTTTCAAAATCCCGTCAAAGTTAGTCTAAATAATGTGAACACGTGCAAACTGGAAGGGTGGGTGCCTGTACCCTGAGCTTTCTGTCTAAGGCTAGAGTGTTCGTAAAAATCCGCAATATCGGACCAGTCACTCTTACCTGGGAACTCTTGGGGTGAGTGTCCACTTATAGGCGAGCATGTCTTCACGATACATTATTTTTGACCTATTTACTTTGATTAATCACCGGAGTTGTTGGTTACTTTGTAGTAACAAACAAATGACCACCATCCTTGCTTTCATCAGATTTGTTTCATCTCATTCTTTTCGTCTAATTCTCTCACTCGTTTCCTTTCATGTTCCTCTTTGTCACACCCCAACCAATGGCGGAAACATCGGGATGAGACGAAGTGTGAAGATTGCTAGAGACATCATAACGCTATTTGTGACGATAATTAAATAATTCCCATTTCATTTCATAACTTCAAATTGTCAACATTACATAAACTCAAATAACAACAAGTTCAAAAGAAATACATAACAACATAAGCAAAATTGATACAACATATTAAACCTAAACGTCTATATGTGTATCTAGGCATCAACGCTACTTCTTTTCATAGCATCATCATCATCAACCTGTAACATGTTTAAAATACAATTCAATGCAAAAGCAATGGCGAGTATACAAGTTTGGTACGTACATAACGAAAAATAAGTTTTAAACAATTCCTCATAGCAAGCATGTGATTCAAGATAAACAATAAATTTGGCATGTGTCTAACAAATCAACCCAAAAGAGACGCGAGATGCTGCATGACATAACCACAAGTCTACGGGCGGGGCGTCAATCCTATAGCGCTACATATGTCACGGTTAGGCTCGTACAAGTTAATGATAAGTTCAACACATAAAGTTTCACCCAAGTTTAAAGTATCAAGCAATCACGTATACAAGCATGTTATAGGAATGTTCATGTGTTTAAGCAAAATGTTCATGTGCAAGTTGTTGATAAGTAAACATGTTACACCCCAAAAGTGGTAAAAGTAAAAGGGGGAAATACGAGTATACTCACGGTGGTTGCAAGCTTTCCTACTTGAAATCCCGCGAGCGAGTTGGTGGATGGATTAGTTTGGAGCACCTAGTCCTTCTACACGAGGAAACATAGGTGTGTGAGTTTGGCGTTAACGGAAGATTATAAATTCGGAATTTAACATAGCATAAAGTATAAAATATGATACGAAAAATAGTCATCTTTTACTTAGTAACCTTTGTATGACACTATGTAACCACTAGGGTTATTTTGTATTTCATGGGTAGTATACCCATTAGAATCATACCATGGTTTTAAAGTCTTAGATGATATTCTACTACTCTTAACATATAAACACAAGTTCAATATTAAAAGGTTCGAATGAATGTATGTACATATATAGGTTAAGTATTACATATAACTTAGTCCAATAATTCATGTAGGAGGTAGAAGATTAGAATCTTCATTTAGGCACCTCGGGTAGTCATGGATGTCAAGTATGGGGTAGGAAGAACTAGCTTCCGTTTAGGAACCCCTTGAATGTTCACCACTTCACTTGATGTAAAAACAACCAAGGAGGGTCACGAACTAGGATTAGTACAATAATATAAATAATCTAATCTATGAGAAATCATCAAATCATGTGAGGATTGTATGTAGGACAACCCAAGTTGTTCCCTAATCACTCATTCATCAAGATCTAAGCTCGACATGATTTGTGGGTTAAATACCCTAACAAAACAGAAAGTATTTGAGGTTTAATCCTCTGATTTCAAGTGTCTCAACCTTGTTTTTAAGCCTAACCAACCATAGAAGAGGTTGTAAGCATTGGGACATAGGTATGAGATGTGTTAGACACAAGTTTGATGAAGTTTAAACAAGTTTGTAAGAACATAAATCAAAACAGAAAGTTTTTGGATCATTTCAGGGGATTTCCAGATCTGATTTCTCCAAGGAGAAGTCAAGGAATCATACCCTATGATTATCCAAGCAAATAGGAAGAAGAATCAAGTGATTTCATTAAGAAATGAGCAAGTTATGCTCACTTTTGTGCAGGGTTATGAATCTGCCCGAATTCTGAGTTTGCAACTGATTTAGAGAGTGAAATTGTGAGATGATTTGAGTTGTGAAAGTGTAAAATGGTGAGAAGAAGGTGTATATTTATAGTGGAAGAGTTTGAGTGTGATTGGAGGTGTTTAGAGGTGGCTAAATGGTGATTGGGGAGTGTTAGAATGGTGGGATTCGTGCTAATTCGCGTCTGATTGCAGCTGAGTTCATTTTCTGCAAAGATGAAGGCCATGCGGCCCGCATTAGATATCAAGTAAGCTGAAGCGGGCCGCCCGGGGGTTGCTTATTTGACATAAGTTTCAAAAATTACACTTTAGCCCCCAGACTTGTTTATTTTGATGTTTTTAGGACTTTTAAGGACCATTCTTGCCATAAAAGCATATTTTAAGATAAATCCAAGTATGAGGAGTATAAACCAAGTATAATTAATCGTATGAGTACCATAATCAAGTGTCGTTCATGTTCAAAACACGTTTATGCATATGTTTCATGTATTTACAAGTTTAGCTCATAGTTTCCAAGAATTACGAATAAGTATCAATTGTTCCACGAAATTGAATGTGTGAGCATATATAAAGTATGTGTAACATGTAATTAACAAAATACGAGTTTCATTAATGATCCAAGTCTCGGTTTTCGCAACGATTACAAAGAAAGGACGATTATAAGAATACAAAGTTTCCAAAAATAGAACCACTAACAAGACTTGCTATAAAAAGAAAGTACAAATAAGCGGGGCGTTACAGTCTCCCCTCCTTTTGGGAATTTCGTCCCGAAATTGGAGAAGACTTAGGAAACAGATGTGGATACTTCTCCTTCATTTCGCTCTTGCGTTCCCAAGTAAATTCGGCGCCACGCTTACCTTCCCATCGAACCTTAACGATAGGAATTTTACTGCGCCGCAATAATTTGGCTCCTTGGTCCATGATTTTGACCGGTTTCTCCACAAAGTGAAGTGTTTCGTTGACTTGTAAGTCTTCGAGAGGGACGTGTAGTCCTTCGTCAGCTAGGCACCTCTTCAAGTTGGATACGTGGAAGACAGGGTGTACATTATTGAGTTCTTCAGGCAGGTCCAGTTTATACGCAACCTTGCCAATCCTTTCGAGAATTTTGAAAGGACCCACGTAGCGAGGTGCGAGTTTCCCTTTCTTGCCAAAACGAACCACGCCCTTCCAAGGGGATACCTTGAGAAGCACGAAGTCACCTGTCTCGAATTCCATTGGTTTACGATCCTCATCGGCGTAGATCTTTTGTCGGTGCCTGGCTTTTAGTAAGTTGTCTCGAACCTGTAAAATCTTGTCCGTCGCCTCCTGTATGAGCTCGGGACCAGAGATCTGAGCGTCTCCAATCTCGTGCCAACCAATAGGCGAACGGCACTTGCGACCATACAATGCTTCGAAAGGTGCCATTTTAATACTCGTGTGATAACTGTTATTGTACGAGAATTCGACCAAGGGCAAATGTTTATCCCAGTTGCCACCAAAATCTATTACGCATGAACGAAGCATATCCTCTAAGGTTTGGATAGTACGCTCGGTTTGACCGTCTGTCTGAGGATGGAAGGCAGTGCTAAGGTTAAGTTCAGTACCCATAGCGGATTGAAAAGTTTGCCAAAGGCGAGACGTAAAACGAGCGTCACGATCGGAAATGATGTCAACGGGAATACCATGGTGGCAGATGATCTCATCAGTGTAGATTTGAGCCAATTTAGCGACTTTGAAATCTTCACGGATGGGAAGGAAGTGAGCCGACTTGGTTAATCGATCAACGATCACCCAAATACTGTCATGGCCAGAATAAGTGCGGGGAAGCTTAGTGATAAAATCCATGGAAATGCTCTCCCATTTCCAGATAGGAATTCTTGGTTGTTCGAGTAATCCAGAGGGACGTTGATGTTCAGCTTTCACCTTTGAACACGTGAGACATTTCGAGACGAAAGTGGCTATATCCTTCTTCATTCCAGGCCACCAATAGGACGTACGCATGTCATGGTACATCTTGTCGGCACCAGGGTGAATAGAATACTTCGTATTATGTACCTCTTTCATCAGGAACTTGCGAAGATTATCGCGATCAGGAATCCAGATACGATTGAGATAGTATAAAATACCATCAGACTTAGACACGAGTTCATGTTCCTTAGCGCCTCGTACCTCAACAGAGAGGTTACCTTCGTTAATGGAGGCGTACTGAGCTTCACGTATACGACATTGAAGATCATGGACGAGTTGGAAGCAACGGGTACTTTTGACATGAGTTTTACGACTAAGGGCGTCTGCTACTACATTCGCTTTACCTGGGTGGTATTTGATTTCACAGTCGTAGTCGTTTAATAGCTCCACCCAACGACGTTGACGCATGTTCAGTTCTTTTTGATCGAAGATGTGTTGAAGGCTCCTATGGTCGGTGAAGACCACACACTTAGTACCATAAAGGTAGTGTCGCCAAATCTTCAACGCAAAAACAACTGCGCCAAGTTCAAGGTCGTGAGTAGTGTAGTTTTTCTCATATATTTTGAGTTGCCTTGACGCATAAGCGATGACCTTGTCTCGCTGCATAAGCACGCAACCAAGACCAAGGCGGGAAGCATCGCAATATACGACGAAGTCGTCGTTTCCATCAGGAAGTGTGAGGATAGGAGCATTGCATAGCATGTCCTTGAGCGTTTGAAAAGACTCCTCTTGCTCGGGACCCCAAACAAAAGGTATCTCTTTTTGAGTCAAGGAGGTCAAAGGAACGGCGATTTTCGAAAAATTGGAGATGAAGCGACGATAGTAGCCAGCAAGACCAAGAAACGAACGAATTTCGGATGGAGATTTAGGTGTGACCCAATTCTTTACAGCTTCGATTTTAGCAGGGTCAACGTGAATACCAAGTTCGTTGACAGTATGACCAAGGAATTGAACTTCTTTTAACCAAAATTCGCACTTGGAGAATTTGGCGTATAGACGTTCAGCACGAAGAAGTTCGAGGATAAGACGCAAGTGTTGTTTATGCTCTTCTTGAGTCTTGGAATAGATGAGAATATCGTCAATGAAAACGATCACGAAACGGTCCAAATATGCTTTGCACACGCGGTTCATCAAGTCCATGAATACCGCAGGTGCGTTGGTCAAGCCAAAGGGCATGACCACGAATTCGTAGTGACCATAACGTGTACGGAAGGCGGTTTTAGGCACATCTTCTTCGAGAACTCGAAGTTGATGATACCCGGAACGAAGGTCGATTTTTGAAAAGCAGGTCGCGCCTTGCAACTGGTCGAAGAGATCATCGATGCGCGGAAGAGGGTATCGGTTTTTGATGGTAAGCTTGTTGAGCTCACGATAGTCAATACACATTCGGAATGACCCATCTTTCTTTTTGACGAAAAAAACGGGAGCGCCCCAAGGAGAAGTACTAGGGCGTATAAAGCCTTTATCAAGAAGCTTTTGAAATTGACTTGAGAGCTCTTGCATCTCGGAGGGTGCTAAACGATAAAGGGATTTAGCGACAGGCGTCGCGCCAGGCACTAAATCGATGCGAAAGTCGACAGAACGAGCAGGAGGCGGACCAGGAAGATCGTCAGGAAATACATCAGGAAAGTCACGTACAACAGGAACGTCGCTTATGCTTGGGCCTTTGTCCATCTTTTCCACAATATGGGCGAGAAAGGCGAAGGTACCCTTGCGTAAGCACTTGTTTGCTTTGATACACTACATAAGCTTAAGGCCTTGAGAAGGCTTTTCACCATAGACGTGTAGGGAGTCACCGTTTGGAAGAGGTAGGCGAATAAACTTTTCAGAACAGACAACTTCAGCACGAACTCGCCTAAGCCAGTCCATACCTACTATGACGTCGAAACTACCCATTTGCATAGGTATGAGATCGATTGAGAACGTATGATCGTTAAGGATTAAAGAACAATTGGAGAGAACGGAATCAACAGTGACGGTTTTACCATTAGCGACCTCGACAGCGAAGGATTTTGGCAACTTAGAGCGTTTACACTTGAGCAAAGACTCGAATTCTAACGATACGAAACTTTTATCGGCACCAGTATCAAATAGGCATGAAACATAAATATGGTTAACAAGAAACGTACAAGTAATGACGTCGTTCGCGTTTTGAGCCTACGCAGTAGTGAGAAGAAAAGCTCGACCTCGAGCGGGTTGTAGAGCCTGTTGCTGCTGCTGTTGCTGGGGTTGTGGCTGTGGTTGTTGCTGTTGAGGCTGTTGCGGTTGGTATCGTTGAGGGCAGAAGTTGGCCATATGGTTGGTGTCACCACACTTGAAACATGCTCGCACAGGAGCGACTTGATTTGGAGCTAAAAGGGCTTGGCTTTGATAGGCCTGTGGTGGGATGCGGCAGTATGGAGAAGTATGCCCATTTCGGCCACACTTGTCGCACTTTCGACACTGAGCGTTTGGAGGGTGATGATACTGGCATTTACCACACTTAGGTTGCGTTCCAATGTAATTTCCGCGCGGAGTTCCCCCGTTGGCATTAGCAGGCATGGTTTGTAGGGGTTGTGGGTTTGGCGGAGTGACAACCGCATAATTTTGGCTTGAAGCCTTCCGCTTCTTGCCCTGGTTTTTCTTGGACGATTGGGAGGGTAAGGGCTCGTCCGTAGTAGTGTCAATGGTAGCTTGGCGTGCACTCTTCGTTGAAGCCTTGTCAAAGGTTCCATGAAGAACACAGTTGTTGTTAAGTTCGGTGGCTATACGAAAAGCATCTTCAAGGGTTTGGGGGTTGGCAGAGGCAAGGTGGTTTGTCAGGGAAGGTGCAACACAACGAACGAATTTGGCTATGGTCTTGGGGACGGTCTCAACTTGTCCGGGGCAGAGGACACTGAGTTGTTTGAAGCGCGTAATCAGGCCATCCATGTCACTCCCTTTCTGAGTGAGGTTCCAAAATTCGTTCTCCAATTTTTGGAGTTCGTGGGGAGGACAGAAGTGATCCTTCATAAGCTGTTTGAATTCGCCCCAAGGCATAGCATGTGCAACCTCGTTTCCCCTTTTGTTGCGTTCTGTTGTCCACCATTCGAGTGCCTTTTCACGAAACACCCCAGTGGCATTCAAGGTTCTTAGTTCATCAGGGCAGCCACTTTGCAGGAAGGTAAGCTCGATTGCATCAATCCAGTTCATCATGGCGGTTGCGCCATTTTTGCCAGTAAACTCTAAGGGTTTACAAGCCATGAATTGCTTAAACTGGAAGGTCGATTTGGGTTTGTCTGCCTTCGAGTCGACAGAGCCATGAGGTGAATCGGGGTTCGTATGAATCTTGCTAACAATGTCGGGTAGGACCTTAGCAAATTGCTTGGCCATGAATCTCATGCAATCCTTTTGTGACATGGTGTTGGAAGTCGAACCCTTCTTTGACTTGGTTCTCTTTGACGCACCGTTGGACGACATCTAAAGATGGAAAGAGAAGGAAAGGATGAGACTTGGTCATAATTTTAAAACAAGGTTTTTGCGTGTAAAAACAAGTAAGTGTTCATGTATCATGTAAAGTTCACATAAAGCATAAGTTTCCAACATGTATTCAACAAGTATAACACGTATGATTGCGTAAGGGTATATAAATTTAGTTTGTTCACAAGGATTATTATTGTTTTTGGTTGCCATGACGTGCGAAAAGAGTTTAAAAGTTTGAAATGAAGAACGTTCAAATATAAAATCACATATAAATTGAGATACATAAAAGAGAGGCTCAATAAAACATTGGATTGTTTCGGGTAGAGAAACATCGACTATTCCAAAGTGGGTCGAAAGTCCTTTCGAATTAGAGAAAACGTGCTTTGGCCTATAGGTAAGATACTCTCGTCGAGAAGCGATTAACGGTATCTTACCCTTCCAGTTACTACACGTCTCTAATCGATCAAACAATCGGGACTTTGGCGAGATCGAAAATCGAGGAGTGGGACTTAATCGACAAGGTGCGGGTTTCACCCCTAACTTGAAGATTTCATACCCTAAATGTGGTTGGTACTTGTCGGGTCAAAATAAAATTTCGACACTTTGACAAGGTTCCACTAGAGTTGAAAAGGAAATTACCATTAAGTTGTGGATTTCACTCCTAGCTTAATGGTGAAATTTCGTGCAAAAATAGTTCAAGGTAGGATGAGAGTCGTTTACCAAATTGTGGGTTTCACGCCTATTTTGGTAAGGTCGTCTCGTTTGTGTTACAAGAGTATACAAATAATCAAAAGTGTGTTTGTGTTAGCCTTAGGAAAGGCATGTAAATTTAACAACAAGAAGTGTAGCTAGGAAGCATGAAAGGTAGAATGCATAAGTTTTAAACAACAAATAAGAGACAAAGTTCCTAAAACTATAGACTAGGGCAAAAGCATGGCAATTTTCCTAATTCCCTATAGTTATGGCTCTGATACCAATCTGTCACACCCCAACCAATGGCGGAAACATCGGGATGAGACGAAGTGTGAAGATTGCTAGAGACATCATAACGCTATTTGTGACGATAATTAAATAATTCCCATTTCATTTCATAACTTCAAATTGTCAACATTACATAAACTCAAATAACAACAAGTTCAAAAGAAATACATAACAACATAAGCAAAATTGATACAACATATTAAACCTAAACGTCTATATGTGTATCTAGGCATCAACGCTACTTCTTTTCATAGCATCATCATCATCAACCTGTAACATGTTTAAAATACAATTCAATGCAAAAGCAATGGCGAGTATACAAGTTTGGTACGTACATAACGAAAAATAAGTTTTAAACAATTCCTCATAGCAAGCATGTGATTCAAGATAAACAATAAATTTGGCACGTGTCTAACAAATCAACCCAAAAGAGACGCGAGATGCTGCATGACATAACCACAAGTCTACGGGCGGGGCGTCAATCCTATAGCGCTACATATGTCACGGTTAGGCTCGTACAAGTTAATGATAAGTTCAACACATAAAGTTTCACCCAAGTTTAAAGTATCAAGCAATCACGTATACAAGCATGTTATAGGAATGTTCATGTGTTTAAGCAAAATGTTCATGTGCAAGTTGTTGATAAGTAAACATGTTACACCCCAAAAGTGGTAAAAGTAAAAGGGGGAAATACGAGTATACTCACGGTGGTTGCAAGCTTTCCTACTTGAAATCCCGCGAGCGAGTTGGTGGATGGATTAGTTTGGAGCACCTAGTCCTTCTACACGAGGAAACATAGGTGTGTGAGTTTGGCGTTAACGGAAGATTATAAATTCGGAATTTAACATAGCATAAAGTATAAAATATGATACGAAAAATAGTCATCTTTTACTTAGTAACCTTTGTATGACACTATGTAACCACTAGGGTTATTTTGTATTTCATGGGTAGTATACCCATTAGAATCATACCATGGTTTTAAAGTCTTAGATGATATTCTACTACTCTTAACATATCAACACAAGTTCAATATTAAAAGGTTCGAATGAATGTATGTACATATATAGGTTAAGTATTACATATAACTTAGTCCAATAATTCATGTAGGAGGTAGAAGATTAGAATCTTCATTTAGGCACCTCGAGTAGTCATGGATGTCAAGTATGGGGTAGGAAGAACTAGCTTCCGTTTAGGAACCCCTTGAATGTTCACCACTTCACTTGATGTAAAAACAACCAAGGAGGGTCACGAACTAGGATTAGTACAATAATATAAATAATCTAATCTATGAGAAATCATCAAATCATGTGAGGATTGTATGTAGGACAACCCAAGTTGTTCCCTAATCACTCATTCATCAAGATCTAAGCTCGACATGATTTGTGGGTTAAATACCCTAACAAAACAGAAAGTATTTGAGGTTTAATCCTCTGATTTCAAGTGTCTCAACCTTGTTTTTAAGCCTAACCAACCATAGAAGAGGTTGTAAGCATTGGGACATAGGTATGAGATGTGTTAGACACAAGTTTGATGAAGTTTAAACAAGTTTGTAAGAACATAAATCAAAACAGAAAGTTTTTGGATCATTTCAGGGGATTTCCAGATCAGATTTCTCCAAGGAGAAGTCAAGGAATCATACCCTATGATTATCCAAGCAAATAGGAAGAAGAATCAAGTGATTTCATTAAGAAATGAGCAAGTTATGCTCACTTTTGTGCAGGGTTATAAATCTGCCCGAATTCTGAGTTTGCAACTGATTTAGAGAGTGAAATTGTGAGATGATTTGAGTTGTGAAAGTGTAAAATGGTGAGGAGAAGGTGTATATTTATAGTGGAAGAGTTTGAGTGTGATTGGAGGTGTTTAGAGGTGGCTAAATGGTGATTGGGGAGTGTTAGAATGGTGGGATTCGTGCTAATTCGCGTCTGATTGCAACTGAGTTCATTTTCTGCGAAGATGAAGGCCATGCGGCCCGCATTAGATATCAAGTAAGCTGAAGCGGGCCGCCCGGGGGTTGCTTATTTGACATAAGTTTCAAAAATTACACTTTAGCCCCCAGACTTGTTTATTTTGATGTTTTTAGGACTTTTAAGGACCATTCTTGCCATAAAAGCATATTTTAAGATAAATCCAAGTATGAGGAGTATAAACCAAGTATAATTAATCGTATGAGTACCATAATCAAGTGTCGTTCATGTTCAAAACACGTTTATGCATATGTTTCATGTATTTACAAGTTTAGCTCATAGTTTCCAAGAATTACGAATAAGTATCAATTGTTCCACGAAATTGAATGTGTGAGCATATATAAAGTATGTGTAACATGTAATTAACAAAATACGAGTTTCATTAATGATCCAAGTCTCGGTTTTCGCAACGATTACAAAGAAAGGACGATTACAAGAATACAAAGTTTCCAAAAATAGAACCACTAACAAGACTTGCTATAAAAAGAAAGTACAAATAAGCGGGGAGTTACACTCTTTTAGAATGCCTCCTCGACGCGACAATCAGATGGCGAATGCCGAACTGGCAGAAATCATCGCACAGCAAATGGTTGCTGCCTTCCCAAATCTTTTTGCTCAAATGAATCAAGCCATCAACAACCATAATGTTCCTTGCAATTTCAAGAGTTTCAATTCGGCTAAGCCACTCAAGTTTAGTGGCTCTGAAGGAGCAACTGGGCTCCTACAATGGTTCGAGAGCACTGAGAGTACATTCCGTCACGTTCAGTGTCCTGATAATCGCAGGGTCGAGTTTGCTTCCAGTGTGTTTCAGAAAAGGGCTCTTACATGGTGGAACAGGGTTATGAGAGACCGCGGTGCTGAGGTTGCATTAGCACAGACTTGGGCTGAACTTAGGGCTCTTATGATGAAGGAGTTTTGTCCTCGTCATGAATTGAGAGCTTTAGAAAGGGAATTCGATGACCTGAAGCAAGACAGTGGAGAACATCGAGCCTATACTAACCGCTATGAGGAATTGAGCCTGTTATGCCCTACTATGGTTACGCCTCTGGATAAGGCGATTGAGAAATACATTGATGGTCTTCCTGACATAGTTCAGGATATCGTTACTGGCAGCAACCCTACTACTGTCAGACAAGCCATTGAATTGTCTGCCACTCTGACTGAATCCCATATCAGGAAGGGTAAGCTGTTTCGGAAGGGCGACCCAAGACCATCTGACAAGACTGCTCAAGTTGAACCAAAGGAAAAACAGGCTGAGGTATCCAAGAAGAAGAAGCACAAAGCCTCTCAAAATTACGCTGTAACTGCTCAAGACAAACAGGTTGCACCAAAACAGCCAGCACAACCTCGCAAAAGGCAAAACTATTTTGGTACCGCACCTTTGTGCAAAAAATGCAACCGTCATCATCTAGAGCAAGAGCAGTGTCACAAATGTACCCACTGTTGGCGGTTGGGACATTTGATCAATGTTTGTCGTTATGCAAATCAAGCTGCTGCAAACCCTGCTGATGTTCAAGCACGGTTCCCTCCGGGGTCATGTTATAACTGTGGTGACCTTACCCACTACAGGAACAATTGCCCAAGACTTGTTAACATACCTCCAGCGCGTGGATGAGTGTTTAACATCAATGAGGCAAACATGAACAATGATGCAACAGTGAACAATTAGTGTTTTGTATTTCCTTGGTTGTTATCTTTTGATACTTCAAGACAATTCGGTTGTTACATAAATAAAGATTTGTTGTTTTTATTTCTGTAAAATTTATGCGTTTGTGTGAATGCTTAATGCAACCTTATGATGTCAACCCAAAGATAAACTACTCGTGTGGTTCTATCATTTTATGATCACTTGTGATCTCCCCAAGAACCTTAAACACTCGTTTCTGTTAAGAAACAAAGCCAAACTCTTATTGAAAATCCTTCTATCTTCATAAATAGATCCTTGAAAATGATTAAAGTGCCAAATGAAATCCATGGATTGGATTCCTAGTGTGCTTTAAATATCTATGCCCAAAGATAACAAATTAAAGAATCAAGTTAACTAATTTTGCGCTTATGTGTTTTCTTACATGTTTTGTGGTTGTATGTGATCCATCCAAATCCTCATAGAATCTTTCATATCTCATATGAGGAATTCATAGTAGGATATCCAAAGTTACTATCTTAAATCCTTAATGGACTTCTACGTTGTAGTCAAGTCCCTTGGGTTTTAAAGTACTATTCTAAAATTGGACCCCTTGAGTGGTCTAGATAAACATATTGATTTGAAAATCTGATTAGAAATATCATGTTATGATATAATTAAAAAGATCCCTTAAGTGGTCTATTTAAGGAGATCATACGACGGTCTAGTTAAGAAGATCATGTGTTGATCTAGTTAAAAAGATCGTTCGTTGATCTAGTTGAAAAGATCCTTTGGTGGTCTAGTCAAGTCGCTTCATGTTTATTCAATTGATTTTTTCCTCTACGCATTATGAAATGAACTGTGCGGACTGTGCAAGGAATTACGTAATTATGGAGGCCTACATAATTATGGAAATTCAGTGCACAGAAACCACAAGAAGTTTTGTCATGTGTTAAGACCTATAGTGACAAGAATAATGATATGGGAGAAGTCTTGGACCTTGACCGATGTCATTTTATCTTACACTCCCCAATTCTGAATTCAAGCACACACAAGTTTCCTATGATAAGTCTTCAGGAGAAATGTTCTTTTGTCCGTAATTCAAAATCCCATGTTTTGTTACTACAAGGACTTCACTTTTAGGGTTAACAAATTCGCTAAGAATCCTAACATGGCCCAGAGTTTTACTTAAGGGTTCAATGGATCTATTTGAAGGCGAAACCATCACAGTTGTCTTCACAAGTTTCCTCTAGAATAAAATTTCGGGACGAAATTTCCTAAAGTAGGGGGGACTGTGACACCTGTGTCACTTCAACCATCAAACAAAGACCAAACCAATAAAATATTATATTTCATACTTGGGATTTGTATAAATATACGTATCATTTGCACATATCAATTCTTGTTCGATTTCGGGCTCTAAATCGCTTTCTAGAAGGTTATACGCGCACCGATGCATAAATATAACCAGTTTAATGCAACGAACACTCCGGAATAGTGAAATAGGTTTAACATACCTTAAATAACCTTTACATAACTTAGAAATAAGTTTTGAAGGCTTTGGTATGCTAAAATCAAGTTTAATCGCTTACAGGGACTTAATTCGACAAACTGTGAAAGTATGATGATTCGTACTAGAACAGACATTCCGGAACATGACCATAAGTTAAACATACCATAAATATCCTTTACATAGCTTAGAAATAGGCTTTGAGGGGTTCGGTGTGCTAAAATAAACTTTTGGGTCATTCAGGGACTAAAAGCGTCAAAAAGTGCATAAGTTTGCATTTTCGCGCATAACTTACGTTCTTGTTGGTGCATATTTTGTGAAAACAGCTTAATAGTTTGATTATTTAGTCTTTGGATATTTTGTATTGGACTTAGCATTATTGGTTAGGGAGTTATTTAGTGTTATGGGCTTGGAGAATGGCCTGGCCCAGACCAAAGCCCAGGTGCAAAGCTTGTCCTATATAAACAAGGCTTGGCATAAGGGTTTAAGTCAGCCAGTTGAGTAGTGTAACGCCCGGCTCTTTTGTACTTTCCATTTATAGAAAGTTTTGTTCGTATTTCTATTTTTGGAAACCTCGTGTTCTTGTAATCGTCCTTTCCTTGTAATCATTGTAAAACCGAGACTTGGATCATTAATGAAAGTCGTATTTTGATACAAATATGTTATACACACGTTATGTATGCTCGTATGTTCGAATTGGTGAATCAATTGGTGTTTAATCATTATTCTTGGAAACTATGTGCTAAACTTGTAATTAATCTAAAATTATGTTTAAAACGTGTCTTGAACGTGAACGACACTTGTTTTTGATACTCATACGCTTAATCATATTTGGTTTATACTTCTCATACTTGAATTCATCTCAATCTATGCTTAAATGGCAAAACTAGTCCTTAAAACACCTTAAAAGCCCAAATTAACAAACTGCAGGGACTAAAATGAAAACAAGTGAAAGAGGTTAGCTTACGGACCGTAACACTCCCAGTGTTGAGGTCTGTAAGCATGTCTGGCGGGCAGAAAACACAGCAGCCTCTTTTCTACGCGTTTTTGCACGAAATCCCAAGATTTAAACCTCCCCAATCAGCTTTAATCCACCTCTAAACACCCCCAATCACCTCTAATCTCTTCCACTATAAATATAACCCTTCTCCAAGCATTTTTACACTTTCACAACTCTCTACAACTCACAAATTCACTCTCAAATCAGTTGCAAATCTGCATTTTCGGACAGATTCATACACTTGCACTAAAGTGAGTATAACTTGCTCATTTCTCAACGAAATTACTTGATTCTTCTTCCTACTTGCTTGGATAATCATGGGGTTTGATTCCTTGATCTCTCCTTGGAGAAATCAGGCCTGGAATTGCCCTGAAAATGTCCAAAAACTTTCTGTTTTGTTTTAAGTTCTTCAAAAGCTTGTTTAAACTTATCCAACTTGTGTCTAACACATCTCACACCTATGTCCTAATGCTTACAACCTCTCTTGTGGTTGGTTAAGCTTAAAAACAAGGCTGAGACACTTAAATAAGAGGATTAAACCTCATAAACTTTCTGTTTTGTTAGGGTACTTTCACCCACAAGTCATGTTCAAGCTTAGTTCTTGATGTAGAGTGATTATGGAACAACTTGGGTTGTCCAAACATACAATCCTCACATGACTTGATGATTTCTCTTAGTTAGGTTGTTATATTATTATACTAATCCTAGTTCGTGACCCTCCTTGGTTGTTTTTACATCAAGTGAAGTGGTGAACATTCAAGGGGTTCCTAAATGGAAGCTTGCTCTTCCTACCCCATACATGACATCTTTGATAACTCGAGGTGCCTAAATGAAGATCCTAATCTTCTACCTCCTACATGAATCATTGGACTAAATAATATGTAATACTTAACCAAAATATGTATATACTTATTCGAACCTTTAATGTTGAACTTGTGTTTATATGTTAAAGTAGTAGAATATCATCTAAGACTTTAAAACCTTGATATGATTCTAATGGGTGTACTACCCATGAAATACAATATAACCCTAGTGGTTACATAGTGTCATATAAGAGTTACAAGTTAAAGATGATTATTTTCAATATCCTATGTTATGTTATGTTATGTTAAACTCCAAATTTATAATCTTCCGTTGAACGCCAAACTCACACACCTATGTTTCCTCGTGTAGGAGGACTAGGTGCTCCAACTTAATCCACTCCAACAACCCACTCACGGGATTTCAAGTAGGAAAGCTTGCAACCATCGTGAGTATACTCGATCCCTTTTTCCCCTTTACACTTTGGGATGCAACATGTATAATTATGCAAATACTTTTTAACTAAACATACTCAATCCTTGAACGAAGCATGAAACTAATGTGACTTACTTGCTATTCTTGTATGCTCTATGAACGATTTGGAACGTTATATGCTCATTGACTTTGCTCGCCCACCTTAACAATTATAGCGCTATAGGATTAACGCCCCGCCCGCTATTCTAATTGGGTATTGTTAAGTTACCACCCCGCTAAACTATTGGGATTAGGCTATTTTATGCGTTGTATTCTAGGGTTTGAACATATTGTACGCCAAAATTGCATACTAGTAATCACATATTATGAATCATGTTGGATTTGAGCTTTTATTCTATTATGTTATGTAAACAAACTTGTATACTCGCTCATTGCCTTTGCATTGAAACTCTATTTTAATACATGTTGCAGGTTGATTAATGAAGTATGGATGATTGATGAAACAAGTTTAGGGTGGACTAGATACACACCTTTAATCTATCTATCTTTTGATGTTATGTTGAAATTTGAACAATGTTGTTATTTCCATTTTATATGTTGTATGACAATTTAGCAATTGCAATGAAATTTGAGTTTAATTAAATATTGTCACATAGTGTTATGAAGTCTCTAGCAATCTATACACACTTCGTCTCATCCCGATGTTTCCGCCATCGGTTGGGGTGTGACAAGTAGACATTAGAGAGTTAGAGAAATCTACAGAGAGTGGCTGAGAGATTTCTAGTGGGTCTTAAATTGATTGTAAACTTCGTGTTGGATAATCAATAGAAGACCGGATTGAAAGTGTATCGTGTTCTTGATTCTGTTTCTACTTGTTTTCTGTGAAATCTGATCTAGGGGATTCCGCACTCTAGGTTAGATCGACGATTCTGTTACGATCCGCATGGTTCACGGGACCTACATTTGGTATCAGAGCTTTTGGCTCTCGATTGGCTTGGTTCAGAATCGTTTTCTGCAGAAAATTGGTGTTTTTGGTCATATTTGAAGGCTGTTCTTGAGTTCTGCTGCTGATTTCGGATAAAATTCAAGCATTTCGGATCATTACTGATCAAAGGGCTTGCATTTCGAACCAAAAATCAGCTATTTCGGATTATCAGCAAGGATTTCGGATAAAACAACACCATTTCGGACTAGAATTCAACCATTTCGGATCAAACTGTTGAATTTCGGACCAGATTAGTTGCATTTCGGACAGAATTCAATCATTTCGGATCAATTTCGGACCAAGAACAAGCATTTCGGATCATAAGGTTGTATTTCGGATGAGCAGGAGCTGATTTCGGATCTGATTGTCTCATTTCGGATCAGATTAGCTCATTTCGGACTAGAGGGTACTCATTTCGGATCAATCCTAACCATTTCGGATTATCATTTCGGATTTAGGACCTTTTCGAACCATTTCTAATCATTTCGGGAGGGGTGGAATTTTTCTTGGCCTGCGTAAGAAAAATTTCACTATTTCACGTTTAGAAAATTATCTGTAACTCATCTTAGAAAACCATTTGCACCGTTGAATTCCTTGGATTTTTAGGGAAAAAAAACAGTTTTTTCGAGACGAATCTAACGGTATAATTTGGTAAAAACAGTTTTTGGATAATTTTTGTACGGTTTTGACAGTACGGTTACGGTAAAAGCTAGACAAGGACCAGTAGAGAAGTTAGATTTGGATTTTGACACAGGTTACCAAAATTCATTTAAACTTTTACGTTGCGTGATGGCTAAGATGGATAATGGAAGTGAGGTTGTTAAGAACTGGCCAAAGCTTACAAACGTCAAAGAATATGCTGACTGGAAAGAGAAGTTTGAGTTATTTATGAAAAGTGAAGATACTAAAATGTGGACGTGTATGATAGATGGATACTTTGCTCCCAGACGTCGTGTTGATGGAAGAGTTATAGTGATGTCTTATGATAAGATGGATGAATCTGAGAAACGAGTGGTTGATGCTGAGAAGAAAGCTTTAGCAGCAATAAAGAAGTCCTTGCCTGAGGGCGTTAAACATACCTTTACGAAGTATGGAACTTCTCAAGAGCTGTGGGAAGCTTTGGAAAAACGTTATCAGATTCCTTCAAGATTGAATACATGTGATCAAGCATGTGTAGCTGAGCTTCCAGCTGTGAAAATAGGAGAAGTAGCTGCTGAGGTAGAAGAGAAGAAGAAAGCTGATAAGGAAACTGCTGAGAAGAAGGATGCAGAAGTTTCAAAGGGATTGAAGGATGTGAATGGACTTACATCAGAGGTGAAGGTATCATCAGAATCTGTAAGTCATACATGTCTTAATTGCACTGAACTACAGGGTAAAGTTAACAGATTATCGGAGCAAAACAAAATTCTCTTAGCTGATTTGGAAAACCGAAAAGAGTTAAATGTTCTTTTGATTAAAAGAGAGTCAAATTGTTTAGATAAACTCAAATCAAATGAACAAGAAATCAGTAGTTTAACAAGCAAAGTCAATGAACAGTTACAGATTATTGATTTGGCTCGTGAAACTCTGAAAGAAAAGACTAAGGAGCTTTCAGAAAAGTGCACAGAATTGGCTGCTGCACAAGCCAAAATTGTAGAACTTCAGGGGAAGTTAGACAAATTTGGAAATTCTTCGTTAGTCAGGACTCAAACTCAAAAAGGTTTAAAAAGGAGTAATGATAAAACTGGGGTGGGTTTACTAAAGCTTCATCTTCTGGAAATCAAGACTACTCATTTTTACCAACTGAAGATGAGCTAACTAATTTTGTAACCACTGCACAAGTAGTAGTGGGTCCGATAGCTGTGGACTTACCAAATAGTCCAGTTTCTTTGAAAGAATCTGTTGGGTCTAACAGTACACCTCATAAAGTGGATGAGGATACTGAAGACAAAAAGGCCAACACATTTAAAAAGGGATCAAACAAAAAGAAAAGTTATAAGAAAAGATCCTGTTTTAAATGTCACAACAAAGGGCATGTGGCGAGTTGTTGTCCTTTGAAGAAAGGTAAGCAAAAAGTTGATGAGGCTAAGGATGAGAATCAGGTTGGGTCAAACAATAGTGTAAAAACTAGTTGTCCGACAAATAAACCTGGATTTCAATCTAAACCTTCAACTTCAAAAAGATTTGATAGACCAAGAAGTATTTCTCCACAATTTAGTCATTATAATGGTAAATCAAATCGGTTTCAAAGTCAAAGTAGAAATTTTGGATATCAAAATCGATACCAGACTTCTGGTAATCGAAATTTTCAAAGAAGAAACGAACATAGGGGTTTAAGTAACTCGAATGTTCAGCAACATCCAAAATTTTTCCAAAATTCATGGTATAATAATGGGAGAAGAAGGCATCAAGATAATAATTTCCAAAGGTCAGAAAATCCGAGAGGTTCTTGGAACTCTCGCAATCAAAGACCTAGTGGAAACTATCAGTATTGTTCAACAATGGGTAAGCCATCCAAGACACCAGAAAGGTGTGATGGATATTGGATAGAAGCATCTTATACAAATTTACATGGTCGACCCAAAACCGGTAAGGTTTGGGTTCTCAAGACTAACTGAGTTGTTGAGTGTGTACAGGATGACCAAGAAGGACTGTTGATGTGTTCGACAGTGGTTATTCCTGTAACGCATCTGAGGTGAATAGTAGGTTAACATGGGTAACGAACTATTTACTTCTGTGATCATTTTGATTGTTTTTAAACTTAAAACGTGAAAAACTGTAGTCAGGTTAAGGTGGGAGTTTGTTTGTGTTTTTAAATTTATGTTTTTGAAACTTACTCCATAAAAACAAAAATTTAGGGGGAGAAATTTCCCTATGTCAAAAAGAGTTTAGTTAGTGCGTGTGTTTAGGGGGAGTAAGCTATAAAATTTTAAAAATCCAAAAACATTGAAAAATGAAAAAAAAAATAGAAAATCAAAAATGAGTTTTCATGGTGTGAAAAAGAAGAAATGATAGTACATCAGCAAGTTAGACTGTCACACTCAAACTGAATTAAAATGCTTAAGTGTGATAGCAGCTTCATTATATGATGTACCAGTAGGCAAAAGCATGAAATAATCAACTTACCAATGTGATATAAACATAAATGCACTGAGTATGAGTGGGGAACACATCAGTGGTGTACGGTTTAATGACCTTAAATCTTGCGTTGATAGATTGCCAAAATCTGAAGTTTTGGGTCTTTATACTGTTATTTCATTTGGGGATATCAGGGGTGTCCTTCTGCTGCATCCAGATACATGCTGACCTAGACACACCCAGGATATCTTAAAAGAGCTAAAAATGCCAAAACCCTGAAAATGAAGAAGCTCTCATAGAGATTCATTCAAAAATGCAAAATGCATAAATGGTACCAAAAATGGTATTTGTCTTAGCCCTCGTTAGATATTTTAGTCTCTCTGCTGTACGGAAGTACTGACCTGTTCACCAATTATCTAAACGTTGAAAAATAAAACGGATGAATTCAGTATACTCACCTACTACGATGAATCTTTGTGCATACCTTGATCGCGGGGGTATATCCTGAAGTGGGACACCCTAATATATCAGAATTAATATTACCTTAATGTATCATACGGTAATGGTACTTGAAATGTTCATGCATTTTGTTTAGGTGGACAAACATACTGGTAATCGTCTTGAACTGCTTTTCACGAAAAATTGTATAAAGAATTAACTAAAGTGTGAAAACAGTTTGAGTTTGTTGATATGATCTTCTTGCACATGATTCTCACAAAAAGAAGTATTGTAAATATTTTTGGGTTTAGTTTAGTTTATTTAGTTGTTTTGAAAAATATAAAAAATACCAAAAATATTTCCTTTTAAAAGATCTCCCATTTTGAACTGACAGGTAGTTGTTTTTGCAAACTAAGATAAAATATTGGTTTATCTTTAAATGTGAAAAAGACTAATGGTTTTTCGAGATACTTGCTTGCGTTGCTAAACAGATTGATGCAGTTATCAAAATGAAGTGCAGAATACAAGTAAAGTGCAGATTGAGAGTGAAGTGAAGATCGTGTGAAGATGCATGGTAGGATCCTTCTACAACATTGCAGAGAAAGAGAGATATATGGAAGAGTTTGGAGATACTTGCTTAACCAAAGATTGCTAGTTCACTGATCTACAACGAATGAAAGTTTTGGAGATTGGAAGCATCAACTAAGGGGGAGTTTGTTGATGTCAGAAACTGTGTAGCTGACGCTATCCAAAGACCAAAAGACTGCAAGATGTTTGAAGACAAAGTTACACTATGAAGCTATTGTCAAGGGGGAGTTTGTTGGTGCATGTTTTGTGACAACAGCTTAATAGTTTGATTATTTAGTCTTTGGATATTTTGTATTGGGCTTAGCATTATTGGTTAGGGAGTTATTTAGTGTTATGGGCTTGGAGAATGGCCTGGCCCAGACCAAAGCCCAGGTGCAAAGCTTGTCCTATATAAACAAGGCTTGGCATAAGGGTTTAAGTCAGCCAGTTGAGTAGACATTAGAGAGTTAGAGAAATCTACAGAGAGCGGCTGAGAGATTTCTAGTGGGTCTTAAATTGATTGTAAACTTCGTGTTGGATAATCAATAGAAGACCGGATTGAAAGTGTATCGTGTTCTTGATTCTGTTTCTACTTGTTTTCTCTGAAATCTGATCTAGGGGATTCCGCACTCTAGGTTAGATCGACGATTCTGTTACGATCCGCACGGCTAACGGGACCTACATTTATACATCCGGACATCCAAAAATTTATGTAATCATTAAAATATTATGTTTTAGTGATTGGCTTGTCAAAAATTCATTCGTCGCGCAATTTAGATCGTTTTTGCGTCCGTTACGACTTCCGTCATAATTAACCGAACAACGCAATCGTACGGCCAAACGAACCGACATCCAAGATATTTTTAAACATGTTTTGAGTTCCCTATACTTTAACTTCATTTTAGAGCTTTTAAGTGGGGTTAACGGGGCTTAAACGTGTCAAAAATGCATCGAAAACCAAGTTTGGAGCTGCAGGGACCAAAACTGTCATTTCAGCAAAGTTACTGGCTCACGGACCGTAAGCGCTCACCCTTACGGTCCGTAAGGACCTCCCAGCTCATCAGAAGCTTCTAAACCAGTTGTTAACAGCTGTTACCCACTCCTAATCTCACTTCCACATGTTGTTCTCTGATGTTGGGGGGCCAATTGACATACCTTAGCATTTCAACAAATGTAGGGATAAGATTGAAGCACGTATTCGATAAACGATCTTAACGGTTCAAACATTCCTATAAATACCCAACCCTTTCACTTACAAAACCCACAAATCTGATCTAAGAATGCTCTAAGTTGAAGCCATTGCTTCATACCTGAGCTACTTAGATCAAGAATAGCTTGCGGGGACCCTTTGTAAGTATTCCTTCGTTCTTTTATCGCTTTTCGAGTCCGAAAGTCAAACTATGTTTGACTTTCTGCATTGACCAGTTTATGGTCAACGCGAAGTTCGTTTGAACTTCATAACGTGAGCGTAATCACGATGGTTATAGTCCCTAGTGGCTATACCTACTGATTACCACGTAATCTAGGCTCAGTGACGAGTCGTAGTTTCGGCCAAAATACGTATTCTTGCGTATTTTGTAACCAAACTACTCTTAGGAATCAAAACCGTTTGTTTTGATACCAAACCTGTTTTCTAAACTTAGTTAAGCATGTTTTAACATGCTTATCTCGTCACTTTTAGTTTAGTGCTTATATAGGGTCGTAAGGTAAGCGATCTAAACAATCGCTTATACTTTCGAACCCGACCCGTTTGGTCGATCATTAGGATCCGACCAAACACATTAGGTGACCATAGTATATAGGGAATAACCTTCCGAGGTTATATCTTATGGTCACGACGTTTAGTTAGTTGTATGATATGTAGTTTATATGCCTTAGGTAAATTACCAAAATACCCCTTTGACGCCAAAATTCATTTTAAACATATGTAATATAACTTTTAACATCTAAACTGATTTGGCAACAATATTAGACATGTTAAGGCATATTCTACTTGTCATAGGACTAGTTAGGCGGTCCGAACGCGTTTCATGCAAACGACGCGTTAAAGTAGCATAAGCTACCTAAACGGGTCGTAATGGGTCGTAAGCACTTAGGTTAGGTTTCATTTTAGTATGTAGGCTTTGTTAAACCATATTACATGAGTCCCCATACTCATTTGGTTTACGAGCCCTCATTCTATCCGATCCTCCGATTTAGGTCCGGTTTATTAACATAGTTACCTATATTAGGTGCCGTTTGATTTCCGTGATCTCTAGCATTGTTTGGTTGTTACTCAAGGACTACTAAGCAATCTCAAGTGAGTACATAGTTCCCCTATTTTACAACTTTCAACTGTTTTGGGGTGAAGCATGTGTACCTATATGTTATTTTCATGATTTCAAAGTATAATTGATTATACATGTTATTACTTATCATTTGACAAACTAAATGACTATCTATGGTTTAAACACTGATTTCTCAAAGAACATAAAATAAAATGTTGAATTGTACTTATTTTATGTTCACCAGACCGATTGGTAGTATGATATAGCGCTATAGGATTAGACACCCCATTCCTGTTGTCATGGAATGTCTGAAACCAATTTGTATCTCCATCCAAATAGGGATTGCCTTTGTGGTATCCCTATAGTCTCAAAGGTGTATTTTGATGCACTAGGTCTGAATGAATTCTTAAATCAGATTATTTTTGTATATTTAGTTATACTCCCAAAAGTATAGTTTGATATGCTCCCATATGCGATATTGTACAAAACCAACATATATTTTGTTAATCATCCAAAGCATATTTTGATATGTTATTTACAAAAACCAAAACATAGTTTAATATGTTATTTGTCACATCCAAAGCATATTTTGATATGTTATTTATGAAACCAAAACATAGTTTAATATGTTATTTATAAATCCGAAGTATACTTATAATATACTACTGAAAACTATTATTTTAAACGACTAAAGTATATTTAATGTACTATCTATCTAACGATTGGGTTTTGGTTAGTGTTTAGATAACGGGACGGGTGTAATGTGATGAAAACATGGTAGATACGCCGCTGGTACTTCTTATATATAAGTGTTTTCATTGCATTACATACCGTGGCGTTATTTAGTACACTTGGGTCAACGATATTGGAATCGAAATATATTTTAATACATTACTCATTCGATTCTCTTAAAATCCAAAGTATATTTTCACATATACTATAAGCCTTTTTATCAAAATATTGTTTTTCGAACAATACATTCAATACAAACTCATTTTACATGGTTATTCACTTAACCATACATTATTCTTTTATAAATATATATCATTGTTTTGTTTATCACTTTTCAAATGATTTACAAAACAAAACAATTTACAAGGATCATGACGGCTTTTCTTAAAACATTCTTTTTCTTTAAACTTATAAGTCATGAATCCTACTTTCATAAAACCTATGTATCTCACAGGCATTTTTATGGTGACGTACCTATTTTTACACATGTTTCAGGTGCTGTTTTGTGATGATTGTTGATACACACTACACTTAGGATGGACTCGTGTCTTAACAACTTTAAAACTTGGAAGATCATAGTTGTACTTATTTGATTGTATTAAAACAATGAATTCATTTATTCGATAAAACAAAATTATTTATTCCATGGTTACGAAACAATGATTCTGTTACAACACTCCCCGACGTTTCCGCCACGTCTTGTTGTTTTACGTGGTCGGGGTGTGACAGAAAAGTTGGTATCAGAGCCAATGGTTATAGGGAATTAGGTTATTAGTAATGCTTTGACCTAGACTATAACCTTCCTAGGACCCTAACACAAGTTTTCTTGTGTTTAGTTTTAAAACAATACCGTCACTTATTCTTAGGTGACAACCACAATAAGAACACAAATTTCTATCCCGCTTTGAAAACTAATCATCTGTTCTAGGATGATTTATTATATGGTTTTGAGCCCTTTAAGTTTTCAAAATCCCGTCAAAGTTAGTCTAAATAATGTGAACACGTGCAAACTGGAAGGGTGGGTTCCTGTACCCTGAGCTTCCTGTCTAAGGCTAGAGTGTTCGTACAAATCCGCAATATCGGACCAGTCACTCTTACCTGGGAACTCTTGGGGTGAGTGTCCACTTATAGGCGAGCATGTCTTCGCGATACATTATTTTTGACCTATTTACTTTGATTAATCACCGGAGTTGTTAGTTACTTTGTAGTAACAAACAAATGACCACCATCCTTGCTTTCATCAGATTTGTTTCATCTCATTCTTTTCGTCTAATTCTCTCACTCGTTTCCTTTCATGTTCCTCTTTTAGAATGCCTCCTCGACGCGACAATCAGATGGCGAATGCCGAACTGGCGGAAATCATCGCGCAGCAAATGGCTGCTGCCTTTCCAAATCTTTTTGCTCAAATGAATCAAGCCATCAACAACCATAATGTTCCATGCAATTTCAAGAGTTTCAATTCGGCTAAGCCACTCAAGTTTAGTGGCTCTGAAGGAGCAACTGGGCTCCTACAATGGTTCGAGAGCACTGAGAGTACATTCCGTCACGTTCAGTGTCCTGATAATCGCAGGGTCGAGTTTGCTTCCAGTGTGTTTCAGAAAAGGGCTCTTACATGGTGGAACAGGGTTATGAGAGACCGCGGTGCTGAGGTTGCATTAGCACAGACTTGGGCTGAACTTAGGGCTCTTATGATGAAGGAGTTTTGTCCTCGTCATGAATTGAGAGCTTTAGAAAGGGAATTCGATGACCTGAAGCAAGACAGTGGAGAACATCGAGCCTATACTGACCGCTATGAGGAATTGAGCCTGTTATGCCCTACTATGGTTACGCCTCTGGATAAGGCGATTGAGAAATACATTGATGGTCTTCCTGACATAGTTCAGGATATCGTTACTGGCAGCAACCCTACTACTGTCAGACAAGCCATTGAATTGTCTGCCACTCTGACTGAATCCCATATCAGGAAGGGTAAGTTGTTTCGGAAGGGCGACCCAAGACCATCTGACAAGACTGCTCAAGTTGAACCAAAGGAAAAACAGGCTGAGGTATCCAAGAAGAAGAAGCGCAAAGCCTCTCAAAATTACGATGTAACTGCTCAAGACAAACAGGTTGCACCAAACCAGCCAGCACAACCTCGCAAAAGGCAAAACTATGTTGGTACCGCACCTTTGTGCAACAAATGCAACCGTCATCATCTAGAGCAAGAGCAGTGTCACAAATGTACCTACTGTGGGCGGTTGGGACATTTGATCAATGTTTGTCGTTATGCAAATCAAGCTGCTGCAAACCCTGCTGCTGTTCAAGCACGGTTCCCTCCGGGGTCATGTTATAACTATGGTGACCTTACCCACTACAGGAACAATTGCCCAAGACTTGTTAACATACCTCCAGCGCGTGGACGAGTGTTTAACATCAATGACGCAAACATGAACAATGATGCAGCAGTGAACAATTAGTGTTTTGTATTTCCTTGGTTGTTATCTTTTGATACTTCAAGACAATTCGGTTGTTACATAAATAAAGATTTGTTGTTTTTATTTCTGTAAAATTTATGCGTTTGTGTGAATGCTTGATGCAACCTTATGATGTCAACCCAAAGACAAACTACTCGTGTGGTTCTTTCATTTTATGATCACTTGTGATCTCCCCAAGAACCTTAAACACTCGTTTCTTTTAAGAAACAAAGCCAAACTCTTATTGAAAATCCTTCTATCTTCATAAATAGATCCTTGAAAATGATTAAAGTGCCAAATGAAATCCATGGATTGGATTCCTAGTGTGCTTTAAATATCCATGCCAAAAGATAACAAATTAAAGAATCAAGTTAACTAATTTTGCACTTATGTGTTTTCTTACATGTTTTGTGGTTGTATGTGATCCATCCAAATCCTCGTAGAATCTTTCATATCTCATATAAGGAATTCATAGTAGGATATCCAAAGTTACTATCTTAAATCCTTAATGGACTTCTACGTTGTAGTCAGGTCCCTTGGGTTTTAAAGTACTATTCTAAAATTGGACCCCTTGAGTGGTCTAGATAAACATATTGATTTGAAAATCTGATTAGAAATATCATGTGATGATATAATTAAAAAGATCCCTTAAGTGGTCTATTTAAGGAGATCGTACGACGGTCTAGTTAAGAAGATCATGTGTTGATCTAGTTAAAAAGATCGTTCGTTGATCTAGTTGAAAAGATCCTTTGGTGGTCTAGTCAAGTCGCTTCATGTTTATTCAATTGATTTTTCCTCTACGCATTATGAAATGAACTGTGCGGACTGTGCAAGGAATTACGTAATTATGGAGGCCTACATAATTATGGAAATTCAGTGCACAGAAACCACAAGAAGTTTTGTCATGTGTTAAGACCTATAGTGACAAGAATAATGATATGGGAGAAGTCTTGGACCTTGACCGGTGTCATTTTATCTTACACTCCCCAATTCTGAATTCAAGCACACACAAGTTTCCTATGATAAGTCTTCAGGAGAAATGTTCTTTTGTCCGTAATTCAAAATCCCATGTTTTGTTACTACAAGGACTTCACTTTGAGGGTTAACAAATTCGCTAAGAATCCTAACATGGCCCAGAGTTTTACTTAAGGGTTCAATGGATCTATTTGAAGGCGAAACCGTCACAGCTGTCTTCACAAGTTTCCTCTAGAATAAAATTTCGGGACGAAATTTCCTAAAGTAGGGGAAACTGTGACACCTGTGTCACTTCAACCATCAAACAAAGACCAAACCAATAAAATATTATATTTCATACTTGGGATTTGTATAAATATATGTATCATTTGCATATATCAATTCTTGTTCGATTTCGGGCTCTAAATCGCTTTCTGGAAGGTTATACGCGCACCGATGCGTAAATATAACCAGTTTAATGCAACGAACACTTCGGAATAGTGAAATAGGTTTAACATACCTTAAATAACCTATACATAACTTAGAAATAAGTTTTGAAGGCTTTGGTATGCTAAAATCAAGTTTAATCGCTTACAGGGACTTAATTCGACAAACTGCGAAAGTATGACGATTCGTACTAGAACAGACATTCCGGAACATGACCATAAGTTAAACATACCATAAATATCCTTTACATAGCTTAGAAATAGGCTTTGAGGGGTTCGGTGTGCTAAAATAAACTTTTGGGTCATTCAGGGACTAAAAGCGTCAAAAAGTGCATAAGTTAGCATTTTCGCGCATAACTTACGTTCTGAATACATCCGGACATCCAAAAATTTATGTAATCATTAAAATATTATGTTTTAGTGATTGGCTTGTCAAAAATCCATTCGTCGCGCAATTTAGATCGTTTTTGCGTCCGTTACGACTTCCGTCGTAATTAACCGAACAACGCAATCGTACGGCCAAACGAACCGACATCCTAGATATTTTTTAACATGTTTTGAGTTCCCTATACTTTAACTTCATTTTAGAGCTTTGAAGTGGGGTTAACGGGGCTTAAACGTGTCAAAAATGCATCGAAAACCAAGTTTGGAGCTGCAGGGACCAAAACTGTCATTTCAGTAAAGTTACTGGCTTACGGACCGTAAGCCTTCACCCTTACGGTCCATAAGGACCTCCCAGCTCATCAGAAGCTTCTAAACCAGCTGTTAACAGCTGTTACCCACTCCTAATCTCATTTCCACATGTTGTTCTCTGATGTTGGGGGGCCAATTGACATACCTTAGCATTTCAACAAATGTAGGGATAAGATTGAAGCACGTTATTTGATAAACGATCTTAACGGTTCTAACATTCCTATAAATACCCAACCCTTTCACTTACAAAACCCACAAATCTGATCTAAGAATACTCAAAGTTGAAGCCATTGCTTCATACCTGAATTACTTGGATCAAGATTAGCTTGCGGGGACCCTTTGTAAGTATTCCTTCCTTCTTTTATCGCTTTTCGAGCCCGAAAGTCAAACTATGTTTGACTTTCTGCATTGACCAGTTTGTGGTCAACGCGAAGTTCGTTTGAACTTCATAACGTGAGCGTAATCACGATGGTTATAGTCCCTAGTGGCTATACCTACTGATTACCACGTTATCTAGGCTCAGTGACGAGTCGTAGTTTCGGCCAAAATACGTAGTCTTGCGTATTTTGTAACCAAACTACTCTTAGGTATCAAAACCGTTTGTTTTGATACCAAACCTGTTTTCTAAACTTAGTTAAGCATGTTTTAACATGCTTATCTCGTCACTTTTAGTTTAGTGCTTATATAGGGTCGTAAGGTAAGCGATCTAAACAATCGCTTATACTTTCGAACCCGACCCGTTTGGTCGATCATTAGGATCCGACCAAACACATTAGGTGACTATAGTATATAGGGAATAACCTTCCGAGGTTATACCTTATGGTCACGACGTTTAGTTAGTTGTATGATAGGTAGTTTATATGCCTTAGGTAAATTACCAAAATACCCCTTTGACGCCAAAATTCATTTTAAACATATGTAACATAACTTTTGACATCTAAACTGATTTGGCAATAATATTAGACATGTTAAGGCATATTCTACTCGTCATAGGACTAGTTAGACGGTCCGAACGCGTTTCACGCAAACGACGCGTTAAAGTAGCATAAGCTACCTAAACGGGTCGTAATGGGTCGTAAGCACTTAGGTTAGGTTTCATTTTAGTATGTAGGCTTAGTTAAACCATATTACATGAGTCCCCATACTCATTTGGTTTACGAGCCCTCATTCTATCCGATCCTCCGATTTAGGTCCGGTTTATTAACATAGTTACCTATATTAGGTGTCGTTTGATTTCCGTGATCTCTAGCATTGTTTGGTTGTTACTCAAGGACTACTAAGAAATCTCAAGTGAGTACATAGTTCCCATATTTTACAACTTTCAACTGTTTTGGGGTGAAGCATGTGTACCTATATGTTATTTTCATGATTTCAAAGTATAATTGATTATACATGTTATTACTTATCATTTGACAAACTAAATGACTATCTATGGTTTAAACACTGATTTCTCAAAGAACATAAAATAAAATGTTGAATTGTACTTATTTTATGTTCACCAGACCGATTGGTAGTATGATATAGCGCTATAGGATTAGACACCCCATTCCTGTTGTCATGGAATGTCTGAAACCAATTTTTTCTCCATCCAAATAGGGATTGCCTTTGTGGTATCCCTATAGTCTCAAAGGTGTATTTTAATGCACTAGGTCTGAATGAATTCTTAAATCAGATTATTTTTGTATATTTAGTTATACTCCCAAAAGTATAGTTTGATATGCTCCCATATGCGATATTGTACAAAACCAACATATATTTTGTTAATCATCCAAAGCATATTTTGATATGTTATTTACAAAAACCAAAACATAGTTTAATATGTTATTTGTCACATCCAAAGCATATTTTGATATGTTATTTATGAAACCAAAACATAGTTTAATATGTTATTTATAAATCCGAAGTATACTTATAATATACTACTGAAAACTATTATTTTAAACGACTAAAGTATATTTAATGTACTATCTATCTAACGATTGGGTTTTGGTTAGTGTTTAGATAACGGGACAGGTGTAATGTGATGAAAACATGGTAGATACGCCGCTGGTACTTCTTATATATAAGTGTTTTCATTGCATTACATACCGTGGCGTTATTTAGTACACTTGGGTCAACGATATTGGAATCGAAATATATTTTAATACATTACTCATTCGATTCTCTTAAAATCCAAAGTATATTTTCACATATACTATAAGCCTTTTTATCAAAATATTGTTTTTCGAACAATACATTCAATACAAACTCATTTTACATGGTTATTCACTTAACCATACATTATTCTTTTATAAATATATATCATTGTTTTGTTTATCACTTTTAAAATGATTTACAAAACAAAACAATTTACAAGGATCATGACTGCTTTTCTTAAAACATTCTTTTTCTTTAAACTTATAAGTCATGAATCCTACTTTCATAAAACCTATGTATCTCACAGGTATTTTTATGCTGACGTACCTATTTTTACACATGTTTCAGGTGTTGTTTTGTGATGATTGTTGATACACACTACACTTAGGATGGACTCGTGTCTTAACAACTTTAAAACTTGGAAGATCATAGTTGTACTTATTCGATTGTATTAAAACAATGAATTCATTTATTCGATAAAACAAAATTATTTATTCCATGGTTACGAAACAATGATTTTGTTACAACACTCCCCGACGTTTCCGCCACGTCTTGTTGTTTTACGTTGTTGGGGTGTGACATATTATCTTTAAAGGGAACAATCTTTGCTGCTGTAAAGGCATAACCAACTGCGTCTTCCTCAGGCAAAACATCACTCCAATCATATCTTTCATCGTCATGGAAAACTGCAAGTGCCTTGGATCTTTCTTTGGGTGCTTCCTCAATCTGCTTCATCCTGGGAGGTTCTGCTTTATTCTGATGATAAATCGCTCTTTTGTAATAATCCTCTCGAAAAGGATTTGCAGTATCATCAGTGTAAGCATTTCTGCACTCACGCTTAAAGTGACCTTTCTGTTTACATTTGAAGCATGTCACTTTTGACTTGTCAAAGCCTAACTTGGTAGAAGGTCCACCAATAGACTGTCTTCCAGTAATCTCCATAAATCGTTGCGCTCTTCTCACTGCACTCGCCATACACCACCTTATATCGATCAATTCCATCTCCTCAGGGTCGATTTGATCGTAATCTTCCTTTGTTAGGTTGGTGTTGCCTATCTTTCCTGCAACGAGACTTTCGTACGATTCTAACACAGAGGCTAAGAACACCATCTGTTGTTTGGCAGATTCTTCGCTAAAATTCTGACCATTCTTCAGATCTACAGCGATGTTACATTGAAATAGATTCTTCGGTGCAGATTGACTTTGACCCGTTGATGATGATCCACCATGATAGCCACTACTGGGAGTTTCTTGATTCATTGTGTTTGAGCTTTCTGCTGAAAAAACTGTTCTTGGAGAACCAGTTTTTGGTAGATTTCCTCTGTAGTACAACTCCACATTCTGCTGATAAGATGAGTTGTTGAATTTGCTGGATTTCTTGATCTCCAATTCATGGCTTTCCAGTCTTTCTATAAGCAGATCAACCTTCAAATCAGCTGGTTTTATCGTATTCTTTAGCATCAATGCAAAATACTGCCAATCTTGCTCATTCGGTAGTGCGTCAAACAATTTGTCTACCAGCTCTTCTTGAGTGTAAATGATTTCATGTCTAGCAAGCTCCATCTTTAGATGCCCAAATCTCTCAATCATCTTTGAAACAGACTCGTTCTTTAGACAACCAAACAAATCAAACTCTTTTCGTAACAGTTTCTTTTTGTTCTTAACTATTTCAGCACTACCAATACATTTTATTTTTAATTTTTCCCAAAGTTCTTTCGAATCTTTGTACTCGATCAGTGAGATAATGTTATCTCTGACAGATTGGTGAAGCAGAGCAATGCATTTTTGTTCAGCAACGTATCTTTCAATTTGATTTTCTTCTAAGTTCTCCTAATCATCTCTCCCCAAATCAAAACCATTTTTCAAACTTTTCCAACTGGAATATGCGAAAGCTTTAAGCCATTCCTCAAATCTTGTAGCCCACCTGTTGTAATCTTCAATCGCCATCAACTTGGACGGCTTGTTGTATGTTCCATACGCACTGTCTACACTCATTGCATCTGAAAGTATTTTCTTTGCACTTGGTGTTGGTGGAGTTTCATTCATGTTATTTGATGTGCCGTCTCCCGAACCACTGGTAAAAGCAAACACATCACAGAAAGGATTCATGAAATCATCCATCTTTCACGTACTTGATACAATCAACAAACACTTAGAAAAATTTTGATTTTGAAAAAGACAGTTTCAAGCGGAATTATCTCAAGCGAAATCAGCTTTCAAGCGAGATAAGACTTTTCAAGCGAAATCTGTTTTCAAGCGAAATCACTTATTTCGCTTGAACTTTCAAGCGGAATAAGGTATTTCAAGCGGAATCAAGCTAATTCAAGCGGAATTAGCTGCTATGAAGATTTCGCTTGAAATGGTATGCACTTTTCAAGCGAAATAAGACCAAAAATGTAATTCCGCTTGGAATTACACTGATACTTTCAAGCGGAATAACTATGACGTCAGCAAAATCTAACAGATTTTCAAGCGGAATTAATCAATTTTGTCAGAATTTGTTCGAATTAAGGTCCAATTCTTTCAAGGATTAGTTAAAACTATGTTTCGCTTAATATATGTGAGTTTTAAGCCATTTCAACCATTAAATTTCGTTCAAATCAGAAAAGAAGAAGTAGAAGTGTGAGAATCCGGTAAAATCAAGCTGAATTGGTATGAACTCCTCGTCCTGAGCTCTGATACCACTTGTTGGATCGTTCGTTTGACCCTAACGAGTCAATCTGAGTAGTTCATCATCAAAAACAAAGGCAGAATCAATGTAAATGATGTCAACACAGCTTGTTCCTTTCTAATTATCTTCTTATTGATCAATCCTGAGCATTTACACATTCAAATGACAAACGGACAGCACCTCAGCTCAGAACATATGGTCTAATCCCGCTTCAAATGAACACACACATCACCTATTTATACTAGAGGTGATTCCGCTTGAACATGTCACAGGTCGTTTCAAGCGGAATTACATGTGTTGATTTCGCTTGAAACTGCCCTAGCTCATTTCAAGCGGAATTACCTACTTTAACATATAAAACCCTAATTTCAACCCTGTTGTGTGCTCGTTTATCCTATCTAGACATAAGACTCGATTAAGACGAAGTTAACAGACACTGGATGCACCAACAATTGTCCATGGTTCCAAGCTGGAGGCGGAAGACGGGAATCTTTCGGCTAGTTGGATCGGGTTGCTGGTGGGAGAATGTGAAAGAATTCATAAGCATGTTAATTATTGTTGGAAGGACAAACAATTCTGAGTTTGGATCGAAGAAGATATATGCGATTGGGTCCCGGACTCTGTTGGCAAGGTGATGGTTGTTGATGAGGACTCGGTGTCACCAGTCAACTCCGGCTCCGGTAATGTCAACCAAGAAGATGGTTCGGTGCGGCACAGGCCGGAATCTCAAGAGGTGAGAGAAGAACAAGAAAAGTTAGAAACACTTAATGCAGCCACCGACAATTTGGGTATTAATAATGTCCTCGAGGATAACTCCAAATGTATCGGGATTGAAAGATCCGTTTCTCTTTCTAATTCTGTTGGGGAGCAGGATATGTCTTCTGATGGGGCCCAAGGTTTAAATGGTGGAGTTATTTCTAATTACAAGGAATTATTTTACTTTAAATCGGTGGACTAATCTTCGAGGCCCAAAAAGTGACAAATTAATATAAGGCTCATGAGCAAAGCCCATAATAATCTTGGATCGTCCAGTCCAAACTCGATTGACAGGCCTAAAAAACAGGCCAAAGATACAAGGGAATTCATTTTCGATCTTAATGTGGATATTAACGCCAGTCACTCGGTGAATAACCAAGGTGAGGATCAAGTGGATATGGTGAATCATGATCAGCTGAACTCGGATAACGTTCTTCCTTATCCGGTTCCGGTCAACGTCTCTGATTCTAGGGATCCGGGGGTTCATTCAGAAGCCGATGTTGCAAATGAAGAACAGGTACACGTCGCTGATGATTTGTCTAACCTGCTTGTAGTTGACGAGGTTGAGGCAACAATCAAAATTGGTAACTTAGTGGGAGTTAACTTGGGAAATCACAACGACCTGATAAGGATGCGGTTAGAAGTGAAGGTATGTACGCTGTGAATCAATGAATATCCTGTCATTAAATATTAGAGGCATAATTGGTGATGCTAAAGCTAGGTGGGTTAAAGAGATCAGATTGTGTAACAAAATTGGGGTGGTGGCCTTGCAAGAATCTAAACTGGAATCCGTTTCTAAAGCGAGTTTAGTGGGTTATTGGGGTGATAATAATTTTGAGTTTGCTTATGCCGCTTCTGTCGGTCTATCTGGTGGTTTGATTTGGATGTGGGATCCAAAAGTTTTTAAAGTAGAAGGTATTATCCAAAACAGATGTTTTTTGGTTATTAGAGGCTCGATGATCGGTAACGGGGCCAGTGTCAACTTGACCAATGTTTATGCTCCTCAAAGTACTGTGGCCAAACGACAACTATGGGACGAGCTATCGGTTTTTCTTAATTCGTATGAAGGTCAGTGGGTTCTAGCGGGAGATTTTAATGCTGTTCGTTCACCTGAAGAAAGGAAACACTCTAATTTCAAAGTTGTCTGGCTGAGAACTTTAACAATTTTATCTTTGAGAATGGGTTGCACTTGCAGGAGTATCCAATGCAGGGACGAAAGTTTACGTGTTATAGGGATAATGGCAGAAAGCTCAGTAAGTTGGACCGTTTTATGGTGTGCTCGGAATTTTTTAATTCATGGCCCTTAGCGTGTGTGAGGGTGCTCCCAGGTCGGCACTCAGATGATTGTCCTATTATTTTGGAGGTTGTTGATCTTAAATATGGTCCACGGTCGTTTCGGGTTTATAGCTCTTGGATTGGTCAGCCGGGATTCGAGGAAGCTGTCATTGAGGCAGTGGAGAGTTTTGTATCATTTAGTCCTCCTGATTCGAGCCTTACTTCCAAGTTCGCCCATATTAGAGATCGATTAAAAACATGGAGGGATGAGTTTATATCTATAGAAAAAGAAAGTGTCCATTTGGCTTTAGCCGATTGGAGTTTTTGGAGATTGAAATGGAGAGTAGGGACCTTTCAGAGGAAGAAGAATGGACTTTGGCGGAAAATAGGAAAATTGTGAGAGAAGCGGATTATAGGAAGGCTTCGGATCTTAAACAAAGAGCTCGTTCGAAGTGGGCTTTAGAGGGTGACGAGAACTCAAATTTTTTTCACGCCTTGGTCAATAATAGAAAAGCTGTTAACTCGATCCACGGCCTTAATATTAATGGTTCTTGGTGCTCCAAACCGAAGCTAATAAAGAAACAGGTTCTCTCGTTTTTTCATGATAAATTTAAAGATCCCGTTATTAATAGGCCGGATATGATTTGCAACAACATCAAGAAGATTTCGGAGGTGGATCGGAATTTTTTAATTGAGCCTTTTTCTGAACGGGAAATCAAAGAGGACGTTTTTGAATGCGGGGAGGAGAAGGCTCCGGGTCCGGATGGGATGAACTTCAGATTTATTAAACACTATTGGGACCTTTTCAAGGAAGATTTTGGGAAAATTTTCGAGTGGTTTTACAATACTGGTGATATCAATTTAGGTAGTGGGGCATCTTTTATTGCTTTGGTCCCTAAGATTAAAGATCCGGTTACTTTGAATAATTACAGGCCCATTAACTTAGTTGGTGTGATTAACAAGGTAATTTCTAAAGTTCTCGCAAACCACATGAGATTGGTTCTCGATGATGTCATTTCGGATTCCCAGTCGGCTTTTCTTAAAGGAAGATTCACTTTGGATGGTCCTCTTATAGTCAATGAGCTTATATCTTGGATCAAAAAGAAGAAATCTAAGGCCTTTATTCTAAAAATTGACTTTGACAAGGCGTATGATAATGTGAGTTGGAATTTCATGGTGAGCATTCTCCGTCAAATGGGTTTTCACCATAAGTGGTGCTCATGGATTATGGGAATTCTCAAATCGACCAATTCTTCGATGTTGGTTAACGGGTCGCCTACTTACACTTTTAGATGCGAGAATGGTATGAGGCAAGTTGACCCGCTCTCTCCTTTTCTTTTCTTTTCTTGGTTATCATGGAGGCGCTCTCTTGTATGATCGGTAGTGCTATGGCGGCTGAGGTTATTAGAGGGATCTCTACTCCAAATAATGGGCCGAAGATTGCGCATTTGTATTAAGCGGACGACGCCATAATGATGGGAGAATGGTCTAGAGCTGAAATTCTTAATATTGTGAGAATCCTTCATATTTTCTTTCTTTGTTTAGGTCTTAACATCAATATTGACAAGTCTAATCTATATGGTATTGGAGTGGGAGCGGTGGAAATTGGGGATATGGCAAATGTGGTGGGATGCAAACCAGATTGTCCTCCCTTCATTTATCTTGGTCTTAAAGTCGGTGCTAATATGAACCAGGTTGCCAATTGGCAGCCGGTAATAGAGATTTTCCGTGCGAGATTATCCAAGTGGAAGTCGCATCTTTTATCCATTGGTGGAAGGGTGGTCTTAATTAAGGCTGTCATGGAAAGTCTTCCGACGTATTACTTTTCTCTCTACAAAGCGCCTAAAAAGGTATTTGCTTCTTTAGAATCTATGATAAAAAAATTTTGTGGGGAGGATCTTTGGAAGAAAAGAAAATGCACTGGGTTGCGTGGGATACAGTTACGCGTCATAAAAAAGACGGAGGATTGGGTTTAAACAAATTAGAAATAGTTAATACGTCTCTTTTGTCGAAATGGGGATGGAGATATAAGATGGAAGATGGCAATCTCTGGAAAAAAGGTTATTGACGCAATTCATTCTAGTAGGACGGGATGGGAATGCATTCCTTTAAAAAATGGCTTTCCGGAGTTTGGAGTAATATTGCAAAAAAACTTTATAAATATGAAGGTGGGTGGTCGTCCTCTTAGGAACTTTATGAAAGGAAGTATTGGTAACGGAGAGGGTGTTGCTTTTTGGCTCGATACTTAGCTTCTTGAGGAGCCGCTCAAAGTCGCTTTCCCTTATTTATTTAGATTGGAGACCGACAAGAAATGTTGTGTGGCTGACAAATTAGCTTTCAGAATGGTGTCGGTGCGTTTAATTGGAGCTGCAATTCAGCTCTATCTGCGGAGTCCCTACTGTCTAGCCTTGATATTCTGATTGGGGCGCTGCACGGGTTTTAGTTTTCGTCAGGTCCGAATCGATGGAAGTGGACATCTGATTCAACTGGATGTTTCTCGATAAAAGCAGTTAAAAAGCTGCTGAAAAAGGATATAGGTTCGGATAATTGCTTTGTTCTGGATTGGTGTTCTTGGTTACCGGCAAAAGTCAATATACTCGCATGGAGACTGGAAATGAATAAAGTCCCTACCGCAGAGGCGCTGATGAATCGAAATGTTGGTATTACTGATCCGTCGTGCCTTTTATGCAACTCGGAAGATGAAACTGCTGATCACTTGTTTGTCGCCTGCTTCATAGCTTCTACGGTGTGGAACGGAATAAGCAAGTGGTGTAAAATCCCTAACGTTTTCGCGTTCACTTTTCAATATCTCTTCTCTTTATACAAAGGCCTTAACCTGTCGGAAAAGAAGATGATTGCGGTGCAAGGTATCATTTTGATTACTTGTTGGAGTCTTTGGCGTGCACGGAATAGTGCTAAATTTTCGAATGTTCCGGTTAGAATAGAATGCATTATTAGTGAAATCTAGGCCTTGGGTTTTTTATGGTTTTCGAATAGATCGAAGTTCAAAGGGATAGATTGGAAGGATTGAGGTTTTTTTGTAAATATGTAATTGTGTAGTTTTTTGTCGGCCGGCTTGGGTCGGTGGTTTTTGTGAATGAAGTTTACCTTTAAAAAGAAAAAATCGAATCATTTTGATTTCATGATTGATGGATGAATTAGCTGGCTAGAACAATTAACACCAAATGCTTTTTGGTAAAGATTCGTCTAGAGAGAAGAGAATACCATTTATTCTTGGAAACTTAAAACTACTTCCACACATCACGCGTAGAGAGAGAGAGAGAGTTTGTATTCATTTAATTCACACCATCTATTCTTGGAAACTACTCTTAAAAAAAATCTATTCTTGGAAACTTACTTTTTTTTTTTTTTTTATCAGCAAACAGCTTTCATTCCACAACACCCATTTCTTCTTGGAAACTTACTACTTCCATACACCAGGCACAGGATTTAGGTTCATAAATACCTGAATCCAAGCCTGTTTCAGCCAACATAAACCAAACATCGATACAAGTAACAAGCTATATTTGTTCTCACATAGCGATGGATCAAAGGTTGTTTCAGGCAGCATGGAATGGGGATGTTAATCATCTTCTTAATGAGATTCAGGCCAATCCCTCTATGCTTCATGCTGCAGCACTGGAGGGAGGTGAAAATCCGTTACACGTCGCTTGTTTAGCCGGACAGCTACAGTTTGTAGCAACAGTGGTCAATCTGAGGCCACAACTTTGCTGGGAGCTTAATCAAGATGGTTTTAGCCCTTTACACATTGCAGCTTCTTGTGGGCATGTTGAAATTGTGAAGGTGCTTCTGCAAGTTCACCTTGATTTGTGTTTGTTGGAAGGAAAAGACAGAAAAATTCCTCTTCATTTGAGTGTGGCCAAAGGTAATGTTGAAGTTACAAAATTGCTTTTGTCTATTCTGGAATCTATGGATTGCACAACAGCTCAAGGTGAGACTGTACTTCACTTAGCAGTTAAGTACAACCAGTTCAAAGTGTTTGAACATCTAATACAACATCTCAAACAAGCCAACAAAGAAGATCTTTTGAATTCTAAGGATCTTAATGGCAATACTTGCTTACATCTTGCCGTCTATAAGAAGCAGTATCAGGTAAGTGGACGTATTTTTTTTTTTTGCATGTTGTTATAAATAGCTAGTCTTCTACGTATATATACGTGATTATCTTGTGTCATATATATTACATTACAATAGGAGAATACATACAATACAAATGCATTTTCACACTTTTCTATTCCTGGGTTTTCAATTCCTTTACATGTATGGCATCTTTTAAACATGAAATTATCTGGAAGATATGTTTCTTAAAGATATGATTATGGTTATGATAGGTGGTTGACCTCATACTAAATGGAGGGATTATCAGCAAGGAAAAGATGGAGATAAATTCCTTAAACAAGAGTGGTTTGACTCCCCTTGATACGTTACTAATGTTTCAAAGTGAAATCGGTGATCGAGAGATTCACGAGATTCTCGTTCAATCAGGAGCTCTAAAGGCCAAAAGTCTACAGTCTCTGGAATATAAACAAGAACAAACACCAAATCTTCATGATAACCACCATAGGTCTCGCGCTAAAGGAGTTCTAGACTACTTCAGCCACAATAAACTCAATGAGTCTCCTACAGAGGTTAGAAACACACTTCTTGTGATAGTTATACTTGTCGCCGCTGCAACATACCAATCTGGACTTAGTCCTCCTGGAGGCACTTGGCAGGATGATTTTTTTCCATCCACATTAAATAATTCGTCATCATCTGCCACCAGTAATACCAATGCTACTTTACCACATACCGCAGGACAATCAATTATGTTTACTTATACACCCAGGATCTATTTGATATTTTTCTGTGCCAATTATTTGGGAATTTGCATGTCGATTCACATGATCATCATGCTGACCGGAGGTTTCCCTTTGCAAATGGAGTTGCATATTACAGTTTTTGCACTTTTGTTATCCTACTCTGCTGGCGTGATTGGAATCAACCTAGGCCAAGATCAAGATATCCCAGATTCAGTAGTCATTATTGCTGGTATTTTATTAATACTAGTTACGATAATTATCGTGATGTGGAGACGTTATAAGGATCTCTGTACAAGAAAATCCGCTATCACAGGTCAAGAAAGGGTTTAAACCAGTACAATGGATTTTAGAAAATATTTGAATGCTTGAAGTCATGAACAGTGGGTGCTGTTATTTTCTTTCTTATTGTTTTGAGCAGCATTATTATGAATGTTACTGTTATCTTGTGTTGTCGTATTATTTTTAATAATATACCTACTTTAATCGAACACCTGTCATTGCTTTGTAATTGCCCTTTTTCGTGTGGAATGATATTGACGAATTATTAAAAAAAAAAAATAAAAAAAAAATCGAACACAGACTGACGATATTGTTTGTAATATAATGGTTCAGTTTAAATTAACATGAGACCTGATCAAAGAAATTGTTTGCAGCTATTTATAATATCAGTAAACGATGAAACAAATTAAAAACTAATCGACTGAGCGGATTCTTTCTTTCTTATTTTTTTCTTTTTCGTAGCTTACGCCTGATTAACTTAAAAAATTGTAATATCACGCCACATCTACGTCACATAAGTTGGGGTCTTTATCGTTAACTTGCATGATATCAGATAACACTCCGTTTAAAATCTCTTTTAACTATTAAAAAAACAAATCTGATTGTATGATACAAGTGTGCCCCTTCTCTCCCTCTCACGCCAACCAATGGTGTGGCGGAGGCCAAGGTTCGCGCCCCTTATGGCTGAGGCGGGGTGGTGTTGGGGGCGACACCCAGCGTTGGGGGCACTAACCCACACCGTGTAGTGTAAGGGTTTAATGTGTGTATAAAAAAGATAGAATTAGAGCATTCACATATCTCTATCTATATAATTACACTAAAAATTACTGTTTTTTTTTTTTCATTTTCAATTAAATACTATTTTTTTTAATACTTTTATCATTATTTTCATTTTTTTCTTCACACATAACCACTTCCAAAAACATTAAAAAAGAGTAAATTACAAATTTTGTCCATTATATTTACAGCGTTTTACAAGCAGTGTCCTTTAGCGCAAAAGTTGACAAGTTTTGTGCTTAATGTTTCAAAATCTTGCACGTTCTATCATTTAGGCTAAACCCAGTTAGATTTTTTGGTTAAATCTGGTCACCCAAGAGCATTCCGGATATCTAAAATTCCTGAGCACACTGAAGCCCTTCCTTAGACCACTCGATGGAGGGATATTCTTTTATTGCCAAAAGTTTTATTTTCAATCCAAATTGTAAACTTCCTTCGGTTTTTCTTATCATTTTGAGTAAATTGCTAAAATCGTCTCTGACGTTTATTCACATTTGCTAGATCCATCCAAAAAAAGTTTTTTTCTCATAGGAACCACTGAGGTTTCAAAAAAGTTGCTAAATCCATCCAAAATGACTAATACTCTAACAACACTAAGTTGGTAAAGGGGTAATTTAGTCATTTTTCTAATTTATTTAATTTACCCTAACAATATTAATCATAGTATGATGCAAACAAGTAACGGCAAAATATAACAATGAATGCTGGCCAAACCCTAAGGATCCAGATGCAAAAAAAAAAAACAAACCTTTGAACAAAAATCGCAAAACTAGCCAAATCTCAAGAACGAAAATGACATTTTACTCTTTTGTTTAACAAGCAGACTACTACTAACTAAACTTTATCTAAAAGGGTAAAAAGATATAGATTGTTGGTCGACCCAGCCCGAACCATTACCATGTATTTGTTGTGGAATGTATCATGAGCCTTCTGCTCTATTACAAAAAAAAAAAAAAAAAAAAACCCTTTGAACCAAAGTCGCAAAACTGGCCAAATTTCAAGAACGAAAATGACATTTTACTCTTTTATTTAACAAGCAGACTACTACTAACTAAACTTTATCTAAAAGGATAAAAAGATATAGATTGTTGGTCGACCCAGCCCGAACCATTACCATGTATTTGTTGTGGAATGTATCATGAGCCTTCTGCTCTATTACGGAAGATTGAGTTGCATGGTCTTCATGTAAGCTCTCAAGATTTTTAATATGAGATTTTGTTGTTTCCTGTATCGAACGTCCCGCTTGCGGTATGCGCATTTAATATATATATATGTGTGGCGCTTGGGGGCAAAAGTGAAAGTGCACTAATTTTAACGTTATTTTACTAATTTCATGAAAATAACGTTAAAAGAGGGGATGGTTAATCATGCATCATGTGGTGGCGTTGATAGCCGAAAGACAAGGGGGTACATGCACTAATCGGCAGTTGTCTCAATTGCTGAGTGTATGTGCCTTATGTCCAAGGCTTGATGCAAAACTATTATCGAGTCGGGGGTCTCACTGGAAGCAGCCTCTCTATTCCTACGGGTAGAGGTAAGGCTGTCTACATCTTACCCTCCTCAGACCCTACCTTAGCTTTGCTGTTGGTGGGATTTACTGAGTATGATGATGATGATGATGATGTTGTTTCCTGTATCGAAGAAATGGCATTTCTTTCCTGTTCTGATGTACCTAGAGAAAATATCCGATAAAAAAACATTACCACAAAAAAAAATCAAAAACAAAAGAGAAAGTTAAAAAAAATACATGTTTCAAAGAAACTTGCTGTCTGTCTGTGTGCTTTGATATTTCTTCACTAGTCTTCAACACGTCATCTTTAGCAGTCACCCTTAAAGAATTAAACTCATCGCGCTCCTGCAGCATTCATTGTTATATTTTATTTTACTGTTACTTGTTTGCAACATACTATTACTATGATTAATATTGTTAGGGTAAATTAAATAAATTAGAAAAGTGACTAAATTACCCTCTATCAACTTAGTATTGTTAGAGTATTAGTCATTTTGGATGGATTTAGCAACTTTTTTGAAACCTCAGTGGTTCCTATGAGAAAAAAACATTTTTTGGATGTATCTAGCAAATGTGAATAAACGCCAGAGACGATTTTAGCAATTTACTCTATCATTTTTTGTGGTAGTTTAAAGTTCATCATCCTCAACATTACAAGAAAATGTCAAAATTAGACTCTTATTAATAGTCAAACCAACGGAAATTGGATACTTATATTGAATTATAAAATAGGTTGAGGATCCTGTAAAAAGTGATCAAAGTGTGAGAAGTGTGAGAAGTGTATTATAACACTATATATAATACTATATAACACCATATAAACACCGTATAACAATATGTAACACCATATAATACCATATAACACTATGTAACACTATATATCATTATATAACAAATATAACACTATAGGTTGTCTGAGAGCATGTCTATGATAGATGTATAGTGTTATATTTGTTATATAATGATATATAGTGTTACATAGTGTTATATGGTATTATATGGTGTTACATATTGTTATACGGTGTTTATATGGTGTTATATAGTATTATATATAGTGTTATAATACACTTCTCACACTTCTTACACTTTGAGCACTTTTTACACTATCCTTACCCTTATAAAATAAAAACTCATAATTAATAAGGTGGCACGGCCCGGCTCCACACGTATTCTTTTAATTAAAAACTAGGTTAGTTCCCCGTGTGTTACACGGGTGGAACAATTTAAACTATATAGTATAGATATTTCCTGTAAATGCAAAACAAAGACAGAGACATTTAAATTCCATATTGACATAAATGAGTTAATATAAATGTAACCCATCAACTCGTACATATTAATTAATGTCGTAGAGTTCGATAAGACGGCTCTAATGTCGGTTGAATGGGGTCAATCAGAGTCTATTTGATACCCTTTGTACGACTTCTTATTTTTTGAATCTTTGTATTTAATACTAATAACCTATTATTAGTATTATTGATAATAATTTTAGTTATATATATATATATATATATATATATATATCAATAATATATTTAGTCTAACATATTAATATTATTATGAATTTCGAAACTTGTTTAGCTAGGATTTAAGATTCTATTGAAGTTTTAGTTTAACAATAGGTTATTGAATTAATAATAAGAATTTGTATTAGATTAGATTAAATATTATTATTTTTTGTATTAGATTAGATTAAATATTATTATTATTAGTATTATTAATAATTTTAATCAATTAAATGAGAGAATGACAAGTGTCTCAAAACATGTTTCTTTTATTATACAGTATAGATTATTAAAGTTGAGATATATAATGCAATTCTTTTTAATAAAAAAATTATTAAAGTTGATAGGTGACAAAAAACTAAAGGGATCATCAAAGATTTCATATTTGAATTAATATTCTACTTGCACAATTTTTTAAATAAAAAATCACTAAAAAGTAGAGCTAGATGAAGTTAACAGGATTAAACTATTTCCTTGAAGTAAGACATAGTGAAACGGGGAAGAAAAGTTGATGTGCCTCTTTGATGGAGTTAAGATAGGTTAGAGTATACTCAAAGACCTAAATAGAGTATATTTATACAAACATTAAAAGGGTAACACGATTTTTGTGAGGCGGACAATCCTCACGACATCTTTTTCTTTTATTATAAATGAAAAAAACAAAATCTAAATTACAGACTCAATTCGATGGACTCGGTGTAATGTTCCCTACCTACCGATCTATATATAATAACCGATCCTTGGGTTACAAGTTACCCATGTTGACTCAAACTCAAACAATCTAAGGCTATAGGGTGTGGTAATGTCTCTCATCACCACCATAACCCTCCACATAGGTGTCATATCATCCATCTTTAATCCACCATTCAAACCACTACCCTAAGGATGTGGTCATGACCCAAACACTATCCCCTTTATTTTTTAATTTATTTTTGTCTTAAAATTATCAAATGGGAGGGTGGTGGTAATCATGGTTTAATCCATGGAAACCACCATCAATCAAGGAGGGGGTGGTATACCATTTAGGGGCTGTTTGTTTAGCTCTTAATAAGGCTCTTAATGGTTCAAACTGTTTGTTTCGCGAGCAGATGTCTGAATGGTTCAGACATTTGTCTCTGAATGATTAAGCATTATATTGAGTCTGAATGGTTAAGACCTCTAATCTGAATTGATCAGACATTTGTCTTTAAACGGTTAAACATTATACCAGCTCTTAATGGTTCAGACATCTTACTGGTTCAGATCTCTTACTGGTTCAAGACTTAACCATTCAGAAGTTGCCAAACGGCCCCTTAATTAATGATCCTATATGAAAATAATGTTCCAATCAATGACCCCACACCCCGTAACCTAATAGAAACAATGGTTTTTGAAGCATTTTTTCGGCCCGGAATGAGAGGGGATGGTGTTCCCACACAACCCTGAGCTCCCTGAAGCCCTTCCTTAGACCACTTGATGGAGGTAATAGTGCATGACTTAAAGTAGAGCGTAATGTAGCAAACACACTTATTAACTATAGGTTGGGATATTGTTTTACTGCCAAAAGTTTTATTATCAATCTAAATTCTAAATTGGCTCATTCTAAACACACCCCTCTCCCCTCCTGATTATACCCCCTTGTGAGAGGAAAACTGCCGGTCCCACGCGGGCCCCACCTGTAAGTACATGAGAGGAGGGGGTGTAAAAAGTAATTAGGGGTGTAAAAAGTAATTAGGGGTGTAGAAAGTAGCACCCTTTTAAATTTCGTTCGGTTTTTCTTATCATTTTTTATGGTAGTTTTAAAGTTCAGTATCCTCATCATTACAAGAAAATGAAACGAAAATGTCAAAATTAGACTCTTATTAATAGTCAAACCAACGGAAATTGGATACTATATTAAATTATAAAATAAAAAAACTCATAATTAATAAGGTGGCACGGCCCGGTTCCACACTTATTCTTTTTAATAAAAAAAATTATTAAACTTGAGATATATACTTTAATAAAAAAAATTATTAAAGTTGAGATATATACTAAAGTTACAGTTGGGAGGAGGCCGGGGGTTTGCCAATGGCTACCCCGGTTCGAATCCCGGCGTTTACGGTTTGGGGGTTGGGACGTCCCGATGATGGATCGTCTCCTACCGAGGCATGGAACGGTCTTGAGGGCAACCCGGTTTTACCCAGCTGTTACCCCAGCGAGTCTCTCGTGTGGGGGCAGTATGGTTTCCGGGCGGAAGTCAGCTCACGCGGCAGGCCGGGGCCCAATCGAACATCGCGTCCGCAGATGCGGGGCTGACGGGGGAATGTCTTTAACATAAACCCGGTGACCACTGGTCCAGTACATAGAAAGTCACCTTCCAAAAAAAAGTTACGAGAGATTTAAGAGAAAAGAAAGAAATTTTGAGTTATATTCCAAAAACCATATCTTGTAATTTTAAAATTTGTTAAGATATATCCTTTCTCTTTAGATAAACATTTGTTACATGTTTTGTTTATTTAGGATTGTACGGGTCTACATATAAATATGAAATGTATCGTTTTACATTATAGTTATAACTATTCCTAAAATATCTTTATCAATAAGAACACGCAATTTACATGTGAATTTTTTTAATATATATTTTTTTAATTCATCATATGTTTCATCAATTGTGGTTTCTAACAAAAAAAATGTTTAACCAGAAAATCGAAGTAACAAGCTAATTACTAAGTAGCAACGAAAACGCTTTGTAGTATAGTGGTATCAAGGTGTGTAAATAATAATATCCATCTCCAAATAGGGGATTAGATCAGTACCATACCAATACAACCCATTCCCATACCGAAAAGTACCGATATCGAAAACGATTAAAAATATAAACTGATACCCTACCGATTATAGAGGTACAATACTTGTTCGGTACTAATAATGCAAAAATACCGAAAATCCTAGACAAATACCGATATTGGTACCAATTTTGTTAGGCCGATATTGGTTCAGTACAGTACCGATATTCGGTACCATGATTGATAATTTTGCAGATTTAGAAGTATGATTAGAACATGGAATGACGGAATATCTACTACTTGGAGGACAAAATTGGATCACATTGGAACGACTGAGGTAAAAAAAAAATTACAGGTTTTTTTTTTTTTTTTTTGATTTAATTGTTAACACCAAAAGAGTATTATACTAGTTTAGTTAAAATTCTAAAGCTGGTTTACTTTTGTTGGTTATTTTCTATAGCAATCATTTTAACCTTTCAAAATACAACCCTTCTCAATTCTCATAGTTTTGGACTTTGGTTGTTAATTTGTTTGTTTTAGGCCCAAAATCATAAAAGAGCATGTTGAGCTCCTACTGAGCCGGTTGCTTCGATTTTGGTCCAAGACTCCAATCCTATGAAAACTATAAAAACAAATATATATAGAAAGTGTACTGTATAATATCCTTTAACGTATTATGGTACGCGATAAGAATTCCGCATGTTGTAAACCCAAAGCTGGATGTTTGGTAAACCAATCCGCAAGTTGTAAAAACAATCTGCGTATTGTAAAACAAATTCGCATGTTGTAAACCCAAAGTCGCATGTTGTAAAACCAAATCAACATGTTATATTCCTCATCGCGTACTCATCGTACGTTAACTAACCCCTATATATATTCCTGATGATTATCCATGGAGGAATTATCATTTGGTAGGTGAAGGTCATTACATACAAGTCTACACAAAACCAGTTTGGACAATGCTTCTACCCTTTGCAGGGGAAGGAGACACGCTACAGTAACAGCACATTATCAACCTAGAAGATGAAGAGGGCAATAATCTGGAAGATTGCTCAAGTCCACAGTCGATAGACAGTACACACAGAGACTTCTAGAAGACATGACGTAAGAGATGACGTCAGAAGACACAAGACAAAACACATGACGTAAGCCATAACGTCTCATGGTTCAATTATTTACAGAAAGTGGAGATGCCCATAATTTCAAAGTTTTCTTTTCTAATTCTATCGTTTAGTCTCTTTATTTGAGTCTTTTTTGAATTTTTTGTCACCTATGCTCTTTATTTTATAGACTAGGTAGATAGGTTTTAAGTTTTTTATGTATTAACTTTGCCTATAAATATGGCAATTGTAAATCGATGTAAGATACGAACGAGTAACCATTAAGAGCAATAATATTACTACTTTAATGGCACACTAAAACTCTCTCCATATCTCTTTAGCTCCACTCCCTTAATATTCCAACATTTTCCAGTTCTTCATATTATATTCCAACACACATAAAAAAAATAAAAAAAAAAATCCTTCTTCTGCAACCTTCTACTCCGCTGTGCATACTCTCATCAATCATCATCCGCTGTGTATATCTTCATCATCATTCTAAGCATTCTTAGCTTCTTTCTAGTTTATTTTCTCATTAAAGAATGATGAGAGTATGCACAGCGGAGGGTGGTAAAAAATGAGAAAATAAACTAGAAAGAAGCTAAGAATGCTTACAGTGATGATGAAGATATACACAGCGGATGATGATTGATGAGAGTATGCACAGCAGAGTAGAAGGTTGCAGAAGAAGGATTTTTTTTTTTTTTTATGTGTGTTGGAATATAATATGAAGAACTGGAAAATGTTGGAATATTAAGGGAGTGGAGCTAAAGAGATATGGAGAGAGTTTTAGTGTGCCATTAAAGTAGTAATATTATTGCTCTTAATGGTTACTCGTTCGTATCTTACATCGATTTACAATTGCCTTATTTATAGGCAAAGTTAATACATAAAAAACTTAAAACCTATCTACCTAGTCTATAAAATAAAGAGCATAGGTGACAAAAAATTCAAAAAAGACTCAAATAAAGAGACTAAACGATAGAATTAGAAAAGAAAACTTTGAAATTATGGGCATCTCCACTTTCTGTAAATAATTGAACCATGAGACGTCATGGCTTACGTCATGTGTTTTGTCTTGTGTCTTCTGACGTCATCTCTTACGTCATGTCTTCTAGAAGTCTCTGTGTGTACTTTCTATCGACTGTGGACTTGAGCAATCTTCCAGATTATTGCCCTCTTCATCTTCTAGGTTGATAATGTGCTGTAACTGTAGCGTGTCTCATTCCCCTGCAAAGGGTAGAAGCATTGTCCAAACTGGTTTTGTGTAGACTTGTATGTAATGACCTTCACCTACCAAATGATAATTCCTCCATGGATAATAATCAGGAAGTTATGGGGTTTCCTGATGATTTTTAATAAACTGTGTAAAACTGTCTGGAATTTTTTCATCTGCATGACTTAACCAAGGTAGAGTTGAAAACTCTATATCAGTTTTTGTCATTGATGTCTGTAGATGATATTGATGACATATATTACTTTTATGTTCAATAAAAATCATTTTCCTTGCTGGTCTGTATGTGTATGCATCTGTATAAGGAAATGAGGAAATAATTTTACAACCAATGATCGAAGTCACTGTTCTAAATGCCATATTTCCTGCAATTAGAATCATCTTTTCTCCAAGCTGGTTGAGAAGATCTTCTGCTTTTCTGTCTAACTTTATTTCCAAATAATCAATCATACCATGATGATAAAATTGAATTATTTGCTCATTTGTCAACTTTGTAGGATGGTGTATTTGAAGTAATAGAAGACCAGTTCCGTCTCCTTTTTCATCTATTCTTGCTACCACTTTGAATCCTTGCTGTTCACTGTCAAATTTGAACGCCATGTCTACCAACTGTTGTTGCAAATTGTACAGAATTAGAGGAAATTCTACACAAACTTTCTGTGAAACAAGATTCTCAAATTCTGGGAATCTTTCTGTAACTGGTTTTAGGCATTGCTGCCAAGGTGTATCAAGAATCCTTGTCCTGAAACACTCAAAAGTCCTGTGTACCTCTGTTTTGTTATCTTTTTTCTCAAGCTTTTGTAATAACTGTGTATTTTTTTGCTTCTAATAACATCATTTTTTGTTTTAACAAACTGTTTTCAATTTTCAATTGTATATCTTGTGCATTTTTTGCTTTTTCTTCAAGTTGTCTTTTTAATTCAGAAATAATTTCTTGTTGAGCTTTTATGTAATGCTCAGGGTTTGTTTTTGAACTCTGTTCTTGAAAGTAAATGCTTAGAGCATTTAAAACTTGTACTTTGAATGATGAAGCTTGTGGCATGGTTTGAATATGCCATAAATTGTCTAATAAACATTGCTGTTTATCTGTTAGTTTAATTCCCATAATAGGACGAAACTTCTTGTCAGCTTCATTGCATATCTGTAAAGCATATATTCCAAACTCGATTACTTGTTTGGGTAAGACATTTGTGTACAAAGGTCGCTTGCCAGCTGCCTTTGATTGTTGTTGTGTATAAAACTGTCTTGTCATTGACTGTGGTAATGTTCTGTAAGGAGAATTGTATATCTTTTCTATTGACTGTAAATATGCTTGTTGAATCTGTTCTTCCTCTGATGAAGAATTCTCCTGTTGCTTTTGTTTTGGATGTATAAGCTTTAACTTCTCTTTATCGTTTTTCCTGTCCATTTAAAACAAACCATTTGTTTATATTTCGAGATAACATATCAGCTATCCCATTATTTTTTCCTTTAATATGTTCAAAATTTATAAAATATCCATTTCCTTGTATAGTATTTTGTAAATTAACCCATCTGGTTCTATTTACTTTTTTACTTTGATCATTTTTAGTGGTTTTTCCATACAAAGGTCCAACCATTTTTGACAAATTTGGAATAAATTTTCTAGCATAATTTACTAGACCCAAAAATGCTTGTATTTGTTTTAAATTTTCAAATTTTTCTGGAAAATTTAGAATTTTTGTAGAAATATGTGGTTGTAATTCTATTTTTCCATTTCCAATTTCTAATCCTAAAAAAGAAATTCTTCTTTTAAAAAGTTCCATTTTTCTTTTTGAAACTACTATACCATTTTTCTTTATTTCTCCAAAAACCTGTTGTAGGTGTTTCTCATGTTCCTGCACTGTATTACTTGCAACTAAAATATCATCAATATATACTAAGCAAAAATCAAACTTTAGAAATATACTGTCCATAAATCTTTGAAAAATAGAAGGTGCATTTTTTAGTCCAAAACTAAGGACATTCCATTCATATTGCCCTTCTGAACATGTAAAAGCTGTCCATGGTTTAAAACTTTCTTCTAATTTTAATTGATTATATCCTGACTTTAAATCAAATTTTGAAACTACTTTTTTGTTTTGTATAAGATTTAACAAACTATCTTTGTTAGGGATATTATTGTAACACCTCGAAAATTCACGTCCTATAATGTATTGACACGTGTCATAAGCTTGAACGTGTGAAATTTTATTTAGAGGGACTAAAGTTGACAAACATGGAAAGTATGTGAAAATAAGGGTTCAAAATGTCAACAAGGGATAAATATACTTTACAGTGACCCTACATGATGTTCATAACCTCAACCGAATAAATCATGGATCGTACGAAGCCAATTGTGAAAGAAAGTGAGGAATTACAAACTACAGGGGTTAAATGTATCAACATGTTTTAAAGGTATACCTCTGAGTGACCTTTTAGCGAACCCGAAGCTTTGTAATGCTTAATTATATTCACAAGAATGTGTGATAAAAATTTCATAAGGTTTCGTTAAGGTATGAGAAAGTTATGGCAATATTCGTATACGAGGGGTTAAAAACGTCAACGATTTAATTTCTCGCGATTTTTACGCAACCGACGAACGAACACGCAAACATCAACTACCGATCCTAATTTGCGTATTTTAGTATTAATATTATGCTCTACGATGCTTCCATGATGTTCGGGTGCGAAGACGGGCTTGTGGGCCTTGGGCCCAAGCCCACAAAACCTCCACTATATAAATGAAAAATAAATAAAATAAAAAAATAATAAAAATCATTTTTCACCATCTCTTTCTCTCTCTAAAACTCTCTCTACTCTCTCTCTCTCTAGAAACTTTTCCGGCGACTTTTCCGGCGACCGGCGACTTTTCCGGCGGCCGTTTCCGCCCAAGAGTACACTTTTTCAACTATATCCGACGTTCCGGATCGCATGGTGTGGTTAGTTTTAGCTAATTCTTAGCGGTTTGAGCTCTATGGCAACTCCGGCGACATTCCGGTCAAATTCCGGCGAGTCCGTTTTGAACTTTTGACTTTGCAGATGCTTTGATCGGGACTTTAGGAGCATTCCTGCACAGTTTCAAGAAATTCTATTCTCCGGCGAAATCTCGACTTCTGACATGGTTCTGGCGAGTTCCAGCCGTCAGTTTTCGACGAAAAATATATTTTTGGGCTCCTAGTGACCCGTAGAGTCCATCGAACAACTTTCGACTCGGGTGAAAAATTTAAGTTCGGGACGCTCTCGGGCTCGGTTCAACATGGTCAACAGGTCAAACGTGGTCAAAACTGGGCAAGGGGAAGTTTTGGGTCATGTTAGTGCCTCGGTTCAGTTTTGGGTTCGGTCAAACCTGGTCAACATTGGTCAAACGTGGTCAACTGCTGGTCAACGGTCAACACGAGGCTCGGTAAAATTTTATCGATGCAAATTTTGTTATATTATGTGGGCATTAAAACTTTAAAAGGGCACCCTCTGATTCCCACTCTAACTAGGTCAAATGTCGGGTCAATCTTGTTATTAAAAAGTCAACAGGATAATTAATTTCTAATTTATGCATAATTAGCAATGTAGAACACATACAACCTGTTTGATCATTAATATAACTTGGTAATTAGTTTAAGAACATGTCTAAACATGTTCAACCCGACAATTTCCTGTTTAGACCCGGTTCGGAACCGAAAGTCGCAAAGCTTTGACTTTTGTTTTGACTTCAGTTCTGACCCGTTTTGGTATGATTTAGAAATACCTTAGAGCTCTAGTTGGACCAGATTGCATGCTAGTATAACCCTCTGTGATTATACACCATGGTTCATTAGTTAACCGATTAATACGCATGATTTCCGTTAATTGCCCATATGTTGACCATTATGTCCTTTTCACCATAAAACGTGATTTTTGGAAATGTAAAAGAGTAAAAACCTTAGTCACTGATATATAAACTTGTACCCAAAGTTTGACATCAGTTTGAGGTGTAGTTTGAGAGTTATGCTCATTAGCGTAAATTGAAAGCTTTATGTTAATTAAACGGCGTATTTAGAGTATAGCCTATTTAAACATACTTTTTGATACTAAAATCTTTACCCACTGATGTAATATATTATTTTGGGATTTTTGAAGATTTTTAATTAATTTTAGGCTGAGCATAACTCATAGTCGTAGGCTTAACCCGGTACTTGTCGGTTTTGCCCTTACGGGCCATAAAATGGGTTTTACATATCTAAACGACTCCAAACCTTTTGCTACTGATCTTAAATGATAAATAATTTATTTTAAGCCTTCTGGAATGGTAAAAATATCAGCTTTATGTATCGAACCCGTAAACGGCTTTTAATCGCCTAATTAAGCGTTTTTAACGCATAGTATGTACTAAGAGTATTTTAAACATATCAAGGGTAATACCTACTGATATTTGAGGCAAATTATAATATTTTAACAATAAGCAAAGGTTGTTAAACTCAGACTTCAGTTTTGAGCTTTTCGGCTTATGTGAAATTACCAAAATGCCCCTACGGTGCATAGTTTGGTTATAATTGATAAATTTCACATATATAATTGACCCTACTGTTATAATTTATTAAATGGAGTATTTTTGCTGATTACATCAGACCTGTAACTCAGGTTAATACTTAAACTCTTTTATAAACTTGAAAATGACCAAACTACCCCTACGGGGCATAGTTTGTGTTTAAATTCGTTTCGGGCATAATAAAAGACATCTTACTGATGTCACAACATATTTGAGGCATATTAACTTAGGAAACCTGGTTAGGACTCTTATGATTACCCGTCACGCCTTTTGCGCGTTCGGTTCGGTTTATGTAACTAGTTTACATAAATTAGCCGAAACGGGTCAAACCTTATCGGTTTTATCTCAAAATCCAGAGTGTGCATGAAATACCCATATTAAACAAGTCTCCGAACTTGTAGGGTCTAAATCACATTCTATCCGGTCATCACTTAATCGTGCGTACGAACCGTATCTTTGAAACTAGCCGGTCTAAGCTTAAGCTTAACTAAAGACCCGTTAGGATTCTAATAGGTTATTATAAACCTTCGTTCCAGATTTAGGAGCCCAGTAAAAGCTATCTGTACTTGCTGATTTGATACGGCTGGGATTGAATTTATATTTAGCTCAGGTAAATACTTTTAACTTATTTTCCCTATACGGGCTTGGGGTACGGTATATAAAATACCGCTTGGTCGGGCATTTCGACCTTAATCGTTTGGTGGTTAAGTATTATCGAAATGACCGTTTAAATTGTTTTGTTGCTTAAAGCCTTTGGGGGGTTAATGACCGTGTCCCGGATATCCCTGGCATCATTTTACGAAATGGCCACGACCTCAGCACTCAGGTGTAGGCGTACACCTGTTAGTGTCTCATTTACATAATGTGGTGTGTCTATTGATCTTTAACCCGGCTCGATCCGGGCTACTGAACGCGGAGAAACATGTGAATCCTTTACAAGAATTATATTTAAATAATTATCCCAAGTTATAAAAGGTTAATTTTGCCTCTATGCATTTTAATCAAATTATAAAACATTTATGCCATGTGCATTCAAACCAATTTTAAATCATTTTCAAAATGAGTCGGTTGATTGTATTTACCAGTGTAAACTGACGTATTTTCCAAAAAGGCTAAGTGCAGGTACTAATCGGAATCGGCTGGCTACTCCTAGCATCATTAAAGAGTCTCGCAAGCTTAGATGCCTAAAGTCTGTTGAACTATTGTTTCCATTTTATTTTCGATCCGTCTGTGGATAAACAATCGTCAGTTGTGAGATATGATATTACAATATCATATTCGGTTGAATTATATCTTTTAAATTGCTTCCGCTGTGCATATTAAATATTGTGTTGTTTGACTATTATGTTGCCAACCACGTCACGATACTCCCCACCGGGCCCACCGGTGACATGTGGAAAGTCGGGGTGTGACAATTATACCCATCATCTATTGTATTATCATTTAATCTTTTATAATTGTAAACTATTCTAGCTTTTCCTCTTTTTATCTCACTATGATTTCTTACTAAAAAAACTGTAGATCTATGAGGACTTTCTGATTTTCTAATTAATCCTTGATTTACCATTTCAGGGATTTGTTTTTTAAACTCTTCTTTGTCTAATGGGCTGTATTCTATATTAGTTGTTCTAATTAATATATCAGGATTTTTTAATTTAAATTTACAAATATATTTTACATTTGATTTTGTTATATCTTCTCCAATATATCCTATTTTTTCTAAATGTAATATCATAGGATGGTTTACACTTTTTGTAATGTCCTGTCCTTTTTCTATTTCATGACTTAAAAAATTTATCAAAAGTTTTAATGATTCATTTTCTATAAACTGTTTTCTATTCTGTGTTTTTAAGAAATCTAAATTCCCTTTATCCCCTCTTTTTTGAACAATTTGTGTTGTATTCATATATCTAAGGGTTGGTATTGTATATAACTGTTTACTTAATGTTATAAAATTTCTTGTAATTGTAACTGCACCATTTAATCCTAATATAAAATTTAATCCTATAACAAAATCTTTTGATTTTATTTCCGGTGGATTAATATTTATTTGTGGCATTTCATATTTTATACTATATATATATATATATATATAGGAGAAGGATCTGTTAGGAACCACCCTTTATTGCCAGAACCGCGAGAACCAATGTGAACACAATCAAAAATACCTAAAAATAGCTAAAAAACACAAATTTTTTTACTATTTTTTATAAAAAAAAATCGCTATATTTCGTTACTAAATTTTTTTTTATTTTTTTTTGCTACTAAAAGTAGCGATTTTAATGTAAAAAATATTAAAAAAAATTGTGTGTTTTTTAGATTTTTTTACGTATTTTGGGGGTTTAGTTTTTAACATTTTAGCTTAGGTGGGGTGGGGGTGGGGGTTAGGTTTTTTTAAAACACTGGGTGTTCAAATAAAATGCCATAAAAACACCAAATTCAGAAAACGCCATGAAAATACCCAGTTAAAACGCTATAAAACACTCAGTTCAGAAAAACGCCATTAAAATACCTAGTTAAAACGCCATGAAAATACCTAGTTAAAACGCCATAAAAACACATAGTTCAGAAAAACGCCATAAAAATAACTAGTCTAAAATGCCATAAAACACCCGGTTCAGAAAAACACCATAAAACCCATTTCATTTTTTTTCGAAAAGTATATCAATAGTATACTCGTTGGAAAGATAAAAAAACGCTGAGTTTTATGGTGTAATTTTTTAGAAAAATAATCACGTATAAAAAAGTTATTGGCGTTTAAATATGATGGGGAAAATGGCATGTGATTAGCATGTGCACCCTTGTTTGGATCTTCCAATTTTACCCATCCTGGTAGTTATAAGGTTCCCATTATTTACAAAAATACCACCACATCATCTTAGCCACAAATCACAAAGATCCTATAGCTGAAAATCGTTCTCACTGTTCTCATACTTCAAATCGTTCTCTTCTGATCCCGTTCCTATATATATATATAGGGGAGGGTTATCTTGAGAACGCTAAATATAGCGAGAATCGCGAGAACGAGTAAAAAAACCAATCAAAACCAATTTTTTTTTAATACAAACCTCATTGTAATTAAAATACAACAACAAAAAAAGAATTTACAACATCAAATAATTCATTTTTCCTTTCAAAATCACTCTTTTTAGATTTTTTACACATGTGTAAATATAACAGATTTACACATGTGTAAATGGCAAACTTACACATGTGTAAATTTTCTTTATTTACGAATTCATGTAAATTTAAACGTGTAAATTAAATTTCTAACATTGTATTCGAATAATAATGATAGGTGTAGAATTTTTTTTTGAATTTGAACTGTTTTTGACCAAGTTCTCGCGGTTATTTCATTTGTTCTCACGGTTCTCACAATATTTAGCGTTCTCATTTAAACATTCCCCTATATATATATATATATATATATAGACCCCTTATACTATCCGGTACTGTTTGTCGGAAATGAGAATAATAGATAGTGTAGGGGCTAGTGTGTAAAGTGGTGTCCTATATTAACACCATTCTTGTAACCCTAATTTCTTGAACAATACAATTTTCTCAATACAATTCAAACCCAATTCATAGATTATTCTCTATACCAAATAACATGGTATCAGAGCAGTGTTTCTGATTCTAGAAAACGTTGCTCATCATCTACAATCAACCCTAGCCAATCCAACCTCAAACCAGAACAAAACCTGATAATCAAATCAAAATCAAAAGCCGAAAAATCAAACCTGTCCGCATCAAAAACAACCGTAGCAGACGCCGACATCAACAGTCGCTGTGTTCATCTTGTCAATAAACCGGCCGCTCGTCGCCGCCGCCAACAACCTCCGCTACCGACTGTTGCTTTCTTGTCTTCTCTTCGTCAATATCACAAACCCTTCCGTTTTTTTCGCAAACTGCAACCAGCCGCCGGAGAAAGTAATGTCGGATGAAGATCTCGTGTTTATAAACCGTATAAATAGTTTCGAGTACATCATAAATTCGTTGTGAATCGACCGGATCTGACACTTCTTTGGGAAACTAGGCCTGTGAGGGTTTTCTTTAAGAAACATTTGTGAAGAAAAAGTTTGAGAGACAGGCGTATTTGTGAGGATTTCTTGAAGTTTGAGAAACATATTATAAATCCACAAGTTGAAGTTTGACTAGCGGATTTGACTTTTTTGACAAACTCAAACTAGCGGATTTGTCCTTTTTTGACAAACTTTAAATCTTGAACGCGAGTTCAAGTCACCGGTGAATTTCGATAAATTCGCCGGCTGAGATAGCTTCGCCTCTTAGCGAAGTTATTCCGAACCCAAATCTTGAACGCGAGTTCAAGTCGCCGGTGAATTGTGATAAATTCGCCGCGTGAGATAGTTTCGCCATTTAGCGGAGTTATTTCGAACCTTTTTTGAACGTGTTTTCGGCGTATTTGGTTGCCTATTAAATACGCTCCGTTTGATTGTCGTCCAAAAAAAAAAAAAAATGGAAATCAATCATAGTAGGAACAGTGCTTGGATTTTCGATTCTGGTGCCACTGACACCATGACGTTTGAACCATCAGACATACGATCAATGTCCAATCCTCAAAAAACTCAAATCCACACTGCAAACAATGGAATGATGCAAGTGAAAGGAGGAGGAACAATTGAAATTTCACCAACTATGAAATTATCAAATTGTCTTTACGTACCATCATTATCGCACAAACTACTCGCAATTAGCCATATTACCAAAGAGCTAAATTGCACAGTGCTAATGCATCCTACTTTCTGTCTTCTACAGGATATCAGGACGGGTGTGATTATTGGACGTGGTACTGAGAGCCAAGGATTGTACTATGTGGATGAAGTGGCTCAACAGGGTACTGTGATGTTGGCTCATGGAACTGATAACCGGGAAGCCTGGCTATGGCATAGACGTTTGGGACATCCATCCCATGGTTATTCGCATCTTTTGTTTCCAAAACTCTTCCCTTCAAATGGGAAAATAGAGTGTGAAACCTGTCTTCGCGCTAAAAGCCATCGACAATCGTTCAAACCTAGCAATACGAAAGTGGCCTCACCTTTCTCACTTATCCATTCCGATGTGTGGGGTCCTGCTCCTGTGATGGGGGGACAGGGTCTCCGGTACTTTATACTATTCGTGGATGATTGCACTCGCATGACATGGGTATATTTTTAAAAAAATAAAGCCGAAGTGTACGAAAAATTTGTCATGTTTTATGCTATGATTCAAACTCAATTTCAAACTCAAATTCAAATCCTTCGATCCGACAATGGGGGGGAATTTGTCAATACATCTATGAAACAATTCTTTAAAACCAAAGGATTAATTCATCAAACCTCGTGTGCTCATACCCCCGAACAAAACGGTGTTTCCGAACGGAAAAACCGTATTATTCTTGAAATGACTCGTGCCCTTTTGATTGAATCTCAGGTCCCAAAATCCTTCTGGCCGGAGGCAGTTGCAACCTCCGTGTATCTGCTGAATCGGCTTCCCACAAAAGCTCTTAAATTTAAGACTCCCTTAGATTGTCTGTCTAAGTCTGCCAGTATTCCTCATCCTCTTACACTTGAACCTCGAATCTTCGGGTGTACCGCATTTGTTCATATACCCAAAACCAATCGAAACAAGCTTGGCCCATGTGCTGAAAAATGTGTATTTGTCGGCTATGGGATCGATCAAATAGGTTACCGATGTTATAATCCAACAACTCGTCAAATGTTCACCACAATGAATGTTGACTTTCTTGAAACAAAATACTTTTATAACACCCAACTCAGTGGTCAGGGGGAGAATGACAGTATAGACACTCTGAGCTGGTTAATCCAAATTCCCTCATCTGAAGAAGTCACAACAGAAAACTATCACAGTACTGCGAGTCCTTCAAACACAGACACACAACCCGCGGAGCACAGTACCACTGAAGAAAGTCCATCCAACGTGATGCCTGAGGTAAGAAATACTGAGAACCCTGAATGTTTTACGTCTTATAACTATGAGACAACAGGGGAAAACATAGAACCGACAAATACAGAACATGTTGATCCAAATGTTGAACAGGTTGAAAATGAGCCAGTAGTGGCTGAACATGTTGAACCACCAGGTGCAGCAGAGACAACCGGAAGATACTCTCTTCCTCCTAGAGCCAATAGAGGGGTTCCTCCAAAACGGTACTCCCCAGAGAGGGAGACCAGAAATTCAAGATATCCTGTAGCTAATATGGTCAACGGGAACTTATCTAACAGTGCGAAAGCGTTTGTTACTTCTCTATACACTGAACAAATACCTAATTCCGTAAAGGAAGCTCAAGGTAAGAAGAACTGGGAAGAAGCAATGGAAGTGGAGATGCGTGCTCTCATGAAAAACAACACATGGGAGAAGTGTGTTCTTCCTAAAGGAAAGAAAACAGTTGGATGCAGGTGGGTGTATTCGATTAAATATAAACCAGATGGTTCCATTGGGCGATACAAAGCTCGGCTTGTAGCCAAGGGTTACACTCAGACGTATGGGATCGATTACTCTGAGACTTTTTCTCCGGTTGCAAAAATGGATACCATTAGAGTTCTCTTCTCCGTAGCAGCCAATAAGGAGTGGCCTCTTCACCAGTTTGATGTTACAAACGCCTTTCTCCATGGAGACCTAACAGAAGAAGTCTACATGGAAGCACCTCCAGGTTTTTCAGGGGGTTTTAAAGAAGGGGAAGTTTGTCGGTTGAAAAAATCCCTTTATGGGCTAAAGCAGTCTCCTCGGGCATGGTTTGGGAAGTTCACTTTGGCCATGAAAGAGTATGGGTATCACCAAAGTAACGCTGATCATACTCTGTTCCTCAAGAGAAGAAACGGCCTTGTAACTTGCTTGATCATATATGTAGACGATATGATTATTACCGGAGATGATACAGAAGAAATAGCACGGCTGAAAAGGAATCTGTTTTCAAAGTTTGAAATGAAAGACCTTGGGAATCTTAAGTATTTCCTCGGGATAGAAGTTCTCAGGTCTAAGCAGGGGATTTTCATCTGCCAAAAGAAGTATGTCCTTGATCTCCTAGCAGAAACTGGGTTGATTGATTGTAAACCAACAGATACTCCCATGGTGGTGAATCACAATCTTCACATGGAACTCAATGGAGAACTTGCAGACAAAGAAAGGTATCAACGGCTTGTGGGCAAGTTAATTTATCTCTCTCACACTCGCCCTGATATAGCTTATGCTGTTGGAGTGGTGAGTCAGTTCATGCATCAACCTCAAGTTGCCCACATGGAAGCTGCTCAGAGAATTTTAAGATATCTCAAGGGAACGGCAGGCCATGGAGTGTTGTTCAAAACAAATGGACATTTAAATGTTGAACTCTACACTGACGCAGACTGGGCAGGGGATAAGGGAAACCGAAGATCAACATCAGGATATTTTTCCTTGGTTGGTGGGAACCTTGTTACCTGGAGGAGTAAGAAACAGAAAGTAGTCGCTCTATCCAGCGCAGAAGCAGAATTTAGAGGTATAACTCGAGGGTTAAGCGAAGTTTTGTGGATCAGGAAGCTGCTAGAAGACATTGGTTGTTCCCAAAAGGCTCCTAGTAAAGTCATGTGTGACAATACAGCTGCAATACAAATCTCAGAAAACCCAGTTCAACATGATCGAACAAAACACGTGGAGGTAGATCGACATTTCATCAAAGAAAAGTTGGAAGCAAGAATCATAGAACTCCCTCATGTTTCGTCAAAAGATCAACTCGCAGATATACTCACAAAGGCAGTCAACGGAAACGCGTTTAGTAGCTGTTTGAGCAAGTTGAGTATTGGTGACCCCACTACTCAACTTGAGGGGGAGTGTCGGAAATGAGAATAATAGATAGTGTAGGGGCTAGTGTGTAAAGTGGTGTCCTATATTAACACCATTCTTGTAACCCTAATTTCTTGAACAATACAATTTTCTCAATACAATTCAAACCCAATTCATAGATTATTCTCTATACCAAACAACACTGTTTTCATAAAAATACCTCCTACCACAAACGAATTACCAAAGATAATTGCTTTATCCTCTTCGTTTAACTCCCACCTTGATGTTTCCAAAATAAATAAAAAAATCACCTTATTGAACTTGTTGACGACTTAACGTGATCTTGGTGTATAGATGCTTCTAGTTAGTAGTTATGCAACCTATATACAAGACTCTAAACGAGTCATGCTGCTCGTGAGCTATTCGAGGTGGGATGCATAAAAGCTTGAATAGAGTTTGAGCCTAAAAACAAGCTTATTTAACAAATGAGCATGAGCCCGGGCTTTAGTTATCAAGCTCGAGCTCGCTCGGAACCTTATTATTTATACAAATTTTATTTAATATATTATATTTACTTTTAAATAATAATTAATTTTATATACAAAGTTATGATAAAAATATATCTAAATAATAAGTATTATGTCATACATAACAAATAAAAAAGGATAATTAAAATATTAAAAAAATTAAAATGTTATATATTAGTTATAACTAAATGATACGATTTAAGTTTAAAAATCTTATCACGACCCAAGCTTGAACTCTTATAAGTAAAATGAGGTAAGCTCAAGCCTAGTTGAGCTCGGGCTCTACTTGATTTAATTCGATTCGCTTATACCCCTATACTAAAAGTCAACATCTCTGGTCATGTTACACCCCTATACTAAAAGTCAACATCTCTGGTCATGTACAGTTGTCGATGTCTTTCAGCAAACACAATTACAAGTAAAGGAAACCAAATTTCACGCACATGTACATGTAATAATAGTAAATGTAACATAGATCGTTAAAAATGCACAAAAAGAATTGAACAAGTATACATACAGATGCATCATACATATACTTAAATAGTTAAATGATACACATTTATCATTTAAGACCCTACACAATTTAGTAGTGTAACAATTTTAGTAACTATATATATTATTTAAATAATAGTTATCATAACTATTAATAATATAAAATCTAAATTAGGAAACAATTGAACAAGGAGTACATTTAACTCGTATTAACAAGTGAACACATTCTTAAAATTAAAACATCATGGAAAAGCAAGTTTAGAAGCTAACCAACGTATAGGTGAGACATTGATGCCTAAACCCTTTACTATTAAGTTATAGTTATTAAAAAAAAGTGAAGGAAACTGACTAGTTTTGAGAAGTAATGATTTTGTTAAAGATGATGTGAACATAAGCATGACAATCGATATTAAAGACGGTACAAAAGAAAAAAAAGGCGACTCGTCTCCATCTTTCGTTTAGATCACTTCGTCTTAGTCTCAAACAATTGACACCTTGTCGGAGATTTGTGATTGACTCGCGCACCCATTTATGTTCTGATCGTGCAATTTTTGTTCCTTGTAGCCAACTACACGGTTAGCTTTCTCTTTTTGATTGATCTCACCTCCTTTAAAATTTATGTATTGTCTTCTTCAATCACTTCATCACCTCAAGTAGTATTTTGGGTATTTAAGAGCTATAACTTTCATTGCAATTGTTTCACGATTCTTGAACATTGGTTATGATAATAATTATGTCCAGAGCCAGACCCATACTTTAATGAAACTATGATAACTATCATTGCCTAGGGCCAGGGGCGCAACATAGTGGGGGCGGCAGACCCACAGAGCTTTTCGCTCAGTAGTGGAGAGTATGTAGTTTCGTATAGAAAATTTTTGGTATATCCGTTTTCGACCCCCTGTTTTATAGAAATTTTTTTGTATATACGTTTTCGACCCCTCGTTCGGAAATTTAAAGCTTTGCCACTGCCTAAAGCCTTCACAAGAAATTTTTGGGTATATACGTTTTCAACCCCTCGAGTCTCCAAATTCTAACCAGTTATAAGAAAATCATGGTGTCAATTATGTTCACAAGAAACATGGAGATTGAATTCTACATCTAAAAAATCTAATTATTTTATTTAGAAAAAAATAATGAAATGTTGAAAATGGCCCAATTTTTCTTTTGCACCTAGGGCCCACAAAATGATTGGCCCTACCGGTCCTACCCCAATTATGTCTCACTCACTTCAAAATTTGTAGTGTGACAACGCTACTTTACCCCCTTCAATTTAAGGGCTCTTTGTTTACTTCTTAATGAGGGTCTTAATGGTTCAGACCTCTTACTGGTTCAGCACTTAATGATTCGGACTGTTTGTTTCACGAGCAGATGTCTGAATGGTTCAGACATTTGCCTCTGAATGGTTAAGATTTATACAGAGTCTGAATGGTTAAGACCTCTAATCTGAATTGGTCAAACATTTGCCTCCAAATGGTTAAGATTATACAGGCTCTTAATGGTTCAGACATCTTACTGGTTCAGCACTTAATGGTTCAGACCTCTTACTGGTTCAGCACTTAACTATTCAGATGTTGCCAAACAGCCCCTTAATTGGATTATCACACGCACATGCGTGCGTACATACATGGGCGTGTGCAATACATAACTAAAATTATGTTGAGAACCATATAAACACTTGTATCTAGTGTTTTTTTTTATTGTGGTTATGTAATTAATCAATTTATATTAAATGAAAACGATAAACTTAGAAAAATGGTTTATTTCTCGTTTCCTTAGTATTTTTTTTTTCTCTGCAAAAGAAAATTGATCTCACTTCCTTAAGTGTTGGAAAAATTATAACAATACACATGTGCATATATTGTATATATTCCTTTTGCATAATGTCTATAGGCGTTGTTGGACTGAAGAGCCTTTTTATGGGGTCGAGTAGAGACTAATCTTCGTTGGTTCAACAGCATGGGGAATTGGTGTTGGCATAGAGGTCTAAAGGGAGGGGTCGAAGATCATCAAATGCAAGCCTTCGTTGGTTCAACACCTATACATGTGTGTATGTGTATATATTATGCATGTGATATGTTGCAACTATTATATTCACAAACTCTATCATGTGGCTATGTATATGACTAGTTGTTAACTGTTGGACGGTTCTGCTAGAACATGAGGGAAAACATGAAAACATACCTGTCACAGCAGACAGTGCAGTGGAGAATCCAGTGATGGAAGAAGCCATGGAGTTCGACATCTTAGTCAAGGTGATCTGGTTCCTCCTTAGGGTGCTGACTGATGATGGTGATTGATTAAACCGACAAGGGAATCGGCTATGGGAGAGGAGGTCGATGATGATGATGTTATGATTAGGTTATCTGATTAAGAGTGTGTGACCTTTTGACCTCTACATAATTCTCCTTATATAAGCACTCGGGAGGAAACCTAATTAGTTAATAAGGGTAATATGGTCCATCAACAATTACCAACTAATTATTTAATAGGTTGTTATATATTTTGATCTATATAATGTAAATGATTATAATGGCTACCAGATTAAATATTAAACATAATATATTTAATCTTACATTCTCCCACTTAGCCGAGTAATCATTTACTATGAGTATTAGATAAGTCTGATCAGGAGTTAACACTCATTTTAGCCTTAAACAAGTACTATAGCAGAGAAATACAGCCATTGAATCATTATGCGACTCAGGACCCCCATTAGTCATACTATAGCCTTAATTTAAAACCTAATCATTATGATCAAAATACGCATAAGCCCTTTGTTTGATTTGTAACTTTATTTGTCTATATGTCATTATACCGGTTGAACATATTCTAAGAGACATACAAAATCAAACTGAGGAAATTTCATTAATCATAAAACATAAGCTAGTACAATATGCTTAAATAAGGTCTTTACTACATCCCATATTCCGAACATGTTCTTCGTAAACCTTAGGAGGGAGACCTTTAGTCATCGGATCCGCAAGCATATCTTTAGTACTAATATACTCGATACAAAGATTATTTTCCTCAACTCGTTCACGTACGAACAGATATTTTGTATCGAGATATAAACCAGCTCCAGTCGAACTGTTACTGTTCGAGAAACTAACGACAGCTGAATTATCACAATAAAGCTTCAATGGTCTATAAATGGAATTAACGACTTTGAGTCCAGTGATCAGATTTCTAAGCAACATTCCATGACAGGTTGCGTTATAAACAGCAATGTATTCTGCCATCATTGTGGAAGTTGTGGTCAACTGTTGTTTATGACTCTTCCATGAGATAGGGCCGCCTGCTAACATAAAGATATAGCCCGAAGTGGATTTCTTGTCATCTTTGCATTTTGCAAAGTCAGAATCAGAATAGCCCATCACTTCTTCTATAAGTCAGTTTATAGTCTTTCGTCCCTTGCAGATACCGAAGTACCTTCTTAGCTGCTTTCCAGTGATCTAGGCCAGGATTAGTCTGATAACGGCCTAGCATTCCAGCAATATAAGCGATATCTGGGCGAGTACAGACTTGAGCATACATCAAGCTCCCGACTACTGACGCGTAAGGTATCTGGCTCATTTGCTCCTTCTCAACCTCTGTTGTCGGACACTGGAATGAACCGAAAACATCTCCCTTAACTACTGGAGCGACGGAGGGTTTGCACTGTTGCATGTTGTAACGTGTAAGGACACGATCTATGTAAGCCTTTTGAGACAATCCTAAGATCCCTTTGTGTCTATCTCGGTGAATTTCGATGCCAATGATGTAAGATGCATCTCCGAGATCCTTCATGTCGAAGTTATGCTAGAGTAACCGCTTCGACTCATGCAACATGTCTAAACTATTACTTGCCAATAGAATATCATCTACATAAAGGACAAGTATAGTAAAGTTGCTCCCACTCATCTTGAGGTAGGTGCATTGATCCACTTGATTCTTCATAAAACCTTGTTTCTTCATGACTTCATCAAACTTGAGGTACCACTAACGTGATGCTTGTTTTAACCCGTAAATAGATTTCTTCAACTTACAGACTAGATGCTCCTGACCTTCAGGTTTAAAGCCTTCAGGTTGTTTCATGTAAACATCTTCGTCTAAGTCTCCGTTAAGGAAATCGGTTTTAACGTCCATCTGATGTAACTCTAAATCAAAATGAGCTACTAGGGCCATGACGATCCTTAATGAATCTTTACGAGAGACAGGTGAAAACGTCTTTTGATAGTCAATTCCCTCTTTCTGAGTGTAGCCCTTTGCAACCAATCTCGCTTTGTAGCGTTCAACGTTCCCATTCAGATCCAGTTTTGTCTTGAACACCCATTTACATCCTACTGGTTTGACACCGTTGGGTAATTCTACCAAATCCCAAACGTCATTTTTCTTCATGGATTCAAGCTCATCAATCATTGCTTTATTCCAATCAGAAGACTGATCACTGCTAATGGCTTCATTATAAGAGATAGGATCATTTAGCTTACCGGGATCCATTTCAGTCAGGTAGGTAACATAATCATCCCAATTAGTAGGCCTTCTTTTCCTAGATGACCTCCTGAGTGGATTATCGGGTTCAGCGTTGTCTTGGTGTTGAGCATTTGATGTGCCTTCGTCATGAGGTATAATGGGTTCTGATTGTAGAGGTAGATTTGGAGTTGGTGCAGTAGCTTCAGGTGCAGTAGTTGCATTGGGTACAAGAGGAGTAATTGGAGTAATGGTAAGCGACGAGTCTCCCCCCCCCCTCCGCGCCTTGTACTTCTTGCAATTCTTCGTAAGGGTTGGTACTGCTCCCACTGACCTTGAAATCCTCCAGGAACGCAGCACGCTTGGTTTCAACAATACGGGTGACATGGGAAGGACAATAGAAACGATAACCCTTTGAGTTTTCAGGATACCCGATAAAGAAACAGGTAACTGTTTTAGGGTCAAGTTTCCTTAGGAAAGGATTGTAAAGTTTTGCTTCAGCAATGCAGCCCCATACTTTCATATATTTAAGACTCGGTTTCCTTCCTGTCCAAAGTTCATAAGGATTTTTAGGGACAGACTTAGAAGGAACTCTATTGAGTATATGAACAGCTGCTTTTAATTCTTCAGTCCAGAGGAATAATGGTAAATTAGTGTTGGCTAACATACTACGCACCATGTTCATAAGGGTACGGTTTCTTCTTTCAGCGACACCGTTCTGCTGAGGTGTACCAGGCATGGTGTATTGGTTCACAATCCCCTGGCCCTTACAAAACTCATAAAATGGACCAGGAGCTTGACCCACATCAGTATGTCTTCCATAATATTCACCGCCTCTATCTGGCCTCACAACTTTAATCTGACGATCTAATTGCTTTTCAACTTCAGCCTTATAATCTTTAAAAGTTGTAAGAGATTCAGACTTCTCCTTAATAAGATACAAGTACATGTAACGAGAATAATCATCAATAAACGTGATAAATGAAGTATGTCCTGTTATGCCAGCGATTTGGTAGGGACCACTAATGTCAGTATGAATGAGTTCTAATAAATTAGAGCTCCTAGTAGCACCTTTCTTATTCGCTAATGTCATTTTATCTTTAAGACATTTGACACATGTTCCAAAATCAGAGAAATCAAGAGGAAGTAAGACTTCATCCTTTACGAGACGATTTAATCGTTCTCTTGAGATGTGGCCTAAACGTTGATGCCACAACATGGACGAAGTCTCTAAGTCTCGTTTCTCTTTCATCTTTGTGAGTGATTCATTAATGTTATATGACAACAAAGATTTGAAAAAATTATCATCTAGTTCTAATCTATAGAGACCACCATCCAGAATACCAGTACCATAAAGAACAGAATCATAGAGGATAGAGAGTTTGCGATGACCATGGGAAACAATAAAACCGTCCATGTCTAACTTTGGTCCTGATACAAGGTTCCGAGTTACCTCAGGAACATATAAGGTATCATAAAGTTTAATACATAAACCAGTTTTCATAAATAATTGTAATGTTCCAATGGCCTTCACTTCTAATTCTCGATCATCCCCAACCTTAAGCGTTCTTTGGTTTCTTTCCAGCTTCCGGATTGTAAGGAATCCCTGAGTTGAATTGGTAACATGAACCATAGAACCAGAATCAAACCACCAAGAATTAGCAGGAACACTTAAATTATAGGACTCAAGTATCATAAAATAATCGTTACCTTTCTTAGCCAGCCACTCCTTAAAGTCAGGGCATTCCTTCTGCATATGTCCTGTCTTTTTACAGAACTTGCAGTGGATTCTGCCTAAGGAGTTCTTAGAGCTGGAAGGTACACTTGTATTAGGATTGGGTCTTTGGACTTTTGAAGCATCCTTCCTCTGATGATTGTTCTTCCTCTTCTTTGAGTTAGAGGTGGTGAAGTTAGCAACATCAGTAGTGCGATCCATCCTCATACGCTCGTCCTCCTGTACGCACATAGCGACCAGCTCACTCATCGTCCATTTGTCCTTCTGAGTGTTGTAATTGATCTTGAATGCTTCAAAGGACGAAGGAAGCGAAGTAATGATGAAATGAACAAGGAAACCATCACTGATTTCCATTTCCAGCCCCTTCAGCTTATTGGCCATGTCATTCATCATCATGATGTGCTCGTGAATGACGCTCCTCCCATCATACTTAGTTGTCACCAGCTTGAGGATAAGGGTACTAGCGTGTGCTTTAGACGTTCCCTTGAACTGCGCCTCCACAAAAGCCAAGTAGGTTTTAGCATCTTCAGAATCAGGAATGGCTCCCCTGATTGCATTGCTTATTGACTGCTTCATGAACATGAGAGACATGCGGTTACACCTAGTCCACTTTTCATGAGTTAACTGCTGAGCAGCAGTACTTTGTGGAGTAAGGTCCGCTGGCTTATCCTCTCTTAGAGCATAGTCAAAGTCCAGTAGCCCAAGCGTAAGCATGAGAGCATCCTTCCATGCAGCAAAGTTATCACCAATCAAAGGTGGAATCCCGCAATTGGGCGCTGATAGTGGAAATAAGATGAGCAAGTTATGACACTAAGGAAGAAGTTCTAATGTGATCTAAGGGCACGTAATACTAAGGCAGGCATAAATAATGACCATTTTACATTATGAAGCTGTGATATTGTCTATTACTAACATCAAAATAATAGACTTAGTAAAATTCTACTTAAACGAACACAAATCAGCTTTGGCCAGAAGTGTAATCATTTAAGCATATGTGCAAAGGGTTTGCGACAAATCAGCTTTGGCCAGAAATTGAAACAATCACTTTAGTTATGCACTCGTTAAGTGTGCCATCTATGAAGGAATTAAATCAGCTTTGGCCATATATTAAGACATTCATGTTTATGATGCATACTTAACATAGCTTTCGTAATACTTGAACGATAAGTAGATATATCAAATCAGCTTTGCCCAGAAATGATACATCAAAAGCTCATTCAAGTTAAGCCATTTTGGTTTTGTAAAACATTATCTGATTCTGATTAATTAACTAAGTAATTACAAAACCAATTATTTAATATCAAACCACCCGTTAGCGGGGATCGAACTCCACGGTGAGTTCGCTGGGGGGTGCAGGGGGACAGCGTGCCCCTGCACGGGGTTCGGGGCGGAGCCCCGAGCCAAAATTTAGTTCATATTAACTGCTTAATAAAGTAACGGGATTTCGGACAAGTCTTGGCCCTTTATGAACACTTATGATTTCGAATGAATCATTTCGAACCATTTCGGATGTTTCCAAGATGTGTAAGTTGGATGATTTCGGATGTGTCCAAGACGAATGATTTCGGATGAATTATGTCTTGGATTCATCCGAAATGGCAATGTTTAGTCCGAAATGATCCGTAACCCTTAGTTCGAAATGGTCCGAAATGATCCGTGATGGTCCGAAATGATCAGGCACATTTAGTCCGTAATGATCCGTGATGGTCCGAAATGATCATCCGAAATGTGTTCCACAAGCTGTTACAGAATCCTTAATTTTGGCAGTTAATAATTGATAAGATTTAAATCCGAAATCTTAGGGATTATGGGATTAAGTTTCCTGTTTAAATATTAATTATATTTATCTGTTTATTTCAAAATCATATCCATTAATAGAAAAAACAGATTTTTCAAAATTTAAGTGGATAAAAATGGATTAAACAGGAACAAAACACCCAATAATCCGAATTCATTCCAAAACTAAAGGAAATTTTTTTTTTGAATTTAATCAAGAACTCATGATGAACCCTAAATCAGAAAATTCAAACATTCATCCGAAATCAGAACTGTTGATTTCGGAACAGTTATAATGGATGAATATCTGATCCATAATGGATCCGAGATTGTCCGGAATGACATCAATGTCATCCGGAATGGCATCTCGGATGCAGTTATACGAAAAACCTCATCCGTGATGCATCCGGAATGATATTTCGGATGACAGAAAACGGATTCTGTTATGGTTTTTTCAATTATGTTTTCCAGATTTAATCCAGATTTTCGGATACAAAACTGAACCAACTAATCAACATATGCTCTGATACCACATGTTGGACGGTTCTGCTAGAACATGAGGGAAAACATGAAAACATACATGTCACAGCAGACAGTGCAGTGGAGAATCCAGTGATGGAAGAAGCCATGGAGTTCGACATCTTAGTCAAGGTGATCTGGTTCCTCCTTAGGGTGCTGAGTGATGATGGTGATTGATTAAACCGACAAGGGAATCGGCTATGGGAGAGGAGGTCGATGATGATGATGTTATGATTAGGTTATCTGATTAAGAGTGTGTGACCTTTTGACCTCTACATAATTCTCTTTATATAAGCACTCGGGAGGAAACCTAATTAGTTAATAAGGGTAATATGGTCCATCAACAATTACCAACTAATTATTTAATAGGTTGTTATATATTTTGATCTATATAATGTAATGATTATAATGGCTACTAGATTAAATATTAAACATAATATATTTAATCTTACATTAACATCTGTTGTGTTATCTGGGTTTTAATTTCTATCATCTTGCTTATACCTATTTCGTGTGACTTAGCATTACCCTAGGAGCTTTGGTGTCGGTCTAAAGTGAAACCAGTGTATAGGCTGTACAGGACAACGAAAATGATGTTGAAACTCTAGCTCTTACTATGTTCGGCACGAGCAACATTAATAAGGGTGTTAGGAGTGGTTAAACACTTGAGAGTGGCAAACTAAAAAATCAACCAATCAGACTGCGCCATGTCAATCAGTGAAAAGTGTTTAAACTTTGGTGAAAAGTGTTGGCAATGGTTTAGACATTTGGTGAAGTGGTAAACTTTTAAAAAAAGAAAAATGTGTGATTGGTTGAGATTGGAATGGACCCCACCCCACAATACCCTCTCTCCCACCTTCCTCCCTTCCCCGCATCGGCATGCACTCACCGTTTCGTCCCCCATTTCGTCAAACATGCATGCGGCAAATGGGTTGGCATTGGTTTGCCGCCCATTGCCGATTCGGTGAAATTGGTTTGCCGCATCCCGCTCCGAACACCCTATGATCGTTAACGAGGTTTCAATTGTAAACAATTTTTGGATGTGAGCGGGATTAATTTTTTATTTTTTTTAACGAAAAATTTGGATCACTGATGGACCATTGGAGTATCATCGTGCCACTTAGGGCGGATGTACCCTATGATAAGGGGCAGCCTCCACTACCCCTTGGCGCTCTGGCGGTAGTGTAAATTTTGGAAAAAATTGACGTTTTTTGACCTTTTTTTCAATTTCGTTACCCTTTTTTTTCTAAAACGTTACCTCTATGAAGATTTTCTAGATCCGCCACCGGTGCCACTAGCGGAACCACCCGATCATATCCATATCCACTAGGCAATAATGCTTATACACCAATTCAGCAGGAAACCTAATAAATCTGGAAAAAAATCTCACTTGTGGGAATCAGCCCCAGGACCTAATGGTCCCTAAGTCTTATCTCATCCCAAAGATGTCAATAGGCTATAATGTTATGGGCGTGAGTGGGATTAATTAATCTCATGCAATTACAAAATTATAAATGTGCAATGCATTGCAAACTTTGACTGAGCCAGGGGCGGACCCGTGTGGTAGTGAGGGGTAGTCCGGGATACCCCTCAACTAAGGGACGGACCTGTGTGGTAGCGAGGGGTAGCCCGGGATACCCCTCAACTTTTTTGTCGGAGTGTAATTTTTCTCTAAATCTTCGTTTTATTTATCAGGGATACCCCTACGCATATGTTAGGATACCCCTAAGTGTAGGTGAATATTAGATGAAATGAAATTTTACCCGGAAAACGAAAATTTCCGGTACACAGAACTTGCAGAGGGACACCATTAAAAGAAGAAGATGAAGTTATTTTAAGATAATATAATATTACAGGAGTATTGGGGGAACAAAAGAAAAGTAAATAGGTGTTCCATATGTCAGAAGTAAGATTTAATCATTTAGTTAAACACTTATTTAATTTTTTTTTTGAACGGCCAACAAAAATTTTTGTTCCAAATTAGCGAGGCGCTAGGCACCAAATTTAAAATACTTATTTAATTTAATTAACTTATTGTAACCCTTACTTTTCTGTCTTTTTTTCACTCATTTATTTACCATTTTATCTATACATAAGTTACTTGAAAATGACATGCACTCACAAATCACAATTTTCACAAAATCACATGCACTTTGTTTTTTTTTAAACGGTGAAAATAATATAAGAAAAATGTAAATAGTTCTTTTCAACTTTTTATTAGAGAGTGACTAATAAAGTATCGATTAAGAAAGATTGATTAACAATTCTGCATTTTAGAAATAGTTTCATAACACGCGTCTGTAACCTAGTAATTATATATACAAACACTAGTTGCACATGGCCCCTAAGGGCTCTCGAATAATCAAGGATGAGTCTCAGGGGAGTGAGGGTGGTCACTAGTGATAGAATTTCATCACTCACAAGCATCCAATCAAGTTCCGCCATGTTATCAACCATTTTTTCATCACTCACCACCACGCCCAACAATTTCCCCCCATCCAACAATTCCCCTCACAAAAATCAGATCATCACGTGTTGATTTTTTCACGCGTTACAAACTTTTTCCAAGTTCCACGCGTTGAAAAATATGGTGGCGGTGGAGTTTATTGAAGTTCCACGCGTTATACAAGTTTTATCACGGAGAACAAGCTCCCGCCCTCAGTCCCCTAAGTCAAAGAAAATTTAAGGGTCTATTTTTACTAGCTGCACAGGGCCCTTTTGGGGCCCTCGAATTCTCAAGGATGGGTGTAGGTAAAAAAAATTTGGGATACCCCTGAATATTTTTTCTAGTTCCGCCACTGGACTGAGCTACCCCTAACGGTCACTAGCCAATTATTAGGAACAACCATACACTCGCGCATAACAAACAAAACAGAAAATATGCAAAATTTGTAAACGTGGGGTCATGCAGAAAATAAACATGCAGCTGGCTTAGTCCACGAGTTTAGCGGGTCTCTTCGTATCCTTCTGGGCCGGTTGAGAAGCCCATTATTCTGATCCATGTGGGCCCAATCGGTTGTAGATTCTGGCCCGTATCAGCATGCAACATGTTGTAGATTATAAGCTTGCATAACGAATAAAGTACACTTGACTTTCAACCCATTTGACCATATGACCCGTCCCATTTTAGGTGGATTTTTAGTTAATTGGTTTGACCCATTTAAGATAAAAACACAAGGACAACCCAAGAAGACCATTTCATAAGTAAACAAACTTTTGTGGGTCGACCCCCAACCATTCTTTTAGGACAAAACTATATATAGTTAATCTGTTACTTCTGATTGCAACCTGTTTGACCACATGACGTCTCTTTTACATTTGCATTTAAACAACAATCCGTCTTAATCTTGTTAGCTTCCTTCTTTTTCTCATATTATGATGTCTTATTACACATTTGTTCGCAATGTAGGTGCTTTGCCTGGTTGAGATGGAGAAGCCTGTTTCGATAAAGCTTAAACATTTTCGAGATGAACCCAACAAGGCTAGCTTTTTTTCAGCCCACTCTTTGCAGAAATTCTGGTTATTGTTACCTTTTCACCTAGCGTTTGATTATAATATTAGTCGTTGCTAATTGCTTTTTATGCGCGATTTGCTTTGCATCATTAAAATCCTTGATGCCTAGATCGCTACATAGAGGACTAATAAACTAACAAAATACTATAAAGTATATCCATATATTTACGGGAGAATTGATAAACTAACACAAAATGAGTATCGCGTTGCAAATTGTCACCACCAGAGTATTGCGCGGGTTTCCTATTAGTATATTTAATATATCGTGCGAGTTTCCAATAGGTAGACTACCAACCCAACAAGCACAAAGATAATAATCGACATCTCTAAGAAACCCTTCTTGGCATGACATACGAACACTAAAAGCGAATGTTAACATCAGCTTTTCGGGTAGAGTTTGCAGGAAATCAACAACCTACCCCTTAAATCCCATAAATAGCAAGTTATTTGTAGGGTAGGGTCTTACGAGGGTGTGATGTAGGCAAACCTTACCTCTATCCATGAGATAGATAGGGTGCTTCCAAAGAGACCCTCGACTCCATATAACCCTTTTACAAACTACATGGAATAAAATTGTCATCTCCATGTGAGATTGTGAGTGAGGGCACACATATGTACAAGTCTAGATATTCAGAGTGCATACAAATAAAATGAACTCCTAGAAAAAATTACTATGCAAGTCGATTTAAATGATGATAAAATGGCAGCATACAAACTTTAGCCTTTTGCGCTTCTTCATATTCTTCAAGATGTGGCTAATAACTTCCTTTAATGTAGTTTTCCGACCGTCTTTGAAGTTCTAAAGTTCATTAACCACATATCTGCCGCTAGGGTTGTATTGATAGATGATTTTGTCTGAAATCACATTAGAAAACGAGATGTGTTGATAGATGAGAAGATGACAATCGAAGCGCACGGCAGCAAAAAAAGGAAAGGTCATATGATGGATAACCATATCTTTTAACCATTTCTCGCCTTGATCAACCAAATCTTTGTGTTTTTGCGTTCTCGATAAGTCTAAAGGGTCATAGCCTCAACTTCCTGCAACAAGAAATACAAATGTTAAAAGACTTTATACTCACATTGGTTTCATTATATATTTGTGAGTGAGTTCCTTATGTAGTGTATGGACTTTTGCTAGACATGTAATGACCTAACAATAGAAAATTAAGTCTAACACGTAACGTAAATCAGGTTTAAAGATTTGAACGGATATTGACCTGAGATGATGGCTGTAACCATCACCTACTAAAAATTATAAATCCATTGAAATTGTAGGCAGAAACATACCTGGGGAGGGAGGCTGGAGGGGGAGGCGAAAGTTAGTTTGAAATACTAAAGCATCAAGAACACATCATGAAAGTTCCACCAACTTTGTATAAAGAAATCAAACGCCATGCAAGGTTGTGAATTTAAGCAGATCTGGTAATGAATCAATGCAGATTTGGTTGAATACGATGAGACGGTTCGATTTAGACCTATGGTTGATCAAATCGTATAAGATGTGTAATGTATTAGAAAAAAGATACTCAATTTACGTTATATACATAGATATGATCAATTATATATGAACGATAAACCTCACATTATGGAAGAAGCAAACAATTGACATAATGAAAAATGCACAATAGTACACCCACTAAAAATGGTTATGGGTGTCCATTATCCGGTAAACTAAAAACCAAACCAAACCAAATTACAAATTCAGCTTCGGTTGAAGCCGAATTGGATGTTTGGTTATCGATTTCGAAAATTTTAAATGTGGTTCATTATGAATAAACCAAATATAATAAAAGTCAAATCGATGAACACCGCAACAAACAAACGGCTACTATAGCAATAGGTAAAAAAAGTGAAGAAATTCACAAATAAATACACTCATCCCAAAACTTATACAACATATAATTGCACTCAAATTTCCCACTTTGGCTTGCTGATATAAATTAATGTTTGAAATTGAAACCCAAATAACATATAATTACTAATTTATGTTATTAATTGAACTTAGAAAAAAATAATCAGCCCTACGATCCCAAAACCGGTAAACGTAACAAACTAAACATGAAATCTAACAACTGTAACATCACTAATCGTGTTGGAGCATAAAATTAACAAGATATATGTACAATCTGACTGATAATCAGTAACATTAATTCATTACCTGTTCAATAGATATCATATGAGATCAATGTGAGATCTGCAGCGGCCGCTATCAAAACCAAAGTGAAGGCGCTGGATGGTGGATGGCGATGGTGTTAAGGCTGTAGGAGTGTTGGGTCGGGTGGATAGTTGTGAGAGTTAGGGTTTTCTTTGGAGGCCGCAACAAAGTATTTGACTCCGGCCCGGTCAGGGCCTCATATTTCGAACCGCACGTTATTTTTTCAAAAACTCCGATATATATATGTAAAAATAAATAAATTAATAGGGTATACTCGTATAAACACCAATATTGGCTCACTTAGGTGCTGTGTTATTTTTGCTAAATGGTCTTCCTGATGTCTTTTGTCTGCACCGCGCAGAAGCGCGCAGACTTTTTATTTTGCAGACCGTTTGTTTTCTTGAAGTGCTTTTTAAAAAAAAGTTCTTCAAGACCTCTGCCTCAAACAGATGTGGCCTAATGTCTTCAAAGGTCTTCAAGACCTCTTCTACCCTCTTCCTGCTGCACACCTCTTCTTCCACACATCCACCCCACATCCCCGTCACCACCTCCACCACCACATCTCCGCCACCACCGCCACCTGATACATCACCACCACCATCATCGGAGAGAGAGAGAGAGAGAGAGAGAGACCGTAGAGAGAGGGAAAGACCGTAGAGAGAGAGAGAAAGAAGAGAGAGAGATCGGTGAGAGAGAGATACCGTAGAGACTAGAGAGAGAGAGGGGGAGCAGCAGGAGACCATCATCATCATCGGAGACCATCATCTGATCATCATCGAACAAAAACCCCAAATCGAACAAAACCCCCAAATCGATCTCTGCTACACACCCCTCTCGATCTCTGCTACCGTAGAGAGAGAGAAAGAAGAGAGAGAGATCGGTGTAGTGGTGACGGTGGTGGCGGTGGTGTAGTGGTGACGGTGGTGGTGGTGGTGGGTTTGCGGTGGTGCTTGGTGGTGGTGATGAAGGTAGAGAGAGAGATCGAGGGAGGAGAGTGTGACGGGGGTGGGTGGTTGCGACGGGGGTGGGTGGTTGTAGATGGTTGTGGCGGTGGTGATGCAGAGAGAGAGAGAACAGAGGTTTGTGTGTGTAAAGTGTGTTTGTGTGTGTTGAGAAGTGAGAAGATCTTTTTATAGAATAAAAAAAACAAACCCTTTCTCCTTGCAGACTGCAAACCTTTGGTCTACCTCTTCTCCTACAGATGTGGTCCGCAGACTGCAGGCCTTTTCCCGCAGAAAAAACAAACATCACCTTACAAAACTATTTTATGGTTTACATTAGTTATTAGCCCATTGGCATTAGGTTTAGACCTTTAGGGAGCTCAATACTCATTTTCGTTAAGGTCTAAGGGCACGTTTTTTCGAGCTCGAATAGGGTACATGAATTCTCAGAGCGGGCCCTGCTCGGGGCCGTGCAGAACCACCGCCCCCTCCAATTCAGGGTTGATGAAATCCGTCAAAATCAGGAACCACACCAAGAATTGGAGAGATTCGTGAAGGTTACAAAGATAAAACCAAATGAATTTGAAGTCGCGCGAGAACACCAACCCAGTGGCGGTCTGGCGGAGGTATAGTATAAGGAGGGGTATCATGGACTACGACTCAACCTCGTGTTCGTAGTGTAATTTTTATTATTTATTTTCGGTTTTATATAAAGTATATCCTTGAACAAATACGGGGATAAACCTAAAAAATTTGATACTTTAATTTATTAAAATTCCAAACTTTTATAAGCTCAAATCTTTACAACACCAAACTTGTATTAATTGACAAAAATAGTCCAAGCCCTAAAACAAAAAAATATATCCTTTTGTTTTGTGTATGTGCAGAACGTAAGAAACAGAACGTCATAGAATTGCGATCATCCCAGACTACAACGCCACTGTTGCTACTACGTTGATCTGTAAAAAAAATTCAGGGATACCCATAAATTAAAGGGCTAGCTCCGCCATTGCACCGTCCAAATTAAGGCCGACAAAATGCTTTCCAATTCTTATAGCATACCGTGCACCCTAAGGGTCTGTTTGGTATGGGGTAATGAAATGGACGAAGGAATGGAATGGACGAGGTAATGGAATGGACGAGGAAATGCAATGGATCATTACCATTCCATGTCTTGTTTGGTTACCATGTGTGAATGGAATAAATTATTATTGTGTATTGTTCCGTAGGCAAGAAAAAAGAAGTAATAAAATCAGCGATGACTGGTGGTGGTGGTCGGTGGTAGTGATTGTGGGTGGTTATAGACTTATAGGTGGCAGTGGTGGGTGGAGACGGCGATGGGCGGTGGTGGTTGCAGCGAGTGGCGGTGCGGCGGCGACGAAGAGTGGTGGTGGCGGCAAGGCGGTCGTTGGTGGTGGGTGGTGGCGGTTGGTGGCGGCAGCGGTGACGGTTGGTGGTGGCGGCGACGATGGTGGTGGGCGGAAGCCAGTGGCGTTAGCGAGTGGCGTTAGCTTGTGGCATTGGCGAGTGGCGTTAGCAGTTGGTCGCGGCTGTGGGTGATAACGGTGGCGGGTGGGTGGCGACGGTGGCTGTCGGGGTGAGGTGGTGGCGGCATGGACCGCTTCTCAACTCTTTACAACTTGTCAAAATTTACTCCATATATTATAGATGTGGACAGTTGGGAAGTAGCATGTGTTAAGGGAATAAATAATATTGTAAATTCGTATTTAATATGCATTTATTTCAAAAGGTTGAATCTAACAAGTCAACGACTGAAGCCTAACTGGCTAAAATTAAACCTTTAGGCTCAACCTATATCCATGTCTCAAGTGAACTTCTAGTTGAAAAAAGTTTCAAATATAAGGCGTTATTCCATATGGGTGAATAAGAAAACAAATGTCAGCTGGTGATTTGTCGAAACTTTAATTTTTTTCTTTCATAAAAGTCATAATATAAAGGAACCTTATATTTTTAAAGCTCGTTGGTTACTCATGGTAATAACCGACTATAATATGCTCATAATAACACACAGAGAAGATTATCTTTCAAGTCTTTTCATTATTTGTGGAATAAGAGCAAAACTGGGATGTATTATGTGGGTGACCCATTGCAAAATTTGAAGATAAAATTTTTACTGGGACATGTCGCTGCTAAAGGTATTAGCAGCGACGATCACCATCTTTAGCCTCGTTTTCTTGTAGTGTACCCATGTAAGTATGGAGCAGGGCCGTCCCAATAGGCCTTTTAGGCTAGGCACGGGCCTAGGGCCTCTAAAAAATAAGAGCCTCTAATTTTTTAAAATTCTATTTAGTAATTAGCAATTTCGATGGCACATTTTATATAAAAATATATGCCATCTAATCTTAAAAGAATACCACCCCAACTTGGTAAATTCCTTTTCCTCTAAGCAATAGTTTAGCGTTCGATTCCCATTTAGTATTTTACTTTTTGTTGTTTTCTCTCTTTTTCATTGAAGCATATGTACAGACTTGCATCTAATACACCTTGATTTCTTTTGAATAAGTTACTTTACCTAAACACTATACGCTTGGTTTGGACTTTTTGCTCTGCAAAACTATAAATTATTTTCTTTATTACAATTTATATAAATAATAATAATAACAATAAATCTTTATACAGTTTCAGTTTGCAGTTTGGAATTCGGTTAGAATATTTGTGTGATAATTAGTAAATGAAAAAAAATATTAATTTTATATATGGATTTTAAAATTACTAATTTATATATTAATAAAACCATAGCCCGTTAGAGACTTAGAGATTCATTATTCACATCGTCATTTCAATATTTGTTTTAGCTTTTAATTTCACCCTATATACTAACATAATATACACCAAATAAAGAACAAGCTTTAGAAAAAAAGACCCAACTCTAAGATTGTAAGTAAAATGCAAGTTCGGCCTAAATTAGGGTTGCCATCATCGACATCTACCTTCATTCACCTTGTGAACCGTAACGTTTGTCAAGGTCCCAATGTTTTCTTTATACCAATTAGGGCTAAAATTATCTTAGTGCAACTCACACCAAAACCCAAGTCACAACTATCGAAATAGATATTTTCATTTATACCAATTCAAAATGGCCTCAACTTTTTAGTTCGCTTTGGGCTAGAAAGGGTGTTGGAACGACCCTTCATAACTAGATTGCCTATTTGCCCCACGTAAATTTGCGCCTTCCAAACACTACAAGATTGAAACAAAAGTTTCGATAATCAATAATATTAAAAATCTACTAGTGGTTATGCACCAATTTTTCACTATTAAAAAGCATTTTAGTCATTTGATTAATGGTCTCGCGTTTAAGAAACCTATTATCTCAATCTCAACTTTTATGAGATGTGTGTGACAAACTACTAGCTATCAAAGTTACTTACTGTATCCTGAAGATCAACATCTACAAGACAAGCACGTTGAAGATTTGCACCCTTCAAATTGGCCTTACTCATTTTAGCGCCCTAAGAATGTACAACCAATACTATAAAAACAAAAGTAATTATAATTTTCCCTAAACACTAAACCTTAAATATTTAACAAACCGTTAAATTGGCTCCTTCGAGATTGGCCCCCTCCAAATTCGCATATGTGAGTCTAGCATTCTAAAAATATAGAAATTTTCCAAGAATTAGAACTAAGAATGATCAAAGAATAATTTGTGTATTTAAGCCAGAGCTAAACATACCTCGAGACATGCAGATCTCAAGTCTGCATCACATAACTGAGAACCTATCACACACGCATTTGCAAATATATAATTTTTTGAAAAATGATGTAACAACGAAATCTCCATCACATACTTGCCCAATTGGTTACAAGATCATGTGGCTTAGCTTCTTAATAAATCCAAACCAGACATTCAACGAAGGAGCAATTTCAAGATATTTCATATTTACAGATTCCATTGACTACATGTTATAACTTTTTTCTAAACGGCAAAGTTTACATATTCACTACTCCTAAATTACACCAAGTTTACCCCATGCCAGGAATTGAACCCTGGTCTCTCCCCAAGAAGCACAAAGCCTCTACCACCCGACCAAAGTGGTGATGGCCACATGTTATAACTTATAACATGACCATTATACCTTTCTCTTTCAACTTCCACTCCAAACTCTCATATCTTGATATAAGTTTTAATTAAGAGAAGGCCACATAAGGCATAACATAGAAAATGGGTATATGTATATTGAATATTTTTAATTTATTTTACTTAGGTAAATAAAAGGAATATATGAAACTATCGCTATAAAATGATTTTAAAAAAAATTAAAAAAGAGAGATATTTACAATATAAGTTTGCACTCCGAAGATTAGCCCCTGTCAGCAACGCTCCACGAAGATTAGCCTTTGCGAACTCACATCTTCCATTGGCAACAATAAATCAATTGAGTTGACAATGGAAGAAAATTAAAACTTCATAACAAGAACATATAATAGGTTATGAAAATCTTACTCGGCCAATGTTGCATTTTGAAAATTGGTATTTTCAGCATCTACTTCCTGGAATTAAAACAGAAAACATAATTGTAGATCAAATTATGTATATTGAGACAATAATAAACCACCATATTACAAATTCGTGTATACGACGCACCCAACAATAACATTAAATATATAATTAATGTTATTGTTGGGGCCGAGATAAGATAACTTTTTTCAGGCTTGCAAAGCTGAAGTCCACATCCTTCAAGTACTGCATTGCTTACAATCTGAAGAACTAGTTTATTTGTGGGGGCTGTGAGTATTCTAGTAACGAGGTTTACAGTAATAAAAAAAATAAAAATAAATAAAAAAAATTGTATGCAAAAAATTTGTGATTTAATTTGCTTAAACGAATTCATACGGGATTGTAAACCTATAACATATGCAATTTTGTGTTTTGTTTTGCTTGAAAGCTATTTAGCTTTAAAAACTAGTTATGATACAACATATATCAAGTACCTTCCGAAACAAGATGTATTTGATCATACCAGTTTTGAAAGATCAAGCCCAGAGAGATTCACTCCTGTTAATCTGACACATCTGCCATCTGCATATTGTACGCATTTGATAATATCAGTGCGTGTTAACTCAGTATCCGTTTTTTCATCCTTCTTATTCACGACTTCGTTTATCATGTCCACCAATCCCTGAAATAGTCAAAAGAAGGACTTGGAATAGTAGAAAAAATAACTTACAAGAAGCTGATAATATTCTGCTAACAAAAATAGCTCCGTGAGGAAACTTAAAACAGTAAAAATTGAGTTACAAGAAGCTGATAGTATTCTGCTTCCCGCAAAAGCTCTACACGCTCTAAATCAGACAGGTTGGGAATGGGAGCTACGCCATCTCTCAACCAGTTCAAAATATGCCGAAAATGCTTCCCATCCCTGTCAATAAACACATATCCCTGCAAATACACAAAATGTTCCTTTCAGTATGATTCAAGTGTTACTCATAAAAAAGCAAGAACTGGAAAAAATGTTGTGTCTACATTACATACTTACCTTCTCAGAGTCCTTGCAAAGAGTGTGGCGACCACTGAACATGGCAGCAAGCATCGAACAGGGCTCCCTATGAGTTAGCGTTTCAACAGTAGTGCAAAACTTCTTTCCACCTGTTTCGGCAAAAATTATAAATAAGGTGAGATTAAATGTACCACTTACTAGTAAAAAGTAGAGAGATAATGTGTTTGACTTAATAAGACCATCCATTATGGGCTAACGCCACCTGCCAGGTTGCCCTTCAAGGGGTATGTAAATGTATGGTCCTCTTCAAGGGGTCCAAGAAAAAGAAAAAAAGATAGCTTTCCATGCCGTTATTCTATCGGGAATGGGGTGTATATGCATATGAGACAACGATTTGCTTTTCAATCACAAGCAGGCGTCTTTAGCTAGAGCCGTCGAAGAGACTAAAGCTTTAGCGTTCCTTTGGGTCAAACACTGGTCTAAGGAGTTGGCGTATAGCATAACCTCATTAAATTAACTGAAAGCAACCACATCCCCATAAAACCTACGTCACTAATATTTTTTTGAACGACAAACTAACCTAATCCTAATTACTCCTATCCCTTGGGGCTATCCATGAGCTAAAAATTTAGGGATGGCAATCGGGCAAGTTTGGGACGGGTTTAGGTAATCCCAACCTCAATCCCGATTAGATATGCTTGCCCTAAACCCATCGTAAAATCCGTTGGGTTTCAATCGGGTATACAATCAGGTAAATGGGTACATTTTACCAGGTAAATGGATATATCACCAATTCCCAAACCCGCGTAAAAAATGAAAATTAATCCCAAACCTGGTCCCATACCCGATTACCTGACCCCAAACCCGTCCCAAATGTGTCGTGTTTCGAGTTTATCCATCTGATTCAGGTTTAATTGCTATCCCTGGCTAAACCTAAATTTCAAATATCATGCATTAATAAATTACTTGTAAACTTATGACAAACAAATAATCGTATATGGCAACCAATATAAACACACATAATCTACGGTCAGGTAGCAAGAACGATAAAAATAAGAACACGCATCGTAAGACGTCAGCATTGCCTACTGATCAGATGCTGCTAGCAAACAAGAAAAATGGAAATAAGTTGGCAAACTTGTGAACTCAAGTCTTTCTATAGGGGGTGACTGGTGACGTCTTTGGAACAAAGTAAAAGAAATTTTTTTTTTGAATAATAATTATTAATTACACCTAAATTTAATTATACACAATGGTAAAATGATGTTAGTGAAGGGTATTTGGTCAATATTGGTTTTGTTTATTACGATATCCATACACTCAGTATAGCAACTAATATAAAAATGCCGAAAAATAAAGTCGTCAAAAAGGATTTGACCACGTGTTTTAAGTCGATTGAAAACTATAAAAACAATCACTTACTTCAACTCATCCGAAACCTATTATGTATTGGTATACTTCTAATTGTTTTTTTTTTGTTTTTAAATCTCTTATTATTCCCAATTATCAAACTTGAGTTCATATATTTAGCTCGATATTAGAAGAAACGAATGGAAAGGATTGTAGAATGGCTTATAAAATAAAAATGTTTGAACCGACAAACTTGGGTGTATAAATACAGTGTTCTTAGAACCGGATGGAAACGGACAAACGGTATCCATTTTAATTCAATCAAAATCTCATATACTACTCCATGTTTCATATTTTGTTTTTTCAGGTATTTTATTGAGCTAACATTGCAAATCCAAGATACATTAGTTTCATATATTGTTTTAAATTATTTATGAGATCGTCCCGTGTTTTAAATGTGGTCTTGTCTATGGAGTGTAAGACGCCCGGTTTGGCTATAAAAACATAGGTTAACTAGCTATCAATGTGAGTATCACAACAAAGAACTTTCTGAAGATAATCAGGCTAATATGTATTCATTGATTTCTGTATTTTTTTGTGTTAATCTGAATCATACATCACACACCTCTATGTATATAAACAACTAACTAACTAACCACCAACAGTTGGCTGATAGCCGGCATGAACTGACATAGCTGTCATAACTTACTAAATTGCTATATACATATACACACTCTAATATACCCCCTCAAGCTAAACAGGTAGTATAATTATATTATGTCATTATGGACCTTCTCTTTGTCACTCTGGGCTATGGCCCTGGAAGAAGCCCATTTGTGGTTTTTTCCGTTTCAAACTAAAAAAACAAACTATTTAATTTTCTTAACAAATATTCGAAAAGAAATTTGATAAACTGTAATATAATCTTTAACTAGTGTTATACCCTGCGTGCTTTGCGGCGCGCTAAACCGAATCATTCTCGGTTTGAAATGGCCGCAAAACCGAATCGTTCTTGGTTTGAAATTTTACTTGCACTAATGAAGTTGATCCTTTTACACTAATGAAGTTGATACAAAAGTATGTTGATATGTTTCAACAGGAAGTTTAAGACAAACACATAGGTTTTAACTTTTGATGTATAAAGTCTTCCACTTGTACATAGATAGATCACAAAAGTTGTTTTCTTTATTTCCATTTGCTTCATGCGTCCGGATACCTAGTTTTCTTCATGTTGCTAATACCTTCACATGTATACCTTCCATTGCCTCCACATCAGCATTTCGAGTTGATCGTATACAGATGTTTTTTGTTCTTACACTTGTTGAATTCCAAATAAACTGAATAAGTTTCTTGTAGCCTCCTTTTAAGTGATCCAAATTCCATAATGCTAATCATGGCATGCAAAAGATAAAAGATCAAGTAAAATCAAAATCAACTTCTGAGTTGGTTCAGTGTTGGTGCAACCCCATCCTCCAATGGGTTTCTATCAAGTCGACTGTTGCAAGTCAATCAAGAATATCATCCTCATAGTTATATATTGGACCATTGACTTTTTTTACAGTTTTATGCAGATTTTGAAAAGTATGAATAGAGATACCTCTGATCAAACCTTACGCGGACATCTTGGTGGTGAATTAAACATACCCACCTGTTAGAAATAACTTTTACGCATTTGACCCATCTGTTGGAAATAAAAAATAAAGCTTGCAGTCAAGTAGTAAAGAAACAGAAATGACTGGTTCAATTCTAAGTGCAATATATATAATGTAAAAGTAATTAACCGAATGATGAACCATTACTTTCAGGTGACAATTCATTTTTTAGAAAGTCGAGTCAACTTGAAACTGGGACCAGTGAACTCTGCCACTATTGGTCCAAGTCTATCCCCACTTTTTCTAGTCAATAAGAAAAGTTTCTTCTTGTTGGACCCGGACAATTTAAACGTCATAAGAATATACCATAAGAGGTGGTTATAACGGACTGTTTGAATATTGGGTCATAATGGTTTGGTTTTAGTAATACCGGATAACTTTTAATATAGGTCAAAGCAAATGGGTCAGGTGGCCCAATAAACATTCTCCTTTTCCTTTTTTTTTTTTATTCTTACATATATAAAATGTATCGAATATGATGAAGAAAACAAAATTATTAAACATTAATCTATGTATGAATAAAGAGACATAAGAGGTCATAAGTAGGAGTGTACATCAGTTCAAGTGACAATTCATGTTCAGAAAGTCGAGGCAATTCATGATTGGCTGGCAACTCTCTACCACTGGTTCAAGGCCACTCCCACCTTTTCTAGTCGATGAGAAAACTCTCTTCTTGTTGGACCTGAACAGTTTAATCATAAACATAATATAAGAGGTTGTTCAAAATGGGTTGGTTGGGTACTGGGTCGGAATGGTTTCTAGTAATAACGAATAACTTGTAATACGGGTCAAAACAAATCAAGTTGCTTGGGTGGGTCTACAAACATTAACTTTTTCCTTTTTTATTCTCGAATGATATATAGATATAATATGACTAAGGAAATTAAGTTATTAATTCCTATTTCTAATCCAATATATATGAATGAAGAGATATAATAGGTTGTAAGCATTAAATTAAATACATTTTATATAATAGGTTGTAATGGTGTATGCGACTCTATATACTTACTCATTGGGCTCTTGGGCTTCAGGTTCCATTAACTTCTTTCTTAGTAATTTTTTTGCTTTTTCATATTGTGTGCATTACAAGATTATAACTACTCATAGTTCTTTGGCCCATAGTTGATTGGTTAATGATATAAATATAAGTATTCATGGTTCATTTCAACAGTCACGTCACAGGCCCATCCTCAGGAAGTTTTAATACAAGTTGGAAATTGACTTGGCTCATTAATTTACTGTTGCTGCTAAATCATATCATATATACATATATCTAGAGCTCTACATTTGGTAACTCGAACCACTACTTGTTATAAATGAAATGATTCGGATGTTCCTGGATGGATTGATCTATATGGGTTGAATCGGTATCAGTTGACATTAATTTACTGTTGCTGCTAAATCACTTATATTTATATCATTTTTCAGAGGATGAAGAACAACACAGTTGGAATTTTAGTGCTGATCAGTTGGGAGCCGCAATTGGTACTGGTTATTAATTTTTTTTTCACTTGTGATCTTTGTTAATTACTTTGCTCCTGGTGTCAAAAAAATTTGTTGTCTGTAATTAACTCTACTCAAAGGGGGTGGCTCAAAGTGGGATGACTTGTAAATTCCTTTCAACAAATGGTTATTCAAATAACATTAGTAATATAATATTCATTTATGAACAAAAGCTTAAATCTTTTAAGTGAAAAAGTTTACATTTAATGACTAAGCTACAAATTAATAATAGATGAAAATGGATGATGCAAGTTTGTTGAAAATGGATGATGCAAGTTTGTTGTCTTACTAAATCATACAACAATTTTTACCAGGAAATTCACAGGAGGTGCTGATTGAATTGGAGGGAATGGGAGGTGGCGTAAAAGTACAACTGTAGGTTTATTTCCAAGCAGCAAAGTTGGAATTCTTTTAAAAACCATAGTTGAAGCGTATACTTAAGTGGCCACACTCATGCCACACTTTCTTGTTTGTTGTATTAACTTATGTTATGAAATGGAAATGTTAAGTTTGGACTTCGTTATGAAATGGAACGTCAGAACCTGCATGGGGTAGGGGTGGCTGGATGAACCATGCCTATGAGAGATCTCCAACACCTGACTGATGTGTTAATGTTGTTAACCATAATAATGATGTCACCATACGACAAACGTCATACACACACCACAAACTCTAACAACTACGAGGCGGCATACCAGACGCACCCGCCGCAACGCGCGGGCATTCCCACTAGTTTTATAAAAGAACTATACAAAAAATAAATCTAGCAAGAAGATTCAGGGTTTTCAACACATTATAAGATTTCATGTAATCACTTAACTAACTAAGATGGATACGAAGAAACCAAATTATTAGGTATACAAAGAGAAGTCTTCCAAACCCTAGAATTCATCTTCAAAATTTCCTTTGCTTTCTCCTTCATCTTCTTCCCACAATCCACATTCATCACCAAACATAGTTTTCCCACCACCCCCAACTCCAACATCTCCTGTACAACACTTCTTTCACTGGAAAACTTAACCACGGAATGCAATATCCTCACTGCACTCTCACTCGCCACCGAAGACACCCGGAATATCTTCTTCGACACCACCGCTAAACCCCCTCAGTGTCTCAATAGCCCTGCCCAGCCTTCCGCACACTGACAAAGCTGGTCCAACAATATTATGATCATCTCGGAGACCCTTTTTTCTGTATGGTTAAGTAGGGTGGCGATTAATACTACCACCGCCCCTACCTTAGCCGCTTTTACCCTGTTTCAGCTGCTCGAACACACGTTGATGATTAGCTTTAGTGCTGCTTTTGTGGCTTTAATGGATAATTGATCGATCAAGATGTTTATGAGCACTGTGAAGAATTTAGGGTTTAACGACGTTGCATGCATGGGATCCGCCACCTGGAACATTGATTTTAGTAGCATGACCGCGTAGGTTCGCGACCCGTGACTTGCGTCGCGTTGCATAATGCGCATTAACGTGCCAACGAAATCTTCTGTCTTTTCGAAGAGTTTTTGGCAGAAATAGGTGGGTTGAGATCATATAGAGTGGTATTAGGTGTATTTCAAAATTATGACTGAAACTAGGTACTTTGCACATTTGATCAGCGAAGTTCATATGAAATTCTGCAAAAAGGCTGCAACATATAACAAATAGCAGACAAGCAACATAACTTCGCTGATTTGATTCACAATCTTTTAAACCTCGCTGATTTCATGAACAAACTACTCAAAGATCGCTGATTTCATGTACAAACTTCAAAAAGTTCGCTGATTTCATGAACAAACTTCAAAAAGATCGCTGATTTCATGAACAAAGTTGGAAAAGATCGCTGATTTCATGAACAAAGTTGGAAAAGATCGCTGATTTCATGAACAAAGTTGGAGAAGCTCGCTGAATTGAACCACAAAGTTGAAAACCTCGCTGATTTTAATAGCAATGTTGAATAAGTTCGCTTATTTTGTTTGCAATGTTCAATATCTTCGCTGTTTTTAACAGCAAGTTTAAATGCTTTAATTTTTTTGTTGATAGTAGACTAAATTGAAACACCAATTTGAAGTATTGAAACACCTTCTGTTCGAATGAAGATAATCAAATATGATGTTTAAATTACCCAGCAACAAATATTAATAAAACTAGACTAAATTGTAAGCATATAACTAACTTTTAAAGAACGGACATAAACAAGAAAACCCCGTTTGTTAATTCAAATAATACTATTAATTTTAGAATTACTTAAATGTTTTTGAAATACCAGCTAAAGTCTGGGTCCTCACCAGTATAAATACCCATGGGATTAGGGTGTCAACCCACATCAAGATTGAAGTACCAAAAACAACCTTCTTTTTTCAGCTCATCCTTAATAACCACAACAAATTTTTTTTTCACTTCATCCTATCAATTTTCCGCCAAAATTCCTTTTGTCTGTTAATGGATTCTTTTCGGCCATACCTCGTTAGACTTTACTGGGGTGGTGTGTTTTCTTTTGTAAACGGGGTTGTTCAATTTGACCAATCCATGCTAACAACCACATTCCTTATGCGACAGAAAATGTCTTATGATGAATTGGTCGATTCAATCTGTAATCATGTTCGACTACAGAAAGAATCCGTTGTGGTTTCGATGTTATTAGGGTACACATATCAAGGGACATCTCAGACAACAAAAATTTTCAATGAAGATGGCGTTGAAATGTTGCACTACTTAGCCGGAGTGTTTGAAGGCAACTTCATTGCCGAGATCTACGTTCAATGGGAGGCAGTTAATCCCCTCCGTCATATGAGTTTTACAAACCTTCTCCATGACATAACACAACGTAATGTTGTTGACCACCAGTTATCCGATGATGATGGTGAAGGAGATGGGCAAACAACTCAAGAACACCACCTCATGCCGTCTGTTGAGAACCTAGTCGGTCCCGCTTCTCAATTTGTCGTTGGTGACGACAAAAACGACGGCTTTGATGAGTCAGAAGTTTACAGCACAGAAGACAGTTCAGAAAGTGAGGAGGCCCCCCCATCAGATGAAGCCTCTTCTGACGATGAGGCCGCAGTCAACGATCAAACTGCGTTGACCTTGTCTCAGCCAACGCATTCTAGGCCTGTCGTTGCAGGTCCAACTGACGACCCCCAAGAGGATGAGGAGCTTAGGGATTACATGTGTCCGGATTATGAAGATAACCCAATGGACATATGGAATCCAAAATCAAAACAAATTCGCCTGGGGATGTTTTTCAAGTCCAAACAGGATGTGGACCTTGCTATTCGAGAGTGGAACATTCGCCGAGGAAGGGAAATATTCGTGGTGGATAGCAAACCAAATTTATACAAAGTTAAATGCTACACGAGAAACAAAAATCATAAAAACCCTTTCCCTGGTGCTCCTGTTTGCGAATGGCGTGCAACCGCATCAAAACAAAAACTCCAACACCCGTGGCAGATTACCAACTGGGCACCTGCCCACACTTGTTATTCAACTGTGGTGCGCAACAACAACAGATGCCTTAGATCTAAGGATATCGGTGCAAACATCCTTCCACAAATTCGTACAGACATCGCGTTTAAGGTAAAACACATAAGGACGTTCATAAAGCAAACCATGCCCGTCGATGTTACGTATACAAAGGCGTGGCGGGGTAGAAGAAAGGCAATTGAGAGGATATATGGAACTTGGGACAACAACTTTGCGGAGCTCCCGAAGTACGTGTTACGGCTTCAGTCTCGAAACCCTGGTACGGTGGTTAACTGGTTTCATCACCCACATTCGGCTCCAGGACATCCAACATTCAAATATGTTTTTTGGGCCTTCGGTCCCTCTATTAGTGCATTCCGTCTATGCCAGCCTGTAATCTCCGTGGATGGCACACACTTGAAAGGTCCGTACTGCGGCAAGTTGTTGGTTGCGGTAACCAAAAACGCCAACAACTACATAATGCCATTGGCGTACGCTCTGGTTGACGAAGAGACTGTCCATAGTTGGTGTTGGTTTTTCCAAAATTTGAAGGAACAAGTCACCACAAACTGTACTAGTAAAGTATGTGTTCTATCAGACCGTCATGCTGGAATAATTAATGCCATGGAGAACCTCGAAGATTGGAAGGAACCGAAGGCGTACCATCGTTATTGTCTTCGACATGTAAGAAGCAATTTCAGTGGAAAGTATAAGAGTAAAAGCCTTAGAAAGCTGTGTTGGATGATTGGGAGCACAAGTCAACCATCGAAGTATCGTTGGGCTGTGAGGGAAATGCGGATGCTAGATCAGGCAGCTTGGGACTATCTGAACAACATCGACAAAACTAAGTGGACTATTGTTCATGATCATAGAAACAGGCGTTGGGGAAACCTAACGACGAACATATCCGAGTCTATGAATAACGTCTTACGCGAAGCAAGATTGCTCCCTATAAAAGCGTTAATTCATTATACGTTTACCAAAGACGTATCCGAGTATGCCAGGCACTCGCACATGGCCCAAACCTGCAACACCCCTCTACCCCCTCGCATTTGGTCCAGGTTTAACAAACTGTATTCGGTGGCAATGCAACATGAAGTGTCCGTGTATGATGTCACAGATGCTCGCTACTCAGTTGTTTCAAGGGACGAAGTGAACGATCATGGTGGTAATGAGTACACCGTTGAATACATTCGTAGGTGGTGCTCATGTGGGAAATGGCAAATGCTCAGATTTCCTTGTTCTCACGCCATTGTTGTTTGCTCATGGAAGGGTGAGGAACCACACGAGGTTACGAATTCAAAATTCCACACTACTACCTATCGGGAACAGTACAGCGGGCATTTTTACACGCTAGGCCCTAAGGAAGAGTGGGAAGAACCGCAGTGGAGAATTCAAGGGGACCCGTCAAGGGTTACAACACACCGTGGTAGGGTTCGTGCAAGAAGAATTCAAAATGAGATGGATGTCAACTACCACGATGAACCCCAGGTCCGTCGATGCAGCAGATGTGGAGAAACAGGCCACAACAGGAAGACCTGTGGCCGACATTAATTTATTATGTTTTTGTTGTTCGTTTGTGGTTTTTAGTGTTATCTGTTCTTGTGATGTCACTTCTAGGCCTATCATTCCAGGGACGTTGATACAACAGAATTTTAATTTTAGTGTTATCTGTTCTTGTGTTGTTCGTTTGTGGTTTTTAGTGTTATCTGTTCGTTTGTGGTTTTTATGGTTTTAAGTTATACTTCCCCTAAACGCCATTTTTCACAATTTTTTACATTGACCATCACAATAATATAAACATCAAAGAACATTACGCGGTTTATTTTAATTTAGGAGAATTCACGAACACAAAATACATCTACCAATACAGGAACCCCTAAGTCATGCTCTGGAATCAAAAGGATGAATCAGAATCGATGTTATAGTTGTGATATTGTTCCCATGGATCATCACTAACGACGGCATCATCTGATAACGCATTAGAGTCACGATCGCTGTCGTATTGGTGGTAGCACAAGCTATGGTAGATGCATCCAAACCTACATATCGGGGGGTATGGGTTCTGCACAATCCAAGGACGTTGAGGTCGTTGCACAAAGGAGGTAGGATTTCGATTTTGATGTTCAACATATGGTGGTGGGTGAGGATGTTGGTCGAGGGGTGAAGCGCCAGGGTTTTGCACAGAAGAGGGGTTTTGTGGTGCTGCCATGAAGGAAGTTTGATTATGATTTTCCTGACTATGATGATCTGGACGGTAACGATGTTGGTCTACCGTTGAAGGTCCAGGACGGGCACGCAGCTGTTCAATGGAGGGGAGCACACTGTTAGGGTTTGCTTGTCGAGCATTATGGTTATGGTTGGGTTGGGGTTCAACATTTGCAGGGTTTGCCTCCCTTTCATGTATATGCAAATGAAAATGAATGTGGAATTCGTTATCACCATCTGCCATCCGAATGACTTATAAGGTGAGGTGAAGATGTGAAGACATAATGGTGTGAGAGGTGGTATTTATAGAGAGGAGAAGTCTAGGGGTAATTATTAGAATACTAGTAAACATAATCTACTGATACAATAAACGAGAATAACCTTCCACTAAAGACAATCCCGACGAGGACATAAAGTGCTGATACAACAAACGACAAAAAACATTCAACTAAACACCAATAGAACAAACATCCTGCAACAACTACAAGCAACCCTATTTCCAATGGCAGTCACCTCTAGATGATAATTCTGAGTCTGACTCTTCTCCAGAATATGGGTTGTGCCAAACACAGGACCAATCTTCTTCTTCTTCCTCATAGTTCCAAGCATCCTTCAGGACTTCTGGCTCGTAATCCTCCTCCGGGTTAGGGTTGAAATCAAACTCTTGGTTGTCATAAATCCAAACTTTTTTTTCAACGGGGATTTCTTCAAGCTGTTTCTTTTTGCCAACAAACTCCATATGTTTCGCCAGATGATGATTCACAACAAGACCGGAAGACGAACCTCCTTCCTTGACAGCTTCTGATTTTTCCGATTTCTTTCCTACCTCCAAATCAGGAAGCTTTGGGGGTAGTTCCCATTCCAAACAAGCTTTGATGTCTTCTTCACTCATGCAGTTGTTTTGGAAGTAGGAGAAGGGAGGTAACCGTTTCTTACCATTCCGCTTATCCATTACTAAGAATTGGTATTGAAAAGAAGACTGATGAGGAGCAATGGAGGGTTGCTTTGCAAGGGATTATATAGAGAAAAAATTGGGGTTAAAAATGTAATACTATTTTATTAAAATACTATTTTAATAAATGATGGCCCTATCTCAAATACTTTTTAATACTATTTTATTAAAATTCTTTTTTAATAAAAGATGCCCTCTCCACTATAAATACTGGCACATACCTCTATCTCAACTTGCACCAAACACACCCAACAAGTCTTTACCACATCAAATGGAGGACCCTGAAAACTCGTTCTTGGAGCTGGAGGAAGTTCCCGAAACTCCCCCTGAAAATATCCCCAGTAAGAGACGCCGGTATTATCACCCAACAAAAGATTCTACTTCATGGTCAAAAAATGTAATGACATTTTATCAAAACGGGGATTCTTCTTTCTGTTATAGTGGATTCCTCGTAAGAAGACAACTCGGCTCGGATTTTTGGGGTGCACTACTTGGATACGAGAACTATGGTTACTTGTCGCCACTGGTAAGTACTTTAAGTATAGCTACTAAAAAAAAGTCATTAATTGTTATTGCATTAATTGCAGCATGTGTGTGGTTGGGTTACCAGAATGATGAGGTTCAGATGGGTTTTGATAACAAAATCTAGAAAACCAGAACAACGGTTTCCATGGACGATTCTGCCACCGCAATTCCTGGACCTTCTGGGTGACAATCCGAACCACCGTGCGTTACCTTTTGCGATTGGATTAAAGGAACATTACCCTCCGTTTTGGGACATCAATACGGTAACACTTACATTAAATCCATTTTTATAAGAAAATATCCATATATTTTTTGTTTTTGTCTCAGGTGTATATTCCACTATGTGTTGACATACGAGACTGGTTCATGGTTCGTGTTGATATGCGGACACTTCACCTTACATTGTACTTCACCGGAGCATGTGGTTCAAGCAGTTCTGATGGGTCCAAATTGATTCAAGTTAGGGTGTACCCAACCCTTATAAAATTTGAATCACTATTCAAAATGTTTTTGGACCAAATTTCGTACTGGGAAAATTCTGGACGGCCATACGTGGAGAAGACAATGGTGACACATACTGAAGTTTTCCAGCATGACAAGGAAAACCCAGGAGCTAATTCTGGGGTGTTAGTTTGTATGCTATTGAGTAAACTAGTTAATGACGACCAGCTCCGGATTGATGGGGATCTTGAAGAATCTTGCGCGAAATATAGATGGGAGATGGCGGAAGAGTTCTATGCAGCACGGTTTTCACCAGCTCCGGCTAAGGTGTAATACAACAAAAACTATTTGTAATCAACCTTTATATTATGTTAAAATTAATAAATTATTAGGGCCACGTTGGACGTTTTTTGAGAAAAACAAAAAAAATGAGTTTTTACGACTTTCGGGCCCCTCTGAATGAGCCGAAATGCTTTCCGCCGACCAGACGCCCCTCGTCCCAGACAAATTTACCCCTCCTTATAAGTTAGAGACAAACGAACCCGGTGGCGGGAGCCACACGGATGAGGAAACGGCCACGGAAAAGGCCACGTTGGACGTTTTTTGACAAAACAAAAAAATGAGTTTTTTAGACTTTCGGGCCCCTCTGAATGAGCCGAAATGCTTTCCGCCGACCAGACGCCCCTGGTATCTGGACAAATTTACCCCTCTTTATAAGTTAGAGACAAACGAACCCGGTGGCGGGAGCCACGCGGGTGAGGAAACGGCCACAGAAAAGGCCACGTTGGACGTTTTTTGACAAAACAAAAAAATGAGTTTTTTAGACTTTCGGGCCCCTCTGAATGAGCCGAAATGCTTTCCGCCGACCAGACGCCCCTCGTCCCCAGACAAATTTACCCCTCCTTATAAGTTAGAGACAAACGAACCCGGTGGCGGGAGCCACACGGATGAGGAAACGGCCACGGAAAAGGCCACGTTGGACGTTTTTTGACAAAACAAAAAAATGAGTTTTTTAGACTTTCGGGCCCCTCTGAATGAGCCGAAATGCTTTCCGCCGACCAGACGCCCCTGGTCTCTGGACAAATTTACCCCTCTTTATAAATTAGAGACAAATGAACCCGGTGGCGGGAGCCACGCGGGTGAGGAAACGGCCACAGAAAAGGCCACGTTGGACTTTTTTGACGAAACAAAATAAAGTATCATAAACAAAATACAAGGATAAAAATAAAAGTCGAATGGCTACAAACAACGCCATTTATACAACTCGTTAGCCATGTGGCGCCGGTACTTGATACAAGCGTCTTCAACATCACTGTCTACATGGAGGGACTTGCCTCTTACGAGGTTCTCCATCATCATACAAACAAGGACCCCTGAATTAGCAATGTTACCGTTGTCCTGAGGCACATCATCTTGAACTACACGAAAGGAAAGTTTTTTATTTGTGCGGTATTTCGAGTTTCGCCAATAGTTAATCTGGTCCAAAAAGTGCTTAAAGAAGAATGGAAAAATGTCCATAACGTGATCAACCAGCCGTCGTTTTTCATTTCCCCATCTTTTATCAGTCCAAAATTGAATAATTTCCATGGTAAACATATCGACACGAAATAGTAACCAGTCCTCTTGCTTAATCCATAACGGGATATACATATAATCAACATCCCAAAATGGAGGATATGGTTCCTTCCTTCCAACCATGTCTAACGCCTTTAAATAGTCCTTCGTGTAACACACATCTTCATAAAATTGCGGGGGTAACACCGTCCAAGGCAATTTCTTAGACGGGTTTTTTAAAATTTTGGACTGTCTAAGACGCATTAGCCTTAAGGTCCACGCTTCAACATGCTGCAGAATTATACAAATAAATATAGTCAGTGCTTGGTATGGGATTAATATAATAACAAATATATCTTTGTAAGCTTACAAGGTCATTTAGGCAACCGTTAGACTCGTAGCCTAAAAGGCTACCCCAGAAGTTTCTATGTAGCGGTTTTTCACCTAAGAAGCGAGAATAGAAAAATGGAGAATCCCCGTTGCGGTAAAACTCTTCAACATCAGCACACCATTTCCCGGACTCATCTGTTGGAACACCAAAAAAAAGTACCTTCTACACGATTTTCGACCGCTTTTGTCAGCGGCTTATGCGAGGACAACCCGGGGTTATGTTGGATAACGTTTCGGGTAAGAGAATCAGAAGACGAGGTGTTGGACCGACTGGTTGGACGCCTTAACTTATTTATTAGCATACTTGACATTTTCGGGATGGGAAGCGGATTATGTTCTTCTTCGGAAACTTGCTTGTCACGACGTTGTGCCATGGTTGAGTAATATGAGTCAAGTTTTGTGTGGTTATGAGATGGGAAAGTGGGGGTGTATTTATAGTGGTATGAAATACAACAAAATCTCAATAACTTAATATTTAAATCATATACTTACAAAATAAAGGAAAGTACCAACATAATATTAAAACATAATACTGACATAATAAAGGAAAGGTACAACAAACTTAGTTGGGTGGGGGTGGATGATTAAATAGGTTCAAATCTAAATCAAGTCCCCATTCCAAGGGAGTGGGTTCTACATTTGAGTAATTTGCACGAGGATCTTCCGAACTTTGATGTGGTGGAAAATAATTGAAGTCACCCTGCGTATCCGGAAAAAAACGTCAACATTTGTGATGCGGGGGTTGTATATATCGGGGGATTATTTTGGAGATTGGACGTATATATTTGGTTGTCAGTAACCACAGTATTAACGTCCCCACCGATAAGGTCGGATATTCTATTAGCAGCCCAAAAATCTGGGTGGTCAACATCATTATAAGTTTGATTCACACCCAAATTACCACTTTCGTTCACAAATGAAGGCCCCCCTTGTTGCATATTGTCTAACCCGAGGATACCCCATTGATCATCAATTTGAGTTTCGTTAAAACATGACGGCCCCCTTGTTCCATATTCATGCACCAATTGGAACCTCCACCCCCGTCAACATTTGAACCTCCTTGTTGACGTTGCTGTCGCCTGCGTAACCTCTGCGGACGAGGAATAGGTGTTAGGTCAACAGTTTCTGTTGTCAAGTGACTCGGATATTGTGAGTATCCTTCTTGCCGTGACATTTCCGTAGCTCGATAAGCGGCAGCTTGGGCCAACTCTAGATCATCACACCGTTGTATTACCCCCTTTGCATCCGTCTAAATAAATAAAAATAAGACTTAGTTCACAACAGATTAATTTAGACTTTCTAACATGAATAAATCTAAACTAATATATATATATATATATATATATATATACCAGCATTTGGGCACGAGCCCCATCATCTTGGAAACCACGCATTGGAACTTCCGAAGACCTTGGATTTGTCAAATAGAGCACTGTATGGTTCATGAACCAAGACATATAATCATCTGCGACCGGATAAGAGGTGATTGTTTCTCCCTCGACAACAGAGTCATGACGATGGTACCAAGCATAAAGATAAACATCGTGTCGAATGGTCCAGTCCCAACCAGTTTTCCCAATCCGGGTCGTTTTATGCAGTCTGGCAAGCTCTTCAACGGTTAATGGTATACTGGGAGGTATATGTTGAACCATGCCAAACTGCCGCATAACCCGTTGCGGGTAATGATGCTCGACATTTTCCCAGTAAATCAGCGGGCATGTGCTCCTCCAACTAGAACTCCCACTAGTGCAAATTTCTGGGAGTCTACCGAGAACATCATCGTACGGTGTCCAAATAAACTGCATTTAAAAATTGAATAGTTTAGAAACAACTACATAAAATTATGTGTATTTTCCTATAACTAGGGTACCATCTCCTCGCGAACCGACTGAAGTTGAGATCGATAAGCTCTAAGACAGTGTGTGGGGCCGTCAACATGATTAAGGTTTCCCTTCCAGCTAAAAAAAATAATAAGTGCCAAAAATTAATATTATATATTTAAGTTTCTATAATTTATTCATAAACAATTTTATACTTAATCAGCTTACAACATACCGAGCAGCTAAAGGCGCGTCGTAATTAAACCGGTGGTAGGGCTCCGGTGCAACACAACGGATCCTCTCCCAGGCCCAGACTTGCAGAATTGACATTGGTCCGCTAACATTTACGGCATCGGGTGCTGTAGCGTTACACAGGTTTCTGTAGAGACAGCTTAAAACAGCACTGCCCCAACTAATATTAACACACGAACTTAAATCCTCTAAGTATTGTAAAAAATGAAGATTAATCCAGTTGTTCGAATTATCTGGAAAAACTGTACAACCTATTAGATAAAATATTATTAAACGTGCACGTATAATGCACTGATCGTCCGTAGCCTCAACTTCAGAAAAAGTAGAATCTAACTCAGCGATAATACGGACAGAACTAATTCGTTTACCGCTGAGTTGATTATTCGTTGGAGTGAACCCAAGCAGGCGTTCACACTTCTCCGCAGCCTCAGAAAATGTGAGGGCGTTATCCGCCCCACATACCGGCACCCCCTCAATTGGCAAGCCCCACAAGACGTTAACGTCCTGTAATGTGACAGTTGTTTCCCCCACTGGAAGATGAAACGTGTGGGTTTCAGGCCTCCACCGCTCAACCAACGCCGTTATTAAAGCGTGGTCTATATAACGGTACCCACTATCAAGCAACCCACCAAACCCTGCTTCACGTATATAACCTTCCACACGTGGTCCTATAGGCTTTTGCTTCACCAACTTCCAAAACGAACGATCAGAACGCTTGATGTTTATGGATGATCCGAATTTTTTCGGGTTATTATAAACCTCTAACGCACGGTGTTTCTTGTGTAAAAACAAAACCTCGTTATTGAGAGGACCAGGATTCAACTGATAACTCATTTTTAACTTTGAGATCTTCTTGTGCGTGCTTAAACTAGGGTGAGGTTTTGTTCTTGATGGTTTCTGTGAAAGTTTCTTAGCTTTGGTTTTTAACTTTGTATCAATAAACTCCATTGTATGTATGTATGTATTTGTAGCAACGAAGGTCTCTTGATTCCATTGATGATATGATAAGCCAACAGATTCTGCAAACCTACTATTCTGAATTTTACAGGATGATTAGATGGCCCTGTTTAAGCTACTACTTCCTATGCGTATCAGAAGATATGGTTAAAAGAAGGCTCAACACTTAATTGTGAATTGATAAGACTACTCTATGCAAAAATAAATTTTCACTATTTGAAAATTTGTCATTCACCTCTATATTTTAAAAAAATGATGCAACCTCTATATTTTAACTTAAAATATAGAAAAGCATCCCATGTGAACTATTCCCTGCACTCATGCATAACATAACACTATTTTACTATTTCAATTTTTGGCATTCAAGACAACAAAACTCTGAAAAGCATCCCATGTGAACCTGCAAAGCTACACCTTCAAACAAAATTCAGCAAAGCTTTTATAACTATGCTCATGAAATCAGCGAAGATTGTGAAGGTTGTGCAGGAAATCAGCGAACCTCGTGAAGGTTGTTCATGAAATCAGCGATCTTTGACTAATTTGTAAATCAAATCGGCGAGGTTTAAAAGTTGGTGGATCATTTCAGCGAAGATTGTGAAGGTTGTGCAGGAAATCAGCGAACCTCGTGAAGGTTGTTCATGAAATCAGCGATCTTTGACTAATTTGTAGATTGAATCGGCGAGGTTTAAAAGTTGGTGGATCATTTCAGCGAGGTTCTTTAATTTGCAGTTCATTTCAGCGAGGCTTCTTTGAAGATTGCTGATTGAATCAGCGAAGTTCAATAGTTGGCACAAGCAAACAGCGAGGTTCATGTATCTGTCAGAAAAGTGAAACTGGTTTCAGCTTTTGGCAGAAATGTAGAGGAAGCTTGCTGAATCATTTAGCAATCTACCTAAAATCACTTATTCTCTTGGATGCCACCTAAAACCACTTTTTGGGAGCTCAAAGCCCCTAGTTCTGCAAAAAAAACTCCTTTTCGAATAAGGATTTGATAGCCATTAGTGAAAATTGAAGGTGGTAAAGAATAGTTAATGCATCTTCTGTGATACTCATTTGTTTAGTAGTGACTTTTGTCGATGTTAACACGCTAGTTAAGGTAAATGCTAGGTGATCAACTGCTCCAACGGATTCCAACAACCGTTTATTCCTTTCACTCTAGAAAACGATTGTTTTTAACATCTTTAAACTCGTCATTTGAAGGTGAGGAGATTTTGAATCTTTAAAGAGTTTTATGATTTCTGTTTTTTTGATTGGAGGTCTTGGGTCAAGGCACCTTTCGACACCGGACGAGGGGTTAAGGGTGCACCAAGATTGGATTAAACGGCGAAGGGTAAGGTTTGGGGTGAGCTCAATGTCAACAACCACTTGTTTACTTTGTTCTTTTTAGAAAACAACCATTTTTCGATGCTATCGCGATCATATGTGATCCCTGTGGAGAGCGTTACAGGTCTTTCATGATATTGAGTGAAATCAGGCACATGAAAAAGCTAGGAACTTAAACATCATTTTGAAGATCACTCATTTTTGTATCAAGAATTTGAAGAAAATCCTAAAAAAATAAAATATTATTGGAGTGGTGAATGTTGGGTATGAATAATGGCAAGAATAAAGATGAGAAAGAACTTGGTTTTATACTTGGTATACAATTTTAAAAATATATATTTAAAAATAAAGTCAAACACGTAAACTATTTGACTTTTGAAAGATAATTGACGAAGCCATACATGTGGCTTCTCAAAACGTGGGCTAATTAAATGGTGACACCACTTGTGTGCCACTATTCATTTAGCTTGTAGAAAACCATGCATAACACATATTGACAGAGAGTAAAAAAAATAATTAGTGCAGACTTACAAAATTCATATAAATTAATGATCAATAGGTTTATTCAACAGCAATTCCATTATGTTAATAGCAAACCACTGTTGTCTATTAACTGTTAAAAACTTATGTTGCTTTCCAACAGACTTTACTAAGAACTGTCATCCATTATCTCCAACAGAGCTTGCCAGATGGATAGATAGTAACTATCAGATGTTAGTCAACCCATGTTAAAAAGGTCAGTCAACAGAAATTACAAATGTTAGTAAACAGATGTTAAGAGAATAATGTTATTAACAACATGTGTTCTCAGGATAGGCTTAATGCAGAGCAAGTATCAGATGCTTTCAAAAAGTTGTATTGCTTTCCAATAAACATTTCCTAACAACAGTTCCTCCATTATACCCAACAGACGTTGCCAGGTTGACAGATGTTAAGTATCATCATAGATTTTGTAAAACTTCTTTGTAAACCACATTAGTAGTGGTTGTACAGACTCGTTTCTCTTTATCACAAATCAAAATTTTCAACCCCTTCCTACTTTTTACTCTAGATACAGCAACATAGAGCTGGCCATGACTAAACACTGGACGTGGAAGATATAAACCAACACGCTCCAATGATTGTCCTTGACGGGTCGTTTCTTAGAAAACCATGCATAACAAATATAAATGATGAATATAGTTATATGAGTGAATTGCAAGTTTTGTCCTTTATCTTTATATCAAATTGCAGGCGGTGTCCTTTGTCTTTAAAATTGATAAGTTATGTACTTTATGTTTCATATTGTTGCACGGTTTGTCCTTTGGCCCTAACCCAGTTATTTTTATTTTTTTTTGTTAAATCTAGTCATGTGCAAAGCACATGAGGGCAATTTTGTCATCTAATCTTACAAGGACTAAATGTGTAATAACTTAAATACCCACCCATTTTTAGAAAAATAAAACTACCCTCTCTCTATATATATCTCTGTTTCTTACCTCTCTCTCTCCTACTTACCACCGCCATTACCCACCCCACTGAATCCACCGCTGATCCACCGCCCACCTCGCACCATCGCGATTTCAAATCTACGATTTCAGCTTTGCGACCAACTCCCAACTTCACTTATATTCAGATCTGAGACCAACCCCCTAACTTCTCGTTCAGATTTCACTACCTCCCAACTTCATCACCCGTCACTTGAACCGATTGCAAGTTCCAACAATGAGAAACAATGCTAAACTATAAAATCTGAATATCATTTGTTAGGTAACAATTGACCGCCACATCAGGAAAATAATAATAAACATCAAAACCTTCAAGCTTTCTTTAAAAAGATGCTCAAAATCATAATATTTTCTTAAAACTTTTGATACAATTTGCAACTTTTAACCTGTTAATCATACATTCATTACAAGAACTAAATTAACAGAATCTTTATCAACTTCATCGTTACAAGAATTAAATTAACCTACAAGCTTTCTTCAAAAAGATGGCCAAAATCAATTGGGGCACCTCATCCACTACAAAGTTAATTGGAGAAAACACAATAGTGTGATTCAGATGAAGTAATTTAAGACCAATTTAATTGGGGAAAATACAATAGTGTGATTCAGATTAGCTTCAGATTAATAATCATTTAAGAAGAGTACAGATACCGGTTGCAGAAGACGATGGCGGAAGTGTGTAAAGCTGAGGCGACAATGGAAGAAATCGGAGCAACGATTTGCCGGAAAAATCGCAGGCCATACCCTTTAGGTTTGTACCCTTTTTATGGTTTGGTCGGGGCTGTGATAGTCGATCGACAGTGGTTTGGTGATTGTGGAGTTTTCTATAACAACTTGACAAGAGAGAGAAGAGAAAGCATGTGTCAGAGAGAGGGCATATTTTTTCAAGTTATTACACATTTAGTCCTTGTAAGATTAAATGACAAAATTGCCCTTATGTGCTTTGCACATGACTAAATTTAACAAAAAAAAATAACTGGGTTAGGGCCAAAGGACAAACCGTGCAACAATATGAAACATAAAGTACAAAACTTATCAATTTTAAAGACAAAGGACACCGCCTGCAATTTGATATAAAGATAAAGGACAAAACTTGCAATTCACTCTAGTTATATTTATATAGACTTATAAATAAAATAAATAAATAAGTCAGTCGGTAAATACTTAAAGTTTAGAGTATAAAAACTTAAAGTTTAGATTGTGCTGGGTCTTGTTTTTCTTCCATAAGTGTCTGAAGAACCATTTTGATGATGTATTCTTCTTGAGTCTTGTCTTCTTTTGTTAATTCATCCATCTGCTTTTGTTTCCTTCTTTGATAAAGGATGGTAGCATGTGGAGCAGTGGGTCTCCTGATTGGCAATTTTTGTTGTTTGACTGGAACCACTGCTTCCGGATAATCAGGCTTTTTAGGAACAGTTGGATCTCTCTTCCTTAACTCTTCTAACCTTTTGTAGGTAGCTAACACATTTTCTTCTTTCCACCTTGTAACCTGGTTCCTTGACCCATAATCAGCAGTTATCAGCTCTTTTTTCATTCTTTTCAGTTTCAAGGCCGTTTCTGGTACATTTTTCTTGTAATTGGCCCAGACTGGAGGAGTTTGATTTACCTTGTCTTGAATCATCTTTTGAATTCTGGCTGTCTCCTCTTGCAGTTCACTGATGGTCCATTCTTTGTATTGATACTTTTCTGCCATGTACTTCTTGTATGCCATTATGTATTCAAGATAGTCATTTCTCATGCTTTCATCATCTTTCTCTGATAATTTCTGACAAAGGACTTTTGAGAACTTCTCTAAAGTTCTAACTTTGGTGAGCAGGTATTGCAAATTTCTTTGAATCTCTTTGTCAGACTTTCCTTCTGTGTCTCTTTTAGATAAAACCTCTGCTTGTTGGGCCTTTATTTTGAGATATTCTTCTATATTTCTTGGCAAAGGATAACCTTGAACAGATGGGAGTTTCCTCTTTTCAGGATCATCTTCAGAGTAGAAGGATTTGATTTCCTCCCTGATCTGCTGGAAGATCTAGAGGATATTGTACTCCTGCAGGGATAATGGAAGTGTTTTGATTGAAGGGTTGAACTGAAGATAATGGAACATGGTTTGGAATGGTGACAAGGGACAGTGGTTGTGTAGATGTTAGAGTTGGGGAAGTGTCATCTTCCAGTACAATGTTTGTTATCCTTCTCCTTTTATGCTTTGGAGAAGTTGGTGGTGTATTTGTGGGTTGAGTGGCAGTCATTGAAGTAGTGGGTATCTGACTAACAGCTGTTGAAATAACTGGTGTTTCAACCACTGTTGTCACTACAACACTTGATGTGTCAACTGTTGTTTTCTGCTTTTTGGCAGGTGGTTTTTGTGGTGGTGATATTTTTTTGGTATGGCAGTGGATTGAGTGTGGGTTGATGTAGTAGTGATGGCAGTTGTTGGGATAACATCTGTTGAAACCACTGAAGTACCAACAACTGTTGATACAACAGGTTTTTTAACATCTGTTGGTTTGGAGGTTTGATGAGAGGAACTTTTGGGGATTTGAGGAGTTTGTTTGGTGGTTTTGGAAGGTGTGGTTTTGGGTTGGCTTAATTTTCTGGTAGGCTGTCTTCTTTTAGGTTTAGAAGTACCATGCTCTTCTTTTTCCATCAAAACTTTCTTCTCCTCCTCAAACCTTTTAGACCCTTTTATTTCCATTGACTCTTTCATGTTTGCCTTTAATGCAGCAAATGCATTTTGAATCTCATCAACCTTTTTGGAACCATCTGGCCTTGGGATTTCTACCACAAGTTTGGACATTGAATATGGTGGCATGTATAAACCATCTTCTTTTCCCTTCTTCCCTTTAGTTTTCTCCCCCTTTTTGGCATCATCAGGATTTTCAACATAGATGATTAAAGGGGGAACAGTGCCAGTGGTTTGAAGCAGATGAGCTTTAATGGCTTTGATATCTGCTTGAGTATCTTTGTACCTAGCTTCCATGACATTTCTGACCATTTGAAGTTGAACTTCATGCTGTTGATCTGCATATTGTCTTTGTTTGTGAAGCAGAGGTTGAAACAGATGCCATAGCTCAGCAGGGGATGGAGCAGATGTTGCAGATGGTGCAGCAGTGAGTGTAGCCTTTTGAGCTTGTAACAACTGTTGCAGCATAGTTTTGATTTCTGCAACAGATGTGTCAAGTTTATCAACCCTCTCCGTCAATTCTTTGTATTTTAAACCATCACCCAAGTTAATGGGATCATCTGATTTTCCACCAGTGGTGGTTGTATCAGTGGTTGACTTAGGAAAAGTTTCCCAAAAATCATCCACTGATGCCCCTTGTTCTCGGTACTGAGGGCTTCTTTCTTCAGCAGAGGTTACCATTTTAAGGTCACCAGTGTATAATGGAAACACACCAGTGGACACTATGGTTCCCAAAGAAGAAATTGCCTTCAAGGGAGTCTCACTAATGAAACTACTATCCAGGTGTAAACCAGTGGGTTCAACACCTGTAGTAGCTGCTCCACTTGAATAACTGACAGGAATTACTTGTAATTCCTGCAGTGTAGCCTCTTCAACTGTTGGTGGGTTAGCAGAGATAGAGACACCAGACTAAGTCACTTGTTGTGGTATATTCTCATTGACATGTGATTGAGAAGAACTGATTTGTATCTGAGCTATATCAAGGCATCCAACAGAGGTATCATTGATAGTGGGAGTTGTGCCGTGACGATAGGGGTAGAAAGAGAATTTACCCTGAGAGCTGGGCTGTCGAAGATAGATTCAAGTGAATCCATTGCTTCATATTGTGGTGTCCCTATTGATACAACCTGATCCTTTTGAGAGAATGCAGGAGGAGTTTTAGGCTCAGGTTGAGATCTTTTTTCCATCTACTGTGAGGAAGTAGCAGCAGTGGTTTCAGGTGACTTTTGTGTTGTCACAGGTGTTACCTCTGGGATCTCATCTTCCAGAGTCACCTTTTTGGTGGGTTTGGGGGGCTTTTGGATAGTTTTCTTTTTTGTCTTTTTGGTGATTTTTGGTGTGGGTTTCACAGCAGGGGTTGTGCAACTGTGATCACCAGGAGCAGTGGGCTCAACAGCAGGGGCCTGAGGAGCAGTTGTTGCTGCTAAATTCTGCTCAGGTACCTCTGTTTGTGTTTTTGAAGGTTTTGACAGCCTTGTGAATGTTTCAGAAGTTAGGTTGTTTATTTGAATAGGATTTCCTTGGATAAGCACATGTGCATTATCCTTTGAAAATTTCTTTTGAAGATAAAAACTTAAAAACCTTGGAAACAATAAAAATGATTTTTTATTAACATTCTTAACCATATTATTGAAAATCTCCTGAGAGTAGTTAAAATTTTCTTCGGCCATGATAGCATAGCCCAGGTATTGGATTTCCAATGGTATTTCATTAAAAGTTGTTGTTTTATTTGACACACACATGAGGAGTGTATGGAATAAAAACCTCATGGCAGGTGGAAAACTGCCTTTTTGTAAAGTATCCTTTTTCATTTCTTCTTCATACCCTCTCTCAATGAAATCAGTTTGGTACTCTGTTTTTGGGAAAGAGCTTTTACCTGTAAGATCATTGATTTCAAAAACCTCTGAAATGGTTTGAGGTGTGCTGGTAACTGGAATTCCCCTTATTGATGAAGTAATAACTAAGGTCTTTTTGTCCTTAGTTTCAAGCTTTTCATTTTTCCAAAACTCTCTTTGGGTATCCAGGTAGATGGTTTCATTACAGCTCAACAAAGTTTTGTACTTTGAAGATGAAAGTGCATCAATCACGGAATGAAAATCTGTGTTTTGACTTGTTTTTGCAAGTGTACACAGGTAGTTATGACGGGTTTTGAATGGAAGATCCATGATAAATCGAAGGTGGTTAAGAACGAAGGAAGAAGATGAGTGATTTGAGAGAATTTGGTGAAAACTGCTTTTGAAGGGAATTTTGAATTCGACTCGACAGTCAAAACCCTGTTTGGGGTTTTGATCAAGGTTTTATAGGTGGAAAAAGTGAATGCTGACGTGGCAGCGGTTAAAAAAGATCTGACGGCTAAGTACTGTCCACGTGACAACCTCTGATGAATAATATATGACAGTTGTTAGGAAACCACTGATGAATCAATATCAGTGGTTTACAATGCTGAAAATGAAAACAGTGGCTGACTAGTGACTATAACTATCAGTGGATAGCCTATCAGTGCATTAAAGCACTGAGGTTTAACAACAGTCATTAACAAAGAAAATGAGAGAACAGACGTTGACTTTCAGCAGTGGATAATATATAGCAGAACAGATGTTTGAAACAAACAATGGTTATGGCAGAATTTTATGGATTTAATGAAAATTTTCATTTTTAGATATTTTTAAAGATGAATTTTTGATTTTCTGAAAACATTTTAATGTTTTTATTCATAGAAAAACAGGATTTTGCCTGTTATTCCATGTTCAGCATGCCAATCTTAGAGATCAAGCTTTCAAAGGTAGATGTGTCTAAAGCCTTTGTTAGCACATCTACCAGCTGATGTTTAGTTGGAACATGGTGCAGAGAAATCAAACCTTTTTCATAGCAATCCCTCACAAAGTGATGTCTGATACCAATGTGCTTGGTGGTTGAATGTGAAACTGGATTTTTGATGATATTTTCTGCTGCATGACTGTCCAACATGAGTGGTGTCTTTAAGGCAGTGATACCAAAATCCAACAGTTGATTTTGAAGCCATAGCAGTTGGGTTGTACAGCTTGCAGCAGCAATATACTTTGCCTCAGCAGTGGATGTTGAAACAGTTGATTTTCAAGCATGTTCCTTCTCCAAAAAAAAACAATATTTTAACCCAACAGTCGTTACAATCCCCTTCAACCTCCACAAAACACTATTTTAACCAAACAGTGGTTTTAAACCACCGTTTTAACCAAACAGTGGTTTCAACCACAGTTTTTTCCACAACACTCTGCTTTATCTCAACAGTAGTTCCAAACATCTGTTTTCATCCATCTGTTGACCAAAGTCAACAGATGTATCAACCACTGTTTTATTTTCAAACATTTGTTCCCAATAACAGAGCTTTAATCATTTAAACAGACCTTTGCCAATATTACAAGCTTTTACACTCTCAAACCTAAATATTTATTTACTTAATTTAAATAACAAACATGGTTAATAATTTTAACACAACTAATTATATAAAACTACAAGTGTCAAACAGAGGTAACTATATAATAGACAAAGTTCAAAACAGCAAACAACAATCAATATAATACAGCATACTAATTCCAAATCAATGGGCGAAACAACATACAAAGTTCATCCATCTGTTGACCCAAGTCAACAGATGTATCAAGCCCTGTTTTATTTTCAAACATCTGTTCCCAATAACAGAGCTTTGATCATTTAAACAGACCTTTGCCAATATTACAAGCTTTTACACTCTCAAACATAAATATTCATTTACTTAATTTAAATAACAAACATGGTTAATAATTTTAACACAACTAATTATATAAAAACTACAATTGTCAAAACAGCAAACAACATTCAATAAAATACAGCATACTAATTCCTAATCAATTGGTGAAACAGTAGTCTCAATAAGTAAAGCTCCTTTCGGACCATTGTAGTTGTCAACATGTTGGAGGTATTTCAGAAGTTCGTTGCTCAGATCAACTTCAATCATATCCCCCCAGATGCTTGTTATCAGCCACTTGTTGTCTTCAATTATATTAGTCCTTTGGCGCCTATCTACATAATCAACTACACGAGTATTATTGAAAACAAACACCTTCATCCAGCCTTCTTATTCATATCTAAGCAAATCAGCAGTTAGTTCAGCAGACTTTCCAATAACAATCAAATGCAGCCTTTTTGCGATGGTCAAAAAATACCCTTGGCAAGGATTGACTACAATACTCTCTGGAAAACGAAGCATTCTGAAAGTCTCACTCAGAACATCAAAAGCAACGATGTTCCTCTCACCTAGTGGATACCAATAATTTGAAACCATAAAATATATGGTTTTATCAGCATAAACTCCTGTAGACCATGAATAACCACTTGAACCATAATTGTTTACGCTACCGAAATTTATTGTTCTCCATGACTCACGACGTCAGGAGTAAACATGAGCAGCAGCTACATTACGGTAACATCTGATGTTCAGCACTTTAAGATCATTGAATTGATCAAAATAAATTCCACCAGTATCAGAGTTTCGATCATGATTGTAATTGAAGTAGTCATCAGACAAAACCTTATAGCGCCTGGTAGTTGGATTCCAAAGAATCAGCTCACAGCAGATCCCTTCATTGCAAACTAACAACAAACCATTAAATGACGATAGAATACGTAAGAAGCTAGGGTGGACATTGTTAGGAAAACTTAAGGTTTTGCTTCTAACAACATCCAAATTACCAGCAACTACGTCGTCAACGACAATTGACGTGTCTTTAAAGGAGAGTAGTTTCTTTTGTACTGAATCTCCACTTCGGAGAGCATGCATCATCTGAAATCCATGACTTAACAATTCCCTATAAAAATTCTTGGAAAGACATTTGAAACGGCCAATATCTTCTGCAGAGAGCCTTGTGAAAATCTCGTCAACAATCACTTGAAACCCAAATTTTTCCATTTTACAGCGAACCAATGCGTCTTTGAAAGTAAAAGAAATTGTAATGATATTGATAAACAAAAAACTTTTGAAGATGATTGAGTAGATGGATGAAAACGGTATTGATCAAAACCTTTGCCCAATGTATTTTATATACCCAATGAAGGCGGTTATGACTAAATACATCGTCATACGAAAGAATATGATGCGACGCTCGTTAGGCTTTTAATGCATTTCCATGGGAAAAATATAAAATTAAACACGTTATTATAATTACAATTAACCTCTTCATTTACCATAAGACGCCTTTACCATAAGACAGAACTGATTGAGTGAGATGCGTTAATTGCAAAGTACATATCCCCAGACATTTTGAATTTGAAATTACCGGCAATTTCAAAACCACTGCTAAGGTTTATGTTTGCCAAAGGAAACATCTGCTAAGTTATACTTTCTTGGCGATGGGCAGTAGTTTGCACTCTTGAATGTGGGCCAGACCTTTGACATTTAAATATAGAGCAGTAGTTTGAAATTAAATGTATTTTAACTCAGATAAAAAATTGACACATCAGCAATCATCATTTAGTCATAACTCAGATAAAAATCTATTCATTTGCAATACAAAGATATTGCGAACATCTGTTAAAGTAGGAGATGTTCGCAACAGTAGCAAGTCAAACAGATGTTGGCAACAGTAGCAAGTCAAACAGCCGTTAGATCAGCAGATGATGATTTAGAGCAGATGTTCTCTTTTGGCAAACTTTAACTTTGACAGATCTATACACTAACATAAATTGATACAACATTAACATAATCTAATTAAACTCAGAGAAAATTTCACTTCTACATCAAAAGTACTGATCTGCGATAATCAGATGATATTAAAAATTACATAATAACTTATTCAGCTTAAAATTACAATGAAACTTTAAAATCTAACAACAACACCAAGAAATTTACGAACCTAACAGCAAAAATTTAGTGCTTTTAGCTTAAAATTTAGTGCTTTTAGCTTTAAACTCAATCAATGTATATCTTCGACAATCACCATGAACTCCACGGAAGTACTGAATGCATCAACATCAGGTTTCTAGAAACATGATCTCTCGTGAACAGAGACCAAGATGCAGTACATGAAAACACTTCTTCAGCTGTTGAAGAGTAGCCCTGTCCTCATATACTTAATCCTTAACTTGCTTCATAAAGAGCTGCTTTAAACCAAACTTTATGCTTCTTTTAATACAACAAAGGCAGCAAAGACCATTACTTTAGTAAGATAAAATCTTATCTTACAACAGTAGCAGATCCTTTCTTGTGTTTAGTAGGAACTACTGCGGGTTCTACATCATCATCATCTGCCCAAAGTCATATATAATCATCATTTAGTCATAAGAAAAAATTATTTTAAATGTACATTTAATAATCTTTCTTTGTGTTTAATTTAACTTTATGCTTCTTTTAATACAAACCTATAATAACCCGCAGCAGATTGTATGAATTTCAAATAACTGTGATTAGACTGAAATATAAAGCGAGAATTAGAGTATATCACTTCAAAATTAAAAATTCAAAATTTCAAAATTGGAGTAGCAAAAAAAAAAACATACTTTAAACGATGTTGGAACAATGATACTGGAAACAACCGTAGAACAATCATCATCATCATCATCATCATCTGTAGCAGATCATTCACAGTCATCATTTAGTCATAACTCAGATAACAAAACTTTAGTAAAAATCAAAAACAAAAACAAACATAATCATATATATCACATTACCATGATCAAGGCAAACCACATATCCCAAAAATTTTTTCTGAAAGTGGGTCAGAGAGAGCTTCAGTTTTCTCTTATCCTTTATGAACAAATGCCGAGTATTGAGAAGAGAACACGAGAATGTAAATATGAAGAGTGAAATGAGAATATAAATCAGTTTATATAAGAAGATGATTGACAGAAGAAGAGAACACGAGAATACAAAAGAAGAGAACACGATAATGTAAATATGAAGAGTGAAATGAGAATATAAATCAGTTTATATAAGAAGATGATTGACATAAGTGAGTAAGTGACATGCATTAATTGAAAATTACATATCCCCATGCATTTTGAATTTCAAATTACCCTCAATTTCAAAACATCTGCTGCTAGGTATACGTTTGCCAAAGGAACCATATGCTACTTTCTTGTAGATGGGCAGTGGTTTGCCTTTTGGAATGTGGGCCATACCTTTAGCATTTGAATACACAAGGCAGTGGTTTGAAATGAAATTAAATGTATTTTAAAGTGATTTATATATTAGGCTTTATGATGCAATAATGACATAAGAAAAACATTGTTGGACAACCTCTCCTGCTGACACATCAGCTTTTCTTATGTCATTGGGATTTCTCCTTTTATAGAAAGTACAGATTAATAATTGAATTGCACAAAGAGTAGGAAAGTGTGTTTGTGACTTTGTGGATTGTTGAAGAACAAGAATCAAGACCTTCTTTGTTATGATATGTTCACTTTTGGCCCTTTAACTTTTGATGGTGTTTTCATACAAGAATTTTCATACAAGAATTGATAATTAAGAACTCTGAAATTAGCAACTAAATCTAAGAGCATCACCAATAGATAAATATTTAGGTGATGTTTTTAGATGCCACATAGGCATTTACTCAACCAATAAAAACTATTCTCTCTCATGACCTACTCACAAACAATAAAAATATCATTTATCTCTCCTCTCTCTTCACCCCCACACATAACTCATTTTTTGTCATTTTTCCTCACATACACATTCACACTCTCTCTCCTCCAACTCATCATCTCTCTCATCCACATCATTTTCTGTTTCTTTAAAAATGTTTAAAAATGACTTTATTGGTGATGCTCTAATATCTATTCGTAAAACTCCGCTTAATGTTTTGGATTCAAGAACGAAATGATGTTAATTTAAAACAAACCTTAAGATGATATAAAGTTTGTATTTGGTATCAGGGTTAAGTATGTAAATACTTAAAAGTTTTTGTGGGTGATTTGAAACTTTAAGTAAAAGACATGAATATTTTGTTTCATGCCCTTGGTAGTTTTTTTTTTTTTTTTTTTAACCCTGCCTGAGCCTGTCCGCTTGTCTGGCAAGTTCCATTAATGGTCTGACTTTTTGGTTTAATCTCTTTAAATGTCAACTACTCTCTTTAAATAAAGTTCAGTTTTGGGTTGCATTGATAAATACAATTTTCCATGAATTTTACTATTATTCTTCTACTTATTATTATTATATTATTATTTTATTACAACTATTATGATTAATTTTTTTTAGGCTCATTCTATTCCCACCCCCTATTTACTAATTACACCCCCCTATAAAAAACATCACATCCATCAATCATTTAGTTTTTGTTTTTAGCCTGTTTTGTCTTTTTGTTGTCTTTTTTTTATTCATTTATTTAATTATTAGTTATTTAGTATTTGTTTATTATTTAATTAGTTATTATTATTATTATTATTATATTTATTATTAGTAGTAGTAGTAATGATATAGTATTTATTATTAGTTTTTATTGTTATAATTTATCAATTTATATTTATAGCTGTAACAAAAGCTATATAAAAATAAGTATTTTTTTACAAAATTATTATCATTTAATAATTTACATACCGAGGTTTAATCTATACACCCCCCAGATGTAGCAGGTTGTGCTATCAAAGACTTATACATATTTTGACGTGATTCAAATATATTCTCCCAGCCAGCTGCATCATTTTCTCTCATTAATTTCCATAGGTTGTTTGTGCTGGCAATTGGATACTCTCCTTGCAATTCTACCATTATAAAATGGTTATCATTCACGTGTGCAATTGTAATTATTTTTTTTTTCTGGGAACTCGTGAGGGCCTCTCCAAAGCGAAAAACAAGTAGAACTGTTTCTTTTTTCTTGAGATAAAAAATGAACGATCACATTAAACTTGTTCGCAATCAAGAATCCTGCCTCTGGCATAATCATCCAGTGTTTTTCGGGTGCAAACCCCGATCCTGACCAAGCCAAGGACGTGAACACATCTTTGAATGAGCCTAAGAAAGCCTTAGTGTACTTATTTCTAAACTCGAGTAGCTCTTCCATCAGTGATCTCCGGATAAATAACCATTCATCTTCACCGTACCCGAGAGCAGAAGCTGTCGCCCGAAACCCACAATTTCCATCACCTAACACGTTATGTATGCGTGTAACATACGCATGGAAGATTTTTGGAATTAGATGAATATAGTTGTGTATCACCTGTGATGCTTGATCTTGGTTCAACCCCATGAAGTCATAGCCTGACGCACTTGTAGAGTTGGTGAAAGAACTTTGTCCGACAATATCTTGGTTCAACCACATGAAATCATATCCCGGTGTGTTTAAAAGGTTGGTAAAAAAACCTTGTCTGTCTGTATCTTGTGTCATGAACGGACTTGGTTCACCAGGATCGTCCTTGAATGGTTTTTTTCCGTAAATATCTTGATTTATGAACGGACTTGTTTCACCAGGCACTTGATAGTTCACGTCTGGACTGATGTAACCAACATAATCATCAGTCTCTAGATACCCGAATGAACTATGTCTCCAAGGCTCTTGAGTGTAATCATGATCTTGGGAGTTCACAAATGAACTATGCCTTGCAGGTTCTTGAGTGTAATCCTGCTCTTGATAGTTCGTAAATGAATTATGCCTTGTAGGTTCTTTAGTGTAATCCTGCTCTTGATAGTTCGTAAATGAACTATGCCTTGCAGGCTCTTGAGTGTAATCATGATCTTGGGAGTTCCCAAATGGACTGTGCCTTGGAGGCTTCTGAGAGTAGATTCGTTGAAGGGGCGGTTTAGCAATTGCAGGGTTCGGTATTGTTTGTTGTTTGGATTTTGTAGTTGGTCGTCCACGGGTATTTTTTTTGACATCAGGTTCTTCAACAAAAGGTATACTTGGATTGGTTAATGCTTTTATCTGATTTATACACACCACCACGATCACACATAAGTACAACTTTAGACACGTAGCCATTTTTAGCTTTCGATCTTTTAGTCACAATAGCGTAACCAAGACTACGTCCGGTGTTTCTAACCCATTCCATCAACTCTTCACGAGACTTGAACACCTAAAAGTGAACTAATATTAGTTACAAAATATTAGGTGAACAAGCTTGAGTAGTTACAAAATATATATTATCCAAACAAACTTATTTAAACTAAAACAAGACCCTTAACCTAGCTAGATTATATAACTAAGTTGAAACTTGAAACATGGGAATTAAAAACTATACCTGATCTGTTGAAAATCCAGACATCTCTTTAACTGTAGAGAGCGAAGGCTACTACCGAAGCTCCTCTTTTAAAGGGTCATAAGGCTACTACCGAAGCTCCTCAAAAAAGAAGTAAGTGAATCCTACATCAAAAAAGAAGTAAGTGAAACGAATGCATATCAACTGCACGGTTATTTGAGACACCAATAATTTGAGTTTGTTCCACTTTCATTTATTCTCTCAAATGCACCAATAATTTGAGGATAAGACATAATCATTGCATATCAACTTTACACGGTTTTTTTTTCAATTTTAATAATAATAATTATAATAATAATAATAATAATAATAATAATAATAATAATAATAATAATTAGTGGCATCTTGGTGGTAGGATAAGACTTTGGGACCAATAGGTCCTGGGTTCGATTCCCACAAGGGGGTTTTCCCATGTTTATTGGGTTTCCTCCTGAATTGGTGTGAGCTTAGTGGAGATGGATATGATCGGGTGGTTCCTCTGGTGGCACGATGATACTCCAGTGATCCAAATTTGCCGTTCAAAAAAAAAACTAATAGTAAATAATAATAATAACAAAAAGACACTAAAATATAATAAAAAGACAACAAAAAGACAAAAAAGACTAAAAACAAAAAGGAAATGATTGATGAATGGATTGATGGATGTGATGTTTTTATAGGGGGGTATAATTAGTAAATAGGGGGTGTGTATAGTATCACCCTTTTTTTATCATCCTATAATTTCTTGTTAAAAAGATATCTTCTATAAGTCTAACATTCTTTGTAAATACAGTACATATTGGGAAAATTAGAGAAAATGTCCCTTGGTTTGGTTTAGTAATGTATAAGTTGTAGCTAATTCACCCGAACCACGGTGGATTTAGGGGGGGGGGGGGGGGTTTCCACGAGATTAATGTCCCGCGTGGTATATTCATGACCCAAACCATCATTCCTATACCCTTCAGCCTAATACTATAATACCCCTCATATATAATCTTTATATTAAACGCTAAACCGTATAAACTAGGGGGGGGGGGGGGGGGTTTCCACGAGATTAATGTCCCGCGTGGTATATTCATGACCCAAACCATCATTCCTATACCCTTCAGCCTAATACTATAATACCCCTCATATATAATCTTTATATTAAACGCTAAACCATATAAACTAACAAAACACGTAGAAAAAAGCATAATGAACAAAAAAAAAAAAGAAACATTTCGATAATTTGACCCGTTTCTCAATAACCGAATCTATATAAGAGTGTTTTTACAAAAGTTATTTATTCAAGAGAGTTGCAAAATCTCTTAGCAATGTCAGTTAGGATTATGGTTGGTAAATCTAGTTTTATAAGAATTTAATTATTATTATTGTTATTATTACTTTATTACAACTATTAATATTAATATCAATATCATAATCATTAAACAATATCTTGTGAAAACTGATAATTTCCTATAACATTCTTTGTAAAACATTACATAATGGGAAATTTAGGAAACACGTCCAATGATTTAGTAAGGTGTAGGTTGTACCTATGCATATATAACACCCTGTTAATGGTAATTCTATGTGAAGATAGTTAATAAGTATATGCAACAGGGACCCAAAACTTTTTTTACACGAATGTGTATGATAACTCGAGATCAAATTTCAATTTTACACCTAAAACATATAAAGGCTATATACAAGATAACACATAAAAAATAGAGAAAAATGTCTGGATAGTCCATGTGATTTGCCTAGATTTCATCTATAGTTCCTATACTTCTAAAATTACAGCTAAAGTCCCAAACTTTGGCAAATTCATTCTCAGATAGTCTCTAGCGTGAATGGGCGTTAATTTTTTGTGTTAATTTGATGTCAAATGACTAAAATACCCTTACTAATAAAAATATTAATTATCTATTTAATTAATTATATAATATTAAAAGAAAGTGGGACCCACCCCACACCCTCTCCCCTTTTTCTCTATTTCTTCTCTGTAAGACTATGTGTAGTGGTTAAGAAAAATAATGCCCCCACCATGGGGCATTATCCGACACGTGGCAGTCCAGTCAGCATGGGGCGTTATTGCAAAAGTGGCGTAGTGGGAATAATACCCAAATAATGCCCCTTCCAATCACTAAAAAGGATTAAAAAAAAAAACGAAAGAAACATACACTTGGACCTATAAAAGGCTGCCAGTCAAACATGTCAGACTAAAGCAAGTTGTTGTTGAGCGTTTTATATAAAACGCCGGTCACCTTTTTTTTCAAAAAAATTACAAAATAACGCCCTATGTAATTGGGGGGGAGGGGAGGCGTTTTTGGGCTTTTTTTTTTAAATTTAAAAAAAAAATGCCCCACTACACATGGTCTAACTCTCACCGTTCCACTACCACTATTCCACTTCCACACCACCAAGTCACCACCACCACCATAACACCACCCCGCCATCGCCGGTAACACCACCCACTCCCACCCCCTCCCCCTCTCTTCTTATAACAACCCTCCTAAAATTTTCGACACCCTAAAAATAATTAAAATATTCCAATATGTCTTAGAACACACCCCGTATATGAAAACCGAGCTCAAAATACCATATATAATTAAAAATAAAATAAAAACAAGAAAAGGGGGTCGCTCGCGGGGCGCGAAGACCCCCTTGAACTCCTACGCGACAGCTAGGAGGTCAGGCGAGCCACTGAGCCGCCACGTGGCACCACTCGTGGCAAGCCTAGTAGCCGAGTCAGCCAAGCTAGGGCCTACCCTAGCTGGCCTCGCGGGCCGCGAAGCCCCTGGAGGACATCTACGCGGGACGCGACGAAAGTCGAGGAGACACTATAAATAGAGGCCTTCAGCCTCAGTCTCAACTCGTTCATTTTCTCGATCTCTCTCAATATTCTGGATAGCTATTATAATCTCGGGCATAATACCCCTCTAAATAACGAAGTTCTGCCCCGTTGTAAGTATCATAACCCCGGTTACGTATTAGATACGCTGCCCGATTGATCCAGGGTTCCGTAACGGCTGTCGTGGTTCTGCCCGACGTAGTCGTTGGAATGTCGTCTCGAGGAGGGTATTGCTAATGTAAATATTGGGTTATTATACTAACGCGTGTGCATTTGTGTAAATTATATATAATCACCAGAAAATCCTTAAAGAAAAACCCTAAGACAGCAATGTGAGTAATCTCCCTTTTGTAAATTGTTTTTACAAAACCTCATACAATTAATATTATATTTAGACACTGATTGAGTATTTGTATTCTACAATTATCGTCGGTATGTTGGGGTTTTGTATACAAAATTTGTTGCTACATTGTGAGTAGTAACATGACCACAAGTCGGGTTGACAGTACCGTGGGTGGTAATTAAAGTAGATGGAAACAAATGTAATTGCGCGACCGCCCTCAATACTGTACAGTGGTTTTTACTTAACTTGATTAAATTGAGATTCACTCACCAGTATTTCCACTGACAAAATGTTTTTAAACGCGTTTCAGGTAACAAAATGTGAAAGACAAATAGAAGCCAGCTGGACAGCACTGAAGGCTTGGAAAAGTGGCTATAAAGTTACCTAAAATAAAGAGATGTTTTATTTGAATAAAATAGGGTTTATCCCTATGAAAATGTGTGTACTTAAAACTTGAGATTTTCACATATGTTTAATATGTTAAAAGCGTGGTATTTTACTCTGATAAAATATTTCCTAACTACGGTCCTGATGTAATTTCCGTTGCCAAAATGATAAACACCGATACCACTGAAACTGGGCGCGGCCCCCCGTTCCCGGGTAATTAGGGGACAGGGGTTGCGACACTTCTGCCTTCCGCACCAACTCCACACAACTCCACCACAACCACCATAACACCGTCATCCCCAATCTTACCCCACTATCAATCCAATGCGTACATATATCTAGAGAGAGAGAGAGATAATGCCGATTGAGCTAGCAAGTTTGGTAGATGCACTTTCGAGATCAGAATATAAGCATAAGCAGTGTTGTAAAAGTCGCTAGGCGGTCCCTAGTCGGCCGACTGGGGAGTTGGGAGTAATCGGAGTACTCGGAGAGTACTCGGGGAGTACGCGGACATGGTAAATATAAAGAAAATTAATTGTTATATATTATTTATGTGTTAAAATAAGCATAATTCATGTCAACTGAGTATAATTTAAAATGAAACATGTTTAAAGTTCAAATATTCTGAATACAAGTCCGACTAGTCTGAGTACAAGGCCGAGTAGTCCGAGTACAAGGCCGAGTAGGCCGATTTTGACCGAGTTTGACCGATTAAAAGTCAACAAACCACGTTGACCGCCTAGACCGACTAGGCCGACTACGTCCGACTATGTCCGACTAGGCGCCGACTAGGCCGACTAGGCACCGAGTACTCCCGAGTAATCCCGAGGCCGATTAGTTGAGACCGCCTAGGAGGAAGTCGCCTCGGAGGGGGTCCGAGGACCGAGTACTCGCCGAGTACTCGGCCGAGTAATCCAACTTTTACAACACTGAGCATAAGCTTTGAAGAGGCATACAATTGTGTTATATAATATAGAATTTGATGCTACCTTATATTTTGAATATAAGTAAATGTAGTTGCCAATCATACGAAACTAATCCCGCCGCGGAGCGCTGGGCAACATCTAGTTCTAATATAACATCAAAAACCCCAAAAAAACAATAATCCACACTTTCTCTTATATTCCTCGTTTCAATCCAAGAATGTGTATGTTTTTATTATTATTTAATTTTTTGATTTAAGTAATGTGTGTGAAAGCTACGTGAATTGTCCAGCAAAACAAAATTTTAAAGTGTGTATCTTAGTCTTCTCATCTTCCGAAAGTTGTCATTAACCAACATCACCTCTATCACTTTTGGTGCCAATATCATATCACATACACCATATAAATCGTGCACAAATAAGTTAATAGAACCAAAAGCATATATAACAATAAAAAATTCTAATTTGAACTATATATAAATATGAACAACATACGCATATTGTTTGTAGACCAAGCAAATAGTTAAGTTGACCAAACCAAACAATTAACCGATTAAACGGTTAAGACATACTCGATTAAGCAAATTAACCGAAACCGATTACCCGAGATGGAACACTTCAGTTTCGGTAAGGGCTCAAAACTGAACCGAACCAAACTGCAACACTCCCCGTAAAGTTTTGTTCTATAACAATTGAAATTCCCAAAGTGAAACAACAACTTATGTTCGAGCAAACTCTGGTTTCTTCCACGTTTCAACCACCACAGCCTGCTTCCAATTGAAAATTAGGGTTCCATTCATGAGCATCAAATTTGCCCTAAAATAGTTGGGGTTTAACTCTCAGATGAGCCTTGGCTTGCCATCACCGAGCAAACAACTATAAATTGCATCAGCCGACATCGGAAACACACAACGAACATCAAATTTATCATCAAATACAACAACGTATAGAGATATGCAAGAGATGAAAGCAAAACATCATCACATAGTCACCATCTTCGTTCCGCCGCCCCCACGTTTTCCGATCTATGCCGTCGACGTTAAACGTCACACCACCATCATCATCACCGGCGAAGTGTATAGCCGGGATGAGGAGGCCGGCCGGAGGGCATAGTCGGCTCCGCCACCATCGGTCTACTATCTGTCGTTGTTGTCTCTCTAGATCCGACTCTCTTTCAATCTAAGGGTTGTGTATGTTTGAAAGAAAAGAAGGAACTGAGTATTGTTGGTAACACAAGCAGCAAACGTACAAAGCACATGTCATGCCGTTATAACTGCCGTTAATTCACCGTTCCCCAGGAATGTTGTAAATTAATATATACTAGCATTATGACCCGCGGGCGATGCACCGCGGGCCTGTTTTAAACACTGAGTGGATTAATTTAAGTGTTATGTTAAGCGATAACAATATGAAAGCACGTATTTTGATGTATTCGATCAAACTCAATGTAACCTATATAAGCTTTACGGTTGGATCAAAAAGTAAAGTAAATTGAATACATATCGTACAAAAGAAACCGAATCGAATCTGGGTTGGTTCGTTTATTGGGGTTTCACCTAACCACTGCACCACTCTTACCTTTGCATCAACATTTAGTACCGTCAAAATGTGCAGTAACTCAAATTTATATTGTCGAATGAAAATGTATTACATTTGGCCCGACTTGTTTTTAAACAAAATTTACGTCAAACATATACCAACTGCAAACGTATATAAAAATAAGTATGAAAACGTATTATATTTGACCCTACTCGTTTTCGGGAAAAATATGTCGAAAAGTGAATTTATACCATTTACGTCAAAACGTGAATTTATACTGAAATGTACATAAAAATAAGCACGTGAGAAAAATAAATGTTTTTTTTTTAATTTACATCAAAACATAGACCAACTGAATACGTACATAAAAATAAGAATGAAAACGCATTATATCTGGTCTAGTACGTTTCCCAAATAAACATTTACGTGAATTTATACTATTTTCGTCGAAATGTGAATTTATACTGACACAAATGTTATGTTTGGCCTAGTACGTTTCCCAAAAAGAAAATACTTTAAGACACATACATAAAGATAACCACGCGAGAAAGTAATGTTTCTTAAATTAAAAATGAAAGGTTGGGTGTGTGGGGGGGGGGGATTAAAGTTAAAACATTAGAAACTCATGGGGGGGGGGGGGGGGTTTAAAATGACATTTTATAAAGTCTTTAGAAAGTGTATCAATTTTAATAGTGTAGGGCCTGTTTTGGTCGATGGCAAAGGCCACCGACTTTGGCTTATTAGATATATAGTAATGGTTGAAATGTATATAAAAAGTAAGCACGAAAACGTACTCGTTTACAAATAAGACTTACGTCGAAACGTAGACCAACTCGAAACAAACCAACACGTACATAAAAATAAGTACGGAACATATTAGATTTTTTTAAGTTAACGAACGAAAGTTATTAAGGAAAAATCAGATTATGCATACTCTCGAAGGGATCAAAGTAACATTTTACTAAGTTCATAGGAAGTTAAAAGGGGTGAAAATGATACTTTCTAAACTTAAGATGCATAAAGGGGTGAAAATGATCTTTATTTAACAAAGAATGGGGATTAGTATGGTTGGAGGGGCTAAAAGTGTGATTTAACAAAGAATGAGCTTGTACCGTAAAAAACATAATATGCATACATGGGCTAAAAGTTAGGTTTAACAAAGAATGGGGTTAACATGGTTGGAGGGGCCAAAAGTGTGATTTAATCAAAGAATAAGGGTTAGTATCGTCGATGGCAAAGACCACCGACATTGTTTTTTAAGATATAGATAATATGAATTAGGGTTTTTAGCTTTTTTTTTTTTTTTCTTTTTTACAAAGTCTATAATTTTGAGTGTTAAACAATGATGATGGCAAGTAAAGTATGCTTTTTTGATTCCAAGCTTACAAACATTGAACAAATTAGAAGTTACCAAAAAGATATTTATTACATACAACCTCCTATAATCGTCTCATTCAAAGATTAGATTGTTAACTTAAAGTGGTGTTTTTGTAACCATTGTTTTTTTTAACAATAGATCAACTGGATTTCCAGCTTACTCCAAAGGGCCAGCGTATGCTGTTTAAACCCCTCACCCCAAGTTTGAATTGTAACGCCTGCGTCCCTAGACTTTTAGCTATTGTCAATTTTAGTCCCTAAACTATGTGATTTTTGATACTTTTGATACTTGTGATGCTTGAGTCTTGAAACTTGGTAAATCTAAATTCTATGAGGCTTGATTCTTAATACTATGATTCTTGATACTTAAGCTACATTCTTGACACTTGAATCCAGATACTTGATACTTGGAAGCTAGATTCTCGATTCTTGATACTTTGGTGCTTGACTCTTGAGACTCGTGAAACTTAAGACTTGGTTGAACGAGAGACTGGAGACTTGTCACTGGCGGAAACTATGAGATTTGGAAACTTTTGTATTAATGATATAATCTAGTTATGTGATACTATTACCCAAAAATACGCAACTCAACGCTTAATCTAACTAGCAAAACGAATCAAAGACGGGAACGCGGAAAGGATGGGATTGACCGAATGGCAATCCGATCGGATGACCATACGATCGGATGACCATCCGCCATTCGATAGAAGTGCCATCCGATCCGTGCCACACCGCCTTACCTCCTCTCACACACTATAAATTGAACCTGTCACATCATTTCTCACTGATGTGACAGCCTCCTTCGACCAGACGCACGCACTCCTACTTTTCTTCCATTTCCCGGCGATTTCGGTACGTTTTATACTAGATTCTTGTACATCTTTAATCACAACACTATTCTCTACGTGATTCTCCTTCGAAATCACACTTTTCACCGTGAAATCTCTGAGATTTGAACTCTTGAGGGTGACGTCATCATGGCGGTTTGTACAAACTGTTGTGTGATGTCATTCTAGTCAAGATCTAGCTCAGATCTAAGGAATTTCATGAGTTTTTACACCAAAACCTTGCTAGGTCTAAACTATTCAGCTAAAACTAGTGCTTTTCTTCATCTCTTCTTAAACTTTTGCTTAAAACGGTGGAATCTGGACCCAAACGGACTGTAGACTTGATGATTAGTCTGGAGTCGGCTTGGAAATGGATTGTTACAGGAGAAAGGTAACCGGAGTACGGACTCCGACATAAGCACAGTCAAGAACAGACGCCTGATCGGACTGGGGTGTTTCCCATCCGATCAGACCAGCTGAACACTGAGGTGTTTACCATTGTCTCAGTACGTACCGTGCCATCATCGTTAAACTCGAAACTTGGAAACTTTACGAGGTTGCAAAGGAACAAAGTCCTGTCAATCGAATGGCAATCCGATCGGACTGTCGTCCGATCGAACAACCATTCGATCGAAGTGGCATATACCTTACAACCCTCTATACTAAGACTCTTTTTGAAACTCTGAAACTTTGAAAACTCCCATAATCGAATGGCAATCCGATCGGACTGCCGTCCGATCGAATGGCCATCCGATCAGAGTGACCAGGGTTGAACACTTGGCACAAAAGTTGAACTTTTTGGAAATCTAACACTTGGATCGAATGACCATTCGATCGAATGGCCATCCGTACGGATGACCATCCGATCGGATGGCAATCCGTTCCCCACTCACAATAGTCACCTCAATCGAATGGCAATGAACGACCATCCAAACAGATGACTGATCCGACACTTTGCGCATTCTCGTTATTCTGTCCGACACTTATCTATTGTAATCTAATCCGGCTAAATCTAAAGAGCTCCCTTTGATCCAATAAGAGTTAAACTGTTAAGCAGTCACTGTGAGTATACTCGATCCCTTTTTGCTTTAAACTTTGGGATGGAACATGTATTCTGTGAAACTTGATACTTGAAACTTTTGGAATCTAAACTCTATCCTATGTGAATGTGATACTTGTGATACTTGTGATTCTTGATTCTTTATGCTATGTGAACGTTTAATCTAGAGTGTGTAGTTCTGCCTTAACAATAGTAGCGCTATAGGAAGATGCACCTCCCCATTATTCTCGGGGGTATTGTTAGGAGGATTCTAGTTTTCCTTGAGTCTTGGGAAAACACCAAAGCATCGGGACACTTGGTCTATCACTTGGACTGCGAACACTAGCATGGCTGAAACTATTCCATTCATTGTGGATACGAGTCTTTTTAATCTATTATGCTATATACTCAAACTTGTATACTCGCTGGTACATTTTTGTACTGACTTTATTTTAATACATGTTACAGGCTGATAGGATGCTGTGGAAACTAGTGAAAAAAGCTAGGGTTGATGCTTAGAAACTCGCCTAGTTTAATCTATCAAACTTGAAACAATGTTTTGTGGATGTATTTGATACTCAGTCTTGTGTTGATGTTATAGACAAATTTTGCATGAAAGTTATTTAATCTATATTGAAACTATTAGTGTTATGGAACCTCGTGAGCAATCTGAACGCTTAGTGCCGCACCCCGATGTTTCCGCCATCGGTTGGGGTGTGACAGATTGGTATCAGAGCCATAACTATAGGGAATTAGGATAAGTAGGAATGCTTGCCCTAATCTATAGTTCTAGGAATCTTGATTCTTATATGTTGTTTAAGACTTATGCATTCTACCGTATCTGCTTCCTAGCAGCACATTCCCTGATAAACTTACATGCCTTTCCTAAGGCTGACACAATATACACTTGATACTTGAAAACACTGCTAATCAGTGTTTGTATTTTGCACGAGATTTGCCCTCAAGTCAGGGGTGACATCCGAACCTTGATGGAAATCTCCTTATTATATTCTAGTAGGTCTTATCTGTTGTTAAGTACCGACGCCATTGGGGTACGATGTCGTCAAGTTAGAGGTGAAACTCAGACCTTGATAACTAGTCCCGCTCTTTGATTTTATGTCTCGCCAAAGCCTCGAAACTTCCAATCAATTAGGAACGTGAAATGAACAAAATGACGAATATCGTGGGCCTAACATCGATGACGTATTTGTCTAAGTAAGTCAGGACATGTTGCCTCAATTCGAAAGGGGTTCGAATCACTTTGGTTAGTCACCGTTCCTCTACCCGGAACGATCCTATGTTTTATGAGCCTATCTCTTATGTTATCTGGATTTTATGTGTGGATTTAAACTTGATTCTTCGTATTATTTTGATTCCTCGTTTATTTTGAGACCTTCACACAAGACGCACGTATGTCCGCAATCTAAAACACTAATTCTAATCTTAGAATCAAACTAAATTTATGAAGCTTTGTTCATAATGTTAATCTATGTGGATATCTTGATCGACTATAATACTATATGAAGCTATCTGGTGAATTTATGTGTTAGTATGGTTGTGAAGCGCTAAACGTAACATGGCATAGAAATACGAGAAAGAAGTGACGTGTCTGAAAAATGGTGGATACGCCGCTGGTACTTCCTATATATAAGTGTTTCAGGCATGTTACCAACTTTCGTACCACGTGCCATGCGAAACTTAGTGTTTTGCATACCGGTGATGAGATGTTGAAATCTAAGCTATGAGAAACTACTTGTGTAATCTATGAGGAATCTATGTGAAATCTACGTGTAATCTATGTGTATTCTAGCGTAATCTATGTATGTGTGGTTTTAAGGAACAAAATACGAAACGTAGCCTAGCGCCGAAGACGAGGCGGAAGTGGCATGTCCGAAACATGGTGGATACGCCGCTGGTACTTCCTATATATAAGTGTTTCTGGCATGTTACCGAACCTTCGTACCACGCGCTAAGTGAAGTTCGTAGTTTTGTGGACTCGGGTTGAAGTTGTTGAATCTATTAGGTTAATCTATGTTATTGAATCTACTTGGTTAATCTATGAGAAATCTTTGTGAGATGTAATGGAATCTAATGCTATGGTTAACGAAGCATGACACCGATGACGGGACGGACGTGGCATGATTGAAGCATGGTGGATACGCCGCTGATACTTCCTATATATAAGTGCTTCCGTCATGTTGCTGAACTTTCGTAGCACGTGCCATGCGGGATTTCGTTGTTTGTGGACGGTGATGAGGTTGTTAACTCTAATCTATGTGAATCTATGGGTAATCTATTGGAATCTATTGAAATCTATGTGAATCTATTGGGTAATCTATTGGAATCTATTGAAATCTATGTGAATCTATTGGGTAATCTATTAGAATCTATTGGAATCTATGTGAGTCTATTGGGTTAATCTATTTGAATCTACCGGGTTAATCTACATGTGTATGATGATGATGATGATGAGTGTGTTGTTATGTTTGGCCATTGCGACACGTAACATGACACCGAGTATGAGGCAGAAGCGATGTGCCCGAAGCGTGGTGGATACGCCGCTGGTACTTCCTATATATAAGCGTTTCTGACATGTTGCCAAGCTTCGTACAACATTCCATGTGAAGGTTGAGGGTTTGCGGTGTTGAATCTATTGGAATCTATGCGAAACTTGTTGGAAACTTGAAATCTTTAATCTACGTGAAACTTGTTGAATCTTGAGTCTTTAATCTATCGTGTGTGAATATACTGTGAGACTTTGTGAATCTAGACTTATACGATCCTCTTATTGGATATTTAGATGTCTTCTTGTAAGCTATCCGACACTCTCAAGAGATCCAGGGAGAAGTCTCAGAAAAAGATGATGTCCTTCATGGCCGACCAGATCGCCCGAGTCGTGCCAAAGATCATCTCTGAGATCCAAGGATCAAATACTACTCCATCCTCTGTGGACTCGAAAGCCGAGAAGCTAAAGCCCACAAAGTTCAACTACAAACATTTCATCTCTTGCAACCCTAAGCCTTTCACGGGCAGTGATGGGATGACCGCTATGCTCGAGTGGTTTGACAGCATCGAGGTTACCTTCATTAACAGTGAATGCCCTGAACACTTAAAGACTAGGAGTGCAACGGGAATGTTTCAAGGCAGAGCTCTGGAGTGGTGGTCAAATGAGAGAAACATCCGTTCAAATGATGAAGCCTATGCTCTTCCGTGGGCTGAGGTGCGAGAATTAATGATGCTTGAATTCTGCCCTCCCCATGGACAACTGAAGCTCGAAGAAGAGTTCTGGCACTTGAAGCAGATTGGTGATGATAATCTGGCTTATACTACCCGTTTCAAACAGCTCAGCTTGATTGTTCCTCACTTGGTTTCTACTCCTAAGCGCATGATAACCAAGTACATCAATGGTCTACCTCATGCTATGCGTGATTCTATTGAAGCAGCTCAGCTCGAAACTATTGAGGAAGTCTACCGTCTTGCAGCTAGTCTCAACAACAACCGCATCCGTGATAAGCAGTTTGCTACTCCTGCTCCATCTAAGTCTGCGCATCAAGTTACCCAGTAGTCAAGTGGCAGCAAGAACAAGAGGAGAAAGTCAAAGGGGTCGGGATGCAATGCTATTGTACCTGCTGCAAACTCTGCTGCTAAACCTGCTCCTGCTGCTGCTGTTCAGAACCCTACTGCTCCTGAAGTCAAGAGGCAATACACTGGGCCTCACCCCAAGTGTACAACTTGCAACTTTCATCATCCTGCTACTTCTGCATGTCGTTTGTGTACCAACTGCAATCGCTATGGTCACATGACTCCCTATTGCCGTCAAGCTAACCCTGCACAACCAGCTCAACAAGCCCCAGTTCAGGCAGCCTTACCAGCTCTTCCAGCTCCTCAGCAGAATCCTAAGCCAGTCAATGTTGTTCGTGCATGCTACAAGTGGGGAGATACTACTCACCTCCGTAATCAATGTCCTCAGCTGAACCCGGACCAGCAGCCAGCCGCTCGTGGACGAGCGTTCAATCTTAATGCTAACCAGGCGCGTAACGACAATGACGTCGTTAATGGTACGTTTCTTGTGAATAACCTTTACGCTTCGATACTTTTTGATACTGGTGCCGACAGAAGCTTTGTGTTCGTAGAATTTGAATCCCTGTTAAACTGTGCAAGCTCTAAGTTACCTAAGTCGTTTTTGATGGAGATTGCCGATGGCAAATCTATTCTAGTTGATTCTATTCTCAGTGGTTGTTCTTTGACTCTTAAGGACCACGTGTTTACTATTGATCTAATACCCATGCAATTAGGTAGTTTTGATGTCATTATCGGTATGGATTGGTTGAGTAAGAATCATGCCAAGATTGCTTGTCACGAGAATTTCGTCCGCTTACCCCTTCCGTCCGGTGATATTTTGCATGTCTATGGAAACCGACCTTCGAAAGGACTGAAGTTGATGTCATGCACCCAAGAGAACATATGCTTACGTAAACAGAACCTTGCCTTCTTGGCCCACGTGGTGGAACAAAAGGGCAAGGGGAAGAACATAAGCGACGTTCCAGTAGTGAGTGATTTCCCGGATGTCTTTCCTGAAGATCTTCCTGGTCTTCCTCCTCCTAGATCTGTCGATTTTCGTATTGATCTCATACCTGGTGCGACTCCTGTCACCAAGGCTACTTATCGACTTGCACCTTCCGAGATGCAAGAGTTATCTAGCCAACTACAGGAACTACTCGACAAAGGATTCATCCGTCTAAGTACCTCTCCATGGGGTGCTCCTGTGCTATTTGTCAAGAAGAAAGATGGTTCGTTTCGTATGTGTATCGACTACCGTGAACTTAATAAGCTTACCGTTAAGAATCTCTATCCTCTCCCTCGTATTGATGATCTATTTGACCAACTACAAGGTGCGTTCTATTTCTCGAAGATTGACCTTCGTTCTAGCTATCATCAGTTTCGTGTTCTCGAAGATGATGTACCCAAAACCGCTTTTCGTACCCGTTTTGGACACTACGAGTTCGTGGTCATGCCTTTTGGATTAACCAACGCACCCGCTGTGTTCATGGATCTTATGAATCGTGTTTGTAAACCCTATCTTGATAGTTTTGTGATAGTCTTTATTGATGATATTCTCATTTATTCTAAATCTAAAGCTGATCATGCTCGTCATTTACGCTTGATGCTTGAACTCTTACGTGGTGAACGTCTGTATGCTAAATTCTCTAAGTGTGAGTTTTGGATTGATGAAGTGCAATTTCTTGGTCATGTCGTTAGTAAGCAAGGTATTCATGTTGACCCTTCTAAAATCGAAGCTGTGAAGAATTGGAGTACGCCTAAGTCTGCATCTAAGATCCGTTCCTTCCTAGGATTGGCGGGTTATTACCGCCGATTCATCTTGGACTTTTCTAAGATCGTTGTTCCTCTCACTTCGTTGACTCAGAAAGAGAAACCTTTTGCTTGGGGTCCCGAGCAAGAGGAATCTTTGCAGACTCTTAAGATCCTTTTGTGTAACGCTCCTGTTCTTACTCTACCGGATGGGAATGACGACTTTGTGGTATACTGTCATGCCTTGAACCGTGGCTTGGGCTGTGTGCTCATGCAGGGGGACAAGGTTAGTGCATATGCCTCTCGTCAACTCAAAGTGCATGAGAAAAAACTATACTACTCACGATCTGGAGCTCGGTGCAATTGTGTTTGCGTTAAAGATCTGGCGACACTACCTGTATGGTACAAAGTGTGTGGTTTTCACTGACCATAAGAGCCTTCAACATATCTTTGACCAAAAGGAACTGAACATGCGACAGAGACGTTGGGTGGACGTAGAGCCTTCAACATATCTTTGACCATAATAGCCTTCAACATATCTTAACGACTACGACTGCGAAATTCGCTATCATCCTGGCAAGGCGAATGTAGTGGCCGACGCTCTTAGTCGTAAAACTCATGTTAATGCTATTCGTATCTCTAGTGATCTCCATGCGTGTATTCGTGAAGCTCAGTATTCGTCAGCTAATGAAGGAAGTTTATTTGTTGAAATACGTGGTGCTACTGTGGATCAACTCGAAACTAAATCTGATGGTCTTTAATACTATCTCAGTCGCATCTGGGTGCCAGATCGTGATAACCTCGGTGAGCTCATTATGAATGAGGCTCACAAATCCCGTTACTCTATTCACCCTGGCGCTGATAAGATGTACCATGATCTGCGTATGACCTATTGGTGGCCTGGTATGAAGAAGGACATTGCTGCATATGTTTCTAAATGCCTTACTTGTACGAAGGTTAAGGCTGAACATCAACATCCTTCAGGACTCTTGGAACTACCCGAAATCCCAGTTTGGAAATGGGATAGCATTGCTATGGATTTTATTACTAAACTACCCCGTACACCTACTGGTCACGATAGTAACTGGGTGATCGTTGATCGTTTGACCAAATCAGCCCACTTTCTTCCTATTCGTGAAGAATATAAAGTGGAGAAACTTGCTCGAATCTATACTGATGATATCATATGTCGTCATGGCATACCTCTTAACATAATCTCGGACCGTGATGGTCGTTTTACTTCACGCCTTTGGTAAACCTTTCAATCCACTATGGGTTCTCATTTGAATCTTAGCATGGCCTTTCATCCTCAGACGGATGGACAGACCGAGCGTACTATTCAAACCCTAGAGGATATGCTCCGTTCTTGTGTCATCGACTTTGGTGGTAACTAGGATGTACATTTACCATTGATTGAGTTCTCGTACAACAACAGCTATCATTCCAGTATTCAGATGGCTCCTTTCGAAGCTTTATATGGTCGCAAGTGTTGATCTCCTCTCAGCTGGCATGAGGTTGGTGACAAGCAGTTTACTGGCCCTGAAATCATTCAAGAGACAACGGATAAGATTCTTCAGATCCGTGATAACTTGATCAAGGCTAGGAGCAGACAAAAGAGCTATGCTGATAAAATGCGCAAGTCTCTGGAATTTGATGTTGGTGATCGAGTTCTGCTCAAGGTATCTCCCAGGAAGGGAGTAGTTCATTTTGGTAAGAAGGGAAAGCTCGCTCCTCGCTATGTGGGTCCTTTCGCGATACTCGAAACGATTGGCAAGGTAGCGTACAGACTCGACCTGCCACAAGAACTAAACAATGTGCATCCAGTGTTCCACGTATCTAATCTACGTAAATGCCTAGCCGACGAGGAACTGCAGGTTCCCCTTAAAGACTTGCAAATAAATGAAGCTGTACACTTTGTGGAGAAACCGGTCGAAATCATGGATCAAGGTGTCAAGCGACTGAGGCGCAACAAAATTCCCATAGTAAAGGTTCGATGGGAAGGAAAGAGCGGCGCCGAATTCACTTGGGAACTTAAAAGTGAGAGGAAGACCAAGTATCCGCAGCTCTTCGGGCAGTCTTCTTCCTAGATTTCGGGGACGAAATCTCCTAAAGGAGGGGAGACTGTAACGCCTGCGTCCCTAGACTTTTAGCTATTGTCAATTTTAGTCCCTAAACTATGTGATTTTTGATACTTTTGATACTTGTGATGCTTGAGTCTTGAAACTTGGTAAATCTAAATTCTATGAGGCTTGATTCTTAATACTATGATTCTTGATACTTAAGCTAGATTCTTGACACTTGAATCCTGATACTTGATACTTGGAAGCTAGATTCTCGATTCTTGATACCTTGGTGCTTGACTCTTGAGACTCGTGAAACTTGAGACTTGGTTGAACGAGAGACTGGAGACTTGTCACTGGCGGAAACTATGAGATTTGGAAACTTTTGTATTAATGATATAATCTAGTTATGTGATACTATTACCCAATAATACGCAACTCAACGCTTAATCTAACTCGCAAAATGAATCAAAGACGGGAACGCGGAAAGGATGGGATTGACCGAATGGCAATCCGATCGGATGACCATCCGATCGGAGGGCCATTCGATCGAAGTGCCATCCGATCCGTGCCACACCGCCTTACCTCCTCTCACACACTATAAATAGAACATGTCACATCATTTCTCACTGATGTGATAGCCTCCTTCGACCAGACGCACGCACTCCCACTTTTCTTCCATTTCCCGGCGATTTCGATACGTTTTACACTAGATTCTTGTACATCTTTAATCACTACACTATTCTCTACGTGATTGTCCTTCGAAATCACACTTTTCGCAGTGAAATCTCTGAGATTTGAGCTCTTGAGGGTGACGCCATCATGGCGGTTTGTACAAACTGTTGTGTGATGTCATTCTAGTCAAGATCTAGCTTAGATCTAAGGAATTTCATGAGTTTTTACACCAAAACCATGCTAGGTCTAAACTTTTCAGCTAAAACTAGTGCTCTTCTTCATCTCTTCTTAAACTTTTGCTTAAAACGGTGGAATCTGGACCCAAACGGACTGTAGACTTGATGATTAGTCTGGAGGCGGCTTGGAAATGGATTGTTACCGGAGAAAGGTGACCGGAGTACGGACTCCGACATAAGCACAGTCAAGAACAGACTCCTGATCGGACTGGGGTGGTTCCCATCCGATCAGACCGGCTGAACACTGAGGTGTTTACCATTGTCTCAGTACGTACTGTGCCGTCATCGTTAAACTCGAAACTTGGAAACTTTACGAGGTTGCAAAGGAACAAAGTCCTGTCAATCGAATGGCAATCCGATCGGACTGCCGTCCGATCGAACAACCATTCGATCGAAGTGGCAAATACCTTACAACCCTCTATACTTAGACTCTTTTTGAAACACTAAAACTTTGGAAACTCCCATAATCGAATGGCAATCCGATCGGACTGCCGTCCGATTGAATGGCCATCCGATCGTAGTGACCAGGGTTGAACACTTGGCACAAAAGTTGAACTTTTTGGAAATCTAACACTTGGATCGAATGACCATTCAATCTAATGGCCATTCGTACGGATGACCATCCGTACGGATGGCAATCCGTTCCCCAATCACAATAGTCACCTCAATCGAATGGCAATCCGATCGCACTTCCGTCCGAATGAACGACCATCCGAACAGATGACTGATCCGACACTTTGCGCATTCTCGTTATTCTGTCCGACACTTATCTATTGTAATCTAATCAGGCTAAATCTAAAGAGCTCCCTTTGATCCAATAACAGTTAAACTGTTAAGTAGTCACTGTGAGTATACTCGATCACTTTTTGCTTTAAACTTTGGGATGCAACATGTATTCTATGAAACTTGATACTTGAAACTTTTGGAATCTAAACTCTATCCTATGTGAATGTGATACTTGTGATTCTTGATTCTTGATTCTTTATGCTATGTGAACGTTTAATCCAGAGTGTGTAGTTCTGCCTTAACAATAGTAGCGCTATAGGAAGATGCACCTCCCCATTATTCTCGGGGGTATTGTTAGGAGGATTCTAGTTTTTCTTGAGTCTTGGGAAAACACCAAAGCATCGGGACACTTGGGCTATCACTTGGACTGCGAACACTAGCATGGCTGAAACTATTCCATTCATTGTGGATACGAGTCTTTTTAATCTATTATGCTATATACTCAAACTTGTATACTCGCCGGTACATTTTTGTACTGACTTTATTTTAATACATGTTGCAGGCTGATAGGATGCTGTGGAAACAAGTGAAACAAGCTAGGATTGATGCTTAGAAACTCGCCTAGTTTAATATATCAAACTTGAAACAATGTTTTGTGGATGTATTTGATACTCAGTCTTGTGTTGATGTTATAGACAAATTTTGCATGAAAGTTATTTAATCTATATCGAAACTATTAGTGTTATGGAACCTTGTGAGCAATCTGAACGCTTAGTGCCGCACCCCGATGTTTCCGCCATCGGTTGGGGTGTGACACGAATCCCTCCCAGAGGTGTTCTCCACATATTTAAATAATTTGCACTTAGTAGGAGACGAACCTGAGACCTCCCTAGGAGGAAACCACTTAGTGGAAAACTTCCTGACTAACTAGGCTATACCATATTGGATGTAACCATTGTTAACGCACTGATTATCTCTCAAACCACTAAAACAACAGACACAAAATGTTTGCAATTCATCCCAACCCAACGTGAACCTTTCAATGGTACACAACTCTCTTTGACCACACTAAAGATTACACGTTTTGACACTTTATCCAACCCACATATCCACTTTGCCAGCTCTAAAATATATTATCTGCTCCACCTAAAAGCTACCATGCCTCTGCTTTACACATGTTTATTCATTATTCGCAAAACTAATAGGGTTCAATTTCTATTGCAAAGAAAAGCTTGAATATCCGTGAATCAAAGTGGATTTTCCAATCCCCTTCCGCTTCGTTGTAAAAAAGAGCATCCTTCTAGCTAGGTCTAATTGCTCATAACAGGTGATAAACTACCATATGGTTTCCTTGTATCAAATAATAGCAATGAACATTGTGTTATCCATGCGGGATAAACTATCTCACAAACACCACAATTCCCTATCTGGTTCACAGCTTCCCTAATTCGGTTGTGTTTGTGTCTTAAACAGGTTGTATGATACGTTGGTAATTTTTCCGTGTCATAACAGGTCGTTTTGTGTAACCTGTTTATTAACAGGTTCGTGTTCATGTTTCGAAAATCTGACACGATAAGATATCATGTCGTGTTTATGTTTACGTGTTTCAGGTTCGTGTCTTATTGTTTTCATGTCTTAACAGATTGGGTTAACCGCTTATACTAGCCCTAGTTAGGATGAGAAAGGGTCTACTAGATTATCTATAACATAAAATAAAATTGTAATAAAAACACACTAATTTACAAGGCTGGAGATATTTGGACACCCATCGCGCCTATTTTCACACCTTTTGTGCCCTAGACGCCTCGTATAGACCTATATGAGGCGTCTAAGCACTGAATTCAAGGGGGTCTGCGAGGGTGTCAGGCACAAAGTTTAAGGAACCCTAGACGCCTCGTACAGACCTATACGAGGCGTCTAGGCTTGGGTTTTTTTTTTTGGCTGAAATGAGGGTGGGTTTTGGTGGGTTTTGGTATGGTTTTTTGGATAGTTTTTGAAGATGTGATTTTTGGTTAAAATTTTTTTTGGTTTTTAAAAAACTTTTGTTTTTTAAAAATCAACTATTTTAAAAATCGGCTCACTCTATTTTAAAAACTTTTGTCTTTTTTAAATATTATAATGTTTTTTAACATTTTACTTTTTTAAATATTATTATTCCGATTAAAATTTTATCTCGTTCAAATATTGTTTCCGTATTATATTCAGGGGATATATTGTTTCCGTATTATATTCAAAACAAATTTTGTTTCCGTATTATCTCAATTTAAGACAACAATCATTAGGTAACCGAATAACTGAAAACAAACATAAATATGACATATATAAGATAACTTTGTACATCCATAACAAAAATATATAAGATAAGTTTGTACATCCATGATAAAAATAAAAACAACAACAGGTCTATGCATCCAAATCCGAATCCGAATCTGGATGCGGCTGCTGCGGCTGCTGCTGCTGATGTGGTGCTCGAGCCGGTGGAAGCGGTATCGGGGGCACCCCCTCTCTCTCTCGTCTATCCTGCTCGCACCGTACCAGCCAACGTACCAAATCGTGGAGGCTGTCAAGCTCGGCTCGTACATCCGGATGTAGCGCAGCTCCTGGGCATGACCTGGAATAGTGTGACGTGGAAACTGAGGCGCCCCGGCAGGTGGCGGTGGCTGTGGCATCGCTGCACCGTCTACATCCTGCGGAGGCTCCTCCACGGGCACTACATCAGCAGGATCTGCAGGAGGATAAACGGGCTCGAAATGCTCTGGTAGGGCCTCCTCTATCCATATGCCCCCGTTGCGGTTTTTAAACCGCGGGCCAGCTGCGAACCTCCTGATTACCCTCATCCCCCACAGCGACTGCATGCCCATCCGCGTCGGCATGACTGGCGGCGTCCGTAGATGTGGGTCCTCGTGCAGTACGAGGCCAAATGAACGGGCATTGACGGTCACGTACGCCCCGCCATACAAAAATCCGCGCTCCTGTCGGTGATGGGCGGAGGCGTAGTACTGGGCTAGACCGTGTGCTAGCGCGCACGGCCTCCTATACAACAAACAATAAAGGAAAAAAAGATCTGTGGTCGTACACCACTCACGGCTGTAGCCGCGCGCTGAAATCGAAGTAGCGAGCAAATGGTGCAGATACCTGCAGATAGTGTTAGCGAAATACAGAAACAGAGATTAATAAACAATGCACATAATCACAATAATTGCCGTAATAAACGTACGTACCTGTACAGTGGGTCCCTAACAAACGACACCCTCCCCTTCGACTTGTCGTGCTCCCAAGTATTTGGCCCCGCAATCACCTGCCAAAACCCTAGAAGAATGGGTTTGTCAACCACCACTTGCCCCGCTGTGTAAATCTCAGTCTCGATCTCCCCCTGTATGTATAAACCAGAACGCACCGCAAAGTCTGCTAGCGTCATCGTACGCAAAACGCCAGCGAGCCTGAAAGAAATCTCAGGCGGAGGGGGAGCATCTGGGTACGGAAGCGCCACTGGGACCCCAGGAGGGTGAAATGTGAATGACGAAAGGAACTCGACCAACAGCTCCCTGTAGGTCGGCGTGTGCGCCAAATCAAAAAGACGATGCCACGGCGAATCGAGAGGTATAAACCGACGCACTCTATCCGTCTCAGCAAGCTGGTCCATCGCATCCCAGTCGATCGATGCATGCGATCCAATGTACATCCTCCTGAGCTTCTGGCAATGGCGGGCGACATCGGTGCCGTCGGGAAACTCTAGGTACGGACAACCCTAAAGCGTATCCAGAGCCGGCCGCCGCCTCCATCGTGGACCCTCCTGAACCGGCTGAACCGGCAGTGGCTCATCAAGATCTATCTGAATGTCGTCGCCCTCCATAATCAATCTGAAGGTAAATAACGTATACGTATAAAAACAATAATAAATAAATCAGAATAATAATAATAATTAATAAATGATAATAATAATAATTAATAAATAATAATAATTAATAAATAATAATAATAATAATTAATAAATAATAATAATAATAATAATACTAATAACAATAACAATAATAATAACAACATAAACAATAATAATTAATAAATATTATTAATTAATAAATAATAATAATTAATAAATAATAATAATTAATAAATAATAATAATAATTAATAAATAATAATAATACTAATAACAATAACAATAATAATAACAACATTAACAATAATAATTAATAAATATTAATAATTAATAAATAATAATAATTAATAAATAATACTAATAATAATAATAATAATTAATAAATAATAATAATAATACTAATAACAATAACAATAATAATAACAACATTAACAATAATAATTAATAAATAATAATAATAACAATTAATAAATAATAATAATACTAATAACAATAACAATAATAATAACAACATTAACAATAATAATTAATAAATATTAATAATTAATAAATAATAATAATTAATAAATAATACTAATAATAATAATAATTAATAAATAATAATAATACTAATAACAATAACAATAATAACAACAACATTAACAATAATAATTAATAAATAATACTAATTATAATAATAATTAATAAATAATATTAATAATAATAATAACAATAACAATAATAATAATACTAATAATAATTATTAATAAGAAAAAAAAAATTACAGAGCCTCGTATAGCCCTCGTATAGGGCTATACTCGGCGTCCTGTTCTTCCCCATTCATCTTCAACCTCACACTCAAACCCCAAACCCCACAAAAATCAAATTTCAGGGCAAACCTACGGTCTAAAGGCAAAAACGTTGCAAAAATACTAAACTACGGGGCGAAATACGTACCGGTGATGCTTCAAATCTTCGAAAATCCGGTTGAAATACGTATCCGAGGCGTATAAAGGTGTATTATCCGTATGTGTGTTTGTTTATTGTTTGGGGGCTATAACCAGCCTCGTCTAGACCCCCCCAGCCTTATACGAGGCATAGACGCCTCGTATAGCTCTATACGAGGCGTCTTGCTTTTTTATTAAATGACCATTTAGCCCCTGGTATGCCCCCAGTATAGGCATTATTCAGGGGCAAAATGGTAATTAACCATTCCAAAAAGATATTTCTGGAATGGTTAATTACCATTTTGCCCCTGAATAAAGCCTATACTGAGGGCTTTACAGGGGCAAAATGGTAATTTAATAAACTTTTTTTAATAATTAAAAAACAAAAATCTCAAAAAGTTGCCGCCTCACAAGACGACACGTATAGCTCTATACGCGGCGTCTGGGTTTTCAAAATTACCTTTAAGCCCCTGTTAATGGTCTATACTGGGGACTTTCAGGGGCAAAATGGTAATTAACATAAAATATTTTCAAAATTCAGATTTTAAAAAAAGAATTGTTGCCGACACTGTAGACGACTTGTATAGCTCTATACGAGGCGTCCAAATTCAAAAAATTCAAATTTTGATTTTCAAATTTTCAAAATTCAAAATTTCAAAAACCCGCTCAAATAGACGTCTCGTATAGATCTATATGGTATAGATCTATACGAGGCGTCTGTGGATTAGGAAATGACCTTTTAGCCCTTGAAATAAGCCTAGATTGGGGGCATACCAGGGGCAAAATGGTCTTTTGGGCATAGTTATACGACGCGTATAGCTCTATACGCGTCGTATATTTTTAATTTTTTTTAAAAATGATATTAAACTGTTTTAATTATTGAAAAATGATACAAATTATAAAAAAAATTATAGAAATTGTAGAAAATTATAGGAATTAATAAAAAAAATACATTCAAATTACAAAAATCATTCTTCCGTATCACTATCGATGTAATTAAGACTGGGGTTTGATCTTGGCGGAGGATTCATTATCGATGTATACCATTCTAGACGTGGCAAGTACATATCTTCCCATTGTTTCGTATGGGGTGTTCGGTGGGTCAACCATAGCCCGTGTGCTGGTGGCATTGGATAATCCCCTTCCAGCTTAACATGTATGAAGTGGTTCTCGTTTACATGTGTAAGCGTTATGAACAATGGTTGTTGATTAGCCGGAGGACTTAGTATCGGGAAGAAAGTGGAACTCGCACCCATGGTTGTCGTTAACAGGTGCACCCCGATACCGTACGTTTGTGCAATAAGAAGTCCTGCATAGGGGAAGTCCATCCAGTGACCCCCCCACAACCGGACACTGAATCCCAAATTAGGCCCTGACGATGCGTGTAAAAATAACCTTTATCCCATGCTTCAAATATTGGGAACCAGATCGATTTGTTCTGATCCATTTCTTGAACAAGGTGCCTTCGAATGAGCCCCCATGAACTCTGTTCCATACCTAAGCCCACAGCCACAGACCGAAACCCACAATGACCGTCCGGCATCACATCTCGTATGCACGAGACGTACGGATGGAACACTAGCGGAATGTCATCCTGAAACTGTTCGATGATTCCCACGTACTCGTCCCCAATGATTAACGGAAAACCGTGAGCATCTCGTGTCTCTTTCTTCTTAGAACTCTTTGAACGGCTTAGGCTCGCTTTGGGTTTTTGGGACCTTATAACCGACTGTTGAGAGGCCTGTGACGGAACGTACGAGCTGTGACGAGGTTTGTCGTACTTACTTTGTCGGGAACCTTCAAAGCACGTGTTTGCATCACCGAATGAGCTTCTCCTCAATTCTTCATCTATACGAGAGGCCTCGTCCAACCTTTGTTGTACCTGCTTTGTTGTTGGTCGGCCACGAGTATTTTGTTGGACAACCGGTGGTTTCTTGGTAGATTTCTTTGGAGTCAACACCGCTTTAATCTTTGAAATCAGGCTTTTTTGCTGAGCTGGGGGGTGCGACTCTAATTGTTGTCTAACAATATTTAGCTCTTCGACCACGTCCACGTCATCGTCTATCAATTTACAACTTTGGAAGTTAAGTTTCCGCCAGAAGACGTCCACGTCTTCGAGTTGAATCGGACGCTCTGCACGGTTAAAAACAACATTGTTTAAGTCACATGATTAACGGAAATATATCACACAAGTGTTGTACGTTTAACAATTATTACCTTCAAGAATGTACTTTTCTATCCTACAAGCACAGGGCAACCCACAGCTGTGCCACATTTGGCAACCACATGATGAATGAAAGCACTCCAAGACATCTACCTTCCTAATTGCCTCGCCCCTCAACAAGTCAAGGGCTGTATGGGATACTTTTCCAAGTAGGTGTTGAAACAACGGGTGTTTGTGGTGGGTCATTCTTTTTTCGATGCTATCTCGAAAAGTCTTCCTTATTTCACCGAACTGTGTCTCAACTATATCATGGACACAACCAACTACACGGTCCAGCGAGCTCCTATCTTCAACGTATCTCTTTAAGTTGGCGTGTTGGCTCTCAACTCTGTTTGTGGTACGATTACCAAAGTTGCGCCTCTTATCAGTCCACGCAAAGGCGAACATCTCCTTATAGTCTTTTAGCCAGTTATCGTACACGTATTTGAAGACTCCTAAAACGTAAAAATAATTTAATAAAATTTGCATATGTGAGTCGTATGTTATTATAAAAACTTACTAGAACGTTTGCACTCCACAAGTCGTTGTCGCATGTTGCGCAAGTGGTACTCGTAGATGAGTATGGATGGAGACTCAATCAATGTCCCCCAGAATGACAAAAATTTCTTCCAGTCTTCGTCTGTGAAGGCACCCTTGCAGTGCTTCATAACATTCTGTTGTATGTGCCACCTGCAAAGAAGCCTGGAGGCGTTTGGAAATACTTTAGCACACGCGCCCATAAGGGCTAGGTCTCTATCGGTTAAAATCACACGTGGCTCCATGCATTCATCCAACATTGACTTGACCCTCTCAAGCACCCACACAAAGTTATCACCCCGTTCTTTACTAACAACGGCATGCGCGATAATAAACGATTTGTTGGTAGGCGTCATACCAACAATCTGGATAAAGGGCATATTGTATATGTTTGTCTTGTACGTCGCATCGATCAGCATGACGTGGGGGAATGCACGCCACATGTCTCTCGAGTACCGATGAAGAAAGAAGATCTCTGTTACGATCTCTGTTCCGAGTTCCTCCCGTGTCTCGTAAATAAAGTCGTTGTTTATCAGCTTGTTTTCTAGTGACTGCATGGGAGTCAATCCTTGTCTTTGTTCGGCTCTAATCTTCGCCACAACGTTTTGAACGTCTTTCAGAACATGAAACCTGTCGGGGTCCTGCTTCCTTATCGTTTGAAATATTTTGCGCGACTCCATGTTTTAAGCTGTCAGCTGCTCGATCAGTTTCATTTCGCTTGGAGTAAACCTTCGCACAAACGCGTGGGCCGACAGGTCCTCACAAAGTTCGTGGTTATGTTCAATTTTTCCGTCTTTAATCTCCCAGGTTTCATACGGGTGGTTTCGCACAGCCAGCAGGTAAAACGGGCAACCGGTTTTTTTGCTTCCGGCTTTTCTAAGTGTTGCTGTAGTCTGGTGCTCACCACCACGATCACATTCAAGCCATACCCTCCGGATTCTTCCACCGGTTTTCTTTGATCGACGGGTGACAATAACGAAACCATCCGCATTTGCTATTTCTTGTATCCGATTCTTTAGTTCATCTAAAGAGTTGAAAACCTGTAACATCGACAATAATAATAAATAATTTTAATAAATAATAATAATAATAATATTAATAATAATACTAATAATAATACTAATAATAATAATTAAATAATTAAATAATACAAAAATAGTAATTAATACTTGCTTTTTTAAGTACGGACTGTCCTGGATGGGAGGTGTCTCACCACCATATCTACCATATCCACCATAACCACCGTCTCCTCCGTATCCACTGTATCCACCATCTCCTCTGTATCCACCGTCTCCTCTGTATCCACCGTCTCCCCCGTATCCACCGTCTCCTCCGTATCCACCGTCTCCTCCGTATCCACCGTCTCCTCCGTATCCACCGTCTCCTCCGTATTCACACCCGTATCTATAATCCGGATACCCTTGTTGCGTCAGATAACTTGGTTGACAAGCATGGTATGAGTCATCTACAGGGGCTGTTTCATCAACAGGGGGATGATTGTTCAAATCTAGAAACGGTTTGTTTTGTTCTCCTTGTATACTAGACACAACCTCCTCTTGCTCATTAGAATCGGGAACGCAAGACTCCTTAAAAATAAAGAACCGTATCATCATTAGTAAATAATAAACTAAAATAAAAACTAATTAAAACATTTAAGTACCTGTACTGTTACCGGATCGCTTTCGGGCACTCAGTTCTCGCTATAATACTGCCCGAAGACATAGTTGCCGTCCCAGTATGATGACATTTCAACACTTCGGGATGATAAGAACACAAATTAAATGCCGTCCCAGAATGAAAGAAGAAGAAGCAGAATGAAAGAAGAAGAACAAGCAAATGTCTTAAATGTCGGATGCTCGGGACAAACCATACACTGTATGTTGCACTTTTTCATAAGCCTTCGACGCCTCGTATAGCTCTAGACCCCTCGTATACGTTTTTGTCACCTGTCGAAGACGCCTCGTATAGGTCTATACGAGGCGTCTTAATGCCTCGTATCCATCCCTCGTACAGACCTAGACTCCCCGTCTGATGTGACTGATTTGACATTGTGCTTTGGTGCAGAGATGGTCGGAAAAGTAACCCTATACGCCTCGTATAGGTCTATACGAGGCGTCCTGAAGGGTGTCAAAATAGGCATAAAGGTGTGTAAATATGTAGACCCATTTACAATTTACAAGTAAAAGAAATAATAATAACGAAGTGAGTTACAGCCACAGGGGCTTCATTTAATTTAAGAAGAAATTGACAATCTCAAGGAGCACAGTATGAGTTTTTTTTTTGAATGGTGAGCACAGTATGAGTTACAGCCTGGACCTTACGCAACCGGTACGGTGGCCGTCGGTGGCCGCCGCGCCGTGCCGTCTCTGGATCATTTGCTCTCTCTCTCTCTCAACTTTCAGCTCGTCTTCTTTCCGCAAACGAGAAACTTCCAAAACCCTAAGATTATTGTTGTATGCGAACCCTAATCGTGTGTTAGTGGACCACCAACCTCCACCGTCTCTAACCCTTTCTGACTTTCTCAGGCTCAACTCTAAGTAAAACCCAGTTTACTTTTGTTTTAAATATATGTGCCCATATTAACACCCAAACTCAGATCTGCTAGGCAGCAGCACCAGCGACAACACATTCCCGCTGGTAACAATCACTTTACTTTAATATCCAAACTGTTGTTCACCCAAAACCCTTATTTTCTTTTCTCATTCATTGCTTTTGTACTTAAGTTTCATTTTAAAACCTAAATTAGTTATTATGTTATTTGGTTCATTATGTTTCATTTGAAACCCTAAATTTGTTAAGTTTAGGCCGTGGGTTATTTGTATTTTTATGATGTTGATATAGGGTACTGTAGGATTATTACATGACTAAATTATGTTGATTAACATAGCTTCATTTTTATCAAGGGATCTTACTATTCAACTTTGAAAAAAGAAACAAATGTTACTTAAGAGGGTGTTTCAAACTATGAATAAAAAGTTAAAAGATCTAGGCATATACACATTGAACAAAAACCAAGTTAAGAGGCTCAAATTAGCCAACAAAAAAATCAATATCATATCATGTGTTACTAGTTTTCATATTTATATCTTTTCTTGCTTTTTGCTTTTAGCTTAACTGAACCACTCCTTTCAAACAGTCTCTTAACAAGTATATCCCAATTTGTTTGCACAGGTTTTGATTATGTAGTTGAGGTGTGTCTACCTTTGCTTATATCGCCAAGATCTTCATGTTTTGATGCCAGCTTGTCAGTAGATGATTGGTCTTCGCTGTCAGTAGATGCTGATGTGGATTCTTGAGGTTCGTTCTCATCTTAATCTTCATTTTCATTGGCTCTTTCTAAAGCATCCTTGTGATCTTTTTCTATCGACTACATCAAACTGCTTTACTGTTGGTGTTGTGTCATTGTTTTTGAACTTTTTTCCATTAACTAAAATTTTTGTTTTATATGATGTTTTAACTAAGATGAGGATAGATTGGTATGAATCTTTATTAGTTTTGTTTTTTATTTTTTATTTTTATTTCATCTGATTTTATTTTTTTATATATTTTTATTTAGAGTTAATAGCCAAAATGGTCCCTGAGGTTTGCTCACTTTTGCCATTTTAGTCCAAAATCCAAAATTTTTAAATCTGGATCCCTGAGGTTTGCATTTTGTTGCCATTTTAGGGCATGTTTGGCTAAGCTTTTCCAACCAACTTATTGGCTTATTGACTTATCAAGAAGCCAATAAGCAGTTTTTAGTGTTTGGCAAATGGAAAAGTGCTTTTTAAAATAACTTTTTGATATGAAGGAAGAAGAGTTTTTGAAAAGTTAAGAGATTGTGACTTCTTGATCAGCTTATAGCTTTTCAAACAACAAATTACCAATATACCCTTTATTTTTTAACATCCCTTATGAAAGAATGCCCCTTTTAGTCATTTTACATCAATAAGCTAAGCCAAACACTTTTTAAAAAACAATTTATTGGCTTATTGACTTTTCCCACCCCATAAGTTAATCCAAACATTTTTTTTTAAAACCCTTTTTCAAAAAGTCCTTTTCCCAAAAATCCTTTTTGACTTAAATAAGGTTAGCCAAACATGCCCTTAGTCCAAATTTCAAAAACACCCTTTTTTGACTGTTGCAACCAGCATATTTTGTCCTTTTGTGCAGGGGTATTTTGGTCATTTTTATGAGTTATTATAACAAACCCAGATCAAGAACCCAGATCATCTCTCTCAAAGCAGATCATCAAACAACTGAATCATCATCATCTTCTCAAACAACTGAACATCAACACCTGCAACTATGACGAATCAACAACACTAATTAACCCCTCTCTCTCTCCTCTCTATTGCCACAAGCACCACCACCACCTCCTCCCCCTTCTCACCATCGCCATCATCAACACCCACCCATCAACACCTCTTCTACTTCCATTCACGAAAATATCAAGTCAAAACCCTTGATAAAAACAAAAAACGAAAATATGAAAAAGAAGAATTAGAAGAGGCTCAGATCTGTTAATAATAATAAAAACAAAGAGGAACCAACCGTCATGGCTGCAAACATCGCGGCTGCTTCAACAGCCGGATATTACCCCGCCAAGATACGGTAAGTCTCAAGCATAGTCACAGAATTCCCCAAAATAGCACGAATTTCGAATTGGTACGTTTCGTATGGTAAGGAATTCGTATACGACCCAATCGCTATCAATTCGCGAATTTAGGGTTTGATTCGCCGTTTCAATTCGTTAATTTGGATCGTTCCAATTTGCACTACAAGGTGATTCGCGACCACATATTGAATTATCGACCACACAGCGAATCTCGATAGGAAAGAAGGAGAATACAGGTGCTGCAATATCGGCAGGAAATAAGGAGAATAGCGGCTGTGCGTAACTTGGGTTTCAACTTTAGGTTTAAATAAGTTTAGAAACTTTTAAGATTTAACCCCATATCTTTTACTACTTTACATTTAGTCCGTAAAGCTTTAAATTTTTACATATAAAGGGTAAAACTAGTTGTTTTATTTTAACATTTAACTCCCAATATCTTTACTAGTTTACATTTGCTCTACAAACTTATAAGTTTATACACAAAAAATATAAAATGAACATTATAAATGCTACACCGTACCGGAATAGCGTACCGGATCGTACCGAAATGAACATACCCTGTCCGTACCGAATTCGTGCCATCTAGCGAATCGCGAACCCGAACCGCGTACCCGAACCAGAGCGAACCACGAATTAGGTGACTATGGTCTCAAGCTTCACTCGATTCACTCAGACAACGAAAAAATCATCATCGCCTCTGGTCGTTGCTGTTGTACCTCATATCAAGTCAAAACCCTCTGATCGTTGTTGTATCATCATCGCCTCCGGCGAGGTTTAGAGAGAGAAAGAGAGGGTAAAAGCTATAGAGAGAGTGAAGAGAGAGAGTCAGGTGTGGTTAGAGAGAGAGAGAGGAGGTTCAGATAGTTGTTGTATCATCATCGCCTCCGGCGAGGTTTAGAGAGAGAAAGAGAGGGGGATATAGAGAGAGAGAAGAGAGAGTTGATCTGGGTTCTTCATCTGCTTTGAGAGAGATGATCTGAGTTCTTGATCTGGGTTTGTTATAATAACTCATAAAAATGACCAAAATACTTCTACGCAAAAGGACAAAATAGGCTGGTTGCAACAGTCAAAAGGGAGTTTTTGAAATTTGGACTAAAATGGCAACAAAATGCAAACATCAGGGACCCAGATTTTAAAATTTTGGATTTTAGACTAAAGTGGCAAAAGTAAGCAAACCTCAGGGACCATTTTGGCTATTAACTCTTTTATTTATTTAATTTATCTTTTTTTTTAGTTTTTCTATTTTTTAAATTGAAATTTAAGTTTTATTTATTCTAGTATTATTAGTACTTTTATATATTTTCATCCAATCCTATGTTGTCAAAAGCGACCTAGCCCGCGTCTAGGCGTTCGGGCGCAGTGAGGTGTGAGAAAACCGCCTAGTGGTGTCCCAGGCAAGGATTTGCGACTTTCTTGCAAAAGCGGTGCTCAGGCGAGCACCTTGAGATAGGCGTAGTCGCTATGGATAAGCATTTGGTACTGGGTACCGGTAACGGATTTTCAGTACTGAATTTTTTCAGTAGCGGTACTGGTACCCACTTTTTGGCATTTTCGATACCGATACTTTTAGTACAGAATTTTACCTTCTAATACCGGTACCGTACCGAACATTTTCGTTGCGGTACAGGTAACCAGTTTTGACGAATTTCGTTACCAGTACCACACTCATCCCTAGCAGTCACACATAGGTGAGCGCTTCCAATAAGTCAGGCGGCATGAAGAAGATCAAGAGAAGAAACAAACCTATTTTTGCTTTTTTTTTTTTCACAGTTGATAGACGATCGTACGCTCTCCTTTCTTTCTTAATAAAATAAAATAGCGGTGACAGAGATACCCTAAATTACTAAAAGACTTTTGTCGATTGGGCTTTACTTACTTTTGTTATTTTTTTGGGCTGGTTACTTTTTGCATGATAAATTATTTTTATTTTATCAGCTTTAAAATATCGTAATTCTTTAGAAATTCACTTTCTTAAGATGAATTATATATAATAAAATTGTATATGTGTAAAATTGTATTAAATATAATAAACTAATAATTGTCATTGCCTATTATATATATCTGTATATATTATTGCGCTTTTTGTCCCAGGCTAGCGCTTTTTTTTCGCCTAGGCGTTGGGCGAAGTCTTTGCGCCTTAAGTGGGCCGCATGCCTCTGACAACATAGATCCCATCCTAACCCGAATTGCATACCCGCCTAATCCACCTGAACTTACATTTGATTCACATCACTAGCAACCTCAATGGTAGTCTTGAGATCAACGGTTGTAAACCCAGCAAAATCGGTGTCGTTTCCAACCAACCTGTTAGCAATCATGACATTAGAAGCAGAGACAAAGAACCCATCATGCTAAAATCCCAGAAATACTCTCCAAAATTTGAACTCTTTGGCGGCGTGGTTTAGGATTCTGAGAGTTGATTCGAAGCAGTAAGGTTGGATGGAGCTTGGATCCGGATTTATAAGTGTAAAATATAAATACTTTCAATGAGAAAAAAGGTTATTTTTCCATTGAAAATCCTTGATTGAAAGCTTTAATTTGTTCATTTAAGAAATTAAGCTCAACATAAATAAATTAATTTTTTTCTACATCCAAGTTAGAAGATATGAGAATGCTTGTATATCAAAAAAGTGGGAATTAACACTTTAACAGATATGCTCACAATCTTATCTTGACACAAATCAAGCAAAATGAACCATATCACAATTCAGATTCTATAATAGCAATAACAAATATCTGTAAATTATCAAAAAGGTTTATATATTTCCATTGAGCAAGGATACAAAATATATACGCAATGAATCCTAACTAACTAATCTCTAATTATGGAAACTACAATTAAGGAAATTACAATCACTAGAAATATACACATAATAAAATCAAATTGTGAATCTAGACACCCCCACCATCATCTGAATATACATCGAGTATGGTAAATGAGGATGGTCGGATGTGGAGCATGATTGGCGGTTCCCTTAAGATAGCGGAGAATTCTTTTCAAGTAATTAAAATGAGGTTCCCGTGAGACATGCATGAATAAGCATACCTGTTGGACTGCGTATACAATATCGGATCTTGTAAAAGTTAGATACTGTAACACACCCGCAAGACTCCTATATAATGAACCATCCGGTAAAGGAGAGCCGAGCTCGGAACTAAGTTTTGAGTCGGTGTTAAATGGTGTACTGCACAATTTACAATTGGACACGTTTGCATGCGCTAGAATGTCATGAACATATGATTCTTGAGATAGTTGCAAACCAGTACTATTGCGGGTGACTTGGATGCCCAAAAAATGATGGAGATGCTCTAAATCAGTCATTGCAAACTCTCTAGACAAAGTTTTAATTATGCTTTGAACAAAATTGTTGTCAGAAGCCGTGATTATGTTATCATCAACATATAATACTAAGTATGTTGTAAAGGAACCTTGCTTGTAGACAGTGGCGGATCTTGCCCGTCAAACGTGCTAGGGCCGAAAGACACGGGCACTAAAAAAAGCCCGGGCAAGCCCGGGCCAAACATAGTATATATAAAAAATTCCGATCGAAATGCGGAAAATTAGCAATACGGCCGAAAAACTTGCCCGGGCCGTGGCCCTGCCAGAGCCCTATTAAGATCCGCCCATGCTTGTAGACAAAGAGAGACGTGTCACAAGACGCCTTACGAAACCCACATCTGGTGGTAAGTGTGCATGTCTATGATACCACGCGCGATGGGCTTGTTTAAGCCCATAGTGTGATTTGCGTAACTTGCAAAGTTACGAGGGATGTTGCTTGTTTACAAAACCTAGGTGTTGGAACATGTATACATTTTCATTGAGATCCCCATGCAAAACAACATTTTTGACATCAGGTTGGTGTATTGGCCAATCACGTGAAACTGCAAGATTAAGCATAATACGAATTATTGCGGGCTTAACCACCGTGTTGAAAGTGTCAAAGCAATCTATACCAACTTGTTGTGATTTCCCGTTGACAACAAGACAAGCTTTGTATCTATGTAATGAGCCATTAGCATGGAATTTATGGCGATATAACCACATGCAACGAATCACATGAGCACCATCTGGGCGTGGAACTAGCTCCCACGTATTGTTATCCGTTAAAGCCCTATATTCATCAGTCATGGCCACGAGCCAATTTGGATTAGTTTGAGCATTTATGTGAGAGTTGGGTATTGGGGAGATTGAGGTATGTAAGCTTATGTGAGTTTTTGGTTTGGTGATGCCATTTTTAAGATAGGTTGTCCTTGGGTGTGTGTTGGTAGGAAGTGGCGGTGGAGGAAGTGGTGTAGGAGGGTTGGGTGACGAGGTGTTAGACGGAAAGAAAGAGGCGTGGGTTGGACATCGATGAGTGGGTTGTCATTGGGGTGTAGGTGGACCGTGGGAGGGAGGATTGGGCTGTGTGGTGGAAGTGGGCCGGTGTAGCGGAGGGTTCGGAGTGGGCTGCATTTTGGAAAAGGGCTGTACTAAGAGAGTTTCGCGTGGTTAGATAAAGATATGTTGATTGAAGTTGTGGGAAGGAGAATGTGTAAGAATGAGAGATAAGAGGTCATTCTCAAGAGGAACATAGTTCCATAAGGGTTATGTGCACTTGAGAATGGGAAGGATGTCTCGTCAAACTTAACGTGGCGAGAGAAAAATGTCTTTCGGTAGATAGGTTACCACACCGGCATCCACGGTAATCCCCCGGATAACCGAGAAAGACACACAAGGAGGAGCAATGCCAAAGTTTTTTTAATCGAGTATTGATTTGGAAAGCAAGCACACCCGAAAACCCTTAGGTGGTCGTATGTCGGGTGAAGAAGGTATAAGGTAGCGGTAGGAATGTGGTGGTTGAGAAGTTTGGTTGGTAATATATTGTGGAGGTAGACAACGATGTGAAGAGCTTTTACCCAATATGCGGTTGAAATGGAAGCATGAGTGAGAATGGAACATGATCTAGTTAAATCGTTGGATCATTCGTTTGGCTTTTCCATTTTGTTTAGAGGTGTGAGGACACGAAATGCAAAAACTGTATGCCATGTGTAGAGATAATTTTTAAATATGTGGTTGTCAAACTCACCACCGATATCACAATTATCACACTGAAAAGCAACGTGGTGGGTTTTATTTGGTTATAAAATAACAATAAATTAAATAAGTAAAAAGACAAAACTGCCCCTCTTTTAACTGACTTTTTTTGACGAATTCGGCCCGTTTAGCTAAACGAGTAAACAGGTTCGAGGGTTCAATCTGAAATTTACCTGACCCATTTACGCTAAACGCAATACCAAACATATAGACACCTATATGGGTTTATTTTATTTCAAATCCTATGCAAAAAACAAATAACAATCTCATAACCAGTTGTATCTCATAACAAATTTCAAAGTTTAATAACATGAATCACAATAACAAAGCAATGTGATTCAAAACATACCGTATTAATTCCAATATTTACCGTAATTACATACATATAGCTTCTTCACTATCAACATCTTCCTCTTTCTCCCAATAAAAACGACAATGCTTAGACCATAGGGTTTTTGTAGTAAAGAACAAACTTTTACGGCTTAAACAGGTATCTAGAGTCAAATGTAGATCGAACTACATCATAAATTAGACGGTAATGCAACCTTATAAATATGTGTACTACCAAACCCAGCAAGCAGAGATAGTAATCGACATCGCCAAGAAACCCTTCTTGGCGTAACATACTTAAAAAGTGACTAAATACGAATGTTAACATCAACATAGAGATGATAAGAGTTGCAAGACTAGACATCAACTTTTTGGGTAGAGTTTGCATGGAAATATGTTTAGCGAAACGAGATGTGTTGATAGATGAGATGATGATAATCGTAGCACAAGACAACAAAAAAAGAAAGGACATCCGCTACAACAAAAACAAAAAAAAATGTTTTTGAATGAAAGACGTGAAAACCATTGTATTTGTCACCTGTTTGGCCATATTTGCCTAGAAAAGTAAAAGCTGTAGCAAATACAATGGATTTAATAAGTCTAGCATAAATCATACAAGGGTTATCTATTTCTTTTAACCATTTCTCGCCTTGATCAACTATATATTTGTGTTCTTTTGTGAACTACTCGTGTGGTGTCAAACAATCTTTGTTCTTACGTTCCATATAAGTAGAAAGAATCATAACCTCAACTTCTGCAACAAAACATACAAATGGTAAAATATTCTATACTCATTATAAGCATGGCCACATAGTTGATAGAAATATATACCTTAAACAATTCTAAATTCTCGCTGCACTTTTAAATCAACTCCCGACACCTCAAGTCGCTTTTGCTTTGCACACTTTCCAACTAAATGCAACATATCTTCCTTGTTCTGATCTACGGGGGTGATCAAATCATTCATGAAGCTTATCTTATACTGAATGTTGTAGATAACTTCGTGACGATGCATCATTGCAACGTGAAATATGCTATGACCGTTGTCTCCAAATGAGATCCGGGTATAGCCGGATGGGCTCAACTACAAATTTACAATTTCTAAATTCTACAGCAACAAAAGTATATGAGAATGGTATGATGCTTTTTGATTTTCTAAAGAAGCTGGCTTGTTGTCTTGCTCTACATCTTGAGGACCACGCAGTATATTATCAATCTTTTTCGTAGATTTTTTTCTGCAATATATCCCCAAATGAATTTTAGCAACTTTATCGGGTTATCTTTCTTTTCTAGGAATTCCCTTATTACCCATATGGGTGCAACTAAAAACAATAAAAAATGGAGTCAAATTAGATTTAGGTGACACTAGCATATCTCATGTATAATTTTAATTTTGTACACATAACATGTGATGAATATCATTAAGGAGAGGAAATCTTTACCTGACTTGATGATTCTATCGATGATGTTAGTACTTTTTTTAGGAAAGAGTTCAACGCCTATGGATGAATCTTTAAGTCCACTTTCCCTGCCAACTTCTGGATTCTCAATTTGAGATCGTTAAGGCGTAATAAACAGCTTGGAGTATAAAATTTTTACCCTTTTGATGGTTCTCGAGATTACATTTAGCTTTATGTTGCGAAATGCTTCCGGCTTCCGAGAGCTTGAACTTCGAGTACACTTTCAGTTCCAAGGTCGGGATAACTTTTCACTTATCTTTAGAGTGACATTTAAGATAGATTTGAAAACAACTTTGTGAGGGGCAAAATTTAGTTTGTTTTTTTTATAATAATAATATAATTATAACACTTATTTATTAGAGTTATTTATAAATAAGAAAATAACTAAACAACACATTCATATTTTATTAATGCTTACAAAGGTTCATAATTATGTATATGTAAAACAACGTAATTACTACCGATACAAACTAAAATGCTCATCAAACATACCATTCTAGACACATATCAGAAGCAACTAACCACGATTCTAAGGCATCGAACCACCATCACACAAATTATTAGAATGATTGTACATATATTTCACGACGTCCTCATTTAAACATGGGTGCGGTGTAAAAGGGCATCGTCTTTCCATTACCATCGACGATTGTTAGCAAGGTCTTGATCTTTCACCATAACTTTGATTGCTTTAATGTTTGCAGTTACAACTGCTAAATATAATGTGGTGTTGTAATTTTTGTTCCGTAGCTCAGGGTCAGCCGTTTGCATCCTTTCCACCCTTTATTTTCACAAGGAATTCGGCATGGTTTAGGACCCTTCACTTGGATTAAAAGGATGAGAACAAACTGCAAACACATACACACAATTCTTGACGATAAACTCTCAGTTTCTCTCTATGCTCTCATACTTAGACTGATGAACATTCCAACAATATATACTGTCCACTTTGACGAACTCCTTGTGACGAAGTTGATGGGTGACGAAGGTTCAACCTTCGCCACACACCCTCTTAGACGAAGGTTAGGAGTTCGCCAAGTTTGATGATGACGAAGGTTAGGACTTCGTCATCTATCAAACATAACAGAATTATACTAAGGCATTAATCAGTTAAGCATGATTACACAAACTCTAAACATAATGCACACTAGCATTAGGTTAAGATACAAATACAAAGACAAGGCGTCATACCAAGTAGGATAGGAGGATATCCGACTAGGTAGACATGACGGAACGTACAGACTCGATAACAAAAGACCGTTTAACATACAACAAAACAAGACAAGTTACAGACAAATAAATGCACTAACAAACTCCCCTTTGTCTGTTGCTTGGTCTTCGATCTTTGAATCTTCAATCTTAGTGTTTTGCGGACCAGGTGCTTCCGGCATGAATACCACGATAAAAGCAGAAACAAGCGACGTGTTGGAACAGTAAAGCTTGTTGAGCGTACTTGTCTTCATAGAAGATATCATGCCGAAACAGTTTGTTGATGTCAACCGCAGACATGTTGACAATCCACATCGGATCTAGCATGCGGAAGTTTTCCTGATCTTTAAATACAATCACCGCTTCATGCGTATCCGAATCGTAACACAATAACCGCATGTTCTCCAAGAAATTTTGTTTCATAGGCATCAGCGGAATTTTATCCATGACTTGGAGGCTGATAGATTAGCTTGTATCGACCCGTGTTGGTCTCTGAATCTAACGTATATTTGATCTGCTGATAGACCGGAAACTGCGGTTTGTATAGTTCATCTTTCCACCCGTTTCGACGATTGAACCTCAATCTCTTTTCGAACAAAGTTGCTCCAGCATAGTTTGAGCGATTAATCAGTTTCAACTTCGTTAAGGCAGCAACGTCATAGAATGGCAGAGATGAGATACTTAGCAACGAATTGAAATACTGGATGCCGTGTTCGCGCTTGATGGCCATAGAGAATATCCTTCACGAACATCCAGCTGAGTATCTTTCCATGTGGCTTTTCTTTTACGTACTGCATGTAATCAACTTGCGCTTACGGAGGAGTTGGTTTCTCGATCTTCGACCAAAAGCTTTTTCTCCATTCTTGGAATGCGTCTGTCGGATCGTCTGAAGAATCACGTTTATTAAATTGCTTGTTGATGTCTTCAAGATTCTTTTTCAGCCATTCTTCATCGAACGGATCAAACTCCGTTCCGTCAGCACGAACGTAAGTTGATTTACTCGATTCGCCTTCAAAAACTATTTCATCCAGATTCTCGCTGTCAACTATTTCTGGTTCAATTGGCATTTGATCAATCGCAGCATCATCAACTGTTTTCATTTCTTCCAAAGCTAGTTTCTGCTCATATGATAAATCATCCACCAACTCCCCTTCTTCTAAAAGTTCTCCAGATACAGGAGGTACAACATGTAAGACAATATCAGAAGAGCTAATAACATTCGAAGTACCAGCCATGTCACTTTCCACATAGGAAGTGCTTTCGAACATTTGCATTTCAGCTTGTGCACTACTTGATGTTCCTTGAGAAGATTTGACTTGTGGAGGCTGGTAATCTACGATCTGTGTAGATGTAGAGGCTGGAGGTTGTTGAGCTGCAGCTGAGGGATCTGGATTCCCTTGATCTTCAGAATCATGATCATGCTTCTTCAACACTTCCTGTTGCTTGCATCGTTCATCCCACAAAACAACACGTTTTCTGACGTTTTCGAAATTATTATTCATAGTCCTAACTCCATCAGCAATAGTTTTATTTCGACTGTCGTACCACGCCCTGATTTCACTATACTTTGCCTTGAGCGTTTCAGCAGATTGTTGAAGAACACCGCTGATTTGTCTGAAATGATTCATCTCTAACCCACGAGCATTATCAGCCGCTTTTAGCCTTTCATTTTCAGCTTTAAGTTGATCGATCTGATGTCTGTCGTTAGTGACATGCAAAAACCTAATTAAACTAAGTAGATAGTGTAAGTAGGGTATCGTATCCACGGAGAATTTGTGGTTAGCGTTAAAGAAATTAATTAAAACTAAACTATCTAAATTGGGGGTTTGTTTGTTTAATTGCAAAGAAAACACGATTTGTCACGAAAAGTGTTATCAAGATGAGAAGAAATAACCTCCACCCGGAATCCCGAATACCCGTTTTAATATAAAAATCTGTTTTCTGATTCAAAACACCACATAGACATGGCCTCGGAATTAATGAATTTGATTAGTTAATAGGGATAGTTTTTAAGATTCACTATGCAACCTAATAACCCGTTTATTTGTATCAACTACCCACCAATTTACTAACCCGCTAACAACGCAAGAAAGTTGCCAATACGCTTAATAAACGACAAGTAATTCATTCAAACACAAGAAACGTTTACCAATAATCCAACACAAGTGGTCAAGCTGTACCAGTTACAAGAATCAGAAAAACAAATAGTTATGTCAAACCGTGTAAACGTTCATCCGGGCGGAAGTCACTGAAAGATTTAGCCGCTCATGCTTGTCTTCACCGCATCAGTTGTCATCCGGAATTGGTTAAGCATCCTTCGAATGGCTTTGATAGATGGAATAATAATGCTGAATTCGTCCCCCGTGTTCCTCAAAACTGCCGTATGCCAACCCCCTTAATTCAGCCGTCTAAGTTGTGTATATATCCTCTCTCAAGAACCGTGTACCCCCAATATTCCTTCACGAGCCCTTCTTTTTAATAACATCACAGTTATATTTTAATGGGCTATTTAGCATGCATGATATTTTGTATTAGTATTGGCCCAGCATGTAATCTTTTAATCGCAGCCCCAATAGAATTAATCCACTGTCCACGTTCTTGGCCTGCAAAAGGAACACAAACTAAATTAAATCACAATAATAATAAAGTGCATTTAATTCCATAATGTTATAATTCATCCACTTCCAAGCTTACGTAGATATGTAATTAACTCCACAATCTCAATTAATTCCAAATTAATTACACCACTCTCTAAACATTAACATAATTTATTTCTTGTTAGAACTTTAAATTTATCATTTTAGCTCAAACTCTTGCTAACCCACAAAAATGCAAAAACCACTAACAGTAATATATTTTAGAACAACACTGGTGCATTTATAACATAGTTAATTACGCAGCAAGTGTACCTAAAATGCACCGATCAAATCCCCGCACTTATCTTTTTTCGTCCCCGAAAAAATTATTCACAATGGAATCACAATCAAAACAAATGGCTTTCAATATATTCAATTATTTTATTAGAACAAATCTAACCACATGTTAACCAAGCTTGTGAATATACTGTCCACTTAAACCCAACCGCCGGTCTCGAAGCCCTTATTTTCGATCTATTAAGTTCAAGTAATTTATAGTCATCTATGGATCCCACACTCAAAAGACTACGACTCCACCTATTCCCGTTTCAAGCTTATGAGATTAAAAGATTTATAATCTACCGCCTTATATAAAAAACTCTTATGTTAGTCCGATTAAACTTTATGATGGATGAATGGATGATATTGTGAGCTTACATACTTTTGTATACGATCAGTTCAGCGGACATACGCCATACGAGTCACCATCCCCATGGTTAATGCCATAAACTTCACGTTTTTTTTTTTCATATATAACTCCACCTAGAGGGTATGTACCGCATGAGTGGCTATCCCCGCGGCAATGCCATAGGCTTTGTTTTTTTTTGTTTTTTTTTTTTTTACATGTGCTCAGATGAATGGATGGAATGTTTTTTTTTTTGGGCGCCACACTGTTTCGGATTTGTTTTCACAAAAAGAAACAGGTGTGCCAGTTTAATCGGAAAAACTTATAAGTTTTTTACTTATGACGTATCTCTTGTACTTTCCACAGTTTCAGCTTTATCACAGCTCCTAAGGCGGGAACCCACAAGACTCCTATTTTAAGGTATTTTATATCAAACCTAAGGAACCTTTCAACCAGCTGGGCCTACCCACATATCCTAAGTTAGACGTGTGACCGATTATTTATTATCTCATATATATAGTAATCGAAAACCACTGATTTAATTACACCTATCATTTTCCATTTTTGTGCGAAAACCTTTACAGGACATTTTCTAATTTTTTCATTTTTATGGATTTTTGATTTTTTCATTTTTTTTAACTCAAAACTACGACTGAACTAACTATGACACGACAACCTAAACTAGACACTAGTTTCCCCCTCCCCACACTTATTTCCTTCATTGTCCTCAATGAAGAAGGAAACTACGACTCAAACAAACTGAAAAATAAACATAAAAATAAAAATACAACAACAACAAATGGAACAGACTCCCCTGATTTGACGTGGTTGGATCCTTTGAGCCTTGTTCCACGGCAACCGTATAGCATTTCATTCGCGGCTGCATTCGACATGGGATGCTTGTCTTGACTTAACTCGAATCACTTTCGTCCAAATGGAGATTGAGTATGGACAAAAGCGATCGACCCTGCAAAATACAACTCACAAGCTCCAAACATAGGTTAAACGGTTAGTAAACAAAGAGAGACGAGCACAACAAATCTCACAATCGGCCCCACTTTTCGCTCAACTTACTTACCTCGACACTAATCATCGTCCTATCCATTCGCACATCTTAAACAATCACCGACTATAATGCGAATTCTATCAACTTCTTTTGATACCCTTTAACTTTTCAATGAGTGCACCTGTACCATTTATTCGCTCATATGCCCTTTCCTACGGTACTAGGCATCCGGTACATATTCAATATTCATAACTAACTTGCAACCTAAACGCGCTTCGTCAAACCACACAATCTATCGCGACCTATGTTCGAACCCAAACCTTTTCTTAATGCAACATCAGGCTCGCTAGTTTCATGTTCAAATAAGCACAGAACACCTTATTTCATTTATCTACTTCTACTTACAAATTTAGTGCATCTACGCGACACCTATTAAACCAAACACATTCCGCCTTGCTTTTTACTACAATTTCAACCTGCGGCATCCTAAGACCTGTTTTAAAAACACCTCTCAACTAAGCATCAAACTATCTCACAATTACATTCAATACCCATTTAACAAACTCACATCAACTTAAACAGAAACTCTTATAATTCTAAACTTAACCTCCCAAATTTGAAATTCCTGACCCATCTCTTCCCACTCAACACAAACAAACTCAATACCCACATATCAGTCTTCAGAATTTCAATAAATCAATAATAACTTTCAGCATCAAACAATGAAAAATGCAAACTTCATACCCGGATTCCTTTGAATTGACAATAGACAAATTAAGAATCTCTCAATCGAACAAGTCTGGTAGTTGCTTGAATGTCGACGGTGGTGGGACGGTGATTAGGTGGTGTATGGGTGTACGGTGGAAGATGGAGGTGGAAAATGGTTGTTGTTCGCTTTAAACGGAGATGGTGGGTTCAGTGGTCAGCAGTGGTGTAACAGAGAAGTGGGTAGGGATCGCCGGCCGTCATCGGTGAGATAGGTGACGATGGTGTAGATGGTGGTCTCCGACGGTGGTAAAAGAGGTGGTGGTTGTGGGTAATCGGTAGGGGTGATCGGTAGATTAGGAGAGAGAAGGTGAGGTGGCCGTCGAATACAATGGTGGTGATAGGTCGGAGATGGTTGTTAGGGATTGTTATTCGCCGGAGAAGAAAGGGAACAGGAGAGAAGAGTTTCAAATACACCTGAATCAGGTGACCTAATCTAAATTTGAGACATGAAAAAGGTTTTTATTTGAGCGTTTTAATAAAAAAAACGTTGACTTTTTGACTGAACACCCAGCGACATGCGTAAGAAAAGAGAGGGTTCTCCCGCGACACGCCTATGGGACATTTTTCCAGCAGAAACACTCAATTTTTAGGGTTCAATGCCTTAGAAAATATTTTCCTTTTTCCATGTTTTCACTTTCCAATCCTCTCAACTGAATTTTTATGATAAATTTATAATCAGAACATACCTGGGACTCCTCTTTTCATGAATTTCCTTCTCCGAGCAACCTCGTTTTCCTGAAATACTCCGAAAATATACCGAAAATGCTCCAAAAAGTAATTAGTTTTTTTTTCCTTGGGCCGATTTTTATGTAAAGTTATAATCAATTTGCCCTATCCCCCAAACAAATGTGCATTGCCCTCAACTGCACTAAAGCTTAACCAAACCTCGTGGACTTCCCCACACTCGAACGATTGCACGGTTTGACACAAACTAAACTAAACTAATACGAAAAATAAAATAACCGACAAACCTTAGGCTGCCTCCTAAGAGCGCTAAGTTTTAGATCTTCAGCCAGATCATACTTGCAATCTTCAAGGTGGTTCAAAGATCGGCTCACCTCCAGACTTCTCTAAATCAATTCGCTTCGCATAGTCGGAAAAGTTTGCCGCTTCATAACAGTTATGATCGAACTCGGCCTCATTGCCCCGAGCATTTCCATCATCAGGCGGTTTACCTGTTTTTCCTCTTTTCTCCACCTTCACTTTTTTCACCGATTCTTCGTTTATCTCACCTTTAGACCTGTCAAACTCAACACCTTTCTCATCAGTAGCAACTGCTTCATATAAATTAATAATTTCGTAAGTAATAGATTTTGAATAAACATTAAAAATCAACTTACGGTTTTCAAAACTCATTGTAATCAATCCTTCTCTGCAGTTGATTTAAGCATTGGCGGTATTCAAGAACGGACGTCCCAATATAACCTTTTGTTGCTTGTTCGTCCTCGTGGGTGCATAATCCAACACTAAAAAGTCGATCGAATAATAAAACTCACCCAGCTGGATCTTCACATCCTTAACTACCCCACGCGGTTGTTTCCAAGTGTCATCAGCCAAAATTACATTTTTATCAAAATCATGTAAAGGACCAAACTCGTGTTGGTCAAACAAGTTGCCTGGTAGAATATTCGTGCTTGCCCCATAATCCAACAACGCCTTGTGGATTTTCAGCTTCCCTACTTTAATAGGCACATGCGGCGCTCCTAATTCACTTTCTTCACCTCCGTCACTTATACCTGCAACTACTTTGGAAGAAGCAGTAAGATCTGTATTAACAATATCAGAATTAGGAATGGTACTTACCGAATTAACTCTTGCGTGATGTTGCGGATTCTTCGTGGTGTCACTCGGTAACTTCCCTGGATCTTTTCTCACCTCCTTCACATCAACTGCCAACTGAGCAACTTGCTTTTCTAAGGATTGATATGCTTTAGCTTGCAATTCTTGATCCTTCTTGATTTGTTTAAGTAACTCCATCACCTCGCTATTGGAAACTTCGCTTTGATTGTTGGATTTGCTTTGATCTTGGTTTTGTTGGTAGGTCCTTTGATTTCCCGGGTTATAGCCTCCTTGGTTGTAATTTTGAATATTGTATCCCGGCTGTCTATTCTGGTATTGCTGACCTCCCTGATTTGGTACCTGAAAATTTGGATTTAACTGATTAATAGTATTACTGTACCTAAAATTAGGGTGATTACGCAAACCTGAGTGATATGTGTTTGAATTCATATCATATCTCTGTTGATCACCATAGACCATGTTCACGTCCTCCTCAGCCGCTACAAACTGAACCGGGCAAGCATCCAAAGTATGACCCAACTCGCCACATGAATCACAAACCGTAAAGGTTTGTGCCGCATGCAATGCATCCCGTCCGCCAAGACCCTTAAACTTCGCTAACTGGCGTTCCAACGCCTCCTTTTCTCTCTCTAGCTGAGCAACCCTTGCATTAGAGGCTCCCGCACTTGATGGTGCCACAATCGGATACTTTTTATTCCTATCCGATTGTGCTTGCCTCTTTGAATCCCCTGCAACAGTATCCAAATACTCCCCGGCAACGGCGCCATTTTGATGTCTGTCGTTAGTGACATGCAAAAACCTAATTAAACTAAGTAGATAGTGTAAGTAGGGTATCGTATCCACGGGGAATTTGTGGTTAGCGTTAAAGAAATTAATTAAAACTAAACTATCTAAATTGGGGGTTTGTTTGTTTAATTGCAAAGAAAACACGATTTGTCACGAAAAGTGTTATCAAGATGAGAAGAAATAACCTCCACCTGGAATCCCGAATACCCGTTTTAATATAAAAATATGTTTTCTGATTCAAAACACCACATAGACATGGCCTCGGAATTAATGAATTTGATTAGTTAATAGGGATAGTTTTTAAGATTCACTATGCAACCTAATAACCCGTTTATTTGTATCAACTACCCACCAATTTACTAACCCGCTAACAACGCAAGGAAGTTGCCAATACGCTTAATAAACGACAAGTAATTCAAACACAAGAAACGTTTACCAATAATCCAACACAAGTGGTCAAGCTGTACCAGTTACAAGAATCAGAAAAACAAATAGTTATGTCAAACCGTGTAAACGTTCATCCGGGCGGAAGTCACTGAAAGATTTAGCCGCTCATGCTTGTCTTCACCGCATCAGTTGTCATCCGGAATTGGTTAAGCATCCTTCGAATGGCTTTGATAGATGGAATAATAATGCTGAATTCGTCCCCCGTGTTCCTCAAAACTGCCGTATGCCAACCCCCTTAATTCAGCCGTCTAAGTTGTGTATATATCCTCTCTCAAGAACCGTGTACCCCCAATATTCCTTCACGAGCCCTTCTTTTTAATAACATCACAGTTATATTTTAATGGGCTATTTAGCATGCATGATATTTTGTATTAGTATTGGCCCAGCATGTAATCTTTTAATCGCAGCCCCAATAGAATTAATCCACTGTCCACGTTCTTGGCCTGCAAAAGGAACACAAACTAAATTAAATCACAATAATAATAAAGTGCATTTAATTCCATAATGTTATAATTCATCCACTTCCAAGCTTACGTAGATATGTAATTAACTCCACAATCTCAATTAATTCCAAATTAATTACACCACTCTCTAAACATTAACATAATTTATTTCTTGTTAGAACTTTAAATTTATCATTTTAGCTCAAACTCTTGCTAACCCACAAAAATGCAAAAACCACTAACAGTAATATATTTTAGAACAACACTGGTGCATTTATAACATAGTTAATTACGCAGCAAGTGTACCTAAAATGCACCGATCGCGATCTCGGCTTGTTGGCGTGCTATAACAGTTTGTTGTTGTTCAACAGTGGACTTCAACGTATTTATTTCCACCAGTTGACTGAGTTGATCATTCTTAGTGATCCTGATGAAATCGGTTTGCCTTTGTATACGATCTGCAGCAGCTTCAAGTTGAGAAAATAAGAAGTTGTTCTTTTCATCTTGAGACATTTCAGAGAATAGCCTTTGACGTTCAGAACTAGGCTGAGATGTAGTCGCTCTGATTACAGAAGCCATTGATCTTTGTGGAGCAGCTTGAGGAGTTACTGTTGGAGTTTCAGGAGCCGATATAACCACAGGAGGTGGTTGAGTAGCTGTAGTAGGTGGTTCTGTAGACCTCGGAGGAGACGGCACCATTGTAGAAGCTTCTTCAGCTGTGAATCCAAGGTTTGGATCCATTTCAGCTTCCTGTATAGGCTCTTTAAGAACGGATTGCTGAGCAGACGAGGAAGTACCAATGTTCTTTCTAGCTTTCTTCTTGCGAAGGACAACCGTTTTCTTTTTCTTCAAACGTTCGGTCTCAGTATCCGACTGAACATAATCAGTATCTTTTTCAGATTCTTCAGTTTGTATTCTACGAATGCTTCGAACACCACGATCATCTGTGAAGAATTCATAACCAGGTTCTGGTTGATTGTCATCAGACGCAGAACCTTGTTCATCACCACCTTCAGCACCAAGTGCGCTAGCTATTGTAGCACCCGCATCTCCTCCATTACCACCATCACCTCCTTCATCATCATCACTTTCAGAAGAATCACCATCCGACTTCATACGCCCAAACTTATCTTCCTTCATTTTCTCTAACTTGGGTTCCTTATCATCTGACTGGCTGTCGTCGTGACGCCATTTGTCATCAGCAGGAGCCACGTATTCTTTGTTCGCCAGAGCACCAAACATCTTTCGAGGAGGGTCCGATTCTTTGTATTTCTTAGCAGAGAAACCCTTGAATATCCGTAACGAGTTTTCCAGCATAGCATCGATCTTAAGAATGTCGTTAGCAGCCTTGGGAAGATCCGGATGGTGAACGTTCATTATCATTTGCATAAATCTCGGATACATCCAGAATTTGTTGCCGGACGTACGAGTTCCTGTTCTCCTCAGATTGTCTTTCATGTTGGCGAATAAAAACTTTGAAATGCTGTAAGGTTTGTTCAAAACCAGCGCGACCATCAACCCCACGAGATCATTCCCTGCCATATAAATAACCTGCACGGCTTTTGCTTAAACATTGAATAAGTACGTACAGCAAGACCTTGTACCGTAGTGGCAATGTAGCTTTGTTTATTTGCCCAGCAAAGATATCGCCAGTGCACTTCATTCTCAGTAGGCAGCCACGCGTGCACATGATTGGAATAGAAAACGGAGCATCGACATCATCTTGCAGTTCCAAAACAGCGTTAAGAATCTCAGGAGATACATCTACATTCAACTGATGAACCTGCCCTTGTATAACTTCCTTCCCGTCAACTTTTATGATTTGCGCAGTTTTCCAGAAAGCTTTAATAAGTGACTTGTACACAGGTGTCGAGAATGTAACGGCTTTGTTAATACGAGATTCCCTGAGCCATTGCGTAATCTCCTTGTAATCGTCAACCTTTCCTTCGGGATCTAAGAAAGAAACCATATTGTGTCGAGGTTCGGACATTATTGTTTCTTCCGTTTTGTTCGTTTTCTTTGTGGCGGGTTTTCGCTTTTGAGCTTTCGGAGCCATTCTGTGTATGAAAAATACGCGCAATGAGACCAAAATATATAACATTTATAAAATACATATATGTATACACATTTTATGTTCATTGTAAACATTAATCATGTATATATATACACATTGTTAACATGTTATACATTTGACAAACTTTGAAAATTTACTAAGTATGGAAATGACGAAGACTGGTCCATTGTGACGAAGGTAGAATACCCTGTTACGAAGTTTGAAGCTCTTTGACGAAGTTTGAAACTTCGTCGCTTATGTATGACGAAGGTCAAATGTTCAAATGTGACGAAGGTTCAATGGTCAAACAGTCAACGTTAGTCAACGTTAGTCATCGTTATTTAAGGTTCGTCGTGCACAGTTATGACGAAGTTTAAACTTCGTCATTTGGGGTTAAAGTTCGCCGTCTCTTGGTTCAATTTGGTGATTTCGTCAAAAAGTTGGGTTCGTCGTCTGGTGTTAAAACCCAGTTGATTAAACACCAAACTTTATCAAACAATCAGCAAAATAACATCAAATTGCCTACCATTTTGACACAAATACCAGGTGAGTTTGAAACCATCTCAAAGACACCATTTAACCAAACCTTATTTTAACCAATGTTAAAAACAGAAACAACCAAAAACCACCCAGTATCAAACAACATAGTCACACCCCTTGTTTGAATCAAAAACACCCCTGTTTCATCGGTTAACAACTCAAATGAAAACCCAGTTAATTTATACTCATTGCCGACAATTTACCGAATATCAAACAATCAATATAATACAAAGCATCAAGACATTAAATATGAACAAACCCAAACCCCTGTTTAATACCCGAAACAAAAACCAAATAAAAACCCAGATATATACACAATATACATACAACACTTATCACAATCTAACATTTCAAAAACCTTGTACAGAAAAGAAATGGAAAATATGAACAGATACATGTATGAATGATCAAGTATCATCGAGTCCCAAATAGTTTTATAAGCATCCGGACAAAAACAGTGGATTCAATCAGGTTTAGATCAAGTTTTTGACGCATTTGAGTACCTTAGATTGTTAAATTATCAAGGAAATCAAGAGAAACTTGAAGTCGGTTAAAGGGGGTATCCGCGGAGAAGATGGATGAACAGTACGGGGTTGTGTAAAAGTGATATTGAAAACTGATGTCAATAATGCACATGGGTCCCCTTTATATATCCTGGACCCACGACGAAGGTTCAACATGCGACGAAGGTTAAAGTGGGCTCGACGAAGTTTCATGTTGGGCTTGAAACATTTAGCCCAAAACCCATTTTGACGAAGGTTAAACTTCGTCAACCATTTAAGGTTCATCGAAAACCAAATGAGGTCTGTGTTGACCAGTCAACACAAAAACACATTTTGATTAATTTTGAACAGATTTTACATTTTGTTAGTTTTTCCAATTTGCAAAAAGGACATTTTATGAAGTGAAAACACAAACAATTCGGTTTCAGGCTTTTCGGCATAAAACTTCGAGTTACCACTCCGGCTAATCAAAATAAGCTTTACAACTTACACTACAACAGAAATTAAAATGCGAAAAACTAACGAAAGACAATAACATAAAGAAACTGTACAATAATCAATCTTTTTGCGAGTTTCAAGGTAAGAGAATCATTACCAGCTTACGGTCTTTGTCAAAACGGTTTATGATTTCTGTTTAAAGCTTTAGATAAGTATCCTACCACAATTATCGGTATTGTTATCCACATAAGCTCAACTTATCAGATGTAATCAAAATTAGGAGATATGATTTACGGTAAGGGTTATACTTACTTGTCGGTGTTCATCCACTCACGATACATTCCCGTATCAATGTATGCACGAGAGTTCATCTTACCGGTGAGTTTACCGCTTATCATCTGTTTGACCGTATAAAAGAATGTGAGAAACTCACTTATTTTGATTTGAAAACAAGCCCTATGTGAATGAATCACTTATTGATGAGGAACTTGATTTTCATATGCATGAGGGCACTGGAGCAAGTCTGTGAACATGTCAGTACATCGTACAGCAAAGAGACGAACTTGACTCCCGCAAGAAAGCTGTGATATATTATCACTTATTTTGTTTGGACATGTGATTGTTGATCACTTATTGAGGTCGTATGCAATATGTACACGTATGTATAGTATCATGGAAGATCTTAGACTTCGTCTCCGTTATTTTTCGGTTTGATACAACCATGATACCCAGATGATAAGACAACATACAGACCGAATATTTCAGAAACTCGGCAATCTCTCAAACGAAATTTCGGTACCAAGACCATATGCCAATGAATGGTTCCCACCTGACTTGAAGTCTGTTAGGTTTATATCATCCTACACATTTTAGTCTGATTGTGAGCCTACCGATACATCGTTAGTAAAGCTACTTATCATTTTTCAATTTTTCTTTTTCTTTTGACCATATTGACAGACCACACCAGTGTATATCATCACTTTCCCTTCTTTTCTCCAAGAAACTCATTTTTGATTTTCTATTGTTTTTGAATTTTTGATTTTTCAAACTTAAAGACAGAAAGTAAACGACATATTTTTTAATTTTTGAATTTTTATCATGTTTTTGTATTTTCTGAAATTTCTCCCCCTAAAATTCGAAAAGATAAGTAAACTGAATATCTTTTTGGATTTTTGACGCTTAAGAAAAATATTTACAAAAACGATCAGCCGAAAGAAGTTTTACTCTTGTTTCACCTTAATTCCATTAACCAACAAGAGATAGTCAAAACGAGATTTTTCAAAGGCTTTTGTAAAGAGGTCAGCACGCTGTTCATCAGTATGGATTTTAACATCGATAAGTCTTTTGTCAAAACAATCACGTATGAAGTGATACTTAATTACGATGTGTTTGGTCTTGGTGTGTTGGACAGGATTTCTAGTGATAGATAAAGCAGCAGAATTATCAACAAAAATAGAGGTAGATAGGAATTCAAAACCGTAGTCGCGCATTTGTTGCTGAATCCACAGTACTTAAAAGAAACAACTTGATACTGCAATGTATTCCGCTTCACAAGTTGAAGTAGCGACACAAGTTTGTTTCTTGCACTGCCACGTGACTAGGCGACTTCCTAAGAATTGACATCCAGCCATTGTGGATTTCCCATCTATTTTTCATCCGTCGAAATCTAAATCACTAAAAGCAACCAAGTCAAAACTATCATCCTTAGGGTACCAGAGACCGGTGTCCGGGCAACCCTTCAGATTGCGGAAAATCCTTTTAACAGCTCCAAGATGAGATGCTTTTGGGTTGGCTTGATATCTTGCAAGCAGGCACGTTGGATACATGATGTCAGGCCTTGATGCCGTGAGATACATTAAAGATCCAATCATAGCGCGATAATAAGAAGAGTTGACACTTTCACCCTTCAGATCCGGTGTAATCCCGTGATTAGTCGGAAGTGGGGTGCCTATGGGCGTCGCTTCGGACATCTGGAATCGGCTCAAGATGTCTCCAATACGTACCCTATCCTTGTTTATCATAAACACTATTCAGCACATGGTCCTTTGCATGTTATGTTTCGCAAGGAATTTGGAGAAGCATATCCAAGGAAGAAACCTTCGATAGCTTTTGTGCCAAACTTACCGTCTGTATCAATCATAGTACATGGGCCTCCGAAAGGTTCTAAGTAGGAAAGATCCGGTTTCCTTCTGTGCAATAGTTCGAAACATGTCTTGCCGTGCCTCTTGACTGTAAGAACTCTATTCAATGTATAGCATGCAGTAGCCACAGCCTCCCCCCAGAACTGAACGGGAAGTTTCGACTCTACCAACATCGTTCTAGCAGTCTCTATAATCGTCCGATTCTTCTTCTCCGCGACACCATTCTGTTGTGGAGTGTAACGAGAGCTGTACTCATGAAGAATACCCTTTGACGTACAGAACTCATCCATAACATGATTTTTGAACTCGGTGCCATTATCACTGCGGATCCTCTTCACTTTCAAAGTATATAGATTTTCAAGAAGAGTAAGAGGATTCTTGAGGATTTCAGGAGTATCACTCTTGTGTGCCATAACCGATACCCAAGAAAATCTGGAGTAGTCATCAGTAACTACTAGACAATAAGCATCACCAAAGGTTATCTTATGTTTCATAGGTCCGAAAAGGTCCATATGAAGACGTTCCAAAGGCATACTAACAGTGTTGACTTTCTTCAGCGGGTGGGATTTCTTCGTTTGCTTTCCCTTCTGGCAAGAAACATAGATATCTTGAGCCGATTCCAGATGTCCGAAGCGACGCCCATAGGCACCCCACTTCCGACTAATCACTGGATTACACCGGATCTGAAGGGTGAAAGTGTCAACTCTTCTTATTATCGCGCTATGATTGGATCTTTAATGTATCTCACGGCATCAAGGCCTGACATCATGTATCCAACGTGCCTGCTTGCAAGATATCAAGCCAACCCAAAAGCATCTCATCTTGGAGCTGTTAAAAGGATTTTCCGCTATATGAAGGGTTGCCCGGACACCGGTCTCTGGTACCCTAAGGATGATAGTTTTGACTTGGTTGCTTTTAGTGATTCAGATTTCGGTGGATGCAAAATAGATGGGAAATCCACAACGGCTGGATGTCAATTCTTAGGAAGTAGCCTAGTCACGTGGCAGTGCAAGAAACAGACTTGTGTCGCTACTTCAACTTGTGAAGCGGAATACATTGCTGCATTAAGTTGTTGCTCTCAAGTACTGTGGATTCAGCAACAAATGCGCGACTACGGTTTTGAATTTGTATCTACCTCTATTTTTGTTGATAATTCTGCTGCTTTATCTATCACTAGAAATCCTGTCCAACACTCCAAGACCAAACACATCGAAATTAAGTATCACTTCATACGTGATTGTTTTGACAAAAGACTTATCGATGGTGTTAAAATCCATACTGATGAACAGCGTGCTGACCTCTTTACAAAAGCCTTTGAAAAATCTCGTTTTGACTATCTCTTGTTGGTTAATGGAATTAAGGTGAAACAAGAGTAAAACTTCTTTCGGCTGATCGTTTTTGTAAGTATTTTTCTTAAGCGTCCAAAATCCAAAAAGATTTTCAGTTTACTTATCTTTTTGCATTTTAGGGGGAGAATTTCAGAAAATACAAAAACATGATAAAAATTCAAAAATTAAAAAATATGTCGTTTACTTTCTGTCTTTAAGTTTGAAAAATCAAAAATTCAAAAACAATAGAAAATCAAAAATGAGTTTCTTGGAGAAAAGAAGGGAAAGTGATGATATACACTGGTGTGGTCTGTCAATATGGTCAAAAGAAAAAAAAATTGAAAAATGATAAGTAGCTTTACTAACGATGTATCGGTAGGCTCACAATCAGACTAAAATGTGTAGGATGATATAAACCTAACAGACTTCAAGTCAGGTGGGAACCATTCATTGGCATATGGTCTTGGTACCGAAATTTCGTTTGAGAGATTGCCGAGTTTCTGAAATATTTGGTCTTTATGCTGTCCTATCATCTGGGTATCATGGTTGTATCAAACCGAAAAATAACGGAGACGAAGTCTAAGATCTTCCATGATACTATACATACGTGTACATATTGCATACGACCTCAATAAGTGATCAACAATCACATGTCCAAACAAAATAAGTGATAATATATCACAGCTTTCTTGCGGGAGTCAAGTTCGTCTCTTTGCTGTACGATGTACTTACCTATTCACGGACTTGCTCCAGTGCCCTCATGCATATGAAAATCAAGTTCCTCATCAATAAGTGATTCATTCACATAGGGCTTGTTTTCAAATCAAAATAAGTGAGTTTCTCACATTCTTTTATACGGTCAAACGGATGATAAGCGGTATACTCACCGGTAAGATGAACTCTTGTGCATACATTGATACGGGAATGTGTCGTGAGTGGATGAACACCGACAAGTAAGTATAACCCTTACCGTAAATCATTTCTCCTAATTGTGATTACATCTGATAAGTTGAGCTTATGTGGATAACAATACCGATAATTGTGGTAGGATACTTGTCTAAAGCTTTAAACAGAAATCATAAACCGTTTTGACAAAGACCGTAAGCTGGTAATGATTCTCTTACCTTGAAACTCGCAAAAAGATTGATTATTGTACAGTTTCTTTATGTTATTGTCTTTCGTTAGTTTTTCGCATTTTAATTTCTGTTGTAGTGTAAGTTGAAAAGCTCATTTTGATTAGCCGGAGTGGTAACTCGAAGTTTTATGCCGAAAAGCCTGAAACCGAATTGTTTGTGTTTTCACTTCATAAAATGTCCTTTTTGCAAATTGGAAAAACTAACAAAATGTAAAATCTGTTCAAAATTAATCAAAATGTGTTTTTGTGTTGACTGGTCAACACAGACCTCATTTGGTCTTCGATGAACCTTAAATGGTTGACGAAGTTTAACCTTCGTCAAAATGGGTTTTGGGCTAAATGTTTCAAGCCCAACATGAAACTTCGTCGAGCCCAATTTAACCTTCGTCGCATGTTGAACCTTCGTCGTGGGTCCAGGATATATAAAGGGGACCCATGTGCATTATTGACATCAGTTTTCAATATCACTTTTACACAACCCCGTACTGTTCATCGATCTTCTCCGCGGATACCCCCTTTTACCGACTTCAAGTTTCTCTTGATTTCCTTGATAATTTAACAATCTAAGGTACTCAAATGCATCAAAAACTTGATCTAAACCTGATTGAATCCACTGTTTTTGTCCGGATGCTTATAAAACTCTTTGGGACTCGATGATACTTGATCATTCATACATGTATCTGTTCATATTTTCCATTTCTTTTCTGTACAAGGTTTTTGAAATGTTAGATTGTGATAAGTGTTGTATGTATATTGTGTATATATCTGGGTTTTTTATTTGGTTTTTGTTTCGGGTATCAAACAGGGTTTGGGTTTGTTCATGTTTAATGTCTTGATGCTTTGTATTATATTGATTGTTTGATATTCGGTAAATTGTCGGCAATGAGTATAAATCAACTGGGTTTTCATTTGAGTTGTTAACCGATGAAACAGGGGTGTTTTTGATTCAAACAAGGGGTGTGACTATGTTGTTTGATACTGGGTGGTTTTTGGTTGTTTCTGTTTTTAACATTGGTTAAAATAAGGTTTGGTTAAATGGTGTCTTTGAGATGGTTTCAAACTCACCTGGTATTTGTGTCAAAATGGTAGGCAATTTGATGTTATTTTGCTGATTGTTTGATAAAGTTTGGTGTTTAATCAACTGGGTTTTAACACCAGACGACGAACCCTAACTTTTTGACGAAATCACCAAATTGAACCAAGAGACGGCGAACTTTAACCCCAAATGACGAAGTTTAAACTTCGTCATAACTGTGCACGACGAACCTTAAATAACGATGACTAATGTTGACTAACGTTGACTGTTTGACCATTGAACCTTCGTCACATTTGAACATTTGACCTTCGTCATACATAAGCGACGAAGTTTCAAACTTCGTCAAAGAGCTTCAAACTTCGTAACAGGGTATTCAACCTTCGTCACAGTGGACCACTCTTCGTCATTTCCTTTCTTAGTAAATTTTCAAAGTTTGTCAAATGTATAACATGTTAACAGTGTGTATATATATACATGATTAATGTTTACAATGAACATAAAATGTGTATACATATATGTATTTTATAAATGTTATATATTTTGGTCTCATTGCGCGTATTTTTCATACACAGAATGGCTCCGAAAGCTCAAAAGCGAAAACCCGCCACAAAGAAAACGAACAAAACGGAAGAAGCAATAATGTCCGAACCTCGACACAATATGGTTGCTTTCTTAGATCCCGAAGGAAAGGTTGACGATTACAAGGAGATTACGCAATGGCTCAGGGAATCTCGTATTAACAAAGCCGTTACATTCTCGACACCTGTGTACAAGTCACTTATTAAAGCTTTTTGGAAAACTGCGCAAATCATAAAAGTTGACGGGAAGGAAGTTATACAAGGGCAGGTTCATCAGTTGAATGTAGATGTATCTCCTGAGATTCTTAACGCTGTTTTGGAACTGCAAGATGATGCCGATGCTCCATTTTCTATTCCAATCATGTGCACGCGTGGCTGTCTACTGAGAATGAAGTGCACTGGAGAATATCTTTGCTCGGCAAATAAACAAAGCTACATTGCCACTACGGTACAAGTTCTTGTTGTACGTACTTATTCAATGTTTAAGCAAAAGCCGTGCAGGTTATGATATGGCAGGGAATGATCTCGTGGGGTTGATAGTCGCGCTAGTTTTGAACAAACCTTACAGCTTTTCAAAGTTTTTATTCGCCAACATGAAAGACAATCTGAGGAGAACAGGAACTCGTACGTCCGACAACAAATTCTGGATGTATCCGAGATTTATGCAAATGATAATGAACGTTCAACATCCGGATCTTCCCAAGGCTGCTAACGACATTCTTAAGATCGATGCTATGCTGGAAAACTCGTTACGGATATTCAAGGGTTTCTCTGCTAAGAAATACAAAGAATCGGACCCTCCTCGAAAGATGTTTGGTGCTCTGGCGAACAAAGAATACGTGGCTCCTGCTGATGACAAATGGCGTCACGACGACAGCCACTCAGATGATGAGGAACCCAAGTTAAAGAAAATGAAGGAAGATAAGTTTGGGCGTAAGAAGTCAGATGGTGATTCTTCTGAAAGTGATGATGATGAAGGAGGTGATGCTGGTAATGGAGGAGATGCGGGTGCTACAATTGCTAGCACACCTGGTGGTGATAAACAAGGTTCTGCGTCTGATGACAATCAACCAGAACCTGGTTATGAATTCTTCACAGATTATCGTGGTGTTCGAAGCGTTCGTAGAATACAAACTGAGGAATCTGAAAAAGATACTGATTATGTTCCGTCGGATACTGAGACCGAACGTTTGAAGAAAAAGAAAACGACTGTCCTTCGCAAGAAGGAAGCTAGAAAGAACATTGGTACTTCCTCGTCTGCTCAGCAATCCGTTCCTAAAGAGCCTATACAAAAAGCTGAAATGGATCCAAACCTTGGATTCACAGCTGAAGAAGCTTCTACAATGGTGTCGTCTCCTCCGTGGTCTACAGAACCACCTACTACAGCTATTCAACCACCTCCTGTGGTTACATCGGCTCCTGAAACGCCAACAGTAACTCCTCAAGCTGCTCCACAAAGATCAATGGCTTCTGTAATCAGAGCGACTACATCTCAGCCTAGTTCTGAACGTCAAAGGCTATTCTCGGAAATGTCTCAAGATGAAAGAACAACTTATTTTCTCAACTTGAAGCTGCTGCAGATCGTATACAAAGGCAAACCGATTTCATCAGGATCACCAAGAATGATCAACTCAGTCAACTGGTGGAAATAAATACGTTGAAGTCCACTGTTGAACAACAACAAACTGTTATAGGACGCCAACAAGCCGAGATCGATCAACTTAAAGCTGAAAATGAAAGGTTAAAAGCGGCTGATAATACTCGTGGGTTAGAGATGAATCATTTCAAACAAATCAGGGGTGTTCTTCAACAATCTACTGAAACGCTCAAGGCAAAGTATAGTGAAATCAGGGCGTGGTACGACAGTCGAAATAAAACTATTGCTGATGGAGTTAGGACTATGAATAATAATTTCGAAAACGTCAGAAAACGTGTTGTTTTGTGGGATGAACGATGCAAGCAACAGGAAGTGTTGAAGAAGCATGATCATGATTCTGAAGATCAAGGGAATCCAGATCCCTCAGCTGCAGCTCAACAACCTCCAGCCTCTACATCTACACAGATCGTAGCTTACCAGCCTCCACAAGTCAAATCTTCTCAAGGAACATCGAGTAGTGCACAAGCTGAAATGCAGATGTTCGAAAGCACTACCTACGTGGAAAATGACATGGCTGGTACTTCTAATGTTATTAGCTCTTCTGATATTGCCTTACAGGTTGTACCTCCTGTATCTGGAGAACTTTTAGAAGAAGGGGAGATGGTGGATTATTTATCATATGAGCAGAAACTAGCTTGGGAAGAAATGAAAACAGTTGATGATGCTGTGATTGATCAAATGCCAATTGAACCAGAAATAGCTGACACCGAGAATCTGGATGAAATAGTTTTTGAAGGCGAATCGAGTAAATCAACTTACGTTCGTGCTGACGGAACGAAGTTTGATCCGTTCAATGAAGAATGGCTGAAAAAGAATCTTGAAGACATCAACGAGCAATTTAATAAACGTGATTCTTCAGACGATCCGACAGACGCATTCCAAGAATGGAGAAAAAGCTTTTGGTCGAAGATCGAGAAACCAACTCCTCCGGAAGCGCAAGTTGATTACATGCAGTACGTAAAAGAAAAGCCACATGGAAAGATACTCAACTGGATGTTCGTGAAGGATATTCACTGTGTGGCCATCAAGCGCGAACATGGCATCCAGTATTTCAATTCGTTGCTGAGTATCTCATCTCTGCCATTCTATGATGCTGCTGCCTTAACGAAGTTGAAACTGGTCAATCACTCAAACTATGCTGGAGCAACTTTGTTCGAAAAGAGATTGAGGTTCAATTGTCGAAACGGGTGGAAAGATGAACTATACAAACCGCAGTTTCCGGTCTATCAGCAGATCAAGTATACGTTAGATCCAGAGACCAACACGGGTCGATACAAGCTAATCTATCAGCCGCCGAAAGTCATGGATAAAATTCCGCTGATGCCTATGAAACAAAATTTCTTGGAGAACATGCGGTTATGGTGTTACGATTCGGATACGCATGAAACGGTGATTGTATTTAAAGATCAGGAAAACTTCCGCATGCTAGATCTGATGTGGATTGTCAACACGTCTGCGGCTGACATCAACAAACTGTTTCGGCATGATATCTTCTATGAAGATAAGTATGCTTAACAAGCTTTACTATTCCAACGCGTCGCTTGTTTCTGCTTTTATCATGGTATTCATGCCGGAAGCACCTGGTCTGCAAAACACTAAGATTGAAGACTCAAAGATCGAAGACCAAGCAACAGACAAGGGGGAGTTTGTTAGTGCATTTATGTGTCTGTAACTTGTCTTGTTTCGTTGTATGTTAAAAGGTCTTTTGTTATCGAGTCTGTACGTTCCGTCATGTCTACCTAGTCGGATATCCTCCTATCCTACTTGGTATGACGCCTTGTCTTTGTATCTTAACCTAATGCTAGTGTGCATTATGTTTAGAGTTTGTGTAATCATGCTTAACTAATTAATGCCTTAGTATAATTCTGTTAGAGTTAATTACTGTTTTCGTCCCTGTGGTTTGTCAAAAATCACTATTTCAGTCCATTAGTTTAAAAATTGCGATTTCAGTCCCTGTGGTTTCACTTTCGTAACTATTTCAGTCCACCTCGTAACCATTTTAGTCCTTGTACTTACAGGATAAATGGATTGAAATGGTTACGAAAGTTAAATCACAGGGACTGAAATGGTTACGAAAGTGAAACCACAGGGACTGAAATCACAATTTTTAAACTAATGGACTGAAATAGTGATTTTTGACAAACCACGGGGACGAAAACAGTAATTAACTCATTCTGTTATGTTTGATAGATGACGAAGTCCTAACCTTCGTCATCATCAAACTTGGCGAACTCCTAACCTTCATCTAAGAGGGTGTGTGGTGAAGGTTGAACCTTCGTCACCCATCAACTTCGTCACAAGGAGTTCGTCAAAGTGGACAATATATATTGTTGGAATGTTCATCAGTTTAAGTATGAGAGCATAGAGAGAAACTGAGAGTTTATCGTCAAGCATTGTGTGTATCAAAATGATGAGAACAAACTGCAAACACATACACACAATGCTTGATGATAAACTCTCAGTTTCTCTCTATGCTCTCATACTTAGACTGATGAACATTCCAACAATATATACTGTCCACTTTGACGAACTCCTTGTGACGAAGTTGATGGGTGACGAAGGTTCAACCTTCGCCACACACGCAAACACATACACACAATGCTTGACGATAAACTCTCAGTTTCTCTCTATGCTCTCATACTTAGACTGATGAACATTCCAACAATATATACTGTCCACTTTGACGAACTCCTTGTGACGAAGTTGATGGGTGACGAAGGTTCAACCTTCGCCACACACCCTCTTAGACGAAGGTTAGGAGTTCGCCAAGTTTGATGATGACGAAGGTTAGGACTTTGTCATCTATCAAACATAACAGAATTATACTAAGGCATTAATCAGTTAAGCATGATTACACAAACTCTAAACATAATGCACACTAGCATTAGGTTAAGATACAAATACAAAGACAAGGCGTCATACCAAGTAGGATAGGAGGATATCCGACTAGGTAGACATGACGGAACGTACAGACTCGATAACAAAAGACCGTTTAACATACAACGAAACAAGACAAGTTACAGACACATAAATGCACTAACAATCTCATCGGAATTAAGTCATTCCAACCTTCTTGGATCAAATATATCAACATGTTCTTGTTGCTCTTAAACATATTCTTCCACTTCATTGTCTTCTAGTTCCACATGTTCTTGCTCTTCAACATGTTCTTGCTATTCCTCATGTTCTAGTTCTACTTGTACAAGCCTCTTGCTTTTCAACATTAACTATAGGCGCCAAAAACTTTTGTATAGAACCAGTTTAAGACTTGACCATTTCTTCAACTCGTTTTCTCTTTTGACATTTTTGCCATTCGTATGCTTGTTTGGGAGCCATTATTTTTGAAAATTAACATTAACAAGTGTCAAGTAACAAAACGTCCAAATTAACAAGTGGTAACAAGAGTATTAACAAAATTGCAAACCCCAATTTCTAACAAAGTTTCTAACAAATTAACGCCCAAATAATCGACAATTAATTCGAAATAACACCAAAGTAATCGACAATTAACGCCAAAAAACACCTAACTAATCGACAATTAACGACAAATAACACTCAAATAATTGACAATCATACGCCAAATAACACCTAATAATCATATCTGATTAGTGCCGCAGAGCCTTGCGATGATACTTGTGAGTCGTTGAGTCGTAGCTGTGTGGAGAGCAAGAAGATGATAGTGGGTGGAATGTGAATTCCGCATTGCTATCAGACAATACTCGGTTGACGGTGGTGGTCGTGGTGCCTTCGCGTCCATATGTCGTGCCTTGGCAGCCAAATAATTGTCGGAATTGCGATCAAAATGTTGGTGCGTGGTGGGCTGGTGCCTTGTTGTTTACTATTGTTTGCGTCGTTTCAATCTTCCCGGTTGTTTGCCAATTGTCGCTCAAAGAAAGGATATTGTTTTATTTATTTATTTTTTGAAAATCAAATGGGTATTGGGCTAAACTAATAAGTTAATTTATAAAAGAGTTAACTGCCATTTTCGTCCCTGTGGTTTGGTCACTTTGGCCATTTCAGTCCATTTTTCAAAAATGCGCCATTTTCGTCCCCCACGCTCTGGAAAGGTGCCATTTCAGTCCAAAAATCATAACCCAGTTAAGTCAGTTTGTAAATAAGGACTGATTGTGTAAATTTGTAACATAAAGGACTGATTGTGTAAATTTGAAAAATGGACTGAAATGGCAGTTAACACCACCACCACTAGCCCTGCCACCACCACCACCACCACCACTCCGCTGCCACCACCACCACCACCGCCACCACAGCCCTGCCACCACCACCACTCCGCTGCCACCACCACCACTCCGCTGCCACCACCACCACCGCCACCACCGCCACCACAGCCACCACCGCCACCACAGCCACCACCGCCACCACAGCCACTGCCACCACCACCACCACCGCCGCCGCCGGAACCACCACCATCAACGTCATGGCAAGACCCATATTTTCAGACGTTTGTATGTAATATTGAGTCAGAATTTATTGTATTTAATCCGAAAAGTAAACGAGCAAAACAAAGGAACGAGAACGGTATACCGAAACGAAAAGCTTGCGGGTTACGGGGACGTCTTCGTCTTCTCCGGTTGTCTTCTCCGATGAACTCCGAACTCCGGCGAGTTGCAGAAATGAGCAGGGGTGGAACGAGAACGGTATACCGAAACGAAAAGCTTGCGGGTACCGCTGTCTGATGAGCTTCGCGGGCTCTCCAGCGTTTCCACTTTCCAATTCTCCAGCACTCATCATGATAGGTCTGGTATAACACACACACATGAGTCAAAAGTCAAAACCATGCTGTTTGACTTTTTAAAAATTAACCAGTGTAAAACTGTGATATACATAACAAGAGTTTCAGATTGTTCAAACTAATGGTTGTTTGGTCATGGGACACACTATGTTATTTTTAGAAAACAACCATTTTTCGATGCTATCGCGATCATATGTGATCCCTGTGGAGAGCGTTACAGGGTCTTTCATGATATCGAGTGAAATCGGGCAAATGAAATAGCTAGGAACTTGAACACCATTTTGAAAATCACACATTATTGAATCAAGATTCAAGAATTTGAAGAAAACCCTATAAAAATTGAAATATTATTGGAGTGGAGAATGTTGGGTATGAATAATGGCAAGAATAGAGACTAGAAAGAACTTAGTTTTATATACAAATTTAGAAATATATATATATATATATATAGGGGGCCGCTAGAATGAGAACCACCACGAGTTATGAGAACCGCGAGAACCAAGTGCCACGGAGGGCCGTTGACCACGAAATTTTTTTTACACCTAGATCCGTATATTTTAAGACCCGGTGTAAATTTTGGGTTCAAACGGCGCGCCCGAGGGGGTAGTTTTTTACGCCCAAAGTTTGGGTTTTTTTAATTTTTCTTTTTTTTTAACCAAACTTTGGGCGTAAAAAACTACCCCCTCGGGCGCGCCGTTTGAACCCAAAATTTACACCCGGTCTTAAAATATACGGATCTAGGTGTAAAAAAAATTTCGTGGTCAACGGCCCTCCGTGGCACTTGGTTCTCGCGGTTCTCATAACTCGTGGTGGTTCTCATTCTAGCGGCTCCCTATATATATATATATATATATAAAAGTCAAACACGTAAACTGTTTGACTTTTCAAAGATAATTGAATAGCACAAAGAGTGGGAAAAGTGTGTTTGTGGAGTATAGAAGAACAAGAATGAAGACCTTGATGGGGTAGTGGTGGTGGTGGTGTTAATTAGATAGACCCTGTCCCTAGTTGTCCACTTCTCTGGCAAGGGCCAATATTCTGACCTTTCAATTTAACCTGTTTAAATGTCAACTACTCTTTAAAAGTTCGGTTTTGACCTTTGGAGGTTCATTGATAATTATAATGTGGTGGTGTTAATTAGATAGACCCTGTCCCTAGTTGTCCACTTCTCTGGCAAGGGCCAATATTCTGACCTTTTAATTTAATCCGGAGAAAAATGCCCGGATAGTTCCTGTGGTTTCGCCTTTTTTCACCTATAGTCCCCAACTTTCTAAAATGACTTGAATAGTCCCTAAGTTTTCAATTTTCGTTCCCGGATAGTCCCTGGCGTGGATGAAGGTTACTTTTCTCAGTTAAGTTGGTGTAAAATGACTATAATGCCCTTACTATTAAAAAACAACAAATAAAACATTAAAAGATTTATATATTAATCCAGATGGGGCCCACATGGTTTATTATAACATATTCATCCTTTCTCTGTCTCTCTCATTCACTATACCCACCAACATCAACTACACCCACCAATACCCTCCACCGGAGAACCACCACCACCACCGCCTACCGCCTCCAATCTTCGCCTCTTCAGCCAATCAACCACCACTTATGAATGTGTGTATAAATGAAAGGTAAGCTTGTGTTTAAAACTGCACACTAAAAATTGACTATATTTGGTTATTTATGGATCTGACAGGTGGATGGTATTTGAGATTTTGACAAACCCAGCTAGAGTTGTCCCTGCCCAAGAGAAATTTATCAAGTTTCTAGAAGATATTAGATACGCACATGTGAAGGCAGCCACATCTGGTTTTGTTCTCTTAAAAGACCTTCGCCTAACGGAACCAGGAGTCTTGGCTCTAACAGACGCACCCACATCAACCACCACAGGTGCAACTACTACTACACAACTCACCAACTCACCATCCACTGCCCACTCACCAACTCATCAATCTTTTGTAAAATCCTACGCATAATTGCTGCAATTAGGGTGTTCAGATCGGCTGTGCGATTGTTACGGTGGTTTGCAGGTGCAATTAGGGGTTTGATGTGGTGGTTTGCTGGTGCAATTAGGGGTTATGCCGTTTGGTTCGATTTGCTCCAGTTGTAGCAGTGATGGTGCCGGGTCGGTGTTGATGGCGGGTTGGTTATGATGGTAGATGATGATGATGGTCGTGGATTGTTGTTAGGGTGGAGAATATGGTATAGGTGGAGGTTTGCGGTGGTTGGAAGTGGTTGGTGCGCGTCAGAGGTGGGTGGTGAGGTTTGTCGGAGGTGAAAGGGGATGAATGGTGTGTCGGAGGTGGGTGGTGAGGTGTGTCGGAAGTGAAGGTGGAATGGTGGCTGATGGTGAGGGAAGGTGGTGAGATTGATTTTGGTTGCCTCTGATCGGAGGTGGCGGTTATCTTGTTGCAGGTTAAGGAGTGAATGGAGAAGAAGACATGTTATCTTGTTGCAGGTTAAGGAGTGAATGGGGAAGAAGACATAGGCTGGGGGTGGGGTGGGTAGGTGGGGCCCACATGTATTTTTTTATTCTTTTAATGTTTTATTTGTTGTTTTTTAATAGTAAGGGCATTATAGTCATTTTACACCAACTTAACTGAGAAAAGTAACCACCATCCACGCCAGGGACTATCCGGGAACGAAAATTGAAAACTTGGGGACTATTCAGGTCATTTTAGAAAGTTGGGGACTATAGGTGAAAAAAGGGGAAACCACAGGGACTATCCGGGCATTTTTCTCTTTAATCTGTTTAAATGTCAACTACTCTTTAAAAGTTCGGTTTTGGCCTTTGGGGGGTTCATTGATAATTATAATTTTCCATTACAATATTATTAGGATGTGAATATTCACACACCTTAATGCCTATTTTCACATTTTTTAAGACGTCTCGCATAGGTCTAGACAGGGCGTCTAGGATTTTTGTCTCCTAACAATACACCCTTTAAGACGCCTTATCTAGGCCTAGACGGGGCGTTTAGGATTTCTGTCTCCGACCTGCTACTGAACCTTGTACCAGGTCAAATCAATCACATCAGACGGGGGCGTCTAGGTCTAGACGATAGACGAATACGATAAAGGAAGACGACTCGTCTAGGCCTAGACGGTGCGTCTTGTGGACTGATTCGAGACTGATTTAACTATCTTTCTGGCATGTGATTAAAGTAATATGGGGCGTCTAAGGCTGTACGAGGCATACATATTGGAAGTAAACTGTCACACCCCGAATTTCCAACACAATCCCGGTGGGCCTGGGTGGGGAGTATCGTGACGCAAGATTGGTATCGTTATAGTCAAACAATCACAGATAGCACAATGGAAGTCTTGGAGTATAAAATATTATTACAAACTTAAATGTCCGAAAGTTCCAAAATAATAATTACAGTCAAGCTTGTAATAAAATCCATAGGCGGATCATAAAATGTACAAAAAGGGAGATCAGCATACTACTAGGCTTTATGCAAAGGAGTTGTGATACGTGGTCGAAAACCGGTGATCGTTTATGCTTAAGTTGATGTTTTTACGTAGTTTTGTACAAAAAGGGAGATCATCAGACTACTAGGCTTTATGCAAAGGAGTTGTGATACGTGGTCGAAAACCGGTGATCGTTTATGCTTAAGTTGATGTTTTTACTTAGTTTTTAATCTTGAATAGCCTACTTTTAATGGGATTTCTATTTTACTGGTCTAAAAGAGTTTAAGTAGCTAATCGGGAGCTAAACGGAGCACCGGGACGCGAATCGGGTCAACCAGGATCTCTGTGCACTACAAGTCGTTATTACGTGGGCCCCCGTAATAATAAATTGTCTTGCACAGTTACCCCAATTTTCTCTCGTCCAAGCAGATGATCAATCAAGGAGCAACAGCAGGTGCATCGGCATGAACAGGGTCATGCTCCAATGCGGGGTTAGGAGCAACGCCTGGCTCAGGGGCCACAGCCGGCTCCGGATCAACAAACTCCATCTCAAAATCAGCTGGATCGACAAACATAGGGTCGACAGGGGCTACAGGATCCTCCAAGGGCTGGTCTAAGTGTATGAATCTCAATGTCATGGTCTGGATCAAAACCAGGTGGAAAAACAGAATCGTCCTCAATATCGCGATCAAACTCAAAGCTGTGTGCGGGAACTGGTGCAGCTGATGACGCCATATCAGGGTCGGCGTCGTGTGAGTAGTGCTGCACTCCCTGTATATGCAAAGATGCGGACGCCACAGGCTCAAATGAGTCTGGGACAGGCGAATGGGCACGAGCCTCCTCTGCAGGAGCGTCAGCAAGCAGTAGGCTATCACCAGCAACAATAGGGCCTCGCCCTCAAAGGGGTCCTCCTCTAATAGATCGTTATCGTCGTCAGAGACAACGTCGGGGGGCATCTCAACAACGGGATAAGCGGCAAGGGGCACATGAGTAGGGACCACCGCGAGTGGCAAATTCCCAACAAGATGGCCATCAGCAGTCTCTGCTACGACATCAGGCAGCGCAAAGGGCTGAAAGTCGTCATCGTCGGTGCCGGTAGTATCGGAAATGTACACCTCGTGCTCTGATGAAACTATGTCGTCTGATACTATGGCCATGGGATTCGTAGCGTCCATCTTTCTAGTACTTGATGAAGGCATGACGTTTGTAACACAAACACACATACGTATAACAATCAATCATATAATCATATAAACACATTAGTCACCAAGTAAGCAATCAAATGATTCTCCTAGTCCCACTAGCCTCCCAGCCTCCCAGACTGATCTTCCTAGTCCCACTAGCCTCCCAGCCTCTCAGACTGCTCTTCCTAGTCCCACTAGCCAATTCTCCCAGCCTCTCAGACTGCTCTTCCTAGTCCCACTAGCCAATTACCTCGGTCTCCTAGACCGAGCCTCGGTCTTCCAGACCGAGCCTCAGCCTCCCAGACTGAGCCTATAAATAATAAATAAATGTGCTCAACATTTGTTTGTAAAAAGTTTTGGATCTGGACTTAAGTGGTATGCAGTGTAAAAATGTTTTCGTGAGAGCCCTAGTGATCATAGTCTAGACTCGAGAAAGAATCCTAGTTCGCTATGATCAGAGCTCTGATACCAAGCTGTCACACCCTGGCTTTGCGGAAGCGTGGTCATTTTGGTGTGACTTCTTAATACCATAGCTTAACCATAACAAAGCTATATGAAATAAAATCATGCAAGATCATCCATTTAATTAAGTTTTAAAAACCAAATACAATAACATTGTCTTAACGGAAACACATCCTAACGACATTGTTCAACAAACACAAACATCAACAATTGACATAAACATAGTTTAAGGACTGTGACTTGTCCAGGAAAGAGTCACATTCCCCAAACTCGGATGACCTCGTAACTAGTGCAGCGGGAAAACGTGTCATACCGCGCCAGATCCTTTAATTCCCTGAAATACATGTAAGTTGAAAAATCAACAATAATGTTGAGCGAGTTCATGTGTAAGTGAGTAAATAAACCTTTGTATGTATAAAAATCCTGGTATGTAGCAAATAAGGAAAAAGAGATCACCAATGGTTTGCAAGGCCATTGGTTTGTGTGAAGTGCAAGTAGGAAGACTCAAACCTAGCGATTTTGCGTTGGGCACAAAGTCACCCCAAGGTCTGTACTGTTGGACCTGGAGTTGGGCTCGCTACACCCAGATAGATCTACCGCTTACGTCCCTCGGTCCTACAATGAGGATTAATGGCCTCCAGTTCCCGCCTACCCACTCACATGATCTAAGTAGTAAACCTCCTTACGCTAACCATACCATGTATAAAGTACTTGTAATCAAAGTAACATGTATTTCACCCCCGCAGTTAAAAACTGAAAACAGTTAAGAGAAAAGGGGGACATGAACTCACAGTGGTGCGTCTCTACCAAGTATGTCTCCTGATCAAGCAGTTGTGTGACGACCTACACGTACTAATTCTATTAGATAGACGGCCGTGCCTTAGCTTTATGGTTTAAGTTTTCGGGAAATAGTTAGACAACTATTTCGTGTTTACATTCTGTATACTTGGTAATCATTTTCCTTCCCAAGGATGGGGGATTTAATACATGTGTGTTCGAAATATATTATTAAGTCTCACTTAAAATATATTTTATTTCTAACTCCAAAATATAAATATTCTTCTCAAAAATATTATATTTTCCATTACACATAATTTTCCCTTTGGAATGTGATGAAGGAAGCTCGAAAATGATGGATGGGTGGTGGGTGTGTTCGGCCGAAGCCTTTGAGAGTGGGAGAGAGAGCTTGAGTGTTGAGTTGTGAGATGGCAATGTTATGTTGTGTTAATGATCTAACTTATAGACAAAGTTTAAGGTAATTAACCATTGGATTATGTGTAGGCAAGATATTAAGCAACTATGATTTAAATAATCAACAAAAGGACAAGGGTGTCCCCCTTCTTGGGGACGGTTTGTAAAGGGGGGGGGGGGTCTTGGTTCAAATCCAACTAAAGGTTAAGTATATAGTTAGGTTAATCTAGTTAAGTTAAGTGATTAACCCGGTTACTAGTGTGTTGTGCTTTATAGTGGGTGTTAGGGTATTCAGGGACCCTAACTGGTTCAGAAAAAGGTAAATAATGAAAATGACAATATTTTCATGTTCCGTGTATAGTCCGGTTGTTCGGTTGGATAGTAATCCGTTAAAGTGCTTAACAAAGCTTTAAAGTGTCGTTATTACCCTTTTTAGTGACACAGCTCATTTCTGACACTTTGGAAAGTGTTTAGTAATATTTTTATCATGTTTTGGCTCTTTATTAGTTAGCTAAAAGCTGAATTATTATGTAAAGTGCTGAATTTTGTGCTTAGAGCACGTTTTAGGCACATCCAGTCATTATAACTTATTCCTAGAGACGCAGTTCTACAACCCTTGTATCCCTACACTCACCACTAGTGTAGTAAAATATTTCTAGCTCATACAGGCCTTAGAGGCAGTGTCTGCCTGATGCTGGCTTATCAGCATGCTCAATAGGTTATTCGTTTATAGTGCTACTGTGCTTTTGTGCATCATGTTTGTCACTAAGGTTCAGCATGTAAATAATGTAGTGACAGCAAGTAAAGTATGATGCAAGTAAGTACATGTATTAGTATTCAAGTAGCAGTTTATTCACAAGTTCAAGCAAGCACAGTAATTAAGCAGTAGTTAATTATTAATTAAGTCGTACGGATACCTGGTTTAGTGAGGGTTGTCACATTCTCCCCCCGTTAGAAAATTTTCGTCCCGAAATTTTAAGTTCTGCTTCTAGAAGTAGGGTTCTTGGGAAATAGGTGGGGGTATTTCTCTTTCATCCGGTCCTCACGCTCCCAGGTGTATTCAGGACCATGTCAGGCATTCCAACGAACCTTGACGAGCTTGACACTGCTCCGGTGGGTCTTGTTTACTTTCCAATCCGTAACCTCAACAGGTTCCTCAACGAAATGGAGCGTGTCGTCAACATGAATCTCGTCGGTGGGAATGACAACGGTATCTTGAGTTGGACTTTTTCTCAAATTGGATACATGGAATGTATCGTGAACACCATGGAGTTCAGCAGGTAGGTCCAACTTGTAGGCTACAAGCCCAATCCTTTGCAGGATTCTGAAAGGGCCAATGTAACGCGGATTCAACTTCCCACGCTTTCCGAAGCGTGCCACACCCTTCCAGGGTGAAACTTTCAATAAAACCATATCTCCAACTTGGAATTCCAAATGTTTCCGGTTTGGATCTGCATAGGCTTTCTGTCTTTCGCGAGTCGCTTCGATGCGTTTTCGAACTTGCGCAATCTTGTCTGTCGTCTCTTGGACGATTTCGGGACCAACAAGCTGCCTATCACCTGCGTCAGCCCAGCATAGGGGTGATCGACACTTGCGTCCGTAAAGAGCTTAAAATGGCGCGGCTCCAATACTGGTGTGGTAGCTGTTGTTGTATGAAAATTCGACCAGTGGCATATGCTTATCCCAGCTACCGCCCAAATCCATAATACATGCTCTCAGCATATCTTCCAAGGTCTGAATAGTCCGCTCGCTTTGACCGTCGGTCTGAGGGTGAAATGCAGTGCTCAGATTTAATTGTGAGCCAAAAGCTTCTTGGAAGGATTGCCAAATCCTTGATATGAAACGTCCATCTCTATCAAAGATGATCGAGAGAGGTACTCCATGAAGCGTGACGATTTCTCTCATGTAAATTTCAGCCAACTTGCTCGTATTATCCTTCTCCCTGATAGGTAAGAAGTGCGCTGACTTCGTTAATCGGTCCACTATTACCCAAATAGTGTCATGGCCTCTTGGCATTCTTGGCAACTTTGTAATAAAATCCATGGAGATTTGTTCCCATTTCCACTTGGGAATCTCAGGTTGTTGCAGAAGTCCTGAAGGCTTCTGGTATTCCGCTTTCACCTTAGCGCACGTTAGACACTTGCTCACATAAACAGCAACATCACCCTTCATCCTAGGCCACCAATAGTAATCCTTGAGATCTTGGTACATCTTATCCGCTCTTGGATGGATAGAGTACCGCGATTTGTGAGCATCATCAAAAACAACTTTCCTTAAACCACCAAACAGAGGAACCCAAATCCTTTTCTCAAAACATAACGTTCCTTCCTCGTTTGGCACCAATAGCTTCTCCATCCCACGGAGATATTTTTCTTCAAGATTTCTTTCCTTAAGAGCTTCTTTCTGCGCGGCACGAATGCGCAATGAAAGATCGGTTTGGATAATTATTTCTAAAGCCCTAACCCTTATGGGCTTGATCCTCTCTTTTCGACTTAGGGCGTCGGCAACCACATTCGCCTTCCCTGAATGATACTTTATCTCGCAATCGTAATCATTTAACAACTCAACCCATCGTCTTTGTCTCATATTCAACTCCTTCTGGTTGAATATGTGTTGTAGGCTCTTATGATCTGTAAAAATTGTACATTTCGTACCATATAGGTAGTGTCTCCAGCTCTTTACAGCAAATATTACTGCGCCTAGCTCCAAATCGTGCGTGGTATAGTTCTTCTCATGTTCCTTCAACTAACGTGATGCGTAAGCAATACCCTTCTGGCGTTGCATCAACACGCAACCCAATCCTTGACGCGAGGCATCACAGTATACCACGAAATCGTCAGTACCTTCCGGTAGTGCTAGAATTGGTGCATTGCAGAGCTTATCCTTCAACAGCTGAAACGCTTCTTCCTGTTTGATTCCCCAATCAAACTTCTTATCTTTCTGGGTGAGGAGCGTCAATGGTTGAGCGATCTTCGAAAAATCCTCAATGAACCTTCGATAGTAGCCAGCCAAACCCAAGAATTTCCGAATCTCGGTTGTCGTCTTTGGCGTCTCCCAATTCTTGATCGCTTCGATCTTGGTTGGATCCAGATGAGTTCCATCTCCATTCACCACGTGTCCAAGGAATTGGACTTCACGTAGCCAAAAATCGCACTTAGAGAATTTGGCATACAGCTGCTCTTTCTTTAGCAGCCCCAAAATAGCTCTTAGATGCTGTTCGTGCTCAGCCTTTGTCCTTGAATAAATCAAAATATCGTCGATGAATACAATCACGAATTTATCGAGATACGGCTTGTAGACTCGGTTCATTAGGTCCATAAAAACAGCAGGCGCGTTTGTCAACCCAAACGGCATAACTAGGAACTCGTAATGTCCATAACGAGTTCTGAAGGCTGTTTTCGGGATACTCTCCTCTTGTATCCTTAGCTGATGGTATCCAGATCGAAGATCGATCTTTGAATAAAAGCTTGAACCTTGCAGTTGATCAATCAGATCATCAATTCTTGGCAGAGGATATCTATTCTTGATCGTCAGCTTGTTCAGCTCCCGGTAGTCGATGCACATTCGAAAACTACCGTCCTTCTTCTTGACAAACAGGACCGGAGCTCCCCAAGGCGAGAAGCTTGGTCGGATAAATCCCTTGTCTAACAACTCTTGAAGTTGTGTCGACAATTCTTGCATCTCAGACGGGGCAAGTCTATAAGGTGCCTTAGCCACAGGCGCGGTGCCTAGGACCAAATCGATGTGGAACTCCACTTGCCTCTGAGGTGGCAGTCCAGGCAAGTCCTCCGGGAAGACTTCCGGATACTCCCTCACGACAGGGATGTCTTCGATCTTCGGTTCTGCAGCTTTCTTGTCTACAATGTGTGCTAAGAATGCAACACATCCCTTCTTCAAGCACTTTCTAGCTTTTAGACAGCTAATAACTCTCAGCGGCTTATCATGCTTCTCTCTGTGCACTATGATGGTTTCTTCATCCGTCAGTGGAATGCGGATGGTCTTCCCATGGCAAATGATTTCGGCTTTGTTACTCGATAGCCAATCCCTTCCCACTACCACATCAAAGCTTCCCAACTCGACAGGTAGTAAATCTAGCGTAAACTCGTGCCCTCCTAGTTTAATCACACATCCTCGGACAACTTCACTGGTCTCAACTAGTTTCCCATTTGCTAATTTGATGGCGTATGGAACGTCTAACTTACTAGGCGTCAACCCAAGTATATTCTTAAACTCTAATGACACGAAACTATAATCGGTACCAGTATCAAACAAAACAGATGCAAAGTGTTGGTTTATCGGGAACGTACCAGTGACAACGCTTGGATCCTGGCGCGCTTCCCTTGCGCCGATGTTGAATACTCTCCCACGAGTTTGATCCAGTTTCGGGCTTTCCTTCTTGAAGTGCCCAATTTCCCCACAGTTACAGCATCCTGGCCCTAGGCCATTCCCATTCCCAGCTTGATTCGCAACATTTCCACGGTTTCCGTTTCCGTTACCTCCTCGATTGTTGTTCCTATTACCAGAACCTCCTTTGCCACCCTGGCCATTACTAACCCAACAAGTATCCTTCAAATGACCGTTCTTCCCATAAGCTTCACATGTTTTCAGTCCACATCGGCCAGAATGATGACGCTGGCATGTGTTACACTTGGGCAGAGTGCCCATATAACCCTTTCTTTTGTTCTCATTATTCGTTCGGGTACCCTCAGTGAGCTTCCTTTTGTTCTTTCCGGATGACTCTACCTGAGTCTCCTTCTTCTTGGCAGGGTTTGTAAGTTTTTCTAGTCTAAGTGCCTCCGTAGCGAGTGCCAAACCCATCTTACTTGCAGCATCAGTTGTTGGTGGCGTTGATGTCGTCATCATGCTCAAGACTTGAGGCGCCAGTTCCCAAATGAATTGTTCCAATTTCCTCAGTTCTGGTTTTACCAGGTACGGAACAATTCGTGACAGATCATGAAGTCGTTGCACGTACTCCAACACCTTCGGACCTTCCATCATCAGGCTCCGAAATTCATCTTCCCATTTCTGGGTTTCCGTCTGGGAGCAATACTTCTTATGCATCATTCCTTTCAGCTCACCCCATGTTAACGCATACGCTGCAGCAGCGCCCTTTATACGAATCTGAAGATTCCACCATAATCGAGCCTCATCTAGAAGCAGCTCAGAAACGTATGGGACTTGTTGTTCCGGCGTACAACCACTCACTTGAAAGATGGAATCCATTCTTTCGATCCACTTTGCAAAGGCTATGGCACCTCCAGTGCCGTCGAACTTTGGAGGCTCGTGGTTGAGGAAGTGCCAGTAGGTACAGCCATGAGGTGGATTGTTGTTGCCGGTATTGCCAGAATTACTTCCGCTAGTTCCTCCTTGAGAGGCGGCGTATTGCGCGATGGCAGCCGCGATGACCTGCTGAAGCTCTGCCTCATTGGTAGGCATTCGTGTTTGACGTCTCGGCGGCATCCTCTAAAAGATGGTTCACGTTGGTCAGGTCATAGTAAGTAGAGTGTACGTAAGTATACAACAATATCAACACATAACATCTCATGTTATAAATAAATCGATCACATAACATCTCATGTTATAAATAAATCGATCACATAACATCTCATGTTATAAATAAATCGATCACATAACATCTCTTGTTATAAATAAATCGATCACATAACATCTCATGTTATAAATAAATCGATCACATAACATCTCATGTTATAAATAAACCACCCATATTGATAGCCTCTGCAATGGTTGAGGGCTTCGAGGTAGTAACCATACCCCTGGTCTGGGGTGCAAGTGTCCAAATGAATCGTTCAATCCTCTTGAACTCCGGTTTGACTAAGTAGGGGACGACCCTAGACAAGTCGTGAGATTGCTGGACGTATTCAGGAATTTTTGGTCCGTCCATTTTCAATTCCAGAACTCCGTGTCAAGCTTCTGGATTTCAGCCCTAGAACAGTATTTCTTCTCCATCATTTCCTTGAGCTCGTCCCAGCTCAGTGCATAAGCAGCATCTGTACCAAGGGTCTGAACCTGAAGGTTCCATCTTGAGAGTGTGTCATCTAGAAATAACCCCGAGATATAGGTAACACTCTGTTGGGGCGGACCGTTACTCATTCTTAGAATGGAGTCAATCCTTTCGGACCAACGAACAAATGCAACGGTGCCTCCTGTTCCGTCAAAGTTCAAAGGCTTGCAGTTCAGGAACTACTTATAGGTGCAGCCAGTTGGAGGGTTATTTCCAGTAATGCCATCGCTGTGCTTAGAGCAGAGGGCTTCATGTCGTGCCATTTCCTGTGAGATGCGTTCTTGCAGCTCGGCGTCTGTCCTTGGCAACATACTGGTGTTTGTGTCACGTCCGGGTGACATTCTCTTCTGTCGAAGTGGTATGAAGCGGGTTTGACAACGTTTCAATTGTCTATGAGATATATAGCATCATAAGCCATCATGTAATCACCCAATTTCACACGTAAATATACTCAATGTATGAGTGGGGAAATAAATTTCTGAGCCTTCACATAGGCTTGCCAATTTGGCTTGTTGCTTGTAATAGAATGAACTCGAGGCTACATCGCCTCGCCTTGGTCATTCGTGTTTTAGATATTTCCTGCTACATTGGTTTTCATTAGCTTAACCCACAGAGTCCACCAGGATTTCTGTGCACTACAAGTCGTTATTACGTGGGCCCCCGTAATAATAAATTGTCTTGCACAGTTACCCCAATTTTCTCTCGTCCAAGCAGATGATCAATCAAGGAGCAACAGCAGGTGCATCGGCATGAACATGGTCATGCTCCAATGCGGGGTTAGGAGCAACGCCTGGCTCAGGGGCCACAGCCGGCTCCGGATCAACAAACTCCATCTCAAAATCAGCTGGATCGACAAACATAGGGTCGACAGGGGCTACAGGATCCTCCAAGGGCTGGTCTAAGTGTATGAATCTCAATGTCATGGTCTGGATCAAAACCAGGTGGAAAAACAGAATCGTCCTCAATATCGCGATCAAACTCAAAGCTGTGTGCGGGAACTGGTGCAGTTGATGACGCCATATCAGGGTCGGCGTCGTGTGAGTAGTGCTGCACTCCCTGTATATGCAAAGATGCGGACGCCACAGGCTCAAATGAGTCTGGGACAGGCGAATGGGCACGAGCCTCCTCTGCAGGAGCGTCAGCAAGCAGTAGGCTATCACCAGCAACAATAGGGCCTCGCCCTCAAAGGGGTCCTCCTCTAATAGATCGTTATCGTCGTCAAAGACAACGTCGGGGGGCATCTCAACAACGGGATAAGCGGCAAGGGGCACATGAGTAGGGACCACCGCGAGTGGCAAATTCCCAACAAGATGGCCATCAGCAGTCTCTGCTACGACATCAGGCAGCGCAAAGGGCTGAAAGTCGTCATCGTCGGTGCCGGTAGTATCGGAAATGTACACCTCGTGCTCTGATGAAACTATGTCGTCTGATACTATGGCCATGGGATTCGTAGCGTCCATCTTTCTAGTACTTGATGAAGGCATGACGTTTGTAACACAAACACACATACGTATAACAATCAATCATATAATCATATAAACACATTAGTCACCAAGTAAGCAATCAAATGATTCTCCTAGTCCCACTAGCCTCCCAGCCTCCCAGACTGATCTTCCTAGTCCCACTAGCCTCCCAGCCTCTCAGACTGCTCTTCCTAGTCCCACTAGCCAATTCTCCCAGCCTCTCAGACTGCTCTTCCTAGTCCCACTAGCCAATTCTCCCAGCCTCTCAGACTGCTCTTCCTAGTCCCACTAGCCAATTACCTCGGTCTCCTAGACCGAGCCTCGGTCTTCCAGACCGAGCCTCAGCCTCCCAGACTGAGCCTATTAATAATAAATAAATGTGCTCAACATTTGTTTGTAAAAAGTTTTGGATCTGGACTTAAGTGGTATGCAGTGTAAAAATGTTTTCGTGAGAGCCCTAGTGATCATAGTCTAGACTCGAGAAAGAATCCTAGTTCGCTATGATCAGAGCTCTGATACCAAGCTGTCACACCCTGGCTTTGCGGAAGCGTGGTCATTTTGGTGTGACTTCTTAATACCATAGCTTAACCATAACAAAGCTATATGAAATAAAATCATGCAAGATCATCCATTTAATTAAGTTTTAAAAACCAAATACAATAACATTGTCTTAACGGAAACACATCCTAACGACATTGTTCAACAAACACAAACATCAACAATTGACATAAACATAGTTTAAGGACTGTGACTTGTCCAGGAAAGAGTCACATTCCCCAAACTCGGATGACCTCGTAACTAGTGCAGCGGGAAAACGTGTCATACCGCGCCAGATCCTTTAATTCCCTGAAATACATGTAAGTTGAAAAATCAACAATAATGTTGAGCGAGTTCATGTGTAAGTGAGTAAATAAACCTTTGTATGTATAAAAATCCTGGTATGTAGCAAATAAGGAAAAATAGATCACCAATGGTTTGCAAGGCCATTGGTATGTGTGAAGTGCAAGTAGGAAGACTCAAACCTAGCGATTTTGCGTTGGGCACAAAGTCACCCCAAGGTCCGTACTGTTGGACCTGGAGTTGGGCTCGCTACACCCAGATAGATCTACCGCTTACGTCCCTCGGTCCTACAATGAGGATTAATGGCCTGCAGTTCCCGCCTACCCACTCACATGATCTAAGTAGTAAACCTCCTTACGCTAACCATACCATGTATAAAGTACTTGTAATCAAAGTAACATGTATTTCACCCCCGCAGTTAAAAACTGAAAACAGTTAAGAGAAAAGGGGGACATGAACTCACAGTGGTGCGTCTCTACCAAGTATGTCTCCTGATCAAGCAGTTGTGTGACGACCTACACGTACTAATTCTATTAGACGGACGGCCGTGCCTTAGCTTTATGGTTTAAGTTTTCGGGAAATAGTTAGACAACTATTTCGTGTTTAAATTCTGTATACTTGGTAATCATTTTCCTTCCCAAGGATGGGGGATTTAATACATGTGTGTTCGAAATATATTATTAAGTCTCACTTAAAATATATTTTATTTCTAACTCCAAAATATAAATATTCTTCTCAAAAATATTATATTTTCCATTACACATAATTTTCCCCAAAATAATACTTTAACAAAAATACGCGTTCATGAATATTTCCTTAAATTGCGTAAGTTACGTTTTAACGATCAAGTGGTAATAATAATTACCGGTGTAACTTATGTATTTATCGTAGAGGCGTTCGTATTATTTTGGATCCATCAACAATTGATAGTATTATTTTTACCCTAAAAATAATGCTAGTATCTTCACAAAATAACCATAAACACATGACAAGTGTCGTTAAGAAAAATATATACTAAATATATATTTAACAAGTTTTATTTTGTGAAAATCCCACCTCCGAAGTTTTGTAAATATAGTCGTGGCGAAACTTATATTTTGAAAACACGTCGAAAAGTATTTCTAACACTTGTAGTGAAAATATTTCTAAGTGTTAGGTTTTTGGAGAAATTTCGCCAGAGTTTCCTCTGTAACTGGAGGTGGCCACGCTTTTAAGCGTATCGTTTTCTTTTATAAATCAAACCAACAATCTTCTCAATCAACAGCAAACATTATTCAAACCATCGAACTAGTCAATATAGATGTAAATCGCAAAAATACATGAACTTGTAGTTTTTCCAAAGATATGTAGTAAATCTCATTTCTTTTAGTGGATCTTTGTATAAATCAATCCGGTTTCGTAAAAACCTCGTTTTTAGAGAAATTCCGTTTTTACAACTTTTCGTCATCTTTTACAAAAATAGTTATTTTGTCGAAAGTGTGTGCTACACAAGTGTTTACACACTTGTGTGTTCTAAAAATCATTCGTGTCAGTGTAAGATCCGTCTTTAAAAGTATGTTTTCCCTTGACACGTGGTCCTTTGAAAATACCTCTTGTAGATCCGTAGATCTACTAGTTTTAAACACTATTTTACAAGCAAAATCACTTTTACACAAGTTCATGATTCGTGTGTGGTAGAGTTTCATCCTTTAACCCTTGTTACTTCCAAAACAACCTTATGTCATGATCCAAGATCATGACCAATCCGGGTTAAACGATGATTCGAGCTACCACAACATAGATCGGGTCCAAATAATCACACAAATCAAATACTACATGATTTACACAACATATGAGCTTTTAACCATCACTTTTAGTGTTTTTAGTAGACTTTTAAGCTTCATCTTGTATGTTCATGACTTTTAACCGTTACATATCATATTAACCACTTTAAAATAGTTCGAGAAGGTGATTTAAGCAACTTACTACTAGCTCGAGGCTAGGGAAGAATCTAGGCGTAAAAAGAGTGGATAAAAGCAATGTAGTGAGGTCCTTCGCCTTCCGATTGCACCAAGGTTCCTTATACGCGATCCTTATCACTTGTAGATGCTTGGAATGTGATGAAGGAAGCTCGAAAATGATGGATGGGTGGTGGGTGTGTTCGGCCGAAGCCTTTGAGAGAGGGAGAGAGAGCTTGAGTGTTGAGTTGTGAGATGGCAATGTTATGTTGTGTTAATGATCTAACTTATAGACAAAGTTTAAGGTAATTAACCATTGGATTATGTGTAGGCAAGATATTAAGCAACTATGATTTAAATAATCAACAAAAGGACAAGGGTGTCCCCCTTCTTGGGGACGGTTTGTAAAGGGGGGGGGGTCTTGGTTCAAATCCAACTAAAGGTTAAGTATATAGTTAGGTTAATCTAGTTAAGTTAAGTAATTAACCCGGTTACTAGTGTGTTGTGCTTTACAGTGGGTGTTAGGGTATTCAGGGACCCTAACTGGTTCAGAAAAAGGTAAATAATGAAAATGACAATATTTTCATGTTCCGGGTATAGTCCGGTTGTTCGGTTAGATAGTAATCCATTAAAGTGCTTAACAAAGCTTTAAAGTGTCGTTATTACCCTTTTTAGTGACACAGCTCATTTCTGACACTTTGGAAAGTGTTTAGTAATATTTTTCTCATGTTTTGGCACTTTATTAGTTAGCTAAAAGCTGAATTATTATGTAAAGTGCTGAATTTTGTGCTTAGAGCACGTTTTAGGCACATCCAGTCATTATAACTTATTCCTAGAGACGCAGTTCTACAACCCTTGTATCCCTACACTCACCACTAGTGTAGTAAAATATTTCTGGCTCATACAGGCCTTAGAGGCAGTGTCTGCCTGATGCTGGCTTATCAGCATGCTCAATAGGTTATCCGTTTATAGTGCTACTGTGCTTTTGTGCATCATGTTTGTCACTAAGGTTCAGCATGTAAATAATGTAGTGACAGCAAGTAAAGTATGATGCAAGTAAGTACATGTATCAGTATTCAAGTAGCAGTTTATTCACAAGTTCAAGCAAGCACAGTAATTAAGCAGTAGTTAATTATTAATTAAGTCGTACGGATACCTGGTTTAGTGAGGGTTGTCACAATATCGCATCAGTGATTATTGGTTAGAACACCAACGTATAGAGAGAAGAATAGAATGAATGAGCAAAGAAAAAAGAATCCTAAGCTTCCTATTTATAGGTAAGAAATATGAAATTTCTAGGAAGTTTCATATAGCTTTTCTAGGAAGTTACCTATATATTTTCTAGGAAGCTTCCTACCTACTTATATATCCTCTTACACCTTCCTAGCACCTTCCTTTGATATTATCTATCTCATATATATTTATTTTCATGTATATCTATCTAGGTGTTTAATTTATTTAATTAATTTTACTTAGCTTAATTAATCTTGCTTAACCGATTAATTAATCTTACTTAACTTAATTAATCTTACTTAACTGGTTAATTAATCTTACTTAACTGATTAATTAATCTTAACGGTTTAATCAAGTAATTTACTTAGCCGATTAATTAAATAACATAACTAGCTGAATAATTAACTTACTTAGTTTACTTAACTACTAAGTTTCCTTTCTTGTTAATTTTCCTTAGCTATTAAGTTTTCTTAACCGCTAAGTTATCTTTATAGCTAAGTTTGATATACTAGTTTAACAGCTTCCTGATTATGAGTTCTAATGCTAGATACAATGGAACTCGTATTAGCGTATTAACCCAATTCAACTTTAACGATAATCACGAGATCAAAACTTACAACGAATGACAACGTATAGCCGTATAGAGGCAGCACTTAAACATCCGTTGGATCAGTTTCAATCAATCGGATATAGTATCGTGTCCGTAATTAGAGTTATTACCCTGATAACGAGCAGAGCTTTAGGGTTTAGGGGTGTTGTGAAAAGAAACGGAGATACGAGAGAGTAAGTTCGTCAAAATTTGATCGAACTGGTGCACAGACTTCAGTCCCACTGCTGCCCTCTTATAGCTGATTTTTCGGTCCCCTCGCGTGGCGCGCCGGCCTCCCTTGTCCCTGGCGCGTGGCGCGAGGATAGTTGGCCTGGCTTTGGTCGCCGCGTGTCCCACGTAGGTCTGACACGTGTCGTCTTCGCGTGACGCGTGTCCTCGGCCGCTTTTTCGTCCAATCATGCGTTTTCCCTCGATTTTCGTGCTGATACTTATCGCGTATATTCGGGTCTTGATACGAATTGGTTTGGTTTTTAATTGTGAGTCTAATAAGACTATTTTTTTTATGTGATTTAGTTCGTTGAACGCCAAGATTCCTTAACCGCTAAATTTTCCAAATTGAATATACAAGTTCCAATGCGAGCACTTCTGGTTTTGATCACATGTTATCGTTGGGAGTATTTTTTAGGGTTGTTACATCCTCCCAACCTTGTTTTAAATCTCGTCCTTGAGATTTAAGGAAATTTGGAGGAATATTCTTAATTCGACACTGATCCTAGTTTCCAGGTATACTCTGGTCCGTACTTTGAATTCCACTTTACTTTGACCAGAACCATTTTCCATGTTTTAAGATTCTTATCTTTGACTTGTAAGATCTTTCAATGACCTTTTTACCTTTATATCATGCCATTTCCTTCGGAAATTTTAACTGATAAGCTACTGGCCCAATCCTTTTAATAATTTCAAATGATCCAACAAATCTCGAGCTTAGCATTTCTTTCTTACTGACTCTAACTATTCCTTTTTATGGAGAGATTTTTAGTATATTCTTATTCTAATTCTAATGATTTTCCAGTCTAATGGTCTGATAGTTGATTTCCTCATATTTTTGCTTGACAGAATGGATGGTGCCTTCATTCCATAAAGTTTTTCAAAATGGGCAACACTAATACTTGAAGGTTAATTATAGAAAAAAATCTTATGGGTGATAATCCCACTTTCACCAATATTTATTGCACATGTACTTAGCACATCTTTTATATTTTGTAGTGTTCCTTCACACTACATCAAAATAGGTCGGGTTAAAATTTTCCTAGAAATGAGAAGTGAAATGACTATCTTGATAGATAACAGGATTCTTTGTAATGAGACTATTCCTTTCTTGCAGGTTTCCTTGAATATGTACCCGAATTCTTTATGGAATTTCTAATTTCCATTAGTTCCTTTTCTGATTCCTTCATTATTTCTTTATAATCCTTCAGCATCATCCTTGATTGCTGTTTCTTGGGTACTCTTTAATTATTTCATTAAATCTATCCGCAATTTAATCTAAGAACACGTACTTGATTCGGCTTCCTATGAAACTTATGACTTAAAGCATTAACTACTACATTAGTCTTAACTTTGGGATATAACAATTGGTGTTGTTCTTAGTCTCGGATGAATTCTAAGTTTCTTCTCACGATCGTGTGATAGTCTAAGTAGATCCTCTGGGAAACGTCATTCGGAATTTATTTCAGTTCCATGCCTCTAGTGTTAATGAACTCCGAGACCATAACACTATGTCTTACTTCCGTGCATAACTCACAGCTTTCCTCACAGAGACGAACTTTGTCGGCTGGTCTGTCTTGCCTCCTCGTGGTCACTTCTCCGGTTGGCTTGCAAACTCCCAGGAGTCATTGTTTCCTTTTGTTCCTTTTTATGAAGCAGACAGAATTTCCTTTCTGTCAGTTCTCTCCATTTCATGGCATATGTCTTGACCATGTGTTTTGAAGCTCGGGTCTCACTATCTAAATGTCTAAATTTTGAAGCATACATTACTTCATTTTTCTTAACATATATACTAATGGTTATGACACTTCAGTCCTTTAAGCCCATGTATTGTTGTAGCAATTCTTTTGTTACTGGTAATCTTAGTAGGATTATAGGTGAAGAGTCTTTGTAAGTGCATCTAGTCGTGGTCACTATTATCTTCGCAAGAGTTCTTAAAGAAAGTAGAATTATTCTTATTAGCGTAGGTTTTGAGACGTTTAATGTCTAGCACAACTTTAGCTTCAGGTTTCCTAATGCGTTAATAATCTAAGGTAACGCAAAGGGAATTCTTATATTTTCGATGGCATCCTAACATAAAGGGTTCATATACTCCTTGTCGCACGAGTTAAGAGACAGATGATCAAACGAAATAATGTTCGATATCGGAATTATAGATGTATACAAGAGATTCCTAATAAAGAAATCTAGAAGTATCATTGACACACATGCTTGTGTTTTATTCTAAATTGTTAATCCTTATGGTTTTTGGATTTCCTTATAGATATACATATCTATATAATCATATATTTCACATACTGTAATATACATAACATTCATAAGGTCAATGTGTAACATTTCCGGTTTACGCACTAAAATAAAATATCTGAAACTTATATTATTAAACGAGTAGGTAACGAGTAAGATAACTATTAGAAATATAAGGTACTTAGACGAGCATGTACTTTTATAGGAACCGTTTCATAATAAAAGAAAAATATATTATGTTTGGCCATGCTCCATTCTTATTAAAATTAGACTGAGATGTACAGAAAAATGAGTAGATTCTAACGATATACTTATAATTTTATAAAGCACAATATTTTAAAAGTTATAAAATGAAGACATAATTTAAGTGAAAGTAATTATATTATAACAATAAAAATAACAACAATAATAATAATACATTTACGATATGTACGTAGGTATATATATAAAAATAATAACAATAATAATAATAAATAACTAATGGGTCATTTTGGCATTTAGTAATTAGTATGAACATCCAAACTCATGATAGTACACGAGAAGTTTGAAAATATAAACATAGTTAGTTTATATAGCTTAAAAATATAATATATAAATAATATTATTATGTTAGTACGTGGATGGATATATATATAGAGCATTTAGAAAAAATGAATAAATAAATAAATAGATAAGGATAGTTGTGGTAAAGACACCTGGATGGCCTAGGTAGGAACCAGCACAATTGGAATGAAGCCACGTTTAAGGTCATGCATCATTTTCAATTTTGTTGATGACCCTATTTAATCTAAGTACAAGCCATCATCTAACAATAATAAATAAAAATAAATACAAATATTTTCCGCTGCGTATTTATCAAAACAGGTACTAACCGATTGGTCGCACGCCCGGGTGTCGTAAATCCGAGGTGTGACACAATGTATTTAACAGATTTATATTTCCAAAGATAAGTCAGACACCAGGTCATGATACTATTTAGGGAATTATGTCACTTGTTTGACATATCCTGTGCCCCATCTTACCCGGTTCTCACAGGAGAGGTAACCCCATCTTACCTGGATAAGCTGGAGAGTCTGCTACACCATACCCAGTCTTGCCGGAGAGGTAATTGGTATTTCCCATAAATAAATCTTTCTTAAATCATGATTTAAAAATGAATATTTTATTAAGGCTTTTATCAAAGAACAAGGAAATTAGTATTCACGTGACGGATCATATTCCAGAACCAAGAAGTACCAATAAATAAGAAATAACAGTGGCCAAGTGTTATCGCTTATTTACCATGCTTGCAATGTTCTAGTTATCATCCGCACATCATACCAACACCCATCACACTTTATTTATGCAAGTAATTAGCTTATCTCGAAGCTTATACTAAGGCATCTTTCTTAAGTTCAAGTCTAAATACTATCCTTGTTGCTACCAGTTAATAACAATTCCTAACTCTTTCGTTTAACTTTAGGTATTATTACAACACTCAATTGCTTAAACCAGTGGCTCTGATACCACTTCTGTCACGTCCCCCGACTACACCCTGGACGGGAGCCGCGAGCAGTCAAGTGGTACCGGTGGTTATTGTGAAAATATTGCAGTGAAACATTTCATCAGGACCGCGAGTTAGGAAAATACCAGAGTTTAGAAACACCGGATTTTATTTATTAAATAGGTGGGAATAAACCCATGTTTTACAAACGTAGCTTTAATATGGGATAAATCTGAATATATGAAACAATGTTTTCTTAATTTAATTTATTTGATAAAATAAGCCACTTCTTTAAGCCTTTCGGTGCCGTCTCGCTACTCTTGTTCCAATCTACTGTAATTACCTGAAACGCGTTTTAAAAACATTTTGGTCAGCAGGAAATACTGGTGAGTTCATTCATTTTGTATAAAAACACATTTGTTATAATTCACAGCATTAAGGGTTTTTATATTTGCCCCTATCTTATAATTAGCTAGTTCAGCTGTCACTCGACCCAATCTATGACCGTGGACATATCACTAATTAGGCTCGCCCACCTAAAGTGATAAATCGTTAGTAGTAATGTGCACAAAACCCCCACATACTGCCAGTAATTAAAGATTAACAAAGACTTAATCACTGCAAAGTATAAATGGAAAACATTTAGGGTTTTGTAAAGCAACTTTAATAAAAAGAGAATGACTCACCTTGTTAGCATATAGTCTTGTTTAAACAAGTATCTTGATTCTAAACATCTACTTTATGGTTCTGAATCTTCTAATGATTAAGCATCCATTTTGATTGTAAGGGTATGGTGTAGAGTTTCGGGTAGTTAAACATTTAGTTTAACAGAGTGGAATACGTATTAGTGTAAAACTACATCTAACCTAACGATGGTCATGAGATCAGAACCTTAACGAAATTCACAAAGTATAGTCTAGTTTAGACAGCACTTTGGCATTCGTTTAACGAAATTCACAAAGCACAACACTTTGGCATTCGTTAGTTGGTTCCCGAATCGATCGGACAGAATATCGCATCGGTGATTATTGGTTAGAACACCAAAGTATAGAGAGAAGAATAGAAGGAATGAGCAAATAAAAATGAATCCTAAGCTTTCTAGGAAGTTTCATATAGCTTTTCTAGGAAGTTACCTATACATTTTCTAGGAAGCTTCCTACCTACTTATATATCCTCTTACACCTTCCTAGCACCTTCCTTTGATATTATCTATCTCATATATATTTATTTTCATGTATATCTATCTAGGTGCTTAATTTATTTAATTATTTTACCTAGCTTAATTAATCTTGCTTAACCGATTAATTAATCTTACTTAACTTAATTAATCTTACTTAACTGGTTAATTAATCTTACTTAACCGATTAATTAATCTTAACCGATTAATTAATCTTAACGGTTTAATCAAGTAATTTACTTAGCCGATTAATTAAATAACATAACTAGCTGAATAATTAACTTACTTAGCTTACTTAACTGCTAAGTTTCCTTTCCTGTTAATTTTCCTTAGCTATTAAGTTTTCTTAACCGCTAAGTTATCTTAATAGCTAAGTTTGATATACTAGTTTAATAGCTTCCTGATTATGAGTTCTAATGCTAGATACAATGGAACTCGTATTAGCATATTAACCCAATTCAACTTTAACGATAATCATGAGATCAAAACTTACAACGAATGACAAAGTATAGCCGTATACAGGCAACACTTAAACATCCGTTGGATCAGTTTCAATCAATCGGATATAGTACCGTGTCCGTAATTAGAGTTATTACCCTGATAACGAGTAGAGTTTTAGGGTTTAGGGGTGTTGTGAAAAGAAACGGAGATACAAGAGAGTAAGTTCATCAAAATTTGATCGAACTGGTGCACAGACTTCAGTCCCACTGCTGCCCTCTTATAGCTGATTTTCGGTCCCCTCGCGTGGCGCGCCGGCCTCCCTTGTCCCTGGCGCGTGGCTCGGGGATAGTTGGCCTGGCTTTGGTCGCCACATGTCCCACGTAGGTCTGACACGTGTCGTCTTCGCGTGATGTGTGTCCTCGGCCGCTTTTTCGTCCAATCATGCGTTTTCCCTCGATTTTCGTGCTGATACTTATCGCGTATATTCGGGTGTTGATACCAATTGGTTTGGTTTTTAATTGTGAATCTAATAAGACTATTTTTTTTATGTGATTTAGTTCGTCGAACGCCAAGATTCCTTAACCGCTAAATTTTCCAAATTGAATATACAAGTTCCATTGCGAGCACTTCTGGTTTTGATCACATGTTATCGTTGGGAGTATTTTTTAGGGTTGTTACATTTTCAAGGGAGTTACACAACTTTTGAGGGTTTGAATTGTTCTTGGAGCCGAATTTCTGTAAGACCCTTAGTCCATTTTATACAATTATCAAATAATTTTCGATTATAATAGTGTATTTAAGATTAAATGTACACTTAAAAATGCGAGTTTGTTAAAACATTTTACTAAATAAAACATTTCAACATTTTGAAATTTTATTCGTCGTTTAAAACGTGATGACGATACTATTCGCGGAAGCTTGATTCTTGAGCGTGTTCGGTTCTTCCTAGAGCTTGATCTACCTCCGGTAAATTACATAATACCTACATTTCATAAAACATGAAATGAGTTAGTCATATGGTGTTTAAAACGAGTTTAAACAAGTCCAGAATACAAAAACGATTAATTTAAACAATTTTCGCCAAACCATCATACCGTCGCGTCGCGCGACGGCATCTGGCTCTTGCTGTCGCGTGGCGCGACCACTCAGTTTTCCCAGAATCCTTGTTGCTGAATACAGCAACTTCCAGCCAAACTATAATTTACGCAAACGAGCATAACTTGCTCGTTTTTTATCCGATTTAAGTCACGTTTCTTCCTACGTGATCGTAATTTAATTCTCCATCATATGGGGTTAACATCCGACATCTGGATTAACAAAATTTTAGACTTTTACGCCTTCGGCTTAAAAATACAATTACGAACTTTTGACCTGTTCATGTATTAATCAAACAAACATGTTTGTTTGATTCCAATTTCTTATGAATCTTATATTTCCGATCTTATCTATCATATTAGGTTCAAATTACGGATTTCATAAGTATTTTAAACCCATTTTTACACATATGAAACTTTTGACCCGTTAAGGGTTTTTAAGCATATTTTTTACACGAATCGCTTTCATTCATTTCTAGCATCATATTCTCACATTTCTTATCAAGTAATCTTCCACCACAACTATATGTGTGGTGGATTTAATGTGGAAATCTATATGTTCCAAGTTTTACCCTTCGGATTATCGTTTTACGGCAAAGACTCATATAGAGTCATTTGACCCAAGAATTTACATCTTTCACTTTCTATACTTATTCTAAGTATTTATTTAATCATAAAACTTGTTTCCAAACAACCTTTAAAGGTCGTTTGCTCAATTTAGCTTATAAGGGCGTTTTGGTCAATTTTAACCCTTCTATTACGACGAAGGACTTTTAAAGCCATATTTGACCAACATCCCACTTTTAAAACTATGATCTTGTATTTAGGGTCATTAGGTTTTAAAAATACCATGAACACCATTTAAATCATTCGGTTTACTTATTTAAGGTAACCGAATGTCTATTTAACTTCATTTAACTCTCAATGAACCTCTAGTACCAATTGAGTAGTTAACCTATTATACATACCTGACTCGGATCAATATATTGACCCGTTTCAATACCTTGCCTTAGTAGCCGCTAAGCAATAGCGATGTAAATATCCATTTGATATTTATTCCTATAATCATACAACTCGACAAACCATTAGTCGATATTGTCAAAGGGTGATAATTTCACCTTTTGACCCGTTTGGTCTAAATGACCGTGAATCTTTATGAGATCATATTTATTACCATCTTATCTATATGACTCGCTCCGGTTTACACCATATAGTCGTTTTACTTATAAATCATTTATTGATTCTTTTGACCCATTATAACTTACGCTATAAAGTGTCTTTCACAAACTAACGGTTATTGTCAACAAGTGACCAAAATACCGTTTTACCCTTATTATTTGCATTGGTTTACCTTATAAGGTAATCATTAAAAACTCGTTATCTTTTAGTCATTTCATGACTAAATAACCTTATTAGCTCCTTTTTAACCATTAAACATGGTTTATGATCATTGTCTTTTGTTCCAAACCGCACATGTCGTGTCGGAACATCATAATTTAAACAAGACTTTATTATTCATAACCTATAAAACCAATAGGTATTAAATAAATAGAATGTAAGCTTTACTTACCTTGCATCCAGATTATGTCAAAATTATCATTCGATCATATAAAAGGTCATTTTGACTTTAAAAAGGTCAAACTGCCTATTAACACAAATAAATTACACGAAGTAGCTCAACAACTCGTTTAATTACTTGATCAATTACCCGGTAAGCATCATCTTTATGTTACCGTTTTAATCACTTATTAACCAAGTTCTTGTCATCATAATTCACCGAATTAATACACAATGATATTAAACATCTTTGAACATGAACATATCTTAAATTTTAGCATATCATACTAAACTCATATCGTAGTAAGTATGATTATATACTCAAACACACTATTTGTTCAAGTATTTCCTGATTACTATCATGTATGATGATTCTAATCATAATTATATCATCAAATTCATCTTATGATTAATACCCACTTATCCTAGTGTGGTAAATCATCAAATCTTTCAAATTATATCATCCTAGGTATAATTTTCACTTAGGGTTTGGTCCCTAAGCATGTATCTATCACTAATTCAATCATAAATTCAATAATTCATTCATAATTCGCGATTATGATGATTATCCTAATTTCACAACTTCACAAATCATCAAAAAATTCATACCTTATGATCCCCTAGCTTGGGTGATTATTAATTCACGTTCAATTGTGAATTTGAGCTTTGATTGAGCCTTCAATTTGATGATTATGTTGAACTAGGGTTTTGAAGCTTCTGGGAGCTTCCTGATGTCGATCCCAGAACCCTCAACACACACTTAGTGTGTGTTTTAATTAGACTTTTTTTTATAACATATTTTTTCCATTTTGCCAGATTTAACCCCTCTTGTTTGGTTAGTTATTAAGTAGGGCACAACCTACTTATTTCTAACAATATTTCCACTCATTAACTAGGTTAAACATTCCTAGTTAAATTGGTGGGTTCGGGGAATCTATGGCTCAGTTTATTTTAAGTCCTGATAACTCGGGCTTCTATAAACTTTATTTTTTCTTAAAAGCTTTCTTTCAGCTTTTAAAATAATAATAGGCTTGTTTATTTAAAAATCCTAATATTCACAGGGTTACTTTTACCATTACGGTAATTTACCCGTCTTTTAGTTTTGATATGGTTTGATTTCCAAACCCGTTTTCGGGGTGTTACAATTTCACCAACCATTCCATCTCCAATCATCCACTTCAATCCTAATCATTCCATAACATCAATCTTGAATCGAATCCACAATCATCCTTTCCTTCGATCCTAACCCTAGCCCACCATCATCCTTTCCATCAATCCATCCATTCATTCACCTTCACTGTTTACTACAAACCCTAATTATCATCATCACCATCCTCAAGGCTTCAAGATGTTCAAGTTCAAGTTTCTCTCATCCATTGATCAAGTTCCGTTCACCATGAGCGGCGAGTCACCTCGGTTTCACCCCGGTGTAGGTAGTTGTTTTATCTAGGGTTTTGAATTGTTATGTGATTCAACTTTGTGACAATTTGTGTTGATTTTGTAAACCATAGACAATTGTTTGCATTTGTTTCGTATTCGTAAATCGTTGAACGATTATAAAGTTATGACTTTGCGAAATGGTTATGTGTAATTATGCGTTGTCGTGGTTAGGATTTACTTGTTGTGATTACAAAGTGCATTCTTGTCCATTCTTCAGGATGTTGATAGTTATCGGCACCTAAGTCACGGTACACTAAATCCGTTAATCGTTATGCAATTGAGTTGAGTTTAAAACCTGTAGAAACCCTAGGTTTGCAATTACCGAAACCAGGTATGAACCCCTTTTTCTAAAGTATTGTTTAAATCATGAACTGTGATTTCGTTAATCATAATCAATCAATTCTTAGTAGTTAATAAATTTTACCACCATTGTTGGTTAGTTCCAACATTTCCTTCAAACAAACAAACAAATTAAACATAGCAAGCTTCATAAGAACGTGACAAATTCATAATCGAGCTAATCTATACGTGAACCATAAACTCTTTGTGGATCGACCCCTTACTACCACTAACACATTTTTAAGGGTAATTTGGGTTTATAAATATTATCTTTGACAGCGGCGCGACACTCCGATCAAGTTGTAAATTCCTCTTCTAGCATTACCGAGCAACTTCCAGCTTATTTACGTACTTGCACCTGGAACTTAGTCTTTTGAAAATACGTCAGTTTACACTGGTAAATACAATCAACTGACACATTTTGAAAACATTTTAAAAATTGTTTTAAGTGCATAAGACACATGTTTTTATAAATAACTTGGGACAATTCAAAATGATCTTGTATACAGTTTTACATGCCTATGAATACATATGGGCCTAGTACTAAACACTGAGATATGATTAACCGGCACACCACTTAAACCCACGGAGGGGTGTCCCACGTGGTGGGCAAGAAAAACATTTTATATTAGCATTAAGCATCTGTCGATGTTACGGGTTTTCAACTCACTAGATGAACTAGAGAAATGGGCACAAGAAATGGCAAACGCGGATGGTTTCGTTATTGTGACCCGTCGATCAAATTAAATTGGGGGAAGGACCGGGAGGGTATGGCGTGAATGTGACCGTGATGGTGAGCACCATACAACAACAACGGTTAGAAAAGCCGGAAGTAAAATAATCGGTTGCCCGTTTTACCTGCTGGGGGTGTGAGACCATTCGTATGAAATCTAGGGGATAAAAAAGGGGAAAGACTGAACATAACCACGAACTTTATGAGGACATGTTGTGACAACCCAAGCTTTCAAGATCTTCACTCAACACATTACTTGTTTCATACTGTGTTTTTCATGAATTGTTTGCATTGTAACTTGTGCACGTTGATACATGATTGTTATATTGTTTATGGTTTGGGTAGTTGATGAAAACTTACTAACTGTTTATGATTGAATAAGCTTAGTCGTGCATCCTCACACCCATGCATTACACTCGATGAAAGGGTATACTTTCGTCGTCACCCTTTCTCGACGAAACATGGAAGTTTCGTCGCCACTCATTCTTTCGCCGTGTGGGCTTGTGGCCCAGGTAAGGCCCAAGTACGAGTAGTTATAGTTACCTTAATTCGCATAAGTATACGTAAGAAAATTATCAGCGAAACCCTAGTTCTCTCCTCTAACCGTCGGCGGCACTCATCTTTATCTCGAAGCCTCCGTGCATTTTTATTGTAATCGCTCCATAGATCGGTTAGCATCTCACTACATTATACATTGTTTGATGATTGTTATGTGTTGTCTGTGGTCTATTGTGAATGTAGGGTTTTGTATTAGAAACTATAATTGTATGTTGTATTGATTAGAGTCTTGATATCTTAACATTAAATTGATAGGTTGGAACATGTATGATAACGATTTGATGTCTTGTGTTCTGACATGATCACTGCCTGATTGATGATTTTGTTCCCATGTGAATATGATCTTATATGTGTATACAACAATTGAATGATTGAGACTGTGACATTAAGCGATGATTGATTAGAGTTATTATGATTCAGATCTAGGGGTGATAATGATTAACTGTTAGATCGGATGTAAGATCGATGAATGCTGATGAGTAACTGTTAGATTGTGATTAGGGTTTCTGTGAGTACATGGATAACTGGCAAAGTGACGAAACTACCTTCCAGACGAAACCTATGATATTTCGTCATTCACATTATCAACGAAATCCAGTAGTGTTTCGTCACCCGACCTAACGACGAAACCCCTTAGTAACGACGAAACATCTTGGAGTTTCGTCACCTTCTGTGTCGACAGAACCTCTTAGAGTTTCGCCACCTTGACCAACAGGTTGTGCATGTGCATGGTATGAGTTGACTGAGTTATTGTTTATTAAGGGTGTTAGTTATAACTGAGTAAATATGAACTGATTTCTATATGTATGGCACATCCAACTATTGGGAACTGTTACGAATCATGCATGTAAACTGTGGAATTGAATGAGTTTGTTTAACTGCTATGTGCCATTTGGGAATCACTGTTTGTGATGCATACTATCATTTATATGTGAGCTTTGTTAATGTGAAACTAATCACGCATACATGTATACCGTAGGCTTTGACTAATTTAGTGTGTGTGCGAGTAACTAGTCATACCGAGCAAACCAAGGTGAGTTCACTTCTCTCAAAACAAGCATACGTCCAGTGGGGACAATCAAATAAACAAAACAGTTAAACGGGTTTTCATAAACCCACATCCTTGCAGGGGATGTGTGGCAGTTTTCAATAACTCATATCCTCGTAGGGGATATGAGGCCGTTTTCTCAAACCCATATTCTTGTAGGGAATATGAGGCAGTTTTCAGTGAAGGTTAACATTGGATAATACACTCACTTTCTATCACTTAAGTCCCATCCTACCATTGATAAGTTTCTTGTAGGGCAACGGGTTATTAGTTGATAGCGCTATTAGGTTTGGCACCCTCACGGCGTACCTGGATAGGACGAGCGTGAACTAATAACTTAAAACTGACCAATGTTGATTGAGCATTGGAGAAGGGCAAAACGGGCCGTCTGCGGTATCGAGTTATTATCAACATAACAGTCATAACATATCATAATACACTACTTGGTATTAGTCGGTTAAAGCAAACTGTGAACTCACCAGCCTGTCTGACACACTTTTTCTGCATGCTTGCAGGTCCTTAGGTACTTGGATTGGAACTTGCTATCTGGGAGTGCTGGAGTGGTCATGGGTCGTAGCTCTTAGATACAAGTTTTAAGATTATCATACTCTCGTTTGAAACACTTGAAAACATTGTTTATAATATGCTTCCGCTGAACAAAATGGTTTTGATTGTGTTTGGATTGACTTTATGAAATAAATGGAAACTTTTATTAAATTCTATGTTATGGTTCAATGTGATTGGCGGTTAGATCCTAGTACGTCACACGTCCCGCGGTGTTTCCGCATGTGGTATTTTGGGGGTGTGACAGTTTGGTATCAGAGCCACTGGTTATAGTGAACTAGGTTTTAAAACGTTTTTATAAAACCAGACTATTACCAAACAACTTCAAAATCGACCATGACACTCAGCTCCAGATTGCAAGGTTCGTCCTCTGTTTACTTTATACATTACTTGTTTAGTAATCACACACTCACGACTTGCATGAAACTACATACTAGATACCATGAGGTGATTACCTGTGCTACATGTTTTAGTGAAATTCGATAGTGCGATACTACCCCTCGACTTTTGTGATCATTAATTCTGTAATGCTTTCGTTCTGTTATTTGATTGTGGGGGAAACTTTTAGCGCAAGTTAAGAGGCACTGAGATAAGCATGCAAATTGCCTTATTATTATGGGTGCACACATAATAATAACGTGAGGTGTATGCGAGTCCCAGTGAGGCTTAACGAGTGTGAGAAGGGTTCTGCCCTGTTGTTTGGTGTGAACTTTGTAGTTTGTAGATGTCAACGTGAGGTTTGACTCCTACCTTATTTCGATTCCTAAACTTTTCCCTCTTCATGTTTAGAATCATGAGTGGACGAGGTCATGGACGTGGTCACATCACGATGACCCAAGCTGAGCTGACAAACTTAATCAACACACGAGTGGCTGAGGCTTTGGCAGCCTACCAAGCTGGTATGAAATGTGCCAAATACTCTTTATTCTTGTGTCGCGTACACAACTCTTACCCCCTGTTTTGTATTTTCTTTCGTCCATTAGGTCAGCAAGCGCAGCAAAATAAAAATAATCCACCTGCTTGTACGTTCAAGACGTTCATGGATTGTAAGCCACAGACCTTCAGTGGGACTGCAGGGGCTGTAGGACTCCTGCTTTGGTTTGAGAAGGCAGAATCGGTGTTTTGCAATGTGTAACTGTCCTGCTGGGGACAGAGTGAAGTATGCTGCAGGAACACTCGAGGATGGTGCCCTGACATGGTGGAATGCCCAGGTTCAGATGTTGGGCATTGAGGTGGCAAATGCCACTACTTGGGACGATTTTAAGGAATTGATAAGGGAGGAGTATTGTCCTCGTGATGAGATTCAGAAACTGGAGAATGAGTATTATGATCTGAAGATGGTGGGATCCGAGATTGAGGCATACGTGAAACGGTCACATGAGTTGGCTATCATGTGCCCGAACTTATCCCGACCTCCGCATCGGGGAATTGAACTGTTTATCAAGGGATTAGCTCCACGGGTGAAGGGTTTGGTTACTGCAGTGAACCTCAACAACTTACCTCATATTGTTCGCTTGGCTCACAAGATCACCGATCAGGAGGTGGAGTGTGGCTCACTACCACCGCGTGTCTCTGCTACTGTTGTTCCCACTGCTACTACTGCTACCGCTACTGCACCTGCCAATGACAACAAGCATAAGTGGGGTGACATAGATAAGGAGACCAATTCAAATCAGTCGCAGAAGAAGTTTGACAACAACCCCAGTCGTAGCTTTAGCCAGTCGTCATCAGTCAACCAGAACCAAAGACACAGCCAAACTTCGGGCTCTTATGCGGGAAAACAGCCCAAATGTAACAAGTGCGGTCTCCATCATTATGGCCCGTGTGGCCGAGCATGTCAACGGTGTGGCAGGGTGGGTCACATGGCGAAAGATTGCAGAGCTCCACACCCTGCTAATCGACAACAACAGTCCCAACACCAGCAACAGAGGCAGCAACCCCAGTAGAATCGGGGCAACAATAGGGGATGCTATCAGTGTGGCAGTGAAGGGCATTTCAAGAAGGTTTGCCCACAGTTGAACCAGAATGCCAACAACAACAACGGGGGTAACCGCCAGAACAACAACAATGCTGGGAATAACAACAATGGGAATAACAGTGGGAATGGTGCTCGCGGTAGGGCGTTCACTATTGGAGCTGGCGATGCAAGGAACGATGGCAATGTCGTGACCGGTACGTTCTCTGTTAATGGTATTATTGCTTCTGTGTTATTTGACTCTGGTGCCGACTGGAGTTATGTGTCTTTGGGGTTCAGTCGTCAGCTAGGGTTGACTCCTGTGTCTCTTGTAAACAAGCATTTAGTGGAATTAGCTGATGCCAAGTCGATAGAAGCCACACATGTACATTTAGGATGTAAACTCGATCTTCTAGGTCAAGTGTTCGACACTGACCTTCTTCCCATCACTCTTGGTAGTTTTGATATAGTCATTGGTATGGACTGGTTGTCCAAACTCGGAGCATAAATACTTTGCAAGGAGAAGATCGTGCGTGTACCTCTTCCTAGCGGGGAATTATTATCTGTCCAGGGTCATCGAAGCGGTGCAACTGTCAACATCATTTCATCTATGAAAGCCCAGAAGTGTTTACGAAAGGGATACCCTGCTATTCTTGCACTTGTTACAGATACTCAGCATGAAGAGAAGGAAATCGATGATATACCAGTCGTACGGGAGTTTCCTGACGTTTTCCCGAGGAACTTCCAGGTTTACCTCCACATAGTCAGGTGGAGTTCCACATTGATCTTACACCAGGAGCAGATACGATTGCTCGCGCACCATATCGTCTTGCACCAGGGGAGTTGCAAGAATTGTCGAACCAACTTCAGGAACTGTTGGATAAGGGATTTATCCGACCCAGTTCTTTGCCTTGGGGAGCTCCAGTTTTGTTTGTGAAGAAGAAGGACGGGTCCTTTCGTATGTGCACAGACTATCGAGAACTCAACAAGGTGACTGTCAAGAATCGTTATCCACTGCCACGTATCGAAGACTTATTTGACCAGTTGCAAGGGTCCAGTTTCTACTCGAAGATCGACTTAAGATCGGGCTACCATCAGATGAGAGTCCGAGAGGATGATGTCCCAAAAACAACTTTTCGCACTCGGTATGGCCATTACGAGTTTCTGGTTCTGCCATTCGGGTTAACTAACGCACCAGCGGTATTTATGGATCTCATGAACCGCGTATGTAAACCATACCTTGACGATTTCGTTATCGTGTTCATCGATGACATTCTGATCTATTCGAAGAACAAGGAAGATCATGAGCGGCACCTATGTCTTATCTTGGAGCTTCTGTGGAAGGAGCAGCTGTACGCAAAGTTTTCTAAGTGTGACTTCTGGATTCGAGAAGTACACTTCCTTGGTTATGTTGTGAACGAATTGGGAATACACGTAGACCCTGCTAAGATCGATGCTGTCAAAAATTACGATGCACCGAAGAATCCTTCGGAGGTGCGGCATCTGGGTCTCGCTTGGTATTATCGCAGATTTATTAAGGACTTCTCGAAGATTGCTCAACCTCTTACCTCGTTGACGCAGAAAGGCGTTGTATACTCCTGGGGAACGAAACAAGAAGAGGCTTTCCAGTTGTTAAAACAGAAACTCTGCAGTGCACCGGTCTTGTCTCTACCTGAAGGTACTGAAGACTTTGTAGTATACTGTGATGCTTCCATACAGGGTCTTGGTTGCGTGCTGATGCAACGCAACAATGTGATAGCTTAAGCCTCTTGACAGTTGAAGTTTCACGAGAAGAATTACACGACCCACGACTTGGAGTTAGGGGTCGTGGTGTTTGCGTTGAAAATCTGGAGGCACTACCTGTACGGTACCAAATGCACCATCTACACCGATCACAGGAGCCTTCAGCATATTTTCGACCAGAAGGAATTGAATATGCGACAGCGTCGCTGGGTAGAACTACTGAACGACTACGATTGCGTCATCAAGTACCATCCAGGCAAAGCTAATGTTGTAGCTGATGCTCTCAGTCGAAAGGAATTGAAACCCAAACGTGTTCGCGCCTTGCAGCTTTCTATCCATTCTAACCTACCTGATCAGATTCGTTCTGCATAAACCGAAGCGTTAAAAAAGGAAAACATTGAAGCAGAGTACTTAAGGGGCATGGAGAAACGACTCGAGAAGAGATCTGATAGCATTTACTATTTTATGGAGCGGATATGGATTCCGTTGTTTGGCAACCTTAGAGATCTTGTGATGAACGAAGCGCACAAGTCTCGATACTCTGTTCACCTGGGCTCGGATAAGATGTATCAGGATCTAAGAGTCATGCATTGGTGTCCGAAGATGAAAGCTCACATCGCAACCTATGTGAGTAAGTGTTTGACCTGTTCGAAAGTTAAAGTAGAGTATCAGAAATCGTCTGGATTGCTGCAACAACCAGAAATACCCATGTGGAAGTGGGAACAAATCGCAATGGATTTTGTCACTGGGCTACCTAGAACTCAAACCGGGAACGATACCATTTAGGTGATCATTGATTGTCTCACGAAGTCAGCACACTTTCTAGCAATCAAAGAAACAGATAAGTTCTCACAACTGGCTACTGTCTACCTAAAGGAAGTGGTTTCTAGGCATGGGGTGCCGACCTCTATTATCTCGGATAGTGATCCGCGTTTCATCTCGGATTTGTGGCAGTCGATGCACAAATCGTTTGGCTCACGTCTCGACATGAGCACTGCTTATCACCCACAGACGGATGGTCAAAGTGAACGAACCATCCAGACACTAGAAGACATGCTATGTGCGTGCGTGATTGATTTTGGCAAGGGTTGGGAGAAACATTTGCTTTTGATAGAGTTTTCTTACAACAATAGCTACCATACTAGTATTCAGGCAGCTCCATTCGAAGCATTGTACGGACGAAAGTGTCGTTGTTGGGCTGACGTGGGTGACAGCCAGGTCACAGGCCCTGAACTCGTGTTGGAAACTTCAGAAAAGATTGTTCAGATCAAGAATCGGATGGCAGCAGTGCGTGACGTTCGGAAAAGCTATGCTAATAAGCGTATAAAACCCTTGGAATTCGCAGTTGATGATCGTGTCATGTTGAAGGTCTCACCCTGGAAGGGTGTAGTGTGTTTTGGGAAACGCGGCAAGCTTAACCCACGTTATGTTGGGCCATTTAAACTTCTGGAGTGAATTGGCAAAGTGAAGCTCGAGTTACCTGCTGAGTTGGGTAACGTTCATGACGTGTTCCATGTTTCTCAGCTGAAGAAGTGTTTATCAGATGAAACACTTGTAGTACCATTTCAGGAGCTGAAAATTGACGATAAGTTGCAGTTTATTGAAGAACCTATTGAAATTATGGACCTGGAAGTTAAGGTTCGTAAGCACAGCCGTATTTCGATCATGAGAGTTCGTTGGAACTCAAGACGTGGACCGGAGTTCACATGGGAACGCGAGGATCAGATGAAGCTCAAGTACCCACATTTATTCCCAGAGGACAAGTCCAAGCCTGGCAAATCTAAATCTAATGCAACTAGTGAATTTCAGGACGAAATTCCCATTCAAGTTGGGGATGATGTGGTACCCGCGGAAAATCCACAGTCATACAAAGTTAACGTCTTGCCGTTTGGATTGCTTATCAAATTTTGGGACGAAATTTCTTTCAAGTTGGGGATGATGTGACAACCCAAGCTTTCAAGATCTTCACTCGACATGTTACTTGTTTCATACTGTGTTTTTCATGAATTGTTTGCATTGTAACTTGTGCAATTTGATACATGATTATTATATTGTTTATGGTTTGGGTAGTTGATGAAAACTTACTAACTGTTTACGATTGAATACGCTTAGTCGTGCATCCTCACACCCATGCATTACACTCGACGAAAGGGTATACTTTCGTCGTCACCCTTGCTCGACGAAACATGGAAGTTTCGTCGCCACTCATTCTTTCGTCGTGTGGGCTTATGGCCTAGGTAAGGCCCAAGTACGAGTAGTTATATTTACCTTTATTCGAACAAGTATACGTAAGAAAATTATCAGCGAAACCCTAGCTCTCTCCTCTAACCTTCAGCAGCACTCATCTTTATCTCGAAGCCTCCGTGCATTTTTTGTAATCGCTCCATAGATCGGTTAGCATCTCACTACATTATGCATTGTTTGATGATTGTTATGTGTTGTCTGTGGTATGTTGTGAATGTAGGGTTTTGTATTAGAAACTATAATCGTATGTTGTATTGATTAGAGTCTTGATATCTTAACATTAAATCGATAGGTTGGAACATGTATGATAATGATTTGATGTCTCGTGTTCTGACATATCTCACTGCCTGATTGATGATTTTGTTGCCATGTGAATATGATCTTATATGTGTATACAACTATTGAATGATTGAGACTGTGACATTAAGCGATGATTGATTAGAGTTATTATGATTCAGATCTAGGGGTGATAACGATTAACTGTTAGATCGGATGTAAGATCGATGAATGCTTATGAGTAACTGTTAGATTGTGATTAGGGTTTCTGTGAGTACATGGATAACTGGCAAAGTGACGAAACTACCTTGCAGACGAAACCTATGATATTTCGTCATTCACATTATCGACGAAACCCAGTAGTGTTTCGTCACCCGACCTAACGACGAAACCCCTTAGTAACGACGAAACATCTTGGAGTTTCGTCACCTTCTGTGTCGACGAAACCTCTTGGAGTTTCGCCACCCTGACTAATAGGCTGTGCATGTGCATGGTATGAGTTGACTGAGTTACTGTTTATTAAGGTTGTTAGCTATGACTGAGTAAATATGAACTGATTTCTATTTGTATGGCACATCCAACTATTGGGCACTGTTACGAATCATGCATGTAAACTGTGGAATTGAATGAGTTTGTTTAACTGCTATGTGCCATTTGGGAATCACTGTTTGAGATGCATATTGTCATTTATATGTGAGCTTTGTGAATGTGAAACTAATCACGCATACATGTATACCGTAGGCTTTGACTAATTTAGTGTGTGTGCGAGTAACTAGTCATACCGAGCAAACCAAGGTGAGTTCACTTCTCTCAAAACAAGCGTGCGTCCAGTGGGGACAATCAAACAAACAAAACAGTTAAACAGGTTTTCATAAACCCACATCCTTGCAGGGGATGTGAGGCAGCTTTCAATAACTCATATCCTCGTAGGGGATATGAGGCCGTTTTCTCAAACTCATATCCTCGTAGGGGATGTGAGGCAGCTTTCAATAACGTTGGATAATACACTCACTTTCTATCACTTAAGTCCCATCCTACCATTGATAAGTTGCTTGTAGGGCAACGGGTTATTAGTTGATAGCGCTATTAGGTTTGGCACCCTCACGACGTACCTGGATTGGACGGGCGTGAACTGTCACGGCCCCAGCCCCGGTTTTACCCGGTCAGGAGCCGCGGGACAGGAACCCGTGGTATTTATTAATTGAGTTGACAGCGGAAGATTTTACCGGATCTTTTAAAACTTGAAAATGACCGATTATTTTATTTCATAATTCGGGATAAACCTCGTAATTTACAATAGAGGAATTTCACTAGGGAATTCCCTGATTTATAAAACATGTTTATTTATTTTAAATGGTCCACCTCTTCAAGCTTGTTAGTGCTCCGTAGCACGTTTTCCTTGATTCACAGCAGGTCGCCTGAAACATGTTTTAATAATATTTTATCAGCGGGGAAATGTTGGCGAGTTACTCAATTTGATAAAATGACACGTAGTTATAAATTACAGCATAAGAGCGATTACAATGGCTTCTATCTTATTTTTATCTGGCGCCGTGTCACCTCCTGGTGACGATGGTCATACCACTATTGGGTCTATTTCCCCAAGTAGTGATGATTATCACTGTTAGGATTTATTAGACTAACTGTGAGAAATTAGTAATGTGCACAATACCCCACTAGCCAGTGATTCAAGATAACCATGACTTAATCCCTGTAATTATAACTTTTGAAAATGTTTGGAGTATTGTAAAATACTGTTGATAAAAGAGAATGACTCACATTGTAGATTTAAACGGGCAGAATTTAGCCTACTGATTAGCCTTGTAACCTAATTTAAATAACAATGCACACGAACTAGGTCAGTAACTAATACAACATTTACGATAACTCACGAGATTAAAACCCTCACAACGAATGACAAAGTGCTATACTTAAACATCCGTCGAATTCACGACTAATGACAAAGTATGGCCCTAATGTGGGCAACACTTAAACATCCATCGGATAGTTTTAATCAACAGGACATTGAATCGTAGCAGCGATCAAGTTAATACCCTGTATCATAGCAGCGCCTCGTTATTGTCAAATTAAATTTCGAATTTGAGCAGCGAAACTTCGTTTTTGAGTTTTGGTTTTGACACAGAATGAAAGCTCATGATCCGTTCTTTTATAGCTGAAATTTGGGTCTCACGCGGCCCGCGTGAACCCTTGCTCGACCCTTACGCGGCCCGCGTGGCCACCTGGTCATAGACTAGGGCTAGCGTATCATCGGTAGGCATGCCACGTGTGTGACACGTGGATCTGGACACTTATCCGGTCAATCCTACTTTGACGCGGCCCGCGTAAGGCTAAGCTTACCTTTACGCGGCCCGCCTGAAGACCAGAAATCTGGTTTTCTTGATTTTTTTATGTGGATTAAGGTTTCAGGGGTCCGGGTTTTCATTTCCGGGTCGTTTTGGGACATTTTTGAAGGTCCTTACATCCTCCCCACCTTAATTAAAATCTCGTCCTCGAGATCTATTGAAATAAGTGAGGATACTTTCGCTTCATCTCCGATTCCAACTCCCAAGTGTACTCGGGTCCTCTCTTTGAATCCCATTTGACTTTGACCAGTACTAGTCTTTTGTGCTCGAGAAACTTGATCTTTCTGTCTTCTATCTGAAGTGGTTTCTCTACAAATTTCAACTTTTCATTTACCTCTACATCTTGAAGAGGTACTACCAAGGATTCGTCAGATAGACATTTCTTTAGGTTGGATACATGAAATATATCATGTACCCCAGCTAGCTCCTCTGGTAGATGTAAGTGATAAGCAACTGGTCCTATACGTTGGACTACTGGGAATGGTCCTACGTACCTTGGACCCAGCTTTCCTTTCTTACCGAACCGAACTACTCCTTTCCAAGGAGAAACTTTTAAGAGTACTCTGTCTCCAACTTGAAACTCTAGTGGCTTGCGTCGATTATCAGCATAACTTTTCTGGCGATCTCGAGCCGTCTTTAGTCTTTCCTTGATTTGAGTGATCTTATCGGTAGTTTCCTGTACTATTTTAGGACCTGACAGTTGACTTTCTCCTATTTCTGCCCAACAAACTGGAGTTCTACACTTACGTTCGTACAGTGCTTCGAATGGGGCAGCTTCAATGCTTGAATGATAACTATTGTTATAGGAGAATTCGATTAAAGGTAGGTGGTCATCCCAGTTTCCACCAAAATCTATCACACATGCCCTAAGTATGTCTTCCAGGGTTTGGATCGTCCTTTCACTTTGTCCGTCTCTCTGAGGATGATATGTAGTGCTTAGATTTAGTCGGGTTCCCATTGCTTCCTGGAAACTTGTCCAGAAGTGGGAAGTGAAACGACTATCCCTATCCGATACAATGGAGAGTGGAACTCCATGTAAGGATACAACTTCATCTACATACAACTTGGCTAACCTTTCTATGCTAAAGGTTTCTTTCATCGGTAGGAATGGAGCTGATTTGGTTAATCGATCCGCAATTACCCAAATTGAATCATTACCTCTTCTGGTTTTGGGCAACTTAGTAACAAAGTCCATTGTTATAAGTTCCCATTTCCATACAGGCATTTCTAATTGTTGTAGTAGACCTGAGGGTTTCTGGTGTTCTGCCTTAACTTGTGAACAAGTAAGACATTTAGAAACATATCTAGCTATGTCCTTTTTCATTCCTATCCACCAGAAATTATTCTTTAAATCTTGGTACATCTTATTGTTACCAGGATGCATGGTATACCTAGATTTATGGGCTTCTTCTAAAATCTTATTTCTTAATTCTCCTCGCTTAGGTACCCAAATCCTTTTCTTGTGGAATCTCCACATTCCATCACTTCCTTGTTCTAATTCCTTTATTCGTCCTTCATTCCTTCAGCATCATCCTTGATTGCTGTTTCTTGAATGTTTTTCATTTGTTCCATTAAATCTAACTGTAGATTTAATCTAAGAGCACGAACTCGTCGTTGTTTTTCATGGTACTTACGACTTAAAGCATCAGCAACTACGTTTGCTTTTCCTTCGTGATATTGAATATCACAGTCGTAGTCACTTAGGATTTCCATCCATCTCCTTTGCCTCATGTTCAATTCTTTTTGCCCAAATATGTATCTTAAGCTTTTATGGTCTGTATAGACAGTAAACTTACTTCCATACAGATAGTGTCTCCAAATCTTAAGGGCAAAAATTATGGCTCCTAATTCTAAGCCGTGAGTCGTATAGTTTTCTTCGTGCTTTTTCAATTGCATACTCAATTACATTTTTGCGTTGCATTAGCACACATCCTAATCCTAGCTTAGAAGCATCACAATAGACTTCAAAATCTTCTGTTCCTTCTGGTAAGGCAAGAATTGGAGCATTTGTTAGCCTTTGCTTCAAAATCCTAAAGGCTTCTTCTTGCCTAGGTCCCCATTCAAACTTAACTGCTTTACAGGTTAGCTTAGTTAATGGTACAGCTATCTTGGAAAAATCCTTAATAAACCGTCTATAGTATCCGGCTAATCCTAGAAAACTTCTAATTTCCATAGCTGACTGCGGGACCTTCCATTGGGTGATCGCTTCTATCTTAGCAGGATCTACATGAATACCTTCGTGATTCACCATGTGACCTAAAAATTGCACTTCTTGCAGCCAAAATTCACACTTCGAGAATTTGGCGTAAAGATTTTCCTTTCTTAACAATGTTGAGAGTGCATGCAGGTGCTCACAATGCTCCTCCAGGATTTTGGAATAAATAAGTATATCATCGATGAAGACAATTACGAATTTATCCAAGTACGGTTTACAGATCCTATTCATCATGTCCATAAATGCTGCTGGAGCATTTGTTAATCCGAAGGGCATGACTGTAAACTCGTAATGACCATACCTAGTTCTGAAAGCAGTTTTAGGTATGTCTTCTTCTTGTACCTTCAATTGATGATATCCGGAGCGTAAGTCTATCTTAGAAAAGTATCTAGCTCCTTGCAATTGATCAAAAAGATCATTGATGTGTTAAAAATGCAACATATAAATTTCATCAAATGAGGCATAAAACTAACCATTTTTTAGTACTAATGTTGGAAAAAGTGTGCTTTTGTCTTCCTTTTATATTTTCAGGATTAAATGAGCTCAAATTAACAAAAGAAGCAAAAAGACATCAAAATCTAACATAAATACAAGAAAAGGAACAAGAGGTGACATGCCCGACCCCACGACAGCATCTTCCCAAGCAAAACAAGAGATCAGAAGACTGAACACGCCCCGTGCTCAGCCAGCACGGGGGCGTGCCCAAGTGTCAGCAGAAAAGACAAAGTGGTAGAAGCTTCTATTGCCCACCACGGGGCCGTGCTCAGCGGACACGGGGCCGTGGTCAACTATAAGATTCGTACAATCCAGCAAATCTGCATAGTACAAAGATTCTTCTGCACCACGGGGTCGTGCTCAGCGGACACGGGGGCGTGGTCAACTATAAAGACAAAACTGCATTAAATGAAAAAAGAGAAAGATGTGGACACGGGGCCGTGCCCGAGCTTCTGTTCAGCCTATAAATAGAAGTGCTTGGCTCAAGCTCAAACCATCCCTTGGCACACCACCTCTCTCATACTTCACCCACCACCCACCACCACCATAACACCATCATCTACCACCATCATCCATTGTCCATCGTAGAGTGTGTGAGTCGTCTCGGGATCCAAGATTGATCGTAAGAGTTCTTGACAATCAAGGCCATGTTTGCCTAAGTCTCTTACATCACTTGGTGAAGACAAAGTGTCTAGTGTAATACTTTTTATTTCTAATCTTTTCGCACTTTTTATTTGGTTTCGTATTAATGACTTTAATAACTAGTTGCTTATGTTGAAGGTGATCTTTCTTTATCGTTTGTCCGTGGTGTCTTGAAATTATTTTACTGTCTATATAAAATAAAAGATTTTCACCATTCATATCTCCACGGTCTATATGGAAGTATGTTGGCTACCTGGTCGGGGGTTAAGGGAACGGTTTGGTAAAGGTCTTGCCATTGTTCAGGGTTTAGAGGTCCTGCAATGGACCTGTGTCAAATTTAGTAGGACCTCCTTCAATACTTAACGGTATTGGATGGCGGGGGTCCAAACTCTTTGATCCCCTCATAAGTTAACTACTATTAATACTATAACCCGGCTATTTAGGACTGTATCCCTGCTGACTCAGACTACTTAGTCGAGGGTAACGTCACCTCCAAAAGAGGGGCCTACCATAATTTACATTAATAACTTAATTAATTATCTTCCAATAATCCACCCTTTTAGGATTGTATCCTTGCTGACTCAAACTACTGGGGTGAGGGTAACGTCACCTTCAAAAGAGGGGCCTACTACAATAACTAAGATAATCTCTTAAAATAGTGCAAAAGTGCGGAAATAATCAAAGGTTACACTAGATACGAGTCGGAACCAAGTGATTCATCTTGTCTATCTGTTTTTTCTTTTTTTTTTATTTTTTTTTTCAGCATTTTAGTTAATTTTTATTTTTCTTAGTTTAAAACATTTTTCTAAACTTCTTTTTGATTTGATTAGACGTTGAGGATAAACCGGTACTAAAAGCTCTTGTGTCCTTGGACGACCTCGGTATCTTACCAACACTATACTACGCTCACGATGGGTGCACTTGCCCATATGTGTGTCTAGTGTTAGTAAATATCGTGTTTTATAAATTTAAAACTTGACTAAAAAGTGTTAAAGGGGCTTAAAATATACACCTAATATATATAACACTTCACACGCATCAATCATCAACCCTAGGTAATGGATATCGATTCTTAATTGTAACCTTATTAAATTCCCTATAATCGATACACATTTGCATCGAACCATCTTTCTTCTTTACAAACAACAATGGAGCTCCCCATGGGGATGAACTAGGTTGTATGAATCCTTTTCTTAGCAATTCATCTATTTGCTTTTTCAATTCTAGCTATCGGTGCCTTAGCTATCGGTGTAGTTCCAGGAATTAGATGAATTCTAAATTCTACTTCCCTATCAGGTGGTAATCCAGGTAGTTCTTCTGGGAATACCTTTGGGTATTCTGATAGTACTGAAATTTCCTTAAGTTCCTTACTCTTAGTGTTATTGATTACCGAAATCATATACACTATTTCTTGTTTTCTTGAATAACTGGCCAATTTCATTACTGAAATGAATTTCATTGGCTTTCGTGGCTTATCTCCTGTAATCACCATTAATTCTCCTGTGGGTGTATGAATTTCTATGGAATTCTTATCACAAAGAATTCGAGCATGGTTGGCTACTAACCAATCCATTCCTAATACAACATCGAATTCGGCTAACTTCATAGGTAACAGATTTGCAGAAAATTCATGGCCTAAGAGTTCGATTTTTTCTTCTCGCAAAACCTTATTTATATTAACAGAATTCCCATCTGTCGTCTCTACCGTAAAAATCTGCCTAAGGTTGGTTAAAGGTAGGTTAAGAGCTTGGCAGAATGAAGTATTTATAAAAATTTGGTTTGCACCAGAGTCAAATAATACTTTTGCATAAACTTTGTGAACTAGGAACGTACCAGTTATCGCGTCAGGAATTAGTTCTGCTTCCTGAGTAGTCAACTGGAAGGCTCTTGCATTTCTCTTGGTAGCTCCTTCTGCAGGTTTGGCTTTGTTATCAGCTGGTTTGGCCAATTTAGGGCAGTCTGGCCTAAAATGTCCAGCTTCTCCGCAGTTGTAACAGATTGTTGCTTTCTTCTTCCTGCAATCTTCTTCTTGGTGCCCTGGGATTTTGCAGAAATTGCAATATCCTTTGCATCTTCCAAAATGCTTTCTTTTGCAGGCATTGAAAAATGGAATAGTGGAAGATTGCCCGGTTCCCTTTCTCTTGAAATTACTACGATTACCCACACGGAATCCCTAGGTAATCTTTTGGGCCACTTCCTTTTTCCGGTTTTCTTCTCTTGTGCGTACCAGTCCGTCAGTTAGGGTGTTAGCTAATTCCACAGCATCGTCAATAGTGCGAGGTCTCGCAGCCTTGACGATATCACGGACTTCGCCAATAAATCCCCAAATATAGCGAGAAATAAGTACCGGCTCTAACGATGCCAGGGTTGGTACCACTCTCGCATACTCGAAGAATGTCGAAGTATACCCTAGACAGTCTACATTCACCATTCGGTGGTTCAGGAATTTATTTGTCATTTGTTCCTTTTCATATTCGGGACATAATTTTCTTTCCACTAGCTGCTTAAATTCTTCCCAACTCATGGCATAGGCCATATTTCTTCTTTGGCTTGAAGTACCGTATTCCACCATTCTAGCGCCCCTTCTTTAAAAAGATGCGACGCGTACATGACCTTGTCTTCCTCAGCACATTTACTTATTTTAATTACTGCCTCGGTTTTCTCTAACCAACTCAGTGCAGCAGTCGCCCCTTCGTTGCCTGCAAGTTCAGCCGGTTTACAGGCAAGAAACTCCTTGTAAGTGCAACCAAGCGTTGCAGCTTTCATTTTCTTAAGGAGTGGGACTTGCATTCCATCGTTGTTGTTATTAGTATGGTTACCACCTCCGTTTACACTGTTACTAAAATTGTTGTCGTGTGTGCGTTTGCTAGGAATAATTTGTTGAGGTTCAATTGGATTTCGAGCCGCAGCAAGAATTGCTGGAATAGCATTGGCTATTCCCTGAGCAACGATATTCTCGATATCTTGCCTATTCAGAAATTGATCCTCATGATTTTGCTCAGATTGGTTACCCTCGTTAACTTGTTCATTACCAGCGTGTGCCATATGGTAATTAATGTATATAAGTAATTAACATACAAAATTTAATAACCAAACATAATAAAATAATTGCGCATAATCACGTTAACAAATATAGCCAAAATTGTTGATTTTTCAACTTTCGATATTTTATATATATATTAGGCATCCGTACAAACTGGTTATCTTACAAAGTTTTATTTTTAGTTATTTCACATAATTCTATTTTATTATGATATTATTATTAAACACATATTCCTACAACCACAGTCACACCATCCTCGTAGCTGGCTTCTTAGAAACGACGTTCCCTTTCGTCGTATTTCCAATATATCCTTTCCCCTACTTCCCTAATTCGATTCCCTGCATCAATCAGCTCATCTCCATAATGGCGGAGTTCAGCCATATTTTCCATGCTCATAGGTGGGTGTAGTGGAGGTTCTGGGTCGAATTGAGGGAAAAAGGTATTAGGGTTATTTAGAAGATTTTGAAACTGCCAGTCGGTGGTCCACCATTCTTCTAGTTCTGCTGGTAGAGGTTGGGAGTGGATAATAGGATCTAGGATTTCAGGTTCTAGGTCAACTGGAAGTTGTGCTTCCGCTGGGTAGTTAAAAAGATTTTCACCGGCAGGCCCGATGAGGTCATTAAGTGCCAGTTTAAGATCCAACTCTTCCCAGGGTGGCATTTCCTGGTCTTGCCTGGAACTTTCCCCAATCTCTATGGCCTTGCCTTTACCTTTGGGATCCTCCGTCTTTACAATTTTCCGTGTTGTTGGTTTCCTCCTACGCACACGCCTCCAGCCCACAATTCTTCCTCTCTTCTTTGGCTTAGGTTTCTCCGGAGGTTGGGTTTGAAATTCCATAGGTTCCTCTATGTTAGCACAATAACCGGTAAAGTCTCTGGAAACTTCCACATTAACAGGATAGAGATTGAGACTCTGAAGGGCTTCAGATAACTCATTCATACTATTTAGTAAATATGAGGAAACATACAAAATTCCAGGTTAAATGTTTGGAACTTGAATTTTCACATAATCACAGATTGGAAATCAGAAAATTAATTATAAATAAAAATATGAAATATTGTGATTTTATATATATTACAATTTACAACTGAAATTATACTAGGGATAATTTATTTTATCTTTTCTTACTAAGTTGTTTATCTAATGTGCAAGTTTCTTTAAAGTTTCTGGCTTTATAGGTGACATAGGTACTGGTACTGGTTTGATGGTTCAATTATAAGTTAGCATTTACTGCTACAGTGGCTAACATATAGAGATTTGCCCATTGTTCATCTAACTCATCTTCCCATGGTGGTTTAGTGTCTATTTCATGAGTTTCCTTATTGATCATCACTCCTTTTTGTTGTGACTTCCTCATTTTCTCTTGACTTTTCCTAATAATCAAACTTCTTTTATTAGGGGTAAGTGGTTTTTCATACTGTGTCTTACGAACAAATATTCCTTCCTCAGTATCTGCTGAGTATCTTGAGGAATTTGATTGGAATGAAATTCCCTTATTTTTTGGGGAACTATCTAATTGACGATAGATGTCCGAGATTCTTTGCTTACCCATACTGTAACTAACAAGTAGTCAGTTAAAAACACATAATCACAAGACAGTAATCAGGAAAATTAAGTATTTTTAAATACTTAATAGGCTTAAATCAGTGGCTCTGATACCACATTTTCCTGTCACGGCCCCAGCCCCGGTTTTACCCGGTCAGGAGCCATGGGACAGGAACCCGTGGTATTTATTAATTGAGTTGATAGTGGAAGATTTTACAGGATCTTTTAAAACTTGAAAATGCCCGATTATTTTATTTCATAATTCGGGATAAACCCCGTAATTTACAATAGATGAATTTCACTAGGGAATTCCCTGATTTATAAAACATGTTTATTTATTTTAAATGAGCCACCTCTTCAAGCTTGTTAGTGCTCTGTAGCACATTTTCCTTGATTCACAGCAGGTCGCCTGAAACATGTTTTAAAAATATTTTATTAGCGGGGAAATGCTGGCGAGTCACTCAATTTGATAAAATGACACGTAGTTATAAATTACAACATAAGAGCGATTCAATGGCTTCTATCTTATTTTTATCTAGCGTCGTGTCACCTCCAGGTGACGATGGTCATACCACTATTGGGTCTATTTCCCCAAGTAGTGATGATTATCACTGTTATGATTTATTAGCCTAACTGTGAGAAATTAGTAATGTGCACAATACCCCACTAGCCAGTGATTCAAGATAACCATGACTTAATCCATGTAATTATAACTTTTGAAAATGTTTGGAGTATTGTAAAATACTGTTGATAAAAAGAGAATGACTCACATTGCAAATTTAAACGGGCAGAATTTAGCTTACTGATTAGCCTTGTAACCTAATTTAAATAACAATGCACACGAACTAGGTCAGTAACTAATACAACATTTACGATAACTCACGAGATTAAAACCCTCACAACGAATGACAAAGTGCTATACTTAAACATCCGTCGAATTCACGACTAATGACAAAGTATGGCCCTAATGTGGGCAGCACTTAAACATCCATCGGATAGTTTCAATCGATCGGACATTGAATCGTAGCAACGATCGAGTTAATACCCTGTATCGTAGCAGCGCCTCGTTATTGTAAAAGAAAATTTCGAATTTGAGCAGCCAAACTTCGTTTTTGAGTTTTGGTTTCGACACAGAATGAAAGCTCATGATCCGTTCTATTTATAGCTGAAATTTGGGTCTCACGCGGCCCGCGTGGCCACCTAGTCGTAGACTAGGGCTAGCGTGTCATCGGTAGGCATGCCACGTGTGTGACACGTGGATCTGGACGCTTATCCGGTCAATCCTACTTCGACGCGGCCCGCGTAAGGCTAAGCTTACCTTTACGCGGCCCGCCTGAAAACCAGAAATCTGGTTTTCTTATTTTTTTTTATATGGATTAAGGTTTCAGGGGTCCGGGTTTTCATTTCCGGGTCATTTTGGGACATTTTTGAAGGTCCTTACATGAACTAATAACTTAAAACTGACCAATGTTGATAGAGCATTGGAGAAGGGCAAAACAGGCCGTCTGCGGTATTGAGTTATTATCAACATAACAGTCATAACAAATCATAATACACTACTTGGTATTAGTCGGTTAAAGCAAACTGTGAACTCACCAGCCTGTCTGACACACTTTTTCTGCATGCTTGCAGGTCCTTAGGTACTTGGATTGGAACTTGCTATCTGGGAGTGCTGGAGTGGTCATGGGTCGTAGCTCTTGGATACAAGTTTTAAGATTATCGTACTCTCGTTTGAAACACTTGAAAATTGTTTATAATATGCTTCCACTGAACAAAATGGTTTTGATTGTGTTTGGATTTACTTTATGAAATAAATGGAAACTTTTATTAAATTCTATGTTATGGTTCAATGTGATTGGTGGCTAGATCCTGGTACGTCACACGTCCCGCGGTGTTTCCGCATGTGGTATTTTGGGGGTGTGACACTTGTCGGCCCACGCGTTTGTGCGAAGGTTTACTCCTAACGAATACAGACTAATCGAGCAGCTGGTAGCTCAAAACATGGAGCCGCGCAAAAATTTTCAAACGATAAGAAAGCAGGACCCCGACAGGTTTCATGTTCAGAAAGACGTACAAAACGCAGTACATAAGATTAGAGCCATACAAAGAGACGGATTGACTCCCATGCAGTCACTAGAAAACATCCTGATCAAAAACAAATTTATTTACGAGACACGGGAGGGACCCGGAACAGAGGTCGTAATAGAGATCTTCTTTGTTCATCCCTACTCGAGTGATATGTGGCGTGCATTCCTGCACGTCTTGCTGATCGATTCGACGTACAAAACAAACGTATACCCCATGCCATTTGTCCAAATTGTTGGTATGACGTTTACCAGCTATTCGTTTTATATCGCGCATGCCGTTATCTGTAAAGAACGGAGTGATAACTTTGTACGGGTGCTTGAGAGGATCAAGTCAATGTTGGATGAATGTATGGAGCCACGTGTGATTGTTACGGATAGAGACCTGACCCTAATGAGCGCGTGTGCTAAAGTATTTCCAAACGCCTCTAGGTATCTTTGAAGGTTTCACATACAATAGAATATTTGTAAGCACTGCAAAAGGGCCTTCATAGAAGAAGATTGGCAAAAATTTATGTCATTCTGGCGGACATTATGTGAGTCTCCATCAGTTACCACTTGCGCAACCTGCAAAAGCGACTTATGGAGTGCAAACGTTTTCTCTCTCACCCATCTATCTCTCTCTTTATACCACTTATCACCACTAGGGGTATAAACAAGCCTAAAGGCTTGAGAGCTACTCGTTATCGACTCGGTTAAAAGCTCGAACGAGCCGAGCTTTAAAGAGCCCAAGCTCGAGCTCGAGCCTGTAATAGAGCTTGTTTAGTTATCGAGCCTGAGATACAAAGCTCATTTAGGCTCGCGAGTCTAAACGAGCCCAAACAAAATTATACTTTTTTATATATAATATAATAATAATGATGATAACATTGGCGAGCCGAGCTTTGGTTCGTTTAAGAAATATTGAAACAAAATCGAGCCGAGTTTTTAGCTTGTTTGAGGTTGTTCTGAAAAATAGCTCGAGCCAAGATGAGTCGAGCCAAGTCGAGCACAGTTCGAGCTTTGGGTTTAACTCGCGAGCCGAGCTCGAGCTCAAATAAGTAGGCTCGAACTGAGCCGAGCTCGAGCTTATGAAAACATGACGAGCCGAGCTCGAGGCTCGTCGGGCTCGGGCCGGCTCGTTTACACCCCTAATCACCACCATCCACTCTACCGCCACCACTTACCACCACCTGTTGCCACCACCTCCAACCCAACCCACCCACCTACCTATCTCTCTCCCCCACCCCTTCTTTCTCCAGCCGTAACCCACTAGCCGCCAACTATAATCCATTTTCTTCTTTTATGTCTCTCACACCATATAAAACACCCAAGAACCCCAATTTACAAAGTTAAAAAGGATCCCCCAAAATAAAACTTTACCAATCAAACTGTAACCATAAACCAACAATTAGTATCTATTAATAGAAGGACTGAAATGAACAGTCTTTCTATCTTGGCCATCCAAGTGTATATGTCCACTTGATCAATTTTTGGCATCTTTGCCTTCCCACGCGTGTAAAAAAAGAGGCCACGCGTCTCTTTCTGCTCACCTTTATTCCTAGCTTTATTCGCCTTCATGGTTTACAAGAAAAAAAAAACAAATCTTCCATAAAACCCTATGAAGATGAGGTATGATATCTTGATGTTTCTGTTGACTGAAAACAAATGCTAAATCCACCAAAGGGAAAAGGAAGAAGAGAAACATGTTCTCAAACTTTGAAGCACTCGGCATTTTGGTGGATTCCCGAGCCTAAAAGACCAGTGTGAGTCACAGAACCCGGAATATGGCCAGCCAGAGGTGGTGGATGGAGGAGACGAAGGAGTTGAGGGCGAGAGATTGGGAATTACGGAATTGCTCTGGTGACCATCCGTGTCGTTCTTTTTAAGGTTTGATTTTTTTCGTTTAGGTATTAGAATTTGTGCTTGATTTGTGAATTAGTTTGGTATATATACTCATCTAACGAGTATGTGATGTTGCTTTGACTACTGTGACTGGTGCTTTATTTTGTCAATTAGATCTATGTTTGCTTTTGTTGGTGTGGCGTCACGTTCGGCTGTTGTAATAGGTTCATAACATCAAAGGCAACCCTGAGGTCAGGTACCAGGTACTTTTGTTTAACTATCAGTTACCGTGTATGAACCGTTTTGAAGAAAATTCGATTTGTGTATTTGTGCGATTTGGTGAATTTGTGTTCGTTCAATTTTTTGTTGGTGTTTTATTTTTCTCCAACTCATCTAAATAGTTTGTGTAGGACAATGTTAGATGTATTCCATCCCATCTTAATAGTTTGTGTAGCCTAATGTTCATGTGTAGGAATTCTATATAGTTTGGTAAATTTTTGTTGGTATATTTGAAAAAAAAAATGTAGCTAATTTCCATCCAGGTAAATTTTTGTTGGTGTTGGAAAAATCCATCAGTTGTCGCTATTGACGACATAGATAATTAAAGAAAACCCACTTCAATCCTAGATTATAAGTAACCGAAGACACTACCTGGTGCTTATTTCCCCTTTCACTTCATTTAGTGGACTTTATCGAGATTTTGCACATGAATTTTCCTATTTAGTTATCCATTTGTTTGCGTCTACCAAAGCAACTTTTCGACCCCACAGGGGCGGGGCTTTGTTTTTAGTAGATTAGGGTTTTCTATTCAGAAAGGGATGGCGGCGCAGTTTGTTGCTCGTCTACCTGCTATCCTTATGTAATTTGCCCTGATGATTGGAATGAAATTTTATTTTGAAAAAAAAAAAAAACTATTTTGACCTTTTTTGTAGTTCACAGTATTAATCATACAAAGATATATAATGTAATTGAGGATGGGATTTGAGAATGGAAGCCAGAGTAGTAAGGCCTAAATTAAACAATTGATATTATCGACTTTACATGCAAGAAACTTTCTAAGGGATTAGAGTGTCAGATGGTAGATATATTAAGTACCTGTTATTAAAACGATGTTGCTTAGAGATCTGGGAAGAAGGCTCCCCGATTGCAGATGATGTTTATGATATCATCAAGAAGGTGCATATATGTTTATAAGTTTATTATGTTGCTTCGGATTTTGATTGGGTTGATATGAATCACTTCTTTTTACAATAGCAGTATCTTTTGTATCTTACTTTCACAAAACTGTTATCACCAGATTGGGCTGTTTGGCCCAAGTTTTACGTCTAGACCGGCGACTTGACCATCAACACCCTAACTTTAAATATTTCAAACATTTTAAAAAGATAGTATATTATGCTACAAGATGGGCTTCAAATGGAACCATGCTAATTTTAACGTTGTGCTTCAAATGGAACCATGCTAATTTTAACGTTGGTGAAAAATATATCATTTCTTTTTCATAGTATTGTGGGTATGTGCTTTGAACAAAGTGGGTTTATGTTTCTTTTTTATGTTACAGATTGTGGTTGCTAGAGTAAAGAAACTTAATTAATGGATACTTTGCGCAACCAAGCTGGGTGCAGCTAAATGTCAACAATCCACATTTTTTTATTATGCAAGGGCGCACTACCAAGGTATTGAACATGAAACCTCAGCTGCTGGAACAAGAATGTATGAAACTAAAAAAAAGATGCTACATAAAAAACCCTTGAGAAAAAGAAAGGTAAGGTTGACAAGATCAATAAGCTTCTTGAGCAGGAAATACTCCTTGCACTAGAAAATTGAAGAAAGAGCGAATGCAATATATGTACTAGCAGAGAACATTCGAATAATGCAGTTCTTGGTGTCGATGCGATAAAAACCAAGACATTAGATATTTGGGATTGATAATGATATTGAGATTATGAATACAAAGGTACAAGAGGTGGATGCACATGTGGCTAACTTAACCATTTAACAGACGTTCCTAAACAATTTTATGTCTTGAAATCACCATGGGCAATTTACCTTACCGAATGGATCATATGGTCAATTCTTTACCGTTCTTGATATAATTTTCCCAAGATTGTATTATGTTATCAAATCGAGAACGATGCGATGGTCAATACTTTAACGATGCGGTTTATCGTGCCGCAACGCGCGCAGGGTATAACACTAGTTCAAGTTAAAGATTGATGGTACTTTAGTTTCTTGTCAATAACTCATGTTTCTGGAATACTACGGCCTATATCTCTGAACCTTATCTTCTTATATTGTATACTATTCTACCCCTTTTCCTGTTAACTTTATTTTTCTATCAATTTTCTTATTTTTCACCAACAAAAACCTCCTCTTCAGGCACGTAAAAATTAATACAGTTCTTCTGACCTATGTTTTAACTACACAAACCAGCCGTTAGTTACACAGGAGTTCCAACAAACATGAATCTATACAAAAGATGTTGCGATCACAGAAAACTTAAATACCGCTCTTCCTGGTCACTCGTTCTCCTGAAACCCTACTCTTGACGTGCTTAACCCCTTGATCATTTCGACGGCTGTGTAATGTGCTTAGAATTACGACTCTAATTGATCATTAGTTGGACTTCTTTATTAGAATTATATTTAGCCTTTTTTTTTAAAAAAACTTCAATTTGATTAATACTTGACAAGTTACATCAAAACATAATCCGCAAACCTCATTTCTAAGAAAGTTGAATATTAAATTCAAAGGGGTCAAAGTCACACGTTTTTTAACAAATAAATTGTTTATTCTTGAATCGATATTTACACACTCTATCAACACCACTTGTCCACACATGCCGGTTGTATTATTCCACATGCATTTATGACCAAATTAAAGTTTCCTTCCTGGAGGGCCTCATAACTATTTCATAAAGTCAAACCTTTTACGTGTTTTGACTTTCTCATTTTCAAAACTAATTTCCAACTCCGGTATATATAAATATGAAGGGACCAAATCATATCATTCATAAACCAACATTCACCAATTCAAAAACCTCTCAACTTTCTTACAATTTTCATCTTGTTTCTCAACGTCTTAATTAAGTATAAATGGCGGATCTTGAAAATGAAGTTGAAGTTCCTCGCTTTTTCTTGTGCCCAATTTCACTCGAGATCATGAAAGACCCCGTGACGCTCTCCACGGGAATCACCTACGATCGAGAAAGCATCGAAAACTGGTTGTTTTCACGAAAGAACAACGTCTGTCCCGTAACCAAACAAGTCGTTGCGGATATCGACCTCACCCCAAACCACACTCTTCGCCGGTTAATCCAGTCGTGGTGTACCCTTAACGCCTCATTCGGTGTCGAAAGGTACCCCACACCACGCCCTCCAATCTCCAAAACCGAAATCATCAAACTCCTGAGAGACTTAAAATCCCCTAACCATCAAATGAAGAGTTTAACAAGATTGAAATCTATCGTTTTAGAGAGCGAAAAGAACAAGCGGTTGATGGAATCAGTTGGTGCAGCTGATTATTTATCAAACATCATAACTAACATAAATAGTGGAATAACTTCATCTTCACGTGATGACGCTTTGTATATCCTTTACCACATTAATCTGTCACCAACCGGTCTTAAAACATTAGGAAAGACCGGAGGTCTCTTTGACGCACTGACACGCGTCATGCAACGCCTCTCGAGTCACGAGGCGCGTGCTTACGCGGTCATGTTACTGAAATCAATGTCTGAGGTGGCGGAGCCAATGCAAGTAACATCATTAAACGTTAAGTTCTTTAAAGAGCTTGTAAACATATTGACGGATCAAATCTCCGAAAAAGCCACAAAAGCAACCCTTAAGTTGCTAATTAGCGTGTGTCCATGGGGACGGAACCGAATAAAAGCGGTGGAGGCTGGAATAGTTTCAGTGTTGATCGACGCGCTATTGGACTGTTCAGAAAAAAGAGTCATTGAGTTGATTAGCATGGTTTTGGTTCAGGTCTGTCAGGCTGCGGATGGACGGGCAGAGCTGTTGAAATATGGTGGTGGTTTGGCGGTTGTTTCGGGGATGGTATTTGGTGTGTCTCCGGTGGTGAGTGAGAGGGCGGTGAGGATATTGTACTCGGTAGCGATGTTTTCGGGTAGTGGGCGTGTTTTGCAAGAGATGATTGAGTTGGGGGTGGTAGAGAAGCTTGTGTTAGTGTTGCAAGTGGATTGTGGAAGGAAGATGAAGGAAAAAGCAAGGGAGATTTTGAAGATTCATTCTAGAGTTTGGAAGAAATCTCATTGTGTAAATTATGATTTGATTTAGAAAAAAAAAAACAATTTATAGATAGATGATTACAATCCTGAAAAAAAAAAAAAAAACTATATCAACAAGATGTTAGATATAATTTTTTCGACCCAAATTTTTATGTTTGGGTTTCTTGTAAAGTTGTTTTAGGATATATTTCTGGGGAGAAAAGATAGATCTCCGTTTAGGTTTTCTTTTGTTATCATATGAAAGTGATAGAGCTAAACTTTTGCATATGTACATCTATGAAAGTTTGTTTCAATGATCTTATTTGGCCTAATAATGTTTTTATCCTTAAAACTTCTTTAAATTGTTACAATATTTTTTTCCCACGTGTTTTATCATAGTGCTTCTTTTACTTTGTTAGTCTATACTTTCTAAGGCTTTTATTCGTAATTATTTGGTACTGGTTTGACATGCTTATTATTCTTTTGGAGTTTGTAAAATATTATTATTTTAAACCAAATCAAAGAACTCCCTCAACCAAATCGTCTTCCATTCTCAGCAAGTTGGTAGTTGGTACCACCACCCCCTTACACTGGGCCGACCATTAAGTATTAAAAAATCTTAAGTTGTAGCCGCCTATTTTGCCCAATTTATTTAACTTAAATGTTTTTTTTAACTGAATCTCGATCAGGGCTATACATGGCCAAAGTTTGATTAAAGAGGGATTCAAATCTAAGCACTCCAGGACAGGAACCTACTAGGTAGTAAACCTTCCCACCTCCATTACCACTCGGGCAACTTCATCGGATTTAACTTAAATGTTAGTATTAGAGTTGCACTGGGAGCCTTGGAGGTGGGAACGACCGTTGGAGACAACTCCTACTAGATTGATAACAAGAATACCACCTACCGTACTTATCATCTAAAAAGGAATTTTTCTAGTAGTATTGACTATTTACGCCATTTCCCTCAACAATATTTCATCAAGTGGTCATGCTAGAGACATAAACAGTTATGGATGATTATGAGATTAGATCCATCTAGATGCAAAACTCGTTCGTCAACAGAGACAAATCAATGCGCCAATGTGAGCCTAGCGTGGACAGTGGTTCCTTTGATCCTTTCCTAAAGGAGCAATGTTAATGAAATTGTTTTGGTTTGAGTTAAGAAAATGTTATAAGAAGTGTTATTCTTTCAATTCATGATTACACGTTCGGTTACTCAAGGCTGTCAAATTGTTTGAACTTGATAACTGCTAGGTTTACTTAACGATTAATTGATTAAACTTCTACTTTTTTTTGAATGGCCAACAAACTCAATCCCGAGCACTCTCGGGGCACCCACTGGACAAACAGAGTAATTCGAGAGTAACCCGAGTCCACCACCAATTCGGAGAAAACCCGGTAACCCACCTGCCCGTAGGCACGACAGTGAAATTACCGGTAAAACCCGTTTGGCTCAAGGATCCAACCCAGGTTTCCCTGAGTCTCCTATCATTGCCCACCAGTGCCTCACTCTGCACCAAGTGGGAGTCGAACATGCATCTCTCAAGAGAAATACAAGCCCTTCACCACTTGAACTAGAGATTAAACTTCTACTTGGTTGATTATTTTCTAAAGGGGTTAGTCAAATGATTTTTGGCCATAAAAAAGCTTAGACAAGCACAAAACTAAGACCCCGCACATTATACTAATCTATTCTATATAATAAAAGAAACTTGTTTTCGGACACGTGTCATTCATTGTAGACACCTATTTTTAGGGTTTTTCGTTTTCTTTTATATTTATCTTCTAATAATTATAGATAATATTAAATAGAAAAAAAATTAATTGAATAAAAAAAATATATTGGATAACATCGGATTACTTAGATGATAACATACACATATGAGATTTTTTTTACTATTATTATTGTTTTATTATTTATTAAATATATCGAATACTTTAATTTTTTATACATAAGACTTTATCCAAAATTATATTTATTTAATATACTATTAATCTAAAATTACATTTATTATATATAAGACTTTATCCAAAAGTATATTTATTTAATATACAATCAATCCAAATTTACATTTATTCAACTTGTGTGGTACACAAAGTTTTTTTACTTTTTTTATTATTTGATATATAAATTAAATTTGTTCAACCCATACAATACACATGATTCTTAAAGATATAATATTTATTATTATTATTTTTTTTAAGGAAAAATTATTTTATTCCCGACTGTTTTTAAAAATTTAACTTTTTATTATTTGGTATATAAATTACATTTATTCAACCTATATAAAACACGAGGTTTTTAAAGATATAATATTTTTTATTATTTAATATATAAAATTACATTTATTCAACCGGTAAAATAAATGAGATTTTTAAAGATATATTGTTTTATTTTTTTCGTATGTAAAATTACATTTTTTAACCCGTGTAATACACGGGGTTATAACCTAGTAATATATAAAAAAATTATATAAATATACAATGTGAATTTGGGTGAATCAGTTATATCAAATTAATTTAAATTCGAATTAAAAATTCTGCTAAAATAAGCAGTAGTGGATCCAGGATTTTATTCTAATGTGTTTCCTTTGGTAAATTCTCTTTAATTATCACTACTTTTTTCTAAATTTTATAGGGTTCTTAATATTTTTTTTTTTTTTTTTGATTTTTTTTCCAAACGCACTGGGTTCCTGGAAACCTACAAATGTGCACTGGATCTGCCCCTGAAAATAAGGATTCCATTCAAATAAACCGAAATTTGAGTTAGGCTTGATTTAATTCGAATAATGTACACCCCTATCAATGTTCACAATAAGATTAGAACCCTTGACTACTTGATAAAAAACACTTTTATCACACACCTTGATACCGTTACACTACAAGTCCTTTGATAATTGTAACTAGCAAAATTCACCGGCACATTGTGGCCGGATATGTCTAAAAGGATATCGGCAATACAAACGAATACGGGCATCGGTTCCGATAATAGCGGTACCGGTATCGATGTTGTTCAATCGTAATCGGTTCGGCAGGTACAGACACTTGCAATAACTTACGAAACCAAAAAAGTTACTCTATTTTGCATACAGGTCTTCAACAAAATTATAGTGGAATATCAAGATAACAAATTAAACACAACTGCGTAAAAAAATTACCAAGTGCACGTTATTAGAGAAAAAACATATTAATAATTACTAAATGAGTTATAACTAGTATTAAGCACCCTTGCGTTGCGGCGGGGGCGAGCAGTAATGCCACACTACTGCCAGCGACCACCGACACTGAAGTTGTGGCGTGTTAATGCGAAGAAATTAAACCGAAACGTAAACATAGAATAAAATAACTAAGTTGATTTAGGACTCGCGCGTTACGATGAACCCGCGTCTATTTTTTATCGTTTGACAGGTTCATCGTAATCTATATATAATATATATTATTACCACTATACAAACCATAATACATACATTACAACAATCATTGCATCAATATGCTGCAAATTATATTTATACAAGATTTTGGCTAAATTAATTAGTTTATTATAAATAATAATAATTTACAAAGAAAATAACACAACTTTGATTGGATCAAATCGATTGAATATGGTAAGATAATGAAACCATTATTTGATTAGGGTACAATCACTTAAACATAATTTACAACCATACATGCATACAAAACATATTAAATTTATTAAGGTAATGAAACCATTATTTGATTAAGGTACAATCACTTAAGCATAAATTACAACCAAACATGCATACAAATTTTCTAAATTAATAGTATAAATAAGGTACAACCACTTTAGCACAAATTACAACAAAAAAAAGCATATTTTTTTCTTTTCTTTTTGTTGTATTTTGTCAAATGCACAAAATAATTCTGTTAAGTTTAGGAAAGCCAGGCTAGATTTTTTTTTTTTTTTTTTTTTTGAACGGCTAACAAACTCAATCCCGAGTACTCTTGGGACACCCACTGGACAAACGGAGTACTCCGAGAGTAACTCGAGTCCACCACCAATTCTAGGGAAAACCCAATAACCCACCCGCCCATAGGCACGACGGTGAAATTACCGGTAAAACCCGTTTGGCTCAAGGATCCAACCCAGGTTTCCATGGGTCTCCTATCATTGCCCACCAATGTCTCACTCTGCACCAAGTGAGAATCGAACTTTCATCTCTCAAGAGAAATGCAAACCCTTCACCACTTGATCTAGAGATCTCATTGACAAGACAGGCTAGATATTAAATGTTTATCTTATTTTTCAACTTGAAATCATTTTGTGTGCTCTTTGTTGACTTGTGATGTAAGCAATGAAAGTGATGGTGATAAAGAGTTGATTGATTATATATGGTAGATAATAAGTAGAAATCACTTTACAAATCACAATGCAAATAATATAACTCCTATTGTACAACATTTTTGTAAAATAATAGTATATAAATTGTTTATTATTTATAGTATAAGGGTATTAAATAAAATCTAAACATGTGAAAAACAATTAGTGTTTATTGTATAAGAGATGAAATCGATACTTAAAAAGAATCAAACATTATGAAAAAAAAATTTACATGAGTACATTGACTTTTGGTAAATCACTATTACAAAAAGAGGCATTTGCTATGAACTTTCGCTATGGGAAAAATTCTGTCACGAATTTTGCTACGGATTAGCTACAAACACATTTTGCTACCATTTTGCTATAGCTATTCCGTTGCAAATGATATTCGTAGCAAAATCCTATTTCTGTAGTAGTGAATGTCAGATATAGTAGCAAAGATACCCGTCTACGTAAAATCGTAAATAAAGTCTACAAAATATATAAGTGCGTTATTTTACTGATACGTGTCAACTTTCTAACTATATTATTAAACTGTTTCAAGGTCCATCCATGCTCGTGAAGAAAACTTAAAATAAGAGTACGTCATACATATCAAGGTAGAAGCCCAAAACTAGACTTTACCCAAGTTCAGGTACTATTTAAACAGGGGCGGATCTAGTATAGAAAGACCGGGTTCCCAGGAACCCAGTCTTTTCGGAAAAAAACGTTTTTTTGTAGTGTAAATCTTGTATGATTTGGAAAAAAATGTTTTTTTGTAGTGTAAACCTTGTATGATTTGGAAAAAGGAACCCAGTGATTTCTCCGGCTGGATCCGCCACTGTATTTAAAGACATTTTAAAACATATTGAAACTTCGGCTAACTGTTTGCGAAGCCCACGTATATGACTATATGGGAAAATATCAAATAGGAAGTTTAATCTTGCTAGGAAAGATAGGAAATAATCTTACGTGGCAGAGTAGAAATATAAGTGGGAAGGGTATTTTCAGGGCCGTTCCACCGTTTTTGGAGACGCTAAGCGAATTACAAAGTCAGGCCTTATTATTGGTATAAATCAATTGAGATTTGAGACATTGAATAACCAGAGTGATGATTTTTCCTAATATTGGCCCTAATTTCACTCAATCCGCAATCAGTTTCACATTGCTCGCCAACGAGGGTTGATGTGTTGCGTTCGTGGACAGTGCGGACTCCTAGTGTAAAATCCTAAATATTGGGCCTAGAAACGTTATTTAAATGGCAAAAAAAACAAGTCTAATATATGAAATGAAATAAAATTGGAGGCTCTTGGTGGCCCTAGGCCTTAGCCTAAGTTAATAAGCCTTACGAGCCGGCCTGGAGATTATGATGCTTTCAGGTCTCAAACATCAAAATGTGGTCTCTTTTGTTGGGTTCTGTGATGAGAATAAAGAGAAGATCCTCATATGCAAGTATGAGGCCAAGGGAAGTCTTGACCAATACCTAAGTGACCCAGTTACACTTACTTGGACTCAAAGAGTGCACATCTGTCTTGATATTGCCCGTGCACTCGGTTACATCGTAATATCAAAAGCTCTAGTAGTTTATTAGATGACAATTAGGAAGCAAAACTATCTGGTTTCGGCATTCCACGATGCAACCAGCAGCTCGAAGGCGTGGTCTGGTCCTTGATGAAGCACTTGGCATAGCCGCGTATATGGACCCAGCATATGTAGTGTCCAATGTCAGCCCTGAGAATTCATGTACCCTGTTCGAGCTCGAAAAAAAACGTGCCCTTAGGAGCCATTAACGCCTAAATTATCGACAAAGTTTGCATCGAATTAAGTTAACGCCTAATGATCGACAAAAAAAGATCCTAAATCATAAATCAACTAATCATATAATCGTAAATCATACCTGAATTCGACAAAAAAAAGAATACGGGCCCGAATTCGACAATCGTTTTTGTATAAATTACCAACAATTTAGTCTTCAACACAACAGAAAAAGGGCATGAATTCGAAAATAACTAATCGCCTAAGCAAGGGCCTGAATTCGACAAAAAGAAACATAATAATTGATAACTAATAAGGGCTAAATGAGTGAATTCGACCAAAAAAACATAGCTGGAGTACTGCACAAGGGCCGATTGACGATTGATGATTTGATGTTTACCTGAATACGTGATCCGTGATCGTAAGACTGATTTCGTCGAACAGACTCTATGCGTGGTGGCTCGTGGCTACGTGCAAGACTGAAATCGAATAATAATTGAAGAACAAAAGAGTGCAGACTATGTGTGTGCAGACTCTGTGAGTTCTTCGTCGAACCGTCTCCTACTCTCCTGCTATAGACGATGTTTCAATATCCAGGGCACTAGTTACCACCCAACATGTACGTATTGTTTTTTATTAGTTTTTAGGGTGGGAGTTGGCTAGAAAGTCCATTTTTCCTACAAAGTGTACAAAGTCATAAAACATCATAATGTTAACCATAAAATACACTCAAAACCCACAAATAACATAGTAGAGATTACTAAAACACCATATTTGTGGGTTTTGTGTTGTGTTTTAAATGATAAGCATTTGATTATCGAATGACTAACATTAATGTGTTTTATGTTGATTATTATGTTGTGTTTTATACTCATAGTTGTACGATGGTGTGTTTGAAGTTTTTAAGGAATGTTAGGATTTGAATATTGTGTTTTAGTGGTCTTCACTATGTTATTTGTGGGTTTTGAGTGTGTTTTATGGCTGAAATTGTGGTTTTTTAAGACTTTGTACACTTTGTAGGAAAAATGGACTTTGTAGCGAAACCCCACCCTTAGTTTTTAAATCATTTAGGTATTGGGCTCACTAACCTAATCCCAATGGGCCAACTAATCTAAACCATATGTTTTTTTTTTTTTTTTGTAAGTAAGCATATGTTTGGCTATACCCTGTTAATTTTTTTTTCATATATAGTATTGAGTTTTTTAAATAAATAATGTGCCCTACGAAATCACGGGCCTGGCCGGTGGTCCTTCCCGCCCACCTCTAGGGCCGGCCATGGTATTGTCTCTAACTAATAAGGGCTAAATGAGTGAATTCGACCAAAAAAATTAATAACTCCCGGTTCTATTTGAAGTCCTGACCGGGAGGAAAGCAGACTTTTACCAAGACTTTTTCCAACCCAAGGGAAACGAGAGAAATAGAGTGTTATTAGTTGATATATTCAGACCAAAAGAATAGCAGAAAGCTTTCTTTCTGTCTGTCTATAAGAAGTAAGAACAATGAATCTAACCCAGTAATAAAGAACAATTTTAAAGTGTTGAGACGAAGCGAGAGAGATGAAAAACAAAATAAATATTTTAGCAAACTTAGTGTTGTGAAGCAAGTTGACCCAAATGAAAGGATGGCACAGGAGCCGAAGGAAACCGTGTTTGATAACTCGGCCGATAAAGAAAAAAAGAATGTCGTGGTTGGTCCAAGAAAGAATAAGGAGTCAAAGATACCCATTAAATTAGGAGATTATGTCCTTAATTAGATTGGTAACTTTAGTCTATTTAAAGGGTCTAAGATTGTCTAGCAATTCATCGATTAAACTTATTTTACCATTGTGGTAGTCTTTTTTTCTCATCCAATATCTATTCTATTTCCTCATCTCCTTCATTATCAATAAAATATCCAGCTTTGCTTTTTCTTTATATCCCAGTTCATAGTAATAATATTCATTCACTCCATTGGTGCTTTCATTCTCCATTAGCATCATGGCTGATGGCACAAGATTTAAAGTGATGGATGAAAACCTCAAAATCCTACAGGAGGCACAGCAAAAATCCGCTCAATAACAAGCCACAATACGCGATGACGTTTCATCCATTTTTTCATCCATTGAAGACATGAAAAAGACAATGAATCGGGTTCTGCTGCGTCTTGACAACGATGCTCGTGACCAGAAAAAAAATAACAAAGATGATGGCGAAGGGTCGTCCACAGTACTAGGCCGGCATAAACCCGCGCAGATTAATCTTCCTCGTTTTTCGGGTCTGCACCCGGAATGATGGGTCGCACAGGCCACCCGCTATTTTGATTTTTATGAAATCGGGGACAGAGACCGGGTGATGATTGCGTCCTTTTCTCTTGATGATGCGGCAGCAGATTGGTATGATTGGTTTTGCCGCCACTCCCGTTTTACGGGATGGACTCCTTTTACAGATGCAATTACACAACGTTTCAAACTCCGGGAACTCGAAGAACCAGAAGGGGTGTTAGCCAAGTTACAACAAACGACTACAGTGGCTGAATACCGGCACCGTTTTGAGGAAATCTCAACCCGATCCATGGCCCTCCCACCGAAGTTTTTGGTTAGTTGCTTTATCTTAGGCCTTCGCCTAGACATTAAACAATCTGTGGTGATTCACAAACCCAATATGCTAGACGAAGCAATGCATCATGCCCAATTACACGAAAATCGGATCCAGTTAGAAAAAGGCTTGGGTCGGGTCTCACTTAATCAGAATTCTAAACTCATCCTTTCAACCCCAAAAACTCAGTCGGCTTCAATAGCAGGTAACACCACCACCGTTACACCTAATCAAAAAGGAACCAATCAACCCATTGGCTTTAAACGCCTAGCTCCAGCGTAACTGGCTCAAAAGAAAGCTCTCGGGCTGTGTTACAGGTGTGATGAAAAATATTCTCCAAACCATCAGTGCAAATCAGCTCCACAATTATTGTTCTTTGATGATGGGCCTTGGCCGGATGACGAGGTCGAGCCCGTCCCTGATGCGGTTTTGGCTGAGAACATTCAAATGGAGGAAGTAAAAACACAATCCAACATCTCTTATAATGCATTGGCAGGTGGCACATACGCTTCCACATTATGATTTACCGGGACAGTAAAAGGAAAACCGGTTCAGATATTACTGGATGGTGGCAGTACTCATTGTTTCATTCGAACTAAGATGGCCACATTCCTTAATTTACCAATTGAGTCAATTACACCCTTTTCGGTGTTGGTAGGCAGCGGTGAACGTCTACCCTGCTCGGGCATGGCTAAACAGGTAGCACTAACAATTCAGACGTCTACCATTTACGTCGACTTTTACGTCCTCCCATTACAGGGTTGGGACATGGTTTTGGGAATTTCATGGTTAGCAACTCTGGGTCCAGTAGTGACAAACTATGCAGCCTCAAGTTTTGAATTTCAATTACATGATAAACGCATCATATGGCAAGGGGATTCCAACATCACGAACCAACAAATCCAATTCAATGGCCTTCGCCGGTTGGCTCAAGCGAATGTCATTGCCGAACACCACGACTGCAACACCTTACCCGCCCGATATCCAACAATTGTTGACCGAGTTTGCCAAGGTCTTCCAACCACCACAGTCCCTACCACCCGTTCGTGCTCAGGATCATACCATCGAACTCCTGCCAAACAAAGCCCCGGTAGCAGTACGACCCTACCGATACCCGCATTTTCAGAAACAAGAAATCGACCGCCTTGTTCAAGAAATGTTGCAGCAAGGAATCATTAGACCGAGTACCAGCCCCTTTTCCTCACCGGTCTTGCTTGTCCGAAAGAAAGACGGCACTTGGAGGTTTTGTGTGGATTATAGGGTACTTAGTGCCATCACAGTTCGAGACCGTTTCCCTATTCCGACAATTGATGAATTATTCGATGAGTTACACGGAGCTCGGTTCTTTTCAAAGCTAGATTTGCTTGCTGGATACCACCAAATCCGTTTACATGAAGAAGCCATTGCTAAAACCGCGTTTCGAACTCATGACGGCCACTTTGAATTTTTGGTAATGCCGTTTGGGCTAACCAATGCTCCGTCCACATTTCAACGATTGATGAATGAGGTATTTCGGCCATATCTCCGTAAATATGCCTTAGTTTTTTTTGACGATATATTGATATACAGCTCAACGTGGGAAGAACATTTGCAACATCTTCGTACGGTGTTTCAGACATTGTTGGCCAACAAACTAGTGGCTAAATTATCTAGATGTCTCTTTGGACAAACCATGGTGGGTTATTTGGGTCATCAAATTTCATCACAAGGGGTGGCAGTGGATCCGGACAAAATCGAGTGTATTAAACAATGGCCTACTCCCACTACAGTTAGAGACGTACGCGGATTTTTGGGCCTTGCCGGCTATTATCGCCGGTTTATCAATAATTTTGCTACCATTGTCGGACCGTTAACGGACCCTTCTAAAAAAAGATTCGTTTCAATGGTCGGACGCCACAACTGAAGCCTTCTCCCAATTAAAACAACGTTTGAGCACCACCCCAGTACTGCAATTACCAGATTTTTCCAAACCATTCACAGTGGAAATCGATGCTTCCGGAACAGGTATTGGCGCCATTTTATCTCAAGACGGTCATCCGATTGCCTTCTATAGTCAAAAACTTTCTCCTCGCATGCAGCACGCATCCGCCTATCAACGCGAAATGTTTGCCATCACTCAAGCATTGGCTAAATGGCGTCAATATTTGCTTGGTCAACGCTTTCGGATAATAACCGATCAACAATCCCTTCGTAATCTTCAAGATCAAGTCATTCAAACACCTGACCAACAAAAGTGGTTAGGAAAATTCTTGGGGTATGATTTCGATATTATTACCGACCGGGGAAACAAAACGGGGCGGCCGATGCACTTTCGAGGATTAATTCGGGCGAATTTTTGGCTCTCTCCAGCCAAACCTTATCTCTACTTCCACAACTTCAACAGGCCGTATTATCCGATCCAGATCTTCTCCAATTAATGCAGTCTGTACAACAAAACCCAACGTCCTTTGCTGACTATAAGATTCACAACGGGCTACTTTGTTTCAAAGGAAGACTCGTGGTACCTGCTTCTTCACCTCTCTGTCAACAATTATTGCAAGAATTTCATGCTTCCTTGTCTGGCGGGCATTCAGGGGTTACTCGCACTTTCCATCGTTTGGCTTCCAATTTTTATTGGAAAAATATGAGGAGGGATGTGCATAATTTTATTGCACAGTGTCAAGTGTGCCAGCAAATGAAATCCTCATGTTTACCTCCTAGTGGCTTGTTGCAACCATTGGCAATTCCTAATTTGGTTTTCGAAAACATTGCCATGGACTTTATTACTGGCCTACCGGTCTCACAAGGCAAAACTGTGATTATGGTCATCGTTGATCGACTCTCTAAATATGGACATTTTTCCGCATTAGCGAGACCTCATTTACTAGCATCACAGTTGCATCAGCTTTCGTAGCTGATTTTGTGAAACTCCATGGGGTTGCCCTTGATATTGTCTCAGACCGTGATCCTAGTTTTCTTGCTGATTTTTGGAAAGAACTCCATCGGCTACAAGGCACTAATCTTTCCTTTAGCACCGCCTATCATCCTCAATCGGATGGACAAACAGAATCATTAAACAAGTGTCTTGAAATGTATTTACGTTGTTTTGTGGCCGATTCGCCTAAGGATTGGGTCCGGTTGTTACCATGGGCCGAATATTGGTATAATACATCCTGTCAAACGGCAGCCAAAATGACTCCGTTTGAGATTGTTTATGGGTGACCACCCCCGAATTTGACTCGCTATGTTCGAGACGCCACGGATAATAATCTAATCGCTGCACAATTAATGGAACGGGATGCTGTTTTGGAGGTTTTAAAAACCAATCTACAAAAAGCCTAACAACGTATGAAAGAGTATGCCGATAAACACCGAAGCGAAGTTGTCTTTCAAATCGGTGATTGGGTCTATGTCAAGATTCAACCATTTCGCCAGAGTTCGCTACGTTTACAACGTCACCACAAGTTGGGTCGTCGTTACTTTGGGCCTTACCAAATTCTTGCTCGCATTGGCTCGGTTGCTTATAAGTTAGACCTACCTGAGGAGGCTAAAATTCATAACGTGTTTCATGTATCGTTGCTTAAGAAATGTATGGGCAAGCCATTGCAACAAGTCACCCCGCTTGATTTAATTGACTCATCGGTTAATTTAATTGTTCAACCCACAAATGTTCCGGAGGAGCGTACTATTTGGCGAGCAGGACAACTAATTGTTCAATGGCGAGTGCAATGGGATGGGCTAGCTGCTGCGGATGCTACATGGGAAGATAAGGCTAGCATCTTGAAATCCTTACCAACTCTCCACCTTGAGGACAAGGTGGGTTTTAAAGGGGGAGGTAATGTTGTGAAGAAAGTTGACCCAAATGAAAGGATCTCACAGGAGCCGAAGGAAACCGTGTTTGATAACTCGACCGATAAAGAAAAAAAGAATGTCGTGGTTGGTCCAAGAAAGAATAAGAGGGAGTCAAAGATACCCATTAAATTAGGAGATTATGTCCTTAATTAGATTGGTAACTTTAGTCTATTTAAAGGGTCTAAGATTGTCTAGCAATTCATCGATTAAACTTATTTTACCATTGTGGTAGTCTTTTTTTCTCATCCAATATATATTATGTTTCCTCATCTCCTTCATTATCAATAAAATATCCAGCTTTGCTTTTTCTTTATATCCCAGTTCATAGTAATAATATTCATTCACTCCACTTAGCCCTCTAGCTCTCAGCCTTTTGTTTGTGGTTTATACGATACATGTTTCTCATATTACCTGGGAGACTAGTCGGTGAGAGTTACCTAAGAGAGTAATCTAGAATACGTGAAAGCTTCCTAACGGGTGATTCCCAATCGTATTTAAATTACGAATCCTAGTTCATACCCTCAAGTTTAGTCAGTTGTAGATTGGACTTGATGCTATCGTATTTATGAAAACATTAGTTTTTACATTTTAAAATTTCAAATTTGAAAAAATAAAAAAAAATTCGACGGCATGACGGTTTATATTTAGGGGCTGAAAACTCTACTTATATCAATTGACGCTTGAAGATCATGCACGTAATGTGTTGTAGGGCAAAAATTTGGAACATTTGAAGATTGGACTTGATGCTATAAAGTCAGCGACCGAGAATTTTGCTGAAAAATATTTTATTGGGTCAAGCGGACATGGTTTGGTGTATAAAGCGGAACTTGAACATTTTGATTCCCATGCAATAAAAGGTATTTACAAATCAAAACTGCCATGGAGACACATTATTGGCAATTACAAATCAAAAGTGCCGAGGAGACCCAGCACGGTAGCTATAAAATATATCTTAAATAGAGAAGACACACAAGGGGAGAACAAGGATTCTTTACAGAAATTGAAACACTAAGTAGTTGTATGCATCCTAATATCATCTCTCTTCTTGGCTTCTGTTATGAACATCCTCATATGATCCTTGTTTATGAGCATGTTTCTAAGGGAAGCCTTGATGATTATTTGGGTAGCGAAGGAAAGATGACTAATCTTACTTGGGTGCAGCGATTAAATATATGCATTGATATTGCACATGGATTGGGTTACATTCATGCCACTATGGACAACAAACAAAAGATAATACATCGTGACATAAAGAGTGCCAATATTCTATTGGGCGAGAACTGGGAGGCGAAGATAGCTGACTTTGGATTCTCCATATTCCACCCACTTGATCATAAGGCGAGCACTATCAGTGCAACCAAAATTGCAGGCACACAAGTGTACTTAGACCCTGAATATGAAAGGACACATAAGTTGAAAAATGAATCCGACGTTCACTCCTTTGGGTAGTTTTATTTGAGATCTTATGCGGGAGATTGGCTTATGATCCGGTATACACCAACGAAAATGAAAAGGGTCTTGCACCCATTGTGAGACAACACTTTGCGAAGGGAACAATAAGGGAAATGGTAGATCCTAATTTAGGAGAAGTAAATATCTTTACACTAAGTAGAGGACCCAATGAAGATTCGTTAAATACATTTTTAACAATCGGGCATAGATGTTTGGCAGAAAAGCAAGCCGAGCGTCCAACAATGAAAGTCGTCATAAAGGAACTTTTGAAAGCATTGAACTTTCAGGTAAGTAAGTCCTAACCATGTAGACTGTTTTTGCTTTGCGTAACCTTGGTCTCTTATTATATTAGTGTCGTTTTCATTATTATTTTGAAAAAGTGTGGGACTTGTGACGGAATAAAAATATGTCTATGAACTTTTGGTTTTTCTTCTTCTTTTTGTTTATAATTCTTAACAATTAGATAAGTTCGATTTACTTCAAAATAGTCCTCAAATTGATTCACATGATTCACAGAAAACTCACAAGGACAGCTTCCGAATATCACTTGAAGACATAAAATGTGCTACACAAAACTTTGATGATAAAAAATTAATTGGGCATGGAGAAATTGGAAAGGTTTATAAAGTGAAAATCGGCATAACCCATTGAGGAGCTCTGTGTTAGGGTTATATATACATGTGTTTTGATATCGCACTCGTAAAAATTTCGACATCAAACCCGTAGAAACTTAGTGATAGATAATTCGTTGTCCGTCCCTCAAAAAATTCCGAACCCATAAGAAAAAAAAAATCTTGGCTACGCCACTGCAATAGGACATAGTTTATTTCTTTTATTTTGGGATAGAAAGAATATTACATTTAAAAAAAATGGATGTATATATATGACATGAGAATAGTCGGTGTGAATAATTTACTCTACATTTTATATTTGCAGATTTCAAAGAGTGGTGAAGATGATGGATACTTCAAATTTAAAGATCCATATCAAGATTAAAACTCAATTTTTAACTCCAAATGTGAATTATGGGGCTCACCTTGTCTTCAAATTTTGTGAGCCAAGAAAGTTGTCAAGTAAACTAATGTATGTCAACCTCAAGTACCAAATGGGGAGTGAAACTCTACATGCATATTTTGCAACATGCAGAGATGAAGAGTGGATGATGATAGAATTGTGTCGATTCAGACCTCACAAGAGAAGTGTCGATTTTGAGGTTATACTTGAGAGCTTATCACGATACTATTGTGGAAGTGGTGCAATCTATGTTGAAGGCATCCATTTTCAAGCCATCGATGATGCAACTTTGAAGGTACTATTTCATATTATACCGTTTAGAAAAATCCATAGTGATCTCATTGACACACGCATATACACATACAACTATCTTTGTGTTTAATTGTGTGTATGATACAAGGAATGTTTTTAGCAAGTATAGTGATATCTCAGTTTAAAGAGGAAGTAACTGAGCTTAACATAAATGGTTCTAGCTCATTTATCCGCACTAAGTTTGGAACATATACTTGCAAATTGAGGAGCAGGCAATTGTTTAGATGAACTCGATCTTACATTTGTTTAACACAGGTGAAACCAGAAGTAGATGAGAAACTAAAAGGAGAAGAAATAGTCCTGAATTTAAACTCGGATTATGTGCAACAAGTGTCTGATGATTATGATGAAATAACGCAACTAGAAGATGATGAAAAGGTTTTCTCTTTTGATATAAAAAAAATATTTGTTAAAAAATTTGAAATCTCTCTTATTGTTCAGTGGTAATGTACTTGTTAAATCTTCTGATGAACAGATATTCTCCCTAAGCAAAGCCAATGAAAAGAAATGTCACATCCTTCCAGCAAAAATGTTTTTATACGAGTCTTCCGATGTGAAGTGTTACAATTGGAAATCTCTTGCTGAGCCTGAATCTAGGTTTGAATTTTGAGCCAACTTAGTTTCAGAAATTATGCTTAATTATTTTCTAATAAAGCACAAGATGGGAAAGGAACTTTTCACAGTTTCTAACATACAACTGATTATAAATGTAGATTTCTAGAGGTGGCTGAGCTTTTATCACACCAAGTATTTTGGATGAAATGCAAAATTGATGCCCAGAAGTTGTCGCCAGATACAGATTATGCATGTTATCTTGTATTCAAGCTATCACAAAAATGTCATGGTTTAAGTGTAGTGAAAGTGCGGGATGTGCTCCTTAGAAAAAACAAAGAGTATAAATTTCTTTATTTCAGATCTCCGAGAGTAGTGGTGCACAAATCGGGTTTTTTTAAAAACCGGGTTTCGGGTAGGATCGGGTTCGGGTAGGATCAGGTTTTACAAAATCGGGTTTTTTTTTAAAACCGGGTCGGGTCTGGGTCCGGGTTCTCTACCAAAAATGTATACCCTATATACCCGGGTTCGGGTAGGGTTCGGGTCGGGTTTTATAAAACCCGGGTATTATAATACCCTATTTCCGGGTTCGGGTCCGGGTTCGGGTCCGGGTCCGGTTCGGGTATTCATCGGGTAGGGTTCGGGGATGCATCGGGTTGGGAAAAAACCCGCACCGGGTATTAAAAAAACCCAACCGGAACTATGCTTATAAAATGTATCAAACATAACTCTCACACATAGACATCAAATCTATTGATAAACAGAGGCACAATTTATAAACAGATGCACAATTTATAGTTCTTCATGTGGTTATTCTTGAACTTTATAAACAGAGGCACAATTTATTAAATACAAAAACTAATAATAATATTAAACAAACAAAGAAAATAGAAGGGCCAACATATATTGACATATTTGTTTACACTTGTAATGAAATATACTAAATAATTAAGTAGCGGTGACAAATATCATTAGAAACCTAATAAAATAAGATTACATCAAAGTGCATACATGATTTTGTTAAATCATAAGAACTAGAAGTCTTAATGCATACATAATTAAACAAGATTACATCAAAATCGGGTTTTTTTAAAAACCGGTTCCGGGTATTTATAAAACCCGGTTCCGGGTTCGGGTATTTATAAAACCGGGTTTCGGGTATAAACCGGGTATAAAAAAACCGGTTCCGGGTTCGGGTTTTAGATCAAATATGCATACCCGGTCCCTACCCTACGGGTAGGGTCGGGTTCGGGTATAAAAAAACCCGGGTTTTATAATACCCGGTTCCGGGTTTTTTTTCGGGTCCGGGTCCGGGTTTGGGTTTTTTGTGCACCACTATCCGAGAGTAGTAAATTTACACAATATTAAAAGGGTCCCCAAGCACAGAGAAGATGGATTGATTGAAGTTATTGTGTGGAAATTTAACTCAAGTAACAAGCTCAATGATGAACATATTCCTGTGAGTTTGAAATTGAGATGTTATGAAGGAACCATGTCTGGTCTTATTGTACATGGCATTGAATTTCGACCCATATGATGTTTTAAAAAAGAAAAGAACTTTGATCATGTAATATGACGTTTTTATGCCTAAACTCGTAAATTCCATAACCAATGTTTTAAAAGATTTTTAGACCTTTAATTAACCTATAATTGTACTATAATGACTTGTTTAAAGGTTCACTCATTCATTAAACCTAGAGCAATAATTACAAATGCATACCACCAAGAAAGGCATGTTGGGCATTCACCAAACAATGTAAGCCTAAAACTACAAACATCATTTCTACATCCAAACTATATATTATTATGTTCACATTTTCAAGCCTATCTTACCAGCCATAAATTGGGTTTTCTACGTGTGGAGGCAACAGACGAAGATCTTTACAATGCTGTTTATTGTAATCTCGTGTCCCTGGGACTGCACCCGTGCACTGCCTCAAAAACTCATTACCCGTCAAACAATAGTGTGCAAAAGCCAACCCTCCATCGACCACTGAAGTTAAATTCGGGACTGATTTTGACCTTCGAACAATCCCATTGACTTCATTTGATTCTGAAGTAGAGGCGGTTAGTATCTTGTCAAGTTCAGAATACTGCATAAACCTTTGGGTAGCTGCTTCCCATGAAAGATTGTATCTTTCTTCTGGTGTAAGAGGTTGCGGGTCACGTGACATGGCTTCGTTTATTTTGTTTACGAATTCTTCAGGTGTCTTGTAAGTCAAGCAATTGGGAAATGATCTGAAGAAGTCATTGGATGGATGGTCCGCACACACTACGAATTTCCCCATTGCTAGTGCTTCGGCTGTGGCTGTGCAGAGCACGTCACTCATACTGGGGTTTACGAACACTTTGTAACTGCAAGCAATCAACAACTATTTAGCAAATGTTCTATAATGATCACAATGAACAAATTGCAATTTTGACCCATTTACTTAAATGGTATGTAAAGAATTTAGTTAACACTGAAACGGGTTGAAGGGGGCTCTGCGGGTATTTATATGCTTACAACTTCTTACATCCTTTCATTAATAGGATAAGATACATATCCAAATAATACAATTAATTATCGGTACAAATATTTTTATATATCCAAAATTATTATAGCTTTTTCAATCAAAATAATACAATCATTATAGAAATTCGAGAAAAAAGATACAAAATTGTTGATGGGTCAACCAGACTCGTTTTGGCACATATTATACCAGGTGAAGCTTAAAAAGTTAAAAGTGAAACGGGTCAAATGTTACTCACAATATTTTTTTAATGCTTACATCCACTTAAGTCTTTTCATTCAAAAATCTAGATTAACATATATAAACAATATTGTTTTTAATCACATTTAAATTTAATACATAAAATAACTATCAACAGATATCAAGATAAACCGAAAGAAACGGTTTTTCATGGGCCAGCACAACCCATTGGGCCCTTTAGTATAAGATAAGCTCATTTTAACCCAACCTGTTTTGACCCATCACCCAACCCGCCCAGCAGTCAGCACTAACACTTATAAATATAAGTTCAGAATTCTAACCCGTGAAGCGAATCATCAGCATGGTCTCTGCCCTTCATAAAATTAACATTTAAATCCAAACTTTTTGCTGCAGTTTGTACTTCATGAGCATCTTCTCCATTGCCATAAACATCGAGTTTAAATCCATTAAGATCCTGCTTTTGTTTGGCCAACAAATCTATCAGTTCTCGGTATCCCTTGGCCCATACCATCTTACCCAAGAAATACGCTCCTTTTGAGAACTTTTGCTCCCCACCCTCCTCCTTATCTGCAGCAGCCATTCTTTCCCCGATTTCCAAAAACTTAGGGTTCACACCATGAACATTGCATATCACCGATTTCGGTAAATCTTGGGTTGCAGCAGAAAGACGGAGAACCTGAACGGAAAACACAAAACAGTAAGTAAATGGCACATGTAATTTCTCTTAGGCCTGTAAATGAACCGAACGTTCATGAACTTGTTCGGCGGGAAGTTCGTTATTTTAATAAATGAACGAACATGAACACATTTTTATGATCATTTAAATAAACGAACAAACATGAACACACATTATGTTCGATCATTTATGTTCATGAACGTTCATTTATTTACATTTGTTTATGTTCGTTCATTTATGTTCGCTTCAATTTGGTTAATATTCTGTGACATTTTCCCTTATACAAATGTTAAACATAAAAGGAACTTTCTACTACTTATATACATATAATTAATTGGTAATTGGGCTCTCTAGTGATAAAAATGGGTTTTCCAATTGAATTTATCGTAATTAATCACTAATTTATATAAAAAATTACTTTATGCTCGTTTATGTTCTGTGTTTAAAAAAGCGCGCTTTAAGCGTGAAGCGCTGAAGCGTTTGGAAAAGCGCTTTTTTTGGTCTGAAGCGTTACAACACGTGAAGCGTTTTGAAGCGAGCTTTAAACGCGAAGCGATGATGGCTTGAAGCGACGCTTCAGCCCAATCAGGTCACATTTGGGCCATTTTTTAGGCCCAATAGTTTTTAAATAGGGTTTAAATGAGGCCCTACTTCTTTACCCTAATAATCAGCCGCTGTCTTTTAACATATCAGCCGCTGTCTTCCTCTTTCTCCTATTCTCTCTGCAACTTGATTTCTGTTAAGAAATCATAATGGCCTCAGGATCAAACAGCACTACTGCTGCCTCGGAAAAGTCCTCATCTGGTGACCCGAGATGAATACGTACTTGATTATGATGATTATTGATTAAAGACTATTTTTATGTTTATGTTTTAAGTGTGTTTCGATTTTAATTTATGTTTTAACTATGCTTTTTATGTGTTAAGTGTGTTTTTTAATCATGTTTTTGTGTTTATTATTTATTAACAAGTAGAATAGGTCATATTGATGTGTATAATATTTTTTTTATTTTTTTTTTATTTTGAGCGCTTCGTATACATGAAGCTCTCGCTTCGCGCTTGAAGCTTCGCTTAAAGCTTTTGGAACCAAAACGCTTCGGAGCGCCTCGCGCTTTTTTAAACCAACTTTATGTTTACTCAATTATGTTCATTTATGTTTGTTCAATTATGTTCATTTGCGCTATTTATTATTTGTTAAATTATGGTCATTTAAGTTTATTTGTTAATGTTCGTTTACGTTCGTGAACTGCTCATTTAGGTTTTAAATTGAGCGAACATGAATGAACACAAACATGACCATTTTCTTAATAAACGAACATGGGCAAAAAAGCGTTAGATTATATGTTCGTGCTCGGTTATAGTTAAATGAACGAACACGAACATGCCTCTGTTCGTGTTCGTTCGATTCATTTACAGGCCTAATTTCCATTAACCAGGTTATGACCAGAAATAATTTAAGTCGTGTACCTTGTCACAATAAGCTCGTGTGACCCAATTGTTGATGTGTTTGACAAAGAAAGCTTGCAGAGCTCCATTTTTCTCCCGCTTGATATACTCCAAGTAATTTGTGTGAACAACACCAACAACATGATTGAATTTATCAGTCCACCGTTTACCATGATGATACCAGTTTAAATGTTCTGGTTCTTCAAGGATAGCAATATCCGCATCTTTTGATGAAATAAACTGTGAAGTATCTCCAGCAGGTATTATACTACGCCTTTCCTTTTGAAACTGCACAGAAGCCATATACATATTTTCAGTCCAAATTACATACTCAGACAAGGCGACAAGCTTATATGATTACCAGACGAAGGTTGGATAATATAGATCAAAATGGGCAACTTTTAATGCAGTTTGACCCGTCAACACTTTTTGTCCATATTTTTTTTATTATAAGCATTTAATGTATTAAATATTACTATAAAACACCAGTATTACAAAAATATATAATAATTTGTTTCAAGAGTAAATGGATTATATTTGACACCTCTAGTGATTACTAAAGAAGAAGAAGAAGGTGAAGTAGTACCTTTCCAGGATAAAATGATATTTTAAAATCGGCATTGAAACCGACTCGTTCCTTGAGCCAGTTACGTATATAATCTTCTTGTTCTTCTGGTGAGCTGAATGTAATGTTATTAGGATAAACCAATTCTTGATCTGTTCTGGTAAGCCAAGGAACCAACAATGTGACACTCTGTTTTTGAGACTTTGCCAAATACGCGGCTCGAAATAATGGATTTACCGCTGTCCCCGTCATCCAAGGAAGACTAGCAGTTGTGACAATGGCTACGTGTCTTCTTCTGTCAGAGTCTCGTTTAGTAAAATCGTCCCATAATCCACCTTCGTAATGATGACCTGTACTTTGAAGCACGCTTGCTAGTCTTATATCCAGCTCATCGTTTATGTTTTCACCTTCAAGAATGGATGATTCTCCATTGGGAAAAGAGCGTAACAAAAGTTGATTTTTCTTTTTGCTGCACAAGCTTTCCACTATCTTGTCAGATAAATCTACCACATAGATATTAACACAATATTTAGTATCATTTTGGCCTAGATAATTTATTGCAGCAAAAAATTAAAAAAAAAATGAAGATTTCTGTTACCTCTTTTGACACCAAGTTGATCTAAGAATGGCCCAGACTGCCTAACCAGACATGCCAGAAGTTCTTGAAAATCCAAAGGTGGAACTTCCTAAGAGATTTAAGCAAAATAAAGGAGAAGTTTAGTACATTAATATCTATACTATATGATTACAAATGTTGAACAAAAAATCAAGCAGGTCTATTTTGCTAGATCGAGATATATACCTTTGAGTACTCTGGTTCCTTACAAATTGCTTTCTGCAAGATAAACATAAACATTATATAAGAAGTATATATATCTGGCTACTTTCACTTAAACAAAAAAAGCCCATTTATAAGTCACTAAATCCTGATACACCACAGAATTAAAGAGGAATATAGTTCCCGTTGTCAATTTATAAAACATGTTTAATGAGCAGATAGAAAGAGTTCTCAAAAATCTACTAGCATCAATAAACTAGTCATATAACTAATCTTATGCTATAAGTCTATAATCAACTATGGACAAGATATATGCTCACACTGTTTCCAAATGTCATGCTCATGCAGTAAACTAGCAATATAACTCATGTTATGCTATAAGTCTATAATTAACTATGGACAGTATAGATGCTCATATTGTTTTCAAATGTCATACAGTAAACTAGTAATATAACTCATGTTATGCAATAAGTCTATAATTAACTATGGACATTGAACAATATAGATGCTCATCTGTTTTCAAATGTCATACGGTTAACTAGTAACATAACTCAAGTTTGCTACTCAATGTTTTCATTGTTACAATAACTCAAATTCAACACTTACCAGACTGGACTTAACTTTCTCCACCAGCTCACTGTGCCTAATCCCCTCAATAATCTCTGAAGACGAACTCTTCTGCTCGAGCTCCCTCAACCGCGTCTTCAACGCCCTAATCGGCTCCCAATTTCGACCAACCTGTCTTTCATCACCTTCTCCTTTCCACTCCCAACTAAAATCTCTCACACTCATCCTCCCACTCCCATACCTCCCACCACCATCCACCTCCTCCACAATCGCATTCTTAATCGCCGACAAATCAATCCTAATCTTCGCCCTAGGGCTCCACTTCTCCAACACTCTCTTACTAAAATCCGGCGAAGAATACGCTCGCCGGAACTCCGTAAGCTTCGGCTGCAACTTCTTCATAAAATCAATCTCCGCCGGAGTAAGCGACGACGAGTTCGTAACCGCCGTCACCGGAAAACTCGATCTGGACGCTGACGTCAGAAAATTCTCAAACTCTCGATCGAACGATGACGCTAGGTTTTTGAACGATTTCGCTCTGTCTTTCATCAATTGTAGATCTGCTTCCGTTGAGTCCTTCACTTCTCTCCATCCTTTCGATATGAACGAAAACGCTTTCTCCGCCGTCACGGCGGAGCTCGTCGCCGGTGACGTACCTGTCTCCGCCGGCCTGAAATTGATCATCGTATTAATAATCGGTCACGACTCCGGTGACAGTTGAGATTCCGTTGAACAATTTGCCCTAATTCAGCTACTGTGTGTGCGTGTTTAGGTGTGAAAACGCGTGTGTGAGAAATTAACAATCGTAACAATAATCTGTTACGATTCCGGTAACGGTTGAGACTCCGGTGACGGTTTTGCCCTAATTTTAGGTACTGTGTGTGTTTGTAGGTGGGAGAAAGCGTGTAAAAGCGTGTGAGAGAAATTAACGGTCGTAACAATAATCGGTTACGATTCCGGTGACGGTGTTACCCTAATTTGGCAACTGTGTGTGTGGGTGTGTGTGTTTTAGGTGTGAAAACTGAAAACGTGTGGGTGAGAAATAAACGGCTGAAGGTTGACGATGAAGAAATGATGATGTTTTGGTTCAATTCGGTATCTTAGAGCATTCATATCCAATCCATCAAATTATATATACATTCTACTAAAAAACAACTCCTATATCAATATATTTCCACTAAAAACAAATACTTTTTCTCTCTCCTTTCAATTAAATAATATTATCATTACATTTTTCTCTCACTTCCACTCACAACTACTTTCAAAATATATTAAAAAATTATAACGGGTGAACAGTGTCCCCCCAAATATACAGATGAACAGTAACATTTTCTCTCTCCTCTACTCACAACCACTTTTTATACCCTTTATAATATAAAAACTCCTCCTCACCCTTTATTGTTCAGATGCTAGAAACTTTGTTGCTTTGTGGGCCCGGATGGCAGCCCATGTGGGAATTGGATTTTCTGGGTGACGTGGCAGTGGGTGATAGGTGGTGTGGGGCCATTAGGATGAAGGAGATGCTGACGTGGAAATGTTGATTTTCTTGTTTGAGAAATTTCTTGATTCTGCCGGAAGATTCTTGGGCATATCCTCTAGACACTTGGACACTTGAAATGATATTGATGATATAGTGTTATTTTTTGTTCTCTAGAATTTACAATAATGTTATATTGATGTTCTCTAGAATTTACACTTGTTTGATTAGGATTTTTTTTCTTTTTTGAAAAAATTATTTTAATTAAATTGCCAAAATCATCCCTAAGGTTTGGGTTTGTTTGTCAGTTTCATTTAAAACAAGTTTTTTGTGTCATATTGTCCTTCACGTTTGGCCTTTTCTGCCACTTTCATCAAAATCTCTAACTAAGTTTGTTTTTTCTGTTAAGGTGAGAAGCACTTTCGTCTTTTAGCTAACGTACAACACATTAAAGCTTGGTACAAGCTGTTAATGCACACATATAATCACCACACCACCACCACCACTCAGTCACCACCATCACCAGCCCACCAACACCAACACCAACACTGACACCACCACAACCCTTCACTACTCAGTCACCACCCATCACCACCACACCATCACCACTGATCAAAGCCCAAATCTAACGCCACCATCGTAATCCTATTTTCACCACCACCTCTGCTTCCAGCCACCAGACACCATCATCAACCACCGCTATTGGACTTCACCACCACATCTGCTTCCGGTCACCACCACCAGCCCACCACCATCACGACACCTTCACCGAAAGTCCAACCATCACATGCCAAAATCAATATCAGTATGTAAGTTGTCTAACCTGGGCATAGGCCCTGAAAAGAAAAACCGTGCGCCGGCTACCACTGCTGCGCCGAGAAAGAATGATGCGGAGAAGGCTCAATCGTCAAGAGCCAAAAATGTCAAGGGAGAGAAGAAAGGTACGCGCCATTCCTCTGACTTCTGGTGTGATTATGTAGTGGTGTCTGACTCGTTTGAGGGACTTGCGCCTGTAGTTGTGAAGAAGCCAAAGGCGGAGCCTCGGGATTCCACTGATATCCCTGTTTCGACTCCGGATGATAGGGGTGTTAAAAAAAACCGTAACCAAATAAAAACCGTAAACCAAACCGTAACCAAATAAACCGATCCGAATAACGAATTCGGTTTTTGGTTTGGTTTCTAACCGAAACCGAATTGTGAATATGGTTTTTGGTTCGGTTTTGGATCCACATTTTATTTTATTTGGTTTATTCGGTTTATTTGGATAACCGAATAAACCATTTAACTTAATTAATTATTAAAAAAATAATAATATTTATAAATCTTATATAATTTATTAGCCCAAGATAATTATTTTTTATGTAGCCCAACCCAAAATACCCAAAGCCCAACTCAAACCCACTTGCTCGTGAATCTCAAATCCTCCAAGTTTATTCGGTTTATTTTTTTAGGGCTTAGGTTTTCTTCATTTTCTTCAGCCGACTGGTCTGCTTCTCATACTATTCTTCAGCCGACTTGCTCGTGAATATCAAACCCTCCAGGTCTGTTCTAATCCCTTCGTTTGATCTGTTTCTCATACTATTCTTAAAGTTGTTGTATTCATTTTAACTTTAAAATACATATGTTTTCAATAAAGTTGTTGTATTCATCTCAAACCCTCGTGAATCTGCACTTATGCTCGCTTTAATTCTTTATGAATTAGGTCAGAATGTCTATGGAGGGCGATTCTAATGCTGCTAGCAACTTGAATTCGGGCCGCTCGAATGAATCACAGAAAAAAAAGAGGGTCTATGTCGGAAGGTCAAGTGTATGGCATCATTTCACTAAATACAAGGATGAAGATGGAAAACAAAGGGCACGATGTAACTACTGTTCTGGAAATTATGCTGCTGAATCAAGTTCTGGGACATCTAACATGCGTATTCATGCTTCGAAATGTACCGGTAATCCAAATAGTTCTACTAATCAGTCACATCTTGCATTTAGCGTAGATAAAGACGAGGAAACCGGGGATAGCTAGGTTAGTTTACAATCTTTTAGGTTAGACCAGAAGAAAGGTAGGAGAGCAATAGTTGAGATGCTAATTATTGATGAGTTACCTTTCAAGTTTGTGGAAAATAATAGTTTTAGAAGAATGATGAGGATTGTTCAACCTGCACTTAAAATGCCATCTAGAAGTACAGTAACAAGAGATTGCTATGAACTATATATTGATGAGAGAGTTAAGCTTAAAGCCGAATTGAAAAAATCAGTTCATAGAGTTAGTTTGACAACAGATACATGGACGTCTTTGCAAAGAATCAATTATATGTGTCTCACTGCACATTATGTTGATCAAAAATGGAATTTACAAAAAAAAAGTGATAAACTTTTGTCCCATTTCCAGCCATAGAGGAAATGATATTGGACGAGCCGTGGAGAACTGTTTGCTTGATTGGGGATTGCAAAATATCATGACTATTACGGTTGATAATGCAAGTAGCAATGATGTTGCAGTTGAGTATTTAGTAGGAAAAATGGCGAAGTGGAATGATAGGTGCATTCTTAAAGGGAAATGGACACACGTGAGGTGTGTGGCACATATAATGAATTTAATTGTCCATGATGAGCTCAAGGAGATGGGAACTTCTGTTGAAAGTATTAGGGCTGCTGTTCGATGGGTTAGACTATCATCGGGACGATTGAAAAGTTTCAAAGAGTTTGCTTCGATGGAAAAGGTTGAATGCCAAAAGTCTTTAACTTTGGACGTTCCTACTCGTTGGAACTCCACTTATTTGATGTTGAGTGTTGCATGTGAGTATGAAAGAGCATTTGAAAGACATATAGAGGAGGACTATGTTTTTTCTCGTTATCTTATGGATGGGTTTGGGGTTCCGGAATCTACGGATTGGGCAAATGCAAGAAGGTTGGGGGCTTTCTACGACACTTTTATGAGCTCACTCTTAGAGTTTCAGGTATTATTGTTTGGTTTTTTTGTTAATTTTTTATTCATATTTTCTGTCATGTTTTTTATTAATTTAATTTTAATTTAGGTACAAAATACATTACCTCAAACACATATCTGGATTCCATTAGTTGTGTCGATAGTGTTCTGAAACAATGTTTGTTAAGTGATGATGAGAAGTTGGTGAATATTGCCATGTCAATGACATCTAAATTTGAGAAGTATTGGGGTGACGTCAAGAAATTTAATTTATTGGTGTTTATTGCTTCTCTTTTTGATCCAAGGACAAAACTAGAGTATCTTAAAATCAATCTTCGTGGTATGTATGGAATTGATACCGGGGACACGGTTTGTAAAATGTGTGAAGATGCATTGACTGAAATATTCAATGATTACAAAATAATTCACTCGGGCATGCATGCACCCAAGGCTTCGTCGTCGTCTTTTAAGACAGTGAATGTCGAGGATTCAAGTAGCCAATCTTTTAATTTGTTTGGCAGCGTTGACGATACATTTAAATCACTTAGGGAGAGAAACATGGCTGAGGTAAAGAGGCAAAAGGCAGCATCGGGTGTGGCTGAAGATTCAAAAACTGAAGTAGATAGGTATTTGAAAGAGGAGATCGAAGGAGATGATATATGGTTTGAAAGTCAAGATTTCACTGTTTTAGATTGGTGGAAGAAGAGAAGTGTAACACTCTACTCGTTTTCATAATATTTTATTATAAACAAAGCCTTAGTAAACCAAAGCCTTGATTTTTATGTCAAACATAAGGAAATTTTGACCAAGATAACATTCTAGATAAGTACTACTAGTTTAACAACCCCAAAACAAGTATTTAAGTGTTAACTACATAGACATTGTTTTAAACATATTTAAGTAATCGCGGAAGCTTCAAAAGTTCGTGTTCGGTTCTTCAAACATGCTTGATCACCATCCGGAATGTCCCCAATACCACCTAAGGTCAAAACCACATCAAATGTTAGTTTTGATAATGTTAGAATGGGTATAAACAAATCCCATGGGTCAAAACAACAAAAATTAAACAATTTTCGGAATTGGGGGGCAAGACGCTACGTCTAGGGGCTAGACGCTACACCTAGCCCCTTTTTTGATAGCAAGTTGCTTAAACTGTTGCTGCACTTTCCCAGCTCAACCTTTTATCAAGTCCAAACTTAAAATCACCATAACTTTTGATCCGTAAGTCCGTTTTAGGTGATTCTTTTTCCTACGTGTCTGTAATTAAATTACCAATACATCTATCAAGATTATTATATCAAAATTTAGATGTACGGGCTGAAAGTCTATAAATGCCTTACGTATTTATTTGACCCGTTTAGCTATTGCGTTAACTTAACCACTAACAAATTTTATGTCCGCAAGACGTATTTACCCAACATCCGGGGCTTATGATCACCGGCGTTTCATTACCAAATCTATGGTTTCACGCTCTTGTAATCCGTCATTTCCAAATGCTATTCGAATCACACTTTTACTACTTACTTAAACAATTATTCGACCCGTTTGGCTCATTTATGGAATCCTCCATTTCTAATGACTACCCAACGCTTTCTAATCAAAATTTAAGTCATTAAATCAAGTAGTGAACATTGTCACTTCAACTAATACCAATCTTTATTCTAAAACACAACTTTGAACGATTACAATATCAAATTTGCATAATGTAACGAAACAAGTTACATACTTGCATAATTCATCAACATTAGTTTCTAACCATAATTACCCATTCCCGGGCTTGTCAACCTTAGCATATCACGTCCGTTCCATAGCTTACGCTTTTATAACTCAATTTTAATGAGTGACGTTTTAGTCACTTCAACACTACAAATTCGACCATTGTTCGACCCGTTTGGTTGTTTAATGGAAACCACCAATTTACAACACACCAAACTTATTCTAACCAATATTTGACCCGTTTATTTACCTAGTGATCTTCGTCACTTCAACTAAATACCAACTTCATATATTATACTAATTTTAAAGTCTACTAACGAAAATACATAATTGAGCATAATGTAACGAAACCGTAGTTGCGTACCTTTAGAGTGCTCCTTTCAACGCGTGTCTCCACCGGCTTGTCCGCTTGAGGATCCGGATTCCTTGCCTATAGTGTTCAACCATATATTGTTTAGAACTTCTTTCACAACATATCACGCATAATTCATCTCATCATTCTAATATGCGTTTCTATTCATAATTTTCTATATTTAGCCTTCTTTTAGGCATTTCAACAAACACCTAAAGGGCATTATTTTACATGGTTCATTATCAAGTTCATAACTTGTTATATAGCCAAAATTAACATCAATCGAACTATCTCATATAAATGTTAACCTCAATAAATCTAAAATCACTTCATAAATATCAGATTACACTAGAACAACAATCAAAATCCTAGTGTTTATCAAGTTTCACAAAACCCACTAATCACCTTCGATGGTGTTCATGGAATTTACTAGAATTAACCATGATTTCAACATATACTTGTCTAGGGTTTACTCCTAGACACTATATTGTTCCTATTTCATCAATATCTCATACATGCATGTAACGCCCCAAAATCCGAATGTTTATAATTGACATATATTCTTATTCAATATATCCTGAAATAAATAACTAGGCTATTTACCCTAGTTAAAGGTATGGTTAAAAGTATTAAGCGATGAAGGTAGTGTTAGTTATGTTTTAAAGGCAAACCCGAGGGGCTAAAGTGGAACAAATGAAAGTTCATTTGTCTAATTAAAAAGGTCAACACACACACACAAACACACATACGTGTGTGTTCGTGAAGCTTCAGGAGCTCTCAAGAGCTCCAAACCCTAACTCACTTAAATCACCAAATTGAAGGGTGAATCGAGGCTCAAATTCAAGAAGAAACACGGATTAATGATCACCTTCGCGAGGGGATCATAAGGTATGTTGAATTTTTATGATTAATGAAGTTGAGAAATCTTGGTAATCATCACTAGTGGTGATTTATGTATGAATCATGAAGGTTATGGCCAAATTAGTGATGTATGCACGTTTAAGAACAAACCCTAAGCGATGACTTTGAGTAAATTGTTAGAATTTAGGTGGTTGGATGAATGACCACAATTAGTTAAGTGGGTTTATGTTTAATCCATGAAATGGTATGAACTTGATTAGAAATATGTGTAGTATGTGATGTGTATTTGTATATAGAGTGATTATGGTATGGAATTTGTATGATGTTTACTTGTGATGATAAATGAAAGTGATAATTAGGATAAACACATGAAATACTTGTACATCATGCTTAGAAAGTAGTACGCACATCAAGTGTTTGATGAAATGTCTAAATGACAATAATATGTGAAATTGTATGCAATTAATGGGTAAACATGTATAGAATGTGGTGATAATGAAATTGATAGTAAACTAACATGAGGAATGCATTTTAGATATAGTTCATGAGAAGATTATGTTAGGTTGATGTTGAGTATGCTTTATGTTTGTCTGAATTGACTAATGAAAGTCATACATGAGATATGAATTTGATATGATCGTTCATACGTACAATCATATATGCTAACAAGAATGTGAATGTAATGACATGTACGGATAGGAGTCATGTCAACACGGACATAAGCATGGAAGGACAACGGGCCAAGGATAAACACGGAAGCTATGCTTGAACTCGAATGCACGAGGTAAGTGATTTCTGTAATCACTTCTTAGTTTGTTAAGTAATATGGTGTTTTAACTAATTAAACATGATGTTTGAGGGTAGTTATGTGTTGAAGTCCTTCGTCGTAAGTATTGGGGCTAAAGTTGACCAAAATGCCCTTGGTGGGTATTTTGGGCGAACGACCTGTAAAAGATGTTTAGAAATAAGATAAATGACCAAGTGAATAATTAGGATAAGTACGGAAGCGAAATGTATGTTTTTGAGAATCAAATGCAATGAAATACAAAAATACCCATAACGGGTCAAAGTAAGCTTATGAGTAAAATAAGTTTAAAGAATGCAAGATATCCGAGAATTTAATCTTTTATAATAGGCGTCATTGATATTATTAGGTTTATAAGAATTTATGGTCAAATAAACAAGTTAGATGGATAAATGCATGAACGGGACAGGATATGGAAAAAGGGTAACAAGCCGAAGGCTTAAAAGTCTGGAATTTTTTTAATCCGGATGTCGGGTCTTAACTCCATAAGATGGAGAATTAAATTACGGACGCGTAGGAAAAAGAATCGGGTAAAACGGACCAATAATGAAGAAGTTACGGCCGTTTCCGTGAAATCGGATCGCGTTGGAAATATGCAGCAACCAGCTGCAATCTGTCTGTCGAATTGGGGGCGTCGCGCCACGCGACGGGGGGTCGCGCGACGCGACGGGTCAAGTTTCTTCGAAAATTGTTTTCGTGCTCCGTTTTGTCTTGGTAACTCGTTTAAACGCGTTTTAAGTTGCGTAGGACTAATTTAACTTACGTTTTTATGAGCATACGTGTATGCACATATGTAGATAGGCATGTATGTATGTTTGTATGCATCTATACACGTATGTAGAAGTGTATGTAAGCTAGTATGCGTAAACGTATGTAAGAGTATAAATGTGGGAGCGAGTACACGCGGATTTATATGGTGTACATGAATAGGCAAGTGTGAGTTTGGGATGATGCAAATAGGGACGTATGTATGTATGTAGGCATGTATGTATGTATGTAGGTGTGTATAACGTCATGAGGGTGCGTCATGATGTAGGTATGGGTGTAGGTAGATATGCATGTATTATCGTAGATGTGTTTATATGTGAGTATGCATGTAAGTTGGCATGTACGTGTGTGAGTATGTATGCAAGTAAGTATATATGCATGTGTGTACGTATGTATATGAGTATATAATATGTATGAAGTTTAGGTATGTATGTAAGTCATTTAGTATGATTAAGTTTTACGTTGTTGTGCGTGTACATGGAGTTTTAAGTGTAATGCAGGTACAGTATCGAAGACTCACCAGAGGTGAGTAAATCAGAGGGAATGTTTAATGATAAGGAACAATGGAACGGGAATAGTCCAAGGCTAAATAACATTTATATTGATAACGTATTAATGTCTTGTATGTGATTGGTGAATGCAGGTTTCGAGCCAGATTATCATATTGAGGAGGAGCGATCAAAGGTCGAGTCACAAGATAGATTGTACGGGAGTGTTGAGTACGTAACTGAGTGAAGCTAGGTTATGTTTTCTTATTGTAAATAAGTATAATAAATGTATTTATTGTAAAAGGTTTAACCTATGAAATGATTTTAAGCGCGTCAAGGTGTTTGTAACGTAAGAAATTTTTATGGTACGAATTTTCCGCTGCGATTTTTGTCATTTACGAATTAGGGTCTTACAAGTTGGTATCAGAGCCCTGGTTTGAGGGAATCAAGTACGAGAAGGTAAGTACTTGAACTCAAACTTGTGTGCTCTTGAGATAAGAAACCCGTACAATCTAAGACTCGATCAAGATCCAAAGGTAAAAGCTAATGTAATTATGTACTTATATATACGTATAAAGAAACTGATGGTTTTGTATGTGCAAGGTAAGCATAAGTGTGTGAAGAGGATGATATGTGAATGCAGTCTAGGATGAATACTAAAGCAGGCAAAGAGGTAATAAGCCAAATTTGAATCCAGGTACATAAATTCGGTATGTGGGTATATGTAATAGTAAAACTCATTAAGGGAAGGAAAATTTTAAATTTAGGATAAGGACAGTATAATAATGAAGTACTGAAAGTGATACACGCGCCGAAACCTAAGTCTACGGACATAAGGTGACAATTACATGAAGGCACGAAACTACTATGTGGATTGTGTACCTGGCCAGTACACGAGAAGCGTATAACGTTCGTGAGATCATGATAATTGTTACAGGTATGTCTGGTAGAGTTGGATAGCAGGCGGGAGTGTGGGTGAAATGGGAAGTAAGACTCTCGGGAAATTGAGAGTATTATGTAAGATTGAAAAAAAAAACATGCCTGATAAGAATGAAGAATGTTGAATCCGTGATTAAGTGCGGATCAACAAGATATGAATGATATGTTTGAATCCGTGAGACGGATTCAGGGAATGAAAGGTATGAATGCAATGTTTGAATCCGTGCGACGGATTCAAGGAGGAAAGGCATGGATGATATGTTTGAATTCGTGAGACGGATTCAAGGGATGAAAAGGCATGAATGGAATGTTTGAATCCGTAAAACGGATTCAAGGAAATGAAATGTAGAAATGATATGTCTGAATCTGCGAAACAGATTCAACACGTGTAATGAATGAAAGATGTGAATGATAGGATTGAAATCCGTTAGATGGATTCAAAACATAGAAGTGATGAAAGGTATGAACGTTACGTTTGAATCCGTAGGACAAATTTAAAATGATAAAAAGGATGGAATTAGTCCACATCGGAACGTGTCGATAGTTTGACCGTGGTTGTGTCAAACGAGTCATATGGGTAAATGTAAAGTAAATAAACAAAAGAATGATCGTAATAGGCATGCAAAACCTAAGTTGTGAAATGAAAGAAAGAAGTTTTGAACCAGTTAGGTGTTAAATGTGTTAGTAACAGACCCTTAGGAGTCATAATAAATGACGGGCTACGACTCGGACAATAAATTAAGTATGAGCGAAAATGATAAGTTTTGCTAACACTACCGAGATGAAGTAATGAATGTTTTTGCACGTAAGCATGAATGGAAAGAAGTACGGACGTGTGCCTCAGTACTTACACAATAATTAAGAAATGTCAGTTAAGTTTTGAAGAGTCAAAAGAAGGTTGACGAAATAAGTAATTAGAATGAAAGAATTACATGCAAGAAATGAAATGTGTGATATGTTACAGCTTGGACGTAGGAAATTGTAGACTTATTATAAGTGGGTAATTCCCTAGTATAACGAATGTTTAAATGAAATATGCTAACCGCCAATTTTGTTGATGAAAATGTTAGAATCATTGATGTGATGGAACCAATCGTATTGGTGAAAGAATATGCACGAGCGGAAGCTCATTATAAGAATGAATGAAACCTGGTCTGTTACGGCTAGTACTCGAGAAGAATATGTTTGATCTGGGTTACGGATCGTCGATTGTGAAATGGAAAAGAGGTTAGTAAATGTTTAACTCATGATTGGGTAGATATGAACTAGTATGACACATGTATATGTGTAAATTAAGTAATGCATGAAGTGAAAGCAATAATAATGTGAAATGAACGAAATGATTTAAAGGTAACGTAAAGGTATGCAAGGTACAAGTAGCCGTAGAAAACGTAGAATGAGGGTAACGTTAGAGTTAAGCACGTAGGTGTGATTATGTAATAGTAGTTTTGTTGTGATAACAAAACAAGGACTAAATGTTGTATGATATATATGTATAGAATGTAATCTTAAGAGATGAGATGGAGGTATTAGGTATGTTATAAACGAATAAAAAGGAATGTTATTAATGAGAGGTTGGAATTGTTTCAAACAAACCAAATGGTATATTGTGCGTGATGCACGATTATTGGAATAATGAATAAACCACTAGCTATGAAGTGCGTTTGAACTAGTGTCAGCTAGGGAAAGCGACACTAATAAGAAATCCGGGATGGGTTCTTAAAGATAGAAGGTCGTCATTGGATGGACTCGTGGCCAGGTTGATGAACAGGAAGAAAGGATAATTACTGTTAAATTGAAGTGAGAAAGGTTTCGGGGACGAAACCCTGTTTAAGGGGGGTAGACTTGTAACGCCCCAAAATCCGAATGTTTATAATTGACATATATTCTTATTCAATATATCCTGAAATAAATAACTAGGCTATTTACCCTAGTTAAAGGTATGGTTAAAAGTATTAAGCGATGAAGGTAGTGTTAGTTATGTTTTAAAGGCAAACCCGAGGGGCTAAAGTGGAACAAATGAAAGTTCATTTGTCTAATTAAAAAGGTCAACACACACACACAAACACACATACGTGTGTGTTCGTGAAGCTTCAGGAGCTCTCAAGAGCTCCAAACCCTAACTCACTTAAATCACCAAATTGAAGGGTGAATCGAGGCTCAAATTCAAGAAGAAACACGGATTAATGATCACCTTCGCGAGGGGATCATAAGGTATGTTGAATTTTTATGATTAATGAAGTTGAGAAATCTTGGTAATCATCACTAGTGGTGATTTATGTATGAATCATGAAGGTTATGGCCAAATTAGTGATGTATGCACGTTTAAGAACAAACCCTAAGCGATGACTTTGAGTAAATTGTTAGAATTTAGGTGGTTGGATGAATGACCACAATTAGTTAAGTGGGTTTATGTTTAATCCATGAAATGGTATGAACTTGATTAGAAATATGTGTAGTATGTGATGTGTATTTGTATATAGAGTGATTATGGTATGGAATTTGTATGATGTTTACTTGTGATGATAAATGAAAGTGATAATTAGGATAAACACATGAAATACTTGTACATCATGCTTAGAAAGTAGTACGCACATCAAGTGTTTGATGAAATGTCTAAATGACAATAATATGTGAAATTGTATGCAATTAATGGGTAAACATGTATAGAATGTGGTGATAATGAAATTGATAGTAAACTAACATGAGGAATGCATTTTAGATATAGTTCATGAGAAGATTATGTTAGGTTGATGTTGAGTATGCTTTATGTTTGTCTGAATTGACTAATGAAAGTCATACATGAGATATGAATTTGATATGATCGTTCATACGTACAATCATATATGCTAACAAGAATGTGAATGTAATGACATGTACGGATAGGAGTCATGTCAACACGGACATAAGCATGGAAGGACAACGGGCCAAGGATAAACACGGAAGCTATGCTTGAACTCGAATGCACGAGGTAAGTGATTTCTGTAATCACTTCTTAGTTTGTTAAGTAATATGGTGTTTTAACTAATTAAACATGATGTTTGAGGGTAGTTATGTGTTGAAGTCCTTCGTCGTAAGTGTTGGGGCTAAAGTTGACCAAAATGCCCTTGGTGGGTATTTTGGGCGAACGACCTGTAAAAGATGTTTAGAAATAAGATAAATGACCAAGTGAATAATTAGGATAAGTACGGAAGCGAAATGTATGTTTTTGAGAATCAAATGCAATGAAATACAAAAATACCCATAACGGGTCAAAGTAAGCTTATGAGTAAAATAAGTTTAAAGAATGCAAGATATCCGAGAATTTAATCTTTTATAATAGGCGTCATTGATATTATTAGGTTTATAAGAATTTATGGTCAAATAAACAAGTTAGATGGATAAATGCATGAACGGGACAGGATATGGAAAAAGGGTAACAAGCCGAAGGCTTAAAAGTCTGGAATTTTTTTAATCCGGATGTCGGGTCTTAACTCCATAAGATGGAGAATTAAATTACGGACGCGTAGGAAAAAGAATCGGGTAAAACGGACCAATAATGAAGAAGTTACGGCCGTTTCCGTGAAATCGGATCGCGTTGGAAATATGCAGCAACCAGCTGCAATCTGTCTGTCGAATTGGGGGCGTCGCGCCACGCGACGGGGGGTCGCGCGACGCGACGGGTCAAGTTTCTTCGAAAATTGTTTTCGTGCTCCGTTTTGTCTTGGTAACTCGTTTAAACGCGTTTTAAGTTGCGTAGGACTAATTTAACTTACGTTTTTATGAGCATACGTGTATGCACATATGTAGATAGGCATGTATGTATGTTTGTATGCATCTATACACGTATGTAGAAGTGTATGTAAGCTAGTATGCGTAAACGTATGTAAGAGTATAAATGTGGGAGCGAGTACACGCGGATTTATATGGTGTATATGAATAGGCAAGTGTGAGTTTGGGATGATGCAAATAGGGACGTATGTATGTATGTAGGCATGTATGTATGTATGTAGGTGTGTATAACGTCATGAGGGTGCGTCATGATGTAGGTATGGGTGTAGGTAGATATGCATGTATTATCGTAGATGTGTTTATATGTGAGTATGCATGTAAGTTGGCATGTACGTGTGTGAGTATGTATGCAAGTAAGTATATATGCATGTGTGTACGTATGTATATGAGTATATAATATGTATGAAGTTTAGGTATGTATGTAAGTCATTTAGTATGATTAAGTTTTACGTTGTTGTGCGTGTACATGGAGTTTTAAGTGTAATGCAGGTACAGTATCGAAGACTCACCAGAGGTGAGTAAATCAGAGGGAATGTTTAATGATAAGGAACAATGGAACGGGAATAGTCCAAGGCTAAATAACATTTATATTGATAACGTATTAATGTCTTGTATGTGATTGGTGAATGCAGGTTTCGAGCCAGATTATCATATTGAGGAGGAGCGATCAAAGGTCGAGTCACAAGATAGATTGTACGGGAGTGTTGAGTACGTAACTGAGTGAAGCTAGGTTATGTTTTCTTATTATAAATAAGTATAATAAATGTATTTATTGTAAAAGGTTTAACCTATGAAATGATTTTAAGCGCGTCAAGGTGTTTGTAACGTAAGAAATTTTTATGGTACGAATTTTCCGCTGCGATTTTTGTCATTTACGAATTAGGGTCTTACAAGTTGGTATCAGAGCCCTGGTTTGAGGGAATCAAGTACGAGAAGGTAAGTACTTGAACTCATACTTGTGTGCTCTTGAGATAAGAAACCCGTACAATCTAAGACTCGATCAAGATCCAAAGGTAAAAGCTAATGTAATTATGTACTTATATATACGTATAAAGAAACTGATGGTTTTGTATGTGCAAGGTAAGCATAAGTGTGTGAAGAGGATGATATGTGAATGCAGTCTAGGATGAATACTAAAGCAGGCAAAGAGGTAATAAGCCAAATTTGAATCCAGGTACATAAATTCGGTATGTGGGTATATGTAATAGTAAAACTCATTAAGGGAAGGAAAATTTTAAATTTAGGATAAGGACAGTATAATAATGAAGTACTGAAAGTGATACACGCGCCGAAACCTAAGTCTACGGACATAAGGTGACAATTACATGAAGGCACGAAACTACTATGTGGATTGTGTACCTGGCCAGTACACGAGAAGCATTTTAAAAACATTTGTCAGTAACGCTTTTTAAACACATTTGTCAGTCGGAAATACTGGTGAGTGAATCCCAGTTTAATCAAGAAACATTTTATCAATTAAAACAGTATTGAGAGCGATCACATTGTTTCTGTCTACACAATTACTCATTCAGTTTTTGCCACTCGACCGGATCTATGGCTATGGTCAAATTACCCATTGGCTAACTCGTCGTCCAATGGTAATGCACTGTCATTCCGACTTACTACTACTACTCGTAGTAATATAAATTTTGTATACAAAACCCCATAATACCGGCAGTAATTGAAGAACTACAAAGACTCAATCACTGCTAAATTTCATAGTAAAATATTTAAGGTTTGGTAAAACATTACCAAAAAGGTTAACAAAAAGAGGATAAACTCACATTGCTGTATTAGGCTTTTCGTAAGGGTTTCCTGGATATAATCTATAATTTATACAAATGTACATTGATTAGTACCATAACCCTTTGAAATTATTAATGATACCCTCCCCGAGACGGCATTCCAACAACTACGTCGGGCAGAACCACAACAGTTGTTACGGAACCCTAAATCAATCGGGCAGCGTAACTATTACGAAACTAGGGTTATAATACTTACAACGGAGCAGAACCTCGCTAATTAGGGGGTATAATACTTGCAAAATATGCCTAATATCAGAGAATTCGAGATTGAGAATGAATTGTGAGCGACGGAAATTGAAACCCGAGCCCTCCTTTATATAGTTGCTGATATTGACTCTCAGGCGGCCCGCGTAAGGTAAGGCGAAGCCTTACGCGGCCCGCGTCAACACCTGGTCAACTTATAGCTTAGCTGGGTCAGCTACTAGACTTGCCACGATGTCGACACGTGTCGGCATCTGGTGTCTTCGCGTGTATAGGTTTCTCGCGGCCCACGTCAGTGTAAGCTAAGGCTTACGCGGCCAGCTTGAACTAATGGAATCAACGAAGTCAGGTTCTAGCCCTTATACCGCCCGCGTAAGTGGTTAAGGTGGGTCTACGCGGCCCGCCTCAGCCCTATATTTCATGTTTTTAATATATTTTATAATTATAACATAACTAAGGCTTAATTTTCACATACGGGTGTAATAAAAGACATATTGGGACATTCTAAAATATATGAGAGTGTTAGACATATTATGAGGGTGTTGGTTTTACCGAGGGTTGTTACAAGAAAGGAACTGTATCAACTTCTCCTACTGCGGCTTTCGCTTCTGCATCTGAGAACATTGAGAAGAATCCTGATGGAGACCAGGGTTCTTTTGCTCATGTTGATGAAAATTCTCCTATCCGCCCGGATGAAACTCCGGGGGATTATTATTACAGATGCTATTCGGAGAAACAGGCGAATGAGGTTCATGCGCCAGTGTGGAAGTTGAAAAAAGGGGATACCTTTTCTGATTGGCATGTGTGCCGTGATTGGTTGCAGGGAACCTCTCCTCCTGGGGAGATTAAGTTCCAAGAAGGGCGTCCTCGTGAGCAGACTTATCATGCTTACCTTGAAGAAGCTGCTACTTATACGTCCACTACTCATCGTATAGTGTGTGAGTGGCGTAGTATGCACAAGGAATGGGCTGCTTTTGAAGCATCCAAGAAGAAAGCTGTTGAGGAAGAGGCCCGAGCTGCGCTATTGCTGGCGAAATTGGAAGCTGATCGGGCCAAGTTTGAGAATGATCTAAAAACTGAAGAATGGTCTGTTGCGGGCTGGAAAAGAATAGCAGAGGTGGAGGCTGCTCTCCTTTCTAAGGAGCGCAAAAATTGGAGAGAGATTTGTGAAAATGACAACAATGAGAAGATAGGTCTCCGCAATATCATTAACAATCTCAAAGCTGAAGTTGAGAGATTGAAAAAACAAGATGCGGATATTGAAAGGTTGAAGCAAGAAAAAGCTGAGGCTGAAGCAGCGCGTGATGAAGCACGCTCTCATAGGGAGAGGAGTGAGCAGAGAGAGGTACAAACTTGTGCTACCCTTGCTCTTAGAGAAAAGGAGATAGATGAACTTACCTCTTTACTATCTGAGCAGGAACAACTGAAGGCAGAGGTTGAATCTTCTAAGAAAGATTTGGAGCTTGAACGGGTTGAAAAAGCCGAGACTTCCCGCCGTCTTGCCGAAACTAAAGAAAAGTTGGAAAGTTCTGAGACTGTTCGGGCAACGGTGGATAGTGAGCTTGACCCGTTGAAGAATGATATGTTGTGGTTGAAAGAGCGCGGGGTTATAAGCGTAAGTGTTTACTTTTGATGGTGTTTGATGATAATGTGTCTTCTTACTTATTTTATTGTACAGATTGCCGAGTCTATTCTTAATTCTGAAGAACTAGATAAAACGGTTGCGCACCTGCTGGTTGTTGCGCGTAAGGATGGGTACGCCCAAGGGTACTCGGAATATTCCCAGCATGTTGTTAGTGCCTTAAAAGTTGACTGGGATACTAGTAGATCGGCTACGCACGGTGCTGATACTGAAGCTACTCTTGCTGCCGCAAAGACTCAATTTAATACTTTAAAGCTTCTTGTCATGGATCTTGTTACTGCCACGCTACAATCTGAATAGTTCGTGACGCGGTTGAGAGAAGTTTTCCCAGACAGGGAAGAAGGTGAAGATGAAGACCTAGCTTAGGTTTTCTTTGTTTTGTGATTGTAGAAACAATGGATAGTTAACTTAGGTTTGGGATGTGGATCCCTGTTTGTTAATGCACTATGGCGCAAGTAACTTTATTTATACAATGCTGTGTATGTACATGGTTTTTTATTAAGGCGTATGGTGCGCCAGTAACTAGTATAGTATGTGTTTGAATTACAATATTTTGCATGAGTACAATTTCTTTGATTAGGTAAGTCGAATAAAAGGTGGTATAAAGCTCATATGTGAATGTAAGGCTGGGCCTTGCGTGATGCGTGTGATCACAGACTGTTCATGAGACTTGTGTTAAGATTACCATAATGTTTTTGCGCTTACCAAAAGGAATTGCATGCACTTTGTAACAAACATAGAAATAATAAACGAACTTTGCTTTGATTAATGATAAGGCTCAGAGGCCGTGGTTACAAAGTTGTTTGCTTAGGATAATTAAATAGGGACTTAACTTACTCATACTTAATAGTTCTATGTCATGGATTGGTAGGTTGAAGAACCTAACCAATCATGAGCAGAAGCTATTGTGTGCTTGCTGCACTTGCGTCGCTTAAGTATTAGCTTTCTTACTCGGGCCTTCATCTCCTCGAGTAATCTGTTTAATATCTTTCCGCACATTATAAAGTAAGTGGGTGAGCTCACCACTTTTTAATGCCTTCTCGATTTCAGTGCGGCGGCTTATACAATTGTTGGTAGTGTGACCGTTATCTTTGTGATAGTCACAATACTGATTTGGATCCTGACCCCTCTTGTTTTTCATTGGCGGAGGGGTCTTAAATTGATAATCTTCTGTGCTGAGTACCTCGGCTGGAGTCTTTGTAAGTGTCACTGCCCCAGTCCCGATGTGACCCGGTCCAGGAGCCGCGGGACAGAAACCCGTGGTATTTATTAATTGAGTTGACAGCGGAAGTTTAACAGGATCTTTTAAAACTTAAAATTTCCCAATTATTGTATTTCATAATTTGGGATAAACCCCGTAATTTACAATACAGGAATTTCACGAGGAAATTCCCTGGTTTACAAAACATGTTTATTTATTTAACCGAGCCACCACTTCAAGATTGTTAGTGCTCCGTAGCACGTTTTCCTTGATTCACAGCAGGTTGCCTGAAACATGTTTAAAAATATTTTTATCAGCTGGGAAATACTGCCGAGTCACTCAAGTTAAACAAAATGACACATTAGTTATAAATTACAACATAAGAGCGATTACAATGGCTACTATCTTATTTTTATCTGGCACCGTGTCAACTCCTGGTGACGATGGTCATACCACTATTGGGTCCTTTCACCCAAGTAGTGATGATTATCACTGTTAGGTTGATGAACCTAACTGTAACATCCCTATTTTTATATAAGAATTATAGGTTTGGTTAAATTTATTAACCACTAGGAATTAGTAACTAGTTTATTTTTAATATAAATATTCAACCCAAATAGTTTTAAAACACTATTTTATATAGTTGGTTGAAATATTATATTAATTGGCATGTATATTGGTGACCTTTCTAATAAAATAAAAGTCTATAAAAACTTATATTATTAGACAGGTATATTACGGGTAAGTTGAAAATTAGAAATATGAAGTAATTAGACGGACCCATGAACCGTTTAATTATTAAATGATAAAAATACATTATATTTGAACCTACTCTATTTTTAATGAAACTTGGTTCAAAATGTAGACAAAAATATACTCGTTCTAATAACATATTCTTTGTTTTATAAAACGTTATATTTTACAAGTTATACGCGCCAAATAAATGAAGCAGTTAAATTAATATCTAAATAATAAAATAATAATAATGTTAACAAATTTAATTTTGTTTGAACTATATGTGTATGTCGAAGACAGGAATCAAAATAAAATATAATAATAATAAATAAACTTACGTAAATAAAGAAATAAATAAATAAAATAATAAACTAACAACACCTATATTTAAATCTAGAAAACTAGACATGCGTCGGACACAGATTCGAAAATACATGCATGACCACTACATGTCCATTTTGAAAGTTTGTTGAAATACGCACATATCTTTTGGATAAAGATCTAACATTTTATCAAATAAGAAGAAAGCATATGTAAATACTAAAGTACATACGTGTCTTTTAAAGATGACTTTACCAATCTCAAAAGTTCAACTATAAAATAGACATTCTACAACCAATTAAAGGATTCAGCTTTCTTTCCATTTTCTACACACACACTCTCTCGAAATAATATAGATTCTTATTGTTTTATTATTTACACTATAAATAATAAGGCTCTGTCCTGTTTTAAATGTTTTAACTTCCGATCACCGCTACCCTTTCCGATTGATCTGAGCCCCATAACATATGTCAGGGCTCTGCCCGACTAAGTTTATTGGGGTTCTGTCTCGGGACATCGGGATAAGGTTGAATTAGGGGTATTATACTTACCACAATTACAAATATATATTTTTATATAGCTCAGAAGTTATACCCAAAATTTATACCAGGAGGCTTTCTAGTTAAACCCTAAAGTTACAAAGTGGGTCCATTCTCTTTTCTTACCGTTTTATTCCCTTTTATCCCAAACCATAACAACTCTCACCAAAACTATTATTTATTATTATATTTTGTTCACAACGAAACCTTAGTTAAGACCCTTAAGTAATCCTACATAAACCCTACAAATTTCAGAACAATTAGAATCAGGATCAGGGCCCCTAAAACTCAGGGGGGTATTCCCTACTCGACGATTATCCATATATCTTGCTGTCTAATTCGAAATTTCTCGAACGATTGACTCAGCTAGGCTAGAAACACACGTGGCAAGCCTATAGTAAATTCATGTCCCTTACGGACCGTAAGGGATAAGGCTTACGGTCCGTAAGCCAGGTCAAATTTGTGTATAAATAGCAGGCATTGGGACTTGCATTCTGGAATTGAAACGACGAAGAAATTCGTTATAGGCACTGAGTTACGTTCTGTTCGCTATCAAAATCACTAATTAGTATAGTGGGGTGCTGCTACGATACTGAGTATTAACTCGATCGCTGCTACGATTCAATGTCCGATCGATTGAAACTATCCGACCGGATGTTTAAGTGCTATTATTTGTCATTAGTCGTGATTCCGACAGGATGTTTGAGTACCACCCGAACCCGAGGAATACTCTGTCATTCGTTGTGAATCCGATGGATGTTTAAGTGATTGCACTTTGTCATTCGTTGTGAGGGTTTTAATCTCGTGAGTTATCGTAAATGTTGTATTAGTTATTTACCTAGTTCGTGTGCACTAGGTTACAAGACTAATCAATAGGCTAAGCTCTGCCTGTATCTGCAATATATCAAGACTTATCTGTAGATTAAACTTTGCCCGTATGAATCTGCATGCTTATAATGTGAGTCATTCTCTTTTTATAAAATTACTTTCAAAAGCATGTTTAATTTCAAAGTTATAATTACAGGGATTAAGTCTTTGTAATCACCATATTACAGCCGGTATGTGGGGTTTTGTATACATTACTTGATAATCTTCACCATTGGACAACGAGTTAGCCAATGGGTGATATGACCATAGTCACAGAAACGAGTCGAGTGACAAATACCGAGGGTAATTGGTTGATATCAGAAACATTGTAATCGCTCTTAATACTATAAATTATAACAAATGAGTCGTTTTAGAAAATAGAATGATTCACTCAGTATTTCCTGCTGACAAAACCTTTTTCAAACATGTTTAAGGTAATTACAGTAGAGTGGAGTAAGAGATGAATACGACACTGAAAGGCTTCAAGAAGTGGCTTATTTTATTAATTAAATCAAATTAAGAAATATTGTTTTATGTAATTGGGTTTATCCCTTATTAAAGCTACCTTTGTAAAACATGGATTTATTCCCTTTATTTAATAAATAAAATCCGGTGTTTTCTAAACTCTGATATTTTTCCTAACTCACGGTCCTGATGAAATTTCCGCTGCAATATTTTTAAAATAATCACCAGTACCACTGGGCTGTTCGCGGCTCCCGATTCCGTCCAGGGTGGGTCGGGGGACGTGACAGAAGGTGGTATCAGAGCCACTGCTTCAAGCCAATAGGTGTTGTGATAATAAATACCTAAGCATATATAAAAGAGTTAGGAAGATTGCTATTAACTGGTAGCACACATGATAACATTTAGACTTGAACTTAAGAAAAGATGCCTTAGTATAAACTTCAAGATAAGTTAAATATGTATGATGGATTTTGGTATGCCGTAAGTATGACGATTAGAACATTGCAGGCAATAGCACTTAATTGCTATTAATTCTTGTTTATTGATATTATTTGGTCTAGAAAAAGATATGTTACGGGAATACAAATTTCCTTGATTCTGGATAAAAGCCCTAATAAAAGAGGCACTTTTAAAATCTTGAAAAGATAATATTTATGGGAAATAGAAAATTTTCTCCGACAAGACTGGGTATGGTGAAGTAGACTCTCCAGTTTGTCCGGATATAATGGATTACCTCTCCGGCGCGAACCGGATAAGACGGGGTATATAATATGTCAAACAAGTGACAAGATTTCCCTAAATAGTATCATGATCTGATATCTGACTTGTTTTTGGGAAAGATGAAATCTGTTAAATACATTGACCTTATAGAGGGTATGTATATTACAGCATATGAAATATATGATTATATAAATAGATATATCTATAAGGAAATCCAAAAACCATAAGGATTTACAATTTGGAATAAAGCACAAGCATCTGTGTCTAGATTTCTTTATCAGGAATATCTTTTTCGATATCAAACATTATTTCGTTTGATCATCTACCTCGTAACTCGTGCGATAAAATAAACAATGGAAACCCTTTAAGTTGGGATACCATCAAAAGTATAAGAATTTCAAATGCATTATCATAAATTATTAATGCAAGTACAAAGCAAATAAAGTTGTGCTAATGCACAAGAAAACACATGAAACTTAAATTATACTTCCACAAACGTCGAAATATATCACACACGACTTCCAAGGCAAGACCTTTGGAAAATATAAATTGGGCACGATGACACCAATGCTAATTCCGTCAGTAGAAAAATTACTAATTAAAAAGAAGCACTTTACCACACGATCCTACAAACGACATGAATCTCGCTGAGGTACGTTGTAACAAGATTTCACAACCATCGGTGCACAGTCTAATCAGAGTCATAATTATTATCACTGCAAAAAGGAGTCACATACCTTTACAACTCCCCTATTTCATTTTATTCAACATTCCCTGGTAATGTCACTTAACAACGGTTATCACACGAAATTCCAAATAGAGTTCTTATTCTGACTTCTGCATATAAAAAGTTGACTTTAGTATTTCTACTTCCTCTAATAGTCATCATAAGGATTTTTTTTCATAGTAGCGAATATTGATCTATTTCATTTCCTGGTAAATTCACACGTTACACATGCATTGTTTATTACGCATGTGGTTTGTTTGATTTATGAAGACCACTGGAGGACTTCATTCCGATTTGTTATTTTATCCAAACTCAAATATCATTCCGTTCTTTGCACTATAAACCGCATTATTGCAAAACGATAACTCTTTGATATCGAGTCAATAAATTTTGTTAAAACCATTAAGGTGAAGAATTTATATTCTATATATATGTATAAAATTATGTTTGAGGTATACTCTCATTTAAGTTTATGTTTAATTATTTATTATTGGTAATTAATATTAATTTTATTATTAGTAGTGTTAGTATTATTTTCAGATACTAGGGTTATTGTCAAGGGCAGGTATTAAATAGTCTAGCCTTAGTTAGGCATGGACTGATCACCTATGCTTAAACAAGGCAGCACTAACCAATATCCAACCATGATAATGACTAGTTCATGTATATAAATTAAGTCATCATACTTATTTAGTAAATTTTAATTATATGTAAAAATATTTTATATATATAAATATATATACTTTGTACTGTAAGGAGAAGACATATTTTCATAAAACAATACAAGAATTAGATGGACGAATAAAATTATATAAATAATTGTGTATCATATGTTTTGTGGTAACTATGTACCGTAACACTCTGGCAAGAAAATGACCATATAAGAATAATATGGTAGTCATCAAATACGTTGGGTTAGGGGAACATTGTAATATATAAGAATAGTCCCCGTTTTCACTTATTTACAACATTTGTAAATACATTCACAACGTTATATGGTTTCAAAATGAAAATAAGTAATCACATAGAATCGACCCATTAAGTGTTATATATTTACAAAATATTTTACAAATACTTTTGTACAATAAATATTTTTACACCTTTATTTACAATTTTCATTTAACGTTATAAATAATAGTGATTTCTTTTACAAAATAATAATACTAAAATATTTTGTAAATGTAATAAACTTCATTGCGGTATTATGTAATATATATTAGATAGTAAATATAAGTTATTTTACATAGTATAGTAAAATACTAAAATAATATTTATTTAAAAGTGGTGACCATTTACATATAGTAAAAATGCATAACAAATAATATATATTACATTTGCTTTACAAATATAATATAATGGTTGGTCATGCCAAAACAACTTGTTCTTATTATATTTCGATCTTTAGGACATAGTATGAAAAATATGGTTACTAATAGTGTACTATCACAATTAAAACAACTTGAAACTCTAAAGAATGATACACTAATTGTCTTTTGGTGTATCTTTGCAATTCACTCATCTCAGCATATTGATTTTCTCATATCATAATTTAATATTTGACAAATTATTTTCATGCTTTTATTCCATTTTGAACTTGTCGATTCTAAGTCTTCCTCAGTTGCCAATCAAAGTAAGCTTTCTTTTGACAAAGAATTTTTATTGATTCTAAAAATTCTTCACATTCATTTTAAAATATCTATTGATCATATATCTTTTGGCTTGAACCTAGTCACCTTGTAAATTATATCATTTCATTAGTTTGTTATTGATTTCTTAAACTAACTCAGTTGAACCATTGAATCCTAATTATGGTACAACTCATATTCACAAAATTTAATATTTTAATTTTGTGTCATTTACCTTAATATTGTTTTTAATAATTAAAATATAACATAAAGTCTAAAAGAAATATCGTAACCCAAATCTCGATGACGAGATTTAAAACAAGGTGGGGAGAATGTAACATCCCTATTTTTATATAAGAATTATAGGTTTGGTTAAATTTATTAACCACTAGGAATTAGTAACTAGTTTATTTTTAATATAAATATTCAACCCAAATAGTTTTAAAACACTATTTTATACTAGTAGGGTGCCCGCGCGATGCGACGGGAGCACACCACTTAGATTATTTTAAGGGTTGCACGAGCCAATTCGGTTCGGTTCAGTTTTGAACCCTAACCATAACGAAAACCGAGTTAGTTATAAAACATGGGATTCTAACCTAGTTAGTTATAAAAAAAACAAGTTCTATGTTAGGCGTATTAGATGATGTGCCATGAAGTCGAGATTAAGAAAACTACTTTGCACCAGTCCCGTCACAAAATCGAAATAGAAACAAAATTCGACAATAACCACAAAAACTAAACCGTATAGAACATCAAACCGGCCAATTCGCTTGGATATAAGTGAGAAAATTCTTAACTTAAGTTGTATATATCTGGCTGATAACAACAAATATAAATAAAGGGTTTACTATTTAATCAACAAATATTACTCTAAAATATATTTGTTGAAAACAAAGGATGCATGAAAAAAAACAAGTCGATGACATAAATCATTCAAAACCAAACTTGGCTCTCTTTTATTAATCTAAATGATGATGATATCATGAATAGAATGATATAGGAAAAAAAGCCACAACATAACTTGCATAAAAAGATAAAACAAAAAGCACTACTTTGCTTCTCAATGAACTTGCAACTTCTGCAGGTAACTGTGTCGACAAAAAGCTAGTCATACACTGCAACTTCTGCCCGAACTGCAGTTGCGGCCTTAAAATTCGCCTTCAGCAAACTGCGGCCTTTGTGCTGCAGCTTCCGCCCTAACATACATGAATACAAAGATCTCAACAATCTATAACCCTTTTCTTCGTTACATTCAACAATTTCAAGTAATTCATTAAATTCAACACTACCAGCAGTCTAATTATCATCAAAACACCATAAACTTTATAAAAGTCTTCTACGACTGAAACGAATGTGAAGGGAAGATTTATAGTCAATAACAAAGCTTAATAATATAATCCTAAAAGAAAAACACCCTATAAAATGGCATCAATGTTATCTTTTCAAGGTGGGATCAAAAGTAAAAAAAAATAAAAACAACAGAACAACTTTTCACCACCTAAAATTCACTATGGTCAACAGTGAAGCCAACAGATAATTCATATAACACTTAAAAAGTCAAAACATTGACCACTTTCTTAATGGGTGCTATTATTAATATTTAAGACAAAAGATTATACAACTTAAAAGATGTGCAATAATACAGTTTTAAAATAATTGCAGAAACCCTAAAAGAAAAACAGTGTATAAAACTAAATCCACAAGAAGAATAAATTAAATGATCAAATAAAATGGCATGAAGATTCAAGATTATCTTTTTTAAGGTGGGATTAAGAGATAAACAAGATATGATTCGCTTACCTCTGTTTTTATTCCTAGAGCCAAAGAAGCAGCAGCCGCTACCATCAAGATGATCAAGGTCGTATCGCGACAAGCATCCAACAGAAACCTCTATCAAACAGAAAGAATGTCATTAATCAAATTATCACATAACCAAACATAAAAAGGAATCAAGTTATCCCAGAAAGACGAAGAGTGAGTACCCAAAAACTTCGCCCCTTTTTTCCGCGGGTATGTGTTTGATCCAAACACATTTTTCCTATCTAAGATGTTTGCCTCGTCTTCATGAATTCCCTTATCGGGATTCGTCTTCAGCTTCTCAGCCAATCCCTTAACCTGTTGCGTTCATTGAACGGAAACGAAGAACAATGTGATCAGCCAGAGGATGATGAACAAACGTGTTGTGTGCATTTATCACAAACTTAATTACCCCTCCAAAGTTCTACAATTGTTTTTTATTATTCTTGACGCTTGAAATGATATATATTATTTAAAAACTTGAGCTTTTAATAATTATTTAGCTATCAGTCAAGAGTTTAAATAACTAATCCCAAACACAGAGGGCTCCTTCTCTACTTGATGCAACCCACGGTCATGATCAACAACCATCATTAAGTAGTAAATTAAACCAAATCGACTCTTTCACAAGCATTCTTATTAAAATCGCCAACTTCTATGAGATATATAAAATAATTTATATAATCACTTTCCGCCTTGTGCACGAAAAGCTCACCGCTTTTGCGCTTTGCGCCTCGGTTTTAAACCTCAACGCTTTTGTGCGCTTCCCGGTTTTTTAAACCAAGTCATCAGGGCAATCCGCAATCTTCCACCTGAGAGAAAAATTACATTTATACCCCAAAAATAGTGCATGGTCAGACTGAAAATCAGATGTGAAAATTTCAATCAATTAACTTGTGAATCGGATGATGTGAGTCGGATATAAAAATTGGGCTAAAAGAGGAACATGCTGAACATATCGTGATTTATGAGTCATCTAAAGTATACTTCTTTAAATAGGTTGAAGGCCATCTCATATACAATGAAATTAGCCAGAGATAAAGTGAATATTAAACCTCTTCTTTCATAAAACTAATTAACTACCTTTAACTTATTATTGTTAGAGAAGAAATATGTGACCAGTCTTTCATTGCTTTTCTTTTCAGCCCCTGTTCATCATCAAATAAAAGAAGAAATTAGAAATAATCTAATCCAAATAAAAATTAAAGAATCGATTAACAAACACATTTCATCAAACAGGTTGCTTGGATGGCGATGCTTTAAAGCTCTGGCGTGACACTCCTCACGATTTGGTCAGCAACAGCGTCTTTTGTTCCACTCTACTCTTAAAGAAACCATGCTCAACTTATCAATTAATGATAATAAAAGCAAACTTTTCCAAAATTTACATTACCGCCGGCCCGCTACCCCTAGTAACATGCTAGGTCCGCCCCTACTTACTTCGTAAGTCTGTACCCAGGTTGTGCTATAGTATAAATACTTTTAACATGCTTAAAAAATACACATTTGATGACCCCTTTCTTACCTAATATAAAAAATGCATGAACCAAGTACCTGTTTCCATTCCGCGTACCGAAGTGTACCACTGTCCATGTGCCTATGACCCCAACAACTCTTAGATCATATGCTAGACCCGTTTGGGATATACCCTGCATTCTTGTAAAGTTTGGTCATATTAGTAGCTTCTTTTGTTCAAATAAACTTTTATGCCATTTTTAAACCAAACAAAGGGATCTCGCACCAGACGGGATATGAACCTGTAGACAACTTGAGAAGTCTGAAATCAGCCCTGTATCGTCACCATGAACCATCACCATCACCCCAATCTGTAAACAATACATTTATATTCAAAACTTAAACCATACAACTTATCATTTTTTTACCGAATCTATGAAAAAGGATCGGTTACCGTGGCTCAAACTTTATGTGCAGTAGCAGCTCCAATCTTCTTATCGAGTTATATTTAAGGTTGCTCGTATCTATGTTTACAATATAAGTATGTATGGCTTCTCCAAAACAAAAAACTCTTATGGACCACCACATCCAAAGTGAGTTTGTTATCTTCTGGTTTGTTTTACCCAAAATTATAGACCACGTGTATGAGTTTAGTAAAACGAACATGGTAACACTAAAATCCCTGTGTGGCCCTTTCTACACAAATAATAATTATGAGGGTTCTTAAAAACCACTCAATCAAAGCACCATACAAAAGAAAATGCAGCTTTTTGTTCTTCACCCCATGAAAAAAAAAACTAAAGAATGGTGTGGTGGGTTTTATCTGGGTTGTTTTGTTCAAGATCTGAAATTGTTCATGATCTAAAAAAACAAATGAAATAAATCATAAAAAAAGACTATGAAATTAAACGCTTACTATCTCGTTGAACAGAATCTCCAAAGCAAAGGGCAAATCTGGGCAGAGTAAAATAAAACAAAATAACCCTGAAGTTTGGACTGTAACTCGAACTCCGCAGAAACGGGTGCACGTGGTTTGGTTTACCGGTCGTCTTCTTCACCCGGTTACCCTGAAAACCCTAATCGGTTATTGCTCCTTCTTGAACCACCATCATCACTTCCCTTGCAGACCACCGAGACCTGGTCGTTCACCTGCTTCCTGCAACAAACAAAACAACCTAGATCGAGTTTAGTATCTTGGGGAGCATGAAAGGAAAATGAAAACTCAAGAGGCTGGAACACAACTTAACATGGGTGGGATGGAATCGGTACTTAACTGACATTTTGAGAAGAGAAAAATAATGAGGAAGATCTTTGGAATTCCTTGTTGAATGTGGCGATATAATTAGAGGGGGTTTGATTATGAGGACGTCTGTTGGGTTTTTTTAGGGCAGGTAAGGAAATGATTTTGTGTGTGTGAGCAGGGGCAAAAAAGGAAGAAAAGTGTAAAAATATAGGAATTTGTTCTAGCTTTTGGTATGCCATCTTAAAAATGTGATAGTAAATTACATTTGTAGACATAGGAGATGCTTATATATAGTATATAGATAGTTGGTTGAAATATTATATTAATTGGCATGTATATTGGTGACCTTTCTAATAAAATAAAAGTCTATAAAAACTTATATTATTAGACAGGTATATTACGGGTAAGTTGAAAATTAGAAATATGAAGTAATTAGACGGACCCATGAACCGTTTAATTATTAAATGATAAAAATACATTATATTTGAACCTACTCTATTTTTAATGAAACTTGGTTCAAAATGTAGACAAAAATATACTCGTTCTAATAACATATTCTTTGTTTTATAAAACGTTATATTTTACAAGTTATACGCGCCAAATAAATGAAGCAGTTAAATTAATATCTAAATAATAAAATAATAATAATGTTAACAAATTTAATTTTGTTTGAACTATATGTGTATGTCGAAGACAGAAATCAAAATAAAATATAATAATAATAATAAATAAACTTACGTAAATAAAGAAATAAATAAATAAAATAATAAACTAATAACACCTATATTTAAATCTAGAAAACTAGACATGTGTCAGACACAGGTTCGAAAATACATGCATGACCACTACATGTCCATTTTGAAAGTTTGTTGAAATACTTACATATCTTTTGGATAAAGATCTAACATTTTATCAAATAAGAAGAAAGCATATGTAAATACTAAAGTACATACGTGTCTTTTAAAGATGACTTTACCAATCTCAAAAGTTCAACTATAAAATAGACATTCTACAAACAATTAAAGGATTCAGCTTTCTTTCCATTTTCTACACACACTCTCTCTCGAAATAATATAGATTCTTATTGTTTTATTATTTACACTATAAATAATAAGGTTTTGTCCTGTTTTCAATGTTTTAACTTCCGATCACCGCTACCCTTTCCGATTGATCTGAGCCCCATAACATATGTCAGGGCTCTGCCCGACTAAGTTTATTGGGGTTCTGTCTCGGGACATCGGGATAAGGTTGAATTAGGGGTATTATACTTAACACAATTACAAATATATATTTTTATATAGCTCAGAAGTTATACCCAAAATTTATACCAGGAGGCTTTCTAGTTAAACCCTAAAGTTACAAAGTGGATCCATTCTCGTTTCTCACCGTTTTATTCCCTTTTATCCCAAACCATAACAACTCTCACCAAAACTATTATTTATTATTATACTTTGTTCACAAGGAAACCTTAGTTAAGACCCTTAAGTAATACTACATAAACCCTACAAATTTCAGAACAATCAGAATCAGGATCAGGACCCCTAAAACTCAGGGGGGGTATTCCCTACTCGACGATTATCCATATATCTTGCTGTCTAATTCGAAATTTCTCTAACGATCGACTCAGCTAGGCTAGAAACACACGTGGCATGCCTATAGTAAATTCATGTCCCTTACGGACCGTAAGGGATAAGGCTTACGGTTCGTAAGCCAGGTCAAATTTGTGTATAAATAGCAGGCATTGGGACTTGCATTCTGGAATTGAAACGACGAAGAAATTCGTTATAGGCACTGAGTTACGTTCTGTTCACTATCAAAATCACTAATTAGTATAGTGGGGTGCTGCTACGATACCGGGTATTAACTCGATCGCTGCTACGATTCAATGTCCGATCGATTGAAACTATCCGACCGGATGTTTAAGTGCTATTATTTGTCATTAGTCGTGATTCCGACAGGATGTTTGAGTACCACCCGAACCCGGGGAATACTCTGTCATTCGTTGTGAATCCGATGGATGTTTAAGTGATTGCACTTTGTCATTCGTTGTGAGGGTTTTAATCTCATGAGTTATCGTAAATGCTGTATTAGTTATTTACCTAGTTCATGTGCACTAGGTTACAAGACTAACCAATAGGCTAAGCTCTGCCTGTATCTGCAATATATCAAGACTTATCTGTAGATTAAACTTTGCCCGTATGAATCTGCATGCTTATAATGTGAGTCATTCTCTTTTTATCAAATTACTTTCAAAAGCATGTTTAATTTCAAAGTTATAATTACAGGGATTAAGTCTTTGTAATCACCATATTACAGCCGGTATGTGGGGTTTTGTATACATTACTTGATAATCTTCACCATTGGACAACGAGTTAGCCAATTGGTGATATGACCATAGTCACAGAAACGAGTCGAGTGACAAATACCGAGGGTAATTGGTTGATATCAGAAACATTGTAATCGCTCTTAATACTGTAAATTATAACAAATGAGTCGTTTTAGAAAATAGAATGATTCACTCAGTATTTCCCGCTGACAAAACCTTTTTCAAACATGTTTAAGGTAATTACAGTAGAGTGGAGTAAGAGATGAATACGACACTGAAAGGCTTCAAGAAGTGTCTTATTTTATTAATTAAATCAAATTAAGAAATATTGTTTTATGTAATTGGGTTTATCCCTTATTAAAGCTACCTTTGTAAAACATGGATTTATTCCCTTTATTTAATAAATAAAATCCGGTGTTTTCTAAACTCTGATATTTTTCCTAACTCACGGTCCTGATGAAATTTCCGCTGCAATATTTTTAAAATAATCACCGGTACCACTGGGCTGTTCGCGGCTCCCGATTCCGTCCAGGGTGGGTCGGGGGACGTGACACTAACCATGAGAAATTAGTAATGTGCACAATACCCCACTAGCCAGTGATTCAAGATAACCACGACTTAATCCCTGTAATTATAACATTTGAAAATGATTTGGAGTATTGTAAAACATTATTGATAAAAGAGAATGACTCACATTGCAAGTTTAAACGGGCAGAGTTTAGCCTACTGATAAGCCTTGTAACCTAGATTAAATAACAATGCATACGAACTAGCTCAGTAACTTAATATAACATTTACGATAACTCACGAGATTAAAACCTTCACAACGAATGACAAAGTGCAATACTTAAACATCCATTGGATTGGTTTCAATCGATCGGACATTGAATCGTAGCAGCGATCGAGTTAATACCCTGTAGCGTAGCAGCGTCTCCCTAATGAAATTTATGATTTTGAGCAGTAGAATTTCGTTTTTGATCAAAACTTTCGACACAGCTGAACTGCTCATGATCGGATCAATTTATAGCTGAAAAACGAGTTTTACGCGGCCCGCGTAAAACTTAACAAGAGTTTATGTGGCCCGCAAGGGCCATCTATTCGTAGACTAGGGCTAGCGTGTCACCCTTAGGCCTGCCACGTGGACGACACGTGGCCTGTTTGCTTGACCGGAGATTTGGTGAGTTGTCGCGGCCCGCGTAAACTTACCTTAAGGTTTACGCGGCCCGCGTGAAACCAAAAAATCTGTTTTTCTTGATTTTTGTTATGGTTTAGGGTTTCAGGGGTCCGGGTTTTCACTTACGGGTCGTTTTGGGACATTTTTGAAGGTCCTTACAGTAAGAGGGGTCCACTGTCGTTCTCTATTCTCTTGATTTGCTTCTTTCTACGCCGCCAATTTGTTTATTGTTGCGCGCGCGTCGTCAGACGAGTATGTTCCGGAGGTTGAGTCTCTCCAGTTCTTCTTGAACTTTTTTCCGCTGCTCCCGCTCATATCTTGTGGACGATTGTGCGGTGGCGGTGGTCTGTTGGTGATGAGATTTCGTTCTGTCTGGGCGTATACTTCGGCTGCAGCCATCAGTTTTTCCCAGCTCTTGGGTAACCCTTCTGTTCCCGACAGAACTTTGATCATGTCGTCGCAGCGTACAGCATACTTGAATTGCGCTCTTATCAAGTGTTCATGAACGTCACCGATCTCTAGCACTTCCTTGTTGTATCGTGTTATGAAGTTCTCCAGACTTTCATCATCACGCCTCTAAATATTCATCACGTCAGTGGTGTCTCTGGTAGGTCTTCGTTGTTGGCTAAAGTGAACCAGGAACTTCTCCTTTAAATCTACCCATGATGTTAGCTTTCCGACTGGTATATTATCGAACCACAACCGTGCCGCACCTGTCAAGGTTTGAACGAATAGGTGACACCACATAGGTAATGTCCAACCCCCTACCAGTCCTGCGCTGGTAAATACAGGAAGGTGGTCATCCGGATCTGACATGCCGTTGAATTTTCCGACGTTTGATGGTAGTTTAGCCTTTTCGAGAGGGGCTAAAGCAATTTCTCTGACGAATTTCGAATTCTCAACTGCTTATGCCGGGCGGTAGATTAAGTTGTAATCATGTTTTGCATCCGGATTATAAACCGCGCGGGGTTTATAATTCGTATGGTCTCGTTGTAGCCGGATGAAGACACTTGTATTATCACCTTCCTGATATGTTCTGTCGTATTCATCGGTATGGGTGTCCCGCTTCTGGTAAGAACGCGGGCCCAACCGAGAATGAACTGACTGCCTTCTATGAGAATACGACTCATTACGGTAATCCCTTCGTCGATTCTCAGAGTGAGTAGACTCGTACCTTGTAGGAGATCTGGAGTAGACTTATGTGTCATCTATAGGCATCCGTTGTCACACCCCAACCGATGGCGGAAACATCGGGATGAGACGAACAAATTGCTCAAAACATCATAACACTAAGTGACAATAATTAATTGAATTCAAATTTCATTTCAAGGACTAAATTGTCATACAACATTCAAAATGGAAGTAACAACATTGTTCAAATTCAAATCAATAAAAGATAAATAGATTTAAGGTGTGTATCTAGTCCACCATACACTTGTTTCATCAATCATCCATACTTCATAAATCAACCTGCAACATGTATTAAAATAGAGTTTCAATGCAAAGGCAATGAGCGAGTATACAAGTTTGTTTACATAGCATAATAGAATAAAAACTCAAATCCAACATGATTCATAATATGTGAATTACTAGTATGCAATTTTGGCGTACACTATGATCAAACCCAAGAATCCAACGCATAAAATAGCCTAATCCCAATTGATAGCGGGATAGCAAATGTTTAACTTAACAATACCCCCAAGTCTCAAGGGCGGTGCGTAAATCCTATAGCGCTATAATTGTTAAGGTGGGCTAGCAAAGTTAATGAGCATATACGTTCCAAATCGTTCAAATAGAGCATACAAGAATCATAAGTAAAGCACATTAGTTTCATGTTTGTACAAGGATTGAGTATGTTTAGTTTAGTTTAAAGAAGTTTGCATAATTATACATGTTGCATCCCAAAGTGTAAAGGGGAAAAAGGGATCGAGTATACTCACATTGATTGCGTATTGGAGATTCCTTAAAGTAATGCACGAGTAAGGATTGGGGAAATCCAAGAGAACGAATGAACGGTTTATCCTAGATGTTAAAATGTCACGTAACGATCTAGTTAATAGTTGTAGATTAAGTATAATATTTTAAGGCTTACAAATTAGTTAGTTGGATGATATAATTTATCTCGTTATTACCTTCAATTCCATGTTAAGTAAGAGTTATAAGAATGAGTTAATTAGTTATGGTATATAAAGTTATGTTTGTCCATTGTTTTAGTAATTAAACTAAATAAATGGACTTTAGTGAAATACCATTTTGAAAACATTGCAGAAGGTTTGACTTCAAACTACATCCACCAAAACCCACCAGTTAGGCAAAATTCAAGATATTTTATATTATTGATATTCTTGTTTCATAACCCTATCCTAAATGAATACCAACAGTAACCATTTTCTTAATAAAAAAAATACCCATCGAATATTAATAGAACAAGATAATTGTATATGAGACAACTAGCTACTTTGCTTTTGGGTTTAGTTACGAACGGGTTTTATTATTGTTATATATATATATTTTTTTTTAAACTCAACCGCGGAACTTATCACTTTCTTCTTTACGTTCACCCAACCCGAACCCGTATTCGACTCCAAACTTCCGTTTTACCGGTTACTAATGTCGAATAATTACAATGTTTTAGCAAGGTAACGATAAAGGACATCTCATAAGAAAAGAATAATATACCGAATCGATGTGACGTGAAATAATGGATGTCTCCGATGACGTTTTCGTATCCCCGGTTCGTTGCGGTTTCTCCGGCGTTGGTACGATTTCCGGCGGCTGCGCCTGGACGAAGGAGGGTGTTCGATGGAGTGTTAGCGTCGACCAAGTATTCAAAACGAGAACTTAAACGAGGGAAAACAAAAGTCAGAAATGTATACCGAACACGCAAAAGAACGCCGTATCGAGTTCCTCTCCGGTCGTCTTCTCCGATCTCCGGCGAGTCACGTTAATCCCGACGACGTCTGAATTCCTCCGGCGGGTTCAGCGATGATCCAGAAACGTCCTGCGGGTGTCAGCGAGTGATGAAACTGAGTTCGTATAATATCGAAACGAGATAACGAGAGTCCGACGTAAAACTCCGGCCAGTGGTAAGTTCTCTGGCGGTGTGCAAGGCTAACCGAAAGGTGTTACGGTGTTGTGAAGGTGTCCGAAACAGATTGTGGGTGGCGAACTATAGGGTGGTGTTTAACCATGGAAGTGAAGGTAGTTGTAGGGGTGTCAAGAGATAGAGATGGTCGAAAACAGTTGTGTGGTTGATTTGTATGTGTGCGAGAAATCAGAGGAAGATGGAAGGACAACTTCACTTTGGGCGGCAAGTTTTAATTGTGCTTTGATGGTTCACTTTTAACCACCCTTTCTTTCTGCTTTGGTAGCTGCGTTCTCTGACTCCCTTTTAAAGAATGGATTTTACAACACTACAACCTTACATGCCTACATACATATTTTATTTTATTTTTTTGAAATAAATTTTGAAAGCTTACACTTAGGTCCCTCAACCTTGAAGATTCAATAAATTTGTTAGTCTAACTTTGCTTAAGTTAGATTTTCCTTAAAATTAACCTTACCATCTAATATGGCTAACTAAGTTAAAATAGAAAGGAAAAAAATTTAATTGGTAAAATTAATTAAATTATTTAACTAAAAATATAAATAATTAAATAACCTAATTAATTAGATTAAAGAATAAACTTTTCAACGATTATTTATTTTGCGAAAGCTTTCCATCGGTTCAAGGTTAGGACCCGAATTTCATAACGGGTCGTATTTTGGGAATCCATTTTGACGGATGTTACATCCGTGATGGTGTGTCATGGTGAGATGTACGTGGTGCAGATGGTGCTCGTACATGAGATGCAGGTCTTTGTGGCTGTGTGACAGGAGGAACAGTCTGTGCACAAAGTTGTGCGTATACTGCGTTTATAGCCCCTTGGGATCTGACGTACCACGAGATGGGAGTTTCACAGGGAGGTAAAATTGAGCTTATCGGTATCTCGGGTTGTACTCCTAGAGTAACAGGGTCATTCTGATGATTAACATTGTACTGGACCTCGTTATCATCAGAAGCCTCTTCCACAATCCCTTCGACTTAGGTATTGTGTGCAAAATTTGCTGGCCGAGGGCCTGATTGACGGTTCTTCGGAGTTTCTTCCATTGAAAAACAGAGGTGAAAGAGTAAATCAAAACGAGAAGATATGATTAAAAAACTGAGAATTGGTGGGCGCCAATGAAGAAACACTGGTTCAACAGATCAGAATCAATTGAAGCAGGGGTTTTGAATCTGCATAAAAGGGGTGATTCTTCTCATTTGATTTAGGGTTGGCTAAGCTCCTTCTTCTAACAGTAACTGCAAAACAAACAGTCGTTAGATCGTCACGGGGAGAATGGGGGTTCTCACCGTGACCACCCTCCGGCGTGAGAATAAGCACAAGTTCTGATGAAGAAGAAGAAGTATTGAGAGTGAAGTGAATGTAACTTAAGAAATGATACCTGAATTGTCTTGTTTATAACCGAATTTGGGCGGGAAAGTTTGTTGCCGGGAGAGATGACGGAAAGTAATTTCCGTAAGCGGTTATCCCTTCTCCTTTAATCGCTAACGTTATGTGTGTGCCCACGGATCGTGGGCATGATCAACGGCTGGGGTGATGCCACGTGGAAGGTGGGCAGGTATGGATCCTTCTCCAAGTTAGTGCCATCACCGTGATCTTGAGGGATGCTTAGGATGATGCCACGTGGCCATTCGGTTATAACCGAATGGTGATGCACGATAAAGTCTTCTAGAAGGATTATAGCTGTAATCTCGTGTGGCTCTGTTTCATGCAAATTCTGTTGTAACAGAAAAGTTATTTTTACCCAAGTCTGGATGACATTTGCGCGAGGATTTTGTTAGGACCTTATCCTAACTGTTCTGTTGCATGAGAGCTTGCTCAAGGATTTATTAGTTCCTTTTTGGCGCGCAGATGTTAAAAACTGTTTTTCTTTTTAAGTTCTCTTTTAGAACCGGTGCGCAGCCACGCATGGTTCTTTAAAGAGAGCTCATTGTGGTGAAGTTGGGGTATGGTCCCAAGCACCTGTGCAGGGTTTTTGGGACCTTACCCCTTCATAATTCACAAAATATCTAAGTTAAATCTTACATACGAATAACTGAATTTAAACTCAAACAACACCAAAACCAAAAAAAATATAACCAAAATTCAACAGTCACCTACCAATATCCACAAAAAACATCACTAAAATACACACATCGGAGCACGTCCACTTCATATTCAACACCTATTCACCGGAAACATAATTTCCTTTTCGATTACGGCGGAGGACGGTGTTGAGGGTGCTGGCAACGGTGGTCAAGGCTGCGGCGACTGGGTTTACATCGGAATGATGAGGTGCGACAGTGGTCAAGGGTCAACAAAGGTCTCCGGCTGCGGCAGTACACCATGTTTCCGTGGTGATGTCGTGAGGATCCTATCAGATTTAGAGAGAGAGAGAGAGATAGAGATGAGAGGTTTGGAGAGAGAGAAAGTGAAGAGGTTTAGGTTTAGAGAGGGAGAGAGAGAGAATGGGGTGGGGGTGGGTGGGGTATGATTTATAATTAGTTTTTTTAATTTTTATTTAAAAGTTAACAGAAAACAAACTCATTTAGAGATTTGGATGAAAATGTCAAAAAATGCCAAACGTGAAGGGTAATATGGCACAAAAAACTTGTTTTGGATGAAACTGGCAAACAAGCACAAACCTTAGGGACATTCTAGCAATTTTCGCATATAAAAGTTATAAGTTTATCAAAGTGTCTAAAATATTAAATTCTATCATCATCATACTCAGTAAATCATATTAATAGCAAAGCTAATGTAGGGTCTAAGAAAAGTAAAATGTAGACAGTCTTACTTCTACCTTATAGGAATAAATAGGTTGCTTCCGGTGAGTCCACCGGCTCGATAATAGTTTTGTATCAAACCTTGGACATAAAACACATAACGCTTAACAATTGGGATAATTGTATAGCCATTAAGCCAAAACTCAGACTTCTGATTACAAATTTTTGCACTTCTATGTATACATATTGTACAAAAATTGTTATGTCACTATTTATAAATTTGTCTTTTGTATGATTTTTTTTATTTGATAGTTCTCTGTTTATATATTTTATAGGCCTGGTTGTTTGTGAACTGTTTGTTATTGACGTTGGGTGTATCTCATCATTCTCATACCTACAAATATTTGATTTTGCTATTTGTGTGATTTTCATAGTAATGTTGTTGTAGAATAGAAATGTTCTTAATATATATGTGTTTTTACTAGAGCACAAGTTAGACAAGACATTTTTAAATATTTGTTTAATAATATGAATTTGCAAGGTTAAATCTTACAAATTGTAACCTTTTGTTATGATGATAAATTAAAATCTGATTGATTTTACTGACTAGGATCTTAAAGTTACACAAGGTATTCTATAAAATACTCATACGTGACATACGATTTAACAATGTGTAGAATTGATATCACAAGGTTGCTCTTGGTTAAATAGAGTGTATTTCTTTAGAATTTTAAATTTTTTGATTCATTTTACATTATGATTGTTTGTTATTCGTCATATTCTTTTGTTGTTAAGGTATATAGAGCTCGGATATGTTGTCTTGTTTTATGTGTTTTATTTAAGGTTGCATTATACAACATATTATACGATATCATATAGTATACTACGATCTATAATCAGGGCTGGCCCATAGGCCAGTGAACTAAAGCTAGAGCTTTAGGCCACCAATTTTATAGGGCCTACAACAAAAAAATAATAATAATTATATAACATGTTTACGATTTTGGGCTTAAAACAAAGTGTGGGCTTAAAGTATTAGCTTAGGCAGGTTGGCCGCGAGGTAGAATTGGCATATAGAAACAATGCGCATGAGATAATCACCAGATCTAATCAATTAGGGTAATTAAATCATTTGGAATAGACAGAAGCTTGATTATGATTTCTGACTTGTGGTTCTAACTTCTAAGGTACTCATACATTACTTGCCCTAATTTGACTCCTACTGATTTTGATTAGTGTTTACACTTTTGCAATCTGCGAATTTTGATTGTTGTTCTTTCTTCGGTGCTTGAATCGTTGATAGTTGTTTTTTCTAAGATTAAATATTTTGGAATTTATTGCAACTAGTTAATCTATAATGTTTAACAGATATAACTAGTGGATGAACTTAGTAGCAATGAAAATGTGGATGAACTTAGTAGCGATGAACCGTTAAAAGTGGATGTACTTAGTAGCGATGAACATTTAAAACAATAAAAAAAATTAACTCCACCAACTATAAACTTTTTTAGTTTATTTTACCGGTCACAAGCCTGAATAAAGGAGGAGGGTTTTTATCAAATAGTCTGTCATCAATTTCTAATTTACATAATTAAATTTGGATATGATTCTAAATTCTGAACATGTTTGTGAATGGGTTTCGAACTCCTTATGGTGTGGTGGTTAGAGTTGTGGGACAACATATGCGTTTTTCATTCTAAATTGCTAAATTAAAAACTTGAAATTTTGACCGACTTTTTATTTTTATATCTTTTTAAGACCTCAAATTTATAATTCGCTTTGGGTCACCAAAACGCTTGAGCCAACCCTGTCTATAATACTTAAGGTTGCATTATACAACATATTATACGATATCATATAGTATACTACAATCTATAATACACGTAAAACTTAAAAACAAAAAAATAAAAATAAAGAAACTTGACTGTTCTCATATTACATATGTAAAGAAAATGAAAAGAAAAAGAGCAAAAGAAATGATAAGAATCATAAGATGCTAATTGATTTGAACTCAATGACATCATATCTACCTTTGTACTTGTCTCATTGAAGTTCATGGCTACAAATATTTGGCCATGTAGAAACCATACACTTCAAATGCCACCACCCCACACAAATTTGTCACTAGCTAGCAAACCTCACTTTCGCGTTAAACGTTAAACTTTGCACCTCTTACATGTGTCGTCACTTTCTATTTGTAGGTGTTTTGTAATTATCCGAGTATATATTATGTAAACTATGTAAAATTGTAAATTAGGTTGGTTATTGTAACATCCGCCAAGATGAGTACCCGTTTTGAAAAAATTAAATCCGAACCATTTGTAAACTAGTTCGAACCGTTATAAATAAAATATATTAGCGACCCTACTCCAATTTTGATGAAACTTAGGACTTATCATAGAGAAAAATGCGCTCGTTCCAATGATATGTTTGAATTTTTATAAAATGTTATACTTTTCAAATTGTACGAGATAAACGAGTTAATCAGCTGAGTTATATATACATATATATTAAATAATATATAATAATAATAATAATAATATTAATACTAATACTGCTGCTGCTGCTGCTTCTGCACTGTAGTAGTAGTAGCAGTAGCAGCGCCTGCTACTACTGCTACTTACATCCTTAATTGAAGATAGTTGCCTTGCCTTGATTGTCCAAATCAATTTCGATTGCTCAAGTATTTGTCTTTTTCTGCTATGATATTTTTGGCGAAAATGTATTTTCTAATAATAATAATAATGCTTACATCCTTAATTGAAGATGGTTGCCTTCATTGTCCAAATCAATTTCGATTGGTCAAGTATTTGTCTTTTTTTGCTATGATTTTTTTGGCGAAAACGTGTTTTCTCCATTCATCCAGCTCATGATTTATGTAAAATCTTTCTTAAATGAAAAGGCTTTATTCTCTTAATCAAGTGACTAGCAGGAATGCCCGCACGTTGCTGCGGGTAAGTTTTGGTAGATAAGTGGGCATGTTAAATGACTTTAATGCCCTAATGTGGACCCCACATGACATGAGTTAATCGGGTCGGCTAAACGGATATATCATCAAATCTCAAATTTGTCCAAACCTAAAGAAAACATAAAACCTACTCCCAAACCCGAACACATACCCAAATATCCAACCCCAAACTCGCCCCAATAGTAATCCCCGAATATTGAAACGAAAACCTATCCTACTTGCCATAGAGCATCTAGCCAAGAGCATTCATCCGATTAGATTGCAAACCAACACCATAAATATTGCTTTTGTTATAAATAACTTTAGACCGGAAGCTAAATGAAAACACCGAAAGTTTGCCAAAGAACCATTGCCAATAAAATAGCAACATCGGCACAAAAGAGATGAGAGACAACCGGACCCATTGGAAAAAGCAATACCCTGAAAAATTCGTTAGTCTATGCTTGTAAAACTATGTACAGATTGATTGAGATACAGCTTGTCAAATTTTATGCTTGAGTAATCAGATAAAATAGAGTCGAGATCGATCCGCACTTTAGATATAGAGCTCGAAAGGAGCCAACCTCGTATACTATTCATTTTTGCACTTGGAAATGAGCTAATTGCATTAAGAACTACACATTCATGATTAGCATTGTGCGGTATAACCTCTCAAAAGACACGCAAATGATACAAAATTTGTATTACAAATATTAACCATATGTGAATAGTCTAATAGCATATAACTTCTTATCTAATGTTAAAAAAAACTTCCAACTTACCAAAGGGACCAAAAGAAATTCTTATTGTGGCGTATGAGATTTGGCCATACCAACCCAAGCCATAATTCCAACTGCAAGAATTATCCATCCGCATATATCATACTTAAAATCACTGCTCTTCTTATTTGCAGGTTTCTATAACACGTAACAATAATATAACATTATGTAAGCCCACATCAAAATATATGTTCTTGATATATTACACAATTAATACAGTTTTTTAAAACCAAGAATAAAGCAAACACTCGAAGTGGCAAGTCAGGAAGAGCGAGTAACAAGCCATAACGGGTTTGGGTTGAAACAAGTAATGTGGTTGATCAGCTAACACTCTTTTGTCTTTCTCATTAAAGATTTAAAAAAATTAAAGCACTAATCACAATAATCTAAGTTTTTGAATAAAACAACCGAGTTATTAGGCATTAAAATAGATTTTGAATGGTTTTCAAAAGGTGTTAATAAAGCCACACCCTTAAATCTTGTTTTTTCACACCCTCTATATGGGTCGTTTAGGGTTGAACGGCCCGTATAGAATATTCTGACATAACAAATATTGGGTCGTATAATGCTATGCGGCTCATATAGAAGGAGAAAATATTGGGTCGTATAACATTTTATTCGAGTCGTATAATATTATATGGGGTTTGGGCCGTATAACTTTATATGGGCCGTATAACATTCTAAACGGGCCGTATAACGCTATACGGCTCCTATAGATGGAGACAAAAAACATTCTCGACATTTTGTTTGTGCAACATTCTCCTATACGACCCGTATAACTCTATACGGGTCGTATAGGTGTAGGGGGTGTGAAAATAAGATTTTTTGAGGTGTGGGCATAGTGGGAGCCTTTTCAAATTGTTTGACTCGGTCCCCATTTAGCTTAAATTATTCGACCTGACCCGTTTGAGGCAGAACATGACACAAATCAACCCATTCACAAGCAAATGGGTCAAAATTTCCACCTTTAACAAATACCAAAAAGAAACTACAACCTTTGCCTTTGATGAAGCAGCAAGTCCTGGACCTAAAGGCGGTTGATTAAACACTCCTTGTATGACGATCTCATTGTGCAAATCAGGTGCCTGCAAGGTTTTCGATCAAAATTGTAACAAACTCAACAAAAGTAATTCACAGAGCTGAAAAAAAAGATTCACAATTTCGATAGAGAGTTACCAACTCTTTATCCAATAAAAAGCTATTAATAAAAATACATATACAAAGTAAAATTAAAATGTAGCAACGGTAGTTAAATGCCTCAGAAGAGTTAACCAATGATTGTAGATAATGTTCATTCCCTGGACACCGACACAGCAAATATGATCATGCAAGGCAAAACAAAAAGAAACTATGTACAAAAGAAAAAAAACAAAGTTCACACAATAACAACAAACAAACAAACCTAATCTTTGCACTTTCGGTAAACAATCAACGAATCCATCACCCAAATGGAGTAGACCACACTCCTAGTTCTAGAACTATCAAAATCAAATTAGCATTTTCAAACGTTCCAATTTCACAATTCCTCATGAATTCCACCCAAATTCACAACCGTAGATCAAAACCTAAACCTATAAACAATCTAACTGAATGAGATTCATTAAAATCAAAGATCTGAATTCAACCAACAAAAAATAGAGGTAATATATGTCGGTGCTTATTTTATGAAGCTCAACATTTTAGATATCATACCACCAGTTTGTTGGCCTGGATCTTGACCAGTTCGTTGACGAAATTACAATACCACCACCAAAGATCTCAGACGGAAAACTGAACCCCACCTATTGCGCGTGGCACACCACGATCAAATTCTCCTCGGAGCCCTTTTTGTCAGATGCTCCGACACCGTCCAACCAACGGTCTCCTCTGCCGGTACCTCTCATCAACTACATCATTGTATTCGTTACTATCATAGTACCATTTGAAATATGGTTGTTACTTTTTTTATTCACAATAGTAGTTTCAATTTGACAAAAGATTACAAAAATATATCACAATCGTCAAATTAAAAGATAAGATTAAAAAAACAGTTATTATGGGCACACAGTGGTCTCCGGAATCCACACTTATTTGTGGTATAATGTGTTTGAAATATAAGTGTGCTATAAAATCTTAAATATCATACTGAAAAGTAGCAATAATTTGTGGTAAAAGATAAATCCTTACCACTACTATGGCAACAGTAGGGCATTCAATTGGTAAGAAACCAATTCCAAGCTGAAATGCAGAGGGAAAATCAAATATAGTGTCATTATTGCAAACTTGGTCATAGATTTAATAAAATCCAAGTAAGGGTGAGGGTGTTTAAAAGATGTCAATTACGTGAATGTAGAAGTTAAATAACCTGAATTGGAAGAGCAATCAAGCCACCACAACAAACTCCAGCAAAGAAACACTTGGGTGATATATCCTGAATAAAACAAGAAGCTAGGTATACAAAGTTTTTCTTTAAACAGTAAAAATAAGCTAATGAACAAGATGTTAAAAAGTAAAATGTCATTGCATAAAAACAAATGTTCACTTACCAGTGCCCCAACAAAGAAATTCCAGAATATGATCCATTAGAACTTATAAGAGACAAGTAAAGATGTATTGAAGATTGGTTACCTGTAACAATGGCTGTGAGATCAATTGCATCGACGCCAAATCCATTAAATACTTGACCTACCTTCAAAGTAAATAGATTCTGCACCAATAGAAGCCGAGTTGGGGAAAAATCAACAACCCTAGCTCCTTTGTACCGGTTTAGATGGAGCGTCTATGCCACATGTAAGGTGTAAAAGCGACATTCAATTCTGAAACGATTGCATTCAATGATTTGAACTGATGATTTTCAATTGCTTTATAACTGATGATTTTCATTGATGAGGGTGCTGAGCGTAGACATTAGTGAAGGGTGATGAAGACAACAGGTGTATTAAGGCGAGAAATCCCAATATTGCCCTCTAAGTGTCTTAAAAGTTTGGAACCTGTCCTAATTTCCCCCCTCTAAAATGGCTTGCTTCATTTATACATGTAGCTTCAAAACTTGTACATATGGTAAAATTACCAAAAGGATAAAAAACTCAGATTCCTTAATAATGTATTATAGATATAGATTAATGTCTTGCAATTTAAAAACCAAACCATACTCATTTCTTTATCATTTACTCTCTCTCTCTCTCATTTTCTCTAACCAGAACTCTAGCCTCCCTCATCATCTCCTTCATCTAAAATTTTACCAAGTGACACAAGAGCATCAAGAGGGAAGCGAGGATCATCACACTCGTGGTTAAATCTTCATCGTGATACTATCATCTTGGAGTTAGAATTATAATTTATTCGTTGTGTAATTTTTTCTTTGATTCATGTTCTTATTTATCTTATTCAATAGATAGCACTTTGGGGTAGGTCATAGATTGCATTTTGATCTAGTTGTAGCTTGTATTTTTTTATGGGCCAAACTATCTACACACCTTGGTGTGTAGATAGTCACCTTTAAAAGGTGTTTTTTGTCCTTATATGCACACCTTGCAGTGTCGAACTGTGGCCAAAACGCGACGTTTTGGTCCGGTTAACCAGACAAAGACTGACGGGTGTCTGACGGGTCTGTTGACCGGACCAAAACGCCGAGCTTTGGCCGCGTTTTGGTCCTGTCAACCAGACCGGGTGTCAGTCTTTTGTCTGGTTGATAGGACCAAAACACGGCCAAAGCTCGGCGTTTTGGTCCGGTCAACAGACCCGTCATTCTTTGTCTGGTTAACCGGACCAAAACGCCGCGTTTTGACCACAGTTCGACACTGCAGGGTGTGTATATAAGGACAAAAAACACCTTTTTTGGTGTGTAAATAGGCAAAATGGTGTGTAGATAGGTACACCCTTTTTTATACTTAGTTTTTATTTATTTTATTATAATGATAATTATGATAGGATTTTTGTTTAGAAATCATAAGATCCTTTTCCTCAATAACATAAATGTTGTTTTCTCAATATCATGAATTTTATTTTATCATAAGTCATTTTCACAAAATCATGCATATCATAAGTTTTATTTTTCTTAATATCATAAGATTTATTTTCTAAACATCATTAGTTTTACAGATTTTTTTTATGTCATATGAAGTTTTATCACATTTAAGTTTCGGCGTCATAATGTGAATATAGGTGGCTTTATGCGGACATACAAAAATATATATTATAACGTCCAACAAATAAAAGAAAAATTATAGTATATGAAGCTTCATTAAAAGATCTAGATGTATTTATGTGACAACAATCGACATTTGGATATATATATTTTAGTAGATTAATAACATTAAAAAATATAGATTATATAGTTGGTAAGTCAAATATCTTATTTAATTCTTTTTAATTAGTAATGCTTAAAATTAGGGTAAAAAGAAAAGAGGTTATTTTTAAATAAATTATTTTTCTCTAGAAACCCCAAGTAAGGTTGCAAAGTGTAGGATCGTTTTCAGATCCGAACGAGTCGTTCAGAAGAGTTTATACTCAGTACGAAAGGCGGAAACAGTCGTACTGAGGTCAATTCAGCAAGAATATCACTTTAACTGTCGATTTGATTGATATGAAAACGATTTACAGCGAGACGACACTTCGGCAGCACTTCGTGGCACAAACCGGAAAAGATTACAAATGATTTCGTTTGAAGGGTATATATAGGCAACTAATTCCATTTGAAAGTGTTCCAAGCGGAATTAGAATTCCAAGCGGAATCTAATTCCGCACGGAATTACATGCTGAACTTTCAAGCGAAATTACTTGTTTTCTCGAACTACGTGCTCTGATCTAACATTCTAAGTACAAGACTCGATACAAGACGAAGTCGACAGACGCATGCACCAACAGACTCCCCCTCGAATGTTGACGAGTCTTAAGTGTCGAGTCTACAACATCTTCAGTCTTTATCAGTCTTTGGGCTTCTCTTTTGAAATATCTTACACTGTAAAGCATCCTCAAATTTCTCTCCTTTCTCTATCAGCAAATCTCCCCCTCGAATGTTGATCTAAACTTCAATTCCAGAATCACAATCTGGCTCTTGAATTTTCTAATTCTCTTGATCAGATCTCTTGATTCCTTAAGTTCATCAGTATCAGCAGTTCCAAGATCGTAAACTGGCTCAAATCCTGCTCAGAATCGAAATCTGGCTCTTTGTCATTCAGACTCCCCCTTTCGATAAGCTGGGATCGCAGTCTGGAATTCTTGTTCTAGGATCGAGAACTGGCTCACACTTTTCCACAGGTTCAGGACCAAATCCTGGCTCTACCATTACCTGCACAAATCTCTACCTAACAATAAATTTCACAAATTTAAAATTTGACAAATTTATACTCTGCTTACCACATGTAAATATAGTTCTCAAAATGATTTAACATTTAAACTCTGATGAACCACTTGCAGGAAAAACATTTTATTTCAGTACACACTCTCCCAAACCATTTGTCATCATGTTTAGCACTAGGAATTTTGAAAATCAGCTTTCCAACATCAGTTGTCGAAAATCTTTTTGAATTTTTCAAAATTTATGCTAAAACACACTAAAATTCTTTTTGGTTTTTTTTTAATAAAATGAAATGTATTAAAGAAATATTTACAAACAATATTTTTTGTGAGTTTGTGTAAGAGGATCATATCAGTTTATGAGACAAATCACCAACACCGTTAAGCTTTAAACATTTTAAGTTCTAAACGATTCACTTAGATTGTCAGTATACTGATCCACTTAAATTTTCACACAAAGTTCAACTGTTTTGAGATACGAGATTAATGTTTTAAGCACTTAAACTTATCCGCGTGTCCCACCTCAGAATATACTCCCGTATCCAGATCCCAATATTCAGTCTTACAGGTGAATATACCTAGATGATATCTGTAAGGGGTTAAATTGCGAAGGCCGTGAGAGCTCAGGTCAGAACTTCCGTTCAGCAGAGAGATGACAGCTTCAACTTTTGGTGGGTCCCCTTTAGAGGATCTTTTCTTCAACAGCACATGATTTGCATTTTGCAATGTTTTATCATTTTTTATGCTGAGGGTGGGCTGTATTTCAAGCAAGCGTAAAGTATTCTCCGGGGACTAGGCCATTGCTTCCGCAAAATCAGAAGTCCCGGGATAATACCCCAGATATTACTAAGCATAAAGACCTAGTATCTCAGAAAGAGGGGTCCTTCAAACAAGATTTCGGGGGTTACCCATATATCCGAGAGATGTTACCCACGATATAAGCAAGTTTGAATTTAGGTTTATATCTCGTCACAATCTACAAAATGTGTAAAAACCAACTGGCACATCATCAGTGAGACCGTTTATCACATTATTCTTTCCAATTCTGTAGCATGCTGTGATCGTCCACTGATGTACCATCATTTTCTCTTTTTCACAACAAAACTCATTTTTGCATTTTATCATGTTTTTGGATTTTCAAATTTTCAAATGTTTTTGGATTTTCTAAAATTTCTTACTCCCCCTAAAATTTAAACACATTTAAAAGAAATTTGAAAACAAACTATACAAGTAAAGTAACAACTGATATCGAATCACTTCAATTCGCCATCCACTTGGCATAAACAATCAAAACTCTCCCTCTCAACAAACTATTTTCCCATTTGATTTCAAAACACTTAAGTTTGTTTTAATCACCATGGTTTTTCCGGAAAATAAGTTTTGTTGAATGATTTTACCACTTGTAGATTAGGGGTTCATACATTGTTTTTCAAAATACCACTTGTAAGAATGATCCAATCAAGTTCAACCTAATGACCTTGATTAATCATTTGTAAGTCGAAATATCACCTAAGTGAATTTCTCAAGAAAGATGCCGATTCCTGCTCCACACTTACCAACCTGGGAGCTCCGGCAAGTCCAGATTTTTACTATTCATAATAAGTTCCATCCCAGTCACAACCCTGGGAAGAAACAATTTTACCTAGTTTCTTCAATTTTTTCTCATAAAATTCTTTTACCCCTTTGACTTTCTTGTCAACCATTTTTTCAAAAATATGCTTCACTGTGGGGTTAAAAGCTTTCTCAACATCAAAATCTTTCTTTTCAGAAAAAAATTGATTTGAAATTTCAACTTTACCAACTTTTTGTTTAAATTTTTCAGCCCGCAATGGTGGAAAATTGACATCATCCATTGGCGGTACTGATGTTTCCAATTTTATCTCAACACGTGGCTCCTCTGACTTTGTGGAATCAGATTCATCGCCAGAAGATAGCTCCTCTGATTTTGACGAATCAGAATCATTGCTAGAACTATCATCAGACTTCTTAACAACCCATTTCTGGTTGTCAAGATTTGCTCTTTTCTTGTAAAACCTGTTTGAACATTCACCAATCTCAAACGTTGAATTTTTGAAAAGTTTAGTTCTCTCAATTGGTGGTTCAAACTCAATTACTTTCTCTTTCAGTTTAGAAACTCCCTGTTTGATTTGTTTTGCCTGTGAACAGTTCATGGTAATATGACCATTTTTTCCACATTTAAAACAGGTTCGAGTTTCCTTCTTCTGATCAGCAGTCTTCATTTCTTCTTGCTTCTTCGCAGGGAAATCTTTGTTTGACCGATTTCTGAATAGATTTTCTTTCTCTTCTTTAGATGATGTACCTGAAACAAATATCATTTTTGATTTAAAATCTCGAACATATTTTTCATTTTTATGATTTTCTGGTGGAATAAAACCCAGTCCTTTCTTTTTGCAATTACCGTTATGGTTTGGTTTCTTTCGATAACCAGAACCAGAACTGTAACCTTTTTTCTTGTTTTCTCTTTGTTGAACTCTTGAGGTGTATTTTTTAGGTTTTTCAGAAAGATTTACATCTTTTATTTCAGAAATATTAATTTCTGTTAATTTGAAAACCTTTTTTTTATCATTTCTAGTTTAACACCTCTTATTGGAAATTCCTCATCAGAATATAATTTGTCAGAATCATTCAAAGTATAAGCCACTTTAAATGTTTCATCATCCAAATTAGATTTTGATAAAAGGAATTCTTTATTGTAAACTCTTTTGCCCTGTTTAACGGTTTGACTCGGAGTGCTGGACTCAGACTTTGACTCTGACATAGACTCCGACTTTGACTCCTCGGTTTCATCGTTATCCAACACCTGATCGACCACTTTCTTTATTAATTCTGACTCATGATCAGTGTCAGACGATGTGAAAGGAACATCAATGTTTTCTGGCAGGTTAACTGAAGACTCCGACTACCACTGTAAATTTGTTGCCTTTTTGACTCTTTCTGAATTTGGATTTCGTGGAGAATATCCATTTTCAAGCGGGGGTGGACACTTTGTATAACTTGCACTTTGTTTCTTACCAGAATCTTTCACTTCAGTATTCTTCTTCTTTTCTTTCTTCTTTTTAGAAGTCTTTTCTTCAAATACCTTCTGTTCTTCAGTTACTTCATCATCTTCAAAAGCCTTCATGCCTTCCACAGTAGAATAAATCCTGTCAATGACATAAGAAGTACATGAGTAACTTTTCAACAAACGATTAACTCTTTCAGTTTCAATTCTTTGTGTTTCCAGTTTTTGTTCCAGCACAGCACACTTCTCAATGTAATTGTTAACACTTTTCTGCTTTATCATAAGAGCTCCTTGTAGTGTTTTCATGGTTGTTGCTTGTTCACTGCTTGTTTGATTGTACTGATTCATGGCTTTGTTCAGAACATCATAAGACTCTTTCAATCTGTTCATGTTATGAATCAATGTACTGTTCTGCTTCTTTACTGCTTCACAATTTTCACATATCATTGGAACCTTTTGTGGAATAGCTTCTTCTTCAACTTTGAATTCTGGAATGTCTTTTACCTTTTTCCTTACCACTCGAACTTCTTCATCATCACTGCTATCCTGTTTTTTAACTTTCTTTTCTTTCTTTTTCTTTTTAGCCTTTTCATCTTCACTATCACTTTCTGCCATCATTTTCAAATGAGCTGCCATTCTTTTCGCATAATACTCAGTATCATCATCACTATCTTCTTCAATTCGAGCAGCAAAGGCTTTGTGATTTGAAGTTTTGTTAGGATCATAATCATCCCAACTGAACCCTTCCCAGCTAAACCCTTCTGGTAATTTTTCATCATCTTGGTTTATCAGGCATGCCTTGTTATCAGCTGAAATATATTTGTCCCAACTAAATCCTTTTGTTGGTTTTTTGTCATCCTGATTCACCATACATGCTCTCTTTGAAGACTCCTCGATTACTTTCCAACCATGTGCCACTTGTGGTTCTTGTTGTTGTTGAGCAACTTGATGAAAAATCGATTTTCGATAGTAATCATTGTTGTTGAACGGATTTTGAGCTCCACTTGCTTCGCGATTAGTGCACTCCCTCTTGAAGTGTCCTTTTTCCCTGCAACGAAAACAAGTAACTTTAGATTTATCAAAACCTAAATTAGAAACACATGCATCACGGAAGTCATCTCTTCCTGTGATCTGTTTGAATTTCTCAGCTCGTCTCAAAACACTAGCCAAACACCATTTTATATCCATCAATTCCATCTCTTCAGCATCAATCTGATCGTAATCCTCTTTGGTCAACATTGGATTCCCGATCCTACCTGCTACTAAACTTCCATAGGACTCCAACACGGTTCCCAACAAAGACATATGGCTTTTTGCAACTTCTTCAGAATAATCTTGATCATTTTCAAGATTCAATACAATGTTGCATTGTAGCTTTTTGCCATTCTTTGTTGCTGAAATGTTCGGATCAAATGATGAATATGAAGAAAAATTTGTTGTACTGTTTGATCCTTTAGATGATCCTCCAGATGAACCTTTAGCATTGAATGCAGTTTCAACCTTCGGTGACATGTTGGTAGTTTTGTCACTGACACCACCTTTGTAATAAAGTCCAATGTCTTGTTCACCATCGAAATCTTTCATTCTTAAGACCTTTCTCTGTTCCATCTCCCGAGCCTCAATCTTTTCAATAAACTTGCTCAGTGTTAGACTGCTAAACCCTTTCTTGTTCCTTAACATCATGAGATATGTATCCCAAGTCTCATATGGCAATGCATCAGCCAATTTTTCGATCAACTCTTCATTATCTTTGTTGATGCTCAATCTCTTCATGTTAGCTAACAGATTGCAATATCTTTCAATGATTTGTTTTGTGCTTTCATTTTTCAAACCACGAAACAGATCAAACTCTTTCTTCAGAAGTGATTTTTTGTTCTTGACCATCTCTTGACTTCCAACAAACTTCGATCTTAATGCTTTCGATATTGAATAAGAAGTTCCATTGTGTTGCAATAAAACCAAGATATCTTCTTTCACAGCTTGTTGTAATAGACTTAACATCATTTTTTCATCTTTGTATTTCTTTCTATCTTCGGCACTTAGATCTTTTATTGCAATAATCTCTTCATCATCAGTCATCGGTCTAACATATTTCGTCTCAACACATTCCCAAGCATCCAAATAATTTGCTTGTACCCAGTTTTCAAAACGTCCTTCCCAACCTTTATACTCCTCAATGTTCATGAGCTTAGGCGGTTTTTGCATAGTCCCCGTTTGATTTTCTAACATTGTGTTCTGTGCAAGAGTAATCGGGGTAACCGGAGTAGCAAATGCGTTATAAAATTCCTCTTCCATGTTTCGGATTTTCAAAGTTCACAAACAGTCGGTTTAAACGGAATTATCTTTCAAGCGAGATTCCTTTCAAACGAAAATACCCAGTTCAAACGGGATTAGCTTTAAAACGAAATTATCCTAATTTCATTTGAGGTAACACACTTTCAAACGGAATTCCTAATTTTGTTTGAACTACTACCCTTTCAAACGGAATTACTGATACTGTGTGGAATTTTCAAACAGAATTACAGTTTGATGTGGAATTAGTGAGTTTAAACGGAATCACTCAAACGGAATTACCAGATTCAAACGAAATCACCCAAATTTTCAAACGGAATACCGGTTTCAAGCGGAATTAAGGTCTAATTCCGTATGAAATGCTGCTGACGTCATCATTCTCGAACAAATTTTCAAACGAAATTACAGATTTTATCAGTTTTAGATCGAATTAAGGTCTAATTTTCTCAAGGATTTGTTAAAACAGTATTGCGCACATAATGTGAGAAATTTAGCCGATTTTAACCGTGAAAAGTTGTTAATTTTGAAAAAGAAAGTGTAGAAATCAGAAATTGCAGCTGAATTGGTATGAACTCTTCCTCCTGAGCTCTGTTACCACTTGTAGGATCGTTTTCAGACCCGAACGAGTCGTTCAGAAGAGTTTATGCTCAGTACGAAAGGCGGAAACAGTCGTACTGAGGTCAATTCAGCAAGCATATCACTTTAACTGTCGATTTGATTGATATGAAAACGATTTACAGCGAGACGACACTTCGACAGCACTTCGTGGCACAAACCGGAAAAGATTACAAATGATTTCGTTTGAAGGGTATATATAGGCAACTAATTCCATTTGAAAGTGTTCCAAGCGGAATTAGAATTCCAAGCGGAATCTAATTCCGCACGGAATTACATGCTGAACTTTCAAGCGAAATTACTTGTTTTCTTGAACTACGTGCCCTGATCTAACATTCTAAGTACAAGACTCGATACAAGACGAAGTCGACAGACGCATGCACCAACACAAAGTATTTCATATATTTAGGTTGTAAATTATTATATATATATTTAAGTGTGTTTTATTTTAAAGAACATTTGGTGTCATATTACTAAGGTTAATTTGTTCCGTTTGGAACATTTCTTTTCGGCACTCGTGCAGTTTTAGCGAACGGTTTAATGGAACGCAAAACTGTGAATAGATCCTATCTCTCCCCCTCTTTTTTACCGCTTTAATGTTTTGGGGTGTATCATATGCCACAATTTTCATAAGTGTTTTTTTTGTTATTTCGCAAACATGCAAATTTAAATGTCTTATGTGCTCATGAATTATTTCGCATTTTTCGCTAGTTGCTTCAAAGACAAGAACTATGTGTTTACCGCTTTGTGTCTCTGTTTCGCTGTTTCGCGTGGATCCACCACCGGTTGACCGGTTCCCCCACGACCATGGGACGAACTCGGTATCACCACATGGTTTCCCAACTTCGCTTTTCACCCCTAGGGGTTTGAATTGCATCATTGTTTGGCTATTCATGTTTTATTATGTCTCATTACATTATTTGTGTGACAACCCGCACTAAACCAGGTATCCGTACAATTTAATTACTGATTAATTACTGCTTAATTACTGTGCTTGATTGAAACTAGCTGATAAACTGCTACCTGCATACTGATACATGCACTTACTTGCATCATACTTTATTTGCTGTCACTACATTGATTACATACTGAACCTTAGTGACAAACATGATGCACGAAAAGCACAGTAGCACTAAACGGATACACAGTGAACATGCTGATATAACCAGCATCAGGCAAATACTGCCTCTAAGGCCTGTTAAGAGCCTCATATATTTTGGCTACACTGGTAGTGAGTGTAGGATATAAGGGTTGTGTTACCGCGTCTCTAGGGATAAGATACACTGATTCGGATGTGCCAAAACGTACTTTAAGTACCAAACACAGCACTTTAATAATTTAACCAGCTTCTAGCTGACTAGTAAAGTGCCATAAAATGAGAAAATAACACTAGACACTTTCTAAAGTGTCGGGAAAACAATTTGTGTCACTAAAAATGTAATAACGACACTTTAAAGCCTTTTGTAACACTTTAACGGATTACTATCCAACCGGACACCCGGACTTTACCCGGAACATGAAAATATTAGTATTTTCACTATTATTATTTTTCTGAGCCAGTTAGGGTCCCTGATTACCCTAACACCCGTCTTAACACGTTATGCATAACTAACGGAGTTAACTACTTAACTTAACCTATTTAACTAAACTAAACCTCCCTAACCACCTACTTAAAATCGGACCAAGGACCCCCCCCCCCCCAACCGATCGGTTACCTAGGGGGCACCACCTTGTACTTGAGATCTTGCCAAAATCTTGTGTTGTCTAGTATCATTAGGACACATTAACCATTGGACTATAACACATGATTTTTCTATAAATACCCACTAAATCACTAGAGATAATTATCACCTTACATCACAACAACATTACTCTCTTCTCTTCTCTATACCTTCGGCCGAACACCCCTCTCTCACACCCACCATCTTCGGTTCTTGTCTCATCATTCCAAGATCATACATACATCCAAGGTCGCGTATTAGGAACTTTGGTGCACTCGGAACACGAAGGACCTCAACCGTTGGCTTTTATCCACGCATTTTTCGTCACGATTCTTCCCTAGCCCCGAGCTAGAGGTATATTGTTTAAAACTTGTTTTTACACTCATCTAAAGTGGTTAAAAGGATTATTGTCGGTTGAATCTCGTTATATTGAAAGATGATGCATTAAAGTCTAGTAAAATCACAAAAATGGTGGTTAATAGCATATAACTTGTGTAAAAGTCGTAGGACTTGAAATTTGTGTTTATCTAGACCCGATCTATGATGTGGTAGCTCAAATCTTCGTTTAACCCGACTTTGTAAAATTACGTATCATCACATAAGCTTGTTTTTGAAAGATACAAGGGTTAAAGGTGAAACACTACCACATTTTAGAGACATGAACTTGTGTGGAAATATTTTAGTTGTGTAAAAGTGATTTAACCGGTAAAATGGTGTTTAAAACTAGCGGATCTACGTATCCGCAAGTGGTATTTTTGAAGGACCACACCTTTAAGAAATCATGTTTTTCTAAAGATGGATCTTACACTAATAAATATGATTTTATAAACCACAAGTGTGTAGACACTTGTGAAATGAAAAGATCCGACAAATAACTATTTTTGGGAAAAGTGACTAGAAGTTGTAAAGACGGAACTCTTTAAACACGAGGTTTTTACAAGATTAAAGCTACTTTATATAAAGATCTACATATATAAAGGTGATTTACAGTAAAGATGCGGAAAAACTACAAGTTCATGCGATTATGCAAATTTACATACTTGTCGACTAGTTTGTTGTGTTGGAGATTGTTTGATTGAATAAAGAAGATTGTTGATTGATTTGTTAAAAGAAAATGATACGCTTGAAAGCGTGGCCACCTCCAGTTACAGAGGAAACTCTGGCGAAATTTTTCTAAAAACCTAACACTTAGACTTTTTACACAACAAGTGTTAGAACTATTTTTGGACATACTTTCGAAACATAAATTTCGCCAGCACTATATTTTACTAAATATTCGGAGGTGGGATTTTCACAAAGATTAAAGTGATAAATATACTTGTCACAACACGGTTTATGATTATTTTGTGAAAATACATAAATATTATTTTAGAGTAAAAATAATATTTACAAGCGTTAATGATTCCAAAACTTTACGAACGCTTCCACAAACATATAAGTTACACCGGTAATTACATTACCACAAGATTGATAAAACGTAACTTACGCACATGTATTGTATCTCCCATCCTTGGGAAGAAGAATAACTACCAAGTGTATACGGAACATAAACACGAAATAGTTGTCTAACTATTTCCCAAAGACATAAACTGTAAAGCTAAGGCACGGCCGTCCGTCTAATAGAATTAGCACTTGTAGGTCGTTGCATAGCTTACTGTATTGGAGACACTTGGTAGAGACGCGCATTCACTGTGAGTTCATGTCCCCCTTTTCTCTAACTGTTTTTAGTTTACTTAACCGCGGGGGTGAAATACATGTTACATTGTTTACAAGTACTTTATACACGGTATGATTAACGTAAGGAGGTTTAGATCATGTGAATGGGTAGGCGGAAACTTGAGGCTATTAATCCTCAGGGTAGGACCGAGGGACAGGAGCGGTAGATCTATCTGGGTGTAGCGAGCCCAGCCCCAGGCCAAACAGAACGGACCTTGGGGTGACTTTGTGCCCAACGCATAAATCCGCTAGGGTTGAGTCTTCCTACTTGCATTTCACAACATGCTAATGGCCTTGCAAACCATTGGTGATCACAAGTCCTCTTACACTGCTACATACCAGGAAACTTTTATACTTACAAGTGTTTTACTTACTCACTTACACATGAACTCGCTCAACATTATTGTTGATTTTTCAACTCACATGTATTTCAGGAAATTAACGAGATCTGGCACGGTATGGAACGTTTTCCGCTGCACTTGTCATGGAGTCATCCGGGTTTAGAGGATGTGTCTCTTTCCTGGACAAGACACAGTCCTTAAACCACGTTTATGTTATGTTTTAATTTGTAAGGTTGTTGAACAAGGTTACGGTTGTTGGTTAGAACAATGGTACTGTATTTTGATTTTCAAAACTTAATGGATGACTTGCATGGTTTTTAAACTCATATAGCTTGTTATGATTAAGCTATGGTATTAAGAAGTCACACCAAAATTTAACCACGCTTCCGCAAAGCCAGGGTGTGACAGCTTGGTATCAGAGCTCAGATCATAGCGAACTAGGATTCTGTCTCGAGTCTAGACTATGATCACTAGGGCTCTCACGAAAACATTTTTTCTGCATACCACTTAAGTCCAGACCCACACTTTTTACAAACAAATGTTGAGCACATTTTATTAATTATAAGTTCAGCTTGGAGGGCTGAGGGTCGATCTGGAGGATCGAGATGGTCAAGGTAGTTGAGCACGTTGGTTTGATATAGGATCGATCTGGAGGATCGAGGCTTGGTCTAGGTGACCAAGATAGTGGGCTAGCAAGGCTAGGAAGGAAAGGTTCAGCCTGGAGGGCTAAGGATCGATCTGGAGGATCGAGGTTTGGTTTAAGTAAAGGATAGAGCAGTCATGTAGACTGGATGGTTTTGGCTAGTAAGACTAGGAGGTTTATGTGATGCCTTACTTGGTGACTTATGTGATTATCTGATTATGTGATTGACAGTTTGTGCATACTTGTGTATATGTTACAGATACATGGATTCGGCAGACTCAGGTGGTTCAGGCACCACCGGCCCCAGGCCTATTGTATCAGATGACCTGGAGTCATCAGAGCATGAGGTTTTTACGTCAGATTTCACCAGCACGGATGATGACGACTTTCAGCCATTCGCCTTACCCGACGGCGTTGATGAGCTCCCAGATGATCTTCCGGCCGGGGATTTACCACTCGCGGTGATCCCTGCACCTGTACCCCTTGCATATTACCCTGCTTTACCCATCGACGACGAGGAGGACGACGTCGATATGTTTGAGGAGGAGCCCTTGGAGGATGCTCAGGGCGAGGCCCTACCTGCTGTTGCTCCCTTACTGATCGCAGATGCTCCGGTTGCGGAGTCACCTGCTCATTCCCCAGTCGCGGACTCCTTTGAGTCTGTGGCTTCTGTACCCACACATGCTCATAGTGCGCAGCACTTCTCCCATGGGTCCGATTCTGACCAGGCTTTTTCTGTTGCTTCCGTACCTGGACTTGTTTTTGACCATGACGACGAGGAGGATTCAGATCCTATGTTCCCACCAGGATTTGATCCTGACCGTGATTTAGAGTATGTCCCGATGGACAAGTTGATGGAGGACCCAGTAGACGCTGTTGACCCTTTTGATCCGATTGATCCCGATTTTGATGTTGACATGGCATTTGATGACTTTGAGCCTGCCATTGCTCCTGAGCAGGCAGCTGCCCTTGATCCTTTACCAGAGCATGACCCTGTGCATGCTGATATACCTTTTGAGCCCATTGCTGATGATCACCACATAGATGTTCCTGTTGATCCCATTGGTCCTTTACCTATTGTTGATGTACCTGCTGACCACCCTATAGAGCACTTGGCACCCGTTCACCCAGTTGTTGTTCCCTTATTTGATCCCATTCCCATAGAGCCCGGACATGCACCGTTCGCGGCACATATGGATCCACCGGACGAGTCTGCACAGCATGGCTGGATACCGGCAGACGAGGACGTTCCCCCATTCCCTCCACAGATTCCTGTTGCACCACATGTTGACTTTTCATTTCAGGTTCCTATGTTTATACCTCCAGCAGGGCCTGGAGAGGGCTCTTCAGCACACCCTGATGGGCATGTACCGATGCCCATGCCTTTCATGCCTCAGATTCCTTTTGTTCCACCTACTACAGCTCCTTTTGGGGTGGCACCCTTTGACCCCACACGTGAGCCACTGCTGTGGTCACCGTTTTCCCCCATGCCACCCACTGATCCATACCACAGATTCCACGTGGGACATACCATCGAGGATGTATTGATGTCGTTTGTACACCAGCACGAGTCGCATGAGCAGCGACTACAGGATTTGGAGAGAGCCCGTCTGCAGCCATGTCAGTACCATGGCCGGGTACCCTCTCCGTTACAGCCGTTTCGACCATTACCCCCTGACTATGCTGCTCGTCTTACTACTTTGGAGCAGCAGATTGCTTCCATTATTCGCACACAGCAGGCGATGGAGGCGGACTGGTTACAGTTGCGCCGTTTGTTTTATACCCATTTTCCCCCTCCTCCACCACCATCTGCTTAGAGCTCATCGGTGCCACATGGGTAGGCGAGGTGATAAGGCGGCGATTGCTTTTTGTCTGCACAGCATTTTGGAGACTACGTTATGACTTGACTTTTGTTATGTACTTGATGTTGTATTGATACTGATGTAGCTTTTGGCAGGGGTGATGTAGCCCCTAATGATTGATGATTGTATGTATACACTTACGATGTGGTCTCATTTATATGGCAATCGCAGCTTTCTCACCATATTTGGATTCGCTTGATTACTTGTTATGACATGGGATGTGTGTGATTAATATTTGTGATGTGTGATAACCTGTGATGTTATGTGATTATACTATTACTACCGTTATATACGTACGCTATATTACGAACTGATTTACGTATTATAACAACGGAGCCTTACTAAGGCCTAACCAACTTAAACCATCTTTTAGAAGATGCCGCCAAGACGCGAACCAAACATGCCAACAAATGAGGCAGAACTACAGCAGATTATTGCTGCTGCCATAGCACAGTACGCAGCTTCTCAGCCAGGAGGGAGCGGAAGTGTTAACCAAGGCAATAGCAATCCACCTCACGGATGCACCTACAAGCAGTTCTTGGACTGCAAACCAGTTAACTTCGATAGCACAGGAGGTGCAGTTGCCTTTACCCGCTGGGCTGAGAAAACCGATTCTGTGTTACGCATGAGCAAGTGTGCCGAGGATCAGCAAGTCACGTATATTTCAGGGCTATTTCTAGACGGAGCCCTATCTTGGTGGAACTTACAAGTCCAAACACTAGGCGAAGCTGCCGCCTACGCCCTGACTTGGGCCGAGTTGAAAGAACTGATGCGCAAAAAGTACTGTTCACGCGCAGAAATTCAAAGGTTGGAGACTGAATTTTGGCACTTAAAGATGGATGGTCCGAAAGTAGCAGAGTACGTTCAGAGGTTTCATGACCTATCTCAAGTGGTTCCTTACATGGTTACGCCTGAATACAAGCGAATCGAGCGCTTCATTTGGGGTTTGGCTCCCCAAATAATAAGCATGGTAACCTCCTCCAAACCAGCGACTATCACTGAAGCCATCGATTTGAGCGTGGCTCTCACCGAGGAGGCGATTCGTTTAAACAAGTTTGATGAAGTCAAGGCAAAGAAGACAGAGACTCACGTTGAGTCCTCAGGGGTTAACAAAAGAAAGTTTTCGAACTTCAAACAAAGTGTTAGCGGGGATGGCAAGAGAGGAGCACCAAGCACGCCAGCTCAGGGTGCAGCTGGCAGTGGAAGGAGAGGAAAGGGATATATGGGCACTCAGCCCAAGTGCAACGCCTGCCAGCGTCACCATTCTGGCCGATGTGGTTTGAGAGTATGTGATTCGTGTGGAAAAACTGGCCACTTAAAGGATTCTTGTTGGGCCACTGCTGGCAGAGGAGGCCAGGGAGGATATATGAATAGGAATAACAACCGCGGTGGTTTTGGAGGTCGCCAACAGGGGAATAATCGAGGCAACAATGCAAATCAGGCTGGCAACGCCAACCAGAACAACACCCCAGCTGGAAACGGGGATGGTAACGGGCAGAGACTCGGATGTTATAACTGCGGGGAAATCGGGCATTTTAAGAAGAATTGCCCAACACTGAATCAAGCCCGCGGTAGAGTGTTTCAACTAGAAGCCAGAGAAGCACGCCAAGATCCAAATGTGGTTACCGGTACGTTCCCTATCAACCAACGCTATGCATCCGTTTTATTTGATACTGGTGCCGATTATAGCTTCGTATCGCTAGAATTTAAGAATATGCTTGGGTTAGCTGCTAATAAGTTAGACATACCCTACTCGATCGAATTAGCTAATGGAAAGTTAGTTGGAGCCGACGAAGTAATCAGAGGTTGTGTGATAGAATTGGGAGAACGCGAGTTTACTCTGGATCTACTACCAGTCCAATTGGGAAGTTTCGACGTGGTAGTAGGAATGGATTGGTTATCCGGAAACAAGGCTGAGATAGTATGTCACGAGAAAGTTGTTCGCATCCCAACCGATGATGGTGAGACGATTGTGGTTCACGGAGAGAAGCGTGACACACCGCTAAGATTTATCAGCTGCTTGAAAGCAAGGAAGTGTTTACAGAAAGGATGTGCTGCTTTTCTGGCACACATCGTAGACAAGAAGACTGCTGAGCCAACGATTGAGGACATCCCTGTCGTAAGGGAATATCCAGAAGTCTTCCCAGAAGACTTACCCGGACTGCCACCTCAGAGGCAAGTGGAATTTCACATTGACTTAGTTCCAGGCGCAGCGCCTGTAGCTAAGGCACCTTACAGACTTGCGCCGTCTGAGATGCAAGAACTGTCAACACAACTTCAGGAGTTGTTAGACAAGGGTTTTATCCGACCAAGCTTCTCGCCTTGGGGAGCTCCGGTCTTGTTTGTCAAGAAGAAAGACGGAAGTTTCCGCATGTGTATTGACTACAGAGAATTGAACAAGCTGACGATCAAGAACAGGTATCCCCTGCCTAGAATCGACGATCTGTTCGATCAACTTCAAGGTTCAAGCTGTTACTCTAAGATCGATCTTCGATCTGGGTACAATCAACTAAGGATACAGGAGGAAAGTATCCCGAAAACAGCCTTCCGAACTCGTTATGGACACTACGAGTTCCTCGTTATGCCATTTGGTCTGACAAACGCGCCTGCGGTATTCATGGATCTAATGAATAGAGTTTGCAAGCCATACTTAGACAAGTTCGTGATTGTATTCATCGACGACATCCTGATTTACTCAAGGACGAAGGCTGAACACGAACAACATCTTAGGACCCTACTAGAGCTGCTAAGGAAGGAACAGCTGTACGCCAAACTCTCCAAGTGCGAGTTTTGGTTACGCGAAGTCCAGTTTCTTGGACATGTGGTTAATGGGGATGGAATTCATGTTGATCCCACAAAGATCGAGGCAATCAAGAATTGGGAAACGCCTACAACGCCAACCGAGATTCGACAATTCTTGGGTTTGGCTGGTTACTACCGAAGGTTCATCGAGGATTTTTCAAAAATCGCTCAACCTTTGACGCTCTTGACACAGAAGGATAAGACGTTTGATTGGGGAATCAAACAGGATGAAGCATTTCAGATATTGAAAGATAAGCTCTGCAACGCGCCAATCTTAGCTCTACCGGAAGGTACCGACGATTTTGTGGTATACTGCGACGCATCGCGTCAGGGATTGGGTTGTGTGTTGATGCAACGCCAAAAGGTCATTGCTTACGCATCACGCCAACTGAAAGTGCACGAAAAGAATTATACCACACACGATTTAGAGCTTGGCGCAGTGGTCTTCGCTTTGAAGATCTGGAGACACTACCTGTACGGTACGAAATGCACAATCTTCACAGATCACAAAAGCTTACAGCATATATTCAACCAGAAGGAGTTGAATATGAGGCAAAGACGATGGGTCGAATTATTGAACGACTACGACTGCGAGATAAAGTATCACCCAGGGAAGGCGAATGTAGTTGCCGATGCCCTAAGTCGTAAAGAAAGGATCAAGCCCATAAGGGTTAGGGCTTTGGAAATGATCATACGAACCGATCTCTCCTTGCGCATTCGTGCTGCACAAAAAGAAGCTCTCAAGGAGGGAAATCTTGAGGAAGAATATCTCCGTGGAATAGAGAAGCTTTTGGTACCAAACGAGGAAGGGACGTTATGTTTTGAGAAAAGGATTTGGGTTCCTCTGTTTGGTGGATTAAGGGAAGTTATTTTCGACGAAGCGCACAAGTCACGGTACTCTATCCACCCTGGATCGGATAAGATGTACCAGGATCTCAAAGATTACTATTGGTGGCCTAGGATGAAAGGCGACGTTGCTGTTTACGTGGGCAAATGTTTAACGTGCGCTAAGGTCAAGGCGGAATACCAGAAGCCTTCGGGACTTCTGCAACAACCTGAGATTCCCAAGTGGAAGTGGGAACAAATCTCAATGGACTTTGTTACAAAACTGCCAAGAACGCCAAGAGGCCATGATATGATTTGGGTGATTGTTGACCGCCTAACAAAGTCCGCACACTTTCTGCCAATCAAGGAGAAAAACAGTACTAGCAAACTTGCGGAAATTTACTTGAGAGAGATCGTAGCACGTCATGGAGTACCACTCTCGATCATCTCTGATAGAGACGGAAGGTTTGTGTCAAGAATATGGCAATCTTTCCAAGAATCTTTTGGCTCACAATTGAATCTGAGCACTGCGTTCCATCCGCAAACTGACGGCCAGAGCGAGCGAACGATACAAACTTTGGAAGACATGCTGAGGGCATGTGTTATGGATTTAGGCGGTAGCTGGGATAAACACTTACCTTTGGTCGAATTTTCATACAACAACAGCTACCACACCAGTATTGGTGTCGCGCCATTTGAGGCCCTATACGGACGCAAGTGCCGATCACCACTATGTTGGTCTGACGCAGGTGATAGGCAGCTTGCTGGTCCCGAGATCGTCCAAGAGACGACAGACAAGATCGCGCAAATACTTAAACGCATAGAAGCCGCTCGCCACAGACAAAAGGCCTACGCGGATCCAAACCGGAAGCATGTGGACTTCCAAGTCGGAGAAATGGTGTTGTTAAAGGTTTCACCCTGGAAAGGGGTAGCACGCTTTGGAAAGCGTGGGAAGTTAAATCCGCGCTACATTGGTCCCTTCAGAATTCTGGAGAGAATTGGGACGGTAGCATACAAGTTGGACCTACCCGCTGAACTAAATGGTGTTCACGATACATTTCATGTGTCCAATTTAAAGAAAAGTCCAACTCAAATTGACGTTGCCATTCCTATCGACGAGATTCATATTGACGACACGCTCCACTTTGTTGAAGAACCTGTTGAGGTCACGGATTGGAAAGTTAACAAGACCCGCCGGAGCAGTGTCAAACTCGTCAAAGTACGTTGGAATGCCAGACATGGTCCTGAATTTACCTGGGAACGTGAGGACCGGATGAAAGAGAAATACCCCCACTTATTTCCTAAGAACCCTGCTTCTACAAGCAGAACTTAAATTTCGGGACGAAATTTATTTAACGGGGGGAGAATGTGACAACCCGCACTAAACCAGGTATCCGTACAATTTAATTACTGATTAATTACTGCTTAATTACTGTGCTTGATTGAAACTAGCTGATAAACTGCTACCTGCATACTGATACATGCACTTACTTGCATCATACTTTATTTGCTGTCACTACATTGATTACATACTGAACCCTAGTGACAAACATGATGCACGAAAAGCACAGTAGCACTAAACGGATACACAGTGAACATGCTGATATAACCAGCATCAGGCAAATACTGCCTCTAAGGCCTGTTAAGAGCCTCATATATTTTGGCTACACTGGTAGTGAGTGTAGGATATAAGGGTTGTGTTACCGCGTCTCTAGGGATAAGATACACTGATTCGGATGTGCCAAAACGTACTTTAAGTACCAAACACAGCACTTTAATAATTTAACCAGCTTCTAGCTGACTAGTAAAGTGCCAGAAAATGAGAAAATAACACTAGACACTTTCTAAAGTGTCGGGAAAACAATTTGTGTCACTAAAAATGTAATAACGACACTTTAAAGCCTTTTGTAACACTTTAACGGATTACTATCCAACCGGACACCCGGACTTTACCCGGAACATGAAAATATTAGTATTTTCACTATTATTATTTTTCTGAGCCAGTTAGGGTCCCTGATTACCCTAACACCCGTCTTAACACGTTATGCATAACTAACGGAGTTAACTACTTAACTTAACCTATTAAACTAAACTAAACCTCCCTAACCACCTACTTAAAATCGGACCAAGGACCCCCCCCCCCCCCCAACCGATCGGTTACCTAGGGGGCACCACCTTGTACTTGAGATCTTGCCAAAATCTTGTGTTGTCTAGTATCATTAGGACACATTAACCATTGGACTATAACACATGATTTTTCTATAAATACCCACTAAATCACTAGAGATAATTATCACCTTACATCACAACAACATTACTCTCTTCTCTTCTCTATACCTTCGGCCGAACACCCCTCTCTCACACCCACCATCTTCGGTTCTTGTCTCATCATTCCAAGATCATACATACATCCAAGGTCGCGTATTAGGAACTTTGGTGCACTCGGAACACGAAGGACCTCAACCGTTGGCTTTTATCCACGCATTTTTCGTCACGATTCTTCCCTAGCCCCGAGCTAGAGGTATATTGTTTAAAACTTGTTTTTACACTCATCTAAAGTGGTTAAAAGGATTATTGTCGGTTGAATCTCGTTATATTGAAAGATGATGCATTAAAGTCTAGTAAAATCACAAAAATGGTGGTTAATAGCATATAACTTGTGTAAAAGTCGTAGGACTTGAAATTTGTGTTTATCTAGACCCGATCTATGATGTGGTAGCTCAAATCTTCGTTTAACCCGACTTTGTAAAATTACGTATCATCACATAAGCTTGTTTTTGAAAGATACAAGGGTTAAAGGTGAAACACTACCACATTTTAGAGACATGAACTTGTGTGGAAATATTTTAGTTGTGTAAAAGTGATTTAACCGGTAAAATGGTGTTTAAAACTAGCGGATCTACGTATCCGCAAGTGGTATTTTTGAAGGACCACACCTTTAAGAAATCATGTTTTTCTAAAGATGGATCTTACACTAATAAATATGATTTTATAAACCACAAGTGTGTAGACACTTGTGAAATGAAAAGATCCGACAAATAACTATTTTTGGGAAAAGTGACTAGAAGTTGTAAAGACGGAACTCTTTAAACACGAGGTTTTTACAAGATTAAAGCTACTTTATATAAAGATCTACATATATAAAGGTGATTTACAGTAAAGATGCGGAAAAACTACAAGTTCATGCGATTATGCAAATTTACATACTTGTCGACTAGTTTGTTGTGTTGGAGATTGTTTGATTGAATAAAGAAGATTGTTGATTGATTTGTTAAAAGAAAATGATACGCTTGAAAGCGTGGCCACCTCCAGTTACAGAGGAAACTCTGGCGAAATTTTTCTAAAAACCTAACACTTAGACTTTTTACACAACAAGTGTTAGAACTATTTTTGGACATACTTTCGAAACATAAATTTCGCCAGCACTATATTTTACTAAATATTCGGAGGTGGGATTTTCACAAAGATTAAAGTGATAAATATACTTGTCACAACACGGTTTATGATTATTTTGTGAAAATACATAAATATTATTTTAGAGTAAAAATAATATTTACAAGCGTTAATGATTCCAAAACTTTACGAACGCTTCCACAAACATATAAGTTACACCGGTAATTACATTACCACAAGATTGATAAAACGTAACTTACGCACATGTATTGTATCTCCCATCCTTGGGAAGAAGAATAACTACCAAGTGTATACGGAACATAAACACGAAATAGTTGTCTAACTATTTCCCAAAGACATAAACTGTAAAGCTAAGGCACGGCCGTCCGTCTAATAGAATTAGCACTTGTAGGTCGTTGCACAGCTTACTGTATTGGAGACACTTGGTAGAGACGCGCATTCACTGTGAGTTCATGTCCCCCTTTTCTCTAACTGTTTTTAGTTTACTTAACCGCGGGGGTGAAATACATGTTACATTGTTTACAAGTACTTTATACACGGTATGATTAACGTAAGGAGGTTTAGATCATGTGAATGGGTAGGCGGAAACTTGAGGCTATTAATCCTCAGGGTAGGACCGAGGGACAGGAGCGGTAGATCTATCTGGGTGTAGCGAGCCCAGCCCCAGGCCAAACAGAACGGACCTTGGGGTGACTTTGTGCCCAACGCATAAATCCGCTAGGGTTGAGTCTTCCTACTTGCATTTCACAACATGCTAATGGCCTTGCAAACCATTGGTGATCACAAGTCCTCTTACACTGCTACATACCAGGAAACTTTTATACTTACAAGTGTTTTACTTACTCACTTACACATGAACTCGCTCAACATTATTGTTGATTTTTCAACTCACATGTATTTCAGGAAATTAACGAGATCTGGCACGGTATGGAACGTTTTCCGCTGCACTTGTCATGGAGTCATCCGGGTTTAGAGGATGTGTCTCTTTCCTGGACAAGACACAGTCCTTAAACCACGTTTATGTTATGTTTTAATTTGTAAGGTTGTTGAACAAGGTTACGGTTGTTGGTTAGAACAATGGTACTGTATTTTGATTTTCAAAACTTAATGGATGACTTGCATGGTTTTTAAACTCATATAGCTTGTTATGATTAAGCTATGGTATTAAGAAGTCACACCAAAATTTAACCACGCTTCCGCAAAGCCAGGGTGTGACAATTTGTCGATGTTGTGTAATTATCCTATATATTAATAAAGGAAGCTTATGAATAGTACTACACGCCACGTGTCACTTCATCATTTGTTTTTTTCTCCTTTTACACATTTTCAATACTGTATATATATAATTGATGTTGGAATTATGATATATATTAGTCATTAGTAAACTGGTTGATTTGGACTATGTGCATCAAGGTGAACTTGGGTTCGACTCTACCTATCTCTTTTTTAACAATCTTTATTGAGAGAGAGAGAGAGGTAAAACCTAACCGCCCCTCTCTCTCCCCTTCAAAACCCTCTCTCAAGACACACACACAACAAGCCTTTCAATTCAGTGTGAGCACACGGGCTTACCATCCAACACCTCATATCATCTCATCTTATCTTCTTCCTCTTGATTTTTAGTTATAAATCTTCAAACCTAAGCATCTATTGGAGATAAATGTTCGAGAAATCGAAGCTTTGGTTAGGCTACAAATTGATTCAGATTAAGAGAGAGACTCTAGAGTTTGAGCAGGAGACAAAGTGGGGTCGGTTTCCTCACCTGTCACCCATCTTCGGTCGGATTTCGATTTCTGCAACCAGTGTGGCTGAATTAGGGCTGCCGGTGAACATTGACCGCAATCGTCGCTGAATTAGGGTTCCGACGGAACCTTCTATATTCCTGCCAGAAGTTACCTGCGACACAGGTAAGTTCTGTGGTCTTTATGGTTTCATTTTGGTTGTATTTGACCATTCCAACTAAATCCCTTTCCTTCAACTAATTCTTTGTATATATTTATTTTTTTGGTGCCGATCTTTATGAGTACCAGTGTAGAAACAGAGTTTTCAACATTGGAGGATCTAGATAGATTATGTATTAAAAATGTTAATTTATTACTTGTAGAAATGTAAATTCGAAACCATAACTTTATCTGGATTGATGATGTCAACGATGGCTGCTAGCGGCTGAATGGAGACACTCAAGCAAGCTTTGCAACGGGTTTACATGACCCGAGCCTCTTCTTACAGAGATGCACTCATACAAGGTTATCAAGAAGGCATTCAACAGGTGATGGAGAAAAAAGATAATTTAATTTGAGCTTGAATAGAACCATGAAGATGACCCACAATGTTGTAGCCAAATCAAGCTAGGTGTCATATTCCAGAACAAAACTACAGTATATTCTAATAGCCAAGAACATAGCTGTTAGTTCTTGTATTATTAGATTAGTAATTTTATTAGCGCATATATTGTATATATTTTGTATAGCATATTTTTTATATTGTTTCCATATTTAGTGTATTGCATTGCTGTATATATTGTAACCTTTGTTATTGAATGAAAGGCAAGAATTCATATTCCTATATGGTATCACGAGTCCAGTGACCAAAACCCTAAATCGCCGTCACCCTTCCCCCCCTTCTTCTTCCTGTTGCCGTCGTACCCTCCCCCTTCCTTGCTGCCTCTCTCAATCTGCTCCTATGGAAACCAAGATTCACCCGGCCATGACGGTCAACAACATCAAAAACATGATTCCCATCACCCTCGAAGCCGAAACTTCTGACTACACCACCTGGACCGCCCTCTTTGAGGTCCACTGCAGCGCCTACCAGGTCCTTGACCACCTCAAACCTAAGACGCCCGCTGCCGCCCCTGCTCCCGCCGCCGGCTCTGCTGAAGCCGTTGCCCTGGCCGAGTCGGAGGCCCTCTGGAAACGCCTTGACTCCATTGTCCTACAGTGGATCTACGGCACCATCTCTACTGATCTCCTCCGCATAATTCTCACCCCGGGCCAAACCGCATGCGAAGCTTGGACCGCGGTTGCTGATCACTTCAGTGATAATAAAAGTGCTCGTCAGGTTCAACTCCAACAACAGTTCTCCAACATTCATCTTGAGGCTTTCCCCTCCATGTCCGCCTACTGTCAACAGGTTAAGCATCTGGCAGACCAACTAAAGAATGTCGGGGTACCGGTTGACAACCAGCGTCTGGTCACCCAGCTTTTAAGTGGCCTGACTGACGCCTATGACAGCATCTCCACGGTCCTACAACACCGGGATCCCTTACCCGAATTCAGTGAATGTCGCTCCCGTCTTACCATGGAAGAAACTAAAAAGAAAGCTCAGGCCACACGCGCCGCCTCCGCCACTGCTCTCACAGCCGCGGCCAGCCCTTCCGCATCTGCTGCCCAGCCTTCTACTTACTCCTCTCGCAGCCGCGGTCGGGGCCGTTCCCGTGGCCGTGGTCGTTCCGGCTCTAGGGGCGGTGGTCGTGGTTACGGGGATCAGTCCCAACATCCTTACATAGTTTTTCCTAACTCTTGGACGGCTCAGCAATGGGGTTCTCTCATCAATAACACCGCTCCTCCCTACGGCACACCGCCTTGCCCCTACCCGACCAACCCGCGGCCACATAACCCCACTGCCGGCATCTTAGGGCCACATCCGAATCAAGCTCACACGGCTGCTGCATTCACTCCTACGGATATTCAACAGGCCCTCTACACTCTCTCTCTCAATCAACCTGACCCACAAGACATCATGGATACGGGTGCAACGGGTCACATGACCACCCCCCAAGGTAACATCTCTCCGTCTATTCTTAATACTTGCACTAACAAGTTTATTGCTGTCGGTAATGGCATGACCATTCCTGTTATCGGACAAGGCAACTTCACCCTACCACCTCCTTACCCTCCACTGAAATTAAACAATGTCATGATTGCCCCAAATCTTATTAAAAACCTTATTTCTGTCCGAAAACTTACCACCGACAACTTACTTTCTATTGAATTTGACCCTTTCGGTTTTACTGTGAAGGACCTCAAGACCAAGGCAACCCTCCTACGATGCAATAGCTCGGGCGGCCTCTATCCACTGACTGCTCCTCTTCCTTCCAACACTTCTACTGCTTTTGCTGCTACCTCTCAAGATCGTTGGCATCAACGACTCGGTCACCCGGGCGCTTCTTTATTGCATTCGTTATCTTTACCTATTTCATCTACTGTTACTAAACATAATAAAACTTTATGTGAACCTTGTGTTTTTGGCAAGAGCACTAAGTTTCCCTTTTATGATTCTCCCAATACTACTTGTCTACCTTTTGATATTATTCACAGTGACCTATGGACCTCGCCAGTGCCTAGCACCGGAGGCCACCGATATTATATTTTGTTTTTAGATGATTTCACTAATTTTTTGTGGACATATCCAATTACGAATAAATCACATGTCTTCTCCATTTTTTCCCAATTTAACGCCTTAATTACCACCCAATTTGAAAAGCAAATAAAACAATTTCAATGTGACAATGGGACGGAATACTCCAATTCTTCCTTCCAATCTTTTTGCAAACAACAAGGCATGCAATTCAGGTTTTCATGTCCCTATACCTCCTCCCAAAACGGCAAGGCCGAACGTAAAATACGAACTATTAATAATATGCTACGTTCGCTCCTAGCCCAAGCCTCCCTTCCTCCTAATTTTTGGCACCACGCCCTTGAAACGGCCACCTACTTACTTAACATCATCCCCAACAAACACCATCACTTCCTCACCCCTACCACTCGGCTCTACCACCGTGACCCAACTTATGACCAACTTCGGGTATTCGGTTGTCTTTGTTACCCTATCCTTCCATCCACGACTATCAATAAACTCGCCAACCGCTCGAAACCTAGCGTTTTCCTCGGCTACCCACCCAACCATCGGGGCTACCGTTGCCTCGATCTTTCCACGAACACCTTCTATGTCTCCCGTCATGTACATTTTGAGGAGACGATATTTCCTTTTGCCTCCACCATGCCACCCGCTCCACGGGCCTATGATTTCCTGTCTAATGGCCTTCATCCGTTTTTTTGGGATCGGGTTTCCTACCCCTCCACTAGCACGACCGCTACCTCGCTCCCGACCCAAACCAACCCCTCCAATGCAGCCCAGACAACTCCCTCTCTCACCGCCCAACCTCCGGCCCAGCCCACTACTGCTAACCCGCAACCAAACCCAGCCCAGCCACCAACTCACAACCCCACTGCCCAGCCACCTCCCAACTCCACCGACTCGACTAATCTACCTCTGTCCGCTCCCTCGTCCACTATTCCCACTCGGACTATGCGCACGCGCGCAATGGACGGTATAGTTAAACCCAAACAACCGTTCAACCTTCATACCTCTACCATCGTCCCTATACCCAAAAATCCTCAAGTTGCCTTGTCTGTACCTGAGTGGTTTAATGCCATGTCTGACGAGTTTAGTGCACTTATTAAGAACGAGACCTGGGAGTTAGTTCCTCGGACACCCGACATGAACATCATCCGCAGCATGTGGCTCTTTAAGCATAAATTCAGGTCCGGTGGGAGTTTGGAACGGTACAAGGCACGACTGGTTTGTGACGGTCGCAGTCAACAGGTTGGTATTGATTGTGGTGAAACATTCAGCCCGGTTGTGAAACCCGCTACTATTCGGTTGGTTCTTTCTCTGGCTCTCTCTCAAGCTTGGCCAATTCATCAACTCGACGTCACGAACGCCTTCCTGCATGGCAACCTCGCGGAAACGGTCTATATGCATCAACCCATGGGGTTTCGTAGTCGCGATTTTCCAGATTATGTCTGCCGTTTACGCAAGTCCCTCTACGGTCTCAAGCAGGCACCTCGAGCCTGGTACCAACGATTTACTGACTTTGTCTTGTTGCAGGGGTTCGCACAGAGTAAATCGGATCACTCTCTCTTTATTTATCGGCATGGTCGAGACACTGCATATCTCCTTCTGTATGTCGACGATATTATCTTGACCACCTCATCAGACGATCTACGCAGACGTCTTATGTCTGCTCTAGCTGGCGAGTTTGCTATGAAGGATCTTGGCCCTCTGACTTATTTTTTGGGCATCTCGGTTACACGGTCTGGCAACAACATGTTCCTTTCTCAGCAGGCTTACACTCGAGACATCATCCATCGTGCTGCTATGGATTCTTGTAAGCCAGTCGCAACCCCTGTCGACACCAATCCGAAGCTCAGCGGTGCCTCTTCCTCTTTGTTTGCCGACTCCACTACTTACCGGAGTCTTGCTGGTGCTCTCCAGTATCTTACTTTCACCAGACCGGACATCTCCTACGCTGTTCAGCAGATTTGCATGCACATGCACTCACCTACTGAAGATCACTGGCATGCACTTAAACGTATCATTCGTTATTTACAGGGCACCTCGGAGTATGGACTTCTTCTAAGTCCTGCTCCTAATTTATCTCTTCTTGCGTATACCGATGCTGATTGGGCTGGCTGTCCTGACACTCGTCGCTCCACTTCTGGATATTGTGTTTATTTGGGTGACAACCTCCTTTCATGGTCTTCTAAGAGGCAAGCCACAGTTTCTAGATCCAGTGCTGAAGCGGAATACAGGGGTGTAGCTAATGTTGTTGCGGAAATTTGTTGGCTCCGAAATCTGCTGCTTGAGCTTCATCGACCATTGTCTCGTGCCACTTTGGTATATTGCGACAATGTTAGTGCTATTTACCTGTCTGGTAACCCCGTCCAACATCAGCGGACGAAACATATTGAGTTGGATATACATTTTGTTAGAGAGCAGGTCCAACGGGGGTGTGTTCGCGTTTTGCATGTACCATCGCGTTACCAGATTGCTGACATATTTACTAAAGGGCTTCCTCGTGTCCTGTTTGACGATTTTCGCTCCAGTCTCAACGTCCGGAAGCCTCCCGATTCGACTGCGGGGGTGTATTAGCGCATATATTGTATATATTTTGTATAGCATATTTTTGATATTGTTTCCATATTTAGTGTATTGCATTGCTGTATATATTGTAACCTTTGTTATTGAATGAAAGGCAAGAATTCATATTCCTATAAATTTTATTCAAATTTGTTTTACTATTTAAAGAGATTATAATATAGTTTTTGATTGATTAAATTTAATAAACCAGGAAATTGTTTGTCAAAGTTATAATTTCACTTTCAAATCCTATAAATATACTTTTATAACTACGAACTATGACATATTAAAAATCTATCAATACACAATTATTGGCAATTGTTATATTTGAATGATTTTATTAATTTAGTCATACGATTATAAGAGGTGAATTAAGATTATAAAGTATTGATCGCCGGAGATGTTGGTACAAAGAGACTTTCATTACAAGGTTGGCTTTTGGTTTTGGACTTTACCCCTATAACATACAATTTACCAAGAATTATTGCTGTATAATTCTTAGTCTCATTTGTTTTGTGAATGGAGTAACTATGTATCTCATCGACTTTACCCTTTTGGTCATCAATAGAACCATTTTTTACCCTTTTGGTCATCAATAGGACTTTACCCTTTTGGTCATCAATAGAACCATTTTTTAGTCTCATTTGTTTTGTGAATGGAGTAACTATGTATCTCATCGACTTTCTTTTGCCTATTTGCAGGATCCATATTAGCGGTCACAGAACCATTTTATACCAAGGTAAACTACTTATCTATTTTCTTTATAAGATTTTTTATGTTTATTTCGATGAAGCAATGACCAGTAAAAGTTTACCGAACGTCAGATGCGAAGGTATTCGTGTTTCAAGGGGGAAGGGTTTTATGGGTACCGCGAACCATCTAGCCCTACGTTCATCTTCTTCCTTCACACGGACAAAGGAAGATGGATTTCCTAAACAGTCGATCAAATTACTATCTCAGGTACTGGATTCCTACTTTTAATTGAATCGAACTCTTTATTGGTGGTCTTGGTTCTTGAATTAGGCTTTTCATTGTTGTTACCCATTTTGCCAGCTATAGAAATAGTAAAGAGACATTAAACGTTCAGTATAAAAGGAAATTGAGTATGATAAAATTAGCAGTATTTTATGTTCTTACATTTTCGATTTTGACTATATCATATTACTTGACTCCAGCTTCAAGCCCATGAATTTCTAAATTTTCAACTTAGCACGTTCACTTAGACTCTTGACAACTACTGTACTACATAAATTAATGAAAATATGAAATGAAATACCTTCATAACATAATATTATAAATTAAGTCATTATTAGCCGTATTTTTTTCTTTATAAAAATAAAATAACATAAATATTATAGGCAAATCCACTTAATTGTATATCTTGTTAAATAGCTTCAAAAGACAGTTCTAAGGATTTTATTTGTGATTTGAAAACTTTGATCTCAATTACTGCAGTGGTTATCAAGCAAATCGTCGAGTTCACAAAAGACCTGGAAATCCGTGCTTACTACATCCGTTCAAATTGCACCCAATGAGAATCACTGGGTTGATGATGGTGCAGTTCTCATGGTAGGTTATTTGATTTATTAATATTTCGTCAATTTATAGGACGCATCACATTTACTTTCCTGACTGGGTACCGTCAATTACATTCTCACTTGACGCAATGCATGGGTCACATTAGTATTATGTATTGCATCTCATAATTCGATGTTCTGTAAATTTCAAACTTATAATGATTTACATACTATAGCATATCTGTTTTGGAACACAGGTAGGTGCCAAAGTAGATATTATTGTCGGTGGAGCACCCCACTGCATAATAATTAGGATGAGGTTTTAAATCATTGGCGGATGTGATTTGTTAGGCAAAAATCAGAAGGGATCGAAGGGGAGAACTCGAGCGCCAGGTTTGAAGCCAGGTTTGTTTTGTTGTTTGTATTTGTTTTATAAATTAAAGACTTCCCCATTGATGTAGTTTATCCCTCAACTTGCAGGTTAAATACATCTTGAAATGAAACCCAATATCAATAAAATCAACACCTGCGGATACACCTCAAATAACAGCTTCAATTGTTTTTGTTTGTTACGGCTTTCTTTCTATTTTAGTTTATCAAACTAATTGAGTCATTTTTTTTAAATATAAATAAATAAGTAAACCTACTTTAGCAGAGATCTTTCAATTTTCTTAGAATATGCTCCATGGATGCTGTAGAAATGTAGTTGTAAGGTTTTAGGTTTGGCCTTTTGGTTTGTTCGGATACGTGTGCTTCATCACTGAATTGTGCGTGTATATGTAATATACGATGTTAACTTTGAAGGGTTCATTTTCGGTTAATTTTTTTGAGTTGTTTGACATGCGCCGCAACGCGGCGCGGGCAAATACCTAGTTTGATGAATTAGTTGACAATGTCACTTTTTCATCTGATCTTGCATGTTAAATAATGTTTATAAAATAAATCAAATGACTTATTTTATCTCAAACATAAAACAAGGATCTATTCACCAACTATTGTTGACCAAGAAATCTATTTTACATATGATACAAGTACACAAGGTTGAAAGAGGAAGTGAAGACACATAGGATTTGTACCTTAGTAAAATAAACTGGATTTATGTTATGTTTTCATTCGGATTATTTGTATTGGATTATGTTTGAATTTACATGTTATGTGCAACATTTAATATTGATGTTATTAAATATTTAAACTTAAAATAAATGTTAAAAGCTATGTAACAATCATATCATGCCTCGTGTCACATCCGCTGCGGGTCGGGGTGTGACAGTTATCCAAATTTATAATACTTGATTAGATGGTAAATCTATTTAAAAGTTAGAAGTACAATGTTTAATACAAGGTAATGGATTAATCCTAAATAGAGATGTAGACAAGTGGAGTTGGCCGTTGGCTATATATAAACTTGTTAAAAGCTTAAATCAAAACAATTATGTATGAGTGCTATGAAAAATATTGTAAAATATTAACTAGGCTTGTGAGTGTAAACGTATATTTTACTTACTCAAATGCAACATATGAAACACAATGCAATAAGTATTATCATCAATTTATTCATTGCTAAAAAAGAGCACAAAGAGTACATATACGTCACATCTAAGAACAAATAAGCCAACAATCACGCAAGGTATCATGATGGTCAACACCCCATTCGCATAGGTCCAAAACAATCTCATGATATCAAGTGAGAATTGATAAACAAAGAACACACTAACTTTGGCTAACTCTCAAAAACGTATATTGATATCAAGAAAACTCCACAGAAATTTGATTACAAAATAATAACTCTCCACAGAATTTTATAGACTAGCCTAAGACATATATCATAATAAAACATCAATTAAAAAGAGAATGTATTTGTTACCTCTCATAGTTGGTGTGGGGATATCGGTCCACAAAGGTCACCATGGACTCGCTCTAATACATAGAATAACCTGAACAATGCTTTGCTCAGGAATGGTTTTCTTATTGTTTCCCCACCATGCACGATTCACACAACTTGTTATCATGGTGAATCTTAGGTAGACCCTTATCCATCCCCCCGCATGTTGTCGATTTGAAAATTGATATGTCTAAGTCTTGCAAGCCATAACCAATAATCTTCGTTTGTCTTTGATATTAAACAAACCATACTCCTAACTTTCAACTTGATCTTGTACATATGAATTTTTTTCTCGTGACCTGAGCAATTTACCTCCTTTGTCATGCATGGTTAAGTAATTGTCTTTCATTCGAACATCACAACCAGATTCAGTTGCTTGCCAAAGACATATCACGTTGCTTTGAATGCTCGTAATATATATCGATTAGAAGTTTTTGTCACCATTAATCCCTTCGAATAATATATACATTTTTTCCTATAATCATAGCACATGACCCATCCCCAAACTTTGCCCTTCCAGTTATACGTACATTAAGCTCGACAGTGTAAGCTCACTTTCCCAACATGTGATTGCTCGCGCCATTATCAAGGTACCAAACTGTTAGCAACCGTATAGTGTGTATTTTATCTAAAGATATATTGTAATCTTCTCCTAGTGGTTAGGATATTTAGTTTCTATACATAACATGTATCCTGTATTATTTATACGCTAGTTATCAATGAGAAAGATCAACCTTTGATAAATTTTCATGGTATCAGAGCAAGGTTGCTCTATACCCTAGCTGCCGCCTCCTCCTTCTTTTTCACTGACTTCGGTAAAACTTTCTCTTCCCCCCATTACTTCTGTGCCATCCATACACTTGTCCAGCCCTAAATATGGGAGACAACATCACTGTAACCGAACCCGAACCCACCAAAGTTGTTTCAGAACCTGCCAAGCCCGCTCACCAACAACTCCACCCTGTATATTCGGTTACGAATATTCAACAGAAGATCCGAATTCTCGACGGTGTAAAGGTCACTTACACGGCATGGGTCCGACTGTTCCATCTCCACTGCCGCGGCTACAGGGTTCTCGCTCACATTGACGGTACGCCGCCTCCCGCTGAGAATGACCCCACATACGATTCTTGGATGGAAATTGATTCTATTGTCCTCCAGTGGATCTACGGAACGTTATCAGATGACTTGCTTGGCCGTGTTCTTTTCGGCACACCCACTGCACATCAGGTGTGGACTCGAGTTCAGAACCTGTTTCAAAACAATAAAGGTGCGCGAATCGCAGCCTTGGAACATGAGTTTGCCAACATCACTCTCAAATCCCAGCCTTCTCGAAGCATACTTCCAAAAGTTACGAGAAATTGCTGATCAGCTTGACGATCTTCTTGACACACCCGTTGGTGACAAGCGTCTCGTGTTGCAAATGGTTCGTGGCTTACCTACTGAATTTGACACCATGGGTTCGATCATCAACCAAGCCCTCCCACCTTGGGAAGAAGCCTGTGAAATGTTACTTAATGACCAGAAACGTCGCACTGCTCGCGACCTCCTTGACGGGTCTTCGGTCGTTGCTGCTGCCCAAACCAATACCCGTGAACCACCTGCTTCCGCCCCTAACCAGCCGTATACCCAGCCCCCTACCTTCACCCGTGATACCCCACCACGTGAGAACCGCTCACGGTCCACCAACTCCCGTAACAGGGGGCGTGGCCGTGGCTCAGGCACCCGCAACAATAACACTCACCACCCCTCCTCCTACCCCCGCAACAATTTCAACAATAATCAGCCCACTGCCGCTGCTCCACCCTACCCGTATTGGGCCCCTCCACCATATTGGGCTCCTCCACCTTGTCCCTATCCCACCACTGGCCCATGGCAGCAGGCCTGGTCCCCCTATAGCCAGCCTCCTCAGACTTCAGCCCAACCGCAACCACCCAACCCCTCCACTGGATCGGCCCAAACCAATGGCACTCAAGTTCAGGCCCATTTCACAGACCTGGATGCGTTGGACCCAACTCAAATTGCTCAAGCCTTTCAGGCTATTTCTATTGACTCAGAGGATGCAAATTGGGATATGGATACTGGTGCTACTTCACATGTCACTCTAAATCAAGGTAATCTCTCTACTTTATCTCAGTATTCTCACATAAAGTCCGTATTAGTTGGTAATGGCAATCGTTTACCAGTACTTGGATCCGGCCACACTTCCCTTGCCACCCAGTCAAAAACTTTTCACCTAAAAAATGTCCTTTATAACCCACATTTTATTAAAAACCTTATTTCCGTTCGCCAATTTACAATTGACAATTGCGTGTCTGTTGAATTTGATCCGTTTGGTTTTTCTGTGAAGGATTACCAGGATGGCACGCTCCTCAGTCGCCACAATAGCTCGTCCGGTCTCTACTCCTTCACCAAAGACTCTCTGGCAACCGCGTGTGTTTCCATCTCCTCCTCCCAGTCTTGGCATGAACGCCTTGGCCACCCGGGTCGTCATGTTATAGATTTTCTTAGTTCTAATCGTGTTTTACCTTGTAACAAACTTGATACTTCCTACGTTTGTCATGCTTGCCAGTTATCTAAGAATAAAAGACTTCCGTTTTGTGATTCTATTACTAATACATCCATGCCGTTTTCTATTGTTCATTGTGACTTGTGGACCTCACCTATACTCAGTACTGCAGGTTACAAATACTACATGGTTCTAATTGACGACTTCACTCAATACACTTGGGTGTACCCTCTAAAGTTCAAATCGGAAACTTTTACCAAATTTCAACACTTTTACTCGTTTGTTGAAACCCAATTTAAGCTTAAAATTCAACAATTTCAATGTGATATGGGAGGGGAATTTAACAATCACACCTTTCTTGAGTTTGCAAACAAACACGGAATTCAATTCCGATTCTCATGTCCCCATACTTCTCAACAAAATGGGAAAGCTGAGCGTATGATCCGTCGCCTCAACGACATCATGCTATCCTTGCTCCTACACGCATCTCTACCCTCCAAATTTTGGGTTGAGGCAATTCACACCGCCTGTTATCTCCATAACATCCTACCTACAAAAACCCTTCACAATCTCACTCCTTGTGCCACCTTATATCACCGCCACCCGGCCTATGATCACCTACGTGTTTTCGGTTGTGCGTGTTACCCAAATGAGTCCTCCACCCGACCCCACAAACTTCACCCAAAATCTTCCCTATGTGTGTTCTTGGGCTACCCCGCAAATTACAGAGGGTACCGTTGCCTAGAAGTATCAACGGGAAAAGTTATCTTTTCTCGACATGTCACCTTCGCTGAAACGTTTTTCCCCTTAGCCAATTCTTCGGATCCCAAACCTTCGCCATCCTTCGGTGACACTGTACCCATTCCTTTTTCTTTCCCCGCATCTTTCCCTTCCCAACACACACCTAGCCCACACAGTTCTACCACCGATCGTAGCCCACACACTCCAACGGCCCACATCGGCCCGCATGGGTTTTCTTTCGGTTCCTCCACGTCTGATCCATCCCCTTCACTTGAAAACACCCCTCCTCGGCCCACATACTCCCAACCTTCTAATCTTTCTTATTCGAATCAACTTTAATATTATTTGGTAAGAACTTTTCTTCGTTGATTGTAGACTGTTTCTTGGATGCAATTCATCATGAAGAACGATGCATCAACACCAATGGTTTCTTCATCATATGTTCCGGCCATGTTTGATTCTTGCTTCCGAAATCTCTTAAGGCATCTCAAAACAAAATGGTCGAACCTATCACATTTGTAGCATTGAATTTTTTAATAAACTTGTTCTTTACCCTATTTTTTGTCATCTTCTCGGGTTTTGTATGTTCTTGATGGCCACAATTTTGACTATTATTTTAGCCATGAAAACGACCTTATGATACATTGGATCCTCGACCTCGACCCCCTGCTAAAATCACAATTTCGGTTATAGGAGGATTCATATTTAATGAATAGTAATTTACCTTGATTATGGTTCGGATGGTCTTTGCCTCTGGTTCTTTCCGCGTAGGATTTAGTCACATGACAGCATCTTCGAATCCAACTTGATGTCTAAGATTCGTTCCCAACTCATTCATCTTCAAACCCTCAAATTCGGCCATTAAAATTTGAAGCCTTACTTCATTGACACGTTCATCCCCTAGATGTCGGGTCTTTATCGTTTCCCACATCTCATTGGCTATACTCTTATTGCCTACTTATAGTATCTAATCATCAGACATCAGGAATGGTCTAAAACAACAAGGCAGTTGTTATGTTGTGTTTATTGGCATCGTTATAACCTAGTTTGATAACATCTCAGACTCCGTGAATATTTTAGAATGACTTTCACACAAATAGACTTGATTGTGTAGTTCGTGGGATTCAACATTAGACAATGAAACGAAGTTGGGCTTGTCTCTTTTACTCTAATCACGGGCGGCATTGTTTTTGTCGTTGTCGTTCTTCAAATTCTTTAGCTATATGTGACTAACGATTTGCCTTATTGACCTAACCCTTGTTCTCACGCCTAGAACCCATTTGCGGCTTCTTGGTTATCGTCAATCTACTCTTTGGTCGACAATCTTCTTTATCGCAAGGCTTCTTGATCAATGAAATAACCCGATCACATGCTTCCTTGAATGCATCACATGTTTTCTTGAATGCAAGGCCTTGATACCGGCCAATTCAAGTGAGAAATGATAAACGAAGAACACGTTAACTATGGCTAACTCCCATAGCGTATATTAATATTAAGAAAACTCTACAAAAACTTGTTACAAAGTAATGACCCTAACAAAGTATTTATAGACTAACCTAACACATTAGACTACAAGAAGGATTGCTATATACAATAGGATAATTTTAAAATTTAAAGCCTAACAACCTAGCCAACTTGCATAGGAAGTAATGGCCATCGTAGCCTTGCACGCCAAGCCTTCCCCATATCGACTTGTGCCTTGCATGCCAAACTGACTAGAAATTCGAAAATATACAGTAATCAACAATGTTAACAAGCGTAAAAGGTTAATCATCACCGATCCACCCTTATATAAACCTAACAGAACGGGCATGCGTGGAGTAATAGGTCAAAAAGGGTTCGGGTGAGAACGAGTTCTAAGTAAAATGAGTTCGAGTCAAAAAGAAGTTTCAAACTTATATTTTTTTTATTATCTAATTTTACATTCAATGACTTTTATATATATATAGGCAAAGTGTAGGATACAAATCCCCTAATCGTACATTGCATACGCGACTTTATTGGCCGTACACGTGTCCTGATTCGTTTTTCTCTGATAAGGTTAAATCAGACAATTAATTCAATCATCTGAGGGTAAATTCGTCTCTTCATTCAATCAGCGAGAAGTTCGTTACACTAATATCCCGGTAATTATTATTCAAATCAGTTTCAAATTTTTCATAATTCTCAAATTGCAGTTTTCGTTCTTCTACGTTAGGGTTTGATTCAAAAACATCAATTGTTTTTTTTAGATGGATCCACAGAGCAGCACCGGACGAAACACAAATGTTGATTTTGAAGAAGCTCGACCGATCGGTGATCATGCTTAATTATCAGCGTATCAGAGAGTTTCGATTGAGGATGTTTTAAATCCGGAACCTGCAAATCCAAATCGAAATGCAAGTACAAGTGGTGTAAACGAGTGTTCTAATGGTAATTATGTTAATTCAGATCTTTAAATTGTTCGTAGACTTGTTTTGTTTAATCGTAGAAATGATTTTTCATTGTTGTATATGTTTTTGAAGTTTGAATGTTGAGTATATTTGATATGAAAGCAACATGTATAAGTTCGTATGTTATGAGTCAATTCGCATGTGATGTTTATTCTAAATAATGATTTCGCATGTTATGATATAATAAATCGTATGTGTAAAACATATTCATCAAAATCATCATTTTCGCATGTTATGGTTCATACAATTCGCACGTGTTGTTGTTCTTATGATGAAATTATGCTGTTATTAATATATCGCATGTAAGGAGTCCGATAATTCGCATGTGTTTTTCTTTTTTTGATTTGATTAATGTAGATGAAAGGGTTTACACTCCGGAGCTTCAAGCATCAGCTACACCTGTGGTTGGAATGCAATTTACCTCTATTGAACAAGCATATGCGTTTTACCAATCATATGCTAAGTTAGCTGGTTTTTCTAGTCGGAAAGGTGGTGAAGTACACAGTGGTGGTATAATCAAAACTAAGTATTTTGTTTGTTCTAAAGAGGGACATAAGCCATTGTGTATTGACGATGGTTATTCGAATTCAAAAAAGCCATTCAAATCAAGGAACAGGGGGACCATTAGAACTGGGTGCAAAGCTCAACTTATGATTTGCACGGTGGATAGTAGATTATATACAGTAAAGAGATTTGTTGATGGCCATAATCATAAGTTTGTATGTCCACATGATATTCATATGTTGCCAGCGTACAAACAATTGTCAGATGTCCTGGAGGAGATGATATGGGAACTAGGCACTTTAAACCTTGGCCCTGTCAAAGCTTTCTATATAATGAGGAAACGTTACGGTGGTTTCGAGAACGTTGGCGCCACAGTTGATGATTGCAAAAATTTTAGGAATCGAATTAACAGCTATATAGGAGAATATGACGCTGACATGGTGATTAATAGGTTGACCGACAAAAAACAGTATTTAGTTGATTATTCGTTTGAATATTCTGTTGATGATGACAAACAGTTAACTGGTTTGTTCTGGGCCGATGGTTTATGCAAGCGTAACTTTATGGAGTTCGGGGATGTGATATCGTTCGATGCAACTTTCAAGACAAATAAGTAAGTGTTACATAAAATGGTTTTTATTTATTTTCGCATGTTATATGATTTCCTAAACTTGCAATATTGCATGTTAATATACATTGAATAGTAGGTGTTGATTATATCGCATGTTATACTGTATATTTTCGCATGTGATATTTTGTCTATTTCGCATGTTACAATGTGTATTTCGCATGTGTTTGTTCAGGTACAAGATGGTGTTTGTTCCGTTCACTAGGATTGACAACCACTGTCGAAATGTAACCCTTGGAGCTGGGTTGCTGGCATCGGAGAGCATTGAATCCTATAAATGGCTTCTGAATTCATTCGTAAAGTCATTTGGTCGACAACCAAAGGTTGTAGTGACAGACCAAGACCCTGCTACGAAACAGGCTATTGAGGAGGTTTTTTTTACCAGCAGACACATATTGTGCATGTGGCACATAATGAAAAAAGTGGCAGATAAGGTATAGCATGCTATATTGTCTTTCGTTAGCGTTTTTTTATAATATAGATTTTGTTATAGGCTGATATAAAAAAGCATTTATCGGTATAGGTTGGACACGAGTTGTGCAATAATGATGAGTTTAAAAGGAGGATGTGCGATATTGTATGGAGTGATTCCATTGAGCCTGAAGAATTCGAGAGACAGTGGAAGTTGGTGATGATTGAGAACGGTCTCACTGAAAACAAATGGATTGATGATATGTTTTCGATGAGATACATGTGGATTCCGACTTTTTACCGGCATGAGCCCATGTCTGGTCTCATGCGAACAACTTCGAGATCATAGAGCAAGAATCATTTTTTTTGCCAGGTGGAAAATTCACAGCTCACTCTTGTAGAGTTTATGAATCATTTTGACGGTGTAATGGATGTCCAAAGGTTCAATCACAAAAAGAATGATCATATTTCAAGATATACTGAGCCTAATGATTGGAGCCAAACTACTTTGGAAAAAGATGCTGCTAAGATATACACCAGGTCTATATTCTTTGATCAGCAAATAGAGATATATGGAACTATTACCGAATGTCTGTCGATGGACACCAAAATCGAGTGTCCACAGATCAGGATATCGTTGAAAGACTTTAAAGCTCATGGAGATGGGTTATTAGAGGTATTATAGCATATATATTTAAAGCATGCAATTTTGAAAACCTACATGCGAATTTCATTCAGAACATGATTTTGCAATATGCGATTTTGATGTACGCATGCGATTTTAAATTAATACAATTAAATGATTTTTTAGACATGCGAAATTGTTAATTTACACATGCGATTTAAATTTTTAATATATATATATATTTTTGGTTTTCTTAGGTGTGGTTCAAGAATCTTGAAAATGATGTAACTGCACAGTGTAGCTGTTTGCGTTTTGAGCAGTATGGGCTGCTATGTAAACACATCTATTTTCTTTTCAAGATGTTTGGTGTTAAAGAAATACCAAACAAATATGTTATGAAGAGATGGACAAAGGATGTGGTCCCGAATGAATTAAATGCGACGTTCGATGTAAAGGTGGGTGATAAGGATGAGCAACACAAGGCTAAACAGATTGCTCGTGAAATCATCTACACAGGGGAGTATTTGGTTAGCAATTTGATTTCCGACCTTGATCAACTTGTTTTAGTGAGGGATCAAATGAAGCAGCTTAAAGAGAGAGTTGATCAGAGTCGTATAACCAAGCAGCTTGATCCAAAGTTTGACCGGTTTTCAAAGTTGATTGGTTACCAACAACAAGTAACTAATGCACCTCCTACTGTCCATGTGCCGGCTGGTATAAGAAACAAAGGTCATGGCTCGCATAAAAGGATTAAATCGAAGAAGGAACAAATGATCAGCCGCAAAGGAAAAAGGTCAAGGACATGTAGTGTATGCAACGAAAAAGGTCATGATATTCGGACTTGCGAGATACTGAAAGGCAAACAACAAGGCAAACAACAAAAGAAGATGAAGGGAGTCCAGATTGAAAAAGATCCCAGACACAAAGCCAACGAGGTCGAAGACGATGAAGAGGGAGATGAGTTTGAAGATTACAGTGGAAGTAGTGATGATGACACTGAAGAAGAAGATCAGTTGGAGGAGGTTTTAGATAAGGAAGATTAAATTTTTTTTAATGTACATGCGATTTTACAAGGCAAACATGCGATTTCATACATATGAGTTTATTTCATATAATCATGCGATTTAGTTTGTAAACATGCGATTTCATATGCATCAGTATATAAGTAGGTTACATGCGATTTTCACTTTGTTTTCATTTTAGTACATGCGATTTTGAGTTATCTTTATGTTTTTTTGTGACAAAGATGTCTAAATCATTCATGCGATTTATATTATAACGAAGCATAAGATGTATTCAAAACATCTACCAAAACATAAATATAAAGTAGTTGTTATTGTCTTACACAGCTAAAACCATAAAACTATTAAACATAAATTTAGTTACTTGAAGCAAATATTTTGTCACGTTCAGCCGAGCTGAATTCCATCTTCTCCTTCACAGTGTTTAGAGCATCTTTCAGGAAAGAGAAGGCTAAGTCATCAGCTCGAGACTGTTCCTTTATGTGATCCAAAGCTGCGTCTCTGAAGCTTGATGGTGGTTCTTCAAGTAGTCTCTCCCACATTTCTTGATTTCTTCAAGAATCTTCCCCTGCACATCAAGAATTAGATGAGAAGAGGTGACATCGGTGCTTATTTCTGTCAACGTGCGAGTTGACAATAGTTCCTTTATTGCAATGTTTTGTATTTTTTCTGAATCTTCAGATGCCATTTTTGTGGGTGTGTTGTGTGTGTTTTCGTGTTCTATGTCTTAATATGGAAGGTAGTTATCCCTGAGTTTTTTATATTAAAATAGTAAATTTATTATGTAGGTAGGGTGGTAAGTTCAGTTGTATTTATGGTAAAATTGATCATTACATGTCAAATTACAGTCACATCGGTAATAAATTCATTTTTTTATATAAAATACTTAATTTTTATTTATTTTAGTTATTAATTCATAATTTTTTTTTTGCATTTCAGGACAAAGTTACATGAAAGTATTAGCAGCATTTTTTTCAAAATCGCATTTGATTTGAAAACGAATTCGCAAACTATAAGAAATCTTAAACATTATTAACTTTTTTTTGAAATCGCATGTTTATAAATCATGAATTCGCAAACTATAAGAAATCTCAAACATTATTAACTTTTTTTGAAATCGCATGTGTATAAATCATGAATTCGCACACTATAAGACATCTTAAATATTATTACTTTTTTTAAAATCGCATGTTATAATATATGATTTCGCACACTTTACAAAAACACAACCTTTCTTTTTGTCTGCAATGTTTTTTTCGCACGTTTGATCTGTATTTCGCATTTTTTATAATTTTCATCCTGCATCATCTTCTTCGATAAACGGTCTATCGATTTGTTTCAGTTCTGAACTTCCAAAATCAGCAGATAATGAAATCGCAGAAGGAGTTGGTGAATAAGAATAGATTGATTTTTGATTACTTGTTGGATTTTCGAATACGATTTTGAATAACAATCTTACTGTATGATTGTGAGTTTTTTTTTTTTGCTGATTATCATGGGTTTTTGATTTCGTAATGGACGATTTTAACCTTGGCGGTTTCATATATATATTTTAATTTGATTAATTTAATAGTTAAGCACGGGGTTTAAATGAGATGATCTGACGGTTGTGTTTATAACGTTCATAATGTACGATTAGGCATATTGTATGATAATCGGCCTCTCTCTCTCTCTCTCTCTCTATATATATATATATATATATATATATATTACCATTGATTATGGATCAGCATTTAATAGAGTTGAGATATGCTTTCTTTGTTTCATCTTTATTTAAGGTTTTATTGTATGTTACAATGTAACTTACAATAAAAATAAACGAACACAAAAACAATATATATATACTAAGATTTAATTAGCATCATGTTAATCTATCAACACAATCTTTGTTCTCTTCTCATAGAAGTTTAGTGGCTACAAATTTTTGACCATGTTGAAACCATACACTTCAATGTCATCACCACATAATAATTTGTCACTAGCAACCCTCACTTTCAAATTTTATACTAAGTGTTGTCACTTTCTAACTAAGGGTGTGCTTTAATTATCATAGTATGCATTCAATATATGGATAAACATGTAAATTGAAATTAAATTTGTTGCCAAACATATATCTAAATACTTGAACAGATGATAATTTTGGGGTTTTTTTATTGTTTAATCATCTTGTCAAAAGTTTATAAAATTTGCAATGTTTAATTTAGGATTTTAAGGGATGTGATTTGTAAGATTGTGCCAAATTGCTTGTAAGTTACTTGAGAACGATTCATCAAAAACTATAATCAAATGGAGTTTGAACTAGCTTGAAAGAAACTCAAATGTATATTGATTTTCAACTGCCAATGATCCGCAGACCAATTGGTTTGGAGGGAGGTGGGAAGCTTTAACCACTTATGTGGGGTTCGTGTCCGTGAGGTCTCGGGGTCGAATCTTGCGGGTGCGAACTGTGGTACCGGTTCAAACTGGCAATAATATGCCAACCGCAGGATTCCTACTCGTGACCTGGGTGATCAAAGGCCAAAAGGCTAAACGGGTAATCTAGCCGTCCAAAAAAAATATTGATTTTCAATTAATAAATGAGCACAAGCTGAGCTTAAACATGTCTACGAATATGTATTGGGAACTTGTTTCTTGACAATTGATCTATTGCCACGTCTCCGAATCAGGGGGCATTGTTTACGAACATGCATTTAGACCATGGGGTCTGGGGATCGTCCCCCGTCTCCAGCTCGTCCCCCTCGTCCCACACCGCCCCCCCCCCCCCCCCGGGCTCGTCGCGGCTCAAACGGCGGAAGAAAGACGTTGGCGACGAGGCAATTTTTGAAATGGTGCCCCCCCCCCCTTCCCCCAAACGGTAACTTGCACTTTAAAAAAAAATTACCCAATACCGCTATATATTTAACTTTTTAACCACCATTTTTTACACACAACCTCAAATTTCTCTCAATTTTTATAAAACAATCTCCCTCAACCTTAAAAAAATATGAATCCCTACAACCAAAATAATCACAACTCAAGTTCACTCCCGTTCTCGTCACCCGGCTACACACCCATTGAAGAGGTATGGTCCCAATTCCTTGCCAACATGGCAAGGACCATACCACCTTCTCCATCCTACATGGCGTTGACATCAGCCGCACCATCCAGAAGCTTCTAGAAGCTTCTGGAAAATATCCAGGTGACACCAAAGATACTCCATGCGACATAAAGGACAACACGTGTCACCAACCATCAAGCGCCAAGTAGACCTGCAACAGGTCGGGGAGCAGCCAGACAACTTCAGTACGATGTTTCCACATTCGACAAATAAAGACGCGCCACGTGTACCACTACACTGACCGCAGCAGAGGAGACCAAGGGGATATTCCCCTTGGTCGGACAGCTGGCGCGCGTCTACAGCTGGTATCATTGCTCCTCCCTCTCTCACCATCCGGCTATAAATAAGACCCTTCACCATCCAGGTTGATCATCTTGCTCTCACTATTCTCACACTTAACACAAACTGATTATCCTTCCTCGGAGCAGTACTTATTCTCACGCCGGAGCCTGGTTAAGAGGGAAACCCCCATATTCCCCTCTTAACGAGACTGACGGTTGCTGTTTTGCAGGAAACGGTCATCTTACGAGTAGGAAGAGAGATTGAACCCACGGAAGAAGTAACCCCATTGATTAACCATAGTGTTAACCAGTGTTTCATCATTGGCGCCATCCGCTTTTAGCAAAACCACTCTCATCTCTTTTTCTTTTCGAAAAACTCGTCAAAATGGCTGAAAACAACCCTTCCCACCAAGTCGATGGAGACGTTTCTTCCTTCAAACTCGTTTCGGACAACATACGCATCCAACGAGGTCCGAGGAACGAAGCTATCCAAGAAGGGCCACCAAACATGGAGTTTCCCAGCATTTTCGGGAGTACATCCAGGGTTGCTGCTCAAAACGCACCTGGTGCTGCTTTCCAAACTCCATCCAGAATCATCACTCAGACAACAAACGGAGCAGCGTTCCAGCCTCCGTCAGAGGTAGTCCAACAGACACCACCAGTGCAACCTCAGAACCACGGAGCTGGCCCATCAGCTCCATCGGAACAAGCACAAATGAACTTCTCTGCACTACTAGGGCTACCCGAAGGAAAAACTCTGGCTTCCTGGTATGCCGAACAAGTGGCGTCCATAAACCTTGTTTATCAGCAACTCAGTGCGCAGCAAGCTTTACTCCAAGCACAAGCTCACCAATCAGCATTCGTCACTCCACCGCAAAGGCCTTTGAGCGCCCCTATGCCTCAACAGACCAATGCATACAACCTGCGTCCTGAGTCACTACCTCCACAGCATGTTAGAAGGCCAAGCGCGCACGACACGCGCGACACTTACGGTGAAACAGAAAGCAACTATGTGCAGTATTCCAACCAACCGAAGAAGCCGATACAAAGTCGTTTAGGTCCGCGCAACATAAACGACGAATTTGAAAACGATGAGGAGACGCACACAGTGTTCAGCAGGCTCCCACCAGAGCACGAAGCATACAAACCTCGCAAGCGTGCGAGTTATGACCCAAAAGCAGAGCACGATTTCACTCTAAGCTATCGCCCAGACGACATGGCTGAGAATTCAAAGTTCATCCGAGAGATCGCCACGGCTGCCATAGACAAAACGAAATTGCCACACAACGTGGGCAAATACAACGGGTTGACAGACCCAGACGATCATCTCCAAGTATTTAACGGTGCGGGAGCAACGGGCGGATGGAACTTGCCAACCTGGTGTCACCTCTTTGCTCAAACCTTCGTAGGCGCGGCGCGCATCTGGTTCGACAGCCTACCAGCAGGCAAAATCAAATCCTGGATCGATTTCAGAGAGAAGTTCCTGGCACACTTCTCACAACAACGACGACACACCAGGGATCCAGCCGACTGTTTGAATATATGGCGCAGAGACCACGAAAGCGTGGAAGATTTCATTACTCGGTACAACAAAGAATGTTTAGAGATTGGCGACTGCGGCGAGAAGATGATGCGCGCACACTTCATGCGGGCAGTCAAGTGCGATGATTTAATCAAGCGTGTAAAAGGTAGAGACGGAGGACCCAAAGATTGGGAAACTTTCATTGAGGCAGCCAAAACCATCGCGCAGTCAGATAGGCAGTTGACCGGTGACGACCAGCGTCAGCGTAGTTACAATCACACCGACCGGCACAACAAGAAAGGCAGAAACCAATCTTGGAAAACATCCGGTCACAGGGAGAGGAGCCCGGTAAGAGAAGACGCGCGCCACACGATCAACCAAATCGCACACCGAAAAGAGGTGAAAAAGGAAAATCGAGAGAAGCAGTGGACACTCCTAACGAAAACCCCTTCAGAAGTCTTGGCAACCGAGAACCACCAGTTCAAGCCACCACTGCAGATGCGCAACAAGAGGGGCCAAGACCCGAATCTTTTCTGTGACTTCCACAAGGACACCGGCCACTTAACCGACGATTGTTTCAGCCTCAAACAAGAGATAGAAAGGGCTTTAAGAGACGGAAAATTAACTCACCTGGTCAAAGGTGGCAGGCGTGATTACCGTCAGATTCAACGAAGAGAAGAGGGGCCGGACAACAAAAAACTCCGGAAGTTAGAAACCCACATGGTTCAGGGGGGTCCGCGAAGGGCAAGGAGAAATTACAACAAGCGCGCGCAGGACGACTCATGGCGCGAGAAACAAGTCGTTTTCCCAGTTGTCAGAGGAGGCCCACGAGAGAGACGGCCCATAGTCATTTCAGGCGTCATCGGGCATTATCAAACAGATTACATCTTCATCGATCCGGGGAGCACTGCGGATATCATATATGAACAATGCTTTAATCAGTTCGATCAGGAGGATAAAGCGCGCTTAGAACCAGTTGATTACCCGCTCACTGGTTTCTGCAACGAAGCCGTTTTTCCTCTAGGACAAATATCGTTCCCAGTGTTGCTCTCGGATGGAAGAAACTCAAGAACAGAGGATGTCACTTTCATGGTACTGCCGGCGCATTCAAGACACGATATTCTGCTGGGAAGAGAATCCCAAGGTGATTTCAGCATGATCTGCTCTGGCCCACACTCCGCAGTGGGATTTCCAACAGAAACAGGAGTAGCCATCATCTATGCAAGCAAAGAAGTACTAGCGACAGATGAGCTAAGGCCTGCAAAAACAAGGAAACCAGAGGCACGCCAAGAGGCAGAAAAGTGGGTACTAAACAGCGCATATCCGGAGCAGACAGTAACCCTGGGACCTGCAATGTCCGATCTAACGCGCGCGACGCTAAAAAAACTGTTGTTCCAAATCATGGATGTCTTTGCCTGGACGCCAGCAGACATGGTAGGCGTTCCACGGCACATAGCTGAACACCGCTTAAACGTATCGGAAGAAGCCAAACCGGTGGTACATGCTAAGCGCCACTTGGGAGACATAAAGCATGATGCCATGAAAGAGCAAGTGATAGAGCTGTTAAACGCAGGGATCATCAGAGAGGTCAGGTATCAAACATGGGTGGCAAGCCCAGTGATGGTCCAGAAGAACAATGGCAGCTGGAGGATGTGCGTTGATTACAAAGATCTGAATAAGGCATGTCCGCGCGACTGTTACGCCTTACCAGACATCGATGAAAAGATCGATTCACTTGCCACATTCCGATGGAAATGTTTCCTTGATTGCTACAAAGGGTACCACCAGGTACAAATGGCCGTGCAAGATGAAGACAAGACCGTGTTCCGCACGCCAACAGGGCTATACTGTTATACCAAAATGCCTTTTGGTCTTAAAAATGTGGGCGCGACTTACCAAAGGCTCATGAACGAAACCTTCCACGACGCCATCGGCAAGTACATAGAAGTGTATATGGATGATCTAGTTATCATGAGCAAGGAGGAAAGTACAATGTTGTTGAACATCCAAAAGACGTTCGACACTCTGCGCGGAGTCAGCATCAAGTTAAACCCGGCGAAATGCTCCTTTGGCATGGAGGAGGGGAAATTCCTGGGTTTCATTGTCACGAAAGATGGTTTCAAGGTGAACCCCGATAAGATACAAGCAATAGAACGCATGCCGTCACCGTCGACGATCAAGGAGATGCAAAAATTGGCAAGACGGTTGGCAGCACTCAACCGCTTCTTAGCCAATCACGCGGCGAAATCATTTCCGTTTATAAAAACTCTCCGAAACTGCATGAAGAAGAGTCAATTTCAGTGGACTCCGGAAGCTGAAAGCGCTTTCCGCGAGATGAAAGACTGCCTCATCAAGCTACCAACCTTAACCGCACCAGTCAAGGGTGAACCTCCGGTACTATACTTGTCCGCCTCCGACAGGGCAGTGGGAGCAGTGTTGCTTGTCGATCGACAGGGTGTCCAGACGCCGGTCTATTATGTGTCACGAACTCTAACCGATCCAGAAACCAGGTACGCGATCATGGAGAAACTAGCGCTCGCACTAATTCATGCATCAAGAAGGCTGCGCAGATACTTTGCCAATCACGTCATTCACGTGCTAACAAACTACAACATTGGCAACATACTCGCAAGGCCAGAAATTTCAGGGAGACTAGCAAAATGGGCGATAGAGCTCGGGGGTCATAACGTAGTATTCATACCAAGACCGGCGATCAAGGGCCAAGTGCTCGCAGATTTCATGACAGAGGTACCGGATGACAAAGACCGAGAATGCAAGGCGATGGAAAAAGCCGAAAAACAACAAGTGGAAGAACCCTGGCTACTGTACACAGACGGTGCGTCCAACGAGGATGGCGCAGGTGCTGGTCTCCGGCTGGTAAGCCCTGACAAACACGAGTTCACCTACGCCATACGCCTAGATTTTAAAAGCACCAACAACGAAGCTGAGTACGAAGCCTTCCTTGCCGGTTTAAGATTGGCAATCAAAATGGGCGTACGACACATCGAAGCACATGTAGACTCCATGTTGGTGGCAGGCCAAATCAACGGAGAATACGAAGCCAGGGGAGATACGATGGCACTTTACCTGAGCCAAGCAAAGATACTGCTACAGACCTTCTATTCCTACAAAGTACATCACATTAATAGAAGCGAGAACAAGCCAGCAGACGCGCTGAGTAAACTCGCCTCTACAAGCTTTCAGCATCTGGCAAAGGATGTACGAATAGAAGTTTTGAGCAATCCGTCAGTACCACTTCGAGAAGTAAGCGTTGTCCAACTAGGGACAACGTCTTGGATGACTCCGATAATCACATACCTCCAAACTGGAGTACTCCCGGGGAACAAGGCAGAAGCAAGGAAAGTCCAGTACAAATCCGAACATTACCAGATGGCTGATGGGATCTTGTACAGAAAATCATACCTTGGGCCTTTGTTAAGATGTGTTGACCCCGAAGATGCACGCTATCTGATCAGAGAAGTGCACGAGGGAATCTGTGGTATACATGCTGGCCCAAGGATGGTGGTAGCGAAAGTCATGAATGCGGGATACTATTGGCCCAGAATGCACTTGGACGCGGTCAAGGAGTTGAGGAAGTGCAGCGGATGCCAAAGGCATGCACCCAAAACGATGCGCCCCAAGAATGAGTTGGTACCGGTCACTACCGCATGGCCTTTCCAACAATGGGGAATCGACATGGTCGGCCCTTTTCCCGAAGCCCCAGGAGCTGTCAAGTTTATAATAGTCGCAGTTGACTATTTCACCAAATGGGTAGAGGCAAAGGCCCTCGCGTCGACCACAGCTACCGTTGTGAAAAAGTTCATTTGGGAACATATAATATGTCGTTTCGGTTTACCTCTCAAGATAATCACCGACAATGGAACCAATTTTGCCGAAGATAACCTTCAACAGTGGTTCAAGGAATTACACATCGAACATACTTTCTCCTCGGTCGCACACCCGCAGGGGAACGGTCAAGTCGAAGCCGTCAACAAGAGCATAGTCGACGGAATTAAGGCAAAGCTGGGAGAAAAGAGAAGAGGTTGGGTAGACGAACTACCAAGCATCTTATGGGCCCACAGGACGATGCCCAAAACGAGCAACGGAGAAACACCGTTTAGCTTGGTTTATGGGTCGGAGGCTGTAATACCGGCAGAGATAGGATTGCCATCACCCAGAATGCTCTCCATGAATATGATCAACAATGAAGAAGAAAGGAGACTCGACCTCGACCTCCTAGAAGAACGGAGAGAAATGGCAGCAATCAACGAAGCAAAGTACAAAACAAAGCTGGAAAAATATTACAACTCCAAAGTCCGAATATGCACCTTCAACCCGGGAGAATATGTCCTCAGAGACAATGAAGCCTCAAACGCAGAGAAACCCGGGAAGTTGGCTCCCAAATGGGAAGGTCCGTATGTCATCGACACCGTGCTCGGAAAGGGGGCCTACAAACTGCGCACCATCGACAACAAAGAGGTTCCCCGCACATGGAACGCTCAACAACTGAGAAGGTGCTACTTATGAACGAAGTTCTTGTAATTGCAATGGCCAAGTTGTCAACACATTTATAATACAAGAAGTGTTTGGCTACCTTTTTTATGCAAATTTCTTTGTCATAACTGCATATATTACTTCGGGCATACACGAAAACATCAATGGCTCGACCATTAGGAAACGTTGTAGACCTCCAAGGCCTGTCACAAACGAGTGCATGGCCGGGTCAGAAACACAACTAAAGCCTAACAAACGCCAAACAAGTACTTTGTGCCCACACGAACACGAACACATCGAAGACAGGAAACATTGTAAGCACCCCCAAGGCTGAGCGCAGCTGGGTCCACACAAATAACCTGTAAACTCGATCACTTCGTATTCACGATACAACCTGCGCACAAATACGACAGAATAAAACGTTGTAATAAACACAACACAACCTGTCAGCGCCACTATTCATTCGTGATCCCTGAACCAAAGTAATTACACATGCACATATTATGATGATAACAAACTTCGCATAAAAACAGGCAACTGTTAGCATAACATATAGCCAAAATTCCACAAACATAACAAAGAAGTTAGAATTGTTTATCAAATTGCCAAACACAAGACCAAAGCAGGTCATACGCGGCACGCAGGCCGGAAACTTTCATTCTGGATGACTAGAGCCAGCACCTCCGGACGTACCACCGTCATCGCGAAGCGCCTTCTTTAACAACGCGACACCGTCCGGTCTTCTAGCCAGTTTGTTCGCGGCCTTAACCACAGCAAACTCCAACGATGAAAACTCCTGTCTTTTTTCAGCATAAGCCGCACCACAATCCTCTTTCCACAGCTCAAAGCGATGCTCTTTCTCCTTATTAACAGCCGCAGCTCTGCCCTCGATATAACCATCCTTACGCCCGCTATTATAGCCCGCTTGCCCCAACTCAAACATGTAGTTGGCCAGTTCATGTGACTTGACAATGCGATCAGCAAGCTACAATAAACACACAAGTAAGGAACGATCCATGAAAGCAACAAAAAGCACAATATAAGGAATTACCAGGGGCATCGCGCGTGAAAGTAACCATTTACAATCAGCAGACATCTCCTCAGCAAGGAGTTCAGTGGCTTGGCACTCAGCAGTCTTCTCCTGAAGAAGACGCTCAGAAGTCTCACATTGCCTCGCCAGAACTTCCAGCTTAGCGATGCGTTCAACATACTCTGTCTCTTTCTTCTCAAACGCCATGCGCGCCTGATTAGCCTCATCAGCAATATTCTTCTTTTCGCCAGACAAACGTGTAATCGTCTCACGTCGCAACCTAAGCTCCACATTGGTGCGCTCACACGCAGCCTCCCAGTTTTTCTGCTTATCAGCATTCGTTTGTTTTTCCTGGGCAAGCTTCTCCTCCGCATCGGCAACCCTCCATTCTAACCCTTTTTTCTCAGCATTAAATTTCTCCTTCTCTTCCGCAAACAGTCTCTTATCATTTTCAAACCCCATTGTATCCTCCCCCATCTGTTTCCACTCACGGACAATCTCCTGAGTGGTGGAGAAAAAATTAACCCCAGCCTGAACATGATCATCCAACAGTGCAAACCGGCGGCGTTTCCTCTGAAACATCCTTTCAGCCGGGGGGAGAGACAACGAGTAGAACTCATGACAATTTTCAAGGTTGTCCATCCTAGAACCTTGGGTCAAGTTCCAATTGGGGATGTAGGGAAGTTCGTCACAAGCTGGATTCGTGGTCTCAAAGGAGTCAGCATGAAATTTTCCAAACTGAGGGCTGCGGACAGCACCCGAAGTTGCACCACCACCATCACCTGGGGGACGTTTGGTATACACAGTTTGATGGGGAGTAGCTTCACTTACCTCAACCTCAACGTTCTTGCCGCGATCATCACCAGCACCACCGCCCGCAGCACCACCTGCATCACCACCACCTTCCGCAACCTGCTCAACTTCCGCAGTCTTTTCCTGCCCGTCAGGAGTATCATGAGGGGGAGACAACCCAAATGTCCTCGACGGTGTAGACGCAGGTGGCGTAATCTTCGAAATATCAATCCTATGCCCACTTTGGGCTGTTTTGGTACCTGCTCCAAAACGAGCAGAGCACATTCAAAGAAAAAGACTAACAAATGAAAACGTATGAGACACTGAGGAAAATTAAAGCAAATACCAGAAGCTTCAAAGATTTTCTGCAGCAAATCACTCGGTTTCTCAGCAAAAATGCCCATATCAATGTCTGATTCAGAAGGGGCAGGAGGATTCTCTTTCTGAAGTTTAATCCTCTTCGCGGCAAGCGCAGCAGCAGCCTGCTCGTCAAGCTTTCGTTTCCTATCATCGAACATCTTTTTCTGCATAATCTCGGTTAGAGTGGCGCGGTCCTCAGGGTCCGACTCAGGGTGTTTCCCTCCAACTCCTAAACCAGGCAACGTGTCAGACACGACAACATAATCAAGGATACGAGCAGTGTGGAGTCGCTTACGAGGAGATTTAGAGGAGGTTCCTTCAGTCTTTTTTCCTTTCCCCTCAACCTTGTCAGTTTTCGACCTCCTTCTCGTCTCCAACGGATTAACAGCCTCGACCGGTATCTCCACATCTTCCTCCACGGGCTCATTCACCGGCTCCTGCACAACCCCTTGCACCGGACCTGCACGCGCGGAATGAGACGTTAGGTCTCCCAACGACCTGCCAGAACCATCACTCGAGAGAACGATAACTTCTTCTCGAGCAGAATCAAATGAACCACCCTCATTTTCAATCTCCTCACCTAACACAGTGTTCACATAAGCAGTGAAACTCCCGTCACTCGGGTGCAGAAACCGATGGCGGATCTGATCCAACCAAGGTCCTTTATCAATTTTGGGCATTGCTTCAACCATTGCACCCGGGGCATCGGGATCCAAAACATTCATCAATGAGAATCCTACTGCAAAAAGGAAGAAATGAAGCAATACAAATATAATACACCCAAAGGGAAAACAAAAGGGAAAGATAGAACAAACGTACACTTGCCACTATGACCATAAACTGGAACACCGAGGGGATTTTTAGGAACCCACTTCAAACTCATCCCGGCACCAACCAACGCCATCTCCTCAAGCTGAAGTATCGGAGTAGCCTTCCGGGTCAACCTCTTATACCACTCCTTATTAGCAAAGTCTGCAACCACATCAACCTTCGGGATACCCTCACCCACAGATCTGTAATGCATATCCACGGGAACAACCCCCCGACGAATAAAGAAAAACTTCTGCTTCCAGTCATGTACACCCTTCAATGGCACAGAACAAACTGGCGTCACACCGGTACGGGCACTGAAGGAGTAAAACCCATTTGTATATGTAACAGTGTAGAAAACGTTGAACATCTCGAACGTCGGATCTAACCGGTTGGCCATACAAATGAACTCAAAATGGGTGATACGGGGAAGCCCGATGGCATTTAGTTGAGAAATGTGGAGACCATAGCCCCTCAAAACGTCAGCAGTAAACCGAGTCATAGGGAGTCTAAAGTTACCTTCCCGGAAGAAAGCAGCGTACAGGGTCATGTACCCGGGAGGGGCATCCATGGCAGTGGAACCTGCAATAGGATATTGAGCACCCCAATCAGGGAGAAAACCCATCTCCCTCACTAGATTCTGAAACTCCTCCTCTTTCCAACCAATAACCGCCTGATCTGGGCCAGGAGGAGTTCTACCCTTGTTTCTCTTTTTCTTCAAAGAAGGATTTGACGTAGACATCGTGGAAAAAGGAACAAGAACACAGATGAACTCCGGGGAATAAAAAGAAAACGAAGGAAGTTGAGAGAAATCCGGGATTCAAATTTTGAAAAGTGGAGTTTGGAGGAGACCGCCTTGGAATTTATACCCATCGCATTTAATGCGATGGACAGCGAACCGCCAGGGGTACAGGAAAAGACCCAATCAAGGCGAGACACGTCAGAGGAGAGAGAAAACGCCATCATCTTTTTTCGGAAAAGTATGCAACAACCGCCTGCTACTATGACGTAAAGTAACTGACGTGACTGAAAAGGCGCCTGTTCAACTGACACTAGGCTGTCACGTCAGTCACTCCTCCCGAAGACAATAAAGCTTCTTCCTGAAGACAACAGTCATAAAGCGCCAAACCCATGCGGCATGCGTCATGCGTCCATTTGGCTCGCTTCCGCAAGGAGTCAAAACCCATGCGCCATGCGTCATGCGTCCATTTGGCTCACTTCTGCAAGGAGTCAAAACCCATGCGCCATGTGTCATGCGTCCATTTGGCTCACTTCCGCAAGGGGTCAGAACCCATGCGCCATGCGCCATGCGTCCATTTGGCTCACTTCCGCAAGGGTCAGAACCCATGCACCATGCGTCATGCGGCCGTTTTGGCTCACCTCCGCAAGGAGTCAGAACCCATGCGCCATGCGTCATGCGTCCATTTGGCTCACTTCCGCAAGAGGTCAAAAACCCCACGTCATAACAAACACTACCTTCATAAGTCCAGAATCCCTCCTAGACGATCAACTCACCTAGAAGGCACACTGGACTGGGGGGACTTGAAGAGGTATGGTCCCAATTCCTTGCCAACATGGCAAGGACCATACCACCTTCTCCATCCTACATGGCGTTGACATCAGCCGCACCATCCAGAAGCTTCTAGAAGCTTTTGGAAAATATCCAGGTGACACCAAAGATACTCCATGCGACATAAAGGACAACACGTGTCACCAACCATCAAGCGCCAAGTAGACCTGCAACAGGTCGGGGAGCAGCCAGACAACTTCAGTACGATGTTTCCACATTCGACAAATAAAGACGCGCCACGTGTACCACTACACTGACCGCAGCAGAGGAGACCAAGGGGATATTCCCCTTGGTCGGACAGCTGGCGCGCGTCTACAGCTGGTATCATTGCTCCTCCCTCTCTCACCATCCGGCTATAAATAAGACCCTTCACCATCCAGGTTGATCATCTTGCTCTCACTATTCTCACACTTAACACACACTGATTATCCTTCCTCGGAGCAGTACTTATTCTCACGCCGGAGCCTGGTTAAGAGGGAAACCCCCATATTCCCCTCTTAACGAGACTGACGGTTGCTGTTTTGCAGGAAACGGTCATCTTACGAGTAGGAAGAGAGATTGAACCCACGGAAGAAGTAACCCCATTGATTAACCATAGTGTTAACCAGTGTTTCATCACCCATCATGGAAAACTCTTTTTCGGGTTACCAACTAATGCCCAACGCTTTCAACCAACGAAACCAACACCATATGCAACAACCCAACATTCCCTTCAACCAAATGCAAATGCAACCAAACCAAACCAACAAACATTCAACATGCCATATCAACAAATGCAAATGCAAATGCAGCAACTAATGCAAAACTCGATTAACATGCCATATCAACCACCGCCACAAGCACATCCAACACAATGAAGTGAGGAAGTGTAGTTTTTTTAAATGTAACTTTAGGTTTTTTTTAAGTGTGTTGTATTTTTTTTAATGTTTATTTTAACTTTAGTTTTATTTACTTTGTTTTAATTATTTAACTAATGCTGACATGACGTCTACGTGGCGGATAGTCCCTTGGGTAGTCCCCAAGGGGATGGTCCTCCACCCATGCTGACATGACGTCTACGTGGCGGATAGTCCCAACAGGGACTACCAAAACCACACCCCATGGTCTTACACCAAGTCTCTAGACCTTGGCCCATGTCCCCTGACATGTGTTCTATTGTCGGGTCTTCTGACCTAGGGGACTTGAATCGACAGCCGCAACTAAAACACTGTAAATCAGGATCCATCAAAAGCACTTGTAACCCTCATTTTATCCTAGCTTGATAACCCACCCTATCTAAGGCCGAGTGGTATGAAATGGAGCCCTTAAGGGGCTCCATCGCGCCACCTCATCATCACATATACAAGGGGCTCGATTGTCTCCTTCCAATAACACACACGCAATGGAATAAAACCTCCCAAATCAATACTCAACCATTTATTTATTTATTTATTTATTATATAACATTTACTAAATAAAAAATAACATACCATTTAAATAAATTTAAAAAATAAAATATCAAGTTTTAAAAAAAATAACATAACATTTTAAATTAAAAATACATGGTGGATTACAATAAAACATAAACAACTGAAATTTAAATTATTAAAATTAAAGGTACAAAATTAATATAAAAACTACAAGCCTGTTTCCGAACTCGACGCCATTGACTCAACTCGTGCCAAAGCTATATCCTCTTGGTTAGTCCAATGTTAGGGTGAAAATAAAGTAAGCGTGTGTTATATAGAAAAGAAAAGAAATTGATTTTTTTATATATGACCGTTCACAATGGTCAAATTGTGAACGCCCAACCTTTTTTCCTCGTTTATCCTAGTTAGGCTAGTGGGTATGGTGAGGGTCATTCCCAAGGGGATGGGCCGTCACGTAGGACGCCACGTCACCGGGAGTAAGGATGGGCCTAAAGGGGATGGACCAATGGGTGAAGGAGGGGGTCCCACACTATTTATAAAAACAATTAAAAAATATAAATTAATTTGATTTTAGAGAGAGATAGAGAGAGAGAGCGGAGAGAGAAAGAAGAGAGAGAGAGAGAAAGCAGGCCCGTCCTATGCGTCGAGAGGGAGCCGCTTGGGACGAGCCGGACCGAGGGGGCGGTGTGGGAGACCGGCGCCAGGCCAGGCCGGGCCTAAGCCGGCCCCCATACCCTTTAGTCTTATTGGGCTCATGAACCGTTGGACGGACCCCAATGGCGTTGCGATAATGAAAGGGAGGGGACCACCCCATACCGGTCAACTCAAATGGTTGCTCACAATAATACAATATCACCAACAACAAGAAATTCACTGCACCTCACACGATTCACAACATTTGTGAAGCCTTCAACCACCGGTGTTTATCACATGCAGTGGCGGATCTAGAAAATCCGCCAAGCCGTAACGTTTTATAAAAAAACGGTAACGAAAGCGAAAAAACGTCATTTTTTTCAAAATTTACACTAATGTTACACTACCGCCGGAGCGCCAAGCCGTAGTGGGGGTTTCCCCTTGTGTTCTATTACATAATAAACATCATTAATTAATATAATGTATATCATGTTATATCTATGTAAACAAAATGATATTTCTCATGGGTGTTCTTGTCACATTCATTTTGATTGGTATATAAAATAGTAGATCATTTTGGATGTTGGCTGTTGAAACTGATTTAAGTGTCCGCTCTCGGTTTTCTTCGATATTGTTCATCGGCAACTTGCTTGTTGGCGTTATTCCTACCGTTTATCAATATACTTATTTTTTTTTACTTAAAAATTGTTTTAGACTAAATATTGATAGATTTATAATACAGGTTGGTAAAAAAAACATAAATTGATAGACAAGATGATGTATTGAAATGTAGGAATTTTAATCCTCCACACATAATTCTTGACTAGCCATTTCATTTTTGTACACAACAAAACTACAAAAGCACGATGTACCTCCTTGACAATAAAGGTAAACAACTTTGTGCTAATATTGGAAAATATGTTCATCACAATTTGCTATCTTATGTATTTAAGTCCACCAATAAAATAATTTTTAGTTTATTATTTCTGGTCCCAAACATGGATAATAACCATACGATTTAGAAAAGGGCCCCTAAAAAGAATGACCTGACCATGGTAACATGTTATTCATTTTAATTCAATACTTGTTCGACCCCAAGGGGGCAGGGGTTTGTGTTCGGGAGGTTGGGGTTTGCAATTTAGAAAGGGTTGGCGGCGCAGCTTGTTGCCCGTCTACCTTCTGTTTTGATGTAACTTAACAAGTTTTCTGGTTATTTTTAATGAAAATTGTTTACTGGATCGAAAAAAAATAAATAAATAAATAAATAACATAATAAAGGCATATGCAGTTATGCACGTTGGATATAGAAGCATTAAAGCAAATAAGCCTCATTCGAATAGGTCTAAGATAATCTCTTCCTGTGCACATTCGAATAGGTCTAAGATAATCTCTTCATGTGCACGATAATCACCAATGTTAACAAGCCCAAAAGATTATTCATCACCAATCCACTATAAATATGCCAATAATAAACAAATAGTTTGAGACTTTATCGGTCGAGTATGGGGTTTAGGATTTTGAAGAGTGTATGTGAGTGGTTTATAAAAATATTAGTGTTTTTAGGTAATAATTTAGTGGTATGATACGAACCGAGTCGTAATCAAATGATCCAAAGAAAATAGATCGAAGCTTGAAAGAAAATAGTAAGAATCAGACTTTGAGATAAACTCTAACTTTTCATTCCCCCCATAATCTAAATACCTATGGCTTATATATAGCCTTACGGTTACAATGTTAAGTAAACAAAATGATTAACTGCAACTAAGAAAAAACCATCACCACTATCCCACTATCTAATCATGCAAATTAATAATTAATAATAATACTACTGGCTAATGAGAGCTATTCTATGCAACTATCCTTGACTTGTGAACGTGGTGTGCATGGCTTGTAGAACATGGCACACATCATGGTACAAGTAGACCTTTAACCAAATCTTTGCCTATGGTACAAACAAATTTTAGCCACTTTATTTTTTTAGATTCCCACGCTAGCTTAATTCCAAACAAGCTTAGAACGTGGGGCATGGTGGGCTTGGGTTGGGGCTTTGGTTGACACGTGTCTTGGGGTATAATTTCAAATCCAAACCCACGCCCATGGGGTATGGTGGGGGCTTGGGTTGGAGGCATGAGTTTGGTTTGGCCATTGAGAGCACGCCATGTCACCTTGCTAGCCCGCCTCACGCCCGGGCTGAAACCCACACCAAAGGGGCCACGCCCAAACCCAAGCCCACCCAGGGTAGTGGCTTGGGCGTTTTCCCCCAACCCACGCCCAAACCCCCGCCCCATACCCCATGATCTTAACGGTGTGTACTGGTACCAAAAGTAGACTTTACAAGCCCACTTATACTATGAGTGGACTTTGTCAGATTTGGCCTTACGACGAAAGAAGTGTATTTTAGTGGCTCTTTTACACGGTATCAAATTAAATTATATAAATAAAAAATGTACCTAAATATAAATAATTAATAACCTACTCAGATTTATAAAATCACCCAAATTCGAGAATTGAGCCCGAACTCAGATACCTATTAAGTTAAACTAACTTATCTCAAACAGTCGAGCACAATATCACTTTTACTCATTTGACATTGTTTGTAGACCACAACACGACCATGTCATTTGGCTGTAATCGAATCGAGCCGAGCCAGGTTGGTATCAAGCTTGAGCTCGAACTTAAACGGGCTCGTTTATTTTATCAAGTTGATAACACACACATGTATTAGTTTGTATTTTTCTAATATTTTAAAGATCGAAAACATATTAAAAATATTATATGTATTGTTTTTGTTTTTTATTTTGCAATACTTTTATATGTTATTGATTAAATAAACTAAAAATGTTAATACTTCAACCCTCTCTCACATATTTTTTTAATTTTAACACATTTAAAATAAATATATAAAAAATAATTTGAGTGGGTTCATCATTGTTTTAGAGGGGGATTTTGATTTGTACAAAAAGTTAACGGAAAAAAATTTAACAACGAAACGATTAAATGGTTGGGAAATTTAGATGTTAAAAACTAATTCCAACACTAAAGCAATTTTTTGATTTGATTCGACTTACGATCATCAACAATTACGGTACAATAATCCTTTGTTCATATAATTTGCATCCACACTAGACGTCACGCCGTTCAAACATCCACTACGTCTAAAGTCTAACCAAGCGCAATTCATTGATTAGAGCCAACCTGCTACTCTTAAGTTCATATCGTTCGGATCTTAGCGTGCGGGTTGCGTGATAGAAGTATCGATTATAATTAAACACCCACGTCGTTAGTTCGAAATGTTTTACTAAATTTGTGTGATTCTATAACAAAACCGAATTCATACACAAAAACACCCATTATTTGTTCTTTATATCAAAACTGACTGTAATTTTAAAACTTGAAGAACTTTAATATAAATAATTAACAAAGTGGCCAATTTTATTAACAATCTAATGTATACCCAGAAAAAGATTCCGAATATAAGATCAAGAAACACACAAACAATCCATTCAATAATCGGATCTCAAAAAAGTTTCACATAAGTTACGAATATAAGAATGTCAAAGACGTGCTCTTTGAAACGTGGGGACCGGTGTTGAGGAGAGTTTTGATCATCATTGTAGCGTTCATGGCGATAGGGAACACAACAAATGAAGTTAAATGAAAAGGTATGTGAGTAGCATTTGAAAATTGTAAGACACTTTGCATGAATTCTCCAGAAATTAAGTACATACCACCGATACCAGATATAAGATATAACATATAACATACACGATGTCAGCTTTAGGTGAACTATATTCGACAACTCGTTTAAGTACACACACCGATACCAGATATAACTATCCTATCGATTAAGTTGCAGAAAGATGAATCAATATGCAATACAAGATGATAAAAGAAAGAGGAAATAATGAAAAAAAATACCATTTTTACTAAATAAAAAATATATATAATCTATAAAAGGAGACTAAGTGCTGATGTAATTTTGCCTATGTGTCAACTAACCAGGTATGCCACGTAAGATCTTCTGATGTCATAAATCTCAATTTAAAATGTTAATATAATCTTAATCTCTAATCTCTAATAAAATAAAAGGGAGTTGAAAAAAAGGGGGAGTTTTAAATATCAAATTCAAAAACCCTAATATAATCTCTCTCTCAATAAATATCCTGAAAACCTAAAAAGCATCTCTCAGAATCCATAATTCAAAATTCAAAACATCAACTCTCTCACTCACACCTTCTCTTGCAATGAACAATAAACTCAGATCTGGACTCTTTTCCTCAATCCACGACTACACCATGTGTGTGCTTATCAGCAGCACCATGAGAGAGATCAAGACCCATAGTGGATTTGAAATGGGTGAATCACCTGACTAGCGCCGATGATGGCGACCTCAGATGGATAACAATGGCGAACAGACAAGAATCAGAAGCTGATGTCCGTGGTTTTGCAGAATGCGGGAGATGCAATCGCTACAGTGAATTGTTTTGCAGAATGGGGGAGATGTCAAAATCAATCAACGGTGGTGGTCGACCGAATTCGTTTTTGTTCCTCTTGCTATGTTTTCAGAACCGAACTCCGGTATTGATTTTTGAACAACTTTGATTATTGTTTATCTAATGGTGGGTGAAAAAAAAACTTTGATTATAGTTAGGTTATCTGTCTCGAATTCTGCAACCAATTTCTAGGGTTCTTAGTTTTAATTTGCGGATTTCTGAATATTTGTTTATCTATGAACAATGGTGGGTGAAAAAAAACTTTGATTATAGTTAGGTTATCTGTCTCGAATTCTGCAACCAATTTCTAGGGTTCTTAGTTTGAATTTGGGGATTTCTGAATATTTGTTGATATCATTATGAGTAAAAAACTTTGTTTATATAGATTACATTGTTTATATGTTATTGGTTGTCGTTTTTTGTGATAACATCGCCTATTGCTTTAAGCCACACTGCCTTTGAGAAAACTCGGTGAATACTCTTCAAAAGGTAAGACTTCATTCATTTATACGTTATTTCCGCATTCTTTGAAGCCTGGTAAAACAGTTTTTTTTTTAATTTGACTTTTGAATCAGTGTTTGCTTGCAGGTGTTTGAATCACAATGTCAAAAGAGTGTGTAAATTAATATGCTATATTAAATAGATTGAGCATGACAACCTTTGGTTTATTGCAGAAACTTTGGAGACAAACAACCAAGTAATATTTTGCACTTTGCTTTTTAAATACTTAATAATTAGTGCTAAATGTAGACCATGATATTTTTTGTCATCATCATAATATATATACATCTGTTTTGTTAGAGTTGGTGTGAAATTTCTTTCTGTGGAGGTGAGATATGAGAATTTTCGCGTGGTAGCCGAGTGTGAAGTAGTTCATGGCAAGCCTCTTCCAACTATCTGGAATTCTTTGCAAAGTATGCTTTTTATGGTTACATCACCTCACTTTCTTTTTTTATAAATATGACTTTATTTTCATGGTCAATTTTTGTTTTTTTAATTATAACCATTTAAAAGGATGGTATATTTTTTGTTATTTTCATCGAGAAAAATAGTCAAGAAGTCATCATCACAAGCTAAAAGTTTCCAAGAAGAATCTCAACGTTTACATCTAACAAAAAGGATGGTAATAACATAGTATTTCTTGTGTGAATTTATGCATATTTGACTATTTTTTGATGTTTTTTTTTTTTTTTTTTTTTTTGCAGATTCTGTTTGTAGTGAGTCCGTGTAGTTCGTTGTAGGCTTCGTACAAACGTGACTGGCTTTCCGTTTCGCCGACGTTTGACGTTGTGTCATTCCAGTTTGAATATGGAGCCGACTAATAAGAATCCAACGATACGATTACCACAACTGTGAAGCTGATGAGGACTTCAATCGAATCAAATACATATGACAACAGGTAAACAATACGTTCATTATGTTCAACTGTTTTAAATGATGGATTTGATTTATGTTAGTGACTGGTTTTGTTGTTGATTATGTTTTGGATATAGATTGAGTTGATGTATATTTAGTATGAAATTAGGTGATATGTTGTGTAGATACAGTTGAATTAAACCTCATATATTGTTTACAATTTCAAACTAAGGAATCTGGAGCGTTTGTATTTCTTGAGTGAACTTAATGAAATACTTCACGGACAGGTACATTTATACGTAATGTGATTCTGTTATACACTTTCTTGTCTATCATAATTCATATGTAATGTGATTCTGTTATACACTTTCTTTCAGAAAGATAAGAATATGAGTCTGGTAATTCATCGTTTTTATTATTTTCGTTTGAATGGGCTATCATAATTCAGACTCCAATAAGGAACTCGATGGAAGTTTAGCATCTGGGACAGTTGAAGGAGAATCTTCAGTTGGCTGTTGATCTGAGAGTGGTTCGGAAAGTCAACACAATGTAATTATGTTATATACTTTCTTTCGGAAAGATAAGAATATGTGATGTGGAAAAAGTAGTTCAACTCAATAAACTAAAATTACCCTAAAATAAGACTCAAGTAATAAAGATCTAGACTCTCTAACCTGACTAAACTACTCACCGGCAAGTGAACCGATCGACTCTAGCACAGAAAAGTAAGTCCGGATGTCGAACCCACAAGGACTCTAATGAATTACGTTAACGACTCTATTTAGACTAGACACTGACACGACTTAATAATTATTGTGTTTTAAAGGGGGGGGGGGTTACTAAAATCCTAAAATTGCAATTAAAATGGAATTTAGACTAAAACACGAACGAAAACTAGGGTTTGATTTAGATGAGATTAACGACTACCTAGACTCGAATCCAGTTTAACTAGGAATGGACTTCTAACGGTATTATTGTTGTATGGAGCCGGGATCGTAAAATACTAAACCTTAAGGTATTTCAATGCTAAGACTTCCCGACCCTTCTCAGGAAGAAACCTATACAAAGCTGTTGTGAACACCGATTGATAGACTTCCTCTCAGTCCTCTAACGACTCTAAAAGTGCCCTAATACGACTATCTACCTCTCAGCGCGACAATCTAAGGCAATTCTAGGTTCTGACTTGGTTTACTAGACACAAATGCAATTAGGGAACTAAAACTGACTTCTCTCAAAATCTATCTTAGCTATATACTGCACCGTGACCTAATAACTAACTCAAGCCTCTCAGCGACAAGTTAAGCAAAATATTTAATTCTAATTGTATTTTAATTACTGTTCCTAAGGCTATCGGCCGATTTACCCAAAGATCACCCGAACCCGCAAGGATGCAAATAATCAACACAAATTTATTATGTGAAAGACATTCACCAAAATCTATGTGAAACAGTAAATAATCAACAATCAAAAGTAAATACGCACACACACCAAATCAGAAATTCTAGAACACTTTACTTTCAAAGATCAATCCATAACAATTCAATAAAAACCGTTAAAAGATCCAAACTTTAATCAAACCATCATCTTGTCTAGGTAATATCTAGGGTTTAGCCAAGAAACATGTTGTCTAACATAAACAAATCAAGTTCAACACAAGAATTCATTGGAAAAAATATTGAAACACGAATTTAAAGAAAACCGGGAGATAAAACCCAAACAATCTTCACTTCCACGCTCCAAGCTTCAATCGTATGATTCCCGTAAGCTTAAATACTCCGTAAGATGTGAAAATCTGCTCCCAAAAGTCTCCCAATGGTTTCTTTCGTTTGTAAGATAATCTGATCGTGTGTCCTTTTTTTTTTTCTTTTGTATGCGTATATCTCCAATTGTTGTGGGCTGCATGTTCTATCTATAATGGCCCATGTGCCCTCTTTAATACCCATATATTCATTTAGATGCTGCAAATTATAATAAGATGTTAGTGGGCCATGCTCCATACGAACCAAAATAAAATCAATAAATGGCACACTATTTTAATTAAACTCGGTCAACCATCTCTTTTTCCAGTCAACAAAGATTTCTTTGGTGAACAGTGGGTCCCCATGGCCTCGTGAATCATGAAAGAACACTGATTTCTTTTTGTTGCAATCTATGACTTAATTGCAACTTTCATCTAGGTCCCTTATTATTCAATATTTCCATGATCAATTTTCCATTTTTCATATATGGCAGTTTTAGTCCCCTCAAGTATAGTATATATATTTTTTTTAAACGACTTTAAGCCTTTTGCATTTTAATCCCTTGAGTTTAATCAGCTCCCAATTCTTAATTTGTTTATCTGTTTAAGCTTGTTTCGATTCCTTTTTCGCATCGAGACCTGTAACAATCTAAAATAATAAAATATATAATAAAACTAATACAAACGACTCTAATTAATTACTAAACTATACAAAATATACACGAATAAAGGATGTATTTTGCAATACATCAAATATCCCCACACTTGCTCTTTTTTCATCCTCGAAAAAAGAATTGTGCAACGGAATCAGAGACGAACAATTACATGGGTCAAAAATTAGTTATATCTTATTAAAACCAAGGCTTACGTTAGCCGCGATTGCGAATATACTTGTCCCTTTAAACCCGAATCCAATCCTAAGCCCTTATCATGTGAATTTAATTTAAGTGCGGTCAATCCACCTAGGGCCTCACACTAAAATTTACGGTTCACCTACTCCCACCTCAAGCTTATAGGACTAAAGGAACGATCACTGGACCAATTCCTAACCGTCTTATATCAAAACCAAGAGAGTTTACAATCAAAATTTTTTTTCTTTTTCCATTTTTTTTTTCACTTTTTTTTTCTTTCTTTCGTGAGTCTAGACGATGCTTTCCCTAACCAAGAGGTAATCCGGCTGTAGAGTCGCTATCTCCAACCACAGATTACTTAGATTTCGGTACTTTTTTTTCTTTTTGCACGGTCGATTTCACACACCCTAGCGGTAATTCGGTTGTAGAGTGGCTATCCCCAACCCAAACTACATAGGAATGCATTACTTTCATTTAGTTTCTAGCTCACTTTTTATTCTATTTTTTTTTCTTCGCATTATCACAAACTCTAACAGTTTTAACTTATAACGGTGCCCCTTATACTATTATTGGTAGTTTTAATTTCCCATATCTCCCAGGAGAAAACCCACTAGCAGACCGACAATTTAGGTATATTAGATCAAAGGGACTTAAAACCAAACCCGGGCCTATCCACATATCCCTAACTAGACGCAAGCTCGATTTATTATAATCTCATATTATTATTATTATTCAACCCAAGCAAAAATTCACCTTTTCTATCATTTTCCATTTTATTTATGCAAACTTCTTTATTCGAAAGACATTTTCTAATTTTTCAATTTTTTTTTTTTTGGATTTTTTCAATTTTTTAATTTTTTTGTATTTTTCAATAAGACTCGATTATTTACATGTATCCCATCCCCACACTTGAAGATTACATTGTCCCTAATGCAAGAATGGAAATACGACTCACTACCTAACAACTACTAAACTACTAACTAACTACTAAAGAAATAACGACTAACGACGAAATAAATAAAAATACAACAACAAAAAGGGAAACGACTTAGCTGATATGTGAGACTGTCAAAGTGGCAGTCATTTCCACATAAGCCCTCCAATTCGAAACGCGCTCAGCAAACAACTCTAACCTCAGACACGCGAACGAAAGCGGCTAACATACTCAACCTATCTGAATCAAACAAACTACCAAAAATATCATCATATATCATCAAAAGCATCAGTAGTTCATCAGTTCCAACATATCAACCAACCCATCCACCCTAACCAACCTGTTTAAAGTGTGTTAATAGCAATACAGACCAAAAATACGAGGATCAAAAACAGCATAAAATAAAAATAATCAGCAAAACATATAATCGTCAGCTGCTGCTTTGCATCCTCGTGCAATCCCCACACTACTCCTCACTATCCACTATCGGACTCGTGGCTGCTCTCCTCAAATACCTGAACTGAAGGCTCCAGATCAACTCTCGCATCCGCACCAGCCGTGCCCTCCTGCTCCTTGAACTACTAGCCATGCCTGCAAAACAGATAAGATCAAGACAAAACAGGCAGACAGTCAGTCATATCAAACTATTTTTGGTATTTTTAAATTTTATAATTTTTTTGAAAATTTTTTTTATTTTTAATTTTTTTTGAAATTTTTAATAATTTTTCGAAAAAATAAAGAATAGCCGTAGCCGTATAGCATTTCATTTGAGGCTAATTCTAACACAAGCGGGTTACTTTTTACAATTGCTAAGTGGTGGTTAAACTCGCCCGAATGGAGATTGAGTACGGGCGAACTTAAATCACTTGTACGTGCAAGTAAACCCAAATAATACTAAACTACTACTAAACTGTGCTAAAACGACACTAAGACGACGCGAAACACTAAACTAGACTCAATGTACACTACCCCCCATCGGCACTTTTAATTGTCCCAATTAAGAGCCAAAGTGCCGAGACATGACATTGAAGTCCAATTCGCACACACACCAAATCAGAAATTCTAGAACACTTTACTTTCAAAGATCAATCCATAACAATTCAATAAAAACCGTTAAAAGATCCAAACTTTAATCAAACCATCATCTTGTCTAGGTAATATCTAGGGTTTAGCCAAGAAACATGTTGTCTAACATAAACAAATCAAGTTCAACACAAGAATTCATTGGAAAAAATATTGAAACACGAATTTAAAGAAAACCGGGAGATAAAACCCAAACAATCTTCACTTCCACGCTCCAAGCTTCAATCGTATGATTCCCGTAAGCTTAAATACTCCGTAAGATGTGAAAATCTGCTCCCAAAAGTCTCCCAATGGTTTCTTTCGTTTGTAAGATAATCTGATCGTGTGTCCTTTTTTTTTTCTTTTGTATGCGTATATCTCCAATTGTTGTGGGCTGCATGTTCTATCTATAATGGCCCATGTGCCCTCTTTAATACCCATATATTCATTTAGTCATTTAGATGCTGCAAATTATAATAAGATGTTAGTGGGCCATGCTCCATACGAACCAAAATAAAATCAATAAATGGCACACTATTTTAATTAAACTCGGTCAACCATCTCTTTTTCCAGTCAACAAAGATTTCTTTGGTGAACAGTGGGTCCCCATGGCCTCGTGAATCATGAAAGAACACTGATTTCTTTTTGTTGCAATCTATGACTTAATTGCAACTTTCATCTAGGTCCCTTAGGGTGTCCGGGGCGTACTCGGGGAGTGGCCGCGGTGACCACTTTCCCCGATCGGGAACACCGCCGCCATCCCTGCGGTGACCCAATTTGGGGAGGGTGGTCGGGGGGAGTTCACCGAAGAAGGGGAGATGATATGGTGGGGTCAGCCGCAATTTCAACCAATCATTGATTTTTTTTTTTTTTTTGAATAAAAAAACAATTCCCCCAAGAGGGGAGTGCCGCCATCAAATTGGGGTGCGAGGGGAGTTTAAGAGGGGAGTTGACGTGGCATAACCTGATTGGGTGTGCGTAAGAGAGGGGACTCCCCTCTTAGGGGAGTGCCCCCCTCACCCTTATTATTCAATATTTCCATGATCAATTTTCCATTTTTCATATATGGCAGTTTTAGTCCCCTCAAGTATAGTATATATATATTTTTTTAAAACGACTTTAAGCCTTTTGTATTTTAATCCCTCGAGTTTAATCAGCTCCCAATTCTTAATTTGTTTATCTGTTTAAGCTTGTTTCGATTCCTTTTTCGCATCGAGACCTGTAACAATCTAAAATAATAAAATATATAATAAAACTAATACAAACGACTCTAATTAATTACTAAACTATACAAAATATACACGGATAAAGGATGTATTTTGCAATACATCAATATGAGTCCGGTAATTCATCGTTTTTATTATTTTCGTTTGAATGGGCTATCATAATTCATATGTAAAATTGATTGTAAATTTTTTAAATGGTATATTGTAGTACTTGAAGGTTGTTGCTAGACGTTTATTGGGGCTTTAGGTTGGTTAGTTCTTTACCCTTGTATCAATTTCGGTTTTTGACAGTTTCACATAGAAAGAAAAAAAAATCAAAATGAGTTTGTGTATTGGTACTCAACCAAATTCATACATAATCTGAAGAGTGAAAAATCCAAGTTTCTGTATTGGTTCTCTTTAAACCCAAATTCGACTTATTCAAAAAGCTAGCTATTTCAGTAATCAATTCAAAAAGCAACCCTTTACATGGTACTAAAATCTAATACTTTTAAGAAAAATGATATGTGATTCGGATATGTGATTCGAATGTAATTAATTTGTAAAAGTGGCTTCCTCATTAATATTTCTTTATATTTAGGTTCTTGGTATGGAAAGGCTTAAAACCGAGCTTCGGGAAAGGGGATTGAAGATCATGAGTGTGTCTGTTTGTGGTGGTTGCTGAGCTTGACCTGGTATGTCGATAGTCAGTTTGTTAACTGTTAATGCGGTTGCGTATGAAATCGTTATTAGCCCTTTAACATGTATTATGTAAATGTATAGACTTGTATTACCTTTGAATTAGTCTTCTATCCGTATTGGAATTTATAACCTGCTGCAGGCTTTCATATTTATTCGTGTACTCTGATTTTTTTTCATAATTATATATTAACCATTCTCTTTTCCTCAATATAACTGTTTATTTTGTAGGTTATATTGTCTCCAGAGGCAGATCCTCCTGTTGTCAAGTTGATGGACTACAAGTAAGTTACATCTCCTTTATAATTATTTCATTTAATCAACTTAAGTGAGAAAATTGACAGGTATTGTTTTTTTATCTATCCCTATCACCAAATCATGTAATAATAGCTCATTAGCTTGTAAAATTGAGGCCCATATATATACGTTGTTAAGTTTATCATTTTAAAAGAAATGATGCCATTTTTTTATAAATTTAAATCTTTTATTGGTATTGACCATAAGTTTCTCAAATTTCACAGCAAATATAAATATGAGCAACAAAAGAAGAAAAGATATCAGCAGAAGAAAAGTTCTGGTAAATGCCTCTTTTAAAAAAAATTCTTTTTTCTTAACCTTTATCATAAGAAGAAGTATATTGACCAAGTTTTGAAATTTGATGCAAGCTTCTCGTGTGGATCTAAAGGAGCTTAAAATGGGGAAAGAAATTTTGTATATTTTGTATTATTTTGCTAGGGCAATTGAATATGGGTGGTTTAGCTAATTTAGATATCGTACCCTCACCCTGGTAAAATAACGTGACGGACAGAGCAACTAATTTAACTACCTTAGATCTAATATACTATTCCTGACATTTTGATCTCACAATCTGTGACAAAATATGGCACTATATTGTTGCCCTATTTTATGTATTAAAATAATTTTATATACATAATGGATCATCGTACTTCCACACTATTTTCAGTCACATTTTCTATAAAAAATATTTATTAATCACGTTATTATACTTTCTCAACATTTCAATTAAATTTCTTTTCTCTATTATCGTTGAATCAACTAATGTAAGATTATAAGCCGTATATTGTCGTTGAATCAACTTATGGTTAAGATTAGAAGCCGTATTCACAAAATAGTGTTTTGTGGAGAAAATAGTGGTTGAAACCACTGTTGGCTTAACACTGTATGGTTGATGACAGTATTCCTTTTGGATGTAAAAGGCACTATGCGAGCCCGGTTGAAATGTAGGTTTTTTTTGGTTTGCAGAGATGTAGACACATAAAAAATCAACGTTCGTTTCCACCTTGAGTCGCCAAAGGAAGAAGGCGTTGCGACAACACCAAGTAAAGCACTAAAATTTTGCTTACTGTCTGGAGTGGTCTACATATTGTCTTTAACATTGTTTTATAAAGATATGTAACAGAATGCAAACAATTTAAATGATATATTATAATCTTGCTGTTGTTTAGTATTTGATTTCAATCGTTATTAAATCTACCCGTGTGTTCACACGGGTTCTTACTACTAGTACTACCTAATAAATGAATATAAAATTGAACATGTGTCACCACCATATTTCACCTCATCATTTTCCCGCCTAAAGCCCTCTATGGCCTTAAGACTAGAGGGTATGGAGAGCCCCATCCTCAAGAGGATGAGCCGCCACGTCACCGCCACGTAGGAAGGACTTGAGGGAGATGGACCTAGGGGGTGGGGGATGAACCTCTTTATATATATATATATATATATATATGTAGTGTAAGTATATGGAGAAAACCAATTTTATTGAGAAAACTTAGGAAACTAGAATATGTGGACCACATTCATCCACATCACCTCATCCAAACCCATGCTTTAAGGGTATTTTGGTCTTTTTGTTTTTTCTTTGAAGATTGTGCTTTGTACTTTTCACCTTTTTCAACCCATCATCCATCACCTTTTTCAAACCATCATCATCCATTCTCTTTCTAAAATAACACCTTTGAGAATTCAAAATATCTCATTCTCTCTCTATCTTCTTCTGTACATTCACCATCATCATCATCATCCATTCTCTCTCTATCTTCATGATTCAATATAAACACCAAGAACACACACACAAGTGTGTGTGAGAGAAGCAAGCCTGAATCGTTATTGTTAAAGAAAGAGAAACACCAAAAACACACACACAAGCGTGTGAGAGAAAGAGAAACAAGATTCTCCATCGTGTTCATGAAGAACACCAAGAACACACACATAAGTGTGTGCGAGAGAAGCAGGCTGAAACCGTTTGGTTGCATGAGTTTCTAGAGAGGGAAAGTTATTGGAACACCAAGACTAAAAACACACACAAGTGTGTGAGTGAGAAGAAGGTCAGAAATCATTTGGTTCATGGGTTTCAGAGAGAGAAAGTTGTTAGAACACCAAGAACACACACAATTGTGTGAGAGAGAAGCAGGTCAGAAATCGTTTGGTTACATGGGTTTTGGGTGAGAAAAAAACTTGTTAGAACACAAAGAACATACTCACATGTATGACATGGGCTGGTTCCATGTCTTAATGTTATTTATTTGGTAAAAGTTGAATGATTTTGTGTGTGTATTAGTAAAATAGATTTGATAGTTTGTTAGGTATTTTTTTTATTATTTTAAATGTATTAAAAAATTTAGATTTGAGATAATGATTCTTGTTGTTGTTGTTGTTGTTATATATTAGTTACATTTAAAAAGTCCATAATATAATCGTTGATGATCTCGTTTATTTTACAAAAAAAAATTGTGGTTGGTTTGGTTGCTTGTTTGAGGCTTTTGATCTGAACAGTAATTGTTTTTGTTAGTTTGATTGCTTGTTTGGGGCTTTTGATCCGAATACTAACTGTTTTTACCTACTTACATGTCTCTGTTACAAATGGATGAAAACAGTTTTTTTTAAAACATCCACGTTGTAACACTTGTTTATTATTTGAAAGTTCTTAAAACAATCGTTGTAACACGTGTTACATCTTTTTACTCAGCTGTGCATTTTCCTTTTTATAATCCCATCCTCAACGTAAAGATACATCCAATGTAACACGTGTTACAAAAGGAAATTACCTACTTACACGTCTCTATTACGTTGATTTAAACAGTTATTTAAAAACATCCACTTTGCAACACTTGTTTATTTGAAAGTTCTTAAAACAACCGTTGTAACACGTGTTACAACTTTTTTAATGTTGTGCATTTTCCTTTTTATAATCCCATCTTCAGCTTGAAGATACATCCAACGCAACACGTGTTAGATTTTTCAAAACATCCATTTGTACCACTGGCTATCGTCCGGCTTGTCACTTTTTGAAAGTTCTGTAAACAACCGTTGTAACACGTGTTACAACTTTTTACTCAGACGTGCATTTTCTTTTTATAATCCCCTCCTCAACGTGAAGATACATCAAATGTAACACGTGTTACAGCAGGGTTTTACCTACTTACACGTCTCTATTACAAATGGATGAAAACAGTTTTTTTTTAAACATCAACTTTGTAACACTTGTTTACTTGTTTTTGTTCACAGGTGAAAAGATGTTTTGTGTTCAAGATGAAGATGGTTATCAAGAAGCGAAGCCCGCCGAAGGATTAAAACGCATCATCAAGTTTTCATGGTGACGATGGTGTGTTTTTTGGTTGGCTGCTATGTGTTGTGAAGATGGATGTTGTTGTGAAGACCATATGTAACATGTGTAAGATGGCTATACATGTGTTACATTTGTTGCCCCATAGTGTAACATATGTTATAAACATGTGTTACATATGTCAGTCCCTTTGGTGTCAATTTAAACTTAGTAAAATTACATATGTAACAACATTACGTCATCCAAAATGTCATATCAATGAACAAACAAGTAATATATGTAACTATAAGTATATGAGACTAGCGTAACGAATTAAAGGGACAAACGATACACTTCATGTTACATATGTACCTAGAGTTGTTATTAACAATGTTATTAGTAGATAAAAAAACTGCATTAACGTATATTTTTTACATTGAACCCAGCATATTGGTCATAAGTCTTATACATGGCAAAAAGTTCTTCCGGTGTGACGTATGATTTAACATTAATAGGATGATATTGCTCGTTGACATTCGGTGTCCACAATTTAGTGCCATTAGAAGACTCGCAAAGATGGTAATGTGGAGTATGTTCTAGATCATCTGTGGACATAGGGATGGATGTTAGTATAAGTTTACGTGCGTTATGAACGTTGTAATACGTTTAGCACCCTAGGGTAACAAAAAAAGATCACACATGACACTTGTCGCCATGTTACACATGTTAATTGTGTGTGCACATGTAACATCTTCTCTACAACGTGTGTAACATCCTTAAAAGTTGTGTTCCTACTATGCTTTATATTTTTTAAGTACTTATAGGTAAACATGTTTTTTAAGATACGACATGTAACATGTGTTACACCGAAATGTTACACAAGTGTTTCCAGTTTACACATGTTACGTCTTGTGTAACTCTGCTTTATATTTTGTAAGTGTTTCCAGTTTAAACATGTTTTAAAGATACAACCAGTAACATGTAAGTATTTATAGGTAAACATGTTTTAAAGATACAACCGTATCACCTTACAAGTTATATGTTTTGCTGACAAACGCCATGTCACACATGTTACACACTATAGAGTGAAACAACAGTATTGAACGCTGCTACACATTTCCCATTCTGTCATAACATGTGTAACCTTTTTGGGGGTTTCGATGTTGTAGGTTTATACAGACTTAAATATATACAAATGATCCAAAAATGATCATACATGTGCTACCCTCTAGTGTAACATAAGTTACAAACATGTCTTACATATGTGCAGCCCCGATTTTTGGTAACAAAGGGGTTGAACATATGTAACACATGTTTGTAACATGTGTTACACTAGAGGGTAACTTCTGTACAACGTCAAATGTACCCACCGCCTGCCCTTCATCGACTTCTTGTTCCCCTTCTTCATCGGTTTCTCCATCTTCCTGCCAAGATCCCTTCTCGTTTGGCTGCAACTGCTATGGTCAAGTCATAATAACACAAGTTACAATCCAGTATTTTTAATTTACTAATTAAAAAACAATAGTAGTAACATAACTAACACTAGTTACCTTCTACCCAATTATGCCCTGAACTTGAAGACTCCCCAAATTTTGAGTTTTTATCTGCATCATTTCACACATAAAAAAAAACTAAGCAAAACCACCCAAAAAAAGGTTACATATGTAAACAGTTACCATACACTTCAAACAACTACTATCCGGTAGAACCAACTCCCTCGCTGCAAACACTAAACAAACATGTAACATATGTTAGCACAACCTTTCGTATTTGTTTGACGTCGTATAGCTTTTGTTTTTGTTTTCTAGACTGGACAGTTGTGCTCCCCACAACAATTGTTTTAGATGTGTTACCCTCCAGTGTAACACACGTTACAAACATGTGTTACATATGTGTAGCTCCTTTTTGTGTCCAAGAAAGGGCTGGTTTTAACATAAGTAACACGTGTAACATTATTACAACATATGTAGCTAATTATGCTAGCAAGACATTTCAACTAACAACCCATTTAAAATAAATTTCAACCCATTTAAAATTACATATCAACTTGTAAGCTAAGAACAACTGATAATATCAAAAAAATAAAAATGATTTTAATACAAAAATAAAAACCTGTAAACTACATAAACATTTACCCATTAGTAGACCATTTTGTGCACACAAAAACATATTAACAACAGCCTTAACAAAAAAAGGTTACTAAGTAAAACCTCCAGTGTAACACACGTTACAAACATGTGTTACATGTGTGTAGCTCCTTTTGTGTTCAAGAAATGGCTGATTTTAACATAAGTAACACGTGTAACATTGTTACAACATATGTAGCAGCAAAAAGAACTACTTTTTATATATAAAATGAACGAGATCATTACTACATAAACATGATTTTAATACAAAAAACAAAAACCTGTAACTACATAAACATTTACCATTACTAGACCACCTTGAGCACACAAAAACATATTAACAACAGCCTTAACAAAAAAAAATCAAGGTAAATTAGTTCAAACCTGCTTCTCTCTCACACACTTGTGTGTGTGTTCTTGGTGTTCGAGAACACGATGAAGATTGTTGTCTCTCTATCTAAAATCAAGGTAAATTAGGTTCAAACATGCTTCTCTCTAACATACTTGTGCGTATGTTCTTGGTGTTCGAGATGAACACGATGAAGATTGTTGTTCCTCTCTCTAAATCTGCTTCTCTATCATGTTCATCTTCAAATCTGCTTCTCTCTCATGTTCATCTTCAAATCTGCTTCTGCACTTGCTTCTTGTTTTCTTCCATTTTCCGGTGACTTTTACCGGATGATAACAACTGAAATGTTGCTCTCATATCTAGGGATTTCGATTCACCGTCGCACCTTGTTTTTATCTTGTTTCGCGATTCACCGTAGCACCTTTATCTTCTTCTCCGACGAGACTTCTTCTTCTCCGGCGAATGGATGATGATGATGATGATGGTGACTTCTTCTTCTTCGGCGAGACTTCTTCTTCTCCGGCAAGACTTCTCTCTTAAATCTCTCTCTCTACCTCCTGAACTCTCTCACACACACTTGTGTGTGTTCTTGGTGTTTATTTTGAAACATGGAGAGAGAGAGAGAGAGAGAATGGATGATGATGATGATGATGATGGTGAATTTACAGAAGAAGAAGAAGGAAGAGAGAGAATGAGATATTTTTAATTCTCAAAAAGAAGAAAGAAGAAAGAAGAAAGAGAGAGAATGATGATGGTTTGATGGTGATGGTGACAATTAAAGAAGAGAGAGAAAGAGATATTTTAATATATGGTTTGTACTTACTTTGACTTCTTTTGGACAAATATACCCCTCTTTGCATTTACAATGGAATAAAAATAATGATTTAAGTCTTCTTTTTCCTCAACCATTAGATTACCTAGATCAATGGTGAAAATGTTGGTTTCCTTAGTTTTCTCACTAATAAATGGTTTCCTATATATCCATTCCCTATGTAGTGTAAGTATATATATATATATGTATGTATGTATAGGTATATGTGAGAGAAGGAGAGAGGAGAGAGGCCCGTCGACTTCGTCTGTGGGGAGCCGGATACGCCGGGACGGGAAGAGGGGGCGGTGTGGGGGACCGGCGCCGCGCCTCGCCGGGCCTAAGCCTGCCCCCATACCGCTTAGTCTAAATAAAGAAATTGTTTTATAGAATATGTAAGAGTATCTTAATCCTATTTTAATATTATTAATTTAATTTTTTTTCTCATTTGTGACATAATAAATCAACAATTAATTATGAATATATTTTTATATCATATATAAACCGTTAACTTAGATCATAATTTTATAATAACTAGCTATTAATTAAACTCGCATAACAATTATTATTAAGAATACTAAATCTAATTTATGACGTACCAATAAAATTATTTTCATTTCCTTTAAATAAAAGCTATAATTAAAAGACACATAACAATAAAATAATATTGTTTATAAACATTATTATATGTGATCTAATACGTAATATCATCCGAATGAATAATATATATATATATATATATATATATAGTGGAGAGTTCAAATGAGAATAATTTTTTTGTAAGAAGAAAAAAAAAAGAAATTTCAACTAATAAGAATGTTTTATTTTACGTTATTTAATATAAGTATTTAATGTTCTATAAGAGTACATTGATAAATCTACATAGATCATTAATTTGTAATCTTCTTTTTTAATAGCTAACTACATTAAATTTTTTGTAACTTATCTTTAAAATATATATTTTTTCAAAAAAAAATAATTTAAAGTGTAGGATAAATTACGATGTGTATAGGATAAATTACGAATTTTGTAGGATAAATTTCAACGTGTAGGATAAATTTCGAAATATGTAGGATAACTTTTAATGTGTGTAGACAAAAAAAGTTAGTGTGGAGGATGATGGTCTTTATAACTAATTAATTAGTCAAAGATGATAATAAATGAGATAAGTAAAAAACTATTTAATGTTTTACAAAATTACCCTTTGTTCTTTTTTTCTTCTTAATAAAATTTTCTTCTTAAATAAACCTTCCCCTATATATATATATATATAGTGGAGAAGGATCCGTTAGGAACCACCCTTTATTGCGAGAACCAATGTGAACACAACAAAAAAATACCTAAAAATAGCTAAAAAACATACAAAATTTTTTAATATTTTTAATTAAAAATCGTTGTATTTCGCTATTAAAAAAAATTAGAAAAAAAAAGTTTTTTTGGCTCCTAAAAGTAGCGATTTTTACATAAAAAATATAAAAAAAATTGTGTGTTTTTTAGATTTTTTGGGAGTTTAGTTTTTAGCATTTAGCTAGGGTGGGTGGGGGGTTGGTTTTTGGGGGTGGGGAGGTTTAAGTTTTTTTTTTGGGGGGGGGGGGGGGTTAGGTTTTTTTTAGGTTTTTTGGGAGGGTTTAGTTTTTAGCATTTAACTTGGGGGGGGGGTCGGGAGATTAGGTTTTTTTAGGTTATTTTGTTGTGTTCACATTGTTTCGCGCGGTTCTCACAATAAAGGTGGTTCTCGTATGAATCCTACCATATATATATATATATAGGGAAATGTTATTGTAAAAAAAGTGTTTTTTGCGAGAAAGGTAAGAAAAAATCTACACTATTAGATCTTTAATCTAATGGTTCATATTTAGACGGCAATATTGTAATTAAAATGGTGGTATTTTAATACTGATTTGAGTACATAGGGGTAAAATAGGGTTTCACAATGATTCAAATCAATAACCGTATCACATAACTCCTAAACCCTATAGGATTGCGATCATTTCGCACGAAAAATCAGGGTGTTCTTCCATCAGAGATTTTATCTACAACAGATCATAATGAGCCATAAGATCAAACTCGTCTATAGTCGTAAAAATCAGGAGAGTTCATCATCAGAGATTTTGGAAAGAAGGACGAAGAAAAAAATGGATGATAATAGTAGCCGTCGAAAAAACACTACAAGTCGACGACTTAAACTATCGGCAATCAAGAAAACAAAAGCTACAACTGCGTATCGAAAAGGTTCGTCATTTTTCGTTTGAGATTTTAGGAGTATCATGGTGTTTTTTGTTTGTTTAAGAGTGTTTTGTTAATCAAAACCAAACAGAACTGAGTAATTGGTGTATGGTGTTAAATCTAGGGTTTGGTAAAATGGGTGTCTTATAATGGTGGCTTCTGCTTGTAATGAGTTCATGTTTTTGTTGTGATGTTTATGTTGTTTTTTTTTGTTGATCAGCGTAATATTTTCTAAGGTTATGGTTTTTGTTGATGAACATGTTGTTTTTATTAGATAGGGTGTTATATACGTTCTTTGTAATTGTAGTGTTGTTTATGTTGGTGTATAGTGTTATTATGTTAGTGGATGAATTTCTTGTTATATGTTTATATGGTGTTAGATCTTGTTACATGGTAGTATATGGTGCTAAACATCCTGTTCGATGGTGTTTTTTGTAAATAGGGTGTTATATATGTTGTTGTTTGCAGCTAGGCTTTTATTTGTGTTGTTATATGGTGTTATAGCTTGTCAAACTGTGGTATACTGTTCTAACATTCTATTATATGGTGTTTTTTGTATATATTGTGTTAAATATGTTAGAAAATGACTATATTTTGATTATGTTGTTATTTGTTGATAACATTCTGTTACATAGCTGGGTATGGTGCTAGCATCCTGTTATGTAGTGTTTTTGTACATAGGGTGTTGTATATATTCATGTTTGCAGATTTGCTGTTCTTTGTGTTGTTATATGGTGTTATATCCTGTTATATGTTGTTTTGTTATAGATAGGGTGTTCAATATGTTGTTTTGTTATATATAGGGTGTTCAATATGTTGGTAGGTAACTGTTTTTTGGTTGTGTTGTTAATTTGTGATATCGAGCTGGTACATGTTGGTGTGTGGTCCTAACATCCTGTGAAATGGTTTTGTTAAAAGGTTTGAAACATGATCTAGGATAAATTGTCACACCCTCAAAATCCACACGCGGAGTACTGCCACGAGGCGTGTGACTGACCAGGATCTTAACCATTAATCATGTTGAACCGATTACTTACATTATAAAATTTCCCAATAAAGTTTAGTCTATATATTTAATTGTTTGAAAACACAGTTTAATTTGGCAGCGGAAGTATAAAAGAAACCCATCATAGTATAAAACCACAAGTTCTTTAATTATGGGTTAACATGAAACTTACGTACCACGCACTCCAGCCGATTGCAATGTCCGTCCAAAGTTGTACCGAGCAACCTGCAAAGCATGCAGTAGGGTGTCAACATAAAGTTGGCGAGTTCACGAGTTTACCGTTTTCCAGTTTTATTTTCCAAAAACAATTTTTTTCTTGATTAATTTCTCATTTATATCATGCCATGGGGAGCTACCCCATATGTAAGCTACTAAATTGCGTTATACCGAATCCTTGCGACCGTACGTTTCCGTAGTGTGCCCCGTTTGTCAATGTCTATCATCATTGACGGTTTGCCAGAGTCTATTAGTTCTCGATCGGTCCTATCCAGGCACGGTGTGAGGCTGGTGAGACCTAAATAGCGCTATCAACTAATAACCCGTTCGCCAGGCCCTGACGACTAATCGGTATATGTAAGTGGGGACTTCTGTGATAGAGTTTCGTTTAGTACAATTGTTGCATATAATATAAATAGTAATTAATAAAATGTCCCACACAAGGGGAAAGTGTTATCCGTATCCCACACAAGGAGATAGTAATATCGTATCTAGGGGTGTTCAAAAAACTCGTGGCTCGCAGCTCGCTCGAAACTCGCTCGAAAAAAGCTCGAAGAAAGCTCGGCTCGAAATTGGCTCGGTTGTAAATGAGCCAGCTCGGCTCGGCTCGATTTGTAAACGAGCCGAGCTCGAGCTTGGCCTGGCTCGGCTCGTGAGCTCGTGAGCTCGTGAGCTGGCTCGATAAGGTTTACATCCTTCATTTTTTGTCCCACATCGCTTAGGAAACAAAAAGTAAGGGAGCATCTCCCTTATAAAAGTAGGTAAAGACAATGGAGAAAGTGAATTAACTATTTATACTTGCATATTTAGCCATATGGTTAAATTAAATGGCAATTATGGCCCTTAGGCTATGAAGAAATTCATTTTAAGGGCTTTTTAGGGAATAAATTTTGCGGTTCTTTGTTAGTTCGAGCTAGATCGAGCCGAGCCGAGCTAGCTCGAATTCTAATCGAGCCGAGTTCGAGCCACAAATCTCAGCTCGATTTGAAATTCGAGCTCGAGCCGAGCCAGCTCGAATCGAGTTCGAGCCGAGCTCGAGCTGGGTCTAGCTCGGCTCGACTCGGCTCGTTTACAGCCCTAATCGTATCCCACATAAGGAGATAGTAAGCAATCCCAAACCAGGGAAAGTGTTGTTTTTACCGTTCAACGTATCCCGCACAAGGAGATAGTAAGCAATCCCAAACTAGGGAAAGTGTTGTTTGTACCGTTTCCCAACCACCGGGAACGCATGCTTTAAGTAAAAAGTTGTGAACTCACCTTTGCTTTGCTCGGCAGACAATTTACTCGTGTTACGTTAGTCAACCATACCCTATTATGGTTACCAATATTTGCTAGGTTCGTATGCAAGTACATCACGTATTAATTACATGTATCTATCACGTATTCATCAAGTAATGTACAAGTATCAACTATTGTTCGTTATACTAACAAGTATACATACTTGTAATTACCTTCACAGTTAGTCATCATTCACATGTATTGTATAAGTGTGTGGTTTAAACAGACTCGTGGGCCATTACTAGTGTGTGGCCCACTGAAGTGTGCGGCCTACAAAGGATAAGGCCCAATTTAAGAGTGTGTGGGCCACTTGTTAGTGTGCGGCCTAACACTTATTTATGCCCAAATGGGACTGTGCGGCTCACATGAGGGTGTGCGGCACACACTGGAGTATGCGGCCTCCTCATGTGTGCGATCATGCAGTATTTGTTCACTTATCCTGTCCATATCATACAAGTCACAGTTTTTTTTGTTTATCATGAACAATCTCATAAAATTTACACTAACTGTTATTATTATAATTCACGTATCAACATCCAATTACCTATAAGCATTAACCTGTTTCAATTTGGCTTGTGCACTAAAGTTCCAAATCAAACGTCTATTAAAGCCCCAAATCTAATTAATTAATCCTCATGTGTTCGGATTTTAAATAAACAGTTTATCCTTTGGAGTTTACTAGAAACCTTGTCATCCATTCTAAGCATCGAGCATGTAATAGAAAACTCATACTGTACAGCAAACAGTTTTACCATCTTTTCAAATCCTTATTCAAAACAACTCATACTCAATTATAACACATGTTTTTGCATCAGACAACAAATAGGCACCAAGATAAGAACCACCAAATACAGCATTCTCTGTTTAAATCATATATACAAAATTCTCAACAAACCAACAATTCAACAATGTATGCGTAGATCTAAACTATCAGTTTATCATTAACCTATATATATGTTTCAACAACAGCCATTACATCCTCTAGTGGTATATATACAAATAGTCCAGCTTCATAACAACCACAGATACGCAAACATCACATGTACTGACCGAGATATGGGCTGGCGAAGGGAATATATGACTGCCACTGCTACTGGTATGAGCCGGAGCTTCACCCGTAACATGCCGAACCCGAACATTTGACCTGAATCTCGAACCGAGAGCCTCCTTCACTGCCGCCGGCGAGCCGCTGCCTTGCCTTGTCGGCGAGCCGCTGGTCACCACCATAACCATCATCAATGCCCGAAACCACCACCGGAGGTGAAAGAATGCTTGCCGGCTGTCGGAGCCGAAACACCCCCCCCCCCCACCGGTGTTATTACTTCTTGTCGGAAAATCGGCCAACTGCTAGTCTGTAACGCTCCGCATTTTCGAACTTTCTTATTTTAGCAAGGCGTGTTGTACTTTCCATATTTAGACACTTGTACCCTCTTTGTAATCTACTTTCGTTCCGCTTGTAATTCGAGACTATTGATCATAATGAAAACGAAACTATTTTGTGTATTCATATTATGTGCAACTGTTAATCGGTTTCTCGTTTGAACGAAATATTATTCAAGGATTCTTGATTCTATATTTATCAACACTTGATACTCGTTAAACTAGTTGAAACTGTTAAAATGAGGAGATTCGGATCCTAAATCTCGAAAGCTTTGTGAAACGAATAAATGTTTAAAGATTTTTATTCGTTAAAAATATGGTTATTATTCAAATTATTTAAATTAATTAAAATAATTAAATTAACTAATTTTGTTATTTTAAAAGTTTATTTTATAATATCTAGTTAATCTCGTTAGTAAACTAACTTAGTTAGTTTAAACTATTGTGTTAGTTTTCTTTTAACATAATATGACTTGGTTAACTGATAATTCAGGGGTCATTTGTGCAATTTCTGAAAGTGTAAAGTGCAGGGACTGGTGGTGTAATTTCTGAAAGTTAAATAAGACAAAAAAAAAGAAATAAAAAGATGCAGACAACAGGAATCGAACCCGGGTCTGCAGTCTCACAAACACACGCGCGCACCAACAGAGCTGGAACTCCTTATTATTTAAACCCGGACTTTATTTTATTTAAACACTCGGCCCGCCAACAAGCCCAACGTACAAACAGGCTGGTTCAGGGCTGTTTAAGCGTGAATTTGGGACTTTTTTGAGTTTTAAACCATTTTTAACATTAATTACACAACCACTACCTAACCTAAACCTTCTCCTATAAATACCACATTAATCCTAGTCCTAAACACTTTACAAACTCATCTAAATCTCTCTCAAACATAGCCGGCCCTAGGGGTGTGCGGGGAGGACCACCGGCCAGGGCCCGTGTTTTTCGGGGGCACATTTTTTTTAAAAGTCCGATATATATGTTATGTATATTATATATTATTAAATATTAAATATAAAAATGACAACCATCTAAAATGTGTAGCCGAGTGGTTGTATTTGTTTGTTTGTGGATTCAAGGTATCTAGTTCGATACTCAATACAAGCATCCTTTTATTTTTTAACTCTTCCCTATTTTGTTATCTCGTTTTTATTCGTGAGAGAGTTGAAAACAGAGGTGTATAAATTTAGCTTTACATACCTTATCAGCTTATTTGAGTACTTATTAGTTATTTATTTAAAATACGCTTTAACGTAAATTTAGTTTGGAAACAAGCCGGGTCGATTGTAGGAGAGCTTCACGAATTATTGGTTGGCTATTAGTTTATTACGATATGTTATTTACTCATTCAGATACTATGATTTTGTCAATTTTGGCAATTGCATTGTTTATTGCTATAACTTTAATCGTTATTTTAAAAAATTAGTTTACGTCGTATATTTATATATTTCGTTAGCACCTGAGGGGCACATTTTTCTGGGCTCGAACAGGGCACCTGAATTCTCAGGGCCGGCCCTGCTCTCAAACCATCAAAAACGCAGCTGAGTTTGTAGATTCGAGCAGATTGCTATCTCTTCACTAAAGTGAGCATAACTCACTCAATAATTGTCCGATTTAGTCCATTCTTTTTCCTATGTGCTTGGATTGACCTTAGCTTCGATTCCATGGGTTTTTCACAGTAAATAAGTCCCTGGAACTATGGCAAAAAGGCTCCAAAGTTCACTGTTAATTTCGGATTTCATCTAATATTTACTAAACTTGTTCAGTCTAACTCATCTCAAACCTATGTCCTTTTGCTTATAACCACTTCTATGGTTAGTTAGGCTTAAAACAAGGTTGAAACATTCAAAATCAGAGGTTAAACCTCATATACATTCTGTTTTGTTTAGGGTTTTTAACCCACAAGTAATGTTTAAGTCCAAGACTTAATGTAGGTGTGATTATGGACTAACTTGGGTTGTCCAACATAAAATCCCCACATTACTTGATGATTTCTTATAGAGTAGTTGTTTATATTCTTGTATTTCTTGCAAGTTCATGACCCTCCTTGAATATTTTTACATCAAGTGTAGTGGTGAATAATTAGAGGTGCCTAAATGGAAGACTTCTCTTCCTACCTCCTACATGATTTCCATGAAACTTAGAGGTACCTAAATGTAGACTTCGATCTTTTACCTCATGCTTGATTTATATGATATACTATACTCTATATAATACTTATGTAATATTCGAACAAACCGAACCTTTGATGATGAACAAGTGGACATTGTCAAATTAGTAAGTTATCATCTAAACATCATATGTGATGGATGATTATTTTTCATATTGCTATGTTTATGTTATTTAAATTCCGAAATCTATAATCTTTCGTTATTTCCCCAAACTCATACATCTATGTTCCTTTGTGTAGAAGGACAAGGTGCTCCAAACTAAACAACCGACACCACTCGCGGGATTCAAGTAGGAAAGCTTGCAAAAACCGTGAGCATACTTGATCTCTTTTTTCTTTTAATCACTTTGGGTGCAACATGTATATTATACAAACTACACTTCACTTTGAAACTATTTTAAACGAACTCTATCCATTGTTGAAACATGAAACTATGTGTGATGCTTGTTAATCTCGTATGCCATGTAAACTATTTGTGTTGATATATGCTCATTAACTTTGCTAGCCTACCTTAACAATTATAGCGCTATAGGATTAACGCACCGCCCACGATACTTGGGGTATTGTTAAGTTAAACATGTTAACCTCCCGCGATACTATGGGGTAGGCAAAATTAAACGCGTTGGATACTTGGGTTTGAACATATTGTTACACAATCTAGGCATACTAGTAACTCGCATATTATGATTCATGTAGATATGAGCAACTTTTTAGTCTATATTATGCTATGTAAACAAACTTGTATGCTCGCCAACTTTTTTTGTTGATATATTTTAATACATGTTGCAGGTTGATAGTTTGATGATGATGTGATGAAGAACAAAGATTAGGTGGACTTAGATACACACCTAAATTTAAATTATCTTTTGATGTTATGTTTTGTTGAACAATGTTGTATTTCTTTGGAATCTTGTATGACATTTAGTCCATTTATGAAATATGAATCTTAATTATATTGTCACATAGTGTTATGATGTCTCTTGCAATCTATTTCGTCTCATCCCGATGTTTCCGCCATCGGTTGGGGTGTGACAGATTGGTATCAGAGCCATAACTATAGGGAATTAGGAATAAGTAGGAATGCTTTGCCCTAGTCTATAGTTTTAGGAACTTTGTCTCTTATTTGTTGTTTAAAACTTATGCATTCTACCTTACACGCTTCCTAGCAAAACTTCTTGTTTGTTAAACTTACATGCCTTTCCTAAGGCTAACATGAATACATTTTTGATTATTTGAAGACTCTTGTAACAAAAAGACGAGACGACTTTACCAAAATAGGCGTGAAACCCACAATTTGGTAAACGGGGTAAACGACTCTCATTCTACCTTTAACTATTTTTGGCACGAAATTTCACCATTAAGCTAGGAGTGAAATCCACAACTTAATGGTAATTTCCATTTCAACTCTAGTGGACCCTCGTCAAAGTGTCGAAATTATATTTTGACCCGACGAGTACCAACCACATTTAGGGTACGAAATCGTCAAGTTAGGGGTGAAACCCGCATCTCGTCGATTAAGTCCCATTCCTCAATTTTTGATCTCGCCAAAGTCCCAATTGTTTCAATCGATTAGAGACGCATAGTAACTGGAAGGGTAAGATACCGTTAATCGCTTCTTGACGAGAGTATCTTACCTATAGGCCAAAGCACGATTTCTCTAATTCGAAAAGACTTTCGACCCACTTTGGAATAGTCGACATTTCTCTACTCGAAACAATCTAATGTTTTATTTGAGCCTCTCTTTTATGTATCTCAACTTATATGTGATTTTATACTTGAACGTTCATTCATTTCAAACTTTTTACTCATTTCGCACGTTTATCGCAATAAAAAACAATAATAATTTCTCGTGAACAAACTAAATTTACGATGCTTTCATTATCCATCTTATGATATGTGAAATTCATGTTATGCCATGCGAAATTCATGATTATGCTATATGAGACGTTTGAACCTTTTATGCTATGTGAATCAATTTGAACCCGTTATGCTATGTGACACTTTATGCTATGTGATTCATTTCATGAAAACGATTTTCTTTAAACAAACATTATGATCAAGTCTCACCCTTTTCGTTCTTTTGAATCCTAGATGTCTTCTCATCTCTCCAACTCGACTAAGAAGTCAAAGACCAGCTCTCAAAAGAAGATGATGGCATTCATTGCCAATCATATTGCGCGTATCGTCCCTAAGATCGTCACTGAGATTCGAGCTTCTGATACTCCAAACTCCTCCGTTGATTCAAAGGTTGAACCACGCAAGCCTGTGTCGTTTAACTACAAGCACTTTTCATCTTGCAACCCCAAACCATTCACTGGTAATGATGGGGTGACCGCTATGCTTGAGTGGTTTGATAGCATAGAAGTCACGTTCATCAACAGTGAATGCCCCAAAGAGCTCAAAAGGCATAGTGCGACTGGGGTATTCCAAGCCCGAGCTCTCGAATGGTGGACAAACGAAAGGAATCTTCGTTCTAACGAAGTTGCTTATGCCCTGCCTTGGGAGGAAGTTAAGACAATGATGATGGAAGAATTTTGCCCGCCGCATGAGCAACAAAGGTTGGAAGAAGAATTATGGGCTTTAAAACAAGTTGATGATGATAACCAACCCTATACTACCCGCTTCAAACAACTTAGCTTCATTGTTCCCCATCTCGTCTTGACCACCGACCGTAAGATAAGGAAATACATCAATGGGTTACCTCCTGGCATGCGTGATTCGATCGAGGCAGCCAAACTCAACAATATCGAAGCCGTTTACCGTTTGGCCGCTTCCCTGAACAACAATCGCATTCGCGATAAACAAGCTGCAAAACCTGTTACTTCTAAACCAGCCAACCAAATTACCCAATAGTCAAGTGGCAATAGGGGGAAGAAGCGAAAGCATCAGAACCCTGTTTGCAATGCGATTGTACCAGCTGCAAACCCAAACCCTGTTGCTCCCGTTAACACTCTAAAGTCGTACGTCGGACCTCATCCCAAGTGCACCACTTGTAACTATCATCACCCGACCAATGTTAATTGTCGCCACTGCTCCATTTGTAACCGTTATGGGCACAATACCACTCACTGTCGTAACAATCCACAACCGCAAGCCCAACAAGCTCAACCCGCTCCTCAAAACGTCAAACCAGTCAGAGCTTGTTTCAAACGTGGGGACACCAATCATCTTCGTCCTCAATGCCCGCAATGGAACCAAGAGCAACAACAACCTGCTAGAGGTTGAGCCTTCAACATTAATGCGAACCAAGCACACAACGACAATGAAGTTGTTAATGGTACGTTTCTTGTTAACAACCTTTATGCTTCATTGTTATTTGATACTGGTGCGGACAAAAGCTTTGTGTCCGTTGAATTTGAACCTTTGTTCAATGTTACACGCTCAAAACGGCCTAAGTCGTTCTCTGTCGAAGTTGCCAATGGCAAATCCGTTTTAGTCGATTCCGCCCTTCGTGATTGTCTTCTCACTCTTAACGATCATACCTTCACTATCGACCTTATACCCATGCAATTGGGTAGTTTCGACATCATCGTAGGCATGGATTGGCTTCGTGAAAACCATACTGAAATTGCTTGATATGAGAAGTATGTTCGTCTACCTCTTCCATCTGGTGACACTTTGCGTGTCTATGGAGACCGACCTTAAAAAGGACTAAGGTTAATGTCCTGCACACAAGCGAACAAATATTTACGTGAACCATACTTTGCCTTTTTATCCCACATTGTGGAAGAAAAGGGCAAGGGAAAGAGCACAAATGATGTTCCAGTGGTGCGCGACTTCCCTGACGTCTTTCCTGAAGATTTACCTGGTCCTCCTCCACCTCGATCTGTCGATTTTCGTATTGACCTCGTACCTGGTTCGACTCCTGTTGCAAAAGCTTCGTACCGTCTTGCACCTTCTGAAATGCAAGAATTATCTAGTCAACTCAAAGAACTTCTCGAGAAGGGATTCATTCGTCCAAGTACCTCACCTTGGGGTGCTCCTGTGTTTTTTGTCAAGAAGAAGGACGGCTCGTTTCGCATGTGTATCGACTATCGTATAACAACCCTCCAAAATTACTTTCGACACCCATAATATACTTAAAATATCCCTATATGTCTTAAAACATACCCCGTATGCGAAAGCCGAGCCCCAAAATACCATATATAATTTAAAATAAAATAAAAACCAGAATTTAGTGTCACTCGCGGGCCGCGAAGACTTACCCTTCGGGCTACGCAGGGCGCGACAGATAGGTGATCAGGCTGCACCCGGTGCTGCCACGTGTCAGGCTGTGTGTCGAACCTATAGTGCTGACCAGTCATAGCTAGGCCCTACTCACCCTAGGTCGCGGGTCGCGAAGGACCCCTGTGTGGTCTACGCGGGGCACGAGGGATGGCTGATCAGGCACTATAAATAGATGGCTTCGGCCATCAGTTGAAATCGTTCAAAAATCTCTCTCTCTCTCTCTCTCAAATTTCTATAGTATAGGCACTATTCCTGGGCATAATACCCCCCTAAATAGCGAAGTTCTGCCTCGTTGTAAGTATCATAACCCCGTTTACGTATTAGATATGATGCCCGATTGATCCAGGGTTCCGTAACGGTTGTCGTGGTTCTGCCCGACGTAGTCGTTGGAATACTGTCTCGGGGAGGGTATTACTAATGTAAATATTGGGTTGTTATACTAACGCGTGTGCATTTGTGTAATTAATAGATAATCACCAGGAAATCCTTAAGGAAAACCCTAAGACAGCAATGTGAGTAATCTCCTTTTTGCAAACTGTTTTTACAAAACCTCAATTAATTTATAATATATTAAATCGTGATTGAGTATTTGTATTCTACAATTATCGTCGGTATGTTGGGGTTTTGTATACAAAATTTGTTACTACATTGTGAGTAGTAACGTGACCACAAGTCAGGTTGACAGTACCGTGGGTGGTAATTAAAGTAGATGGAAACAAATGTAATTGTGAGATCGCCCTCAATACTGTAAAAATGGTTTTACCTGTCTTGATTAAACAGGGATTCACTCACCAGTATTTCCCACTGACAAAATGTTTTTAAACGCATTTCAGGTAACAAAATGTGAAAGCCAAATAGAAGCCAGCTGGACAGCACTGAAGGCTTGGAAAAGTGGCTATAAAAGTTACCTAAATAAAGAGATGTTTTGTTTCAATAAAATATGGTTTATCCCTATGAACATGTGTGTAATGAAAACTTGGGATTTTCCCATGCGTTTGATATTATAAAAGCGTGGTATTTACTCTAATAAAATATTTCCTAACTACGATCCTGATGTAAATTCCATTGCCAAACTGATAAACACCGATACCACTAAAACTGGCCGTGGCCGCTCGTTCCCAGGGTATTAGGGGATGGGGGTTGCAACAGAAGGTGGTATCAGAGCTACAGCCACTAATTTCTGCCAAAGAAGTGTTCTGCTGACATTGAAACTATCAATTCTGTTAGGAAATAATCAATAAGATTATGTGTATATGTGTCAATTATTATTTTGTGTTATTTGACAATTTGTTAGTTTACAGCATGAGTGACCAAGGACCTTCAGACGCTTACCGTCAGTTGTCCAGCTTCCCTAGGAACGAAGGCACCTCTTCACAGCCTACCCTCTCAGGGTATTCGGCTGACAATGAAGATGGGATATTCGTGTTCAAAGCCCAATCTAAAGAGCCATTCCCTCCCAAGAAGAGAGGATGGTTCAGTAGAGGAGCGCATGAACGTAGGAAAAGGATGAAAAAATTACAACAGCAGCGAGCCTTAGCAGCCATTAAGAGAGAAACAGATGCTCACACCCAGGATATGCTCAATAGAAGTCTAGCAAATTTTCATATCTTAACAAATACAACTGCCGACCCTAATCTAGAGCAACTCATAGCACCCCAACCTTTACCACTATTCCCCACACAACCCATGGACATTGAACTAAACCCAGCCGAAATTCCTAGGGTATCTGCACCCCCTCCTCTAGATTATGACTCATGGTTTAACGACCACATGGACTACCAGCCACTTTACCCAATGAGGAGCCCATGCAAGATCTAGTAGGACCCTACCCAGACCTTGACCCTCTAGACCCCTATTACGATAATGACCAATACATCAGGGAGATTCTAGAGAATCCATACCCTCAGGAAGAACAGATGCCCCAGTTCCCAGACCCAATACCAACACCTGTACCACCCATGAGCACTGAGAATGTGCAAGAACTCCGAACCTTTGGTGAGGAGATTTTAGAAGGGAGTGAAAGGATGAGACAAATAGGGGAACGACTAGTCTGGAAATATGACGAGCGTAATATGGAATGTTGGATGAACCCCTGTCATTAATAATAATAAATATATATATACATATATATACATATATATATATATGTGTGTGTGTGTTTGAAAAAAATATCTTATATATAATAATAATAATAATAATAATAATAATAATAGATTGTAGTATAGACCATCTTGTGGTTAGTGATGCATAATAGTATTGTAATTTTAAATTTCAGTTCCAGTTTGTACTAGAAGCATAATATATAAAATAGAGTAAATCGCAATGTTCGACGATTTTGATCAATATGCGTGTTGTGTAATCGTTTGCATTAAATATTATTTTGTGATATTAATAATTTAATATGTGGTAAATGTTTAAAATTCAGATGGACAACGAAGTGAACCAGGAAAACCAGAATAACGATAACCAGAATAACAATAATAACGGAAACCAAGTGGATAATAGTGTCATCCAACACATAGTGGCACAAGGAATTATAGATGCAATGCCATATATTATCCAAACGGTTATGGAAGCTGATAATAAAAGTAATCATGGCAGTAAACAACCTACTGAACCAGAACACAGTGTAAACAATGGACCCATACTTCAAGTGTCCATTCCCAAAAGAAGAAGAACCATGTCTTATGGTTGTTCTTATAAAGAATTCTGGTCTTGTAAACTGTAACAACTCTCATCAAAAGTTATATTTATTTAATTAAATTGTCCAATAGGAAACCCTAATTAAGAAACCCAAGTGATTCTGAACAAACCCTAAATTTTTCTAAGGGGGGGGGGGGTAAAACCTAGTTATAGTTATCTACTGAAAACGCTGTCAAAAATGAGAATTTACGAAATGTCGACTCAGCAGGCCTATACTAGTGACAAGGCTACTCTAGGGTAGATGGGTACCCCAGGCGAGTCACGACAGAATCCAGGACATCTTCCGCGACACGCGGGAGATGTCAATTTCAGGTATAAATACAGTGGCTTGGGACTTGATTTCTGGCTTCAGTTCGACGTTAAAACTCTTTACGTACACAAAGTTAGACACTGTTTACTACAAAAACACACACTGATCACGAAGTGCTGCCACAATTCAGGGTAATAACTCGATCGCTGCTACGATTCAATGCCCGATCGATTAAACTATCCAATGGATGTTTAAGTGCTGCCCACATTAGGGTTTATGCTTTGTCATTCGTCGTTAAATCGATGGATGTTTAAGTATCGCACTTTGTCATTTGTTGTGAAGGTTTTAATCTCGTGAGTTATCGTAAATGCTGTATTAAGTCACTAACCTAGTTTGTGTGCCTGATTATTTAAACTAGGTTATCAAGGCCAATCAGTAGAATAAGCTCTGTTAAATCTGCAATGTGAGTCATTCTCTTTTTATCAAATTACTTTACAAAAGCATGTTTATTTTCAAAGGTTATAATTACAGGGATTAAGTCTATGTAATCTGAAATTACTGCCAGTATGTGGGGGGATGTGCACATAGCTACTAATTATTTATTACTTGTGGGTGAACGGACCCAGCAAGTGATATGTCCACAGTCACAAGTCCGGTCAAGTGACAACTGGGTCAGTTAATTAAAAAGATAGAGACATTGTAATCGCTCTTAATACTGTAAAATATAACAAACAGGTCGTTTTATGCAAATAGAATGATTCACTCAGTATTTCCCGCTGACAAAACCTTTTTCAAACATGTTTCAGGTGATCTGTTGTGATACAGAAAAAGTGCCGTGAAGCACTATCAGCTTAAGGAAGTGGCTCAGTATAAAATAAAGAAACATGTTTTGTAAAATAAAAGATTTCTTCGTGAAATCTCAATATTGTAAATTACCGGGTTTTATCTCGAATTGTGAAATAAAATAATCGGGAAATATTTCAGTTTTAAAAAGATCCTGAAGAAACTTCCGCTGTTAATTAAAATATCACGGGATTTCTGTCCCACGGCTCCTGAAACGGGTCAAACCGGGTCGGGGGCCGTGACAGAAATAAGGTGGTATCAGAGCCACTGATCTAAGCCTATTAAGTATTTTTACTGATTGCCAATTATGTGATTATGTGTTTTATTAACTGATTATTTGTTAATTACAGTATGGGTAAACAAAAGCTGTCAAATATCTATCTTAAACTAGATAGGTCATCCAACGAGAAGGGAAGTTCATCCCAAACAAAACCTTATGTGATTCCTGAAGAAGGAATATTTGTGAAAAAGGCACATTACGAGAAACCACTTTCTCCTAATAAAAGAAGTTTGATTATTAGGAAAAGTCAAGAGGAAATAAAGAAAAACCGAGAAAAGAAAGTTAAACAAGAAACCCAGGATTTAATCAATAAATCACCTTGGGAGGACAAATTAGATGAGAAATGGGCAAATCTTTATATGCTAGCCACAGTAGCAGAAAATGCAAATCTCTAAATACTCAAAAGTTTTAGCACTTTTATTTCCCAAAAACCTTATTTAGTAAATAAATAAGTTACAGTAAATCGTAGTATAATTTACTTGTCAGTTGTTTTATGTATGCAATAATATTTATGGGTTATCTATAAAATTTTGTTATTTTAACATTTGGTATGTATTTTGCATATATGCTAAACAGCATGAATGAGATATCAGAAGGTTTAGAAAATCTTAACCTCTATCCCGTTAAGATAGAAGTTTCCAAGGAATTCACTGGTTACTTCGCTGATAAAGAAGAACCCATGGAATTTCAATCCAAACCACTGACAAAACCTAAACCCAAGAAAAGAAGCAGATTTGTGGGCTGGAGGCGTGTACGAAGGAAAAAGCCAGCAACAAGAAAGGTTACCAAAACTGAAGAATAAAAAGACAAAGGAAAAGGGGTAGAAATTGAGGAAAATGTTAATCAAGTAGAGATAGAAGCTGAGAAGAGTTTTAAACAAACAGAAAGAGAAATCGGAGAAAGTTCTAGACAGAAACAGAAAATGACTCCCTGGGAAGTTTTAGATCATAAATTAGTAACGAGTGACCTCATCGGACCTGCCGATGGAAACCTTGAACCAGCTAATCCAAACATTATATTTACTGAAGAAGATCTTTTTAGCTACCCACTAGAAGTTCCAATTCCAATCAATCTGGAACCTGCTATTCCAGATCCTATTGTCCAACCTCAACCATTACCAGTAGAATTAGATGAATGGTGGACAACTGATTGGCAATACCAAAATCTTTTAAACAACCCTGATACATTTTTCCCACAAGTTGACCTAGAACCTCCACTATACCCAACTATTAGCCCGGAGAATCTGACTGAACTTCGCCTCTGGGGCGAAGAGTTAATTGATGCAGGAAATCGGATTAGGGATGTGGGAGAAAGAGTTACTTGGAAGTATGACGAAAGGGAGCGTCGTTTTTAAGAAATTAGCTAACCAGATAATGAGAGTTTACAGGAATATTTGTTAATAAATAATCATAATAACTAGTATGTATAATAACTTAACAATAAAACGGTGTATGATAATCGTGTGTACGAGGCATAATATAATATATAGAAATGAAACTTGTGAAATCGATAATTTTTGGTTATACATGTTAATGTGATTAGGTGCAAACTGTTTTATTATATTTGTATTTCTACTAATTATTTATATAAAATTAATTATCAGATGGCAAACATTGGTAACGAACCAGTAAATGAGGTTAATCAGTCTGAGCAACATCCAGGAGATCAATATATGACTAGGCAAGATATCGAAAATATTGTTGCTCAAGGGATAGCCAATGCTATTCCAGCCATAGTTGCTGCTGTAAAGAATCCAATCGAACCACAACAAATCGTTCCTAGTAAACGTATTTCTGAAGATAACTTCAGTAATAGTGTAAACGGAGGCAATGATCATGTCAATCATAATGCAGAACCACATCAAGCTCCATTTCCTAAGAAATTGAAAACTGCAACGCCTGGTTGCACTTTCAAAGAATTCCTTGCTTGTAAACCTACGGAATTTGCAGGCAATGAAGGAGCAACTGCATCACTGCGTTGGTTAGAGAAAACTGAAGCAGTAATTGCAACAAGTAAATGTGCTAAAGATGATCAGGTCATGTACGCATCAAATCTTTTCAAGGAAGGAGCACTCGAATGGTGGAACACTGTGTTACAAGCCAAAGGAAGATCAATGGCGTATTCCCTGAACTGGGAAGAATTTAAAAGTTTGGTAGAAAGAAAATTATGTCCCGAGTATGAAAAGGAACAAATGATAAATAAGTTCCTAAATCATCGGATGATGGGGGTAGATTGTCGCGGTTATACTTCGAAATTCTTTGAATATGCTAGAGTGGTACCAACACTGGCTTCGCCAGAACCGGTACTCATTTCTCGCTACATTTGGGGACTAATTAACGAAATCCGTAATATCGTTAAAGCTGCGAGACCTCGCACTATTGACGATGCTGTGGAATTAGCTAATACCCTAACCGATGAACTAGTACGCACACAAGATGAAAACAGAAAGAAGGAACTGGCTTATAAAATTACCCAAGGATTTCGTACGGGTAATAATAACAGCTTCAAGAGAAAAGGAACAGGGCAATCTTCAACTTTGTCGTTCTGTCAAAATTGCAAAAAGAAACATTTTGGAAAATGCAAAGTATATTGCAATTTTTGCAAAACTGTAGGGCATCGTGAAGAAAATTGCAGGAAGAAATCCATAATTTATTACAATTGTGGAGAGGCAGGACATTTCAAAACAGAATGTCCTAAATTAATCAAACCAGCAGACAACAAAACCAAGGCGACCGACGGAACTATTAAGAAGAATGCCAGGGCATTCCAGCTAACCACTCAAGAAGCAGAACTCATCCCAGATGTGATAGCGGGTACTTTCTTAGTTCACAACATTTATGCCAAAATATTATTTGACTCTGGTGCAAACCAAAGTTTTATAAATACTTCATTCTGCCAAGCTCTTAATTTACCTTTAACCAATATTAGGCAGATTTTTACAGTTGAAACGGCAGACGGAAATTCAGTTAAAATAGATAAAGTTTTGCAAGAAGAAAATATAGAATTTTTAGGACATAAATTCTCTGCAAAACTATTGCCGATGAAGTTAGCTGAATTTGATGTTGTATTAGGAATGGATTGGTTAGTAGCCAACCATGCTCGAATATTTTGTGATCAGAATTCCATAGAAATTCAATCACCCACTGGAGAAGTAATTAGGATTACAGGAGATAAACCACGTAAGCCCATGAAGTTCATATCAGTAATGAAAGTTGCTAATTATGAATGAAAACAAGGAATAGTATATATGATTTCAGTAATCATTAGTACTAAGGGTAAAGAACTTAAGGAAATTCCTGTAGTTTCAGAATATCCAGATATATTCCCAGAAGATTTACCGGGATTACCTCCAGATAGGGAAGTAGAATTTAGGATTCATCTAATTCCAGGAACTACACCGATAGCCAAGACACCTTATCGGTTAGCACCTACAGAAATGTTAGAACTGAAAAAGCAATTAGATGAATTACTAAGTAAAGGATTCATACAACCTAGCTCATCCCCTTGGGGAGCGCCAGTGTTGTTTGTGAAGAAAAAGGATAGTTCAATGAGAATGTGTATCGATTATAGAGAATTGAATAAGGTTACAATTAAGAATCGATACCCATTACCTAGGATTGATGATCTATTTGATCAACTTCAGGGGGCTAGATATTTTTCTAAGATAGATTTACGCTCCGGATATCATCAATTGAAGGTACAAGAAGAGGACATACCTAAGACTGCTTTCAGAACTAGGTATGGTCATTATGAGTTTACAGTCATGCCCTTTGGGTTAACAAATGCACCTGCTGCATTCATGGACATGATGAATAGGATCTGTAAACCATATTTGGATAAATTTGTAATTGTCTTCATAGACGATATACTTATTTATTCCAAAAGTCAGATAGAGCATTGTGAACACCTTCATGCACTCTTAACTTTGTTAAGAAAAGAAAAGCTTTATGCCAAATTCTCGAAGTGTGAATTTTGGTTACAAGAAGTTCAATTCTCGAAGTGTGAATTTTGGTTACAAGAGACGACTGATAAGATTACTCAAATCAAGGAAAGACTAAAGACGGCTCGAGATCGCCAGAAGAGTTATGCAGACAATAGATGCAAGCCGCTAGAATTCCAAGTCGGAGACAGAGTACTATTAAAAGTTTCTCCTTGGAAAGGAGTTGTTAGATTTGGTAAGAAAGGAAAGCTAAGTCCAAGGTACGTAGGACCATTTACAGTGATCCAATGTATAGGACCAGTTGCTTATCGTTTACAACTACCAGAAGAATTAGCTGGAGTACATGATGTATTTCATGTATCCAATCTCAAGAAATGCTTATCAGATGAATCACTGGTAGTACCTCTTCAAGATATAGAGGTAAACGAAAAGCTGAAATTTGTTGAGAAACCTCTTCAAATTGAGGATCGAAAGATCAAGTTTCTCAAACACAAGCGACTAGTTTTAGTCAAAGTCAGATGGGATTCAAAGAGAGGAGCTGAATATACTTGGGAGCTGGAATCAGAAATGAAGCGAAAGTATCCTCACTTATTCCAGTAAATCTCGAGGACGAGATTTTTTATTAAGGTAGGGAGATTGTAACAACTCTCATCAAAAGTTATATTTATTTAATTAAATTGTCCAATAGGAAACCCTAATTAAGAAACCCAAGTGATTCTGAACAAACCCTAAATTTTTCAGAACATTGGGAATCAGGATTAGGGCCCCTAAAACTAAGGGGGGGTAAAACCTAGTTATAGTTATCTATTGAAAACGCTGTCAAAAATGAGAATTTACGAAATGTCGACTTAGCAGGCCTATACTAGTGACAAGGCTACTCTAGGGTAGATGGGTACCCCAGGCGAGTCGCGACAGAATCCAGGACATCTTTCACGACACGCGGGAGATGTCAATTTCAGGTATAAATACAGGGGCTTGGGACTTGATTTCTGGCTTCAGTTCGACGTTAAAACTCTTTACGTACACAAAGTTAGACACTGTTTACTACAAAAACACACACTGATCACGAAGTGCTGCCACAATTCAGGGTAATAACTCGATCGCTGCTACGATTCAATGTCCGATCGATTAAACTATCCAATGGATGTTTAAGTGCTGCCCACATTAGGGTTTATGCTTTGTCATTCGTCGTTAAATCGATGGATGTTTAAGTATCGCACTTTGTCATTCGTTGTGAACGTTTTAATCTCGTGAGTTATCGTAAATGTTGTATTAAGTTACTAACCTAGTTTGTGTGCCTGATTATTTAAACTAGGTTATCAAGGCTAATCAGTAGAATAAGCTCTGTTAAATCTGCAATGTGAGTCATTCTCTTTTTATCAAATTACTTTACAAAAGCATGTTTATTTTCAAAGGTTATAATTACAGGGATTAAGTCTATGTAATCTGAAATTACTGCCAGTATGTGGGGGGATGCGCACATAGCTACTAATTATTTATCACTTGTGGGTGAACGGACCCAGCAAGTGATATGTCCACAGTCACAAGTCCGGTCAAGTGACAATTGGGTCAGTTAATTAAAAAGATAGAGACATTGTAATCGCTCTTAATACTGTAAAATATAACAAACAGGTCGTTTTATGCAAATAGAATGATTCACTCAGTATTTCCCGCTGACAAAACCTTTTTCAAACATGTTTCAGGTGATCTGTTGTGATACAGAAAAAGTGCCGTGAAGCACTATCAGCTTAAGGAAGTGGCTCAGTATAAAATAAAGAAACATGTTTTGTAAAATAAAAGATTTCTTCGTGAAATCTCAATATTGTAAATTACCGGGTTTTATCCCGAATTGTGAAATAAAATAATCGGGAAATATTTCAGTTTTAAAAAGATCCTGAAGAAACTTCCGCTGTTAATTAAAATACCACGGGATTTCTGTCCCACGGCTCCTGAAACGGGTCAAACCGGGTCGGGGGCCGTGACATAAACCAATGGAATTCTTGGGGAATGAAGGGGCCGTTGCAGCTCTACGCTGGATAGAAAAGACTGAGGTTGTCTTAAAAATAAGCAAGTGTGCGGAAGAGGATAAGATAATGTTCGCTTCCAATCTGTTTAAAAACTCAGCCTTAGAATGGTGGAACACTGTCCTCCAGTCTAGAGGAAGTGACCGAGTCTACATTATGGAATGGGAGGAATTTAAGAACATGGTAGAAAGGAAATTATGCCCTCCCAATGAAAAGGAACAGATAGCAAATAAGTTCTTAAATCTTAGAATGACTGGAGTGGATAGTAAGGGTTACACTACGTTATTCTTTGAATATGCTAGAATAGTGCCGACCCTTGCATCACCTGAACCAATATTAATTTCCCGTTACATATGGTAGCTAGACCTCAAACCATAGAAGAAGCTGTAGAACTAGCAAACACCTTGACTGATGAGTTAGTACGTACACGAGAAGAGGACCAGAGGAGAAACTTAGCTCAAAGGCTTACCCAAGAATTTCGTTATGGAAATTCCAACCGTGGGAAAAATGTAGGTTCTACCTCTGCACCTTATTGTAAGGCATGCAAGATGAAGCATTCAGGAAGATGCTCCACCTACTGTAATTTCTGCAAACTACCGGGACACAAGGAAGAAGATTGTAGGAAGAAACCTAATAATGGAATGTGCTTCAACTGTGGAGAAAAGGGTCACATCAAACCGAACTGTCCAAAACTAGCTCCAGCTATGGGCAACAAGACTACTAAAGATGCTAGAGCATTTGTTTTGACTGCAGAAGAAGCCAAGATGATCCCGGACATGATAGCCGGTACGTTTTTAGTTAATGATGTTTTTGCTAAAGTATTATTTGACTCTGGTGCGAACCAAAGTTTTATTAATACTTCATTTTGCAAACTTCTCAATCAACCATTAACTAAACTTCCACAAGAATGTCTAGTAGAGATAACAAACGGGGAAACCATTAAGATTTCTGAAATCTTGCAGGAAGCAAGAATAGAATTTCCAAATCAAAAGTTCATTGCAAACCTTTATCCAATGAAACTAGCAGGATTTGAAGTTGTATTAGGAATGGATTGGTTAGTGGCCAATAAAGCCAATATTCTATGTGATCAAAAGTCAATCCAAGTAAATTCACCAAGAGGTGAAAAGATCACAATTAAAGGAGATAAGCCATCTAGATCCACAAAATTTATCTCTGTGATGAAAACAGTCAGTTATGCTAGAAAAGGATCATTAGTGTATTTGATTTCTATAATCATTAACACTAAAGGAAAAGAACTGAAAGATATTCCTGTAGTATCTTAGTTTCCAGATGTGTTTCCCAAAAAATTACCAGGACTACCGCCAGACAGAGAAGTCGAATTCAGAATCCACCTGCTACCAGGGACAGCACCAATTGCCAAAGCATCTTATCGTTTGGCACCCGCCGAAATGCAGGAACTGAAGAAGCAATTAGACGAATTATTGGAGAAGGGATTCATACAGCCAAGTTCATCGCCATGGGGAGCACCAATATTGTTTGTTAAAAAGAAAGACGGATCAATGCGTATGTGCATTGATTACCGTGAATTGAACAAAGTCACGATTAAAAATCGGTATCCATTACCAAGAATCGATGATCTATTCGATCAATTGCAAGGAGCTCGATTTTTCTCTAAGATCGATTTACGCTCAGGATACCATCAATTAAAGGTACATGAAGAGGATATTCCTAAGACCGCTTTCAGAACAAGGTATGGCCATTATGAATTTACTGTCATGCCATTTGGTTTAACCAATGCCCCAGCTGCATTTATGGACATGATGAACCGAATATGTAAGCCATATTTGGATAAATTCATAATTGTCTTCATAGATGATATTCTCATTTACTCTAATAGTAAAGAGGAACATGCAGCGCATCTGCATGCACTCCTAAATTTGTTAAGAAAAGAAAAGCTTTATGCGAAGTTTTCTAAATGCGAGTTTTGGTTAGAACAAGTACAGTTTCTTGGACATTTAGTTATCCATGAAGGAATTCATGTGGATCCCACAAAGTTTGAGGCAATTACCAAATGGAAAACCCCTGAGTCGCCAACCGAGGTTAGAAGTTTCTTAGGATTAGCCGGTTATTATATAAGATTTATTTGAGATTTTTCTAGAATAGCCATTCCCTTAACTAAGCTAACCTGTAAATTTGTTAAGTTTGAATGGGGACCAAAACAAGAAGAAGTCTTTAGAATTCTTAAGCAAAGACTAACCAAAGCACCCATACTAGCATTACCAGAAGGAACTGAAGACTTTATAGTCTATTGTGACGCTTCTAAATTAGGTTATGGATGTGTATTAATGCAACGTCAAAAGGATATAGCTTACGCATCTAGACAACTTAAGAATCATGAAGAAAATTAATCAACCTATGATCTAGAACTAGGAGCTATAATTTTTGCCCTGAAAATTTGGAGACATTACCTCTACGGTAGTAAATTTACTGTCTTCACTGATCATAAGAGTTTAAGGTATGTTTTCGGGCAAAAGGAGTTGAATATGAGACAAAGACGCTAGATGGAAATTCTTAGTGATTATGATTGTAATGTCCAGTATCATGCAGGAAAGGCTAACGTAGTAGCCAATGCTTTAAGTCGAAAATATCACGAAAAGGAAAAAAGAGTATGTTCTCTTAAATTAAATCTACAAGTAGATTTAAATGAACAGATCAGGAAAGCACAAGAATCAGTAATCAAGGATGATACTGAAAAGTTAAAAGGAATGATTTAAGAATTAGAACAGGGAACAGATGGAATATGTAGTTTCCATAAGAAAAGGATGTGGATACCTAAATTAGGAAATCTACGCCACCGTATATTAGAAGAAGCCCATAAGTCTAAGTATACGATGCATCCTGGAAGTGATAAGATGTATCAGGACTTAAGAAAGAATTTCTGGTGGATAGGAATGAAGAAAGATATAGCAGCTTATGTTGCCAAGTGTTTAACCTGTTCACAGGTCAAAGCTGAACATCAGAAACCCTCAGGTTTATTACAGCAGTTAAAAATGCTGGTATGGAAGTGGGAATTGATAACAATGGATTTTGTTACCAAATTGCCCAAAACAAGAAAAGGTAATGATACAATTTGGGTAATTGTAGACAGGCTAACTAAGTCAGCTTATTTCCTACCAATGAAGGAAACTTTCAGTATGGAACAATTAGCTAAGTTATATGTAAATGAAATAGTTTCATTACATGGAATTCGTTTATCAATTGTTTCTGATAGAGATAGCCGTTTTACCTCTCATTTTTGGACAAGTTTCCAAAAAGCAATGGGAACCAAGCTAAATCTAAACACAGCTTACCATCCTCAAACGGACGGACAAAGCGAAAGGAGAATTCTGACAATGAAAGATATGCTTAGAGCTTGTGTAATTGATTTCGGAGGTAATTGGGACGATCACTTACCATTAATAGAATTCTCTTATAATAACAGCTATTACACAAGTATCAATGCTGCACCATTCGAAGCACTTTACGGACGAAAGTGCCGAACTCCAGTCAGTTGGGCAGAAATCAGAGAAAAGCAACTATCTGGATCTGAAATAGTGCAAGAAACAACCTACAAGATCATTCAAGTCAAGGAACGATTAAAAGCAGCACGTGATCGACAGAAGAGTTACACTGATAATAGACGAAAACCACTGGTATTTCAGATAGGAGACAAGGTGTTATTGAAAGTTTCTCCTTGGAAAGGAGTGGTAAGATTCATCAAAAGGGGATAGCTAAGCCCCAGGTATATTGGACCTTTTGAAATTATTAGAAAAATAGGACCTGTAGCCTATTAGCTACAACTGCCAGAGGAAATGGCAGGAATACATGATTTATTTCATATAAGTAATCTCAAGAAATGCTTAGCTGATGAATCACTAGTAGTGCCTCTTAAAGATATAGAGGTAAATGAAAAGCTTAAGTTTGTAGAAAAGCCACTACAAATTGAAGACAGGAAAGTAAAAAATCTCAAACACAAGAGATTAGTTCTGGTCAAAGTGAAATGGGATTCCAAACGAGGACCAGAATACACTTGGGAGCTTGAATCAGAGATGCAAAGGAAATATCCACATTTATTCCAGTAGACCTCGAGGACGAGTTCTAAAACAAGGTGGGGAGGATATAACAACCCTCCTAAATTACTTTCGACACCCTTAATATACTTAAAATATCCTTATATGTCTTAAAACACACCCCGTATGCGAAAGTCGAGCCCCAAAATACCATATATAATTTAAAATAAAATAAAAACCAGAATTTAGTGTCACTCGCGGGCCGCAAAGACTTACTCTTCGGGCTACGCGGGGCGCGACAGATAGTTGATCAGGTTGCACCCGGTGCTGCCACGTGTCAGGCTGTGTGTCGAACCTATAGTGCTGACCAGTCATAGCTAGACCCTATCACCCTAGGTCGCGGGCCGCGAAGGACCCCTATGTGGTCTATGCGGGGCCCGAGGGATGGCTGATCAGGCACTATAAATAGATGGCTTCGGCCATCAGTTGAAATCGTTCAAAAATCTCTTTCTCTCAAATTTCTATAGTATAGGCACTATTCCCGGGCATAATACCCCCTAAATAGAGAAGTTCTGCCTCGTTGTAAGTATCATAACCCCCGGTTACATATTAGATACGCTGCCCGATTGATCCAGGGTTCCGTAACGGCTGTCGTGGTTCTGACCGACGTAGTCGTTGGAATACCGTCTCGGGGAGGGTATTACTAATGTAAATATTGGGTTATTATACTAACGCGTGTGCATTTGTGTAATTAATAGATAATCACCAGGAAATCCTTAAGGAAAACCCTAAGACAGCAATGTGAGTAATCTCCTTTTTGCAAACTGTTTTTACAAAACCTCAATTAATTTATAATACATTAAACAGTGATTGAGTATTTGTATTCTACAATTATCGTTGGTATGTTGGGGGTTTGTATACAAAATTTGTTACTACATTGTGAGTAGTAACATGACCACAAGTCGGGTTGACAGTACCGTGGGTGGTAATGAAAGTAGATGGAAACAAATGTAATTGCGAGATCGCCCTCAATACTGTAAAAATGGTTTTACCTGTCTTGATTAAACTGGGATTCACTCACCAGTATTTCCCACGGACAAAATGTTTTTAAACGCGTTTCAGGTAACAAAGTGTGAAAGCCAAATAGAAGCCAGCTGGACAGCACTGAAGGCTTGGAAAAGTGGCTATAAAAGTTACCTAAATAAAGAGATGTTTTGTTTCAATAAAATAGGGTTTATCCCTATGAACATGTGTGTAATGAAAACTTGGGATTTTCCCATGCGTTTGATATTATAAAAGCGTGGTATTTACTCTGATAAAATATTTCCTAACTACGATCCTGATGTAAATTCCGTTGCCAAACTGATAAACACCGATACCACTAAAACTGACCGCGGCCGCTCGTTCCTAGGGTATTAGGGGACGGGGGTTGCGACATATCGTGAGCTTAATAAACTCACAATGAAGAATCATTATCCTCTTCCGCGAATCGACGATCTTTTTGATCAACTTCAAGGCGCTACTTGCTTCTCCAAGATCGATCTTCGATCTGGTTATCACCAGCTTCGTGTTCTCTAAGAGGACATTCCTAAAACCGCATTTTGCACTCGCTATGGACACTATGAGTTCATGGTTATGCCTTTTGGCTTGACTAATGCGCCCGCTGTGTTCATGGATCTCATGAATCGTGTTTGTAAACCTTATTTGGATCGTTTTATGATCGTCTTCATTGATGACATTCTTATTTATTCTAAATCTCAAACCGATCACGAGCATCATCTACGTCTTATACTCGAGCTTTTACGTACCGAACGTCTTTACGCGAAGTTTTCCAAATGCGAGTTCTGGATCAAAGAAGTCCAATTCCTTGGGCACGTTGTTAGTGAAAAAGGAATCCATGTTGATCCTTCCAAAATCGAAGCAGTGAAGAATTGGACCGCGCCTAGAAACCCCTCTGAAATCTGTTCCTTCTTAGGATTGGCGGGTTATTACCACTGATTCATCTCGAACTTTTCAAAGATCGCCGTTCCTCTCACTTCGTTGACTCAAAAAGAGAAACATGTTGCTTGGGGTCCTGAGCAAGAGGAATCTTTTCAAACCCTCAAGGATTTTCTTTGTAACGCTCCTATTCTCGCTCTTCCTGATGGGAACGATGACTTCGTCGTATATTGTGATGCCTCGAATCGTGGTCTTGGTTGCGTCCTCATGCAACGAGACAAAGTCATCGCTTACGCCTCTCGCCAACTCAAAATACATGAGAAAAACTATACTACCCATGACTTTAAGCTTGGCGCAGTTGTTTTTGCGTTAAAGATTTGGCGACACTACCTATATGGTACGAAGTGTGTGGTTTTCACTGACCACAAGAGCCTACAACACATCTTTAACCAGAAAGAGCTTAACATGCGGCAGCGTCGATAGGTGGAATTGCTTAATGACTACGATTGTGGGATTCGCTATCATCCTGGAAAAGCGAATGTCGTGGCCGACGCTCTTAGTCGTAAGACTCATATTAATAGTACTCGTTGTTTTCATATCTCGAGCGATCTTCACACTTGCATTCGTGAAGCATAATACCCGTCTATAAATGAAAGAACCATGTTCGTAGAAATACGTGGAGGTACTGAAGACCAACTCGTTTCAAAATCTGATGGTCTCCTATACTGTCGTGATCGCATTTGGGTACGAAATCGCGATAATCTTCGTGAACTCATAATGAACGAGGCACACAAATCCAAGTACTCAATTCATCCTGGTGCTGACAAGATGTACCATGATCTACGTACATCCTATTGGTGTCCTGGTATGAAGAGAGAAATTGCCGCTTATGTTTCTAAGTGCCTCACCTGCTCGAAAGTCAAAGCTGAGCATCAACGACCTTCTGGAATGCTTGAGTAACCTGAAATCCCTGTTTGGAAGTGGGATAGCATGGCTATGGACTTCATAACCAAACTCCCTCGCACACCTTCAGGTCATGATAGCATTTGGGTAATCATCGATCGTCTGACTAAATCAGCTCACTTTCTTCCTATTCGCGAAGACTTCAAAGTTGAGAAACTCGCTCGAATCTATACCGATGAGATTATATGTCGTCATGGTATTCCTCTCGATATCATTTCCGATCTTGATGGTCATTTCACTTCGCGTCTTTGGCAAACTTTTCAGTCTGCTATGGGTTCTCATTTGAATCTCAGTACGGCCTTTCATCCTCAAACGGATGGACAGACTGAACGTACTATCCAAACCCTAGAGGACATGCTATGTTCTTGTGTTATCGACTTTGGTGGTAGTTGGGATGTGCATTTACCATTGATCGAATTCTCGTACAACAATAGCTACCACTCCAGTATTCAAATGGCTCCTTTTAAGGCATTGTATGGTCGCAAATGCCGATCTCCTTTGAGCTGGCATGAGATTGGTGACAAACAATTTACTGGTCCTGAGATCATACAAGAAACAACGGATAAGATCCGGCAAATCCGTGATAATCTACTCAAGGCTCGTAGTCGACAAAAGAGCTATGCTGACAAGAGACGCAAACCATTGGAGTTTAACGTTGGTGACCATGTTCTACTCAAAGTATCTCCTTGGAAAGGAGTAGTTCATTTTGGTAAAAAAGGGAAAACTTGCCCCTCGCTATGTTGGTCCTTTCAAGATACTCGAAAGGATTGGCAAGGTGGTTTATCGACTCGATTTACCTCAAGAACTCAACAACGTTCATCCAACGTTTCATGTCTCAAATCTAAAGAAGTGTCTCACTGAAGAAGGACTTCAAGTTTCCCTCGAAGATCTTCAAGTCAACGAAACTACGCATTTTGTGGAAAAACCCATCGAAATCATGGATCAAGGAGTCAAGTTGTTGAGGCGCAGTAAAATTCCTATCATCAAGGTTCGATGGGAAGGAAAACGTGGCGCCGAATTCACTTGGGAACTCAAGAGTGATATGAAGACCAAGTATCCGCATCTTTTCGTTACTTCTTCCTAAATTTCGGGACGAAATTTCCTAAAGGAGATGAGACTGTAACACTCCGCATTTTTTAACTTTCTTATTTTAGCAAGGCGTGTTGTACTTTCCATATTTAGACACTTGTACCCTCTTTGTAATCTACTTTCATTCCGCTTGTAATTCGAGACTATTGATCATAATGAAAATGAAACTATTTTGTGTATTCATATTATGTGCAACTGTTAATCGGTTTCTCGTTTGAACGAAATATTATTCAAGGATTCTTGATTCTATATTTATCAACAATTGATACTTGTTAAACTAGTTGAAACTATTAAAATGAGGAGATTCGGATCCTAAATCTCGAAACTCGAAAGCTTTGTGAAACGAATAAATGTTTAAATATTTTTATTCGTTAAAAATATGGTTATTATTCAAATTATTTAAATTAACTAAAATAATTAAATTAACTAATTTTGTTATTTAAAAATTTTATTTTATAATATCTAGTTAATCTCGTTAGATACTAAAGTTAGTAAACTAACTTAGTTAGTTTAAACTATAGTGTTAGTTTTCTTTTAAAATAATATGACTTGGTTAACTGATAATTCAGGGGTCATTTGTGCAATTTCTGAAAGTGTAAAGTGCAGGGACTGGTGGTGTAATTTCTGAAAGTTAAATAAGACAAAAAAGAAAGAAATAAAAAGATATAGACCACGGGAATCGAACCCGGGTCTGCAGTCTCACAAACACACGCGCACACCAACTGAGCTGGAACTCCTTATTGTTTAAACCCAGACTTTATTTTATTTAAACACTCGGCCCGCCAACAAGCCCAGCGCGCAAACAGGCTGGTTCAGGGCTGTTTAAGCGCGAATTTGGGACTTTTTTTGAGTTTTAAACCATTTTTAACATTAATTACACAACCACTACCTAACCTAAAACTTCTCCTATAAATACCACACTAATCCTAGTCCTAAACACTTTACAAACTCATCTAAATCTCTCTCAAACCATAAAAAACGCAGCTGAGTTTCCAGATTCGAGCAGATTGCTATCTCTTCACTAAAGTGAGCATAACTCACTCAATACTTGTCTGATTTAGTCCATTCTTTTTCCTATGTGCTTGGATTGACCTTAGCTTCGATTCCATGGGTTTTTTCACAGTAAATAAGTCCCTGGAACTCCGGCAAAAAGGCTCCAAAGTTCACTGTTCATTTCTGATTTCATCTAATATTTACTAAACTTGTTCAACTTGAGTCTAACTCATCTCAAACCTATTTCCTTATGCTTATAACCACTTCTATGGTTAGTTAGTCTTAAAAACAAGGTTGAGACATTCAAAATCAGAGGTTAAACCTCATATACATTCTGTTTTGTTTAGGGTTTTTAACCCACAAGTAATATTTAAGTCCAAGACTTAATGTAGGTGTGATTATGGACTAACTTGGGTTGTCCAACATAAAATCCCCACATTACTTGATGATTTCTTATAGAGTAGTTGTTTATATTCTTGTATTACTTGCAAGTTCATGACCCTCCTTGAATGTTTTTACATCAAGTGTAGTGGTGAACAATTAGAGGTGCCTAAATGGAAGACTTCTCTTCCTACCTCCTACATGATTTTCATGAAACTTAGAGGTACCTAAATGAAGACTTCGATCTTCTATCTCATGCTTGATTTATATGATACTAGGCCCGCGCGATGCGCGGCTTTATCCAAAACCATATTATTTAATTTGAAATATAATATTTTGTACAAACGCATAAAAACCTATTAAAATCCATATATAATCTCATATTCTATAACACGTCTGTAAAGTTTAGTAATACGTAGTCTTGTACTGTTGCATAAAAAATTATGTTGATCAATATACACCGGTCGAGTAAAAAAGAAAATATCAAAATATGAACCAAATGTAATAAAATGTGAATGTATTATATGGTTGAAAATAAAGAACATTATATAAAAAAGATAAAGTCATTTATTCATGTATAACAACTAATTATAGAAATTTTATCTTAAATATATTTTCGAATCAAGTAGTAAAAGGGACTAATCATTCATCACAAATTTGAATCAAGTAAGTTTAGAGAATTAATACACAAATCATATTAAGAAATAATTTTTATAGAAAGTGCTTAAGAGCATGAATATATCCAAACACTTGCTAGTTGCTTGAACATCTTGACAATTTGAGATCATTCGGCTTCTTCTTTGTACCTAATATGAACAAAATAAATGTCACACATAATAAATCTAGTCATATAAAAGAATTGAATTTATAATTCTAATAAATCTATGAAATGAAAGGTAAATGAATAAAAAAAAAAATTAAATGTTCCAAGGACTTACATATCATTTCTCAAAAATCGCAGCTGAAACATAAATGTCGATTAAGATGGCTACACAACTGAATTAATCCTGAAAGTTAAAAGAAATAATAAAACGAAAAAAAATTGATATTCAAGAGCAAGTAATCAATTCAGAAGAACAATAAATCAAACCCGAAAAATGCAGCGTAATATAACCAACCCGACCCGACCCAGATGACCACTTGTACACATCAAGCATCAACTTGAATGATCCAATCATATACTCGAGCCGACCCAAATGACCAGTTGTCCTCATCAAGCATCAACCCGAAAGATCCAGCGTGATATATAACCAAGCCGACCAGGATGACCAGTTGTATCCATTAAGCATCAAACAGTCAATCTTGGCCCGTTTAGTACAAACAATTTTTAACAGAATAATCCAAATATAAAAACATATAAAAAAGATGCCAAAAAGATGCCAAAAAGAATATACCTTCTTTAATCTTTTTGTAAGGCTTCAAAATTTAGAAAATCATGTGAATTAGTCAAGGTATAAAATAAAGTGCGTGGCCATTGGTCAAGTATAGGGGTGCCCCTGGTGCAGTCAAGCAACCCAACCCATTTTGGCCTCCCAAAATTACCCATTTGACCTGTATGATGTATCAAATCACACTGAAAAGGATATCGCATTTTAAATGACAAAAAAACTTACAAAATAAGAACAACTCACAACAAATATTTAGATCAAAATGCAGTTGAAGGTACCTGAGAGAAGGATAGATAATCAAAATACATGTTGGTGCCTGTTTCTTGAACACACAAACACAAAACAAAAATCTTGATCAAAACATGTGGGAATGACCAAAACCAAAACTTTGACAGAAGCGTCAAAAATCTTCTTTCGATAAGACGTTTGCCATCTGTAAATGAAATCAGCAAAGTTAAAAACAAACTCAAACTGAAACTATTTTTTTTAATAAATAAGACCCATGTAAAAACCATTTCCATTTTTATACTACTATTTTCATTCTCTCATTTGTTTACTTTCCATATAATACCCCTCAAATCTTCGCCTTACATGTCAGTTTAAAAAAATAATGAAATTGTGATTAATCTTCATTAACACCTACACCTGAGGCCTTGCAACAAAAAATACTCCGTAATAACATTTTCGTGATGCTCCTTAATAACATTTTCGTGATGCTCCTTAATAACATTTTCATGATACTCATGGTTTTTATTTGATTTTCTAAACTTTATTTTTAATTTTGAGTTTAAATTTTATAATATATATTTCCTTGGTCGGTTGGACCAATCCAACCAACCCATTTTAACTTGGTAAAATAGTATTAATGGCAAAGGTTTGTAATCTGCAAATATGTGGTGATTATGTTACGGATAGCGTTACTATTCAATTCTTCTATATATTCTTCTACACACCATACATATTGCATACATATTGCTTATGTGTGTATATAGCATTGCCCGTTCTTATTTAGTCAAGGAGTCATTACCTATTCGTATTTGACTATTTAAGCCATTACACCAACATGTAACTAAACTAAATATCTAGATGCATACGATACGCTATAGTACAAAGTGGTTATTATGTGTTTATGACAATAATGATATAAGCATTAAAGTTCTATAAACAAATTCCTGTTCAATAACATAAACGGTAAAGTAGATATAATATGCTACATTGTCTATGCTCACAAATTAAAAGGCTGACGTAGAATTGTACCAAAATAACCTTCCCCATATACTAATAATACCTATATGGACTTGGTTATTTAATTATATATTTGTTAGGTGTAATATGTTGACCGTTGAATTGGCATCTTAAAGTATACACCTCTTTCATTATGAAACTTCATGATCCTTATTTTCTATTTGTATTTTTTCCATATATTTTGTGGTACGATAATTTTTATTTTATCTATTAAGTCTATACAATAAATGTAAGCTTCCGATCTATGTGTTATATTATTACAAATTTTACAAAAAATAAATAATAATTATCATTATAATATGTGGTATGATTCAAGGAAATTAGGTGAGTTAAAATATCATAAATTGTTAATTATTGTTAACTTTACAAAATAAAAACTTTCCTAAATATTATATGAAATGAAATAAGTTACATGTCAAATTTTTGTTGACAAAAATAGAGTTTGATTTTCATTGAATTTGGAATTAAAAGATTGTAATTGGAATTAAATGATTATAATTTTAGTCAAAAGGTTATTTTGATATAAATATAAATAATTAACTAAAATATCAAAAGTACAATAATTGAAATTACATACCGTATATATGGAAAATATTAAATCATCCTAAACATACGTAATGAAATAAATTATTTAGTAAAGTCTTAACATATGTTAACAAAAATAGGAGTAAATTAAGCCGAAGATCTATTCAATTTGGAAATAAATGATTATAATTTTAGTCAAAACCGTTATTTCAACAAAAAAATATTAAAAGTACAATAACACATGAAAATGTATACCATACATGAAAACATAAAATTCAGAAAAAGATACTTTTGAATCAAAATTATTAGCAACTTTGAAAAATCAAATACATTCTAGTAGAAAACAACGAAAACATAACATATTGAGCAAGGGATCAAAGAAAACCCTAACGAAACAGTTAGAATTGAAATAAATATTAACAAAATTAGCAATAAATATTACTTAAGAGTTAGAACCGTACCTCAAAGTTCATGAACAAATCGGAGTGAATGATTCGGTGATGGAGGAAAGGATGACGATCGTATACCGTGTTGGTAAGTTTAAGAAACTGGAAAGAAAAAAAATCAAGAATTATGCTTACTGACATATTAGGATTCATAGCTTGCAACTTTAGGTTGTTAACAAACAAATTTAGCTAATTAGATAATCCATAAACTTGATACAAATTGTCTAACAAATTACATAATTAAAAGTGACCTAATTTGGAACATATTATAATACCTGGCTTGAAAAAAAAAAAAGAAAAAAAAAAGAACTCAAAATGTGCCATTTTAGCAAAAATTAAAGATGCTATCACAATATCAAATCAAGAACAATATGGATACCAAACCATCAAAATAGCAATCAAACCAGCAAAAATACAATCAACATCCTTATAATACCTATATGATCACTAAGCAACTTCAATTTCAATTTTGTTTAGGTTTTTATATGGATGAATGATCAATGATAATACATATATAATCAATTTCAATTTTGTTTAGTAATTAAAGGTGCATCACGGTCGGAGACTAAATCCTAGTTGTTCACATTCACGTGTAACTGGTTGTGAATGATACTCTTGCTCCAATTGCTCAATAGCCGAAGAAAAATAATAAAACCTACAAAAAATGATACACTCACAAATTACTACAAAAAATGATCTAATGATATTTTGGTTACCTCTATGTGTGGAATTTCTTTCATTGGCCTATCAGCAAAATAGGCATATAAATCTCTTAGAACAGCCTGCAATGCACAAATCCATTAAAATTCATGTTTGCATAGATCAAATATTTCAATGAATGAGTTGGCAAGCGTCATTTACATATGAGTCAGGTCAGATCTACAAAAAAAAAACTCTGTATTTCCAGTTTCTTTTAAGATGTTAATAAAGAAGGTGTCCAACCAACTCGGGCCTGCAATAATTAAGTAAGTTACCGATAGCAATAGTGCAAATTCAAGAGCTTCTAGATCTTTAAAAAGGATTAAAAAGTAAGTTACCGATAGCAATAGTGCAAATTCAAGAGCTTTTGGATCTTTAAAAGTCAGAAATGCAGTTTTCTTTCTTCCAGAATCACTGAATCAAAACAAACAAAATCAATTAATCACACCCTGAAAGAAATAAATTGTCTAGTGAAGCTTTATTTTTTGGGTGCTTTTAATCTTATAAATTGCTTAACTAATGATTTTCAATTCACTGAAGGGTATCAATCGTTTATTGAGTTATTCAGAAAAAATAAGTAAAAGATTACTTTTTAGCTGACCTTGTTCATGTATCCTTTCAAAGTGAGAATGCCCACAAGCCTTGTGTTCTTCACCATAATCAATCTATCGCCCTTTCAAGTAATAAAACATTTCTCTATCCCTATAAGAAACGCAATAATCTATCATCAAAACCCAAGAATTATTCATGACCATAACACAACACGATTACACCAAGAAAACAACAATTTGGATGCAAGTTAAGAGCAAAGCTATCGTAGATACTGGTTAAATAACCCAGATCAGGCACCAGATGCTTCTCATCTTTCTTCTCCGCCACAACAAAATTAGGTATTCCACTAACAATATGCAAAAACAGATTCACAAATCAAAAAACAAAAGATGAAAATCTTACCAGTTGGATCCTAAACGAATGTTTATTCAAGAAGTCGTATGAAATTGAACCTGCATTATATGAAATCGAACCCTAAACACATGGTAAAATATGAAATCATACGAAATCGAACCCTAAATTATATGAAGATCCTAATTGAAACCCTAAAAATCACCTTGAACACCCTTAAACTGAAAGAATTATCCGTCAATTTCGATAGAATGATGGATTGAAATATCCGATTGAATGTTGTCGCCGATGATACTGAGAGAGAGACGCAGATGATTCTTATTCGCCAGAGAGAGATTAGGGTTTTCGTGTAGATGAGGAACGATTAATGAGAGAAAGAGTATAATTGAAGCGTACATGAGAAGCCTTGTTCAATTCTCAACTATGAGGTGTGCCACATGGATGATGACATGGCTGCTTAGTTGGCTGGCACCATTGGGTGACATGTGTCCCCCAATGGTTTGCTTTATTAGATATATAGATACTATACTCTATACAATACTTATGTAATATTCGAACAAACCGAACCTTTGATGATGAACAAGTGGACATTGTCAAATTAGTAAGTTATCATCTAAACATCATATGTGATGGATGATTATTTTTCATATTGCTATGTTTATGTTATTTAAATTCCAAAATCTATAATCTTCCGTTATTTCCCCAAACTCATACATCTATGTTCCTTTGTGTAGAAGGACAAGGTGCTCCAAACTAAACAACCAACACCACTCGCGGGATTCAAGTAGGAAAGCTTGCAAAAACCGTGAGCATACTCGATCCCTTTTTCCTTTTAATCACTTTGGGTGCAACATGTATATTATACAAACTACACTTCACTTTGAAACTATTTTAAACGAACTCTATCCATTATTGAAACATGAAACTATGTGTGATGCTTGTTAATCTCGTATGCCATGTAAACTATTTGTGTTGATATATGCTCATTAACTTTGCTAGCCTACCTTAACAATTATAGCGCTATAGGATTAATGCACTGCCCACGATACTTAGGGTATTGTTAAGTTAAACATGTTAACCTCCCGCGATACTATGGGATAGGCAAAATTAAACGCGTTGGATACTTGGGTTTGAACATATTGTTACACAATCTAGGCATACTAGTAACTCGCATATTATGATTCATGTGGATATGAGCAACTTTTTAGTCTATATTATGCTATGTAAACAAACTTGTATGCTCGGCAACTTTTTTTGTTGATATATTTTAATACATGTTGCAGGTTGATAGTTTGATGATGATGCGATGAAGAACAAAGATTAGGTGGACTTAGATACACACCTAAATTTAAATTATCTTTTGATGTTATGTTTTGTTGAACAATGTTGTATTTCTTTGGAATCTTGTATGCCATTTAGTCCATTTATGAAATTTGAATCTTACTTATATTGTCACATAGTGTTAAGATGTCTCTTGCAATCTATTTCGTCTCATTCCGATGTTTCCGCCATCGGTTGGGGTGTGACATAGTCGCCCCTGTTTCTATTACCCCCATCTTCGAGTCTCACGACTGTCACCATCATAGCCCTGCTCACCCATTGATGCCTCTGTTCACCGCCGCCGTAGGCGGCGCTGCTGTTGCCGGAGTCAACGGGGATGTCGGCTCCCCTTTCTCTCCGTTTGTATTCCCTCTTTCACCGATCTCTATCTCTAACTGTTCTCTCTCTTTTCTCATCGCATACCCTTCTTCTAGGCTTTAAGAATGTGAGTGAGGTGTTATAAGAAAAATGCAAGAAGAGGGGAGGAGGAGGTGTGGTCTGCCATAAGAGTTGGGCGCCGGAAGGGTCACCGGAAATTAATTCCGGCCGCTGGAGAATTTTATGAGAGAAGGGGAGGGGAAGAAGTGTGCGGCTGATGTTTATTTATTTAGGGTTTTGTTTGTTTTAAGAAATGAGAGGTGAGGAAAATAGGTCACTTATATAGGCTAGGGTTAGTTTTAGGTGAGTAGGGTTAGGCTTGGGCTTGGGTCCGAGCGTATGGATCCGAAAAAAATACCATATGTCTTAACTAGCGAACTAGTCCGTTTAATTATATTTAAAGTGAATACGTTCGGCTCGGGTTAGTTGTTCAAACGGTACGTTCCTCTCAACGCGGTTATTAATATTTAATAACTAATAAAATAACAATAACAATAAACTTTTGATTGGGATCGAAAGTATGGGTTATCACATAAATTGTATTAGTTGTAGTCGTTTAAATATAGTGTTTGAATGTTTTCTATAGCCAGGTCAAGCCAACGGCTTAAGGGGAAAATGTACAAATCACGGTTCAAAAACACATTTGAAAGACCGTTGGTATGTATCGACTCAGAAACATCAAATAATGAGGACAAAGGTTTTCGCAATGTAGTAAAAAAGTATAAACAAACAAAAAACACTACATTGTGCTAAGTAGCCCAGATGTGAATCTCTATTTTTTATGATTAGTTTATGATAAATATTGCTTTGGATTAAACAAATGTGTTGCTGTAATGAATGATGTTGATAATGCAGAAACAAACGAAAATGTTCTGCAAGCAATAAAATACCAACAAGGTAAACAAGAAAAAAGGTCTTGTGATTATAATTTTTTAATACATAACACCTGGTAACAATTGATTTGAACACGAACAGATATGCCTGAAGTATTGAATACAGTTGGAAATGATAGTGGCATGAAGGAGAATGTGCTGAAAGATATTCCTACACCAATACACAATGAAGCAGATAAAAAACTGGTCATACTCCTTTTCCGGCGATAAAACAACCAACCCAGGTAATTAAAAGCAAAAAATAATGTTGTGGTGTACTGTTCTATAACATCAATATTATATTAAAGTTTTTGGCTTGTGATGTACTGATCTACTAAAACAAAATATTATAAATGTTGTAGATCGGCTGGCATACCCGGATGACGATTTCGTTGAGACCCCACCGGGGAAGCGACAGAAATCGGCGGCAAGAAGGACACCGACTCGTGTAAGGCATCAAACAGTATCGCAGCCGTACCAACCATTCAAGGGTGCACAGATCAGGCCAAAGGTGTCGATTGATAATCTGATACGCCTAGCACTAGGCCTCAATGACGAGCAAAGGGAAACGGTAAAAGAAATTAGGTTTGGGTCGATACTCAGTTATAAGGTAACATGTGTGCCTACAGCATTGGCACACTGGTTGGTGTCAAATTACGACCCAAACGAGTGTGTGTTGAATGTGGGAGATGGTCGTCTGGTAGAAATTACATTGGAGCTGGTGAAACGTGTTTTCGGGTTGCCTATAGGACCAGCAGAGCTCGTTGAGAAGAAGAATGCAAACAAAAAGAAAGATCTTGTCGTTCAAGAGTTCAGAAATCAGTTTGAGCATATAGATAGCAGGAGATTGTCGCCATTGCAGCTGATGCATTACATGTTAGACAAACATGATTACGGGCGGTTGTTCATCAACTTTTTGGTTGTCTACTTTTCTTTCCTGGGTGAAACCACATCGAACAATTCAGTGAACGTGCGATATATTCCATGTATACAGCCGAATGGGGATATTAAAAGCTTCAACTGGTGTTCGTACATGGTATCATGTCTTAACAGAATGAAAAAGGCGTGGCATGGTGGTGAGGACGCTTTCCGAGGGCCAATGCTGTTACTGGCGGTAAGTTGCTAGTAATTAAAATCTTGCATTATAAACATCTTGAATTTAAATAAACATCTTGCAATATATTGTCATAGATCGCATACGGGATTAAGAAAAAGAAGGTATATTCATCGCACAGTTCACTTATTGTTGAAGTTGTTGATGATGATGTGTTGAACAAGCTTGAAGCGGATATGGAGAGCATGCACTCAGAACACCACAAAAAGAAGAAAGCAAAGGATGAGAAAAAAACCAAACCAGGTGAGGACGTTGAAACTGGTGAGAAACGGGAAAAAAGGAATAGACAAGGAGTAGAACGGGTGGAAAAACCCAAACGCACAAGGACAACAGAGAGAGAAAAGACAAATAAAATGGAAAAAACAACGCGAAGAAAGGAAATGCAAACAGACTACGAGCTGATTGATGAAGGTACTGAAGAGATCAAAGATGATGATGCGCACCTGGGTATATACAGACACTATGCAGACTACTTAGTGTCACAAACTGACACCCAAACGTGTGCATTGTTTGTAGGTACCGATGGCGAGTTCTGTGTGCTGATGATCTCACAGTACAGGAACACAACATCACCATCAGGCGCATCTGACGGAGATTTCGAGCTGGTAAACATATTATGGTTCGAATTTATTGGATAATATGTTTACCAGCTCGAAACGTTATTAAACAGGGATTTCGTACAGCTTAGTGTCACAAACTGACACCCAAACGTGTGCATTTGACACTATATGTGACTTATGCTGATATGTTATTAAACAGGGATTTCGTACAGGTTAGGTCGAATTTATTGGATAATCTATTTAGAGAGTTTGAGAATTGCGTGAACAAAATCAATAACACACTAACAGAATCGTGTGTTATGTTCTCCGAGAGTGAGCTATTGAATATGAAAGCAATGGAGTGGAAGGAAATAATTTTAAAACATCTTAAAGTTGAAGATGAAAAAGAAAATGAAGGTGATGATGCGGAAAATGGAAATAAAAGCGTTGTTAAAGAAGTTAATGTGGTTGAAGCAGATGAAAGCATTGATCTTCGAAAAGGTAGTGTATCCTTTGTCGGAGATAACACTCCTGCAAACGTACAAAATAATGACGGTATAACATAGAACACTTCTACCTTTTTCACCCATGACATCGTCATTTGTCGCAGAGGTGGATAGAGTAATTGAGGAGGGACGAAGTGAAAAGACACCAGAGACAAGGTTCAAACTTTTGGGAATTTAAGCGGTGAACTTATCAACAAGGCTGGTCAATGTTTTGACGCATGAAGACCGCAGCGAGGTAAGGCAACCTGCGGTACGAGGTAAAACTCCAAGGCCGAAACGGACAATCGTTTTTCCAGTTGCACTACGGCCGCCGTACATCAAGCGTGTTGTCTCATTGAGAACGGGCGTGATAAGTCTGAAGACACACTGGCTCGTTGTATGTTCTGTGACGTAGGAAACAAGTGGTATGTATCTGAACTGAACCTTTAACTGTATAATGTATAGTATTATACGTTAGCGATATTTTGTGTATATGATGATGGTTGTTATATGGTGTTATAATATGTTAAACACCCTATCGATAAAAAACACCATGTAACAGGATGTTAGAACCATATAGCACCGTGTAACAGGATATAACACCATATAAACAACACAAAAACAACCTATCTGCAAACAACATATATAACACCCTGTACGCAAAAACACCATTAAACAGGATGTTAGAACCATATACAACCATGTAATATTATACGTTAGCATTATTTTGTGATTGTATTCAATTTTACATTCGTTTCGATTGTGTTTCGGGACACAGGGGTGTTTTGTTTAGCAAAAATGGGGGGATATCGGTGATGAGGGGGCATTTCAAGTCGATGATACCTGGTGTAACTCTACTCGTGAATGTCATCAGTGCCTGGTCCGTAGTCTTAAACTACGAAGAAAAAATAAGGAAGATGGGGACAACCCCAAAATTATTCTGTAACGCCGGAATGTTGGTAAGATTTTGATTCATTAAACAGCCTTCGTCAACATATATTTTGTTTACAAAAATAACACCATACCTTTTGAGTTGTTTACCAATATTCTGTGAAATAACATAATATGGTGTTTAATAACACCATAGCTTATTATAAGGGTGAGCATGGGTCGGTTTGGGTCGGTTTTGACCAAAAACCATAACCATAACCGCGATGTCGGTTATTGGATAACCATAACCGTTATGTCGGTTATTGGATAACCATAACCGATCGGTTATGGTGGTTATGGTTATTCGGTTTTGATGGTTATAGCGGGTCGGTTATGGGTGGTTAACCGTGTATTTTGCTTAGCTAAAAATAGTTTAATTTTTTTAACATGGAATAACTTGTTATTGCATATTTGTATATATTAGTATATTACATAGTATTAAAAAATACATATAATCTATAATATTAATACCAATTATTATCGAATATTCAAATAAAGTGATATGATACATTCCATAAATTTAAATAAACACTCAACCAAAACCACAAAATGATATGAAAAACCCATAAGTACTAAAAATCTTCAGTCAAAAACATCAAATATTAAAAATATGGTGAAAAATCCTAAATCCTACACATATTTATTACATGTCAGTTCGATTCGGTTATGGTGGGTATGGAAAAAATGATAACCATAACCGACCCACTACTTTTGGTTTTAAAAAAAAACCATTAACCGACCCACCGGTTTTTATTTGGTTCGGTTTTTTTGGTTCGGTTTTGTCGGTTAATTCGGTTATGGTTCGGTTAATTCGGTTTTTTGCACACCCCTAGCTTATTATATGTTTACCAAATTATGGATTGTTTAACAATCTTTTGGTTGATTGTTGAATTGTTTAATAACACCTATGGAATACTTCGTCGTAAATGAATTGTTTAATAACACCTATCGAATACGCCTACCAAATACTTCATCATAACTGAAAAGTTTAATAACACCATAACTGTTAATTTGTTTAACAATCTTTTGAAACACAGTTGGAGAAAGATTTTCAGATGTCTGAAGAGGACCGCGTAAAAGAATTTACTACAAACTTGAACGTTGTGCTGACTGGGATAGAACCAAAAACTTTTAAAGGTTTCCAGATGGTATTTATACCTATCTTGATAGGGGATCACTATCTTCTGTTTTTCAACTTGTCAACAACACAGATCTTGATTATTGACAACATAGAAGGTGATGCGGGATTAGAAAGATACCACAAAAATGTGGAGAAGATGGTAAGGTTGATGTAGATATACATATACATGACTGTCGTAAGCATACAGTGTAAACAAAATATAATGCTTAACATAAAAAAACTGTATAATTGCAGATAAGTACATTATGTCGGTAGCTTAGTCAAATACAGCCAGGAGTCGCTGAAAAACTAAGGACTATTGAACCCGTTCGACTGAAATTCCCATGGCAAACACTATACAATGGCATCAACTATGGTATTTTCCTGATGCGGCATATGGAAACTTACATTGGTAAGCTTATGTCACTTTGTTTATTAATAAAACACATGAAATACATATACTTGAAATATATACGAATTATGAAAAACGCTATTGTTTTGGGCTTGTATAGGAACAAGTGTGAAAGAGTGGAGGTGCGGTTTCTCAGCTGAGAGAAACATCAAAGGAGAAGTCTTGGGTAATCAAGCGAAGGAAATCGATGATCTGCGTAAGAAGTACATCTCCAAAATGCTTCTTAACGACGTGAACACCGCACGGGTCAATGTAGAGCGAGAAGTGAAAGAATTCGCAGATTTAGACGAGGATGAAAGGGTGAAACTTGAAGAGGATGCAGTCGTGCGGATTTGTCATAGGTTGGAGGGTACCCTAGAGGTGGACGACAAAAAAACATCGACTTCCTGTTGGAAAAAAAAAACAAGTTTGGCATTTAAACATATATCATGTGTTAGCATGTTAAATCTCTTGTTATGGGGTTAAACAATGTTAAAAAAACGTTTGGTCGCTCCATGGGATCTTAAGATTACATAAAACACCCTAGTTAAGTTACTGAACAATGTTTATCAGCAAAGATCCTGAAGGGCGATCTTGGTATATGTTAGCTCAGTGAAATCTGATTTTGTTTGGTATACTGTGTGTCTTTTATATGTTCTGTTTTGGTGTTTTCATTTGGTTTAGACACCAAGTCTAAACCTTTTTGGTTGAATAATCTATAATGTCCAGGTCGATGAATATGAACTTTGTGATCCATCCTCTGACCAGATGGTTTTGTATGGAATAACTGTTTATCGGATGATGATGTCATGTACAATATAACACCATAAGCAAAATAATCAACATGTGAAAAGGACACCGCTCAACTACAGAGTATAGATTGAATACAACAAAAAAGGAAATAATACACTACAAATGAAATGTACAATAAAAACACTATGTGGAAAGAAATAACAAGGGTAAATAACACCATTAAACTTCCAACGTACATACTAAAACACCATGAACACATAAAACACCATGAAATACCAAAAAGCAGATATAAGTAAAACAAACACAAATATAAGACGTTCTCGTCAGTTATATAAAGATGATCAAACACAAACAAATAAGACTACGAGTTTTCTACCAATCCAATAACCATTGAAAAAATAAACAGTGTACGAAACAAAAAGAAAAGTCATTAAAAATAACCAAAAGTTTAGACATCTCTCTATAACTTCCTAATCCTCTTCTCCATCTTCCTCGTCTTCTTCCTCCTCATATTGTTCATCCACAGCTTCTTCAACTTCTTCCTAAACAGCTTCCTCCTCGTCACCTTCATCGGCTTCTTCGCCGCCCTCCTCGGAACTAGCATCTTCTTTTTTTCCTTGTAGGGTTTTTGCAAGTACGTCTGTTATGCCCGTACCTAAAACAGTTTTGACACTAACATCTCTTTTTGCCCAATTGGCTTATAGCAATTTCACATTTAGACTTCATCCGTTTAGGCTTACCCATACCTTTGTATCTAGTTCCAATAGGAACACGAACGGTTACAGTGGATTGTTGAGTGTTACCGGTAATGTCAACAAACCTTTCACGACGGCTCTTACGTGGGGCATTGACCACTGCCTCATCAGCTGTTTGAAAAAGTTAACTACATGATCCCGGAATGAGCACAACACATCAAAGTTGGTGACAAGCTTGTTAATAACCGACTCCGTAGAGTATGTGATGTCACGTACAATGCGGTTAACTTCATTATAACGACCATCACTCTCGTTCATACCTAGAATAACACCAGGGGCACTATTGGGAACAACCTCCCGAGTCCATCGTCGTAAAATATAACGTTGTGGAAACTTCCTAACATCAATCATCCTAAGCACACAAAAGTTGTGTGAGCACAACAACCCAAACTGTTCGAATCTTTTGCATGTACAATACACACTCATGTCGTCCTCCCGCATCATAACCTATAAGACACCATTAAAAAATTGAAATTTTGTTAGTACATAACAACATAACCATACCACAAAGATACCATATGAAGCAAATAACTATACTTTAGATACATAACACCATATGTAACCGTAAATCAGCAAGTACTATACGTTTTGACACATAACACTACAAAACACCATGTGTAAACTCGAAGAAAGTATATTTAAACTTAGATATTTAAGTCTTTGTATATACCTCGAAGAAAGTAGTGCATGGTTATTCCCAGTCATTCACAAAAAAAGTTAACGAAGTCACCCATCGTTTCCCACTTTCTGATAGCACATCTATGTATACCATGTGTATATACTGGCCACTTAATCCTCCAATACAAAGTCTACCGCCCATATGTTAGCGTTCGTGTTTCTAGTGTCATGATCGTTCTTCCTATTCTCATGTCATTGAGCTTCAATAGCAGAATCAAAATGCCCCATAAATTCGACAAGAGTACACTCCGGGTTACAAAACTGTCCAAAAAAATGGTTCTCACTCTCTGAACGAGATGAGGTACGCATAAGCCCGGACATGTACTCCTCGCGATAATAAACCGGTATCCAAGTATCCCTGATCTGATAAATTGACTGCAACCACTCATGATCAACCAAGTTAAAATCGTTCAGTATGGTAGCCCATTCACTTTCAAACTGCTCAGGTAGAATTGAATCGGTCCACACAATGGCACACAACCTCTTTTTGAAATCTGTACTATTACAGATTGTAGCACCAACCTAAGACACCATTGAACAACATATAAAACAATAATCACCAGAAAGTATGTAAAAAGATTAAAAAAACTTAAAAAGACGAATAAGTAAACACCTTAGCAGTATGCTTGTCCACAATGTGCCATATGCATAGCCTGTGCCTACTCTCAGTCCATGTATCTTCAATAGCCTTCTTCATGGCTGGGTCTTGGTCGGTAACAATAACTGGAGGGGCACGACCAAATGCTTCATGAAACACCTTAAGCAACCAACTATAAGTTCCAGCCGTTTCGTTTCCTATTATAGCGACACCAAGAGTAACGTTACGATTATGGTTGTCGATACTAGTAAATGGTACAAAAATCATTTTGTATCTAACAAAAAATATGCATTAAAAACACCATACAACTAAATGATATTATGATTAACAAAAAAAATTGTAAAAATCCAAAAGCGGAAGATAATTAGCAAACATACTTGTTACGCCAATATGTCGCATCAAATGAAACAACGTCACCAAACACCGAAAAATTCCTCTTGGCATCCTCATCAACCCAAAACAACGCCATTAAAATACCATATTTTGTGGTTATATACACCATTGAAAAGTTTGGCATGTACTCTTTCTTCCTCAATAGTCGTTTAATCATCATATTAGCGTCAAACTCAGATATATACCTGTTCAGATCTCGCTTAAAATTTTTAAAATTGGTTTTGGTTGCCCTAACCTTGTCAAATCCACCATAGAGTGTCCTCATGATATTAAACGCTTTGACGGGTCCAATGTTCAAGGCACTCAACGCGTTAACAGCTTGCTCTTGCATATAGTTCATACCTCGGTTCGAGGGGAGTAAATGCCTATCGTCCTCAGCAACAAAATAGTGATTATGATCCTCCTTGAAAGAATATACCTCGTATAGTTTCGAAGCATTTAACTTTACACACATACGTACTTCACAACCAATCCTTATAGAAGTAACACGTCGAATAGTTTTCCTTTTTAACCCATTATTCGAGGTGTCAATTCCTTTAGATGTATCGATCGCCTTGAAATGTTTAGTTCCCTCCTTTGAGAAAACAAAATATTTAGATTTAATGATACCATGAGGCGTGTGTTGAGAAGACTTCCTGGCAGTGAAGCTTGTAACCATTGCATACTTTTGATAAAAGATGAATGCATTATTTAGTGTATCAAACGCCATCTTATCCTTCGGCCTAAGCGAGTCATCCACCTCAGGTAAATAAGTCCTCTTACTGGAGTTTGGAGACAGATGTAGTTGCCCAACTGGCTGGTAAGTTTGAAAACCTACAAAAAAAATAAAAATAATAATAGCTTCGTTAAATGCAGTTAAGCAAAAGTGGAAAAATATGACAACATAAAATATATAAAAAACACCATTAAACTACCAATATATATATTAAAGACAACATAAATGAAAATAAGACACCACGGATATCATGTACAATATAACACCATATGCAACTAACAACATGTGAAAAAGACACCACATTGAATACAACAAAAAAAAAGGAAATAATACACTACAAATGACATGTACAAAAAAACACCATATGGTAAATATAGAACTAGTGTAGAAAACACCATACAAACCAACGATGTGGAAATAAGACATTGAAACATAATATGTACAACATAACACCTTGCGCAAATAATCAACATGTGGAAAAGAAACAACTAGTACAAAAAACACCATTCAACTTCAATACTATACATCAAAACACCATGTACATATAAAACACCATGGAAGGATAATACATCGTGTCATTAAATAAACTCGTATACTGTAAGAAAATCAACCATGCAAAAAACACCATACTCTGTAACATCGAACGATCAAAAACCATATTCATTAGAACCACATTAGATTGTATAAAACAGAAATATGAACACAAACAGATGATAAAAAAATGAAAGTTTTATTTATCGAAGATTAAATACCTCTAACATTCACATACTAACCAAAAAACACCATAATATGATTACCTGGATCGTCATTGTCCATGAAGCAATATGTTAATCAAGACAAAAATACGACAAAATAAACCTGAGGTTCTCGAATAGAAGATGATGAAGAAGATATACATATTATTCTTCCTGAGATAATCTCTTACGTATAATCAGATAAAAATCAAAATTCGAATTCCTAAAATAACTGCCTAAAATCGGTTACAAGAATTTTATCTTTAATTAGAATTATTAGTAAAATTACCATTATATCCTTAAACTAATAAAATGGATAGGGACATGTGTCATCACCAGATTCTTTCTTACACTTCTCACACTTTTGATCTTTTTTACAGGATCCTATATATATATATATATATATGTGTGTGTGTGTGTGTGTGCATATTACATATTTTCAGTATTCAACCCGTGTAATAGACAGACTATTCTTGTTTTTAGTGTTACTAATTAACATAAGCCGATTTTTGTGATAAATTCAACTTAGTTTTCCGAACGGTCATATAGTAATAAAAATACATGAGTTATATGAAGTTTTTACAGAATATATATAATTATATCATATTTATTGTACTACTCCGTGTAATATACGAGTTTATAACCTAGTTAACATTACAACATTGCCAGAATTTAAGTTTGTGACACTTTTCGAGACAGAAAATAATGGTATTGTATTTAGTAATTGTATTGTATTTGTGACTGTTTGCAACGAGCATTTCGAAAGTTTCGAAAACCTGGTATGTAGGTTTCTAGAACCTCACAGAGACAGTGTTTGAACCTAGCATCAATTTTTTTTTGAAAATGATCATAAGTATTTTGACGATTTTGTGATACGTTCTAAAACCTTCGCTATGGTTGGCCCATGGGAGGGCCAATGTGGGCGACTGCCAAAGGCCCACTCTCCGATGGACCAATTTTGTTTTTAGGTGTTTTAATATTTTAAGCATACTTTTTTAAAATAAATTAAAGCCCAAAACATAAAATTAAATTTAAATGTTAGGCATATGTTTCTAACCTCCTTAATTATTGCATTAAGTTTGGGCTCATATAAACAAACTAGAGGGAACACGCCTAGGTGGAATGATGAATTTCACTACAATAATAAAATTTAAATAAGGTTCAAAAAAAAAAAAAAAAGATGAAAGTGTTAGACCATGCGTAATGGGGCGTTTTTTTTTTAAATTTTTGCCCTATAACGCCCTATAACGCCCAACCCCCCATTACAGGGGGCGTTTTCGGGCGTTATATTTGAAAAAAATGGACACCGGCGTTTTAAAGAAAACGCTTAAGTTTGGTTTATTTTCTGACATACTTTTGTTTTTGACCAATGGGAGTGTTCTTCAAGTCTGACACCCCACATGCATTGTGTTTGACCACTACCCCACTTTTGGTTTCCTTTTTTTTTTTAATAATTGAATGGGGCATTATGGGGCATTATACCCACTACACCACTTTTGCTATAATGCCCCATCGCTGACTAGGACGCCACGTGTCGGATAATGCCCCATGGTGGGGGCATTATAACCCACTACCACTACACATGGTCTTAGTTATTAGGAGGTTGAACAACTGTATCAATGAAGGGAATAAGATGATCGTATTTAGGTTGGAATAATGGAGAAACAAAATTTAAAAATTTCACTTTATAACGAATATATGGTATCGTCTTAATATATTACATCTTAGTATGTCGCTTATTAAATTTCAAACTTTCACTTTATAACCCAATATATCCTATCGTCTTAGTATCTCACGTCTTAAGATTGACTTCATATCGCGTCTTAATATCGTGTGAAAATTACATTTTTATCCCTAAGAGTTGTAATTTAATAATAACTAGAATTAAGCACCTCTCGCGTTGCGGCGGTGCGTAAAACCGTGCCAAATAGTACCAATGTCACACCGCTGCCAATGACCACCAACACTGACTTGACCTAGGACTCGTGTGTTGCGACGAACCTGTCATACAAAAAAAATAGACGTAAAAACGTTGAACCACACATGCACGTTGTGCTATGTTAACTCACAAAATTTTGAACGAAACACAAAAAACATTGAACCACACATATGTTGCACCGTATTAACTCGAAAAAATTGGAACAAGACATTAACTAAAAGATGAAAAGTATAGAGGCAAAAGTTGAAAGTAAAAAAGTTGTGAGGTTAAATTGCAAATTATGAAAAGTTTTGGATTACAATTAAAAAAACAAATTATGTGGGGTTAAAATTGCAAAGATAAAAACCTTTAGGTTAAAAGTAAAAAAATCAAGTTTTTTTTTTGAAAACTCGCAAAGCATAAGGTATCTATATCTAGGGGAGGGCTTAGTAAAAAACCCTATCTTTTTTAAGAAACTATGCAAACCCAATATCATCCATTGATTATGTTTCATCACACTTGATCAATGGCTCTCATAATTTTGGTAACAATTAGATTTAAAAGAAATGTAATAATACATAAAAGTCAACTGGAAGGGCATTTTAGGTAGTGTATTCCTTCTCTTTCCATCCTATCATCTCTCTTTAATGCACCTCTCTTTCTCTCTCTTCATATCCAATTCAAAATCACAATCTCTCAATTCCCTCTCTCTAAAATCACAGATCTCATGACTTTCCCTTCTCTCTACAGAACACTTACAACCTGCAAAGCCTAGAGAGAGAGAGTACCAGAGAAATCGAAAGAGAAAGAGAGGTCCAGAGAAATCGAAAGAGAGAGAGAAAACTGGTGGTTTCCCAGCTACCCACGGCAGCAGCAGCGCTGTGGCGGTGGTGTTGTTGACCGTTATGGTTGGGGCAGGGGAGGCGGTAGATGCACGATGAGTGAGGCACGATGGTGGTTGCAGATCTGGTGGTTGGTGGAAGGTGGTGGCTGGTTCATTCTGGGTTGTTGGTAGTTGATAGCGGCGACAGTGGGTGGTTGTAGAAGGTGGTGGAGGGTGGGTGGTTGGTAGCGCCGGAGTTCGGAACGTCGTCGGAGTCAAGATCTAGTAATGGTTAATGTTCTCTCTCTCTCTCTCCTCTCCTCTGTCTTCAATCAAGATCTAGTAATGGTTAATGTTCATGTATTTTATATAAATCGAAAACTTTAGGATGAGATTTTGAACGGGATTTTTTGTTGGTTTGGTTGCTTGTTTGGGGATTTTGATCTTAACAATAATTGTTTTTTTTTGTTGGTTTGGTTGCTGGTTTGGTGTCATGATCTGAACAGTAAGTGTTTTTTTTTGTTGGGTTGTTTGATTTACAGAAACAGACCCATAACATGTGTTAAGCACCTGTTAGAATGATATATAACGTGTGTTGATTTACAGAAACAGATCCATAAAGATATTCAATTGACAAGCTGGATGGATGTAGGCGACGTTAATGTGGGGACATTGAATAAGTCAAATCTTTTGGGAAAGAAGTTTTCGTTCGTTTATAACATGTGTTAGTGGTTCATGCTGTAACAGAACACCATGATGTAACCTGACATGTGTTCATGTATAACATGTGTTAAGCCCCTGTTAGAATGATATATTACGTGGGAAAGAACTCTTCGTTCGTTTATAACATGTGTTTGTTTTGCACATTTTGGAATGTATAACATGTGTTAAGACTCTGTTATAATCTTTTTGTCACCTGACATGTATTCATGTATAAGATAGTGGTTTACAAAACATCATGATGTGTATATACTGATCTAACATGTGTTACAATTTGTCTGTTCGGAACATGTAATTGATTAACATGTGACAAGGGTGAAAACAGTCGACGGGGGCGATGAGTTTAATGGTGAGCTTAGTTAATATCGTAATCTTGTTGTAACCCCACTTGTATACATATGATAACATGTAAGCATCCATTATAACCCGACTTGTATTCATGTATATCAAAAGTGGTTTGCAAAACACCATGATGTGCATATACCGATCGTAACACGTGTACAAGTTAATATGGAACATACAAGTTAATATTGTAACACCGTATACCTGGGATAACATGTGTTAAGCCTCTGTTATAATCTTGGTTTAACCCAACATGGTGTCATGTATAAGCTAGTGGTTTCCAAAACAATATTAACTTCTATAATCTTGGTTTAACCCAACATGGTGTCATGTACAAGTAATAAATGTACAAGTTAGTATGTAACGTGTAATATGAAACGAGCCATTTATAGTAACACATGTACCGGTAATTTTGGAATATGTAATATGAACCGGGTCATTTGTTTTGCACATCTTGGAATGTATAACATGTGTTAAGACTCTGTTATAATCTTTTTGTAACCTGACATGTATTCATGTATAAGCTAGTGGTTTACAAAACACCATGATGTGTATATACTGATCTAACATGTGTTACAATTTGTCTGTTCGGAACATGTAATTGCTTAACATGTGAGAAGGGTGAAAACAGTCGACGGGGGTGATGAGTTTAATGGGGAGCTTAGTTAATATCGTAATCTTGTTGTAACCCCACTTGTATACATATGATAACATGTAAGCATCCATTATAACCCGACTTGTATTCATGTATATGAAAGTGGTTTGCAAAACACCATGATGTGCATATACTGATCGTAACACATAAACAAGTTAATATGGAACATACAAGTTAATATCGTAACACCGTATACCTGGGATAAAATGTGTTAAGCCTCTGTTATAATCTTGGTTTAACCTAACATGGTGTCATGTATAAGCTAGTGGTTTCCAAAACACCATGATGTGTATATACATCTTGTAACATGTGTTAAAATGACTGAAAATGTATAACGTGTGTTAAGCATCTATTATAACGTGTGTTAAGACTTCCATAATGGATGAATAAACTCCAATAGTAAGTTAATAACAACAGAGTAAACCTGATATAACGTGTTTTAAGCCTCTATTATAACATGTCTTAATACTTCCAGAATGAATGCATAAACTTCAATAGTAACTGTAACAGTAGAGGTACTACGGGCGCCTCCACCATTATAATCTTGTTGTAACGCGACAAGTAATAAATGTACAAGTTAGTATGTAACGTGTAATATTAAATGAGCCATTTATGGTAACACATGTAATAAATGTACAAGTTAGTATGTAACGTGTAATATGAAATGAGCCATTTATGGTAACACATGTACCGGTAATTTTGGAAAATATAATATGAAACGGGTCATTTGTTTTGCACATTCTGGAATGTATAACATGTGTTAAGCCTCTGTTATAATCTTTTTGTAACCTGACATGTATTCATATATAAGCTAGTGGTTTACAAAACACCATGATGTGTATATACTGATCTAACATGTGTTACAATTTGTCTGTTCGAAACATGTAATTGCTTAACATGTGACAAGGGTGAAAACAGTCGAAGGGGGCGATGAGTTTAATGGTGAGCTTAGTTAATATTGTAATCTTGTTGTAACCCTAACATGTAAGCATCCATTATAACCCGACTTGTATTCATGTATATGAAAGTGGTTTGCAAAAACACCATGATGTGCATATACTGATCGTAACACGTGTACAAGTTAACATGGAACATACAAGTTATAACGCGTGTTAAGCGACTGAAATGTATAACGGGTGTTAATCATTTATTATAACGTGTGTAAAGACTTCCATAATGGATGAATAAACTCCAATAGTAACTTAATAACAACAGAGTAAACCTGATATAACGTGTGTTAAGACTTCCAGAATGGATGCATAAACTTCAATAGTAACTGTAACAGTAGAGGTACAAATACCGGCGCCTACAACAGAAAATGCGTTATTAAGATACGCAAACGGGTTCTTGTTCATGTCCTGGGTGGACGGGCTCGGAAACGACGAGGATGACGGGCTGCATTGATATGATGGGATCGGGGTAGGGAATGATGAAGACGATGGGCTCGGTTTTTGGGAAGAACATGGAGTTGTAGCATTCGATCTTGCATCGGTATCAATGGTAGGCAGTTGTGGCCTGGAACCCTGTAATTCAAACAAACACTAAAGTTACAAACTTAATTACAAATTCCCTGCCATTTAGATAAAAGAATCATGAATTTCTGCAAATTTTTTTATTAGATTTACAGAAATTTAGTGAGCTTTCAAGTAGAGGTTTGGGTCAATGAAAGTCAAAACCAATTTTCACCCTAACATATCGTCGTTTTTTCTACAAGTTTTTAACCAGTTTGGTTCGGTTTTAACTGTTTTCAGCAGAAGGATTTTCAAACCAGTTCCTATACATACCAGTTTGTATACCGGATCAGTCCTGTGTTACAAAACCAGTTACCATATCGGATCAGTCCCGAGTTAAAAACTGGTTTCTAAATCGGGTCTATTCCGGGTTCAGTTCCAGAACCGGTTATTTGTACACCTCTACTTTCAAGCAGATTAAGCTGCTGCATAAATGCATAATAAATCAATCGACTAATCGAATCAACTCAACAACATTAACTAACATTTCAAATCAATTCATTAGATCTACACCTTAAAAACCCTAAATCAACAACAGAAGACACAAAATTTATGCAACTCCGATTCAATCTCAACTGTTTAATCGATCACAACACACTTCATAAATCATAACCCCCAGATCTAAAAATGAATTGATGAAAAGTTAAACTAAAAAGATACCTTACGAAAAGTAGTACCATCAGGAAGAACAACCCAACCAGCTTCTTTACAAAGAGCTTTCAATACCTCATTATTATCACAATGTTTTGGCAAATTATAATTCCCATGTGCTCTCAACCCATTGTATATATTCGCTGCAATCGCTCTCCGTCGTCTCTCTCTCTCCTCCGGTTATTCTCCTTCTCTCTCGACGACGGCTTCCTCCTCCCTCCGCCACCTCCTTCCGGCATCATTTCCATCTCTCAAAATCTCTTAATGGAGAAGATGTTAAAGAAGATGTAAAATGAAATAATGTAAAAGAAATATGGGGTTTGGTGATTTGTACAAATGAGTTGATGGGCATTAATTGATAATGTCAAATCAAATTGGGAAAAGGTCTTGGGTTGGGTGAATTACTGAAATACCCTTGTATGCAAAAAGGAAGATGAGATGACTATGGTATACGTGGATAAATGTAGGCCACAAGTTGAGTTTGCTAAGTTTCCTAAAAAAATAGGGTTTCTTGTAGAGCATTCCCCTCTATATCTATACTATATATATAATGCATATCCAAGAGGCAGTTTTGGTCATTTGCCCATGTACAAATCTTAAAGCATCTTCTACAATTTTCTAAAGCACAAATGATTTTTTACATCTTTCAAACCCCCTGAAATTCCTTGGGCGGGCACTTGAAAAACTCAAAATCAAAAAGCTAGGCGGGACTTGAAAAACTAAAAATAAAAAAGTCTTCATACCATACTTTCAGATCTCCTCCTCATTTTTCAAACCCTTAATTCGTTCCACCGCTGTTTTCTCTTCTCCGAGAACAATGATTTGAGAGAAGCCTTCAAAAGTTCCACCGCTGCTCCTCCTCCCCAGCGCTGCCTCCACGCCATCGTTCCTCTGCATCAGCTAATAAATATCAGGTTTTTGATATCTTTTTCACTCTCACTTGCCTGTTAGGGCTTGTAATTTATAAACCACCTGCTTGATTTTTTAGGGTTTTCTTTTATGCTCTTTATTCGATTGTGAGAAGCCTTCAAAGAAACATGTTCTTCTACGTTTGGAGTCTGATTTGTACTTGTTCATGCAGTTTATGAGTCACCCAGTTACGGACCTGTTCAATGAAGAATTCTAAAAGGTGAGAAACGAGATGCTGATGTGAATGTAATTTATTGTATGAACCAAAAGGTAACAAATCTATTGGTTTATGTGGATAAATTGTTTTTTTTTATGTATGTTCAGAACCACAAGACCAAGGGATGGTGGATAAGGCAATGACATCGTGAACCGTGTTTTTTATTGTTGTTGCGTAAAAATGTGTTTTTTTTAATATACATTTTAGGATATGGGAATCTGCTGGGGTTTGTACGCATCAGTTGGTATCGTGAAAACAATAAGTATGATACCTTTATCAAAATAGTTATCTTGGTTATTATGTACTTGACGAATACATATGGTTTTTATTTTTTTTGAGTCATGCTTTTTAATTTCTTGCTGAATATGCAGAAGATGAGGGCAACACTATTGTTGCCACTGGTTCAAAAGACAAGACTGAAACTCTGGAAGGTAATTTACTAATTTTACATTTTTTTACTTATAACAGACTTTTGGAATTCACGGCTTCAAGATAATGTTCTCTTTAAATGTTTACGCAGAGCCACGTGCACAGAACCTAAAGCTTGCAGTTTATAGAACTCTTCGTGGACATACTACTTCTGTGCAAAGTGTTACAGCACAGCCTACTGTGAATATGGTCCTCTTTTTTCCATCTATTTCAGTTTTCATTTCTACGTTACATGCATTCTAAGTATTATTTTTATTTGATTTACAGGTGTGTTCTGGTTCTTGGGATTGTAGAGTAAAATGCCATTTTCGTCTCTCAGGTTTGGCTACTTTTGGGAATTTCGTCCAAAGATTTTTTTTTTCGCATCTGGATCCAAAAGGTTTGAAATCTTGCCATTTTCACCTGACTTTTTAATAAAAAAACGACTAAAAGACATAAATGCCCCTCACTTAACGGAGAAAAATGGATGGGGTTAAAAATGCCAAGATTTCAAACCTTTTGGATCCAGATTCGAAAAAACAAACGTTTGAACGAAATTCACAAAAGTGAGATGCTATTTATGTGTAGGTCTCATAGAACATGCAAATCTTCTTTCATATGCCGATGCTGTAATTGGTACGTCAGGCACTAATATTAGTTATATTAGACGGGCCAGTGGTGCAACCATTGCTTTACGAGAAACAAGAGGTCTTACTGATGACCCATTAGAGATTATTAGTAACCAATTTAATGTGTCGTATACTTCTTTTGGTGGGTAATCAATATTTCCTTTTTTTTGTTTTGTTTGTTGGTTCAGAATTTTGTTGCTGAAGCGGCAACTTCAGCTCAGAATTAAACTGCTCAGCCACCTGCCCAAGGAAGCTATAACCCTTGCTTACCCGTCTCAACCACCTCTTGCCGCCCATGCACCACCACCTGCTGCTGACCATGGTGGATCTGTGTACGGAGGGAAATACGGGTATTAAAGTGTGTTGTGACTGAAATGCCATTGTGAAGTTATCTTTATGTTTGGAGGGAGCAAGGGTAATGTTGTAACGAGTAATAGCTACGTCTTTTGTCGTTGATCTTTTTAGAACTTGAAATGTTGCGGCTTGTTTGGCCTCTCACTTCTCAGTTTATAAAAAAATTGTGTTCTGGGTGATATTTTCGGATCTAATTAAGGTTTTACTTAATATCTAGATTTACTATTATACATATACGAGGTTTTGAAACTATGACAATGCTTGTAATATGATGAATACTTGATAACTTTGAAGATCTAAAACTTGAGAAAGAGCAAGACCTGATCAATCGTAAGCCAAATGACAGTTTTTTCCACTCAGTTACCCCATTTCGTTGGGGTGTGTATTGATATGAAAGGTGATTTGTAATGCCTGACTTAAAAAGAAACAGACTCATCGAGCCTCGTGTGAGCTTAGGAGCACCATCACACTGTAAGACTAAAGGGTATGGTTTGGCCCATCCCAAATGGGATGAGCCTCCACGTAGGCGGCTCGTGGGGGATGGGCCTCCATGAGTTTTGAGGGGGATGGAGGCTCGTGGGGGATGGGGCCCCACCTCATTATTTTATAATTTTCTAAGTTTTAATTTATTAACTTAATAAAAACTTTATAAAAATTAAAAAATAGAACATAAAACAATATAAATAATTTCATTTCATAACATAAAAAAAATTACATTTCCTAAAAAAAAAAATTACCGAAAAATAAAAATAAAAAATTACATTTCCTAAAAATAAAAAACAACCTACGACGACTATTTTTTCATCACTTCTTCCTTCATCCTCGGAGCCCCCCACGATTGATCCATACTCGGAGTGTAAGCGGGGGTCGAAAAAAAGTTAGGTTGGTTCGGGTTGGGGTTGTTCGGGTTGGGGTTGTTCGGGTTGAAAGGATTCATGATTTAGAGAAAAAGGTATAAAAAATATGGAGTGTTTTTATAAAAAAAGAAGAGAATTGGAGAAGAATGGGAGTAGAAAGGATAGAAATGTATAAAAATGGTTGAGATATTGGATATTTAAATTGAAAAATGATTTTTTTTTTTTTTTTTTTTTTTAAAATAGCCGTTTGCAACGGCATGATGCAGAAGTGGGGCCTCGTTTGAATCGGCGTGGGGGAGTCGACTGGGCCGGGCCGGGGCTAAGGGGGGCGGTGTGGGGGCTCGGCGCCGGACCTAGCCGGGGCTAGCCGACCCCATACCCTTTAGTCTAAGCGTTTGATGGTGTAGGAAAAGACGTATGATGTTGGCCGTTGGGCGAATTTTGCAAGTTGATATTATATCAAACGGTCAAAAGTCAACTGTGACGACAGATTTTCCGATACAGCCCGGTTTGTTCTCTTTCCGTTTTCTCATATTTTTTGTTGACTTTAGGATTTGTGTCTTTTGTGATAACTGAATTTATTCGTTTTGATGACGTTTTTTATCATCTGTGTCTTGGGGTTAGTTTGAATCGAGTTGAAAATGACAAAGTTGTTACGGCACTTTAACCGCTTTCCACATATTTTTAGTGTTAATACATTTTAATTAAAATTAATACACACATATATATATAATAATAATTAGGGTTGGCTCATGAGCTCACCAGCTAATCCACGCCTAGCTCGGGTCCGACTCGCTTACAAATTCAGCTGATTTTGAGCGGAGCTTTTTTACGAGCGAGCCATGAGCTTTTTTGAACACCCTTACATTTGATTAGTTTATGATGATACAAGTTTTGTGCAAATTTATTGAAAACAATACAACATTTTATTCAATTTAGTTCAAACTAGTATTAAGCACCCCCGCGTTACGGCGGGGGCGAGCACTAATGTCACACTAGTGCTAGCGACCACCGACACTGAAGTTAGGGCGTGTTAATGCGAAGAAATTAAACCGAAATGTAAAACATAGAATAAAATAACTAAGTTGATCTAGAACTCGCGCGCTATGATGAATCCGCGTCTATTTCTTCCCGTTTGACAGGTTTATCGTAATCTATATATAATATATATCATTACCACCATGGTTGCAAAAGTCGCTAGGCGCTCCCTAGTCGGTCGAGTGGGGAGTTGAGAGTACTCGGTCTGGGCGGAGAGTAACTCGGGGAGTACTCGGACATGCTAAAATATAAATAAATTAGTTTTCGAAAGTTAAATATATGTTAAATAGCATAAATTTACAAAAAATTATAACAAAATACGTGAAAATGATATTCATTTCTTAATATTCTTTAATATGATAGATATAGAACTTTTGTTTTATTTTTTTCAAGTCAAACTCGACCTGAATTGACCTAATAGATCCGATTTGGCCGAGGTTGAATGCGTTTGGTCAATTCCGAGTAATTCGACGGAGTTGAAGAAAATCGTCTCGGCAACCTACCTTGGAGCGATTACTCGGAGAGTACTCGGACTTGTAAACCTTGTTTTACAACCATGATTACCACTATACAAACCATAATGCATATATTACAACAACCATTGCATCAATATGTTGCAAATTATATTTATATAAGAATTTGGCTAAATTAATTAGATTATTATAAATAATAATTTACAAATAAAACAACACAAATTTAAATGGATCAAACCCATTGAACATGGTTAGATAATGAAACCATTATTTGATTAGGGCACAACCACTTAAGCACAATTTACAACCATACATGCATACAAAACAGATTGAATTTGGTAAGGTAATGAAACAATTATTTGACTAAGATACAACCACTTAAGCATAATTTACAACCAAACATGCATACAAATTATTTGATTAAGGTACAAACATTTAAACATAGTTTACAACCAAAGATACATACATATGTTACAAATTCGTAGTATATAAATATAGATGGGCAGCCATGCATGGATGCATTAACTTTTACAAACAAGCATTTTCAAGCATACATATACAGACATATGAAGATGGGGTATAGAAGAATTGCTAAGATGGCGGCCCAAAGAGGGTAAGTGTCACGCTTTAGAGCAAATACGCCAACAATGATGCAAGGTATCATGATGATTAACACCTCATTCCAATAGGTCCAAGATAATCTCTTTTTAAATACAACAATCAACAATGCGAACAAGCCGAAAAGGTTATTCATCACCAATCCACCATAAATCTGCACATAATAAACAAATTTACAATCTCAGTTTAATCCACATATATCATATTGATCGATCTGATGAGCGAAAAAATGAGTTAGATCAGTATGTGAAAGTGGAGAAACCTCGTTGAATGTCAAGGACGCGTTCTTTTCAACGTGTGAACAGACGTTGAGGAGAGCTATGATTACGCTTTTAGCATTCATGGCGATTGGGAACACAACTAATGAAGTTAAATGAAGAGGTATGTGAAGAGCATTTGAGAACTGTAAGACACTTTGCGTGAATGCCGTTGAAATTAAATACATAACAGCGATACCGAATGCAACATACAAGACGGCTTGAGGTGTCAACCTGTTCTTCGGCGACTCTACCCAAATATCCTGTAGATTAAGTTGTAGAAAGATGAACAGTATGCAATACAAGAAGATAATAGAAAGGGATCACGAAAAACTAACAATATAGCGTTGACCTTTTACTTTACGAAAAACTAGCAATATATACGTAACATGTTAACATGTGTATATTATATCATATACAACACAGAAATATGTGCACCCTGCGTCACACTAGTGTAAGATCACCATACCCATAAGTTAAGAAAAAGTTAAAATTTTTTTAATAAAAATATAGTAAAGGTAAATTAATAAAGTTTAATAAAAAGATAAAAAAATATAAAGAATAAAAGAAATTATTTCTACTGGTTATTAATACTTTATAAAATCAAAACTTTTTTTAAGTTATTTAAAAACTTATTTTTGATCTTTATAATACTTCGTTTGTGATTTAGAATTACTTTTTTTTAAGTTGTAGCAATAAATTAAAACTAAAACTATGTGACTATAAATAAAAAAAAAAAAAAACACAAAATTGAAAATATTTAGAATAATACGCTGAAGAGTTTTGATTACAAAATATTTTAAAAAAAGTTAAGAGCTGAAGTTAATAGTGCTATGTTTAGGAAAAAAAACAGTCAATGGCTGGGTTTAGTGTCTTTGCCGGTCAGCTTGGTGATTTCCGATTCTTTCCCTACTAGAAACTAGCAACACAACTACGGTTTTCGTCAAGAAAAGTTCTTCATGATTAGCATCTGTGATAGATTTTTCATTTTTGCCATAATTTGAGTTTATGACGGTTTTAGAGACAGAAAGTAACGGTATTGTATTTGTGATTGTTTTGCTACGACCATTTTGACAATTTCTAAAATCTAATATGACGGTTTCCAGAAACTCACATTGACGTTTTTTTAACCTAGTAGCGATTTTATTTTGCAAATGATCATAGGTTTATGGCGTTTTAGCTTCAGAATCTGATCTTGTGATGATTACGCAACCATTATTTGTGACCGTCTGCGACAAGTTCTAGGACCTATGCTACGGTTTAAAGGGCCGGCCCATAGGAGGGCCAATGTGGGCAACTGCCCAAGACCCCACTCCCATCCCATGGGGCCAGTTTTTTTAGTTGTTCTAATATTAACTTTTAAAAAAAAACTAAAGCCCAAAGCATATAATTAAATTTAGAGTAAAGTCCTATTTGAGTCCCTGTGGTTTGTCCAGTTTAACCATTTGAATCCAAAAACTAAAACTGTCTTGATTTGAGTCCATGTGGTCTCTAATTTTAACCATTTGAGTCCCTGTGGTCTCTAATTTTAACCATTTGAATCAAAAAACCAAATGTTTCTGATTTGGATGTTGTTTACTTTTGGATTCAAATGGTTAAAATTAGAAACCACATGGACTCATATCAAGACAGTTTTGGTTTTTGGATTCAAATGGTTAAACTGCACAAACCACAAGGACTCAAATAGGACTTTACTCTTAAATTTAAAAGTTAAGGATATGTTTTTAACCTTCTTAAGTATTCTATTAATTCTAGGCTCATGTAAACAAATAAACTCAATAGATTCTCATTTAACTCAACTAAACCAAATAATCTTTTGAAATTTTAGTCCATTTTGAAAAAGAAAACACACACACAAAAGCTCTTATATTTTAGGGGCCCATTTTATTACATGCACAACCCATCCTCTCCTCCGACCCAAACTCTTAGAGACGGACCTAGGGTTTATGTGATGATTTCCTGAACCTAGTAGCAACTTTTTTGTGATGATTTTATGGACATAGTAGTGACGAATATTAGGCCTTACACGAATTTTGCTATTTAGATTATGGAGTTACTTACCTTCTCAGGATCCTTGATGTTAGGATCATGATCAATGAATTTCTCAGTCCATCTAGCGAAACCCTCTACAAATTCATGTTTGGTGATATCGGTGCTGAAGTCTGCGATTAGCTTATCCATGATTGCATTTCGATCCAATGATGTTCCAAAACGGAATTCCTTAATGAACTTTTTTAACTCGTCTCGTAGTAATTTATCGTCATGATCCTCATCGTACTTAGAAAATAGCCTATAGATACATACACACAATCCTTACATGATCAAACTTTTAGCAATAGCGAATGAAGAATCAAAAGAATGTTACCGTTCAATCTTTTGTTTGTCGGCTTTTCTGTCTGGTGTCACTAGTCCATGTTCTTCACGGTCTAGTTGTTTCAACATTTTCGGCATGATTTGGTCCATTTGTGCTAGTTCACCTTTCTTTTTTGTTCTCACCATTTTCATCTGTAGTTGAAACAGGGTTAGTTTGGATTAAATTGAAGATGCAAAGCTACCATTGATTCAGCTTTCCTTGCGTTAGGTATGTTTATTATCTTTTATAGTTATTATTTAATTTAGGGTGCTACTCATCCTACACCACCCCAAAATCAAATAGCCACTTAAAGGTAGCAGCTATACATCACGCAGGCCCTTACCTTCAAATGACCATCTAAAAGTAGAGGGCTATGATGTAAGTCGTAACTTTCAAACGACCGTTTGTGTAATCTCAAACAGCCGGCGTGGGATTAGAATGTTCGTGTGTATATACATGCCCCTTTAGTTTATTGGAAAATTGGTATTTAATAAACCAACCTTTGCCCAGTTGGTAAAGAATAATCCTACATACAGAATTGGTAAATAATAATACTACCTTTCAATATGTTGGTACTCAATAGACCTCCGTTAGTTTTTTTTGTAACTGAAGTTAGTTTTTAAGTTTTATTTGTTACACAAACAGTCCCTGTAGTTATACTTTACTAGTTTTAAGTTTTATTTATTACACAAACAGTCCCTGTAGTTATAAAAAAAATCATAAAAATAAAAAAAAAATCTAAAAAATCAAAAAAATTCAAAAAAATCATGAAAATTCTAAAAAATTCTAAAAAAAATCAAAAAAATTCAAAAAAATCATAAAAAATTAAAAATTCAAAAAAAATCAAAAAAATCATAAAAAGTCATAAAAAGTCATAAAAATTCAAAAAAAGCAAACGTTTCGACCCGGACCGTTTCGACCCGTACCGTTTCCACGCGTACCGTTTCGACCCGGACCGTTTTCGACCCGGACCGTTTCGACCCGGACCGTTTCGACCCGGACCGTTTCGACCCGTACCGTTTCGACCCGTACCGTTTCGACCCGTACCGTTTCAAAAACGGTGGTGGTGGCGGTGGTGGTGGCGGTGCTGTGGTGGTGGTGGCGGTGGTGGTGGTGGCGGCGGCGGTGGTGGTGGTGGTGGTGGCGGCGGCGGCGGCGGCGGTGGTGGTGGCGGCGGTGGTGGTGGTGGCGGTGCTGTGGTGGTGGCGGTGGTGGTGGTGGTGGCGGTGCTGTGGTGGCGGTGCTGTGGTGGCGGTGTTGTGGTGGTGGTGGCGGTGGTGGTGGTGGTGGTGGCGGTGGTGGTGGTGGGTCGAAAACGGTTCGGGTCGAAACGGTACGCGTGGAAACGGTACGGGTCGAAACGGTCCGGGTCGAAACGTTTGCTTTTTTTGAATTTTTATGACTTTTTATGATTTTTTATGATTTTTTATGATTTTTTTGATTTTTTTTGAATTTTTTAGATTTTTTAGATTTTTTTTTTATTTTTATGATTTTTTTATAACTACAGGGACTGTTTGTGTAATAAATAAAACTTAAAACTAGTAAAGTATAACTACAGGGACTGTTTGTGTAACAAATAAAACTTAAAAACTAACTTCAGTTACAAAAAAACTAACGGATGTCTATTGAGTACCAACATATTGAAACGTAGGATTATTATTTACCAATTCTGTAGGTAGGATTATTCTTTACCAACTGGGCAAAGGTTGGTTTATTAAATACCAATTTTCCTAGTTTATTATATTAATATGTGAATATTAAGATAGTTTTTGACATTTTATCATCTTGCAATCCTATCATCTCTGGTGTGGATTATGGTTAGTTAATATATGAAAAACTCCGACTCACATTTTCCCAGATATTCCATTTTTCCATCCACTTTTTACATCCTTTTTTGAACTCTTCCCAGCTGATATTCCCACTATTATCATCATCAAAGTGGCTCATAATCGTTGCTTTGGCATACTCCATGGATATGCCATCTTTTTGCAGTTGGAATACATTTCCAATCAAATGTTCAAGTTCTATCTGTGATATTTCGTTATCACCATTGTTGTCAACCTCGTCAAAGATTCTGCACAAGTATATATATCAAGTTGATTAATATTGTTTGCTGATCATTTAAGTGTAGGATATATACATAAATATAATATAACACCTTCTAAGTTCTTGGAAGTTAGGGCTTCCATCCTCCTTTATTATATCATCTACAAGCCTCTTGGCATGAAAGCGCAACCTTTCTTCCAGTTCCTCTTGCTTCAAGTATGCCAAACTCCTGTTCACAATCCATGGATCCCCAATCTACGTGCAAAAAGTACTTTTAGAACTAGAGATTAGGCATCCATCATGACCTAGCGCCTTTCATTCTCGTGAACAATGAGATTTGACTATGGTGTCATAGTAACACCAAGGAATTATGTGGTTCTAAGAATTTTTTACCTTTTGCCACCTCATTTGACCTATTTAAAAAAAAAAGGAAAATAACGAAAATAACCTTTCATTGATCAACTTTTTCAAAATAGACATTTGAAACTCTACCTTGAGCCTTCTCACCGAAACCAAGGCTATTGAATCCTCTTTGAAAACCCTCTCAGCGATGACCAACCAGTTTGCGCCATGTGTCAAAAATGGTTTTAAAGGTATGGGATAATGAAATGGACGAAGGAATGGAAAGAACGAGGTAATGGAATGGAGCATTACAATTCCATGTCTTGTTTGGTTACCATGTGTGAATGGAATGAATTATTATTGTATATTGTTCGGTAGGCAAGAAAAATGGAGTAATGAAATTAGCGGTGAGTGGTGGTCGGTGGTAGTGATTGTGGGTGGTTATTGGTGGCGGTGGTGGGTGTCGGCGACGGTGATGGGTGGTGGTGGCGGCGGCGAGTGGCGGTGACGACGAGTGATGGTGGCGGCAAGGTGGTTGTTGGTGGTGGGTGGCAGCAGAGGTGGCGGTGGGCGGCGGGGGCGGTTGGTGGTGGCGGTGGGGGTGGCTGTGGTGGTGGCATCGACGATGGTGGTGGGCGGCGGCAGCGAGTGGCGTTGGCGGATGGACGCGGTTGTGCTGATAACGATGGCGAGTGGGTGGCGGCGGCGACGGTGGTTGTCGGGGTGAGGTGGTGGCGGCGATGTCGTCGGTGGTGGGTGATGGTGGTGGTGGTGGTGGGTTGTGGCGAAGGTGGTGGGTTTTGGTGTTGTTGATGAATGATGTAAGAGGGTATGGAATGGAAAAAATCATGGGGGATGGAAGGAATGATTTTGAGGGAATGAAATGCGTTTTGGAATGGTTGAATCCATTCTATTGACCAACCAAACACCATTTTCTTCATTCCCTCGTAATCATCCATTCCATTCAACCTCCTATTCCTTCATACCAAATACTTTAGAGCTGTTTCACACACTTGAGACCTCTCCATAAGCCTCTTCAGCCTTATTTTTTTTTTTTTCAACATTTGTATATTTCTAGTATTTTTAACAATTAAAAAGCCACCAAAATATATAAAAAAACCCTCAGTTGTTCTAACGTATAGGTACCTGATAACGAATGTATAAAAAGAGTGAGGCGAATGAGACTACGAGTGCGAGTAAAATCATGATAGGACTGTTAACGAAAGCTACTAGTCCCGCAGTAGCGAATGGAATCATTGATAGAGGCATGATTTTAGCCACTTCTGTGGTCTCCTTCTGGATATTAACACCCGTATCTACAAACAAAACGTATGGGTGTTTGTTAAAGTTAACTTATCATTTGTAGCGTTTATAAAACAAGGATGATGGATAATCTAACCATTGAGAAATGAAAGTTTGTGTTTAATTAGAGACCAACAACTTTCTGTTGATGAAAGATGTTGATCTTGTTGATGTTCAGAATCTTCTGGTAATGATCCCTTTCCACGAAGCAAATCTCTTTTTAATATAATCTGAAATCCCCAAACAAGTGTGAGATTGATGAGGGTTGACCCTGCATACATGCCCACTCCGAAAGCCACTTGGTTTTGGGCTTCTGATTCTGTCGAAACAACACCAGCCGCTGCAAACAAACATTTTCATAGATATCTTATTCAACTTATTTCAAAGTTGAGTTAATTTATGCATGTAAAGATCATAAATTAATAGAAAAATTAACTTAGTTGGCGGTTGGATGAGAATTTATAAAAATTATGTGATAAAGCTATTATTTTTTTATATAAAAATTGCATGTATATTCTTTTTTATTATGTATGTAACAAAATTAATTAAATAAAAGAAATTAAAAAGAGTTTGAGTAAATTGCCAAAGTCGTCCATGTGGTTTAATATTTGCTAGTTTCATCCAAATATCCTCAACTTAACAGAAAAAATAAACTAAGTTAGTGGTTTGAATGAAAATGGCAAAAAATTACAAACGTTGGAGTGCAATTTGGTACAAAAGTGTCATTTTGGACGAAAATGACAAACCTGCCCAAACTTCATGGACGATTTTGGCAATTAACTCATAACAAAAAGTATAACAGGTTGCTTAGAAAACAAAACGCACTATAAAGATTAATGGAAGAAAAAAGATAAAAGAACCTTATAACGAAAAGTTATTTTTATAAAGACTTAATTGCCTGGATGGTCCTGTGGTTTCACGTTTTTTTCACGTTTAGTCCCCATCTTTTGAAAGTAGCAGGTATGCTCCCTATAGTTTGTTATTTTGTCGCTCGGATAATTCTCTGAGTAGATGTCAGTTAGTTCATAAATAGCAGGTATTCACCCTATGGTTTGTTATTTTGTTACTCGGATAGTCCCCTGAGTAAATGTCAGGGGACGCTCCCTATGGTTTGTTATTTTGTTACTCGGATAGTCCCCTGAGTAAATGGCAAATGACTGTCTGAGTAACAAAATGACAAACCATAGGGAGCAAACCTGCTACTTTCAAAAGGTAGGGACTAAACGTGAAAAACGTGAAACAACAGGACCATCCGGACAATTAACTTTTTTATAAATAACAAAAAGTATAACAGGTTGCTTAGAAAACAAAACGCACTATAAAGATTTAATGGAAGAAAAAAACAATAAAAGAACCATATAACGAAAAGTTATTTTTTAATTAATTAATAATGTATGATGTATTTTTGAACAATTAAACCACTAGTTCGTACCAAACGATCTCCAAATTTTATTTTTATGGCGTACATTTTTACAATAACTTATATTAAAAAATATACTCAATTATCTTGCTGTCTGGTTTTATATAGTTTTTCTATAATTAACAAACTTAACAATCATATTATTTATATTAGCTTTTATATAATGTAACACCCGAAAATTTTCGTTCAATTATGCGACGACACGTGCCCCGAATCTCCAACTAAGGAGAGAGAATTTTTCGTTCAACTATGTAACGATACATGTCAAATCTCCTCCAACTAATCCCGACTATGTGGAGGGCGGAACCTCCAACTGATCCCGACTATGTGGAAGAAGGAAGGACCCAATCCCATACTGTACGTTCATTGAAACGTGTCCCATATCTCCGACTGATTCCGACTCTGGGAAGGGGAGAGACTAGGGGCGGAACTAAAGATATGTGAGCCGTACCACGGGCTACGGCTGAAGTCCGTATGCATAGTGTATTTTTATATATTTTTTTTGGTTTTATACAAAAGATACCCCTAAAATATACAAGGATACCCCCAACCAATCCAAACTTATAAAATAAGGGAACCCGATTGAAGCAATGACTCAATTGATTAGATAAGCCCAACTGATTAGATTAGCCCAAAACAAAACACAAAAATATGTATGGCGGCATTCTTTCTTATCGTCGCTTAGGTTCTGGAAAAAAAACAAACGTCGCTGGTCATCCTTTACGCATTGGTCTCCTGTTTTGCTGCTGCCAATAACACCGGTTCGATAAAAGACTCCACAATCCTGTTGTTTGCTGTTGCGATAACACTGGTTCCGGTCGTTCCGCCTCTACTTAGGTATTTGTTTTTTAAAGTAAAAGATGACGATTTGATTAAACGATTTCAAGCTATGAAAAAAAGACAAATTTACTAGGAACTTATTTTACTTTATTTATTTATTGTCTATTTTTTATAATTTATTTATTATCGTTTTATAATATTGTTTATTGCACGGTAAATTTTTTTTTTTGGGATACCCTTGATTTAATGGGCTAGTTCCGCCACTGGGAGAGACTATTATTATGCGTTAGCTAAAACGTGTCCTGAATTCTCCGAATAATCCCAACTATGTGGTAGGAGAGGACAAAATTACCCAAATGGGAATTTATCAAAGTCTAAGGAATAAAAAAAATCTCAAAATATTGCACATGGAGGTCCCTACCGGACCGCAAGGCTTTGCCCTTACGGTCCGCAAGGGGGTTTAAATTTTTGTGTGCGTTTGAAGTCCTTACGATCCGTCAGAGTGTGTCAGTGACAGTTTAATGGAAGCTGGTTGCCTTGGCTGCCAAGGCTGCCACCTATACCCGAATTGTGCCACTTCTCTTCTCCATCTTCCAAGTGTTGTGACACTAATCAGTACCTAAACAACCTAGTGGACACTTGGCATGTTTTAGGTGTTCTTGAATTAGTATAAATAGGTGTTGAAGTTGTTCATTCAACTCACACCTTCTCAAATCTCACTCTAAAACTTCCTTGAGTTTGGAGCCACTCTAAAGTGTTCTTGAGTGGTCCTCTCTTCTAGTAAGTCTTCTCCTTTGACTTATTTCATTATTCTAGGCTAGTAATCAACTAAAAGCCAAACAGTTTGACTTTCTGTTTGACTTTCAGTTCTGACCATTATGGTGAAGTCAAAGTTCAGTCCGAACTTTCCTACGTGATCGTAATAATGATGGTGCGATCCCTCTGTGATCATACCATCGGATCATCACGTTTATTAGTTGAATTAATGGGTTAAGCATGTTACATAAAAAGTCGAAAATGCAACAATTTGCGTAAATTGCATAAACGAATTTCTAAACTTATAGCTCATATGTTTTGTTTTGACACTTAAATAGAACATATAATATATATAAACTGATATTAGCATGCTTAAATCGTCTTATTCAGTTTAGAACCTCATTCCACATCGAAAGTTAAGCAGTTTGACTTTCGCTTTAACTTTCGATTCTGACCCGTTTGGTCAACGTTAGAACTTGTTTAAAACTGATATTATAACCATATTAATATAAGGTATAACCCTTTGAAGTTATACCTCTTGGTCATGTTATTTGGTAGGTCAAATGACAAGTCTAGCATTTATATTTTAAAAAGGACGACTATGCCCTTTTCAACTTAAAAGCTAAAGAAACGAGTTTCAAAACAAAGTAGCTAACATTCTGACTTTTAAACAGAATGTATAATGTTATAAAATATGTTTTGACACCTTGGACTTGTTATAAGACCCATCTAACATTCCGAACCCACTTTTATGCGCATATCTAGTTATACGAACCTAGTTCGTATAATTTAGGCGTAACGGGTCTAATCACTTCAAATTCACTTCAAAACAGAATGTTTGGTTAATTGACCCTTCCAAAGAGTCATTGCACTCGGATAGGCATAAAACACATTTATTCCGGTCTACGCTTAATCTAGCGAACCTATTCTAAAGTAACAGGTCATGTCTAAAGGAACTAACCTATGACCCGTATACATTCTAACATATAATTAATTATGTTCATTCCGGACTATAGAAACCCCCAGAAAATCGGACATGAGTCAATAATACTTTTACTTGCGGCTTTTTGCTAAATTATAATCGTATTTGGTTGGAAGCTAGCAAAAGGTAAATACTCTTAAATTATTTTGTTTTTAAACTTGGGGTATGGCGAATACGCCACTTGGAGCGGGTATTATATAAATGAGCCCTGAGATCTGCTTATAAATATAAGAACTCGGTTTAATCCGCATTACTTGATAACTGAAAACGTTTAGGGGTTATTGGTACCGTGTCCGAGCGTCCTGACTCATTAACTATTATGGCCATATGGAATAACGTGCAGGGGTAGGCATATCGACTATAAGAAACATTTATTCAACTTTGGTGTGTACCCTTAATCATTATAGCACTGAAAATGACCGGCTCCGATCTCTGGTTCCCATCGTATGACAAGTATATAAATCTGGTGACAAGATAAAATTCCAAGAAATATTAAATGATTATCTACGGGTTTTCTCTATGTATAAAACTCTTTTTGAAAAATTGTTTTCAAAATGAGTCAGTTAATTGTATTTACCAGCGAAAGTTGATGTATTTTCAAAAGATTGAACCGCAGGTACTGAACATTATAATAGGCTGGGAATCCGGGTCGGCTAGAATAAATGCTATGGAATTTGCAACTCCTCAGCTTAAGGCCTACGAAACACCATATGTAACAACATAACCATACCACAAAGATACCATATGAAGCAAATAACTATACTTTAGATACATAACACCATATGTAACCGTAAATCAGCAAGTACTATACGTTTTGACACATAACACTACAAAACACCATGTGTAAACTCGAAGAAAGTATATTTAAACTTAGATATTTAAGTCTTTGTATATACCTCGAAGAAAGTAGTGCATGGTTATTCCCAGTCATTCACAAAAAAAGTTAACGAAGTCACCCATCGTTTCCCACTTTCTGATAGCACATCTATGTATACCATGTGTATATACTGACCACTTAATCCTCCAATACAAAGTCTACCGCCCATATGTTAGCGTTCGTGTTTCTAGTGTCATGATCGTTCTTCCTATTCTCATGTCATTGAGCTTCAATAGCAGAATCAAAATGCCCCATAAATTCGACAAGAGTACACTCCGGGTTACAAAACTGTCCAAAAAAATGGTTCTCACTCTCTGAACGAGATGAGGTACGCATAAGCCCGGACATGTACTCCTCGCGATAATAAACCGGTATCCAAGTATCCCTGATCTGATAAATTGACTGCAACCACTCATGATCAACCAAGTTAAAATCGTTCAGTATGGTAGCCCATTCACTTTCAAACTGCTCAGGTAGAATTGAATCGGTCCACACAATGGCACACAACCTCTTTTTGAAATCTGTACTATTACAGATTGTAGCACCAACCTAAGACACCATTGAACAACATATAAAACAATAATCACCAGAAAGTATGTAAAAAGATTAAAAAAACTTAAAAAGACGAATAAGTAAACACCTTAGCAGTATGCTTATCCACAATGTGCCATATGCATAGCCTGTGCCTACTCTCAGTCCATGTATCTTCAATAGCCTTCTTCATGGCTGGGTCTTGGTCGGTAACAATAACTGGAGGGGCACGACCAAATGCTTCATGAAACACCTTAAGCAACCAACTATAAGTTTCAGCCGTTTCGTTTCCTATTATAGCGACACCAAGAGTAACGTTACGATTGTGGTTGTCGATACTAGTAAATGGTACAAAAATCATTTTGTATCTAACAAAAAATATGCATTAAAAACACCATACAACTAAATGATATTATGATTAACAAAAAAATTGTAAAAATCCAAAAGCGGAAGATAATTAGCAAACATACTTGTTACGCCAATATGTCGCATCAAATGAAACAACGTCACCAAACACCGAAAAATTCCTCTTGGCATCCTCATCAACCCAAAACAACGCCATTAAAATACCATATTTTGTGGTTATATACACCATTGAAAAGTTTGGCATGTACTCTTTCTTCCTCAATAGTCGTTTAATCATCATATTAGCGTCAAACTCAGATATATACCTGTTCAGATCTCGCTTAAAATTTTTAAAATTGGTTTTGGTTGCCCTAACCTTGTCAAATCCACCATAGAGTGTCCTCATGATATTAAACGCTTTGACGGGTCCAATGTTCAAGGCACTCAACGCGTTAACAGCTTGCTCTTGCATATAGTTCATACCTCGGTTCGAGGGGAGTAAATGCCTATCGTCCTCAGCAACAAAATAGTGATTATGATCCTCCTTGAAAGAATATACCTCGTATAGTTTCGAAGCATTTAACTTTACACACATACGTACTTCACAACCAATCCTTATAGAAGTAACACGTCGAATAGTTTTCCTTTTTAACCCATTATTCGAGGTGTCAATTCCTTTAGATGTATCGATCGCCTTGAAATGTTTAGTTCCCTCCTTTGAGAAAACAAAATATTTAGATTTAATGATACCATGAGGCGTGTGTTGAGAAGACTTCCTGGCAGTGAAGCTTGTAACCATTGCATACTTTTGATAAAAGAGGAATGCATTATTTAGTGTATCAAACGCCATCTTATCCTTCGGCCTAAGCGAGTCATCCACCTCAGGTAAATAAGTCCTCTTACCGGAGTTTGGAGACAGATGTAGTTGCCCAACTGGCTGGTAAGTTTGAAAACCTACAAAAAAAAATAAAATTAATAATAGCTTCGTTAAATGCAGTTAAGCAAAAGTGGAAAAATATGACAACATAAAATATATAAAAAACACCATTAAACTACCAATATATATATTAAAGACAACATAAATGAAAATAAGACACCACGGATATCATGTACAATATAACACCATATGCAACTAACAACATGTGAAAAAGACACCACATTGAATACAACAAAAAAAAAAGGAAATAATACACTACAAATGACATGTACAAAAAAAACACCATATGGTAAATATAGAACTAGTGTAGAAAACACCATACAAACCAACGATGTGGAAATAAGACATTGAAACATAATATGTACAACATAACACCATGCGCAAATAATCAACATGTGGAAAAGAAACAACTAGTACAAAAAACACCATTCAACTTCAATACTATACATCAAAACACCATGTACATATAAAACACCATGGAAGGATAATACATCGTGTCATTAAATAAACTCGTATACTGTAAGAAAATCAACCATGCAAAAAACACCATACTCTGTAACATCGAACGATCAAAAACCATATTCATTAGAACCACATTAGATTGTATAAAACAGAAATATGAACACAAACAGATGATAAAAAAATGAAAGTTTTATTTATCGAAGATTAAATACCTCTAACATTCACATACTAACCAAAAAACACCATAATATGATTACCTGGATCGTCATTGTCCATGAAGCAATATGTTAATCAAGACAAAAATACGACAAAATAAACCTGAGGTTCTCGAATAGAAGATGATGAAGAAGATATACATATTATTCTTCCTGAGATAATCTCTTACGTATAATCAGATAAAAATCAAAATTCGAATTCCTAAAATAACTGCCTAAAATCGGTTACAAGAATTTTATCTTTAATTAGAATTATTAGTAAAATTACCATTATATCCTTAAACTAATAAAATGGATAGGGACATGTGTCATCACCAGATTCTTTCTTACACTTCTCACACTTTTGATCTTTTTTACAGGATCCTATATATATATATATATATATGTGTGTGTGTGTGTGTGTGTGTGCATATTACATATTTTCAGTATTCAACCCATGTAATAGACAGACTATTCTTGTTTTTAGTGTTACTAATTAACATAAGCCGATTTTTGTGATAAATTCAACTTAGTTTTCCGAACGGTCATATAGTAATAAAAATACATGAGTTATATGAAGTTTTTACAGAATATATATAATTATATCATATTTATTGTACTACTCCGTGTAATATACGAGTTTATAACCTAGTTAACATTACAACATTGCCAGAATTTAAGTTTGTGACACTTTTCGAGACAGAAAATAATGGTATTGTATTGTATTTGTGACTGTTTGCAACGAGCATTTCGAAAGTTTCGAACCTGGTATGTAGGTTTCTAGAACCTCACAGAGACAGTGTTTGAACCTAGCATCAATTTTTTTTTGAAAATGATCGTAAGTATTTTGACGATTTTGTGATACGTTCTAAAACCTTCGCTATGGTTGGCCCATGGGAGGGCCAATGTGGGCGACTGCCAAAGGCCCACTCTCCGATGGACCAATTTTGTTTTTAGGTGTTTTAATATTTTAAGCATACTTTTTTAAAATAAATTAAAGCCCAAAACATAAAATTAAATTTAAATGTTAGGCATATGTTTCTAACCTCCTTAATTATTGCATTAAGTTTGGGCTCATATAAACAAACTAGAGGGAACACGCCTAGGTGGAATGATGAATTTCACTACAATAATAAAATTTAAATAAGGTTCAAAAATAAAAAAAAAATAAGATGAAAGTGTTAGTTATTAGGAGGTTGAACAACTGTATCAATGAAGGGAATAAGATGATCGTATTTAGGTTGGAATAATGGAGAAACAAAATTTAAAAATTTCACTTTATAACGAATATATGGTATCGTCTTAATATATTACATCTTAGTATGTCGCTTATTAAATTTCAAACTTTCACTTTATAACCCAATATATCCTATCGTCTTAGTATCTCACGTCTTAAGATTGACTTCATATCGCGTCTTAATATCGTGTGAAAATTACATTTTTATCCCTAAGAGTTGTAATTTAATAATAACTAGAATTAAGCACCTCTCGCGTTGCGGCGGTGCGTAAAACCGTGCCAAATAGTACCAATGTCACACCGCTGCCAATGACCACCAACACTGACTTGACCTAGGACTCGTGTGTTGCGACGAACCTGTCATACAAAAAAAATAGACGTAAAAACGTTGAACCACAAATGCACATTGTGCTATGTTAACTCACAAAATTTTGAACGAAACACAAAAAACATTGAACCACACATATGTTGCACCGTATTAACTCGAAAAAATTGGAACAAGACATTAACTAAAAGATGAAAAGTATAGAGGCAAAAGTTGAAAGTAAAAAAGTTGTGAGGTTAAATTGCAAATTATGAAAAGTTTTGGATTACAATTAAAAAAACAAATTATGTGAGGTTAAAATTGCAAAGATAAAAACCTTTAGGTTAAAAGTAAAAAAATCAAGTTTTTTTTTGGAAACTCGCAAAGCATAAGAGCATTCACATCCAAACCATCAAATTATACATACATTCCACTAAAAACAACTCCTATATCAATATATTTCCACTAAAAACAAATATTTTTTCTCTCTCCTTCTCAATTAAATAATATTATCATCACATTTTTCTCTCTCCTTCACTCACAACCATTTTCAATATATATTAAAAAAATTATACTGGGTGAACAGTGTCCCCCCAAATATACAGATGAACAGTAACATTTTCTCTCTCCTCCACTCACAACCACTTTTTATACCCTTTATAATATAAAAACTTCCCCTCACATATTTTGATGGATAGAATGTGAATGCTCTAAGGTATCTATATCTATACTATCTATACTATATATATAATGCATATTCAAGAGGCAGTTTTGGTCATTTGCCCATGTACAAATCTTGAAAGCATCTTCTACAATTTTCTAAAGCACAAATGATTTTTTACATCTTTCAAACCCCCTGAAATTCCTTGGGCGGGCACTTGAAAAACTCAAAATCAAAAAGCTAGGCGGGACTTGAAAAACTAAAAATAAAAAAGTCTTCATACCATACTTTCAGATCTCCTCCTCATTTTTCAAACCCTAATTCGTTCCACCGCTGTTTTCTCTTCTCCGAGAACAATGATTTGAGAGAAGCCTTCAAAAGTTCCACCGCTGCTCCTCCTCCCCAGCGCTGCCTCCACGCCATCGTTCCTCTGCATCAGCTAATAAATATCAGGTTTTTGATATCTTTTTCACTCTCACTTGCCTGTTAGGGCTTGTAATTTATAAACCACCTGCTTGATTTTTTAGGGTTTTCTTTTATGCTCTTTATTCGATTGTGAGAAGCCTTCAAAGAAACATGTTCTTCTACGTTTGGAGTCTGATTTGTACTTGTTCATGCAGTTTATGAGTCACCCAGTTACGGACCTGTTCAATGAAGAATTCTAAAAGGTGAGAAACGAGATGCTGATGTGAATGTAATTTATTGTATGAACCAAAAGGTAACAAATCTATTGGTTTATGTGGATAAATTGTTTTTTTTTATGTATGTTCAGAACCACAAGACCAAGGGATGGTGGATAAGGCAATGACATCGTGAACCGTGTTTTTTATTGTTGTTGCGTAAAAATGTGTTTTTTTTAATATACATTTTAGGATATGGGAATCTGCTGGGGTTTGTACGCATCAGTTGGTATCGTGAAAACAATAAGTATGATACCTTTATCAAAATAGTTATCTTGGTTATTATGTACTTGACGAATACATATGGTTTTTATTTTTTTTGAGTCATGCTTTTTAATTTCTTGCTGAATATGCAGAAGATGAGGACAACACTATTGTTGCCACTGGTTCAAAAGACAAGACTGAAACTCTGGAAGGTAATTTACTAATTTTACATTTTTTTACTTATAACAGACTTTTGGAATTCACGGCTTCAAGATAATGTTCTCTTTAAATGTTTACGCAGAGCCACGTGCACAGAACCTAAAGCTTGCAGTTTATAGAACTCTTCGTGGACATACTACTTCTGTGCAAAGTGTTACAGCACAGCCTACTGTGAATATGGTCCTCTTTTTTCCATCTATTGCAACGGCATGATGCAGAAGTGGGGCCTCGTTTGAATCGGCGTGGGGGAGTCGACTGGGCCGGGCCGGGGCTAAGGGGGGCGGTGTGGGGGCTCGGCGCCGGACCTAGCCGGGGCTAGCCGACCCCATACCCTTTAGTCTAAGCGTTTGATGGTGTAGGAAAAGACGTATGATGTTGGCCGTTGGGCGAATTTTGCAAGTTGATATTATATCAAACGGTCAAAAGTCAACTGTGACGACAGATTTTCCGATACAGCCCGGTTTGTTCTCTTTCCGTTTTCTCATATTTTTTGTTGACTTTAGGATTTGTGTCTTTTGTGATAACTGAATTTATTCGTTTTGATGACGTTTTTTATCATCTGTGTCTTGGGGTTAGTTTGAATCGAGTTGAAAATGACAAAGTTGTTACGGCACTTTAACCGCTTTCCACATATTTTTAGTGTTAATACATTTTAATTAAAATTAATACACACATATATATATAATAATAATTAGTGTTGGCTCATGAGCTCACCAGCTAATCCACGCCTAGCTCGGGTCCGACTCGCTTACAAATTCAGCTGATTTTGAGCGGAGCTTTTTTACGAGCGAGCCATGAGCTTTTTTGAACACCCTTACATTTGATTAGTTTATGATGATACAAGTTTTGTGCAAATTTATTGAAAACAATACAACATTTTATTCAATTTAGTTCAAACTAGTATTAAGCACCCCCGCGTTACGGCGGGGGCGAGCACTAATGTCACACTAGTGCTAGCGACCACCGACACTGAAGTTAGGGCGTGTTAATGCGAAGAAATTAAACCGAAATGTAAAACATAGAATAAAATAACTAAGTTGATCTAGAACTCGCGCGCTATGATGAATCCGCGTCTATTTCTTCCCGTTTGACAGGTTTATCGTAATCTATATATAATATATATCATTACCACCATGGTTGCAAAAGTCGCTAGGCGCTCCCTAGTCGGTCGAGTGGGGAGTTGAGAGTACTCGGTCTGGGCGGAGAGTAACTCGGGGAGTACTCGGACATGCTAAAATATAAATAAATTAGTTTTCGAAAGTTAAATATATGTCAAATAGCATAAATTTACAAAAAAATATAACAAAATACGTGAAAATGATATTCATTTCTTAATATTCTTTAATATGATAGATATAGAACTTTTGTTTTATTTTTTTCAAGTCAAACTCGACCTGAATTGACCTAATAGATCCGATTTGGCCGAGGTTGAATGCGTTTGGTCAATTCCGAGTAATTCGACGGAGTTGAAGAAAATCGTCTCGGCAACCTACCTTGGAGCGATTACTCGGAGAGTACTCGGACTTGTAAACCTTGTTTTACAACCATGATTACCACTATACAAACCATAATGCATATATTACAACAACCATTGCATCAATATGTTGCAAATTATATTTAGAGTTAAATGCCATTTTAGTCCCTGTGGTTTGGGCCATTTTGCCAGTTTAGTCCGAAGGTTTCATTTTTAACCTGTGGGTCCAAAAAGGTTTCACAGTTGCCATTTTAGTCCACTGGGTTAACTTCATCCGTTTTTTCTGTTAACGAGAAGGCCAATTCGGTCATTTTATATGGCTGAATTGCCCTTTTAGTTAACAGAATTACATACAAAATGACCAAATTGGCCTTCTCGTTAACAGAAAAAACGGATAAAGTTAACCCAGTGAACTAAAATGGCAACTGTGAAACCTTTTTGGACCCACAGGTTAAAAATGAAACCTTTGGACTAAACAGGCAAAATGGCCCAAACCACAGGGACTAAAATGGCATTTAACTCTTATATTTATATAAGAATTTGGCTAAATTAATTAGATTATTATAAATAATAATTTACAAATAAAACAACACAAATTTAAATGGATCAAACCCATTGAACATGGTTAGATAATGAAACCATTATTTGATTAGGGCACAACCACTTAAGCACAATTTACAACCATACATGCATACAAAACAGATTGAATTTGTTAAGGTAATGAAACAATTATTTGACTAAGGTACAACCACTTAAGCATAATTTACAACCAAACATGCATACAAATTATTTGATTAAGGTACAAACATTTAAACATAGTTTACAACCAAAGATACATACACATGTTACAAATTAATAGTATATAAATATAGATGGGCAGCCATGCATGGATGCATTAACTTTTACAAACAAGCATTTTCAAGCATACATATACAGACATATGAAGATGGGGTATAGAAGAATTGCTAAGATGGCGGCCCAAAGAGGGTAAGTGTCACGCTTTAGAGCAAATACGCCAACAATGATGCAAGGTATCTGTTATTACAACCGTTCACATAAATGATTACAAAACAAAGAACTGATTTTAATATATCACAGTAATTTGAACTTAAAAAACTGGGAATATAAACAAGAAAATATGAAAAAGAAAGAATGATGACTGAGGCACGCAAAGAACACGCTTCCCTTAAAACAGATTTCGGGTCACCTAGTTGAACCGTCTGTTTCCCAGGGTACAACAGCCAAAGCAGTTAGTACTGCCGGGATTAGCCTAGCACCTGAAGATGTACCTGAAACAAAGACGTAGAGTTCCTTCAGCGACGGGAATGATTGATCGTCGGTATTGCAACTCATGCAACGTGTATCAGAGAAGAAAGAGCAGTTTCTGATTGTGTGTTGTGTTTGCTGATTTCTGCTAGTATTGGTGTATCTCAAACTTATGAGCTAAACTCGTTTTTATAGGCACAATACTCAGATCATAGTGCAGCACTAAATCAATCACTATCAGATAATGCAGCACTTTGTGTGATAATGGAGCAGATAATGGCCATTACTGTCTTAGTGCAGCACTTAAGCTGTCATTATCAAGAATTAGGTAGTCTCTTAGTGCAGCACTACAGCAACCAGTCTAGTAATTAGATACCAGTAAAACTGTCAAAAATCATAAGGCGGCTCTCAAGCGGCTCGCGGTGATGCGAGTGTGCGAAGTGCAAAGTGCGCCATCAAAACGCCACATTACGCCCATGAGCCCGAGCCCGGTCCCGTGCCCGGGCGCGGGCGCGGGTGCGTCGGGCCCTTACAGGCCCTCAGGCTTTCGACTGGGTGTGTCCACTTGTCTAGAAGATATCATCTTCCTTACACTCCTCATTATATACCACTCTCCTATTCTCCATCCCACCGATGTGGGATAACTTGAATACTAAAATTCAAGTATGTTCTCTTTACATTAAATTTCCATTAATAACATTAATAATTCAATTAATATCATTAATAAATTTCCAACAATCCCCCACATGAATGGAAATTAATCCACTTTCAGATTTCTCGATACAACTTCAACAGTTGAGTATTGCCGGATAAGTAGTTTCCTTTGAACTTTCCGTTGTGATGTGTACTTAGTCTCCTAGCGATTAGTAGACGCGATGTCCTTGAACCAACCCCTTTTTACGTAGACGTTATTACACATCACACATTACTCTTCTTGGTCTGGTTAACCCCTCATAGATGTGTCCGTTATGGTCATGGAACACCATCCTGGTTCTGCGAGAGCTCTAGGAATTGTGCCCCCAATTCCATTCGAAGCGACCTCACTTCTCTCTAACATAGGTGATTTACAAATCATTAAAAGCCATATGCTTAACCTCTCTTGATATCACTGATTTAAAGCAGGAATGAACTAGGAAGTTTGTAACTCCCTTTGTATGTTGAGGTACTCCCCCACAGTGACCTCAGTTCGTACAGTTAGGTGGTCCTATTGAGCCTAGATCATGGGATCTCCAATCTTCTAGGATAGGTTTTCCGTTGTACAAACTTACTCACAGGGCTTTTAGTCCCATTCCTATTGACGACTTATGTACTACTGCTCTGCTTAAGCCTTTTGTAAGCGGATCCGCAATGTTATCCTCTGACCTCACATAGTCAATCGTGATAACTCCAGTTGAGAGTAGTTGTCGTATCGTGTTATGCCGACGTCGCATGTGCCTTGATCTGCCATTATACATTGTACTTTGAGCTCTACCAATAGCTGATTGGCAATCACAATGTATGCAAATAGCAGTCACAGGCTTAGGCCATCTTGGAACATATTCCAAGAATTGACGCAACCATTCTGCCTCTTCTCCAGCTTTATCTAACGCGATAAACTCAGATTCCATCGTGGATCTAGCTATAAGAGTTTGTTTGGACGACTTCCAAGATATAGCTGCTCCTCCAAGGGTAAATACATAACCACTTGTAGATCTAGAATCTTTTGTATCAGATATCCAGTTGGCATCACTGAATCCTTCCACAACAGCTGGATTTTGGCCATAATGCAGTCCATAATTTCTCGTGTATCTCACATACCTTAATAATCTTGTCATACCTTTCCAGTGATCTGAACTAGGATTACTAGTATATCTACTTAGCCTACTCACAGCATATGCTAAGTCTGGTCGAGTACATGACATGAGATACATCAGACTGCCAATGATCCTTGAGTATTCCAATTGAGCAACACTCTCGCCTCTATTTTTTGACAAATGTTGAGAGGTATCAATTGGAGTTTGAGCTACACTCGTGTCCCCAGGATTGAACTTTTCAAGGATCTTATCAACATAATGAGATTGACTTAACACCAAACCAGTTTGGGTTCTAATGATCTTTACTCCAAGCATCACATCAGCTAGACCCATATCTTTCATGTCAAATCTCGCTTTCAACATGTCTTTAGTAGATCTGATCATCTTATCATCACTCCCAATGATAAGCATATCATCTACATAAAGGCATAAGATCACATAACCTTTAGAAGTGTCTTTCATATAGACACATTTATCGCATTCATTTATTTTGAAACCATTATTAAGAATAACTTGGTCAAACTTTTGATGCCATTGTTTTGGAGCTTGCTTCAAGCCATACAATGACTTGACGAGTTTACACACTTTGCCTTTTTGGCCAGGAGCAGAAAAACCCTCTGGTTGCTCCATGTAAATCTCTTCATCTAATTCCCCATTGAGAAATGCGGTTTTTACATCCATTTGATGTATTTCCAAGTTTCTCAAAGCTGCAATTGCAAGCACCAATCTAATAGAGGTTATTCTTGTCACAGGCGAGTATGTGTCAAAATAATCGAGACCTTCTTTTTGTCTAAACCCTTTAACCACAAGCCTTGCCTTATACTTTTCAACAGAGCCATCAGCTTTCATCTTTTTCTTAAATATCCATCGATATCCAAGTGGTTTGCACCCTGGTGGAAGATCTACTAGCTCCCAAGTATGATTCTGCAAGATAGAATCAATTTCACTTTTGATGGCTTCTTTCCATTGAGGTCCATCTGAAGAGGTGACTGCTTCTCTATAAGTTTGAGGCTCACTCTCAATCATATATGTAAGAAAGTCAGGCCCAAAGGATTTCTCAGTCCTTTGCCTTTTACTTCTTCTCGGCTCACCTACTTCAGCCTCTGATTGTTCTTGAGTTTCCTCTCGAACAATCTCATCAACCCTTGTTGATGAACTTGCATGATTTGAAGAACTCGCATGAGTTTGTACTAACATAGGAAACTCTTCTTCAAAATAGGTCACGTTTCCTGGCCTTGTCTCTATGATAGAGTTTTTATGCACTTCAGGATTCTTGGATTGATATACAAGAAAACGATGTGAACTACCATTCTTTGCATACCCAATAAAGATGCAATCAACAGTTTTGGGTCCTATTATAAGTGCTTTAGGGGGTGTAACAATCACCTTGGCCAGGCACCCCCACACTTTCAAGTATTTATATGATGATTTTTGTCCCCACCACAACTCATGAGGTGTGACATCCTTTTTCTTGAAAGGTATTTTGTTCAATAAGAAATTGGCCGACAAAACTGCCTCACCCCACATGTCCTGGCTCATGCCAGAACTTATCAACATGGCATTCATCATTTCTTTTAGCGTACGATTCTTACGCTCCGCGATACCATTTGATTGGGGTGTATAAGGAGGGGTACATTCGTGTATGATGCCACTCTTTGCACATACTTCCCCAAATGGTGAAACATATTCACCTCCTCTATCACTTCTTACATGTTTTATTTTCTTTTTAAGTTGATTCTCAACTTCAGCTTTATACAATATGAACTTGTCAATTGCTTCATCCTTACTCTTAAGTAAGTAAACATAACAATATCTTGTATTGTCATCAATAAAGGTAATAAAATATTTATTACCACCTCTGGTGGGAATTGATTTTAAGTCACACACATCAGTGTGAATCAAATCGAGGGTTTCAGTTATTCTTTCAACTGACTTGAAGGATGATCTTGTTTGTTTGGCTTCAATACATGTTTTACATTTTGTTTTAGAGTTCATGGAAAATTTTGGTATGTAATCTAATTTAATTAAACGACGTATCGAATTAAAATTTACATGACCAAGACGTCCATGCCAAACATTAGGAGACTCAACCAAGTAAGCAGAAGTGGTAGCATTTTTATTGATGTTTTTCTTAATAGATATTACATTAAGCTTAAACATACCATTTTCGGCATAGCCCTTTCCAACAAGCATGCCACGCTTACTTAAAACAAATTTGTCACTTTCAAAAACCAAACGAAAGCCAAACTTGTTGAGCATCCATCCCGACACAAGACTCTTGCGTAGGTCTGGAACATAAAGCACATTCTTCAAAGTGATTTCTTTGCCAGAAGTCCACTTTAGTATCACATCACCTTCTCCCTTAATGTCAGCTGTAGCAGAGTTTCCCATGTACAGCTTCTCTTCTCCCACTACCTCTTTAAATGTATTAAAGAGGGTCTTGTCTGGGCAAACATGTCGGGTTGCCCCAGTATCAACCCACCAACCTTTTGGCTGATTAGCCACCATATTTATCTCCTCCCCCATGGCAGTAAGATCTGTAATCATGGCCACTAAGTCCATATGATCATCATTAACCATATGAGCAGTGTCACGTTTAGGCTCTTTGCATTGGTCAGCACGATGACCAGTTTTTTGACAATTGTAACACTTCCCTTTAAAGGGACCAGCCTTCTTTTGTACACCACCTTTCTTTGGCCCAAGATGGTCACCACCTTTCTTTTCCCTTTTTCCATTGAACCTATGGCCATTTTTCCCCTTGTGACCTCTAGAGGTTTGAGCTTGTTCCACAAGGTTCGCTTTCACAGTTGCTTCAACTTTACCTTCTTTATGTGACAGTCTGTTGCCTTCCTCAATATGAAGACGAACTACAAGTTGTTCAATTGTCATTTCCTTTCGCTTATGCTTAAGGTAATTTTTAAAGTCCACCCAACTGGGAGGCAACTTTTCAACAATTGCTGCAACTTGGAATGTTTCACTAAGAATCATTCCTTCAGAATGAATGTCACTAAGAATAATTTGTAATTCTTCAACTTGACTACTGACAGTTTTTGAATCAATCATTTTATAGTCCAAAAACTTAGACACAACAAACTTTTTGGTACCCGCATCCTCAGTCTTGTATTTTCGTTCCAATGACTCCCATAATTCTTTGGCAGTTGGAACCTTCAAATATACGTTATACAAGGCATCCGACAAGCCGTTCAACACATAGTTACGGCACATGTACTCAGAAAGTTTCCAAGCTTCAACATCACTTGCAGATTGCACAGTAGATGTCCCTTCCGCAGGAACAGGAAGGGTTTCAGTCAAGAACCTCGCAAGGTTCAAGGTGGTAAGATAAAACAACATCTTTTGTTGCCATCTCTTAAAGTTCAAACCATTGAACTTTTCTGGTTTTTCAGCATGATTAGCAACTGTTTGAGCCGCTTGGGTACCAACTAATGGTCCCATGGTAGTTGATGTGGATCCAACAGTGGTTGATTCGGTTGATTGAATAGTAGCCATTTCTGAAACAAAGACAATCAGTATAATGCAGAATAAATTGGTTTACACAAAACCAAAGCAGTGAACGGTTTTAATTTTCGAAGTCTGTTTTAAGTTTGTTATTACAACCGTTCACATAAATGATTACAAAACAAAGAACTGATTTTAATATATCACAGTAATTTGAACTTAAAAAACTGGGAATATAAACAAGAAAATATGAAAAAGAAAGAATGATGACTGAGGCACGCAAAGAACACGCTTCCCTTAAAACAGATTTCGGGTCACCTAGTTGAACCGTCTGTTTCCCAGGGTACAACAGCCAAAGCAGTTAGTACTGCCGGGATTAGCCTAGCACCTGAAGATGTACCTGAAACAAAGACGTAGAGTTCCTTCAGCGACGGGAATGATTGATCGTCGGTATTGCAACTCATGCAACGTGTATCAGAGAAGAAAGAGCAGTTTCTGATTGTGTGTTGTGTTTGCTGATTTCTGCTAGTATTGATTTCTGCTAGTATTGGTGTATCTCAAACTTATGAGCTATCAAAACGCCACATTACGCCCATGAGCCCGAGCCCGGTCCCGGTCCCGTGCCCGGGCGCGGGTGCGTCGGGCCCTTACAGGCCCTCAGGCTTTCGACCGCCATCAAAACGCCACATTACGCCCATCAGCCCGAGCCCGGTCCCGGTCCCGTGCCCGGGCGCGGGCGCGGGAGCGGGTGCGTCGGGCCCTTACAGGCCCTCAGGCTTTCGACTGGGTGTGTCCACTTGTCTAGAAGATATCATCTTCCTTACACTCCTCATTATATACCACTCTCCTATTCTCCATCCCACCGATGTGGGATAACTTGAATACTAAAATTCAAGTATGTTCTCTTTACATTAAATTTCCATTAATAACATTAATAATTCAATTAATATCATTAATAAATTTCCAACAGTATCATGATGATTAACACCTCATTCCAATAGGTCCAAGATAATCTCTTTATAAATACAACAATCAACAAAGCGAACAAGCCGAAAAGGTTATTCATCACCAATCCACCATAAATCTGCACATAATAAACAAATTTACAATCTCAGTTTAATCCACATATATCATATTGATCGATCTGATGAGCGAAAAAATGAGTTAGATCAGTATGTGAAAGTGGAGAAACCTCGGAGAATGTCAAGGACGCGTTCTTTTCAACGTGTGAACAGACGTTGAGGAGAGCTATGATTACGCTTTTAGCATTCATGGCGATTGGGAACACAACTAATGAAGTTAAATGAAGAGGTATGTGAAGAGCATTTGAGAACTGTAAGACACTTTGCGTGAATGCCGTTGAAATTAAAAACATAACAGCGATACCGAATGCAACATACAAGACGGCTTGAGGTGTCAACGTGTTCTTCGGGAACTCCTCGAGTTCTACCCGAATATCCTGTAGATTAAGTTGTAGAAAGATGAACAGTATGCAATACAAGAAGATAATAGAAAGGGATCACGAAAAACTAACAATATAGCGTTGACCTTTTACTTTACGAAAAACTAGCAATATATACGTAACATGTTAACATGTGTATATTATATCATATACAACACAGAAATATGTGCACCCTGCGTCACACTAGTGTAAGATCACCATACCCATAAGTTAAGAAAAAGTTTAAATTTTTTTAATAAAAATATAGTAAAGGTAATTAATAAAGTTTAATAAAAAGATAAAAAAATATAAAGAATAAAAGAAATTATTTCTACTGGTTATTAATACTTTATAAAATCAAAACTTTTTTTAAGTTATTTAAAAACTTATTTTTGATCTTTATAATACTTCGTTTGTGATTTAGAATTACTTTTTTTTAAGTTGTAGCAATAAATTAAAACTAAAACTATGTGACTATAAATTAAAAAAAAAAAAACACAAAATTGAAAATATTTAGAATAATACGCTGAAGAGTTTTGATTACAAAATATTTTAAAAAAAGTTAAGAGCTGAAGTTAATAGTGCTATGTTTAGGAAAAAAACAGTCAATGGCTGGGTTTAGTGTCTTTGCCGGTCAGCTTGGTGATTTCCGATTCTTTCCCTACTAGAAACTAGCAACACAACTACGGTTTTCGTCAAGAAAAGTTCTTCATGATTAGCATCTGTGATAGATTTTTCATTTTTGCCATAATTTGAGTTTATGACGGTTTTAGAGACAGAAAGTAACGGTATTGTATTTGTGATTGTTTTGCTACGACCATTTTGACAATTTCTAAAATCTAATATGACGGTTTCCAGAAACTCACATTGACGTTTTTTAACCTAGTAGCGATTTTATTTTGCAAATGATCATAGGTTTATGGGGTTTTAGCTTCAGAATCTGATCTTGTGATGATTACGCAACCATTATTTGTGACCGTCTACGACAAGTTCTAGGACCTATGCTACGGTTTAAAGGGCCGGCCCATAGGAGGGCCAATGTGGGCAACTGCCCAAGACCCCACTCCCATGACCCATGGGGCCAGTTTTTTTAGTTGTTCTAATATTAACTTTTAAAAAAAACTAAAGCCCAAAGCATATAATTAAATTTAGAGTAAAGTCCTATTTGAGTCCATGTGGTTTGTCCAGTTTAACCATTTGAATCCAAAAACTAAAACTGTCTTGATTTGAGTCCATGTGGTCTCTAATTTTAACCATTTGAGTCCCTGTGGTCTCTAATTTTAACCATTTGAATCAAAAAACCAAATGTTTATGATTTGGATGTTGTTTACTTTTGGATTCAAATGGTTAAAATTAGAAACCACATGGACTCATATCAAGACAGTTTTGGTTTTTGGATTCAAATGGTTAAACTGCACAAACCACAAGGACTCAAATAGGACTTTACTCTTAAATTTAAAAGTTAAGGATATGTTTTTAACCTTCTTAAGTATTCTATTAATTCTAGGCTCATGTAAACAAATAAACTCAATATATTCTCATTTAACTCAACTAAACCAAATAATCTTTTGAAATTTTAGTCCATTTTGAAAAAGAAAACACACACACAAAAGCTCTTATATTTTAGGGGCCCATTTTATTACATGCACAACCCATCCTCTCCTCCGACCCAAACTCTTACACTGTGTTCCCGAGTTAAGTTAAGGAGAGAAAAGAAAGGATTCTCTCCTTTTCTTTTCTTTCTCTCTGTTTCTTTCCAAATTGGAAAGACTAATTTTAGGCAAAAAATCTCTTATTTTCTCTTATTTTCTCTCCTTTAATGAAACTCTGGAACACAACTAAAAATTATTTCTTTCCAAATCCTTTCTTTTCTCTCATTTAATGGAACTCGGGAACACAGTGTTAGAGACGGACCTAGGGTTTATGTGATGATTTCCTGAACCTAGTAGCAACTTTTTTGTGATGATTTTATGGACATAGTAGTGACGAATATTAGGCCTTACACGAATTTTGCTATTTAGATTATGGAGTTACTTACCTTCTCAGTCTTTAATTTATGCAATGGATCCTTGATGTTAGGATCATGATCAATGAATTTCTCAGTCCATCTAGCGAAACCCTCTACAAATTCATGTTTGGCGATACCATCGGTGGTGCTGAAGTCTGCGATTAGCATATCCATGATTGTATTTTGATCCAATGATGTTCCAAAACGGAATTCCTTAATGAACTTTTTTAACTCGTCTCGTAGTAATTTATCGTCATGATCCTCATCGTACTTAGAAAATAGCCTATAGATACATACACACAATCCTTACATGATCAAACTTTTAGCAATAGCGAATGAATAATCAAAAGAATGTTACCGTTCAATCTTTTGTTTGTCGGCTTTTCTGTCTGGTGTCACTAGTCCATCTTCTTCACGGTCAGCTAGTTGTTTCAACATTTTTGGCATGATTTGTGCTAGTTCACCTTTCTTTTTTGTTCTCACCATTTTCATATGTAGTTGAAACAGGGTTAGTTTGGATTAAATTGAAGATGCAAAGCTACCATTGATTCAGCTTTCCTTGCGTTAGGTATGTTTATTATCTTTTATAGTTATTATTTAATTTAGGGTGCTACTCATCCTACACCACCCCAAAATCAAATAGCCACTTAAAGGTAGCAGCTATACATCACGCACGCCCTTACCTTCAAATGACCATCTAAAAGTAGAGGGCTATGATGTAAGTCGTAACTTTCAAACGACCGTTTGTGTAATCTCAAACAGCCGGCGTGGGATTAGAATGTTCGTGTGTATATACATGCCCCTTTAGTTTATTATATTAATATGTGAATATTAAGATAGTTTTTGACATTTTATCATCTTGCAATCCTATCATCTCTGGTGTGGATTATGGTTAGTTAATATATGAAAAACTCCGACTCACATTTTCCCAGATATTCCATTTTTCCATCCACTTTTTACATCCTTTTTTGAACTCTTCCCAGCTGATCTTCCCACTATTATCATCATCAAAGTGGCTCATAATCGTTGCTTTGGCATACTCCATGGATATGCCATCGTTTTGCAGTTGGAATACATTTCCAATCAAACGTTCAAGTTCTGTCTGTGATATGCGGTTATCATGATTGTCGTCATTGCTTTCAAAAATTCTGCACAAGTATATATATATCAAGTTGATTAATATTGTTTGCTGATCATTTAAGTGTAGGATATATACATAAATATAATATAACACCTTCTAAGTTCTTGGAAGTTAGGGCTTCCATCCTCCTTTATTATATCATCATCTACAAGCCTCTTGGCATGAAAGCGCAACCTTTCTTCCAGTTCCTCTTGCTTCAAGTATGCCAAACTCCTGTTCGCAATCAATGGATCCCTGAACTACATGCAAAAAGTACTTTTAGAACTAGAGATCAGGCATCCATCATGACCTAGCGCCTTTCATTCTCGTGAACAATGAGATTTGACTATGGTGTCATAGTAACACCAAGGAATTATGTGGTTCTAAGAATTTTTTACCTTTTGCCACCTCATTTAACCTATTTTTTTTTTTAAAAAGGAAAATAACGAAAATAACCTTTCATTGATTAAATTTTTCCAAAATAGACATTTGAAACCCCACCATAAGCCTTCTCACCGAAACCAAGGCTATTGAAGCCTCTTTGAAAACCCTCTCAAGTGTAAATGCTTAGAGCCGTTTCATACACTTGAGACCTCTCCATATGCCTCTTCAGCCTTAATTTTTTTTTTCAACATTTGTATATTTCTAGTATTTTTAACAATTAAAAAGCCACCAAAAGTAAATAAAAAACCCTCAGTTGTTCTAACGTATAGGTACCTGAATATAAATGTATAAAAAGAATGAGGCGCCTGAGACTAGGAGTGCGAGTAAAATCATGATAGGGCTGTTAACGAAAGCTACTAGTACCACAGGAACAAATGGAATCATTGATAGAAGCATGAATTTAGCCACTTCTGTGGTCTCCTTCTGGATATTAACACCCGTATCTACAAACAAAACGTATGAGTGTCAAAAAAAGCTGATGTTGGTAAAGTTAACTTATCATTTGTAGCGTTATATAAAACAAGGATGATGGATAATCTAACCATTGAGAAATGAAAGTTTGTGTTTAATTAGAGACAAACAACTTTTTGTTGATGAAAGATGTTGATCTTGTTGATGTTCAGAATCTTCTGGTAATGATCCCTTTCCACGAAGCAAATCTTTTCTTAATATAATCTGAAATCCCCAAAGAAGTGTGAGATTGATGAGGGTTGACCCTGCATACATGCCCACTCCGAAAGCCACTTGGTTTTGGGCTTCTGATTCTGTCGAAACAACACCAGCCGCTGCAAACAAACATTTTCATAGATATCTTATTCAACTTATTTCAAAGTTAAGTTATGTAAAGATCATAAATTAATAGAAAAATTAACTTAGTTGGCGGTTGGACGAGAATTTATAAAAATTGCATGTATATTCTTTTTTATTATGTATGTAACAAAATTAATTAAATAAAAGAAATTAAAAAGAGTTTGAGTAAATTGCCAAAGTCGTCCTTGTGGTTTAATATTTGCTAGTTTCATCCAAATATCCTCAACTTAACAGAAAAAATAAACTAAGTTAGTGGTTTGAATGAAAATGACAAAAAGTTACAAACGTTGGAGGGCAATTTGGTACAAAAGTGTCATTTTGGACGAAAATGGCAAACCTGCCCAAACTTCATGGACGATTTTGGCAATTAACTCATAACAAAAAGTATAACAGGTTGCTTAGAAAACAAAACGCACTATAAAGATTAATGGAAGAAAAAAGATAAAAGAACCTTATAACGAAAAGTTATTTTTATAAAGACTTAATTGCCTGGATGGTCCTGTGGTTTCACGTTTTTTTCACGTTTAGTCCCCATTTTTTGAAAATAGCAAGTATGCTCCCTATAGTTTGTTATTTTGTCGCTCGGATAATTCTCTGAGTAGATGTCAGTTAGTTCGTAAATAGCAGGTATGCACCCTATGGTTTGTTATTTTGTTACTCGGATAGTCCCCTGAGTAAATGTCAGGGGACGCTCCCTATGGTTTGTTATTTTGTTACTCGGATAGTCCCCTGAGTAAATGGCAAAGGACTGTCTGAGTAACAAAATGACAAACCATAGGGAGCATACCTGCTACTTTCAAAAGGTAGGGACTAAACGTGAAAAACGTGAAACAACAGGGACCATCCGGACAATTAACTTTTTTATAAATAACAAAAAGTATAACAGGTTGCTTAGAAAACAAAACGCACTATAAAGATTTAATGGAAGAAAAAAATAATAAAAGAACCATATAACGAAAAGTTATTTTTTAATTTCTTTTTTTAATTAATTAATAATGTATGATGTATTTTTGAACAATTAAACCACTAGTTCGTACCAAACGATCTCCAAATTTTATTTTTATGGCGTACATTTTTACAATAACTTATATTAAAAAATATACTCAATTATCTTGCTGTCTGGTTTTATATAGTTTTTCTATAATTAACAAACTTAACAATCATATTATTTATATTAGCTTTTATATAATGTAACACCCGAAAATTTTCGTCCAATTATGTGACGACACGTGCCCCGAATCTCCAACTAAGGAGAGAGAATTTTTCGTTCAACTATGTAACGATACGTGTCAAATCTCCTCCAACTAATCCCGACTATGTGGAGGGCAGAACCTCCAACTGATCCCGACTATGTGGAAGAAGGAAGGACCCATACTGTACGTTCATTGAAACGTGTCCCATATCTCCGACTGATTCCGACTCTGGGAAGGGGAGAGACTAGGGGCGGAACTAAAGATATGTGAGCCGTACCACGGGCTACGGCTGAAGTCCGTATGCGTAGTGTATTTTTATATATTTTTTTTGGTTTTATACAAAAGATACCTCTAAAATAATACAAGGATACCCCAACCAATCCAAACTTATAAAATAAGGGAACCCGATTTAAGCAATGACTCAATTGATTAGATAAGCCCAACTGATTAGATTAGCCCAAAACAAAACACAAAAATATGTATGGCGGCATTCTTTCTTATCGTCGCTTAGGTTCTGGAAAAAAAAAAACAAACGTCGCTGGTCATCCTTTACGCATTGGTCTCCTGTTTTGCTGCTGCCAATAACACCGGTTCGATAAAAGACTCCACAATCCTGTTGTTTGCTGTTGCGATAACACTGGTTCCGGTCGTTCCGCCTCTACTTAGGTATTTGTTTTTTAAAGTAAAAGATGACGATTTGATTAAACGATTTCAAGCTATGAAAAAAAGACAAATTTACTAGGAACTTATTTTACTTTATTTATTTATTGTCTATTTTTAATAATTTATTTATTATCGTTTTATAATATTGTTTATTGCACGGTAAATTTTTTTTTTGGGGATACCCTTGATTTAATGGGCTAGTTCCGCCACTGTGAGAGACTATTATTATGCGTTAGCTAAAACGTGTCCTGAATTCTCCGAATAATCCCAACTATGTGGTAGGAGAGGACAAAATTACCCAAATGGGAATTTATCAAAGTCTAAGGACTAAAAAAAATCTCAAAATATTGCACATGGAGGTCCCTTACGGACCGCAAGGCTTTGCCCTTACGGTCCGCAAGGGGGTTTAAATTTTTGTGTGCATTTGAGGTCCTTACGATCCGTCAGAGTGTGTCAGTGACAGTTTAATGGAAGCTGGTTGCCTTGGCTGCCAAGGCTGCCACCTATACCCGAATTGTGCCACTTCTCTTCTCCATCTTCCAAGTGTTGTGACACTAATCAGTACCTAAACAACCTAGTGGACTCTTGGCATGTTTTAGGTGTTCTTGAATTAGTATAAATAGGTGTTGAAGTTGTTCATTCAACTCACACCTTCTCAAATCTCACTCTAAAACTTCCTTGAGTTTGGAGCCACTCTAAAGTGTTCTTGAGTGGTCCTCTCTTCTAGTAAGTCTTCTCCTTTGACTTATTTCATTATTCTAGGCTAGTAATCAACTAAAAGTTAAACAGTTTGACTTTCTGTTTGACTTTCAGTTCTGACCATTATGGTGAAGTCAAAGTTCAGTCCGAACTTTCCTACGTGATCGTAATAATGATGGTGCGATCCCTCTGTGATCATACCATCGGATCATCACGTTTATTAGTTGAATTAATGGGTTAAGCATGTTACATAAAAAGTCGAAAATGCAACAATTTGCGTAAATTGCATAAACGAATTTCTAAACTTATAGCTCATATGTTTTGTTTTGACACTTAAATAGAACATATAATATATATAAACTGATATTAGCATGATTAAATCGTCTTATTCAGTTTAGAACCTCATTCCACATCGAAAGTTAAGCAGTTTGACTTTCGCTTTATCTTTCGATTCTGACCCGTTTGGTCAACGTTAGAACTTGTTTAAAACTGATATTATAACCATATTAATATAAGGTATAACCCTTTGAAGTTATACCTCTTGGTCATGTTATTTGGTAGGTCAAATGACAAGTCTAGCATTTATATTTTAAAAAGGACGACTATGCCCTTTTCAACTTAAAAGCTAAAGAAACGAGTTTCAAAACAAAGTAGCTAACATTCTGACTTTTAAACAGAATGTATAATGTTATAAAATATGTTTTGACACCTTGGACTTGTTATAAGACCCATCTAACATTCCGAACCCACTTTTACGCGCATATCTAGTTATACGAACCTAGTTCATATAATTTAGGCGTAACGGGTCTAATCACTTCAAATTCACTTCAAAATGGAATGTTTGGTTAATTGACCCTTCCAAAGAGTCATTGCACTCGAATAGGCATAAAACACATTTATTCCGGTCTACGCTTAATCTAGCGAACCTATTCTAAAGTAGCAGGTCATGTCTAAAGGAACTAACCTATGACCCGTATACATTCTAACATATAATTAATTATGTTCATTCCGGACTATAGAAACCCCCAGAAAATCGGACATGAGTCAATAATACTTTTACTTGCGGCTTTTTGCTAAATTATAATCGTATCCGGTTGGAAGCTAGCAAAAGGTAAATACTCTTAACTTATTTTGTTTTTAAACTAGGGGTATGGTGAATACGCCAATTGGAGCGGGTATTATATAAACGAGCCCTGTGATCTGCTTATAAGTATAAGAAATCGGTTTAATACGTATTACTTGATAACTGAAATGATTGGGGGTTATTGGTACCGTGTTCGGGCGTCGCGACTCATTAACTATTATGTCCATACGGAATAACGTGCAGGGGTAGGCATACCGACTATAAGACACATTTATTCAACTTTGGTGTGTACCCTTAATCATTATAGCACTGAAAATGACCGGCTTTGATCTCTGGTTCCCATCGTATGACAAGTATATAAATCTGGTGACAAGATAAAATTCCAAGAAATACTAAATGATTATCTACGGGTTTTCTCTATGTATAAAACTCTTTTTGATAAACTGTTTTTCAAAACGAGTCAGTTAATTGTATTTGCTAGCGAAAGCTGACGCATTTTCAAAAGACTGAACCGCAGATACTGAACCTTATAATAGGTTGGGAATCCGGGTCGGCTAGAATAAAGGCTATGGAATTTGCAACTCCTCAGCTTAAGGCCTACGATGTCTAAAGCTCTTTTTATTAGATTTTGTTTGTGGGCATGTACTGGAACGCTTGTATAAATGTTTGTATATATTCAAACTTTTATTAAATAAATATTTTTACTCATTACTCCCGTTGCATTATAACTTGTGATACTATTATCCAATCGTCACGCTTAAACCCTACCCATCCGGGCCCACCGGAAATCGAGGTGTAACATATAATCAACTAACTTAACAATCATATTATTGTAATTTAAAAAATTAAAATATTAATAAAGTTAAATGACAGGTCTGAATATGTTGACATAAGCTAGGGAGTTCTATGAGGTAAAACTAAAAGAATGTAGTTATTGAATATTTAATATAAAGCCTATTGATACTCATGAAATGTTGACCACTATCTAGAAAACAAGGTATGTTCTTTTATTTGTTTTTGCATTCACATCAACCATCACTTATTTTAAATAAATATACTGATGGTTCTTGTTGCTGGCTCATTTCTTTTTTCAGCAGCTCATTTTAGGAGTCAGCTACTGCCACAATATGGTATAAGTTAAATAAGTAGCTAGTTTATATACAAATTCTTGCTGCACGTGTTTGTCTATTTACAAATGTCGCCGCTAAAACTCCAGTTTGTTGTAGTGTAAGATTTACAGTGATATTAGTGTTGTGCAGTTTTAAGGGGGGTGTGTGTGTCTTTCGATTTTGGGGTGGGTGGGTGTCTTTCGTTTCTGGGGTGGGTGTCGTTTTTGTATAATTTATTCTCTGGTTGTATTGGATGGTGTATGTGGCAGTGGCTGTCTTGAGTGGTTTAAATGGGTGGGTCATGTTCGTGTCAAATTTAATATCAGCTTATCTTGGTTTTGGTGGTTTTTGTTAATTGGAAAGCTAGATTGAGTTATATGATAAGGACACGAGAAGGGGTCTGCTTTCTTGGGTTGGGGGATCTATGTTTGGGGGACGTTTAATTTGGTGTGTGATCTTGTATGTGAATTTGAGTGTAAGTGCTTTGACATTTGTTACACTTAAGTCTTTCATTTGGTGGTATAGGGAGGACATAAGCATGAGCATAAGGCTTCTCTTTAGTTGCAATAGAATTAAAATCAGTATGGTCAACACTTATCAAATAAGATGCAATAGATTTGGGGATATGTGAATATACTCTTATTAATATACACTTATCAAGAATCTGCGTTTATGGTTGCATAACGGCTGCGAACGTGTCGTAAACGCAACGGTTAACTGCTTCATTTGTAGCCGGTTATCCACTGCGTCTACGGCTTACGGCCCGTTCACAGCCGTTAAACGGCTGCGTTTATGCCGTATAACGGCTGCGCACAGGTCGTAAACACAACGGTTTAACGGCTGCAAAACGCAGCGGTTATCCGCTGTGTTTCCGGCCCGTTCACAACCGTTAAATATGCTAATTTTGGTTTTGATATATTTTTATCGTAGGAATTTGTTTCGGGGTTGTTCCAAACCCCGTCATTTTTGAGCCGCCTTGAAGACTATCTCGGTTCGAGGGGAAAGCAACCCGCAGACGTTGATGATGACATTTTCGATAACGATGAAGACTACGATGACATGATGTATTTTTCATGTTTCATGCAATTTTAGGATGTTTTGTCCGAATTAAACGACTAACTGTTAAGTAATAAATGTTAGTATGTACATACATATAATTATTGTGTTTATGTAGTTTGTTTGTGTGTTTTTGAAAACGTGAAATCGATAGGTTTTGTATATTTGTAAAAGCCGGGAAATATTGTAAAAGCAGCAAAAATATTGAAAAAAATACACTTTTAGCAGCGACATGTCGCAATACTCATCAGGTAATAGCGACGAAGGTCATTAGCGACGAAGTGTCGCTGCTAATGGTCAACCACCAATAGCGGCGACATGGACCAATAGTAGTGACATGTGGTCAATAGAGTCCCATCAATATCGGCGTTACAATATCGACGATATGTCGCCGCTAGCAACGATAGTCGTCGCCTCTACTACCCCGTTTTCTTGTAGTGCGGACCGGACATTGAACCGGTCTCTTTACCGGTTCAATTGTCAGACCAGTAAGACTGGATTTAAAAACAGGAATATATATATATATATATATAGGGGAGCGCTAAAATGAAAACCACCTCCACTTGTAAGAGCCGCGAGAACCACTCTCAACCAATCAGAAAAAGGGGTAGTTTGGTCATTTCCTTTAAATGTCAAATCTCTCATCTTCCCTCTCTCATCTATCTGTCTTTAAAGTTGCAGACTTTTCTCTCTCTTGAGACCCATCTCTCATCTCTCTCTCTCTCTATTGAATTCCTTCACAATCATCTCCCTCTCATCCTGTGCGAAATCTCCTTTTTAGTATACCCCCTCCTGTATCATGATCCACACACCCAAAACCACTTCTTAGAGAACTGTGTAAAGAGAAAGAAGGATAAGAGGAGTATATGAGAGAGAGAGCCACCGTGTGCGGCGGCGACGATGACTGATTGAGACGACGGAGAATAGCGGCACGTTTACCGGCCGTTCGTTTTTTCTCTAAACATCCTTCCACTCTAAAGAACTGCGGCGGAGAAGATGATGTTGGAAGACGGAGGTTTAGTGGTGGTCGTGGTGTCTCTGACCGGAAGTGGCGGCGACGGATGGGCAGTGTAGCGGCAGGTGGGGCTCCGGCAAGTGACGTCAGCTGGTGGGGTGATGGCAGTATACATCTCCTCAGGTCATGGGTTCATCAAATTCAAGTATGTTCTCCTCCGATTCCTACATTCCTTGCGATTTTGACTGAGGAGAATATATGTGGGTGTTTGATTAATTGTTTTGATAAAACTGCGATTTGTAATGCTTGGTCAGTTGTGTCTGCATATGTTTGTTTTAAGTTCTTGTAATTTTGAATCGAGTTGTTGATCTGCTGATCGTTGAATTTAGGATGTTGTTTATATGATTTAAAAAAGGGGAATAAGACAATGTGTTGTAGTAAAACATATAATCAGGAGCTCGTTTTCAATGAAAGTTGGTGATAAACTGTTGTAGTAAAACTGCTGGTTCGGGTTTAACTCACTCGGTTCAAGTTTCGGTTCAGGGCAACTCACCACAAAACGGGTTCGGTCAACTCGGTAAACACCCGAGTCAAACTCGGGCAATGGCAGCCAAAACAGTCGACTCAAAGACCCGGTAACATTTAACGGCGCAAAAATTTCTAGTTATATAGTTTTAGATTTTAGTTAGTTACGCGACGGAGCTCGACTCGATTCGACTAGATACTAGCTTAAGTTTAGATATATTTAACGAGAAATTTTATATAAAGTGGTTATTTTGTTGAAAATTGATTGAATTTTTGGAAAATATATCAACACTTAGTTGTCGAGATCGTCCAAAAACCAGAGGAAACGTAAAAAGTTTAATGTAAACTTTTTAACGTAAAACGTAAATTTTTTAACGTAGAACGTAAACTTTTTAAGGTAAAACGTAAATTTTTTACGTAAAACGTAAACTTTTTAAAGTAAAAACGTAAAGTTTTTAACGTAAAAAGTTTAACGTAAAACGTTAAACGTAAAACGTAAACTTTTTAACGTAAAACGTAAATTTTTTAACGTAAAACGTAAAAAGTTTGACGTAAAACGTAAACTTTTTAACGTAAAACGTAAACTTTTTAACGTAAAATGTAAACTTTATAACCTAAAACGTAAACTTTTTAACGTAAAACGTAAAACATTTTTTTTATCTAAATTGTAAAACATAAAAAACGGCGGGTAAAAAACGTCGCGTGAAAAAGCCGGTCGTAAAAACAGCGCGTTAAAAAACGACGCGTGAAAAAGCTGGTCGTAAAAAACGGCGTGTAAAAAACGGCGCGCAAAAAAAAATTGTTTAGTTAAAAAATCTGAATTTAAAATTTGAATTGTTAAAAAATAACAATTAATATAATAATACAAAAATAGTAATAAAAAACAATAAAGATAAAAAGACAAAATTGAGTAAATTTACTAAACTAAGCTTTTGAATTAAAATATTAAAGAAATAATAAGACAAAAAATATTTAATAATATTTTTTAATTACTTTTAATCTCATCCATTGATCTTGAAGATATATAATGGTTGAAAAGTGGTTCTCTCGGTGCTTACAACTGGGTGTGGTTTTCATTTTAGCGCTCTCATATATATATATATATATATATAAATATATAAAGTAAAATAACAGAATAATCTATACATATAATAAAAGAAACCACTTTGAGGACACTTGTCATTATATTAGGCCATGTCTTATGGATAATTATAATTTTAATTTAATCTCTTCTAATTAATTATAGATAATCCTCCTACTAAATATTATTTAGTTTAATTATTACTTTTATATTTATCTATTTACTTCAAATTCAAACTTAGTTATCTAATTTGATATTAGAGTAAATTACGATTTTGGCCCATGTTGTTATATCACTTTTACCCTTTTAAACCAAAAAAGATTTTTTTAACATTTGAGCCCTCAACATCTTTTTTTCTAACCCTTTTGTACCCTAACGTCTTTTTTTCTAACCCTTTTGGTAGGGGCCAAAATGGTTAGAAAAATAGATGTTGTAGGCTCAGATGTTAAAAGATTTTTTTTTTTGGCTAAAAGGGTAAAAGTGATATCACCACAGGGGCCAAAATCGTAATTTACTCTTGATATTAACTATATATTTGAACGTTTTGTTTAGTTTGGTATCAAATAGATTTTATGAAACTTAAAATAAAATTAACTAATATTATTTATCATTTATACATTTACAAGTTTTAAATAAATGGTTAATTTTATTGAGACTTCGTTACATTTACAAGTTTTAAATAAAGGGTTAAATTTATTGAGACTTTGTTAACAACTTTTACTACAATAATTTTCTCGCCTCACTTCCAAACTTATCTTATATTAATTAAATAAATAAATGAATAATGAGCTAATATTAAATTTCATCCTACTTTAAATTTTGAATACCATTCTTCTATTTTTTATAATAAAATATGATTCTAAAATTTAAATTGTTAATTTAAGATATTTTTAAATAAAACAAATTATTTATCACGAAAACCAAACTTTGTATTAATATATGAAATATTTTTATTTTCATTACTAAAAAAATTATTATATCAATTTTATTACATAAATAAAATTAACTAATATTATTTATCATTTCTACATTTACAAGTTTTAAATAAATGGTTAAATTTATTGAGACTTCGTTACATTTACAAGTTTTAAATAAAGGATTAAATTTATTGAGACTTTGTTAACAAATTTTACTACAATATAATAGTCTATTTATATCAATATAAATATATATATATATATATATATATATATATATATATACTATATAATAAAACATTAATGTGTAACACCTATCATTCATTGTAAGCATTTATTTTATGATTTTCTCGCCTCACTTCCAAACTTATCTTATATTAATTAAATAAATAAATGAATAATGAGCTAATATTAAATTTCATCCTACTTTAAATTTTGAATACCATTCTTCTATTTTTCTAATAAAATATGATTCTAAAATTTAAATTGTTAATTTAAGATATTTTTAAATAAAAGAAATTATTTATCACGAAAACAAAACTTTGTATTAATATACGAAATATTTTTATTTTCATTACTAAAAAAATTATTATATCAACTTTATTACATAATTTATAAATCAATTTGTCGGAATTGGTACCAACATTTTATCACTCAAATAGATGTTGATTTGCTTCTTGAATAACATATCTTCTTTTCAAGAACCATCTTCACAATCACCATATCCATCGCATATCGAGTATTATCCATTAGTATATTGAAAGATATGACTTTTTTATTATTGGTATATAAATTAGATTTATTAAACCCGTGTAATACACGTGGTTTTTTTATAGATATGCTTTTTATTATTTACTATTCAAAATTACATTACATGTGTAATAGATCAGGTTTTTTAAGATATAACTTTTTATTATTTGATATATAAAATTAGATTTATTCAATTCGTACAATACACGGGGTTTTTTTAAGGATATATATTTTTTTATTATTTAGTGACGGAAATTACATTTATTCAACCCGTGTAATACACATATTTTTAAAGATGTAACTTTTTTATTATTTGGTATATAAAATTACATTTATTCAACCCGTGTAATAAATGGGGTTTCTTAAAGATGTATTATTTTATTATTTGGTAAACAATATTACATTTATTCAACTCGTGTAAAACAAGCGGTTTTAAAGATATAACTTTTTTATTTGGTATATAAAATTATATATTTATTCAACCCATACAATATAGTTCTTATAAATATAACTTTTTATTATTTAATAAATAAAATTATATTTATTCAACCCGCGCAATAAAAGAAGTTTTTAAAGATATATTGTTTTATTATTTAGTATATAAAATTCATTTATTCGACACGTGTAATACACGAGGTTATAACCTAGTATTAAGATAAAAGAAACACTAAATTTTATTAAAATATTTCAAAGTTAAACAATTTAATAATATAAAAATATATGAAATGACCATACGTAGTGCCAGGAGAAGGCGTGGACTTTTAAATCTTACAGGGTAGCCACTTGGGTTATAGCCCAGTGGTGCTAAGGGATGATAAGGTTTCTAACTAAGAGGTCAGGGGTTCGACTTCCACTAACTACTAACAGGGATGTAATATTTAGCCGTTCAAAAAAAAAAGCAAAGGACTACAAACCACAAATAATAAAAATAATCAATTCCAATGTCCAACACATTTACTCATATATAATATATAATATATAAGACTATCTCCAATGCTAAGGGCACACGCCTCGTCATAATAAATCCTTACAAATCCTTAAAAATCGTTACAAATCCTTAAAATAACCAAACTTTACCTCCAATCATACAAACATCCTTACATATCCTTACATTTTCCACATCACCACCCATTTTTCCTTTAAATTTAACTACTTGAGTTATTAAAATGTATTTAAATCATTAAATTATTATAAACAATTAATATAGGTGAATACGCAATATAAAAATATAAAGTAGATTAAATTTTAAAGAGCATAAAAACATAATTAATGCATTACAGATAAGTTGATTTTAATGCAATAAACAAAATAAATAAACTCCATATATTGAAAGATTAAATTACTTAGGTTGGTGGAGTAACTTCAGGGTCGGCCATGAGAATTCGTGTATCTTGTTTGAGCTCGAAAAGACGTGCCCTTAGGCCTTAACGAAATTGGGTATTCGGCTCACTAAAGTTCTAAACCTAATGCCAATAAGCTAATAACTAACCAAAACCATAAATAGCTTTGTAAGTGGGCCTATGTTGGTGTTTGTATGAGTATACCCTATTAATTTATTTTTTACATATATATATCGGATTTTTTTTAAATAGCGTGCCATTCAAAACATCGGGGCCTGGCCGGTGGTCCTCCTCGCCCACCCTCAGGGCCGCCCATGTGTAACTTAATGGAGATCTTATTTAATTTTCTTGTTGATAAAGAATAAAATATAAAATATGGAGTTAATGGCACAAGAACCTAAATTTCTTGGCCCTTGTAGATGGATATTCTTTGAACTTTGGATGAGATTTAATGCACCCTCAAATTGTGGACAATTCCACATCATCACGATCAGGCAAGGTTTGGGCGCGTTGAAGACAACCTAAAGGTGAGAGGGGCACTCCACACTCCCCTCAGAGGGGAGTGTCCCCTCTTTTACACACACCCAATCAGGTTATGTCACGTCAACTCTCCTCTTAAACTCTCCTCACACCCTCAATTTGATGGCGGCACTCCTTTCTTAGGGGACTTGCTTTTTTTATATTTTTAATTAAGAAAATATCACATGCACCTTCTATTTTTCAATAAATGTCTGACACAAAACGTTGCATACATATACAAACATGCACTAAATGAATCCAGAGACATACCAACGACCAAGACGATTCTTGGCAAAGCCAGTAGCACCCGATACACACTCTCAGCAAACATCTTATTTCTGAATAACATGAGCAAAGCCTGGGTTCCTTCACGCATGCAATCTTCCCCCACTATCATTAAAATCATATACACAATTATCAGGAACACCCCTTCCTTCATTGTGTCGCCACACGGCATGAAACCATGGACGCTTTCGCACCTCGTCTCACCATCCAACGTCAAAGAACCACCGATACGAAGATAACCAGATGGGTTATCATGATGACTCATGTCATAATCAATCCCATCTGAGACCATTGATGTTGTTGAATATGGCTCAACTTCTAGCCACCTGCCTTTCACCATGCCAATCATCATAAGCATGATGAAAGTCAACACTAGACATGGGATACATGCCATTTTTAGTAAGAGTCGTTGTGTGGATCTAAAAAACGAGGTGCTAGATTCGTTTATATAGATAATTTAAAAGCTTGAATATGTTGTACCATCGTTTCCTGTGTTTCATTAAGTCAAGGTCGTCGATAAATGTTGGGTGGAGCCACTAGTATTAAATTTGGGAGGCTTTGTCGATGGAGAAGGGAAAAGGTAATTAATGTTCGGTGGGGCCATTACTATTCAACCAATAATGTATTTTTTTTTAATTTATTTGTCTAATTTCATTTTAATTATCCATCTCTTCGGGTGTCGGCAGTGTCTTCGGTAAATGCATGAGGGGAGGGTTTACCGCATGAGGGAAGGGTGCCACCATCTCTTTTCACCGCATGAAGGTGATTAAAATCGGTGGATGTTCACCGATTGTGGGAAGAGAGGAAGATGGTGACCCACTAACTTTTCAACCAATAATATGTTTTTCTTTTTTAAATGTTTTCCCTCCCCTCATGAAGGGTGTACCCGGTATGTTTTTGGACAAGAGGGAAGTTATAGAGGGGAAATGATATGGCAACGTATGATTGGGTTAAAAAAAGTTTCCCCTCACCACTGGCGGATCTAGGATTCCGACCAAGCGGGAACGTTTTATAAATAAACGGTAACGAAATCGAAAAAACGTCAAATTTTTCCAAAATTTACACTAAAAACGTCAAAAATTTTCCGACCAAGCGGTAGCGGAGGCTACCCCTTGGTCCTCTATAGATCCGCCCCTGCCCCTCACCTCATTAGGGGGTGCCCCCTTCACCCTTATGTTTTTTTGGCAATAGACAAAAATGAGAGGCAAATTACACGGAACAATATGATTGGGTGGAGGGAAAGTTTGCCTAATTTCTTTAGGCATGCACCTCTTACACCCTGAAAGAGTAATTTTGAAAAAATAAAAAATCTGATCAATTTGTAATTAACTTGTCTACAAGATTATGTAATGCTATGAAAACCGAATCAGCCGCTCAACTAGAGGCTCCGACGCATGTTCATTTGGTCAGCCATGTCCTAAAACCCGGTTGGCGAGCAAAGGACTGAGGCAAAGATCGTTGGGTTTACCGGCTTTGGTTTTGTCTGTGAAACGCGGGTTCAAATCATTTATGTCGAAACCTTTGGCATTTAAACGGAGCAGGTGGTTTTAGTATTAGTTAAATTGGTCATACTAGCCGATCCAGTTTTTAAAATACTATTTGTTTAAACATATATATTTTTGTGGTAAAACTGCAGCAACCAGGTTATATATATTCTTTGTGGTTGGATTTATTGGAAATTTAGTTTTATATTAAATAGCATTTAATTTAACATGCATAGTTGCATACATAATGGTAGATTTGACAACAACAACAACAACAAAAATAATAATAAAGAAATAAGAAAACATAAACTTAATGAGGGTGTACGGGGTGGAGTCGGCGAAGGGGATCGGCAATCCCTTTTAAGTTTGTCGCGCGGGATCAAAGTAGGTCGGGGAGAATATGTCGCTTCGGGAAAGAAGAGGGAGAAGGTAAGTGGTGGGGCCCAAATCCAAATCAACCAATAACATGTTTTTTTTTTTAAATTAGTTTACCAAATCTCATTTTAGGCAATAGACAAGAATAAGAGGCAAATTACATGACACAATATGATTGGGTGGGGGAAAGTTTGCCTAATCTCTTTAGGCATGCACTCTTACACCCTAATGTTAGTTAATCACCAACATGACAAATTGACAATAAAATACCCTAATGTTACTTTATGTTGCAAATAGAATCCTTATTTTTTACACAAGTGTTATATCCTCCTTACGTTTGTGATTTAAAGAAACGAGATTAATGTGTTGCTTAGGAGCGGAACCAATGTACATTTTATTCGCATTCGTACTGTAATTTTTTTTTTCGGTTTTATACATAAGATACCCCTAAGCATATACGAGGATATCCTTAAGAGAAGATTATGAAACTTGATATTATTCATTAAGCCTGAACCTTTAGTAACTAAGCTCAAATAATTAGTTTTATGATAATTAAGCCCAAATTATAATAACTAATAAAGCCCAAATAATAAAATAATTCATTTGAACAATGCCATGGTTTGTGCTGTTAAAAAAGATTTTTTCATAAAATAAAAGACGACGATGTGATGGAGCTATTTCAAGCTATGGAAAAAAGACGAGGACAAATCTATTAGGTATTTGCTTTACTTTATTTATTTATTGTCGTTTTTCTAATATTGTATGATTACACGATAAATTTTTTTTAGGATACCTCTAATTTAATGGGTTAGTTCCGCCACTGATGTTTCTCTATAGTCAAATCAAAGCATATTCAAATCCAAAATGGTTGAACCATTCAGAATCATCTTTGAGTTACACACGTGTATTGTTGGCTCGTCAATCAGGAAAATCATATTGTCATTGATACTAGATAAAAAAAAAAAAAACTATCTAGTGTTTAATTATTTATGTTACACATTCGCTTTTTTAGGGTCTGTGTTTTTTTATATTTTTTTTTAAACTCTCAGACACTTTTTAAACTTTCTAGAACGTTTAACCACAGCCACCTGGGAAGAAACACATATACTATAACCTATAAGGGTTTTTTTCTTTGAACGGCCAACATAACTTTATTAATTAAATAGCAAGATGCTATACCACAATTACATCCACCAAAAATAAACACCTACAGCACACTCAGAACAGAAACTAAACTGGAAATACATCGAATCTGCTCCAGGCCTCCCAAGTTAAACCCACCTCCTTCGATCGATTTTTAACCCATAAAAAGCTCATGTTCTTGATCTCCTCGACAACCTTCTGCACCGACACCTGACCTTGGTTGAATACCGAAACATTCCTCATTCGCCAAACGCTCCATAAGTATACAAGTGACACCGCATACAAAGCTTTTTTTCTTTTTCGCAGATCCTTGGACAAAGTTGTGATATTCCAGCAAGTCTTTTACAGTGGCGGACCCAGAAAAATTTTTCATGGGGTGCGGAAATTTTCTTTTGGTCATTTGTCTGTTGCTAGCTATAGAATAATTTTTTTTCCAGTTCAATTCGGGTCGGGTCGGGTCAAGTCGAAAGCAAAAATTCTTACCATGATTGTTATTAACATGGATTTCACATAAGCATATTGGTAATTAGAGTCAATCATAAGTAATAACTCATATGTATTAAAATATTCAATGTTCAAAACTTTTAATCCACATTAACTACTCCATAAAAAAAGGGAAATTGGCCTGGAATAATCCCACCTAGACCTTATTGGCCATTAATAATCCCACCTCAGAATATTCCCCCCACCAGTCCCACCTTTCACCTATTTTTCCTACAATGGTCCCCCCTTAAAAAAACTTAACGGAGTTAAGCTTTTTTCCAAATTATAAACAGATTTTTTAGGGCTTTTGATTAGAACGACGATACGAGTCCATTGATGTAAAACTTGCCTCGAAACAGTGCTCCAAACGATGAAAACAACGCTTCAATTCGGGTTTTTAAATTTCCAATTAACCAAAATCAAGTCACTTGGAGCACCATTTCGCAGTAAGTTTTACATCAATGGACTCGTATCATCGTTCTGATAAAAAGCCCTAAAAATCTGTTTGTAATTTGGAAAAAAACTTAACTCCGTTAAGTTTTTTTAACGGGGGACCATTGTAGGAAAAATATGTGAAAGGTGGGACTGGTGAGGGGAATAATCTGAGGTGGGATTATTAATGGCCAATAAGGTCTAGGTGGGATTATTACAGGCCAATTCCCCTAAAAAAACTATACAATACAATAATAAAGAAACATTCTCACTGTGACATGTTAATAAATATAAGATATAATAACAGAAGAAAAATATTGTCAACAAATTTGTAATTGCAAATCCGTTTGAGGGCCGTTTTCTTTAATCAGTTTATAATCGTGACTCGTTCAATTAGGTTTCTTACTAGACCGTTATTTTAATATGAATTTTATCGCCTGTATAACACTAAAACTTATTTTTTCAAGGGGTGCGGCCGCCCACCCAAGCATGAGTGTAGGTCCGCCCCTGGTCTTTTTGACTGAAAATAAATGCAGTCGGGATTTTGTACCATTGAATAATTATGGACCAAACAGTTTGAGCGAATTGACATGAGGTGAATTTGTGCTCGCATGTTTCAGGAAAATTGCTGCAGAAAACGTAGCAAGTTGGCTGCAGTTGGATGTCGCGTGCGCTGATTGCCACCTTCGTTGGGAGTCTATGGACCAGAGCTCTCCATCCAACCATGCCGACCTTTTTAGGCGTCCAATTGTTCCACACGAACACCTGCTCCGGAACCTCTCTGTTTTGTATTTGAAGCCAACCCTTCACACTGCGGACAGAGAAATCTCCCGACGTGTTCAGCCCCCACTCCCATCGATCCTTGGTGGAATTAAGTCGAACCTGGTTCAGCATTATCTGCAGAAGCTGCAGATCCCGTACCTCAGAGGCAGACTGAGGCAATCTGGCCCAGCTCCAAACTACTCGGTTCCCTGCCAAGTCAGACACTAACCGGTCCGTAACACTACACATTTTATTGGCCTCAATGTTAAAGAGAGTTGTGAACCGAAAAGCAAGCGGGATCTCGCCAATCCAAACATCGACCCAAAAGAGTATGTCTGATCCATGTCCCACCTTGCCCCTAATTAGCTTAGACAAATCTAAATTCGATTTTTGTAGTTCCTCCGATATATTCCAGATTTGTTTACAAGGACCTGCTATGGAAACTTTGGCGGGAATAAAGCACCAAGATCTGGACTTGTTGTGGATAGCCCAAATGACTTTCCTCCACAATCCATCTCTCTCGACTTTAAATCTCCACCACCACCATTTAGCAAGCATTGCTAAATTTGCATCCCGTAGGGAACCGAACCCCAATCCACCATACTCTTCTGGAGCGATCACCTTTTCCCATGCTATCCAATTTCCTTTGTTTTTGTCTTCTGTTCTACCCCAAAAAAACGTTCTTCTCAAACTTTCCAAATACTTGATCACTTGGACCAGGGCTTTATACAAAGAGAAGTAATATGTAGGCAATGCACTAAGAACCGACTTGATTAGGGTGACTCTTCCGCCGTATGATAATATCTTCCCTTTCCAAATAGATAATCGCTTCTTAAAAACCTCCATTATGGGCTTCCAATTCTTTACCAAGTTCATATTACCCCCAACCTGAAGGCCTAAATACTTGAATGGAAACATACCCGCATTGCACCTTAGTGCACACGCCATATTGTCAACCTCACTACTCTCCACTCCGACCCCATATAGCTTGCTCTTCAAAAGGTTCACCTTCAATCCTGATGCCAAATGAAAACATTTAAGGATTCTTTTGAGATTTGTGGCGTTCGACTTGGACCATTCACCAAGGAAAACAACATCATCTGCATATAAAAATGTGAGAGAAGGGGACCCGATCTTGTACACCTAATGCCACGAAACAATCCAATGGAGCATGCTTTTTTAATTATTCCGGTGAGAGCCTCCATGGCGAGGATGAATAAAAATGGCGATAACGGATCTCCTTGCCAGAGGCCTCGAGAGCAATTAAACTCCAAAGTAGGAGATCCATTCACAAGAACCGAAACATGAGACGAAATCAAGGTCACCATTATCCAACCGCGCCATTTTGCCGGAAAATTCATTTGGGTCATCACGGATTGTTGAAAATTCCAATTCAGAGAATCGTATGCTTTATGAATATCGACTTTAAAGAACATGCCTGTTTTCTTGGAAGATTTCATTCATGCTAGGAGTTCTTTAGGTACCAAAGGTCCATCCGTAATATTACGCCCACTTACGCGGATTGCTCCTCTGATTTTAGCCCACCGATGACCTTCTTGAGTCTATTAACCAAAACTTTAGAGATTACCTTATTAATACACCCAATAAGGCTTATCGGCCTGAAGTCACTAGGCCGTAACGGGTTCGTGACTTTGGGGATTAGTGCAATAAAGGATGACGTGCAACTCCTATTAATCGTACCCCTTTCATAGAAGAGTAAACTTCCATTTTGCTTCATGTGGTTTGGTCATTTTAACGGTTTTGCCCCAATCCTTTAAAAATAGCCATTTTACTCCCTGATCTATGAAACTTATCACCATTTCACTCCGTGCCCCAAACGGAATCCATTTTAAACGTTAAAAATTCTCAGGTATTAGTCTAAGTATTGGTCTAATTATGGTCATAATTGTCCATCATGTGTTACGCACGTGACAATTTTTAACGTTTAAAATGGATGTTGTTTGGGGCGGGGAGTGAAATCGTGACAGGCTTCATAGACCAGGGAGTAAAATGGCTATTTTTAAAAGATTGGAGCAAAACCATTAAAACAACCAAACTACAGGGAGCAAAATAGAAGTTTACTCTTCATAGAATTCTTCAAAGATTTTAACGAAATCTTTTTGGAGCCCCTCCCAACACCTTTTAACGAATTGGAAGTTGAAACCATCCGGGTCGGGTACCCGGTCACCTTCGCATTCCCATACCGCATTTTTAATTTCAAGTATGGTGAATGGAGTCGTTAGACTATCCGCTTCCGCCTCCGATAAAGATACAAGATTGGGGCAGACAATGGGAGGTCGGTTCTGTTTCGGTTCAGTAAATAATTTAGCGTAGAACTGAAAAAATTGCTCGTTGATGACAATAGGGTTTGTCATCCATTCTCCCGCCACCTACACCCCATTTATTCTACTAGAACTAATGTTCGAGTTTACCACCAAGTGAAAAAAATTGGAATTTTCATCTCCGTCCAACGCCCATCTTGAGCTGGACTTTTGTCTTATATCCATATTTTCAGTCGACCCATCTCCTCCAAAAATTGTTTGTATTCAGATCTGAGTGCTAATTTTGTTGGAGCTAGGTCTCTTTCTTCAGCCAATAGTTCCAATGTTTCGACCATTTTCCGCATTTCGTTGCATAAACCTTCCTTATCCCTCCTTTTTACGCCAACCAATCTTTGATTCTACCTTTTTACCATCTTAGTTTGATAACCAACTCTAGGTCAGTTGGCCCATCAAAATAGAAGGATCTACACATCGATAAAATAAAGTCCACAAACCCGTCAATTTCGAACCAAGAACTAAAGAACCTGAAAGGGGTATGCCCAAAATCAGATGGAACAAAAATTCAAGAATAACGGTCGGTGATCAGTTATGTTCCTGTCCAGAGCAATTAGTGTCGAGGCAGGCCAGTTTTCGAGAAAACTAATACATACTAACATTCAGTCTATCCTGCTTAACTTGCCACCATGGTCGGACATATAAGTAAATTTTGCCCCAATAACAACCCTTTTGAATTTTTCTGACACCCTAATATATTTTAAAATGTCCCAATATGTCCTAAAATATACCCCGTATGTGAAAACCGAGCCCGAATACCTTTATTTTTATAAAAATAAAGTAAAAATCAAGTTTTATGGATCTCTCGCGGGGCGGGTAGCCCTTTGCTACACTTTACGCTGGCCGCGACAACTCTACAATGAGGCGAAGCCCTGAGCCGACACGTGTCATGATCGTGTCGACTCTAGTGGTGATGACCAATCAGGGCTAAGGTCTACATCCCTACTACGCGGGCCGCGTAGCCCGAGGTCTTACCTTACGCGGGCCGCGTGAAACCTAAAATCAGGCCCTATATAAAGAGGGCATCGGGCCTTCAGTCAGTTCGTTCATTTTCTTTTCTTAATCTCGAATTTCTGAAGTATAGGCATAATTTTCGAGTATAATACCCCCTAAATAACGAAGTTCTGCTCCGTTGTAAGTATTATAACCCCTGGATACGTATTAGATATGCTGCCCGATTGATCTAGGGTTCCGTAACGGGTGTCGTGGTTCTGCCCAACGTAGTCGTTGGAATGCCGTCTCGGGGAGGGTATTACTAATGTTAAAATGGGTTATTATACTAACGCGTATACAATTGTGTAAATTATAGATAATCACCAGGAAACCTTAGAAGAAATCTAAGACAACAATGTGAGTATTCCACTTTTTGAATAAACTGTTTTACAAAACTTTAAATATTTTTCCATGCGAATAGCAGTGATTGAGTCTTTGTAGTCTTCAATTACTGCCGGTATGTTGGGGTTTTGTATACAAAATTGTTAGGCCCTAAAGTGTGAGACTGACGCATCAAATTAACACAACGGGCCATGGTTACGAACTGGGCTTTACTGGATTAGTTTATATTAGGTTTTGGACCTTTATAGGTCACTTGGGCCAAGCTTTAGGCCATGTGGGCCAAGCAGGCCCAAGGGGAGCCCATGTAGGGAAGTGGGCTTGAGTTAGTATAAAAACAAGTTTCTAACTTGTTTTTAGTTTTGAACCTTTAGAACCTCTTTGTTACACAATTTCCTAGAGAAGCTAGAGTGGAGGCAATTCGATTGTGGTGTACTCATACCAGACGTTTTTGCTTGTTAAAGTAATCGAAACGTGTGTGAGTTAAAAGTTATTTCGGTGTTCTTGTTTTTCATATTTTTCAGTTTATCTTGAATCATCTTGTGATTGGTTTCCGCACTCTCACAAGATTAGGTTTGATATCATTAAAAGATTCGTTTCTCGGGACTTATAAGTGGTATCAGAGCCATTAGAACCTATTTCTAGGCTCGGTGTGATATCAAAGATTCAAGATTTTCGTAATTTTTTGTTCAGTGTTCTTCGCGTTCTTCATTGTCTTCATCAATATTTTCTTGAAAGTTGGCATATTTTGGTGGGTGTTGATCATTGAAAGTTGTTAAAGTCAAAGTTTTTGAAATTCTGATAAGTTTTAAAACGATTTAAAGAATCCCAAAATTTTCGAAAAATTGATTGATAAGGTTTGTTTGAAAGTTGTTTGTTTCCAAATTTAAAAAAAAATAATTTCAAATAGTTTTCAACTCTCTATCATCTCGAGACAAAGGTTTCCAAAAAAATTTGAAAGTTGTTAGTTTTCGATAGTCTCTACAGGTCACGGTCTCGACTCATCATCAACATCACAGTCTCGAGTCATCATCTTCCTAGTCTCGAGTCATCGTCTTCCACGGTCTCGACTCAACTTCCACGGTCTCGACTCAACAAGAGGTTGTCAGCTCCAAAAGTTTTCACAAAGGTCTCGACTGATCAAGTTTCACGGTCTCGAGTCTTCAACATCACTTCACATAGGTCTCGACTCATCAATTTTCACAGTCTCGATTCACAACCACGGTTCCAAGTCGCAACCGAGATCTCGAGTCATCTCTTTCTGTTCTCGAGTCGCAATCAGCAGAGGTTTCGAGTTTAGTGATTTCGAGTTCCAGTGGCAATCATCATCTTCTCCGACTATAGTTCACCGAACAACCTGCAACCATCTCCGATATCCAGTTCGTCACCTCCTTCGTTCATTCACTCCCACAACGGTTTCGAGTGACTAGTTCCGAGTTTCTCCGTTCATTATCACCTTCTCCACTGTCTATCCGATAACCGTCATACACCGACCACTGACAACCTGTTTCATCCTCTCCGCCGATCACCAACATCATCATCTTCCGTAACTTCCGATCATACAGTAGCCATACATCGTCTTCTCTACTTCACCATCGTCTTACTCCGACTATCACCACCTCCGGTCACCTCTATCTCACCATTGACTTCTCCGGTCGTCGTCATCACCATCGCCGGAGCACCACACCCTAACCACCTGCAACAACGGACGTCATTTGCATTTGAAATTAGGGTTTCGGTTTGGTAGTTTTTAGACGAAGAAGACAACGCTGTGTATGTGGTTTAGGTTTTATTTTTAATAATAATAATTATAATAATAATTTAGTAATCATTACATAATCATTAGTTATAATTAGATTTTCTTTTAATAAAAAAACAGGTTTATTTTATAGTTAAAAAAAAGGGTTTATTTTATAAATAAAAAAAGGGGTTTGTTTGTTTGTGATATCGGTTTGACAGGTTTTGAGGTGTAGTTCAAAAGGTGGGTCCATTCGAATGCAGAGTGTTTGAGTTAGCGAGTGTACGGATTTTCGTTTGGTTTGTGTTTTGAGGAGAAGAACAAAAGTATCAACCAGCCACTGAAATTATGGCATTCATTTTTCACAAACCCGTGGCTCAAGAAATTACTCGTGAAGAGATACTTTCTGTTTTCTGTACTCCTGAGTGTAGAGAAAGGGTTGAAGCTTATAGAATACACAAAGCTGAGCTAATTCAAGACTATCAAGATATAAAAAATAAAAATTTTACATTATCGAAAAACGAAAAACTTTATAAAGAAAAAATTGAGGCTCAGCGGAAAGACATCATCAAACTCAAAGATGATGTAAGTGTAAAAACAGCCCATTTTTTAGAAGCTCAGGAGAAAGTATGCATTTTAACTAAGGAACTGGAAGATATCAGAGATAGATATCAAATAAATGAACTTAATATTAAGAAATATGATTCTTCCAGCAAACTAGTTAAAAACTTGTGTGATCAACAGCTCGCATACAAGAAAAAGAAAGGGTGTGGTTTGGGTTTTAATCAAGCTCCTCCTCCTTATAATGACAATTATACTTATTTACCTATGACTGAGGAGGAGATGATGAATGAAAGTCAAATGACTTATGGTCCCAAAAACAATAAGTCTTCATTTAATGACAGACCAATTGAGAAACAAAAGTCTACTCAAATAAATTTTGTTTCTAAAGGCTCAATTGATCCTAACACTTCGTCTTCATGTGCAGATAAAGTATCTGAAGTAAAGTGTGGAGATGTTCTTGGGAGTGAACCAGTTGTTCATTCTAATATTTCTGAAAATTATTTTGAACAAACTGAATCTGATATTGCTTTTAGTAGGTCTTTGTTTGCGTCGTTTTGTGCTTATGTTTCGTCTAGTGACCCTGATGTTTTGGGCAAAACTAATGATGTTTGTGTTGAATCCTTGAACAATAAGTGTGGTGATGATTATGTTTCAGTTAATGCGTGTGATTGTAATGTTTCTAATGTTTCAGTTGATGACAATGTTACAGGTGAGGTCCCTCAGGACACATTCAGTGAAACCACTGAATCTCCTTCTCAAGAAAGTCAAGTGTATTCTGATTCTTCTTCTGAATCTGTCTCAGTGGGCGTTCCTAATGTTGAATCTAGTGGGACCCCATTGGAAACTGTAGCTGAAAGCAAATCTCAAGAAGATTCACATGATACATATGTTGAAGAAACATGTGTTGATGAAACTTCTGCATCTTCAGAAATTAAATCTGGATCTGATTTTGTAAAAGAAGAGGTGGTCACAATAAATGAACAATCACAAGAAAATGTTTTTGAAAAGGAAATTAAAACAGAAACTGAATCGTCTTTTCAAAATGATCCTGCTAAAGTTATAAAAGACGAAAAACATCATCTATCTGAATCTCATGCTTGTGCTAGTTCTGATAAGCAGGTACAGAAGAACTCAGAAAAGGCACATGGAACACAGGCAACGCAAGCTCGGTCATCTAGACCCATCAAATCAGCTAATGGTGCTAGCTCTCAGAATCTCCATACATTGAAACAACAGACATGTTTCAACTGTGGAATTCCTGGACACATTGCTAGAAATTGTGTTCATCATCCAAACGTGCAACAAAATGCCAATACACGCTCTTGTGCTGATGTTTGTGAGCCGGTTCACAACAAGTGGAATGAGCCAAAACGAGCAGATCAAAGTCGGGGGTATACGAAGTCTGCTTATCAAGGACAATCACGATCTCATAAGGCTCGTGACAAGGTGATTGAAAGCTCCAATAAGGGAGAAAAGATGAAGAATGGTGCTCAGAGCAACAAGACTTCTGCAAACAACAAATACAAGCACCCCAATTCGTCTTCGTCTAAGAGAAATGTGCAGGCACATCCAGCGTAAAAAGGACCGGTTTGTCCTTCAGGACCTGCTAGAGTGAATCAAGCTGCTCAAAACGTCTTTCCGATGAAAAGACAAACTTGCTACAACTGTGGCATTGTGGGTCATATTGCTAGAAACTGCACACGGCGTCCCCATGTACCCTATTATATGCGAAATCAGAGGGTTACACCAAATGATAACAATCATTCCAAGCCGATGAAAGTATTATCACCTAAGGGAATGAAGAATGTGAATCCCAAGGTTAAACCTTCTGATGGGGATTGGAACGCTGCTAAAAACAAACGCAAGGTTTTTCAAGAACAAAAACGTTTTTCTAAAACTAACAAGCCTGAATTAGCTAAAGTTGATCAACCGAAGGCAGCAAACACGTTTGTTAAACCGAAACAGATTTGGAAACCCAAATCCAAAGCAGGAATGTCTCCAATCCTTGAAACCAAAGGGGATCTATGTTTAAAAGAAGTGTCTTATTTTGATGCTTCAGGAAATCCCAGGACCACGATGGCCTGGGTACCCATGTCTTACTAATCTCCTAACTTTTCAGGAACAACTAAGGAGGAGCTGTTGACAATCTCTGGAATGTTGATAGCGGTTGTTCCAGAGATAAAAACGGGTAACATTTCACGGTTGCAAAAAGTTCAAATTTTTTTTTTTACAGATGATATGTTTCCTTTGGAGGAGATTAGAGAAGTAAGATAAGATCAGCAAAAGGCACTGTTTAAATTCAGTACTTTGATTTGAATATTGATTAGTCTTTAATCTGATGATAGAACGGTTAAACAAAAATATTTTCTCTCTTTCTTAGTTTATTATTTTGTATATAAAGTGTTCTTTCTCTAGTCTGCTCCGTTGTAAGTATTATAACCCCTGGATACGTATTAGATACGCTGCCCGATTGATCTAGGGTTCCGTAACGGGTGTCGTGGTTCTGCCCGACGTAGTCGTTGGAATGCCATCTCGGGGAGGGTATTACTAATGTTAAAATGGGTTATTATACGAACGCGTATACAATTGTGTAAATTATAGATAATCACCAGGAAACCTTAGAAGAAATCTAAGACAGCAATGTGAGTATTCCTCTTTTTGAATAAACTATTTTACAAAACTTTAAATATTTTTCCATGCGAATAGCAGTGATTGAGTCTTTGTAGTCTTCAATTACTGCCGGTATGTTGGGGTTTTGTATACAAAATAAGTCGAGACGACAGTAATACGTTATCATTGGACAAAGAGTTAGCTAATCAGTAATATGACCCACCAGTCAGGGATTGACAATACTGAATGAGTAAATTGGGTAGATATAAACAATGTGATCGCTCTCAATACTGTGTTAATAGATAAAACTCTTCTTGATTAAACTGGGATTCACTCACCAGTATTTCCCACTGACAAATGTTTTTAAAACGCGTTTCAGGTAACAAAATGTGAAAGCCAACTAGAAGCCAGCTGGACAGCACTGAAGGCTTGGATAAAGTGGCTATAAAAGTTACCTAAATAAATACGATGTTTTAAATTCAATAAAATAGGGTTTATCCCTATAAGTAAGTTGTAATTAGAAACTTGGGTTTACCCATGTGTTTAATAGTATGAAAGATGGTGGTTTTACTCTGATAAAATATTTCCTAACTACGGTCCTGATGAAATTTCCGCTTCCAAATTAATGAAACACACGATACCACCGAAACTGGCTCGCGGCCGCCCGTTCCCGGGAGATAGGGATCGGGGGTTGTGACAGAAGGTGGTATCAGAGCTAAGCCACTGATTCAGCCACAGAAGTGTTCTGCTGACATCAAGATATTATTCAAAGTGTTAGGAAATAAATTACGGAAATACGTGCATATCTGTATTTTATTGTTATGTGTTATTTGACTATTTGTTAGTTTACAGTATGAGCGACCAAGGACCATCTGACGCGTATCGTCAGTTGTCCAGCTCACCTAAGAGCGAAGGCACCTCTTCACAGCCTGCCCTCTCAGGGTATTCTGCTGATGATGAAGAAGGGATATTCGTGTTTAAGGCTCAGTCTGAAGAGCCATTCCCTCAGAAAAAGAGAGGATGGTTCAGTAAGGGAGCACATGAGCGTAGGAAAAGAATGAAGAAGTTACAAGAGCAGCGAGTGCTAGCAGCAGATAAACGAGAAACCGATGCCCATACCCAAGACATGCTTAATAGAAGTTTAGCAAGCTTCCATATTTTAGCAACCAGAGCTGCCGACCCAAACCTTGAACAACTAGTAGCACCCCAACCCTTGTTCCCAGATCAGCCAATGGAAATAGAAAACAACCCTGAAAATCAAGTTGAAATGCATGATTTTAACCTAGAAGAGATACCTAGGGTACCAGCACCCAATCCCTTAAACCCAAATTACGACCCATGGTGGGACGACAATAGGGACTATGTGCAATGTTACCCTATACAAGAAGACATGCCTATGCCGAATCTATGAGCTTACCCAGGTTTGGACCCTCTAGATCCCTACTATGATAACGATGTATTCATTAGGGAAATTTTAGAGAATCCTTATCAGGCACCTACACCCCCGTACCCTGAACCCATACCCCAGATTCCAAACCCAGTCCTAGAACCTGCACCCCCAATGAGTGCAGAAAATGTGCAAGAACTCAGGACATTCAGTGAGGAGATTTTAGAGAATAGTGAGAGGATGAGACAGGTGGGAGAGCGACTCGTCTGGAAGTACGACGAGCGCAATATGGATTTCTGGATGAATCCATATCCGTGAATGTGATGGTAGAAATGGTGATAATAATAGTAATATTATAATATAATAAAATATGTGTGTATGTGTATGAAAAAAAACTACGGATGCCTACTACTAGTAGTGTAACTTTAATTTCAGTTGGTATTGTAATTTTAATTCCCAATGTTGGTTTGTACTAGATGCATATTATAAAATTAGAGTAAGTTGCAATGATCGACGCTTTTGACCAAAATGCGTATTGTGTGATTGGTTATATTAAATACTGTTCTGTGACTTTAATACGTGGTGATTGTTTGAAAATTCAGATGGCTGATCTAGTGAATCAGGAGAATCTGGATAATAACCCGGAAAACCAGAATGACGATAACCTGAATAATGAAAATCCAAACAACAATAACAATGGGAATCCAGCGGATAACAGTGCAATTCAACACATAGTGGCACAAGGAATAATAGATGCGATGCCATTTATTATCCAAAATGTTAGGGAAGCTGATAATAAAAGTAAACATAGCAGCAAACGACCAACTGAACCTGAAAACAGCGTGAACAATGGACCTATACTTCAAGTGCCCATTCCCAAAAGAAGAAGGACCATGCCTTATGGTTGTTCTTATAAAGAATTCTGGTCTTGTAAACCAATGGAATTCTCGGGCAATGAAGGGGCCATTGCAGCTCTACGCTGGATAGAAAAGACCGAAGCAGTCTTAAAAATAAGCAAGTGCGCAGAAGAAGATAAGGTAATGTTTGCTTCTAATCTGTTTAAGAACTCAACTTTAGAATGGTGGAACACTATCCTCCAGTCTAGAGGAAGTGACAGGGTTTACAATATGGAATGGGAGGAATTTAAGGACAAGGTAGAAAGGAAATTCTGCCCTCCCAATGAAAAAGAACAGATAGCCAATAAATTCCTAAACCTTAGGATGACTGGAATTGATAGTAAGGGGTACACTAAGTCATTCTTTGAATATGCGAGAATAGTGCCAACCCTTGCATCACCTGAACCCGTCTTAATCTCCCGTTACATATGGGGATTGATTGGTGAGATTAGGCATGTAGTCAAGGCAGCTAGACCTCAAACTATAAAAGAAGCTGTAGAACTAGCAAATACCTTGACAGGTGAATTAGTCCGGACACGAGAAGAAGACCAGAGGAGGAACTTAACCCAAAAACTTACCCAAGAATTTCGTTATAACCGTGGAAAAAATGTAGGTTCTACCTCTGCACCTTATTGCAAATATTGCAAAAGGAAGCATTCTGAAAAATGCTCCATATACTGCAACTTCTGCAAAATATCTGGACACAAGGAAGAAGATTGTAGGAAGAAGCTCAGTAATGGAATATGCTTCAACTGTGGAGAAAAGGGTCACATCAAGCCCAACTGTCCGAAATTGGCTCCAGCCATGAACAACAAGAATACTAAGAATGCTAGAGCATTTGTTCTAACTGCAGAAGAAGCAAAGATGATTCCAGACGTGATAGTTGGTACGTTTTTAGTTAATGATGTTTTTGCTAAAGTATTATTTGACTCTAGTGCAAACCAAAGTTTCATTAATACTTCATTTTGCAAATTTCTGAATCAACCATTAACTAAACTCTCACAAGAATGTCTAGTAGAGACAGCAAATGGAGAAACCATTAGGATTTCTAAAATCTTGCAGGAAACAAGAATAGAAATTTTAGACCATAAGTTTGTTGCAAACCTTTATCCAATGAATCTGGCAGGATTTGATGTTGTATTAGGAATGGATTGGTTAATAACCCATAAAGCCAGTATTTTATGTGATCAAAAGTCAATCCAAGTAAATTCACCAAGGGGTGAAAAGATCATAATTAAAGGAGATAAAACATCTAGATCTACAAAATTCATCTTTGTGATGAAAACCGCAAGTTATTTAAGAAAAAGATCATTAGTGTATTTGATTTCTATAATCATTAACACTAAAGGGAAAGAACTGAAAAATATTCCAGTAGTATCTCAGTTTTCAGATGTATTCCCAGAAGAATTACCAGGACTACCGCCGGACAGAGAAGTTGAATTCAGGATCCATCTGATACCAGGGACAGCACCAATTTCCAAAGCACCTTACCGTTTGGCACCCGCAGAAATGCAGGAACTGAAGAAACAATTAGACGAATTGTTGGAGAAAGGATTCATACAACCAAGTTCATCGCCATGGGGAGCGCCGATACTGTTCGTCAAAAAGAAAGACGGGTTAATGCGTATGTGCATTGATTACCGTGAATTGAACAAAGTCACAATTAAGAATCGGTACCCATTACCAAGAATCGATGATCTGTTCGATCAACTGCAAGGAGCTCGATTTTTTCTCAAAAATCGATTTACGCTCCGGATATCATCAATTAAAGGTACAGGAAGAGGACATTCCTAAGACCGCTTTCAGAACAAGGTATGGCCATTATGAATTTACTGTCATGCCATTTGGTTTAACCAATGCCCCAGCTGCATTTATGGATATGATGAACCGAATATGTAAGCCATATTTGGATAAATTCATAATTATCTTTATAGATGATATTCTCATTTACTCTAAGAGTAAAGAGGAACACACAGAACATTTGCAAGCACTTCTAAGTTTATTAAGAAAAGAAAAGCTTTATGCTAAGTTATTAAAGTGTGAGTTTTGGTTAGAACAAATTCAGTTTCTTGGACACCTAGTCAATCATGAAGGAATTCATGTGGATCCCACAAAAATCGAGGCAATTACTAAATGGAAAATCCCTGAGTCACCAACTGAGGTTAGAAGTTTCTTAGGATTGGCAGGTTATTATAGAAGATTCATTCGAGATTTTTCTAGAATAGCCATTCCCTTAACTAAGCTAACATGTAAATCTGTTAAGTTTGAATGGGGACCAAAACATGAAGAAGCATTTAGAATCCTTAAGCAACGATTAACCAACACACCCATACTAGCATTACCAGAAGGAAATGAAGACTTCGTACTTTATTGTGATGCTTCTAAGTTAGGTTATGGATGTGTGGTGATGCAATGTCAAAAGGTTATAGCATACTCATCTAGACAACTTAAGAATCATGAAGAGAATTATTCAACCCATGATTTAGAATTTGGAGCTATAATTTTTGCCCTGAAAATTTGGAGACATTACCTTTATTGTAGTAAGTATACTATTTTCACATATTATAAGAGTTTAAAATATGTCTTTGGGCAAAAGGAGTTGAATATGAGACAAAGACGCTGGATGGAATTACTTAGTGATTATGATTGTAATAACCAGTATCATGCAGGAAAGGCTAGTGTAGTGGCTGACGCTTTAAGTCGAAAGTATCATGAAAAGCCAATAAGAGTACGTTCTCTTAAATTAAATCTACAAGTAGATTTAAACGAGCAGATTAGAAAAGCACAAGAATCAGTAATCAAGGATGATACTAAAAAGTTAAAAGGAATGATTAGGGAATTAGAACAAGGAACAGATGGAATTTGGAGATTCCATAAGAAAAGGATGTGGATAGCTAAATTAAGAAACCTACGTCATCATATATTAGAAGAAGCCCATAAGTCTAAGTATATGATGCATCCTGGAAGTGATAAGATGTATCAGGATTTAAGAAAAAATTTCTGGTGGATAGGAATGAAGAAGGATTTAGCAGCTTATGTTGCCAAGTGTTTAACCTGTTCACAAGTCAAAGCTGAACATCAGAAACCCTCCGGTTTGTTACAGCAATTAGAAATGCCAGTTTGGAAATGGGAATTGATAACAATGGATTTTGTTACCAAATTACCCAAAACAAGGAAAGGTAATGATACAATCTGGGTGATTGTAGACAGGCTAACTAAGTCAGCTCATTTCCCACCAATGAAGGAAACTTTCAGTATGGAACAATTAGCCAAATTGTATGTAAATGAAGTAGTTTCATTACATGGTATTCCTTTATCAATTGTTTCTGATTGAGATAGCCGTTTTACCTCTCATTTTTGGACAAGTTCCAAAAAGCAATGGGAACCAAGCTAAATCTAAGCACAGCTTATCACCCGCAAACGGACGGACAAAGCGAAAGGACAATTCAGACGATGGAAGACATGCTTAGAGCCTGTGTAATTGATTTCAGAGGTAATTGGGACGATCACTTACCTTTAATAGAATTTTCTTATAATAACAGTTATCACACAAGTATCAATGCTGCACCATTCGAAGCACTTTATGGACGAAAGTGCCGAACCCCAGTCTGTTGGGCAGAAACTAGGGAAAAGCAATTATCTGGACCTGAAATAGTACAAGAAACGACCGACAAGATCATTCAAGTCAAGGAACGACTGAAATCAGCACGTGATCGACAAAAGAGTTATGCAGATAATAGGCGAAAGCCATTGGAATTTCAGGTAGGAAACAAAGTATTATTGAAAGTCTCTCCTTGGAAAGGAGTAGTCAGATTCATCAAAAGGGGAACGCTAAGTCCCAGGTATGTTGGACCTTTTGAGATTGTTAGAAGAATAGGACCTGTAGCCTATCAGCTACAACTGCCCGAGGAAATGGCAGGAATACATGATGTATTTCATGTATCTAATCTTAAGAAATGCTTAGCTGATGAATCGTTAGTCGTACCTCTTAAGGACATAGTGGTAAATGAAAAACTCAAGTTTGTAGAAAGACCTCTACAGATTGAAGACATAAAAGTTAAGAACCTCAAGCACAAAAGATTAGTTCTGGTCAAAGTGAAATGGGACTCTAGAAGAGGACCAGAATACACATGGGAGCTTGAATCATAAATGCAAAAGAAATACCCACACCTGTTCCAGTAGACCTCGAGGACGAGTTCTAAAACAAGGTGGGGAGGATATAGCCACCCTCCTGAATTTTTCTGACACCCTAATATATTTTAAAATGTCCCAATATGTCCTAAAATATACCCCGTATGTGAAAACCGAGCCCGGATACCTTTATTTTTATAAAAATAAAGTAGAAATAAAGTTTTATGGATCTCTCGCGGGGGGCATAGCCCTTTGCTACACTTTACGTGGGCCGCTACAGCTCTACAATGAGGCGAAGCCATGAGCCGACACGTGTCATGATCGTGTCGACTCTAGTGGTGATGACCAATCAGGACTAAGGTCTACACCCCTACTACGCGGGCCGCGTAGCCCGAGGTCTTACCTTACGCGGGCCGCGTGAAACCTAAAATCAGGCCCTATATAAAGAGGGCATCGGGCCTTCAGTCAGTTCGTTCATTTACTTTTCTTAATCTCGAATTTCTGAAGTATAGGCATAATTTTCGAGTATAATACCCCCTAAATAACGAAGTTCTGCTCCGTTGTAAGTGATATAACCCCTGGATACGTATTAGATACGTTGCCCGATTGATCTAGGGTTCCGTAACGGCTGTCGTGGTTCTGCCCGACGTAGTCGTTGGAATGCCGTCTCGGGGAGGGTATTACTAATGTTAAAATGAGTTATTATACTAACGCGTATACAATTGTGTTAATTATAGATAATCACCAGGAAACCTTAGAAGAAATCTAAGACAGTAATGTGAGTATTCCTCTTTTTGAATAAACTGTTTTACAAAACTTTAAATATTTTTCCATGCGAGTAGCAATGATTGAGTCTTTGTAGTCTTCAATTACTGCCGGTATGTTGGGGTTTTCTATACAAAATAAGTCGAGACGACAGTAATACGTTATCATTGGACAAAGAGTTAGCCAATGAGTAATATGACCCACCAGTTAGGGATTGACAATACTGAATGAGTAAATTGTGTAGATATAAACAATGTGATCGCTCTCAATACTGTGTTAATAGATAAAACTCTTCTTGATTAAACTGGGATTCACTCACCAGTATTTCCCACTGACAAATGTTTTTAAAACGCGTTTCAAGTAACAAAATGTGAAAGCCAACTAGAAGCCAGCTGGACAGCACTGAAGGCTTGGATAAAGTAGCTATAAAAGTTACCTAAACAAAATACGATGTTTTAAATTCAATAAAATAGGGTTTATCCCTATAATCAAGTCGTAATAAGAAACTTGGGTTTACCCATGTGTTTAATAGTATGAAAGATAGTGGTTTTACTCTGATAAAATATTTCCTAATTACGGTCCAGATGAAATTTTCGCTGCCAAATTAATGAAACACACGATACCACCGAAACTGGCTCGCGGCCGCCCGTTCTCGGGAGATAGGGATCGGGGGTTGTGACAGCCCCGCCCAACGAAAGGTCCTATAAAGCAGCAGAGAAGATAAATTCATTGAACGCCTCTGCGTTTGACGCAATGAATTCTGAGTTTACTCTTCCCGACGGGTCTCGCACCTCATTAAAGTCACCCATGAAGATCCACAGCCCTTGTCTAGAATTCTTGAGGTACAAAAGGTCCAACCAGAGAAGTTTCCTGGTTGGAGGATCATTTGAAGCGTAGATATTCACCAGGTTTAAACGAATCCTAGTCTGTATCATTCTGCCACAAACACACAAAAAGAAACGATTTTTAATTACCTCTTCACGCGAGAAGATAGTAGGGTCCCAGATGGACGCTAATCCACCCGATCTCCCTTGTGAGTCCACCCACGCCACTTGACATAACAACCTGCCCCGGAAGTTGTTGAACGGAAAGCTGGCCGACTCATCCAATTTTGTTTCTTGAATTGCGATGAACTGAGCCCTATAGTTGGTCTTCAGACCTCGAATCCATTCAACCATCTGGTTATTCCGGACCCCCCTAAGATTAACAGATAGGCAATTCATTAATGACCTATCTCTTCACCTTCAACAATAATTACCTCCTTGGTATCCAATTCAAAACCAACCAACTGAATTCCAACCAAATCTCCGACCTCTACAATAGCCGCCACTTCCTTATCGATATCAACTTTCCCTGCAATCCCACGTAGATCGAGTTCTGTTGGATCCGCCAAATCCACGGTATCCGGAGCCCGACCATCAGTGTTATTATCCCCACCAGACTCGTCCTGCTGCCCCATGTTTGGGATCGGTATCTCCGCTGTTGATTTACTCTGACCATTGGCTGGGGTATTGAGATCTAATCCCTGAGACATAATAGGTGTGCTGCCAAAGTATGCTCTTGTTAATGGGCCTTGCGTTGATCCAACTGACGGTGGGCTACACAGGTTTCTGATCCTTTTACCTAAAGGTGCAATTGAGATTTGATATATGTACTTTCCATTAAAAACGATCAAAGTAATATACTTTATTATCATTATGACATCACAACCTACGATTTCTATAACCTAAGGTTTATATATATGTGGCGTAAATCATTGTCATTGTTGCCTTCACTTATAGTGTGACCGCTATTATGCCTTGTTGTCATACATAATACACCTATGACCACCACAAGAATAATGGGTAATAACACCACAACTATAAACAAAGAAATTTAAGGAAACATTAAGTATGCCAATTATGCTGTAGAGTTCTGGTCAGATCTTCGAGAAAGATTTGGCAAGGAAAGTGTACCTCATGCATATGAATTGAAACATTTAATTTCAAGTTCAAGACAAGATGGCATGACGCTATCGCCTTAGTACACAAAGTTGTGTGGGCTGTTGGATGAGATGCAATCCATCCTTCCACTCCAAAGTGTACGTGTGATGGTTGTGTTCGTGGCCTTGCAAAATCGTTCAAGGAACTCCGCAAAAAAGAACAAATCTATAAATTTCTCATGGGTCTGGATGGTGAGTTTTCAATCATTAAGACTCAAATCCTTCCTATGAAGCCTATTCCATCTCTGGGAAACATCTATCACTTGGTTTTCGAGGACAAGAAGCAGAGGTCTATAACCGGCGGGAAGAAAACTGTTCTCGAAATTCAATTATAATATTTTGTCCATTAGCAAACTTTAAAGAGATTTAAAGTGTAGCATAACCTTTTCCCCTGATTTTTTTGTTATGCAAATGTTCGAGGAAGTTGGTGGGAGCGGGTGGGTGTAAGTTGGGATGCTCGGGGGTAGAATAAAAGCAATGATGACGACATCGAATATGTGGCATAAGAGACTTGGTCATGCCGGTGACGAGAAGTTGTCTAAAATAATTTCGCTTAGTACGTTTTCTTTTAAAAATAATGATCAAATTTGTGATTCTTGCATTAAGGACAAAATGACAAGGGAACCTTTTCCTGTTAGCATCACAAAAAACGAGTGCTTGTTTTGAATTATTACATTGTGACATATGGGGAAAATATCGAACACCCTCTTTTTCAAAGGCGAACTATTTCTAACAATAGTTGATGATTATAGTAGGTCCATTAGGGTCTTCCTCTTAAAACATAAGTTTGAAGCAAGTACGTGTTTAATCGATTTTCACAAAATGGTTAGAACATAATTTGAAAGAAACGTTAAAAATATATGGTGCAAGAATGGTGAAGTTTGTTTCAAATAAAATGTTGAATTTTTATGTCAAACAAGGAATCATCTAGAAAACAACATGCCCACACACTCACAACAAAATGGAGTAGTGGAGTAGAAGCATTGACACTTCTTAGAAACAGCAAGGGAACTCAAGTTTGAAGCAAGCCTTTCAATAAGGTTTTAGCTTGAGTGTATATTGAAAATGGCATATATCATTGTAACACCTCGTAAAATCACGCCCAATATAATAAAGACACGTGTCATGGACTTTAAACGTGTAAGGAATTGATTCCGAGGGACTAAAATTGTTAAACAATGTAAATATGTAAGTAAAAGGATCCAAAGTGTCAACATGCCATTCTTGTGCCTCTGATTGACCTCACGCGATGTACGTATTCTTTACTGAACAAATTGTCGAACATAAAAAGTCGTTTGTGCTTAAATTAAGAATTTTACGAAGCATAGGGGTTAAAAATGTCAACATGCTAAATGTTACCTCTGAGTGACCTTTTAACAATCCCAAAAACATTGTAATATTTGTACATTTGGCTCTCAAGAATATTGGGTAGTAATCTCATGGAGTTTCGTTGAAAACAAGACATTTCGGGTGATCTCGCAACTAACCGGGAGCTTAACAAAGTTAATATGTGACCCAAGGCCCTTAATAGTTAACTATGGGGGTCATAAGTGCAATAAATGGAAGTTATTTAAACTTAAAATGGACCAGGGACCAAAATTGCAAAGTTTGCAAACTTTTTACCTGATCAGACGGTTGTCGCGGCCCGTGTAGACCCTCTTTGAGTCTTATGCGGCCCACAAGATAAGTGCCAGTATCCAAAAAGAAGACAGCTGCATGTTGCAGCCTGTTACACCACCATTGCATGGCTGATTTCGATACCAGGGACTGAGCAAATGGTTTTTCATGCACTAGGGACACATGGGAACATCTAGTAGCAACATAGGGACATATGGATTGATCTTGGAGACTCAAAACTCCTATATAAAGCCCTTGTGGTTCTTGTGTTCATTTGCACACTTTCAAATTTCACTCAAACTCTTTCTCTGGAGCTTCCTGGTGTTCAAGGAGGTTTTCTTCAGTTCTAATCTCGTGCTAAGAGTTCTAGTAAGTGTTCTTAGCTTCCTAAGTTTAAGTTTTATTAGCTTAATGACGGAAAGTCAAAGCTATCGTAATTAAGCTTTGACTTGGTGATTAATCACTAACGGTTCAGCCATTATTCGAATTGAGAGTGGCTATGAGTTGGTAATTATGTAGGTAATAAACCCTTAAAAGGGCACCTACTGATTATCACTTTTACTTGGTCAATTGTCGGGTCAAACTTATTATTAAAAAGTCAACAGAATCAGTTTTTACAAATAAATTCATAACTGATAATGCAGAGGTTATGGAACATGTTTTAACACTAAAATAACTTGGTAAATAATGTAAGAACTTGTTTAGGCATGTTCAACCCGACAATTCTGAGTTTAGGCTCGGTTCGCAACCGAAAGTCGCAAAAGTAGACTTTTGCTTTGACTTTCAGTTCCGACCCGATTTAGCTTATTTTAGATATGCCTTAGGGTTCCTTTAGGACCATATTACATGTTAGTATAACCCTCTGAGATTATACTATATGGTTCCTTAGAAATCTGATTTATATGCATGTTTCCGTTAAACGCTTAAAATGGACCATTATGCCCTTTTACCAATAAAACGCGATTTTTTGAAAATGTGAGTGGACAAAAACCCTTATTACTAATATTTAAGTATGTGCTAAAAGTTTGACATCAGTTCATGCTCTAAAATGAGAGTTATGCAAAATATCGTAAAATGAAAGCTTTTTATTAATTAAATGGCATTTTTGGTATAAATCACATTTAAACCCAAATTTTGACACCAAACTTTCTACCCACTAATATAATATAATATTTAGGGATTTTTGGAGATTTTATTAAATTTTAAACTGATCATAACATAGAGTTCTTGCATAGGTTCGGTAATTGACGATAATGCCCTTTTCGCTAATAAAATGAGTTTTGCACATCCTTTACATGTCAAACCTTTTTCTACTGATTTTATATATTAAAAAAACTATTTTAAATAGTAGAGGCTGATCAAAATCTCAGATTTCCTTAATCAACCCGAATATCGTCAAATACCTACTTTTATGCGATTTAGGCGCATAGTATGGTTTAAAACCATATTTGGCACCTAAGACTCATTACCTACTGATGTTATGAATAAATTTTTATACTTATAAAGTAAGTTAAAGTTTTGAACTCAGATTCCAAATTTGACCTTTATAGCATATGTGAAATGACCAAAATGCCCCTACGGTGCATAGTTTGGCCATAAATGATAAATTTCACATATATAAGATACCTTACTGATATAACTTATTAAAATAAATATTTTTACTGATTATTTTAGACCAGAACCTCAGATTTCTATTTTTAACTCTTTTATAAACTTTAAAATGACCAAAATACCCCTACGGGGCATAAATTGGTTTTAAATTTATTTTGGGCATAATGGAAGATATCCTACTGATATCATAACATATTTTAAGCATAATAACTTAAGGAACATGTTCATGACTCATTCGGTTACCCGTTATGCATATACGCGTTCGATACGGTTTATGTAACTAGTTTGCATAAATTAGTCGAAACGGGTCAAACCTTATCATTTTTACCTCAAAATCCATAATGTATTTAGTTTGACCATTTTATACAAGTCTTCAAACTTGTCGGGTCTAAATCACATTCTAATCCGGTCTTCGCTTAATCTTGCGTTTTGAACCGTAAACCTTTCATTAAAACTAACCGGTCTAAGTTAAGACTTAAATAAGACCCGTTAGGAATCTAATAGGTTATTAAAACCTTCGTTCCAGATTAGGAGCCCAGTAAAAGATACTTGTACTTGCTGATTTGATATACGGCTGAAATTAAAGTTATACTTTAGCTCAGGTAAATACTTTTAACTTATTTTCCCTTATACGGGCTTGGGATACGGTATTATAATAATACCGCTTGGTCGGGTATGTAGTTATTTAAATCGGATTGTGATTAATACATTTACATAACCCGTTTTAATCTATTTTGTTTGATGCAATGCCTTTGGGGGGTTAATGACCGTGTCCTGGATATCCTCGGCTCATTCATTTGAAATGGCTATGACTTAAGCACGGGGTGTAGGCATACACCTGAAAGTTGCGTATGTAAAATGGTAGCCCACTCGTGAGGAAACTTCTTGTGGGTATTATACCAAGTGGTGTGTCTATTAATCTTATCCGGCTCTTCTAACATGGTCCCGAATGGACGAAAAACATGTAAAACTGTATACAAGATTATATTTAAATAATTGTCCCAAGATATAAAAGATTTTGTGCCTTGTGCATCCAAACCAATTTTTATAAACACTTTTAAAAGAGTCAGTTAATTGTATTTACCAGTGTAAATTGACGTATTTTCCAAAAAGGTTAAGTGCAGGTACTATGCGTAATGGGCTGGAAACTCCTGAGTGATTAAATAAAGAGTCTTGCAAGCTTTTATCACTTTAAGTCTATTGAACAACATTTCTTTTGTTTTGATCCACCTGTGGATCCATCTTACAATCCATTGTATAATATTTTATCGTACTTTCGAATCGTTTTGTAATAATTTACTTTCAAATTTCCGCTGTGCATTTAAACTGTGATTATTTGACTATGATGAAATCAACTACGTCACGTTACTCCCCACCTGGCCCACCGGTAATACGTGGAAATATCGGGGTGTGACAGGTTGGTATCAGAGCCAACATTGAGTGAATTAAACACTAGACTTTTGTGTTTAATCTCAATGACACAGCTTGCACATTCCTTGACTTCCGAGTCTAGGCAAATGACCTAGGATTACCCCTAATCTTAATTTGTTTTTGTCTTTTGTTGTTTTCTTTAGTTTTGACAGGAACAAGACAAAATGCCGCCACGTGTAAGAGGAAGAGGTGGAAGAGGCAAGGCGCCAATAACTGCTAGGAATGATCATGAGGCCGGGCCTTCACACCGGCGTACTCCTTCAGCGACCCATAGCTCTAGTCCCCAGGAGGATTGGAGAACTTATCTGGAGCCAGCGAGACGCTCAGTCTCCCTCAGTTCCTCCCCGTCTTACCATCACTCTTTTGGACCTCATCAAGACGAGGAGCACAGTGATTTGCACCATTCCTTCATACCGTTATAACGGTCGAGTTCACATCGGGCCTTCCAGGACCCGACCTCATATTTCCAGAGCCGATTCAACCCGGAAAACCAGATTAAAGAACCAATGGGCCATAACCCATTGGGACCAGAAGACCACTTTCCTGAAGCCTAGGATATGGATATGGATGAGGATCCAGATCCAGAAATGCCGCCATCTGGGACGCCGACGCATCCCATAGAGATTTCTGACGGATCATCATTTCATGGTTCGCCATACAGGGGCCCAGACAGTTTTGCTGAAAGGTGGGCCACATACAACTGGGAGTACACTCCCCCTTTCAACCCACCTCCACAACAGCAACAGGATCTCTCTGAGGATTCGCGTTTCCAGGCGGTCACACCACCGCCACCGCCGCCGCCAGTGCAACAACTGCCTCCAGAACCACCGAGGCTAAGAAGAACAGTTGCACGGATGTTCGTGCGAGGAGGGGATTTCCATTTCAGCACCCCTCAACATTCAAGCGACAGCCACTACCCGCCTCTGTATGAAGACCCGCAAATGGGTGGGCCTTCAAACCCAATTTCTAAAGTCGACTCAGTTCCAGTCGCACCACCACCGCTCATGGGGTATGATAACCCAATTCCTTCTTACGCCGGTGCAGCGGCGTATAACCCTTTTGAGCAGCCAGCTTATCCTAGCTACAACTACTACAATGCCCCTGCCGTCGACCCGTACCTCGAAGCGGCAAACTACAATGCTCTTCACCCTGAAGGACCATTCGCAGCTTCATACCAATCTGGGTACCAAGCATATGGGTATCAAAACCCGCCACCTCCTCAACCTCAGCATCAGCAGCCCCCACAGATCCAACCACCGTAGCAGCAGGAGATCCTTCAGAGGTTGAACTAGGTGGAACGCGAGGTTCAGGAGGAGCGTAGAAGCCGCCGGGGACTACATAAGGGATTGGCAAACCTAATAAAGGGGAAGAAGAAAAGGGATTTTTGAAATTTCTTATTTATTTATTTTGTAATTTTAAATATTCAATCAAGTCCCTGCGTGGACATTTATTTATGTAAGGCATCTATGTACTTCATTTAAATTTATTGGAACGTTTTATTTAAGTTTCATTTATCATCATATGTATAAATATATTATATGAAATAATCAAACTATCATTCCTTTTTGTAATTGATCTGCCAGTATATATTAAAAGGAATCTTAAGAGGTATAACCTAGCCTATATGACATTTTAGACATGGCCATAATGGTAAAACCTATCTAAAAAGATTCAAATCCTTGTTAACATCTGAAAGCATGTTAGCACTCCTGGAAGATGTGATTCAGTAAAGTCACACATGTCATCCTTATATTGGATTCTTCCAGATTCCTTATCTAGCCTAATGATTTAGAAATCATGGGTTCAAATCATCAATTAAGATGATCACATATTAAACATCCATTAGTGATGAAGTGCCTACGGGCCATAATAATTGTTAAATAAGACAAAAGACAGTTGTAGTCTACGACCCCCTATCAAGAAAAGGTAATGAACTATGATCAAACCTTAATGCCTCGATCTTATAAGATCATGGTTTATAATTTTTTCAATTTGTCCTTGTGACTAGGCCTTTTGTGCCACACTAATATCCTTAATGAATTATAACTAAGGATAAATTATAATGAAAACCCTAAATATATATGACTGACAAGATAACCAATATGGTTTATATTTACCATGGTTAATGAATTGTCAGAAAGACAATTCCATAATAAGACTTCTGAATAAATTATTGTCTACATTTTTATGTAGCAATCAAGCTACATGGCTGAATCAGAAGAGGTTAACAGTCACACCAGGGAGAGAAATGATACCACCAGAATAAACGTAGCTGGTGCAGATCTTCAAGCATTGATAGATAATGCTGTTACTCGAGCCCTAGACAGACAGTTTAAAGAATCAAGTGGTACTCGCACTAAGTCTCAATCCGTGGCTCATAGTAAGCCCCTTTCTAAAACACACGAGTCGAAGAGGAATGATTCTCATCATTCATCGAACCAGAAAAGTATTCCATCTAAGCAGATTGTGCTCAACCAAGAGCCACGTGTTAAGACCTGCTCTTATAAATATTTCGTCTCCTGCAAGCCTAGAGACTTCACAGGGGAGAAAGGAGCCATTGCTTGTATGACTTGGCTCGATGAGATGGATACAGTAGTTGATATTAGTGGTTGTGCAGAACAGGACATTGTGAAGTTTGTTTCATAATCTTTTAAAGGTGAAGCGTTAGCTTGGTGGAGGTCCCTAATCCAAGCTACAGGAAAGATCCCGTTGTATAACATGTCTTGGGATCAGTTTGTTGCGTTAATCAAGGATACTTTCTGTCCCCAGCATGAGGTGGAAAGGATTGAAACTGACTTCTTGACCTTGGTCATGAAGAATTTAGACTGTAAAGCATACCTTACAAGTTTCAATACTATGTCCCGATTGGTTCCTTACTTGGTCACACCAGAACCGAAACGCATAGCTCGTTTTATTGGAGGTTTAGCTCCGGAAATCAAAGCAAGTGTGAAAGCATCTAGTCCTACTACCTTTAGGTCAGTGGCTGATCTGTCCTTATCCCTTACTCTCGATGCGGTTAGGCAGAGATCGCTCAAGAATTCGGAAGAAGGGAAAAGGAAACGTGAGGATGAGAACTCACGCCGTTCTGATAAGAAACATAAGGGGAACTCTGAGTACAAGAAGGGTTCCAGATTTAAAAAGGACAACCAACAGTCGGGTGAGAAACCCAAATGCAAGACCTGTCAGAAACATCATTTCAAAAAATTTAGGTTTGAGTCAAAATCAAAATCGCAGTCGCAGTCAAGGCCTACTGGGTGTGGGATCTGCAAGTCCAAGGAACATAAAACCTTGGATTGCAAAAAGATGAAAGATGCAACTTGTTACAATTGTAACGAGAAGGGGCATATTGTAAGTCCCGTAGAACGGATCTTTCAATGATATCAAACAACCTATTGATTGTGCGGAATCCAATCAATAGGTGATTCAAGAAATAAGATGAAAACAAGCAAGAACACCGAAATAACTTTAACTCACACATGTTTCGATTACTTGAACAAGCAAAAACGTCTGTTATGAGTACACCACTCCTAATCGCCTCCCTTTCTAGCTTTTCTAGAACTTCTATAACTTGGAGGTTCCAAAGGTTGAAACCTAAAAACAAGTTAGAAACTTGTTTTTATACTAACTCAAGCCCACTTCCCTACATGGGCTCCCCTTGGGCCTGCTTGGCCCACATGGCCTAAAGCTTAGCCCAAGTGACCTATAAAGGTCCACAACCTAATATAAACTAACCCGGTACGGCCCAGCTCGTAACCATAGCTCGTTGTGTTAATTTGATGCCTCAGTCTCACACTTTAGGGCCTAACAATCTCCCCCTAGACTGATGCCATCAAATTGTCTTCATAGCATGAATTCAACAACATCTTCAACGAAGTCTATGATTGTCTCTATGCTGCAGATGTTGTGGAAGTTCTTGACTTCTGAACTTTCAGCACTGAGTCTCTTTCTTCAGCTCTTGTGGTTAGCTTCATATCAGGATCTCGATCAGCTTTTCTTGAAAATCTTTATCAAAAAGAATGTGAGAGGAGGATTCTCAACAACTCTTTTCTTCTTCAGTCTTTTTCTTTCAAGCAAGTTCACGGTACTTCTTCAAATGTACTTTCACTGTCAGACGGCGTTTCGTATCCGATTCTTCTAACTCGGGTACATCTTGTTGTTGTGCTGCTTCAGGCTTTTTCAGCAACTAACAGCTTCTCAATCTTCATCAACCCCTGTTCTTGATTGAAATCAAGATAAGCAAACATTTCTTATGCAACAGGGAGAGTACCATATGAACACTAGGTACATCCAAGTACTTGTACTCGGATTTCACAATTTAAATTCTTTCAACTTTTGATGATCAGTCAAATCTTCAAGAACGGCTACATTTTTAATTTTAAGAAAACAAATAGACATTCTATTTTTGGATTTTCGATTTTATAGAAAAGCAAGACACTATTTTTGTATTTTTTTTTAATTTTTAAGAACTAAAAACAAATAAGAACTCAATATATAAACAACTACCATAATATACAATTACAATTGCAATGGGATCAAAATTCGTTCTCAGGCATACTAAGGAACACTTTTCAGTACGAGCCTAATCAAACTGGTCTATGCGATTGTCAATATGTTTGTCCACTTAAACTTTAACGCTCAACTTTCAATTTTTCAACTTCGTGATATGCTTAAGGTAATATTATACTATTATACCCGTGTGTCCCATTCCAAGGCATACCCCCGCGATCAAGGTAAGCACAACGATTCATCGTAACAGGTGAGTATATTGATGTCATCCTTTTTGATTTACAACGTCAGACCATTGGTGACAGGTCAGTACTTTCGTACAGCAGAGCGACTAATGATTTTGTCCAACGAGGGTGAGGCAAATACCATTTTGGTACGAATTTGGCTCTTTAAGCATTTGGAATATTCTCATTTTGAGATTTTGATTCCTTAGGGTTTTTGTCCTCTTGGGATCTTTTAAGATATCCTGACTGTGTCTAGGAAATCAAATCACGAGGTTTCGGGCTTGACTTCACTTATCAACACTGATCTTTTACCGAATGATCTAGACGATTGCCAGTATATTTGTCCTCCTAAACTCATCTCCCTAGACCTTTTCCATATAACTGCCTGTAACAAATTTTATCATGTTTTGATTTCTTAACAATGAACACCCAAACAAATACTAATCAAATCCCGGAGTTATATACAACACACTCTATCATGCAAGTAGCTTCCCTACCACATATTTCACAAGTCCAATCCAAATCTCTGAAATCTTAACTAGGAATAGATTGAGAAGAGAACAAAATAGATCTTAAGCAGAGATGGTATAATATACAGATCAAATGAGTTTTTCTCAGTTTGATATAGGTTTCTTGGGTTTCTTTTGGGCACTTGAGGGCCTCTTTAGGGTGTATAATTGATCTACAGAGCGACAACGTACAGCTAGGTCAGCATGTATCTGGATGCAGCAGAAGCTGTCGTTGCCTAGCACCTCCAGGTCAGCATATATCTGGATGCAGCAGAGGAGATACACGACTTTTTCAGAGAAGATTTCAGAGTTAGACCAAAATTGTGTGTATCGGGACAACATACAGACATTCAAATAGAAATGAGCTAATTCCAAGTGATTTTCTTTCCTGAGGTCATGTACTAATTTAGTTCTAAACAGAAACAGCCAATGTTTCCAGTCTTAAGGATAGAGCCAACCAACACATCATATTAGAGTCAAACTATTTCGATACTGGTCTTACATGAGTCAGCCCTCGACCATAATGTGAAAATTCATTTCATTTCCCATATCATGCAATTTTATCTTTTTGGCTTTTTCATTTTTCTCAATTTCTCCCCCTAAAACAATGCATATATATACAACAAACTCTTTTTGTAGTTTTCTTTTCTGAGTTTTCTCCTCCTAAACTCTATATCTATCTATATGTTCCTCTCCCCCCTAAATTTGTGCATAAATCTTGTATTTTTACGCAAATTTACCATTTACTAGAGAAAGGACACTTTATATACAAAATAATAAACTAAGAAAGTGAGAAAATATTTTTGTTTAACCGTTCTATCATCAGATTAAAGACTAATCAATATTCAAATCAAAGTACTGAATTTAAACGGTACCTTTTGCTGATCTTATCTTACTTCTCTAATCTCCTCCAAAGGAAACATATCATTTGTAAAAAAAATTTGAAATTTTTGCAACAGTGAAATGTTACCCGTTTTTATCTCTGGAACAACCGCTATCAACATTCCAGAGATTGTCAACAGCTCCTCCTTGGTTGTTCCTGAAAGGTAAGGAGATTAGTAAGACATGGGTACCCAGGCCATCGTGGTCCTAGGATTTCCTGAAGCATCAAAGTAAGACACTTCTTTCAAACACAAGTCCCCCATCGTTTCAAGGATTGGAGACGTTGCTGCCTTGGATTTGGGTTTCCAAATCTGTTTCGGTTTAACAAACGTGTTTGTTGCCTTCGGTTGAGCAACTTTAGCTGTTTCAGGTTTATAGGTTTTAGAAAAACGTTTTTGTTCCTGAGAAGCTTTCCGTTTGTTTTTGGCAGCGTTCCAATCCCCATCAGAAGGTTTAAACTTGGGATTCACATTCTTCATTGCCTTAGGTGATGATACCTTCATCGGCTTGGAATGATTGTTATCATTTGGTGTAACCCTCTGATTTCGCATATAATAGGGTACATGGGGACGTCGTGTGCAGTTTCTAGCAATATGACCCGCAATGCCACAGTTGTAGCAAGTTTATCTTTTCATCGGAAAGACGTTTTGAGCAGCTTGATTCGCTCTAGCAGGTCCTGAAGGACAAACCGGTCCTTTTTGCGCTGGATGCGCCTGCACATTTCTCTCAGATGAAGACGAATTTGGGTGCTTGTATGTGCTGGTTGCAGAAGTCTTGTTTCTTTGAGCACCATTCTTCGTCTTTTCTCCCTGATTGGAGCTTTCAATCTCCTTGTCATGAGCCTTATGGGATCGTGATTGTCTTTGATGAGCCGACTTCTTATATCGTTGACTTTGATCTGCTCGTTTTGGCTCCTTTTGTGTGTTGTGAACCGGCTTACAAACACCAGCACAAGAGTGAGTGTTGACTTTTTGTTGCACTTTTGGACGATGAACACAATTTCTAGCAATGTGTCCAGGAATTCCAAAGTTGAAACATGTCTGTCGTTTCATTGTATGGAGATTCTGAGAACAAGCAGCATTAGCCGATCTGATTGGTCTAGATGACCGAGTTTGCTTAGCTTGCTTAGGTTGCTTTGGTTGTGTTCCGTGTGCCTTTTCTGAATTCTTCTGTACCTGTTGATCAGAACTAGCACAAGCATGAGATTCAGACATATGATGTTTTTCGTCTTTTATAATTTTATCAGGATCATTTTGAAAAGACGATTCAGTTTCTGTTTTAATTTCCTTTTTAGAAACATTTACTTGTGACTTTTCATTTAATGTGACCACCTCTTCTTTTTCAAAATCTGGTTCAATTTTAATTTCAGAAGATGTTGACACTTTATCAACACATATTTCATCAACACATGTATCATCTGAGTTTGATAATGGTCCCTTTTCAACCTCGTTTTCCAATGGGGTCCCACTAGGTTTAACATTTGGAACGTCCACTAAGACCGATTCAGAAGAAGAATCAGCACACTGTTGATTTTCTTGAGAAGAAGTTTCAGTGATTTCACTGAATGTGTGCTGAGGGACCTCACCTGTCACACTATCATCAGCTGAAGAGTTAGAAACATTAGAATCACAATTTTTAGCTACTGAAAAACATCCATCATCACACACATTATTCAAAGATTCATCACAAGCATTCACAGTTTTGCCCAAAACATCAGGTCCAAAAGAAGACGAAACATAACTATGAAATGAGTTAAAAAACGATTGACCAAACACACAACCAGAATCAGTTTTATCAAAAGTAGATTTAGAAAAATCAGAATTGAAAAGTTGTTCATTCCCAAACATATCTCCACACCTCACTTCAGGTACTTCATCTGCACATGATGAAGAAACGTTAGGATCAAATGTACCCTTGGACACAAAACAAACTGGTTGAACCACCTGTTTTTCAACAGGTCTGCCATTAAATGATGACTTATTGTTTTTGGGACCATAAGTCATTTTACTTTCATTCATCATCTCCTCCTCAGTCATAGGTAAGTAAGTATAATTGTCATTATAAGGAGGAGGAGCCTGATTAAAACCCAATCCACACCCTTTCTTTTTCTTATATGCAAGCTGTTGATCACACAAATTCTTAACTAGTTTGCTGGAAGAATCATATTTCTTAATATTGAGTTCATTTATTTGATATCTATCTCTGATATCTTCCAGTTCTTTAGTCACAGTGCATAATTTTTCCTGAACATATAAGAGTTGGGCTGTTTTTACACTTACATCATCCTTGAGTTGGATGATGTCTTTTCGCTGAGCTTCAATTCTTTCTTTATAAAGTTTCTCATTTTTCGATAAAGTAAAGGTTTTATTCTTTATATCTTTATATTCATGAATTAGCTCAGCATTATGTAACCTATATGCCTCATTTCTTTCTCTACACTCAGGAGTGCAAAAGACAGAAAACATATCTTCAAGTTCTTTGCTCACAGGTTTGTCAAACATAAATGATATAATTTCAGTGGGTGGCTGTTACTTTTGTTCTTTCCCCCAAAACACAAACCAAATGAGAACCCGTGTCCTTGCTAACTCAAACCTTTATAGGCGAATGAACCCACTTTCTGAACCGCACCACAAAACCTGTCAAACTTTTCACAACCAAACAAACTTTTTCTCCTTTTTTTTAATAATTTAAACAAACCTTTTTTTTAATAGTTTATAAAAGTATACTTATTATTATGATTATTATTATAAAAATCAATGATAAGGTAATGATGACGTTATAATTAATAATTATTATATTATTATAATCTAAAACCTAAACTTCAAAACAACACCACACGACTGTCTTCTTCTTCACTACACAGCCTCGAAAACTAATCAGTTATCAGCCGCCACACCTATAACACTCAAAACGTGTTCCCAGTTGCAGGTGGCAACGACCGGAGAAGATGATCGGAGATGCTAAGGGTGGACGGAGATGTTGTTTGTCAGCCGGAGGTGTTGAAGACGACGATGATAGTGAATGATGGTGCTCGGTGGTGGTGATGAATTGAGGTCGATGTTGATTGAGGTTGCACGTCAGACAAGTGATAATGAAGATGATGGAACGGAAATGGTGAACGAGGAGTACGATGGTTGCCGGAGAAGATGTACAGTGAATGTGGTGGTGATGAAACTTGTCGGGAAGGTAGATGATGGAGGGTGTTCGGTGTATGATAGGAAGTCGGAGTAGATGACCAGAGCTACAACGAGGTCGGAAAAGATGGAGGATGATGAAAACGAAGGTGATGAACAGATGATGAGTTGCAGGCTGAGTGGTTACACGTGGTGATGTAGGAATGGAGATGGTAATGTCCGATGATGAACAGTGAGATGATTGCGAGTTGGAACAGAGGTTGCGACTCGAGACTGCTCGGGAAGAAGATGACTCGAGACCAGTGCGGTTGCGACTCGTAATCGGAAGACTCGAAACAAGGAAATTATAGGAGTCGAAACCGTTGAGATATGACTCGAGACCTGAAGATGAGTCGAGACGGTGATGATGATGGTTGCGACTCCAGAAAATACAACTCGAAACCTTGGTTGCAGATGATGTGAGTCGAGACCTTTAAAGTTGATGAGTCGAGACTTTGTCGAGTCGAAACCGTGGAAAGTGACTCGAAACCACCAAAAGATGTCAATTTACTCGAGACCGTGAAAAGAAGATTGCGACTCAGCCAAAAATAGGGACTTGAAACCGTTACTTGACTCGAGACCTTGCAATTTTTCAACACCCTTTATTTGGAAAATATTTAGGAAACAATATTTAACAAATTTCCTCTTTTCTTGCAAACAGATTTATCAAATCTTTTAAAATTTTCAAAAATGTAGAGTTGTTTTACGAATAATTTCAAATCTTTTTGAAAACACAGAAATTGATAAAATCCTTTAACACCTTTCAAAAGATCAAACAACCAAAATATAGCAATTTTATAAGAATCTTGATGAATACGACGAAGAACGCGAAGAACACCGAACCAAAAATAACGAAAAACTTGAATCTTTGATATCACAACGAGCCTAGAAACAGGTTCTACAAGCTCTGATACCACTTGTAAGTCCCGTAGAACGGATCTTTCAATGATATCAAACAACCTATTGATTGTGCGGAATCCAATCAATAGGTGATTCAAGAAATAAGATGAAAACAAGCAAGAACACCGAAATAACTTTAACTCACACACGTTTCGATTACTTGAACAAGCAAAAACGTCTGGTATGAGTACACCACTCCTAATCGCCTCCCTCTCTAGCTTTTCTAGAACTTCTATAACTTGGAGGTTCCAAAGGTTCAAACCTAAAAACAAGTTAGAAACTTGTTTTTATACTAACTCAAGCCCACTTCCCTACATGGGCTCCCCTTGGGCCTGCTTGGCCCACATGGCCTAAAGCTTAGCCCAAGTGACCTATAAAGGTCCACAACCTAATATAAACTAACCCGGTAAGGCCCAGCTCGTAACCATAGCTCGTTGTGTTAATTTGATGCGTCAGTCTCACACTTTAGGGCCTAACACATATCAAGACTAACTGAGTAACTGCCCAAAATATGCAAAGAAGCCTGAGGAGGCTAGAAAGACCAATGCTCGGGTCTTTCAAATGAATGCTCAGGAGGCCATTCAGAACGACAATGTGATAACATGTACCTTTCTTATTAATGATGTTTATGCTAGAGTATTGTTTGATTCAGGTGCAGCCAAGTCTAGTTTTGTAAATTATTAAATCTGCCTGTTAAACCTCTAAGCATAAAATATGAAGTAGAATTGGCCGATGGTACCTTAGAGACTGCTTCAACAATTTTAGACGGATGCTTTATATCTATTAGGAATCACTCTTTTCCATTATCCCTATTACCAATGAAATTGGCTGGATTCGACATAGTTATAGGCATGGATTGGTTATCTCATAACCAAGCCCAAATTGCATGTGATAAAGAGCAAGTGATTATTAAGACTCCTTATGGTGAATCACTTACAATTCAAGGAGATACACAGTACGGATTGCCTAAGCAAGTGTCTATGCTTAAGGCATCAAAGTGTTTAAAGAAAGGTTGTGTCATTTACATGGCACCGGTGACCATAGATGAGCCGAAACCCAAGATCTAAGACATCCCTGTTATTTCTGAATATCCAGACGTTTTCCCTGAAGAACTACATGGACTACCTCTAGATAGGCAAGTAGAATTCATAATCGATATCATTCCTGGAGCAGCACCAGTTGCAATAGCACCTTATCGATGGGCACCAACTGAGATGAAAGAGTTAAGGACTCAGTTGGATGATTTGTTAGGAAAGGGATTTATTCGACCTAGCTCGTCCCCTTGGGGAGCACCGATTCTGTTTGTAAAGAAGAAGGATGGGTCAATGCGTCTGTGCATTGACTATCGAGAGCTGAACAAGGTTACAATTAAGAATAGATATCCGTTACCCAGGATCGATGATCTATTCGATCAGCTTCAAGGAGCAAGTTACTTTTCAAAGATCGATTTAAGGTCTGGTTATCACCAATTGAAGGTCAGAGACGAAGACGTGCATAAGACTGCATTCAGAACGCGCTACGGCCACTATGAGTTCTTAGTGATGCCTTTTAGGCTCACTAATTCACCTGCAGCCTTCATGGATCTCATGAATCGCGTTTGCAAGCCATACTTAGACAAGTTTGTCATTTTTTTTATAGATGAGATACTTATTTATTCAAAAAGCCAAGCTGGTCATGAAAAACACCTCTGGTGTATCCTTAAGCTTCTACAGCAAGAGAAACTATACGCCAAGTTTTCCAAATGTGAGTTTTGGCTTCGTAAGGTCCAATTTCTTGGACATGTAGTAAGTGAGCGTGGTATCCAGGTGGATCCTGCTAAGATTGAAGCCATTATGAATTGGCAAGCACCGAAGACACCAACAGAGATTCGCAGCTTTTTGGGTCCAGCAGGGTACTACAGACCTTTCATTGAAAACTTTTCAAGGATTGCTACACCTTTGACTTCATTGACTTGCAAGAATGTCAAGTTTGACGGGGGTCCCAAGCAACAAGAATCTTTTGAGATTCTCAAACAAAAGTTGAGCAATGCTCCGGTATTGACATTGCTAGAAGAGATTGAAGAGTTTGTTGTGTACTGTTGTTTTGGTCAAAAATCAAGTAAGAATAATGCAACCAAATCTTTTGTTGTGAGGTGTGATGCTTGGATCTATGAATAATTGTATGAACAACTTGCAAATCAAATAAAGAGGCGACACATGGATTTATACGAGGAAAAATCCCTTGATCAAGAGTTGATCTCCAGCATAAAAAACCCCGGGTGATGGAAACTACCGATCACCAACTAAGATTAAACATAAAAAAAGTTACAAGTCGGGATGATAACAAGCTTGTGACAAGGATCACTAGTGTGCAAAAGTGTTAAAATGTATGGAATCGACAAGTAAACTGTCGAGAGCTGTTCGAGAGTGTGTGTTTTTGCTAAAATTAGCCAAGTGTTCTAACTCAAGCTTGTTATCCCCTATTTATAATTAGAAATAACTATACTAACTAGCTATCCGATAATCATGCTAGCTTCCCAATATCTCCATAACGTTCACAAGGGACAAGCACGTGCGGAATATTGAGGGAATGTGCTCCACGAATATCGGCAAGACCAAGTCCATGCACATACTCCTACAAAATAAGCTTACGCATAATGATGACAATCGTTAGCATAAGGATAATAAGGATCCTGAATCCTGATCCTGCAACACCTACTGAGGATCCTTAATTCAAACAGAATTCATGATCCTGGCAGTATATGAGGATCCATGATCCTTAGGATTGGAAAATCCTCCCCTAACAATTGCCCCCAAAATATAAGGAGTAAAGTGTAAATTAGCGAGTTATATTTTCTGATCTTATCTGCTACTAACTAACGGATATATAGCCGTTAGGATCGAACTAGCCGTTATCGATCATACGTCATTGAAGCGACATCCCTGCAGAATCATCATTATAAATTCAAGTTAGAGATAAGGGTTAGGAAGCATTTAAATTCGTGCGTTACACCCTTTAAATCCTCATTCGAAGATCAAGCAGGCACTTCTCTCCTCTTTCTCTTTGTTCTTCTTTAAAACCTTTGAATCACGATGAAGTAAAGATCATCCCCTGCTAAGGATCACCAGAAAGATAGTCCTTTGAAAAGCCAAGGGATCATCAAAGATTCTCCGAAGGAACGTTGTTGCTTCACTGATCCTGAGATTGACAGGATTCATCATTGCTTTCCGGCGAACGCTGTCTTTAAACCTTTCGAGCCTACCACCTTGAGTGACTTCTTTTCTGCAATATGGGTTGCTTTTCCGGCTACCCCATTTCTGATAGGATACTCCTATCCTTTCCCTGCTTTTACCCAGTCTTTCTTCTCCCTTACCGGCATATCCTATATCCAGGCTATGCCAATGATGTGGAGGGTCTTATATACCCTTGAGAGAATCATTGAGCAGGAGGATATAGATCTGGGAATGTCGGAATTGTCTGAACTATACAACTTCGTGAGCCATGGTTCACACCGCTTTCTATTCAAACACAAACCCGGTGAGGCACACCCAATTCTGAAGACCACCAAGAATGACACCAATTGGAAGAAGCGATTCTTCTTCGTTAGGAGGGATTCTATCCCGGATGGGAAGGATCTCCCCTTAAAATGGACCACCCACGGTAGGATAGAGGATCCTTATAGAAGGATCATAGGATAACCCTGTTTCCGTTGAGGATCACTAACATCTTTTTGTATCTTTTGTGCAGCTATCTCTATTTCTCATATCATTTCAACACCTGCAACCAAAGAGAGGATCACCGCTTTCCGGAATCTTGATCCTGCAGTAAGGTCATTTCAAGCAAACACCAAGGATTCTCAAGAAGTATCCTTAGACTCAGTCACTATGTCAAGTAAGTATCCGAGTTTGTATATGATTAAACGTTGAAATGCAAATAAAACAAGAATACTTATCTGTTGTTTTGGATTGATAGGTGCTGGAAAATCCTCAAGGTCAGCCTCCCGCTTTAGTGTCAGTGATCTCAGCACTGTGGCTCCCAGGTCTGGGAAGAAGAAGACAGCTGCTAGCCCTAGTGCTCTAATCCCCAAGCCTGTCACCTCCAAGGGGGAGAGTAGAGGAAGGCCACTGAAGCTGAAAATCTTGAAGGCTTGCCTCTTATCCGCCACCAGTTTCAAGAATACTTTGCTGATGTAAGGATCACTGACTTAGCTTGATTATCCTGCCCACTTGAGGATCACGGATCCTGAACTTTACCTTGTCTTTTTTGCAGAAATTCGCTGAGATCGAAATGCTGTTTGATGCATATGTTGAGGAGGTAGAGCAGAAGCATCTGGAGTTCCAAAAATCCTTCCTGGCTAAGGATAAGACTATCTCTCGCCTTGAGAAGGATCTTGCTCTGGCAAAGCAGCAGGTGGTCATGGCCCAGATAAATGCTGATCATGAGAAGCACGACCTGCTGGAAGATGCTAAAGTCTCTGCTGCCATCACCATGTATAAGATCAAGCTGCAAATGGACCAGGAGGCTGAGGATCCTGACTTCGACAGGACCACTTGGGACAAAGAGGGCTAGAAGGCGAAGCTGGCTGAGCTAGACGATGAGAAGGAGGCTACTGAGGTCTTGGCAATTGAGGCAAGTGACAGCGGGAAGGGTCAAGCTGGTGGTGATGATGCTGGTGGTTATGCAGCCAAGGTGTGAGCTGCGGAAATGGGCGATGATGGACATTTCTAGACGCGACCGGAGCCCATTTTTTTAGGATTTGAAAGTTTTTTGGTTGTGATGTTTTAAACAATGATGGTTTGTAAAACTAAACAATAGCTATTTGGGTTGAGGATCATTGATCCTTTGAACAATAGGTAGGATAATAGGTGGTGGAGGGATCCTCTGTTTGGGGGATGAAACCACTTGTTATCCTGCCATCTTTTATTTCCTGCACTTTTAAGACCTCTTAACAATGGACACCCTTTGCCAACCCAAGTGGACGGGCCACGTTTTGCTGGTAGAAGCTTGGGTTGGCAATTTTGACAACCTTTAAGGGTTTAACATTTTGATGAATAAATAAAACTTTAATCTTTTGGCTATTCATGTGTTGTCACATTTGTATACACTTTACCTTTCAGTTGCTATTATACACTTTGTTTGAATTTATTAAGTAAATAAGAAAAGTTTAATAGATTATATCAACAAGTTTTAGGATATGATCAAGGATCAAATATCCTATAATCGATAAATTCAAAAAAAAAAAATAGTATAGCTTAAGGATCATAAGTCCTGTTGTCAAAGGATAAGGGTCACTTATATAAATAATGAATAAAATTAAAGTAATTAAGGATCATACCTGAGAATCCAAGATAGGATCCTAAACCTTTAACATTTACAATCAGGATAACCAAAAGACAAACCTTAGTAAAAGGTAAGGATCAAGGATCCTTGGCTGTTTGACTTCAAAAACCTGAAATGGAACATAACTTGGGACTAAGCCAATATAAGAGAAAAGTTAGCAACTGGGGACAAGCCCCAAAAAAAAAAACTGGGGACAAGCCTAAAGGATCTTGTGTAAACTGGAGTATGGCCCTCACTGGCGACTATCCAAACTTAGTGACATGAAGATGCCAAAACCTTAGCTAACGTGAAAACGTTAGAAACCTTAGGAACGGATGTATGGTACGTCTACCATTATACGTAGGATCCCGGATACAGCTAGTACAATGAAATTGTCAGCCCCTAAAGCGAGTACTGGTCCCATTGCCATGAATTGTACCAGGATCATCGTGCGCTACTGGCGATACTGGGTACAGGCCCAAATAACTGGGGTCAGGCCCCAATAACTGGGGTCAAGCCCAAATAACTGGGGTCAAGCCCAAATAACTGAGGTCTTCTGTGGATACTCAATTCTTCGTTAAGGATATATGAACCTTCTGCAAAACTCAGAATTAAGTGAAAGTAGGATAAAGGATCCAGGATCCTTTTCCTTGTATACAGGATAATTAAAGAATGAAATACTTTGAGATTAGATCATTACCAAAATGAGGATCATCCATCCTCTAAGGATCCTTCAAGGATGTGGATCATGAACATTGCTAAGGATCACAAATCCTTATTACATGAAGTACTTCTTCAGGTGGACAGCATTCCAAGCTCTTGGTAGCAAATCACCTTCCATTGTTAGCAATCGATATGCCCCTTTTCCTGCCTCAGCTTCGATCAGGTAGGGGCCTTCCCACTTTGGTGCCAATTTTCCATCAGCAGGATTTGTGGTATTCTGAAATGCTTACCTTAATACCATATCACCAACTTGGAACTTCCTGATCCTGACATTTTTGTTGTAGGCTCCAGCCATCCTTTGTTGATAACTAGCCATCCTTATCCTTTCCAAATCCCTAAGTTCTTCTATAGTATCCAAGTCTTGAACTAAGTTTTCAGCATTTCCTTCAGGATCACAGATGCTTGTTCTTACAGTAGGAACCACCATCTCTTTAGGGATCACTAATTCTGCCCCAAATACCAAAGAAAATGGAGTTTGGCCAGTAGCATTCTTGGGAGTTGTCCTATCAGCCCATAGTACATAAGGTAGTTCTTCTGCCCATTTTCCTTTCTTGGACCCAAGCTTTTTCTTCAAGTTGTTGATGATGATCTTGTTGAATGATTCTGCTTGTCCATTAGCTTGTGGGTGGACTGGTGTTGATGTTATCATCTTAATCCCCCAGCTGTCAGAAAAGTTAGTAGTTCTACTCCCAATAAATTGGGATCCATTATCACAAACAATTTCAGAAGGAATACCAAATCTAGTAATAATGTTTCTTTTAATAAAGGATATCACTTCCTTTTCTCTGACTTGAGCAAAGGCTTCAGCCTCTATCCACTTGGAGAAGTAATCAGTCATAGCAAGCATGAATACTTTTCCACCAGGTGCCTTAGGAAGTTTTCCAACTATATCCATTCCCCATCTCATAAATGGCCAAGAAGAGGATATAGGATGTAAGAGCTCTGCTGGTTGGTGAAGAATATTACTATGTCTCTGACAAGGATCACACTTTCTGGCATAATCCACAACATCCTTCTTCATAGTAGGCCAATAGTATCATGTCCTCGGGATCCTTGAGAATAATGCCCTGCCCCCAGTGTGGTTTCCACAATCTCCTTCACGAAAATCCTTTAGGACTTCTTGGATTTCAGGATCCTCAATGCATCTTAGATATGGTCCTGCAAGAGTTCGTTTATATAACATATTATTCAATATTGTAAACTGAGATACCTTAATTTTGAAAGCCCTGGGGTTTTCTCCTGTAGGAATCTCTCCATGCCGAATATATCTCATGATTGGAAGGATCCATGATCCTGAATGAGATTGTGTATCATCACTAGGGATGATTGCAGAGTCCTCTTCTATCTCCATGGCGGCATGATCCTCAATAGCGGGGGTTAGGATGTGGATAATAGGGATCCTGATATCCTCTGGAATCTTCAAGGATGATCCTAGATTGGCCAATGCATCAGCTTCTGCATTCTCTTCCCTTGGTACCTGTGTCAAACTAAAGGAAACAAAAGAGAGTGCTAATTCTTTGACTATCTCTAAATATTTGATTAGCTTTTCACCTTTAACAGCATAGGATCCATTAAAGTGATTAGTAATTAATAATGAATCTACATGTACCTCAAGATACCTGATCCTCATATGCTTGGCAATTTGCAAACCAGCTATCAAGGCTTCATATTCAGCCTCATTATTAGTAGTTTGAAACTCACAAGCTATGGAGTGGGGTATTATGTCCCCCTGTGGCGATTTTAGCAGTATTGCAAGTCCTGTTCCTTTGACATTAGAGGCTCCATCAGTGAAAAGTATCCAAGGATCCTTAGTTTCTTCCAGCTGTTGGACTTCTAACTCAGCTTCCTTTTGCAAGTCACTACTAAAATCTGCCACAAAGTCGGCTAAGGCTTGGGATTTGATGGCGGTCCTTGGTTCATATCATATATCATAAGCACTAAGCTTCACTGCCCATTTTTCCATCCTTCCTGACATTTCAGGTTTCCTGAGAACATTCTTAATTGGAAAATTAGTCTTGACAATAATGGCATGAGTTTCAAAATAATGTCTTATTTTAGTAGATGCCATAATTAAAGCAAGGATAAGTTTCTCTAAATGTGAATACCTGGATTCAGCATCAAGCAAACTCTTACTAACATAATAGACAGGATGTTGTGTACCTTGGTGATCCTTAACAAGGACTGCACTTACCGCTTTAGAGGATACCGCCAGATATAAGTGTTTTGGTCAAAAATCAAGCAATGACAATGTAACCAAACTTTCTGTTGTGAGGTATGATGCTTGGATTGATGAACAACAATAAGGATCACTATGAAATGTAATGAACAAGTGACACGAAGATTTATACGAGGAAAAAGCCCTTGATCAATGAATGATCTCCGACATAAAAAACCTCGGGTGATGGAAACTACCGATCACCAACTCAAATTAAACAAGAAATGTAATACAATTTCGGATGATAGCGAGCTAAGTACAAGGATCACTATAGTGTATCGTGTGAAAAAATGTGTAATCGCCAAGTGAGTTAACAAGAGCTGGTGAGAGCAGTTGTACGAGTGTGTGTGTAGCCAAAAATAGCCAAGTGTTTTCTAGTTAGCTCGCTACCCCTTTAAATATAGAAAATATCTACACTAACTAACATCCCGCAAATTATGCAAGTCTTCCACGACTCCATAGCGTCCACTTTTAGCCAGGCACGTGCGGAATAGGTATAGAATATTCTCCAGGAATATCGCCAAGACCAAGTCCAAGTTGATACTCCTGCAAAACAATTTCGAATTCAAAGTAGACAACCGTTAGTATAAGGATCCTTAAGATGATCCATGATCCTGATCCTGCAACACTTCTGAGGATCACTACTTCAGACAGAAGTGAAGATCACTAAGTTCAACAGCAATTGAGGATCGCTGATCATTTAGAAATCCACCCCTAACAATTGCCCCCAAAATATAAGGAGTAATTATGTAAATAAATGAGTTATATTTTGTTCTTATCCGTAATGAATTAATCAGATAACTAGCCGTTGAAGTCGGACTAGCCGTTACGAACATGACGTCAGTGAGGTGACAATCCTGCAAAATCATTATTATAAATAGGAGTTAGAGATAGGGATCATTTCACATTTAAATTCAAGAGAGAGACTCCCTTTAAATTTACATCCGCAGATCAAACAGGTAATCCTCTTCCTCTTCTTCCTTTACGTTTTCTTTCTTTGCTCCTTCTTTCTTTACCTTCTTCACAGTCATGATGATGCTACGATCCTCACCGGCTAAAGATCATAAGAAGGACAGTCCCCTCAAGAGCCAGGGTATCATCAAAGATTCACCGAAAGAAAGATGTTGCTTCTCTGACCCACAAATAGACAGAATCCGGCACTGCTTCCCGGCGAACACCACTTTCAAATCGTTTGATCCCACTGTCCTGAGTGATTACGTTTCCGAAACTTGGGTAGCTTTCCCAGTCACTCCTTTCTCAATAGGATACTCGTATCCTTTCCCTGAATTCACCCAATCCTTTTTCTCCCTCACCGGCATTTCCTATATTCAAGCTATGCCAATGATCTGGAGGGTCTTATATACCCTTGAATGGATCATTGAGCAAGAAGGAATTAACCTGGGAATGTCGGAATTGGCCGAGATGTATGATCTCACAACATTTGGATCCCACCGATATTTATTCAAGCGTAAACCCGGAGAAGAACATCCCATCTTTAAAGATACTAAAAATGATACCAATTGGAAATGGCGGTTCTTCTTTGTCAGAAGGGATTCTATGCCGGATGGAAAGGATCTGCCAAGGAAGTGGAGCACTCATGGTAGGATAGAGGATCCTTAGAAGGATCACTGAGTAAGCTCATTTCTGATGATGATCACTAATATGCTTCTGTTTCTTTTGTACATGTTAGGGGAGGATTTTCTAACAATTAGTGATCCTTACTCGTTATCCTAATTAATGATCCTTTCTTCTGTGACAGATAGTGATCCTCAGAAGAGCTTCAGGATCAGGGTCATGGATCACTTTAAGGATCCTCGTACTGATGATTGTTTGTTTGTGTTTTGTATTACTTCGCAGGAGTTACGAGCTTGACTTGGTCTTGGCAACGGTACTAAGGAATATTCCACGGGCATTTCGCACACGATTGACCAAAAATGGACGTTGTGGAGAACGTGGGAGCTTGGCACAAAATTCGGATAGTTAGTTATTGTAGTTAACTTCTATTTTAAAAGGGGTAACGAGCTAGAATTAGAACAGTTAGTCATTTTTCAGCTACACACACTCTCATATACTCGCACACTTGAAGCTCTCGACGAACATTCATTCATTTTCACTCACTTTTACACATTTCACGATAGTGATCCTTGTACCTAGCTCGTTACTATCCGAAGTTGTAAACATTCATTGATTTATTTGAGCTTGGTGATCGGTAGTTTCCATCACCCGGGGTTTTTTGTGCCGGAGATCAACTCTTGATCAAGGGCTTTTTCCCCGTATAAATCCTTGTGTCATTTGTGCAATTTACATTGAAGTGATCCTTGTTATTGTTCTACATTTCAAGCATCATACCCCGTAACAGAGAGTTTGGTTGCAATATCCTCATCAGATTTTTTGACCAAAACAGTTTGGCGCCCACCGTGGGGAAATTGGTGCTTCATTCTTAGAAAAATTCGTGTTGTCGTGCTCATTGCAGTTCACTACAACCAAGCAAATGGCTTCCTCGGCGAAGAATGCTTCAAACTTGATGCCCTCATTCACTTCTTCACAAGGCGTTCCTCCTTTGCCTCCACCACCTTCTGGATCCCAGAAGATTACTGAATGAGGAATCATGTACAAGAGCAGGATAAGACCAACGAAAGGATCCTCCGGGAGATTGACGAAATTAAGAAACAGAAGAAAACGGCAGAGGATCGTTCCCCACTGATACCCAGATCTTTGAATTTTGATACTCCGGTGATTACTTCTCAGCCATCAGTGGTTCCAGATGTTCAATATGTGGGTGGACCAAAAGGAGTGCACTACGGAACAACAACAGTGACCCAGGCATTAGGTCCATACTTCCAGCCAGCAGGATCCTATCCTCAGCATATGGGATCCTTCATGACTTCAGGAGGATATTCAGGATCATCCCAGGTTCAAGGATCCTACTTTGTTCCAGGATCATCCCATGTTCAAGGATCCTCCTTTGTTCCAGGATCATCCCAGGTTCAAGGATCCTCCTTTGTTCCAGGATCGTCCCAGTTTCAGGGATCCTTCCAGATGCCAGGATCCTTGAGGAGTTTGCAAACAGGAAGTTCAGATGTCCATCAGGGAGATTTTATTCCAATGCAGACCAATGCTTCTACTGGTCCCTCGATCATTCCAGAGCCCCAACAATATGGATTAACATCCATTCTTCCTAACTTGAATCCAATGGGAGGTAACACTTTTAATAATTCTTATACTACTAACCATGGTCTTATGCAGGATCCAGGTATCAATCATGCCATGGCCAGAGAATTGCAAAAGCTAAAGGATATGATATCAAGTGTTCCGGGAGTGGTCAAACCTATCCCAGAGATTGTAGATGGGAGCCACAAGATATCTCGTTTTGCACCACCAATCTGTGATGCTGAGATACCCAAGAGGTTCCATGTGCCAACAATGAAGCTGTATGATGGTTTGACGGATCCTGAAGAACACATAGCACAATACAGGGAGAGGATGGAGATCAATCCAATCCCAGAAAGGTTAAAGGAAGCATGCCTGTGCAAGGGATTCGGATCCACTCTTACTGGATCAGCTCTCAAATGGCTGCTAAGTCTTCCCCCCTACTCTATTACCTTACCTCATTTGCTAATCTAGTTAACCTGTTTAATAATCAGTTTTCTTGTAGTAGAAAATTTGAACGATTAACTAGTGATCTATACAGGATAACCCAGGGTCATAATGAATCATTAAGGGATTACATTACCAAATTCAGTAAAGATTCCCTAGACATCCCCAACTTAGATATAGCCACGGCTGTTGAGGCCTTTAAAATGGGATTGCTTAGGGATTCGTCGTTCTATGATGATCTTGTTATGACACCATGCAGGAACTTAGATGAGGTAAGAACCCGAGCACTTAGGTTCATTCGGCTAGAGGATGACAAGAGGATCCAGGAGAGGTTAGCAGGATCCTCAAAGCAGGAAAAGCAAGGATCCTCATTCAGGAACAACAAGTTCAGATCCTACAACAGATCTGATAACCAGAACATGCATTCTGTTGATCAAGAAGAGGATGATGAGGATTATCCTCCAATTTCTGAATATTGTTTTTCTGTTGATAACAATGGACTAATCCTTGTGATGCAGAATCTAGGTGATAAAGATAGATGGCCCAGAAAAAATGATAGGCCAGCTGCAACTAAGGATAAATCAAAGTGGTGTGCATACCATGAAGATTTCGGGCATCTCACAGAAGAATGCATTGCACTAAGGAAGGAAATTGGATACTTGTTGAGCAAGGGGCATCTGAAAGAGTTGTTGGGTAGGAAAAAGTCAAGGACTCAGGATCCTGAAAGGATCCCTGAGAAAGCTCCGGCCCCTCCAGCAGATGCACAAGTAATAAACTTTATTTCTGGAGGTTCAGACATTTGTGGCACATCCTTCTCAGCAGCAAAAAGGCATGCAAAGGAAACTAAGATGGATAGTGGAGAAAGACCAGTTCGAACATCAAGTGTCTCCGAAGGAAAAGTCATAACCTTTGATGAGGATGATCGTGTTGATATCCAGGATCCTCATCACGATGGTTTAGTCATTACTCTTTTCATTTCTAACCATTTTGTCCGCAGGATCCTTATAGACGGAGGAAGCTCAGTGAACATTATCCAGCTTGATGTTCTAAAGAAGATGGGAATTCCTGAATCAGATATCATACCAAGATCCTCCGTGCTTGTGGGATTTAGTGGCGAAACTAAGAATACCCTGGGGGACATTAAACTCCCAATATATATCGAAGGCCTACACTCTTATAAAATTTTTTGTGTTATTGACTGTTTATCTTGTTGCAATGTTATCCTTGGCAGGCCCTAGATACACGATATGAAAGCAGTCCCATCTACCTACCATCAATGTGTGAAGCTCCCTAGTCCTTGGGGAATAGTGAAGATTGATAGTGATCAGCAGGAGGCTAAGAATTGCTACACTTCATCGATGAAACCAGCCTCCAAGTCAAGGGAGCAATAGCAATCAAGGTATCCTCCAAGGGATGTCTTGGAGGCAAGAGAGCAGGATGTAGTAGAAATCCTCATGGATCCTGATGATCCTGAATCTAAAATCTATATCGGATCAGGGATCCTTGGCGAAATGAAAGAAGACCTCGTATCCTTCCTCAAAAGGAGAAAGACTACCTTTGCATGGAAACACGAAGACATGACTGGTAAATCCAAAGATGTAATCACTCACAAAATCGGCATTGACAGGTCCTTCAAACCAATCCATCAAAGGAGAAGAAAGTTTGCACCGGAAAGGAATGCCATTATCCAGGAAGAGGTAGAGAAATTGCTCCGGGCAGGTATGATTAGAGAGGTCAAGTATCCAAGATGGTTGGCCAATGTGGTTGTTGTTTAAAAGAAAAACGGAAAGTGGAGGGTATGTGTCGATTTTACCGATTTAAATAAGGCATGTCCCAAGGATCCTTTCCCATTACCCCACATTGACTCCATGGTGGATGCAACTGCGGGTCATGAACTGTTAACTTTTATGGATGCTTCATCTGGATTTCAACAAATCCAAATGGAACCATCCGACCAAGAGGATACAGCCTTCATGACTCCAACTGGTATATACTGCTATATTGCTATGCCGTTCGGATTAAGAAATGCAGGTGCAACATATCAAAGGCTGGTGAATATGATGTTCAAGGATCAGATTGGACAAACTATGGAGGTTTACATAGATGATATGGTGGTAAAATCCTTAAAAGCTGAGGATCACCTAAGAGACTTGGAGGAAGCATTCAATATCCTCGATAAATATAATATGAAGCTTAATCCTTCAAAATGTCACTTTGGTGTTAAAGCAGGTAAATTCTTAGGATACATGGTGACAAAGAGAGGCATTGAAGCTAGCCCGGAACAAATCAAAGCAATAGTGAACATCAAATCTCCGGCCAATGCTAAGGATGTTCAAAGGCTAACAGGCAGGATAGCAGCTTTGAACAGACTTATATCCAAATCCTCAGAGAAGTGCAAAGAATTCTATGATATCTTAAGGAAGAACAAGAAATTTGAGTGGACTGAGAAGCATGAAAATGCTTTAAGAGCCCTCAAAGATTACCTATCCTCAGCCCCAGCCTTGATGAAACCAGAAAAAGGCGATGTGCTATCCTTGTATCTTGCAGTATCCTCAAAAGCAGTAAATGCGGTCCTTGTTAAGGATCATGAAGGTACACAGCATCCTGTCTATTATGTAAGTAAAAGTTTACTTGATGCCGAATCCAGGTATTCACACCTTGAAAAGCTTATTCTTGCATTAATTATGGCATCTACTAAGTTAAGACATTATTTTGAAACTCATGTTATCATTGTTAAAACTAATTTCCCAATTAAGAATGTCCTCAGGAAACCAGAGATGTCAGGAAGGATGGCTAAGTGGGCAGTGAAGCTAAGTGCATATGATATAAGATATGAGCCTAGGATAGCCATCAAATCCCAAGCATTAGCTGACTTTGTGGCTGATTTCAGTAGTGATTTACAAAAAGAAGCTGAGTTAGAAGTCCAGCAGCTAGAAGAGACCAAGGATCCTTGGATACTCTATACTGATGGATCCTCAAATGTCAAAGGCACAGGGCTTGGAATACTACTAAAATCGCCACAGGGGGACATAATACCCCACTCTATAGCTTGTGAGTTCCAAACCACTAACAATGAGGCTGAATATGAAGCCTTAATTGCTGGTTTGCAAATTGCAAAGCATATGGGGATCAGGTATCTTGAGGTACATGTAGATTCATTGTTAATTACAAACCACTTTAATGGATCCTATGCTGTTAAAGGTGAAAAGCTAACCAAATATTTAGAGATAGTCAAAAGTTTGGCACTCTCTTTTGTTTCCTTTAGTTTGACACAGGTACCAAGGGAAGAGAATATAGAAGCTGATGCATTGGCTAACTTAGGATCGTCCTTGAAGATCCCGGAGGATATCAAGATCCCAATTATCCATATCCTGACCCCGGCTATCGAGGATCACGTGGCTATGGAGATAGGAAATAATTCTGCAGTTATCCCTAGTGAGGATACTCAATCTCATTCAGGATCATGGATCTCACCAATAATGAGATACTTACAACATGGAGAGATTCCTACAGGAGAAAACCCTAGGGCTTTCAAATCCAAGGTATCTCAATTCACAATTTTAAATAGTATGTTGTATAGACGATCTCTTGCAGGACCATTCTTGAGATGCATTGAGGATCCTGAAATCCAAGAAGTTTTAAAAGACTTCCATGAAGGAGATTGTGGAAATCACACCGGGGGCAGGGCGTTATTCTCAAGGATCCTGAGGACAGGATACTACTGGCCAACCATGAAGAGAGATGCTGTGGAGTATGCTAAGAGATGTGATCCTTGTCAGAGGCACAGCAATATCCTTCATTAACCAGCTGAATTATTGCATCCTATATCCTCCTCTTGGCCATTTATGAGATGGGGTATGGATATAGTTGGTAAGCTCCCTAAGGCACCTGGTGGAAAAGTATTCATGCTAGCTATGACTGATTACTTCTCCAAGTGGATAGAGGCTGAAGCTTTTGCCCAAGTCAGAGAAAAGGAAGTTATATCCTTCATTAAAAGAAATATTATAACTAGATTTGGAATTCCTTCTGAGATTATATGTGATAATGGTTTCCCAATTTATTGGGGGCAGAACCACTAACTTTTGTGATAGCTGGGGGATTAAGATGATAACATCAACACCAGTCCACCCACAAGCTAATGGTCAAGCAGAATCATCCAACAAAATCATCATCAACAATTTGAAGAAGAAGCTTGGATCCAAGAAAGGGAAATGGGCAGAAGAACTACCCTATGTGCTTTGGGCTGATAGGACAACCCCTAAGAATGCTACTGGTCAAACACCATCCTCCTTGGTATTTGGGGCAGAATCAGTGATCCCAACAGAAATGGTGGTTCCAACTGCTAGAACAAGTACCCGTGATCCTGAGGAGAATGATGAAAACTTGGCTCAAGACCTGGATACTATTGAAGAATTCAGGGATATGGCTAGGATAAGGATGGCCAGTTACCAACAAAGAATGGCTGGTGCTTACAACAAAAATGTCAGGATCAGGAAGTTTCAAGTTGGAGATATGGTATTAAGGAAAGCATTTCAGAATACCACCAATCCTGCTGATGGAAAATTGGCTCCAAAATGGGAAGGCCCTTATTTGATTGAAGCTGAAGCAGGAAATGGGGCATATAGATTGTTAACCATGGAAGGTGATTTGCTACCAAGAGCTTGGAATGCTGTCCACTTGAAGAAATATTTCATGTGATTGGGATCCTCACGGCACAGATGATCCTTAAGTCAGGGATATCCTAGAAGGATCCTTAAAGTATCGGTGATCCTCACTTTGGTAATGTCCTAATCTTGAACTATTTCATTTCCTTATTTTCTCATATAAGGATAAGGATCATGTGTCCTTTATCCACCTCTCACGTGATTTTAAGTTTTGAAAGTTCAGGTATCCTTAGCAAAAATTGGTTATCTGCAGAAGCGACCCGATCCTTCGGTTTAGCCTCAGTTATTTGGGCTTGACCCCAGTTCTGCCTGTAGCGCATGATGATCCTGGTATAGTTCAAGGCAGTGGGACCAGTACTCGTTTTAGGGGCTGATAATTCCATTGTACTGGCTATACCTAGGATCCTACGTATAATGGTAGACGTACCATACATCCGTTCCTAAGGTTTCTAACATTTTCACGTTAGCTAAGGTTTCTAACGTTTTCACGTTAGCTAAGGCTTTGGCATTTTCATGTCACTAAGTTTGGATAGTCGCCAGTTAGGGCCATACTCCAGTTTACATACGTTCCTTGGGCTTGTCCCCAGTTATCCTTGGGCTTGTCCCCAGTTATCCTTGGGCTTGTCCCCAGTTATCCTTGGGCTTGTCCCCAGTTATCCTTGGGCTTGTCCCCAGTTGATAATTCTTATCTTATATTGGCTTAGTCCCAAGTTATGCTCTATTTCAGGTTCTTAAAGATAGGCAACTAGGGATCCTTGATCCTTACTTCTCTCTAAGGTTTATCTTATAGTTATCCTTATTATGGTTAGGATCCTAACTTGGATCCTCAGGTATGATCCTTAACTATTTTTAATTATATTCATTATTTATTTGAATAACCCTAAAAGTTTGACAACTAGACTTGTGATCCTTAAAATATCTTGCTTTTTAGGATTTCCTAACTATAAGATATTTGATTGTGGATCATGCTCTAAACATTTTCAATCTGACTTGTTCAAAATTGTTTATTCAATAAATGTGCAACGAAACAAAGGAGAGTTAAAGAGTCAAGAGGATAACAATACCAGATAAGTGACAAAAAGTTAAGATTTTATTTATTAACAAAAGACTAACCCTTAAAAGGTTGTCAAAATTACCTACCCGAGCATCTACCAGCAAAATGTGGCCCGTCCGCTGGGGTAGGTAAAGGGTGTCCATGATAATAAGTTCAAAGATAGTGCAGGAATATAAAGGCGGCAGGATCACAATGGCTTCATCCCCCAAACAGAGGATCCCTCCACCAATTGCAATCCTGCCTATTGTCCAAAGGATCATACATGATCCTTAATCCTAGAAACTATTGTTCATTACAACCCATTAAATTGTTCAACATCACAACCACAAAAAACTACCATCAAACTAAAAAATTGGGCTCCGGCTGCGTCTAGGAATGTCCATCATCGCCCAATTGTGCAGCCTACACCTTTGCTGCATCCTCTTCTCCTCCAGCTGTGGTATCCTTCATCAGATCCTTCCCACTGCCACTTGCCTCAATTGCCAAGACCTCAGTAGCCTTTTCCTCGTCATCCTCAAGATCAGCCAACCTTGCTTTCCAGCTCTCAACATCCCAGCTGCTTTTGTCAAAGTGAGGATCTTGAACTTCCTGGGCCATCTTCAATTTAGTCTGATACATTGTGATGGCAGCAGAGACCTTAGCATTTTCTATGAGATCATGCTTCTCATAGTCAAGGTCAATCAGAAGCTTAGCCGTCTTAGTCTTGGCATCTTGGAGTTCCTTCTGAAGATCAGCAATGGCAAGGTCCTTGAGCACTGCAACCTGTTGGAGGTCAGCAATCTTCTTGTCCTGCTCCTCGACATTCCCCACATAATCCTCAATCTCAGCAAATTTCTGCAAAGGAGATGAAAGATAAGGTCAGGACCGAGTGATCCTCAAATCAGCAGGATATATCAGCAGGATACGCCAGCAGGATATACAGGCAGATACGGTGATCCTTACATCATTGAAGTACTCGAGGAATTGGTGACGGATCAGAGGCAGACCCTGCAAATTCTCACCCTCAGAGGTCTTTCTCTTTTTGCCACCTTTTCCTTTAGTGGGTGCCTTGGGAATGGAGATGCTGGGACTGGTAGTGGACCTCTTCTTCCTGGATCGAACAACATCAAGGTCAGCCGTGTTAAATTGGGATACAGGCTTGGCAGATTTTCCGGCACCTACACATTCAAAGCAAGATAAGTATCCTTATCATATTTCAATTTACTTATTTATTTTAATATTCCAACTATGCAAAAGGCAGGATACTTACTTGACATGGTAATGGAACCTGAGGATACTTCCTGTGAGTCTTGGGTGTCTATCTTGAATATCCTTGTTTCAGGATCAAGCTTCCAAAAAGCAGCAAGCCTATCCTTGGTTGCAGGTGATGTGATGATGTGTGAGACGGAAATAGCTGCATAACACAAGACAAAAGGGGTCAGTAATCCTTATACCAAAATAAGACTACCTGGTGATCCTTCTCAGGATCCTCTGGCCTACCATGGGTGGACCATGTCTTTGGTAGATCCTTTCCGTTTGGAATGGTATCCCTCCTGACAAAGAAGAAGCGACGTTTCCAATTTGTGTCATTCTTGGTGACTTTAAGAAGGGGGTGTTCTCCGCCGGGTTTTCGTTTAAACAAATAACGATGGGAACCAAAGGTAGTAAGATCATACAATTGTGTCAGCTCTGACATGCCTAAATCAATGCCTTCCTGTTCGATGATCCTCTCCAGGGTGTACAAATCCCTCCAAATCATCGGCATGGCTTGGATGTAAGAGATGCCGGTAAGGGAAAAGAAGGATTGTGTAAGTTCTGGGAAAGGATAGGTGTATCCTATGGCAAATGGAGTAACTGGAAAGGCAACCCATGTTTCTGAAACATAGTCGCTCAGAATAGTAGGATCGAAGGGTTTGAAAAAGGCATTCGCCGGAAAACAGTGACGGATTTTATCTACTTGTGCATCGTTAAAGCAACACCTCTCATTCGCCGAGTCTTTGATGATCTTTTGACTCTTCAAAGGGCTATCCTTCTTGTGATCCTTGCCTGGTGAGCTTCGGAGCATCATTCTCAAAGTGATGGTGATAAAGAAAGAAAAACAGAGTAAGAGAGGGAGAAAGAGGAGAAAGAGATACCTGATTGATCTTCGACTGAGAATATAAAGGGAGTTTCTTTCGGATTTAAATGCATTTGATCCTATCTCTATCTTCTATTTATAATCATGATCGTGCAGGGTTGTCACTTTTGTGACGTCATGGTTGCAACGGCTAGTTCGATATCAACGGCTATATATCCGTTAGTTAGTTGCGGATAAGATCAAGAAAACATAACTCGCTCATTTTACATATTACTCCTTATATTTTGGGGGTAATTGTTAGGGGAGGATTTTCTAACAATTAGTGATCCTTACTCGTTATCCAAATTAATGATCCTTTCTTCTGTGACAGATAGTGATCCTCAGAAGAGCTTCAGGATCAGGGTCATGGATCACTTTAAGGATCCTCGTACTGATGATTGTTTGTTTGTGTTTTGTATTACTTCGCAGGAGTTACGAGCTTGACTTGGTCTTGGCAACGGTACTAAGGAATATTCCACGGGCATTTCGCACACGATTGACCAAAAATGGACGTTGTGGAGAACGTGGGAGCTTGGCACAAAAGTCGGATAGTTAGTTATTGTAGTTAACTTCTATTTTAAAAGGGGTAACGAGCTAGAATTAGAACAGTTAGTCATTTTTCAGCTACACACACTCTCATATACTCGCACACTTGAAGCTCTCGACGAACATTCATTCATTTTCACTCACTTTTACACATTTCACGATAGTGATCCTTGTACCTAGCTCGTTACTATCCGAAGTTGTAAACATTCATTGATTTATTTGAGCTTGGTGATCGGTAGTTTCCATCACCCGGGGTTTTTTGTGCCGGAGATCAACTCTTGATCAAGGGCTTTTTCCCCGTATAAATCCTTGTGTCATTTGTGCAATTTACATTGAAGTGATCCTTGTTATTGTTCTACATTTCAAGCATCATACCCCGTAACAGAGAGTTTGGTTGCAATATCCTCATCAGATTTTTTGACCAAAACAGTACAGCCATCACAATTTCACATATTATACCTTCACCTGCCACCGAGGAGAGACTTGCTGCTTTCAGAAGACTTGATCCTGCAACAAGGTCATTCAAAACAAACACCCAGGATTCACAGGAAGTATCCTCAGGTTCTGTTACTATGTCAAGTAAGTATCCTGTATTTTGTATAATAAATAGTTGAATAGAAATAGGATAAGGATACTTATCTGTTTTGAATGTGTAGGCGCTGGAAAATCCTCCAAATCTGCCTCCAAATTCAGTGTCACTGATCTAGACACTGTCCGATCCTCCAAGAAAAAGTCTGCTGCTAGCCCATCTGTCGCAATCCCCAAGCCTACCACTTCGAAGGGAATAGGTGGAAAGAAGAGAAAAACCTCCGAAGCTGACAACCTCCAAGGCTTACCTCTGATTCGTCATCAATTTCTCGAGTACTTCAATGATGTAAGGATCACTGACTCAGTTTAATTACCCTATCCACTTGAGGATCACCTCATCCTAATCTTTGCATTGTCTTTATTGTAGAAATTTGCGGAGATCGAGGATTATGTTGGGAATGTTGAAGAGCTAGTGGAGAAACACTCTGACCTCTAGAAAGTAGCCATGCTCAAAGACCTCAAGATCGCTTCCCTTGAAAAGGATCTCAACGATGCCAAAGCTCAAACAGCTGCCATTCTGATCAACTTTGATTATGAGAAGAGCGAGATTACGGAGGATGCTAAGGTCTCCGCCGCCATTGCCATGTACAAGACCAAGCTACAGATGGCCCAGGAAGCTAAGGATCCTGCCTTTGATAGGAGCAGCTGGGACGTGGAAGGCTGGAAGGCCAGGCTGGCTGAATTGGAGGATGAGGATGAGGCTGACGAGGTCCTGGCGATCGAGGCTAGTGGTAGTGGCAAGGATCAGGCTAAGGATACTGGAGCTGGAGGGGATGATGATGCAGCGAAGGTGTGAGCTGCATGAATGGGCGATGAAGGACATTTCTAGACGTAGCCGGAGCCCATTTTTTTTAAAGTTTGGTCATGGTTTTTATTTTGATGATGTTTTGATGAACAATGGTTGGTCTGTACTTAAACAATAGTAATTAGGGTTGAGGATCATGGATGATCCTTTGAACAATGGGTAGGATTACAAAAGGTGGAGGGATCCTCTGTTTGGGGGATGAAGCCACTTGTTATCCTTCCGTCTTTAATTTCCTGCACTTGTTAGACCTATGAACAATGGACACCCTTTGCCAACCCATGTGGACGGGCCACGTTTTGCTGGTAGAAACGTGGGTTGGCAATTTTGACAACCTTAAAAGGGTTTAAGCTTTTGTGAATAAAATAACCTTAACTTTTTGGCTTATCCTGTGTTGATATCCTTGTTATTATTTTACTTTCAAACTGTTGTTATGTTCATTCTATTTAAACTTATCAAGTAGAAAAAATTTGAGAAGTATTCTAAAAATTTTTAGGATATGATCAAGGACCCATAATCGATAAGTTCTGAAAAGTAATATAGTTTAAGGATCACAAGTTCAGTTGTCAAAGGATAAGGGTCATTCAAATAAATAATGAACAAAATCAAAATAGTTAAGGATCATACCTGAGAATCCAAGTTAGGATCCTATCTTTTAACACTTAATATCAGGATAACCCAGAAGACAAACCTTAGTAAAAGGTAAGGATCAAGGATCCTTAGTCGTTTAACTTCAAAAACCTGAAATAGGATACACCTTGGGACTAAGCCAATATAAGATGAAAGTTAGTAACTGGGGACAAGCCCAACAATTCTGGGGACAAGCCCAAAGGATAACTGGGGACAAGCCCAAAGGATAACTGGGGACAAGCCCAAAGGATCGTATGTAAACTAGAGTATGGCCCTCACTGGCGACTATCCAAACTTAGTGACATGAAAATGCCAAAACCTTAGCTAACGTGAAAACGTTAGAAACCTTAGGAACGGATGTATGGTACGTCTACCCTTGTACGTAGGATCCTGAATATAGCTAGTACAATGAAATTGTCAGCCCCTAAAGCGAGTACTGGTCCCATTGCCATGAACTATACCAGGATCAACGTGCGCTACTGGTGAAACTGGGGACAAGCCCAAATTGGGGACTAGCCCAAATAACTGGGGTTAAGCCCAAATAATTGGATACTTCTGTGGATACTCAATCCTCAGTTAAGGATACCTGAACCTTCAAAACTCAGAACCAAGTAAACGGAGGATAAAGGATGCAGGATCCTTATCCTTATATAAGAGAATAAAAGAATGAAATAGGTTGAGATTAGAATGTTACCAGAAAGAGGATCATCTATTCTGTAAGGATCCTTCAAGGATACTTGTCAAATGAGGATCATGGATACTAGTCACATAAAATACTTCTTCAAATGGACAGCATTCCAAGCTCTTGGTAGCAAATCACCTTCCATTGTTAGCAATCGATATGCCCCCTTTCCTGCTTCAGCTTCAATCAAATAGGGGCCTTCGCACTTTGGTGCTAACTTTCCATCAGCAGGATTGGTGGTATTTTGAAATGCTTTCCTCAATACCATATCATCAACTTGGAATTTCCTGATCCTGACATTTTTGTTGTAAGCTCCAGCCATCCTTTGTTGATAACTGGCCATCCTTATCCTTGCCAAGTCCCTGATTTCCTCTATAGTATCCAGGTCTTGAACCAAGTTTTCAGCATTTTCTTCAGGATCACGAATGCTTGTTCTTGCAGTTGGAACCACCATCTCTGTAGGGATCACTGATTCTGCCCCAAATACCATAGAAAATGGAGTTTGGCCTGTAGCATTCTTGGGAGTTGTCCTATCAGCCCAAAGCACAGAAGGTAGTTCTTCTGCCCATTTTCCTTTCTTGGATCCAAGCTTCTTCTTCAAATTGTTGATGATGATCTTGTTGGATGATTCTGCCTGACCATTAGCTTGTGGGTGGACTGGTGTTGATGTTATCATCTTAATCCCCCAGCTGTCACAAAAGTTAGTAGTTCTATTCCCAAAAAATTGGGATCCATTATCACAAATAATCTCAGAAGGGATACCAAATCTAGTAATAATGTTTCTTTTAATAAAGGATATAACTTCCTTCTCTCTGACTTGAGCAAAGGCTTCAGCCTCTATCCACTTAGAGAAGTAATCAGTCATAGCAAGCATGAATACTTTTCCACCAGGTGCCTTAGGAAGCTTTCCAACTATATCCATTCCCCATCTCATGAATGGCCAAGAAGAGGATATAGGATGCAATAGCTCTTCTGGTTGGTGAAGGATATTACTATGCCTCTGACAAGTATCACACTTCTTGGCATACTCCACAGCATCCTTCTTCATAGTGGGCTAATAGTATCCTGTCCTCAGGATCCTTGAGGACAATGCTCTGCCCCCAGTGTGGTTTCCACAATCTCCTTGATGGAAATCCTTTAGGACTTCTTGGATTTTAGGATCCTCAATGCATCTTAAATATGGTCCTGCAAGAGATCGTTTGTACAACATATTATTCAATATTGTAAATTGAGATACCTTGATTTTGAAAGCCCTAGGGTTTTCTCCTATAGGAATCTCTCCATGTTGTATGTATCTCATGATTGGAAGGATCCATGATCCTGAATGAGATTGAGTATCATCACTGGGGATGATTGCAGAATCCTCTCCTATCTCCATAGCTACATGATCCTCGATAGCCGGGGTCAGGATATGGATAATAGGGATCTTGATATCCTCCGGGAGCTTCAAGGATGATCCTAAATTGGCTAATGCATCTGCCTCTGCATTCTCTTCCCTTGGTACATGTGTCAAACTAAAGGATACAAAAGAGAGTGCCAATTCTTTGACTATCTCCAAATATTTGATTATCTTTTCACCTTTAACAGCATAGGATCCATTAAAGTGATTAGTGATCAGTAAAGAATCTACATGTACCTCAAGATACCTGATCCTCATATGCTTAGCAATTTGCAAACTAGCTATCAAGGCTTCATATTCAGCCTCATTGTTGGTAGTTTGAAATTCACAAGCTATGGAGTGGGGTATTATGTCCCCCTGTGGCGATTTTAGTAGTATTCCAAGCCCTGTTCCGTTTACATTGGAGGATCCATCAGTGAACAGTATCTATGGATCCTTGGTTTCTTCAAGCTGTTGGACTTCTAGTTCAGCCTCCTTTTGCAAATCACTACTAAAATCTGCCACAAAGTCAGCTAAGGCTTGGGATTTGATGGCAGTCCTTGGTTCATATCTTATATCATATGCACTTAACTTCACTGCCCACTTAGCCATCCTTCCTGACATTTCAGGTTTCCTGAGAACATTCTTAATTGGAAAATTAGTCTTAACAATAATGGCATGAGTCTCAAAATAATGTCTTAATTTAGTAGATGCCATTATTAATGCAAGGATAAGTTTTTCTAAATGTGAATACCTGGATTCAGCATCAAGTAAACTTTTACTTACATAGTAAACAGGATGTTGTGTACCTTCGTGATCCTTAACAAGGACCGCACTTACTGCTTTTGAGGATACCGCTAAGTATAAGGATAATATATCCCCCTTTTCTGGTTTCATCAAGGCCGGGGCTGAGGATAGGTAATCCTTAAGAGCTTTGAGGGCACTTTCATGCTTTTCAGTCCTTTCAAATTTCTTGTTTTTCCTCAGGATATCGTAGAATTCCTTACACTTTTCTGAGGATTTGGATATGAATCTGTTCAAGGCTGCGATCCTGCCTGTCAATCTTTGCACATCCTTAGCATTGGCAGGAGATTTGATATTTACAATAGCCTTGATTTGCTCTGGACTTGCTTCAATGCCCCTCTTTGTCACCATATATCCTAAGAATTTACCTGCCTTAACACCAAAATGACACTTAGAAGGATTAAGTTTCATATTATATTTATCAAGGATATTGAATGCTTCCTCCAAGTCTTTAAGGTGATCCTCAGCCTTCTTGGACTTAACCACCATGTCATCAATATAGACTTCCATAGTGTGTCCAATTTGTTCCTTGAACATCATATTGACAAGCCTTTGGTAAGTAGCACCTGCATTCCTTAGTCCAAATGGCATAGCAATATAACAATATATACCAGTTGGAGTCATGAAGGCTGTATCCTCCTGATCAGATGGTTCCATCTGAATTTCTTGGAATCCAGATGAAGCATCCATGAAAGTTAACAACTCATTACCCACGGTAGCATCCACCATGGAGTCAATGTGGGGTAATGGGAAAGGATCCTTGGGACATGCCTTGTTTAAATCAGTGAAATCGACACATACCCTCCACTTTCCATTTTTCTTTTGAACAACAACCACATTGGCTAACCTTCATGGATACTTAACCTCTCTTATCATACCTGCTCGAAGTAGCTTATCTACCTCTTCCTGGATAATAGCATTTCTTTCAGGTGCAAACTTCCTCCTCTTTAGATGTATAGGCTTGAATGACCTGTCAATACCAAGTTTATGAGTAATTATATCCTTAGATATACCTGTCATGTCTTCATGTTTCCAGGCAAAGGTGGATTTCCTTCTCTTAAGGAAGGATACTAGCTCCTGTTCGATATCGCTAAGGATCCCTGATCCTATGAAGATCTTGGATTCAGGATCATCAGGATCTATGAGGATTTCTTCCAAATCCTGTTCTCTTGCCTCCAAGACATCTCTTGAAGGGTACTTTAATTGCTATTGCTCCCTTGGTCTTGAGGCTGGCTTCATTGATGAGGTATAGCAACTTTTTAGCCTCCTGTTGATCACTCTCAATTTTCACCACTCCCCAGGGACTTGGAAGCTTTACACATTGATGATAGGTGGATGGGACTGCCTTTATATCATGTATCCATGGCCTGCCAAGGATAAGATTACAACATGATAAGCAATCTATAACACAAAACTTTTGATAAGAATGCAATCCTTCAATATAGATTGGGAGTTTGATGTCCCCCCAATGTATTCTTAGTTTCTCCACTGAATCCCACAAGCACTGAGGATCTTGGGATAATATCAGACTCCGGGATATTCATCTTCTTGAGGACATCAAGCTGGATGATGTTCACAGAGCTTCCTCCATCTATAAGGATCCTGCGAACAAAGTGGTTAGAAATAAACAATGTAATTACAAGGCCATCATGATGAGGATCCTGGATATCAACACGATCATCCTCATCAAAGGTTATGACTTTATCCTGGGTGACAACGGAGGTCCGGACGGGTCTGTCTCCATTATCCATCTTGGTTTCCTTGGCATGTCTCTTTGCTGCTGAAAAGGAAGTACCACAAATGTCTGATCCACCGGATATGAAGTTTATGACTTGTGCATCTGCTGGAGGAGCAGGAGCCTTTTCCGGGATCCTTTCAGGATCCTGGATCCTTGACTTCTTCCATCCCAAGAGTTCCTTCAAATGCCCCTTGCTCAACAAGTAACCAATTTCCTTTCTTAGTGCAATACACTCTTCAGTGAGATGCCCAAAATCCTCATGATATGCACACCACTTGGATTTATCCTTCGTAGCAGCTGGTTTATCATTCTTCCTTGGCCACCTTGCTTTCTCACCTAAATTCTGCATTGCAAGGATTAGTTCATTGTTATCAACAGAAAAACAGTATTCTGAAATAGGAGGATAATCCTCATCATCCTCTTCTTGTTCCACTGAATGCACATTCTGATTTTCAGACTTATTGTAGAACTTGGATTTGTTGTTCCTGAAGTAGGATCCTTGCTTCTCCTGTTTTGAGGATCCTGCTAATCTATCCTGGATCCTTTTGTCATCCTCTAGGCGGATGAACCTAAGGGCCCTGGTTCTTACTTCATCAAGATTCCTGCAAGGTGTCATGACAAGATCATCATAGAATAATGAATCCCTAAGTAATCCCATTTTAAAGGCTTCTACAGCCGTAGCAATATCCAAGTTAGGAATATCCAAGGATTCTTTACTAAACTTAGTGATGTAATCTCTAAGTGATTCATTTTGACCTTGTGTTACCCTATATAGATCACTAGTTAATCGTTCAAATTTCCTACTACAAGAGAATTGGCTATTAAACAAATTAACTAGATTAGCAAATGAAGTAATAGAGTAAGGGGGAAGACTTAGCAGCCATTTAAGAGCAGATCCTATGAGTGTGGATCCAAATCCCTTGCATAGACATGCTTCTTTTAACCTTTCAGGAATTGGATTGATCTCCATCCTCTCCCTGTATTGAGCCACATGCTCCTCTGGATCCGTCGAACCATCATACAGCTTCATGGATGGTATCTGAAATCTTTTAGGTATCTCAGCATCACATAAGGGTGGTGCAAAACGAGATATCCTATGGCTACCATCTGCAATTTCAGGAATGGGTTTAACCACTCCTGGAACACTGGATATCATATCCTTGAGCTTCTGTAACTCCCTGGCCATAGCCTGATTGATACATGTATCCTGCATTAAGCCATGGTTAGTGTTGTATAAATTATTGAAAGTGTTACCTCCCACGGGATTCATGTTTGGAATCCCAGATGTGTATCCATATTGACGAGACTCTGGCATGATTGTAGGACCAGAGGGAGCAATGGTCTGCATTGGTATGAAGTCTCCTTGATGAACGTCCGAGTTCTGATGCTGCATACTTCTCAAGAATCCTTGATCCTGAAGAATGTTGGATCCTTGATGTTGAGATGATCCTTGAACCTGAAAGGATCTTGGAACCAAAGAGGATCCTGGGACCAGAGAGGATCCTGGGACCAGAGAGGATCCTGGGACAAAGGAGGATCCTTGGACCTGGGAGGATCTTTGGACCTGGGAGGATCCTTGGACCTGGGAGGATCCTTGGACCTGGGAGGATCCTTGGACCTGGGAGGATCCTTGGACCTGGGAAGATCCTTGGACCTGGGAGGGTCCTTGGACCTGGGAGGATCCTTGAACTGCATGCATTCCCAAATATCCTCCTGACGTATAGTATCCCTGATGCTGAGAAGAGGATCCTGATGGTTAGGAAGAGGATCCTTGAGGCTGGAAATGAGAGCCAAATGCCTGACTCATAGTTGCTGTTCCATAACGCCTTCCTGGTAATTCACCCAAGTATTGCACGTCCGGAACCGCTGAGTGTTGGGAAGTTATGACTGGAGTGTCAAAGTTCAACGACCTTGGCATCAGAGGGGAGTGATCCTCCACTGATTTCTTCTGTTTCTTGATCTCATCGATCTCCCGGAGGATCCTTTCGTTGGTTTTGTCCTGCTCTTGTGCATGATTCCTCATCTGCAAAATCAGAGTGTAAAGATCATTAGTAGTAGGATTAGTTGAAACATAAGAAGTTGGTGGTTTTTGGAAAATGGGGGTTGGTTTCTTCGCAGCATTCTTCTAGGATCCAGAAGGTGGTGGAGGCAGAGGAGGAATGACTTGTGAAGAACTGAATGATGGCATCAAGTTTGAGGTGTTCTTCGCTGATGAAGCCATCTGCCTGGTCGTTATGAACCGAAGTGATCACGAAAACACGAATCTTCTTAGGAATGAAGCACCAATTGCCCCACGGTGGGCGCCAAACTGTTTTGGTCAAAAATCAAGCAATGACAATGTAACCAAACTTTCTGTTCTGAGGTATGATGCTTGGATTGATGAACAACAATAAGGATCACTATGAAATGTAATGAACAAGTGACACGAAGATTTATACGAGGAAAAAGCCCTTGATCAATGAATAATCTCCGGCATAAAAAACCTCGGGTGATGGAAACTACCGATCACCAACTCAAATTAAACAAGAAATGTAATACAATTTCGGATGATAGCGAGCTAAGTACAAGGGTCACTATAGTGTATCGTGTGAAAAAATGTGTAATCGCCAAGTGAGTTAACAAGAGCTGGTGAGAGTAGTTGTACGAGTGTGTGTGTAGCCAAAAATAGCCAAGTGTTTTCTAGTTAGCTCGCTACCCCTTTAAATATAGAAAATATCTACACTAACTAACATCCCGCAAATTATGCAAGTCTTCCACGACTCCATAACGTCCACTTTTAGCCAGGCACGTGCGGAATAGGTATAGAATATTCTCCAGGAATATCGCCAAGACCAAGTCCAAGTTGATACTCCTGCAAAACAATTTCGAATTCAAAGTAGACAACCGTTAGTACAAGGATCCTTAAGATGATCCATGATCCTGATCCTGCAACACTTCTGAGGATCACTACTTCAGACAGAAGTGAAGATCACTAAGTTCAACAACAATTGAGGATCGCTGATCATTTAGAAATCCACCCCTAACAATAAGGATAATATATCTCCTTTTTCTGGTTTCATTAAGGCAGGAGTTGAGGATAGGTAATCCTTAAGGGCTTTAAGAGCATTTTCATGCTTTTCAGTCCACTCAAATTTCTTGTTCTTCCTCAAAATGTCATAGAATTCCTTGCATTTGTCTGAGGATTTGGATATGAACCTGTTCAAGGCTGCGATCCTGCCTGTCAATCTTTGCACATCCTTGGCATTGGCATGAGATTTGATATTCACAATAGCCTTAATTTGCTCTGGACTTGCTTCAATGCCTCTTTTTGTCACCATATACCCTAGGAATTTACCTGCTTTAACACCAAAGTGACACTTGGAAGGATTTAGTTTCATATTAAATTTATCAAGGATATTGAATGCTTCCTCCAAGTCTCTAAGGTGATCCTCAACTTTCTTGGACTTAACCACCATGTCATCTATATAGACTTCCACAGTGTGTCCAATTTGTTCCTTGAACATCATATTGACTAGCCTTTGATAAGTAGCACCTGCATTCCTTAGTCCAAATGGCATAGCAATATAACAATATATACCTGTTGGGGTCATAAAGGCTGTATCCTCTTGATCAGATGGTTCCATCTGAATCTGTTGAAATCCAGATGAAGCATCCATAAAAGTCAACAACTCATGACCCGCGGTAGCATCCACCATGGAGTCAATGTGGGGTAATGGGAAAGGATCCTTGGGACATGCCTTGTTTAAATCAGTGAAATCGACACATACCCTCCACTTTCCATTTTTCTTTTGAACAACAACCACATTGGCTAACCACCTTGGATACTTAACCTCTCTTATCATACCTGCCCGTAGTAGTTTATCTACTTCTTCCTGGATAATAGCATTCCTTTCATGTGCAAACTTCCTCCTTTTTTGATGAATTGGCTTGAATGACCTGTCAATGCCAAGTTTATGGGTAATTATATCTTTAGATATACCTGCCATGTCCTCATGCTTCCAGGAAAAGGTAGTTTTTCTCCTTTTAAGGATGGATACTAGATCCTGTTCAATGTTGCTGAGGATCCCTGATCCTTTGAAGACTATGGATTTAGGATCATGAGGATCCATAATGATTTCTTTCACGTCCTATTCTCTTGCCTCCAAGACATCTCTTGGAGGATGCTTTAATTGCTATTGCTCCCTTGGTCTTGAGGCTGGCTTCATTGATGACGTGTATCAATTCTTAGCTTCTTGTTGATCACTCTCAATTTTCACCACCCCCCATGGACTAGGAAGCTTTACGCACTGATGATAGGTAGATGGGACTGCCTTCATGTCATGTATCCATGGCCTGCCAAGGATAACATTACAACAGGACAAGCAATCTATAACACAGAATTTTTGATAAGAATGAAGTCCTTCAATATAGATGGGGAGTTTGATGTCCCCCAATGTATTCTTGGTTTCTCCGCTGAATCCCACAAGAACTGAGGATCTTGGGACAATGTCTGATTCAGGAATGTTGATTTTCTTGAGGACATCAAGCTGAATGATGTTTACTGAGCTTCCTCCATCTATCAGGATCTTGCGAACAAAGTGGTTAGAAATAAACAGAGTAATAACAAGACTATCATGATGAGGATCCTGAACATCAACACGATCATCCTCATCAAAGGTTATAACTTTCTCCTTCGTAATAGTAGAGGTTCGAATGGGTCTATCCCCGTTATCCATCTTGGTTTCCTTAGCATGTCTCTTGGCTGCTGAAAAGGAAGTACCACAAATGTCTGATCCACCCGAAATGAAGTTTATAACTTTTGCATCTGCTGGAGGCGCAGGAGCTCTTTCTGGAACCTTTTCAGGATCCTGGATCCTTGACTTTTTTCTTCCCAAAAGCTCTTTCAAGTGCCCCTTGCCTAACAAGTAACCAATTTCTTTTCTAAGTGCAATACACTCTTCAGTGAGATGCCCAAAATCCTCATGATATGCACACCACTTGGACTTGTCCTTTGTAGCAGCTGGTTTATCACTTTTCCTTGGCCATCTTGCTTTCTCACCTAGATTCTGCATTGCAAGAATTAATTCATTGTTATCAACAGAAAAACAGTATTCAGAAATTGGAGGATAATCCTCATCATCCTCTTCTTGTTCTACTGCATGCACATTCTGGTTATCAGACTTGTTGTAGGACTTGAACTTGTTATTCTTGAAGTAGGATCCTTGCTTTTCCTGTTTCGAGGATCCTGCTAATCTCTCCTGGATCCTTTTATCATCCTCTAATCGGATGAATCTAAGGGCCCTGGTTCTTACTTCATCAAGATTCCTGCATGGGGTCATAACAAGATCATCATAGAATAATGAATCCCTAAGCAAGCCCATTTTAAAGGCTTCCACAACCATGGCTATATCCAGGTTAGGAATGTCTAAGGATTCTTTACTAAACTTAGTAATGTAATCCCTGAGTGATTCATTTTGACCTTGTGTTACCCTATATAGATCACTAGTTAAACGTTCAAATTTTCTGCTACATGAGAACTGACTATTAAACAGGTTAACTAGATTAGCAAATGAAGTAATAGAGTAAGGGGGAAGACTTAGCAGCCATTTAAGAGCAGATCCTGTGAGTGTGGATCCGAAACCCTTGCATAGGCATGCTTCTTTTAGCCTCTCCAGGATGGGGTTGATTTCCATCCTTTCTCTATAATGAGCTACATGTTCTTCTGGATCTGTTGAACCATCATACAGCTTCATAGTTGGTATCTGGAACCTTTTGGGTATCTCAGCATCACATGTCACACCCCCAAAATCCACTTGCGGAGTACTACCGCTTGGAGGCGTGACTGACCAGGATCCAGCCACCAATTATACTGAGCATTGATTTGTAGTAAAAGTATTCACCAACCGCAGTAGTTAGTAAACATCATATTTTAAAGTTCTAAAAGTTTAAGTTCAAATGGTAGTTTAAACAAACAGCGGAAGCATAGACCAAACAGTTTCAAAACAAAGTTCATTGTTCAAGATTATTTGAAACCCAACACACGGGTTAAGACGACCACTACATATCCCCAAGCTGCGAGCTCCTGATTCACTGGTTACCTGCAAAGCCTGCAGTAGGGTGTCAACAGAAATGTTGGCGAGTTCACGAGATGTCCAGTTTTAGCTTTTCAAAAGAAAATGTAGGTTGTTTAGGTAAAGCATTTATAATCACGTCATGGGGAGCTACCCCATATGAAAGCTACTAAACTTGAATTACCGAAACTGTTGACGAGAAGATTTGGTGCCCCAGGTCAATGTCTATCGTCATTGACCGAGATGCAAGGTCTATAGTTCACGCCCGATCTCCCCCGGTCACGGTGTGAGGTTGTCAAACCTAATAGCGCTATCAACTAATAACCCGTTCGCCCCCCGGCGATTAATCGGTACTATAAGCAGGGCCTTAATGTGATAGAGATTCGTTTAGTGTTGCTAGTTGTGATTTATAAATATTACCCAAACGTATCTACCCCGGATGTAGTAGTACAAGAGTACCGTTTGCATATTCCCCCGGAAATTACTAGTTTGAAAACATTATTTTGTTGGTTCGTGTCCCTCCCTGGGACGCATGCTTTTAGTGTGTGAACTCACCTTGGGTTGCTCGGTAGATTATTTACTTGGTCAATCACGTAGGTCACCACGTCCTAGCATGGTTACCAATACAGGTCAAGTTGGGGTACAAGTATTCACGTATAATCTACACATAACTAACACATAGCATACACAACACATGATTATCCAGCGAGTTATCGGGCCTATTCTGATACGTAGTAGTGAAACAGTGAACATCAACAACTATCATACAAATCATAAGTGTTATTGGGCCTATCAGATCACACTAACAGTTAACAGTTTCACAGAATCCAATTAGAACGGTATGCGCAGCCCACACGTCCTTGGCCCAATAACGGAGACAAGCAGCCCAGTCGAGATCAGGAGGTCTCGACTCGAGAACACACAGTTTCGAGTCGCAACCGGAGGTTTCGACTTGTCATGGTCTGGTTGCGAGTCGCAACCGGATGTTTCGAGTTGTCATGGTTTAGTTCCGAGTCGCAACCACCTAGTCTCGAGTCGCAACCGGGCGGTCTCGAGTTGTCATGTTTTGGTTGCGAGTCGCAACCGGATGTTTCGAGTCGCAACCTCGGTTACGTGCACAAGAATCCTTCTAGAACCTCTGATGTACTAACCAATGAGATTGCAATTTCATGAGGTTTTGTACTAACCAACCAGAATGTTTAAACATGTTTTATTGTCTAAATGCAATTCAAAACAGATCAAACCAAGCATATTTCAAATATTCAACAACATTCATATCATATTCATGTTGTTCATAATACCTTTTACACATTTTTACAATTTTCTTCATCATGAACTATTATGATCAAAGGTCAAACAAATCTTGCATCATCTATCAAACACACATTGGTCCTAAATTTTCTATCATGAATCGGATAACAAAATCATATTATCTAAATCGGATAACATAGTTCGGATGGCAAGAATCATTTAACAAATCATCTAGCATAAACCGGATAACATAATTTTTCATATATTCATAATCAACATTCAAGCATATTCAACACATACTCATCATATGTTCATCCTACATAACCTTGTATGTTATCTAACAATTTCCTACCAAAACATGAACATGAACATATTTATCATTTATCACATATTTCATCCATCATTCATCATTCAACTACCTTGTCACTTTGTAATCATAAATCATCATTTTTGGCCAAACAACTAAAAGGAAACTAACCGGCTTGATGAATGAGTATGAGAGATTGATGGACTAAGTTCCGAGTGGTGATCTCAAGCTAATCCGAGATGATCCGAGTCCCCTTTGTTGTCGCCGGTTCGATCCGAGAGAGGGAGAGGAGAGGAGGTGAGCTTGATTGTTAGGGTTTTAGTGATTTGAAGGAATGTAGGAGGGTGTGTGAATGGTGGGAGTGTCAAAATGAGAGAAGGAGGGCTTGGGCATGGGTTTTATACTCGGTTTGGGTGGTGCACCCTACAATGGTTCCGAGTGGGCTCGAAGGGGGGGTATATGGCCCAATCCGGCCCAACCGTTTCTGTTTACTCGAGACCGAGTGGTCTCGAGTCGGGTTCGGTTCACACATATACATATATATATACCACACATAGCACATTAAGGTAAAACGCAACTTTTCATTTAATAACACATATATACGCATAACGAAATTACAAGGCGTTCACTCGGAAAAACCTAGAGTGTCACATTATCCCCAAGTTTTAAGAACTTTCGTCCCGAAAGTTAAGGCAGCCACTGACAAGCTAGTGCAAATGCGAACGTTTCAACGGGGTGTCACATCATCCCCCCGTTAATTTGGAATTTCGTCCCGAAATTCGGGTGTAGCTTCAGTGCTGGAAGTTTCACTAGGGAACAACTGGGGATACTTGCGCTTCATCTGGTCTTCCCGCTCCCAGGTAAATTCTGGGCCACGGCGTGAGTTCCAACGAACTCGTACGAGAGGTATCTGGCTACGTTTGAGGGTTTTGATTTCACGGTCCGTGATCTCAATCGGTTCCTCAGTAAAGTGTAGCCGTTCGTCAATAGTAAGTTCCTTGTAAGGGATGACGAGTGTTTCATCTGACAGGCACTTTTTCAGATTAGACACGTGGAAGACATTGTGCACAGCACTCAGTTCTTCAGGCAGATTCAACCTGTAAGCGGCCGTACCGATCTTTTCGGTAACTTCAAAGGGTCCGACATATCTTGGATTAAGCTTGCCCCGTTTTCCAAAACGAACCACACCCTTCCAGGGTGAGACCTTAAGTAGAGCCCGTTCACCAACCTGGAACTCTTGCGGCTTCCTATCTTTGTCAGCGTAGTGCTTTTGACGGTCACGAGCTGCCGCCATGCGTTGCCTAATCTGGGCAATCTTTTCTGTGGTGTCGACTACATGTTCCGGGCCTGTGATTTGGCTGTCACCTACCTCCGCCCAGCAGAGAGGCGATCGACATTTACGACCGTACAATGCCTCAAAGGGTGCTGCCTGAATGCTGGTGTGGTAGCTGTTGTTGTAGGAGAATTCCACTAACGGTAGGTGCTTCTCCCAGTTCTTGCCAAAATCAATCACACATGCCCTAAGCATGTCTTCGAGGGTTTGGATGGTGCGTTCAGACTGCCCATCCGTTTGCGGGTGATAAGCGGTGCTCATGTCTAAACGTGAGCCAAAAGATTTGTGCATGGCCTGCCACAACTCAGAAGTAAAACGCGCGTCTCGATCGGAAATGATAGAGGTTGGTACTCTGTGTTTCGAAACCACTTCTTTTAGGTATACCTCTGCTAGGGTAGAGAACTTGTCTGTTTCTTTGATAGCCAAAAAGTGTGCAGACTTAGTTAAGCGATCCACTATTACCCAGATGGTGTCATTTCCGCGTTGAGACCTAGGCAGGCCAGTAACAAAATCCATGGAAATCTGCTCCCATTTCCATTGCGGGATTTCTGGCTGTTGGAGTAGGCCTGATGGTTTCTGATACTCAGCCTTGACTCTTGCACAAGTTAAACATTTTCTGACATAGGTTGCTATGTGGGCTTTCATGCCAGGCCACCAATAGGTAGCCCTCAAGTCGTGGTACATCTTATCTGACCCTGGATGTACTGAGTAACGGGACTTATGAGCTTCATCCATCACAAGGTCACGTAAATTTCCATAAAGCGGAACCCATATGCGTCCGGCTACGTAGTAAGCACCGTCTTCTTTTTGTTCCAATCGTTGTCTCGATCCTCGCAGGGACTCAGCCCTGGTGTTCTCGGCTTTCAATGCTTCAACCTGAGCATTCCGAATTTGATTAGGGAGGTTCGAGTGGATAGTGAGCTGTAAGGCACGAACACGCTTGGGTTTGGTCTCCTTTCTGCTGAGGGCATCGGCTACCACATTAGCCTTGCCTGGGTGATATTTGATTGCACACTCGTAGTCATTTAGGAGTTCGACCCATCGGCGTTGCCGCATATTCAACTCCTTTTGTCCCATTATGTGCTGGAGACTCTTGTGATCAGTGTAAATCGTGCACTTGGTGCCGTACAAGTAGTGTCTCCAAAGCTTGAGCGCGAAGACCACAGCTCCAAATTCTAAGTCATGCGTCGTATAGTTCCGTTCGTGGACCTTGAGTTGTCGCGAGGCGTAAGCAATAACTTTCTCGCGTTGCATCAATACGCAGCCAAGTCCTTGAATAGAAGCGTCGCAGTAAACGACGAAGTCGTCGGTACCTTCGGGTAAGGAGAGGATAGGAGCACTACAAAGGTTCTTCTTTAGTTCCTGGAAGGCAGATTCCTGAGCATCACTCCATTTGTAAGCAACACCCTTCTGAGTGAGTGTCGTAAGTGGTTGAGCGATCTTAGAGAATCCCTTGATAAATCTTCGATAGTACCCTGCCAATCCCAAGAATTGGCGAACTTCGGTCGGAGTCTTAGGCACAGGCCAATTCTTGATGGACTCAATCTTAGCGGGGTCAACATGAATCCCTTCCTGATTGACGATGTGCCCAAGGAAATGGACTTCTCTAAGCCAGAAGTCACATTTTGAGAATTTGGCGTACAGTTGCTCATTGCGAAGGAGTTCGAGAATAAGACGCAGGTGTTGTTCATGCTCCTCTTGGCTCTTCGAGTAGATTAGGATGTCGTCGATAAACACAATTACGAACTTGTCGAGGTAGGGTTTGCATACTCGGTTCATGAGATCCATGAAGATCGCAGGTGCGTTGGTCATTCCGAAAGGCATAACAAGGAATTCGTAGTGACCATAGCGGGTTCTGAAAGCAGTCTTAGAGATGTCCTCATCGCGGACTCTCAGCTGGTGATAACCCGATCGCAAATCGATCTTGGAATAATAGCTCGATCCTTGCAGCTGGTCGAACAGGTCGTCGATACGGGGAAGTGGATAACGATTCTTGATGGTAACCTTATTAAGCTCGCGGTAATCAATGCACATTCGGAATGAGCCGTCTTTCTTTTTGACGAAGAGCACTGGGGCTCCCCAGGGTGATGAACTAGGACGGATAAAAGCTTTGTCCAAAAGTTCTTGTAGCTGAGTAGAGAGTTCCTTGAGTTCTGCGGGAGCTAGGCGATAAGGTGCACGAGCTATAGGTGCTGCTCCGGGAGCTAGCTCGATTTGGAATTCGACCTGACGGTGAGGAGGGAGTCCAGGTAGTTCCTCCGGGAATACCTCGGGATAGTCGCGTACAACTGGAAAATCTTCAATCCGGTTTTCCTTTTTCTGTGTGTCAGCCACGAGTGCCAAGATAGCGGTGTGTCCCTTTTGTAGACACTTCTGGGCTTTTAAGAATGAAATGATGCCTGTGACTTCTCCGCTCTTGTCGCCTTGAACTATAAGGGGTTTGCCAGGGGGACGGGGAATACGAATAGCTTTCTCCTGGCAGAGGATTTCAGCTCGATGTTTGGATAACCAATCCATACCAATAATGACGTCGAAGCTTCCAAGAACGATGGGGAAAAGATCGATACAGAAGGTCTGACCAGACAACTCTAATTTGCAGTTACGAATTATGTGTGAGGCCTCGAGGTTTCTACCATTAGCTATTTCAACGGTGTGCTTAGAGCTTAGCGGCGTAAGAGTGAGCTTAAGTTTCTTACTAATACGTAGGGATACATAACTAGCATCTGCTCCGGAATCAAATAGCATAGAAACATAACGATCATTAAGGAGGAACTTACCCGCTACTACGTTGGGGTCGTTCCTTGCTTCTCCGGCTCCAATCACAAAAGCCCTTCCTCTTGCACCATTCCCAACATTGTTGGCGTTGTTGTTGTTATTTCCCGCACCCTGATTGGGGTTGTTCTGGTTTAACTGAGGACAATTCTTCTTAATGTGCCCCTCAGCTCCGCACTGGAAACAACCCTTGATGTTCCCATGATGTTGCTGCTGCTGTGGTTGATTTTGCCTTGCGGGATGAGGGCTCCTACAATCTTTGGCCTCATGTCCCATCTTGTTGCACCGCTGGCACTTGTTCTTCGCACAGGGCCCATTGTGATGCCGATTGCACTTGTTACATTTGGGGAGATGGCCCTGATAGCCACCCTGCTGCTGAGGGCCCTTGTTATTTTCAGTCTTCCTTTGCTGAGCCGGGGCCTGAGTAGAGTTAGCATCCTTACCCTGGTTTCCATCCCACTTTCGTTTGTTATCGCTAGAAGTTCCAGCAGTAGTACCGATCCTCTTGGGCAGCTTGCCCTCTTCCACAGCCTGATTGGTGAGTTTGTGAGCAAGACGAACCACGGGCTGTATGGTATTGAGGTTGGCCGAGGTCACATGGCTCCGGATTTCTGGGACCAAGCCTTTGATGTACAATTCGATCCTTCGATACATAGGTTGGGACATGTTTGGGCAAAGTTCAGCATAGTCGTTGGACTGCTTAGTGTAGGTCTCAATCTCTGATCCGACCATCTTGAGCGCATAGTACTCGTTCTCGAGTTTGTGGATGTCATCCCTGTGACAGTACTCCTCTTTGATCATGTCCTTGAAATCTTCCCATGCAGTAGCATTAGCAGTTTCCAGACCAAGCATCTGAATCTGTGCCTTCCACCATGAAAGCGCGTTTCCTTCAAGCGTACCAGTTGCGTACTTAACCCAGTTAGCAGGGGGACACTCGCAGACAGCAAAGACAGCTTCGGCCTTTTCAATCCAGTGCAGAAGGCCTATGGCACCCTCAGTGCCGTCGAAAGGGAGAGGCTTGCCATCCATGAAGGTTTTGAAAGTGCACACACGTGGTTGCGCAGGCGCAGGCTGACCTGTTGTGAGAAATGGGGCGAATAGGTTTAGAGGTGAAAAGACGATGTGGGGGTAGGATCTAAACATCCTATAGCAACAAGTTTACCTCCAGGGTGAGCTGCGAAAGCTGCAGCCACCGTGTTGAGCAAGTTAGCGAATTGAGCCTGAGTCATGTTAACGCTTCCTCTTCCGCGTCCACTCATTGTCTTCATAACCAGAAAATACAGTATGAGTGTAATATTGTAACGTAGCGAGAATGAGGTAGAAGAGAAATGTGTATCTATCTAATTAGGCACACTAGTATGTATAGTAGAGCAGTCAATATAAGATAAACAAGCAAGTAAACACAAGTCCGAGCTACGAGGTCTAGTAGGCCGAGTCTTGCCCTTGGAGTGTAGTGTCGTCACGAGTCACGGGTTATAGTCTGGTTTTTCTCAAAAAGACTCTTCTTTTTAAAACCAAGTTCACTATAACCAATGGCTCTGATACCAATCTGTCACACCCCCAAAATCCACTTGCGGAGTACTACCGCTTGGAGGCGTGACTGACCAGGATCCAGCCACCAATTATACTGAGCATTGATTTGTAGTAAAAGTATTCACCAACCGCAGTAGTTAGTAAACATCATATTTTAAAGTTCTAAAAGTTTAAGTTCAAATGGTAGTTTAAACAAACAGCGGAAGCATAGACCAAACAGTTTCAAAACAAAGTTCATTGTTCAAGATTATTTGAAACCCAACACACGGGTTAAGACGACCACTACATATCCCCAAGCTGCGAGCTCCTGATTCACTGGTTACCTGCAAAGCATGCAGTAGGGTGTCAACAGAAATGTTGGCGAGTTCACGAGATGTCCAGTTTTAGCTTTTCAAAAGAAAATGTAGGTTGTTTAGGTAAAGCATTTATAATCACGTCATGGGGAGCTACCCCATATGAAAGCTACTAAACTTGAATTACCGAAACTGTTGACGAGAAGATTTGGTGCCCCAGGTCAATGTCTATCGTCATTGACCGAGATGCAAGGTCTATAGTTCACGCCCGATCTCCCCCGGTCACGGTGTGAGGTTGTCAAACCTAATAGCGCTATCAACTAATAACCCGTTCGCCCCCCGGCGATTAATCGGTACTATAAGCAGGGCCTTAATGTGATAGAGATTCGTTTAGTGTTGCTAGTTGTGATTTATAAATATTACCCAAACGTATCTACCCCGGATGTAGTAGTACAAGAGTACCGTTTGCATATTCCCCCGGAAATTACTAGTTTGAAAACATTATTTTGTTGGTTCGTGTCCCTCCCTGGGACGCATGCTTTTAGTGTGTGAACTCACCTTGGGTTGCTCGGTAGATTATTTACTTGGTCAATCACGTAGGTCACCACGTCCTAGCATGGTTACCAATACAGGTCAAGTTGGGGTACAAGTATTCACGTATAATCTACACATAACTAACACATAGCATACACAACACATGATTATCCAGCGAGTTATCGGGCCTATTCTGATACGTAGTAGTGAAACAGTGAACATCAACAACTATCATACAAATCATAAGTGTTATTGGGCCTATCAGATCACACTAACAGTTAACAGTTTCACAGAATCCAATTAGAACGGTATGCGCAGCCCACACGTCCTTGGCCCAATAACGGAGACAAGCAGCCCAGTCGAGATCAGGAGGTCTCGACTCGAGAACACACAGTTTCGAGTCGCAACCGGAGGTTTCGACTTGTCATGGTCTGGTTGCGAGTCGCAACCGGATGTTTCGAGTTGTCATGTTTTGTCTTGAGTCGCAACCGTGCGGTCTCGAGTTGTCATGGTTTAGTTCCGAGTCGCAACCACCTAGTCTCGAGTCGCAACCGGGCGGTCTCGAGTTGTCATGTTTTGGTTGCGAGTCGCAACCGGATGTTTCGAGTCGCAACCTCGGTTACGTGCACAAGAATCCTTCTAGAACCTCTGATGTACTAACCAATGAGATTGCAATTTCATGAGGTTTTGTACTAACCAACCAGAATGTTTAAACATGTTTTATTGTCTAAATGCAATTCAAAACAGATCAAACCAAGCATATTTCAAATATTCAACAACATTCATATCATATTCATGTTGTTCATAATACCTTTTACACATTTTTACAATTTTCTTCATCATGAACTATTATGATCAAAGGTCAAACAAATCTTGCATCATCTATCAAACACACATTGGTCCTAAATTTTCTATCATGAATCGGATAACAAAATCATATTATCTAAATCGGATAACATAGTTCGGATGGCAAGAATCATTTAACAAATCATCTAGCATAAACCGGATAACATAATTTTTCATATATTCATAATCAACATTCAAGCATATTCAACACATACTCATCATATGTTCATCCTACATAACCTTGTATGTTATCTAACAATTTCCTACCAAAACATGAACATATTTATCATTTATCACATATTTCATCCATCATTCATCATTCAACTACCTTGTCACTCTGTAATCATAAATCATCATTTTTGGCCAAACAACTAAAAGGAAACTAACCGGCTTGATGAATGAGTATGAGAGATTGATGGACTAAGTTCTGAGTGGTGATCTCAAGCTAATCCGAGATGATCCGAGTCCCCTTTGTTGTCGCCGGTTCGATCCGAGAGAGGGAGAGGAGAGGAGGTGAGCTTGATTGTTAGGGTTTTAGTGATTTGAAGGAATGTAGGAGGGTGTGTGAATGGTGGGAGTGTCAAAATGAGAGAAGGAGGGCTTGGGCATGGGTTTTATACTCGGTTTGGGTGGTGCACCCTACAATGGTTCCGAGTGGGCTCGAAGGGGGGGGTATATGGCCCAATCCGGCCCAACCGTTTCTGTTTACTCGAGACCGAGTGGTCTCGAGTCGGGTTCGGTTCACACATATACATATATATATACCACACATAGCACATTAAGGTAAAACACAACTTTTCATTTAATAACACATATATACGCATAACGAAATTACAAGGCGTTCACTCGGAAAAACCTAGAGTGTCACATTATCCCCAAGTTTTAAGAACTTTCGTCCCGAAAGTTAAGGCAGCCACTGACAAGCTAGTGCAAATGCGAACGTTTCAACGGGGTGTCACATCACAAATGGGTGGTGCAAAACGAGATATCCTATGGCTTCCATCTGCAATTTCATGGATGGGCTTGACCACTCCTGGAACGCTGGATATCATATCCTTCAGCTTCTGTAATTCCCTAGCCATAGCTTGATTGATACCTGTATCCTGCATAGAGCCATGGTTAGTGTTATAAGAATTATTGAAAGTGTTACTTCCCAGGGGATTCAAGTTTGGAATTGCAGATGTGAATCCATATTGACGGGATTCTGGTATGATTGAAGGACCAGAAGAGGCGATGGTCTGCATTGGAATGAAGTCTCCTTGATGAACATCTGTGTTTGGGGGTTGTACACTTCTTAAGAATCCTTGATCCTGAAAGATGTTGGATCCTTGAACCTGGAAGGGGGATCCTTGAACCTGAAAGGATCCTTGAACCTGTGAAGATCCTTGGCCATGAGAGGATCCTTAGACCTAAGAGGATCCTTGGACCTGAGAGGATCCTTGGACGTGAGAGGATCCTTGAACCTGTGAGGATCCTTGGTCCGTATGCGTTCCCACATATCCTCCTGAGCTGACGAAGGATCCTGGATGCTGGAAAGAGGATCCCGAAGGCTGAAAACAGGATCCTTGAGGCTGAAAGTGAGACCCAAAAGCCTGACTCATAGTTGTTGTTCCATAAAGCCTTCAAAATGGTTCAGTTTGGTACTGGATATCCGGGGCTGCAGATTGCTGGGCAGTTATAGCTGGAGTATCAAAATCCAATGACCTCAGTATTAGAGGAGAGTGATCCTCCCCTGATCTCTTCTGTTTCTTGATGTCACCGATCTCCCGGAGGATCCTTTCGTTGGTTTTGTCCTGCTCTTGTATGTGATCCCTCATCTGCAAAATCAAAGTAAAAAGATCACTAGTAGTAGGATTAGAAGAAACAGAAGAAGTTGGTGGTTTTGGAAAAAATGGGGCTTTGTCTCTTTGCAGCATTTTCAACATTCTTCTGGGATCCAGAAGGTGGTGGAGGCAAAGGAGGAACACCCTGTGATGAACTCATTGCCGGCATTGAACTTGAAGTGCTCTTTGCTGAAGAAGCCATCTGCTTGGTTGTAATGAACCAAAATGATCACAAAAACAAGAATTTCTTAGGAATGAAGCACCAATTGCCCCACGGTGGGTGCCAAACTGTTTTGGTCAAAAATCAAGTAAGGATAATGCAACCAAATCTTTTGTTGTGTGAGGTGTGATGCTTGGATCTATGAACAATTGTATGAACAACTTGCAAATCAAATAAAGAGGCGACACAAGGATTTATACGACGAAAAGGCCCTTGATCAAGAGTTGATCTCCGGCATAAAAAACCTCGGGTGATGGAAACTACCAATCACCAACTAAGATTAAATAGAAAAAAGGTTACAAGTCGGGATGATAACAAGCTTGTTACAAGGATCACTAGTCTGCAAAAGTGTTAAAATGTATGGAATCGCCAAGTAAACTGTCGAGAGCTGTTCGAGAGTGTTTGTTTTTGCTAAAATTAGCCAAGTGTTCCAACTCAAACTTGTTATCCCCTATTTAAAATTAGAAATAACTATACTAACTAACTATCCGATAATCATGCTAGCTTCCCATGATCTCCATAATGTTCACAAGGGACAAGCACGTGCGGAATATTGAGGGAATATGCTCCACGAATATCGGCAAGACCAAGTCCATGCACATACTCCTGCCAAACAAGCTTACGCATAATGAAGACAATCGTTAGAATAAGGATAATAAGGATCCTGAATCCTGATCCTGCAACACCTACTGAGGATCCTTTATTCAAACAGAATTCATGATCCTGGCAGTATATGAGGATCCATGATCCTGGCAGTATATGAGGATCCATGATCCTTAGGATTGGAAAATCCTCCCCTAACAACTGTGACGCATCACACACTGGTATGGGTTGTGTGCATATGCAGAGAGGCAAAGTTCTTGCCTGTGCTTCACGTCAATTAAAATTGCACGAAAAGAACTATACCACCCATGATTTGGAATTGGGTGCCGTTGTGTTTGCACTAAAACTTTGGAGGCATTATCTTTATGGAACCAAATGTGTGATTTATTCAGACCATAAAAGCCTTCAACACTTCTTTAACCAGAAGGATCTTAACATGAGACAGTGTCGCTGGATGGAGACTTTAAATGATTATGATTGTGAAATCTGTTACCATCCAGGAAAAGCGAATGTTGTCGCTGATTCCTTGAGCGAATGTTGTCGCTGATTTCAACGCCAAAAGCATCGAACTGAAGAACAGCTTGAGTGGAAGGCTGTTAGCTGTTCAGAAGGAAGCTTTATTAGAAACCAACTATCCGAATGAAAAGTTAGGTGTAACTGATGACCAATTGGCTTATGGCAAGGATGGAATCCTTAGATTAAATGGTAGAATCTGGGTTCCGATCCATGGAGGACTTAGAGAGGTGATCCTCCAAGAAGCTCATAGTTCCAAATACTCAGTCCATCCAGGCAATGATAAGATGTACCAAGACTTGAAGGCAAATTACTGGTGGATAAGTTTGAAGAAATCTATAGCCACTTATGTAGCTAAATGATTGTCATGTGCACAAGTTAAAGCCGAGCATCAGAAACCGTCAGGTTTGCTGCAACAACCTGAACTTCCCACTTGGAAATGGGAAATGGTGACTATGGATTTTATTACTAAGTTACCAAAGACGAAACATCGGAATGATACTATTTGGGTTATAGTCTATAGATTGACCAAGTCAGCCCACTTCCTGCCTATTAAAGAAACTCACATCTCCGATAAATTAGCTCAGCTGTACGTGGATAAGATAGTATCTCTCCACGGAGTGCCAGTGTCTATTATCTCTGATAGGGATACGAGATACACGTCGCATTTTTGGAAAAGCTTTCAGCAATCTTTAGGCACTCGATTAAATTTTAGCACTGCTTATCATCCTCAGACGGATGGGCAAAGCGAACGTACAATTCAGATGCTTGAGGATATGCTACGAGCTTGTGTTATAGATTTAGGTGGAAATTGGGATGACCATCTTCCGTTGAGTGAATTTTCGTATAATAATAGTCATCATTCGAGCATTCAAGCCACGCCTTTTGAGGCCCTGTACGGAAGGAAGTGTAGAACGCCGATTTGTTGGGCGGTAGTTGGAGAAACCCAACTATCAGGACATGATATAGTCCTCGAGATGACTGATAAGATTATTCAAATTTGTGATCGTCTCAAAGCTGCCAGGGACAGGCAAAAGAGTTAAGCTGACAAGAGGCGCAAACCTCTAAAGTTTGAAATTGGTGATAAAGTGCTACTCAAGGTATCACCCTGGAAAGGGGTGATGCGATTTGGCAAAAAGGGCCAACTAAGCCCAAGATACATAGGACCATTCGAGATTATCGAATGTGTCGGAATAGTAGCCTACAAGCTAAATCTACCTGAAGAACTTAGTGGCATAGATATAGGTGTTCCACAACTGCAATCTAAAGAAATGTCTAGCCGATGAATCGCTAGCAATGTCGCATAAGGACGTGCAGATTGACGAATGCCTAAAGTTCATTGAAAAACCTTTGTCGATCGAGGATCGACAGGTTAAGAAGCTTCGAAGGAAGCACGTGCCGATATTAAAAGTAAAATGGGATGCCCGTAGAGGCCCGGAATATATGTGGGAAGTTGAATCCACAATGAAACAGAAGTACCCTCATTTATTTCTATAAATCTCGAGGTCGAGATTTCTTTTAAGGGGTGGGATGTAACACCTCGTAAAATCATGCCTAATATAATAAAGACACGTGTCATGGACTTTAAACGTGTAAGGAATTGATTCCGAGGGACTAAAATTGTCAAACAATGTAAATATGTAAGTAGAAGGATCCAAAGTGTCAACATGCCATTCTTGTGCCTCTGATTGACCTCACGCGACGTTCGTATTCTTTAATGAACAAATTGTCGAACATAAAAAGTCGTTTGTGCTTAAATTAAGAATTTTACGAAGCATAGGGGTTAAAAAATGTCAACATGTTAAATGTTACCTCTGACTGACCTTTTAACGATCCCAAAAACATTGTAATATTTGTACATTTGGCTTTCAAGAATATTGGGTAGTAATCTCTTGGAGTTTCGTTGAAAATAAGACTTTTCGGGTGATCTCGCAACTAACCGGGAGCTTAACGGAGTTAATATGTGACCCAAGGCCCTTAATAGTTAACTATGGGGGTCATAAGTGCAATAAATGGAAGTTATTTAAACTTAAAATGGACCAGGGACCAAAATTGCAATGTTTGCAAACTTTTACCTGATCAGACGATTGTCCCGGCCCGCGTAGACTCTCTTTGAGTTTTACGTGGCCAGCGAGAGAAGTGCCAGCATCCAAAAAGAAGACAGCTGCATGTTGCAGCCTGTTACACCGCCATTGCATGGCTGATTTCAATACCAGGGACTGAGAAAATGGTTTTTCATGCACTAGGGACACATGGGAACATCTGGTAGCAACATAGGGACATATGGATTGATCTTGGAGACTCAAAACTCCTATATAAAGCCCTTGTGGTTCTTGTGTTCATTTGCACACTTTCAAATTTCACTCAAACTCTTTCTCTGGAGCTTCCTGGTGTTCAAGGAGGTTTTCTTCAGTTCTAATCTCGTGCTAAGAGTTCTAGTAAGTGTTCTTAGCTTCCTAAGTTTAAGTTTTATTAGCTTAATGACCGAAAGTCAAAGCTATCGTAATTAAGCTTTGACTTGGTGATTAATTACTAACGGTCCAGCCATTATTCGAATTGAGAGTGGCTATGAGTTGGTAATTATGTAGGTAATAAACCCTTAAAAGGGCACCTACTGATTATCACTTTTACTTGGTCAATTGTCGGGTCAAACTAATTAATAAAAAGTCAACAGAATCAGTTTTTACAAATAAATTCATAACTGATAATGCAGAGGTTATGGAACATGTTTTAACACTAAAATAACTTGGTAAATAATGTAAGAACATGTTTAGGCATGTTCAACCCGACAATTCTGAGTTTAGGCTCGGTTCGCAACCGAAAGTCGCAAAAGTAGACTTTTGGTTTGACTTTCAGTTCTGACCTGATTTAGCTTATTTTAGATATGCCTTAGGGTTCCTTTAGGACTATATTACATGTTAGTATAACCCTATGAGATTATACAATATGGTTCCTTAGAAATCTGATTCATATGCATGTTTCCGTTAAATGCTTAAAATGGACCATTATGCCCTTTTACCAATAAAACGAGATTTTTTGAAAATGTGAGTCAACAAAAACCCTTATTACTAATATTTAAGTATGTCCTAAAAGTTTGACATCAGTTCATGGTCTAAAATGAGAGTTATGCACAATATCGTAAAATGAAAGCTTTTTTATTAATTAAATGGCATTTTTGGTATAAATCACATTTAAACCCAAATTTTGACACCAAACTTTCTACCCACTAATGTAATATAATATTTAGGGATTTTTGGAGATTTTTATTAAATTTTAAACTGATCATAACATAGAGTTCTTGCATAGGTTCGGTAATTGACGATAATGCCCTTTTCGCTAATAAAATGAGTTTTGAACATCCTTTACATATCAAACATTTTTCTACTGATTTTATATATTAAATAAATTATTTTAAACAATAGAGGCTGATCAAAATCTCAGATTTCCTTAATCAATCCGAATATCGTCAAATACCGACTTTTATGCGATTTAGGCGCATAGTATGGTTTAAAACCATATTTGGCACCTAAGACTCATTACCTACTGATGTTATGAATAAATTTTTATGCTTTTAAAGTAAGTTAAAGTTTTGAACTCATATTCCAAATTTGACCTTTATAGCATATGTGAAATGACCAAAATGCCCCTACGGTGCATAGTTTGGCCATAAATGATAAATTTCACATATATAAGATACCTTACTGATATAAATTATTAAAATAAATATTTTTACTGATTATTTTAGACCAGAACCTCAGATTTCTATTTTTAACTCTTTTATAAACTTTAAAATGACCAAAATACCCCTACGGAACATAAATTGGTTTTAAATTTATTTTGGGCATAATGGAAGATATCCTACTAATATCATAACATATTTTAAGCATAATAACTTAAGGAACATGTTCATGACTCATTCGGTTACCCGTTATGCATATACGCGTTCAGTACGGTTTATGTAACTAGTTTGCATAAATTAGCCGAAACGGGTCAAACCTTATCATTTTTACCTCAAAATCCAGAATGTATTTAGTTTACCCATTTTATACAAGTCTTCAAACTTGTCGGGTCTAAATCACATTCTAATCCGGTCTTCGCTTAATCTTGCGTTTTGAACCGTAAACCTTTCATTAAAACTAATCGATCTAAGTTAAGAATTAAATAAGACCCGTTAGGAATCTAATAGGTTATTAAAACCTTCGTTCTAGATTAGGAGCCCAGTAAAAGATACTTGTACTTGCTGATTTGATATACGGCTGAAATTAAAGTTATACTTTAGCTCAGGTAAATACTTTTAACTTATTTTCCCTTATACGGGCTTGGGATACGGTATTATAATATTACCGCTTGGTCGGGTATGTAGTTATTTAAATCGGACTGTGATTAATACATTTGCATAACCCATTTTAATCTGTTTTGTTTGATGCAATGCCTTTGGGGGCTTAATGACCGTGTCCTGGATATCCTCGGCTCATTCATTTGAAATGGCCATGACTTAAGCATGGGGTGTAGGCATACACCTGACAGTTGCGTATGTAAAATGGTAGCCCACTCATGAGGAAACTTCTTGTGGGTATTATACCAAGTGGTGTGTCTATTAATCTTGTCCGGCTCTTCTAACTGGGTCCCGAATGGACGACAAACATGTAAAACTGTATACAAGATTATATTTAAATAATTGTCCCAAGATATAAAAGATTTTGTGCCTTATGCATCCAAATCAATTTTTATAAACACTTTTCAAAAGAGTCAGTTAATTGTATTTACCAGTGTAAACTGACGTATTTTCCAAAAAGGTTAAGTGCAGTGTTTTGGTCAAAAATTACCTAAGCAATTTAGTGATCAAATTAGTTAAGTGAGGTAGTGTGCTAAGAATGTGTATCAAAAATATGCCGATTAAGTGGTTTGTAAAAATGGTTTTTAGGATACGGCTCAGGATATCGAGCTTTATCAACGTTCAAACGATGAGCAAAAATGTAAAGGGTGACACATGATGTACAAGGAAAGCCCTTGATCAATCTAGATCGCCGGCATAAAACCTCGGGAGCTGATAATCATAGCTGCCTTGTTCTTCTTATTGCTTCAAATACCAGGATACAGTGCAGGATATGATGCAGATCGACTAAGTGTTACAAAGTGATTTCAATACAAGTGTAAGTGTGTTGTGAGTGTTTGCAGCTAGAGAGAAAGAGTGTACGGAGAAAAAAATGTGTCCCCTAATCTGATCCAATCAATCTATTTATAGCAAAAAGAAACTAACTAGATAGCCTATTATTCCGGGATTCGATGGATATTCCTCACGTGAACGTTGTAGTCCACGTCTTCCGGCTTCAACGTTTATAATCTAACTGATTTGCCCGAGTCTTGGGGAGAAGAAGTCCACCTGACCGTTAGAGACTTGTTACAATAATCTGCACGTGAGCTAATTGGTTACTACCAGGATATCCTATCAGGATGTTACCAATATCCTGATCCGGTATCCTGGTCACAACAAAAGAAACATAGTGAGAATATGAGTCAGGATATCTAACTAGAAAATCACCCATAACAGTTGTCCCTAAAATATATCTGTTGGTATACCAATTCCAACGGATATATTTTAAAACTTATCTCTTAAATCGAGGTTATTAAAAACCGAAACGACGCTTGACGTGACTTTGTGCAACTTCCAACGCGATATTTACTCTTTCCCCCTATATTCAGCCTCTATTTAGCTGATTTATTCAGCATTATGATCATCATTTTTCAAGCCATTCCTCAGGTATTTTCTTTCTCTCTTCTTCTCTGTTTTTCTTTTACTTGAATTCCTCATTTCTCGATTGAAACCTCCAATGGCTTCACGAACAAGATCTCGTTCGAATGAACCAGCCCGAACCCTCGTAAGTCAAAACCTTATTCAAGAGCCGGAAAAAGAGATTTGTTCCTTCAATAATGCCGACATCGCCGCCTTGAAGGATTCCGGTGCCTTTCCTGCCGGAGTAATCATTCGCCCTTTCGATCGGGAGGTCCGATCAGACGCGGAATGAAACGAGTGGATGTGCTTTTTCGCCTATCCTTGGGACTCTGGTACCCTTTTCCACCCTTCATTTCTCGTTTTTTCGAGATTACTGGCCTCAGTTATGCTCAGACCATGCCAATGGTGTGGCGAGTTTTGATAGTGTTAAACCAAATTAAATCTCGCCATTTCCCTGATCTGTGCATCGAAGATCTCCCCATAGCATATCGATTGAGATCCCATGGTAGTAGCCGCTTCCTTCTATTCTCCACCTCTTAGAACCCCCTAATCCTCAAGGCCACTAAGAATGAAGACCAGTGGCAACGAAAGTTCTTTTTCATAAAAAGGGATTCTATCGACAAGGGTTTTGACCTGCCAGTTAGATGGTTGACTTCGGGTAGGATTTAGGGTTTTAGGAATATCCCCAAATATATTCAAAACTATATCCTTGAGTGACATCTCCATTTTTTGTGCAGCAAATTTCAGGGATTTAGCCCCTCCAGGGAGAGAATCGAAGCTCAAGATAAAAAAGATCTATCAACTTCCAGTCAGTGAAAGAAGTTTCTCCATGTCTCTCATAAGCTCAAGTCAAAAATCAAGTTCAGAAATGTCTAGTAAGTATATGATTAGACTATTTATAGAGTATAAGTGTTAAGAATTAAACATTTCTCCCTTTTTATAGCGCCGGTCATCAACCTTGAAGGTTTCCAGCTTGACGAGTTGGACAGCTGTTCTAGCCTTGCACCTGTTAAGCAAGAAACCAATCCGAAGCCAGCTGTTACGCCCAAGCCTACCAGTTCAAAAACTTCTACCGCACCCAAGGCTCCCCCGGCATCCAGAACTCGAGCCTCCAGCTCCCGGAAGAGGAAGGAAGCAGACTATCCTGCTACACCCCATGTATTTCCATTTGAGAACTATGGGTTTACAGAGTCCAGCAAGTTCATGACTGGCTTCCTCAACCAGGTTCGTATCCTTGACCTATATCCTGCATCATATGTTGGTTATAAATGTCAATAAAGGCTATTACCTGTTTCCTTATTCCGCAGGGTCTTGAACGCCTGGTGCTCCTTTATGAAGAAGCATGTGGTTCGAACGTCATGCTAGAGAGCAAGCTGAAAAAGGTTGAAGCCACCATTGCGGACCAAGCAGCGATTGCCACTGCCAAATCAGAGCATTATGAGGCCAAATACATGGCAATGACCCAAGAGCACCAATCTGCCATCCAGAAGATCACCCACAAGGCCCAAGCCAAGTCCGATGCTGCCCAAGTTCAACACGAGCAGGATATGGCTTCATATCGAGAAAGCCTCAAGAATTCTTTCGTCATCTCCCTCCTCCAGGCTAGACTGAAAATGGCCTATGATGCTATGGGTCTAGGCTTCGAATGTCCTTCATGGAACATCAAGGCTTGGGAGGTGAAGCTGAAAGATCTTGGTGGTAATCCTGTGGAGCCTCTTGTGAAGTCTGCTGTGGAGGAGTCTGCTATGGTGGTGGATGATGCTGGTGCTTCAAAGGATGCTGGTGGCGATGCTGGGACGAATGCTGAATAGGGTGTCGGAAAGGATGCTGGAGAGGATGCCGCCGATGAAGCCATGGTGGAAGAGGGTGCTTCCCCTTAAATGCAGCGAAGTGGGCGATGATGGATGTATGTGCCTAGGCCGGAGCCCACTTTTTTAATTCTGATGGTTGTGGTCTGTTTGAACAATTTACTTTTCCTGTCCTTGAACAATTTACATTTCCTGCACTAAAACAATGTGATTGCCAAAGGTGGATGGGTCCTGGGTTTCAAGACGAAGCCCTTGGTCATCAATTTGTATAATCTGTTTTGAACAATACAACGGTTGGAGGCGGATGGGTCTCGGTTTGAGATGAAACCTTCAACCGTTGTGTAAATATGGTAAGAAACTAATCGTGCTTTTGGTGGATGGACCCCGGTTTGAGGTGAAACCAAAAGCATAACTTTTGCTTATGTTAATAATATAACCTGCTTTTAACTTATTTATTGTTGCCTTTCAATTCTTTTTATGCATCACTCAGTTTGAATTTTAATGTTCCAAACTTAGTGCAATATTTTAAATGTCTTATGAAAATACCTTGATAAAATTCTATTAAGACTTTCGTCAAATAGAGTTTTTCAAATGATTCAGATAAAGTCCCCAAAGAAAAAGGATGGTTCACTTCTACTTTATAAAGCTTGTTTTGATAATAGATACAATTTTAATTTTAAACCTAAGTATCAAGTTCATACATTCCTTCCAAATATCCTGAAACATATTCTAAGAATATATCTTGAAAATATATCCTGAGAATATATCCTCATTAGGATAGTGACAAACGTCAAAACTCGAAAGATCTAGATAAGGTTTTTGAAAGAAAGATCATACCAGAATCAGAGGATAACCCTATTCTCAAACTTTAATCCTTCCTCAACCTTTCCAATGAAGATGTCCCTAGTATGGGACACTTAGTGTACTGGGTCTAAGCTTGATCCTTTGAGCTTTGCACAACTGCTTCAGTAAGCATGTCCCCTGTGCATTATGTCTTCGAACATTTAGAAACATCAATTGCAATTGTGTGAATAATTTTTGTATCATAGGGGATAAACCCTGAAATATACTGGAGATAAATCCTTAGTGTTCTGGGGCTAAACCCACAAGTATACTGGGGAAAATCCTAAATTTTCATGCGCTACAGGCGGGAGTGTATAAACTCCAAGACTTAGAAAGGTGAAAACCTTTAAACCTTAGAGAATATGAAAAATACCCTTTCGTGAGAGAGGGTGATCAACCCTTATATACCTTTAGGATCCAGGATATAGCCAACAACAATGAAATTCTCAGCCACTTTTACATGGACTGGTCCCGCCATCTTGAACTATTCCTGGATAACTTACGCTCCAGGCGGGGTGTTTAAACCCAATTCATGAGAAAGGTGAATACCTTTAAACCTGTGAAGGGACCAGGATCCCTTAAACGTGAGAGAGGGGGCCAATCCTCTAGTCTTTCGAAGTATCCCGAGTGTATATCCTGGAGCTATATCCCAAAGCATATACTGCAAAACATCTGTAAACTAAGGTGGGTGTTAGCCTGGCTAACACCCCTCCGATGCTTAAGTTAGTATTGGGTTCAAAAGAATAAATAATATCAAATATACTAAAAGAAATAGAATTCATACCATCCTGAGTTAGAGGTTAGATTCTAAACTCACTTGAAATTTAGTTTTAAGTGTATAGCATTCCAGGATCTTAGTAGCATATCCCCCTGCATATTCTTAAGTCGGTATGCTCCTTTCCCAGATTCTGATTCAACCTCATAAGGTCCTTCCCACTTAGGAGCTAATTTTCCATCAGCAGGATTACTAGTATTCTGAAAAGCCTTTCTTAATACCCAATCCCCAACTTGAAACCTTCTAGTCCTTATATTCTTGTTATATGCTCTGGATATCCTCTGTTGATATGCTGCCATTCTCAGCTTTGTTGCATCTCTCGTCTCATCAACAGTGTCTAATTCCTGACATAGAGCTTCAGGATTCTTCTAAGGATCCTTGAGACTGGATCTTGCTGTAGGTATCACCATTTCTGTCGGGATAACTGCCTCTGCTCCAAATACTAAGGAGAACGGAGTTTGGCCAGTTGCACTTTTTACCATCGTCCTATCAGCCCATAAAACAAAGGGTAATTCTTCTGCCCATTTTCCTTTCTTAGCTCTAAGTATTTTCTTCAAATTGTAGACAATTATCTTGTTTGAGGATTCTGCTTATCCATTCCCCACTTCATGAACGGCCAAGGGGAAGCAATAGGATACAGTGGCTCAGCAGGTTGATGTAATATATTACTATACCTTTGACATGCATCACATCTTCGAGCATATTCTGCAGCATCTTTCCTCATCGTTGGCCAATAGTATCCTGTTCTCAATACCTTTGAGAATAGTGATCCCCCCCAGTATGGTTACCACAATCCCCTTCATGTATATCTTGAAGCACTTCTTTAGCTTCAGGATCCTCCAAGCACCTTAGGTATGGTCCTGCAAGAGATTTCTTGTACAAAATATCATTTATAATAGTGAATCGTGATACCTTAATCCTAAAGGCTTTAGGATTCTCATCGTTTGGGATGTGTCCTTGCTTGAGATATCTCATGATTGGAGCTATCCAGGATGTAGGATCCTTATCAGGATCATGGCCAGAATCCTGGACACTTGCTACCTCCTTATCCTGGGATTTGAAAAGATCCACCGCAGGATATAGGATATGTAATATTGGTATCCGGGTTCCCTCCGGTATCCTGACTGATGATCCTAGATTTGCCAAGGCATCCGCTTCAACATTATCCTCTCTTGGTACCTGTTCAAGTGTAAAAACATCGAAATATCCTGCTAATTTTTTGAGAATTTCGAGATACTCGATTAATTTCTCACCTTTAACTGCATAGGTTCCATTAAAATGATTAGTAATTAACAAAGAATCAACATATACTTGCAAATTCTTAATATTCATGTGTTTAGCCAATTCTAATCCTGCGATCAAAGCCTCATATTCTGCTTCATTGTTAGTTGCAGGAAATTCACATCTAATAGCCTGGGGTAATGTTATGGGTCATTTTCTGAACATATATCCTGACTAATATTCTGGCTGTGATTGTTTATTTGTGATCAGGATACCGGATCAGGATATTGGTAACATCCTGGTACGATATCCTGGTATTAACTGATTAAATCACGTGCAGATTAGGAGGTGCAAGTCTCCAACGTTCAAGAAGACTTCTTCCCCTCATGACTCGGGCAAATTAGTTAGCTTGTAGACGTTGAACCCGAAAGACCAGGTCTGCAACGTTCGTATGGGGAATATCCGCCGAATCCCGGAATAATAGGATATTTAGTTAGTTTTCTTTTACTATAAATAGATGGATCGGGTCAGATTAAGGAACACACTCGCACTCACACTCTTTCTCTCTGCTGCAAACAATCACTACACGCAAACACTTGTACTCGAATTACATTGTAACACCTAGTTGATCCGCATCACAGCCTGCACTGTATCCTGATATTCGAAGTAATAGAAGAACAAGGCAGCTGCGATTGTCAGCTCCCGAGGTTTTGTGCCGGCAATCTAAATTGATCAAGGGCTTTCCTCGTACATCCTGTGGTCACACTTTACATTTTTGCTCATTGTTTGATCATAAATACAGCTCTATATCCTGAGCCGTATCCTGAAACTGTTTTTGCAAATAACTTAACTAGCATATTTTCAACACACATTTCTAGCACACTACCTCACTTAACTAATTTGATCACTAAATTGCTTCGGTAATTTTTGACCAAAACAATTTGGCACCCACCGTGGGGCAAGTGGTGCTATTTCTACTAAAAGCTTTTGCAAAATCGCTACTTGGTTTTCTATTTTCAAAACTTTTTGCTACATTATTTTCAATGGCCTCGAGATCAAACATGAGCTCTTCAACCGTGTCTGCTACAACCTCTGCAACAATTGGTTCGGTGCTTCCACCTCCTCCTCCAAGAATGCAAGCCTCCTCACAGGGAACTGAAAGTCATGTGGCTCGGGATGTTATCCCCACTCGCAGTGCCCAGGGATCTGGTCCTGTTTTGGCTTCTAATGATGAAATTCTGAATTTGTTTGGTAGTGTACAGGAACAGATGAGGCAGCAGCAGGAAACTAATCAGATGCTGATGAGAGAGATACAACTCTTGAAATCCGACCCAAGTAGGCCTGCTGAAGATACTGTCACTCCCTTGCAACCCAGGGCTTTGAACTTCAGTTCTGCAGTTTACACTGAGGATAACCTGGGGAATATTGTGCCTAGCCATTCCCATAATCATACTCCTGAGATACCCTCTTCAATAAGAGTATCAACCGTGAGAAGCTCAGGATATGCTTCAGGATATGGCCAGAATCCCCAAACTGGTAATGTATCTAATAATAATAATACTCTTGCTACTAATGGTGTTGGATCTTTGCAGGATGCAGGTATGACATCGGCATTTTCCAGAGAGCTCCAAAAGCGGAAAGACATGATATCCAGTGTGCCTGGGGTACTCCAGCCAATTTCGGAAGTATCCCAAGACAGCCACAGGATATCCCGATTTGCGTATCCTATCTGTGATGGTGAAATCCCTAAAAGATTTCAAACCCCCAACATGAAACTCTATCACGGAACCACGGATCCTGAAGAGCATATCGCCCAGTATAGGGAAAGGATGGAAATCAACCCTATCCCTCCAGATCTCAAGGAAGCATGCCTCTGCAAGGGTTTTGGTTCCACCTTAACAGGATCAGCCTTAAAATGGCTGTTAAATGTTCCTCCTCACTCAATTACTTCGTTTGCTTATTTAGTTAATTTATTTAATAGTCAGTTTTCTTGCAGCTGGAGTTTTGAGAAACTAACCAGTGATATTTACAGGATAACTCAAGGGCCTCAGGAATCCTTGAGGGATTATGTGAACAAGTTTAGTCGGGAATCCTTGGATATCCCACATCTTGATGTCGCAACAGCTGTGCAGGCTTTTAAGATGGGATTACAAAGAGATTCTCAGTTTTATCAGGATCTTGTAATGAATCCCTGCAGGAATCTGGACGAAGCTCGTAACAGGGCTTTGAGATACATTTGCTTGGAGGACGATAAAAAGATGCAAGAAAGGATGAATTCCACCACAACCTATGAGTCAACCAACAGGAAATCAGAATCCTCGTATAAACCATACCGTTCTAAACCGTATGGCAGAAATGATGGCAAAAAAGTGAATGCTGTTGAAGACGAGGATCCTGAGGAGTATCCTGAGTTGTCTGAATATTGTTTTTCTGTTAACATACCTGAACTAATGTATGTTATGCAGGGTTTAGGGGACAAAGCAAGATGGCCCCGGAAAAATCAACAAAAAGCTGATTGGAAGGATAAGTCCAAATGGTGTGCCTTCCATGAGGATTTCAGACATGTTACTGAGGATTGCATCACTTTGAGGAAAGAAATAAGCTATCTCTTGAGCAAGGGATATCTGAAGGACCTCTTGGGAAGAAAGAAGAATAAGGGTCAGGATCCTGAGAAGGATCCTGAGCGAGCAGCATCACCTCAAACGGATGTAAAAATAATCAACTTTATCTCAGGAGGATCCGACATTTGTGGGACTTCGTATTCTGCAACTAAGAGACATGCAAAGGAGGCTAAGGCTGAAAGAGGGGATAAACCAACTAGGATGTCAACCCTCACAACTGATAAAGTGATCACGTTCGACAGCGATGACAGGGATACTGTCCAGGATCCTCACCATGATGCTCTGGTAATAACGTTATATGTTGCTAACCATTTTGTGCGCAGGATATTAGTGGATAATGGCAGCTCCGTCAACATAATTCAGCTAGAAACGTTGAAGAGGATGAACGTATCCCTAATGGATATTACTTCGAAGTCCACTGTGTTCGTCGGTTTCAGTGGAGAAGCTAGAAACACAATGGGAGAAATAAAGTTACCGGTATATGTTGAAGGGGTTAACTCAATGCAACGCTTCTGTGTGATGGATTCCCTATCCTGCTATAATATCATATTAGGTAGGCCGTGGATCCACGATATGAAAGCTTTGTCATCAACCTATCATCAATGCATCAAGATCCCTACACCTTGGGGGGTTGTCAAGGTAGATAGTGATCAGCAGGAGGCGAAGGAATGTTACTCATCCTCAATGAAATCCTCAACCAAGCCTAGTACATCATAGCAATTAAAGATGTGGGCCCAGGATATCGTGGAGGCATCGGAGTAGGATGTAAAGAGAGTTATCTTGGATCAGGATAATCCGGATATCTCAATGCTCGTAGGAACCAATATCCCTCAGAATATTGAAAATCAATTGACTAATTTTCTGAAATGCAGGATGTCGACGTTCGCGTGGAAACACGAGGATATGACATGTATTTCCAAGGATATTATAACATATAAGCTCGGCATTGACAGGTCATTCAAGCTTGTCCAACAAAAGAGAAGGAAATTTGCTCCGGAGCGAAACGTGATCATCCAAGAGGAAGTTGAAAGACTACTAAGGAGCAAGATGATTAGGGAAGTGAAGTTTCCTAAATGGCTGGAAAATGTCGTTGTGGTGCAAAAGAAAAATGGGAAATGGAGGGTTTGTGTAGATTACACGGACTTGAACAAAGCTTGTCCCAAAGACCCATTTCCTCTTCCTCATATTGACTCAATGGTTGATGCTACTGTCGGCCATGAGATGTTAACGTTCATGGATGCATCCTCAAGATTCCAGCTGATCCATATGGAACCTTCAGACCAAGAGGATACTGCCTTCATGACACCAACAGGTATATATTGTTACACTGCCATGCCCTTTGGTTTAAAAAATGCAGGTGCAACATATCAAAGATTGGTGAACATGATGTTCAAAGAAAAGCTGGGGGACACAATGGAGGTGTACATCGATGATATGGTAGTAAAATCCAAGAAGGCAGAGGATCATCTCCAGGATATTAAGGGAGCATTTGATATCCTGGATCAGTATAACATGAAGCTAAATCCTGCTAAGTGCTATTTCAGAGTGGGGGCAGGAAAGTTTCTAGGATATATGGTGACTAAAAGAGGGATAGAGGCAAGCCCGGAGCAGATTAAAGCTATCCTGGATATCAAGTCACCTTCAAATATGAAGGATGTTCAACGGTTAACCGGGCGAGTAGCAGCATTGAACAGATTTATTTCAAGATCCTCGGAGAAATGCAAGGAATTTTATGATATCCTGAAGAAGAATAAGAAGTTTGAATGGGGAGTAAAGCATGAAGCAGCCTTGCAGGATGTGAAGCAGTATCTTTCAACTGCACCCCTATTGATGAATCCTGAGGACGGTAAACCATTATCCCTGTATCTTGCAGTATCAGGGAATGCTGTAAGTGCTGTCCTTGTAAAAAATCATGAAGGTCAGCAGTATCATGTTTATTATGTTAGTAAAAGTTTGTTAGATGCTGAAACTAGATATTCACACTTAGAGAAATTAATATTAGCCCTAGTTATGGCATCAACAAAACTTAGACACTATTTTGAAACACATAGGATTCATGTTAAAACCAACTATCCTGTAAAAAACGTGCTTAGGAAACCAGAGATGTCAGGTAGGATGGCTAAATGGTCAGTGAAATTAAGTGCATACGATCTAGTATATGAGCCTAGAAATGCCATAAAGTCTCAGGCTTTAGCTGACTTTGTGGCTGATTTCAGTAGTTATATACAAAATGAAGTAGACCTAGAAGTACAACAGCTAGGAGAAAACTTAGAATCCTGGATGTTATATACTGATGGTGCATCAAATGTAAGAGGTGTAGGTTTGGGTATACTACTAAAATCGCCACAGGGGGACATATTACCCCAGGCTATTAGGTGTGAGTTTCCTGCCACTAATAATGAAGCAGAATATGAAGCTTTAATTGCAGGATTAGAATTGGCTAAAAGTATGAATATCAAGAGTTTGCAAGTATATGTCGATTCTTTGTTAATTACTAATCATTTTAATGGATCATATGCAGTTAAAGGTGAGAAGTTAATCGAGTATCTTGAAATTCTCAAAAAATTAGCAGGATATTTCGATATTTTCACACTTGAACTGGTGCCAAGAGAGGATAATACTGAAGCTGATGCCTTGGCAAATCTAGGATCATCAGTCAGGATACCGGAAAGAACCCGAATACCGATATTACATATCCTATATCCTGCAACGGATCCTCAGGATAAGGAAGTAGTGAGTGTTCAGGATCCTAATGATGAATATCCTGAGGAGGATCCTAAGTCTTGGATGGCTCCAATTATGAGATATCTCAAGCAAGGACACATCCCAAAGGATGAGAATCCTAAGGCCTTTAGAATGAAGGTATCACGATTCACTATTATAAATAATGTCTTGTATAAGGAATCCCTTGCAGGACCATATCTGAGGTGCTTGGAGGATCCCGAAACCAAAGAGGTGCTTCAGGATATACACCAAGGGGATTGTGGTAACCATACTGGGGGCAGGTTGTTATTCTTAAAGGTATTAAGAACAGGATATTATTGGCCGACGATGAGAAAATATGCTGCAGAATACGCTCGAAGATGTGATGCATGTCAGAGACACAGTAGTATAATACATCAGCCGGCCGAACCACTTTATCCTATAGCTTCCCCTTGGTCATTCATGAAATGGGGAATGGATATAGTAGGAAAATTGCCAAAGGCTCCAGGAGGAAAGGTCTTCATGTTGGCAATGACTGATTATTTCTCTAAGTGGGTCGAAGCTGAAGCATTCGTCCAAGTTAGAGATCAAGAAGTGGTATCCTTCATAAAAAAGAATATCCTGACTAGGTTTGGAGTACCAGCTGAAATAATTTGTGACAATGGATCTCAGTTTATAAGTAAGAGGACTACTGACTTTTGCAAGAGTTGGGGAATCAAAATGATCACATCCACACCGGTACATCCTCAAGCAAATGGACAAGCAGAATCCTCAAACAAGATAATTGTCAACAATCTGAAGAAAAGGCTTGGAGCTAAGAATTTTCCAATGATCAGTGATCCTCAATTACTGTAGGGCTTAGGGATCCTCAATTCTGTTTGAATTAGTGATCCTCAGAGAGTATTGTAGGATCAGGATTCAGGATCATCATGAGGATCCTTACACTAACGATTGTCTTCTTTGAATATGATGTTGTTTTGCAGGAGTACGCGTTTGGACTTGGTCTTGGCGATATCTCTGGAGCATATTCCCTTTTATTCCGCACGTGCTTGACTAATATGGACGTTATGGAGTTCGTGGAAGACTTGCATGAAATGCGGATAGTTAGTTAGATTAGATTTTTTCCAAATTTATAAGGGGATAGCGAGCTAAATTAGAACACTTGGCTATTTTTGGCTAAACACACACACTCGTAGCTGCTCTCATCTGCTCTCGACAGTTTGCTTTGCGATTACACACTTTTTTGCACATCACACTCTAGTGATCCCTGTAACAAGCTCACTATCATCCAAAGTTGTAATACATTTTTGTTTAATCTGAGTTGGTGATCGGTAGTTTCCATCACCCGAGGTTTTTTATGCCAGAGATCAACTCTTGATCAAGGGCTTTTTCCTCGTATAAATCATTGTGTCACTTGTTCATTACATTTCTGAGTGATACTTAGCATTGTTCATTGATTCAAGCATCACACCTCACAACAGAAAGTTTGGTTGCATTATCTTTGCTTGATTTTTTACCAAAACAGTTTGGCGCCCACCGTGGGGCAATTGGTGCTTCATTCCTAAGAAGATTCATATTTTTGTGGTCAATTCGGTTCGTTACAACCAAGCAGATGGCTTCCTCAACAAAGAACACATCAAGCTCTATGCCGAGAATGAGTTCTTCACAGGGCGTTCCTCCTTTGCCTCCACCACCTTCTGGATCCCAGAAGAATGCTGAAAATGATGCGAAGAGACAAACCCCCATTTTCTCAAAACCACCAACTTCTTCTGTTTCTTCTAATCCTACTACTAATGATCTTTTCACTCTGATTTTGCAGATGAGGAATCACGTACAAGAGCAGGACAAAACCAATGAAAGGATCCTCCGGGAGATCGCTGAGATCAAGAAACAGAAGAAATCAGTGGAGGATCACTCTCCTCTGATGCCAAGGTCATTGAATTTTGACACTCCAGTTGTAACTACCCTACAATCGGCGGTTCCGGGCATCCAGTATCAAAGTGCTCAATCAGAAAGGCGTTATGAAACAGCAACTATGAGTCAAGCATTTGGCTCTCACTTCCAGCCTCAGGGATCCTATTTTCAGCCATCGGGATCCTCTTTTCAGCATCAGGAATCCTTCGTCAGCTCAGGAGGATATTTGGGAATGCACACGGTCCAAGGATCCTCCCAGGTGCAAGGATCCTCCCAGGTCCAAGGATCCTTTATGGTTCCAGGATCCTTTCAGGTTCAAGGATCCTCTCAGCCTCAAGGATCTAACATCTTTCAGGATCAAGGATTCTTGAGAAGTATGCAGCCTCCAAGCTCGGATGTTCATCAAGGAGACTTCATACCAATGCAGACCATCGCTTCCTCTGGTCCTTCAATCATACCAGAGTCCCGTCAATATGGATTCACATCTGGAATTCCAAACATGAATCCTCTGGGAGTTAACACTTTTAATAATTCATATAACACTAACCATGGCTCTATGCAGGATACAGGTATCAATCAGGCTATGGCCAAGGAGTTACAGAAGCTCAAGGATATGATATCCAGCGTACCAGGAGTGGTTAAACCCATTCCTGAAATTGCAGATGGTAGCCATAGGATATCTCGCTTTGCACCACCTATCTGTGATGCTGAGATACCCAAGAGGTTCCAAATACCAACTATGAAGCTATATGATGGTTCAACGGATCCAAAGGAACATGTAGCTCAATACAGGGAGAGGATGGAGATCAATCCAATTCCTGAGAGGTTAAAAGAAGCGTGTCTATGCAAGGGTTTTTGATCCACACTTACAGGATCTGCTCTTAAATGGCTGCTAAGTCTTCCCCCTTACTCTATTACTTCATTTGCTAATCTAGTTAATTTGTTTAATAGTCAATTCTCTTGTAGTAGAGAATTTGAACGATTAACTAGCAATCTATATAGGGTAACAAAAGGTCAAAATGAATCACTTAGAGATTACATCACTAAGTTTAGTAAAGAATCCTTAGACATTCCTAACCTCGATATTGCTACGGCTGTAGAAGCCTTTAAAATGGGATTGCTTAGGGATTCCTTATTCTATGATGATCTTGTCATGACCCCTTGTAGGAATCTTGATGAAGTAAGAACCAGGGCCCTTAGATTCATCCGATTAGAGGATGATAAAAGGATCCAGGAAAGACTGACAGGATCCTCAAAACAGGAAAAGCAAGGATCCTATTTCAGGAACATCAAATCAAAGTCCTACAACAAATCTGATAACCAGAACGTGCATGCAGTGGAACAGGAAGAGGATGATGAGGATTATCCTCCCATTTCTGAATATTGTTTCTCTGTTGATAACAATGAACTAATTCTTGCAATGCAGAATTTAGGTGAGAAAGCTAGGTGGCCGAGAAAAAGTGATAAACCAGCTGCTACAAAGGATAAGTCCAAGTGGTGTGCATATCACGAGGATTTCGGGCATCTCACTGAAGAGTGTATTGCACTTAGAAAGGAAATTGGTTACTTGTTAAGCAAAGGACACTTGAAGGAGCTTTTGGGACGAAAGAAGTCAAGGATCCAGGATCTTGAAAGGATCCCGGAAAGGGCTCCTGCTCCTCCAGCAGATGCACAAGTTATAAACTTCATATCCGGCGGATCAGACATTTGTGGTACTTCCTTTTCAGCAGCCAAAAGACATGCCAAGGAAACCAAGATGGATAATGGAGACAGACCCATCCGGACGTCCATTGTTACCCAGGATAAAGTCATAACCATTCATGAGGATGATCGTGTTGATGTCCAGGATCCTCATCATGATGGTCTTGTTATTACCTTATTTATATCTAACCACTTTGTTCGCAGGATCCTAATCGATGGAGGAAGCTTTGTGAACATCATTCAGCTTGATGTCCTCAAGAAAATGAATATTCCGGAGTCTGATATTGTCCCAAGATCCTCAGTCCTTGTGGGATTCAGTGGGGAAACCAAGAACACATTGGGGGACATCAAACTCCTTATCTATATTGAAGGACTCCATTCTTATCAGAAGTTTTGTGTTATAGATTGCTTATCTTGTTGTAATGTTATCCTTAGCAGGCCATGGATACATGACATGAAGGCAGTCCCATCTACTTATCATCAGTGCGTGAAGCTTCCTAGTCCATGGGGAGTGGTGAAAATTGAGAGTGATCAACAAGAAGCTAAGAATTGTTATACCTCATCAATGAAGCCAGCCTCAAGACCAATGGAGCAATAGCAATTAAAGTATCCTTCAAGAGATATCTTGGAGGCAAGAGAGCAGGATGTAAAAGAAATCCTCATGGATCCTCATGATCCTGAATCCAGGATCTTCATAGGATCAGGGATCCTTAGCGAAATTGAACAGGATCTAGTATCCTTCCTTAAAAGAAGGAAAACTACATTTGCCTGGAAGCATGAGGATATGACAGGTATATCTAAAGATATAATTACTCATAAACTTGGCATTGACAGGTCATTAAAGCCAATTCATCAAAAAAGAAGGAAGTTTGCACCTGAAAGGAATGCTATTATCCAGGAGGAGGTAGATAAACTACTTCGGGCAGGTATGATAAGAGAGGTTAAGTATCCAAGATGGTTCGCCAATGTGGTTGTTGTTCAAAAGAAAAATGGAAAGTGGAGGGTATGTGTCGATTTTACTAATTTAAACAAGGCATGTCCCAAGGATCCTTTCCCATTACCCCACATTGACTCCATGGTGGATACTACCGCGGGTCATGAGTTGTTGACTTTTATGGATGCTTCATCTGGATTTCAGCAAATTCAGATGGAACCATCTGATCAAGAGGATACAGCCTTTATGACCCCAACTGGTATATGTTGTTATATTGCTATGCCATTTGGACTAAGGAATGCAGGTGCTACTTATCAAAGGCTAGTCAATATGATGTTCAAGGAAAAAATTGGACACACTATGGAAGTCTATATAGATGACATGGTGGTTAAGTCCAAGAGAGCTGAGGATCACCTTAAAGACATGGAGGAAGCATTCAATATCCTTGATAAATTTAATATGAAACTAAATCCTTCCAAGTGTCATTTTGGTGTTAAAGCAGGTAAATTCTTAGGCTATATGGTGACAAAGAGGGGCATTGAAGCAAGTCCAGAGCAGATTAAGGCCATTGTGAATATCAAATCTCATGCCAATTCCAAGGATGTGCAAAGATTGACAGGCAGGATCGCAGGCTTGAACAGGTTCATATCCAAATCCTCAGAAAAGTGCAAGGAATTCTATGACATCCTGTGGAAGAACAAGAAATTTGAATGGACTGAGAAGTATGAAAGTGCCCTCAAAGCTCTTAAGGATTACGTATCCTCAGCCCCCGCCTTGAGGAAACCAGAAAAGGGGGATATATTATCCTTATACCTAGTAGTATCCTCAAAAGCAGTAAGTGCGGTCCTTGTTAAGGATCATCAAGGTACACAACATCCTGTTTATTATGTAAGTAAGTGTTTACTTGATGCTGAATCCAGGTATTCACACTTAGAGAAACTTATCCTTGCATTAATTATGGCATCTACTAAATTAAGACATTATTTTGAGACTCATGCCATTATTGTTAAGACTAATTTTCCAATTAAGAATGTTCTCAGGAAACCTGAAATGTCAGGAAGGATGGCTAAGTGGGCAGTAAAGCTTAGTGCATATGATATAAGATATGAGCCTAGAACTGCCATTAAATCCCAAGCCTTAGCTGACTTTGTGGCAGATTTCAGTAGTGACTTGCAAAAGGAAGCTGAGTTAGAAGTCCAACAGCTTGAAAAAACTAAGGATCCTTGGATACTCTTCACTGATGGAGCCTCTAATGTAAAAGGAACAGGACTTGGAATACTACTAAAATCTCCACAGGGGGACATAATACCCCACTCCATAGCTTGTGAATTTCAAACTACCAACAATGAGGCTGAGTATGAAGCCTTGATAGCTGGTTTGCAAATTGCCAAGCATATGAGGATCAGGTATCTTGAGGTACATGTGGATTCATTATTGATCACTAATCACTTTAATGGATCCTATGCTGTTAAAGGTGAAAAGCTAATCAAATATTTAGAGATAGTCAAAGAATTGGCACTCTCTTTTGTTTCCTTTAGTTTGACACAGGTACCAAGGGAAGAGAATGCAGAGGCTGATGCATTAGCCAACCTAGGATCATCCTTGAAGATCCCGGAGGATATCAAGATCCCTATTATCCACATCCTGACCCCTGCTATCGAGGATCATGTAGCCATGGAGATAGGAGAGGATTCCGCTATCATCCCTAGTGATGATACTCAATCTCATTCAGGATCATGGATCGATCCAATCATGAGATACATTCAACATTGAGAGATTCCTACAGGAGAAAACCCTAGGGCTTTCAAAATCAAGGTATCTCAATTTACAATATTGAATAATATGTTGTATAAACGATCTCTTGCAGGTCCATATCTAAGATGCATTGAGGATCCTGAAATCCAAGAAGTCCTAAAGGATTTCCATGAAGGAGATTGTGGAAACCACACTGGGGACAGAGCATTGTTCTCAAGGATCCTGAGGACAGGATACTATTGGCCTACTATGAAGAAGGATGCTGTGGAGTATGCCAAGAAATGTGATCCTTGTCAGAGACACAGTAATATCCTTCACCAACCAGCAGAACTTTTGCATCCTATATCCTCTTCTTGGCCATTTATGAGATGGGGAATGGATATAGTTGGTAAGCTTCCTAAAGCACCTGGTGGAAAAGTATTCATGCTTGCTATGATTGATTACTTCTCCAAGTGGATAGAGGCTGAAGCCTTTGCTCAAGTCAGAGAAAAGGAAGTGATATCCTTTATTAAGAGAAACATTATTACTAGATTTGGTATCCTTTCTGAAATTGTTTGTGATAATGGATCCCAATTTATTGGGAGTAGAACTACTAACTTTTGTGACAGCTGGGGGATTAAGATGATAACATCAACACCAGTCCACCCACAAGCTAATGGTCAGGCAAAATCATCCAACAAGATCATCGTCAACAATTTGAAGAAAAAGCTTGGATCCAAGAAAGGAAAATGGGCAGAAGAACTACCTTATGTACTTTGGGCTGATAGGACAACTCCCAAGAATGCTACTGGCCAAACTCCATTTTCTTTAGTATTTGGAACAGAATCAGTGATCCCTACAGAGATGGTGATTCTTACTGCAAGAACAAGCATCCGTGATCCTGAAGAAAATGCTGAAAACTTGGTTCAAGATTTGGATACTATAGAAGAACTCAGGGATTTGGAAAGGATAAGGATGGCCAGTTATCAACAAAGGATGGCTGGAGCTTACAACAAGAATGTCAGGATCAGGAAATTCCAAGTTGGTGATATGGTGTTAAGGAAAGCATTTCAGAATACCACCAATCCTGCTGATGGGAAGTTAGCACCAAAGTGGGAAGGCCCCTACTTGATCGAAGCTGAGGCAGGAAAGGGGGCATATCGATTGCTAACAATGGAAGGTGATTTGCTACCAAGAGCTTAGAACGCTGTCCATTTGAAGAAATACTTCATGTAATAAGGATCCATGATCCTTACCAGACAAGTATCCTTGAAGGTTCCTTACAGGATAGATGATCCTCATTTTGGTAATATTCTAATCTCAAACTATTTCATTCTCTAGTTATCTTATATAAGGGTAAGGATCCTGCATCCTTTATCCTCCTTTCACTTGATTCTGAGTTTTGAAGGTTCAGGTAGCCTTAAAAAAGGATTGAGTATCCGCAGAAGTATCCAGTTATTTGGGCTTGACCCCAGTTATTTGGGCTTGACCACAGATGTTTGGGCTTGACCCCAGTTTGGGCCTGTCCCCAGTTTCGCCAGTAGCGCACGATGATCCTGGTACAGTTCATGGCAATGGGACCAGTACTCGCTTTAGGGGCTGACAATTTCATTGTACTGGCTGTATTCAGGATCCTACGTATAATGGTAGACGTACCATACATCCATTCCTAAGGTTTCTAACGTTTTCACGTTAGCTAAGGTTTTGGCATTTTCATGTCACTAAGTTTGGATAGTCGCCAGTGAGGGCCATACTCCAGTTTGCACACGATCCTTTGGGCTTATCCCCAGTTTTCATTTGGGCTTGTCCCCAGTTATCCTTCGGGCTTGTCCCCAGTATATTGGGCTTGTCCCCAGAATTGTTTGGCTTGTCCCCAGTTACTAACTTTTATCTTATATTGGCTTAGTCCCAAGTTGTATCCTATTTCAGGTTTTTGAAGCTAAATGACCAAAGATCCTTGATCCTTACCTTCTACTAAGGTTTGTCTTTTGGTTATCCTGATTATAAGTGTTAAAGGTTAGGATCCTAACTTGGATTCTCAGGTGTGATCCTTAATTACTTTGATTTTATTTATTATTTACATAAGTAACCCTTATCCATAGACAACTGAACTTATGATCCTTAAACTACACTACTTTTCAGAACTTGTCGACTATAGGATATGTGATCCTTGATCATGTCCTAAACTTTTTGAGGATATTTATTAATTTTTTTCCTCTTTGCTTAATAAATTCAGACAAAATATATATCACAACAATTGAAAAGTAAAGTACTCACAAGGATAACAACACGGGAAATAGCCAAAAAGTTAAGATTTTATTTATTCACAAAACGTTAAACCCTTCAAGGTTGTCAAAATTGCCAACCCACGTTTCTACCAGCAAAACGTGGCCCATCCACATGGGTTGGCAAAGGGTGTCCATTGTTAACGGGTCTTAAGAGTGCAGGAAATAAAGACGGAAGGATAACGAGTGGCTTCATCCCCCAAACAGAGGATCCATCCACCACCCATTATCCTACCTATTGTCCAAGGATCCATGATCCTCAATCCTAGAAACTATTGTCTAAAGTTATTACAGACCAGGATTGTTCAGAAAAACATCATCAAAACAAAAACCATTACCAAACTATAAAAAATGGGCTCCGGCCACGTCTAGAAATATCCATCATCGCCCATTTCAGCAGCCTACACCTTTGCTGCATCACCATCACCTTCACCAGCTCCTCCAGCTCCGGCATCACCCACATGATCCTTAACCCCACTGCTGCCAGCCTCGATTGCTAAGACCTCACTAGCCTCTTCTTCGTCATCCATCTCAACTAACCTAGCCGTCCAACCCTCTATGTCCCAGTTGCCCTTGTCAAAGTCAGGATCCTGAGCTTCTTGGGCCATCTGCAACTTGGTTTTGTACATAGCAATGGAAGCGGAGACTTTAGCATCATTTGTGATTACAATCTTCTCTTGGTCAGCAGTGATGTGAGCTAGGACAAGTTCCCTCTTCACCAGATTGACATCATTTTCGAGGGAGGCAATCCTCTGATCCTTGGCCAGTATGATCTTCCGGAGGTCCAAACACTTTTGCTCAACCTCTTCAATACTCCCTACGTAATCTTGGATTTCAGCAAATTTCTAGAAAAGAAAGGATACAATTCAGGATCCCTTACCCTCAGTATGGAAGGATCATGTACAAGGATCACATTAAAGGATCAGTTATTCTCACCTCAGCAATGTATTCCTCGAACTGATGCTGGATCAGAGGCAGGCCTTCTAGGGTATCAGCAGTCTTCCTTTTCTTTCCGCCCCTTCCCTTAGAAGTGGTTGCCTTGGGGATTATGACGGATGGACTAGCAGCAGGCTTCTTCTTTGAGGATCGGACAGTATCAAGGTCAGTGAAACTGAAACGAGTAGCAGACTTCAATGATTTTCCAGCACCTACACATCCAAAACGGATAAGTATTCTTATTTCATTTTAATTTAAACATTTAGTTATGCACAAAATGGGATACTTACTTGACATTGTAACAGAGCCTGAGGATACTTCTTGAGAATCCTGGGTCTTTGGTTGAAATGATCTTATTGCAGGATCAAGCCTCCGGAAAGCAGCAAGCCTTTCCTTCGTTGCAGGTGTTGTGATAAGGTGTGAAACAGTAATAGCTGCAAAATAGAAACAAAGGGATGTTAGTGATCCTTAGCAGAAACAAGGTTATCCTGTGATCCTTCTCAGGATTCTCTATCCTACCATGAGTGGTCCATTTTCTAGGCAGATCCTTTCCATCAGGGATAGAATCCCTTCTGACAAAGAAGAATCACCGTTTCCAGTTGGTGTCATTCTTAGTGGCTTTGAAGATGGGGTGTTCTTCACCAGGTTTATGTTTGAATAGATATCGATGAGATCCATGGCTCACAAGGTCGTACATTTCTGCTAACTCTGACATTCCCAGATCAATACCTTCTTGCACAATGATTCTTTCAAGGCTATACAAGACCCTCCATATAATTGGCATTGCTTGGATGTAGGAGATGCCGGTGAGAGAGAAGAAAGATTGGGTGAAATCAGGAAAAGGATACAAGTATCCTATCATAAATGGGGTGACCGGAAAAGCTACCCAGGTTTCAGAAACAAAGTCGCTTAGGACGGTGGGATCAAAAGCTTTAAAAACAGTGTTCGCCGGAAAACAATGGCGAATTCTGTCTATCTGTAGGTCAGTAAAGCAACATCGTTCCTTCGCAGAGTCTTCAATGATCCCTTGGGTCTTTAAGGGACTGTCCTTTTTGTGATCCTTAGTCGGTGAAGATCTCAGCATCATCTTGGTCATAATGATGGTGAAGAAGAAGAAACAGAATGAGAAGATGAAGAGAGAAAGGAAAGAGAAGTACCTGATCAAGTCTTCGAATGAGGATTTAAAGGATGAAACGCACGAATTTAAATGCCTCCTAACCCTTATCTCTAACTTCAATTTATAATCATGATTTTGCAGGATAGTCACTTCAGTGACATCAGATTGGCAACGGCTAGTCAGAAAGTAACGGCTATATATCCGTTGGTTTGTTACGGATAAGAACGAGAAAATATAACTCATTTATTTACAAATTACTCCTTATATTTTGGGGGCAATTGTTAGGGGAGGATTTTCCAATGATCAGTGATCCTCAATTACTGTAGGGCTTAGGGATCCTCAATTCTGTTTGAATTTGTGATCCTCAGAGAGTATTGTAGGATCAGGATTCAGGATCATCATGAGGATCCTTACACTAACGATTGTCTGCTTTGAATATGATGTTTTTTTACAGGAGTACGCGTTTGGACTTGGCCTTGGCGATATTTCTGGAGCATATTCCCTTTTATTCCGCACGTGCTTGACTAATATGGACGTTATGGAGTTCGTGGAAGACTTGCATGAAATGCGGATAGTTAGTTAGATTAAATTTTTTCCAAATTTATAAGGGGATAGCGAGCTAAATTAGAACACTTGGCTATTTTTGGCTAAACACACACACTCGTAGCTGCTCTCATCTGCTCTCGACAGTTTGCTTGGCGATTACACACTTTTTTGCACATTACACTCTAGTGATCCTTGTAACAAGCTCGCAATCATCCAAAGTTGTAATACATTTTTGTTTAATCTGAGTTGGTGATCGGTAGTTTCCATCACCCGAGGTTTTTTATGCCGGAGATCAACTCTTGATCAAGGGCTTTTTCCTCGTATAAATCATTGTGTCACTTGTTCATTACATTTCTGAGTGATCCTTAGAATTGTTCATTGATTCAAGCATCACACCTCACAACAGAAAGTTTGGTTGCATTATCTTAGCTTGATTTTTGACCAAAACAGGGAAGATGGGCAGAAGAATTACCCTTTGTTTTATGGGCTGATAGGACTGTTAGGGGTGGATTTGTAAATGATCAGTGATCCTCATTTTCTGTTGGGTTTAGTGATCCTCAATTCTGTCTGAAGTAGTGATCCTCAGAAGTGTTGCAGGATCAGGATCATGGATCATTATAAGGATCCTTGTACTAACGATTGTCTATCTTGAATTCGAAATTGTTTTGCAGGAGTATCAACTTGGACTTGGCGATATTCCTGGAGCATATTCTATGTTTATTTCCGCACGTGCTTGGCCAAAAGTGGACGTTATGGAGTCGTGGAGGACTTGCACCATTTGCGGAATGTTAGTTAGAGTAGATATTTTCCATTTTTAAAGGGGTAGCGAGCTAATTAGAAAACACTTGGCTATTTTTGGCTACACACACACTCGTACAACTGCTCTCACCAGCTCTCGTTAACTCACTTGGCAATTACACACTTTTGTGCACAATACACTATAGTGATCCTTGTTCTTAGCTCGCTATCATCCGAAGTTGTATTACATTTCTTGTTTAATTTGAGTTGGTGATCGGTAGTTTCCATCACCCGAGGTTTTTTATGCCGGAGATCATTCATTGATCAAGGGCTTTTTCCTCGTATAAATCTTCGTGTCATTTGTTCATTACATTTCATAGTGATCCTTATTGTTGTTCATCAATTCAAGCATCATACCTCACAACAGAAAGTTTGGTTGCATTATCATTGCTTGATTTTTGACCAAAACAGTTTGGCGCCCACCGTGGGGCAATTGGTGCTTCATTCCTAAGAAGATTCGTATTTTCGTGTTCATTTCGGTTCATAACAACCAGGCAGATGGCTTCTTCAGCAAAGAACACTTCAAACTTGATGCCGTCATTTAGTTCTTCACAAGGCGTTCCTCCTTTGCCTCCACCACCTTCTGGATCCCAGAAGAATGCTGAGAATGCTGCGAAGAAACCAACCCCCATTTTCCAAAAACCACCAACTTCTTCTATTTCAACTAATCCTACTACTAATGATCTTTACACTCTGATTTTGCAGATGAGGAACCATGTAGGACCGGTTTTGACACCGTTCAATTGCGTAACGAACGTTCGACGTGCGGAATCCGTGAACGTGCGTGACCAAACACACAATAACGTACTAGAACCGTGAATCTATTGAAAGATATGACGTGTACGATACAAGAATCACGTAGAGAGTACTTTCTCTCTCTAGACTTTCTCTCTCTAGACTTGAATCTCCTAAATCACCAAATGAGCAAAAGTCTTACAACTTATGTCATAACTCTCCTATTTATATCCCTTGGAATTAATGAGACTTCTCATTAATTACCAAAACGCCACCTTGCTAACTCTATCTAAATATTACAATATAAAGCTTGATTTCTTCGGTTTCTCGCTACGGCTCGGATTGACGAAGGCGATAGACATTAATACATCAACAAACTCCCCCTTGGATATTGCCGCAGTCAATCCGTATTTAAACTCGTAGCGACTTGTCTTTCTCTTTTTCGAACAGAATCCCCGTGGATCTGTTTTCAAGCTTTAGTTGCTCCCCTCCTTGGTAGTCTCTTTCTTCAGGCTCCCCCTTTCGTCAAGCTTCCGTGCTTTTAGGATCGACGCCTGGCTTTCTGTAGCAACAGAATCAGAAACCTACACATCTCAACCTCTCGTAAGATAAAATAATTTTGACTCTAAAAGAATTCACTCAAAATTCTCAAACATATAACACACGATATTGTGATTCAAATTAATGAATCATCTAAACATTTGAGGATTATCTTCCAACTTCTCATCATCTTAACCAAACCAATTGTTCATCTTGTTTAGCCTTTGAGATTTTGAATATCAGTTTTCCAACCTCAGTTGTCGAAAATCTTTTTGAATTTTTCAAAAATTTTATGCTAAAACACTCTGAAAATCTTTTTGGATTTTTGTTTTTGAATGAAATGCAATAAACAAATTTATACAAACAATATTTTTGTGAGTTTGTTAAGGGATCATATCAGCTGCCGACAAGATACAAGTACCGTTAAGCTGAATTACATTACCAATATTAAACAATTTGCATTGATTGCCGATATACTGATTGTTTTGGTCAAAAATCACACAAGGATAATGCAACCAAATCTGATTTTGTGAGGAATGATGCTTGGTTAATTGTATGAACAACAAGTATATGAAATCAACGATGAACACCGAGATTTATACGAGGAAAAAGCCCTTGATCTTTAGAAGATCTCCGGCATAAAAAACCTCGGGTGATGGAAACTACCGATCACCAACTATATTGCAAAAACAGCAGTGATCCTTGTACAACTTCGGAAGAAAACAAGCTCAATACAATGAATTTCTAGTGTAAGTGTGTGTTTTTGCTAAGTGTTTGCAGAGAATCCGTGTTTTGTGTGTAATTTCAGTGGTGTGCACGACTTATGCCTTCATTGAGCTATTTTCCCCTTAAAAAGATAAGAAATAAACAACTAACTAACTTCCCGAAAAAGGTGGAAGTCACCCATGACCACCACTAACGGTTATCTCCTCAATATGCACGTGCCTAAAAGCATATTCCACGAGATTCCAGCAGAGAAGTGGTCCACTACGTCCATTACCTGCATTTACACATTAAAAACGTGCAAAACATAAGTTCTGTTAAAGATCCTGATCCTCAGACTCGTGATCCTCAGACGCGTGATCCTCAGACTTGTGATCCTCAGACTCTGGATCCTCAGACTGTCTGCATCATCCATTAAGGATCCGTGATCCATGCCCAGACTCATGATAGATGATCCTTAGCATAAAATTCATGCCCTAACAATTTCCCCCAATATGGCAGTTGTGATAAGGATTCACAGCTGTCATATTTCCGTCAGAAGCGGACTAGACGTTGCTGCTGGTAACTAGTTGTTACACTGCCTGTCGTCACTGATAAGACCTGCTATAATGATCATTGCAAAATATAGAGTTAGAGATAACTCCTCAAGTGCCTTTACAGATCAGAAGATCCTTCCGTTCGTGGAAAATGAATCCTTCTACACAGTTTGCTATTAACCTCCCTGCACTTTAATTTCTGCATAGACACTTTAACTGTTAGATAGCCTTATCCGGCCTGGGTGGATGGTCCACGGTTTTGCTGGTGAAATCCAAGCCAGATGATTTGATACATAATGAATGGGTAATAACATTAAACTTTTTTAGCTACATCTATTGTTGTTTCTTCCCTTTTTATTTTTCATGTATGCTTTCTATTTTCAAAAATATCATCACCAAACAACTGGAAAGTTATTGAAAATCTGATGATAATGTTACACTTTTAACAGAAAACTTGAAGTGTCCATATAAATGTGGATCAATGATCCTTAACCAAAAAGGATAAGAGACAACTTACAGCTTCGAAAAAGTTAGAATATAACATACCAGAGAATCCAAGTTAGGATTCTATATCCTTGTAAATTATTGCTGAATAACCAAACTATGAAAAGTAAAGCTTCTAGGATCAAGGGTCCTTATCGTCAGAACTTGTATAACTTTAGACAGTAGTTTCTAGGGTGAAGAATCATGGATCCTTGAACAATAGGCAGGATAATGGGTGGTGGATGGATCCTCTGTTTGGGGGATGAAGCCACTCGTTATCCTTCAGTCTTTTATTTTCTGCACTACAAAGACCCGTAAACAATGGACACCCTTTGCCAACCCATGTGGACGGGCCACGTTTTGCTGGTAGAAACGTGGGTTGGCAATTTTGACAACCTTAAAAGGTTTAATGTTTTGTGAATAAAATAACTTTAACTTTTTGGCTATCTCCCGTGTTGCTATCCTTATGTATCCTTTAGTTTTCAATTGTTGTGATATACATTTGTTTGAATAAGAAAAGTTAAACAAATTAAGTTTAAGAATTTTAGGATATGATCCAGGATCAAATATCCTATAGTTGAAAAGTTCCAAAAAGTAGTATATTTTAAGGATCATAAGTTCAGTTGTCAAAGTATAAGGGCTATTCAAATGAATAATGAATAAAATCAAAATAGTTAAGGATCATACCTGAGAATCCAAGTTAGGATCCTAACCTTTATCATTATAAACAGGATAACCATAAGACAAACCTTAATGGAAGGTAAGGATCAAGGATCCTTGGTCGTTTGTCTCCAAAAACCTGAAATAGGATACAACTTGGGACTAAGCCAATATAAGATAAGAGTTAGTAACTGGGGACAAGCCCAACAAACTGGGGACAAGCCCAAATAAACGGATGTAAACTGGGGTCAAGCCCATATAAACGGATGTAAACTGGGGTCAAGCCCATATAGACGGATGTAAACTGGAGTATGGCCCTCACTGGCGACTATCCAAACTTAGTGACATGAAAATGCCAAAACCTTAGCTAACGTGAAAACGTTAGAAACCTTAGGAACGGATGTATGGTACGTCTACCATTATACGTAGGATCCTAGGCATAGCCAGTACAATGGAATTATCAGCCCCTAAAACGAGTACTGGTCCCACTGCCTTGAACTATACCAGGATCATCGTGCGCTACAGGCGGAACTGGGGACAAGCCCAAAACTTTGGAGAGTTGGCCAACCACTTTGATCTTCTATAAAATGATAACAACTCTGCAAAAGCTTAGACTTTGTGAAAATAGATGTTAACTGATTAACATCTTTAACTTATGATAAGTAATAAGTATAAAATGAATGAAAATGAAAGTAATGTGTTACCAAATGTAGAATCATGTATCCTTTGAGGATCCTGGATCCTTAATCAGAATACCGGTATCGCTGAGGATCCCTGATCCTTCTTACTTAAAGTATTTTTTGAGATGAACAGCATTCCAAGCTCTTGGTAGGAGATCATCATCCATTGTTAACAAGTGATATGCCCCCTTTCCTGATTCAGCTTCAATTAGATAGGGGTCTTCCCACTTTGGTGCTAGCTTGCCATCAGAAGGATTTGTAGTGTTCTGGAATGCTTTTCTTAGCACAAAATCACCAACTTGAAATCTTCTAATCCTGACATTCTTGTTGTATGCTCCAGCCATTCCTTGTTGATAACTGGCCATTTCCTTTTTTCTGACTTTGAGCAAAAGCTTCTTCTTAGGATGCAGATGTTATGTTGGTTGGTGTAGAATAGTACTGTGTCTTTGACAAGCATCACACTTCTTTGCATAATCCACAACATCCTTCTTCGTGGTAGGCCTATAGTATGTTGTTCTAAGAATCCTTGAGAATAGTGCTCTGCCCCCAGTGTGGTTTCCACAGTCTCCTTGACTTTGAAAGCTTTAGGATTTTGTCCTGTAGGGATCTCTCCATGTTGTATATATCTTAGGATTGGAAGGATCCAGTATCCTGAATTCGACTGTGCAGGATCACCAGGTATGATTGCAGAATCCTCCACTATCTCCATGGCTACGTGATCCTCAATTGCAGGAGTTAAAACATGGGTGATGAGTATTTTTCACATCTTCTGGCATCTTTAGGAATGATCCAAGGTTAGTTAAAGCATCAGCTTCTGCATTTTCTTCCCTGGGTACCTGTGATAGACTGAAAAAAAGCAAAAGAATCTGCCAGTTTCCTGACTCATGATTAGTGGTTTGGAATTCACATGCTATGGATTGGGGTATAATGTCCCCCTGTGGCGATTTTAGTAGTGTGCTTTGTCCAGTTCCTTTAACATTTGAAGCTCCATCCGTGAAGAGTGTCCAAGGATCCTTGGTCTTCTCAAGTTGTTGAACTTCTAATTCAGCTTCCCTTTGTAGATCACTACTGAAATCAGCCACAAAGTCAGCTAAAGCTTCGGACTTGATGACAGTCCTAGGTTCATACTTAATGTCATATGCATTAAGCTTGACTATCCACTTTGCCATTTCAATTTTCCTGAGAACATTCTTGATAGAAAGGTTAGTTTTCACAATAATGGTGTGAGCTTCTAAATAATGTCTATGTTTAGCAAAAGCCATAATTAAATCAAGAATTAATTTCTCTAAATGAGAATACCTGGCCTCAGCATCAAGTAGAATTTTACTTACATAGTATACCGGATGTTGAGAGCCTTCATGATCCTTGATGTGTGCTAAACTGACTATAAAAACAACCTAAATTAGACTCTCTAAACTAGACACTATAAGCTTTAAATTTATAAACTAAGACTCTCTAACCTAAACCACACAACCGGCAAGTGTACCGGTCAATGTAGTATAACCTAGCAAGTCCGAGTATCGAACCCAAAGACTCTATGTATTACGTAAACTAGACTCTAATAGACACTGACTGACGCGACTTAAACTTGTTTGATTGTTTTGGGGGGGGGGGGGTTACTGAAAAGCTAAGGAAATCTATATTAACTAAATTAATTAACTAGACTTAGACTAAGACACGAACGGAAACTGAGGTTTGTATTCAGATGAGATTAAGGACTACCTAGACTCGAATCCAGTTTGAATGGGAATGGACTTCTAATGGTATTATTGTTGTATGGAGCCGGGATCTTAAGATACTAAACCTTAAGGTATTTCAATGCTAAGACTTCCCGACCCTTCTCAGGAAGAAACCTAGGAAACCCTACAAGGCTGTTGTGATTACCGACTGTTAGACTTCCTCTCAGTCCTCTAACGATTCTAAAAGTGCCCTAATATGACTATCTACCTCTCAGCGCGATAATCTAAGGCAATTCTAGGTTCTAACTTGGTTTACTAGACACGGATGCAAGTAGGGAACTAAGATCGACTTCTCTCAAAACCTATCTTAGATATATATTGCACAGCGACCTAATAACTAACTCGAGCCTCTCAGCGACAAGTTAAGCAGAACACTTGATTTTATTAAACTACCGAATGTTACTTCTAAGGTTACTTACATGATTTTCACCCTAAAGGATCAAAGGTTTATTATGTGATATAGACACTCACCAAAACCTAAAACCCTAGCTCGATTCTATTCCGTGATAAAGACCGTCACCAAGATTCAAGCGAAGCAATAAACAGTAGTAAAACAATCGTCAAGCATGCATATACACCAAATCAGAAATCCTAAAACACTTTACTTTCAGAAATCAATCCATACACAAACAATAAAAACCATTAAGAATCCAAACTTTAATCAAACATTCATCTCGTCTAGGTAGTATCTAGGGTTTAGCCAAGAAACATATTGTCTAACAAAAACAAATCAAATTCAAAACAAGAATTCATGGCAAAAGATTGAAAGCACGAAATTAAAGAAAACCGGGAGATAAAACCCGAACAATCTTCACTCCCACGCTTCCTAGCTTCAACCGTATGATTCCCGCAAGCAAAAGATCTTCGTAATGCTTGAAAACAGCTCCAGACGTCGCCTAGGGTTGTGTTCGTTCGTAACCTCCCTCTAATGATCCTTAAAAATTGATTATATAACAAACCCTAGCCACAAAACAAAAATTCACGATCTGCTTACCCGTAGCGTAGCGCTACAGGTCCTTCATCTACGCTAGCGCTACGCGAGCGCCTACAAAGTCAGCAATTTCATGTTTTAATGCTAGCGTAGCGCGACTGATGTGCCTTTCACCCTAGCGCTACGCGACTGGCCAATTTTCCACAGAATGTTATCTCCGAAATCCAGCTCTAACATCTCAAAATTCCTCAAAATAATTCTAACTCTTTTCAAATCATTCCAAGACATACACATTCAGCATCAAGCTCGTTTTCACTCAATTTTCAGCCAATTATCATATCAAGACCTGGAAAACTGAACTTTGATCAATAGTACGCAATTCAAAACAAAACTAAACTAAAAAATAACGAAAGAACGTACAAACTATACACGATATAAGTATGTATTTTGCAATACATCAAACATCCCCACACTTACACTTTTTTCGTCCCCGAAAAAGAATTGTGCAACGGAATCAGAGATAAATCATCACTTGGGTCAAAAATTATTTATATCTTATTAAAACCAAGACTTGCGTTAGCTGCGATTGCGAATATACTGATCCTCTTAAACCCGAATCTAATCCTAAGCCCTTATCATGTGAATTTAATTTAAGTGCGGTCAATCCACCTAAGGTCTCACACTAGAATTTACGGTCCATCTACTCCCACCTCAAGCTTATAGGACTAAAAGAACGATCACTGGATCAATTCCTAACCGTTTTATATCAAAACCAAGAGAGTAAACAATCAACTTTTTTTTTTCCATTTTTTTTTCTTTTTCTTGCTTGCTTTTTCTCTTTCTTTTTTTTCAATTTTTTTTTTTCATTCAAATTCGTGAGACTAGACGATGCTTTCCCTTAACCCAGCGGTATTCTGACTGTAGAGTCGCTATCCCCAATCACAGATTACATAAGTTTCGGTACTTTTATTCGGCAAATCGATTTCACACATCCCAGAGGCAAACCGGCTGTAGAGTCGCTATCCCCAACTCAGAATACGTAGGCCTGTGTTACTTTCATTTAGTTTCTAGCTCACTTTTATTCTATTTTTTTTCCTTTCGCATGATTACAAACTCTAACAGTTTTAACTTATAACGGTGCCCCTTATACTTTTATCGACAGTTTTGATTTCCCATATTTCCCAGGCGAAAACCCACTAGCGGACCGACAATTTAAGGTATATTAGATCAAAGGGACTTAAAACTAAACCCGGGCCTATCCACATATCCCAAACTAGACGCAGGCTCGATTTATTATCATCTCATATTATTATTATTCAAACCAAGCAACAAATCACCTTTTCTATCATTTTCCGTTTTAATTGCAAACTTCTTTTTATTCGAAAGACATTTTCTGATTTTTCAATTTTTTTTTTCAATTTTTTCAAATTTTTAATTTTTTTGTGTTTTTCATATTTATGACTCAACTATTTACAAGTATCTCATCCCCACACTTAGAGATTGCATTGTCCCTAATGCAAGAACGAAAATACGACTCAACACTACCTAAGAATAGAAACTGCAAACGAAAAAAATAAAAATACAACAACAACAAAAAGGGAAACGACTTAGCTGGTTAGGACAAAAGTCAGTGCCAGCCGTGCGAATCTTGAATCCCCCGAACGATCGTATAGCATTCCATTCGCGATCGTTCTAATCTGCTTGAGTTTATCAAAAATGGCAAGTCCAGAATCACCCGAATGGCAATTGGGTACGGGTGGTACAATCCAAAACCTGCACAATCAACGAAAAACAAAACCCAACGTAGTACCGACTCTAAAAACGACTCAAAAACTACTATTTTAGACTCATGGTACACAATAAAAGACTCAAAATACAAACTCTACAAGCGAATATCAACTTCTTACAAACTTACGGAGGATCATGGAAGCGCAGCTCACCCCCAAACATTGCCCTCACCTTACGGGCCGTAGCACTATCATTCCTAAAACTGCCCGCATCACTCCTAACTTTTTCATATTCTCTCAACTCATCATCTGGTGGTTTGAATCTAAAAGTATCATCTCCATACTTATCCCCACACTGAGCCCTACTCAGTGTCTCAATCCTAGACTCTAAACTCACCACCCTCTCTTCTAATTCTACCAACTTCCTATCCGGAGGATCCCCACACTTAAATCCTTTCACCTTTTCTACACTCGCATCCCTCACATCTTTCTCTTCATTCTCACACTCTCCCACTACCGAGATTGCTTCCACTTTACCACTCGAACCTCTCGAATTCATAACGTTAAACACTACCGCTTCCTCGCCCGCTCTAAGTGTGATAGTGCCTAAAGAGACATCTATTAAAGCTTTAGCGGTGTTCAAAAATGGACGACCTAAAATTAGCGGTATGTTTTCATCGGCTTCCATGTCTAGAATAACGAAATCGGCCGGAAAAACAAACTTATCTACCTTCACAAGCAAATTCTCAACTATTCCCCTCGGGTACTTAACGGACCGATCGGCTAAAGATAGTGTCATTCGGGTAGGTGCAAGCTCTCCTAGGTCTAGCTTCTCATAAAGAGAAAAGGGCATCAAATTGATACTAGCTCCTAAGTCGGCTAATGCTCGAGTGTTGGTATTACTACCGAATAGACACGGAATAGTGAAAATACCCGGATCAGTAAGCTTTTCAGGAAGCTTATTTGAGACAATGGCCGAACACCCTCCATGCAATGGAACGTTCGACAACTCACCTAATTTCTCCTTATTCCTAAGAAGGTCCTTCAAGAATTTTGCATACTTAGGCATGGACTGGAGTGCCTCTATAAACGGAAGATTAATCTTCAACTGCTTGAAGATATCTAAGAACTGCCCGTATTCCTTTGAATATTTTTTATTCTTAAGACGTGAAGGAAACGGAGCATACGCATGGTTTACATAAGGTGACGGCCTAACAACTACGGGAGGTTTCTCAGCTTTCTTCTCAACTTGAGACTCACCGGGCTGTGCGGTACTTGCTGGGCGCAGCCTCTTTTGCACTTTGCCAGGAGCCTCCATCTCTATCACTTCATCTATCACATCACCATCCTCATCAACCTCTCTTTCCTCTACAACTCTCGGGTCTCCTACGGTCTTACCACTACGAGTAGTAATGGCATTTACTTGGGCATTAGGGTTTTGTTGGGTGTTACCCGCAAATTTACCGGGTAATCTCTCCTCTAACTTCTTAGCAATATCACCTACAACCCTAGCAAGGTCCTGGACCGCAGCTTGGTGATTCCTAAGCATGAGATCATGTTCACTAAGTTTCTGTTGGGTACTTTGATCTCTAGCAACTAGCTGGCTCATCATAGCCTCCATTCTTTCCATGCTACCCCCTACATCGAAACTTGAACTTTGACCTATTTGACCTTGGCTACTCGACCCCCCATTCTGAACCTGCCCATTCGAACTTCCATTAAAAAGTGAACCTAGACCCCTATTTGGATTTTGAGCTATTTGCAAACTAGGAGGTCCACTTGAGCGAAAATTGCTATTATTATTAAAATTATTATTATTATTATTAGACCGCCAACCCGAACCTACATTATTATTACCCCCAAAACTGCTAGGTTGACCTCTACCGAACCCTCCTCCTAAGTAATCACACTTCTCCTCACCAACTAGTAAAGGGCACGCACTCGTGTCATGACCACCTCGACACAACTCACACTTATCAATCTTAGTTCTAATCTCCTTAAGTTGCCTATCCATATTTTCCAAAACAGAGGCCAAACTAGGGTCCATAGTGACATGGTTCACCCCATGGGCGGGTGCACTAGTAGTGGTATTAGAATTACCACTTTGATACCTCTGTTCGGATCTTGATTGGGATTGAGACTGAGCAAATGCCTCAAAACGCTCTAGACACTCAGGAACTGTAAGTATACCCATCATATGCCCCCCCGCATTCGTATCAAACCTATCCCTAGTTTCTTGGGTGAGTCCATTGTAGAACTTCTCACATAAGGCCCAATCGGAAAGACCGTGTTGGGAGCAACGAGCACAAAGGTTTTGGAACCTTTCCCAAGCAAGGTAGTAAGGCTCGTCGGGCCCCATGCGGAAGGAGTGAATCTCGTCTCTAAGCCGTGAAGCCTTGGCGGGCGGGAAATACTTATTCAGAAAGGCTTGACGAAGCCCCGTCCAGGTGGTAAAAGTACCGGTCGGTTGTGAGTCCAACCAAGTAGCCGCACGGTCGGCTAAAGAAAATGGGAAAAGCTGTAGGTATGTAGCATCGTTGGGTGCACCGCTAAGGCTAAAAGTAGCTAACATCCTAGAGAAACGGTTAATGTGGGCCGGGGCGTCCTCATCGTCTCGGCCATGGAATTGGATACTATTGGTGATGGCCTGCATGGCATAAGATGGGATCTGCCATGAATTGTCATTAACTATGGGTGGGACGGTGATGGGTGAAGCTAGGCCGGTGAAATTCTGAGTGGCCTGCTGATGAACGGTTTGCCTAGGGTTAGCCATATTTTCTAAAGTTTCTAGATTACTAGAGGTACTAGAAGTAGGGCTATTGGGTGGAGAAACCTTAGGTGAATGGTTAGGCGAAGGTGGTGGGACGGAAAGTGGGAAATCTGGGAAGGAAAAGGATGAAGAACTAACCTCTGGGCCTTCGCCCAGTTGAGAAGACGATTGCTTAACTGGTGGTGGTGGTCCGTGCGAGCGCAGATGTGGCATCCACTACTAGCAAAAAACCTGAACACAAGAAAAGCAAACACTAGTTACCGAAACACAAGAGAAGACAAAGACTCAACAAAACAAAGAAAACACGTAGCACGTATTTGTCAATTAGGTCTATCAAAGCTAATAAACGCAATTGCCAAGAGTCCCCGGCAGCGGCGCCAAAAACTTGATGTGTGCTAAACTGACTATAAAAACAACCTAAATTAGACTCTCTAAACTAGACACTATAAGCTTTAAATTTATAAACTAAGACTCTCTAACCTAAACCACACAACCGGCAAGTGTACCGGTCAATGTAGTATAACCTAGCAAGTCCGAGTATCGAACCCAAAGACTCTATGTATTACGTAAACTAGACTCTAATAGACACTGACTGACGCGACTTAAACTTGTTTGATTGTTTTGGGGGGGGGGTTACTGAAAAGCTAAGGAAATCTATATTAACTAAATTAATTAACTAGACTTAGACTAAGACACGAACGGAAACTGAGGTTTGTATTCAGATGAGATTAAGGACTACCTAGACTCGAATCCAGTTTGAATGGGAATGGACTTCTAATGGTATTATTGTTGTATGGAGCCGGGATCTTAAGATACTAAACCTTAAGGTATTTCAATGCTAAGACTTCCCGACCCTTCTCAGGAAGAAACCTAGGAAACCCTACAAGGCTGTTGTGATTACCGACTGTTAGACTTCCTCTCAGTCCTCTAACGATTCTAAAAGTGCCCTAATATGACTATCTACCTCTCAGCGCGATAATCTAAGGCAATTCTAGGTTCTAACTTGGTTTACTAGACACGGATGCAAGTAGGGAACTAAGATCGACTTCTCTCAAAACCTATCTTAGATATATATTGCACAGCGACCTAATAACTAACTCGAGCCTCTCAGCGACAAGTTAAGCAGAACACTTGATTTTATTAAACTACCGAATGTTACTTCTAAGGTTACTTACATGATTTTCACCCTAAAGGATCAAAGGTTTATTATGTGATATAGACACTCACCAAAACCTAAAACCCTAGCTCGATTCTATTCCGTGATAAAGACCGTCACCAAGATTCAAGCGAAGCAATAAACAGTAGTAAAACAATCGTCAAGCATGCATATACACCAAATCAGAAATCCTAAAACACTTTACTTTCAGAAATCAATCCATACACAAACAATAAAAACCATTAAGAATCCAAACTTTAATCAAACATTCATCTCGTCTAGGTAGTATCTAGGGTTTAGCCAAGAAACATATTGTCTAACAAAAACAAATCAAATTCAAAACAAGAATTCATGGCAAAAGATTGAAAGCACGAAATTAAAGAAAACCGGGAGATAAAACCCGAACAATCTTCACTCCCACGCTTCCTAGCTTCAACCGTATGATTCCCGCAAGCAAAAGATCTTCGTAATGCTTGAAAACAGCTCCAGACGTCGCCTAGGGTTGTGTTCGTTCGTAACCTCCCTCTAATGATCCTTAAAAATTGATTATATAACAAACCCTAGCCACAAAACAAAAATTCACGATCTGCTTACCCGTAGCGTAGCGCTACAGGTCCTTCATCTACGCTAGCGCTACGCGAGCGCCTACAAAGTCAGCAATTTCATGTTTTAATGCTAGCGTAGCGCGACTGATGTGCCTTTCACCCTAGCGCTACGCGACTGGCCAATTTTCCACAGAATGTTATCTCCGAAATCCAGCTCTAACATCTCAAAATTCCTCAAAATAATTCTAACTCTTTTCAAATCATTCCAAGACATACACATTCAGCATCAAGCTCGTTTTCACTCAATTTTCAGCCAATTATCATATCAAGACCTGGAAAACTGAACTTTGATCAATAGTACGCAATTCAAAACAAAACTAAACTAAAAAATAACGAAAGAACGTATAAACTATACACGATATAAGTATGTATTTTGCAATACATCAATCCTTAACTAGGATCACACTTACTGCTTTAGCTGAAATAGCTAAGTATAAGGATAACGATTCTCCATTTTCTGGTTTCATCAGGGCTGGTGCTGAGGATAGATAATCCTTAAGAACCTTAAGTGCAGCTTCATGCTTATCAGTCCACTCAAACTTGCCTTGAGCAATTTGTCTACCTCTTCTTGGATAATGGCATTCCTTTCAAGTGCAAACTTTCTCCTGTCATATCTTCATGTTTCCAAGCGAATGTAGATTTTCTTCTTTCCAAGAAGGATACTAAATCCTGCTCAATACTGTCTAGGATCCCGGATCCTATAAAAATTTTGGATTCAGGATCCTCTGGGTTCAACATAATATCCTTGACGTCTTGCTCTCTTGCCTCCATGATGTCTTGCTCCTTGGAGGCTGGCTTCATTGAAGAAGTGTAACAGTTCTTTGCCTCCTGCTAACCACTTTCTATCTTCACCATATCTCATAGAGTTAGGAGCTTGACACATTGATGATATGTTGAGGGGGACAGCCTTCATATCGTGTATCCATGGCCTGTCAAAGATAACATTACAGCAAGACAAACAATCAATAACATAGATTTTTTAACATAATTCACTCCCTCTATATAGATAGGAAGTTTGGTGTTCCCCAATGTAATCTTTGTCTCTCCACTGAATCCCACAAGGACAGATGATCTTTGGACAATATCGGATTCAAGGATGTCCATTCTATTGAGGACATCCAACTGGATTATGTTCACTGAGCTTTTCCCATCAATGAGAATCCTGCGAACAAAATGGTTAGATATAAATAATGTAATAACTACACCGTCGTGATGAGGATCCTGAATGTCCGCACAGTTATCCTCATCATATGATATTACTTTCTGTTGGGTAAGGATGGAGGTCCGAACAAGTTTGCCCCCATTCTCCATCTTTGTTTCCTTTGCACTTCTCTTAGCTGCTGAGAACCTCCGGAGATGAAATGGATGATTTGAGCATCGGATGGTGGAGGAGGAGCTTTTTCAGGAACTTTCTCAGGATACTTGATCCTTGACTTTTTCCTTCCGAGCAATTCCTTCAAGTATCCTTTGCTCAAAAGATAACCTATCTCCTTCCTTAATGCTATGCACTCATCTGTGAGATGACCAGAATCCCCATGGTAAGCACACCATTTCGATTCGTCTTTGGTGGTAGGCGGTTTGTCATTCTTCCTTGGCCACCTAACCTTGTCACCTAAACTCTGCATAGAAAGGATTAGTTCATTATTATCAGCAGAAAAACAATATTCAGAAATAGGAGGATAATCCTGATCATCTTCCTCTTGTTCCACATCATGCACACTCTGGTTGTCATGCTTGGAGTATTGCTTGGATCAGTTATCCTTGAGATAGGATCCTTATTTGTCTTGCTTTGAGGATCCTGACAATCTCTCGTGGATCCTTTTGTCATCCTCTAAACGGATGAACCTAAGGGCCCTGTTTCTTTCCTCATCTAAGTTCCTGCAAGGTGTCATAACAAGATCATCATAGAACTGAGAATCCTTAAGTAAACCCAGTTTAAAAGCTTCAATAGCAGTAGCAATGTCTAAGTTAGGGATTTCTAAGGATTCTCTACTAAATTTAGTTATGTAATCCCTTAATGATTCATTATGACCTTGGGTGATCCTATATAAGTCACTAGTTAATTGTTCAAATCTCCTACTGCATGAGAATTGGCTATTAAACAAATTAACTAGATTAGCAAATGAAGTAATAGAGTAAGGAGGAAGACTTAGCAGCCATTTTAACGATGATCCGGTAAGTGTGGATCCAAAGCCCTTGCACAAGCAACCAAATTTGGTGTCTGAAACCTCTTCAGTATCTCTGCATTTTAAGTAGGTGGTGCAAAACGAGATATCTTGTGGCTTTCATCAGGAATTTCAGGAATGGGCTTAACCACTCCTGGAACGTTGGATATTATATCTCTAAGTTTCTGCAATTCCTTAGCCATAGCTTGGTTGATACCTGTATCCTGCACAAAGCCATGGTTAGCATTGCAAAAACTATTCAAAGTGTTACCTCTTGAATGATTCAAGTTTGGAATTCCAGATGTGAATCCATGTTGGCGGGATTCTGGCATAACCGAGGGACCAGAGGAAGCAATGGTCTGCATCGGTATGAAGTCTCCTAGATAAACATCTGAACTTCCGGGTTGCACACTCCTTAAGTATCCTTGATCCTGGGAGATGTTGGATCCTTGAAGTGCTGTGAATGTAGGTCTTGGAGGATAATCCATGGATCCGGAGACCTGAGATGAAGATCCTTGAACCTGGAAGGAGGAACCTTGAACCTGAGAGGATCCTTGAACTTGAGAGGATCCTTGAACCTGAGAGGATCCTTGAACCTGGGAGGAGGATCCCTGAACCTGAGAGGATCCTTGAACCTAGGAGGAGGATCCCTGAACTTGAGAGGATCCTTGAACCTGAGAGGATCCTTGAACCTGGGAGGATCCTTGAACCTGAGAGGAGGATCCCTGAATTGGCTGCGTCCCCATGCATCCTCCTAAACTGGTGAAGAATCCCTGATGCTGAAATGAGGATCCTGAAGGCTGGAAAGAGGATCCTCGAGCCTGAGACATTACCGATGATCCAGAACGCATTCCTATTGATGCACCCTGGTATTGGACATCTAGAGCTGCAAAGTGCTGGGAAGTTATGACTGGAGTGTCGAAATTCAGCGACCTCGACATCAAAGGGGAGTGATCCTCTGTTGATTTTATCAATTTCGCGAAGGATCCTGCCATTAGTTTTGACCTGCTGCTGCATGTGATCCTCCATCTGCACAATCAAAGCATAAAAATTACTGTTAGTAAGTGTAGAGGAAGAAACAATAGTTGGTTTTGTGAAAACGGGGGTTGTCTTCTTCAGAGAATTCTTAGCATTCTTCTGGAATGCAAGGGGGAGATGATGCAAAGGCGGAATTGTTTTGGTCAAAAATCACACAAGCATAATGCAACCAAATCTGATTTTGTGAGGTATGATGCTTGGTTAATTGTATGAACGACAAGTATATGAAATCAACGATGAACACCGAGATTTATACGAGGAAAAAGCCCTTGATCTTTAGAAGATCTCCGGCATAAAAAACCTCGGGTGATGGAAACTACCGATCACCAACTATATTGCAAAAACAGCAGTGATCCTTGTACAACTTCGGAAGAAAACAAGCTCAATACAATGAATTTCTAGTGTAAGTGTGTGTTTTTGCTAATTGTTTGCAGAGAATTCGTGTGTTGTGTGTTGTTTGTGTGGTGTGTACGAATTGTGCCTCTAATGAGCTTGTTTCCCCTTAAAAAGATAAGGAAAAATCAACTAACTAACTTCCCGAAAAAGGTGGAAGTCACCCATGACCACCACTAACGGTTATTTCTTCAATATGCACGTGCCTAAAAGCATATTCCACGAGATTCCAGCAAAGAAGTGGTCCACTACGTCCATTACCTACATTTACACATTAAAAACGTGCAAAACATAAGTTCTGTTAAGGATCCTGGATCCTCAGACTCGTGATCCTCAGACTCGTGATCCTCAGACTCTGGATCCTCAGACTCTCTGCATCAGCCATTAAGCATCCGTGATCCATGCCTAGTCTCAGGATAGATGATCCTTAGCATAAAATTCATGTCCTAACAATTGCCCCCAATATGGCAGTTGTGATAAGGATTCACAGCTGTCATATTTCCATCAGAAGCGGACTAGCCGTTGCTGCTGGTAACTAGTTGTTACACTGCCTGTCGTCACTGATAAGACCTGCTATAATCATCATTGCAGAATATAGAGTTAGAGATAACTCCTCAAGTGCCTTTACAGATCAGAAGATCCTTCCGTTCGTGGAGAATGAATCCTTCTACACAGTTTGCTATTAACCTTCCTGCACTTTAATTTCTGCATAGACACTTTGACTGTTAGATAGCCTTATCCGGCCTGGGTGGATGGTCCACGATTTTGCTGGTGAAATCCAGGCCAGATGATTTTGATACATAATGAATAGGTAATAACATTAAACTTTTTTAGCTACATCTATAGTTGTTTCTTCCCTTTTTATTTTTCATGTATGCTTTCTATTTTCAAAAATATCATCACCAAACAACTGGAAAGTTATTGCAAATCTGATGATAATGTAAAACTTTTAACAGAAAACTTGAAGTGTTCGAACAAATGTGGATCAATGATCCCTAACCAAAAAGGATAAGAGACAACTTACAGCTTAGAAAAAGTTAGAATATAACATACCAGAGAATCCAAGTTAGGATTCTATATCCTTGTAAATTATTTCTAAATAAGCAAACTATGAAAAATAAAGCTTCTAGGATCAAGGATCCTTATCGTCAGAACTTGTATAACTTTAGACAGTAGTTTCTAGGGTGAAGGATCAGGGATCCTTGAACAATAGGCAGGATAATGGGTGGTGGATGGATCCTCTGTTTGGGGGATGAAGCCACTCGTTATCCTTCAGTCTTTTATTTTCTGCACTTCAAAGACCCGTAAACAATGGACACCCTTTGCCAACCCATGTGGACGGGCCACGTTTTGCTGGTAGAAACGTGGGTTGGCAATTTTGACAACCGTAAATGGTTTAACCTTTTGTGAATAAAATAACTTGAACTTTTTGGCTATATCCTGTGTTGATATCCTTATGTATCCTTTAGTTTTCAATTGTTGTGATATACATTTGTTTGAATAAGAAAAGTTAAACAAATTAAGTTTAAGAATTTTAGGATATGATCCAGGATCAAATATCCTATAGTCGAAAAGTTCCGAAAAGTAATATATTTTAAGGATCATAAGTTCAGTTGTCAAAGTATAAGGGTTATTCAAATGAATAATGAATAAAATCAAAATAGTTAAGGATCATACCTGAGAATCCAAGTTAGGATCCTAACCTTTATCATTATAAACAGGATAACCATAAGACAAACCTTAATGGAAGGTAAGGATCAAGGATCCTTGGTCGTTTGTCTCCAAAAACCTGAAATAGGATACAACTTGGGACTAAGCCAATATAAGATAAGAGTTAGTAACTGGGGACAAGCCCAACAAACTGGGGACAAGCCCAAATAAACGGATGTAAACTGGGGTCAAGCCCATATAAACGTATGTAAACTGGGGTCAAGCCCATATAAACGGATGTAAACTGGGGTCAAGCCCATATAACTTGTGTAAACTGGAGTATGGCCCTCACTGGCGACTATCCAAACTTGAGCGACATGAAAATGCCGAAACCTTAGCTAACGTGAAAACGTTAGAAACCTTAGGAACGGATGTATGGTACGTCTACCATTATACGTAGGATCCTAGGTATAGCCAGTACAATGGAATTATCAGCCCCTAAAACGAGTACTGGTCCCACTGCCTTGAACTATACCAGGATCATCGTGCGCTACTGGCGAAACTGGGGACAAGCCCAAATAACTGGGGACAAGCCCATAAACTTTGGAGAGTTGGCCAACCACTTTGATCTTCTGTAAAATGATAACAACTCTGCAAAAGCTTAAACTTTGTGAAAATAGATGTTAACTGATTAACATCTTTAACTTATGATAAGTAATAAGTATAAAATGAATGAAAATGAAAATGAAAGTAATGTGTTACCAAATGTAGAATCATATATCCTTTGAGGATCCTGGATCCTTAATCAGAATACCGGTATCGCTGAGGATCCCTGATCCTTCTTACTTAGTATTTTTTGAGATGAACAGCATTCCAAGCTCTTGGTAGGAGATCACCATCCATTGTTAACAAATGATATGCCCCCTTTCCTGATTCAGCTTGAATTAGATAGGGGTCTTCCCACTTTGGTGCTAGCTTGCCATCAGAAGGATTTGTAGTATTCTGGAATGTTTTTCTTAGCACAAAATCACCAACTTGAAATCTTCTAATCCTGACATTCTTGTTGTATGCTCCAGCCATTCTTTGTTGATAACTGGCCATTTCCTTTTTTCTGACTTTGAGCAAAAGCTTCTTCTTAGGATGCAGATGTTATGTTGGTTCGTGTAGAATATTACTGTGTCTTTGACAAGCATCACATTTCTTTGTGTATTCCACAGCATATATCTTCATGGTAGGCCAATAGTATCCTGTTCTAAGGATCCTTGAGAATAGTGCTCTGCCCCCAGTGTGGTTTCCACAGTCTCCTTGACTTTGAAAGCTTTAGGATTTTGTCCTGTAGGGATCTCTCCATGTTGTATATATCTTAGGATTGGAAGGATCCAGGATCCTGAATTCGACTGTGCAGGATCACCAGGTATGATTGTAGAATCCTCCACTATCTCCATGGCTACGTGATCCTCAATTGCAGGAGTTAAAACATGGGCGATGAGTATTTTTCACATCTTCTGGCATTTTTAGGAATGATCCAAGGTTAGTTAAAGCGTCAGCTTCTGCATTTTCTTCCCTGGGTACCTGTGGTAGACTGAAAAAAGCAAAAGAATCTGCCAGTTTCCTAACTATTTCTAAGTACTTGATTAGCTTTTCACATTTGACAGTGTAATAACTGTTATAATGATTAGTAATTGATAGAGAATCTACATATACTTGAAGATACCTGATCCTCATATTATTAGCTAATTGCAAACCTGCTATCAAGGCCTCATACGCTGTCTCATGATTAGTGGTTTGGAATTCACATGCAATGGATCGGGGTATAATGTCCCCCTGTGGCGATTTTAGTAGTGTGCTTTGTCTAGTTCCTTTAACATCTGAAGCTCCATCCGTGAGGAGTGTCTAAGGATCCTTGGTCTTCTCAAGTTGTTGGACTTCTAATTCAGCTTCCCTTTGTAGATCACTAATAGTATACCGGATGTTGAGAGCCTTCATGATCCTTAACTAGGATTACACTTACTGCTTTAGCTGAAGTAGCTAAGTATAAGGATAACGATTCTCCATTTTCTGGTTTCATCAGGGCTGGTGCTGAGGATAGATAATCCTTAAGAACCTTAAGTGCAGCTTCATGCTTATCAGTCCACTCAAACTGGCCTTGAGCAATTTGTCTACCTCTTCTTGGATAATGGCATTCCTTTCAAGTGCAAACTTTCTCCTGTCATATCTTCATGTTTCCAAGCGAAGGTAGATTTTCTTCTTTCCAAAAAGGATACTAAATCCTGCTCAATACTGTCTAGGATCCCGGATCCTATAAAAATTTTGGATTCAGGATCCTCTGGGTTCAACAGAATATCCTTGACGTCTTGCTCTCTTGCCTCCATGACGTCTTGCTCCTTGGAGGCTGGCTTCATTGAAGAAGTGTAACAGTTCTTTACCTCCTGCTGATCACTTTCTATCTTCACCATATCTCATAGAGTTGGACCTTGACACATTGATGATATGTTGAGGGGGACTGCCTTCATATCGTGTATCCATGGCCTGCCAAAGATAACATTACAGCAAGATAAGCAATCAATAACATAGAATTTTTTTTTAACATAATTCACTCCCTCTATGTAGATAGGAAGTTTGGTGTCCCCCAATGTAATCTTTATCTCTCCACTGAATCCCACAAGGACAGATGATCTTTGGACAATATCGGATTCAAGGATGTCCATTTTATTGAGGACATCCAACTGGATTATGTTCACTGAGTTTTTCCCATCAATGAGAATCCTGCGAACAAAATGGTTAGATATAAATAATGTAATAACTACACCGTCGTGATGAGGATCCTGAATGTCCGCACAGTTATCCTCATCATATGATATCACTTTCTGTTGGGTAAGGATGGAGGTCCGAACAGGTCTGCCCCCATTCTCCATCTTTGTTTCCTTTGCACGTCTCTTAGCTGCTGAGAACCTCCGGAGATGAAATGGATGATTTGAGCATCGGATGGTGGAAGAGGAGCTTTTCAGGAACTTTCTCAGGATACTTGATCGTTGACTTTTTCCTTCCAAGCAATTCCTTCAAGTATCCTTTGCTCAAAAGATAACCTATCTCCTTCCTTAATGCTATGCACTCATCTGTGAGATGACCAGAATCCCCATAGTAAGCACACCATTTTGATTCGTCTTTGGTGGTAGGCGGTTTGTCATTCTTCCTTGGCCACCTAACCTTGTCACCTAAACTCTGCATAGAAAGGATTAGTTCATTATTATCAGCAGAAAAACAATATTCAGAAATAGGAGGATAATCCTGATCATCTTCCTCTTGTTCCACAACATGCACACTCTGGTTGTCATGCTTGGAGTATTGCTTGGATCAGTTATCCTTGAGATAGGATCCTTATTTGTCTTGCTTTGAGGACCCTGACAATCTCTCGTGGATCCTTTTGTCATCCTCTAAACGGATGAACCTAAGGGCCCTGTTTCTTTTTTCATCTAAGTTCCTACAAGGGGTCATGACAAGATCATCATAGAATATTGAATCCATAAGCAAACCCATTTTAAAGGCTTCTAGAGCTGTAGCAATATCTAAGTTAGGGATTTCTAAGGATTCTTTACTAAATCTAGTGATATAATCTCTAAGTGATTCATTTTAACCTTGTGTTACCCTATATAGATCACTAGTCAATCGTTCAAATTTTCTACTACATGAGAATTGGCTATTAAACAGATTAACTAGATTAGCAAATGGAGTAATAGAGTAAGGGGGAAGACTTAGCAGCCATTTAAGAGCAGATCCTGTGAGTGTGGATCCAAAACCCTTGCATAGACATGCTTCTTTTAACCTCTCAGGAATGGGATTGATCTCCATTCTTTCCCTTGTGACTTCCATCTGGAATTTCAGGAATGGGCTTAACCACTCTCGGAACGCTGGATATCATATCTTTGAGTTTCTGCAACTCCTTAGCCATGGCTTGGTTGATACCTGTATCCTGCACAAAGCCATGGTTAGCATTGCAAAAATTATTCAAAGTGTTACCTCTTGAATGATTCAAGTTTGGAATTCCAGATGTGAATCCATGTTGGCGGGATTCTGGCAAAAACAAGGGATCAGAGGAAGCAATGGTCTGCATTGGAATGAAGTCTCCTTGATGAACATTTGAACTTCCGGGTTGTTGACTCCCTAAGGATCCTTGATTCTGAAAGATGTTGGATCCTTGATGTGCTGTGAATGGGGGTCTTGGAGGATAATCCATGGATCCGGAAACCTGAGATGAGGATCCTTGAACCTGGAAGGAGGATCCTTGAACCTGAGAGGATCCTTGAACCTGCGAGGATCCTTGAACCTGAGAGGATCCTTGAACCTGTGAGGATCCTTGAACCTGCGAGGATCCTTAAACCTGCGAGGATCCTTGAACCTGCGAGGATCCTTGAACCTAAGAGGATCCTTGAACCTAAGAGGATCCTTGAACCTGCGAGGATCCTTGAACCTGCGAGGATCCTTGAACCTGCGAGGATCCTTGAACCTGAGAGGATCCTTAAACCTGCGAGGATCCTTGAACCTGCGAGGATCCTTGAGCCTGAGAGGATCCTTGAACCTAAGAGGATCCTTGAACCTGCGAGGATCCTTGAACCTGAGAGGATCCTTGAACCTGAGAGGATCCTTGAATCTGCGAGGATCCTTGAACCTGAGAGGATCCTTAAACCTGCGAGGATCCTTGAACCTGCGAGGATCCTTAAACCTGAGAGGATCCTTGAACCTGCGAGGATCCTTGAACCTGAGAGGATCCTTGAATTGGCTGCATCCCCATGCATTCTCCTAAACTGGTGAAGAATCCCTGATGCTGAAATGAGGATCCTGAAGGCTGGAAAGAGGATCCTTGAGCCTGAGACATTGCCGATGATCCAGAACGTATTCCTGTTGATCCACCCTGGTATTGGACATGTGCAGCTGCAAAGTGCTGGGAAGTTATGGCCGGAGTGTCGAAATTCAGCGACCTCGATATCAAAGGGAAGTGATCCTCTGCTGATTTTATCAATTTCGCGAAGGATCCTGCCATTAGTCTTGACCTGCTGCTGCATGTGATCCTTCATCTGCACAATCAAAGCATAAAAATCACTGTTAGTAAGTGTAGAGGAAGAAACAACAGTTGGTTTTGTGAAAACGGGGGTTGTCTTCTTCGGAGAATTCTCAGCATTCTTCTAGAATGCAAGGGGGAGATGATCCAAAGGCGGAATGCCCTGTGAAAAAGTGACCGCCGACATAGAACTTGGAGTAGTTTTCCCTGAGAAGCCATGCGGTTGAAGGTAATGAACCGAAATGAATGAAATGAACAAATTTCTCAGAATTGAAGCACCAATTGCCCCACGGTGGGCGCCAAACTGTTTTGGTCAAAAATCACACAAGCATAATGCAACCAAATCTGATTTTGTGAGGTATGATGCTTGGTTAATTGTATGAACGACAAGTATATGAAATCAACGATGAACACCGAGATTTATACGAGGAAAAAGCCCTTGATCTTTAGAAGATCTCCGGCATAAAAAACCTCGGGTGATGGAAACTACCGATCACCAACTATATTGCAAAAACAGCAGTGATCCTTGTACAACTTCGGAAGAAAACAAGCTCAATACAATGAATTTCTAGTGTAAGTGTGTGTTTTTGCTAATTGTTTGCAGAGAATTCGTGTGTTGTGTGTTGTTTGTGTGGTGTGTACGAATTGTGCCTCTAATGAGCTTGTTTCCCCTTAAAAAGATAAGGAAAAATCAACTAACTAACTTCCCGAAAAAGGTGGAAGTCACCCATGACCACCACTAACGGTTATTTCTTCAATATGCACGTGCCTAAAAGCATATTCCACGAGATTCCAGCAAAGAAGTGGTCCACTACGTCCATTACCTACATTTACACATTAAAAACGTGCAAAACATAAGTTCTGTTAAGGATCCTGGATCCTCAGACTCGTGATCCTCAGACTCGTGATCCTCAGACTCTGGATCCTCAGACTCTCTGCATCAGCCATTAAGCATCCGTGATCCATGCCTAGTCTCAGGATAGATGATCCTTAGCATAAAATTCATGTCCTAACAGGAATGCCCTGTGAAAAAGTGACCGCCGGCATAGAACTTGGAGTAGTTTTCCCTGAGAAGCCATGCGGTTGAAGGTAATGAACCGAAATGAATGAAATGAACAAAATTTCTCAGAATTGAAGCACCAATTGCCCCACGGTGGGCGCCAAACTGTTTTGGTCAAAAATCACACAAGGATAATGCAACCAAATCTGATTTTGTGAGGAATGATGCTTGGTTAATTGTATGAACAACAAGTATATGAAATCAACGATGAACACCGAGATTTATACAAGGAAAAAGCCCTTGATCTTTAGAAGATCTCCGGCATAAAAAACCTCGGGTGATGGAAACTACCAATCACCAACTATATTGCAAAAACAGCAGTGATCCTTGTACAACTTCGGAAGAAAACAAGCTCAATACAATGAATTTTTAGTGTAAGTGTGTGTTTTTGCTAAGTGTTTGCAGAGAATTCGTGTTTTGTGTGTAATTTCAGTGGTGTGCACGACTTATGCCTTCATTGAGCTGTTTTCCCCTTAAAAAGATAAGAAATAAACAACTAACTAACTTCCCGAAAAAGGTGGAAGTCACCCATGACCACCACTAACGGTTATCTCCTCAATATGCACGTGCCTAAAAGCATATTCCACGAGATTCCAGCAGAGAAGTGGTCCACTACGTCCATTACCTGCATTTACACATTAAAAACGTGCAAAACATAAGTTCTGTTAAAGATCCTGATCCTCAGACTCGTGATCCTCAGACGCGTGATCCTCAGACTCGTGATCCTCAGACTCTGGATCCTCAGACTGTCTGCATCATCCATTAAGGATCCGTGATCCATGCCCAGACTCAGGATAGATGATCCTTAGCATAAAATTCATGCCCTAACACTGATCCACTTTAAATTTTCACACATTTCTCAATCTGTTCAGGATACGGATTTAATGTTTTAAGACTTAAACTTTTATATGTGTCCCACCTCAGAATATACTCCCGTATCCAGATCCCAATATTCAGTCTTACAGGTGAGTTTTAACACAAATGATATCTGTAAGGAGTTAATAAATTATGAAGAATCATGAGAGCTCAGGTCAGAACTACCGTTCAGCAGAGAGATCATGACTCGACTTTTTGGTGTGTCCCCGTTAGAGGATCTTTTTTACAACAGCATTGCTAAGCAATTTTATTGTCTTATCATATATGCTGAGGGTGATGCTATATTTCAAGCATTTGCGGAAAGTATTATTCGAGGACTAGGTCAGAACCACCGTTCAGCAGAAGTCCCGGAATAATACCCCAGATATCACTGAGTAAACAAACCTAGTATATCAGAAAACAGGAATCTTTCAAACAAGATTTTGGTGGTTACCCATATATCCGAGAGATGTTCCCCACACAAAAGCAAGCAAATTTTATGTTAATATCCCGAACATATTTACTGAATGTGTAAAAACCTATCGGCATATCATCTACAAGACTGCTTAACATACTTATACATTACATTTCTTTAGCGTACTGCACCTGTCTAGCTGTTGTACTATCATTTCCCTTTTTCACAACAAAAACTCATTTTGAATTTTCAATGTTTTTGACATTTTCAAATTTTCTAATTTTTTAAAATTTTTACATTTTGAATTTTCAATGTTTTTGACATTTTCAAATTTTCTAATTTTTTAAAATTTTTACTCCCCCTAAAATCAAAATATGTCTCAATTTTGATTTTCTGGGAAAATTTGAAACAAACTGTACAAACTTGACAACTTGATGAGAATCACTTCAATTCTCCATCCACCTGGCATAAACAATCAGAACTCCCCCTCACAACAAACTATTTTCCCATTATGATTTCAAAACACTTAAGTTTGTTTTAATCAAAATGGTTTTTCCGGAAAACTTAGTTTGTTTACCAATCCATTTGTAGGTTCGGGGTCACTTCATCACATTGTTTTCTTCATACACATGACAGATTTTACAATTTCAGTTTTAAAACTCAAACATCACTTGTAGAAAATCAAGTACAACTTAATGTCCCTGATTTACCACATGTAAGGCGAAAAATCACCAGAGTGAAATTTCTCAAGAAATGTGTTGATTCATGTTCCACGCTTACCAACCTGGGAACTCCGGCAAGTTAGGTTTTTCAGTTAAAGAGATTCACCCAAGCCTGACGGTCCTTGGGTGTTTTGAACATACCTTTTTTATTCATAAAATTCTTTAACCCTTTTGACTTTCCCGTCAACCATTTTTCCAAAAATGTTTAGAACATTGGGGTTAAAGGATTTTTCAACATCAAAATCTTTCTTTTCAGAAAAAGTTTGATTTGAAATCTCAATTTCGTCAACTTTTTGTTTATAATTTTCAGCTCGCAATGGTGGAAAGTTGATATCATCCATTGGCGGAACTGACTTTTCTCCCTTTTGATCAACAGATGGTTCCTCTGATTTTGACGAATCAGATTCATTGTCAGAACATGGCTCATCTGACTTTGACAAGTCAGATTCATCGCCAACACATGGCTCCTTTGCTTCCGAAGAAACAAATTCATTGCCATACTTAACATCTGATCTCTTTACACTCTCTTTTGTCCTCAGATTTGTATCTGATGAATTCGTTTTACTTGACTTGTTTGTTGAATGAAGCGATTCATCAGAACTTTTATTTGAACCAACAGTTGTACCCGAGGACAAAATCCTTTCTAGATACTCCCTTGCTTTCTTCCTTTTCTTTCTCAATCGATCTTTCTGTCCTTGTGAAAGCTTCACTTTCTGTTCTTTCATCTTCTGTTCTTTGGGCTTTTCTTCTACCATGACTGATTTCTTCACCCTTTTCTGAGATACAGCCCTCGATCTTTCAATTGATCTCATTGGGCAATCTCTGTCAATGTGACATTTGATTTGGCATTCATAACATCTTCTTGTCTCAAATCTCTGTCTCTGGCAGTTAACAGCAATGTGTCCTTGAAAACCACAGTTGTAACACACTCTGTTATCGTACCATTCTCCACTTTCAAACCAAACACTCAAATCATAACACTTGATTTGATTTGGAGTACTCATGACTTCTCCTATAAGCATGATTTGACGCTTGAGCACTGTGGTCAAACCTGCACCACTTATTACCAACTTTTTGTAAGTTTTTGTTTTTAGATTTTTGTGATTTTGCATAATGATTGGATGACTGAACTGATGAGCTTTTATTTTCATTTTGAAAATTTTTTGAATTTTTAATTTTTTGTTTCTGTTCTACAATCTTCTTAACAGGTTTTTGCTTTGAGCATTCACCTATTTCAGTAGATTGCAAAACATTATTTTTGACTTTTTCTTTTAATTCTAAAAATATTTTTCTTTTCTCATTTTTCTCATTTTCATCATCAGTTTTATCATCACAATCCTCAATTTTGACTTTGTCAAAATTTGTGACACTGTCACTTATTGGAACAGAATTGATCGGTTTTGGACATATATAATCTGGTACTGATGAATTCACAAAACCTTTCAATTTCTTTTCAAGCTCATCAATTTTATTCCGAGCAATTTCAGCTTCATTTTCAAGCCTAATGATTTTAGCAATATGAGAATTTATTGCAATTTGTTTTTCAAGATTATTTTTACCAAAAATATCTTTCTCATCTTCTAAAATCTTTATTCGACTTTGAAAATCTTTTTCAATTTTCAATTTTTCATTTTCAAAAATTGTTATTTTATTTTGAAATTCTTTTTCATTTTCTTTTAAGATTTTGTTTTCCAATATCAAACTGTCCAAACCACTCAACAGTTTGACATTTTCAGATTTCAAATTCTCAAAATTTTCTTGTATTTCAAGAATCTGTTCATCATCAGATTTCTTCTCATCCTTCAAATTTTTGATTTCCAATGTCAAACTCTCCAAATCCTTTAAGAGTTTGGCATTGTCTGATTCAGATTTTCCACAGTTTAAGCATTTCTTGGACATCATTTCAGCTTCAGCTTTCTTCTCAACCTTGATAGCTGAAATTTCTTTAACCTGCTCCTCTACCACTTGAACATTTTTCTCAGGTTCGAATTTTTCATCAATAGACTTCATTTTTCTAATCTTTGTTAGTTCCAATTCATGTGCTTCAGTTTTCTCAATGAAACCACTCAGATTCATATTAGCAAAACTTGTATTGTTCTTTAACACCATCAGATATGTTCCCCACTCATCATAAGGTAATGCGTCTGCTAATTTGTCAATCCACTCTTCATTTGTCTTGGTTATCTTCATTCTTCCCATCTCCAAAACCAAATGGCAATATCGATCAATCAATTATTTTGTAGACACTCCCTTGATACCCGTAAAACTATCAAATTTCTTCTGTGCAATATCTGCTGGACTCTGAACACGATACGACTCACAATCCATGTTTCGTTATTGAAAGATTTTCAAAGACAGATTTTCAAACAATACGAAAATACACACAATCTAAGATCAATTTAATCAGTTTATCAAACTACTTAATCAGATGGATATCCGATTGAGTGACAACAATCCGACAACGGATCAGGTGGGAATTCGCTCGGGCGAGTATCCGATGCTTGACAAATCACCTGAAACACAAACAAATAGAACTGGTTAGGATCGGGTGGCAACTCGTTTGGATTGCCGCTCGATTTGTTGCACTTTAAATTTGAACAAAACAATATCCTTTGAATCAAATTGTGATTCGATAAGTGAGCTAAACACAATCAACTTTCTGACTCACCACTTGACTAATAGTACTACACGACAAAAATGAATCTCATGCAAATTTCATAAACACACAACATGATGACTAATGACACAAATCACAAATCAATTCAAACACACAAATTTTTGATTTAATGAATCACATGAATCGAGATATCATCACATGGACTGTACAATTGATTGTCAAACTAATTATGATTGGGTCGATATCTTTGACTCTTGGGCCGATGATATGTTTTATATTAATTGATACGGCAACCAATGTGTAATCAAAATCAATAAAACTGACCGACAAATTCAAGTATCAAGATGATATGATTGTGCCGCCTCACTTTAATCACATGTAAACACTTACACAATTTTGTTCAACGTGATATTATTTGACCTCAACATTACCACATATGCAAACACTTACATCAATACATGAGCCGAGTAATGGACTGACACAATTGTTAATAAATGGATTCAGAGTTCACGTGATGTTTCTTGATTTAATCGAAATTCACATGCAAACAATAAATGGCACCGATTGCACTACTAAACAACTTTTCTCGAAACTTGATGCACTTTTCACATGAATTCTGATTTTCGAGAGAATCAAACCACACTTTATCAGAGTGCAACAACAAAACTGACAGACAACTTTAATATCTTGCTGATGTACACAGATAAGATCACATGTATTCTGACATAGAACACGTGATTACATATTCCATTTTACACACAATTAGATATATCTCAAACGATTTTCAAGCGGACCCTGATATTGCAAGCGAAAGCCTGTGTTTCGCTTCAAACTTCACCAAATTTTCAAGCGAAACCCAATTATATGTACGTTTTCAAGCGAAACCAACCAATATCTCAAGCGAAACCTTGTTGTTTCAAACAAAATCGGACACAAAAAATCAGATTCCTCCTAAACGACTAAGAATTAGATTCTGAAACTTTGTAGGATTGTAATTCAAGTATTTTCTCACAACATACTAAAAAATCAGCAGATTCGGACCAGTAAAACACATTCAATTTGACGAAAAACCTTCAAAAACGTGAAAAAATAGTAGAATAAGAAGAGTTTGACGAAAATCAGATCTGAAATCACTGAAATCTGGTACGAATCTATGTGTTTGATCAGCGCAATCGAGCTCCTAGCTCTGATACCACTTGTAGGACCGGTTTTGACACCGTTCGATTGCGTAACGAACGTTCGACGTGCGGAATCTGTGAACGTGCGTGACCAAACACACAATAACGTACTAGAACCGTGAATCTATTGAAAGATATGACGTGTACGATACAAGAATCACGTAGAGAGTACTTTCTCTCTCTAGACTTTCTCTCTCTAGACTTGAATCTCCTAAATCACCAAATGAGCAAAAGTCTTACAACTTATGTCATAACTCTCCTATTTATATCCCTTGGAATTAATGAGACTTCTCATTAATTACCAAAACGCCACCTTGCTAACTCTATCTAAATATTACAATATAAAGCTTTATTTCTTCGGTTTCTCTCTACGGCTCGGATTGACGAAGGCGATAGACATTAATGCATCAACAAACTATGCACAAGAGCAGGACAAAACCAACGAAAGGATCCTCCGGGAGATCGATGAAATCAAGAAACAGAAGAAATCAGTGGAGGATCACTCTCCTCTGGTGCCAAGATCGCTAAATTTTGACACTCCAGTCATAACTTCCCAACACTTAGCAGTTCCGGACGTGCAATACTTGGGTGAACTACCAGGAAGGCGTTGTGGAACAGCAACTATGAGTCAGGCATTTGGCTCTCACTTCCAGCCTCAAGGATTCTCTTCTCAACCGTCAGGATCCTCTTCAAAGCATCAGGGATACTTCACGTTAGGAGGATATTTGGGAATGCATGCAGTTCAAGGATCCTCCCATGTATAAGGATCCTCCCAGGTCCAAGGATCCTCCCGGGTCCAAGGATCCTCCCGGGTCCAAGGATCCTCCCAGGTCCAAGGATCCTTCCCGGTCCAAGGATCCTCCCTTGTCCCAGGATCCTCTCTAGTTCCAGGATCCTTTCAGGTTCAAGGATCATCTCAACCTCAAGGATCCAATGTCCTTCAGGATCAAGGATTCTTGAGAAGTATGCAGCCTCAGAGCTCGGACGTTCATCAAGGAAACTTCATACCAATGCAGACCATTGCTCCCTCTGGTCCTTCTATCATGCCAGAGTCGCGTCAATATGGATTCACATCCGCTATTCCAAACACGAATCCTGTGGGAGGTAACATTTTTAATAATTCATATAACACTAACCGTGGCTTTATGCAGGATACAGGTATCAATCAGGCTATGGCTAGAGAGCTACAGAAGCTTAAGGAAGTGTACCGGGAGTGGTTAAACCCATTCCTGAAATTGCAGATGGTAGCCATAGGATATCTCGTTTTGCACCACCTTTATGTGATGCTGAGATACCTAAAAGGTTCCAGATACCATCTATGAAGTTATATGATGGTTCAACGGATCCAGAAGAGCATGTAGATCAATACAGGGAGAGGATGTAGATCAATCCAATTCCTGAAAGGTTGAAGGAAGCATGTCTATGCAAGGGATTTGGATCCACACTTACAGGATCTGCTCTTAAATGGCTGCTAAGTCTTCCCCCTTATTCTATTACTTCATTTGCAAATTTAGTTAACTTGTTCAATAGTCAGTTCTCTTGTAGTAGGAAATTTGAACGGTTAACTAGTGACCTATATAGGGTAACACAAGGTCAAAATGAATCACTTAGAGATTACATCACTAAGTTTAGTAAAGAATCCTTGGGTATTCCTAACATGGATATTGCTACGGCTGTAGAAGCCTTTAAAATGGGATTGCTTAGGGATTCACCTTTCTATGATGATCATGTTATAACACCTTGCAGGAATCTAGATGAAGTAAGAACCAGGGCCCTTAGGTTCATCCGCCTAGAGGATGACAAAAGGATCCAGGATAGACTGACAGGATCCTCAAAACAGGAGAAACAAGGATCCTACTTCAGAAACAACAAATCCAAGTTCCACAATAAGTCTGATAACCAGAATGTGCATGTAGTGGAACAAGAAGAGGATGATGAGGATTATCCTCCTATTTCCGAATATTGTTTTTCTGTTGATAACAATGAACTAATCCTTGCAATGCAGAATTTAGGTGAGAAGGCTAGGTGGCCAAGGAAAAGTGATAAGCCAGCTGCTACAAAGGATAAGTCCAAGTGGTGTGCATATCATGAGGATTTTGGGCATCTCACTGAAGAGTGTATTGCACTAAGAAAGGAAATTGGTTACTTGTTGAGCAAGGGCCATTTGAAGGAACTCTTGGGACGAAAGAAGTCAAGGATCCAGGATTCTGAGAGGATCCCAGAAAGGGCTCCTGCTCCTCCAGCAGATGCACAAGTCATAAATTTCATATCCGGTGGATCAGATATCTGTGGTACCTCCTTTTCAGCAGCAAAGAGACATGCTAAGGAAACCAAGATGGATAATGGAGACAGACCCGTCCGGACCTCCGTTGTCAGCCAAGATAAAGTCATAACCTTTGATGAGGATGATCGTGTTGACGTCCAGGATCCTCACCATGATGGTCTTGTAATTACATTATTTATTTCTAATCACTTTGTTCGCAGGATCCTTATAGATGGAGGAAGCTCTGTGAACATCATTCAGCTTGATGTTCTCAAGAAGATGAATATCCCAGAGTCTGGTATTATCCCAAGATCCTCAGTACTTGTGGGATTCAGTTGAGAAACTAAGAATACATTGGGGGACATTAAACTCCCAATCTATATTGAAGGATTGCATTCTTATCAAAAGTTTTGTGTTATAGATTGCTTATCATGTTGTAATGTTATCCTTGGCAGGCCATGGATACATGACATGAAGGCAGTCCCATCCACCTATCATCAATGTGTAAAGCTTCCAAGTCCTTGGGGAGTGGTGAAAATTGAGAGTGATCAACAGGAAGCTAAAAATTGCTATACCTCATCAATGAAGCCAGCCTCAAGACCAAGGGAGCAATAGCAATTAAAGTATCCTTCAAGAGATGTCTTGGAGGCGAGAGAACAGGATTTGAAGGAAATCCTCATGGATCCTGATGATCCTGAGTCCAAGATCTTCATAGGATCCGGGATCCTTAGCGATATTGAACAGGAGCTAGTATCCTTCCTCAAAAGAAGGAAAACCACCTTTGCCTGGAAACATGAGGATATGGCAGGTATATCTAAAGATATAAATACTCATAAACTTGGCATTGACAGTTCATTCAAGCCAATTCATCAAAAGAGGAGGAAGTTTGCACCTGAAAGGAATGCTATTATCCAGGAAGAGGTAGATAAGCTACTTCGTGCAGGTATGATAAGAGAGGTTAAGTATCCAAGATGGTTAGCCAATGTGGTTGTTGTTCAAAAGAAAAATGGAAAGTGGAGGGTATGTGTCGATTTTACAGATTTAAACAAGGCATGTCCCAAGGATCCTTTCCCATTGCCCCACATTGACTCCATGGTGGATGCTACCGCGGGTCATGAGTTGTTGACTTTTATGGATGCTTCATCTGGATTTCAACAAATTCAGATGGAACCATCTGATCAAGAGGATACAGCCTTTTCTGACCCCAACTGGTATATACTGTTATATTGCAATGCCATTTGGATTAAGGAATGCAGGTGCCACTTATCAAAGGCTATTTAATATGATGTTCAAGGAACAAATTGGTCACACTATGGAAGTCTATATTGATGACATGATGGTTAAGTCCAAGAAGGCTGAGGATCACCTCAAAGACTTAGAGGAAGCATTCAATATCCTTGATAAATATAATATGAAACTTAATCCTTCCAAGTGTCATTTTGGTGTGAAGGCAGGTAAATTCTTAGGTTATATGGTAACAAAGAGGGGCATTGAAGCAAGTCTAGAACAAATTAAGGCTATTGTGAATATCAAATCTCATGCCAATGCTAAGGATGTGCAAAGATTGATGGGCAGGATCGCAGCCTTGAACAGATTCATATCCAAGTCCTCAGAAAAGTGTAAGGAATTCTATGATATCCTGAGGAAAAACAAGAAATTTGAATGGACTGAGAAGCATGAAGGTGCCCTCAGAGCTCTTAAAGATTACCTATCCTCAGCCCCAGCCTTGATGAAACCAGAAAAAGGAGATGTGTTATCCTTATACTTGGCGGTATCCTCAAAAGCAGTAAGTGCGGTCCTTGTTAAGGATCACCAAGGTACACAACATCCTGTTTATTATGTAAGTAAGAGTTTATCCTTGCATTAATAATGGCATCTACCAAATTAAGACATTATTTTGAGACTCATGCCATTATTGTTAAAACTAATTTTCCTATTAAGAATGTTCTCAGGAAACCTAAAATGTCAGGAAGGATGGCTAAGTGGGCAGTGAAGCTTAGTGCATATGATATACGATATGAACCAAGGACTGCCATCAAATCCCAAGCCTTAGCTGACTTTGTGGCAGATTTTAGTAGTGATTTGCAAAAGGAGGCTGAACTAGAAGTCCAACAGCTTGAAGAAACCAAGGATCCTTGGATACTGTTCACTGATGGATCCTCCAATGTAAACGGAACAGGGCTTGGAATACTACTAAAATCGCCACAGGGGACATAATACCCCACTCCATAGCTTGTGAATTTCAAACTACCAACATTGAGGCTGAGTATGAAGCCTTGATAGCTGGTTTGCAAATTGCAAAGCATATGAGGATCAGGTATCTTGAGGTACATGTAGATTCTTTACTGATCACTAATCACTTTAATGGATCCTATGCTGTTAAAGGTGAAAAGCTAATCAAATATTTGGAGATAGTCAAAGAATTGGCACTCTCTTTTGTATCCTTTAGTTTGACACAGGTACCAAGGGAAGAGAATGCAGAGGCAGATGCATTAGCCAATTTAGGATCATCCTTGAAGATCCCGAAGGATATCAAGATCCCTATTATCCATATCCTGACCCCGGCTATCAAGGATCATGTAGCTATGGAGATAGGAGAGGATTCTGCAATCATCCCTAGTGATGATACTCAATCTCATTCAGGATCATGGATCCTTCCAATCATGAGATACATTCAACATGGAGAGATTCCTACAGGAGAAAACCCTAGGGCTTTCAAAATCAAGGTATCTCAATTTACAATATTGAATAATATGTTGTACAAACGATCTCTTGCAGGACCATATTTAAGATGCATTGAGGATCCTGAAATCCAAGAAGTCCTAAAGGATTTCCATGAAGGAGATTGTGGAAACCACACTGGGGGCAGGGCATTATTCTCAAGGATCCTGAGGACAGGATACTACTGGCCCACTATGAAGAAGGATGCTGTGGAGTATGCCGAGAAGTGTGATCCTTGTCAGAGGCATAGTAATATCCTTCACCAACCAGCAGAACTCTTGCATCATATATCCTCTTCCTGGCCATTCATGAGATGGGGAATGGATATAGTTGGAAAGCTTCCTAAGGCACCTGGTGGAAAAGTATTCATGCTTGCTATGACTGATTACTTCTCTAAGTGGATAGAGGCTGAAGCCTTTGCTCAAGTCAGAGAAAAGGAAGTTATATCCTTTATTAAAAGAAACATTATTACTAGATTTGGTATCCCTTCTGAGATTATTTGTGATAATGGATCCCAATTTATTGGGAATAGAACTACTAACTTTTGTGACAGCTGGGGGATTAAGATGATAACATCAACACCAGTCCACCCACAAGCTAATGGTCAGGCAGAATCATCCAACAAGATCATCATCAACAATTTGAAGAAGAAGCTTGGATCCAAGAAAGGAAAATGGGCAGAAGAACTACCTTATGTGCTTTGGGCTGATAGGATAACTCCTAAGAATGCTACAGGCCAAACTCCATTTTCTTTGGTATTTGGGGCAGAATCAGTGATCCCTACAGAGATGGTGGTTCCAACTGCAAGAACAAGCATTCATGATCCTGAAGAAAATGCTGAAAACTTGGTTCAAGACCTGGATACTATAGAAGAAATCAGGGACTTGGCAAGGATAAGGATGGCCAGTTATCAACAAAGAATGGCTGGAGCCTATAACAAAAATGTCAGGATCAGGAAATTCCAAGTTGGTGATATGGTATTAAGGAAAGCATTTCAGAATACTACCAGTCCTGCTGATGGAAAATTGGCACCAAAGTGGGAAGGCCCCTATTTGATTGAAGCTGAGGCAGGAAAGGGGGCATATCGATTGCTAACAATGGAAGGTGATTTGCTACCAAGAGCTTGGAATGCTGTCCATTTGAAGAAATATTTCATGTGATAAGGATCCATGATCCTTACCTGACCAGTATCCTTGAAGGATCCTTACAGAACAGATGATCCTCATCTTGGTAATCTTCTAATCTCAAACTATTTCATTCTTTTATTTTCTTATATAGGGATAAGGATCCTGCATCCTTTATCCTCCTTTCACTTGATTTTGAGTTTTGAAGGTTCAGGTATCCTTAACTAAGGATTGAGTATCCACAGAAGTATCCAGTCATTTGGGCTTGACCCCAGTTATTTGGGCTAGTCCCCAGTTTGGGCCTGACCCCAGTTTCGCCAGTAGCGCACGATGATCCTGGTATAGTTCATGGCAATGGGACCAGTACTCGCTTTAGGGGCTGACAATTTCATTGTACTGGCTATATTCAGGATCCTACGTATAATGGTAGACGTACCATACATCCGTTCCTAAGGTTTCTAACGTTTTCACGTTAGCTAAGGTTTTGGCATTTTCATGTCACTAAGTTTGGATAGTCGCCAGTAAGGGCCATACTCCAGTTTACATACGATCCTTTGGGCTTGTCCCCAGTTATCCTTTGGGCTTGTCCCCAGTATATTGGGCTTGTCCCCAGAATTGTTGGGCTTGTCCCCAGTTACTAACTTTTATCTTATATTGGCTTAGTCCCAAGTTATATCCTCTTTCAGGTTTTTGAAGCTAAATGACCAAGGATCCTTGATCCTTACCTTCTAATAAGGTTTGTCTTTTGGGTTATCCTGATTATAAGTGTTAAAGGATAGGATCCTAACTTGGATTCTCAGGTATGATCCTTAACTGTTCTGATTTTATTCATTATTTATTTAAATAACCCTTATCCTTTGACAACTGAACTTATGATCCTTAAACTATGTTACTTTTCAGAACTTATCGATTATGGGATATGTGATCTTTGATCATATCCTAAATTTTTTTTTTTTTTTTTGTGAAATTTCTTAAATTGATTTTCTACTTGATAAGTTTAAACAAAATAAACATCACAACAGTTGGAAAGTAAAATATTAACAAGGATATCAACACAGGATAAGCCAAAAAGTTAAAGTTATTTTATTAACAAAAGATTAAACCCCTTAAGGTTGTCAAAATTACCTACCCCGAGCATCTACCAGCAATACGTGGCCCGTCCGCTGGGGTAGGTAAAGGGTGTCCATTATCTAAAGGTCTTAGTAGTGCAGGAAATTAAAGACGGCAGGATCACAATGGCTTCATCCCCCAAACAGAGGATCCCTCCACCATTTGTAATCCTACCTATTGTTCAAAGGATCATCCATGATCCTCAACCCTAATTACTATTGTTTAAGTACAGACCAACCATTGTTCATCAAAACATCATCAAAATAAAAACCATAACCAAACTTAAAAAATGGGCTCCGGCTACGTCTAGAAATGTCCTTCATCGCCCATTCATGCAGCCTACACCTTCGCTGCATCATCATCCCCTCCAGCTCCAGTATCCTTCGCCTGATCCTTGCCACTTCCACTAGCCTCGATTGCCAGGACCTCGTCAGCCTCATCCTCATCCTCCAACTCAGCCAGCCTGGCCTTCCAGCCTTCCATGTCCCAGCTGCTCCGATCAAAGGCGGGATCCTGAGCTTCTTGAGCCATCTGTAGCTTGGTCTTGTACATGGCAATGGCAGCGGAGTCCTTAGCATCTTCCGTGATCTCGTGCTTCTAATAATCAAAATTGATCAGGATTGCAGCTGTCTGAGCTTTGGAATCGTTGAGATCCTTTTCAAGGGAAGCAATCTTGAGGTCTTTGAGCATTGCCACTTTTTGGAGGTCAGAATGTTTCTCCTCTAGCTCTTCAACATTCCCCACATAGTCCTCGATCTCAGCAAATTTCTGCAAACAAGACAATGTAAAGTTAGGATCATATGATTCTCAAGTGGATAGGATAACTAAGCTAAGTCAGTGATCCTTACATCATTAAAGTACTCGAGGAATTGGTGACGGATCAGAGGTAAGCCTTGAAGGTTGTCAGCTTCGGAGGTCTTTCTTTTCTTTCCACCTCTTCCCCTTGAAGTGGTAGCCTTGGGGATTGCAACAGAGGGGCTAGCAGCAGACTTTTACTTGGAGGATCTGACATTATCAAGATCAGTGATGTTGAACTTGGAGGCAGATTTTGAGGATTTCCCAGCGCCTACACATTCAAAACAGATAAGTATCCTTATCCTATTTCTATTCAACTATTTATTTAAATATTTGACTATACAAAATGCAGGATACTTACTTGACATAGTAATAGAACCTGAGGATACTTCCTGTGAATTCTGGGTGTTTGTTTTGAATGACCTTGTTGCAGGATCAAGTCTTCTGAAAGCAGCGAGCCTTTCCTTGGTGGCAGGTGATGGTATATGGTGCGAAATAGAGATAGCTGCACAATGGAAATAAAAGGGTGTTAGTGATCTTTATACAAAAACAAGGTTATCTAGTGATCCTTCTCAGGATCCTCTATCCTACCATGAGTGCTCCACTTCCTTGGCAGATCCTTTCCATCCGGGATAGAATCCCTTCTGACAAAGAAGAATCGCCGTTTCCAATTAGTATCATTCTTAGTGGCTTTAAAGATGGGATGTTCTTCACCGGGTTTACGCTTGAATAGATATCGGTGGGATCCAAATGTTGTGAGATCATTGCTTTCTGACAAAGTATATAATTCCTTCTTGCTCAATGATCCTCTCAAGGGTATATAAGACCCTCCAGATCATTGGCATAGCTTGAATATAGGAGATGCCGGTGAGGGAGAAGAAAGACTGGGTGAATTCAGGGAAAGGATACGTGTATCCTATTGTGAACGGTGTGACCGGGAAAGCTACTCAAGTTTCAGAAATGTAATCACTTAGAACGGTGGGGTCAAATGGCTTGAAATAAGTGTTTACCGGAAAGCAATGCCAGATTCTGTCTATTTGCGGATCACTGAAGCAGCACCTTTCATTTGCTGAATCTTTGATGATCCCTGGCTCTTAAGAGGAATGTCCTTCTTATGATCCTTCGCCGGTGAGGATCTCAACATCATCTTGATTATGAAGAAGGTGAAGAGAGATGAACAGAGAAAGAAAACGTAAAGGGAGAAAAGGAAAAGAGATACCTGCTTGATCGTCGGATGAGAATTTAAAGGGGGTCTCTCTTGAATTTGAATACTGATTGATCCCTATCCCTAACTCCTATTTATAATAATGGTTTTGCAGGATAGTCACCTCAGTGACGTCATGTTCGTAACGGCTAGTCCGATTATAACGGCTAGTTATCCGTTGGTTGATTGTGGATAAGAACAAAATATAACTCATTTATTTACATAATTACTCCTTATATTTTGGGGGCAATTGTTAGGGGTGGATTTGTAAATGATAAGTGATCCTCATTTTCTGTTGGGTTTAGTGATCCTCAATTCTGTCTGAAGTAGTGATCCTCAGAAGTGTTGCAGGATCAGGATCATGGATCATTATAAGGATCCTTGTACTAACGATTGTCTATCTTGAATTCGAAATTGTTTTGCAGGAGTATCAACTTGGACTTGGCGATATTCCTGGAGCATATTCTATGTTTATTTCCGCACGTGCTTGGCCAAAAGTGGCGTTATGGAGTCGTGGAGGACTTGCAGCATTTGCGGAATGTTAGTTAGAGTAGATATTTTCCATTTTTAAAGGGGTAGCGAGCTAATTAGAAAACACTTGGCTATTTTTGGCTACACACACACTCGTACAACTGCTCTCACCAGCTCTCATTAACTCACTTGGCAATTACACACTTTTGTGCACAATACACTATAGTGATCCTTGTACTTAGCTCGCTATCATCCGAAGTTGTTTTACATTTCTTGTTTAATTTGAGTTGGTGATCGGTAGTTTCCATCACCTGAGGTTTTTTATGCCGGAGATCATTCATTGATCAAGGGCTTTTTCCTCGTATAAATCTTCGTGTCATTTGTTCATTACATTTCATAGTGATCCTTATTGTTGTTCATCAATTCAAGCATCATACCTCACAACAGAAAGTTTGGTTGCATTATCATTGCTTGATTTTTGACCAAAACAAGGACGGCGGTGAAAAGTGCAACTGGCCAAACCCCATTTTCCTTGGTATTTGGAGCAGAAGCGGTGATCCCGACAGAAATGGTAATACCTACAGCGAGATCCAACCTCCGGGATCCTGAGCAGAATCCTGAAGTCCTATGCCAGGAATTGGATACTATTGATGAGACAAGAGACGTAGCAAGGCTAAGGATGGAAGCATACCAACAGAGGATATCTAAGGCATATAACAAGAATATAAGGACTAGAAGGTTCCAGGTTGGAGATTGGGTATTGAGGAAGGCTTTCCAGAATACTACTAATCCTGCTGATGGAAAATTGGCTCCGAAATGGGAAGGACCCTATGAGATTGAATCAGAATCAAGAAAAGGAGCATACCGACTAAAGAATATGGAGGGGAATATGCTACCAAGATCCTGGAATGCTATACATCTAAAGCGTTATTTCAAGTGAGTTTGGAATTTAAATTCTAACTCAGGATGGTATGGATTCTATCTCTTTTAATATGTTTTGATATTGTTTATTCTTTTGAACCCATTACTGACTTGAGCATCGAAGGGGTGTTAGCTAGGCTAACACCCACCTTAGTTTACAATTGTTTTGCAGTATATGCTTTGGGATATAGCTCCAGGATACACACTCAGGATACTTCGAAAGATTAGAGGATTGGCCCCCTCTCTCATGTTTAAGGGATCATGATCCCTTCACAAGTTTAAATGTATTCACCTTTCTTTCGAATTGGGTTTAAACACCCCGCCTGAGGCAATTTTGTAGTGCTCAAAAGATCGAAGTTGGGCCTAAGTGTCTTGGACTGGGGACATCTTAGTGGGAAAAATTGCAAGAGAGTTGAAGTTCGATACTGGGGCTACACTCTATTCCTGGTATGATCTCTCCTTTGTAAACCTTACTTAAGTCATGTGAACTTTTGAAACTATGTTTGGAAAAGGTTTAAATATCCTGGTTAAGGATATATTCTCGAAATGTGTTTTCGGAATATGTTTCAGGATATTTGACTGAAATATTTGTGGTATAATACTTGGGTTGAAAATTAATACTCCGGTCAAGCAAATACTATCAAAATGGATTTTGAGAAATAAACTGTCCTTTATTCTGTAAGGACTTTATCTAAATTGTTTAAATTTTGAAAAAACCCTATTCGACGAAAGTCTTCGAAGGATACCGCCGAGTATGTTGATTGGGATATTTTCAAAAAATGATTTTGCAAAGTTGAAGTCTAAGCTAAGCAATGCATGACAAAAGATTAAAAGGCAACAGCAAATAAGCCAAAAGGTGGTTATATTATTAACATGTCAAAAGTTGTGCTTCTGGTTTCACCTCAAACCGAGGCCCATCTGCCAGAAGCACGAATCGTCTTTACCATATGTACGTAACGGTTGAAGGTTTCATCTCAAAACGGGACCCATCCGCCTCCAACCTTTGCATCATTCAAAACAGATTATACTAATTGATGACCAAGGGCTTCATCCTGAAACCCAGGACCCATCCACCTTTGGTCATCATATTGTTCTAGTGCAGGAAATGTAAATTGTTCAAAGACAGGAAATGTAAATTGTTTAAACAGACCACAACCATCAGAATTAAAAAAGTGGGCTCCGGCCTTGGCACGTATATCCATCATCGCCCACTATGCTGCCTCTAAGGGGCAGCTCCTCCTTCCATCATGACCTCGTCAACAAACAGTTCTCCGGCATCCCTTCCAGCATCCTCTCCAGCATTCGTCCCAGCATCACCACCAGCATCCTTTGAAGCACCAGCATCATCTACCTTTTCGGTCACCTTAGCGGGCTCCTCTGCAGTAGGCTTTGAAGGGGGCTCCACCGGGTTACCACCAAGATCCTTCAATTTCATCTCCCAAACTTTGATATTCCACGAAGGGCATTCAACGCCCAAAGCCATAACCTCATAAGCCATTTTCAGTCTGGCCTGGAGGAGGGAGATGATAACTGAATTTTTGAGGCTCTCCCGGTACGAAGCCATATCTTGCTCATGGTGAGCTTGGGCAGCGTCAGACTTAGCTTGAGCCTCCTGTGTGATCTTCTGAATGGCAGATTGGTGCTCTTGGGTCATTGCCTTGTACTTAGCTTCATAGTGTTCCGATTTGGCGATGGCAATGGCTGCTTGATCAGCAATGATGGCTTCGGTCTTCTTCAGTTTGCTCTCTAACATGGTGTTCAGGCCACATGAGTCTTCATAGAGGAACACCAGGCGTTCGAGACCCTGCAAAATAAGGAAACATGTATTGACTATAGTTAACCTTTATAACCAGAATATGGTGCAGGATATAGGTTCAGGATACTAACCTGGTTGAAGAAGGCGGTCATGAATTTGCTGGATTCCATAAACCCATGATTCTCAAATGGGAAAACGTGGGGTGTAGCAGGATTCTCTACTTCCTTTCTCTTCCGGGAGCTGGAGGCCCAGGTCCTGGATGCTGGAGGAGCTTTGGGAGCAGTAGCAGTCTTCGAACCGGTAGGCTTCGGTGTGACAGATGACTTTGGGTTGGATTCTTGCTTGGAAGGTGCGAGGATGGAATAACTATCCAACTCGTCGAGTTGGAAGCCTTCAAGGTTGACAACCGGCGCTGCATAAGGGAAGATACGTTTAAACTTGTTATTCATTTAAAATATGATCGGTTTAATAAGTAAAAATAATTTCGGAAAATATGCTTACTAGACATGTTGGAACTTGATCTTTGACTTGGACTTGTGAGTAGCAGGGTAAAACTCCTTTCACTTTCCGGAAGCTTGTAGATTTCCTTTATCCTTCCTTCCGATTCGGCACTTGGGGGAGCTAATTCCTTGAAGTTTGCTGCAAAAATAGACATATCAGGATATCAGTTCAAGATGTAGTCTCGGGATATGATTGGGGATATTTCTAAAACACTAAATCCTACCAGAAGTCAACCATCTCTTAGGAAGGTCAAAACCCCTGTCAATGGAGTCCCTTTTTTCACAAAAAAGAATTTTCTTGTCCATTTATCCTCGTTCTTGGTAGCCTTAAGAATGAGAGGATTTTTGGAGATATAAAATAGAAGGAACCGGCTGGAACCATGGGATCTTAAACGGTAGGCCATCGGTAGATCTTCAATACACAGGTTGGGCATGTGACGAGCCTTAATCCGCTCCAAGGTGACTAATATGCGCCAAACCATGGGCATGGTTTGGGCAAAGCTAAGGCCAGTGAGCTCAAAGAAACGGGATATGAAGGGTGAAAATGGATACTGAAGCCCTATAGAGAAAGGATAAACAAAAAAGCATACCCACTCGTCGGAACAAAAATCCGATCGGACCTCTTGGTCGAATGGACGGAAGATTGTTCCGGCGGGAAAGGCACCGGAAGCTCGTAAAGCCGCGATATCGGCATTATCGAATGAACACACCTCTTTTGAGGGTTCTTTAAGAAGGTTTTGCTTGTGAAAGGGAGGAACGGAATCCGCCGTTTGGGATCTAGTGCGGGTGGCCATGGAGGATCACGACCAGAGAACAAGTGATTTAAAACAAGGAAAATAGGGAAAGGAGAGAGAGAGAGAAAGTACCTGAAATTTTCTTGAAGATAGAGATGATCATAATGAGGAATCACTCAGTTAATATAGGCTGGGTATAGGGGGTAAATAGTAAATGTTGCATTGAAAGTTGCACAATGTCACCTCAATCGTCATTTCGATCTAATTGCCTCGATTTACGAGACAGGGTTTTGAAATCAGCCACAAAGTCTGCTAGAGCCTGAGACTTTATAGCATTTCTAGGTTCATACACTAAATCATAGGTACTTAATTTCACTGACTACTTAGCCATTCTACCTGACATCTCAGGTTTCCTAAGCACATTCTTAACAGGATAATTAGTTTTAACATGAATCCTATGTGTCTCAAAATAGTGTCTCAGTTTTGTCGATGCCATAACTAAGGCCAATATCAATTTTTCTAAATGTGAATATCTAGTTTCAGCATCTAATAAAGTTTTGCTAACATAATAGACAGGATATTGCTGACCTTCATGATCCTTTATAAGAACAACACTTACAGCATTCCCTGATACTGCTAGGTATAGGGATAATGGTTCACCATTCTCAGGTTTCATCAATAGAGGTGCAGTTGAAAGATACTGCTTCAAATCCTGCAAGGCTTCTTCATGCTTCTCTCCCTATTCGAACTTTTTGTTCTTCTTCAGGATATCATAAAATTCCTTGCATTTTTCTGACGATCTTGAAATAAATCTGTTTAATGCTGCTACTCGTCCCGTCAGTTTTTGAACATCCTTCATATTGGAAGGTGACTTGATACCCAAAATGGCTTTGATCTGTTCTAGGCTTGCTTCTATCCCCCTTTTAGTCACCATATATCCTAAAAACTTTCTTGCTCTAACTCCAAAATGGCAGTTGGCAGGATTTAGCTTCATATTATATTGATCCAGGATATCAAATGCTCCCTTAATATCCCGGAGGTGATCCTCAGCCTTCTTAGATTTCACTACCATATCATCGATGTACACCTCCATGGTGTCCCCCAGCTTGTATTTAAACATCATGTTCACCAATCTCTGGTACGTTGCTCCTGCATTTTTTAAACCAAAAGGCATAGCAGTATAACAATAAATACATGTTGGTGTCATGAAGGCAGTATCCTCAAGGTCTGAAGGTTCCATTTGAATCTGCTGAAATTCTGAGGATACATCCATGAAGGTTAACATCTCATGGCCGGCAATAGCATCCACCATTGAATCAATGTGAGGCAAAGGAAATGGGTCTTTGGGACAAGCTTTATTCAAGTCTGTATAATCTACACAAACTCTCAATTTTCCGTTCTTCTTTTGCACCACAACTACATTTGCTAACCATTTGGGAAATTTCACTTCCCTAATCATTTTGCTCTTTAATAATCTTTCAACTTCTTCCGGAATGATAATGTTTCGTTCTGGAGCAAACTTTCTTTGTTTATGTTGGACAGGCTTGAAAGACCTATCAATCCCGAGCTTGTGAGTTATGATATCCTTGGAGATACCTGTCATATCCTCGTGTTTCCACGTGAATGTTGACATCCTGCATTTCAAAAAAAATTAATCAATCGATTTTCAATATCCTGAGGGATATTGGTTCCCACGAGCACCGAGATATCCAGATTATCTTGGTCCAGAATAATCTTCTTAACATCATGTTCTGAAACCTCCACGATATCCCGGGCCCGTCTCTTTAATTGCTATGCTGCATTAAGCTTGGTTGAGGATTTCATTGAGGACGAGTAACACTCCTTTGCCTCCTGTTGATCGCTATCCACCTTGACAACCCCCCAAGGAGTAGGGATCTTGATGCATTGATGATAGGTTGATGGCACAGCTTTCATATCATGGATCCATGGCCTACCCAATATAATATTATAGCCGGATACAGAGTCCATCACACAAAAGCGTTGCATTGAGTTGACCCCTTCAACATACACTGGTAACTTTATTTCTCCCACTGTATTTCTAGCCTCTCCACTGAACCCAACAAGTACAGTGGACTTCGAAGTGATATCCATTGGGGACACGTTCATCCTTTTCAACATCTCTAGTTGTATTATGTTAACGGAGCTGCGGTTATCCACCAGTATCCTGCGTACAAAGTGGTTAGCCATCCTGGACAATATCCCTGTCATCATGGTCGAAGGTGATCACTTTATCAGTTGTGAGGGTCGTCATCCAGGTTGGCTTATCTCCTCTCTCGGCCTTAGCTTCCATTGCATGTCTCTTGGCCGCAGAATACGAAGTTCCACAAATGTCGGATCCTCCTAAAATAAAGTTAATAATCTTGGCATCTGTAGGAGGTGATGTTGCTCGTTCAGGATCCTTCTCGGTATCCTGACCCTTATTCTACTTTCTTCCTAGGAGATCCTTCAGATATCCCTTGCCCAGGAGATAGCTTATTTCTTTCCTCAGAGCAATGCAATCCTCGGTAATATGTCCGAAATCCTCATGGAAGGCACACAATTTGGACTTATCCTTCCAATCAGCTTTTTGTTGATTCTTCCTGGGCCACCTTGCTTTGTCTCCTAAACCCTGCATAGCATACATTAGTTCAGGTATGTTAACAGAAAAACAATACTCAGATAATTGAGGATACTCCTCATGATCCTCGTCTTCAACAGCATTCACTTTCTTGTTGTTATTTCTGCCATATGGCTTGGAACGATATGGTTTATACGAGGATTCTGATTTTCTATTGGTCGACTCATAGGTTGTGGATGAATTCATCCTTTCTTGCATCTTTTTGTCATCCTCCAGTCGAATATATCTTAAAGCCCTGTTCCGAGCTTCATCCAGATTCCTGCAGGGATTCATCACAAGATCCTGGTAAAATTGAGAATCTTTTAGCAATCCCATCTTGAAAGCCTGCACAGCTGTTGCAACATCAAGATGTGGGATATCTAAGGACTCCCGGCTAAACTTGTTCACGTATTCTCTCAAGGATTCGTGAGGTCCTTGAGTTATCCTGTAGAGATCACTGGTTAGCTTCTCAAAACTTCGACTGCAAGAAAACTGACTATTAAATAAATTCACTAAATGAGCAAACGATGTGATTGAGTGAGGAGGAACGTTTAAGAGCCATTTTAAGGCTGATACTGTTAAGGTAGAACCAAAACCCTTGCAGAGGCATGCTTCCTTGAGATCTGGGGGAATGGGATTAATTTCCATCCTTTCCCTATATTAAGCAATATGCTCTTCAGGATCCGTAGTTCCGTCATAGAGCTTCATGTTGGGGGTTTGAAATCTTTTTGGGATTTCAGCATCACAAATAGGATATGCAAACTGGGATATCCTGTGACTGTCTTGGGACACTTCTGGAATTGGCTGGACCACCCCAGGTACACTGGATATCATGTCCTTCAATTTTTGAAGCTCCCTAGAAAATGCTGACGTCATACCTGCATCCTGCAAAGATCCAATACCATTAGTAGCAGGAGTATTATTATTATTTCACACGTTACCAGTCTGGGGATTTTGGCCCTATCCTGAAGCATATCCTGAGCCCCTCACAGTTGACACCCTGACAGAAGATGGAATCTCAGGAGTATAGTTCTGAGAATGGCTAGGCACAATATTTCCCCTGTTATCCTCAGTATATACGGCCGAATTGAAATTCAAAGCTCTAGGCAGTAAAGGAGTGACAACGTCCTCAGCGGGCCTGCTTGAGCTGGATTTCAAGAGTTGTATCTCTCTCATCAGCATCTGATTGGTCTCCTGATGCTGCCTCATTTGTTCCTATACACTACCAAATAAATTCAGAATTTCTTCGTTAGAAGCCAAAACAGGACCAGACCCCTGAATATTGCGAGCAGGGATAACATCCCAAGCCACATGAATCTCAGTTCCCTGTGAAGAGGCTTGCGTTCTCAAAGGAGGTGGTGGAAGCACCGAACCAATTGTTGCAGAGGTTGTAGCAGACACAGCGGAAGAGCTCATGTTTGATCTCGAGGCCATTGAAAATAATGTGGCAAAAAATTTTGAAAATAGAAAACCAAGTAATGACTTTACAAGAGCTTTTAGTAGAAATAGCACCACTTGCCCCACGGTGGGCGCCAAATTGTTTTGGTCAAAAATTACCGAAGCAATTTAGTGATAAAATTAGTTAAGTAAGGTAGTGTGCTAAGAAAGTGTATCAAAAATATGCCGATTAACTGGTTTGTAAAAACGGTTTTCAGGATACGGCTCAGGATATCGATCTGTATCAACGATCAAACGATGAGCAAAAATGTAAAGGGTGACACAGGATGTACGAGGAAAGCCCTTGATCAATCTAGATCGCTGGCATAAAACATCGGGAGCTGAGAATCACAGCTGCCTTGTTCTTCTTATTGCTTCAAATACCATGATACAATGCAGGATATGATGCGGATTGACTAAGTGTTACAATGTGATTTCAATACAAGTGTAAGTGTGTTGTGAGTGTTTGCAGCTAGAGAGAAAGAGTGTACGGAGAAAAAATTGTGTCCCCTAATCTGATCCGATCAATCTATTTATAGCAAAAAGAAACTAACTAGATAGTCTATTATTCCGGGATTCGACGGATATTCCTCACGTGAACGTTGTAGTCCACGTCTTCCGGCTTCAATGTCTATAATCTAACTGATTTGCCCGAGTCTTGAGGAGAAGAAGTCCACCTGACCGTTAGAGACTTGTTACAATAATCTGCACGTGAGCTAATTGGTTACTACCAGGATATCGTATCAGTATGTTACCAATATCCTGATCCGGTATCCTGGTCACAACAAAAGAAACATAGTCAGAATATGAGTCAGGATATCTAACCAGAATATCACCCATAACATGCAGGTACTATGCGTAATGGGCTGGAAACTCCTGAGTTATTAAATAAAGAGTCTTGCAAGCTTTTATCACTTTAAGTCTGTTGAACAACATTTCTTTTGTTTTGATCCGCCCGTGGATCCATCTTACAATCCGTTGTATAATATTTTATCGTAGTTTCGAATCGGTTTGTAATAATTTACTTTCAGACTTCCGTTGTGCATTTAAACTGTGATTGTTTGACTATGATGATATCAACTACGTCACGCTACTCCCCACCGGGCCCACCGGTAATACGTGGAAATATCGGGGTGTGACAATCATAAATAGGTTACCCACCAAGGTAATAAAAGACAAGACTCCATAAAAACTATTGTATGGTGAAAACAAAGCTATGCCCTTGGTTGTATAGCTTATTAATGGATTATTGAAAGAAAAGGTGGCAAATTCGAGATAAGAGGTAAGCCAAGTTGTTTTTGTGGGTTACCCAAGCTGTACAAAAGGGTATAAAATCTACTTCCCAAGTCATAACAAAATTATCATATCTAGAGATGTGAAGTTTGCCGAGAGGTGATTTTCGTTTGCCACAAAATTAGAAGAAAAGGAACATTAAGATGAGGATATATTTAAATATCCATTCACCAGAAGAGAAGGCCATCTTTTCGAAAATGAGCCCAACAGGCCCATTGAAACCAATAAGGGGCCCAAGGGAGATAAAGAAGTGGGCCCTAATGATCTAATAAATTACCTTGACAACCTTGTAAAAAAAATAAGAAAATGAAATGTAGCAATCAAAATAATGAAACTAATGACTTGGGCAATTCGCACAATGGGCCCACCGATGGACCAGAAACATTGCAAAGTGAAAATGGAAACATTGGGCCTACTAGAGAAAAGCGAAACAGATCACGGCCAGCTCATCTAGACTGTTGCGATGTAAACTCCCCCAATTCATAGACCATGGACATCCCATCTCCGATTAACAATCCTTAATGGTATGGCCCCTTTCTAATTTTGTTTGTTACGAAAAAATTTCCGATTCTCCCAAGGCCTTCTTGGCGGCCATCACTAACAATGGTGAGCTAAAGAATTTTGAACAATCAGTGTAGGATAAAAAATGTAGAGATACAATGGCAAAAGGAGATAAAAGCCCTTGAAGAAAACGCATGTGGACCATAGAAGATCTACCAGATGGAAAACGAGCAATAACCTCTAAGTGGGTCTACAAAATAAAGTACAAGCATAATGGTGAGACGGAAAGGTACAAAGGCAGACTCGTCGCAAAGGCTATACGCAAATGGAAGGAGTCGACTACCATGACACGTTCACATCGGCGGCTAAACTGGACCTGGTTAGAAGCTTGTTCGCCATTGCCTTAATAAAGGAATAGATTCTTCGCCAATTAGATGTGAATAATGCATTCTTGCATGGAGACTTGGATAAAGAAGTGTACATGAAAATCCCACACGGCGACGAAAAAGGGAGATGAACAAAAGTGTGCAAGTTAAGGAAGTCCCTATACGACCTAAAACAAACCTTGAGAAATTGGTATCATAAGTTTACATCAGCTTTGCTCAATCTTGACTTCAAGAAGTCCTACGCGGACCACTCACTATTTATTTATAAAAAAGAGAAGGTTTTGTGGCAGCCCTCATATACGTCGATGGTGTCATCATAGTGGAGAATGATCAAGATTAAATAGAAGGGACGAAATCCAATATGAAAGAAAATTTTAGTATAAAAGATCTTGGGCCACTAAAGTACTTCCTTGGAATCGAAGCCGCAAGGACGAAGGATGGGCTAGTGCTAAGTCAATGAAAATATACCCTAGACATTTTGGAGGATTGCGAAATGTTATGACGTAAACCATGTTCCTTTCCAATGGAGCCAAAATTGAAACTTGACGAAGACAATGGAGACTTGCGTGTAGATGCGAGCATGTACAGAAGACTGTTTGGAAGGTTATTGTACCTTTATGCCACAAGGCCAGATCTTTCATACTCGATGAATATCCTAAGCCAAAATGTTTCTGATCCAAGGCAAAGACATTTGGACGCTCCTATGAGAGTGCTTCGGTATCTAATGGCCATACTAAGACAAGGAATCCTTTTTCCTAAAAGTGGAGAAATGAACTTAGTAACATTCATTGATGCCGATTGGCTAGGAAGTGCCACCACAAGAAGATCGCGAATAGGGTACCTTCTACTCTTAGGGGGCTCCAATTTCTTGGAAATCCAAGAAATGGTCCGCCATCTCCTGATCCTCCGCTGAAGTAGAAAATCAGGCAATGGAAACTACTACTAGTAACATATTATGGATGGAATGGTTATTAAAAAGTCTTGAGGCAGAACAAAATGGACCCACGCCCCTTTACTGTGACAATCAAGCAGCTCGACACATTGCAAATAAGCATGTTTTCACAAAGCGAACAAATCATGTGGAGATGGATTGCTATTTTGTAAAGGAACGAGTCGAGTCACAAGAAATTGAGCCATTGTATATTGACACAAAGATGCAAATAACCAATCTTTTTACAAAAGCTTTTGGATCAAAACAAGTTGAGTTCCTACTTGTCAAGTTGGGCATGAAAAACTTGCACTCTCTATCTTGAGGGGAGTATAGATTCTGATAATTTACTTTATCTAATTCTCCTCTCAATCCTAAAATATTGTTTTCCATATTTAGGCACCTAGAATATTGTGTTGCCTTTCTTAGTAAACATTTTGTAACTATTTAGCCTTCTTTCTTGTAATTGATCAAAACACTTGTGAAGAATAATACACAAGTACAAAACTCTCCGATTTGTTTAGTTTCTTCATTTCACAAAGCTGGTGTATATCGTTCTTGGGTATAAATCCTTTTACCTAGAAAGCATTAGTACTAAGACATTCGTGTCTCGGGTCAGAGGATCTTCCCTTGGGAAAATCTGTCTTATCGTTGTTCGAAAGGGAAAAAGATTTGTTACATTGTCATTAAATGTAAATGTGGTTATGCTTTACAACCGTATTTCAGCCATTGGAGGGTTGCTTGCATGATTCCTCTGGTCGGCCCAACCATGCTCATTTAATGTTGATGAGTCCTTTTGTTTTAGTCTCATTTTCTCCACATTCGGTTTCATTGGAACTCCCTGGTTACGTTCCATGCGGGCCCTTCAAAAGGGAAAAAGGTCTTTCCCAAACCGTGGGCCATATCCCTGGGTTGGGTGAATACCTTTTGGTCGGGAATAGGATGTTCCACGTCAATAGTATTAACACAAACTATTCTATATTAAAACAAGTCTTAAGACTAGTTATTATGTTGTTAGGGAGTCATGTATCTTCTACTAATTCTATTAAACACGTAACTTTTCTACCTCTATTTCTCATTCAAAATACTACAAAACACTTTCGGTTCAAAGGTTAACTTAATATAACCAAAGGTTTTCAACTTGATTTGCCACATTTTAGATGGTGAAGTATAATTTGTTAAAACCAGAAATAGTGGCTTTTCGTAACTACCTTGAGTTGGGGTGATTTATGTCATTTTGATATACTTTGAAGTTTATGTGTAAATGTGACATGGGCACCTCAACCGATCCAGTATTAAACTTATATAAAAACAATTATTACCGGTGGCGGGCTTAAGAATTTTTTATGGGGTTGCGGAATATTTTTAAAGATTTTAGGCCTCTGGGTATATATAAAAAAATCGGTTCATATCGGGTTGGGTCATGTAAAACAAAAACACATCAAACTAAAATTTGTATAACAATCAAAAACACGTCAAACGTCATTATAATCATGTTTAAAATTTTGCCTTACAGGTTTTCATTTTTAGAAATCTATGCAAAACATTATCTTTTTTTTTTGAACGGCAAATTTAGATCACTGACGGACCACCGGAGTATCATCGTGTTACCAACGGAACCACCCGATCATATCCATCTCCAATAGGCATAATGCCTATACACCATTTCATGCGGAAACCCAATAAATATGGGAAAAACCACTTTTTGTGGGAATCGACCCATGACCTTTTCATCACAAAGCTTTATCCCACCCCCAAGATGTCACTAGGCTATAAAGCCATGGGCGCAAAACATCATCTAGAGTTAGGTTTCTAATGGTTCCTCATGAGAAATCTCGCCAAAACTTCTCTACTCATGGTTTCTATCACATATAAATCGATCCATAATTTTCAATTTTAATTTTCAAGCCCTAGTAAAGTCAATAACAACAAAAAAAATCAAAACAACAAAATCATGCTACTACAGTCTAGAACAGCAAAAAAAAAAAAAAAAAAAACTCATCAAAAGACATAAAATTTCAAACCCTTTTAACATCTCTATAACTCTATCTCTCATAAAAAAACCACATAAAAAACGAAGGTATCTCGTTAAATTTTGTATTCCAGGTGGTGGGGTGGCCAGATTTAAGCTTTTCCGGTGAGAATGTAGTCGCTGCCGTCATGCCTGTTAACTGATTTCGTGCGTCGGTCGTTGCGCGATCAGAAGAGGGAGAGTGTGAGAAAGAATTGGAAGGGGTGGTTGGGTTGGGTTATTTTGTTTAACTTCAAATTTAATTGGGTTGGGTTAATTGGGTTTGGGTTACAGTGGAATGTTTAGTGGGTTAATGACTAAATTGTTAAGTGAAAGTTATTGAGTTAAATTGTTAAATAAAGTGGCTAAAGAATAATTATATACACTAGGTTGTATTTTAATAAAAATCAATGTTTACATTTTTTTTAAATTCTTAATATTTTTTTAAAGGGGGCGGTTGAAAATTTCCAATGGGTGCCGTTTAAAATTTTCAAAGGGTGCGGTCGAGATTTTGCTCCAAATTTAATCCTAAAACCTTTTTTTCAAGGGGTGTGGTCGCCCACCCACCCAACTGGGTAGGTCCGCCCCTGATTATAGCGGTGTGCATGGGTCGGTTTTAACCTAAAACCATAACCATAACCAATCGGTTATGGCGGTTATGGTTAATCGGTTTCGATGGTCATAGCAAGCCGGTTGTGGGTGCTTAACCGTGTATTTAGGCTAGCTAAAAATAGCTCAATGTTTTTTAACATGCAATAAATTGTTATTGCATATTTGTAGATATTATTATATTACATAGGATTAAAAAATACATATAATCTATAATATTAATACCGATTATTACCGAATATTCAAATAAAATGATCTGATATATTCCATAAATTCAAACAAACATTCAACCAAAACTGCAAAACGATATGAAATAACCAATAAATATGATTTTTTTAATCAAAAACTTTAAATATTAAAAAACTGGTGAAAAGTCTTAAATCCTACAAAGATTTATTACATGTCGGTTCGGTTCGGTTATGGAGGTTATTGAAACATTGATAACCATAACCGACCCGCTACTTTCGGTTTTTAAAAACCATTAACCGACCCACCGTTTTTTATTTGGTTCAGTTTTGTAGGTTAATTTGGTTATCGTTGGATTAATTCGGTTTTTTCACGTTCACACCCTGATTATAACGTATCGTGGGGAGGAAATGCCTTAATCATGATTATGCAATCATCCCACGTGATCTTCTGTAAAATTATTGCGCCCCTGATTATAACGTATCATGGGGAGAAAATGTCGTAATCATGATTATGCAACCATCCCACGTCATCTTGTGTAAAGTTCTTGTGTTTCTTAAAAGAAATGTTAATTAATAATATTTTTTTTTTGAACATATGACAAGAAATATTAATTTCTTTAACTACCGGCCAAATATAATAAAGATCCATTGTAATCAACGTAACAATTAAGGCCACCCGGGGCGGTGACTTTTTTGTCTGTGATGAACATTTTCAACGCGTGGAACAATGGCACAAACCACCGCGACAAACAAACTTTAATGCGTGAATGTTAATTTCCGTGATAAAATTGAGGCGTGATAGATGGAAGGATGTGAGGGGTGTGAGGGTTTATTCTTGGGTATTGTGAGTGATGGACATTTCCACTAAAAAAAGTTGTGAGTGATAGAATAATAGTTGATGACATTGCAGAAATTGATTGGATGTTGTGAGTGATAAATGGGTGGTGAGTGATAACCACCCCTACCCCTTAATTGTTATCATTTTCAGCTTATAATTTTACTTTTTATAATTAGTTTATTTAACAGAACCTTTTTAATTATTTTTATGTTGTTCTTTTTTATGATAACACGTTAATCAATATTTTTGGCTATGTGTTGTGGGCATTGCTTTCACTCCAATTTGTGGTCCTTTAGCCCGTTGGGGCACCAGTGTTATCAAGAAACAATATAACTCCTTAAGGCCGGTGGGTGTGGGGAGCGCCACCCGCCACCTCAGCCTCCATAGCGCCCTCGGGGCGTCATCGTCCACACCCCCGGATTTAGGGGGGGGCATCCTTCTTCTGCCAGCAGGTTAGCGAGCATCCTTGCCATTTTCGAAATTGATGGTGGTTAAATGGGGGCGCTATAGTGTAAAGTGGGTAGTTAAAAGGGAAGGGACCTTAAAGCCCCCTGTCTAACGAAGACGTGACTTGGTGTGATAAAGCCCATAGGGTCTTTATGAACGGAGCGGCTGGTTCATGGGTTCGTGGCAAGTTGCATTGGTCATCGAAGAGAAACCAACCTGCTAGAGCGGGTAGGATTTGTGAGATGAGCGAAATTGGATAGAAATTGTGAGGCCAAATTACTTTTGTCATATATATTTTTTTCTCATAAAGACAAAGTTAATATTTTAAATTTGCTACTTTTATTAAATGTTTAAACTTAAACTAACTTTTTTAGGGCCCAAACTATCTACACGCTTGGTGTGTAGATAGTCACCCCAAAAAGGTGGTTTTTGTCCTTATATGCACACCCGGGGCGGTGACTTTTTTGTCCGTGATGAACATTTTCAACGCGTGGAATAATGGCACAAACCACCGCGACAAACAAACTTTAATGCGTGAATTTTAATTTCCGTGATAAAATTGACGCGTGATAGATGGAAGGATGTGAGGGGTGTGAGGGTTTATTGTTAGGTGTTGTGAGTGATGGACATTTCTACTAAAAAAAGTTGTGAGTGATAGAATAATGGTTGATGACATTGCAGGAATTGATTGGATGTTGTGAGTGATAAATGGGTGGCGAGTGATAACCACCCCTACCCCTTAAATGTTATCATTTTCAGCTTATAATTTTACTTTTTATAATTAGTTTATTTAACTGAACCGTTTTAATTATTTTTATGTTGTTCTTTTTTATGATAACACGTTAATCAATATTTTAGGCTATGTGTTGTGGGCATTGCTTTCACTCCAACTTGTGGTCCTTTAGCCCGTTGGGGCACCAGTGTTATCAAGAAACAATATAACTCCTTAAGGCCGGTGGGTGTGGGGAGCGCCACCCGCCACCTTAGCCTCCATAGCGCCCTCGGAGCGTCATCGTCCACACCCCCGGAGTTAGGGGGCATCCTTCTTCTGCCAGCAGGTTAGCGAGCATCCTTGCCATTTTCGAAATTGATGGTGGTTAAATGGGGGCGCTATAGTGTAAAGTGGGTAGTTAAAAGGGAAGGGACCTTAAAGCCCCCTGTCTAACGAAGACGTGACGTGGTGTGATAAATCGCCTAGGGTCTTTATGAACGGAGCGGTGTGATAAAGCCCCTAGGGTCTTTATGAACGAAGCGGCTGGTTCACGGGTTCGTGGCAGGTTGCATTGGTCATTGAAGAGAAACCAACCTGCTAGAGCGGGTAGGATTTGTGAGATGATCGAAATTGGATAGAAATTGTGAGGCCAAATTACTTTTGTCATATATATATTTTTTTCTCATAAAGACAAAGTTAATATTTTAAATTTGCTACTTTTATTAAATGTTTAAACTTAAACTAACTTTTTTTAGGGCCCAAACTATCTACACACTTGGTGTGTAGATAGTCACCCCAAAAAGATGTTTTTTGTCCTTATATGCACACCCTGCAGTGTCGAACTGTGGCCAAAACGTGCCGTTTTGGTCCGGTTAACCAGATAAAGACTGACGGGTGTCTGACAGGTCTGTTGACCGGACCAAAACGCCGAGATTTGGCCGCGTTTTGGTCCTGCATCCAGACCGGGTGTCAGTCTTTTGTCTGGTTGACAGGACCAAAACGCGACCAAAGCTCGACGTTTTGGTCCGGTCAACAAACCCGTCACACACCCGTCATTCTTTATCTGGTTAACCGGACCAAAATGCCACGTTTTGGCCACAGTTCGACACTGCAGGGTGTGCGTATAAGGAAAAAAAACCACCTTTTTGGGGTGACTATCTACACACCAAGTGTGTAGATAGTTTGGGCCCTAAAAAAAATTAGTTTAAGTTTAAACATTTAATAAAAGTAGCAAATTTAAAATATTAACTTTGTCTTTATGAGAAAAAAAATATATATGACAAAAGTAATTTGGCCTCACAATTTCTATCCAATTTTTTTGTCCACTTCTTAACGTATTTAAACTTAAATTCTAAAAATATTATAATTTCTTACTATTAATACCTAAATTATTAGGGTGTAAGGATTGTTTAAACACTTGAGAGTGACAAACTTAAAAATCAACCAATGAAAGTGTGCCATGTCAAAGTGGTAAACTATGCTCAAAAGTGTTGGCAATGATTTAGACACTTGGTGAAGTGGTAAACTATTTAAAAAAAGGAAAAAGGTGTGATTCGTTGAGATTGGAATGGACCCCACCCCACACTACCCTCTCTCTCACATGCACTCCCTCCTCGCATCGGCACTCCCTCCCCGAACGGCAATCAAACCGCGTCGGCAAAGGGTTAGCGGCGGTGTTTGCCGCGCGAAACCACCTTTGCCGCACCCTTTGCCGAGTCCACACCGGACACCCTTATTACTTATTTATTATGTTTATTTTAGGTTTTATTATGATTAAAAACATATTACGCTATAATTCCATCTAAACATTGGATATTTATTCGGGTCCTAAAATGTTTAATATTTGTTTTTTGGGGCAACGGGTGGTCGCGACAAGGCAGTTCGGTTGTGCCTTTGCTGATAGGCAACACCGTCGCCGCCCAATTTGTTGCGCCGAAACTCAATTAAATCGGTGAATGTTTGCTGAGTGAAAGGGATCGATGTGCATTTAATTTTTGACAGTTTGGGTCGATGTCAACGGTAATATTACTGTTTGAAATTAAAAAATAGTTTTTTTATAACCCTATATAAACTACACACAGTATAAACAAATTCACATCAACCCACATCCTTATTACTCCAAATCTATTATAAAAATGGTGGAAGAAATATATATTTTATTCCTACCCGATAGTAGTGATTCATCCGCTAGTGGCATACATTTTTTTCCAAAAACTGATCGACGAAGCCGAACTACAAGATACGGGCACATCTAGTAAGAAACGTTATGTTCGTCGTTGTCGTGAGAGTGCACACGAAATCCTTATGGCAGATTATTTTGTCGAGGAACCGAAATACGCGAAGAGTAGTTAATTTATTTAATTATTGTAATGTTTTTTATTTTATTTTTAATTTAGTGTAATGTTTTTTTATTTATCTATACTATATTATAATACATGAGGGAAGGATTCCTAAAAATTAAGAACTTCTTCCCCCATTATTTATAAATAAACCCTTAGAATGAGGGTAAAGTGGTCTTTTAAACCATAATTATTTTTTAGTCCCTCAATCTATTACATTTAAATCCTTGACATTTAACATAATTATGGGTAATTAGTTACACTTCCCCCCTCTTTAATTCTTTAATGTATTCCTGCGATATCTTACAACCCGTAATGTTTTAAAAAAAATCCAAGGTACCATGACGATCGGCACATTTTTTTAAACGTTTCGATAGTTGTTTTTTTTAGTTTCGCCGTGCGTTCATAAAGTACAAATAACCGATGCGTAAATGTACAATTGATTAAAGCCAACATTTGTTTTTTACCCAAGCCAGCTTTGACCATTACCTAGCTACCGTGCATTAACATTTGTTTTTTACCCAAGTTTTTTGTTTTGAACGACATTAATAAACTAAAATATTCCCTAATTTTACTTGTACATAGTCAGTTTGTTGTGGCATGTTTAATATAGTATAGATAAAACTCACAACAAACTTCCTATTAAACATGCCACAACAAACTAAACAGGATATGTGCATCTTATTTTAAAAACTTAAAACTCACAACAAACTTCCTAAATAAACGGATGACCAATCTAAAACTAAACCCTAATGGACTACTATAAATACATAGTAAACACTCACAATTCTACATTTCTATTGCTAAACAGATTTAAAATATGGAGCCAGTTCTGAATTCACTTGATGCGAAAAAACAAGCATGCGATATTGAAAAATCTAAGGTCGGTTCTATGATAAGTTTTGTTATATCGCAATAATGAATAATTGTTTTCTTTTATTTACTTTTATTTACTTTTATGTGAATACTAACTTATTTGATTTTTCAGATTCAACACACCAATTAAAAAACCCAAGTTGCCGAACAAGCTTTTGTTAGTTTTTAAGTAATATTTTCGCTTATAATCTTTCATATTAACAAGTTCGTTATGTTATTATTTGGTGTTTTATTGTAGAATGATGGTGATAATAGTGTTGAAATTATTTCTTATGGTGCAATGTTCATTCCATACAAGTCTAATCTTCAACGTCAATTTAGTAAATAGGTAATTTTAAAATTTATTTAATCTTTTTTAGATTTTTTTATTCAATATTTGTTTTTTTATAAAATTTATTTAATCATTTTTTAATTTTTTTATTAAATTTTTGTTTTTTAAGGATCGGAAGTATGAGAATCAAAAGAAAAGATCTAAGAGACTCTCTGAATGGAAATGGGTCGAGTTTATAAATTTAGATGATTCTGAGGACGATGAGAAAGAAGTTGAATTAGATGATACTGCTGATTCGAGCACAAACAAGAAAAACGGATCAAAAAAGAAGAGAAATTAGATGAAATATATCAAGTGTTTTTATGTTTTTTTTTTCATTTTCAGTTGTTTTTGTTTGATCTAGACTATCCCATGAATAATAAAGTTTATTTTATATTTGAAGTTTATGTTTTGTGTTATTTAATTGCACTTATAATTTACATCTCGATTGAACTAATATACCTTTGTCATTTGTTTAGTATTTTTTATTAACAAACGAATCTTTACATGTTTAAAACAGTTTTTCTATACTTTATTTATTATTAATTTTTATAACAAAACAAAACTTTGATATTTAGTAGATAGAAGATAAACTATGTTCCAAAATTTTAGGAATTATTTAATATTAATTTACGATATTAGTAGATAGATAGTAAACTATATCCCAAAATTTTAGGAATTATTTAATACTAATTTACGATATTTATTTAATACTAATTTACGTAATTAGTAGATAGATAGTAAACTATATCCCAAAATTTTAAGAATTATTTAATACTAATTTATGATATTTAGTAGATAAATAGTAAACTATGCCCCGAAATTTTAGAAATTATAAGTCAACTAATTAGGTTATCCAAGTTAATTATATGGGATGAGGCATCGATGGCGAAACGTCAGGCGATAGAGGCAGTTGATCGAACATTGCAAGACATTATAGGTGTTAGGCTCCCATGTGTAACACTAATGACATATATCCACCACAATAATGTTATCATATACAAATAAGAAAACTACCAGCAACGAGTGCCGCAATCCAAAGTGTCGCCCCCGCCGCATCGCGCGGGCACCCTACTAGTTTTTTATTTAATGTAAGTTTAAAAAAATGGTTTGCCTAATCTCAAATAGACATGCATCCCTAGTATTTTTGGGTAATAGGCAAAAAGTTTAGGCAAATTACATGACACAATTCAATTGGATGGTGGAAAACTTTGCCTAAAAAGATTAGGCATGCACCCCCCTCACCGTTAAGAAAATTATTAACAAAACGAACCCTTTGTTATGAATATATTTATTATTAATGTGGTTATCAACACCTAAAATAGATTAGGCTTGTTCTACAAGTTTTCCTCAATTATATATAGTCTTTTGTATCTCTTATAATAGATATCTCAATCAATGAAATATTAGATCTCTTCTCCCTATTATTTTCTTCTTCTTTCTTTGCTAATAGGCTAGTTTCACAACACGTTATAGCACGAAAGTGCTCTCTCTGAAAACCCTAACCACAACCACCACATGTAGATTCACATGTACTTCATAGATCTGCTTTCTCCAAGTTGCAAAGCCAGATTGTGATATGGGTAATCGTTCAACTCTTGCGCGCCATCATCGAGCATCACCAACTTAAAAGAAATGTTAATTAATAATATATATATATTTTTTTTGAACATATGACAAGAAATATTAATTTCTTTAACTACCGGCCAAATATAATAAAGATCCATCATAATCAACGTAACAATTAAGGCCACCCGGGGCGGTGACTTTTTTGTCCGTGATGAACATTTTCAACGCGTGGAACAATGGCACAAACCACCGCGACAAACAAACTTTAATGCGTGAATTTTAATTTCCGTGATAAAATTGACTTGTGATAGATGGAAGGATGTGAGGGGTGTGAGGGTTTATTGTTGGGTGTTGTGAGTGATAGACATTTCCACTAAAAAAAGTTGTGAGTGATAGAATAATGGTTGATGACATTGCAGAAATTGATTGGATGTTGTGAGTGATAAATGGGTGGTGAGTGATAACCACCCCTACCCCTTAATTGTTATCATTTTCAGCTTATAATTTTATTTTTTATAATTAGTTTATTTAACAGAACCTTTTTAATTATTTTCATGTTGTTCTTTTTTATGATAACACGTTAATCAATATTTTAGGCTATGTGTTGTGGGCATTGCTTTCACTCCAACTTGTGGTCCTTTAGCCCGTTGGGGCACCAGTGTTATCAAGAAACAATATAACTCCTTAAGGCCGGTGGGTGTGGGGAGCGCCACCCGCCACCTCAGCCTCCATAGCGCCCTCGGGGCGTCATCGTCCACACCCCCGGAGTTAGGGGGCATCCTTCTTCTGCCAGGAGGTTAGCGAGCATCCTTGCCATTTTCGAAATTGATGGTGGTTAAATAGGGGCGCTATAGTGTAAAGTGGGTAGTTAAAATGGAAGAGACCTTAAAGCCCCATGTCTAGTAAAGACGTGACTTGGTGTGATAAAGCCCCTAGGGTCTTTATGAACAGAGCGGCTGGTTCATGGGTTCGTGGCAGGTTGCATTGGTCATCGAAGAGAAACCAACCTGCTAGAGCGGGTAGGATTTGTGAGATGAGCGAAATTGGATAGAAATTGTGAGGCCAAATTACTTTTGTCATATATATATTTTTTTTCTCATAAAGACAAAGTTAATATTTTAAATTTGCTACTTTTATTAAATGTTTAAACTTAAACTAACTTTTTTAGGGCCCAAACTATCTACACACTTGGTGTCTAGATAGTCACCCCAAAAAGGTGGTTTTTGTCTTTATATGCACACTCTGCAGTGTCGAACTGTGGCCAAAACGTGGCGTTTTGGTCCGGTTAACCAGATAAAGACTGACGGGTGTCTGACAGGTCTGTTGACCGGACCAAAACGCCGAGATTTGGCCGCGTTTTGGTCCTGCAACAAGACCGGGTGTCAGTCTTTTGTCTGGTTGACAGGACCAAAACGCGGCCAAAGCTCGACGTTTTGGTCCGGCCAACAGACCTGTCAGACACCCGTCAGTCTTTATCTGGTTAACCGGACCAAAACGTCACGTTTTGGCAACAGTTCAACACTGCAGGGTGTGTATATAAGGACAAAAACTATCTTTTTGGGGTGACTATCTACTAGGGGTGAGCATGGTGCGGTTTGGTGCGGTTTTAGCATAAAACCGCAACTCATACCGCGAGGTGCGGTTTTTATTTTTTTTAAACCACATGTTGCGGTTTTTTTGCGGTACGGTTTTTGCGGTTTATTTGCGGTTGCGGTTTGGTTTCGGTGCGGTTTCGGTTTTAATAGTTGAATACATCTAAAAAAAACTCTCAGCAATACTTGAATACATCTAAAAAAAACTCTCGGTTTTAATACTGGAATACATCTAATACTTGATGGTAATTAGAATATAATTTTTGCAAGAGCAATGTGAAGAGCATATGTATGGGCTAGAGGACATCAATCAAAACAAGAGTTTGTACTAGAAACATGTCTAGAATAATAGTTGCTATGTGAAACGGTGAAAGCTTAATCACATAGTCGTATCCAAATAAAAACGTAATATTGTTTCCAACTCATTCTTGTTTCCAACTTTCAATCTTTCCAACTTTCAATGTTTCCAACTATCATTTGCCATTAGTGTTTCCTAGATAGAAAAAAAAAACAAAAAATATATGTTAGTAGGTATTTGAAATATAAACTCACACATGTAAAGAAAACCTTACCAATTTTTAAACCCGCCATCTTCTTATTAAATTCATCTATGTCTTTATTCTTCATAGAACATCCGAGCTCAAGATCAACCCTTGTACACCTTATCCAATCTTGTGCACAAATCAAAGCTTCCGCAGTTTCGGTGTTAAGTGAACTTCTATACTTGTGCACACATGTAAAGAAAACCTTACCAACTTTGGCTTATTTTCTTCTCCGGGTACTTCAACCTCATCATCATTTTGATCATCCACATCAATTACAGTTTCATTAGTAGCCATTCTGAAAACATAAAAGAACTAAAATCAAACAAAAGCCATACATTGAGATGAAACTTATCGATAAGCAACAACAGGGGCTGTCACATTTGATGATAACTCATAAATGTATAGACATAACTTATGTGTTTCATATACAAGCGATGAAAAAAGAACCAAAAACATGAACCTAGCTATAACACATACAAGCGATGAAACAGTACACAAGAACCAAAACCAAAAACATGAACCAAAAATCACATACAAGCGATTATACTAGAAAGTCTTGTACTTAGAAATCAAAAATCACATACAAGCGATGAAACAAGAACCAAAAACATGAACCTAGCTCAAACATGAACCAACACATACGTACCAGATGAAGATGATCGCACCAGCTGAAGATGATCGCACCGGCTGAAGATGATCGCACCAGATGAAGAAAAGATTGTCGGCTGGATGTTAAATTAGGGAAATGAAGGGAAAGGTACGTAGGTTTCTTTTTTATCAAAAGGTTATTGGGTTGAAAGTTGGGCTGTTTGGAGTGCTAATTTAATGGGCTTGTAACTAGTAGGTTATCATCATTTTTTTTAGAGGGAGCAGACGATAGTTAACTTAACAAAGTCAAGTCTGTACTTTTTTTTTTTAACAAACACAGATTATATAATATATAGGGAATTTTATATTTAAATCTTTAAGTATATTATATATATAATATATATATATATATATAATAATTTTGCGGTGCGGTTTCGGTTTTTTGGTGCGGTTTTTAAAGCTAAAACCGAACCGCACCATACCTTTGCGGTTTCGGTTTTTACGGTTTTTGTGTCGGTTGCGGTTTTGCGGTTTCGGTTTTTACGGTTTTTGGTGCGGTTTCGGTTTTCGGTTCGGTTTTTGCTCACCCCTACTATCTACACACCAAGTGTGTAGATAGTTTGGGCCCTAAAAAATTTAGTTTAAGTTTAAACATTTAATAAAAGTATCAAATTTAAAATATTAACTTTGTCTTTATGAGAAAAAATATATATATGACAAAAGTAATTTGGCCTCACAATTTCTATCCAATTTTTTTGTCCACTTCTTAACGTATTTAAACTTAAATTCTAAAAATATTATAATTTCTTACTATTAATACCTAAATTATTAGGGTGTAAGGAGTGTTTAAACACTTGAGAGTGACAAACTTAAAAATCAACCAATGAAAGTGTGCCATGTCAAAGTGGTAAACTATGCTCAAAAGTGTTGGCAATGATTTAGACACTTGATGAAGTGGTAAACTATTTAAAAAAAAAGAAAAAAGGTGTGATTGGTTGAGATTGGAATGGACCCCACCCCACACTACCCTCTCTCTCACATGCACTCCCTCCCCGCATCGGCACTCCCTCCCCGAACGGCAATCAAACCGCGTCGGCAAAGGGTTAGCGGCGGTGTTTACCGCGCGAAACCACCTTTGCCGCACCCTTTGTCGAGTCCACACCGGACACCCTTATTACTTATTTATTATGTTTATTTTAGGTTTTATTATGATTAAAAACATATTACGCTATAATTCCATCTAAACATTGGATATTTATTCGGGTCCTAAAATGTTTAATATTTGTTTTTTTGGGCAACGGGTGGTCGCGACAAGGCAGTTCGGCAGTGCCTTTGCTGATAGGCAACACCGCCGCCGCCCAATTTGTTGCGCCGAAACTCAATTAAATCGGTGAATGTTTGCTGAGTGAAAGGGATCGATGTGCATTTAATTTTTGACTGTTTGGATCGATGTCAACGGTAATATTACCGTTTGAAATTAAAAAAATAGTTTTTTATAACCCTATATAAACTACACACAGTATAAACAAATTCACATCAACCCACATCCTCATTACTCCAAATCTATTATAAAAATGGTGGAAGAAATATATAATTTATTCCTACCCGATAGTAGTGATTCATCCGCTAGTGGCATACATTTTTTTCCAAAAACTGATCGACGAAGCCGAACTAAAAGACACGGGCACATCTAGTAAGAAACGTTATGTTCGTCGTTGTCGTGAGAGTGCACACGAAATCCTTATGGCAGATTATTTTGTCGAGGAACCGAAATACACGAAGAGTAGTTAATTTATTTAATTATTGTAATGTTTTTTTTATTTTTAATTTAGTGTAATGTTTTTTTATTTATTTTTTATTTAATGTAAGTTTAAAAAAATGGTTTGCCTAATCTCAAATAGACATGCATCCCTAGTATTTTTGGGTAATAGGCAAAAAGTTTAGGCAAATTACATGACACAATTCAATTGGGTGGTGGAAAACTTTGCCTAAAAAGATTAGGCATGCACCAACCTCACCGTTAAGAAAACTATTAACAAAACGAACCCTTTGTTATGAATATATTTATTATTAATATGGTTATCAACACCTAAAATAGATTAGGCTTGTTCTACAAGTTTTCCTCAATTATATATAGTCTTTTGTATCTCTTGTAATAGATATCTCAATCAATGAAATATTAGATCTCTTCTCCCTATTATTTTCTTCTTCTTTCTTTGCTAATAGGCTAGTTTTACAACTCGTTATCAGCACGAAAGTGCTCTCTCTGAAAACCCTAACCACAACCACCACATGTAGATTCACATGTACTTCATAGATCCGCTTTCTCCAAGTTGCAAAGTCAGATTGTGATATGGGTAATCGTTCAACTCTTGTGCGCCATTATCGAGCATCACCAACTTCGGTTGATTTAAGGCAATACTTTATATTACTGACAAATATGTTACCATCGATTCTTTTTCTTTTATTGAGTTTTGTGATTTCTTTATTGAGTTTTGTGATTGGGAAGATAATAACGACGGTCAATATTTTAAATATAACAAGGGTCGGAAATTGACAACAATTGGATACAGTTTTAGATATATGAATCTGATTTTTTTCTATACTAAACGGTTTATTGTTTCTTTATTAAAATAATATGTTAATGGTTTTTTTTAAATAAGTGGCTGGATTCATATGGTTTTGTTGTTTATTGTTTCATTATTTTTAAAACATCGAAATTTATCATCGAATGCAATTCTTGCGACTACTAAATATATATTTATAATATATATATATATATATATATATAGGTTAAATTGATTTTATCAACTTTCTTTATGCCTAACATGATATTTATAATTTATGTGCGATATTATATATGATGAATTATATCTGAATATATGAATGTGTGGTTCGTGATATGAATCTTAACTTTCCGTATGATCAACTTGTAATTCTAACTTTATACGGTTTTTGTTTAGTTAGATAGATAGATATTGCTTTTATTGATATAGGTGCACAATGAACCTATGAATAAACAAATCTTATATATATAAAATACATATTATTATATTCCACCTTGTTTTACAAATTAAGTGTTACACGTCTATAAATTAAGCATTTTATGCTTATAATATATCTCCAAAACTATTAAACTTTATTGTTTTATAAATATCTTAAATATTTAAACTTTATTGTTTTATAAATAATTTCTTAAATGAAAGCTATACAATTGAATTATATAACGTAAATTATATAAGCACATATTATTCAGTTTATTAACTTTTAATCATTAAGGCACTTTATAGTTTAATATAATTGCAATTTTTCAATCAAACATGATACATGGATAAGTAAACTGGATAGGTATGTTTCTTTAAAATTTGGAAAAATTTGGAAAGTTGCAGTAAATTGTGAATATACTGTTGATTTAGTCGTTCTAAATATGTTCAAAATATGCTATTTTGTGGTAAATTGTGAATATATTCTTTGATATGTGGTATGTATTAAATATGGAATTATTTAAATAAGTTAAAAACAGTAAAAGTTTTAGTTTAAAAGAATTGTGTTATATTAATGTAGCATAGACTATAGTTAAACTATAAATTATAGTTCCTAAACATGTTATTTTGTATATAAGAGTATTATAAGACCATCTATGTTGCTTGGTGTGAACATGTTTAGAAGAGTTATCTATGTTGTTTGTCGGATACCTTTTATATGTGAAATAACAATACTGGTTTACAAGTAACAAATAATTATATGTTAATGTTATTAAGGAATAACGGAAACAGGAAACTTGATGGGATATTTGCTTAGAGCATTCACATCCATTCCACCAAATGTTGTGAACGGAGTTTTTATAATATAAAGAGTATAAAAAGTGGTTGTGAGTGGATGAGAGAGAAAATGTTACTGGTCATCTGTATGTTTGAGTGGACACTGTTCACCCCCTATAATTTTTTAATATATTTTGAAAGTGGTTGTGAGTGGATGAGAGAGAAAATGTAATGATAAATGTATAAAAAATATTATTTAATTGAAAATGAGAGAGAAAATGTAGTGTTTTTAGTGTAATTTAGGGTGAAAATATGGTGGAATGGATGTGAATGTTCTTATGTTTAAAAGTAGAGTAATATATATTTTCTGTATAAGATTCGTGATAGAATAATATACAACTCTATATGTAGACACATGTAAGTGATCTTATATTATAAAGTTTTGTTTTTATGGTGAGATGTTATAATTTCATGTTTGCATAATTTGACTTGATGTATACCTTGTATTCTGTGCTAGTATTTATGCATATAGATGGTATTCATTATTCAATAGAACATTAAACCAAAGTTGTAATTTGTTATCACTTTTATAAAAGTGTATAAATATTCTAAGACATGACACCTGAAGGGTCATACTCCCTTAATCTCATTATAGATTTACAGAAGGTCATAAGAATCAAGACTAGAAGGTCATATGTTTCAATTGATATTATGTAAAACGGAAATTATTTGTCACACATGAGATATGCTCCTGAAATAGTAATATCTTTACGAGAATATGAAGAGTTTAAAATGTTTTCGTATCTGTCTGACTGAGTAAAGAATGAAAAGTTATAAAGCTTGTTTCGGTTCAACTATATTCTCAAAGGGAATGTGATTTTATATTGAATGGTGTAAATGTGGTGATCATGGAGAGAATATTATTATGATGAGATCGACTATGAGAATTTTAATGATGTTAATAATGAGATTGACCACTAGAAGTGACAAATTAAGGTAGTGGTTACATGATAATAAAATGTGAAAATCATGAAAGTGATAACATGATAGTTTTTTGGATCATGATTATTTAATAAATTGACATGACCGGTTAGACCACACCGAGTCAATGATGATGTGAAACTTAGTGAAGAATTAGAGGATTCTTCCTTGATATTAAATATGTAATATTTGTTTTTTTGCCAACTAAAGTAGGATATGAATCCCCAAATATTCTGGAAATGATGAATGGATATGAATATCCAACACGATACCATTTAGTGTTTTAAATCGATGCATCGTCTAAATGGTTATCAAGTTCGCAACCTAAAGTTTGCGTGATTTATGACGTAGCTATAAGATAGCAAACATATTATTCCAGATTGACACATTTATAATGAATTTGATTTCCATGTGCAAATGATCATTCAAAGAAGTGTTATTGTTAAGATGATCACTAAATGTCTACTATTGATTACAAAGCCAATGATCATGAGAGGAGCAAAAGTTCATTTAGGTACATGTAATTTTACATATAGTACCATTAATTAATATCAAGCCAATAAGTTATAGTTCTCCCCATACATTTGGTTTTTGGTCAGGAACCAAAGATGTCTCATCAAATATTATCTTTAGTTGTGCGACATATATTGGAACTCATCCACCACACTGCACAAAGATGGAACTTCTAAAAGTTTGAGAATATGTTGGGTATAAATAATTTTCTATGATTGGATACTCAAAGCCATTAGTGAGAAAATTTTTTATGGCTCATTGGTTTTCACTTTAGTGAATGAATGTTCCCAACATTAGGGGGAGATAACATGCAGTTGAAAAGTGAAAAGTGAAATGAATTATCATGTCATCTTGATCCTTAGACTATAAACTATCAACTAGAAGTTTAAGTATAATTCATTTAACAATATTAAAGAATAAATTACCAGATGAGTTCACTGACCTAAATAGAGTGATTAAGTAAGTCACATAATCAACTGCTTATGCTCCATTTATGTTTGTGTCCCAGAAGGACAACCACATATTTTCTAATGAGTCTATTTCTCACACCCCGATATTTCCACGTATTACCGGTGGGCCAGGTGGGGAGTATCGTGACGTAGTTGATATCATCATAGTCAAACAACACAATATTTAAATGCACAGCGGAAGCAAAATATAGATTTTATTTCAACTGAATAAATTGTAATATTAAATATCACAAAGTAGTTGAAACAGATCCACTGGCGGATCGAAATAAAAAGGAAATCGTTCCACAGACTTTAACATCTAGAGCTTGCGAGACTTAATTATTGATGCATGGAGTATCCAGCCTATTACGTATAGTACCTGCACTTAGGCTTTTTGGAAAAATACGTCAGTTTACACTGGTAAATACAACTTAACTGACTCATTTTGAAAAGAGTTTGAAAATTGATTTGAGTGCACTTCGGCAAAAATATCTTTTATAACTTGGGACAATTATTCAAAAATAATCTTGTATACAGTTTTATTTATTTGTCGTCCATTAGGGCCGGTTTGTAGGGCCGGTCTAGATTAACTGACACGCCACAGGTATAATGCCCACAAGGATTATTTCCTTTAATTGGATTACCAATTTTTACATAATGCATCTGTCAGGTGTACGCCTACACCCCGTGCTTAGGTCGTGGCCATTTCTTTGAATGATGCCAAGGATATCCGGGACATGGTTATTTAACCCCCAAAGGCCATACACCAAATAATACAGAATAAAACGAGTTATGTAAATACATTAATCACAATCCGATTCAAATGACTACATACCCGACCAAGCGGTATTATTATAATACCGTATCCCAAGCCCGTATAGGGAAAATAAGTTAAGAGTATTTACCTGAGCAATGTATAAATCAAATACAGCAAGTGCACGTAGCTTTTACTGGGCTCCTAATCTGGAACGAAGGTTTTTAATAACCTATTAGAATCCTAACGGGTCTTTAATTAGACTTAGACCGGTTAGTTTTCAAAAGGAATATACGGTTCAAACGCATGATAAAGCGAAGACCGGTTTAGAATGTGGTTTTGACCCGACAAGCTTGGACACTTGTCTAATATGGGTAAACTAAACACATTCTGGATTTTGAGACATAAATGATATGGTTTGACCCGTTTCGGCTAATATATGCAAACTAGTTACATAAGCCGATCCGAACGCGAAAAGTGCGTAACGAGTAACCAAATGAGTCATATGCAAGTTTCCTAAGTTAATATGCTTTAAATATGTTGTGACATCAGTAAGATATCTTCTATTATGCCCGAAACGAATTTAAACTCAAACTATGCCCCGTAGGGGCATTTTAGTCATTTTAAAGGTTATAAAAGAGTTTAATTATTAATCTGAGTTACAGGTCTGATGTAATCAGTAAAAATACTTAATTTAATAAGTTGTAACAGTAGGGTATTACACATATGTGAAATTTATCATTTAAAACCAAACTATGCACCTTAGGGGCATTTTGGCAATTTCACTTAGGCTTAAAAGGTCAAAATTGGAAATCTGAGTTTTAAAACTTTGCTTACTGTAAAAATATAAAATTTACTGAGATCATTAGTAGGCATCAAACCTTATATGTTTAAAATAGTTTTAATACATACTATGCGTTAAAAACGCTTAAAAAGGCGATTTGGAGCCATTTCCAGGTTTTCAAAGGAAAGCTTATATTTTTTATTATTCCAGAAGGCTCAAAATATTTTATTTATCATATGAAATCAGTAGCAAAAGGTTTAGGGTCAAAAGGATTTGTAAAACTCATTTTATAGCCCAAAAGGGCAAAACCGGCAATTACCGAATAAAGCTTAGAACTCTAAGTTATGCTCAGCCTAAAATAAATAAAAATCTCCAAAAATCCCAAAATATTATTTTATATCAGTGGGTAAAAAGTTTGGTATCAAAAATCGGGTTTAGATAGGCTATACGCTAATTACACCGTTAAATTACTAAAAAGCTTTCTAATTACGCTATTGAGCATAACTCTTAATCTAGACCTCAAACTGATGTCAAATTTTAGGTGCAAGTTTATAAATCAGGAACTAAGGTTCCTACTCCTTTACATTTTCAAAAATCACGTTTTAAGGTCATATGGGCATAATAGTCAACATATAGGCAATAAGCGGAAACATGCATATGAATCGGATAACTATTGAACCAAGTTGTATAATCACAGTGGGTTATACTAACAGGAAACCTGGTCCTAATAGGGCTCTAAGGCATTTCTAAAACATGCTATAACGGGTCAGAATCGAAAGTCAAAGCAAAAGTTAAATTATGCGACTTTCGGTCCCAAACCGAGCCTAAACTGAAAATTGTCGGGTTGAACATGTTTAGACATGTTCTTACATTAATTACCAAGTTATATTAATGATAAAACAGGTTGCATGTCTTCTACATTGCTAATTATGTGTTGATTTGAAAATAAGCTTTCTGTTGACTTTTTAAGATTAACTTTGACCCGACAATTGACCTAGTTAGAGTGGGAATCAGACAGTACCCTTTTAAGGGTTTATTACCCGCATAATTACCTACTTATAGTTACTTTCAATTTGAGATTTGACTGAACAATTATTGATTAATCTCGAAGTCAAACCTTAATTATGACGGTTTGACATTAAGCTAATTAACTAAGCTAAACTGAATTAAAGATGATTAAGGACACTTACAAGAGTCCTAAGAATGATTAGGGATCCTAAGAAAGCTTGTTGCTGATCAGAGAAGCTCCAGAAATGAGTTTGAAGTGAGTTGCAAATGAAAGACAAAATGTTGCAACCTTGTGTTCCTTATATAGGACTTAGAATTCTCTAGGATCGTTACAACAAGGTCTACTAGTGATCACTGATGATTCCTAGGTGTCCCTATGATGCCAAAACCAGTTGCCAAGTCCCTGATTTCGAAAACCACTCATGTAAGGCGGTGCAACAGGCTGAACAGGCAACTGTCCATTTTCTGTTGCCAGCGACGGTCTTACGGACCGTAAGCAAGGAGCCTTGCGGTCCGTAAGCACCTCTTACGGACCGTAAGCACCTCTTACGGACCGTAAGCCCTTGGCTTTGCGGTCCATAACTGACCTTGTTCTGAGATGCCCAGTTACACTCCTTGCGGACCGTAAGCCCAGGCTTTGTGGTTCGTATCCGCTTTTTAATTATTTCGGATGCCCAACTCCGCCATCTTACGGACCGTAAGGGTTAACCTTTGCGGTCCGTAAGCCTTCATCAGAAGACAAAAACTTGTCACTTTCGAGCTTCGACCATGCAATCCTTCATAATTCGAACCTTGGGTCTTTTGCAACAGAGTGGGACCATATGATCAGTTCTGAATGGGCATGCATGCCTAGCCATGCACTTATGTTGCCTTGGATTTTTGTGTTGCATGCTTTTAAGGGACATGAATTCTTTTGAAAAGAATTGGCCATATATTTTAACGTAACATTATTTCTAAATCCAATTCCTTATAAACTGAATTTATTTATTTTAGGAATATCCGGTTAAATATATCAGATGTTTATCATAACGATTTAAGGTCTTGGGATTTATTATTATTTGGTCGCTCAGAGGTGTTAATTAACATGTCGACCTTTTAAATCCTACCATACATCTTTTACTTGATCCGGGTTCCTGACACGCTTATCTTACATGACACGTGTCTTTATTCTATTGGGTATGATTTTACGAGGTGTTACATCCTCACCCCCTTAAAAGAAATCTCGTCCTCGAGATTTACTGGAGTAAATGAGGGTACTTTTCTTTCATTGTGGACTCTACCTCCCATGTATATTCGGGACCTCTGCGGGCATCCCATTTAACCTTTACGATAGGTATATACTTCCTCTGAAGCTTCTTAACCCGTCGATCCTCAATCGACAAAGGTTTTTCCACAAATTTCAAGCTCTCATCTATGTGCACATATGTATGTGGTATGACTAGCGATTCATCTGCTAGACATTTATTCAGATTGCAGATGTGGAATACATTGTGAATACCACTGAGCTCTTCAGGCAAGTTCAACTTATAAGCCACTGACCCAACACATTCGATTATCTCGAATGGTCCTATATACCTCGGGCTTAACTTACCTTTCTTACCAAATCGCATCACTCCCTTCCAGGGTGATACTTTAAGTAAAACTTTATCACCAACCTCAAACTTTAGAGGTTTTCGCCTTTTATTCACATAACTCTTCTGCCTATCCCTGGCGGCTTTCAGGCGGTCACGAATTTGGACAATCTTGTCCGTCGTTTCAAAGACTATATCAGGTCCTGATAACTAAACTTCTCCTACTTCCGCCCAACAAATAGGTGTTCTGCATTTTCTACCATATAATGCCTCAAAAGGCGCAGCCTGAATGCTTGTATGGTAGCTATTGTTATAGGAGAACTCTATCAATGGCAGGTGGTTATCCCAACTACCACCTAAGTCAATCACACATGCACGAAGCATGTCTTCCAAGGTTTGGATTGCACGCACACTTTGCCCATCCGTCTGTGGATGGTAAGCGGTACTAAAATTTAAGCGCGTGCCCAGAGATTGTTGAAAACTTTTCAAAAAATGTGATGTGTATCTGGTATCTCTGTTAGAGATAATTGACACCGGTACGCCGTGCAGAGATACAATCTTATCTACGTACAATTGGGCTAACATGTCGGAGCTATAAGTCTCCTTAATGGGTAGGAAATGTGCTGACTTAGTCAGTCTATCCACTATCACCCATATAGTATCATTTCCTTTCTTCGTCTTTGGCAACTTGGTGATGAAATCCATTGTCACCATCTCCCACTTCCATGTGGGAAGCTCAGGCTGTTGTAGCAAACCTGACGGCTTCTGATGTTCAGCTTTGACTTGCGCACACGTCAAACATTTAGCTACATAGGCAGCTATAGACTTTTTCAAGCCTATCCACTAATAGTTTGCCTTTAGATCCTAGTACATCTTATCAGCTCCAGGATGAACGGAATACTTGGAACTGTGAGCTTCCTGGAGAATAACATCCCGAAATCCTCCATAAACTGGAACCCAAATTCGTCCATTTAATCTCAGGAGTCCGTCCTTGCCATAGGATAACTGTTCTTCAGTTACTCCTAGTTTTTCATCAGGATAGTTAGCTTCTAGCACAACTTCCTTCTGCGCAATTAACAACTTTTCATTCAAACACTTCTTTATCTCAATGCTCTTGGCATTGATTCTTATAGGCTTCACTCTTTCCTTTCTACTTAAGGCATCGGCAACCACATTTGCCTTGCCAGGATGGTATCTTATTTCACAATCATAATCATTCAAAGTTTCCATCCACCGTCGCTGCCTCATGTTTAAGTCCTTTTGATTAAATAAATGTTGAAGGCTTTTGTGATTAGAATAGATCACACACTTAGTTCCATACAAATAATGCCTCCATAGTTTTAGTGCAAATACAACTACACCCAACTCCAAGTCATCGGTGGTGTAATTCTTCTCGTGCACCTTTAACTGTCGCGAAGTATAGGCAATGACTTTGCCTTTCTGCATAAGCACACATCCCATACCGGTGTGTGATGCATCACAATATACTACAAATTCATCAATTCCTTCAGGCAACGTCAATACTGGAGCGTTGCTCAACTTCTGCTTCAAAATATCGAAAGATTCTTGCTGCTTAGGCCCTCAGTCAAACTTGCTATTCTTGTGGGTGAGTAGAGTTAGGGGTGCTGCAATTCTTGAGAAGTTTTCAATAAATCTTCTATAGTATCCTGCCAGTCCTAGAAAGCTGCAAATCTCCGTAGGCGTCTTGGGCTCTTGCCAGTTCATAATAGCTTCAATTTTAGCGGGATCCACTTGGATACCACGCTCACTGACAACATGTCCAAGGAATTGGACTTCTCGAAGCCAAAATTCACACTTCGAAAATTTGGCATAGAGCTTTTCTTATTGAAGTAGCTTAAGAATGAAACAGAGATGCTTCTCATGGTCAGCTTGGCTTTTCGAGTAAATGAGAATGTCGTCGATGAAAACGATGAAAAATTTATCCAAGTAAGGCTTGCAGACGCGATTCATGAATGCGGCAGGTGCATTAGTGAGCCCAAAAGGCATTACTAGGAACTCGTAATGACCATAACGAGTCCTAAATGCAGTCTTGTGTACATCTTCATCTTTAATCTTCAATTGATGATAACCTGACCTCAAATCGATTTTAGAGAAGTAGCTTGCCCCTTGTAATTGATCGAACAGATCGTCGATCCTGGGCAAAGGATACCTATTCTTGATAGTGACCTTATTAAGCTCACGGTAATCGATGCACAGACGCATCGATCCATCCTTCTTCTTGACAAATAGGATTGGCGCTCCCCAAGGAGACGAACTAGGTCTAATGAAACCTTTGGCTAGCAAATCATCTAACTGTGTCCTTAATTCCTTCATCTCTGTTGGTGCCAACCTATAAGGCGCCCTTGCGACAGGTGCTGCTCCAGGGATGATGTCAATTCTGAATTCTACTTGCCTATCTGGTGGTAAACCAGGTAGTTCTTCCGGGAAAACTTCAGGGTACTCAGAGATGATGGGAATATCTTCAACCTTGGGCTTCTGCTCATCAATAGTCACATGTCCTATATAAATGACACAACCCTTCTTCAAACATCTAGACGCCTTGAGCATAGACACTTGCTCAGGCAGTCCATACTGGGTATCTCCCTGAATGGTAAGTGACTCACCAGACGGAGTCTTAATCACCACTTGCTTCTTACTGCAGATGATCTGGGCTTGGTTATGCGATAACCAGTCCATGCCTATAACTATATCGAAACCGGCTAACTTCAAAGGAAGTAGGGACAGTGGAAAAGAGTGGTTCCTAATGGATATGAAACATCCATCTAGCATGGTTGACGCGGTTTCTAAGGTACCATCAGCTAATTCCACCTCATATTTCACACTTAGGGTTTTAACAGGTAAATTCAGCAATGTCCAGAACTTATTATCTACAAACGACTTATCAGCTCCTGAATCAAATAGCACTCTTGCATAGACATCATTTATGAGGAAGGTACCTGTGATCACATTGTCGTCCTGGATGGCTTCTCGTGCATCCATTCTAAAGACCCTTGCATTGGTCTTCTTGACCTCTTCCGGCTTCTTGGCGTATTTAGGGCAATTGGTTTTAATGTGCCCTTTCTCATTGCAGTTGTAGCATGTGGCATCTTTAATCTTCTTACAATCAACAGTCTTGTGCTCTTTAGACTTGCACAACCCACATGTAGGTGATCCTGACTTAGACTTGGACTCAAGTCTGCACTTTCCAAAGTGGCGTTTTTGGCAAGTCTTGCACTTTGGCTTTTCCTCAGCTTGTTGGCTACCCTTGTTGGATCCAGACTTCTTCCTGAAGTCAGTGCTTCCTTTATGCTTCTTTTCAGATCTTCGTGAGTTATTATCCTCACGCTTTCTCTTGCCTTCTTCAGAATTCCTGAGCGATCTTATCCTGACCGCATCCAAGGTAAGAGACAGAGATAGATCAGCTGCTGATCTAAAAGTAGCAGGTCTGGACGCCTTAATACTGGCTTTGATTTTTGGGGCTAAACCCCCAATGAAGCGAGCAATCCTTTTGGGTTCCGAGGTTACGAGATACGGAACCAGCCTAGACAGGATATTGAAACTGGTGAGGTAAGCTTGACAATCTAAATTCTTCATCACCAAAGATAAGAAATCTGATTCAATTCTTTCAACCTCATGCTGCGAGCAATAATTCTCCTTAATGAGAGCAACGAACTGATCCCATGACAAATTGTAGAGCGGGATCTTTCCAGCAGCTTGAATGAGAGACTTCCACCATGCTAGTGCCTCTCCCTTGAACGATTGGGATACATACTTCACTACATCCATTTCAGCACATCCGCTGATGTCAACTACTGTGTCCATTTCATCTAACCAGGTCATACAATCTATTGCCCCTTTCTCCCTAGTGAAATCCCGGGGTTTGCAGGAAATAAAGTACTTATAGGTACAGGATTTGGTACGTGGTTTATCATCAAACACTATATTTTTAGATGGAACACTGTGTTGATTAGATGAATGTCGATCATCATCTTTCTTTGGCTCATCTTTCTTAGAGGGCGGTTTGCTATGAGTCTCTGAATGAGTCTTAGGCTTGGAATGCGGTGCGGATAGGGTCCTACTTCGAGTCCTGCTAGATTCATTATACTGCCACTCTATAGCTTTTGTAACAGCGTTATCTACTAATGCTTGCAGCTCTGCACCGGTCACATGTATCTTAGTATTTTCATAGTTTTCCGCCGAATGACTGTTTACCTCTTCTGACTTAGCCATGTAGCTTTAGTTGCTACATACAATCAAATAAGGCAAGGTTTATATAGAAGCTTATACAGTTTTATTGCTTTTGACAATTTATTAACTATGGTTTTTAATAGCCATTTTAGTTAATTTGTTAAATATATAATTATTCAGGATCTTTATCATAATCCTAAATTATAAGTTAGTAATAGCACAAAAGGCCTAGTCACGTAGACAAGTTTGGTTTATAAGCCCAGATTTTATGGAATCGAGGCATTAAGGTTTGAATCCAAGTTCATTACCTTTTCTTGACAGGGAGTTGTAGGCTACCACTGTCTTTAGTCCCAGAGGACGTTAATTATAGCCCGTGGGCACTTCATCCTTAAGGGATGATTATTTTAAATAAGGGAAATTGAAATAACCCAATTTAAGGATGACTTATGTGATTTTTATCGAATCACATTTTGCCAAGAGTGTTAACATGTCTTCAGATGTCAACAAGGATTGGAATCTTTTGAATAGGTCTTACCATCTAGGCCATGTTTGCAATGACATGTAGGCTAGGTTTACCTTTAAGATTCTTTTTAATATTTAACGCGGAACAATCCTAAATTGAGAGGTTAATATGGATCTGAACCTAATTATGGAACTACCATCTTGGCCTTGTCTTAAGATGACACATAGCTAGGTCTGGTCCCTTTTTAGAGTTTGCCATTTTATTATAATGGTAGATCCTTTAGTAGAAATGTTATTTTATTTATTTCACATTTTATGTTTATGAACATAATTAATAAAATGAAAATTTAAAACTAACCATTCCATTAAGAAAAAATTTAACAAGTACAGTTTTGCCCTAAACGGGACTTCTACTAAAATAACATGCCCACGCAGGGGCTTAAACAAACAAACATACCCACGCAGGGGTCAACAGAAAAACATGCCCACGCAGGGGCAGAATACAAAAAGACATACCCTCGCAGGGGTTAAACAAAAAGGCATGCCCACGCAGGGGCTGGATTGAAGAATAAGGAAATACAACCAACAATTTAAAGGATTCAATGGTCCTTCTTGTTCTTTCCCTTTATTAAACTCGCCAATCCCTTAAAGAATCCCCGGTTGTTTCTTTGGTCCTCACGGACTACCCTTTCCACTTGGTTCAATCTTTGGAGTATTTCTTCCCATTCTGGTGGAGAAAACCGAGGTATCTGCGGCTGCGGCTATGGCTGATGTGGAGGTTGAAGAGGCGGCTGTTGTTGGTATCCATAAGCTGGGTATCCAACTCCCCAAGGAGTTCCGTAGGGCCCTTCGGGGTTGAGAGCGTTGTAGTTCCATGCTGCCAAGTATGGGTCGACCTCAGCATAATTGAAGCTGGTGTGAGCCAGCTGCTCTAAGGGATTATACGCTGCTTAGCCAACGTTCATGGGAATCGGGTTGTCAAAGCCCAACGGTGGTGGCACGACAGGCGCAGAGTTCACTTTCGGGATGGGGTTTGGAGGTCCCCCCATGTGCTGGTCTTCTTGGAGTGGCGGGTAGTGGCTGCCACTCGATGGTTGAGGGGTGCTGATACGCACTCCTCCTCGCACGGACATCCGTGCGTTCGATCTCCTTCGCCTCGGTGGCGCAGGAGGCTGTTGCTGAGGTGGTGGAGGTGGCGGGGTAACTGCCACGAAACGTGAATCCCCGGAAGGATCCTGTTGCTGCTGCTGGTGAGGCGATGAATGGTAAGAGGGTATAAAATACCATTCATACTGGTTGAATCTCGCTTGGTAACTGTCTGGACCACGGTAAGGTGATCCATGGAAAGATGACCCATCAGAAATTTCGATGGGATGTGTGGGGGTACCGGTCGGTGGTTCAGTGGGGTCGGTATCCTCATCCATATCCATGGCGTGATCTCCAGAAAAGTGATCTTCTGGCCCCAATGGGTTAACACCCACTGGTTCTTCGAGGTAGTTTACCGGGTTGAACTGGCTACGGAAGATATGTGACGGGTTATCAAAGGAGTGACGAGAGTTGGACCTCTGGAGAGGGATAAATGAAGGCTGTGGGTTTTCGGGCTTATTTTCTGAATGGGGTCCAAAAGAGTGAAGGTAAGACGGTGACGAGCTTAACGAGACTGACCGCCTCGTTGGCTGTAGATGTGCCCTCCAGTCCCCCTGGGGAGTTGTATGCATGTTGATAGGTGAGGTTCGTCTTTGAGACGGCCCGGCCTCATGGTCGTGGCCTGCTATAGGTGCCTTTCCCTTTCTCCTAAAGAATCTTGGTGGCATATTTAAACCTGTCAACATAAACACAGAAAACAACAAAGAAAAAAAATAAAAGGCAAAAATAAAACAAAATCAGGATTTGTCCTATGTTCTTTGTCTAGACTCAAAAATTTGAGGAATGTGCAATTGCGTAGCTGAGATAAAACACAAAAGGCTAGTGTTTAATTCACTCAGTGTTGGCTCTGATACCAACCTGTCACACCCCGATATTTCCACGTATTACCAGTGGGCCCGGTGGGGAGTATCGTGACGTAGTTGATATCATCATAGTCAAACAACACAATATTTAAATGCACAGCGGAAGCAAAATATAGATTTTATTTCAACCGAATAAATTGTAATATTAAGTATCACAAAGTAATTGAAACAGATCCACAGGCAGATCGAAATAAAAAGGAAATCGTTCCATAGACTTTAACATCTAGAGCTTGCGAGACTTGATTATTGAAGCCTGGAGTATCCAGCCTATTACGTATAGTACCTGCACTTAGCCTTTTTGGAAAAATACGTCAGTTTACACTGGTAAATACAACTTAACTGACTCATTTTGAAAATTGATTTGAGTGCACTTCGGCAAAAAATATCTTTTATAACTTGGGACAATTATTCAAAAATAATCTTGTATACAGTTTTATTTATTTGTCGTCCATTAGGGCCGGTTTGTAGGGCCGGTCTAGATTAACTGACACGCCACAGGTATAATGCCCACAAGGATTATTTCCTTTAAGTGGATTACCAGTTTTTACATAATGCATCTGTCAGGTGTACGCCTACACCCCGTGCTTAGGTCGTGGCCATTTCTTTGAATGATGCCAAGGATATCCGAGACATGGTCATTTAACCCCCAAAGGCCATACACCAAATAATACAGAATAAAACGAGTTATGTAAATACATTAATCACAATCCGATTTAAATGACTACATACCTGACCAAGCGGTATTATTATAATACCGTATCCCAAGCCCGTATAGGGAAAATAAGTTAAGAGTATTTACCAGAGCAATGTATAAATCAAATACAGCAAGTGCACGTAGCTTTTACTGGGCTCCGAATCTGGAACGAAGGTTTTTAATAACCTATTAGAATCCTAACGGGTCTTTAATTAGACTTAGACCGGTTAGTTTTCAAAAGGAATATACGGTTCAAACGCATGATAAAGCGAAGACCGGTTTAGAATGTGGTTTTGACCCGACAAGCTTGGACACTTGTCTAATATGGGTAAACTAAACACATTCTGGATTTTGAGACATAAATGATATGGTTTGACCCGTTTCGGCTAATATATGCAAACTAGTTACATAAGCCGATCCGAACGTGAAAAGTGCGTAACGAGTAACCAAATGAGTCATATGCAAGTTTCCTAAGTTAATATGCTTTAAATATGTTGTGACATCAGTAAGATACCATCTATTACGCCCGAAACGAATTTAAACTCAAACTATGCCCCGTAGGGGCATTTTGGTCATTTTAAAGGTTATAAAAGAGTTTAATTATTAATCTGAGTTACAGGTCTGATGTAATCAGTAAAAATACTTAATTTAATAAGTTGTAACAGTAGGTTATTACACATATGTGAAATTTATCATTTAAAACCAAACTATGCACCTTAGGGGCATTTTGGTAATTTCACTTAGGCTTAAAAGGTCAAAACTAGAAATCTGAGTTTTAAAACTTTGCTTACTGTAAAAATATAAAAAATTACTGAGATCATTAGTAGGAATCAAACCTTATATGTTTAAAATAGTTTTAATACATACTAAGCGTTAAAAACGCTTAAAAAGGCGATTTGGAGCCATTTCCGGGTTTTCAAAGGAAAGCTGATATTATTATTATTCCAGAAGGCTCAAAATATTTTATTTATCATATGAAATCAGTAGCAAAAGGTTTAGGGTCAAAAGGATTTGTAAAACTCATTTTATAGCCCAAAAGGGCAAAACCGGCAATTACCGAATCAAGTTTAGAACTCTAAGTTATGCTCAGCCTAAAAATAAATAAAAATCTCTAAAAATCCCAAAATATTATTTTATATCAGTGGGTAAAAAGTTTGGTATAAAAAAATCGGGTTTAGATAGGCTATACGCTAATTACACAATTAAATTACTAAAAAGCTTTCTAATTACGCTATTGAGCATAACTCTTAATCTAGACCTCAAATTGATGTCAAATTTTAGGTGCAAGTTTATAAATCAGTAACTAAGATTCCTACTCCTTTACATTTTCAAAAATCACGTTTTAATGTTATATGGGCATAATAGTCAACATATAGGCAATAAGCGGAAACATGCATATGAATCGGATAACTATTGAACCAAGTTGTATAATCACAGAGGGTTATACTAACAGGAAACATGGTCCTAATAGGGCTCTAAGGCATTTCTAAAACATGCTATAACGGGTCAGAATCGAAAGTCAAAGCAAAAGTCAAATTATGCGACTTTCGGTCCCAAACCGAGTCTAAACTGAAAATTGTCGGGTTGAACATGTTTAGACATGTTCTTACATTAATTACCAAGTTATATTAATGATAAAATAGGTTGCATGTCTTCTACATTGCTAATTATGTGTTGATTTGAAAATAAGCTTTCTGTTGACTTTTTAAGATTAACTTTGACCTGACAATTGACCTATTTAGAGTGGGAATCAGAGAGTACCCTTTTAAGGGTTTATTACCCGCATAATTACCTACTTATAGTTACTTTCAATTCGAGATTTGACTGAACAATTATTGATTAATCTCGAAGTCAAACCTTAATTACGAAGGTTTGACATTAAGCTAATTAACTAAGGTAAACTGAATTAAAGATGATTAAGGACACTTACAAGAGTCCTAAGAATGATTAGGGATCCTAAGAAAGCTTGTTGCTGATCAGAGAAGCTCCAGAAATGAGTTTGAAGTGAGTTGCAAATGAAAGACAAAATGTTGCAACCTTGTGTTCCTTATATAGGACTTAGAATTCTCTAGGATCATTACAACAAGGTCTACTAGTGATCACTGATCATTCCCAGGTGTCCCTATGATGCCAAAACCAGTTGCCAAGTCCCTGATTTCGAAAACCACTCATGTAAGGCGGTGCAATAGGCTGAACAGGCAACTGTCCATTTTCTGCTGCCAGCGACGGTCTTACGGACCGTAAGCAAGGAGCCTTGCGGTCCGTAAGCACCTCTTACGGACCGTAAACCCTTGGCTTTGCGGTCCGTAACCGACCTTGTTCTGAGATGCCCAGTTACACTCCTTGCGGACCGTAAGCCCAGGCTTTGCGGTCCGTATCCGCTTTTTAATTATTTCGGATGCCCAGCTCCGCCATCTTACGGACCTTAAGGGTTAGCCTTTGCGGTCCGTAAGCCTTCATCAGAAGACAAAAACTTGTGACTTTCAAGCTTTGACCATGCAATCTTTCATAATTCGAACCTTGGGTCTTTTGCAACAAAGTGGGACCATATGATCAGTTCTGAAAGGGCATGCATGCCTAGCCATGCACTTATGTTGCCTTGGATTTTTGTGTTGCATGCTTTTAAGGGACATGAATTATTTTGAAAAGAACTGGCCATATATTTTATCGTAACATTATTTCTAAATCCAATTCCTTATAAACTGAATTTATTTATTTTAGGAATATCCGGTTAAATATATCAGATGTTTATCATAACGATTTAAGGTATTGGGATTTATTATTATTTGGTCGCTCAGAGGTGTTAATTAACATGTCAACCTTTTAAATCCTACCATACATCTTTTACTTGATCCGGGTTCCTGACACGCTTATCTTACATGACACGTGTCTTTATTCTATTGGGTATGATTTTACGAGGTGTTACACTATTGCACGCCTGAAGCGTAGTAGACTAGTTGTTTCCAGTAATACAATTCCTCGAAAGTTGGAGTAAGTAATTAAGATGGTCAAGTCGAGGTTATAGTAATAAGATCTCCTGAAGAGACAGTAGGCATGATGGTTCAAGAAGAACCTCAGCTACCTGAAAATAAAGAGATCTCGATAAGTTATATCATGTCTAAGATACGTATGGAATCAAAACAAAATCGATGTCGTTATACTTTTGTATATAATATAGCGCTTGAAATGATGAAATGACGAGGATCAAGATTTAAGATCTGCCTATGAATGAAAATACATAAATGATTGGCCAAAATGGAAAGACGCAAAGTCTGGCAGATTTAAATTCTCTAATGAAATGGAAAGTTTTCGGACCAACAGTCCATACAACTGAATTTGTAAAGTATGTTGGATATTAATGGGGCTTTTATGCGAATCATGTGAAAATCAAATTAAATGAGATAAGGCAAATATGGTGCACAAGGATTTTCACAAAAACCCATGATTGATTATAATGAGACACATTCTCTAGTGGTGGATGTAATGACTTTCCAATATTTTATTAGTCTGGTAATATAAAGAGAGAATTGATATGCGTCTTATGAATGTTATGTATCACTTGATACTAAAAGTTTACATGAAAGTCCCTCGATTATCCAAAATCATGTAAAATGAGTTCTCGAGACGATATGATCGTTGTATACAAATTCATATTTGAATACGTTGAATATAATTGGAACTCCTGATGACTATCGTAAAGCATTTAAGTGCTTATAAGGTTCGTTGAAACATCTTAAGGATGTAGTTCTTGTGCACCAATAACTATACATAGAAAACTTGTGCCTGGTTATTATGGCATCTTAATGTACAATGTATAAGCATGGTACAATATGGATTAAATATTCAAGACATCCTTGCATATGATATAGAAATCAATGAGGAGGTATATGTAATAGAACTCCTAAAGAGTGAATGCACATACATTGTTTTTCAAAGTTGAAAGAAGTATGCAAATGCCTGAAGCATTGATTTCAAGACCTCAAGAATGTATCTTTATAATGTTAAAGATAGTATGAACTAAAATAGTCAAGTTGAGTGTTGTACAACTCATGATATATTCTGATAAGAGCAATATAAGTTTGATAATATTATCCATCTTTATCAAATGTTCTTTCTTAAAAGTTCACTATAATCGCAATTTACAGTGATGATGTCTGAGCATCATCAAAAGAAACTGGCGAGCTTTTAGAAGGGGAATTTTTTAATGACCCTAGCACAGTCTAATTATTACTCGACTTGTAGTTCGAGTATATTTGTAATCATACTTTTATTCATCTATCAAACTACATCTGGAAGATGTTGGTGGGACATTTTAGTATGTAGAGAGCTCAACCTTATAGTATGTTAAAGGTTGTTCAGACACTTTTTATAAGAAATGATTATTATCATCTCCTACCAAAGTTGAGATTCTCATTTCAAAAGTACCATGGCTAAAGTGCAATTATGCATTAACTTAACTTTCTAGCTATGCATAATAATATATATTTTTTATTTGAATTTATCAACATGATATAGCACATATGCAATGAGGAGACATTTGAATGGTAAAGCAAATATGTCGATACCTTAAAGGTAAGAATGATATGTGTCTATATTTTACTAACCCATGAAAGCTAGTTCTGTTAGTCTTGTAGATATAAAGAATGTAACACAAATAGTCTTGGATCTTATGGTATTTGTTTGCAAGAGGAAGCACTAGAAGTCTCACAAGAAGATTTTACAACATTACTCAATATAAAGGACTGCACTTCAAGGCATCAAACGACAAATCATTCTACAAAAGTTTTGAGCAACTTTCGAGGATGATGGACACACGTTACTTAAAGGATACATATTATATTGAGGGGGAGATTTATTCAAGTTGCACTCTTTTTCCCTTAACTAAGTTATATCCCAATGGGTTTTCTTAGTAAGGTTTTTAATGAGGCAACATGCCTGATCCAAAAGTATCAGGGGGAGATAATGCGCATTACACGCTGCACTCTTTTTTCCTTAGCTATGGTTTTGTCCCACCGAGTTTTCCTAGCAAGGTTTTTAACGAGGCAGCATCAAGCGTATTATGTTGATAACCAAGGGGGAGTGTATGAATATATTTATTATTAATGTGGTTATCAACACCTAAAATAGATTAGGCTTGTTCCATAAGTTTTCCTCAATTATAAATAGTCTTTTGTATCTCTTGTAATAGATATCTCAATCAATGAAATATTAGATCTCTTCTCCCTATTATTTTCTTCTTCTTTCTTTGCTAATAGGCTAGTTTAACAACACGTTTTTATTTATCCTCTATTAAGACCAACAATGATAAACTGAAGTTTATAGTTAGCAGTGTTAAGATAATAAACAATAAAAGAATATCTACTCATAATATATATATATATATATATATATATATATATATATAGGACAAAGATCCGTTAGGAACCACCCTTTATTGCGAGAACCGCAAGAACCAGTGTGAACACAAACAGTAATTCCTAAAAAAATCTAAAAAACACCCAAATTTTTTTTTTACTATTTTTTTTTGAAAAAATCGCTATATTTTGTTAATAAAAAAAATAAATAAAAAAAAAAAAATTTCGAGTAACAGTTATCCATGCACATGTGCATATGTATCGTTTATTTGTCAAATTCCGTAATTCATTACAAGTAGTAGTCAATTGCACTTTCATTTACACTACCACGTGTAATACACTACTTTTTACGTTAACAATGTTAGAAATGCACACGTGCATCTATATGTATCAACAGGAAATAAGGTGTTTTGGGACACTACTTTCTCTTTCATCTATCATTCCATCCATAATACACAAGCATGCACATGTGCATTTTTGTCATTTCTTTGACAAATTCCGTAATTCATTACATATATTAGACAATTGCACTTTCATTTACACTACCATATGTAATACACTACTTTTTACATTACCAATATTAGAAATGCACATGTGCATTTATATGTATCAACATGAAATAAGGTGTTTTGGTACACCACTTTGAATACACTTTCCCTTTCATCTATCATACCATCCATAATACACTACCATTACCTCCTACCATCCATAATACAATACCATTACCTCCTACCATCCATAATACAATATCATTAACAATATTTTCACTTTATTACATGTATGTAAACACCATTTATACCATCCAATCAACATATTACATAAAAAATTGACAACTATAACCAAACCATCAACCACTAGATATAACTAACCAAAAAACATGTATATGGGTCTACTTCTCCATTCAAAATCACAAACTTTTTGTACCAAAACACGTTATATCATGGTTATACCTAATTATGCACATGTGCATTTTGAATATTGGTAATGTAAAAAGTAGTGTATTACTAATGGTATTGTAAATTAAAGTGCAATTGTCTATTCCTGATAACGTATTACCGAATTTGTTGAAGTAATGATACATATGCACATGTGCATGTATAACTGTTACTCGAAAAAAAAAGTTTTTTTTTATGGTAACGAAATATAGCGATTTTTTATTAAAAAAATATTAAAAAAAATAAAAATAAAATTTTGAGTGCTTTTTTGATTTTTTTTAGATTTTATTTTGTGTTTACATTGGTTCTCGCGGTTCTCGCAATAAGGGTGGTTCTCGCATGAACCTTACCCTATATATATATATATATATATACTAGTCGTTTTCCCGCTCGATGCGGCGGGAAATATATCACTTAGGTTGGTAAGTTTAGGGCTATGTAGAGGGCGGTTCGGTCTTGAGCCATAACCAAAACCAAATTCGCGATGCAACATAAAGAGTTGATGTATTTATAAGACTTGTTTGATATCTTATAAATCCATATCTATTAAAGTTAACTTACTTTTTCTTCACTAAAGTTTATGCAAGTGTTGAATTTGATTAGAAGCAGCATAAAAGAAAACGATCTCAATATAGAAGCTTCGTATCTCTTATAAGTGACTTATTTTTAGAATCAATACTGTTGGGTCAGGTTAATAACTATAAACGCTTAATGTGCTCCATCATGATACTCAATCAACATTTTTATTTCCTTATAAAGTTATTGAACTTTAAAATCAAGTTATTTGTTTTAACTGACATTAAAAAAGCTATTATTTCCAAAAAGAAAGAAACGTTAAAACATCTTACATTAATTAGATTGCCATGATAACTCTAATTAGAAATTACCACAAAAGCCAAAGCTAATAATTCACTCGCCGGTTAACAATCATGTCAAATGAGCCATAATGAGGAACTAAATATTCAAAGTGGTCTAAACTTCATACACAGTCCAAAAAGTCTCCAAGTGTTTGACCATTTGTTTCGATAAAACCAAAAGAGAACATAACCTGGTAAAACACCAAAAACAAAATAAATAAAGCGACCATAGATACAAAATACCACCCCAAGAACCCCTCTAAATGATCCGGAACAGAAACTCCACCTTTTCAACTCGTTGCCAGTGACCCAAATGCCCCCGTGAATCTATTCCAACGACAGATGTTGGGTTAACACAGTCTGCAGGAATTGCTAAAAACTTGAAAAATGTAGGATGAAAGCGAAACATCAACTCAACCTTTTTGCTAGTGACTTCGACAAATCTTGGGTTAACACAGTCTGCAGGACTTCTCCCCAATCCAGCTAGTGCATTGACTTCTCTAATGAAGCATCTGGCAACCTGTTGGTTCTTTAGAGCACCTTGTCATTGAATGTACTGACCATCATTCCTTGAAATCCGTAAGTGGCTGAAAATAAAAAATAAAGTAAACATACAAACCATACTACAAATATATCATTTCTTAATGAACCTTTATAATCTGAATCATTCCTTAATGAACTTTTATGATCTGAATCATATGCCTAAATATGGCAAACATATTTTTATCTAATTAAAAAAACATAAACTATCCATGGAATCTATTTTTATCTAATTGAAAGACACACACACACACACACACGCTATGGTCAGTTTGCTTTTGCGCTTCGCGCCTTGAGATTTCCTTTGAGCTAAAAAAAACTGAAAGACACACACACGCTATGGTCGGTTCGCTTTTGCGTTTTGCGCCTCAACTCAGAAGACTCAGTCAGCCTCATATTTTTTAAAACCAAGATTCGTGGATAGGAAAACTTAACCTGGGAACCCTGCAATACAATTGAAGATTTTTACATCAGGTCAATACCAATGTTAACAATACCCAAACGAAACTAAATGTAAAAAAAAGAGTTATCTTAAAAGAAAAATAGTTATTCCAGCATGCTAAGCAGAGCAAAAAATAGAAGAGCAAAACAATTCAGGGAAACGGAAATAACAAAAAACGAATAACCCTTAACCAAAAGCCAAATCTACAAAATTAATCAAGCTTTCCCTTCCCTGCTCAGTTCCATGACTCGACTTCTTTTTAATGACCACCAAATTTAATCCCCGCAAGAAGCTAAGGGCAGAGAAAAACATACAATGAAACATATGACAAAAAACATTATAGCTAAATTATTAACAAAATAAAGATTTTGAGCAATGGCTTTAAAATGAAGATGCCAAATAATCAACATTTAGACAAAAATTATTTTGATCAGGTCTCCAAAGTTATTGGATTTGATTTTTATATTTTTTAGAACAAGGTATAGCGGACTCACAAGAAGGTTTGAAGACCATGAGTTATTCTCCACATTACAGTTAGCTGAGTTAGTACTAAAAATAGCCAAAGAGCTAGACATCCGAGTCTGATCCATCAGCACTTGTAAATATCAAATTATGATTTTTAATAAATAAGGTCCAAACTTTTTAATAGAACATGCACCTTGTTTACAGGTGGAACATTAATGCTCCAAATGATTAAAGTTCTGTTGCTCGTAGTGAACTGACACCAGCAGCATTTGCAAGAAACTTGATCCCATTGTTAGAATTTGTATGCTTCTGTATCCGTCGTTCTCTTATTCAATTTTATATCCTATACCAGCGGGCAAAATTATATTTAGTACTGATATAATAATAATAATAATATAATCATAAAAATGGCAAAAGATAACCTCCTCATCAAAGTTTAATTCGGTTCGCCCCTTCAAAAAATCTGCTAAGCCAATCCATTTCCTGGTTAAACTTTATCTGCAAATCGCCCTTCATATACAGTAGAAAGCTCTACACAATTAAACATAATAATTAAGTTATCATTGAACAAGTTAACCAATCTACGTACCCATTAATCACTAATGTTAACGGACCAAGAAAAAAAGTGAACATTTTTTGAAGCATTTCACCGAATACCTGATGCGCTACTCCATAAAAGATAAAACCCAAAAAAAAGTATTGTTAACTGACCAAGAAAAAAAGTGAACATTTTCTTTGAAGCATTTCATCTAACACCTGATGCTATATTCCATAAACCACACAAAATCAAACAAAAAAGTATATATTCTCTCAAGTTAAACATTTTTATTTTAACTTTAGTATAAACAATCCATATTAGTTAAAAACACCCATGTGAGAGTTATATCAAAAACCCAGAACATCTCACATTGGCAATTTCACAATTGTTCTATTAAATAACATGATGAAATTTAAAATTTTGTATTTAGCATACCAAATTCCTTTTTCACTGCTAATACCAATTGCTCAGTCCCCATTGCTTAAATTTATTTTCAGTCAAAAACAAAATACTGAATTCTATCATAAACTCACTTCAATAAACAAATAACAGATAATACGCTCACCTTTAAACCCGGTTTTATTTACTAATACGAAAAAAAGAATATATACATGTAGAATTTTACCTTATTGTGATGAACATAGCTATCGCAAACCAGAGCCTTGACCTGGACTTGAACATCGTTAGGCCCTAGACTTTTTAGAAAAAATCAAAAATAAGAACCTGGTGTAAATAACTTATTAGATGTGGTGAATTTTGTATAAATAGAAACCCAAAAAAGGACCATGGTAAGGCTGAATTTGAAGGTTCTTGAACCAAGCCGCAGTGTTCTCTCTTTCACCTATTCATTCTCCTAGCGTCTCATCGGTCTTCATCTTCAACTATATTCACATTTCCAGTTGCACTTGAGCTTAAGATCCTCCAAGAAATTTCTATTTCAAGAAAACACAAACCCTAATTAATACAAAAATATATACTCTCTCTGTAGATCCATTCATAAAACATTAAAAGAAACACAAAACCAACACATATCTGAAAGTATTATAACAGATCTGACAAAGATGTTTTAAAAAACTTTCAAGATATAAAATTCAACAAACAAAAACGATAGATAGGGTAAAAAACGGTGCCAATCTGGCCCCAACCCAAGCCTTGTGTCCTCGTCTTCCACCCACAATCACAGATCTGGCATCGTATAGAGAGAAACCCTAGATCTAAACTTGAACCGCAGTTGCTGGTTGTTGCTAAATTGCACACAGTTCTTCACCATCATAAATTTGAACCGCAGAAGAGAGAGCAGATCCAAAATCTTTTGAGAGAGAGAGAACGAAAAAGATGGGACTGTGGGTTTGAATTTTGAAGAGAGAGAGAGATAATGAGGGCTTGTTTGGCTAAGCTTATTTAACTCAAAAAGGACTTTTTGATAAAAAAACTTATTGAATTATGACTTTTTGAAAATGAGTTTTTAAAAAAGTGTTTGGATTAGCTTATTGGGTGGGAAAAACCAAAATTACTAAAAAGGACATTCTTCATATTGAAAAGTTGTTTGGTAGAGGGTAAAAAAGTTGTTTGGTAGGGGGTAAATTTGTAATTGTGTTGAAAAGCTCTAAAAAGTCACAAATTTCTGACTTTTTTAAAATGACTTTTTCTCCCTACTGAAAAGTTGTTTTGAAAATGACTTTTCAATTAGGCAAACACTATTTTGACTTATTGACTTTTTGAAAAAGCCAATAAGTCAATAAGTTGGTTCAAAAAGCTTAGCCAAACATGCCCTGAGAAAGAGAACAAAAAGGATGCGATTTGGATTTGAATTTTGAAATGAAATGAAGAATCCAGGATGTATAACATGAGCAAGAATTCAAAATTTAAATGAATTTTGGTCGCCCAAAAATTTGTTGAAAGATCGGTGCATAAATGCTTTTAAAGTTGAGTGCTTAAATATGTTGTACAACATGCTTCCAAGACTTGTATATGTTGAAAAAGTGGCAAATGACCATTCTTGCCCCTTGGATATGCTTATTAATATAGTATATATATATAGAGGGTAGGGATCCTAAGAGAAGAACACTCTATTTGAGAAACTTGAGAAACATTCGGGACACATTTTCTCTAAGCAAAAAAAAGGTAAAAAAACACTTTTTTTTTTGGAAAATCGGAGCTTTTTCTATTAGTTTTTTTTTGGGATTTATACACATGTCTATATTGTTAATCTTTAAACTATACATATGTTTATATTGTCAATCTTTTAACTATAAATATGTGTATATTATGAAAAATATAAATCATTAACCTAAGAAGTGTAAGAAACCGGGTCAAACGAATGTTGATTGAGCACATTACAGCGGCATTGGGACCGGCTCATTGAACAATAACCAAAACCCTAAACCCTAAGGCTAAACTGTAACATCCGCTATAAACGGATCATTGAGATTCGACCAGTCTTGAAAATCGGGTCCGAACCACAATGAATATAAATTCGAGATCTTAATATTTGTCATGACTTAATTTAATTATATATGGGATATTAAAAATAATAAATTTACAAATAAATGCCAATTTGATATATGGATCTCGGTTTAGTTTCGTTAGAAATAACAAATGAAAACAATAACAACGTTAGTTTCAAGATTTATATATGTCAATAAAGAGAAGGACCTTATTTACCGTTATATCAAACTTGCACCCCCTTAATCGCCTCATGTTGTTTAAACGGCTAACCAAATGAAATCCTTGAAGGCTCTAAACGACAAGCTTGCATGAAGAAGTAGGTACCATGTTGTTGACTAGTTGTCCATTCCAAACGATACCACCTTGTGTTGTTTAGCACCCCAAGACCTCTCCAAACGACATCCTTAGATGTCTATTTATTTATGCGGGTTTTTAAACAAATTCAGTACATGGTAGAATGGATTAAATGATTATCGTACATACCGAACACTTAGTTATAATATTGTAATTTTTTTCTTCTTTTATATTAGTAATGGTTATAACATTTATTTTGTTATAAATTGTATTATAATAGTTTAGGTTATTTTATAAATCAAACTAAACTAAAAGGGTTTGGTTGTAAATTGCCTAATACTCTAGGGTAGGAATTGTAAAATATACTTATACACACACACACATATATATATATCATCTTATCTTCTCTGTTCGTAACCTAAACTATCGACTCGTTCCAATGCCGTAACTGAAAACTCTGTTTGCCTTCCTCTACGATGACAACAGAACCGATCATCCCGTTGTTTCCTTTTTTTTCTTCTCAATGTTGTGGAAGTTGAAACAACCACCGACATGCGCAACCCCTCTTCAGTTTAAGCACCACAATCGTTAACGATCGCCGGTACTAAACGACATCGAACTCTCAGCCGGTGCCAAACGACATCGAGCTTTCATCATGTAATCAAGGGTAATCTATCGTCTTTTGGAAATCATTCTTTCATTGTGCGCTTATTTCGAGGAAATCACTAAACGCAACCTGTGAGTAGATCTTACTTTTCCCCCTTTTGTCACTTTAACTTTTTGGGGTGTTTCATATGTCATGTTTCCTATGTTTCGTATATTTTTCATTAACATGCCAAGTTAAGTGTCATATGTACTCATGTTTATTTTGTATGTTGCATTACTTGTTTCATTATATGCTATACGTGTTTACCACCTTGTGTCATGGGTTTTATAGTTTCTCTTTTCGCCTTTCGAGGCTTGAATCGCATCATTGTTTCATAGTTTCGCTTTTCGCCTTTCAGGGCTTGAATCGCATCATTGTTTCATAGTTTCGCTTTTCTCCTTTCAGGGCTTGAATCGCATCATTGTTTCATAGTATCACTTTTCACCTTTCGTGGCTTGAATCGCATCGCTGTTTCATTTCTTATGCTTTGTTATGTCATGTTACATTATTTACTTATTGGTTGGTTGATTATTGGATTAATGGATTTATGTCACCTATTACACTTAATATTGCATGTTAAACAATTTTTATTAAATAAATCAACTATACTTTTAAAGTTAAATAAGAACAAATAAAGATCTATTCACCAACCTTGGTTGACCCAAAAGACTATTTTTACACATGATACAGGTGAACATGCTTGAAGAGAAGATTGGACATAGGATGGGCCTTAGTTAAGAAGAAACAGATCAATGTAGTTTAGGAGTTATGAACAATGTCTTGTGTTTGAAATTGTTTATCTGAGTTATTGTTTTGTGAAACATTCAGTTTAGATTAATGAATATTAAAAACACGTAATAGCAAGTCATAAGCTTTGGAACAACCTAATCATGCCCGGATCACCTATTCCGCTGCGGGCCAGGGTGTGACAGATGGTATCAGAGCTATTGACTTTAGGGATATAGGATAGGTTATTAGACCCTTAGAACCTATACTTTAGTCAACTAAGACCTATGTGCTTATGTGATTTTATGTTATGTTTAACTTATGATTTGCTATTGCTTTCACATTTAAATTCCTCACATCTCACACATAAACGTATGCAAGCACCTTATCTGTTACGTGACTATGTGATTTATACAATGTGTTATAATTCCACGTACCTATGTTATTGATATATCTATCACTACAAACACAATGTACTACATAGTACTTATAATACCCTTATTATAAGTTCGTATTCCCTCCAAAGTCTTTTAAAAAACACTTATCCTCTCCGAGTTTAAAATATTTACCTTTCACTATTAAAACTTTTGTGATGTTTTCAAATCCCATCAAAATGAGTTCGTGTGACGGGCATGTAGTAACTGGAAGGGTTCGAGTATCGGTAGTCGGGACGTCCAACCTAGGACTGGCATTCGTATAAATCCGAATTAACGGACCAGTTTACCTACCTGGGGACTAACGAGGAGGGTATGAAGGACCTATTAGGCCAAATCATGCCACACCAAACGTCGTGTGAACTAACCCCATTTTGAGTTGTCACCGTGTCCAACCAAGGATACCCTCCGATTTTCATACATTACGTTCATATTTCTCGATTTCTCTGGGTTTTAGTGTACGTTACTAGGCTAACACATGCGAACCATACGAAAGCCCGGTAATCATGGGGGCCCACATGATTACGAAGGTGAAGTATGGCGGCATGCAAGGCCAATTATGAGCAAAGTCCAAGAACACTTTAAAAGTGTTATCATGAGCTATTGTTTTCTAATACACCGCAAAAGTTTTCATTTTATCACATGTTTATATTTTACGCATATCTGCTAGCAAATCCATCAAAATCACACAACCTCGTTTGCGTTGATTCTAGAAACTCCGGTAAACGCATGGCTTCCCAATCGCTAAGCAAATAGCTGCCGTGGTTCCTAACACTGTGATCCAAGCCCAACAAGACGTACATCTTCAAGCCTTCCCAATCACCCAAGTGGCACCCAACCCAACCCAACCCAACTTACCCAAACAAGAAACCCTACACTAGTCCTCACCCTCAATGCAACACCTGCCATTACCACCATCAACTTGGGTTTTAACATTTTAAGTTAACATTGTTTTAACATTGTTTCATATTATTTCCATCATTGCAATCAATATTATGTTATGCCGTTGTTTTTCATTACATTCCATATCATGTCATTTCATGTCATCAGACATCACGGTGAACCTCGTTTCATAACTTAAGGAAAGTGGGTCACGTCTCACTTTTTCATAGGTTGACTGATGTGTGCAAAATGTAACATATAAGTTACATCAAATGAGGTATAAAACTAACCCTTTTAGTACTAATGTTGGAAAAAGTGTGTTTTTGTCTTCCTTTTGAATTTACAGGACCAAATGAGCTTAAACGAGCAAAAGGAACAAATATACAGCAAAAATTAACATAAATACAAAGCAAAAGAATAAATGTGACATGCCCGACCCCTCGGCAGCATCCCCAAAAGCAAAAACAAGAAACAGAAGACTGACCACGGCCCATGCCCACTAGACACGGGGGCATGGTCAGGTGTCTACAGAAAGGACAAAGCTGCGGAAGCTTCTACGCCCACTACAGGGGCGTGCCCAGCTCAGCACGGGGCATGGTCAACGCCAAGATACGCAGAATCTTGCAAAATCTTGGTAGTACAGATACGCTTCTACCCACGGAGCCATGCCCAGCGAACACGGGCCGTGTGGAGCCCAATGCTGACAAGAGCAATTAATGAAGGAAGAGAAAGGGATGGCCACGGGGGCGTGTCCGCTAGACACGGGGACGTGGCCGGGCTTCTGTTCAGGCTATAAATAGGGGTGCTTGGCTCACTTCAAAGGCATCCCTTGGAAAACCACCTCTCTCTCACTTTGCCACCACTCCACCACCACTACAACACCCATATCCACCACCATCATCCATCATCCACCTTAGAGTGTGTGTAGTAGTCTCGGGATCCAAGATTGATAGTAAGAGTTCTTGTCAATCAAAGGCCATGTTTGGCTAAGTCTCTTACATCACTTGGTGAAGACAAGTTTTTAATGTATTACTTTTGATTTTTAATCTTTTCGCACTTTTTATTTGGTTTTGTATTAATGACTTTAATAACTAGTTTCTTATGTTGAAGGTGAAACTTCTTTATCATTTGTCCGTGGTGTCTTGGCATTACTTTACTGTCTATATAAAGTAAAAGATTTACACCATTCACATCTCTACGGTCTATATAGAGATATGTTGGCTACCTGGTCGAGGGTTAAGGGAATGGTTTAGTAAGGTTCTTGCCTTGTTTAGTGTATAGATCCTGCAAGGACCTGGGTCAAGCTTACTAGGACCTCCTTCAATACCCACTGGCATTGGATGGCGGGGGTCCGAATGGCTTGACCCCCTCATATGTAAAGTACTATTAATACATTAAACCGGCTACTTGGGATTGTATCCCTGCTGGCTCAAACCACTTAGCCGAGGGTAACGTCACCTTTAAAAGATGGGCCTACCACTTTTCGTATTAATAACTTAATTAATTATCTTTCCATATTCCGACCCTTTGGGATTGTATCCTTGCTGACTCAAACCACTGGGTTGAGGGTAACGTCACCTTCGAAAGAGGGGCCTACTACTATAACTAAGATAATCTCTTAAAAAGTGCAAAAGTGCGAAAATCATCAAAGGATACATTAAAGGCGAGTCAGATCCAAGTGATTCATCTTGTCTATCTGTTTTTATTTTATTTCTGCATTTTTAGTTTTTATTTTCATGTTTAAAATCTTTTCTCAAAAATTTTAGCTTGATTAGATGTTGAGGATAAACTGGTACTAAAATCTCTTGTGTCCTTGGACGACCTCGGTATCTTATCAACGCTATACTACCCTCATGATGGGTGCACTTGCCCATGTATGTGTCTAGTGTTAGTAGAATATCGTGTTTTATAAATTTAAAACTTGACTAATGTGTAAAATAGGGCTTAAAATATCAATAAAAACATAATACACCCAACACACACCAAGTTTTTGGCGCCGTTGCCGGGGACACAAGGAGTTTAAGAAAGCTTAAAATTGATGGCCTAATCATTTTTCAAAACCTTTTCAAAACTGCGCGCTCATTTATGCATTTTTCATAAATTTTTGCATTACAGTAGTCTAAACACGGGGCCATGCTCACTGAACACGCCCCCGTGCTGCATAAAAATTAACAAAACACCCAGATACAGAGTCTGACCACGGGGTCGTGTTCACTGAACACGCCCCCGTGCTGAACCAAACCAGTTTCATTTTTTAAAGCACCCAGATACAGGATCTGACCACGGATCGTGCTCACTGAACACGGGGCCGTGGTGAGCCTCTGTTTCCGTTTTTATTTTTTGTTTTCTGGTCCCGAGACTCTTTTATGGTCTGCTGAGTGATTCTTATGGATCAATACTCAGGAGATTACAACTACCACTATGAAGAGGATGATTATGAAGAAGAGTATTGTATCATTTGTGGTAATCCTCACTCGGTACGATATTATGACCTCTTCGAACCATCCATTTCGTACACATATCATAAATTGATCTGGACTTTGGGAACCATCATCACCGATTTGGCAAACCGGCTGCTCAACTTCGTTGCCCTCCTGCGAAATTCCATCCAGGTTCCCACACAACAGATATGTGTCCGTATCAATTTCTTCAACCGTGCCTTGGAAATGAGAGCTTACACAAGTATCGACAATGTCGACATTGTGACAATTGTCAAAATTTCATGTATCCGTACAATACTTAAACAGTAATTAGTGCTTTAATGACTGTGCTGATTTAAACTAATGACATGAATACTTTCTGATTATTATCATATACATACATGTGCATCACATATTGCATAATGTCATATTATTATTGCTTGCAACACTTTATGATTCAAATGATGCACGAAACAAAGTTAGCACAGTTATTAGACAAATCAGAAACACTGACGGGAGTTCAGTACATAGACAGACATGGTATTGAGACACAAAATGAGCCAGAAAACAAGAAGTTACACTAGTATAGTGTGTAGGAAAGTAAGGATCATAAAACTGCCTTCCTATTGATAGTTTAAGTGCCAGAAAGTGCCTAAAACTTACATAAACTGCAGAATTCTGCAGAATTCAGCAAAGATCAGCATTTAAACAACTTAATATTATGTAGAATTATGGTTAAATGGTCCAGAATGCTTTCCTAAGTGTCGGGAATCAAAACTGTCACAAAAGGTAACATAAAGCACACTAAACTGCATAATTTAGCACCTTAACGAACCAATAACCAACCGGACACTACCTGAAACACCAAATTTTCACTAGAAGCATTGTTTTATCATTTCCGAACTAGTTATGGTCTCCGAACATCATAACACACTATATAACATCATAAAAACTTATACACTAACTAAACCCCTTAGATTTCAACTAGATAAACTAACTAACCATTACCAACTAACTATACCCCCCCCCCCTCAACTTACGGTTATACAATGGTGGCCTAACCTTGATTTTTCTTGTTTTGTTTATTTGATCTTGTCTTACTTTTAGAGACACTTAAACCAATGGATTAGAACTTGTTGGGAGGATTGTTTATATGGACCATGAGACTAACATAACTTCTCATTTCATACATTTCACCAACACACAACTCTCTCCTCTCTTCCTCTAGTCTCGACCGAGAGCAAGACCACCACCACCACCATCTTTCACTTCATCTTCATCCATTTACAAGCCATACAAAGGTGTAAGGAGCTTAACTAAGGAGCTAGGAGCCATTGTTGAGTGAAGGACCTCTCTCACAAGCTTTTAAACACCAAGATTAGCATCATCTTCATCTTGTGTTCTTCCCTAGCCTTGTGGTAGTAGTAAGGCCCTTCTAATCTCATTTTACATCTTGTTATGTTTGTTAAAAGTATATGTAAATCACTAATCATGAAGAACATGAAGAATCAAGAACATAATCTATAACATAAGACTAAAAATCATAATGAACTATGTTGTTTAAGTGTTTATATGCTTCTTGATTGTTGATTGTTTGTGTTAATGATGTTAAACATCATTTGAAACTTGCTAGATTGTGATTAAACACATGATCTAGCAAGATAAGAGGATGATCTTGTGAAAAACCAAGATGATCATACTTTATGTAAACATGGACTTGAAGTAGGAAGATGTTTTCTTGAATAATGATGATCAAAGTATAACATAAGACTTGTGAATGAATGGTTTCAAAACTAGTTTTCTCAAGAATCTAAGTTTACTTATGAGATTTACATAAACATGGTTTTTAAAGAAACTAATCACATTTTTAGTGGTTAATCAAGTGTAGAAACATGTTAATAACAAGAAAAAGTCAAGAAGAAATATTTTTAGAAAATCAAGTTACAAGTTGTAAAAATCTAAAATCTTTAAGAATGATGTTTTTAAACAAATAACCACACTTTAAAGGGTAACTAAGCCTACTAAACACTCTACTAAGTTACTAATTTTTTTTATAAATTTTCAAGTTCATGGAGTAGTGTAAAATGCTTGATTTTGGCACTTGGTACGTATTGTTTGCTTTGTTGATGAATTGTGATGATTTTTAAAAGAAAATGATATGCTTTGAAAGCATGGAAATTTCCATTTTTAAGGGGAAACTATGGCAAAATTTTTCTAGAAATTAAACACTTAGGAAAATATTTTTATACAAGTGTTTACAAGTGTATTTTAACCATGATTTTTCATATAAAGATTGCCATAATTTTTGCTACAAGAAATACAAATAATGGAGGTTGGTTTTTAACAAATAAAAGTGACTAAATATGTATTTAGGAAAATATATACTTAGATGTCACAACGTGTGTGATTACTTGAATATTATGTGTACTAGTTATATTATTTTAGGACTTGAAATAATATAACTCACCAAAATACCAAGAATACAATACCAAATATTACAAAAATCCCAAGAAAATAAATATATAATTTAAACCCAAAAATTTGAGAAACCGAACAAGGAATATAACTTACATAAATATTCCAGAATTAAATTCATAAGTATATATTTTGGTAAACGGTATTTTGGAAACCAAGAAAACGAAAATATGATTTTTATATTGTTACAAAAGTATATCATATTTTTGACAAGAAGGAAATATATTATTTTTGGGCAAAGAAAAATATACATGTTTTCTTGAATTATTAGAGAATAATTTTTTTTTTTGGAGAAGATATATATTTTCTTAAACAAATTTAGAAGATATTATTTTAGGGTGAAAAATGGATTTATATATATATATTTTCTAAGTTAAACTTGAAAATATATTATTTTTGGAGTTTACATAAAAATACAATTATTTTTGCCAAGGAAGAAATATAAATAATTTTCTATACATTTTTTCTTAAAATATTTATATATTTTAAGAATATATTCATGTTGATGATTTTATTAAAATAATATTCCGGAAAGTATAAATACAAAATTAAGTATTAGAATACTTAATATATACAATAAAAATACGTATTCTCGTACGTATAAATACACCGGAATACGCCACCGATACTTGGCAAAAATATACAAGTTTAAGGATACGAGTATGAATACACCCATCCTTGGGGAAGATATACATGTATAAGTACATAAGGTTTCAAGTTAAAATATATTATTTTAACTAATATTCCAAAAATTTAATAAATATAATTTAAATTAAAATATTTATTATTTTAAAAAATAATTATATACTTTGGAATAATATTTACAACATCAAGAAACGTAACTCAAAGATACTAAATAAGACTAAAGTCAAGGAACGACCCATTCGTCTAATACACCTTAGCACGTTTGTAGGTAGTCGTGTGATCGAGTAGCAGCTTTGAGTTACACCGGATTTCGAGACGCAAGACTGTGAGTTCATGTCCCCCTTTTCTTTCAACTGTTTTCAGTTTTACAACTTCGGGGGTGAAATACATGTTACAATTGTTTACAAACGTTTACGAATGGTATGGTTAGCTAAGGAATGAACTGTTAGATCATGTGAGTGGTGGGTACAACGCTTAAGACCATTAATCCTCGTAGAAGGACCGAGGGACATGAGTGATAGATCTATTTGGGTGGTGCGAGCCCCACCCTTGGGACCGAGATTTGGCCCATGAGGTGACTATTTCTTCCAGCCGGAAGCCCGGTACAAAATCCGCTAGGTTTGAGCCTTCCTGCATCACTGCACACATATTAATGGCATTGCAAACCATTAATTGATCTGTTTCCTTGTTGCTTTCATACCGGGTTTACAAATACATACTTACAATGATTACAAATTTTATTCGTGCACACATACAAAACACATGAACTCGCTCAACTTTTATTGATGTTTTCAAACTACATGTATTTCAGGAAATTGGTTATGGATCTGGTGGGCGATCAAGGATTTTCAAGTTGTGTCTTCAAATAATAGATGTCATCCAGTGTTGAAGGGTTTGGATTGTGTATTTTATCTTGGATAAGATACATGGTTCAAAGCCTAGCTTTTAATAGTGTCTTTTGTTAAGTCCTTACGGAACTTAAACTTGGGTTGTTATGTATTTCAAACTTGAAGTCTATGTTTAAAAAAATGATGGTTGTAATATTTTGAAACTTAATTTTGGATGAACATCATGGTTTTATCATATAGTTGTTTGTTATGGTTGAATGCAATGATATTAAGCAAGTCACACATAATCACGCTTCCGCAAAAGTCAGCGTGTGACAGACATAGTAAATGTCATCGTGACTTTGCGGATGTTGCATTGATCTTTTAATATCAAAAGTCACGTGCTCGTCATTTACTCGGAGTGTGATTTGGCCAGCTGCCACATCAAAAATCATTCTCGCAGTATTGAGGAACGGGCGTCCAAGTATTAATGGCACTTTTGAGTCTTCGTCCATGTCAAGAATAACAAAATCCACTGGAAACACAAATTTATCGATTTTAACAAGCATATTTTCAACGAAACCACGCGGATACTTGATTGAACGATCTACAAGTCGAATGCTCATTCTAGTGGGTGAAGGTTCACCCAGATCTAATTTAGCAAAGACCTTATAAGGCATAAGGTTTATGCTAGCTCCTAAACCAGCTAATGCGTGACTGGCAGACATGCTGCCAATGAGGCAGGGAAGTGTAAAACTGCCCGGATCTCCCATCTTTTCAGGTAGACGGTTTTGGAGAAAGGCTGAACAGTTTTCGTTCATTAACCCACAAGACAAGCTTTCAAGCTTTTGCTTGTTTGTGAGGATGTCTTTTAAGAACTTTGCATATTTAGGAATTTGAGCCAACGCCTCAACAAATGGTATGTTTATATGTAATTGTTTAAACATTTCTAAAAACTTACCATGTTTTTCATCGTTCTTCTGCTTCTTCAGTCTGCTTAGATATGGAACTAGAGGAATGTAATCTGCAATTGGCTCCTGGAGCTGTGCTGTACTTGTTGGGACTCGCCTAGTGTGCACCTCGTCCGAAGCGTTAGTTTAGACCGTATCAGTGATCGATGTTGAGTCCGATTTGTCAGGTCCCTTGGTTTTACCACTCCTCGTCATTACTGCATTAACATGCCCTCTCGGGTTTGGTTTCGTGTTACCTGGAAGACTACCTTGGTGTCTTTCAGACAACATCTTGGCCAATTGGCCGACTTGATTCTGAATGGTTTGTATTGAAGCCTTTTGGCTCCGCATTTCACCTTCCTGTGCCATGAAACGCTCCTCATGCTGCTGGTATCGTTTTTCAGATATTTGATTAGCATTGTTGGAGTTGTTTAACAGCTGTGCCATCATCTCCTCTAGTTTCGAGTTGTTTTGAGAGGCTTGTGGCTGGGAAGTGCAACCTGAACCAAAATTATTGTAACGTGGTTGGAAAGACTGCCCTTGAGGCTGAAAAGATTGCCCCTAAGGCTGTTGTGGCACGGGAGCACGTTGAGCATATCTGAGTGGGTTTTGGTTATTTGAATTAGATTTCCACGCAAAGTTTGGGTGATTTCTCCATCCCGGATTGCACATGTTGCTATAGGAGTTATTTTGGGGCCTAATTTGATTGCCTAAATAGTCCACCTCTTCGTGGCCTGTAAACATAACACACTGCTCACAAGTACCTGGCTCGTGTGACACTCCACACTGTTCACATGATGATTGTACCTGCGAAACGTTCTGAGTTTAATCAAAACTTATAGCCAAAGCTCTAATCTGTGCTGGAAGAGCTGTGTATGTATCCACTTGATGAACTCCAGGAATAGATAATGCCTTACTTCATACTCCACTGTGACGAGAACACGACTTCAAGGTAGCTTTTTCTATAATTGCGTAGGCTTCCGTTGGGGTTTTAGTTCCAAGATCGCCTCCTGCATATACGTCTATGCGTTTTTGTGAGTCGTAGTTGAGTCCTTGGTTGAAGTTCAACACAAGTTGCCTTTTGGACAACCCTTGATGTAGATCATCAATCAGAAGATCTTTGAAATTTTTGCTGTCAAATTAATGAAACACACGATACCACCGAAACTGGCTCGCGACCGCCCGTTCCTGGGAGATAGGGATCGGGGGTTGTGACAGCCCCGCCCAACGAAAGGTCCTTTAAAGCAGCAGAGAAGATAAATTCATTGAACGCCTCTGCGTTTGACGCAATGAATTCTGAGTTTACTCTTCCCGACGGGTCTCGCACCTCATTAAAGTCACCCATGAAGATCCACAGCCCTTGTCTGGAATTCTTGTGGTACAAAAGGTCCAACCAGAGAAGTTTCCTGGTTGGAGGATCATTTGAAGCGTAGATATTCACCAGGTTTAAACGAATCCTAGTCTGTATCATTCTGCCACAAACACACAAAAAGAAACGATTTTTAATTACCTCTTCACATGAGAAGATAGTAGGGTCCCAGATGGACGCTAATCCACCCGATCTCCCTTGTGAGTCCACCCACACCACTTGACATAACAACCTGCCCCAGAAGTTGTTGAACGGAAAGCTGGCCGACTCATCCAATTTTGTTTCTTGGATTGCGATGAATTGTGCCCTATAGCCGGTCTTCAGACCTCGAATCCATTCGACCTTCCGGTTATTCCGGACCCCCCTTAAGATTAACAGATAGGCAATTCATTGATGACCTATCTCTTCACCTTCACCAATAATTACCTCCTTGGTATCCGATTCAAAACCAACCAACTGAATTCCAACCAAATCTCTGACCTCTACAATAGCCTCCACTTCCTTATCGATATCAACCTCCCCTGCAATCCGGCGTAGATCGAGTTCTGTTGGATCCCCCAAATCCACGGTATCCGGAGCCCGACCGTCAGTGTTATTATCCCCGCCAGACTCGTCCTGCTGCCCCATGTTTGGGATCGGTATCTACGCTGTTGATTTACTCTGACCGTTGGCTGTTGTATTGAGATCTAATCCCTGAGACATAATAGGTGTGCTGCCAAAGTATGCTCTTGTTAATGGGCCTTGCGTTGATCCAACTGACGGTGGGCTACGCAGGTTTCTGATCCTTTTACCTAAAGGTGCAATTGAGATTTGATGTATGTACTTTCCATTAAAAACGATCAAAGTAATATACTTTATTATCATTATTGTTATGGGTCATTTTCTGAGCATATATATGTCCTGACTAATATTCTGCTTTTGATTGTTTACTTGTGACCAGGATACCGGATCAGGATATTGGTAACATCCTGGTGCGATATCCTGGTATTAACTAAATAATCCACGTACAGGTTAGAAGCTGTGGGTCACTAACGGTCGAATGGACCTCTTCTCCTTAAGACTCGGGCAAACGAGTTACATGAGAGACGTTGAGCCCGAAGGACCAGGTCTACAACATTCAAGTAGGGAATATCCGCCGAATCCCGGTTTAATAGGGTAGTTTGTTGAATTTCTTTTACTATAAATAGATGGGGCGGATCAGATTAAGGCACGCAATTTTACACACACTCTCTTTCGCACACTTTGCTCTCTAGCTTCTAGCAATCACTACACACAAACACTTGTACTCGAATTACCTTGTAACACCTAGTTGATCCGCATCACATCCTGCACTGTATCCGGATATTCGAAGTAATAGAAGAACAAGGCAGTTGCGATTGTCAGCTCCCGAGGTTTTGTGTCGGCGATCTAGATTGATCAAGGGCTTTCCTCGTACATCTCGTGTCACCCTTTACATTTTTGCTCATTGTTTGATCATAGATACAGCTCTATATCCTGAGCCGTATCCTGAAACTGTTTTTGCAAATAATTTGATTAACATATTTTCGACACTCGTTTCTAGCACACTACCTCACTTAACTAATTTGATCACTTAATTGCTTCAGTAATTTTTGACCAAAACAATTTGGCGCCCACCGTGGGGCAAGTGGTGCTATTTTTACTAAAAACTTTAGTAAAATCATTACTCGGTTTTCTATTGTCAAAACTTTTTGCTACATTGTTTTCAATGGCCTCGAGATCAAACATAAGCTCTTCCACCATATCTGCTACACCCTCTGCAACAATTGGTTCGGTGCTTCCACCTCCTCCTCCAAGAATGCAAGCCTCTTCACAAGGAGCTGAAAGTCATGTGGCTCGGGATGTTATCCCCGCTCCCAGTGCCCAGGGATCTGGTCCTGTTTTGGCTTCTAATGACGAAATTTTGAATTTGTTTGGTAGTGTACAGGAACAGATGAGGCAGCAGCAGGAAACTAATCGGATGCTGATGAGAGAGATACAACTCTTGAAATCCGGCCCAAGTAGGCATGCAGAAGAAACTGTTACTCCCTTGCAACCCAGGGCTTTGAACTTCAGTTCTGCAGTTTATACTGAAGATAACCGGGGGAATATCGTGCCAAGCCATTCCCAGAATCATACTCCTGAGATACCCTCTTCAATAAGAGTATCAACCGTGGGAAGCTCAGGATATGCTTCAGGATATGGCCAGAATCCCCAGACTGGTAATGTATCTAATAATAATAACACTCTTGCTACTAATGGTGTTGGATCTTTGCAGGATGAAGGTATGGCGTCAATATTTACTATGGAGCTTCAAAAGCTGAAAGACATGATATCCAGTGTGCCTGGAGTGGTCCAACCGATTCCAGAAGTATCCCAAGACAGTCACAGGATATCCCGGTTTGCGCATCCTATCTGTGATGCTGAAATCCCAAAAAGATTTCAAACCCCCAACATGAAACTCTATGACGGAACCACAGATCCTAAAGAGCATATCGCCCAGTATAGGGAAAGGATGGAGATCAACCCCATCCCTCCAGATCTCAAGGAAGCATGTCTCTGCAAGGGTTTTGGTTCTACCTTGACAGGATCAGCCTTAAAATGGCTGTTAAATGTTCCTCCTCACTCAATTACTTCATTTGTTCATTTGGTTAATTTATTTAATAGTCAGTTTTCTTGCAGCCGGAGTTTTGAGAAACTAACCAGTGATCTTTACAGGATAACTCAAGGGCCTCAGGAATCCTTGAGGGATTATGTGAACAAGTTTAGTCGGGAATCCTTGGATATCCCACATCTTGATATTGCAACAGCTTGCAGGCTTTTAAAATGGGATTACAAAAAGATTCTCAGTTTTACAGGATCTTGTAATGAATCCCTGCAGGAATCTCGACGAAGCTTGTAACAGGGCCTTGAGATATATTCGCTTGGAGGATGATAAGAAGATGCAAGAGAGGATGAATTTCACCTCAACCTATGAATCAACCAACAGGAAATCGGAATCCTCGTATAAACCATATCGCTCTAAGCCATATGGTAGAAATGACAACAAGAAAGTGAATGTTGTTGAAGACGAGGATCCTGAAGAATATCCTGAATTATCTGAATATTGCTTTTTCTGTTAACATACCTGAGTTAATGTATGCTATGCATGGTTTAGGAGATAAAGCTAGGTGGCCTCGAAAGAATCAACAAAAAGCTGATTGGAAGGATAAATCCAAGTGGTGTGCCTTCCATGAAGATTTCGGGCATGTAACTGAGGATTGCATTGCTCTAAGTAAGGAAATAAGTTATCTCCTAAGCAAGGGATATCTGAAGGATCTCCTAGGAAGAAAGAAGAATAAGGGTCAGGATACTGAGAAAGATCCTGAACGAGCAGCGTCACCTCCTACGGATGCCAAGATAATCAACTTTATTTCAGGAGGATCCGACATTGGTGGGACTTCGTATTCTGCGGCCAAGAGACATGCAAAGGAAGCTAAGGCCGAGAGGGGAGATAAGCCAGCCAGGACGACTACCCTTACAACTGATAAAGTGATCACTTTCGACAGTGATGACAGGGATACTGTCCAGGATCCTTACCATGAAGCTCTCGTAATAACATTATATGTTGCTAACCATTTTGTACGCAGGATATTAGTGGATAATGGCAGCTCTGTCAACATAATTCAGCTGGAAACATTGAAGAGGATGAATGTATCTCTGATGGACATTACTTCAAAATCCACAGTGCTCGTTGGTTTCAGTGGAGAAGCTAGGAATACCGTAGGGGAGATAAAGTTACCAGTATATGTTGAAGGGGTCAACTCGATACAACATTTCTGTGTGATGGACTCCCTATCCTGCTATAACATCATACTAGGCAGGGCATGGATCCATGATATGAAGGCTGTGCCATCGACTTATCATCAGTGCATCAAGATCCCTACCCCTTGGGGGGTTGTCAAGGTTGATAGTGATCAGCAGGAGGCGAAGGAATGTTACTCATCCTCAATGAAATCCTCAACCAAGCCTAAGGCAGCATAGCAATTAAAGATGCGGGCCCATGATATCATGGAGGCTTCGGCGCAGGATGTAAAGAAAGTTATCCTGGATCAGGATAATCCGAATATCTCGGTGCTCGTAGGAACCAATATCCCTCAGGATATTGAAAATCAATTGACTAATTTTTTGAAATGCAGGTTGTCATCATTCGCATGGAAGCACGAGGATATGACAGGTATTTCCAAGGATATTATAACACATAAGCTCAGTATTGACAGGTCATTTAAGCCGGTCCAACAAAAGAGAAGGAAATTTGCTCCGGGGCGAAATGTGATCATCCAAGAGGAAGTTGAAAGACTACTAAGGAGCAAGATGATTAGAGAAGTGAAGTTTCCTAAATGGCTTGCAAATGTAGTCGTGGTACAAAAGAAAAACGGGAAATGGAGAGTTTGTGTAGATTACACAGACTTAAACAAAGCCTGTCCCAAAGACCCGTTTCCTCTACCTCATATTGATTCAATGGTAGATGCTACCGCCGGCCACGAGATGTTAACCTTCATGGATGCCTCTTCAGGATTTCAGCAAATCCAAATGGAACCCTCTGATCAGGAGGATACTGCTTTCATGACACCCACAGGTATTTATTGTTATACTGCTATGCCCTTTGGTTTGAAAAATGCATGTGCAACATACCAGAGGTTGGTAAACATGATGTTTAAAGACAAGCTGGGGGACACCATGGAGGTATATATTGACGATATGGTGGTGAAATCTAAAAAGGCTGAGGATCACCTCCAGGATATTAAGGGAGCGTTTGATATCCTGGATCAATATAACATGAAACTGAATCCTGCTAAGTGCCATTTCGGAGTGGGGGCAGTAAAGTTTTTAGGATATATGGTGACCAAAAGGGGGATAGAGGCAAGCCCGGAGCAGATTAAAGCTATCCTGGATATAAAATCACCTTCGAATATGAAGGATGTTCAATGGTTAACAGGCCGAGTAGCAGCATTGAACATATTTATTTCACGATCCTCGGAAAAGTGCAAGGAATTTTATGATATCCTCAAGAAGAATAAGAAGTTCGAATGGGGAGCAAAGCATGAAGAAGCCTTGCAGGATTTGAAGCAGTATCTTTTAACCGCACCCTTATTGATGAAGCCTGAGGATGGTGAACCATTATCCCTGTATCTTGCAGTATCAGGGAATGCAGTAAGTGCTGTCCTTGTAAAGGATCATGAAGGTCAGCAGTATCCTGTCTATTATGTTAGTAAAAGTTTATTAGATGCTGAAACTAGATATTCTCATCTAGAAAAATTGATATTAGCCCTAGTTATGGCATCAACAAACATTATTTTGAGACACATAGGATTCATGTTAACACCAACTATCCTGTTAAAAACGTGCTTAGGAAACCCAAGATGTCTGGTAGGATGGCTAAATGGTCAGTGAAATTAGGTGCTTTTGATCTAGTATATGAGCCTAGAAATGCCATAAAGTCTAAGGCTTTAGCTGACTTTGTGGCTGATTTCAGTAGTGACATTCAAAATGAAGTAGACTTAGAAGTACAGCAGCTAGGAGAAAACTTAGAATGCTGGACATTATATACTGATGGTGCATCTAATGTAAGAGGTGTAGGTCTAGGTATACTACTAAAATCGCCACAGGGGGATATATTACCCCAGGCTATTAGGTGTGAATTTCCTGCTACTAATAATGAGGCAGAATATGAAGCTTTAATTGCAGGATTAGAGTTGGCTAAAAATATGAGTATCAAGAATTTGCAAGTATATGTTGATTCTTTGTTAATCACTAATCATTTTAATGAAACCTATGCAGTTAAAGGTGAGAAGTTAATCGAGTATCTCGAAATTCTCAAAAAATTAGTAGGATACTTTGATATTTTTACACTTGAACAGGTACCAAGAGAGGATAATGCTGAAGCTGATGCCTTGGCAAATCTGGGATCATCGGTCAGGATACCGGAAGGAACCCGAATACCAATATTACATATCCTATATCCTGCGACGAATCCTCAGGATAAGGAAGTAATAAGTATTCAGGATCCTGATGATGAGTATCCCGAGGAGGATCCTAAGTCCTGGACGGCTCCAATCATGAGATATCTCAAGGAAGGACACATCCCAAAGGATGGGAATCCTAAGGCCTTTAGAATGAAGGTATCACGATTCACTATTATAAATAATGTTTTGTATAAGAAATCTCTTGCAGGACCATATCTGAGGTACTTGGAGGATCCCAAAACCAAAGAAGTGCTTCAGGATATACACGAAGGGGATTGTGGTAACCATACTGGGGGCAGGTCATTGTTCTCAAAAGTATTAAGAACAGGATATTATTAGCCGATGATGAGAAAAGATGCTGCAGAATATGCTCGAAGATGTGATGCATGTCAAAGACACAGTAACATATTACATCAGCTGGCCGAACCACTTTATCCTATAGCTTCCCCTTGGCCATTCATGAAATGGAGAATGGACATAGTAGGAAAATTGCCAAAGGCTCCAGGAGGAAAGGTCTTCATGCTGGCAATGACCGATTATTTCTCTAAGTGGGTCGAAGCTGAAGCATTTGTTCAGGTTAGAGATCAAGAAGTGGTATCCTTCATAAATAGGAATATCCTGACTAGGTTTGGAGTACCAGCTGAGATAATTTGTGACAATGGATCTCAATTTATAAGTAAAAGGACTACTGACTTTTGCAAGAGTTAGGGAATCAAAATGATCACGTCTACTCCGGTACATCCCCAAGCAAATGGACAAGCAGAATCCTCGAACAAGATAATTGTCAACAACTTGAAGAAGAGACCAGGGGCTAAGAAAGGAAGATGGGCAGACGAATTACCCTTTGTTTTGTGGGCTGGTAGGATGACGTTGAAGAGTGCAACTGGCCAAACCCCGTTTTCCTTGGTATTTGGAGCAGAAGCAGTGATCCCAACAGAAATGGTGATACCTACGGCAAGATCTATCCTCCGGGATCTTGAGCAGAATCCTGAAGCTTTGTGTCAAGATTTGGACACTATAGACGAAACAAGAGATGCAGCAAGGCTAAGGATGGCAGCATATCAACAGAGGATATCTAAAGCATATAACAAGAATATAAGGACTAGAAGATTTCAAGTTGGAGATTGGGTATTGAGAAAGGCTTTTCAGAATACTACTAATCCTGCTGATGGAAAGTTGGCTCCAAAATGGGAAGGACCCTATGAGGTTGAATCAGAATCAGGAAAAGGAGCATACCGACTCAAGAATATGGAGGGGGATATGCTACCGAGATCCTAGAATGCTATACATCTAAAACTTTATTTTTAGTGAGTATGGAATTTAAATTCTAACTCAGGATGGTATGGATTTTGTCTCTTTTATTAAATTTTGATATTATTTACTGTTTTGAACCCATTACTGACTTAAGCATCGGAGGGGTGTTAGCCTGCCTTAGCTTACGATGGTTTTGCAGTATATGCTTCGGGATGTAGCACCAGGATACACATTCAGGATACTTCGGAAGATTAGAGGATTGGCCCCCTCTCTCACGTCTAAGGGATCCTGATCCCTTCACAGGTTTAAAGGTATTCACCTTTCTTCCGAATTGGGTTTAAACACCCCGCCTGGAGTGCAAGTTATTCGGGAATAGTTCAAGGTGGCGGGACCAGTTCATGTAAAAGTGGCTGACAATTTCGTTACTGTTGGCTATATCCTGAATCCTAAAGGTATATGAGGATTGATCACCCTCTCTCACGAAAGGGTATTTTCATACTCTCTAAGGTCTAAAGGTTATCACCTTTCTAAGTCTTGGAGTTTATACACTCCCGCCTATAGCGCATGAAAATTTGGGATTTTCCCCAGGATACTAAGGATTTATCTCCAGTATATTTTTGGGTTTTACCCCTATAACATAAGAATTGTCTAAACAGTTGGAACTAATGTTCAAAAATGTTCTAAGTGTTTAAAGACTTCATGCACAGGGGACATTCCTTCTAAAGCAATTGTGTGAAGCTCAAAAGATCAAAATTGGGCTAAGTGTCTCGGACTAGGGACATCTTAGTACGAGAAGTCGCAAAAGGGGTTGGAGTTTAATACTAGGGTTACACTCAATTCCTGGTATGATCTTTCCTTTGTGAACCTTACATGAATTGTCTAACTCTGATTAAGGCTCAAATATCCTGAAAAGGATATATCTTTAGGATATGTCTTCAAAATGTGTTTTTGGGATACGTTTCGGGATATTTGATTGGAATATTTGGGAAATGATAGTTGGATTGAAAATTAAAACTCTGATCAAACAAAATTAGTATCAAAACAGGTTTTAGAAAATAGACTATCTTTTATTCTTTAGAAGTTTTGTCTAAAATTGATTAAATTTTGAGAAATTCTATTTGATAAAGGTCTTCATAATATATCACTGAGTATATTGATCAGGATATTTTCAAAAGATAGTTGCACAAATTTTGCAAAGCTAAAATCTACACTAAGAAATGCATGACAGAAATTAGGGCAATAGCAAACCAATTAAAAGATGAAATTATCTGAAATAAGCAATACCAGTTGGTAACCGAAGGCTTCATCCTAAAATCTAGGACCCATCCACCTTCAGCTATCAAGTTGTTTTAATGCAGAAATAGAAACTGTTCATAGGACAAGAAGTAAAATTGTTCAAACATAAGCATAACTCTCAAATTTAATGGAAATAAGTTTTAGGAGGCAGCGCCTTCTTCGTTCGTGGTATTTTCAGCAGCATCCGTCTCGGGATCAACCTCAGCATCCCTCTCAGCATCAATTGGTTTTTCGACTGCCTTTGAAGATCCTTCAGCTGCAGGTTTAGTAGAAGTGCCGCCGAGACTCTTCAGCTTTGTTTCCCAGGAATTGATGTCCCAAGAAGGACATTTGAAGCCCAGTGCTTTGGCTTCGTGGGCCATCTTTAGCCTGGCCTGGAGAAGGGAAGTGATGACGGAACTTTTAAGACTTTCCCGGTAGCTGATCATATCCTGTTCATGTTGAGCATGGGCAGCATCAAGATCGGTTTGAGCCTGGAGAGCAGCTTTGCTGAGGGCGGCCTGGTGTTCTTGGGTCATAGCCTTGAACTTGTCCTCGTAGTGCCGAGATTTGGCGGCTGCAATCATACCCTGATCAGAGATGGAAACCTCGGCTTTCTTCAACTTGGATTCAAGCATCTTATGGAGCCCACAGGATTCTTGATATAAATGAACCAGACGTTCGAGACCCTGCAAAGTAAGAGGACAGGTATTGGTTTTAATAAATACTTATAAGCTGTATAAGGTGCAGGATATGGCTCGAGGATATTAACCTGGTTAAGAAAAGAAGTCGTGAATCTGCTTGCCTCAATGAACCCGTGATTTTCATAGGGGAATGTATCAGAGATAACAGGAGAATCAGGCTCTTTCCTTTTACGGGAACTTGAACTCCGGGGCTTAGTAGCTGGTGAAGGTTTGGGAATGATGATAGCCTTGGAGATGCTGGGCTTGGATGAGGCCATGGCCTTGGGACTAGGTTCCTTCTTAATCTGGACCTGATCAGAATAACTGTCCAGCTCTTCAAGGTCGAAAACCTCAGGGATCTTGGCTGGTGCTGCATAAAGGGAAAAGTCCTCCAGCCTTATTACTCTTTATATTACAATAATTAGTCATTTCAAAAATAACTCTTACCAGACATTTTGAATGATGAATATTGGCTGGAACTCGGGATATGTGTGGTAAAACTCCTGTCACTTGCAGGTAAATGGTAAACTGCTTTGATTCTTTTTTCTGATTCCGCAGTAGGGGGAGCTACTTCCTTAAAATTCACTGCGAAAAGATCAAATAAGAAGATATTAGCACAAAATAAACGTTTAGAAGTACATGGGGACATTCATGATCCTACCGGTGGTTAACCACTCCACCGGAAGACTAGCGCCCTCACGAATGGAGTCTCGTTTGACGAAGAAGAACTTGCGTTGCCATCCATCTTCGTTTTTGGTGGCTTTAAGAATAAGGGGTTTGCTGGAAGTTGAAAAAAGCAGAAACCGACTGGAACCGTGGGATAGGAGGCGGTAAGCGATTGGAATATCTTCGATGCAAAGGTCGAGGCAGTGAAGGGTTTTAATTTGGTTGAGTACGATTAATACCCTCCAGACCATGGGCATGATTTGGGCAAAGGAAATACCGGTAGTCCGGAAGAATTGCATCACAAATTCGGGAAAGGGGTACCGAAGACCTAGCGAGAAAGGGTATGCCGGGAAGCAGACCCAATCAGCAGAAGAAACGTCCGATCGAATTGATCGATCAAACGGTCTGAAGACCGTGCCATCGGGGAAAGCGCCGGAAGCTCTCAATGCTGCAATGTCCGCGTTATCAAAAGCACAGATCTTCTTCTCGAGATTTTTAAGAAGATTTTGCTGGATGAAGGTCTCAGATGATTCGTCGGTTTGAGAAAAAGTTCTAGTAGCCATTGCAAGTAAAGGAAAATAGATTGACAGGAAATGAATAAGAAGTAAGGAATTACCTGGAGACTCCGTTGATGATATCTGCTTTTCAAACAAGAAGAGAGAAGATATAGGAGCGTTGTAGATGTCCATAGAGTTAAAAGCGCGTTGCAAGTTGTATGGTGTAATCTTGATCGTCATCTCGATTTAATTGCCTTGATTCGCGAGACAGGGTTTTTAAAATACATCCGTTGGATTGGTATACCAACAAATATATTTGGGGACAATTGTTATGGGTCATTTTCTGAGCATATATATATCCTGACTAATATTCTGCTTTTGATTGTTTACTTGTGATCAGGATACCGGATCAGGATATTGGTAACATCCTGGTGCGATATCCAAGTATTAACTAAATAATCCACGTGCAGATTAGAAGCTGCGGGTCACTAACGGTCGAATGGACCTCTTCTCCTTAAGACTCGGGCAAACCAGTTACATGAGAGACGTTGAGCCCGAAGGACCATGTCTACAACGTTCAAGTAGGGAATATCCACCGAATCCCGGTTTAATAGGGTAGTTTGTTGAATTTCTTTTACTATAAATAGATGGGGCGGATCAGATTAAGGCACGCAATTTTACACACACTCTCTTTCGCACACTTTGCTCTCTAGCTTCTAGCAATCACTACACACAAACACTTGTACTCGAATTACCTTGTAACACCTAGTTGATCCGCATCACATCCTGCACCGTATCCTGATATTCGAAGTAATAGAAGAAAAAAGCAGCTGCGATTGTCAGCTCCCGAGGTTTTGTGCCGGCGATCTAGATTGAGCAAGGGCTTTCCTCGTACATCTCATGTCACCCTTTACATTTTTGCTCATTGTTTGATCATAGATACAGCTCTATATCCTGAGCCGTATCCTGAAACTGTTTTTACAAATAATTTGATTAACATATTTTTGACACTCGTTTCTAGCACACTACCTCACTTAACTAATTTGATCACTTAATTGCTTCGGTAATTTTTTACCAAAACAATTATGACATCACAACCTACGATTTCTATAACCTAAGGTTTATATATATATGGCGTAAATCATTGTCATTGTTGCCTTCACTTATAGTGTGACAGCTATTATGCCTTGTTGTCATACATAATACACCTATGACCACCACAAGAATAATGGGTAATAGCACCACAACTATAAACAAAGAGATTTAAGGAAACATTAAGTATGCCAATTATGCTGTATTGTTCTGGTCGGATCTTCGAGAAAGATTTGGCAAGGAAAGTGTACCTCATGCATATGAATTGAAACTTTTAATTTCAAGTTCAAGACAAGATGGCATGATGCTATCGCCTTAGTACACAAAGTTGTGTGGGCTGTTGGATGAGATGCAATCCTTCCTTCCATTCCAAAGTGTACGTGTGATGGTTGTGTTTGTGGCCTTGCAAAATCGTTTAAGGATCTCCGCAAAAAAGAACAAATCTATAAATTTCTCATGGGTCTGGATGGTGAGTTTTCAATCATTAAGACTTAAATCCTTGCTATGAAGCCTATTCCATCTCTGGGAAACACCTATCACTTGGTTGTCGAGGATAAGAAGCAGAGGTCTATAACCGGTGAGAAGAAAACTGTTCTCGAAATTCAATTATAATATTTTGTCCATTAGCAAACTTTAAAGAGATTTAAAGTGTAGCATAACCTTTTCCCCTGATTGTTTTGTTATGCAAATGTTCGAGGAAGTTGGTGGGAGCGGGTAGGTGTAAATTGGGATGCTCGGGGGTAGAATTAAAGCAATGATGACGACATCAGATATGTGGCATAAGAGACTTGGTCATGCCGGTGACGAGAAGTTGTCTAAAATAATTTCGCTTAGTACGTTTTCTTTTAAAAATAATGATCAATTTGTGATTCTTGCATTAAGGACAAAATGATAAGGGAACCTTTTCCTATTAGCATCACAAAAAACGAGTGCTTATTTTGAATTATTACATTGTGACACATGGGGAAAATATCGAACACCCTCTTTTTCAAAGGCGAACTATTTCTAACAATAGTTGATGATTATAGTAGGTCCATTAGGGTCTTCCTCTTAAAACACAAGTTTGAAGTAAGTACGTGTTTAATCGATTTTCACAAAATGGTTAGAACACAATTTGAAAGAAACGTTAAAAGGATATGGTGAAAGAATGGTGGAGTTTGTTTCAAATAAAATGTTGAATTTTTATGTCAAACAAGGAATCATCTAGAAAACAACATGCCCACGCACTCACAACAAAATGGAGTAGTGGAGTAGAAGCATTGACACTTCTTAGAAACGGCAAGGGCACTCAAGTTCGAAGCAAGCCTTTCAATAAGGTTTTAGGTTGAGTGTATATTGACAATGGCATATATCATCGTAACACCTCTTAAAATCACACCCAATATAATAAAGACACGTGTCATGGACTTTAAACGTGTAAGGAATTGATTTCGAGGGACTAAAATTGTCAAACAATTTAAATATGTAAGTAAAAGGATCCAAAGTATCAACATGCCATTCTTGTGCCTCTGATTGACCTCACGCGACGTTCGTATTCTTTAATGAACAAATTGTTGAACATATAAAGTCGTTTGTGCTTAAATTAAGAATTTTACGAAGCATAGGGGTTAAAAAATGTCAACATGTTAAATGTTACCTCTGAGTGACCTTTTAACGATCCCAAAAACATTGTAATATTTGTACATTTGGCTCTCAAGAATATTGTGTAGTAATCTCATGGAGTTTCGTTGAAAACAAGACATTTCGGGTGATCTCGCAACTAACCGGGAGCTTAACGAAGTTAATATGTGACCCAAGGCCCTTAATAGTTAACTATGGGGGTTATAAGTGCAATAAATGGAAGTTATTTAAACTTAAAATGGACCAGGGACCAAAATTGCAAAGTTTACAAACTTTTTACCTTATCAGACGGTTGTCGCGGCCCGCGTAGACTCTCTTTGAGTCTTACGCGGCCCGCGAGATAAGTGCCAGCATCCAAAAAGAAGACAGCTGCATGTTGCAGCCTGTTACACCGCAATTGCATGGCTGATTTCGATACCATGGACTGAGCAAATGGTTTTTCATGCACTAGGGACACATGGGAACATCTGGTAGCAACATAGGGACATATGGATTGATCTTGAAGACTCAAAACTCGTATATAAAGCCCTTGTGGTTCTTGTGTTATTTGCACACTTTCAAATTTCACTCAAACTCTTTCTCTGGAGCTTCCTGGTGTTCAAGGAGGTTTTCTTCAGTTCTAATCTCGTGCTAAGAGTTCTAGTGAGTGTTCTTAGCTTCCTAAGTTTAAGTTTTATTAGCTTAATGACCGAAAGTCAAAGCTATCGTAATTAAGCTTTGACTTGGTGATTAATCACTAACGGTCTAGCCATTATTCGAATTGAGAGTGGCTATGAGTTGGTAATTATGTAGGTAACAAACCCTTAAAAGGGCACCTACTGATTATCACTTTTACTTGGTCAATTGTCGGGTCAAACTTATTAATAAAAAGTCAACAGAATCAGTTTTTACAAATAAATTCATAACTGATAATGAAGAGGTTATGGAACATGTTTTAACACTAAAATAACTTGGTAAATAATGTAAGAACATGTTTAGGCATGTTCAACCCGACAATTCTGAGTTTAGGCTCGGTTCGTAACCGAAAGTCGCAAAAGTAGACTTTTTCTTTGACTTTCAGTTCCGACCCGATTTAGCTTATTTTAGATATGCCTTAGGGTTCCTTTAGGACCATATTACATGTTAGTATAACCCTCTGAGATTATACTATATGGTTCCTTAGAAATCTGATTTATATGCATGTTTCCGTTAAATGCTTAAAATGGACCATTATGCCCTTTTACCAATAAAACGAGATTTTTTGAAAATGTGAGTGGACAAAAACCCTTATTACTAATATTTAAGTATGTCCTAAAAGTTTGACATCAGTTCATGGTATAAAATGAGAGTTATGCACAATATCGTAAAATGAAAGCTTTTTATTTTTTTAATGGCATTTTTGGTATAAATCACATTTAAACCCAAAGTTTGACACCAAACTTTCTACCCAGTAATGTAATATAATATTTAGGGATTTTTGGAGATTTTTATTAAATTTTAAACTGATCATAACATAGAGTTCTTGCATAGGTTCGGTAATTGACGATAATGCCCTTTTCGCTAATAAAATGAGTTTTGCACATCCTTTACATGTCAAACCTTTTTCTACTGATTTTATATATTAATTAAATTATTTTAAATAGTAGAGGCTGATCAAAATCTCAGATTTCCTTAATCAACCTGAATATCGTCAAATACCGACTTTTATGCGATTTAGGCGCATAGTATGGTTTAAAACCATATTTGGCACCTAAGACTCATTACCTACTGATGTTATGAATAAATTTTTATACTTTTAAAGTAAGTTAAAGTTTTGAACTCAGATTCCAAATTTAACCTTTATAGCATATGCGAAATGACCAAAATGCCCCTATGGTGCATAGTTTGGCCATAAATGATAAATTTCACATATATAAGATACCTTACTGATATAACTTATTAAAATAAATATTTTTAGTGATTATTTTAGACCAGAACCTCAGATTTCTATTTTTAACTCTTTTATAAACTTTAAAATGACCAAAATACCCCTACGGGGCATAAATTGGTTTTAAATTTATTTTGGGCATAATGGAAGATATCCTACTGATATCATCACATATTTTAAGCATAATAACTTAAGGAACATGTTCATGACTCATTCGGTTACCCGTTATGCATATACGCGTTCGGTGCGGTTTATGTAACTAGTTTGCATAAATTAGCCGAAACGGGTCAAACCTTATCATTTTTACCTCAAAATCCAGAAATATTTAGTTTACCCATTTTATACAAGTCTTCAAACTTGTCGGGTCTAAATCACATTCTAATCCGGTCTTCGCTTAATCTTGCGTTTTGAACCGTAAACCTTTCATTAAAACTAACCGGTCTAAGTTAAGACTTAAATAAGACCCGTTAGGAATCTAATAGGTTATTAAAACCCTCGTTCCAGATTAGGAGCCCAGTAAAAGATACTTGTACTTGCTGATTTGATATACGGCTGAAATTAAAGTTATAATTTAGCTCAGGTAAATACTTTTAACTTATTTTCCCTTATACGGGCTTAGGATACGGTATTATAATAATACCGCTTGGTCAGGTATGTAGTTATTTAAATCGGATTGTGATTAATACATTTACCTAACCCGTTTTAATCTGTTTTGATTGATGCAATGCCTTTGGGGGGTTAATGACCGTGTCCTGGATATCCTCGGCTCATTCATTTGAAATGGCCATGACTTAAGCACGGGGTGTAGGCATACACCTGACAGTTGCGTATGTAAAATGGTAGCCCATTCGTGAGGAAACTTCTTGTGGGTATTATACCAAGTGGTGTGTCTATTAATCTTATCCGGCTCTTCTAGCCTGGTTCCAAATGGACGAGAAACATGTAAAACTGTATACAAGATTATATTTAAATAATTGTCCCAAGATATAAAAGATTTTGTGCCTTGTGCATCCAAATCAATTTTTATAAACACTTTTCAAAAGAATCTGTTAATTGTATTTACCAGTGTAAACTGACGTATTTTTCAAAAAGGTTAAGTGCAGGTACTATGCGTAATGGGCTGGAAACTCCTGAGTGATTAAATAAAGAGTCTTGCAAGCTTTTATCACTTTAAGTCTGTTGAACAACATTTCTTTTGTTTTGATCCACCTGTGGATCCATTTTACAATCCATTGTATAATATTTTATCGTACTTTCGAATCGGTTTGTAATAATTTACTTTCAGACTTCCACTGTGCATTTAAACTGTGATTATTTGACTATGATGATATCAACTACGTCACGTTACTCCCCACCTGGCTCACCGGTAATACGTGGAAATATCAGGGTGTGACAGGTTGGTATCAGAGCCAACATTGAGTGAATTAAACACTAAACTTTTGTGTTTAATCTCAATGACACAGCTTGCACATTCCTTGACTTCCGAGTCTAGGAAAATGACCTAGGATTACCCCTAATCTTAATTTGTTTTTGTCTTTTGTTGTTTTCTTTAGTTTTGACAGGAACAAGACAAAATGCCGCCATGTGTAAGTGGAAGAGGTAGAACAGGCAAGGCGCCAATAACTGCTAGGAATGATCACGAGGCCGGGCCTTCACACCGGCGTACTCCTTTAGCGACCCATAGCTCTAGTCCACAGGAGGATTGGAGAACTTATCTGGAGCCAGCGAGATGCTCAGTCTCCCTCAGTTCCTCCCCGTCTTACCATCACTCTTTTGGACCTCATCAAGACGAGGAGCACAGTGATTCGCACCATTCCTTCATACCGTTGCAACGGTCGAGTTCACATCGGGCCTTCCACGACCCGACCCCATATTTCCAGAGCTGATTCAACCCGACAAACCAGATTAAAGAACCAATGGGCCATAACCCATTGGGACCAGAAGACCACTTTCCTGAAGCCCATGATATGGATATGGACGAGGATCCAGATCCAGAAATGCCGCCATCTGGGACGCCGACGCATCCCATAGAGATTTCTGATGGATCATCATTTCATGGTTCGCCATACAGGGGCCCAGACAGTTTTGCTGAAAGGTGGGCCACATACAACTGGGAGTACACTCCCCCATTCAATCCACCTCCACAACAGCAACATGATCCCTCTGAGGATTCGCGTTTCCAGGCGGTCACACCACCGCCACCGCCGCCGCCAGTGCAACAACTGCCTCCAGAACCACCGAGGCGAAGAAGAACAGTTGCACGGATGTTCGTGCGAGGAGGGGATTTCCATTTCAGCACCCCTCAACATTCAAGCGGCAGCCACTACCCGCCGCTGTATGAACACCCGCAAATGGGTGGGCCTTCAAACCCAATTTCTGAAGTCGACTCAGTTCCAGTCGCACCACCACCGCTCATGGGTTATGATAACCCAATTCCTTCTTACGCCGTTGCAGCGACGTATAACCCTTTTGAGCAGCCAACTTATCCTGGCTACAACTACTACAATGCCCCTGCCATCGACCCGTACCTCAAAGCGGCAAACTACAATGCTCTTCACCCTGAAGGACCATTCGCAGCTTCATACCAATCTGGGTACCAAGCATATGGGTATCAAAACCCGCCACCTCCTCAACCTCCGCATCAGCAGCCGCCACAGATCCAACCACCGTAGCAGCAGGAGATCCTTCAGAGGTTGAACTAGGTGGAACGCGAGGTTCAGGAGGAGCGTAGAAGCCGCCGGGGACTACTTAAGGGTTTGGCAAACCTAATAAAGGGGAAGAAGAAAAGGGATTTTTGAAATTCCTTATTTATTTATTTTATAATTTTAAATATTCAATCAAGTCCCTGCGTGGACATTTATATATGTATTCAGTCCCTGTGAGTACTTGTATTTCTTCTCTTAATCCCTATGTGGACAAACTATTTATCTAAAAGTCCCGTTTAGGGCATCTATGTACTTCATTTAAATTTATTGGAACGTTTTATTCAAGTTTCATTTGTCATCATATGTATAAATATATTATATGAAATAATCAAAATATCATTCCTTTTTGTAATTGATCTGCCAGTATATATTAAAAGGAATCTTAAGAGGTATAACCTAGCCTATATGTCATTTTAGACATGGCCATAATAGTAAAACCTATCTAAAAAGATTCAAATCCTTGTTAACATCTGAAAGCATGTTAGCACTCCTGGAAGATGTGATTCGGTAAAGTCACACATGTCATCCTTATATTGGATTCTTTCAGATTCCTTATCTAGCCTACTGATTTAGAAATCATGGGTTCAAATCATCAATTAAGATGATCACATATTAAACATCCATTAGTGATGAAGTGCCTACGGGCCATAATAATTGTCAAATAAGACAAAAGACAGTTGTAGTCTACGACCCCCTGTCAAGAAAAGGTAATGAACTATGATTAAACCTTAAAGTCTCGATCTTATAAGATCATGGCTTATAATTTTTAAAATTTGTCCTTGTGACTAGGCCTTTTGTGCCACACTAATATCCTTAATGAATTATAACTAAGGATAAATTATAATGAAAACCCTAAATATATATGACTGACAAGATAACCAATATGGTTTATATTTACCATGGTTAATGAAATGTCAGAAAGACATTTCCATAATAAGACTTCTGAATAAATTATTGTCAACATTTTTATGTAGCAATCAAGCTACATGGCTGAATCAGAAGAGGTTAATAGTCACACCAGGGAGAGAAATGATACCACTAGAATAAACGTAGCTGGTGCAGATCTTCAAGCATTGATAGATAATGCTGTTACTCGAGCCCTAGACAGACAGTTTAAAGAATCAAGTGGTACTCGCACTAAGTCTCAATCCGTGGCTCATAGTAAGACCCCTTCTAAATCACACGATTCGAAGAAGAATGATTCTCATCATTCATCGAACCAGAAAAGTATTCCATCTAAGCAGATTGTGCTCAGCCAAGAGCCACGTGTTAAGACCTGCTCTTATAAATATTTCGTCTCCTGCAAGCCTAGAGACTTCACAGGGGAGAAATGAGCCATTTCTTGTATGACTTGGCTCGATGAGATGGATACAGTAGTTGATATTAGTGGTTGTGCAGAACAGGACATTGTGAAGTTTGTTTCACAATCTTTTAAAGGTGAAGCGTTAGCTTGGTGGAGGTCCCTAATCCAAGCTACAGGAAAGATCCCGTTGTATAACATGTCTTGGGATCAGTTTGTTGCGTTAATCAAGGATACTTTCTGTCCCCAGCATGAGGTGGAAATGATTGAAACTGACTTCTTGACCTTGGTCATGAAGAATTTAGACTGTCAAGCATACCTTACAAGTTTCAATACTATGTCCTGATTGGTTCCTTACTTGGTCACACCAGAACCGAAACGCATAGCTCGTTTTATTGGAGGTTTAGCTCCGGAAATCAAAGCAAGTGTGAAAGCATCTAGACCTACTACCTTTAGGTCAGTGGCTGATCTGTCCTTATCCCTTACTCTCGATGCGGTTAGGCAGAGATCGCTCAAGAATTCGGAAGAAGGGAAAAGGAAACGTGAGGATGAGAACTCACGCCGTTCTGATAAGAAACATAAGGGGAACTCTGAGTACAAGAAGGGTTCCGGATTTAAAAAAGGACAACCAACAGTCGGGTGAGAAACCCAAATGCAAGACCTGTCAGAAACATCATTTCAAAAAATGTAGGTTTGAGTCAAAATCAAAATCGCAGTCGCAGTCAAGGCCTACTGGGTGTGGGATCTGCAAGTCCAAGGAACATAAGACCTTGGATTGCAAAAAGATGAAAGATGCAACATGTTACAATTGTAACGAGAAGGGGCATATCAAGACTAACTGCCCAAAATATGCAAAGAAGTCTGAGGAGGCTAGAAAGACCAATGCTCGGGTCTTTCAAATGAATGCTCATGAGGCCATTCAGAACAACAATCTGATAACATGTACCTTTCTTATTAATGATGTTTATGCTAGAGTATTGTTTGATTCAGGTGCAGACAGGTCTAGTTTTGTAAATTATTAAATCTACCTGTTAAAACTCTAAGCATAAAATATGAAATAGAATTGGCCGATGGTACCTTAGAGACTGCTTCAACAATTTTAGACGGATGCTTTATATCTATTAGGAATCACTCTTTTCCATTATCCCTATTACCAATGAAATTGGCAGGATTCGACATAGTTATAGGCATGGATTGGTTATCTCATAACCAAGCCCAAATTGCATGTGATTATTAAGACTCCTTATGGTGAATCACTTACAATTCAAGGAGATACGCAGTACGGATTGCCTAAGCAAGTGTCTATGCTTAAGGCATCAAAGTGTTTAAAGAAAGGTTGTGTCATTTACATGGCACCGGTGACCATAGATGAGCCGAAACCCAAGATCTAAGACATCCCTGTTATTTCTGAATATCTAGAAGTTTTCCTTGAAGAACTACCTGGATTACCTCTAGATAGGCAAGTAGAATTCAGAATCGATATCATTCCTGGAGCAGCACCAGTTGCAAGAGCACCTTATCGATGGGCACCAACTGAGATGAAAGAAGGACTCAGTTGGATGATTTGTTAGGAAAGGGATTTATTCGACCTAGCTCGTCCCCTTAGGGAGCACCGATTCTGTTTGTAAAGAAGAAGGATGGGTCAATGCATCTGTGCATTGACTATCGAGAGCTGAACAAGGTTACAATTAAGAATAGATATCCGTTACCCAAGATCGATGATCTATTCGATCAGCTTCAAGGAGCAAGTTACTTTTCAAAGATTGATTTAAGGTCTGGTTATCACCAATTGAAGGTCAGAGACGAAGACGTGCACAAGACTGCATTCAGAACGCGCTACGGCCACTATGAGTTCTTAGTGATGCCTTTTGGGCTCACTAATGCACCTGCAGCCTTCATGGATCTCATGAATCACGTTTGCAAGCCGTACTTAGACAATTTTGTCATTGTTTTTATAGATGACATACTTATTTATTCAAAAAGCCAAGCTGGTCACGAAAAACACCTCCGGTGTATCCTTAAGCTTCTACAGCAAGAGAAACTATACGCCAAGTTTTCCAAATGTGAGTTTTGACTTCGTAAGGTCCAATTTCTTGGACATGTAGTAAGTGAGCGTGGTATCCAGGTGGATCCTGCTAAGATTGAAGCCATTATTAATTGGAAAGCACCGAAGAAACCAACAGAGATTCGCAGCTTTTTGGGTCTAGCAGGGTACTACAGACGTTTCATAGAAAACTTTTCAAGGATTGCTGCACCTTTGACTTCGTTGACTCGCAAGAATGTCAAGTTTGACTGGGGTCCCAAGCAACAAGAATCTTTTGAGATTCTCAAACAAAAGTTGAGCAATGCTTCGGTATTGACATTGCCAGAAGAGATTGAAGAGTTTGTTGTGTACTGTGACGCATCGCACACTGGTATGGGTTGTGTGCTTATGCAGAGAGGCAAAGTTATTGCCTGTGCTTCACGTCAATTAAAAGTGCACGAAAAGAACTATACCACCCATGATTTGGAATTGGGTGCCGTTGTGTTTGCACTAAAACTTTGGAGGCATTATCTTTATGGAACCAAATGTGTGATTTATTCAGACCATAAAAGCCTTCAACACTTCTTTAACCAGAAGGATCTTAACATGAGACAGCGTCGCTGGATGGAGACTTTAAATGATTATGATTGTGAAATTCGTTACCATCCAGGCAAAGCAAATGTTGTCGCTGATGCCTTGAGCAGAAAGGAAAGGGTTAAGCCCATAAGAATCAATGCCAAAAGCATCGAACTAAAGAACAGCTTGAGTGGAAGGCTGCTAGCTGCTCAGAAGGAAGCTTTATTAGAAACCAACTATCCGAATGAAAAGTTAGGTGTAACTGCTGACCAATTGGCTTATGGCAAGGATGGAATCCTTAGATTAAATGGTAGAATTTGGGTTCCGATCCATGGAGGACTTAGAGAGGTGATCCTCCAAGAAGCTCATAGTTCCAAATACTCAGTCCATCCAGGTAATGATAAGATGTACCAAGACTTGAAGGCAAATTACTGGTGGATAGGTTTGAAGAAATCTATAGCCACTTATGTAGCTAAATGCTTGACATGTGCACAAGTTAAAGCGGAGCATCGATAACCGTAAGGTTTGCTGCAACAACCTGAACTTCCCACTTGGAAATGGGAAATAGTGACTATGGATTTTATTACTAAGTTACCAAAGACGAAACATGGGAATGATACTATTTGGGTTATAGTCTATAGATTGACCAAGTCAGCCCACTTCCTGCCTATTAATGAAACTCACAGCTCTGATAAATTAGCTCAGCTGTACGTGGATAAGATAGTATCTCTCCACGGAGTGCCAGTGTCTATTAACTCTGATAGGGATACGAGATACACGTCGCATTTTTGGAAAAGCTTTCAGCAATCTTTAGGCACTCAATTAAATTTTAGCACTGCTTATCATCCTCAGATGGATGGGCAAAGCCAGCGTACAATTCAGATGCTTGAGGATATGTTACGAGCTTGTGTTATAGATTTAGGTGGAAATTGGGATGACCATCTTCCGTTGATTGAATTTTTGTATAATAATAGTTATCATTCGAGCATTCAAGCCGCGCCTTTTGAGGCCCTGTACGGAAGGAAGTGTAGAACGCTGATTTATTGGGCGGTAGTTGGAGAAACCCAACTATCAGGACCTGATATAGTCCTCGAGACTACTGATAAGATTGTTCAAATTCGTGATCATCTCAAAGCTACCAGGGACAGGCAAAAGAGTTATGCTGACAAGATGCGTAAACCTCTAAAGTTTGAAATTGGTGATAAAGTGCTACTCAAGGTGTCACCCTGGAAAGGGGTGATGCGATTTGGCAAAAAGGGCAAACTAAGCCCAAGATACATAGGACCATTCGAGATTATCGAATGTGTCGGAACAGTAGCCTACAAGCTAAATCTACCTGAAGAACTTAGTGGCATACATAATGTGTTCCACAACTGCAATCTAAAGAAATGTCTAGCCGATGAATCGCTAGCAATGTCGCATAAGGACGTGCAGATTGACGAATGCCTAAAGTTCATTGAAAAACCTTTATCGATCGAGGATCGACAGGTTAAGAAGCTTCGAAGGAAGCACGTGCCGATCGTAAAAGTAAAATGGGATGCCTGCAGAGGCCCGGAATATACGTGGGAAGTTGAATCCATAATGAAACAGAAGTACCCTCATTTATTTCAGTAAATCTCGAGGTCGAGATTTCTTTTAAGGGGGTGAGGATGTAACACCTCGTAAAATCACACCCAATATAATAAAGACACGTGTCATGGACTTTAAACGTGTAAGGAATTGATTCCGAGGGACTAAAATTGTCAAACAATGTAAATATGTAAGTAAAAGGATCCAAAGTGTCAACATGCCATTCTTATGCCTCTGATTGACCTCACGCGACGTTCGTATTCTTTAATGAACAAATTTTCGAACATAAAAAGTCGTTTGTGCTTAAATTAAGAATTTTACGAAGCATAGGGGTTAAAAAATGTCAACATGTTAAATGTTACCTCTGAGTGACCTTTTAACGATCCCAAAAACATTGTAATATTTGTACATTTGGCTCTCAAGAATATTGGGTAGTAATCTCAAGGAGTTTCGTTGAAAACAAGACCTTTCGGGTGATCTCGCAACTAACCGGGAGCTTAACGGAGTTAATATGTGACCCAAGGCCCTTAATAGTTAACTATTGGGGTCATAAGTGCAATAAATGGATGTTATTTAAACTTAAATTGGACCAGGGACCAAAATTGCAAAGTTTGCAAACTTTTTACCTGATCAGATGATTGTCGCGGCCCGCGTAGACTCTCTTTGAGTCTTACGCGGCCAGCGAGAGAAGTGCCAGCATCCAAAAAGAAAACAGCTGCATGTTGCAGCCTATTACACCGCCATTGCATGGCTGATTTCGATACCAGGGACTGAGCAAATGGTTTTTCATGCACTAGGGACACATGGGAACATCTGGTAGCAACATAGGGACATATGGATTGATCTTGGAGACTCAAAACTCGTATATAAAGCCCTTGTGGTTCTTGTGTTCATTTTCACACTTTCAAATTTCACTCAAACTCTTTCTCTGGAGCTTCCTGGTGTTCAAGGAGGTTTTCTTCAGTTCTAATCTCGTGCTAAGAGTTCTAGTAAGTGTTCTTAGCTTCCTAAGTTTAAGTTTTATTAGCTTAATGACCGAAAGTCAAAACTATCGAAATTAAGCTTTGACTTGGTGATTAATCACTAACGGTCCAGCCATTATTCGAATTGAGAGTGGCTATGAGTTGGTAATTATATAGGTAATAAACCCTTAAAAGGCACCTACTGATTATCACTTTTACTTGGTCAATTTTCGGGTCAAACTTATTAATAAAAAGTCAACAGAATCAATTTTTACAAAAAAAATTCATAACTGATAATGCAGAGGTTATGGAAAATGTTTTAACACTAAAATAACTTGGTAAATAATGTAAGAAAATGTTTAGGCATGTTCAACCCGACAATTCTGAGTTTAGGCTCGGTTCGCAACCGAAAGTCGCAAAAGTAGACTTTTGCTTTGACTTTCAGCTCTGACCCGATTTAGCTTATTTTAGATATGCCTTAGGGTTCCTTTAGGACTATATTACATGTTAGTATAACCCTCTGAGATTATACTATATGGTTCCTTAGAAATCTGATTCATATGCATGTTTCCGTTAAATGCTTAAAATTGACCATTATGCCCTTTTACCAATAAAACGAGATTTTTTGAATTGTGAGTGGGCAAAAACACTTATTACTAATATTTAAGTATGTCCTAAAAGTTTTACATCAGTTCATGGTCTAAAATGAGAGTTATGCACAATATCGTAAAATGAAAGCTTTTTATTAATTAAATGACATTTTTGGTATAAATCACATTTAAACCCAAATTTTGACACCAAACTTTCTACCCACTAATGTAATATAATATTTAGGGATTTTTGGAGATTTTTATTAAATTTTAAACTGATCATAACATAGAGTTCTTGCATAGGTTCGGTAATTGACGATAATGCACTTTTCGCTAATAAAATGAGTTTTGCACATCCTTTACATGTCAAACCTTTTTCTACAGATTTTATATATTAAATAAATTATTTTAAACAGTAGAGGCTGATCAAAATCTCAGATTTCCTTAATCAATCCGAATATCGTCAAATACCGACTTTTATGCGATTTAGGCGCATAGTATGGTTTAAAACCATATTTGGCACCTAAGACTCATTACCTACTGATGTTATGAATAAATTTTTATACTTTTAAAGTAATTTAAAGTTTTGAACTCAGATTCCAAATTTGACCTTTATAGCATATGTGAAATGATCAAAATGCCCCTACGGTGCATAGTTTGGCCATAAATGATAAATTTCACATATATAAGATACCTTACTGATATAACTTATTAAAATAAATATTTTTACTGATTATTTTGGATCAGAACCTCATATTTTTATTTCTAACTCTTTTATAAACTTTAAAATGACCAAAATACCCCTACGGAGCATAAATTGGTTTTAAATTTATTTTGGGCATAATGGAAGATATCCTACTGATATCATAACATATTTTAAGCATAATAACTTAAGGAACATGTTCATGACTCATTCGGTTACCCGTTATGCATATACGCATTCGGTACGGTTTATGTAACTAATTTGCATAAATTAGCCGAAACGGGTCAAACCTTATCATTTTTACCTCAAAATCCAGAATGTATTTAGTTTACCCATTTTATACAAGTCTTCAAACTTTTCGGGTCTAAATCACATTCTAATCCGGTCTTCGCTTGATCTTGCGTTTTGAACCGTAAATTTTTCATTAAAACTAACCGGTCTAAGTTAAGACTTAAATAAGACCCGTTAGGAATCTAATAGGTTATTAAAACCTTCGTTCCAGATTAGGAGCCCAGTAAAAGATACTTGTAGTTGCTGATTTGATATACGGCTGAAATTAAAGTTATACATTTGCTCAGGTAAATACTTTTAACTTATTTTCCCTTATACGGGCTTAGGATACGGTATTATAATAATAATGCTTGGTCGGGTATGTAGTTATTTAAATCGGATTGTGATTAATACATTTACATAACCCGTTTTAATCTGTTTTGTTTGATGCAATGCCTTTGGGGGCTTAATGACCGTGTCCTGGATATCCCCGGCTCATTCATTTGAAATGGCCATGACTTAAGCACGGGGTGTAGGCATACACCTGACAGTTGCGTATGTAAAATGGTAGCCCACTCGTGAGGAAACTTCTTGTGGGTATTATACCAAGTGGTGTGTCTATTAATCTTATCCGGCTCTTCTAAACGGGTCCCGAATGGACGACAAACATGTGAAACTGTATACAAGATTATATTTAAATAATTGTCCCAAGATATAAAAGATTTGTGCCTTGTGCTTCCAAATCAAGTTTTATAAACACTTTTCAAAAGAGTCAGTTAATTGTATTTACCAGTGTAAACTGACGTATTTTCCAAAAAGGTTAAGTGCAGTGTTTTGGTCAAAAATTACCTAAGCAATTTAGTGATCAAATTAGTTAAGTGAGGTAGTGTGCTAAGAATGTGTATCAAAAATATGCCGATTAAGTGGTTTGTAAAAATGGTTTTCAGGATACGGCTCAGGATATCGAGCTTTATCAACGATCAAACGATGAGCAAAAATGTAAAGGGTGACACAGGATGTACGAGGAAAGCCCTTGATCAATCTAGATCGCCAGCATAAAACCTCGAGAGCTGACAATCGAAGCTGCCTTGTTCTTCTTATTGCTTCAAATACCAGGATACAGTGCAGGATATGATAGGGATCGACTAATTGTTACAATGTGATTCAATACAAGTGTAAATGTGTTGTGAGTGTTTGCAGCTAGAGAGAAAGAGTGTACGGAGAAAAAATTGTGTCCCCTAATCTGATCTGATCAATCTATTTATAGCAAAAAGAAACTAACTAGATAGCCTATTATTCCGGGATTCGACGGATATTCCTCACGTGAACGTTGTAGTCCACGTCTTCCGGCTTCAACGTTTATAATCTAACTGATTTGCCCGAGTCATGAGGAGAAGAAGTCCACCTGACCGTTAGAGACTTGTTACAATAATCTGCACGTGAGCTAATTGGTTACTACCAGGATATCATATCAGGATGTTACCAATATCCTGATCCGGTATCCTGGTCACAACAAAAGAAACATAGTCTGAATATGAGTCAGGATATCTAACCAGAAAATCACCCATAACAGTTGTCCCCAAAATATATCTGTTGGTATACCAATTCCAACGGATATATTTTAAAACTTATCTCTTAAATCGAGGTTATTAAACTGAAACGACGCTTGACGTGACTTTGTGCAACTTCCAACGCGATATTTACTCTTTGCCCCCTATATTCAGCCTCTATTTAGCTGATTTATTCAGCATTATGATCATCATTTTTCAAGCCATTCCTCAGGTATTTTCTTTCTCTGTTCTTCTCTGTTTTTCTTTTACTTGAATTCCTAATTTCTCGATTGAAACCTCCAATGGCTTCATGAACAAGATCTCGTTCGAATGAACCAGCCCGAACCCTCGTAAGTCAAAACCTTATTCGAGAGCCGGAAAAGGAGATTTGTTCCTTTAATAATGCCGACATCGCCGCCTTGAAGGATTCCGGTGCCTTTCCTGCCAGAGCAATCATTCGCCCTTTCGATCAGGAGGTCCGATCAGACGCGGCATCAAACGAGTGGGTGTGCTTTTTCGCCTATCCTTTTTCCTTGGGACTCTGGTACCCTTTTCCACCCTTCATTTCTCGTTTTTTATAGTGTTAAACCATATTAAATCTCGCCATTTCCCTGATGTGTGCATCGAAGATCTCCCCATAGCATATCGATTGAGATCCCATGGTAGTAGCCGCTTCCTTCTATTCTCCACCTCTAAGAACCCCCTAATCCTCAAGGCCACTAAGAATGAAGATCAGTGGCAACGAAAGTTCTTTTTCGTAAAAAGGGATTCTATCGACAAGGGTTTTGACCTTCCAGTTAGATGGTTTACTTCGGGTAGGATTTAGGGTTTTAGAAATATCCCCAAATATATTCAAAACTATATCCTTGACTGACATCTCCATTTTTTGTACAGCAAATTTCAGGGATTTAGCCCCTCCAGGCGCAGAATCGAAGCTCAAGATCAAAAAGATCTATCAACTTCCAGTCAGTGAAAGAAGTTTCTCCCTGTCTCTCATAAGCTCAAGTCAAAAATCAAGTTCAGAAATGTCTAGTAAGTATATGATTAGACTATTTATAGAGTATAAGTGTTAAGAATTAAACATTTCTCCCTTTTTATAGCGCCGGTCATCAACCTTGAAGGCTTCCAGCTTGACGAGTTGGACAGTTATTCTAGCCTTGCACCTGTTAAGCAAGAAACCAATCCGAAGCCAGCTGTTACGCCCAAGCCTACCAGTTCGAAAACTGCTACCACACCCAAGGCTCCCCCGGCATCCAGAACTCGAGCCTCCAGCTCCCGGAAGAGGAAGGAAGCAGACTATCCTGCTACACCCCATGTATTTCCATTTGAGAACTATGGGTTTACAGAGTCCAGCAAGTTCATGACTGGCTTCCTCAACCAGTTTCGTATCCTTGACCTATATCCTGCACCATATTCTGGTCATAAATATCAATAAAGGCTATTACTTGTCTCCTTATTCCGCAGGGTCTTGAACGCCTGGTGCTCCTTTATGAAGAAGCATGTGGTTTGAACGTCATGCTAGAGAGCAAGCTGAAAAAGGCCGAAGCCACCATTGCGGACCAAGCAGCGATTGCCACTGCCAAATCAAAGCATTATGAGGCCAAATACAAGGCAATGACCCAAGAGCACCAATCTGCCATCCAGAAGATCACCCACGAGGCCCAAGCCAAGTCCGATACTGCCCAAGTTCAACACGAGCAGGATATGGCTTCATATCGAGAAAGCCTCAAGAATTCTTTCGTCATCTCCCTCCTCCAGGCTAGACTGAAAATGGCCTATGATGCTATGGCTCTAGGCTTCGAATGTCCTTCATGGAACATCAAGGCTTGGGAGGTGAAGCTGAAAGATCTTGGTGGTAATCCCGTGGAGCCTCCTGTGAAGTCTGCTGCAGAGGAGTCTGCTATGGTGGTGGATGATGCTGTTGCTTCAAAGGATGCTGGTGGCGATGCTGGACGAATGCTGAACAGGGTGCCGGAAAGGATGCTGGAGAGGATGCTGCAGATGAAGCCATGGTGGAAGAGGGTGCTGCCCCTTAAATGCAGCGAAGTGGGCAATGATGGATGTATGTGCCTAGGCTGGAGCCCACTTTTTTTAATTCTGATGGTTGTGGTCTGTTTGAACAATTTACTTTTCCTGTCCTTGAACAATTTACATTTCCTTCACTAAAACAATGTGATGGCCAAAGGTGGATGGGTCCTGGGTTTCAGGACGAAGCCCTTGGTCATCAATTAGTATAATCTGTTTTGAACAATACAATGGTTGGAGGCGGATGGGTCTCGGTTTGAGATGAAACCTTCAACCGTTGTGTAAATATGGTAAGAAACTAATCGTGCTTTTGGTGGATGGACCCCGGTTTGATTTGAAACCAAAAGCACAACTTTTGCTTATGTTAATAATATAACCTGCTTTTAACTTATTTATTGTTCCCTTTCAATTCTTTTTATGCATCACTCAGTTTGAATTTTAATGTTCCAAACTTAGTGCAATATTTGAAATGTCTTATGAAAATACCTTGATAAATATTCTATTAAGACTTTCGTCAAATAGAGTTTTTCAGATGATTCAGATAAAGTCTCCAAAGAAAAAGGATGGTTCACTTCTATTTTATAAAGCTTGTTTTGATAAAAGATACAATTTTAATTTTAAACCTAAGTATCAAGTTCATACATTCCTTCCAAATATCCTGAAACATATTCTAAGAATATATCTTGAAAATATATCCTGAAAATATATCCTGAAAATATATCCTCATTAGGATAGTGACAAGCGTCAAAACTCGAAAGATCTAGATAAGGTTTTTGAAAGAAAGATCATACCAGAATCAGAGGATAACCCTATTCTCAAACTTTAATCCTTCCTCAGCCTTTCCAATGAAGATGTCCCCAGTATGGGACGCTTAGTGTACTGGGTCTAAGCTTGATCCTTTGAGCTTTGTACAACTGCTTCAGTAAGCGTGTCCCCTGTGCATTATGTCTTCGAACATTTAGAAACATCAATTGCAATTGTTTGAATAATTTTCGTATTATAGGGGATAAACCCTGAAATATACTGGAGATAAATCCTTAGTGTTCCGGGGCTAAACCCACAAGTATACTGGGGAAAATCCTAAATTTTCATGCGCTACAGGCGGGAGTGTATAAACTTCAAGACTTAGAAAGGTGAAAACCTTTAAACCTTAGAGAGTATGTGTTGTGGGCTAATTTCTGAGCTCATATCCTGAGAAATATCTTGGCTTATATCTTGATTAAATAATATCTGTTTATATCCGGGGTGCGGATTCAGGGTACTGGTAATATCCTGAATGGTATCCTCAGGATCACTAACGGATTATGTGCAGGTACGTGGGCTGGAAGCTAGCAACGTTCACAAAGACTTGTTCTGCGGAAGACTCGGTCCAAACCGTTCAAAGAAAGACGTTGAAGCCTTATTACTCGGTCTACAACGTTCGTGATGGAATATTCGGAGCATCCCATATTTATAGGGATATTTGTTTGTATTTCGTTACTATAAATAGGAGGAACACCAGATCGAATAGGACACAACAATTTCACTGCAATCACACTCACTACACACCAACACTTGCTCTCTCGCAAATTGTACTCTCACACGAATTCATTGTAACACTTAGAGATCTGGTTGATATCCTGCACTGTATCTTGAAGTTTAAAGCAATAAGAAGAACAAGGCAGCTGTGATTGTCAGCTCCCGAGGTTTTATGCCGGCGATCAAGATTGATCAAGGGCTTTCCTCGTACATCTTGTGCCGTCTTCCTTATTTTTTATTATTTGCTCACTGTTTGATCGCATATACAGCTCAATATCCTGAGCCGTATCCTGAATACTGATTTTCTAAATAACTCAATTAGCATATTTTCCTTAAACTTTTTAGCACACTACCTCACATTACTAATTTGATCACTAAATTGCTTCGGTAATTTTTGACCAAAACAGTATGAAAATACCCTTTTGTGAGAGAGGGTGATCAATCCTCATATACCTTTAGGATCCAGGATATAGCCAACAACAACGAAATTGTCAGCCACTTTTACATGGACTGGTCCCGCCATCTTTAACTATTCCTGGACAACTTACGCTCCAGGCGGGGTGTTTAAACCCAATTCATGAGAAAGGTGAATACCTTTAAACCTGTGAAGGGATTAGGATCCCTTAAACGTGAGAGAGGGGGCCAATCCTCCAGTCTTTCGAAGTATCCCGAGTGTATATCCTGGAGCTATATCCCGAAGCATATACTGCAAAACAACTGTAAACTAAGGTGGGTGTTAGCCTGGCTAACACCTCTCCGATGCTTAAGTTAGTATTGGGTTCAAAAGAATAAATAATATCAAATATACTAAAAGAAATAGAATTCATACCATCATGAGTTAGAAGTTAGATTCTAAACTCACTTGAAATTTAGTTTTAAGTGTATAGCATTCCAGGATCTTGGTAGCATATCCCCATGCATATTCTTGAGTCGGTATGCTCCTTTCCCAGATGCTGATTCAACCTCATAAGGTGCTTCCCACTTAGGAGCTAATTTTCCATCAACAGGATTAGTAGTATTCTGAAAAGCCTTTCTTAATACCCAATCCCCAACTTGAAACCCTCTAGTCCTTATATTCTTGTTATATGCTCTGGATATCCTCTGTTGATATGCTGCCATCCTCAGCTTTGCTGCATCTCTCGTCTCATCAACAGTGTCTAATTCCTGACATAGAGCTTCAGGATTCTTCTCAGGATCCTTGAGACTGGATCTTGCTGTAGGTATCACCATTTCTGTCGGGATAACTGCCTCTGCTCCAAATACTAAGGAGAACGGAGTTTGGCCAGTTGCACTTTTTACCGTCGTCCTATCAGCCCATAAAACAAAGGGTAATTCTTCTGCCCATTTTCCTTTCTTAGCTCCAAGTCTTTTCTTCAAATTGTTGACAATTATCTTGTTTGAGGATTCTGCTTGTCCATTTGCTTGAGGATGTACTAGAGTAGATGTGATCATTTTAATTCCCCAACTCTTGCAAAAGTCAATAGTCCTCTTACTTATAAATTGAGAACCATTGTCACAAATTATCTCAGCTGGTATTCCAAATCTGGTCAGGATATTCATTTTAATGAAGGATACTACTTCTGGGTCTCTAACTTGGACAAATGCTTCAGCTTCAACCCACTTAGAAAAATAGTCAGTCATTGCCAACATAAAGACTTTTCCTCCCGGAGCCTTTGGAAATTTTCCTACTATATCCATTCCCCACTTCATGAACGGCCAAGGGGAAGCAATAGGATACAGTGGCTCAGCAGGTTGATGTAATATATTACTATGCCTTTGACATGCATCACATCTTCGAGCATATTCTGCAGCATCTTTCCTCATCGTTGGCCAATAGTATCCTGTTCTCAATACCTTTGAGAATACTGATCTGCCCCCAGTATGGTTACCACAATCCCCTTCGTGTATATCTTGAAGCACTTCTTTAGCTTCAGGATCCTCCAAGCACCTTAGGTATGGTCCTGCAAGAGATTTCTTGTACAAAATATCATTTATAATAGTGAATCGTGATACCTTCATCCTAAAGGATTTAGGATTCTCATCCTTTGGGATGTGTCCTTGCTTGAGATATCTCATGATTGGAGCTATCCAGGATGTAGGATCCTTATCAGGATCATGTCCAGAATCCTGGACACTTGCTACCTCCTTATCCTGGGATTTGAAAAGATCCACCGCAGGATATAGGATATGTAATATTGGTATCCGGGTTCCCTCCGGTATCCTGACTGATGATCCTAGATTTTCCAAGGCATCCGCTTCAACATTATCCTCTCTTGGTACCTGTTCAAGTGTAAAAACATCGAAATATTCTGCTAATTTTTTTGAGAATTTCGAGATACTCGATTAATTTCTCACCTTTAACTACATAGGTTCCATTAAAATGATTAGTAATTAACAAAGAATCAACATATACTTGCCAATTCTTAATATTCATGTTTTTAGCCAATTCTAATCCTGCGATCAATGCCTCATATTCTGCTTCATTGTTAGTTGCAGGAAATTCACATCTAATAGCCTGGGGTAATGTTATGGGTCATTTTCTGAACATATATCCTGACTAATATTCTGGCTGTGATTGTTTATTTGTGATCAGGATACCGGATCAGGATATTGGTAACATCCTGGTACGATATCCTGGTATTAACTGATTAAATCACGCGCAGATTAGGAGGTGCAAGTCTCCAGCGTTCAAGAAGACTTCTTCCCCTCAAGACTCGGGAAAATTAATTAGCTTGTAGACGTTGAACCCGAAAGACCAGGTCTGCAACGTTCGTATGGGGAATATCCACCGAATCCCAGAATAATATGATATTTAGTTAGTTTTCTTTTACTATAAATAGATGGATCGGATCAGATTAAGGCACACAATCTCACTCACACTTTTTCTCTCTGCTGCAAACAATCACTACACGCAAACACTTGTACTCGAATTACATTGTAACACCTAGTTGATCCGCATCACATCCTGCACTGTATCCTGATATTCGAAGTAATAGAAGAACAAGGCAGCTGCGATTGTCAGCTCCCGAGGTTTTGTGCCGGCGATCTAAATTGATCAAGGGCTTTCCTCGTACATCCTGTGTCACACTTTACATTTTTGCTCATTGTTTGATCATAAATACAGTTCTATATCCTGAGCCGTATCCTGAAACAGTTTTTGCAAATAACTTAACTAGCATATTTTCAACACACATTTCTAGCACACTACCTCACTTAACTAATTTGATCACTACTTGGTTTTTCTATTTTCAAAACTTTTTGCTACATTATTTTCAATGGCCTCGAGATCAAACATGAGCTCTTCAACCGTGTCTGCTACAACCTCTGCAACAATTGGTTCGGTGCTTCCACCTCCTCCTCCAAGAATACTAGCCTCCTCAGAGGGAACTGAAAGTCATGTGGCTCGGGATGTTATCCCCACTCGCACTGCCCAGGGATCTGGTCCTGTTTTGGCTTCTAATGATGAAATTCTGAATTTGTTTGGTTGTGTACAGGAACAGATGAGGCAGCAGCAGGAAACTAATCAGATGCTGATGAGAGAGATACAACTCTTGAAATCCGGCCCAAGTAGGCATGCTGAAGATACTGTCACTCCCTTGCAATCCAGGGCTTTGAACTTCAGTTCTGCAGTTTACACTGTGGATAACCTGGGGAATATTGTGCCTAGCCATTCCCAGAATCATACTCCTGAGATACCCTCTTCAATAAGAGTATCAACCGTTAGAAGCTCAGGATATGCTTCAGGATATGGCCAGAATCCCCAAACTGGTAATGTATCTAATAATAATAATACTCTTGCTACTAATGGTGTTGGATCTTTGCAGGATGCAGGTATGACATCGGCATTTTCCAGAGAGCTCCAAAAGCTGAAAGACATGATATCCAGTGTGCCTGGGGTGGTCCAGCCAATTTCGAAAGTATCCCAAGACAACCACATAATATCCCGGTTTGCATATCCTATCTGTGATGATGAAATCCTGAAAAGATTTCAAACCCCCAACATGAAACTCTATGACGGAACCACGGATCCTGAAGAGCATATCGCCCAGTATAGAGAAAGGATGGAAATCAACCCTATTCCTCCAGATCTCAAGGAAGCATGCCTCGGCAAGGGTTTTCGTTCTACCTTAACAGGATCAGCCTTAAAATGGCTGTTAAGCATTCCTCCTCACTCAATTACTTCGTTTGCTCATTTAGTTAATTTATTTAATAGTCAGTTTTCTTGCAGCCGGAGTTTTGAGAAACTAACCAGTGATCTTTACAGGATAACTCAAGGGCCTCAGGAATCCTTGAGGGATTATGTGAACAAGTTTAGTCGGGAATCCTTGGATATCCCACATCTTAATGTCGCAACAGCTGTGCAAGCTTTTAAGATGGGATTACAAAAAGATTCTCAGTTTTATCAGGATCTTGTAATGAATCCCTGCAGGAATCTGGACGAAGCTCGTAACAGGGCTTTGAGATACATTCGCTTGGAGGATGATAAAAAGATGCAAGAAAGGATGAATTCCACCACAACCTATGAGTCAACCAACAGGAAATCAGAATCCTCGTATAAACCATACCGTTCTAAACCGTATGGCAGAAATGATGGCAAAAAAGTGAATGCTGTTGAAGACGAGGATCCTGAGGAGTATCCTGTGTTGTCTGAATATTGTTTTTCTGTTAACATACCTGAACTAATGTATGCTATGCAGGGTTTAGGGGACAAAGCAAGATGGCCCCGGAAAAATCAACAAAAAGCTGATTGGAAGGATAAGTCCAAATGGTGTGCCTTTCATGAGGATTTCGGACATGTTACTGAGGATTGCATCGCTTTGAGGAAAGAAATAAGCTATCTCTTGAGCAAGGGATATCTGAAGGACCTCTTGGGAAGAAAGAAGAATAAAGGTCAGGATCCTGAGAAGGATCCTGAGTGAGCAGCATCACCTCCTACGGATGCAAAAATAATCAACTTTATCTCAGGAGGATCCGACATTTGTGGGACTTCGTATTCTGCAGCTAAGAGACATGCAAAGGAGGCTAAGGCCGAAAGAGGGGATAAGCCAACTAGGATGTCAACCCTCACAACTGATAAAGTGATCACGTTCGACAGTGATGACAGGGATACTATCCCGGATCCTCACCATGATGCTCTGGTAATAACGTTATATGTTGCTAACCATTTTGTGCGTAGGATATTAGTGGATAATGGCAGCTCCGTCAACATAATTCAGCTAGAAACGTTGAAGAGGATGAACGTATCCCCAATGGATATTACTTCGAAGTCACTTGTGCTTGTCGGTTTCAGTGGAGAAGCTAGAAACACAGTGGGAGAAATAAAGTTACCGGTATATGTTGAAGGGGTTAACTCAATGCAACGCTTCTGTGTGATGGATTCCCTATCCTGCTATAATATCATATTGGGTAGGCCATGGATCCACGATATGAAAGCTGTGCCATCAACCTATCATCAATGCATCAAGATCCCTACACCTTAGGGGGTTGTCAAGGTAGATAGTGATCAGCAGGAGGCGAAGGAATGTTACTCATCCTTAATGAAATCCTCAACCAAGCCTAGTACTGCAAAGCAATTAAAGATGCGGGCCCAGGATATAGTGGAGGCATCGGAGCAGGATGTAAAGAGAGTTATCCTGGATCAGGATAATCCGGATATCTCGATGCTCGTAGGAACCAATATCCCTCAGAATATTGAAAATCAATTGACTAATTTTCTGAAATGAAGGATGTCGACGTTCGCGTGGAAACACGAGGATATGACAGGTATTTCCAAGGATATTATAACACATAAGCTCGGTATTGACAGGTCATTCAAGCCTGTCCAACAAAAGAGAAGGAAATTTGCTCCGGAGCGAAACGTGATCATCCAATAGGAAGTTGAAAGACTACTAAGGAGCAAGATGATTAGGGAAGTGAAGTTTCCTAAATGGCTGGCAAATGTCGTTGTGGTGCAAAAGAAAAATGGGAAATGGAGAGTTTGTGTAGATTACACGGACTTGAACAAAGCTTGTCCCAAAGACCCATTTCCTCTTCCTCATATTGACTCAATGGTTGATGCTACTGCCGGCCATGAGATGTTAACGTTCATGGATGCATCCTCAGGATTCCAGCACATCCAAATGGAACCTTCAGACCAAGAGGATACTGCCTTCATGACACCAACAGGTATATATTGTTGCACGGCCATGCCCTTTGGTTTAAAAAATGCAGGTGCAACATATCAAAGATTGGTGAACATGATGTTCAAAGAAAAGCTGGGGGACACCATGGAGGTGTACATCGATGATATGGTAGTAAAATCCGAGAAGGCGGAGGATCATCTCTAGGATATTAAGGGAGCATTTGATATCCTGGATCAGTATAACATGAAGCTAAATCCTGCTAAGTGTCATTTCGGAGTGGGGGCAGGAAAGTTTCTAGGATATATGGTGACTAAAAGAGGGATAGAGGCAAGCCCAGAGCAGATTAAAGCTATCCTGGATATCAAGTCACCTTCAAATATGAAGGATGTTCAACGGTTAACAGGGTGAGTAGCAGCATTGAACAGATTTATTTCAAGATCCTCGGAGAAATGCAAGGAATTTTTTGATATCCTGAAGAAGAATAAGAAGTTCGAATAGGGAGTAAAGCATGAAGCATCCTTGCAGGATTTGAAGCAGTGTCTTTCAACTGCACCCCTATTGATGAAGCCCGAGGAAGGTGAACCATTATCCCTGTATCTTGCAGTATCAGGGAATACTGTAAGTGTTGTCCTTGTAAAAAATCATGAAGGTCAGCAGTATCCTGTTTATTATGTTAGTAAAAGTTTGTTAGATGCTGAAACTAGATATTCACACTTAGAGAAATTAATATTAGCCCTAGTTATGGCATCAACAAAACTTAGACACTATTTTGAAACACATAGGATTCATGTTAAAACCAACTATCCTGTAAAAAACGTGCTTAGGAAACCAGAGATGTCAGGTAGGATGGCTAAATGGTCAGTGAAATTAAGTGCATACGATCTAGTATATGAGCCTAGAAATGCCATAAAGTCTCATGCTTTAGCTGACTTTGTGGCTGATTTCAGTAGTGATATTTAAAATGAAGTAGACCTAGAAGTACAACAGCTAGGAGAGAAAACTTAGAATCCTGGATGTTATATACTGATGGTGCATCAAATGTAAGAGGTGTAGGTTTGGGTATACTACTAAAATCGCCACAGGGGGACATATTACCCCAGGCTATTAGGTGTGAGTTTCCTGCCGCTAATAATGAAGCAGAATATGAAGCTTTAATTCTAGGATTAGAATTGGCTAAAAGTATGAATATCAAGAGTTTGCAAGTATATGTCGATTCTTTGTTAATTACTAATCATTTTAATGGATCATATGCAGTTAAAGGTGAGAAGTTAATCGAGTATCTTGAAATTCTCAAAAAATGAGCAGGATATTTCGATATTTTCACACTTGAACAGGTACCAAGAGAGGATAATGTTGAAGCTGATGCCTTGGCAAATCTACGATTATCAGTCAGGATACCGGAAGGAACCCGAATACCGATATTACATATCCTATATCCTGCAACGGATCCTCAGGATAAGGAAGTAGTGACTGTTCAGGATCCTAATGATGAATATCCTGAGGAGGTTCCTAAGTCTTGGATGGCTCCAATTATGAGATATCTCAAGCAAGGACACATCCCAAAGGATGAGAATCCTGAGGCCTTTAGAATGAAGGTATCATGATTCACTATTATAAATAATGTCTTGTATAAGAAATCCCTTGAAGGACCATATCTGAGGTGCTTGGAGGATCCCGAAACCAAAGAGGTGCTTCAGGATATACACCAAGGGGATTGTGGTAACCATACTGGGGGCAGGTCGTTATTCTCAAAGGTATTAAGAACATGATATTATTGGCCGACGATGAGAAAAGATGCTGCAGAATACGCTCGAAGATGTGATGCATGTCAGAGACACAGTAATATATTACATTAGCCGGCCGAACCACTTTATCCTATAGCTTCCCCTTGGCCATTCATGAAATGGGGAATGGATATAGTATGAAAATTGCCAAAGGGCCCAGGAGGAAAGGTCTTCATGTTGGCAATGATTGATTATTTCTCTAAGTGGGTCAAAGCTGAAGCATTTGTCCAAGTTAGAGATCAAGAAGTGGTATCCTTCATAAAAAGGAATATCCTGACTAGGTTTGGAGTACCAGCTGAAATAATTTGTGACAATGGATCTCAGTTTATAAGTAAGAGGACTACTGACTTCTGCAAGAGTTGGGGAATTAAAATGATCACATCCACACCGGTACATCCTCAAGCAAATGGACAAGCAGAATCCTCAAACAAGATAATTGTCAACAATCTGAAGAAAAGGCTTGGAGCTAAGAAGGGAAGATGGGCAGAAGAATTACCTTGGTATTTGGAGTAGAAGCGGTGATCCCGACTGAAATGGTAATACCTACAGCGAGACCCAACCTCCGGGATCCTAAGCAGAATCCTGAAGTCCTATGCCATGAATTGGATACTATTGATGAGACAAGAGACGCAGCAAGGCTAAGGATGGAAGCATACCAACAGAGGATATCTAAGGCATATAACAAGAATATAAGGACCAGAAGGTTCCAGGTTGGAGATTGGGTATTGAGGAAGGCTTTCTAGAATACTACTAGTCCTGCTGATGGAAAATTGGCTCCGAAATGGGAAGGACCCTATGAGATTGAATCAGAATTAGGAAAAGGAGCATACCGACTAAAGAATATGGAGGGGGGTATGCTACCAAGATCCTGGAATGCTATACATCTAAAGCTTTATTTCAAGTGAGTTTGGAATTTAAATTCTAACTCAGGATGGTATGGATTCTATCTCTTTTAATATGTTTTGATATTGTTTATTCTTTTGAACCCATTACTGACTTGAGCATCGGAGGGGTGTTAGCCAGGCTAACACCCACCTTAGTTTACAATTGTTTTGCAGTATATGATTCGGGATATAGCTCCAGGATACACACTCAGGATACTTCGAAAGATTAGAGGATTGGCCCCCTCTCTCACGTTTAAGGGATCCTGATCCCTTCACAGGTTTAAAGGTATTCACCTTTCTTTAGAATTGGGTTTAAACACCCCGCCTGGAGCGCAAGTTATCCAGGGATAGTTTAAGATAGCGGGACCAGTCCATGTAAAAGTGGCTGACAATTTCGTTATTGTTGGCTATATCTTGGATCCTAAAGGTATATGAGGATTGATCACCCTCTGTCGTGAAAGGGTATTTTCATACTCTCTAAGGTTTAAAGGTTTTCACCTTTCTAAGTCTTGGAGTTTATACACTCCCTCCTGTAGCGCATGAAAATTTGGGATTTTACCCAGGATACTTATGGGATTTTCCCCATGATATTAAGGATTTATCTCCAGTATATTTTTGGGTTTTACCCCTGTAACACAAGAATTGTTCAAACAGTTGGAATTGATATTCAAAAATTTTCTAAGTATTCAAAGACTTCATACACAGGGGACATTCCTTCTGAGGCAATTGTGTAGAGCTTAAAAGATCGAAGTTGGGCCTAAGTGTCTCAGACTGGGGACATCTTAGTGGTAAAAATTGTAAAAGGGTTGAAGTTCGATACTGGGGCTACACTCTATTCCTGGTATGATCTTTCCTTTGTAAACCTTACTTAAGTCATGTGAACTTTTGAAACTATGTTTGGAAAAGGTTTAAATATCCTGGTTAAGGATATATTCTCGAAATGTGTTTTCGGAATATGTTTCAGGATATTTGACTGAAATATTTGGGGTATAATACTTGGGTTGAAAATTAATACTCTGGTCAAGCAAATACTATCAAAACGGATTTTGAGAAATAAACTGTCCTTTATTCTGTAAGGAATTTATCTAAATTGTTTAAATTTTGAAAAACCCTATTCGACGAACGTCTTCGAAGGATACCGCCGAGTATGTTGATTGGGATATTTTCAAAAAATGATTTTGCAAAGTTGAAGTCTAAGCTAAGCAATGCATGACAAAAGATTAAAAGGCAACAACAAATAAGCTAAAAGGTGGTTATATTACTAACATGTCAAAATTTGTGCTTCTGGTTTCACCTCAAACCGAGGCCCATCCGCCAGAAGCACGATTCGTCTTTACCATATGTACGTAACGGTTGAAGGTTTCATCTCAAAACGGGACCCATCCGCTCCAACCGTTGCATCATTCAAAACAAATTATACTAACTGATGACCAAGGGCTTCATCCTGAAACCCAGGACCCATCCACCTTTGGTCATCATATTGTTCTAGTGCAGGAAATGTAAATTGTTCAAAGACAGGAAATGTAAATTGTTTAAACAGACCACAACCATCAGAATTAAAAAAGTGGGCTCCGACCTTGGCACGTATATCCATCATCGCCCACTATGCTGCCTGTAAGGGGCAGCTCCTCCTTCCATCGTGACCTCGTCAGCAAACAGTTCTCCGGCATCCCTTCCAGCATCCTCTCCAGCATTCGTCCTAGCATCACCACCAGCATCCTTTGAAGCACCAGCATCATCTACCTTCTCGGTCACCTTAGCGGGCTCCTCTGTAGTAGGCTTTGAAGGGGGCTCCACCGGGTTCCCACCAAGATCCTTCAATTTCATCTCCCAAGCTTTGATATTCCACGAAGGGCATTCAACGCCCAAAGCCATAACCTTATAAGCCATTTTTAGTCTGGCCTGGAGGAGGGAGATGAAAACTGAATTTTTGAGGCTCTCCCGGTACGAAGCCATATCTTGCTCATGGTGAGCTTGGGCAGCGTCAAACTTAGCTTGAGCCTCCTGGGTGATCTTCTAAATGGCAGATTGGTGCTCTTGGGTCGTTGCCTTGTACTTAGCTTCATAGTGTTCGATTTGGCGGTGGCAATGGCTGCTTGATCAGCAATGGTGGCTTTGGCCTTCTTCAGTTTGCTCTCTAACATGGTGTTCAGGCCACATGAGTCTTCATAGAGAGAACACCAGGCGTTCGAGACCCTGCAAAATAAGGAAACATGTATTGACTATAGTTAACCTTTATAACCAGAATATGGTGCAGGATATAGGTTCAGGATACTAACCTGGTTGAAGAAGCCGGTCATGAATTTGCTGGATTCCATAAACCTATGATTCTCAAATGGGAAAACGTGGGGTGTAGCAGGATGCTCTACTTCCTTTCTCTTCCAGGAGTTGGAGGCCCGAGTCCTGGATGCTGGAGGAGCTTTGGGAGCAGTAGCAGTCTTCGAACCGATAGGCTTCGGTGTGACAGATGACTTTGGGTTGGATTCTTGCTTGGCAGGTGCGAGGTTGGAATAACTATCCAACTCGTCGAGTTGGAAGCCTTCAAGGTTGATAACCGGCGCTGCATAAGGGAAGATACGTTTAAACTTGTTATTCCTTTAGAATATGATCGGTTTAATAAGTAAAAATAATTTCGAAAAATATGCTTACTAGACATGTTGGAACTTGATCTTTGACTTGGACTTGTGAGTAGCAGGGTAAAACTCCTTTCACTTTCCGAAAGCTTGTAGATTTCCTTTATCCTTCCTTCCGATTCGGCACTTGGGGGAGCTAATTCCTTGAAGTTTGCTGCAAAAAATAGACATATCAGGATATCAGTTCAAGATGTAGTCTCGGGATATGATTGGGGATATTCCTAAAACCCTAAATCCTACCAGAAGTCAACCATCTCTTAGGAAGGTCAAAACCCCTGTCAATGGAGTCCCTTTTCACAAAAAAGAATTTTCTTGTCCATTTATCCTCGTTCTTGGTAGCCTTAAGAATGAGAGGATTTCTGGAGATAGAAAATAGAAGGAACCGGCTGGAACCATGGGGTCTTAAACGGTAGGCCATCGGTAGATCTTCAATACACAGGTTGGGCATGTGACGAGCCTTAATCCGCTCCAAGGTGACTAATACTCGCCAAACCATGCGCATGGTTTGGGCAAATCTAAGGCCAGTGACCTCAAAGAAACGGGATATGAAGGGTGAAAATGGATACTGAAGCCCTATGGAGAAAGGATAAACAAAAAAGCATACCCACTCTTCGGAACAAAAATCCGATCGGACCTCTCGGTCGAATGGACGAAAGATTGTTCCGGCGGGAAAGGCACCGGAAGCTCGTAAAGCCGCGATATCGGCATTATCGAATGAATACACCTCTTTTGAGGGTTCTTTAAGCAGGTTTTGCTTGTGAAAGGGAGGAACATAATCCGCCGTTTGGGATCTAGTGCGGGTGGCCATAGAGGATCACGACCAGAGTACAAGTGATTTAAAACAAGGAAAACAGGGAAGGGAGAGAGAGAAAGTACCTGAAAATTTCTTAAAGATAGAGATGATCATAATGAGGAATCACTCAGTTAATATAGGCTGGGTATAGGGGGTAAAGAGTAAATGTTGCATTGAAAGTTGCACAATGTCACCTCAATCGTCATTTCGATCTAATTGCCTCGATTTGCGAGACAGGGTTTTTAAAATATATACGTTGGATTGGTATACCAACAGATATATTTGGGGACAATTGTTATGGGTCATTTTCTGAACATATATCCTGACTAATATTCTGGCTGTGATTGTTTATTTGTGATCAGGATACCGGATCAGGATATTGGTAACATCCTGGTACGATATCCTGGTATTAACTGATTAAATCACGTGCAGATTAGGAGGTGCAAGTCTCCAACGTTCAAGAAGACTTCTTCCCCTCAAGACTCGGGCAAATTAGTTAGCTTGTAGACGTTGAACCCGAAAGACCAGGTCTGCAACGTTCGTATGGGGAATATCCGCCGAATCCCGGAATAATAGGATATTTAGTTAGTTTTCTTTTACTATAAATAGATGGATCGGATCAGATTAAGGCACACAGTCTCACTCACACTTTTTCTCTCTGTTGTAAACAATCACTACACGCAAACACTTGTACTCGAATTACATTGTAACACCTAGTTTATCCGCATCACATCCTGCACTGTATCCTGATATTCGAAGTAATAGAGGAAAAAGGCAGCTACGATTGTCAGCTCCCGTGGTTTTGTGCCGGCGATCTAAATTGATCAAGGGCTTTCCTCGTACATCCTGTGTCACACTTTACATTTTTGCTCATTGTTTGATCATAAATACAGCTCTATATCCTGAGCCGTATCCTGAAACTGTTTTTGCAAATAACTTAACTAGCATATTTTCAACACACATTTCTAGCAGACTACCTCACTTAACTAATTTGATGACGAAATTGCTTTGGTAATTTTTGACCAAAACAGGTAATATGTCCCCCTGTGGCGATTTTAGTAGTATACCCAATCGTACACCTCTAACATTAGATGCACCATCAGTATATAATGTCCAGGATTCTAAATTTTCTCCTAGTTGTTGTACTTCCAGGTCTACTTCATTTTGAATATCACTACTAAAATCAGCCACAAAGTCTGCTAGAGCCTGAGACCTTATAGCATTTGTAGTTCATACACTAAATCATAGGCACTTAATTTCACTAACTACTTAGCCATTCTACCTGACATCTTAGGTTTCCTAAGCACATTCTTAACAGGATAATTAGTTTTAACATGAATCCTATGTGTCTCAAAATAGTGTCTCAGTTTTGTCGATGCCATAACTAAGGCCAATATCAATTTTTCTAAATGTGAATATCTAGTTTCATCATCTAATAAAGTTTTGCTAACATAATAGACAGGATATTGCTGACCTTCATGATCCTTTATAAGAACAGCACTTACAGCATTCCCTGATACTGCTAGGTATAGGGATAATGGTTCACCATTCTCAGGTTTCATCAACAGAGGTGCAGTTGAAAGATACTGCTTCAAATCCTGCAAGGCTGCTTCATGCTTCTCTCCCCATTCGAACTTTTTGTTCTTCTTCAGGATATCATAAAATTCCTTGCATTTTTCTGATGATCTTGAAATAAATTTGTTTAATGCTGCTACTCGTCCCGTCAGTCTTTGAACATCCTTCATATTGGAAGGTGACTTGATACCCAAAATGGATTTGATCTGTTCTGGGCTTGCTTCTATCCCTCTTTTAGTCACTATATATCCTAAAAACTTTCCTGCTCTAACTCCAAAATGGCACTTGGCAGGATTTAGCTTCATATTATATTGATCCAGGATATCAAATGCTCCCTTAATATCCCGGAGGTGATCCTCAGCCTTCTTAGATTTCACTACCATATCATCGATGTACACCTCCATGGTGTCCCCCAGCTTGTCTTTAAACATCATGTTCACTAATCTCTGGTACGTTGCACCTGCATTTTTTAAACCAAAAGGCATAGCAGTATAACAATAAATACCTGTTGGTGTCATGAAGGCGGTATCCTCCAGGTCTGAAGGTTCCATTTGAATCTGCTGAAATCCTCAGGATGCATCCATGAAGGTTAACATCTCATGGCCGGTAGTAGCATCCACCATTGAATCAATATGAGGCAAAGGAAATGGGTCTTTGGGACAGGCTTTATTCAAGTCTGTATAATCTACACAAACTCTCAATTTTCCGTTCTTCTTTTGCACCACAACTACATTTTCTAACCATTTGGGAAATTTCACTTCCCTAATCATTTTGCTCTTTAATAATCTTTCAACTTCTTCCTGATTGATAATGTTTCGTTCTGGAGCAAACTTTCTTTGTTTCTGTTGGACAGGCTTGAAAGACCTATAAATCCCGAGCTTGTGAGTTATGATATCCTTGGAGATACCTGTCATATCCTCGTGTTTCCACGCGAATGTTGACATCCTGCATTTCAAAAAAATTAATCAATCGATTTTCAATATCCTGAGGGATATTGGTTCCCATGAGCACCGAGATATCCGGATTATCTTGGTCCAGGATAATCTTCTTAACATCCTGTTCTGAAGCCTCCACGATATCCCTGGCCCGTCTCTTTAATTGCTATGCTGCATTAAGCTTGGTTGAGGATTTCATCGAGGACGAGTAACACTCCTTTGCCTCCTGTTGATCGCTATCCACCTTGACAACCCCCCAAGGAGTAGGGATCTTAATGCATTGATGATAGGTTGATGGCACAGCTTTCATATCATGGATCCATGGCCTACCCAATATAATATTATTGCAGGATAGAGAGTCCATCACACAAAAGCATTGCATTGAGTTGACCCCTTCAACATACAGTGGTAACTTTATTTCTCCCACTGTATTTCTAGCCTCTCCACTGAACCCAACAAGTACAGTGGACTTCGAAGTGATATCCATTGGGGACACGTTCATCCTTTTCAACATCTCTAGTTGTATTATGTTAACGGAGCTGCCGTTATCCACCAGTATCCTGCGTACAAAGTGGTTAGCCACATATAATGTTATTACCAAAGCATCATGGTGAGGATCCTGGACAGTATACCTATCATCATGGTCGAAGGTGATCACTTTATCAGTTGTAAGGGTCGTCATCCTGGTTGGCTTATCTCCTCTCTCGGCCTTAGCATCCTTTGCATGTCTCTTGGCCGCAGAATACGAAGTACCACAAATGTCGGATCCTCCTGAAATAAAGTTAATAATCTTGGCATCTGCAGGAGGTGATGTTGCTCGTTCAGGATCCTTCTCGGTATCCTGACCCTTATTCTTCTTTCTTCCTAGGAGATCCTTCAGATATCCCTTGCCCAGGAGATAGCTTATTTCTTTCCTCAGAGCAATGCAATCCTCAGTAATATGTCCGAAATCCTCATGGAATGCACACCATTTGGACTTATCCTTCCAATCAGCTTTTTGTTGATTCTTCCTGGGCCACCTTGCTTTGTTACCTAAACCCTGCATAGCATACATTAGTTCAGTTATGTTAACAGAAAAACAATACTCGGATAATTTAGGATACTCCTCAGGATCCTCGTCTTCAACAGCATTCACTTTCTTGCTGTCATTTCTGCCATATGGCTTGGAACGATATGGTTTATACGAGGATTCTGATTTCCTATTGGTCGACTCATAGGTTGTGGATGAATTCTTCCTTTCTTGCATCTTTTTGTCATCCTCCAGTCGAATATATCTTAAAGCCCTGTTCCGAGCTTGATCCAGATTCCTGCAGGGATTCATCACAGGATCCTGGTAAAATTGAGAATCTTTTTGCAATCCCATCTTGAAAGCCTGCACAGCTGTTGCAACATCAAGATGTGGGATATCTAAGGACTCCCGGCTAAACTTGTTCACGTATCCTCTCAAGGATTCCTGAGGTCCTTGAGTTATCCTGTAGAGATCACTGGTTAGCTTCTCAAAACTTCGACTGCAAGAAAACTGACTATTAAATAAATTCACTAAATGAGCAAACGATGTGATTGAGTGAGGAGGAACATTTAAGAGCCATTTTAAGGCTGATCCTGTTAAGGTAGAACCAAAACCCTTGCAGAGGCAAGCTTCCTTGAGATCTGGGGGAATGGGATTGATTTTCATCCTTTCCCTATATTGAGCAATATGCTCTTCAGGATCCGTAGTTCCGTCATAGAGCTTCATGTTGGGGGTTTGAAATCTTTTTGGGATTTCAGCATCACAAATAGGATATGCAAACCGGGATATCCTGTGACTATCTTGGGACACTTCTGGAATTGGCTGGACCACCCCAGGTACACTGGATATCATGTCCTTCAATTTTTGATGCTCCCTAGAAAATGCTGACGTCATACCTGCATCCTGCAAAGATCCAATACCATTAGTAGCAAGAGTATTATTATTATTTGACACGTTACCAGTCTGGGGATTTTGGCCCTATCCAGAAGCATATCCTGAGCCCCTCACAGTTGACACCCTGACAGAAGAGGGAATCTCAGGAGTATAATTCTGAGAATGGCTAGGCACAATATTTCCCCTATTATCCTCAGTATATACGGCCGAACTAAAATTCAAAGCTCTGGGCAGTAAAGGAGTGACAACGTCCTCAGCGAGCCTGCTTGAGCTGGATTTCAAGAGTTGTATCTCTCTCATCAGCATCTGATTGGTCTCCTACTGCTGCCTCATTTGTTCCTATACACTACCAAAAAAATTCAGAATTTCTTCGTTAGAAGCCAAAACAGGACCAGACCCCTGAATATTGCGAGCAGGGATAACATCCCGAGCCACATGAATCTCAGTTCCCTGTGAAGAGGCTTGCGTTCTCAAAGGAGGTGGTGGAAGCACCGAACCAATTGTTGTAGAGGTTGTAGCAGACACGGTGGAAGAGCTCATGTTTGATCTCGAGGCCATTGAAAATAATGTGGCAAAAAATTTTGAAAATAGAAAACCAAGTAATGACTTTACAAGAACTTTTAGTAGAAATAGCACCACTTTCCCCACGGTGGGCGCCAAATTGTTTTGGTCAAAAATTACCAAAGCAATTTAGTGATCAAATAGTGAGGTAGTGTGCTAAGAATGTGTATCAAAAATATGCCGATTAAGTGGTTTGTAAAAACGGTTTTCAGGATACGGCTCAGGATATCGAGCTGTATCAACGATCAAACGATGAGCAAAAATGTAAAGGGTGACACATGATGTACGAGGAAAGCCCTTGATCAATCTAGATCGCCGGCATAAAACATCGGGAGCTGATAATCGCAGCTACCTTGTTCTTCTTATTGCTTTAAATACCATGATACAGTGCAGGATATGATGCGGATCGACTAAGTGTTACAATGTGATTTCAATACAAGTGTAAGTGTGTTGTGAGTGTTTGCAGCTAGAGAGAAAGAGTGTACGGAGAAAAACATGTGTCCCCTAATCTGATCCGATCAATCTATTTATAGCAAAAAGAAACTAATCTGCACGTGATCTAATGGGTTACTACCAGGATATCGTATCAGGATGTTACCAATATCCTAATCCGGTATCCTGGTCACAACAAAAGAAACATAGTCAGAATATGAGTCAGGATATCTAACTAGAAAATCACCCATAACATGCAGGTACTATGCGTAATGGGCTGGAAACTCCTGAGTTATTAAATAAAGAGTCTTGCAAGCTTTTATCACTTTAAGTCTGTTGAACAACATTTCTTTTGTTTTGATCCGCCTGTGGATCCATCTTACAATCCGTTGTATAATATTTTATCGTACTTTCGAATCGGTTTGTAATAATTTACTTTCAGACTTCCGCTGTGCATTTAAACTGTGATTATTTGATTATGCTGATATCAACTACGTCACGCTACTCCCCACCGGGCCCACCGGTAATACGTGGAAATATCGGGGTGTGACAATCATAAATAGGTTACCCACCAAGGTAATAAAAGACAAGACTCCATAAAAACTGTTGTATGGTGAAAACAAAGCTATGATCACATGAGAGCCCTTGGTTGTATAGCTTATTATTGGATTATTGAAAGAAAAGGTGGCAAATTCGAGATAAGAGGTAGGCTAGGTTGTTTTTGTGGGTTACCCAAGCTGTACAAAAGGGTATAAAATCTACTTCCCAAGTCATAACAAAATTATCATATCTAGAGATGTGAAGTTTGCCGAGAGGTGATTTTCGTTTGCCACAAAATTAAAAGAAAAGGAACATTAAGATGAGGATATATTTAAATATCCATTCACCAGAAGAGAAGGCCATCTTTTCGAAAATGAGCCCAACAGGCCCATTGAAACCAATAAGTAGCCCAAGGGAGATAAAGAAGTGGGCCCTAATGATCCAATAAATTACCTTGACAACCTTGAAAAAAACATAAGCAAATTAAATGTAGCAATCAAAATAATGAAACTAATGACTTCGGCAATTCGTACAATGGGCCCACCGATGGACCAGAAACGTTGCAAAGTGAAAATGGAAACATTGGGCCTACTAGAGAAAAGCGAAACAGATCACGGCCAGCTCATCTAGACGGTTGCGATATACAACTCCCCCAATTCATAGACCATGGACATCCCGTCTCCGATCAACAATCCTTAATGGTATGGCCCCTTGCTAATTTTGTCTGTTACGAAAAAATTTCCGATTCTCCCAAGGCCTTCTTGGCGGCCATCACTAACAATGGTGAGCTAATGAATTTTGAACAAGCAGTGTAGGATCAAAAATGTAGAGATACAATGGCAAAAGGAGATAAAAGCCCTTGAAGAAAACGCATGTGGACCATAGAAGATCTACCAGATGGAAAACGAGCAATAGCCTCTAAGTGCGTCTACAAAATTAAGTACAAGCATAATGGTGAGATGGAAAGGTACAAAGGCAGACTCGTCGCAAAGGCTATACGCAAATGGAAGGAGTCGACTACCATGACACATTCACATCGGCGGCTAAACTGGACCTGGTTAGAAGCTTGCTCGCCATTGCCTTAATAAAGGAATGGATTCTTCACCAATTAGATGTGAATAATGCATTCTTGCATGGAGACTTGGATAAAGAAGTGTACACGAAAATCCCACATGGCTACGAAAAAGGGGGATGAACAAAAGTGTGTAAGTTAAGGAAGTCCTTATACGACCCAAAACAAACCTTGAGAAATTGGTATCATAAGTTTACATCAGCTTTGCTCAATCTTGACTTCAAGAAGTCCTACGCGGGCCACTCACTATTTATTTATAAAAAAGAGAAGGCTTTGTGGCAGGCCTCATATACGTTGATGATGTCATCATAGTGGAGAATGATCAAGATTAAATAGAAGGGACGAAATCCAATATGAAAGAAAATTTTAGTATAAAAGATCTTGGGCCACTAAAGTACTTCCTTGGAATCGAAGCCGCAAGGACGAAGGATGGGCTAGTGCTAAGTCAATGAAAATATACCCTAGACATTTTGGAGGATTGTGGAATGTTGTGACGTAAACTATGTTCCTTTCCAATGGAGCCAAACTTGAAACTTGACGAAGACAATGGAGACTTGCGTGTAGATGCGAGCATGTACAGAAGACTGGTTGGAAGGTTATTGTACCTTTATGCCACAAGGCCAGATCTTTCATACTCGGTGAATATCCTAAGCCAAAATGTTTCTGATCCAAGGCAAAGACATTTGGACGCTGCTATAAGAGTGCTTCGGTATCTAAAGGCCATACTAAGACAAGGAATCCTTTTTCCTAAAAGTGGAGAAATGAACTTAGTAACGTTCTTTGATGCCGATTGGCTAGGATGTGCCACCACAAGAAGATCGCGAATAGGGTACCTTCTACTCTTAGGGGGCTCCAATTTCTTGGAAATCCAAGAAACGGTCCGCCGTCTCCTGATCCTCGGCTGAAGTAGAAAATCAGGCAATGGAAACTACTACTAGTAATATATTATGGATGGAATGGTTATTAAAAAGTCTTGAGGCAGAACAAAATGGACCCATGCCCCTTTACTGTGACAATCAAGCGGCTCGACACATCACAAATAAGCCTGTTTTCACAAAGCGAACAAATCATGTGGAGATGGATTGCTATTTTGTAAAGGAACGGGTCGAGTCACAAGAAATTGAGCCATTGTATATTGACACAAAGATGCAAATAACCAATCTTTTTACAAAAGCTTTTGGATCAAAACAAGTTGAGTTCCTACTTGTCAAGTTGGGCTTGAAAAACTTGCACTCTCTATCTTGAGGGGAGTATAGATTCCCATAATTTACTTTATCTAATTCTCATCTCAATCCTAAAATATTGTTTTCCATATTTAGGAACCTAGAATATTGTGTTGCCTTTCTTAGTAAACATTTTGTAACTATTTAGCCTTCTTTCTTGTAATTGATCAAGACACTTGTGAAGAATAATACACAAGTACAAAACTCCCTGATTTGTTTAGTTTCTTCATTTTACAAAGCTGGTGTATATCGTTCTTGGGTACAAATCATTTTACCTAGAAAGCATTAGTACTAAGACAATCGTGTCTCGGGTCAGGGGATCTTCCGTTGGAAAAATCTGTCTTATCGTTGTTCGAAATGGAAAAAGATTTGTTACATTGTCATTAAATGTAAATGTGGTCATGCTTTACAACCGTATTTCAGCCATTGGAGGGTTGCTTGCATGATTCCTCTGGTCGGCCCAACCATGCTCATTTAATGTTGATGAGTCCTTTTGTTTTAGTCTCATTTTCTCCTCATTTGGTTTCATTGGAACTCCCTGGTTACGTTCCATGCGGGGCCCTTCAAAAGGGAAAAAGGTCTTTCCCAAACTGTGGGCTATATCCCTGGGTTAGGTGAATACCTTTGGGTCGGGAATAGGATGTTCCACGTCAATAGTATTAACACAAACTATTCTATATTAAAACAAGTCTTAAGACTAGTTATTATGTTGTTAGGGAGTCGTATCTTCTACCAATTCTACTGAACACGTAACTTTTCTACCTCTATGTCCCAATCAAAATACTACAAAACACTTTCGGTTCAAAGGTTAACTTAATATAACCAAAGGTTTTCAACTTGATTTGCCACATTTTAGATGGTGAAGTATAATTTGTTAAAACAAGAAATAGTGGCTTTTCGTAACTACCTTGAGTTGGGGTGATTTATGTCATTTTGATATACTTTGAAGTTTATGTGTAAATGTGACTGGGCACCTCAACCGATCCAGTATTGATATAAAAACAATTATTACCGGTGACGGACTTAAGAATTTTTTATGAGGTTGCGGAATATTTTTAAAGATTTTAGGCCTCTGGGTATATATAAAAAAATCGGTTAATATCGGGTCGGGTCATGTAAAACAAAAACACATCAAACTAAAATTTATATAACAATCAAAAACACGTCCAACGTCATTATAATCATATTTAAAATTTTGCCTTACAGGTTTTCATTTTTAGAAATCTATGCAAAACATTATCTTTTTTTTTTGAACGGCAAATTTAGATCACTGACGGACCACCGGAGTATCATCGTGTTACCAGCGGAACCACCCGATCATATCCATCTCCAATAGGCATAATGCCTATACACCAATTCATGCGGAAACCAAATAAATATGGGAAAAACCCCTTTTTGTGGGAATCGGCCCATGACCTTTTCATCACAAAGCTTTATCCCACCCCCAAGATGTCACTAGGCTATAAAGCCATAGGCGCAAAACATCATCTAGAGTTACGTTTCTAATGGTTCCTGATGAGAAATCTCGCCAAAACTTCTCTACTCATGGTTTCTATCACATATAAATCGATCCATAATTTTCAATTTTAATGTTCAAGCCCTAGTAAAGTCAATAACAACAAAAAAATATCAAAACAACAAAATCATGCTACTACAGTCTAGAACAGCAAAAAAAAAACTCATCAAAAGACATAAAATTTCAAATCCTTTTAACATCTCTATAACTCTATCTCTCATAAAAAAACCCACATAAAAAACGAAGGTATCTCGTTAAATTTTGTATTCCAGGTGGTGGGGTGGCCAGATTCAAGCTTTTCCGGTGAGAATGTAGTCGCTGCCATCATGCCTGTTAACTGATTTCGTGCGTCGGTCGTTGCGCGATCAGAAGAGGGAGAGTGGGAGAAAGAATTGGAAGGGGTGGTTGGGTTGGGTTATTTTGTTTAACTTCAAATTTAATTTGGTTGGGTTAATTGGGTTTGGGTTACAGTGGAATGTTTAGTGGGTTAATGGCTAAATTGTTAAGTGAAAGTTATTGAGTTAAATTGTTAAATAAAGTGGCTAAAGAATAATTATATACACTAGGTTGTATTTTAATAAAAATCAATGTTTACATTTTTTTTAAATTTTTAATATTTTTTTAAAGGGGGCGGTTGAAAATTTCCAATGGGTGCGGTTGAAAATTTTCAAAGGGTGCAGTCGAGATTTTGCGCGAAATTTAATCCTAAAACCTTTTTTTCATGGGGTGTGGTCACCCACCCACCCAACTGGGTAGGTCCGCCCCTGATTATAGCGGTGTGCATGGGTCGGTTTGGGTCGGTTTTAGCCAAAAACCAATCGGTTATGGCGGTTATGGTTAATCGGTTTCGATGGTTATAGCAGGCCGGTTGTGGGTGCTTAACCGTGTATTTAGGCTAGCTAAAAATAGCTCAATGTTTTTTAACATGCAATAAATTGTTATTGCATATTTGTAGATATTAGTATATTACATAGGATTAAAAAATACATATAATCTATAATATTAATACCGATTATTACCGAATATTCAAATAAAGTGATCTGATATATTCCATAAATTCAAACAAACATTCAACAAAACCGCAAAACGATATGAAATAACCAATAAATATGATTTTTTTAATCAAAAACTTTAAATATTAAAAAACTGGTGAAAAGTCTTAAATCCTACAAAGATTTATTACATGTCGGTTCGGTTCGGTTATGGAGGTTATTGAAACATTGATAACCATAAACGACCCGCTACTTTCGGTTTTTAAAAAACCATTAACCGACCCACTGTTTTTTTATTTGGTTCAGTTTTGTCGGTTAATTTGGTTATAGTTCCATTAATTCGGTTTTTTCACATTCACACCCCTACCTGATTATAACGTATCATGGGGAGGAAATGCCTTAATCATGATTATGCCATCATCCCACGTGATCTTGTGTAAAGTTATTGCGCCCCTGATTATAACGTATCAAGGTGAGAAAATGTCGTAATCATGATTATGCAACCATCCCACGTCATCTTGTGTAAAGTTCTTGTGTTTCTTAAAAGAAATGTTAATTAATAATATTTTTTTTTGAACATATGACAAGAAATATTAATTTCTTTAACTACCGGCCAAATATAATAAAGATCCATCGTAATCAACGTAACAATTAAGGCCACCCGGGGCGGTGGCTGTTTTGTCCGTGATGAACATTTTCAACGCGTGGAACAATGGCACAAACCACCGCGACAAACAAACTTTAATGCGTGAATTTTAATTTCCGTGATAAAATTGACGTGTGATAGATGGAAGGGAAAATTACGGCAGTAGCCGCTTGACCAAGCACTTTACCAAAATAGCCATTTGACCAGGCATAATGCCCCTACACATGTAAGCCCATCCAAGTGAACTCTCATTTTTATGCACCTTCAATCCTTTATAGGGGTATCCTCGTATTTTTTTGGGGGTATCCTTTATATAAAATCGAAAAAAAAACAAAAAAATAACATTGCGAAACACTGCGAACACGACTTTGAGCCGTAGCCCGTGCTACGGCTGCTAACAAGCTGTCTCCGCCCCTGACAAGTACAAGCCAAGCCGCTACAAGTACAAGCCATGACCTTTCAAGGCCAAGCCGAGCCGTTTCAAAACTCTTTTTAAATTTCAGTAGTATTTTTAAAAAAAAATATCAAAATACATCAAAATATGTCAAATTTCAGTAGTATTTTAAAAAAAATATCAAAATACAAAAATCTCTCTCGGTTTTATGACGTTTTTCTTAGCTTTAAAATCTCAAACTCATTATATTTGTAGTGGGTTAGGATCAAAGAAAAGCTTTTGTATTTAACAACATTTCTTAGCTTTGTTAGCTCTCGGTTATTTTTAACTTCAATGTAATACTTTTCTCCACATTTTTTTTTATTGTTTTCAGGCCAAATAAACATTACTCAAAATTACTTATCTTTTTATTAATTTGCAGGTATCATTATTGGAGTTTATATCGGCAAGGAGATGGAAAACATGCGACAAATTTATATATTTATGTCAATTTCTCATCAGGCGGGTTATGTATTGGCTTACATGACGTTTTTCTTAGCTTTAAAATCCGGAGCTCACTTTCATTTAATGTTGCCGTAACGTGAGTTATACTAAACGTGACCAAAGTATGTATTCCCCCGGTGTATATCACAAACTTAACACCCATGAGTTATACTAAACGTGACCAAAGTATGTATTCAAACAAAGAAAACGAGAAGACAAAAAACACATGTGTGCAAAATCAGGGTGTAGCGGCTTTGGGCATGGGTTGAAAGCTCATAAATTCAGGGTGTAGCGGCTTGGGCATGGGTTGAAAGCTCATAAATTCAAATGAATCGGCTTGGGGTAGGTGGCATGCTGAAGCGGCTTAGATCCAGGGTGTAGCGGCTTGGGATGGGGCGAAGCGGCTCGGCTTGGCCATGAAGCGGCTCGGCTTGGCAGTACCACAAAGCGGCATAAATCAGAGCTTGGACGAAGCGGCTCGGCTTGGGCCTGAAGCGGCTCGGCTGACATGTGTAGCGGCATAAAGCCTTTTCAGGTAAGAGGGACACGTGTCAGCTGGGTTGTGGCTGGATTGAAGGTGCATAAAAATGAGAGTTCCCTTGGATGGGCTTACATGTGTAGGGGCATTATGTCTGGTCAAATGGCTATTTTGGTAAAGTGCTTGGTCAAGCGGCTACTGCCGTAATTTTCCCTAGATGGAAGGATGTGAGGGGTGTGAGGGTTTATTGTTGGGTGTTGTGAGTGATGGACATTTCCACTAAAAAAAGTTGTGAGTGATGGAATAATGGTTGATGACATGGCAGAAATTGATTGGATGTTGTGAGTGATAAATGGGTGGTGAGTGATAACCACCCCTACCCCTTAATTGTTATCATTTTCAGCTTATAATTTTACTTTTTATAATTAGTTTATTTAACAGAACCTTTTTAATTATTTTTGTGTTAGTTCTTTTTTTATGATAACACGTTAATCAATATTTTAAGCTATGTGTTGTGGGCATTGCTTTCACTCCAACTTGTGGTCCTTTAGCCCGTTGGGGCACCAGTGTTATCAAGAAACAATATAACTCCTTAAGGCCGGTGGGTGTGGGGAGCGACCTCGGGGCGCCATTGTACACACCGCCGGAGTTAGGGGGGGGGGGGGCCTCCTTCTCCGCCAGCAGGTTAGCGAGCATCCTTGGCATTTTCGAAGTTGATGGTGGTTAAATGGGGACGCTATAGTGATGGTGGTTAAATGGGGACGCTATAGTGTAAAGTAGGTAGTTAAACAACATCCTCCAAGTTAAGGGAATGGGCCTTAATGCCCCCAGTCTGACGTGGACGTGACGTGGCGTGATAAAACCCCTAGGGGCTTTATCCCACACCCTCCAGCCTAATTGCAAACGAAATATATCATATTGATCAAGTATGTACTTGGTTGTAACAAGAAACAATATGACTCCTAGCTTGGGCTCAGAACTCTTATACCTCAAACACCGAATAAACAGAACAGATTGGAAACGAGGAGATTAACAATGAAGTAGTAGTTTACAGAGATTAAATCTCTGGTGTGGACTGTTTGGGACAGCAACAACTCAACACTAGTTTCAGATGGGTTCGTGGCAGGTTGCATTGGTCATCGAAGAGAAACCAACCTGCAAGAGCGGGTGGGATTTGTGAGATGAGCGAAATTGGAGAGAAATTGTGAGGCCAAATTACACTTGTCATATATGTATTTTTTTCTCATAAAGGCAAAGTTAATATTTTAAATTTGCTACTTTTATTAAATGTTTAAACTGAAACTAACTTTTTTTGAACATTCATATAGATCTATATGATGTCACATCTAACTCTACAACTTGGACTTTGTATCTGTCGATTTCAGAATTTTTTTGTCCACTTCTTAACGTATTTAAACTTAAATTCTAAAAAGAGTTAATTGCCCGGATGGTCCCTTTGTTTGTCATTTTTTCATCTTTAGTCCCTACCTTTTTAAAATAGCATGTTTACTCCCTATGGTTTACACGGTTGTTACTCGGATAGTCCCCCATCTGGATGGAGGTCAGTTTTTACAGTTAAGTTTGTGTGAAATGACCAAGGTTGTTACTCGGATAGTCCCCCATTGAATTTACTAAGGGTAATTTGGTCATTTCACACAAACTTAACTGTAAAAACTAACCTCCATCCAGATGGGGGACTATCCGAGTAACAACCGTGTAAACCATAGGGAGCAAACATGCTATTTTAAAAATGTGAGGACTAAAATGAAAAAATGGCAAACCACAGGGACCATCCGGGCAATTAACTCATCTAAAAATATTATAAGTTCTTACTATTGATACCTAAATTATTATCACTTATTTATTATGATTATTTTTGGTTTTATTATGATTAAAAACATATTACGCTATAATTCCATCTAAACATTGGATATTTATTCGGGTCCTTAAATGTTTAATATTTCCTTTTAGGGGCAACGGGTTGGTCGCGGCAAGGCAGTTCGGCAGTGCCTTTGCCGATAGGCAACACCGCCGCCGCCCAATTTGCCGCGTCGAATCTCAATTAAATCGGTGAATGTTTGCCGAGTGAAAGGAATGGATGTGCATTTAATTTTTGACCGTTTGGATCGATGTCAATGGTACTGTTTGAAATTAAAAAACAAGTTTTTTTTATAACCCTATATAAACCACACACATTATAAACAAATTCACATCAACCGACATCCTCATTACTCCAAATCTATTTTTTTTTTTTTTTAAATGGTGGAAGAAATACATATTTTATTCCTACCCGATAGTAGTTGTAACACCCTAAAAACGGGTTCGGTAATCGAACCACGCTTTGTAACACCCAAGAAACGAGTTCGGTAATCGAACCACGTTAATATTGACGACGGGTAAAATACCGTTAGCGGTGAAAATTTACCCAGTAAATATTAGGATTTAAATAAACAAATCTAATATTAATAAAAAGGAGGATAAATACTTTGAGAAAACAAAGTATATAAAAGGACCGAGTTAACGAGACTTAAAGTGAAACGGGTTAGGTAAAACCCGAAAAATATATAGGTGTTATATATTTATTAAATATCGGTTATGAACAAGATCAAATTGTGACAACCGGCGATTTACGGCTCTTAATTACGTGATTAACAGGAAATTAACGCGATAATAAATAGTGATTAAGACGAAGATTGACTTAATTAGGCCTTGGAGTGCCTAGAAACGGCTAACCAACTTTACAGGGCGTGAACGGTGGTTTATGGAAAAATCTGCTGAACGATAAGCGACAACGGATTGAAACCGAACAGAATATTGACAACGCCGACAAATATTAAATTTTTACGACATATTATAGCTTCGTAATTAAATTTTAGTGACTACAGTCGAAACCGGATCGAAAAACGGATTAAAGACGACAACGATAAAATTTTTCGCGATTATTACCGTAATCGATGAACGGGCATGCAAACAACGACTACCGACCGTATTTTATGTATTTTAATACTAAAATTTTATCTTTTGACGTTAAACGGAGTTCGGTTTTGACAACAGGTCTCGTAGGAATTACGGGCCACTTACGCATGAGATGGGCTTGTGGGCCCTGGGCCCAAGCCCAAAACTCACAAGCCTAAACCTACACCTAATATATTAGATCTATTAAGATCTCTACAAGATCTATGCAAAATTTGAAAAATCTATACTAGATTTAGAAAATCTATAATAAATCTTACCACAATCTCTACAAAAATATTATCAAATCCTACAAGATTTGCAAAATATCTAAAAAAAAAATCTATACAAGATCACAATCTATCTATATAAGATCCATACCCTCACATTTTGTTTGCAGCTCATTTTCAAACACCCACTTAGAAAAAAAAAACATTCCCACTTACTAAATACACACACAAATACTCCCATCTCAACCACATAAACACATGAGGCTCACCCACTGACCTATCTCTTCTCCCTTTCCCCGAAATCCAGCTACCGGAGCTAGGGGTGTGCACGGACCGGTTCGGTTCGGTTTTGAGCCGAAACCGAAACCGTAACCGCTATAATCGGTTTTTACATTTCTATAACCGATCGGTTTCGGTTATTACGGTTCGATTTTTTTTCGGTTTCGGTTAAATAACCGTTTTTTTTTTCTCTTGTTGAGCTTCAATGTGTTGTTTCTAGGAAACTGTGATATGCAATATTACTAGAAAATAAGAAACATGTAAGTAACAGTTGCTGCTAAGAAATTATGAACTATGCAATATTACTAAAAACTAACATGTAAGTAACAAGGATTTCCATTAATGATTACACCATAAACAAAATACAAATGAAATCATTAGCGAAATAGCAACTGGTTGGCCAAGCAAATATTAATACTTAATACAGCCCAAACCTGTTCCAGCTTAATTTAGGATTAATGAGTTTTTTTTTAATGTTATGTATTGGGCTGGGCTACTAGTATTGATTAAAGGCTAGCATATTAACAACTAGTATGGGTTAAAGGCTTAAGGCTAACAGATCCAACTTAAACATAAAACATATGGATTGGGCCTTGTAACCTATCGGTTTGGTTCGGTTTTTATCGGTTATTGGAAATCGATATCCAAAAACCGAACCGAAATTTTCGGTTATTAAAAATCCGAAAACCGAACCATCGATTTTTGTTTCGGTTCGGTTTTTTCGGTTCGGTTATTTTGGTTATTCGGTTACGGTTCGGTTATTTCGGTTTTCTTGCTCACCCCTAACCGGAGCTCCGTCTCCGGCGACACGTTGGTCCGACATCCGACAGCCCCCCCTCCGGTGAGCGACAGTCAGACGACAGAAGAGAGAGAGAGAGACGGGATGGGAGAGAGAGAGAACCGGTTGTGGTGGTGAGCGAGAGAAAGGGGAGCGCCGCCGCTCACGGCGGCGGTAGTAGCGGCGACGGTGGTGGTTCGGCTCGACGACAGAAGCTCCGGTGAGCCCTTTTCAGTTCATTTTATTTACATCTCAGTTTTTTTTCCTTTTTGTTCTTTCTTTCGCCGGCCGATGTGATATTTCAGGCGGGGTGGAGGTTTCCGGTGACAATCGAAGGACATGATGGTGTTGATGATGATGAATTGGTGGTGTCGGCCGACGGAGGCTCTCGCCGCCGGAGCCACGCCAGCGATGGCATCGGTGGTGGTGAAGCTTATTTTTACTCGGGTCCTTATTATTCCAACTTCAGTTGATAGTGGTTCTAATTTGGTTCGAGAATTGTTTCAGATTCAGATTTGGGTTTCGCTTCGTGTTCGAGTCGACTCGGTCAAACCTGAGTCAGCTCAGTCAACAGATCGGTTCGGGTTCGGTCAAACCCGGTCAGCAACAGACAAGTTTAGTTCGGGTCAAGCGCGGATCAGACGGGTCAGATTCACTCGGTCAAACCCGAGTCAACTCGGTCAACACAGTCACAGCGAGTCAAATCAGTTGACCCGGTCAACTCAGTCAAACTGTCCGATGTTTCGACGCGAGGATTCGGTAAAAGATTTAGAACGAATATTATTTGCGTTAACTATAAGTTTATAATAACTTCGTGAACGAGCTCGAACCAAATTGATTTAGTGTTTATCTTATTCCTTGTCGTTTTTATGAAATCTTATATGTTAATGATTGATTATTGATTGAATTTTGAAAATATAACGACACTTTAGTTGTCGGGGCAGTCCAAAAACAGAGGAAACTCTGCCCGTTTTTCGAGAAAATCCGTAAAAATTAACGTGTTTTAGTAGAAAACGAAACCTTTCGGGTTCAAAAGATTTTATAAACATAGATACAAACGCGTATTTGATTTGACGACGCCTTTTAACCTACACAAAATAAGCCGATAACTTTTCGATGAACATGTTTACTAAATAACAGAATTCGGTATTCTTTTATAAATTAAATATAACTATTTATGTTGATTTAAACATCGAAACTCGGAAACGCTTTTATAAAAATAAATAAATATAATTATATATTTATTTCGAACATCAAACAAAACGACGATTCTTTTATAAACTTAAATATAGTTCATATGTTATTTCGAATATCAACGACACGAATTCATTTTATGAAAATAAATATAGTTTTATATTTATTTCAAATATCGTACCACACGAATTCCTTTACAAAAATAGATATAACCTATCTATATATTTCAAACGTTCAACAACTCGATCATACTCTTGTAAAATAAATATAACTTTTTATATTTATTTCAAACACCGAAACGGCATATACGTATATTTTGGCAAATATATACAAGACGCAATATATATAATACAAGTTTATTATATATTACTTTCATACGAATATTCCTATATACACAAACGATTTCTCGAGACGTCAAGCGACCTTAACAATATATTTATATGTTTTGATATAAATATTTATTTATTTCTAATATCTCGAGAATCAAGTCTTTTCAAGGCTTATTGGTTATTATCGACAATAAACGACACTTATCAAATACGACTTAACCATTTCCGATAAGTTAATAAGTTACCGTTGAATCGTTCGGTTAACGATTCGGTAGAGCTCGGTGACACGTAGTTTAGTTAGGCCTTGGAGTGCCTAGAAACGGCTAACCAACTTTACAGGGCGTGAACGATGGTTTACGGAAAAATCTGCTGAACGATAAGCGACAACGGATTGAAACCGAACAGAATATTGACAACGCCGACAAATATTAAATTTTTACGACATATTATAGCTTCGTAATTAAATTTTAGTGACTACAGTCGAAACCGGATCGAAAAACGGATTAAAGACGACAACGATAAAATTTTTCGCGATTATTACCGTAATCGACGAACGGGCATGCAAACAACGACTACCGACCGTATTTTATGTATTTTAATACTAAAATTTTATCTTTTGACGTTAAACGGAGTTCGGGTTTTGACAACGGGTCTCGTAGGAATTACGGGCCACTTACGCATGAGATGGGCTTGTGGGCCCTGGGCCCAAGCCCAAAACTCACAAGCCTAAACCTACACCTAATATATTAGATCTATTAAGATCTCTACAAGATTTATGCAAGATTTGAAAAATCTATACTAGATTTAGAAAATCTATAATAAATCTTATCACAATCTCTACAAAAATATTATCAAATCCTACAAGATTTGCAAAATCTCTAAAAAAAGAAAAATGTATACAAGATCACAATCTATCTATATAAGATCCATACCCTCACATTTTGTTTGCAGCTCATTTTCAAACACCCACTTAGAAAAAAAAAACATTCCCACTTACTAAATACACACACAAATACTCACATCTCAACCACATAAACACAAGAGGCTCACCCACTGACCTATCTTTTCTCCCTCTCGCCGAAATCTGGCTACCGGAGCTCCGTCTCCGGCGACACGTTGGTCCGACATCCGACCCCCCCCCTCCGGTGAGCGACAGTCAGACGACAGAAGAGAGAGAGAGAGAGACGGGATGGGAGAGAGAGAGAACCGGTTGTGGTGGTGAGCGAGAGAAAGGGGAGCGCCGCCGTGAGCGGCGGCGGCAGTAGCGGCGACGTTGGTGGTTCGGCTCGACGACAGAAGTGTAACACCCTTGTTATTATATTACGGTTTTCGTATAGTTTACGAAAACAAACATGTAATTTAGATAAATAAGGTTAGTTAAAACTTTTACAATTTAAAAGAATATACAACTTAATGTAATTGAATCCGTCGTTTAAAAGATAAAACGAAACGCCGCGCGGAAGCTTGTATTTTATCGTGTTCGGTTCCTCATCGAGCTTGATCTTCATCCGGGCACTCTTGACATTCACCTATGATCAAAACCAACTTAAAAGTTAGTTTTGATAGTTAAATAACAAGTTTAAACAAGTTATGAGGGTCAAACAAACAAAATTAAACAATTTTGGGATTCAGGGGGGGGGGGCTAGACGCCCCACCTAGCCCCTTTTTTGACAGCAAGTTCCTCTATTGCAGCTGCAAAATTTCCAACCAACCCAAGTTTCACGAAAACGGACATAACTCATTCGTTATTGATCCGTTTTACACGATTCTTTTTCCTACGTGTCCGTAATTTAATTCTCCATCACATGGAGTTAAAATCCGCCATCTGAATTTATAAAATTTTAGATTTCAAGCTCTCGGCTTGAAATCAATTATTACTCTTTTGACCCGTTCATGCTTTTACCAAACTAACTTGTTATTTTCCTTCAAAATGTCGTGGTCATCAAGTTATAACCGTTTACTAATTTTCAACATTCAACTTTACGGGTTCCTTAAGAAGTTTTAACCCATTATGCATATATACTCGTTTTGACCCGTTACGAGTATTTTACATTATTAGACTTAAATCATGCTTCTATTGGTTTACATCCTATAACCATTTTTATACGAATTCCAAGGACTCAATTTTAACAAGACGCTTATTTCAAAACAACTCTTTAAAGGTTGTTTACCGTATTTACCCCTCAAGGGCTTTTTGGTCAATTGTAGCTATAATTCTAAACATGCGTACCTGGCTCGGGTCACAAGATTGACCCGTTTAAATACCTTTCGCTATTACTATTTAGTTAACGGCAATGCTAACCATGTGTTAATTCCTGTGATCACAAAACTCAACAATCAATCATCAAATATTATTGACAAATGGCGTTAACAACACCATTTGACCCGTTTAGTCGAAATGACCAATTATCATTTCGAGATGGTATTAAATTACCATTTCACCCCCTTTAACCTATCCCGGCTTACTTTTGAATTCATCTTATTTAAGAATTGTTCTCGTTTTGTTTGACCCGTTATGGCTCATGCCAAATGGTATCCTTCCCCAAATTAATGGTTATTGTCAACAAGTGACCAAAGTACCATTTTACTCTTATTATTTGCAATGGTTTATATTATAAGGTAACCATTTAAAAACTCGCTATCTTTTAGTCATTTCATGACTAATTAACCGCATTAGCTCCTTTTTATCCATTAAACATGATTTATGACCATTGTCTCTTGTTCCGGGCCGCACTTGCCATGTCGGAACATCATAATTTAACACAAGACTTACTTTTCACGACCTATCAAGCCAATAGGTATTAAATAATTAGAGTGTAAGCTTTACTTACCTTGTATCCAGATTATGCTCTTTTCCGCGTATACGATCCGTTTGACCCGCTTCTTTCCCCAAGCCTCCATCTAGCTTGTCAAGAGTCAACTAACATCATTATTCGTAGGATGGTTAGATTAGTCATCATTATTATGACTAGTTCATCTTACGGACTTTTTGTCGAAACTTCTATTCGACTTCGTCATAGGTTAGTTCGACTTTCTAAAGTCAACTACCTTTAATCATATAATATGCACGATTAAGGCAAATCAACATTATGATTAGAACCCGTTTTATCCCATATCTCATGTAATTAGTCAAGCTTGCCAATTACGCGTTTCACTTGAATTTCAACACTTTACTTCTCATTTAGGCATTTTAACAAACACCTAATGGGCATAATTCTACATGTTTACTAACTAGTTCATAACTAGCTATTTTCACCAAGATTTACATCAAGAATCAAATCTCTATGTCTAGTGTTTAAAACAACATCTAGGTCTTGCATCCTATCTTCAAATTTCACAATTTAACACTCAAGTTCATGTGTTCATCATATTTCTACAAAACCCATTAAACACCTAAGTAGTGATTATGAGTTTTATCAACATGAACACAATTTCATTAGTTTATTAACTAGGGTTTGTTTCTAATCATGCATTCATCCTATTTTCACCCAAATAACCATCATTCAAGCTCAAATTTCGGATCTCAAGTGTTTATCAAGAATTTGAGATGGAACAAAATAGTGAAATTTGACATACCTTATGATCACTTCACTGAGGTGATCACTAATCCGTGCTTGAATTTCAATTTGGGTGTGATTTGCCCTTCCAATTTCTTGAATTTAGGCTAGTTAGGGTTTGAACATGAGAGCTCCCTGGCTCTTCTGGAAGACTCGACCAGAACACACACTTAGGGTGTGTGTTTTGGTGTTAGTGTTTTAATTAAATAAAAACTAGTTTTCTAGTTTACCTGTAACACCTCGTAAAATCACGTCCAATAATGTATTGACACGTGTAATAAACCCCAATAAAGTCAAACATTGAATTTAAGGGACCAATTTTTTGAAAAATCGAAAACTTTGATTATGAAAGGACTGGAAGTGTTAGCATACCTAAAATAAGTTTCTAAATAACCTCTCACGATATTATATTCACAAATGAGCCACTTGGCGATCGAGTGCAGCCGTTTGCGGAATAAATTGAAAGTATGCGCAATAAAGGGGTTAAAAGCGTCAACATGTTAATCCTTACCTCTGAATGACCTTTTGACAAACCGAGAGCTTCATGATATTTAATTATACTCTCGGGAATGCCAAACATTGGCCGTCTAAGGTTTTTATGCCTATAAGTAAAGTTACGCGCAACTTTGAAAGTTAGAGGGACTAAAAGTGTCAATATGTTTAATTATACCTCTGAATGACCTTTTAGCGAACCCAAAGCATCGTGATGTTTAATAATACTTTCAAGATGCCTAATATGGATTACATGAGGCCTCGATGCAATTAAATGATGAGATGCGCAAGTTTGCGCAATAGAGGGACCTAAAGCGTCAACTTTTGAATCTACACCTCTCGGTGACCATTTAAGCGAACGGGAGTGTAGTAATAATTAAGTATATTCTTGGGAATAACCAATATGGGCCATGGAAGGCTTGGATATCATTAAACAACATTCCGCGCTACTTTGTGCGATTAAAGGACTATTTGCGTCAAACTGCAAAAGTATGACGATTCGTAGGGTAACGGACCTTCCGGAAGATGACCCTAAGTTAAACATACCCTAAATATCCTTTGTATAGCTTAGATATAGGCTTAGAGGTGTTCGGTGCGCAAAAATAAACTTTTATGTCAAGCAGGGACTAAAAGTGTCAAAAAGTGCACAAGTTTGCATTTTCGCGCATATCTTGCATTCTGAATATATCCGGACACCCAAAAATTTATGTAAGCACTAAAATATTTTATTTTAGTGATCGCCATGATCCTATAAATACCCTAACCATTTCATTCTCAAACCCACACTTGATTTCTGAATTCTCTAAGTTGGAGACCTTGCTCTTCATACCTGAGAATTTAGGATCAAAACCTCCTTGCTTGGACCCTTTGTAAGTGTCCTTTCATGCTTAGTTTAATTGTCTAGCGTTTATAGCCGAAAAGTCAAGCGTTTCGATAAACGCTTTGACTTTTAAACGGTTGAGCCATTGTTCGTAACAAACATGGCTACGTGACCGTAATTAGGTAGGTATTAAACCCTCAAAAAGGCACCTCCTAATTACCACGTTTACTTAGTTAAAATTGTCGGGTCAAATAAAAGTCAAATGGGTTAGTTTTAAATAAAATTCATAACTATTAATATAGAAACCATAAAATCAGTTTTCTCACTTTAATAACTTGGTAAATATTAGTTGAACATGTCTAAGCATGTTCAACCCGACAATTCTAAGTTTAGGGTCGGTTCGGAACCGAAAGTCGCAAAAGTTGACTTTTGCTTTGACTCTCAGTTCTGACCCGATTTAGCTTAGTTTAGATATGCCTTAGGATTCCTTTAGGACCAGGTTATAGGTTAGTGTAACCCTCTGAGGTTATACAACTTGGTTCCTTAGTTATCCGATTCATATGCATGTTTCCGTTAAATGCCTAAATGTTGACCATTATGCCCTTTTGACCCTAAAACTAGAGTTTTTGAAAATGTGAGAGGATAGAAACCTTCACTACTGAATTATAAACTTATCCCTAAAATTTGACATCAGTTTGAGGTCTAGATTAGGAGTTATGCTCATTAGCGTAAATGAAAAGCTTTTTACTAATTAAACGACATAATTAGCGTACAGCCTATCTAAACCCAATTTTTAATACCAAACTTTTTTCCTTCTGATATAAAATAATATTTTGGGATTTTTGAAGATTTTTATTTATTTTTAGGCTGAGCATAACATAGAGTTCTAGGCTTGATTCGGTAATTGCCGGTTTTGCCCTTTTGGCTTATAAAATGAGTTTTATAAAACATTTTGACCCCAAACCTTTTGCTACTGATCTAATATGATAAATAAATTATTTTGAGCCTTCTGGAATTATAAAAATATCAGCTTTCCTTTGAAAACCCGGAAATGGCTCCAAATCACCTTTTTAAGCGTTTTTAACGCATAGTATGTATTAAAACTATTTTAAACATATAAGGGTTGATGCCTACTGATATATTCAGTAAATTTTTATATTTTAACAGTAAGCAAAAGTTTTAAACTTAGATTTCCAGATTTGACCTTTAAACATTATGTGAAATTACCAAAATGCCCCTTCGGTGCATAGTTTGGTTATAAATGATAAAATTCACATATGTGTAACACCCTACTAATATAACTTATTAAATTAAGTATTGTTACTGATTGAATCAGACCTGAAACTCAGATTTATATTAAACCTCTTTTATAACCTTTTAAATGACCAAAATACCCCTACGGGGCATAAATTGGTTTAAATTCGTTTTGGACATAATGGAAGGTATCCTACTGATATCACAACATATTTAAGGCATATTAACTTAGGAAACCTGTTCATGACTCTTGTGGTTACCCGTTACGCCCTTTTCGCGTTCGGATCGGCTTATGTAACTAGTTTGCATAAATTAGTCAAAACGGGACAAACCTTATCATTTTTTTTATCTCAAAATCCAGAATGTGTTTAGTTTACCCTTATTACACAAGTATACAAGCTTGTCAGGTCTAAACCACATTCTAAACCGGTTCTCGCTTATTCATGCGTTTTGAACCGTATCTTCCTTTAAAACTAACCGGTCTAAGCATATGCTTAATTAAGACCCGTTAGGAATCTAATAGGTTATTAAAAACCTTCGTTCCAGATTTAGGAGCCCAGTAAAAGCTATCTGTACTTGCTTGGTGGTATACGGCTGGGATAAATTGTATAAATTTGCTCAGGTAAATACTTTTAACTTATTTTCCCTATACGGGCTTGGGGTACGGTATATAAAATACCGCTTGGTCGGATATTGCATCTTTAATTGTATGAAGGTTAAATCATTGAAATGTCCTGTTTGAAAATGTTTTGTTTACTTAAAGCCTTTGGGGGGTTAATGACCATGTCCCGGATATCCTTGGCATCATTTTACGAAATGGCCACGACCTAAGCACGGGGTGTAGGCGTACACCCGTCAGTGTATAAATAAATAATGTGGTGTGTCAATTAATCTTTAACCCGGTAATCAATCCGGGCTACTGAACGCATAAGGAACATGTAATTCTTTTACAAGTATTATATAAAAATAATTATACCAAGTTATAAAAAGTTTTGTGCCGTTTGCACTTAAATCAAATTTTCTAAAAACATTTTCAAAAGAGTCAGTTAATTGTATTTACCAGTGTAAACTGACGTATTTTCCCAAAAAGGTTAAGTGCAGGTACTAAACGTAATAGGCTGGCCTCTCCTTAGCATCATTAAGAGTCTCGCAAGCTTAGATGCATTAAGTCTGATGAACTATGTTTCCTTCTTATTTGATCCGCCTGTGGATCCGTTTTCAACTACCTTGTGATACTTAATATTACAATATATTTGGTTGAAATGAATCTATCTATCTTTTGCTTCCGCTGTGCATTATTATATTGTGTTGTTTGACTATGATGATATCAACTACGTCACGATACTCCCCACCGGTAATACGTGGAAATATCGGGGTGTGACAGGTTGGTATCAGAGCCAACATTGAGTGAATTAAACACTAGCTTTTTGTGTTTAATCTCAATGACACAGTAGCACATTCCTTGATCTTCTGAGTCTAGACTTAACATAGGAATACTCTCATCTCTATTCGGAGGATTATTGCTTTCAATTCTATATATTTTGATAAGTCGCCAAGCAAAGAAGCCGTAATGGAAATTCTCCCCATTTGAAGCCTAGGAAAGGCCGAGCTTCGTACTACGACTAGGATTAACGTGCAACCAAGGAGAAAACATTCAGAAAGAAAATGAAGAAGAAACTCCTTTTGCTGAAGATCGTTTCCTTAAGTAGTCCTTATAAGGACATACTTATCTTTCAGTCCCTTCATGGACAACATCATTTCTTTCAAATCCCGTTTATGGCAATTCTGTACCTCTTTTAAAAATCATTGGAATGTTTTATCTAAATTTATTCATCATTTCATATGAACATAAAATATGAAATAATAACATTCTTTTTATAAGATCTACCATTATAATAAAATGGCAAAATCTAAAAAGAACAAGACCTAGCCCATGTGTCACTTTAAGAACAGGGCCAAGATGGCAGTTCCTCAATTAGATTCAGATCCTTATTAACATCTCAATTTAGGATTGTTCTGCGTTAAATATTAAAAAGAATCTTAAAGGTAAACCTAGCCACATGTCATTTCAGACAAGGCCAAGATGGTAAAAACCTATTCAAAAGATTCAAATCCTTGTTAACATCTGCAAACATGTTAACATTCCTGGCAAAATGTGATTCGATAAAAATCGCACAAATCATCCTTATATTGGACTCCCCCGAAATCCTTTCCTATATTGAAGAATTAAACATCCATTAGGGATATAATGCCTACGGGCTCTACCCATTGTCATATAAGACAAAAGACAGTCGTAGCCTACAACTCCCTGTCAAGAAAAGGCAATGAACAACGTTCAAGCCTAAATACCTTGATTCTACAAAAATCATGGCTTATAAATTAAAGTTGTCCTTGTGACTTGGCCTTTTGTGCCATAGTTATATTTTAATTAAATTTAGGATGATTTCCTTTTCTGCCAGTATACATATTAAAAGAGAATCTTAAAAGGTATAACCTAGCTAGGATGTCATTAAAGACCTAGCTATGATGGTAAGACCTGTTTAAAAGAAATTCCGATCCTTGTTAACATCTGAAAACATGTTAACACTCCTGACAACAGTGATGCGATAAAATCACACTTGTCATCTTCTTATTAGGATTTTCCAAACCCCTTAATTAGCATAAATGATCAAAGGAATCATGGCTAATAAACGTCGAACATGATGAACACATCAAAACATCCATTGGAATGAATACCTTCGGGCAAAGATGTATACATGAAAAGATAGTTCTATTTCATAACTTCTTGTCAAAACAATGAACTATGAAATTTTCCGATCCAAAGGAATCATCGATTATGTTTTAAAATTTCCCTAGTGACAAGGCATTTATGCCATCAAAGAGTCCTTGGGAACAAGCCCTTGTGCTATATATAAAATGTCAGTACGACATTGACAGTCGTGACTTATGTCCCCTGTCTAATAAATATGTAGGATTATATTCCGTTTAAACGCCAAAGATGGTTTATTTAAAAACGTAGGCAAAACATAATCAAATAAATTTAATACTATCTATTCGCCTATATGGTTTATTTGTACCATGGCTATTTAATCATCAAATTCGACAATTCACCATATAATTAAACCAATTATTACTACTTGGTTTGTAGCCTTCAAAGCTTCACCATGGCTGACTCCTCTGAAGCTCACAATCATCCAGTTGATCAGAATGATGATGCAAGACTAAACTTAACAAACACCGAGCTAGAGGCTATGATAGATACAGCCGTAAACAACGCTGTGGACCGTGTGTTGAAGGATCATAAGCGAAAGTGTGATAATACCCCAAATAAAGATTGTAAAAAGGGTAAGACCGGTTCAAACTATAACAAGTCCAAGCCAAAGGAGACAAAACCCAAATGTAAAACCTGCAAGAAGAAGCACTTCGGAAAATGTTTTTATGAGCAGACCGGGGGGTGTGTCATCTGTAAAGAGATGAATCACAAGACCCATGAGTGCAAGGACTTGAAGGACGCTACATGCTATGGTTGTGGCGAGAAGGGGCACATAAATACCCGCTGCTCAAAGAAGGCAGCTAAAGGGAAATGCACTCTGGAGTCACAAGCTAGGCCTTGTGGGATTTGTAACAAAGAAGGGCACAAGACCTTGGAGTGCCAAGACATAAAGGACACAACCTGCTATGGTTGCAATGAAATAGGGCACATCAAGACAAATTGCCCAAATAAAACCAAGAAGCCTGAGGAGGCTAAGAAGACCAAAGATGGAAGCTCTCAAATGGATGCTCAAGAGGCTATTCAGGATGACGATGTCACGACTGGTATTTTCTTTATCAATAACGCTCATGCTAGAGTATTATTTGATTCAGGTTCAGATAAGTCTTTCATAGACAATAGATTTTGTGAATCATTAAAACTGCCTGTTAAAACTCTAAGCGTTAAGTATAAAGTAGGATTTGCCGATAGTACCTCTGAGACTGCTCCAGCAATATTAGATGGATGTTTATATCCATTAGGAATCATTCTTTTCCGCTGTCCTTGTTCCATTAAAATAAAAAGGGACTCGACATAGTGATAGGAATGAATTGGTCGTCTTAAAAGTCAAGCCTATATTAAGAATGATAAGAAGCAAGCAGTTATCAAGACTCCTTATGATGAGCCTTTGACAATTCAAGGAGACACTGGGTATGGATTGCCTAAGCACTTGTTGAATATGGTATTTAATACCAAAGATTCGAGTATGAGAAACTCAGAAGAGACAAATAACAGTCGCGATGCTAGAGATGCGACAAATGTTAATGGTGCATCCAATGTTAACCTCAATGTTAAGGGAGTTAATCTCCAAAACGGTAATTAACACAGTTGTTAGTAAGGTTATGAGAAAAGTCATGAGAAGATTCAAGAAGCCGAATGTGGTTTGCTCTAAAACATATGTCGCTGCTCATGATAAGAGCTTTATTCATACTTCATATGCGAAGAATAACCCAAATAAAATCATATGTGGCAAGGAGCCCATTCTTTTAGGATGTACTTAAAGGTACTTCGTCTCTTGGAAGTCAAGAGACTCCAATGGTAAAAAGGGGCCATCAATTACAGGAAATTGATGGATGAAGTAGAAACCATTAGGTATCAGCAGTTATGCTGGAAAGGACACGGTGAGGTATGCGTGACGGTCATTCGATGGCAATACCCTTAATTAGTAAGGACATTAATGAAGTCCACAAGAAAGATCCTCTTATACATTATGGGATGGTCCAAGTTTTAAGGATCTTATTAGAAAAACCTATTATCCACATCATGAAATGGAAAAAGATAGGATAAGAATTTTCTGACTCTCACCATAACAGTTCTAGACTGTCGACGGTATGTTACAATTTTTTTTCATTGGCTGAGATAGTGCTCTATTCAGTTTACCCAAAATCTAAGCTTATTGCAAATAATTATTGATGATTAGCATCGGCAATAAGAGGGCACATTAAGATTACGAAGCCTGCTTATTATAAATCCATTATGGATCTACCTCAGCTACTTACGTTTTATAGATTAAGAAATAACCAGTCAAAGCTAACACTGCCCTAAAAGTTGTCAAAGATTTTACAGCTAAGTTTAAAAGGATTAAGAATGGAGGCGTTTGACCCTCCTGATGAATGATTAGAGGTAGTTCACATTAATAATGACACCAGATAAACCCCTTATTGTGATTTTATGGCTAAGAGTTACGTTTGGGTTCAGGTGCTGCTAAGTCTCTCATAAGATTATAAGCTTAGCAAACTTTTAGAATTTTTCCCGTAAGAACCCCAGATATTAAGTGTAAGGTAAAACTTACAGGCGAAATCATAAGAACCATTTCTTCCGTTACTGTCAGAAACCTCCAATCGTAGAATCCTAGAAGTATCCTCTCTCTAAAAGAAGTGCGTCAGCGTATATAGTTGATATCTCTTTGATCTCTATCGATTGCGAATACCAGACGGTATGATGAAAATCGCCATATGAGGAATGGTGTATCCTAATATGTTCCATAGATTGCTTCCATGCCTGATCAGTATGGAGGTTTAATGCATGGGACCACAAAGATATTCCGATGGTCATATGGTACTAAAGTCAGCTAATGGTATTCAAAGAAGATATCCAGAATGGAATTGTCCAAGTAAAGGTCTTTGATTAAGAAATTCGTGGACTCGTAACATAAATGTGTCACTTATCCGACACATAATATGATAGATGAATTGGAGCCTGAGATTTGGAAAATCTCTGTAACCTCCTTGTATCTTGAGTATCTTCTCCTAAGATTACCCTGTTTACCTCCTGAGAGGCAAGTAAAGTTAAGATTTACATCCCATTTAGGACTGTATTATTATGAAATCTCCAAGACGGCTAGTATCATAATTAGAGGAATCGAAACCCTAATTAACTAAGTTTTGATATAGAGAATTTATATAGCCTAACTCTATATTCTGAGAATTCGGCATAGTTAATTAAGAAAGACGGTTCATTTTGCTTATGCATTGATTACCGCAACCCTAATTAGGCAACAATTAAGAATTTGCCATCAGCTGCCCAGGATCGTCGATTTGTTCGACTAACGTCAAGGATTAGCTATTCCTTAAGATTAGTTTTAAGCAGTGGTTGGAATGACCATCTCACCTTAATAATAAGCTTTTCTATAATAATTGTCATATAAGTATCAAGGCTGCTCCTTTGGAAACCTTGTATAGATGGAATGTTAAACATCTATTGTTAGACAGAAGATTGGTAAGTCCAATTATCAAGATCTGAAAGTTGCCTTGGAAACAACGAATAAGATCAAACAAATCCATGATCATCTATAAGTTGCCAGTATTGGCCAGAAAATCAAGGATTAATTAAAGTAGCAACCCTCCTTAGTTCTTGTTAAGGAATAAGGTTCAACAAAAGATATCACCCTGGAAGGGTGTGCCAATTTGTTAATTATCAGGCTAGTTAAGCTCTGAATATATATAGAATCATTCGAGGGAATCGGATGTATCAAGATCAAATAGCTCATAAGCAAAAACCCATTTAAGGAGCTCGGTGGAACTCGTAATGTGACCCACACTAATGGTTTAAGGATATGTTTCCCCAATAAGTCAAGAAGCATTATCACCTATTGATATGCAGATTAATGAAGATTTTTGGTATGATGAGAAACCTGTATCGATTGAGGATCGACAGGTTAAGAAGCTCCAAAAGGATATAGGTACCTATTATAGAGGTCAACTTGGGAGCTTGGAGAAGCTCCAGATATGCTATAGAAGTTAAGTCCATTATGTGACAAAAAGTACTTCCAGCGTTTTAGAAAATCTCGAGGTCAAGATTTCTTTTAAGGGGGTGAGGATGTAACACCTCGTAAAATCACGTCCAATGATGTATTGACACGTGTAATAAACCCCAATAAAGTCAAACATTGAATTTAAGGGACTAATTTTTTGAAAAATCAAAAACTTTGATTATGAAAGGACTGGAAGTGTTAGCATACCTAAAATAAGTTTCTAAATAACCTCTCACGATATTATATTCACAAATGAGCCACTTGGCGATCGAGTGTAGCCGTTTACGGAATAAATTGAAAGTTTGCGCAATAAAGGGGTTAAAAGCATCAACATGTTAATCCTTACCTCTGAATGACCTTTTGACAAACCGAGAGCTTCATGATATTTAATTATACTCTCGGGAATGCCAAACATTGGCCGTCTAAGGTTTTTATGCCTATAAGTAAAGTTACGCGCAACTTTGAAAGTTAGAGGGACTAAAAGTGTCAATATGTTTAATTATACCTCTGAATGACCTTTTAGTGAACCCGAACCATCGTGATGTTTAATAATACTTTCAAGATGCCTAATATGGATTAGATGAGGCCTCGATGCAATTAAATGATGAGATGCGCAAGTTTGCGCAATAGAGGGACCTAAAGCGTCAACTTTTGAATCTACACCTCTCGGTGACCATTTAAGCGAACAGGAGTGTAGTAATAATTAAGTATATTCTTGGGAATGACCAATATGGGCCATGGAAGGCTTGGATATCATTAAACAACATTCCGCGCTACTTTGTGCGATTAAAGGACTATTTGCGTCAAACTGCGAAAGTATGACGATTCGTAGGGTAACGGACCTTCCGAAAGATGAACCTAAGTTAAACATACCCTAAATATCCTTTGTATAGCTTAGATATAGGCTTAGAGGTGTTCGGTGCGCAAAAATAAACTTTTATGTCAAGCAGGGACTAAAAGTGTCAAAAAGTGCACAAGTTTGCATTTTCGCGCATATCTTGCATTCTGAATATATCCGGACACCCAAAAATTTATGTAAGCACTAAAATACTTTATTTTAGTGATCGCCATGATAATATTCTATTCGTCGCGTAATTTGGATCGTTTTTCGCGTCCGTTCGTGTTTCGTCGTAATTAGCCGAACAACATGACCGTACGACCAAACGAACCGACATCCGGCATATTTTTGAGCATGTTTCATGTCCCTCATGTTTAGGAATCATTGTATAGCCTTAAAAATGGTTTAACGGGCCTCAAACACATCAGAAAGGGCCTTAGAAGCATGCAGGGACCAAAACTGCAATTTCTGAAACTTGTTGTTGAACCAGGGACCTCAGGCGGCCCGCGTAAGCCCCCCATGAAACCTTACGCGGCCCGCGCGAGCATGTCAGAACTGCAAAACTGAGTTTCCAGCTGTTACCAGCTGTTCCAGCTGTTTTAATCTCTTGCAAATGGTATTTCTTCAATCTTTGGGCACCCACATATTTCCAAAACCATGGGTGATACTTGTATGGTCCAGATTGAATCACGGTTTACGAGAAACGATCCTAACGGTTCTCAAAAACCTATAAATACCCTAACCATTTCATTCTCAAACCCACACTTGATTTCTGAATTCTCTAAGTTGGAGACCTTGCTCTTCATACCTGAGAATTTAGGATCAAAACCTCCTTGCTTGGACCCTTTGTAAGTGTCCTTTCGTGCTTAGTTTAATTGTTTAGCGTTTATAGCCGAAAAGTCAAGCGTTTCGATAAACGCTTTGACTTTTAAACGGTTGAGCCATTGTTCGTAACAAACATGGCTACGTGACCGTAATTAGGTAGGTATTAAACCCTCAAAAGGGCACCTCCTAATTACCACGTTTACTTAGTTAAAATTGTCGGGTCAAATAAAAGTCAAACAGGTTAGTTTTAAATAAAATTCATAACTATTAATATAGAAACCATAAAATCAGTTTTCTCACTTTAATAACTTGGTAAATATTTGTTGAACGTGTCTAAGCATGTTCAACCCGACAATTCTAAGTTTAGGGTCGGTTCGGAACCGAAAGTCGCAAAAGTTGACTTTTGCTTTGACTCTCAGTTCTGACACGATTTAGCTTAGTTTAGATATGCCTTAGGATTCCTTTAGGACCAGGTTATAGGTTAGTGTAACCCTCTGAGGTTATACAACTTGGTTCCTTAGTTATCCGATTCATATGCATGTTTCCGTTAAATGCCTAAATGTTGACCATTATGCCCTTTTGACCCTAAAACTAGAGTTTTTGAAAATGTGAGAGGATAGAAACCTTCACTACTGAATTATAAACTTATCCCTAAAATTTGACATCAGTTTGAGGTCTAGATTAGGAGTTATGCTCATTAGCGTAAATGAAAAGCTTTTTACTAAATAAACGACATAATTAGCGTATAGCCTATCTAAACCCAATTTTTAATACCAAAATTTTTTCCTACTGATATAAAATAATATTTTGAGATTTTTGAAGATTTTTATTTATTTTTAGGCTGAGCATAACATAGAGTTCTAGGCTTGATTCGGTAATTGCCGGTTTTGCCCTTTTGGCTTATAAAATGAGTTTTATAAAACATTTTGACCCCAAACCTTTTGCTACTGATCTAATATGATAAATAAATTATTTTGAGCCTTCTGGAATTATAAAAATATCAGCTTTCCTTTGAAAACCTGGAAATGGCTCGAAATCACCTTTTTAAGCGTTTTTAACGCATAGTATGTATTAATACTATTTTAAACATATAAGGGTTGATGCCTACTGATATATTCAGTAAATTTTTATATTTTAACAGTAAGCAAAAGTTTTAAACTCAGATTTCCAGATTTGACCTTTAAACATTATGTGAAATTACCAAAATGCCCATTCGGTGCCTAGTTTGGTTATAAATGATAAAATTCACGTATGTGTAACACCCTACTAATATAACTTATTAAATTAAGTATTTTTACTAATTGAATCAGACCTGAAACTCAGATTTATATTAAACCTCTTTTATAACCTTTTAAATGACCAAAATACCCCTACGGGGCATAAATTGGTTTAAATTCGTTTTGGGCATAATGGAAGGTATCCTACTGATATCACAACATATTTAAGGCATATTAACTTAGGAAACCTGTTCATGACTCTTGTGGTTACCCGTTACGCCCTTTTCATGTTCGGATCGGCTTATGTGACTAGTTTACATAAATTAGTCGAAACGGGACAAACCTTATCATTTTTTTTATCTCAAAATCCATAATGTGTTTAGTTTACCTTTATTACACAAGTATACAAGCTTGTCGGGTCTAAACCACATTCTAATCCGGTTCTCGCTTATTCATGCGTTTTGAACCGTATCTTCCTTTAAAACTAACCGGTCTAAGCATAGGCTTAATTAAGACCCGTTAGGAATCTAATAGGTTATTAAAAACCTTCGTTCCAGATTTAGGAGCCCAGTAAAAGCTATCTGTACTTGCTTGGTGGTATACGGCTGGGATAAATTGTATAAATTTGCTCAGGTAAATACTTTTAACTTATTTTCCCTATACGGGCTTGGGGTACGGTATATAAAATACCGCTTGGTCGGACATTGCATCTTTAATTGTATGAAGGTTAAATCATTGAAATGTCCTGTTTGAAAATGTTTTGTTTACTTAAAGCCTTTGGGGGGTTTATGACCATGTCCTGGATATCCTTGGCATCATTTTACAAAATGGCCACGACCTAAGCACGGGGTGTAGGCGTACACCCGTCAGTGCATAAATAAATAATGTGGTGTGTCAATTAATCTTTAACCCGGTAATCAATCCGGGCTACTGAACGCATAAGGAACATGTAATTCTTTTACAAGTATTATATACAAATAATTATCCCAAGTTATAAAAAGTTTTGTGCCGTTTGCACTCAAATCAAAATTTCTAAAAACATTTTCAATAGAGTCAGTTAATTGTATTTACCAGTGTAAACTGACGTATTTTCCCAAAAAGGTTAAATGCAGGTACTGAGCGTAATAGGCAGGCCTCTCCTTAGCATCATTAAGAGTCTCGCAAGCTTGGATGCATTAAGTCTGATGAACTATGTTTCCTTCTTATTTGATCCGCCTGTGGATCCGTTTTCAACTACCTTGTGATACTTAATATTACAATATATTTGGTTGAAATGAATCTATCTATCTTTTGCTTCCGCTGTGCATTATTATATTGTGTTGTTTGACTATGATGATATCAACTACGTCACGATACTCCCCACCGGGCCCACCGGTAATACGTGGAAATATCGGGGTGTGACATTACCACTTTTAGTCCCTCGAGGATTCAAGTTTTATAAAAAGTTTAACTAATTCATGTTTCCTTTATTACTTTAACCTCACTTGACTAACTAGGTTGATTATTCCTAGTTAACTTAATTTGTTCGGGAAGTTATACCCCGTGTTACTTTAAGTCCCGTTAAATCGGGCCTTTTATCCATTATATTTTCTTGAAAGCTCTTATTCACTTTTAATTAAAATTAGGTTTATTTATCTAAACCCTAACATTCACCGGGTTTACTTTTAGCACTTACGGTATTTTACCCATTTGTTTTCGATTACTTTAATATAATTAATAAACCCGTTTTAGGGGTGTTACAAGTCTACCCCCCCTTAAAGAGTTTTCGCCCCCGAAACCTTCTTAATGTTGTTCATCGGTCTAGGCCAAACGAACTTAACTTTGTTTTCAAAGCATTTATTCCTTTCGGTCTAACTTTTCATTTATATTGACGCGTACGTCTTTCATGTGTAAGGCCTCGCGGGCCGTTACTTTCAGCTTGTATCCTTTATCTCTATTGATTATTTATTTTGGCGGTTACACTTGTTAGTCGCCGGTTACCTTATACCCCATGACTCGAAACCCGAGTCTTTTGGCTTTCCATCCGAGTTCCCGTTTCTCGGTCTACGCATGTGTTTAATTCTTACCCATCAACCGGGTGTTTTACCATAGTTGTTATTATTGCAACCCTCCCGGTATGCATTAAGACTTCGCTTCACTTTTATATTCCGACTTTGTCCTCAAGTTTGACGTTTTATAAAAACAGCCCGTTAAGAGACTTATTTGAAATCTCCGGGTTCGAGTGTAAGTACACCCCTCCCAATGCATATCTTAATCATTTTATATGTTTACATTCTCCGGGTTCGAGTGTAAGTACACCCCTCCCAATGCATATCTTAATCATTTTACATGTTCGCATTCTCCGGGTTCGAGTGTAAGTACACCCCCTCCCAATGCATATCTTAATCATTTTACATGTTTGCATTCTCCGGGTTCGAGTGTAAGTACACCCCATCCCAATGCATATCTTAATTATTTTACATGAATCTTTGTCCCTTCACTCGGGCTCATTATCCTAATGTAATACGCTTCCATCACTCGGCTGTGCGTTTACATTATTATCAAATATTTTGCTTATCTAATTCATTTGGGCACTTTTTTTTAATTTGTCCCACTCACCCCGTCCTTACTACATTGGATGTAAGCATGTCCATCATAAAAAGTTCATGGTACTACGTGCTCACCACTTACTTGGCCAGGGTAAGCGATCAACACCTAGTATACATGACCTTTTTAAAATTTTCACATTACACCCCATGTAAGTAATGCCTCTATTTGTTTCCCTTGGAAACAATATCCCGGATAGGTTTTCTATTCGGGTTTTTCCAAGTTTTTAATCTACATATGCAACTTTCAATCTCTACGTATTTGTTGCATATTACTATTTGTGCAATTTAAATTTAAAATGTGCACCTGGTAATGCTTGCTCTAACGAGCTTCTCTTGCCATTAGCCTTGTTCGCGATCGCTACGCGATTTGGGTCCTTGATGAGCATACTCTTTGGACCGTTCCTCTATCAAATCCGCGATTTGTTAAACTCTCGTTATCTTCATATGAGAGTGTCCTTTAACTAAAGCATTTTCAAGAGTTAATAATATCAACTTCAATAATCACCCGTATTATAATACAAGGCTTTTTCTACTATACGCGTCAACACGTGTAATTTTGTCAACTATTTCAATCATTTAATTGAGGGTAACATGTATTACACGATAACCCTATGTGTTGTTTACAACACTTTAGCATGCTAAACTATTAACATACATGTACTTACCGGATTTGCGATCAAGCCTCGAACCGAACACACTTTATTCTTTAACCATGAGCTCTGATTACCAACTTGCAACACCCTTGTTATTATATTACGGTTTTCGTATAGTTTATGAAAACAAACATGTAATTTAGATAAATAAGGTTAGTTAAAACTTTTACAATTTAAAAGAATATACAACTTAATGTAATTGAATCCGTCGTTTAAAAGATAAAACGAAACTCCGCGCGGAAGCTTGTATTTTATCGTGTTCGGTTCCTGATCGAGCTTTATCTTCATCCGGGCACTCTTGACATTCACCTATGATCAAAACCAACTTAAAAGTTAGTTTTGATAGTTAAATAACAAGTTTAAACAAGTTTTGTGGGTCAAACAAACAAAATTAAACAATTTTGGGATTCAGGGGGGGGGGGGGGCTAGACGCCCCACCTAGCCCCTTTTTTGACAGCAAGTTCCTCAATTGCTGCTGCAAAATTTCCAGCTAACCCAAGTTTCACGAAAACGGACATAACTCATTCGTTATTGATCCGTTTTACACGATTCTTTTTCCTACGCGTCCGTAATTTAATTCTCCATCACATGGAGTTAAAATCCGCCATCTGAATTTATAAAATTTTAGATTTCAAGCTCTCGGCTTGAAATCAATTATTACTCTTTTGACCCGTTCATGCTTTTACCAAACTAACTTTTTATTTTCCTTCAAAATATCATGGTCATCAAGTTATAACCGTTTACTAATTTTCAACATTCAACTTTACGGGTTCCTTAAGAAGTTTTAACACGTTATGCATATATACTCGTTTTGACCCGTTACGAGTATTTTACATTTTTAGACTTAAATCATGCTTCTATTGGTTTACATCCTATAACCATTTTTATAAGAATTCCAAGGACTCAATTTTAACAAGACGCTTATTTCAAAACAACTCTTTAAAGGTTGTTTACCCTATTTACCCCTCAAGGGCTTTTTGGTCAATTTTAGCTATAATTCTAAACATGCGTACCTGGCTCGGGTCATAAGATTGACCTGTTTAAATACCTTCCGCTATTAATATTTAGTTAACAACAATGCTAACCATGTTTTAATTCATGTGATCACAAAACTCAACAAGCAATCATCAAATATTATTGACAAATGGCGTTAACAACACCATTTGACCCGTTTAGTCGAAATGACCAATTATCATTTCGAGATAGTATTAAATTACCATTTCACCCCCTTTAACCTATCCCGGTTTACTTTTGAATTCATCTTACTTAAGAATTGTTCTCGTTTTGTTTGACCCGTTATGGCTCATGCCAAATGGTGTCCTTCCCCAAATTAATGGTTATTGTCAACAAGTGACCAAAGTACCATTTTACTCTTATTATTTGCAATGGTTTATCTTATAAGGTAACCATTTAAAAAACTCGTTATCTTTTAGTCATTTCATGACTAATTAACCGCATTAGCTCCTTTTTATCCATTAAACATGATTTGTGACCATTGTCTCTTGTTCCGGGCCGCACTTGCCATGTCGGAACATCATAATTTAACACAAGACTTACTTTTCACGACCTATCAAGCCAATAGGTATTAAATAATTAGAGTGTAAGCTTTACTTACCTTGTATCCAGATTATGCTCTTTTCCGCGTATACGATCCGTTTGACCCGCTTCTTTCCCCAAGCCTCCATCTAGCTTGTCAAGAGTCAACTAACATCATAATTCGTAGGATGGTTAGATTAGTCATCATTATTATGACTAGTTCATCTTACAGACTTTTTGTCGAAACTTCTATTCGACTTCGTCATAGGTTAGTTCGACTTTCTAAAGTCAACTACCTTTAATCATATAATATGCACGATTAAGGCAAATCAACATTATGATTAGAACCCGTTTTATCCCATATCTCATGTAATTAGTCAAGATTTCCAATTACGCGTTTCACTTGAATTTCAACACTTTACTTCTCATTTAGGCATTTTAACAAACACCTAATGGGCATAATTCTACATGTTTACTAACTAGTTCATAACTAGCTATTTTCACCAAGATTTACATCAAGAATCAAATCTCTATGTCTAGTGTTTATAAACAACATCTAGGTCTTGCATCCTATCTTCAAATTTCACAATTTAACACTCAAGTTCATGTGTTCATCATATTTCTACAAAACCCATTAAACACCTAAGTAGTGATTATGAGTTTTATCAACATGAACACAATTTCATTAGTATATTAACTAGGGTTTGTTTCTAATCATGCATTCATCCTATTTTCACCCAAATAACCATCATTCAAGCTCAAATTTCGGATCTCAAGTGTTTATCAAGAATTTGAGATGGAACAAAATAGTGAAATTTGACATACCTTATGATCACTTCACTGAGGTGATCACTAATCCGTGCTTGAATTTCAATTTGGGTGTGATTTGCCCTTCCAATTTCTTGAATTTAGGCTAGTTAGGGTTTGAACATGAGAGCTCCCTGGCTCTTCTGGAAGTCTCGACCAGAACACACACTTAGGGTGTGTGTTTTGGTGTTAGTGTTTTAATTAAATAAAAACTAGTTTTCTAGTTTACCACTTTTAGTCCCTCGAGGTTTCAAGTTTTATAAAAAGTTTAACTAATTCATGTTTCCTTTATTACTTTAACTTCACTTGACTAAGTAGGTTGATTATTCCTAGTTAACTTAATTTGTTCGGGAAGTTATACCCCGTGTTACTTTAAGTCCCGTTAAATCGGGCCTTTTATCCATTCTATTTTCTTGAAAGCTCTTATTCACTTTTAAATAATATTAGGTTTATTTATCTAAACCCTAACATTCACCGGGTTTACTTTTAGCACTTACGGTATTTTACCCATTTATTTTCGATTACTTTAATATAATTAATAAACCCGTTTTTGGGGTGTTACAAGTCTACCGCCCTTAAAGAGGTTTCGCCCCCGAAACCTTCTTAATGTTGTTTATCGGTCTAGGCCAAACGAACTTAACTTTGTTTTCAAAGCATTTATTCCTTTTGGTCTAACTTTTCATTTATATTGACGCGTACGTCTTTCATGTGTAAGGCCTCGCGGGCCGTTACTTTCAGCTTGTATCCTTTATCTCTATTGATTATTTATTTTGGCGGTTACACTTGTTAGTCACCGGTTACCTTATACCCCATGACTCGAAACCCGAGTCTTTTGGCTTTCCATCCGAGTTCCCGTTTCTCGGTCTACGCATGTGTTTAATTCTTACCCATCAACCGGGTGTTTTACCATAGTTGTTATTATTGCAACCCTCCCGGTATGCATTAAGACTTCGCTTCACTTTTATATTCCGACTTTGTCCTCAAGTTTGACGTTTTACAAAAACGGCCCGTTAAGAGACTTATTTGAAATCTCCGGGTTCGAGTGTAAGTACACCCCTCCCAATGCATATCTTAATCATTTTACATGTTTGCATTCTCCGGGTTCGAGTGTAAGTACACCCCCTCCTAATGCATATCTTAATCATTTTACATGTTTGCATTCTCCGGGTTCGAGTGTAAGTACACCCCCTCCCAATGCATATCTTAATCATTTTACATGTTTGCATTCTCCGGGTTCGAGTGTAAGTACACCCCCTCCCAATGCATATCTTAATCATTTTACATGAATCTTTGTCCCTTCACTCGGGCTCATTATCCTAATGTAATACGCTTCCATCACTCGGCTGTGCGTTTACATTATTATCAAATATTTTGCTTATCTAATTCATTTGGGCATTTTTTTTTTTAATTTGTCCCACTCACCCCGTCCTTACTACATTGGATGTAAGCATGTCCATCATAAAAAGTTCATGGTACTACGTGCTCACCACTTACTTGGCCAGGGTAAGCGATCAACACCTAGTATACATGGCCTTTTTAAAATTTTCACATTACACCCCATGTAAGTAATGCCTCTATTTGTTTCCCTTGGAAACAATATCCCGGATAGGTTTTCTATTCGGGGTTTTCCAAGTTTTTAATCTACATATGCAACTTTCAATCTCTACGTATTTGTTGCATATTACTATTTGTGCAATTTAAATTTAAAATGTGCACCTGGTAATGCTTGCTCTAACGAGCTTCTCTTGCCATTAGCCTTGTTCACGATCGCTACACGATTTGGGTCCTTGATGAGCATACTCTTTGGACCGTTCCTCTATCAAATCTTCGATTTGTTAAACTCTCGCTATCTTCATATGCGAGTGTCCTTTAACTAAATCATTTTCAAGAGTTAATAATATCAACTTCAATAATCACCCGTATTATAATACAAGGCTTTTTCTACTATACGCGTCAACGCGCGTAATTTTGTCAACTATTTCAATCATTTAATTGAGGGTAACATGTATTACACAATAACCCTATGTGTTTATTACAACACTTTAGCATGCTAAACTATTAACATACATGTACTTACCGGATTTGCGATCAAGCCTCGAACCGAACACACTTTCTTCTTTAACCATGAGCTCTGATTACCAACTTGTAACACCCTTGTTATTATATTACGGTTTTCGTATAGTTTACGAAAACAAACATGTAATTTAGATAAATAAGGTTAGTTAAAACTTTTACAATTTAAAAGAATATACAACTTAATGTAATTGAATCCGTCGTTTAAAAGATAAAACGAAACACCGAGCGGAAGCTTGTATTTTATCGTGTTTGTTGGTGCACTTGTGTCTGTACTTTGTCTGTATTTTGTCCTTATACAAAACAATGTCTTTGTTAGTCCTGTAAGTTTGACCAAGTCAACCATCCTCCTGGTTTGACTTGGCCAAACAGTCAACGCAATGGTTGTAACATGTTTAGGTCGAAGGATGTATTATCGAAGGATAGTTTATATCCTTCGATGAGCTCGAAAGATGACCTTCGAAGGATAGACCACGAAAGATACCATCCTTCGAGGTACATGTTGATCCTTCGATGAGACTCTAGTCGATAGATGATCCTTCAATCAGTCTATCTATCCTTCGATCAGACCTGCTGTGTTCGGGTATAAATACCCATGTAGTGTGTTCACTTCAGAGTTAGACACAAAGAGAGACAAAAAGATAGACACTAGAGAGAAGTGAGAGCATTCTGTTCAGAACACATACACACACTGAGAGAGTTTGCAAAACTGATTTGTAAACATTGCATTGTAACCGAACCTTTCATACGCATTAATACAAGTGGTGTTAATCGTTGAAGATTGTGTGTTGTGTTTATGCTTGTTCTTTCTCGGTTTGCATGCTAGCTTGGATTCCGCACTCGCTAGTGTGTTAGATATAACAAGGAATAGGTTAAACCTCAACCTCCGAGGGACCTACAAGTGGTATCAGAGCCGTGGCTCTTTTCCTTGTTAAAAACCGGGTTTTATACAAGTTTTTGGAGTGTTTTGGACAAAAACTCATTCGGTTTTGAACCCGTTTTTACTGATTTTCTCGTATTTCTTTACGTTAAAACGTGTTCTAAACTAACCGGGTGTGTTGCATGACGGGTTGGGTAACTTGAAAACTTGTTTTTAAGTTGTTTGGTCATTTCCGGCCAAAATTCCGGCATACTCCGGTACCGGTTTCTGGGTTGATTATTCGATTTTTGGTAATATTTTATGTTTCAAATCTTGGTTATGGCAGAAAGCATGGTCTGACCATATCTTCTGCAGAAAGTTTCTACCAACCCATCACCTTTTTCACCAACCTGTCATCTTTTGTCAACTGTGTCAGGGGAGTTCGAAAGATATCCTTCGAAGTCGAAACATACATCTTTCGATCAGTGGAGGTTCGATAGATCATCATCCTTCGAACCAAGGAATCATTTCGAAACATACATCTTTCGATCAGTGGAGGTTCGATAGATCATCATCCTTCGAACCAAGGAATATTTTCGAAGGATACATCTTTCGTTTTACTGTTCTTATTCGAAAGACCAGGATCCTTCGATTGGGGAGTCTTTCGAAAACAATTGTTCAAAACTCAACAGTAATCTTTCGAACACTGTTGATCCTTCGAACAAGTGTTGATCTTTCGAACTTAGTCTGTTTTTGTTTAACAAGTTTGTGATTTTCAGGTTTTATTATTTTAGATCAAAAATGAATTCGATGTGGGGTGTTCCGGTAAATGCAGAGATGTATTTTGGTACTCCGGCTCCGGATTCGGGTTCGCAAGCTAATGCTACATCTACCGGTCAATGGGCATTTGTATCAAATCAAGCTCCAAGTGTTCAAAGCATTTTGCTTAGCGAAAGTGAAACGGGAAGTTTGAATAGGCCTCCAAAGTTGATGCACTTAAGTGAATATCCGGGATGGTTTGATAGATTTCATACATACGTCCTTGGTCAAAATACAAAATTATGGTTGCGGTTCATCACATATTTTGATCAAACGATAGAGGTTGCCGCTTCATCTGCTGCTACGTTTGCTGATCTTACGGAAGATCAGAAGAAGGTCTATGATTTAGAAAAGAAAGCATATGCCATTCTTACTCAGGCATTAAGCAAAGATATTTATCATCAATTTGTCAGTTTCAAGACAACGAAGCAGTTGTGGGACGCATTGAAGATAAGGGGCGTGGGAAATGAAGCAACACGTCAATTGAGAAAAGATCTGCTAAAGAAAGAGTTTGATGGTTTTTCTTGTATGCAGAATGAATCTTTAGGAGATTTGACAAGTCGATTTACTCATTTGCTGACTGAATTGGCAAATATTGGGGTTGTAACAACTTCAGCAGAGATAGTGAAGAAGTTTGCAGATGCACTGCCACCTCAATGGAATAATTTCTTAGAAATTATGAAGTACAATGGCACCTTGGATACAACAAGCTTCAGTGACTTTGCTCAACTCCTGGAAAACAAGAATCAGGAAGAAACTCTCAAGGCAAAAAGAGTTCCAGTGCCACAAAATCCTGAAATGTATTATGGAGCTTCTAGCACTTCTACAAAACCTTCTTCGCACGCTCCAATTCAAACAGCATTTGTGTCTAGCACTAGCTTGTATGGCACTCCTTCTCCAACAACGGACATGTATGGAAATCTGCTTCAACCAGTTCCTCAACCAGTGCCACAATAGCAAAGCCAACAACCTATCAGAGCAACTGATATGTTTGGGAATCCACTTCCTCCTCAACAGCAAGCGTGTTATGGAAGCACATCATCTGCTGGTCAGCAATCAAAGCCAAATACAGTACGGCTCGACACCTCAAGCTTTTCTAAAGTCAGTGTGGAAGTAGCAAAGGAACACATGGAGCTGCTAAACACTTTGGTGAGCGCATACTGTGGATTAGTGGAAGGTCAGATTGGTAACATTAATCTGACACAAGAAGACTATCAGCAGATCGATAAAGAGGAGATGGAGATGATGGACATCAAGTGGGCCTTTGCCAGTGCTGTTAGGCGAGCAAAGGATTTCATGGAAAGAACAGGCAGAACCAGCTTGGAAAGCAAGAAAGACACCAAGTATGGGTTCGACAAGCAAGCTGTAAAGTGCTTTAACTGTGGTGAACGGGGTCATTTCAAAAGGGAATGTACAAGGCCAGCTCAGCATGGAAACCAAAATCCCTTCAGAGGTCAAGGCAACCAGCAGAACCAGAACAGGAACAATTTTCGTACATTGGTGCCTGTCAACAACCAGAGTCAAGCAGGACCATCTAATGCCAACCAGGCACTTGTGGTTCAAGTAGATGAAGGCTGTGATTGGTCAATCCAGTTGGGGAATGATGCTCCGGATGGAACAGCTTGTTTTGCTGAGATTGTCAAGGATCTTAAACACACCAGTGGTGGAGAATCTTCCACCAATGGTGGTGACTCTTCTGAGGATGAAAACTCTTCTGGTTACAGCAGAAGTTCGGATGAAGAATCCTCGAGCTCAGGTGATGATCATGTGGATGAGACATCAAATGCGTCAATCGATGCAGATATTGATGAGCTTTTGGAAGAAACTGCAGCAGGAATTCAAAGAAGATCTATTTTGGTGGATCAAGCTGCTTATTCTTCGTCTTCTCTCCATTCAGCCTTTATGGCTAATGTCGACAGTTCATCAAGTCAGGTATGTGTCGATGAACCCACTGCTGCTATTTGTGATAATTGTGATAGATTGCATGTTAGATGTGCTGATCTGGATGCAAACATGTCTGAGTTGCAAGACAAACATGATGCTTTACAAGCTAGTTTGTTTGACTTGCAAGACAAACATGCTTCATTGAATGATAAGTGGTGTGAATTGCAAAGCAAACACGAGGCTTTGCAAGAGAAATATGATGTGACATTCATTCACAACCAGAAGTTGACTGTTGATCTTTCCAAGTGCACAGAAGCCAACATGTTTTATGAAAACCATGAAAAGGAATTTAAATCAATGATTGAAACGTTAAAGAAAGATAAATCAGAGCTGACAAAAATGGTTTCCAGAAAACAAACTGACATAAATTTGTATATAACTCGTCTTGAGGTAATGCAAAAGGAAATGGCCTGTGTTAAAACAGAAAGTGAGGCGATCCGACTCAAGTTAGACAGTTATTTGAGCTCTAGCTATGTGTTGGATCACATCATTGATGTTCAGAAAGAAAAACGGGATGTCACATGCATTGGATACAAGAAATGTCCACCACCCGTGAGAAACAATTTTGATGCCCTGCCTGATGAGGAATATAGAACTCACTTTGAACCATCTGTTCCTCTAGATGTTAATGAATTTGCAGCAGGACTCGGATACCAGAAAGAAGTATCGTCAGATTCAGATGTGTCAGCAGATACATTCGTAACTGCTGAACAGAATCAGGATCCTCCAGTTGTGATTGAGGATGCTGATTCTTCTGATGATGAGTCTGATGATACTGATTCAGCAAAGTCTGATGCGGTGATAAACGAAGAGGACATACCTCTTGAGAATCATATTCTGTGTGATCCTCCTGCAAAACCCGCTAAGACTGTTGCAATCGAGTCCTCGTCTGAAAAAGGGTCGGAGAGTGTGGATTTGCTGTACAATCTTGTTGGTGATGATAAAATTTATTCTGACAAAGATTTTCCTATTAAGAATGTAAATCAATCATTAATCAGTAAAGTCTTTGAAAATTCAACAAGTAAGTTTTTAGGAAAGACAGGATCACGTGTTACAGTAACACAGTGCCCTCCTATCCCAAAGGCTGAAGTTAGAAAACAATTTGGCAATCAGAAATTACCAACAGTGCAAAAACAGCAAAATCATGCCAAACCAAAAGGTAAAACACCGACTCAGAGTCAAAGGAAGCCGAATCAAAAGAAGAAAAAGAATGTGAACTTTGTGAAATCTAAGGGAACGGACAAAATTGCAACGTTTGAAAACCAATCTAACTTAGATTTTGTCAAGAAAGCAACTGTGATGAAAAGGAATGAACCAAGTAGTTCAAAACCTAGTACCTCGGGATCACAAAGTTCATCATCGGCAAGACGACCACATGATACTTCGGGGTTTGTTGAACGAAGATCATGTTTTGAATGTGGTACAATTGGGCATATCATTCGAAATTGCCCGTATCTTCATAAGTTGAAAGCCAAAGAAGATGATCCCCGTGAACGCAATCACCAAAAGCGATCTGTTTCTGTAAAACAAGATCCCCGACTTGTAAGAGAAAGGGAAAAGAAACAGAAACGCCAACAAGTCAAGGTGATTGAAAAGGCACTTAAAACTGAAGTGGTTCAAAAACAAATGGTTCCAGTTAAACCAGAAAGTTCAAAATTTTCAAAAACTTCAAACAATCACGAAGTTAAATTTTCAAACAATCAAACTGGTAAATTTCAACAGACATGGAAACCTAAAATAACCACAAGTTCAGGGGGACCATCACAATTTTCGAATCATCAAAGAATAGAAGTTATTGTTGTTGATGAAAATGGAAGACCCAAGACCACAATGGCTTGGGTCCCCATCTCCAACTAATTATGTGAGTTCATGTGCAGGGTGTTCCAGGAGGAACTATCAGTAGTCATTGGATTGTTGATAGTGGGGCATCCAGGCACATGACAGGCGACATGAAGCTTCTCTACGACGTTAAATCTATTAGAGGAGGTTATGTTGCTTTTGCTGGAGATAAGGGCGGATATATTACGGGTGAAGGAATGATTTCCAACGGGGTTGTTAGCTTTGATAAGATCAACTTTGTACAACAACTTGATCACAATCTTCTTAGTGTTTCTCAAATTTGTGATAAGCAGTTCTCAGTACACTTTGATGCAAATGGATGTTATGTGCTGAAACCCGGCTTCAAAATTCCAAAAGAATGGATTCTCTTATCGGCTCCAAGGATAAATGATCTGTATGTTCTTGATATGAGCCAAGCTATCACAACGTCTGCACAAGCAACTTGTTTCGTTTCCAAAGCGACAGAAAAAGACACAATCTCTTGGCACAGACGAATGGGTCACATTCACTTACGCAAAATGAATCATTTGGTGTCAAATGAGTTGGTGAATGGTGTTCCTCTTAAAAACTTCCATCTTCAAGACGTCTGTGTCTCGTGCCAAAAAGGAAAACAAACGAAGAAGCGACATCCTACAAAGAAAATCAACACGGTGGCCGTTCCTCTTGAACGTTTGCACATGGATTTGTTCGGTCCTGTCAAGCACAAAAGTATTAGGAATGATCAATATTGCCTCGTGATAACTGATGATTATTCAAGATTTTCGTGGGTGGCGTTCATGGCACATAAGAGTGAAACCTTCGGTATTATCAAAAACTTGATTATTCAGATTGAGAATCTTTATAACTTGAAGGTTAGGCGGATACGTAGCGACAATGGTACTGAATTCAAAAATCATGCCCTGGCGGAGTTTTGCACTTCAAAAGGTATTCTTCACGAATTTAGTGCAGCTTATACTCCTCAACAGAATGGCGTCGCTGAACGTAAGAACCGCACATTGATCGAGACTGCTAGGACTATGTTGGTAGAGTCACAATTGCCGATTCCTTTTTGGACTGAAGCTGTGGCCTCTGCATGTTATACGTTGAACCGAGTCCTTACAGTCAAACGGCACAACAAGACCTGCTTTGAGCTTATTAACAAACGGAAACCCGATTTGTCATATCTTGAACCATTTGGAGCTCCATGCACAATAATCGATCCTAATGGAAAGTTTGGGGCAAGAGCAATTGATGGATACTTTCTTGGGTATTCCACCCCGAACTTAAGAGTCTGGAATCTAGAGACTAAAAGGGTCGAGGAATGGTCTGAAGTCAGAGTACAAAGGCACACTTTACCAGTCAAATGTCCTGGTCAGCCTTGGATGTTTGAGTACGATGACTTTTTCAATTCGATCAATGTTGAAGCAGTTGAAGAAAATGCTGCGGCAAGGATGTTTTTCGAGAGTGACAATGCAACAGATTCACCGTTGGTTCGTCCCATTATTGTCAATCAAGAACCATCTTCAGTGAACAATAATGCTCTCGACAATGAGGATTTTCACGATGCTACCGAATTGAACGAATCTTCAGAGGATGATGAATTTCTAGATGCAGATCAAGAAGTTCCAATAACAGCAGTTCATGGCATTTCAGAGGGTACTCCTCCAGTGGATGTCCCTAGAACAGCTGAAGCTACTGCATCATCCTCTTCGTCAATTCCGGGCCTTGAATTGATTGTTGATCTCAATCTCAACAATCTGGGTACAAATATTCCAGTTCAAGATAATCTAGAAACAAGGATTCACAATACCCATCCTCAACAAAACATCATCGGAAATGTACAAAGTGGCGTTCAAACAAGAAACATGTTGCGGAACAACAACAATGCAGGCTTGTATGCAACTATCCGAGAATCTGGTCAACAAAATGATTGGTCTTTCGCGTGTTATGTCTCACAGGAAGAGCCAAGAACTTGGAAAGATGCTTTGAAAGATAGCTCATGGGTTGAAGCAATGCAGGAAGAACTGCAACAATTCCAGAAGCTTGGTGTCTGGAAACTCGTAGAGAAACCTGCTGGATACAAGAAGATTGGTACCCGTTGGGTGTTTAAATGCAAAAAGGATGACCGTGGAATCGTTATTCGAAACAAAGCAAGGCTAGTCGTTCAAGGTTTTCGTCAGATTGAAGGGATCGACTACAACGAAGTGTATGCACCTGTTGCACGTCTAGAAGCAATTCGGATTTTTCTGGCTTATGCCTCATTCAAAGGTTTCAAGGTATACCAGATGGACGTGAAAAGTGCATTCTTACATGGTGTGGTGGAAGAAGAGGTGTACGTCGAACAGCCTCCAGGTTTTGAAGATCCTATCCATCCCGATCGGGTTTGGTTGCTCAACAAAGCTCTCTATGGTCTTCATCAAGCACCGCGAGCTTGGTACGCAACTTTATCTAATTATCTGCTGGAGAATGGATTTCGCAGAGGTCTTATCGACTGTACTCTTTTTATCAAAGAACAAGATGGAGATCTTCTACTGGTACAGGTATACGTTGATGATATTATATTTGGTTCTACTAATGATGTTTTGTGTAGGGATTTCGAGCGTGTTATGCAGGATAAATTCGAGATGAGTGCTATGGGGGAAATGACTTTCTTTTTGGGCCTACAAGTACAACAAACCGAGTCTGGGATTTTCATCCATCAGACTAAATATGTTGGTGACATCTTGAGCCGGTTCCAGATGTCTGATGCAACGCCCATTGGTACCCCATTGCCACAAAATCACGGAATTACTCCAGACTTGAAGGGTGAATCTGTTAGCCCCTCATACTACCGCGCGATGATCGGATCTCTTATGTACCTCACAGCATCAAGACCAGATATAATGTACCCAACGTGCCTGCTTGCCAGATATCAAGTCAACCCGAAGGCCTCACATCTTGCAGCTGTAAAAAGGATTTTTCGTTATTTGAAGGGTTACCCTGACACCGGTCTATGGTACCCTAGGGATAATAACTTTGACTTGATCGCATTCAGTGATTCTGATTTTGGCGGATGCAAAATCGACGGCAAATCCACAACGGCTGGATGTCAGTTTTTGGGAAATCGCCTAGTCACATGGCAGTGCAAGAAGCAGACGTGTGTCGCTACATCAACATGCGAAGCTGAATACATTGCTGCCTCAAGTTGTTGCTCCCAAGTCCTATGGATCCAACAACAAATGCGCGACTACGGTTTTGAATTCCTAACTACTCCTATTTACGTTTATAATTCTGCTGCATTACAGATCACTAGAAATCCTGTGCAGCATTCAAAGACTAAGCACATCGAAATTAAGTATCACTTCATACGTGATTGCTTTGAGAAAAGGCTAATCGATGTTGCTTACGTCCACACCGATGACCAACGTGCCGACCTTTTTACCAAAGCATTTGACAAATCAAGATTTGACTATTTATTATTGGTAAACGGCATTAAGGTCAAGCAAGAGTAAAACCAACATCGGAAAATCATTTTTGTAAATATCTTTGTGTTTTAAATTTGTCTTAATTTATTGATTTTAGGGGGAGTAAATCCAAAAATTTGAAAATCCAAAAACATCGAAAAATTTCAAAAACACAAAAACAATAGAAAAGCAAAAATGAGTTTCCTGGCGAGCAAAAGAGAAAATGATAGTACATCAGTGGCCTGTCCAAACCTCTTTAAACTGAAATGCAAAATGAAAAACGATAAGCAGTTCTATATAAGATGTATCGGTAGGCTCACAATCATTTTAAAGTGTGTAGGGTGATATAAACTTAAATCGACTGAAGACCAGGTGGGAACCATTCATTGGCATATGGTCTTAGTACCGAAATTTCGTTTGAGAGATTGCCGAGGTTCTGAGATATTCGGTCTTTATGCTGCTTATCATCTGGGTATCATGGTTGTATCTTTTACCGAAAAATAATGGGGACGCAAGTCTAGATCTTCCATGATACTATACATACGTGTACATACTGCATACGACCTCAATAAGTGATCAACAATCACATGTCCAAACAAAATAAGTGATAATATATCACAAATTCTTTCCGGGAGTCAAGTTCATCTCTCTGCTGTACGAAAGTACTGACCTGTTCACGGACTTGCTCCTGTGCCCTCATGCATATGAAAATCAAGTTCCTCATCAATAAGTGATTCTATCACATAGGGCTTGTTTTCAAATCAAAATAAGTGAGTTTCTCACATCATATACGGTCAAACAGATGATAATCGGTATACTCACCGGTAAGATGAACCCTCGTGCATACCTTGATACGGGAATGTGTCGTGATGTGGATGAACACCGGTCGGTAAGTATAAATCATACCTTAACGTATCCCCTCGCCATGATTACATCTGATAAGTTGAGCTTATGTGGACAACAATACCGATAATTGTTATAGGATGCTTATCTTAATGTTAACTAATTGAACAAAGAGAGCGTTTTGGCATGACCGTACACTGATATGATTCTCTTACCCTCGAAACTCACAAAAAGAATGTCTGTAAATATTTATTTTAATGCTTTCAGTTTCTGCATCTTTGTATATATTTATTTACTGCTTTCTGTCTTTACATTTGAAACATTCAAAAAGTCCAAAAAGATTTTAGGTGTGTTTTAATATAAACTTTATAAAAACCAAAAAGATTTTATTTCTATCTTATTTTCGATCGTACGATGTTGGATCTCGAGTCTTCGTTGCCTGAAACCTGAACGAAAACCGAAACGACTGAATCTTCATAAAACGGTCGAAATTTGCAAGTGTTGAAAGTTAAAATCTGAAATTGATAAAATTTGTTAAAACTTTCAAACTGTCGGACGGTGTTTGTTTAAACATTGGTCACACGTGTGTCGTTTGTTTATGTTTACTATATTCCAAGCAGTTGTTCTCATTACGCGTTTAGATTTCTTGCATGTGCAGATTCTAAAGGCAAGGAGAACATGGTCGATGACAAGCTTCGGAATGAAGACACGACGTGAAGGCACTCAAAAGATGAAGATGATCGAGTTGCCGCTGACCATCATCAACACCACAAGGATCTCAATTCATAAAGATCAAGATTTTCACGAGCATAACTCAAGGGGGAGCTTATGTTAAGGGGGAGTTTGTCAACACACTTCCTACATGAAACGGGGAGTTTGTTGATACACTTTCTGCTTTCAAGACGTGAAGACTTTAAAGATCCTCCGACATTGAAGACTTGAAAGGACGTCAAAGACTTGAAGTCACAAAGATCGAGACAAAGCTACAGCCAGACAAAGCTACAGCCAAGGGGGAGTTTGTTGGTGCACTTGTGTCTGTACTTTGTCTGTATTTTGTCCTTATACAAAACAATGTCTTTGTTAGTCCTGTAAGTTTGACCAAGTCAACCATCCTCCTGGTTTGACTTGGCCAAACAGTCAACGCAATGGTTGTAACATGTTTAGGTCGAAGGATGTATCATCGAAGGATAGTTTATATCCTTCGATGAGCTCGAAAGATGACCTTCGAAGGATAGACCACGAAAGATACCATCCTTCGAGGTACATGTTGATCCTTCGATGAGACTCTAGTCGATAGATGATCCTTCGATCAGTCTATCTATCCTTCGATCAGACCTGCTGTGTTCGGGTATAAATACCCATGTAGTGTGTTCACTTCAGAGTTAGACACAAAGAGAGACAAAAAGATAGACACTAGAGAGAAGTGAGAGCATTCTGTTCAGAACACATACACACACTGAGAGAGTTTGCAAAACTGATTTGTAAACATTGCATTGTAACCGAACCTTTCATACGCATTAATACAAGTGGTGTTAATCGTTGAAGATTGTGTGTTGTGTTTATGCTTGTTCTTTCTCGGTTTGCATGCTAGCTTGGATTCCGCACTCGCTAGTGTGTTAGATATAACAAGGAATAGGTTAAACCTCAACCTCCGAGGGACCTACAGTGTTCGGTTCCTCATCGAGCTTGATCTTCATCCGGGCACTCTTGACATTCACCTATGATCAAAACCAACTTAAAAGTTAGTTTTGATAGTTAAATAACAAGTTTAAACAAGTTATGTGGGTCAAACAAACAAAATTAAACAGTTTTCGGATTCAGGGGGGCTAGACGCCCCACCTAGCCCCTTTTTTGACAGCAAGTTCCTCAATTGCTGCTGCAAAATTTCCAGCCAACCCAAGTTTCACGAAAACGGACATAACTCATTCGTTATTGATCCGTTTTACACAATTCTTTTTCCTACGCGTCCGTAATTTAATTCTCCATCACATGGAGTTAAAATCCGCCATTTGAATTTATAAAATTTTAGATTCAAGCTCTCGGCTTGAAATCAATTATTACTCTTTTGACCCGTTCATGCTTTTACCAAACTAACTTGTTATTTTCCTTCAAAATATCATGGTCATCAAGTTATAACCGTTTACTAATTTTCAAAATTCAACTTTACGGGTTCCTTAAGAAGTTTTAACCCGTTATGCATATATACTCGTTTTGACCCGTTACGAGTATTTTAAATTTTTAGACTTAAATCATGCTTCTATTGGTTTACATCCTATAACCATTTTTATACGAATTCCAAGGACTCAATTTTAACAAGACGCTTATTTCAAAACAACTCTTTAAAGGTTGTTTACCCTATTTACCCTTCAAGGGCTTTTTGGTCAATTTTAGCTATAATTCTAAACATGCGTACCTGGCTCGGGTCATAAGATTGACCCGTTTAAATACCTTTCGCTATTAATATTTAGTTAACAGCAATGCTAACCATGTGTTAATTCCTGTGATCACAAAACTCAACAAGCAATCATCAAATATTATTGACAAATGGCGTTAATGTTAATGCACTTTAGGTGATAAGTGCATGCCTCCCATTTTGTAGGGTCTTTATTGTACATATAGTGAAATTTAGTCCTAGTTTTATCCTTTGACATTTTGTCCAAGTTTTAGCCTTGCCTTTTGTCTGAGTTTTGTTTAGGACAAAAGGTCTGAGCTTTGTGTAGTTTGTTTGTCAGGGCTTTGCCTTGTATTTATACCTTTATGTGGAATAGACAAGGCAGCGATTCTGTGTGATATTCTGTGCACCTTTCTAACCCTAATCATTGTGTGTGTTTTGTCTGGCGGCTACCGTGTGTGTGACGTCATTCATCTTCCTCATCAAGAATACTCAGTTTATTCTTGATTTCTCTCACAAATCTTTGCATTCTAGTGTTTCATCTACAGTGGTTGATCATCAGGTGGATTCCGCACACCTGTTGGTTGCATTAGCTGAGTGAGATCTTGGATTAGGAGGCCTTACAAGTGGTATCAGAGCAGTGTGCTCATACTACTGTAGGTGTTTCTTAGTTTGAAGGTTTTTGTGAGAAAAGTTCAAACTTTGATAGGGTTTAGTGAGTGTTTAGTGAGTTTTTGTGTTTTATTCATGATTCTTCATTCATCTCTAGTGATTTGGTGATGGATTTTGAGTAGTTTGGTGATTTTTAGTGTTGATATTCATCTGGGTTTTACAGAGGTTTTTTGGTTTTTGTTCATACTGTGTTGAAGGGTGAAAAAGATTCCTAGTTTGATCTTTGGAAGCATTGTCCGTGGTTTAAAATTGGTGTTTGTGTTTCCGGGGTATTGTTGAACCAGTGTGAAGTCACATTGGGGAGATAGTCCGGAGATTGGTTACTGGATCTGAGTTTTGAGAAACTCTTGATTGTTCTGAGTTTCACATTTCCGAGGTTAAGTCAGGTCCGAGGTTAAGTCAGGTCCGAGTTCATGTCAGGTCCGAGTTTCTTAATTGAAGTGTTTGGTCCGAGTTTTTTGTTCTATTTTGAAGTTTGTGGGTCTGAGTTTAAGTCAGGTCCGAGTTTCAGTTTTTTTCTTTTGATCAGAGTTTTAAGAAAGTCTTGTGTCTGAGTTTTAATTGGTCCATCTAAGTCCAAATTTTAAACATAGAGTCTGAGTTTTTAATTAGTCTGAGTTTTGTCTACCATAGAGTCTGAGTTTTTAATTAGTCTGAGTTTTGTCTACTATAACATAGTCTGAGTTTTATAATTTAATTGAGTCAGAGTTTTATTTTGTGTGTCTAAGGTTCTTAAAGTTTGAAGGTCTGAGGTTAAGAAACACTTCTTTGAGTCCGAGTTTAAGTTCACCTCATTGAGTCCGAGTTTGAGTTTAAGAACTATTAGGTCCGAATTTTTTAAACCTTTATATAGTCCGAGTTTTCTAATTTGTAAGACATTCTGAGTTTTATCTTCGATTGTTGTTGAGTTTAGTTTAAGGTGTCCTAGTTTTAATTGTCCTAGTTTATATTTCATCTGATCCGAGTTTTAGATTCTTTATATAATCCGAGTTTTGTGTAAATCTCTTTTGGTCCGAGCTTCTTGCAATTTTTCCGAGTTTGTTTAAAGTCCAACCTTTGTCCGAGGTTTGTAATTAAAGCTTTAGTCCGAGTTTTAAGTCAGATTTAGTCCGAGTCTTAGACAATCTTCTGTCCGAGTTTTAGGTTATTATCTTAATCCGAGTTTCAAAATCATATTAAGTCCGAGTTTGTTGGTGTCTCGTTGTGTTTTCAATTGAGTCTGAGTCTTTAAATCCAGGACTTGATCAGTAGGTCCGAGGTTTATGTCTTATTTCAGGTGGTGATATGGGTTTTACACTCTGATTAAAATCTCAGACATTTCACTCCGTGTTTTCTCTCCGAGTTTGGACTTAGAAAACCTTCCCAGTGACACAGTTCTTACTTGGAAACCTACTGTTGTTTTCTGTTAAACTCACTGTTTCTTTCACAACTACCTAGAAATGGCAAACAACAATCTGACTGCAATGGTGCAAAACCTCAAGCACAATGCTGAGGTAGGGAGTAACGACAAACCTCCTTTGTTGATAAACGAGCTTGATTTTCCTGAGTGGAAGGAGCGTTTCGAAAGATATGTATGAGCAAAAGACATCAAAATCTGGTTGTGTATCGTTAAAGGATGTGGAGCTACTCCAGTACGTACGTTGACGATTGATACGTATTTGGCACTTACTGACGACCAGAAGAAATTTTACGATTGTGAAGAGAAAGCTATGTCAATGATTACGATGGCTATGTGTAACACCCCTAAAACGGGGTTGGAAATCAAACCACGTTAATACTACAGGACGGGTAAAATACAGTAGTGGTAAAACTTACCCGGTAAACTTTAGGAAGTAAATAAATAAATTTAATATTTATTTAAAAGGATGAGAAATACTTTGAGAAAAGCAAAGTATATAAAAGGCCCGAGATTTAACGGGACTTAGAATAAAACGTTTTTTTTAACTCACGGAACCCACTAAGTTAACTAGGTAAAATAAACCTAGTTACTAATGGGTAATTAAACAATAAACTATGAGTTATAGTTTCACTTATGAATCTCTAAACTTGAGGGACTAAACATGGGCAACTAGAAAAGTGTTTTATTAAAACATTTATATAAAAAAAAGAGAAATCAAAACACACATATGTGTGTACGTACGCGACCAGAGAAGCTCCATGGGAGCTCAAACCCTAACTTCAGCAAATCAACAAAATTGAAGGTCCAAATCTGATCAAAAACAAGAATCGAGCATAGATTATTGATCCTCATCACAAGAGGATTACAAGGTATGTAAAATTTCATGAAAACTCTCAACTTGAAATTCTCATGAATTTAGGGTATTCGAAATTTGTTGATGCATGCTTGTTATATGGATGAAATAGGAACCTTGTAGTGTTTAGGAGTAAACCCTAGACAAGATATGTTGAAATCGTGTCAAATTTTAGTAAAAAAATCCATGAACACCATTGAAGGTGATTGTTGTTAGGGTTTTTGATTGCTAAAATGGTGTTATGATGTCAAGAACTTGCTTAAAGTGAAAGCTGAATTCAAACGACTCTTGATCAGAATTTACAGCCGACTTGTATCGGCTGTAACCTGGACAAAACGTGATAAAAACATGTGTTTCTTGAGTCTAAAATGTAATTCCAGGAAATATCTTTAAAACCCCACTGGAATCGCATTTTTTCGACGAGAATTGAGCGTTTTATGAATTTTTCCGTATCAAAGGTTCAAGCTGCGTTTTCTGGCAGAATTTGCAGCCCATTACGAATGTCATAACTCAATTTAGGAATTGAGTTATGGTCTCAAATTCTTACTGTAGAAAGTTTTAAGTGATTAAAAGAATCGCCAATTGGAATTTCGTCAATCGGATAAACGAGGAATTTTAAATGAATTTTTCCGTAAGCTGCAGTCAGAAGTGACGAATCTGATTGCAGCTTAGTAAATGAATTTTTATGAATTTTTGGTAAAGAGTTAGATCTTGAAATTTTAACACAAGGCCTAACCCTCTGAGATGTACGCCATATAAAAAAATCATAATTTTTGAAGACATGTAAACAGGTTAAACAAGTCACCAAAAACAGCTCATTTTCAGTGATATGAAATGCCTAAATGAAATCGCGGCCTACTAGTTAGTATGTGAAATTTGATTTCGTTAAGAGTTCGGATGAAATATGCCTAAGTGAGTTCATTGAACCAAATGTGCATTTGAATATGTTGATAAGTCAATTGACTTTTAAAAAGTCAAACTGACCAATGATTAGATCGAATGATAATTTTGATATGGACGAATGATAAATTCGACATAAAACCCGTAGGATGGAATAGTCGTAAATGATTATGACTAAACTAATCGTCTTACGAATTATGATGATAGTTTGACGCTTGACAAGCTAGGTGGAGGCTTGGAAAGGAAGCGGGTCAAACGAAGCAAATAAGAAGTAAAAGCATGTTTCGGATGCAAGGTAAGTAAAACTTACACCTACTTGTAGTATACGTGTTTATTTTATAGGCGATAAATACAACAAAGGATTTGGTTCGAATTATGAGTTCCAACATGAAACGAATTGGGTTGGAACGAATAGAAACATATTAAACCATGATTAATGGTGAAAAAGGCAAAATGGTAAACTAGTCATGAATTGGTTAATAGTTTAAGAGTTTTCTTAAAGTTACCTTATAGCGTAACTAGCAATGGAAAATGGGTAAAAATGGAAATTTAGTCAAGTATTGACTAAAGTAAAATAAGTTTCAAAGGACACCCATAGCATAAGCCGAATGGGTAAAAAAAAAAATATAGGAAATTGACTTTAGAAAGAAAGGGATCTAGTGAGAAAATCCGAAATGGTTCGGATGTGTGATTTGTAAATAAAAACCATGTTTTCGTTACATATGAAAATGTTGTGTTATATATAGATCGAACGGGTCAAATGGTGGGAATAACGTCATTTGACAAAATCAACTAATGTGGTGGTCAAGTCATGTGTTACAGGAGCGAATAGTAATTTGGATAATTGCGTCGCCATAGAATATCGGTAATAAAAGCAAGGTGTTGAAACGGGTCACTAGGTTGACTCGAGCCAGGTACGTATAAATACGATTGTGGTTAAACATACATTTTTTTGGGTCAAATTGTAGCAAATGCCCTTCGTCGTAAATGAGGGGCTAAAGTTGACTAAAATGCCCTTGTTGGGTAAACCGGGCAAACGACCTTTAAAGGTTGTTGGAAATAAGTGTTTTGGTAGATTAAATCCTTAAGATAAGTATAAAAGGGATGTATGGGACCTTAGTGCATAAATACCCTTAACGGGTCAAAATAAGCATACAAACGAAAACGGGTTTAATTTGTGTAATAAACCGGGGATTATAATCTAGTATGGTAAATAACATTAAGTTGAAGAAGTATATGAGATATAAAGGTCAAATACACAAGTTTGATGATGAAATCACGAACGGGTCAAAAGTTGGCAAAAAGGGTAATAAGCCAAAGACTTAAAAGTCTGAAATTTTGTTAAACCGGATGTTAGATTTTAACTCCATATGATGGAGAATCAAATTACAAACACGTAGGAAGAAACAGTAGGTTAAACGGACGAGCGGATTGAAAGATACGAAAGTTTTCGTGTCGAAAACGGCAAAAAGGAAAGGAATGATGCAGTGGCCACCGTAACTTACGGTGCCACCGTAAGTTACGGTGGACATGATTTGGTTACGGTAAACACCTACTGTTGTACGGTTGAATAATTGAAACACAGAGGCCACCGTAACTTACGGTGACACCGTAAGTTACGGTGGAGGTCAGAAATAAGTTTTTGTTTTGGGTTTAAGATATCCATGTTGGATTTTCCTAATTTCCCCGTTGTATTAGTTTAATTAATTATCAAAACTGACATTTAAGTTGGTTTTGATCACAGGTGAATGTCGAGAGTCCCGGATAAAGATCGAGCATCGAGCAAGAACCGAACACACATTAAACAAAGCTTCCGCAACATTGTTTTGTCGTTATTCTAAACGGCGAATTAAATCACATTATGTATATCACTTAATTTGTAAAAGTTTTTAACAAACTCGTATTTCCGATGTATATATAATCATTAATTACATGATTATTTTCGCAAAATATACGTTAAACCTTGATTTATAAGAACAGGTGTTACACTATGACACAATCTATACTTCACACTTTCCGTAAGAGAAGTAGCTCGAAGGAGTTGTGGGATAGCATGATCGAGCGCTATGAAGGAAATGCAATATACAAGAAACGATGACTCGAATGTTTGAAGACTCAATTCGTTGTGTTTAAAGCTTTAAGAAATGAATCATTTGATGATACAGTGAACCGGTTTTATCATTTGTTGAGCGAACTTGATAGAAGTCAAGAAGGTATCTACACTGAATTTGAGAAGGTTGAGAAGTTTCTGAATTGCCTTTCCAAAGAATGGAATATATACACCGCTTTGATTAGAGAAGGTGTTCTCTACGAGGAGCTCTCATTGGAAGAAGTTATACAAAAACTGAAGGGTTATGCTTGGAATATGGAAGATCAAGCATCTGATTTCGAGAAGATCCAAGATCCTCAGTTATATAAAGCTTCAAAACCGACGGATAAGGGTAGTAATGGAGTAAACGGTGTTGCCCTATATTCAGAGAATGAAGTTCCTACAAGTGAACACGCCTTTATGAGCAACAATGTCAGTTCAAGTGGACCAACAAATTCCAATCAAGGAATGTACTCTTCTAGTGGAGCTCAGAAATCTCAAGCGACAAGCTTGAACATTCCAAAGGTAGATGCAAGCTGTTTAAAGTTGATTGAAGAAAACATGAGCCTTTTGGCGTCCTTCATGACTGCTTACGAGAACTTCTGTCTTGGAAAGCTCGTTGAACCGTCAAGTCTCGATGAGGACTTTGACCAGATAGACCAAGACGGAATGGAAGAACTTGATCTACAACTCAATATGGCACTCTTAGTCCGTAGAGCGAAGAAATTTCTGTTGAGAACGGGTAGGAAGTTTATAGGAGGTCAGACAAAGACTCGAATGGGAGTCGACATGTCAAAGGTGAAATGTCACAACTGCGGCATCTACGGGCATTTCGCACGTGATTGTCGGAAGCCGAAGATGGAAAGATCGAACAGAGAAAACTACTCTCAAGGAAACAACTCAAGACCTCACAACAATTCAGCAACTACTTCCAACTCAAGTGCTCGTCCAAGTGGTTCTGAAAATCTTACACCTTCAACAAACAATGCTATGGTGGCTCAATCTTTACAAAAAGTGACTGAGCCTTACGACTGGGGTTGTGCATTGGAAGACATTTCAGGAGCTATTGTGTCACAAGCCTTTATAGCTGAAATTGTCAATGAAGAAGTGTGTGAAGAGATTGTCGAAGAGACTAGCATTGAGGAACTTGCGGTTGTAGCTGAAGAAGTGTGTGAAGAGATTGTCGAAGAGACTAGCATTGAGGAACTTGCGGTTGTAGCTGAGGTTCTTGGGGAAGAGTTGGATTCGGGCAATGTTGTTGAGAATGAAGATAACTCGAATGAAGAGTCTGTTGAGAAGTCTAACAAAACAGAAGATGATGAAAAAGGAGAATGCTTTGAGTTCAACATCTCCACAGCTGAAATGCAGCAATTTGCGGATGCAGAAGCTAAAAGGTTGGAAGAAAACTCCGGAGAAAACGAAGCGTGTGCATTCATGGCTGGCATTGAGGTAAAATCATCTTCTGTAGATAAGCGATGTGCTAGATGTGTTGAGTTTGTCACCAAGATCGATAGATATGCACTTCATAACACAAACTTAATTGCAGATTTAGAAAAATCCATAGAACTCATTGCTGTTTTGTCTAATTCGGATAAAGAACACCGAATTAAGATAAAAGCGCTGAAAAATGATATCTCTGAATTTGAGAGACTTGTGGCTCAGGGAACTGTTAAAAATCAGGAATTAAGATCTGAACTTGAAATGAACCAAAATTGTGTTTTGGAAAAGAACAAAATCATTTTGGAAAAAGATAATCTGATTTTAGATCTGCAACGAAAAATTGAAAAGTTCGGGGATTCATCTGAAGTGATGAATTTCTGTATTAACAGCCAACCTCTCAGAGAATCTGAGGAAGAAATGTTCGGCATCGGTTATAAGAAAGTGCCTCCTCCGGTAAACCATAATTATACATCGATGCCAAGCATTGATCCTGAATTGGCAAATTTTGTGCCAAAGACCCCTCTGACGGTTGAACTGCAAAGTGAGTCAGAATCTGAGCCTGATGAGGCTTCTGACTCAGAACAGTCGAAGGTGAGTGAAGTTACTAAGAAAAATGAGCTAACTTTTGATAACATTGAGAATTTGATAAGCAATAAAATTTTGGAAATTTTTAATCAAGTTCAAAATGCGAAGTCAAAACCAAAGTCACGTGGGAAACCCAAAAAGAATTTGAAAAATATCCCTAAAACTGAGTTTGTTAAAGGGGAAGATTTTATCAAAGAAGAAGAGAAAATCGAAACAGGTTCAAACTCTCAGTTTGTCAACCAAATTTTGAAAAATCCCACTAACACCTCATCATCTTTGACCAGTCATGAGGAACGTCCAAAGAATGCTGCGAAAGTTCGCAAATGTTATAAGTGTCATGGGAAAGGACACTTAGCAGCAGATTGTCCAGATGACAAGGGTAAATCACTTGTTGATCCTGATCAGAAGAAACCTTTTGTTGAAAAACCACAAAATGAAACAGTTAATGTTGAAAAGAAAAACGGTAAAAATCAGAAGGTTAAGAAAAACAAACTGATAAGAATTTACAGCCGACTTGTATTGGCTGTAATGTGGACAAAACGTGACAAGAACATGTGTTTCTTGAGTCTAAAATGTAATTCCAGGAAATATCTTTAAAACCCCACTGGAATTGCATTTTTCGACGAAAATTGAGCGTTTTATGAATTTTTCCGTATCGAAGGTTCAAGCTGCGTTTTCTGGCAGAATTTACAACCCATTACGAATGTCATAACTCAATTTAGGAATTTAGTTATGATCTCAAAGTTTTACTCTAGATAACTTTAAGTGATTACAAAATCTCCAATTGGAATTTCGTCAATCGGATAAACGAGGAATTTTAAATGAATTTTTTCGTAAGCTATAGTCAGAAGTGATGAATCTGATTGCAGCTTAGTAAATGAATTTTTATGAATTTTTGGTAAAGAGTTAGATCTTGAAATTTTAACACAAGGCCTAACCCTCCGAGAGGTACGCCACATAAAAAAAATCAAAATTTTTGAAGACTTGTAAACAGGTTGAACAGGTCACCAAAAACAGCCTATTTTCAGTGATATGAACTTGCCTAATTGATGTTAAACTTGGCTTCATTGGGTATCCATAGGAACGCCTAATAACATGATAAAAAAGGGAGGGGGGTTTCATTTATAGATGAAAACCCTTAGATGTTGTCTAATGAATAATGTGTCTTTGATAATAGATGGGTTTGCCTAAGTGAGTTACTGAACGCAAATTTGCATTTTGTATGATTAAGGGTAAATGACTTTTATAAGTCATATCAACCAATGATGAAGTCGAATAGTAGATTCGACATAGAATTCATAAGATGGAATAGTCGTATGTGATAATGACTAATCTAACCGTCTTACGAATTATGATTATAGTTTGATGCTTGACAAGCTAGGTGGAGGCTTGGAAAGGAAGCGGGTCAAACGAATCAAGTGTGAAGGAAAAGCGTGTTTCGGATGCAAGGTAAGTAAGCTTACGCCCCTTTATATTATTTACGAAATACTTATTTCAAGTATTGTATATGAACTTTGTTAAGTAATTGAAATATGATGTTCCGACACGAAATAATGCGAGTCGAAACAAGGGAGAAATGGTAAGAAATAGTTTTTAAGTAAAAAGAGTTCAAGGAGAAAACCGGAATGGGTAAAAAGGGCGAGATGGTAACTAGATATCCTCTCATAATAACAATTGGTCATTTCGACTAAACGGGTCAAATGGTGTGTTAATAGCATTTGACAACAATAACTGATGACCGTTTGTTTAGTTTTGCGATCACAAGAATTAATTTATGGCTTGCGTTGCTTTAAACTAGCAAGTTTAAAAGCAAAAGGTATTTAAACGGGTTAATTCTATAACCCGAGCCAGGTACGCTTAACTGAATTTATAGTTAAAAGTGTAATTTTTGGTCAAATAGATAGTGACGGTCCCTCGCCGTAAAATGGACATAAATTTGACCAAAAAGCCCTTGAGGGGTAAGTCGGGCAAACGACCCTTAGAGGTTGTTTAGGAACTTGTATTATGATTATGTAGTCCTTAGATATTTATAAAAAAATTAAAATTATAGGTAATGACATTCGTGTGTCGAATGTCTAAAATCGGATTTATGCGCATAGCTTGCGTACTAATAGCAAAATTCATAAGAATTATAAACCCGAGCTAGAGATCTTGAGTTAAAAACATTGATGTATGTATTTGGTTGTTTAAGAAACAAGTTGGTGGTTTTAAATACAAACGGGTCAAAATGTTGATTTTGAATAATAAGCCGAATGCTTAAAAATTTGAAATTTTATTAGTTTGAATGTTGAATTATAACACTATATGATGGAGAATCGAATTACGGTCACGTGGGAAAAAGAATCAAGCGAACGAACATGTAGAACTAAATTTATGAAATTTTAAAGTTAGAATTTGGTTAAAACTCGGAGCTGGGCATTTGCCGCTCAAACAAACAAACCTGCTGTGAAAAATAGGCCGTCGCGCTACGCGACGGCAAATTAATAAAATGGTCGCGCGACGCGACACGTGTCTCGGGCGGCCCGATCTATATTTCAGAAATTTTCTTTTATTTCCATTGTTGGGCCGTAGGACTTGATTATACGTATTTAAAAGTTGTCAAAACTAACAGTTTATGTGGTTTTGACATTAGGTGAATGCTCACAAGATTTTCGGATGAAGATCAAGCGTCTTTCAAGAACCGAACACACCGAACAAGCTTCCGCATTGATTTATTTTGTTTAAATTAATATGTAAATAATAAGAATTGCATTTGAATGTTTAAACTAGTTAGAATGATAACTCAAATATTTTGATCATGTATGATTGTAAACAAAACAAAGTTTTTGTAAGCTCGCATTATTGTAATAAATGCGAGTTAAATATTATAAATTATGTTATCTTTAAGATGGGTCTTACAGTAGTGATTCATCCGATAGTGGCATATGTTTTTTCCAAAAATTGATCGACGAAGCCGAACTACAAGACACGGGCACATCTAGTAAGAAAAGTTATGTTCGTCGTTGTCGTGAGAGTGGGCACGAAATCCTTATGGTAGATGATAAACTGAAGTTTATAGTTAGTAGTGTTAAGATAATAAACAATAAAAGAATATCTAGTCATAATACATACATACATACATACATACATACATACATACATACATACATACATACATACATACATATATATATATATATGGGAAAGTTCATTAGGGAACACTAAAAAAGTGGGGAACAGCGGCAAACCGACTCAAACGAACTCCGAATGGACTCATTCCAGCGTCGTTGGAACCGACTCGTCGAACCCTAACTAAGATCTCTTAACCCTAAATCCTAACTCCTAAACTCTAAACCCTAAAGCTAAAAAATAAGGCCAAAACCTAAGCTAAACTGTAAAATCTAAACTATAAACCCTAAAAGCTAAACCTTAAAGGCTAAACCCTAAAAGCCAAACCCTAATATATTTAGGGTTTAGGGGTTATGATTTAGGGCTTAGGGTTAAGAGATCCTAATTAGGGTTCCACGAGCCGGTTACAACGTCGCTGGAATGAGTCTAATCGGAGTTCGTTTGAGTCGGTTCCCCACTATTCCCCACTTTTTTAGTGTTCCCCAATAAACCTCACTATATATATATATATATATAGGCTAAAGATAAATAGGAAACCACCTTTTATTGAGAAAACCCGGGAAACTCTAAGCTCCCGACATTTTTTTTTTGAAAAAATTACCACACCTAATATACATGTTTTTAAGAGTTTTGGGCAAAAAAAATCGAAAAAGCACCGAAGGATTATTTAAAAAAAAATAAACAAAATTCAGCAACTTTGTTGTGTAACACGTGTTAGGCAAAAAATGCTGAAACTTGTTTATTTTTTTTTTAAAATCCCTTTGGCGCTTTTTTGTTTTTTTTGGCCCAAAACTCTTAAAAACATGTATATTACATATGTTATTTTTTTCAAAAAAAAAAAGTCGGGAGCTTTGAGTTTCCCGGGTTTTCTCAATAAAAGTGGTTTTCTATATATCCTTACCCTATATATATATATATATATATATATATATATATATATATATATATATATATATATATATAGGGGAAGGATGTATAGAAAACTTATTTGTGCTAAGAAAACCTAGGAAACCCAATCTATAACCTTTGATCAAGATCATCCAATGGCTCATAAATTTTGAAGCCTTTTTGAATTAAATTAAATAGAATGATGAGGTCAACAAAAGTACTTGAAGGGCATATAGGTAAAATCAACTATAATATTAATACATTATATATATTATATTAATAGTGATTTGACATGCATGAAAGGAGATGAAAGGAGGCACACGAATATCAATGAGAATAATCAAAACCCCAACCTCATTTCAAACATTTCAAAAGTCTCAACCAGAATTCATATCTTTCTCTCTAAAAAACATTCGATCTTCCCAAAACCCACCGGAGAAGAAAAGGGGCACCGGAGAATATAATATGACCGGAGAAGAAAGTCTCGCCGGAGAAGAATAAAAAGGTGCTACGGTGAATCGCAAAACTAAATAAAAACAAGGTGCGAGGGTGAATCGAAATCACTAGATATGAGATCAACATTTCAGTTGTTACCGTCCGGTAAAAGTCGCCGGAAATGGAAGAAAGCAAGAACCAAGTGCAGAAGCAAGTAAGTTTCATTCGGTTTTTTATGAGTAGGTGTTTTGATCGGTGATGACTTTTGTTTTTTTTTTCTGATCGGTAGGTGTTTTGATGGAATAAATGTTGGGTTTTCTGTTTTTTTTCGATCGATCAGTGTTTTGGTCCGATCGGTGTGTGATTTGATCAGTGGTGATTTTTGTTTTGAATGAGACTAGAAAGTGTTAATGTTGGTTTTTATGTTTTTTTTTCCAATCGGTAGGTGTTTTTTGGTAGAAACTGTCTCGGGTTAATGTTGGTTTTAATGTTGGTTGAATGAGACTAGGAAGTGTTAGTTATTTTGAGTAGAAACTGTCTCGGGTTATTTATTTATTTATTTTTGGATTGCCAACTTGCCAACTGCATGTTAAAACTATTGATTTGTAACAATAGTTTGGTGGTTCGGCCGTGTATGGGATTGATTTGTAACAATAATTTGGTGGTTCGGCCGTGTATGGGTAGGTTAAAGTTACGTGGCGGGAACAGCGGCGAGTTCAAGAGGTAGGTGTTTTATCGAAATTAGGTAACATGTGTTAAACCTACCTTGTTTTTATCGAAAACAAATTAGGTAAACCTGTCTTATTTAGGTTCGATGTGTTAAACATTTGTAAACATATTATCGTAACATGTGTTAAACCCGTCTTATTTTTATCAAATTAGGTAACATGTGTTAAACCTGTCTTATATTTTTATCAAAAACATATTAGGTAACATGTGTTAGACCTGCCTTGTTTTTTTAAAACAAATTAGGTAAACCTCTGCTATTAGGGTACAAGTCTAAGGGCTCAAAAGCATATAAATATATTAGCGTAACATGTGTTAAACCTGTCTGATATTAGGGTACAAGTCAACGGACTCAAAAGCATATAAACATATTAGCATAACATGTGTTAAACCTTCTTATTAAGGTACCATGTGTTAAACCTCCCTGATTAGGTAAACATATTAGTGTAACATGTGTTAAACCTGTCTCATTTTTATCAAATGATGTAACATGTGTTAAACCTGTCTTATTACTATGTGTTAAACCTCTCCTATTAGGTAAACATGTTAGTGTAACATGTGTTACACCTGTCTTATTTTTATCAAATTATGTAACATGTGTTAAACCTGTATTATTTTTATCAGAATAGTTAACATGTGTTAAGCTCTCATATTTTTTCCAAGTTATCTAACAAGTGTTAAACTTGTCTTATTTTTATAAAAATAGGTAACATATGTTAAACCTGACTTTATTTTATCAAAAACATATTAGGTAACCTGTTTTATTTTTATGAAATTAAGTAACATGTGTTAAACCTGTTTTATTTGCAGCAACAAAGAGAGTAACAAGATCGCAAACTGGTAAGATACCGAAAAAGCGAAAGAAAGTAGACGAAGAAACGGACGATGAATGGGATGAAGAAAGAGAAGAAGCTGAAGGGGAGGTCGTGTGTTGGTTGAGGAAAAAGTCGAAGCGTGATAATTGGCCAGGGATTAGAACGAGATCATCACCAATCCAGCTGGCCCGATGCATTAACGTGCTGTCGTTCGAACAAAGAATGGCAGTAAAAGAAATGGGATTTGGTTTTTGTAACTATCGTAGTCACCACGAATTTTGTTTATTTTAAATTATGGCCATAACCCAAAATACAATATGACCATTCTGGTCTTCTCTGTAATATGTTGTAACTATCGTAGTCACGACGAATTTTGTTTATTTTAAACAGTTATGGTGGGAAATGTATTTGGTTACCACTTATTAGTTAACATGTGTTATTAGTTAACATGTTTTATTCATTACCAATTGTAAGAAAAGTGGTAGACGAGCATTGGGTGGTGAACATACTGTTTCAATTGTAACCTGTGATACTCATTAACAAGTGTAACGTGTGTTACACAGGATGAAGTAGAAAACAAGGTACATACCTTTACTGTTACTTGAAAACAATAAGCAATTTTAACGTGTGTTATACATCTTACGTAAGTATATGCAGTACATGGTGGAACATGTAATGTAACATGTGTTACATACGCTGTAGTGAATAAAAAACAAGGCACATATATAGTGAATGACATACGTATAGATGTAACACGAGTATATGCACCACAAAGGCATACGCATGTTACATGTGTGTATGAAACACACTTGGTATATATAAAACACTTAGTATATGTAACGTGTATACATCCAAACATGCTAGTACATGTGATTTGTAACACACGTTACAAAAGTATATGCAACATATGGGCATCATTGTCATCTAATATGATCGAAGTAATCGCATAAAAGCAGTGTGTAACACAAGTAATACATGATGGTTTGATTGGTTACCAAATTGGTTACATGGGTGCACCCTTTTAAAAAAACAAAAATAGGTCGTTAAACATAAAAAGTGGTAAAGGTAACATATAAAAGTGGTACCATACACAATAATATACACATCTAGTAACACAAGTTAAGGGCAACCATGCCATTGTCAAATTACAGCCAAAATACATGTTGAAACACGAGCGGGATATTGTTTATGTTTCACATGAAACGTACATACGTTAAACTAAGTAACGAAGAACACACCGAGCTTCACCAATCAACTTCCAAAAAGTAGCTTACCTAAACAAAAACAACCATTGGAAAATGCATGTTACACACGTAACACATGTTACAACTATCTATTGTTTTGAAATAACAATGAAAAAAGATATATTTACTATTACTTCAAGACAATAAGCAATTGTAACATGCGTTACACATCTTAGGAAAGATTGTAATATAAGAGCTACATGTGTAACACATGTTACAACTGCCTATTGTTTTGAAGTAACAATGAAGGAATCTTTTTTCACAACATTATGCAAGTACATGTAAGAATGCCTATTGCTACTTCAAAACAATAGATAATTCTAACATCTTTAACAAGTCTTAGAAGGCCCACATGTAAAGGTGTAAGAAATGTAAAAAATGCAGATCTGTAACACATGTAACACATGTTACAAATGCTTATTGTTTTGAAGTAACTGTAAAGATATTTTTTTTTCACAACCATTTATCTTAATAGTTAGATGTGTAACACATGTAATACGCCTAATGTTTGTTAGGAGACATTGTAAGACAAGAGCTACATGTGTAACACATGTTACAACTGCCTAATGTTTTGAAATAAGAATAAAGGAATCTTTTAAAAATGCCTATTGTTACTTCAAAACAATGGACAATTTTAACATGTGTAACACATCTTAGAGGGTGGGCGATTAGCACAAAATCATGTTACATATCGGGGGTAACACATGTGACAAGTGTCAGAACTCAAAATAAAATGCATATTCTTATTCGAACCCTTAACATTATCCAGATACATGTCACAATGCATGTTGTTATTTGAAAAAGATAGACAATTTTAAGATGTGTAACACATGTTACAACTATCTATTGTTTTGAAGTAACAATAAAAAAAGATATCTTTACTGTTACTTCAAAACAATAAGCAATTGTAGCATGTGTTACACATATTAGGAAAGATTGTAATATACGAGCTATATGTGTAACACATGTTACAACTGCCTATTCTTATTTGGAAAACCTTGTCATAAGGGCTACATTTTGTAACACATGTTACATGTGTAATGTGTACGTGTTACGTTGATCAATGCATATGAGACTTGTAAACAATGCATGTTTTTTTTTTAAAATACAAACGTAAAAGTTATTTTTATTGCTGTGCTAACACTTTTATTGGAGTGCTAACATAGGTTACAATGTTACGAATGAATTTTTTTCAAAAATATTTATGGTTTCATGCTGACAAAAAGGTTAAAGATAACCTTCATGAACATCAGGTCCGGTTAGCGGGAATTTCCCTCTGTCGTTAGCTCGTGCGCATAGCGGTGATTCCTCGTCATACTCATCACTCCACATATCTGAAAATCGAGTTTGCACAGGTAATTAGAAAAACAAGAATAAGGTTTTTTTTTTTAGAAAAAAAAGCTTTTAAATCTAAATGTTAAAACCTTCTTCATTTGGTGAAAACATCTGAAAGTGAGACTGTTGAAGTTCTACCTCTGGCTGCATGTTCTCATCTCTAATATGTCCAACACCTGATTATACAATAAATCATAAACTTGTGTAGTAATGGGTTTCAAACACCAACAAAACAAAAAGAAAATACAAATTGGTTGCTTGGGTGTGCAAGATATTAAAAAATGTGAAAAAACTTCAAATAAGTTAAAAAAAGGATCCAAAATAAATCATCTAATCCGCAACACCAACAAACATGTAAGTGGCAGGGTGTTCATGATTGACTCATAAAAAATGAAGAACAAGAACCAAAAGAAGTTGATTACCTAGAAAAGAAGATGAATGACGCCTAAAAAAATAACAGGAACAAAAAAAAATGATTGTCTTCTAAAAAAAAGAGAACAAATTTTTGATTCATTCACATACCTGAAGAACCTGATGCCTGCTGGAAGTAAACCGCCGGTGATTCATCGCCGATGAAGTTGTTCCGGAATACATGGCTTGGAGAATAAGCCTGAAAATCGGCCATGAAAGATGGAAGAAAGCAATGGAGTTAGGGGTTTTGAAGAAAAAGAAATGGAGGATGAAGAAGGAAGAAAGAAATGGAAGTTCTGTATATATTTTTTAGTTTAAAAAGGTGATGAGTTGATGGGTAATAAATCTGACTTGATGGGATGGGGAAGAGGGTGAAGTGATGGTTTGAACAAATGACCAATTTGCCCTTTTAACATGTGTTTTAAAGATATGATGTGGATCAATCTTGTCCACATAATTCAGGTTTCCCAAGTTTTCTAGATTAAATGGGTTTTCCATAGATACTTACATTATATATATATATATATATAGGGGGCCGCTAAAATGAAAACCACCCCCAGTTAAAAGAACCACAAGAACCAATGGATGGATGAGATTAAAAGTAATAAAAACAATATTAAATTCTTTTTGTCTTATTATGTTTTAAATATTTTAATGTCAAAAGGGTAGTTTAGTAAATTTGCTTTGTTTTGTCTTTATTGTATTTATTTCTTTTTTATCTTATTAAATTAATTGTTTATTTTATTAAAATCAGATCTTTTAATTAAAAAAAATTTTAAAATCTGCTTTTTTTTTACAAAAAAAAATAATTATTTTTTAGGATTTTTTTTACAAAAAACATTTTTACGAGCCGTTTTTTACACGTCGCTTTTTCGCACAGTTTTTTACGCGCCGTTTTTACGCCCGGTTTTTTTAAGCGCCGTTTTTTACGCCCCGTTTTTTATGAGCCGTTATTTAAGATTCGTATTTACGTGCCATTTTTTACGCTCCATTTTTTCGCAACGTTTTTACGCCCGGTTTTTTACACGCTGTTTTTTACGCCCGGTGTTACGCGCCGTTTTTTTTAACGCGTCATTTTTTACGCCCCGTTTTAATGCGCCGTTTTTACGCTCCGTATTTATGTGCCGTTTTATCACCGGGTTTTTACGAGCCATTTTTTACGCAAGTTTTTACGAGCTGTTTTTTTTACGCCCCGTTTTTTAACCCCATATGACGTGCCGTTATTTACACACACGTTTTTTAACTTTTTTTTACGGTTTTAAACTTTTTTTTACGAAAACTTTTTTTACGGCTTTAAACTTTTTTTTTACAAAAAACTTTTTTACAATTTTTTTTTACAAAAACTTTTTATAAAAGAACAAAAATTTATACGAAAATATTTTTACGGTTTTAACCTTTTTTAAAGTTTTTTACGTTTTTTTACTAAAACTTTTTTACGGTTTCAAACCTTTTTTTTTAAAACTTTTTTACCAAATTTACACTTTTTTTTATATAAACTATTTTTAAAAAGAGATTTTAAAGAGGATAAAGAGATGATTTGATGGTTTTGATTATAAAGAGACTTTAAAGAGAAGAGAGAGACGATTTGATGGTTTTGATTAAATGACTATATTACCCTTTTGGTTGTCATTATCAGATTGGTGGAGAGTGCTTCTCGCGGTTCTCGCAATTGGAGGTGGTTTTCATTTTAGCGGCCCCTTATATATATATATATATATATATATATATAGGGTGGGGTTCGACTACAAAGTCCATTTTACTACAAAGTGTACAAAGTCATAAAACACCACAATTTCAACAATAAAACACACTCAAAACCCACAAATAACAGAGTGGAGACAAAAAAAAAAACACAATATCCAAACCCTAACAGTCTATAAAAACTTCAAACACAACATCGTAGAACTATCAATATAAACACAACAAGATAATCATTATAAAACACATTAATGTTAGTCATTAGAGAATCAAAGCCTTATGATCTAAAACACAACACAAAACCCACAAATATGGCAATTTAGTAATCTTAATTTTGTCATTTGTCGATTTTGAGTGTTGTTTTATGGTTGACATTATGGTGTTTTATAACTTTTTACACTTTGTAGCCAACTCCCACCATATATATATAGGAAGGGATCCAAAGAAAAGAACACCCTATTTAAGAAACTTGAGAAACATTCTGAACCACCCATTTTCCCTAAGCCAAAAATGCAAAAAAAGTAAAAAAAAAAACGCAATTTTTTTTTTGGAAAAATTAGAGCTTTTTCTATTAGTTTTTTTTTGTTTTTTAGGGATTTATACACATTTGTATATTGTTAATCTTTAAACTATACATATGTGTATATTGCCAATCTTATAACTATACATATGTGTATATTATGAAAAATATAAATCATTAACCTAAGAAGTGTAGGAAACTTGGTTAAACGAATGTTGATTGAGCTCATTACAACGGCATTAGGACCGTCTCATTGAACAATAACCAAAACCCTAAACCCTAAGGCTAAACTCTATGCTAAAACCTAAAACCTAAACCCTAAAGCTAAACCCTAATGCAAACCCTAAAACTAAAGCTAAACCCAAAAGCTAATGCTAAACCCTAAAGATAAACCCTAATGCTAAATACAAAAACTAAACCCTAAAGCTAAACCCTAAATACCAATGCTAAACCTAAAGCTAAACTCTAAAGCTAGACCCTAAATAATAATCCTAAACCCTAAAGCTAAACCCTGAATACTAATACTAAACAGTAAAACTAACCCCTAATACTAAACTATAAATACTAATGCTAAATCCTAAAACTAAAACTAAATTATTCACATCAATCAAAGATTTACAACACTTATTTTTCAATTTTAACCATGTATATACTATGTATAGTTAAAAAATTGACGATATACACATAAGTATAGTTAAAAGATTAGCAATATACACATGTGTATATATCCTTAAAAAAACACCTAATAGAAAAAGCTCTGATTTTTCCAAAAAAATTAAAAAAAAATTGCGTTTTTTTACATTTTTTTTGCATTTTTTTGCTTAGGGAAAATTTGTGGTCCAGAATACTTCTCAAGTTTCTCAATTATATATATATAGGGTCAGGATTTAGAGAAAACGGTGAAAAGTGTGAGAACGGAGAGAACGGTTATGGATCGTCAGATCAAAACAATCTATGGACTAGATGACGCGGTGACGTTTTCGTAAATAACATCGCTTTTATTAGTGTGGCGCGCTTCATTAAGGGTAAAAAAGTCTTTTGACTTCTCTACATAAAACGTCATCTCATGAATAAACGCCATATCATGAATAAAACGCCATTAGATATAAAACGCCAAACTTAATAATAATAAAATCCCGCTTAAAAAAACCGCCAAAAAACATCCTACATATACAACATCTCAGACCTTCCATCAAAAACACACAAAAAACCAAACGCCATATTTAATATATACCATTCGTCTTAGAAACACATCCAACTTATAACGCCAAAACATACAAAAACATTATTGAGGTTTGTTATCAATAAAGTTTAGCTGTATGGGTTGGACAACATTGTTAGACATCTTTCTTAACTTATGATTAACAATGTTGTCCATCTCATACAGCAAAACATTATTGATTTTAGCATGATCAAATTTAGAGGTTTAAGATACTTTTGTTTGGTGGCGATCTTTTTTTAGGTAAAACGCCAAAAAGTTAAAAAATCAAACAACTTTCCTTGGAAATTCAATATTCTTCTACGGGAAAAGTTTCGCCGAATGGATTGTATAACAACCCTCCTGAATATTTTTCTAACACCCTAATATATTTTAAATACCCCTATATGTCTTAAAATACACCCCGTATGTGAAAACCGAGCCCAAAATACGTTATATCATTAAAAAAAATAAAAAAAAATAAAGAAATTGGATTTTAGGCGGGCCGCGTAAAGCTTCACTTAACCCTTACGCGGGCCGCGACAAGGTAAAAGCTGGCGAAACCCTGGGCCGCCACGTGGCCCAACACATGTCGACCCTACCCAGGCTACTATGCGGGCCGCGTAACCCTTGGGTTACACCTTACGCGGGCCGCGAGAAATCCAGAATCAGGTCCTATATAAGAAGGCCTCGGGATTTCATTTTCCGTCGCTCAATTCTTTTCATTCTCAACGAATTCTCACTTAATAGGCATAATCTTCGAGTATAATACCGCCTAATTAGCGAGGTTCTGCTCCGTTGTAAGTATTATAACCCCAGTTTCGTATTAGATACGCTGCCCGATTGATTTAGGGTTCCGTAACAACTGTCGTGGTTCTGCCCGACGTAGTTGTTGGAATACCGTCTCGGGGAGGGTATCGTTAATATAATTAAAGGGTTATTATACTAACATATGTACAATTGTGTAAATTATAGATTAATTCCAAGAAACCCTTACACGAAGTCTAAGATAGCAATGTGAGTTTATCCGCTTTTTGTTAACCTTTCTGTAATGTTTTACAAAACCTTAAATGTTTTACAATGTGATTAAGCGGTGATTGAGTCTTTGTAGTTCTTCAATTACTGCCGGTATGTTGGGGTTTTGTATACAAAATGTGGAATACGTTACCATTGGACGACGTGTTAGCTAATGTGTAATATGACCCATCAGTCAGGATTGACAGTACTGAATGAGTAATTGTGTAGAAATAAACAATGTGATCGCTCTCAATACTGTGTTAATTAATGAAATGTTTCTTGATTGAACTGGGATTCACTCACCAGTATTTCCCACTGACAAATGTTTTTAAAACGCGTTTCAGGTAACATAATGTGACAGCCAATTAGTAAAAAGCCAGCTGGAGAGCACTGACAGCTTGGAAAAATGTGGCTATAAAAGTTATCTAAAAGACGGTGTTTTAAATTCAATAAAATAGGGTTTATCCCTATAAACGTATTGTAATAAAGAAACTTGGGTTTACCCCATGTGATTATTAATATCAAATATGGTGGTTTTACTCTGATAAACATTTCCTAAGTACGATCCTGATGTAATTTCCGCTGCCAAATTAATAACTGATACCACCACAAATGAATGTTTGCGTCCGCCCGTTCCCGGGACAGATAAGGGATCGGGGGTTGCGACAGATTGTTAGCTGAAGGGTGTAACTCAATAAAATTTTGCTGCATGAGATGGACAAATCTTCAAGAAAAAGAGCTGAAGATGAATAAAAATTAAAATGAATCATACGAAAGTCGAAAACAGCCAATGAAGATGCTTCAAAAGAAGAAAGAGACTGCTGACAGTGAAGATTTGGATGGCCAATTGTTTATATTTTTTTTCTAATTTTCTTTTTCAGTTGATTGTTATATAAATAACAACGCCATTTATAATAAAAACGCCAAACAGCCAAATGCTTGTCAAAACGCCATCATGCCATAAAACGCCCCAAAAACTCCCAAGCTATAATAAAATTACTTTGGATAAGTATTATAAAAAAACCCAAAAAATAAAAAATAAATAAAAAACCAAACTTGAAATGGTAACTACAAACAGTAAAACTAAAATGCCAAACTTGAAAGATGGGACGTGTTACAGACTTCAGAGATAAAGCTTATGAAAAACAATAATTACAAACAGTAACTGAAACGACGAATACTTTATTATAATAATGCACCGCCTAAACCTACGCGTCAAAAAACATCCTATAAAATGATACCTATCAGCAACTTCCATTTGATCAAACCAAAAAAAAAAAACAATGCCAATACTACTAAATACCACTCACTGTAAAACGCCAAAAAATTAAAAAAAAAATCAAAGATGGCTAATATGCTTTCTTGGATATTCAGTATTGTTCATCGTGAAGTTTCAATGAATGGGTTGTTAGGTGAGGGGAGTAATTCAGTAAGATTTTGCTGCATGAGATGGACAAATCTTCAAGAAAAAGATACTGATGACAGTCAATGTCATTTTATGTTCTTTGTTCTTGAAGAAGGCTTGGATGAGGACAAGAGATCGATGACACTAAAGAGTGCGAAAAACCCACTCACACAATCAATCTATGTCACCAACATCCACAAAAAGACACTTCAACAAAGGAACAAACAATAAATCAGATCGATCGGTTTGTTAAATTTTACATAAAACGCTATATATTTGGTGACAGTTCTTGTAGTATTAAAAAAGAGAGAGACTGATGACAGTGAAGATTGTGAAGAGAGATCTGATTAGGATTTTTAATTTATTTTTTTTGCTTATATTGTTTTTCCCTGTGGTTGTAATATAATTTTTCGATTGTAAAACGCCAAGATACCACAAACGCCAAAATGTATATAAAAAATAGAACAATGGGCCATCCTGTCTAAAACGCCTTTGAAACTAAGAACAAACAATGGGGAGTCATCCTAAAAAAGTCCTGGCCATACTTAGTATGGATGAAGCCAATCAGAGAGATACTCTGACCCCCTTGGGGTTCCAATGGCATACGATTTGAATAACGCCATAAACGCCAAAATGCTAATACAATGAAACCAATAAAACGCCATATAATTATTGAATTTGGTTAACGCCAAAAAATCTTAAACGCCTAAAATAAATCAATATTGTGAAAAGCAGAATTAGAAAAGTGGAAGATAAAATGACAAAAAACCCCTCACCCCCTGATCATATCCCGCGCCACATGTTGGGCCAGGATGCGTTCTCACACTTTTGGGCGTTTTCTCCTGATCTTGTTCCTATATATATATATATATATATAGGGTAGTGTTCATGTGAGAACCACCTTTATTGCGAGAACCGCGAGAACCAATGTGAACACAACAAAATAAACCCACTACACCACCCAAAACCTAAAAAAAACCCTAACCCCCCCCCCCAACCTAAATGCTAAAAATAAACCATAAAGCTAAACCCCCTAAAAACCTAAAAAAAACCTAACCCTCACCCTCCAAAAACCTAAAAAAACGTAACCCCACCCAAGCTAAATGCTAAAAACTAAACCATAAAGCTAAACCCCCCCAAAACCTAAAAAATCTAATTTTTTTTTAATAAAAACAGCTACTTTTCGTCAAAAAAAGTTATTTTATTCTTTTTTTGAGACGAAAATTTAGCGATTTTTATTAAAAAAAAAAATTTAAAAGTTTTTTGTGTGTTTTTAGATTTTTAGGTATTTTTTATTGTGTTAACATTGGTTCTCGTGGTTCTCACAATAAAGGGTGGTTCAAAACGGATCCTTCTCCTATATATAGTGTGAGGTTCATTGGGTAATACTAAAAAGTGGGGAACCGGGGAACACTCTTAAAAATTTAAATTAACATGTTAAACATCAATTTAAAAAAAAAATTCGACGCTTTTCCTTATAAATACTTGTAGAAGAATTTTTAATAAAAAAAATCCAAAACTAAAAAAAAAACAGTTAAAAAAGGCTTAAATTTTTTTTTTACAAAAATAATTTTTTTATTTGAATAGTTTCTACCCATTTTTGTAAGGAAAAGCGCTAAAAAAGATTTTTAAAAAATTGATTTTTAACATGTTAAGTTAATTTTATAAGATATATTTTTTAACTTCTTTTTAAACATTTTTTTTAATATTTTTGTAGTTTTTGATTTTTTTTATTAAAAATGTTTTAACATGTATTTATAGGGAAAAGCGTCGAAAAATTTTGAGACAAAAATGTTTTTTAGTATGTTAAGTTGAATTTTTAAGAGTGTTCCCTGTTTCCTCACTTTTTAAGTGTTTCCCAATGAGCCGGAAAAGGATCCGTTAGCAACCACCCTTTTGTGAGAACCAGTGTGAACACAACAAAAAATACATAAAAAAATCTAAAAAACACACAAAAAGTTTTTTTTTTAATAAAAATCGCTACTTTTTGTTAATAAATAATTTTTTTTGTACACTAAAAGTAGCAATTTTTATTAAAAAAAATATTAATTTTTTTCCTTTGTGTGTTTTTTAGATTTTTTAGCTTTTTTGGGGGGTTTAGCTTTATGGTTTAGTTTTTAGCATTTAGCTTGGAGAGGGGGTTTAGGGTTTTTTTTTTTTGGGGGGGGGGGGGGGTGGGTAGGTTTTTTTAGGTTTTTGGAGGGATTTATTTTTTAGCGTTTAGCTTTGGGGGGGGGGGGGGGTTAAGGTTCATGCGAGAACCACCTTTATTGCGAGAACCTATGTGAACACAACAAAATAAACACACTACACCACCCAAAACCTAACCCTCCCCCACACCCCAACACCCCCCCCCCCCCTAAAAAAAAACCTAAAAAAATCTAACCCCAACCCCCAAAAACCTAAACTCACCACCACCCAAGCTAAATGCTAAAAATTAAACCATAAAGTTAAACCCCCCAAAAACATAAAAAAAGCAAACAACCCAACCCCCAAAACCTAGGAAAACCTAACCCCTACCCCACCCAAGCTAAATGCTAAAAACTAAACCGTAAAGCTAAATCACCCAAAAACCAAAAAAATCTAAAAAACAATCTTTAATATTTTTTTAATAAAAATCGCTACTTTTCGTCAATAAAAAAGTTTACAACTTTTTTTAGACGAAAACTAGCGATTTTTATTAAAAAATATTTAAAAAAATAAAAATTTTTGTGTGTTTTCTTAGATTTTTTAGGTATTTTTGGTTGTGTTCACACTGGTTCTCGTGGTTCTCGCAATAAAGGGTGGTTCCTAACGGATCCTTATCATATATATATATATATAGGACAAGGATACGTTAGGAACCACCCTTTATTGCGAGAACCGCGAGAACCAGTGTGAACACATGGCAAAATTGTAAGTATGTGATGCTTATTACAAAACATGCGCTCTATTCACGATCTACACTATGTTCACCATATATAGCTTCTAATTGTTAGGGTTTCATTCATCGGATCAGATTTTTGTATACATTGACGACGACGGCCGTCGGCGTTCACGCAAATAACTGGATTTCACGGCAGCGGCATCCGAGCACGGTGTTTCCGGCGGCATTCACAACGAGCAACCCACCATTTACACCCTCTACATGGCATCCTCTGATTCATCACGTGTCGATCCTCACACATCTGATGTTCCTCCTCATATTCTCTGATAATCCTCCTTATACATCTGATGCTGACATTGTTGGTCCATATGCTGATAATACAGTTGGCAGTCACAAGATTATGTCTAAATTTGAAAGTTGGCATGTTCCTCATAACTTCGAAATCCATATTTTGGACTCTATGTCTGCATCAGACAATGTTATCTTATCTGAAAATGTTACTGTATCTGAATCTTTTGATGCCACTTCGACTGGGACAACACATACACATACAGAACATCAACATTTGCAGTTCATATGGTTTGAGACTAAAGGTATTACATGTATATTTTTTTTGTTTAATAATTTGTACTCCATTAGATGATACGCACATTTGCATTAGATGATATGCACATTTGCACCATGTTAACAGTTACATTATGTTATAAATAATACTGCAATACAATTATGCACATGAGCATTATGATATTTACATTCTGTTTGTAAATGATTCTGCATTAACATATATGCACATGTGCATTATGTTCACCATAACATTATGTCATTATATATTAACTTGTAATGCACATGTGCATTTTGTTTACAATTACATTATGAATACATATATTGACAATCCGTAAGCATCACAAAGTAATAATCATAGATAAACTTTTATCCAACTGTACATAACCATACATATGTTAAAATATAATTACTGTCACAAAGTAATCATTAATAAACATCATACACTTAAATTGTTGTTTTGTACGTATATATACTTGCCATACATACGTGCATCCCATCAATTAATACTTGCAACGCTAAACATTTTTTTTATATTAATCACACAGGAACAATCACGGTTGTTATTCATTCTACGCCCAATGGTACCCTATATTGGATACCTGAAGTTGATGTTGAGTTCATTCCTACTATAAACAATACGTTTAACAATTGGGATGATGTTGTCATGATGTACAACACTTATGCTACAAAATATGGATTTTCTACTCGTATTGGCACATCAAAGAACAAAAAGTATTCTGACAATCCTATAATGAACATACATACACATCGATGGATATTATGCTCAAGAGAAGGACAACCAAGAATCACCGAACCTGAACCCAATGCTCCATCCAAGAATGCTCCATCCAAGAAACATCACCGACGAGCCGATACATGGTTTCCGGGTGCCGTGCGCGTATCAAAGTGAGTTATGATCACGACACTAAACAATACAAGACATACGATTTCATCCATGCGCACAACCATTGTATGATTGGTAGCGATAACACTGACATGTTGAAACAAAATAGAAAACAGGGATTTAAAGAACAACAATTCATCCACAAAGTTATCCTTAACAAGATCGGCCCAAATGTTGCACATAACATCCAAGTATCATTAAAAGGCAGGCCTCAAAATGTTCGTGGCACTAAAGAAGATTTCAAAAATTATTCCCGAGACATACGTTTATTTATCGGTGAACGCGATGCATACATTATCTTATACACCATGCAATCCTAAGTTACCAACCTCAAAGACTTTTATTTTCATTGCGTTATAGTTGATATTAGCTACGATCGTTCTTTTGGGCTAATTTTGTATCATTACACAATTATGAGGCTTTTGGTCATGTATGCGCATTTGACGCTACGTATGACACTAACAAGTAAGATATTTTACTTCCCAACATGTGTCACATGTTTTATTCATTAACATTATAACAAATAATATAACCCTACTTTTCAAATACAGTTTTATAGATATAAAATGATTTTTGTGCCATTTACTGGAGTTGATCATCAAAAAAATGTGTTATATTTGGTGCATGATGAGAATATTGAGTCATATACATGGTTACTAAACACTTTCCTGATTGCCCACAAAAGACAACCAACATTCGTACTCACCGACCAAGATGCAGGAATGAAACAAGCTGTATCACCGTGTTCACACAATCTATTCATCGTTTATGTATGTGGCACATTATGAGAAAGCTTTCGTCCAAGGTAAACACTTTATGTTCATATTAAAACATTTATAATTAACCTACATAATATGATTTCCGATTCTGATTATTATGTTTCACAAATTTTATTTTTAGATATCAAACGACATCCTTGATAATACCACCCTTTGTTCATCAATACACAAATTGGTGTGGAATTTATTCATTACACCACAAACATTCGAAGAAAGATGACATTTATTAATGGATGAGTATCATTTAAACAATCATCCTTGGTTATGTGAAACGTTTGCTATACGACATGAATGGTTCCCATGTTACTTCAGAGAAATACCTATGAGCTGTTTGATGAAGACTACGTCCAGATGTGAGAGCTCAAATGCACGTTTTAAAGTTAACTCCACAGAAACTAACACATTAGTTCAATTTCTGATGTGTTTCGACACCAGTCTCGATGCCCAGCAACACACACAACTACAACTTGAATTTAAAAGTGACATGTCGAACCCCCGATTAACTACAGGTCTTCATATAGAATCACACGCGTCTGAAACGTACACATCGTCTATGTTTCTTGAAGTTAGAAAAGAAATATATATGGGTATGTTCCATTCCATGCCCATTGAACGTCCTGGAACAATGGATATAAAAAATTACATTGTTCGTCACTGCAAACAAAACATGGATTATGTCAACGAATTCGAGGTATCGTTTTACTATTCAATATATACAATATAACATTTACAACTAAATATTTTAAATGTTAACATTATCATTCCAATCATGCATATATGCATCAGGAATCATACTCAGTAATTATATTCATATTCTTAGTAATTATATTCATATTCTTAGTAATTATATTCATATTCTCACATATGCATCCATCATTCTTTTCTTAATACAACCTATGCAAACGTCCATACTACCCTTAATGTAACTGTTTGTCTGACTATACTTTTATGCACATGTGCATGTGTCACACAATGTATTTGGATCCATTATTCTTTTCCTAAAATAACCTATGCACATGTACATATTACCTTCAGTTTATATACTTTATTTAATATATTTTTTATGCACATGTGTATGTGTCACTCAATATACCTGAACAAACAGTAAGCTGTACATGCCTCGAGTTCACCCGCATTGGATACCTTTGCCGACATGCATTCTGTATAATCTGTTACAACCAAATGTTACAACCAAATTGAACGAATCCCATCACACAACATCATTCCACGATGGAAATGAGATGCGCTCCCATCATTTGTTCATAGCATATCTAACATGTACTCTTCTGACAACAGTGAATTTGCTATCATCAACAATGAAATAATAGATTTAGTCACACAATGCATAACCCGGCTAAGACGCAATCCCGATCATCTATGTTTGTTATCTGCTGAAATCAAAAGCATCAGAAACCACATATTTGAAACGTTCCCTTGTGAACCTCAGCCTCGATCGAACGAAAAAACTGCAAACATCAGTGATATATGAAACATACATGCAGTTTTACGCACAAGTGTTCATCCTTCTAAAGGTATTAGAAACACATGGTGTGGGACCAAAAAACAACGGATCGGCCCCAGTGGTCAGAAAATTAAAGATAAGCGTAAGAAGGCCGAAAAGCGAAAGAAGGCCACAAGTTTATGCAATAAATGTAACAAATATGTTTTCGACCATGATTCACGCAGCTGCGAGAAAATCAAGGCTGCCAAACTTGCTGCACGAGCAGCTAAACGTGCTGCTGCTATTGCTGCTGGACTCCCTGCCCCGTCTGATTCTGGTTCTGATGATGTTGAACTTGATGACACCTCTGGTTCTGATGATGTTGATCTTGATGATACCGATGAGTATTCTGATGAGTATTCTTCTTCCGATGATAACTCTGAAGTCCCTGCATATATGCAAGAGCCTGAGCAAACTCTTAGGCGTTTGACCAGACGTCGTAAATCAACCAACCCAACTCGTTATTCTTGATTGATCTATTATCTATGACAACTTATGATTAATGAAATTAACTATTTATGACTATCAATATTTGTTTTGATTATGTTTTTAATGGACTATTTATGTGTTTTCATATATTCATTATTGCCATCATCCTACTTTGTTATCAATTATGTATTACATGTAATTCTTTATGATTTTGTTATTACCCACTTAACATAATGTAATTTTATTACTACCCACCTAACATACAATACCAATATTAATGTGACAAAAAAAAGCACATGTGCATATGTGTTTACTATATCTACAACAAAAATGCACATATGGTGACAAAAAAATGCACATGTGCATATGTGTTTACTATATCTTCAACAAAAATGCACATGTGCATTTGTGTCTACTATTTGACTCCACTTGTTTATTAATATACCATTATTTTTTAATATACTAGTTACTAATACGAAAAAAATAAAATAAAAAAACACATCCTACAATAATCAATAAAACCATTTGTTATACTTTACATATGGATATATCCAGTTGTAATACATTACATACTACAAAAATGTACATTATATCACTTTATGCACATGTGTATACCTATCGTTTCATTTACTAAACAACATAATATAACATATATTAACAATCATATCCATTTATAACACATTATATATTACTAACACACATTTAACCATTACTAATATTCATTAACATCCATCTTATGAATTTAATCATCCTAATGCACATGTGCATAAAAAAACAACCAATACAAACTCCAAATATCGATTACTATATCAACAGCAAAGTATTACCATCACAATATACTACTTCCAACCACAATTAACCAAAACTACCGACATCACAACAACATCACAATGGCTACCCACTTGTTACCTTCACAACACAACAATCCAACACGTCAAAAAAAAAAAAAAAAATACTAGTTTCATGTTCATGAATTACCAACAAAACAAAATACTAGTTGTTCTGATAGTTCATAACCTGCTGTATTGCTAGCTGTTCCGATAGTTCATAACCTGCTGAAACCGTAACCTGTTGAAGCTGTAACTTCAAACTGTAACATGAAACCTCATACATAACTTGTAAATTGAAACCCCCTATGCAACCTGAACCCTCATATGCATTACTAATTAATAACCCATACCCTCAAACTTTATGCTCATTCTTCCATTTGTTAAGCATATTCCAACATTCTTCTTGTTTTAACGCCTCTTTGTCTAACATCTTCTGCACTCTTTTATCTTTCAATCCATGTGTTGTCTCTTTTGTGAGATCCATAACAGTTCCTTTGTACACGTTTGCCTCTGACAACAACAGTTTTGTTGCTATCTTCATTCTCATGTTTTCAATTGCATATCTTGAATATCTTTCCGCGTACTAAAACCGCATTCAAACTTAACATCGCTCCCTTTGTACATCTCCATGTGTCGCATAGCGAACACACCACAATCGTTGAAATTGCCATTCATTGCCCATTCAAACTTTTTCTTTGTCAAAGTTGCGTCCGCCATGCGTGCCGCCATTGGATGTTCGACAGCTTTCAAGTACCCAACCATGTAATGTTAATATAATAATACCATATGTTATCTATTATCATAACCTGATATCCTTATTTACATATAGAACATTTAATATAAAATATATACATACCACTTTACATGGCAATCCTATTTCTTTAAACTTTGTTCCAGTCATCATCTTGTAAAACCCACTGTTATTAACCATATTATCAATTTCTTCGACTTACGTGTTCTCTAAATCTAAGCATATCAGGTAAAAATGTTTGTTTTCGATCATCGATCTTATTATAATGTTGACCTCTTTTAACTCCAACAATTTATTATCACATTCCACAACCTCCTTCAAGTGTGCCGTTAATGTTGCAAATGCTCTTTTTCTGACTGTTTTGTTTTCAACATAAACTCCGGCTGCACATTACATTAATACATGTCACAAACAAATATAACTAGCCTAAATACGATTGCTAAACACAAATTATGATATACTTATGATTGTTTTCGTATAACACCATAACCGCCGGTTTGTTCTTCTTCTTCTTCTTCTCTATATAGTTCAAAAGAGCTGCCCAACAGATTATCACGTTCTGTGAAATCCACTTTCCCTCTTCCAACGTGTTTATCAGATATACTCGTGTTGTCATTCCATGCGAAGTTTCAAAAATATTTTTGCTGCATACATCACATAAATTACATCAATTATGTTGTGTATGCACATGTGCATCAAATATATAACATATATTATATACAATATTTATAATGTTATAACACACGTGTTTATATGTCATAATACATAACATAAATCACATCAGGTATAGCGTATATGCACATATGCATCAAACAATAATGTACATTCTGATTACACAACAATTATCATATAGACCACCTCATGTATGCACATGTGCATCAAACAAAATAAAATAATAATAATAAACTAATGCATATGTAAACTTACTTGAACGTCAACCTGACCTCCCTCATCACCTTTTCGATGTCTACGCCTTGATCATCCTCATTATCTTTTTTGTCCTCCGCCCTACAACATTATTTTGCAATTCAGATTGTAACTCTATGTTATTATGTCACGACAAATCATAACATAACATTATAACATTCATCAGTACCTTCGTTTATCGTCTATGGTTGTCAACAGATATTGCCATACCATATTTTCATCATCGTTCAATGGTTCATTCAGTTCAACCTCTTTTGTACCTTTAACACCATCATACACGCCTGGTTCTGGGTCTATTTCTGGCGAACTCTGTGAGCTTGGTGGCAATAACATAAAACTTGGTATTGTGTTATCTACTTCTTTTTTCCTATGTGTTTGTCCCCTCAAAACACCCTTACCCATTTTTGCCAACTTAACCGCCTCACCAACAATTTTATCTAAGTCAATCTCTTCATCATCTTTCACTACTCCATCCACTCTCCCAGCATCACGTTCTTCATCCTTGGATACACCACCCAAAACATCACTATTATCTGTTAAACTTTGTTTTTTCGACCTGGTAAACACCTTCATCCCACCCCTGATATTAACATTATCCCTGGTATCCTTCTTATCATCCATAATTTCCTTATCTTTGTCATCAACATTGTCCATCCTAATTAACAAACTCGCCATTTTGTGTTCGCCTTAAAATGCTTTATCATAATTCCTAACAAACTTTGCAACCTTTTCATTCTTCGGATATTTGGACCAAATCCCGTCTAACTTTTTAACTAATAATTCCTTTGTCCTCAATTTCTCATCCATTAACCTTTGGACTATACCCATATGTTCCTGATTATTAACACATCAATAAATCAACGTTAATAATAACAACACACCATTATGCACATGTACATCAGCTTTATGCTCAATGTTACTGAATTAAAATCGCAACAACCTTTTAGCATTCATTATGTATATTTTATATTCATTATGCATATGTGCATTTTAAACAAGTAATATAATTATAAATTCTAATGTTAACAACAAACCACTATGCACATGTGTGCATCACTGTTTTTTTTACATGTGTGCATCAGATGTATTCATTACTAACTTTATGCACATGTGCATCAGATGTGTTCACCATTAATATTATTATGCAAATGTGCATCAAATTTTTTTTGTTATTAATTATGCACATGTTCAATTTTTTAAATAACATGCATATAAACTTATTGTCAACCAGTATGCATATATGCAATCTTAAACTAACCATTATGCATATGTGCAATCTTAAACTTAACATCATTATACATACCTCAAACGTCACTGATTTACGTTCATCTCCATACTGATGTTTAATACCCGCAAACTTTTCAAATCCCTTCCCACACATATCTCCCACATTCTTCCTTCTTTCATCTTTCACCAGTTGATCCACATCAACTTGAGTGTCAACGTACCCTTCGCGTAACACCCCTTTGCCAAACCCGCCATTTTTTTTTATCTCCAACCTATCCCTTCTGCTTAACATATCTTTCGTCCAGAACGCTAGTGGACTCATTGTTCGAACCATATTGATGTCTCCACATAAAGTTCTGTCCACATAAATCATCTGCACATGTGCATTACTATAATATGTGAAAAACTTATACAAACTAAATATATTTTATACAAAATACAAACTAATTTATATAGTTTTCAAACATAACAAGTAATTTACCACCAAAATTGTAAGAGCACCATTGAAATATCTTGACGTGCTATTCCATTGCCATCCATCCTTGCTTATCTTAATAATGTCACAAATATATTTGCACCAATTTACATCTTCCACCACAATATCTTCACCCAAGCACTCCAGAAAATCTGTTTTACATGTCCCATCTTTATTTATCTCCACCATTGTGTTCATGAATAACGTCAAAAAGTCGTATTTGAACAGTATACCATCTTCGTTTGGGTTGTCTCTTAATATTTTAACAATTCTTCTTGGTGTCAATGCGCACCCTTCATATAAATGGTTCAACTCAGCAAATGTCCCAGGTTCTTCGTCTTCGTCTTTATCTTCTTTTACATCAACCTCCATGTCTTCCTTTATAACCTTTCTTCCTTTTTTTTGTTCCTTCTTAACTTTTTGTTCCTCCTTTTGTTCCTTATGTTCTTCCTTCTTTTTTTCCTTCTTTTGACATTCTATAACAATCCCACTATTCTTTAATCCCAGCAACCCACTAACAACATTCTCGTTAACTTCAATGTTACCAACATTCAATTTAATTACCATACCTTTCCCGTTGAACTTATCTACCACAAAATGTGACAATTTTGCTGGTAGGCTGACTGTTTTAAGCTGCAAAATACTTCTAAACCACATGTTTTTAATTGCAACCATATGTTTTTTAGACAATGTGTCTAACCCCATCAAAAGTTGATGGGGGTGACAGACGTGTTCGTATTGATCGTCATTTGACATCTCTCACTATTTTTTTTTACTTCATGCCCCTCTAACAACTTGTTTACTTACTGGCTTATCTGCAATTGTTTTAACTGTTGATGATGTTGATTTGTTTGCCAGTTTTTTAATTCTTCTTGATGATCTAACTCATTTTATTGAATCTATGTATACACACATTATATACACATGTGCAAACACATTAAAACATGTTATGAAATGTTTGTATATACTAATGCACATGTGCATTTTAACGTTGCATACTAATGCACATATGCATTTAAAATTTTGATTAAAAATTTTAAAGTGCACATATTAATGCACATGTGCATTAATATAAGATTGTCACATACAAATTTTGTAGTTTGTATAAGTTTAACATACTAATGCACATGTGCATTAATACAATCATATACAAATTTTGAAGTTTCTATAAGTTTGTCATATACTAATGCACATGTACATTTTAAAGTGTACATACTAATACACATGTGTATCTTAAAGTTTGATTAAAAATTCTAAATAACACATACCATCGACAACATTGGTATCCACTATATTGTCATCTTTATCACAAGCTTTTGATGTTGATAACCTTCTGTTCTTTGTCATGCGGACTTCACCAAAACCTTTATTTGGTGTTTCCACCTGTTTCCGTTTATTATTCCTCATATTAATGTCCTTTTTCATAACCTTTTGCACATCTGCATTCATAAACTCAATATGTTTATACAAATTATATTATTAAAAACAACATTAATATAATGATGCACATGTGCATGAAATCACTTTTAATTAACGAACAACCAAAATAATAATTATAAATAATCAACAGATTCTAACCTCTTTGTTTATCATGCATATACTTTTCCGTTGCATCTGCGTCTGGCAGTGATGACCCTTCATCCCTCGACTTTAATACAAATGTAACTTTTTTTATTTTCTAGTCCGACTTTTTTTCCATTGCAATTATACAATAAATATGTGCATATACGTTAAATGCCTTAATAACCTAGTATGACAAATTATGCGCATGCGCATAGTAACATATTTTATAAGTCTATGTACATGTGCATATATGTATATATCACACAACAATATCTTATTAGCACATTCTAACATGAAATACATATGTGCATACATATACATCACATCAACATAAAAATAAATACCTTATTTAATGTCAAGTGCATCAACATTAAATACTCTATTTACATGTTATTTCAAACTATGCACATGTGCATATTAAATTAGTATGACAATCTATGCACATGTGCATAACTATTTTTTTTGAAACGTATACTTCATTAGAACACAACCGAACCCGAAGACCGGAATGGACAAAAACATGTGCATAACTATATATCACACAAACTTACCTTAATAAATACTCTGTTAAACATATGACGTAAACATATGCACATGTGCATAACAATATATCTCACAATACACAACAAAGTTTGAATCAACAAATTATATATCAAATAAAATTACAAACGACATATTATATATTATATAAAGAAGTACGAACGAATTGTATAAACTTGCAAAGTGTCTTGAGAACTATGCACATGTGCATATTGAATTATTATGACAATATATGCACATGTACATAACTATATATTACACAAACTTACGTTAATAACATATTCTGTTAAACCTATAATGTAAACATATGCACATGTGCATAACAAAATATCTCACAATACACAATGAAGTTTGAATCAACAAATTATATATAATATATAAGTGCAAACGACATATTATATATATACAAATGACATATTATATATCATATAAAGAAGTACGAACGAATTGTATAAACTTGCAAAGTGACTCGAGTTATATGTCAGAGTTCTATGACAGTATCTACGTTAAACCGCATATGTAACGGTGATTCCAACGGCGATTCCCGACTATACTGACATATTGACTATTATTATAATCACGTTGCCCTAATTAAGAACTGAATAGAGATCCACAATGTTTTTAATCACGTTGCCCTAATTACAAATGGATGAAGAATATACGATCGATGATTATGTTCCTAATATAGATTATACGACTAATTCTGGACGAATTTTGGGAACTAACCTCAATTATATGACGAAATCTGAAATAAATGCTTGTAAAATATCAAATCTCCGATAAAATGTCACTCCAAATGCTTCGAAATGGTGAACTGATGATGGTGAATTGATTATGTATTTGAATCGATGATGTAATTGTTTGTAATCAACGAACTGGTTCGATATGATAAACTTATGATGGTGAAATGTTGAGATAATCGTGAAATGTGGAGAGAATCGGAGTCATATTAGGGAGATAGATTGGGGAGATTTCTCAGACATGAAAGGTAATATTGGATATAATTAAATTTGTGATTAAAGTCCGATAACAGGCGGTTGTTTTAAAAGATGTTTGGGTATTTACAAAATTACCCCCTATTCACATTGGTTCTCGCGGTTCTCGCAATAAGGGTGGTTCTCGCATCAACCCTACCCATACGAAATTAAATATTTTTTAAACTAAAAACAATACCAATTTGGGTAGCCTCTAGCACCTCTAGAAAAGAAATTAGGAAAAGCCCAAAAAATCAACACTTGCCAACGATAGCAATGAAGACTTGAAGTTGAACAAATACATTGGGTGGGTAGCAACTACAACATTTAATTCATTACTCAGTAAACAGATATCTTGCAGATTTCGAGGCCCGAACAAACCCAAGAACGATGTTACCTGCACCTATCAAGGATAACAACTCCTGTTTTGTACTGCCAGACCAGACATGTCAACATCTAACACTTGCACAGACTAAATTGGCAACCAACAACTTTAATGAGGCATTAGTCATCGGGCGTGGGGGATTCGGCCTAGTTTATAAATCTCTAAGCAACTTAAGGTCTTCAATAAATGAAGTCGCTATTAAGCGGTTGAATTCTTCGTCTAGCCAAGGAGCGAATGAATTTGCTTCAGCTGATTGGTTATTGCAGTGAAGGAAAGGAGATGGTCTTAGCATATGAGTTTATGCCCAATGGGACGCTTGAAGATCATCTCCACAAAGGTGCTAGCGAATTGTTGTGGTTGCAACTGCTAAAGATATGTATAGGCGCTGCTCGTGGATTAGACTACTTACACACGGGTGCATCAACTCAACATGGGGTGATACACCGAGATGTGAAGACCTCCAATATTTTGTTGGATTCTAACTTTGCTGCAAAAGTTTCTGATTTTGGATTGGCAAAAGTAGTCCCAATAAATCAGAAACGAACTCATGTGAGCACTTTAGTCAAAGGAACATTTGGATATATGGATCCAAGCTACTTCCAAAGTTGAAAATTGACAAGAAAGTCTGATGTTTACGCCTTTGGGGTTGTCCTTTTTGAGGTGTTATCCTGGAAGCGAGCTGTCGATCCAACACTTGAAGAATGTCAATGTAGTTTAGTACTTTGGGCTCTAGATCACATCAAAGAAGTAAGACTGAATGAAATTATTAACCGTAGACTGGTAGGACAAATCTCATAAAAATGCTTGAAAGAATTCGCAAGCCTAGAAGCTCTCTGCCTACATGATCAACCAAAACAATGCCCTACAATGGCGGAGGTTGTGTTCAAGCTCGAGTCTATTTTGTCGCGAGAAAGAGGAAGTGTTGGTTCTGGTGTTGATGATGGAAGGTTCTTAAACAAGGTAAAATATTTTCTCACAGGCAAAGCTGACATGATGTCGGTTCATGTAGAGGGAAAAAGAGCTGACTTGATGTTGGCTACTGTAGAGGGAAGCATATCTCATTACATAGTTCGGCATATTCGGATGACTAACAACGTATTTGTAAGAGTTTTCACACATGCTGAATTGGTAAGTGCAACACATAATTGCAATAACAAGGAATTTTCCACAAATTCATGTGAAACCATTTTCAATGGTTGGGTCGATGAATTGACATATGCCCCAACAAAACCAGGTGCTGGTTTGGCTATGTACGTTAAGACGAGGCATATTGGAACATCTAAGGTAACTTGAAATTAAATAGGCACCTTCACTTCTACGCAAACGAGTAAAAGCGACCGGAATTTGCAACCAACAAAAACGGCCGCAAATTTGGCGACCGCGTTTGCGACCAAAATCAAAATGGTTGCAAATATAGCGATCAAAACAAATTCGGTCGGAAAAATAGCTTGGTAGCAAAATTAGTCACCACAACAAAATCAGTCGCAAAATTAGCAACCAAGTTTTGTGGTCACAAAACAGTCGCAAATGTAGCGACCAAAGTTTATCCTGTCACAAATATAGAGACTGATGTTTATTCCGTCGCAAATGTACCGACCAATGTGACCGATGTTTTTTCGGTCGCAAATGTAGCCACCGACGGTTTTTTGGTTGCAAATGCAGTTGCAAACATTATAAAAAAATAGAAGTTAATTCGGTCGCAAATGTAGCGACAGAAATTGCTATGGTGTTAGTTTAAAAAATGAATTATATATTAAATTGGTCGCAAAAACGATCACAAATGTAACGACCAAAGTTTTCGGTCGCAAATACAATCACTAGTTATATATACTACTAATAAACTAATAAATAAAGGGTTGTTGGATTTTATCACCCCCTACTATCGACCTGTTAGGATCTGAGTTTCTTTTGATTGTGTTGTTTAACAGAAATGAAGATAAATCAGAGATAGATTGCAACGGAAATGGAAAGTAAACTTTATAACACAATCAATGAAGAATAGCTTTCAGCAAACATGATTTCATTAATCAAATGATTGTATGAATTACAATGATTCAACTATTCATGCATGCACTAAACTCCCCCTCAGCCTGAGCTCACAGTTAGTTCGTACAAGATGATGGTGAAAAGAGCTAATAGAATAGTACATGTACTGTTCTATTTATAGTACAATCCTAACCACTAAGAATCTAATGCTGACGTCACCTAGACAGTGACATCTAACAGACTAACAAACTCTAAACACTGATCTAGAAAAACACTGATACATGAATACACTTATATACAAACACTGATATCCCTTTCCACTGTTGTTTGCCTAAGCACAGATGTTGCATATCAGTACTTTCTTCAATGGTTGATCAGGCCTTTGAATGAGCAGTGCTTTAGTTTTCATCAGGGCTTTGACAATCAGCAGTTGATAGATCTTCTCAGTCTTTTGTAACCAGCAGTACTTGATGAGCAGTTGTTGAGAAGATCACTACTTAGAGTAATCAGCTGATGTAAGCACTGCCATTGGAGGGAACTTAGAATCATGCAGCTTTATTATGGATCAACTGTTGAGAACCAGTTTTGGCTTTCTGTACCATCTGTTCTTCTAGGTTTGATCACATGGGCCAATACGACCTTTGGCCGTTGCCACCCCAAACTAACACTTTGACTCCCGGCACCTCCAACTTGATATTCAGTTTGTGCTGGCACCACTCTGTTAAAAGATTACTAACTGTGTTAGTTTTTGATCCTATGTGTCACTATCTTGCTTACTTGGACATCATTACGTGGCACCTTGCTTGTACAGAAAGTATAATTACATATTATGTGGCACCTTGCTTATATCAGACAACCTTAAATTTATCCGACGCATCATGAAACTCTGGTTCCTCTTCCGAAACCGGACACAACCCCCATCATTCCACCATTAACCCTCAACGGCGATCCAACCACATCTGGAAACATTACCACCACAACCAGACACACATAATAATCTCTCACACTCCCAAGGCTCCTCCCTTTCACACTCCTCCTAGAAGCCCCAAACCCTCTACTCCCCATAATATCCGCACTTAACCCTAACCGCTCAACCTCCAAACACAACCGCTCCTTCATATCATGATCCTTCACAATATGGATCTTAAAATTAATATTCGCATCCACTAACTATTTCGCCAAACCGTTCGCTTTTGTTGCGGTAACCGTATCGAATTCTTCTTTGAGTTTTTGTTGTGAATGTTCGTCGGTTAGGGTTCCAGTGGCCTGTTGTTTGATGACGCCCCAATCGGCGCCATAGAGGACAGAGGTTGGGCGGACGTGGAGGAGGATGATGGAGTCTCCTGGCAGGAGGTAGTTTATACCGCCCAGTTAACGGCGTAGGCCCTCTCGTCGCTTAGATTGACGGTGATGGCGATTTTCCAATGAGTTCCGGCGGTTAATGGGGTGGATTTTGGGAAGTGAGGGGAGACGGGTTGGATGGTGATTGCTGGTGGTGGAGTTTCAGGTGACGACAATGAAGATGAGGTTAAGTAGTGATTTGTGGAAAGTGTTGAAGATTGTAGAGTTGCAGGAGGTCTGTAATGGAGGTTTTTTTTAGAGTCTAGAAGGTTGAAGAAGAAAGCGGAGAGATGATTTAGTGATGATGGTGCTTGATATAAGCAAGGTGCCACGTAATCGCCACGTAATGATGTCCAAGTAAGCAAGATGGTGACACGTAGGATCAAAAACCAACAGAGTTAGTAATCTGTTAACAGAGTGGTGCCAACACAAATTGAATGTCAAGTTGGAGGTGCCAGGCGTCAAAGTGTTAGTTGTGGGGTGGAAACGGCCAAAGGTCGATAGTTGGGGGTGATAAAATTTAATAACCCATAAATAAATAAATTAGTCGCAAGAAATATTGCAACCGACATTGTCTCGTAAGCAAACATAGTTGTCAATTTAAAACAAATAAAACGAAAGTTAAATCGCTTTAACCGCCCAGTACAACCGTTTGAAGCGACTGGTTGAACCATTAACGAGCTCAGCCCGGTGCAGTACACATTGCTATTATGACATTTATCATCAATATATCCCATTAGGTTAGGTCAATGTTGATATAATGTTGATATTGATGAATATCACCCTTTAAGACCTAATATAACATAGCATAGTAGCTCTCATCATGCTTTATGTAAGGCCATATAATATAGTAGGTTTGCGCTTATCTTTATCAAACACAATTAATAAGCTATTGGGCTTAGTTTCTAGTGTGTTAGGTTGTATTTGGATAAACCATGTGGGGTAAATTAGTTGTATTGGGCTTGGGTTAGGCCATGTGGACCGAGTTCATAGTAGACCCTATATAATGACATGTTTAGTTCATTATTAGGGTAAGCACTTTTAGAGAGAAACTTGTTCTTCTTGTTAATTTTCAAATTCTTTGTTGGTGTACCAGACAGTTCTCTAGAAACAGTGTGCACTTTGGTTAATGCAATCGAGTTTGTTCTTGTTCTTCTACATTTTACTCAGTTTTCCGCACTTTGGTTAGTGTTATTGATATCCGATTGATAGTTTTTGGGACTTATAGTTGGTATAAGAACCTAATAAGTCTTTCGAAAGGCTCGGTTTTGAATCTGTTTCGAGTTTTCGGATCCAATTTCTCTGAGATCTCATCCGTTTCGAGTTTTCGACATTCGTATTATAAGGATTTCGACACAAACTGTTTTTGACAACAATTGTTTTCGAGGTTTCAAGTTTTCGAGTCCTTTGGTTCTGAGTTCATCACCTTGGCGGTATTTGTTTTACAAGTGAAATTAGGGTATTGGAAGTACGGTTGAAACGAAGTAGAAGAACTGAGATTTGATTTAAGTGTTTAGTGTTTTTTTAAGTTCTATTTTTAATAATCATATTAATCATAACGTAATAATTACCTTAATTACTAATAATAATAATATTTTTTATTATTCTATATAAAAATAAATAAATAAATAAGGGTTTGGTTATTGTTTGGTAATAAGTTTTGACAGGTTTGGAGGTGCGGTACAGAAAAGTTGGTTCGTGCGTGTGGCAAAGGGTTTGAGTTAGCGAGTACACGGGCTCTCGCTTTGGGCTTGTGTTGAGGAAATAGTGTACGTGATCCTACGTGTGCGACCTATACTAGTGTGCGTTCATGGTTTTAATCGCTCCGTTTCAGTAAAAACGCACATTTTTGGGGGATCACATTTCCGGGGGATCACAGTTTTGCTACTTAGAAATGTCGTTTCAAATTCACGAATTCATTCCCATTCCGACTGAGGTATGTGTAGACAATATATGTTGTACTCCTGCATGTAGGGAAAAACTTAGTGGGTACAAAGAACTGGCAGACTCGCTCGTTATGCAACTTAGAATGTCCAAATCTGATGAATATCAGACTAAAAAGAAAATAAATGGATATAAGGATATGGTGTAGGCACAGAAGCGTGATATCCTAAAGTTGCATGATGATCTGAGTCAGGAGCGATGTAGACATCTCTACTTCAAAGAACTGTTTGAAAAACTCACTGTTGAACTTGAAAACCTAAAATCAACTTTTGAAAACACAGAGTTCAATTTTAAAAAGTTTGATGTGTCAAGTGAAAAGGTTGAAAAAAATGATTAACCAACTATTAAAATACAGTAAAAAGGAAGTGAGGAATAAGGGATTGGGATTCATATGCATACCTCCACCATACAATCACAATTACACCTCAATTCCTATGACTGAGGAGGAGATAGCCGACTTGCCTGATATGGAGTATGGGAAACCCGGGGATTGAAAAGTTGAACCTGTTAAGCTGAAGAAATTTAAAATCACAAGGCCAGATAAAACCGAAATTATTCTAGAAAAACAGGTGTTTAATAAAACTTTCGTGAAACCTGCTGAAGTTTCAAAACACACTAAGACTCTAAATTTTGAGAATAATGCTAACATTGACAAACATTTTCAATTGTTAGATGAAAATGAATCAAATTTTTCTCAAAATTTACCTGAATCGCAAAATCAAGAAGAATAGTCTAAACAAAATTCTAACAATTTCGAGTTTGGTATGATGAAAGGGCTTGCTAAATTCATCAAAGGGTATGGGTCTAGCAAACAAACTGAGTCAACTGCTCCATCTGATTCATCATGTGATTCCACAGAGACAGCTAACTGTGAAAAGTCAGAGTTAGTTGATTCTGCCGAGTCTAGTAGCGAATCATTTGAAGAAGTTGAATCAGAACAGATACAAGTAGAATCAGAATCCACTTCAGAAGCTTCTGTTGAATCTAGTGGTGAGTCAACAACAGAAGCCTCTGCTCAACCATTAAATACTCATGGTTCTGAAGCTATTGAACAAACAGTGTCACTCGAGACTGAAAGTGCTACTACGGATTCAACTGACACTGTTTGTGAGCAAGTGAATGTTACTGATGCTTCTACTTCATGTGCAGATGAGGTAATAATTGAGGATTGGGTTGAGGGGGATAATGTTGTTTGCCAAAAGGCTGATGATGTTTGTTCTAAGAAATCAAATTTGTCTCCTGATGCTTCTCCATATGTGAGAAAGGGTGTTTCTGAGCCAGCTTTGAGAGGCCCTTCAAACAAATATGTGCCTCCAAAGCCAACAGTTAGAAATGAAAATGCTAAATCCAGTCAATGTACTAACTGTTGTAAACACAAACAGATGAAGGAGGGAAGAAAGGCTGAGCAGGCTGCAAACAAATCATCCAACAAAATTTATAACTCATACTCATCATCAGTTGGATCGAATTGATCAGGATATGCTCCTTACATGAAAAAGCGAACCTGCTACAACTGTGGCATACCCGGTCACATTGCAATAAATTGCACATATCGTCCCTGTGTGCCATACTATACACAGCATCAGAAGGTTACATCTAGGGATAGATCTTATTCTAAGCCAATGAAGGTTGAAAAGCCTATGGAAATGATGAATAAGCATCCTAAGGTTAAACCATCTGATGGTGATTGGAATGCTGCGAAAAACAAAAGAAAACAAGCTTTAAAACCTAAACAAGTTTTGAAAAATAAAAGGGTTGAAAAGCAAACTGTTTTGCCAAAGGCACCTAAGAAATTAGAGAAGCCAAGACAAGTTTGGAAGGTAAAACATAATGCAGCAACATCACCAATCCTTGAATCAAAATGGAACATGTGCTTTCGAGAAGTGTCGTATGTTAATGCTTCTGGAATACCCAGGACCACGATGGCCTGGGTACCAATGTCTTACTAATCTCCTTACTTTTCAGGGACAACCAAGGATGAGCTGTTGACAATCCTTAGATATTGATAGTGGTTGTTCCAAAGACATAACGGGTAACATTTCACTGTTGCAAAATGTATATTTCTTTACAGTTGATATGTTTCGTTTGAAGGAGATAAGAAAGGTGAAACAAGATCAACGAAAAGGTACGGATTTGAAATTTCATGTTCTAAACTTGATATTGATTAGTCTTAAATCTTATGATGGAACGGTTAGGCAAAAACAACAAAAATATTTTCATTTTCTTTTGTGTTTCTCTTTGTACATACGTTTTCGTTGTTAGGTAAATTTGCTCATAAGTTTTACACACAAATTTAGGGGGATATCTAGAGATATATATGTTTGTAAATATATTTAAAAAAAAGTTGAGAAAATGAGAAAATACAAAAACATTCGAAAAACAAAAAAATCAAAAATATTTTGTTGCATATATGGGAAATGAAATAAATTTTCACTATGTGGATTAAGGCTGACTCATGTAAGACCAATATTGAAATGGTCTGACTCTAGAGCGATATGTTGGTAGGCTTTATCCTGATGGCTAGATTCTTTGACTGGTTCTGTGCAGAACACTAATATTATTCTATGACCTCAGGAAAGAGCATCACTTGGAATTAGGACATGGCTATTTGAATGCGTGTGTGACGTCCCGATACACACAAGATTTTCAAGCAAAGCTAATCATGATAAGAAGAACAAAGAGCCCAAGTTTCAGAATGAAGACATGAAGTATCTTCCCACAGAAACATGATGAAGACTGCAGTTTGATAAAGACAACATAAACCTTGGGGGATATTATAAGGCCATATAATTTAGTAGGTTTACGCTTATCTTTATCAAACGCAATTAATAAGCTATTGGGCTTAGTTTCTACTACGTTAGATTGTATTTGGATAAGCCATGTGGGCTAAATTAGTTGTATTGGGCTTGGGTTAGGCCATGTGGACCGAGTTCATAGTAGACCCTATATAATGACATGTTTAGTTCATTATTAGGGTTAGCACTTTAGAGAGAAACTTGTTCTTCTTGTTAATTTTGAATTCTTTATTGGTGTACCGGACGGTTCTCTAGAAACCGTGTGCACTTTGGTTAAATACAATCGAGTTTGTTCTTGTTCTTCTACACTTTTCTTAGTTTTTTCACACTTTGATTAGTGTTATTGACATCCGATTGATAGTTTTTGGGACTTACACTTCAATAAGAGCCATTATGGCTTTTAAGGCCTAATATGGCATGTATAAGGCGCATTAGAATCCATTAAGAGTTATCATTACCTGTAAGATAAAAAAGGGTCCACTAAGACATGCATAAAGCATTATTGCTCATTATAATTCAGTAAGACTCGCCACCATACCGCCCGGCGCTGCCACCCAAGGGTCGTCGACCTCCCCATCAGGTTCCGCCCACATCATCGCCACTCGACAACTGACGACCACCGTGTCGCTGCTGTTTCTTGCGAACCGGAAACCGGATTTTCCTGTTTATGGAATCCGTTCGAGTATTTGATCAGGTTTATATGAAAAGGTGTTCTCGGAGTTCGCGTGTTCAGAGTTACGGGCATTCGGGGTTCGTTTTAAAGACTTGACTATGGATATTCAATTTATTGCATCTATGGTGTGCCTCTTAGGTTTTCATCATAAAGGTATGCTTTTCACCAACATCCTATGGTTTAATTAATTGTTTATACAAATTGCAATTGGATCAATGACGAGATTTTAATCGGTTCGAAACGGTTCGTGTAACAATGGTTCGAGTCAAAATAGTACGAGTCAAAATAGTTCGATTCCAAATGGTTCGTGTCGAAACATATTCCCGTCAAAATGGTTCGCATCAAAACGGTTCAGTTCCAAATGGTACACGTAAAAACGGTTCGAGACGAAATGGTATGGGTGGAAGTGGTACGGGTCGAAACGGTTCGGGTGGAAACAATACGAGTCAAATCGATTCGCATCAAAACGGTTCAGGTCAAAACGGCACGAGTCAAAACTGTTCCGATTGAAACGATGCGGTTCGAAACGGACGGTCGAAGATTCCAATGAATTAACTTTAATTCCTTCACATATATGATTGATTTTGAATTCCTTTAGTTAAAGGAATTTGAAGAAATTCATGCCCAATTCCAATTCTAATTCACTTGTCAACCAAACACATTAATATTGAAATTGAGATTACAATTATTTGTATATAAATTGAAAGAAGATGAATAGTGATTTTTTTCGTCATTTAGTCTATTTTGTCATTCAGTGTAAACTTTCATTTATAACTCATGTACTTAAATTATTTTATTTTTTTTCTTTTATTTTAACCAAATTAATTTTCTACCTCTAAATAGTTTTTTAATGAACACGTTAATACTGTTTTAGACATATTTTTTAACCTCTTATTTTTCTTTGTTATAACAAGTGCGACGGAGGTTTTTTTTTTTGTTTAGTTTTTTTTATGAACACGACGATACTTTTTCGAACATATTTTTTAACTTCTTTTTTACCATAACGAGTGCAAAGAAATCGAACGAGTTTCTATCGTTTTTTTACCTTTGTTATTTACTTTATAGTTCTACCTTTTCTTATTATTTTGATGTTCAGATTCGAGTTACGACCCTAGTTCTGAATTCCAATCGTTTTATTTAGATATCATAACACATTTAGATATCATTTTATTTAATTTACGAATTTATTTATTGATTGTCATGATGTGCTATACGTTCTGAATTCCAATCGTGTCCCTACGCAACACGTGGGTAACTACGACCCTAGTTCCAATAAATTCTGTGAACCAAACATCTTAAGAGATGGAATTCAGATAGCAATTCCCTTAAATTCTATTGAATTCCTATGAAACAAACACAGCCTAAGGTTTTACACATATAAAAAAATTTATTCTTAGCCACCGAGCTATAGCTCAATTGATATTGGAGGGGAAGCGAAGGTTTGGGTTTGAGGCCATAGGTCTCAGAATCCAATCCTAACTGAGTTTTATCACAGTGGGCCTTCGGATGATGGATTTTACATAACTAAAGATGGTGGACTTGGGCTACTCAAAGATGTATGCAGTTGCAGACGTATGAAGAGGGTGTTTGGGATTACGTTTTGAAGTGATTATTTGATTATTGCGTTTGTAAAACATAAATAATCTAAAAAAGTGTTTGGATTTCAAAACGTAGTTTTGAAAACGCAAAATCTATTTTGAAAACGCAACACCAAACACCCCCGAAGTCACCTTTTGCCATTTGGTTACCTCGAGTAGCCAAACATTTATTCAGTTGACCGTTAAAAAAAGTTTAAAATTAAACAATGTATATTTAATTATTCTATAACTTTAATTTATAAAATTATTTTATTTATATAAACTTAAAAATATAATACATTCCCTCAAAATTAATAATAACTCATTTTTCTTTTTCTAAAACTCGTTTCCATCCAAAATTTTCTCAAAATTTTAAAGAAAAATAAAATTCTTCCCTCCTAATTTTCCCACCTAATCTTTTTGGTTTTACTTCCCAAATAAAACTTCCCTTTCCCTCCTCCTAACCCTAAAAATCCATAAATGCGCCTTGCCTTTTTTTACGAAAATAGAGGGCAAGCTACTAATAAATCGGCGACGAATCTCTGCTTATCGATTGTAAAATGGAGGTATTCTTTCATCATCGGCTTTATTGTGTTATTGCTTGCGCATGTCGTTTGGGTTGTTCTTTAGTAAATATGTAGTCGGTTCATATCATCTTCGTCCTTATTATTTTGTTATTTTTTAGGTTTCGAGTATTGTTCTTGGCTTTGATTATTCGAAAGGAATCTTACCTAAAAAAATGCAGAAATGTACTCTCTCCTGATTTATTTCAGATTTTTTTCTAATCTAATTGAGTTTATGAGTTTTGTTAACTTGATTTCAAAATACGCCTAAATACTTACATATGTTAATTTGTTGCGGTGTTGCCTGGAACATAAACATAAACCAAAAGCGAGACAGAAGTTTTATCTGGTTGAAACCGGTTTATTCTGTTTTCAACCAAAACCGAATGGATTCTTATTCAGTTATTTGAATTGGTTAAACATTTATCTTATTTGGTTCAGTTTGCTTTGTTTTTTGTTACAAACTAATAAACTAATAACTGAACCGATAAACACCCTTACGTCCCTAGTTCTATCTTAATTCATTTTAATATTATTTGGTGTATTTGTGAACTATAATGTTACTATTATGCAATATTGGAAAATGACGCAACAAGATATACAATGTTAATCACTCACTATGGATGATGGCAATGAATCAAATCTTTATTATATAGGTAAGGTAAGGTTTAATGACTTGGTGATTTATAGTGCTACGAAGCATTTAAATATACTTGTTAGTAACCTTTAATTGAACCAAATGCCATGAAAGAAATAGATCCGAAAATATTCAATTTTGAATAGCAAAAATTGAGTGCTGTCAATAGGCCAAACAAACTATACAAGTCAAAACTCAACAATGGGTCAGTTCGAGCCAACTTGTCCTTTTCAGTCCAAGATCGAACCCAAGACTGAAATCAAATTTGTTTGGGAGCCTATACATATATTTGGTTATTATTGTTTGTAATGAACCATAATAGGTATAAATGAGTTATATTTGATTCTACTAGGCCATAATGTTTTGTTTTAATGTGTTATATTAATTATAGGTATGATGGCTGGATGAGAACACAACACAACTACAACAGAAAGAGACAAAATGACTAGAGCTAGAAAAAGAAAGAACATTGAAACTCACATAGAGGGAGCAAATCGAGGAAAAACGGGTTGAAAGCGCCGAAATGAAAGAAGTAGACTCTGAAATGTAAGAGCAATTTCAATTCTTGTTGAACTACATGCTAATAAAATTCTCAGCTAGTTACGAATGTTATCTTATTTGGTAATCATGGTAAATTATGATATTTGTTGTTTACATATGTTGGAATATTATCCATGGTACACATATTTGGATACTTTGGTCCTATTTTGTTTTGATTCTTGGGATATTTTATAAATATGTACAATTGTGATTTCATAATTTGATTTTGCCTATTAAAATTTATTAATTTGCATATTTCTTACTGATTGAAATGACGGTCGCAAAGTTGGTTGCAAGTTTGTATAATAAAATTGAAATGGCAGTCACAAATAGGTCCAGATGGAACTTAAGTACAGTTAAGTTGCAAAATTGGCCACTAAAAAATAAGTCGCAAAAGCCGTCGCAATAAGGCCCAGTCGCAAAATCCTCACTTAGGCTCGGTTGCAAGATCCGTCACTAAAATTCGGTCACAAACTCAGTCGCAAAAACCGTTGGTCGCAAAATCAGTTGCTAAATTTGCGATGGTAACTTCAGTCACAAAATCGGTTGCAAGAGTATTTCGGTCGCAAAAAATGGTCGCAAAGTTATTTACCAACCAAAGTATAACCGACCACCACAATCGGTTGCAAAACGGTCGCAAAAGGGCATTTTGCAACTGTTTTGTGACCGTTTTGGCGGTCGCAAATGGTCAATTTTGTAGTAGTGCTTTTCCAGTTGTGCAAGCTTATAAAAATTACTGAATATTTTTATGTGCAGCTGGATCTCAAATCTGAAGAATTCAATCATCCCAACCTTACAAAACTCATAGGATATTACCTTAATGTGCAAAAACTATCTTGTGTTTAGCACTTGATTTCATGATTTATATACATAATAGGCCTTGTTACATATTAAATACACATTAATACATCTTAATTGCATAACATACATCACAAATATACAACTTATTATGTCAAAACAACAAAAAAATATAAAGATGAAGATAGCTTGTGGCCGCAAGCTGTCAAGTGTATGTTTGTTGTTTTTTAAATGTTCAACACCCAACTACTTGCAATTAATACACAACTAACTAACCCTAATTGCCCCAACTATAAATACAACACTTCCCCATCTTTTTTTCATTTTACAAGCTCTAAACACTTTCAAAAACACTCCAAATCTCATCATATTCTCAGCAGAATTAAGCAGAAACTTTCTGAGTTTCTAAGTGAGTTCTAACTCACTTCTTCTAATTCTTTCTTGTTTATTCTTCTAAAACACTTGGATAACCTCTACGAAGGTTTTCACAAGTTTGCTTGGGAAAACTAAGGTGAAACCTCACCATATTTAAGGTCCAAAGTGCATTAAACTTTCTGCTTGTTTTTATCTTTTTGTATCATCATGTTCTTGATAGAAACATGGTGGAATCTTGTACCCACCAAGCTCACAACTTAGTATATGGTTGTGGGTTTGTGTTGAGGTGATTTCCATCAAAGTTTTGAGTTTAAACACTCATTAAAATTCTATTTATACATGGTAATCGGATGATGAAAGCAAGCACAAGTCATCATCTTCCATATGATGAACTTGTGACTTGTGAAGTGTGAACAAACGTAAGCTTTGGCTTTCCAAACTGAGTTCCACTCCTTCATTTGAACCTTGTGTATGAACGCTCTTGTGACTTACTAGAATCAAAGTACCTTAGCCCTGTCTAGCCTCCCTCACTTAGTTCATTCTTTCCATGATGTGTTGGCACCCCGTCTAGCCTCCCTCACTTGAGCTTATGTTAGATAGGTTTATTTTCTTGTTATTCATGACCCTTCAAACCATCTTCAAGATGGTTTGTGTAGTGGTGAATCATATAATGAGGTTTTAACTTCCATGCTTGACATACATGATGCTACATGATAATCTATGAATGGACTTCGTGTTAGGATGTTATTATTACTATATAAACTATATGTATCTATATAAAACATGGCTGGATTTGTGATGATAATCAAGTCATGATTGTTCATCATAAACTTAGGCTAATATATCTAAGATTCTAAGTTACTTGTTATGATTCTAATGGGCAATATTAGACCCATGAAACCACTTAACATAGTGTCATAAACAAGCACCTAGAACTAGATATTACTTTTGTATACATACTTTTGATACTTTAAAATTCCAAGTCCAAATATTCCATTCTTAATCCATGAACTTACACACCTCCATTTCCCCATGTAGGGTGACTTGGTGATTCCATCCTCCACATATTGAACTCTTCACGGATTATCAAGTTTGAAGCTTGCAAAACCGTGAGTACAGTTGACCCATTTTTCGCTTTACACTTTTTGGGTGCAATATATTAGTATACCAAAATCACAAACACTTATACTTTATGCAATGCACAAAACAATCCAAATACATGCATACTTATTTGTTAGACTTGATTCATATTCTTGGGTGATTCTTATGTGATACACTAGTCATTAACTTCGTACGCGCCTCCATTTAACATGTATAGCGCTATAGGAGTAACGCACCACCCGTGAATGAGAGGTCATTTTAAATTTCATATTTTTGCGTAAACAGAGGGTTGACTTGAATATTTCATGCCATTGATATGTTAATCTTGATAACTTAGGTTGCCATGTGGATTCGTTTTAAACATTTTCATACTTATGCTATATACTTAAACTTGTGTACTCGCCAATGTTTTTGTGTTGAACTATAGTTTTAACATGTTGCAGGTTGATGATGATGATGATGATGATTATGACGGATTCTAGTAGGGATGACCTTAGAAACTCGTAATGAAATTACTAGATTTGGTTACTTTAATTTGTTGAACTCATTGTATTTGTCTTTTCGATGTTGTAATTTGAATTTCCTATAATGTACTTGACAATTTATGTTATAAAATGAAATCGGTTTTGAATTAATCATTGTCGCAAATAGTGTTATGTGTGACGAACAATCTATTTCGTCTCACTCCAATGTTTCCGCCATCGGTTGGGTGTGACAGAAGGGGTGCACCTATAAGTACTTCGTTTCTTGTAAACCCCGTGACTTTACGGTTGAGAAAGGGGCCATTGATGCTCTAAAGTGGCTTGATGAAATGGAGACCATTATTGATATAAGCGATTGTGTCGTTAAGGACATTATTAAATATGTGTCCTAATCAAGGAGGATGCTCTAACTTGGTGGAAGGCACTAATCCAATCCACTAGCAAGGTTGCACTATACACCCCAAGTTGGTCTAAATTTGTGGAACTGATCCACGAGACTTACTGCCCACCTCACGATGTGGAGAAATTTGAATCTGACTTTCTGAAAATAACTATGAAAAGCCTCGACTGTTGAGCTTACATATCTGACTACAACTCTCTTTCAAGACTCGTTCCTTATCTAATTACCCCTGAGTCAAAGCACATTGCGCGATTTATCCGAGGACTCGCTTCGAATATCAAAGGGATGGTTAAATCCTCCCAACTTGCTACATTTAGATCTGCTATAGATCTTTCTTTATCTCTCACTAAAGAAAAAAATAGAGTCAGATTATGAAACTCACCAAGAAAAACTTAGACCATAAGGAGTATACCTCCAACTATATGTCTAAGTTAGATCCATACTTAATTATCCTTAAGACTAAACATATTTGTTAAGCATAAGGGGTTAATACCCGAAACTTAGAGATGACAAAATCATCCAATATTGTTACCTTCCGGTCAGAAGTAAATCTGACCTTTTCCCTAACTGAGAATGGGATTCGGTTAAGAGAGGCTAGGGCCGAATTAGAGCCTAAAGAGGAAAACTGAGTTCTCTCATTCAACTTGAACCTATTAAGGACAAACCTGAATATGAGGTGTATAGAAAAAGGAGCATTTTGGGGAAATGCCTCCATAAACAATAGAATGGTCATGGTGCAGGCAAGAAAGCTGACCACAAGACCCATAATTACAAGGAAATAACCTTTAAGATTCTAGAAATCAAACTATATACATTAAAAATCAAACAATTCCAATTAGACCCCTGCCTATGACTCAAGCTGAATCTAATACAACTTTTAAGCATGGATTGGTTATCTTAAAACCGATCTGTATAAATCTGAGATATGGAATTCTATTGAAATTCCCATCTGGTGATATACTCATTATTCGTGGAAGATCAACACTATGGATTGCCCGAGAAAGTTTTTATGCTTAAGGCATCCAAGTGTTTGAAAAGAGAATGCGTTATCTACATGGCACAAGTAACTATTTAACGAATTAAAGCCAAAGGTTGAAGATATTCTAATCATCTAGGAATACCCTAATGATTTTCCTGAAGATTTACCCAGTCTGTGCCCGGGGAGGCAAGTCGAGCTTAGAATCAACATTTTGCATGGATTGGCTCTTATAGCCAGAGCTCCGTACTGTTGGCACCCACTAAGGTGAAGGAGCTGAAGGCACTACTTGAAGAACTTTTGATGGATGGGCATGAAAGGTCCATAGCCACCTATATAACAAAATGCCTAACATGTTCGTAAATTAAAGCTGAACATCGGAGACCGTCTGGTCTGCAATAATAACTAGAAATTCCCACGTAGAAATGGGAAATGATAACGATGGATCTGATTTCCAAGATTTCCTAAGACCAAATGTGGCAATGACACGATATGGGCCATAGTCGACAGACCGACTAAGTCGGCGCATTTAACACCAATCCACTATAAATCTGCAAAAAATGCATACACATGTATTATTCCTGTTTTTAATATTATCAATATTTGTAAAAAAAAATAAACAAATAAATATTACAAGCCAACTTGATTGGGTCGACCATGCTCGACCGTTTTACGAGTCGAGCTCAAGCTTGACTTTAAAATAAAAGACATGCCATTGTTAAGCTTGTTTAGACATAAACATCTTACACTTCTAAAGTCTACTTTTCATGCCAACAGACATTGTTAAAGCTTGTTTGGACTTATGCTAACATGGGAATCTCTGAAAAACAAAGCGGCTAAAGTAAGTTTGTACCATGAGCAAACTTTATCAGATGTGGTTAAATGCTCGAGTGTACCAATAATTGACGACTTAGAAACACTTAATTTTTTAATAAACCACCCACATACACTCTTTAAAATCCTAAACCCCATACATAACCAAAAAAAGGTCTAAGACTATTTGTTTATTATCGATAGATTTACAGTGGATTGGTGAAGAATAATCTTTTGGGCTTGTTAACATTGGTACCGTTATTTACTGTCATACTTTTTCATATTGCACATCACCTATTCAGATGAGGTGTTGATTATCATGATACCTCGCACAATTGTTGGCTTATTAGTTTTAAAACATGATACATATTTGCTTGTAAAAGAAGATATAATAAACGGGATGGAAACTTTAACTTCAAAGAACTTAAAAGGTGTTACATTATATTTATGTATTTATCTTACAGATAAATGATCAGCAAACAATATTGATCAATGTTATAATATATACTGGTGCAGAATTTTTGAAGGCTTTGATGATGATAATATAAACTCATATCACGTATAGACTTATAGATTTGATTGAAATGTGTTCGAACTGCATAAAGATGACATACCCATGGAATATGCCAAAGCAGCAATTATGTGCCACTTTAATAATGATAATAGTGGGAAGATCAGCTAGAGAGAGTTCGAAAAGGGATGTAAAAAGTGAATGGAAAATGGGAGAAACTCCCAAATAGTTTGAATTCAAGTTGATGCACTTTTTGTCTATACCTTGTAATTTATCTTAATATATATCTTTCCTTCATTGTATAAATGTTTAAAGTTTGTTTTTAGTTTGATTTTGTGTAAGTTGATCAAAGTCAAACGATATCCTCCTGTCGTTTGACTTGGACAACATTGGTTGTTGTTTGGAATAAGCTTATTGTTTGGAATTATCAAACCAGATCCTGTGTCATTTGGAATTGCCAAATGACATCTGGCGTTTAGTCTTGAGTCCAAACGACATACCTTATCGTTTAGTGTATTTTGTAACAAAACTCTGTTGAAATCAATGCATGGAATATTACTGAGTATCATTGTGTGTTATTAATTATCATTGCATGGTTTGGTGCTCTAACTTGGATTCCGCACTTGTGATTACAATCATGACAAGAAATCATTGTTGTTCAAAGATCAAATTTGGGCCTACATAACTAACCATAATCCATACCAGAGAGGATATGATTGCAAGATAGTGATAAAATGTCAATAACTATCTTAATATTCATATATTAAGATGATATACTAAAGAGGCATGTATACACACTAACAGTCTAACCCCACACAAGTTGTTTAAGATTACATAAACGGCAGTTGGAAAGTCAGGTCTTATGCCATTGCCCTCTACTTTTCAATGGTCGTTTGATGGTAAGGGCCTGCGTGATATATAGTTGTTACCCTTAGATGATTACTTTTCACAACGTGTCCATTAAAATTTTGCGAGTAGGGATTTTATTTTATAAAAAGTAGTTGTGATAGAGAAGAGAAAATGTTACTATTCATCTCTATAGTTGGGGGACACTGTTCACCCTCTATAATGTTTTAATATATTTTGAAAGTGGTTGAGAGTGGATGAGCGAGAAAAGATAATGATAAACGTGTAAAAAATATTATTTAATTGAAAGGAGAGAGAAAATGTATTTGCTTTTAGTGGAATTATAGGGTAGATTTGATGGAAAGGGATGTGAATTCTCTAAGTTAAATAGTAAAAACTATAAAAGATAATAAACTCAACTAATGCAATTAGTAAAGCTGAATCAATGGTAACAACTTTGTCATTTTCAACTCGATCCAAACTAACCCCAAGCACAGGTGATAAAAAAACAAGCAAGTTGAACTAGTACAAATGGACAAACTCATGCAAAAAATGTTGAAACAACTAGACCATGAAGAACATGGACTAGTGACACGAGAGACATAAAGGCCAGCAAACAAAAGATAGAAGAATAGCATTCTTTTTTGTTCTTCATTCACTTTTGCTGAAAGTTTTGATCATGTGATGATTGTATGTATGTATATAGGCTATTTTCTAAGTACGATGTGGATCACGACGGTAAATTACAACAAGATGAGTTAAAAAAGTTCATTGAGGGATTTTGTTTTGGAATATCATTGAATCGAAATACAATCATAGATAAGCTAATCACAGACTTCAGCAATAACGGTACCAATGGTACCATCGACGACATACATGAATTATACCTTATGGTTATGTTGTATGGCCATAATAGTTAATGAGTCGGGACACCCAAACACGGTACCCATAACCCCCAATTGTTTCGGTTATCAAGTAAAACGGATTAAACCGAGTTCTTATATTTATGAGCAGATCTCAGGGCTCATTTATACAATACCCGCTCAAAGTGGCGTATTCGCCATACCCCAAGTTTTAAAACAAAACAAGTTAAGAGTATTTACCTTTTGCTAGCTTCCAACCGAATACGGTTATAATTTAGCAAAAGCCGCAAGTAAAAGTATTATTGACCCAAGTCCGCTTATCTGAGGGGTTCTATAGTCCGGAATGAACAGTATTAGTTATTTGTTAGAACGTACATGGGTCATAGTGTGACACTCTAGGTTTTCCCGAGCAAATATCTTGTAATTACTTTGGGTGTATATGTGTTATTAAATGAAAGTTGCGTGTTATTTTGATGTTCTATGTGATCCTTGCACTATGATTGTATATATAGCATATATAGGTACGTATGTGTGTAGTGGGCCGAGACCACGAAACCCGACTCGAGACCACCCGGTCTCGAGTGAACAGTGAACGGTTGGGCCGTTTGGGCCGCATCTCCTTAAGCCCGTGAATTGGGTTATAAAACCCCCACATAAGCCACACTTTCCTATTCTTTGGACACTCAAACCCACAATCATTCTCTCACTCTCACACCCTCTCACTCCTCCTAGCTTCCTCTCTCTAGAAAACCCTAGAACTTCACTAACCAACTCCCTCCACCCTCTCGGATCCGATAAGCGGCAGCTTGGAGCTCGGGATCTAGCTTGTATTCGTCACTCGAGAGCCCCTCTCAACTGTTTCCCCCACACCCTTGCATCCGAACATCAATCGGTTAGTGTGTTCTACTTGATTAATGATAATGTGTGTTCTACTTGATTTAATGATAATGTGTGTTCTACCCGATTAATGATAATGTGGGTTAAAGATGCTTGTTTTCTTGGTTGCGAGTGGATTGGATGATTTACAAGGTGATCTTTGAATAATAGGATGTAGATAGAATGATATGCATGACTATTGATCGACTTATGAATATGCACATGAATGTTCTTGATAAAAAGAATGAGATGTTACATGTTATTACTCATGAAATGCATGGTGTGCTTGTTGTAGTAGTAAAAGCTTATTTCGATATGCTTTAGGTCCCTCTTGATGAATTTGATGAGTTTAACCGATGAAGATCATAAGAAATAATTGAATGCATGATGAACTACTTGAAGATCATGAAAAATATTTGAATATGCCATGATTGATCTGTTTTGTGTGAAAATTAGACAATAAAACATGTTGGTGCAAATTAATTGGTTAGTACACATTATCACAAATATGAAATCCTATTGGATAGTACTTTTGGAACAGGTTCTAGAAGGATTCTTGTGCACGTATCCGAGGTTGCGAGTCGAGACACCGGTTGCGACTCGAGAACAACCCGGGACAACTCGAGACTATAACAATCATGACTCGAAACCATGTCTAAACAACTCAAAACTGACTTCAGGGACTCGAGACCATCAAGGTCTCGACTCGGAGTCTCCTGATTGCGACTCGAGACGGGACTCGAGATCCCTGAGGTTGCGACTCCGACCAGCACTACTCGAGATCATTACGCTACAACCCGAGACCACTTGGTCTCGACTCGAGACCACCTTGTCTCGAGTGGGCCGCTGATCTCCGTTATTGGGCCGAAGTAAATGGACTGATTATGCATGATTATTGTTTGACTGGACTAACGTGTTAACTGTTACTGTTTAACCGTATAACTATAAGGACAGGCCCAATGACTTAGATGGTAACTGTATGCATTCGATGTGTTAGAAACCAGTAGGATATACGTGATTACTTGTACCCCCAAACCTGACCTATACTGGTAACCATGTTAGGACGTGGTGACCAGCAAGCTTGACCAAGTAAGCTAATCTGCCGAGCAACCCAAGGTGAGTTCACACACTAAAAGCATGCGTCCCAGGGAGGGACACGAACAAACTAATGTTTTCAAACTAATAATTTCCGGGGGAACATGCAAACGGTACTCTTGTACTACTACATCCGGGGGAGATACGTTTGGGTATTATTTATAAATCACAACTAGCGACACTAAACGAATCTCTATCACATTAAGTCCCTGCTTATAGTACCGATTAATCGCCGGGGGCGAACAGGTTATTAGTTGATAGCGCTATTAGGTTTGACAACCTCACACCGTGACCGGGGGAGATCGGGCGTGAACTATAGACCTTGTATCTCGGTCAATGACGATAGACATTGACCTGGGGCACAAAATCTTCTCGTCAACAGTTTCGGTAAATTCAAGTTTAGTAGCTTTCATATGGGGTAGCTCCCCATAACGTGATTATAAATGCTTTACCTAAACAACCTACATTTTCTTTTGAAAAACTAAAACTGGACATCTCGTGAACTCGCCAACATTTCTGTTGACACCCTACTGCATGCTTTGCAGGTAACCAGTGAATCAGGAGCTTGCAGCTTGGGGATATGTAGTGGTCGTCTTAACCCGTGTGTTGGGTTTCCAATAATCTTGAACAGTGAACTTTGTTTTGAAACTGTTTGGTTTATGCTTCCGCTGTGTGTTTAAACTGCCATTTGAACTTAAACTTTTAGAACTTTAAAAATATGGTGTTTACTAACTACTGTGGTTGGTGAATACTTTTACTACTAATCAATGCTCAGTATAATTGGTGGCTGGATCCTGGTCAGTCACGCCTCCAAGCGGTAGTACTCCGCAAGTGGATTTTGGGGGTGTGACAGATTGGTATCAGAGCCATTGGTTATAGTGAACTTGGTTTTAAAAAGAAGAGTCTTTTTGAGAAAAACCAGACTATAACCCGTGACTCGTGACGACACTACACTCCAAGGGCAAGACTCAACATGTTAGACCTCGTAGCTCGGACTTGTGTTTACTTGCTTGCTTATCTTATATTGACTGCTCTACTATACATACTAGTGTGCCTAATTAGATAGATACACATCCCTCTCCTATCTCACTCTCGCTACATTACGACATCACACTCATACTGTGTTTTCTGGTTATGAAGACAATGAGTGGACGCAGAAGGGGAAGCGTTAACATGACTCAGGCTCAATTCACTAACTTGCTCAACACGGTGGCTGTAGCCTTCGCAGCTCACCCTGGAGGTAAACTCGTTACTTTAGGGTGTTTAGACCCTACCCCCACATCGTCATTTCACCTCTAAACCTATTCGCTCCATTTCTCACAACAGGTCAACCTACACCTGCACAGCCACGTGTCTGTACTTTCAAAACTTTCATGGATGGCAAACCTCTCCCTTTCAACGGCACTGAGGGTGCCATAGGCCTTCTGCACTGGATTGAAAAGGCCGAAGCTGTCTTTGCTGTCTGCGAGTGTCCCCCTGCTAACTGGGTTAAGTTCGCGACTGGTACGCTTGAAGGAAACGCGCTTTCATGGTGGAAAGCGCAGATTCAGATGCTTGGTCTGGAAACTACTAATGCTACTGCATGGGAAGATTTCAAGGACATGATCAAAGAGGAATACTGTCACAGGGATGACATCCACAAACTCGAAAACGAGTACTATGCGCTCAAGATGGTTGGGTCAGAGATTGAGACCTACACCAAGCAGTCCAACGACTATGCTGTCCTTTGCCCAAACATGTCCCGACCTATGTATCGAAGGATCGAATTGTACATCAAAGGTTTGGTCCCAGAAATTCGGAGCCATGTGACCTCAGCCAACCTCAACACCATACAGCCCGTGGTTCGTCTTGCTCACAAACTCACCAATCAGGCTGTGGAAGAAGGCAAGTTGCCCCAGAGGATTAGTGCTACTACTGGAACTTCTAATGACAACAAACGAAAGTGGGATGGAAACCAGGGTAAGGATGCTAACTCTACTCAGGCCCCGGCTCAGCAAAGGAAAACTGAAAATAACAAGGGCCCTCAGCAGCAGGGTGGCTATCAGGGCCATCTCCCCAAATGTAACAAGTGCAATCGGCATCACAATGGGCCCTGTGCGAAGAACAAGTGCCAACGGTGCAACAAGATGGGACATGTGGCCAAGGATTGTAGGAGCCCTCATCCCGCAAGGCAAAATCAACCACAGCAGCAGCAGCATCATGGGAACATCAAGGGTTGTTTCCAGTGCGGAGCTGAGGGGCACATTAAGAAGAATTGTCCTCAGTTAAACCAGAACAACCCCAATCAGGGTGCGGGAAATAACAACAACAACGCCAACAATGCTGGGAATGGTGCAAGAGGAAGGGCTTTTATGATTGGAGCTGGAGAAGCAAGGAATGACCCCAACGTTGTAGCGGGTAAGTTCCTCCTTAATGATCGTTATGTTTCCATACTATTTGATTCTGGAGCAGATGCTAGTTATGTATCCCTACGTATTAGTAAGAAACTTAAGTCCACCCTTACGCCGTTAAGCTCTAAGCACATCGTTGAAATAGCTAATGGTAGAAACCTCGAGGCCTCACACGTAATACGTAACTGCGAATTAGAATTGGCTGGTCAGACCTTCCGTATCGATCTCTTCCCTATCATTCTTGGAAGCTTCGACGTCATCATTGGTATGGATTGGTTATCCAAACATCGAGCTGAAATCCTCTGCCAAGAGAAAGCTATTCGCATTCCCCGTCCCCCTGGCAACCCTCTTATAATTCAAGGCGACAAGAGCGGAGAAGTCAAAGGCATCATTTCATTCTTAAAGGCCCAGAAGTGTCTACGAAAGGGGCACACCGCTATCTTAGCGCTCGTTGCCGACACACAGAAAATGGAAAACAGGATTGAAGATTTTCCAAGCGTACGCGACTATCCTGAGGTATTCTCGGAAGAGCTACCTGGACTCCCTCCTCACCGTCAGGTCGAATTCCAAATCGAGCTAGCTCCCGGAGCAGCACCTATAGCTCGTGCACCTTATCGTCTAGCTCCCGCAGAACTCAAGGAACTCTCTACTCAACTACAAGAACTTTTGGACAAAGGTTTTATCCGTCCTAGCTCATCACCCTGGGGAGCCCCAGTGCTCTTCGTCAAAAAGAAAGATGGCACATTCCGAATGTGCATTGATTACCGCGAACTAAACAAGGTTACCATCAAGAATCATTATCCACTTCCCCGTATCGACGACCTGTTCGACCAGCTGCAAGGGTCGAGCTATTATTCCAAGATCGATCTGCGATCGGGTTATCACCAGCTGAGAGTCCGCGATGAGGACATCTCTAAGACTGCTTTCAGAACCCGCTATGGTCACTACGAATTCCTTGTTATGCCTTTCGGAATGACCAACGCACCTGCGATCTTCATGGATCTCATGAACCGAGTATGCAAACCCTACCTCGACAAGTTCGTAATTGTGTTTATTGACGACATCTTAATCTACTCGAAGAGCCAAGAGTAGCATGAACAACACCTGCGTCTTATTCTCGAAATTCTTCGCAATGAGCAACTGTACGCCAAATTCTCGAAATGTGATTTCTGGCTTAGAGAAGTCCATTTCCTTGGGCACATCGTCAATCAAGAAGGGATTCATGTCGACCCCGCTAAGGTCGAATCCATTAAGAATTGGCCTGTACCTAAGACTCCGACCGAAGTTCGCCAATTCTTGGGATTGGCAGGATACTATCGAAGATTCATCAAGGGATTTTCTAAGATCGCTCAACCGCTTACGACCCTCACTCAGAAGGGTGTTGCTTACAAATGGAGTAATGCTCAGGAATCTGCCTTCCAGGAACTAAAGAAGAACCTTTGTAGTGCTCCTATTCTTTCCTTACCTGAAGGTACCGACGACTTTGTTGTTTACTGCGATGCTTCTATTCAAGGGCTTGGTTGCGTGTTGATGCAACGCGAGAAGGTTATTGCTTACGCTTCGCGACAACTCAAGATCCACGAACGGAACTACACGACGCATGACTTAGAATTTGGAGCTGTGGTCTTCGCGCTCAAGCTTTGGAGACACTACTTGTACGGCACCAAGTGCACGATTTACACTGATCACAAGAGTCTCCAGCACATAATGGAACAAAAGGAGTTGAATATGCGGCAACGCCGATGGGTCGAACTCCTAAATGACTACAAGTGTGCAATTAAATATCACCCAGGCAAGGCTAATGTGGTAGCCGATGCCCTCGGCAGAAAGGAGACCAAACCCAAGCGTGTTCGTGCCTTACAGCTCACTATCCACTCGAACCTCCCTAACCAGATTCGAAATGCTCAGGTTGAAGCATTGAAAGCCGAGAACATCAGGGCTGAGTCCTTACGAGGATCGAGACAACGATTGGAACAAAAAGAAGACGGTGCTTACTACGTAGCCGGGCACATATGGGTTCCGTTTTATGGAAATTTACGTGACTTTGTGATGGATGAAGCCCATAAGTCCCGTTACTCAGTGCATCCGGGTTCAGATAAGATGTACCACGACTTGAGGACTACCTATTGGTGGCCTGGCATGAAAGCCCACATAGCAACCTATGTCAGAAAATGTTTAACTTGTGCAAGAGTCAAGGCGGAGTATCAGAAACCATCAGGTCTACTCCAACAACCAGAGGTCCCACAGTGGAAATGGGAGCAAATTTCCATGGACTTCGTTACCGGCTTGCCTAGGTCTCAACGCGGAAACGACACCATTTGGGTGATAGTAGATCGCTTAACTAAATCTGCCCACTTCTTGGCTATTAAAGAGACAGACAAGTTCTCTACCCTAGCAGAGGTATACTTAAAGGAAGTGGTTTCGAAGCACGGAGTGCCAACCTCCATTATTTCCGATCGAGATGCACGTTTTACTTCTGAATTGTGGCAAGCTATGCACAAATCTTTTGGCTCGCGTTTAGACATGAGCACCGCTTATCATCCGCAAACGGATGGGCAATCGGAACGCACCATCCAAACCCTCGAAGACATGCTTAGGGCATGTGTGATCGATTTTGGCAAGAATTGGGAGAAGCACCTACCGTTAGTGGAATTCTCCTACAACAACAGCTACCACACCAGCATTCAGGCGGCACCCTTTGAGGCATTGTACGATCGTAAATGCCGATCGCCTCTCTGCTGGGCGGAGGTTGGTGACAGCCAGATCACAGGCCCGGAACATGTAGTTGACACTACAGAAAAGATTGCCCAGATTAGGCAACGCATGGCGGCAGCTCGTGACCGTCAGAAGAGATACGCGGATAAGGATAGGAAACCACTAGAGTTCCAGGTTGGTGAACGGGCTCTACTTAAAGTCTCACCCTGGAAGGGTGTGGTTCGTTTTGGAAAACAGGGCAAGCTAAATCCGAGATATGTCGGACCCTTTGAAGTTATCGAAAAGATCGGTAAGGTCGCTTACAGATTGAATCTGCCTGAAGGACTGAGTGCTGTGCACAACGTCTTCCACGTGTCTAATCTGAAGAAGTGTCTGTCAGATGAAACACTCATCATTCCTTTCAAGGAACTTACTATTGATGAACAGCTACACTTCACCGAGGAACCAATTGAGATCACGGATCGTGAGATGAAAACCCTCAAACGTAGCCAGATACCTCTCGTGCGAGTCCGTTGGAACTCGCGCCGTGGCCCAGAGTTTACCTGGGAGCGGGAAGACCAGATGAAGCGCAAGTATCCCCAGTTGTTCCCTAATGAAACTCCCAGCACTGAAGCTACAACTGAATTTCGGGACGAAATTCCAAACTAACGGGGGGATGATGTGACACCCCGTTGAAACGTTCTCATTTACACTAGCTTGTCAGTGGCGGCCTTAACTTTCGGGACGAAAGTTCTTAAAACTTGGGGATAATGTGACACTCTAGGTTTTCCCGAGCAAATATCTTGTAATTACTTTGGGTGTATATGTGTTATAAAATGAAAGTTGCGTGTTATTTTGATGTTCTATGTGATCCTTGCACTATGATTGTATATATAGCATATATAGGTACGTATGTGTGTAGTGGGCCGAGACCACGAAACCCGACTCGAGACCACCCGGTCTCGAGTGAACAGTGAACGGTTGGGCCGTTTGGGCCGCATCTCCTTAAGCCCGTGAATTGGGTTATAAAACCCCCACATAAGCCACACTTTCCTATTCTTTGGACACTCAAACCCACAATCATTCTCTCACTCTCACACCCTCTCACTCCTCCTAGCTTCCTCTCTCAAGAAAACCCTAGAACTTCACTAACCAACTCCCTCCACCCTCTCGGATCCGATAAGCGGCAGCTTGGAGCTCGGGATCTAGCTTGTATTCGTCACTCGAGAGCCCCTCTCAACTGTTTCCCCCACACCCTTGCATCCGAACATCAATCGGTTAGTGTGTTCTACTTGATTAATGATAATGTGTGTTCTACTTGATTTAATGATAATGTGTGTTCTACCCGATTAATGATAATGTGGGTTAAAGATGCTTGTTTTCTTGGTTGCGAGTGGATTGGATGATTTACAAGGTGATCTTTGAATAATAGGATGTAGATAGAATGATATGCATGACTATTGATCGACTTATGAATATGCACATGAATGTTCTTGATAAAAAGAATGAGATGTTACATGTTATTACTCATGAAATGCATGGTGTGCTTGTTGTAGTAGTAAAAGCTTATTTCGATATGCTTTAGGTCCCTCTTGATGAATTTGATGAGTTTAACCGATGAAGATCATAAGAAATAATTGAATGCATGATGAACTACTTGAAGATCATGAAAAATATTTGAATATGCCATGATTGATCTGTTTTGTGTGAAAATTAGACAATAAAACATGTTGGTGCAAATTAATTGGTTAGTACACATTATCACAAATATGAAATCCTATTGGATAGTACTTTTGGAACAGGTTCTAGAAGGATTCTTGTGCACGTATCCGAGGTTGCGAGTCGTGACACCGGTTGCGACTCGAGAACAACCCGGGACAACTCGAGACTATAACAATCATGACTCGAAACCATGTCTAAACAACTCAAAACTGACTTCAGGGACTCGAGACCATCAAGGTCTCGACTCGGAGTCTCCTGATTGCGACTCGAGACGGGACTCGAGATCCCTGAGGTTGTGACTCCGACCAGCACTACTCGAGATCATTACGCTACAACCCGAGACCACTTGGTCTCGACTCGAGACCACCTTGTCTCGAGTGGGCCGCTGATCTCCGTTATTGGGCCGAAGTAAATGGACTGATTATGCATGATTATTGTTTGACTGGACTAACGTGTTAACTGTTACTGTTTAACCGTATAACTATAAGGACAGGCCCAATGACTTAGATGGTAACTGTATGCATTCGATGTGTTAGAAACCAGTAGGATATACGTGATTACTTGTACCCCCAAACCTGACCTATACTGGTAACCATGTTAGGACGTGGTGACCAGCAAGCTTGACCAAGTAAGCTAATCTGCCGAGCAACCCAAGGTGAGTTCACACACTAAAAGCATGCGTCCCAGGGAGGGACACGAACAAACTAATGTTTTCAAACTAATAATTTCCGGGGGAACATGCAAACGGTACTCTTGTACTACTACATCCGGGGGAGATACGTTTGGGTATTATTTATAAATCACAACTAGCGACACTAAACGAATCTCTATCACATTAAGTCCCTGCTTATAGTACCGATTAATCGCCGGGGGCGAACGGGTTATTAGTTGATAGCGCTATTAGGTTTGACAACCTCACACCGTGACCGGGGGAGATCGGGCGTGAACTATAGACCTTGCATCTCGGTCAATGACGACATTGACCTGGGGCACAAAATCTTCTCGTCAACAGTTTCGGTAAATTCAAGTTTAGTAGCTTTCATATGGGGTAGCTCCCCATAACGTGATTATAAATGCTTTACCTAAACAACCTACATTTTCTTTTGAAAAACTAAAACTGGACATCTCGTGAACTCGCCAACATTTCTGTTGACACCCTACTGCATGCTTTGCAGGTAACCAGTGAATCAGGAGCTTGCAGCTTGGGGATATGTAGTGGTCGTCTTAACCCGTGTGTTGGGTTTCCAATAATCTTGAACAGTGAACTTTGTTTTGAAACTGTTTGGTTTATGCTTTCGCTGTGTGTTTAAACTACCATTTGAACTTAAACTTTTAGAACTTTAAAAATATGGTGTTTACTAACTACTGTGGTTGGTGAATACTTTTACTACTAATCAATGCTCAGTATAATTGGTGGCTGGATCCTGGTCAGTCACGCCTCCAAGCGGTAGTACTCCGCAAGTGGATTTTGGGGGTGTGACACATAGGTTGTTTCCTTGTGAGAGGCCGGTTCGATTCCCGGCTGTGGCAGGGTGAGACATTTGTGCGCTTTGATGGTGAAAAACCCACCGAGGAGGGTTTGATCATGAGCGTCACCCCGGTTTTCATCCGTCTGTTACTTCAGCGAGGAAACTCGTGTGGAGGCCATACGGTTTCCGGGGGAATGCCGTAACCAAGTCTGACTACACAGCTCTGGCCCTGCTATCTGTGCAGATCTTGGCTAGGGTCGCCGATTTGGCGATGTGACAATGGTCACCATTAGAAGTTCACCGTTCAAAAAAAAATATCTATATCTACATGTCATTATTCTAGAACCTTAAAAATTGGTTTTCCCACCCCTCTCTCATATTAAATAAATCTTTCTTTCTCTGTTATGAAATAATATCTTTCCTATTATATTTAAATATTTAATTATGGATACTTTTTATTTAATTATTGATAGTTATTATACATTAACTAAATTTTACTTTTTTTTTAATATAATTGTAGTTTAATTTAATTATGGATAGTTATTATGCATTAAATAACTTTTTTTTAATATAATTGTAGTTTAATTGAATTTAACTATGTTAAAAGACTAAAAAGGATGTATCTACAAGAAAAACATGTGAATTTATGTTGGCCCATGTAATCCTTTCTTGAAGAACATATGATACAAAAGCCAAAACTGTCACTTGGGCGGTAAGTAGTCAAAGACTACTTTGGGGAGACCCAGGTTCGAACCTGGTTAGTGGTATTATTTAAAGGGGAAATAATTTGCTCTTTAAAAAAAAGCCAAAACTGGTTCTCAACTGTTGATCCTCAATAAGCAGTGTTTGAACTTAATTCCCTCCAATGACATTCTCTTCTAACAACTGATGATCCTAAAGACTGTTATGCTCAAAAACTGGTCTATCAAAGCTCTGCTGATTACAAAGACTGTTAAGGCCTATCAACTGTTGTTTGTCAAAGTGTTGTTGAAGACAAAGTACTGCTGGAATCATAGGCCTGATCAACCTAAGAGGAAAGCACTGCTTAGACTCATCAGTGATTATAGCATCATTAGTGGATTTCCTCATCAGTGCTTAGTATAGTTTGTTTATTAATGTAACAATGTTTGTAGCATCAGCGTTTAGAGGTTGTTATCATAGTTAGATGTCACTGTCTAGGTGACGTCAGCAAAGATGCTCAGTGGTTAGGTTTTGTACTATAAATAGAATAGTACATGTACTGTTCTATTAGCTCTTTTGCACACACATTCATCTTGTACGAACAACCATAGTGAGCTCAGGCTGAGGGGGGAGTTAGTACTTCATGCATGCATAAGTCTTAACTTTGTAATCTTTCAATCGTATGACTATGAAAACATTGTATGATTAAAGCTAATCTTTCCTTGATTGTGTTACAAAGTTTTACATTCATTTCCGATGCAATTATTCTCTGTTGTATTTTATTTCATTACCATCTTAATTAAAACAACACAATTAAGTCAAACTCAGATCCTAACGATTGGTATCAGAGCATAGGACAGTCAAATTCGATGTAACAATCAATTTTACATAAAAGTTCATCTTTCACTGATACTAAGTTGTTCGTATCAGTTGAAAAACAGAGTACAAGTGTAATCACGTTTAAAGTTGATTATTCAAAAACTACTGTAAAACAACCAAGATGTCTTCATAATCACAGGACCCTCACAACACCGGAACACTCTTCAAGCCACTTATGCTTGTCAGATCTGAATACAATATCTGGAAACGTAGGATGGGCCATGAGTTAGCACAACAAAACACCGGCTGCAGGAAGTCTGTCATCTTTAGACCTCATGATCCAATGGTGCCAAGCACAGAAGATCCCAAGGTCCAAGTACCTAAAATGTAACGCCATGCGTTTTCATACTTTCCATATTTAGAAACCATTGCTTGAAATTCTATTTTTGGAAATCCTGTATTCCTTGTAATAGTATTTCGTTGTATCGTTGTAAAATCCGAGACTTTGATCGTAATGAAACGAATCTTTTATACATCGTTTATACATGTTTATACATTGATACGTGCACTCGTTTGATACATGGTTCGTAATTCGTATAAACGTAAGCTTAACTCGTAAACAATGATCGTGTATTCGTAATCCTTAAATCTTCATACATTTAAACACTTAGTTATTCGATTATAAGATTAAGTTGTATGTTTTTTTCACTTGATCATACCAAACTATAAACCATACATACTTGTTAAATTTCATGTGTTATACACACCTATGTTATCACATTTTTGCTAAAATAAAACATGTCATTTATGCATTTTGGACCTTGTTACAAGTTACATACATACTAGACACCATGTAACACTTTAATAAACATCAAATATATACCTTCTAATGTCAAAAAACTAAAATAAAATAAAAATTATAGGGCTGTTAACAGCCTTGCATCAGCCCACTTAATTTCCTTGTTTTGAGTTATTTAGCCCACTAAACACTTCCAAAGCCCAACCCAATGAAACCCTAATCCATCCCCTATATAACCCAAGCCTCCTCCAAGCATTTTTCACTTTCTAAACAATCTCCATTCACTCTCAGACACTCCAAACCGTAGCTGATTGCAGAAGTTCGAGCAGATTTATACCACTTCACTAAAGTGAGCATAACTCACTCAATTCTTATCTGATTCACTCGATTCTTTTTCCTACTACTTTTTATTGACCTTAGCTACGTTTCCATGTGTTTTCTCTAGAAAACAAGAGCTTGGAACATTGCCAAAAGGGCTCCAAAGTTGACTGATTTTTCTGTTCTTGTTTCAAACTTTGATAAACTTGTTTAAACTTGAGGAAACTCATCTCAAACCTATGTCCTTATGCTTATAACCACTTCTATGGTTAGTTAGCCTTAAAAACAAGGTTGAGACATTCAAAATCAGAGGTATAAACCTCACAAACTTTCTGTTTTGTTCAAGGGTTTTAACCCACAAGTGATGTTCAAGTTTAAGACTTGATGTATGTGTGATTAAGGATTAACTTGGGCTGTCCTACAAAAAAACCACACATTACTTGATGATTTCTTATAGATTCGTGTTTAATATTCTTGTATTACTTATAGTTCATGACCCTCCTTGTATGTTTTTACATCAAGTGTAGTGGTGAACACTTAGAGGTACCTAAATGGAAAACTTATCTTCCTACCTCCTACATGCTTCTATGACACAAAGAGGTGCCTAAATGGAGATTTTAATCTCCTACCTCCTACTTGATCAATAGGACATTGCAATCTTTATATTATCTATATACTCTACATATATATCTAAGTAACTAAACTTGATGATAACTTAGTAGCTATTTTTCAAGAACATATTACATCATCTATGACCATACACTTGTTATGGCTCTAATGGATCTTTGATCCATGAAACCCTACAAACTCTTTTGAGTTTTAATAGTGTCAAGGACATGTGCTATGTGTACAAGAATATTACTTTTTATATACTTACTTTTCTTATATTTTAAACTTCACATCCTTAGACCAAATGTATCCGTCTCTTAAAATCCTAAATCGAATATACTCAACCTCCTAACCTCAACAACCTCGTCAACAAATGGATAATCAGAAAGCATATGTAATTTGTGAGTATACTTGAAGCCCTCTTTACGTTTCTCACTTTTTGGGGTGTAACATGTTTTCTTATGAAACTTGCACTTTAATCATAATACACAAACATTCCTATTACACGCATGCTTATTTGATTACTTGATACTTAAAACTTGGGTTTATGCCATCTTGTGTTAGACTTATCATTAACTTCGTACGAGCCTATCCGTGACATATATAGCGCTATAGGATTAACGCACCGCCCATAGACTTGCGGTTATGCCATGAGCATAGTGCGTTTCATCATTGGTTTGATATGTTAGACACATGCCGAATTTAATGTTTATCTTGTATCAAGGGTTTGCCACATGGAATTGTTTGCAAACATATCCTTTTATGCTACGTACAAAAACTTGTATACCCGCCTTTGCTTTTGCATTGAACTTTATTTTAAAACATGTTACAGGTTGAGGATGACGACGCATTGAACTTGAAGTAGTGTTGATGCTTAGATACACACCTAGACGTCTTAAGTTAATTTACTTCTTGTTGTATTCTTGTATTGAACATATTGTACATCAAGTTGTTGTATTTGATCCTAATCTTTGTAATTGACTTTAGAAATGAAATGAAATCCATTATTTAAATATTGTCACAAATAGCGTTATGAAATCTCTTGCAATCTCGTTTTCGTCTCACTCCGATGTTTCCGCCATCGGTTGGGGTGTGACAGATTGGTATTAGAGCCATAACTATAGGGAATTAGGAAAAATTGCCACGATTTTTACCTAGTCTATAGTTCTAGAGCTTTATTCTTATGTTTTGCTTGAACCACTCGCATGATACTTTATTTGCTCCTTATTTATTTTCTTTTGACATTTTTGTCACTTTTGTATTAATACTTGCTTTATTATTTGTGAATACTTGTTGTATTGTCCCATTCTTTATGTGCTATTCTTGAAATGTCCTTTACGTGTTATTTTCTTGAGATGCTTTATGTGCTTATGCTTATTATTATTTTGAACAAACGTCTTTACTCGTTTATAGTAAAATCGAAACCACTCGTAATACCCAAACGAGACGACTTCACCAAAATAGGCGTGAAACCCACAATTTAGTGAACGACTCTCAATCCACCTATTCTTTTTACACGAAATTCGCCATCAAGTTAGGAGTGAAATCCTCACCTTGATAGAGAATTTCCGCTTTCAAATTCTAGTGGACCCTCATCAAAGTGTTGAAATTAAATTTTGACCGACGAGTACCAACCACACTTAGGGTACGAAATTGTCAAGTTAGGGGTGAGACCCGCACCTTGTTGACTAGTTTCACTCCTTGAATTTTCATAAATCCCGCTGAGTCTCGAAATTTCAATTGATTTGAGACATGTAGTAACCGGAAGGGTAAATACCGTTAACCGACTTGTCGTTGAGAGTATTCCACCTATTAGGCCAAAGCATGTTCCTCAAATTCGAAAGACTTTTTGACCACTTTGGTTAGTCAAAGTTCCGTTTTGGAACCATCCAAATTTTAATCAAACATGTGTTTCTATTATTTCTCTTATATGATGCAATCTTTCAAAATCAAATTTACTTTCGACATTTACTTCTCACACACAACATACTAAATCTTTTTCCCACATTTATACATATGCATGATTTCAAAACGTCACTCAATTTTGTTACATTCTTTGTACACCAAAATGGAGATATATCATCGAGATAGGAGTGATTTCCTTACCTTGACGATTAGCTCCATCCCTTCTTTTCTTAAAACGACCTCACCGACGAGTTAGGGGTGATTCCCTTAACTAGGTGATCGTTACCAAAACTTTACCTCAAAATATCCTATTATGCAAATCCGATCATGTCTTATACCTAAATCATTTATCAAAATACCTACTTATATCAATTTCAAAATACATTGTTTTATCAAACGTACTTCTTATCCTACAATCTATTTTTTCACCCAACTTGTTGGTGCATACGTCTGTCGACTTCGTATTGTATCGAGTCTTGTTTTAGAATAGATAGATCAGGGCATGTAGTACGAGAAAAATGTCAAATATGTGTTGAAGGGGTATTTCGCACGAAATGACAATGCGTCATTTCGCACGAAATCAACTTGGTATTTCGCACGAAATAGTCATTTCGTGTGAACTTGATTTCGCTTGGGCTATTTCGTGCGAAATAGCTAGCCCTATAAATACCTGATGTGCCTTGTCATTTGTAACTTTCTAGTTTCAGAGCCAAAGTGCTGTTGAAGTGTCTACTCGCTGTAAAACATTGTTATATCAATCAAAAGACAGTTTAAAGTGAATTGCAAGCTGAATCAACTCGATACATTTGTTTTCGCCTCTCGTATTGAGGAAAAACTCTTCTGAACGACTCGTTTGGTCGTGAAAACGATCCTACAATTTGTATCAGAGCTCAGGAGGAAGAGTTTTTACCATTTCAGCTGCAAAATCTGATTTCTACACCTTTCTTTTCAAAATTAACAAGTTTTCACGGACAAAATGACTTGAATTTTACACATAATGTGCGAAACAGTGATTTAACAAACCCAAGAAAGTTTCAGATCTTAAAAGAGCTTAAAACCTGATCAATTTTGACAAAAACAGTTCGAGATGATGACATCAGCAGCATTTCGTACGAAATAGGAGTTTCATTTCGCACGAAATAGCATATTCAGGGTCTTTTCGCATGAAATGACTTAGATTTATTCATTTCGCACGAAACCAACAGTGTTTTCGTACGAAATCAGCCTTTTTCGCACCAATTTGGCATTTCGTTTGACCATTTCGCACGAAATCAGTCTTTCTGCATCAGATTGAGTATTTCTTTTGAACAAGGTCATTCCGTGTGAAAGAGTTTATTTCGCTTGAAATTATTATTCCGCACCAAAGTTCATTTCATTTAAAGTGTTCTATTTCGTTTGAAAGATTAAGTTTGTGAAATTTTGATACCAAATCATGGAAGAAGAATTTTACAACGCCTTTGCAACTCCGATTACCATTGCACAGAACACAATGTTAGAAAACGAAACGGGCACCATGCAAAAACCGCTAAAGCTCATGAATATCGAGGAGTATAAAGGATGGGAAGAGAGATTTGAAAATTGGGTGCAAGCAAATTACTTAGACGCTTGGGAATGTGTTGAAACAAAATATGTTAGACCGAGGAATGATGATGAAGAGGTTATTGCAATAAAAGATCTTAGTGTTGAAGAGAAAAAGAAATACAAAGATGAAAAAATGATGACAAGTCTATTGCATCAAGCTGTGAAAGAAGATATCTTGATTTTATTGCAACACGATGGAACTGCTTATTCAATCTGGAAAGCATTAAAATCAAAGTTTGTTGGGAGTAAAGAAATGACCAAGAATAAAAAGTCACTTTTGAAAAAAAAGTTTGATCTATTTCGTGGTTTGAGAACTGAGAGCACCAAGCAGATCATTGAAAGATACTGCAATTTGTTAGTCAACATGAAGAGAGTAAGCATCACAAAGGATAATGAAGAGTTGATTGAAAAGTTGGCTGATGCGTTGCCACATGAAACTTGGGGCACATATCTTATGATGTTGAGGAATAAAAAGGATTTTGGAAACTTAACACTGAGTAAGTTTATTGAAAAACTTGAAGCTCAAGAGATGGAACAAAGGAAGATCTTAAGAATGAAAGATTTTGATGGTGAACAAGATATCAGTCTTTATTACAAGGGAGGTATCAGTGATAAGACCAACATGTCACCAAAGGTTGAGACTTCATTCAATGCTAAGAGTTCGTCTGGAGGGTCATCTAAAGTATCAAACAGCAAAACGGGATTTTCTTCATATTCATCATTTGATCCAAACTTGTCAACAACAAAGAATGGCAAAGTTATTCAATGCAACATTGCTTTAAACCTTGACAATGATCAAGATTATTCAGAAGAAGTTGTAAAAAGTCACATGTCTTTGTTGGTGACTGTCTTAGAGTCATATGGGAGCTTAGTAGCAGGAAGGATCGGAAATCCAATGTTGACAAAAGAGGATTACGATCAGATTGATGCTGAGGAAATGGAGTTGATGGATATAAAGTGGTGTTTGGCGAGTGTTTTGAGAAGAGCTGAAAAGTTTAAACAAATTACGGGAATAGATGATTTCCGTGATGCAAATGTTTCTACTTTAGGATTTGATAAATCTAAAGTCACTTGTTTTCGTTGCAGGGAAAAAGGACACTTCAAGAGAGAGTGCATGAACCGGGAAGCAAGTGGAGCTCAAAATCCGTTCAACAATAATGACTACTATCGAAAAGCAATTTATCATCAAGTTGCTCAACAATCACATCAACAAGAATCACAAACTGCACATGCTAAGAAGGCAATTGAAGAATCATCAAAGAGAGCTCTTTATGGTATAATAGATCAAGATGATGAGAAATTACCATAAGGTTTTAGCTGGGAAAATTTTAGCTGGGATAATTACTGTCCGGATAAAGAGATTTTAAAAGCTAAAGATTTTGTTGCTCGAGTTGATGAAGACAGTGATAAAGATGATGATTATTATGCAAAAAGAATGGAAGAGCATTTAAGATTGATGGAAGAGAGTGATAGTGATGATGAAAAAATTCGAAAGAAAAAGAAGAAAGTTAAAAAACAAGTTAGCAGTGATGATGAAGAAATTCGTGTGGTTAAGAAAAAGGTAAAAGAAGTTCCAGCTTTCAAAGTTGAAGCAGAAGCTGATGCACGAAAGATTCCTGTGAAATGTGAAAATTGTGAAGCAGTGAAGAAGCAAAACAGTACATTGATTCACAACATGAACAGATTGAAAGAATCTTATGATGTTCTAAACAAAGCAATGAATCAGTACAATCAGTCAAGCAGTGAATAAGCAACAGCTATGAAAACACTTCAAGGAGCTTTCATGACAAAGCAGAAAGTGGTGAATAATTACATCGAGAAGTGTGTTGTTCTGGAACAAAAACTAGAAACTCAAGGAATTGAAACAGAAAGAGTAAATAGGTTGTTAAAAAGTTACTCATGTACTTCTTATGTTATTGACAGGATTTATCCAACTGTTGAAGGCATGAAGGCATTTGAGGAAGAAGATACTGAAGAAAAGAATTCTGGTAAGAAACCTAGTGCCAGTTATACAAAGTGTCCGCCGCCGCTTGAAAATGGATATTCTCCACGAAATCCTAATTCGGAGAGAGTCAAAAAGGCAACCAACTTACAGTGGGAATCTGAGACATCAGATAATTTGCCAGACAGTATTGATGTAACTTTCACATCATCCGACACTGATCATGAGTCAGAGTTAATAAAGAAAGTGGTCGATCAGGTGTTGGATAAAGATGAAACCGAGGAGTCAAAGTCGGAGTCAAATTCAGATTCAAAGTCTGAAACTTCAAGTCCAACAGACAAAAAGGGTAAAAGGGTTTACAATAAAGAATTCTTGTTATCAAAATCTAATTTGAATGATGAAACGTTCAAAGTAGCTTATACTTTGAATGATTCTGACAAATTATATTCTGATGAAAAATTTCCAATAAGAGGTGTCAAAACTGAAATGATCAAAAAGGTTTTCAAATTAACAGAAATTAATATTTCTGAAATAAAAGACGTAAATCTTTCTGAAAAACCTAAAAAATATACCTCAAGAGTTCAACAAAGAGATGGCCTAGTCCCAAAGAAAAATTTTGATGTTGAAAAAGCATTTAATCCCAAAGTGAAATATATTTTTGGAAAAAATGATTCATGGGAAAGTCAAAGGGGTGAAGGAATTTTATGAGAAGAAAATGAAAGGAAAGAAACCGAGTGTTGATAACTCGGAATCTCCCAAGGACTGTGAGGCTTGGGAGAACCTCTTTAACTGAAAAACCTGAGTTGCCGGAGCTCCCAAGTTGGTAATCGTGAAGCAGGACTCGGCATATTTCTTGAGAAATTCACATTTGTGATATTTCGATTTACAAGTGGTATGTTTGTGAAACACTTACAAGTGGTCATTGGTTTCACATACATGTGGCAAATCAAGGACATTAAATTGTACTTGATTTTCTACAAGTGGTAATTGTTGTCAAAATCTAAAATTGTTAAAATTTTCAAGTGGATTGAAAGAACAAGGTGATGAATTGATCCCCTAACCTACAAATGGTTTATGAAATCAGCAAAACTAATTTTCCGGAAAAACCATTTTGATTGAAACAAACTTGTGTTTTGAAATCATTATGGGAAAATAGTTTGTTGTAAGGGGGAGTTCTGATTGTTTATGCTAAGTGAATGGCGATTTGAAGCAATTCACAACAGTTGTCAATTTTCTTGTATAGTTTGTTTTCAAATTTCTTTAAATGATTTTGAATTTTAGGGGGGGTAAGAAATTTTTCAGAAAATCCAAAAACATTAGAAAATTTGAAAAAGTAAAAAACATGATAAAATAAAAAACGAGTTTTGTTGTGAAAAAGAGGAAATGATAGTACTCAGTGGACTATCACAGCACGCTAAAGAATTGGAAAGATAAAATGTGATAAACTGTCTCACTGATGATGTGCCAGTAGGTTTTTACACATTTAGTAGATTGTGTTCGAGATATAAACCTAAATTTCAAACTTACTTATCTCGTGGGGAACATCTCTCGGATATATGGGTAACCCCCGAAATCTTGTTTGAAAGGTCCCTCTTTCTGAGATACTAGGTCTTTATGCTTAGTGATATCTGGGGTATTATCCGGGGACTTCTGATTTTGCGGAAGCAATGGCCTAGTCCCCGTATAATACTTTTCGCTTGCTTGAAATATAGCACCCCCCTCAGCATAAAAAATGATGAAACATTGCAAAATTCTAATCATGTGCTGTTGAAGAAAAGATTCTCTAAAGGGAACACTCCTAAAGTCGAAGCCATCATCTCTCTGATTTTGCGGAAGCAATAGCCTGAGCTCTCATGGCCCTCGCATTTAACCCTTTACAGATATCATCTAGGTATACTCACCTGTAAGACTGAATATTGGGATCTGGATACGGGAGTATATTCTGAGGTGGGACACATGAATAAGTTTAAGTCTCTAAAATACTAAATCTCGTATCTCGAAAACAGTTGAACTTTGTGTGAAAATTTAAGTGGATCAGTATACTGACAATCTAAGTAAATCGTTTAGAACTGAAAATGTTTAAAGCTTAACGGTGTTAGTGATTTGTCTCATAAACTGATATGATCCTCTTACGCTGTGACAACTGGCACAAACCGGTAATTTCCGTACACTATAATTATTGCTTAATGACTGCAATTATGAGTTTAATTGTCAGCAATGTCTGAACACATGATTAAACAAGTGAATTCATGCATGTTGTATACTACAAAATATTGCGTTATGCATAAACGAGAGCGTTGCGTCAGAATAATAGTAAACTCACCGGTAAGACACAATGTGTCGACTGAACTGCAGAAAGCAGTCAGACAATAAAATTGGAGCCTAGGTGTAGGTCCGACACAAGAATGCATTAAAACCCAAGAATACATACAAGGGTTAATATATATGCAATACGAAAGCAAAAATAAGCACTAAAAAGCACCCGAAACGCACTTTAAGTGCAGAATTTATACAAATCAGCAATAATTCAGCATTTAAACATATGAATGTTGTGCAGAAATGTCGTTTTATTATCCAGAATATTTCCCTAAGTGTTGGGAATTGAAAGAGTACAAGAAAGGTACTTAAACGACACTAAAAAGTGTAATTTAGCACTTTAACGAATCGGTGTGTAACCGAACAACCGGACTTTACCCGGAACATGAGAATATTAGTATTTTCACTATTTATATTTTTCTGAGCCAGTTAGGGTCCCTGATTACCCTAACACCCGCCATAACGTGCAACATACAACTAACAAGGTTAAATACTTAGTTAACTTATTTAACCTAAACTATATCCTAACTATCTAGTTGTAACCGAACCAAGACCCCCCCCCCCCCATTGTACACGGCCCCAACTAAGGGGGGACAATACTTGGTACTTGTTTATTATTATAATCACTATGTTTAAAATCTAGTGAACACTAAGACCTTTGGATAATAACACCTTAAGATCCTATAAATACATGCTTATACTCATAAGGTAACCATCACACAAATCACCAACAAAAGCCACTCTCTCTTGCCCTCCTCCATCTCGGCCGAACACCACCCTCACCACCATCATACTTTCGGCCCTTGATCTCTCCATTCCAAGCATATACAAGCTTCACAAGTCACGTATTAGGAGCCTCGGAGCAAGCGGAACACGAAGGACCTCTACCGTTAGCTTTTATCCACCTCTTTTTCGTCAAGAATCTTCCCTAGCCTTGAGCTAGAGGTATATTGTTTGAAACTTGTTCTTGAACATATCTAAAGTGGTTAAAAGGAATATTGTCGGTTAAACATCGTAAATATACATTTTGATGCATAAAAGTCTACTAAAAGCATGAAAAATGGTGGTTAAAGACATATAACTTGTGTAAAAGTTGTAGGACTTGAAATTTTTTATTTTTGAGACCCGATCTATGATGTGGTAGCTCGGATCTCCGTTTAACCCGACCTTGTAAGATCATGTATCTTCACATAAGCTCGTTTTGGTTACCGCAAGGGTTAAAAGGTGAAACTCTACCACACAAGATGCATGAACTTGTGTAGAAATATTTTACTTGTGTAAAAGTAATTTAACTTGTACAATGGAGTTTAAAACTAGCGGATCTACGTATCTGCAAGTGGTATTTTTGAAGAACCACACTTTAAAGAAATCACATGTTCTAAACCGGGTCTTACACAAACAAAAGTGGTTTTTGTGAACAAATAAATATATGGATACTTGAGTAACAAAAGTGTTAACGAAGAAATAGTTTTCGTAAAAACCGACTAGAAGTTGTAAAACTTCATATTCCTTAAAAATAAAGTTTTTAAGAAATTAAACTTATTTTTAAGGATAACAAGACTTACTAAATGTGCTAGTAAGTTACTACACATTTTTGTAAATATGCAAGTTCATGAAATTAGTGATTATTGTTGACGATTATTGTTGATAATTGGTGTTGCTGATTGTTGATGATTGATGATGATTTAAAAGAAAATAAACACACGTTTTGAAAACGTGGGAAACCTCCATTTTTAGGGGAAACTCTGTCAAAATTTTTATAAATTTTGACACTTAGAAAAAAATATAAGTTTTTGATAAACTTATTCCCTAAAAATGTGTTTAAGAGTATTACTAAGGTTTCCATGATTTTTGATGATAAGAAATGAGGATTTCTTCAAGAATAAAAATGGATAATAAGTATATATTTTTGAGAGAAAAATATATATTATTTGATCACCAACTTGTGTGCTAAGTGTATATAGTATGTGTTATACGTGCTAGTGTATTAAGACTTAAAAATACACTAAATACTCATGAGGAGTAGAAATATAGAAATACACATACAAAACACAAGATACATAATTCGGGTGCAAAGTGCAAAACACAAAAGACTTATATTTATTTTTGGAGAAAATAATATAAGTAAGATTCGTAGTTAAAAATATAGAATATTTTTAACACAAGGAAATATACAAAAGAGAGTGACTGTACTTGTGCGACGCAAGTCTAGTGACTAACGTTAAGAAAACGCGTATAGGTTACGACGTTAAGTAAGCAAATCCGGTGGAGTTTACGACGCTAGGAACGCAAAGTTGTGAGTTCATGCTCCCCCTTTTCTCTTTAACTGTTTTCAGTTTTTATAACTGCGGGGGTGAAATACATGTACAAAAGTACAATATTTATAAATGGTATGATATAAATACAAGAAGTACACTTGGTGAGAACGAGAACCAAGTGTGACGAAATATATGAATATGAGAAGCGCATTTGGTGAGACGAGAACCAAGTATAAGGCGCTATGAGAAATGATAACAAGAAACGCGCTTGGTGAGAACGAGAACCAAGTAGGAGGCGTTATGAGAAATAGTGTCACGAATAGGGTACAGAAGCACCATTAATCAACGTATACATTCAGACCGCAGAACAAAAGGTTAGATCTAACAGGTGCCTGGCAGCCTCACACTCGGTCGGGGCGAGAATCGAGTGGTGCTTTTGTGTCTCAGAATATACCAATTAAATGCCTTAGGTTTGGTAGCTTCCTATGACGTGTCACATGTTAATGGCTTTGCAACCCATTAACAATCTGATAATTACAGAAATACTGTATTTACATAAAATTCATACCATACAAGAATTGATAAATAACTTGAAGTACGTGGGGTACTCAAGAAGAAATTGAATTATACATAGGTACGTGATGTACACATGAAACTGGATTTATGAAAACTTGATTTACTCACAAACTATGTTTTCATACAAAGTATACAAACATGAAATACAAAACTGCATGAATTCACACCAACTTTATGTTGACGTTTTTCCAAAAACTCACATGTATTTCAGGTAACTAGGATGGATGTGCGCGTGGTCTTGCTTATGCTCCTGGATGTCGCTTGTGTTTGACTTTAAATAAAGTTGTAAACTTTTGAGACAATGTCTTTATGCTGTCTAGCGATGTAAACGCTAACGTATGTTTTCAAATTATGGTATTTGAATGTTATTTTACGAGCATGTAGCATGTTTACTCTTCGTATGCAATGAGAACCTTTCATGATCACACCTCGTGCTTCCGCCGCAGAAAGGGGTGTGACAGATTGGTATCAGAGCTGCGATTGTAGTGAACCAAGATTCCTTCTCGAGTCTAGTCTACAATCTCTTGGATCCATTCACGAAAACAATTTTCAAAGAGTTTTCATTGCATAAAACGTCCCGCGACATCCACTGCCTGAAACTGTCTACATGAGTCTAGAAAAGACACTACGAGACTTAGAGTGCACTTGAGTAGCACTTGTCGTTGACTAGAAATTACTTGCAATTATGTGTGATAATTAGCATATACTAGAGGTAGAATGTCACAAGTATACGTGACTTTACCTGAAAGCGATGGCCTATCTGAAGGAAGAAATACGAGGATGAAACAAACTGTGCGGACTGTGCAAGGGGTTACGTAATTATGGATGCATACATAATTATGGGATTCAGTGCACAGAAACCACAGCAAGTCTTGTCACGTATAGACTCCCCCAGAGCAAGCCTACTAAGTACTCTGCTAGAGTAACAATTGTTTGATGTCCCTTATGTGGTATATATACCTGTGAATATATATGATACTACTGTCTAGTGTGACGATATCAAACAAATGCCTAACCCTGCTGTGTTATGTTCTGTCAGAACATGGCACCCAGGAAAACTGTGAATGCTCGCAATGACGATCTACCTCCTCCTCCCCCACTGCCAAGAACTGCTGAAGAGCTGAACGCTCTACTGGAGGAAAGGATCTCCGCTGCTATCGCCCAGTACGAGGCGAACCGAACTCAAGACAGTGGAGGACCGAGCAACGCTAGGCGTAATGGAGATTCGTCTGGAGGCAATGCAGCTCAAGGTAACCTTGAGACACTGTACTAAGCATGAGGAAATTTATGAACGGTCTATGTTTCATTATTTCTTCGATTGCTCACATGTGAATTGGTTGAATCAATTCCAGGCTGCACTTTCAAGCAGTTCCTCGACTGCAAGCCGATGAACTATGACGGCACAGGAGGTGCAGTAGCATTTGTGCGCTGGACGGAGAAGACTGAAGCTACTTTCCGCATGAGCAAGTGTACCGCGGATCAACAAGTCACTTTTGCTACTGGGTTATTCGTCGATGAAGCTCTGACTTGGTGGAACCTGCAAGCCCAAACTTTGGGCGATGACGCCGCTTATGGCCTCACTTGGGAGGAACTGAAGGAAAGGATGAGAGAGAAGTACTGCTCTCGTGCAGAACTCCAAAGGCTGGAAACAGAGTTCTGGCACTTAACTATGGAAGGTGCTGACATCAATGGTTACACTCGAAGGTTCCACGACCTGTCCAGAGTGCTTCCCTACATGGTAACTCCCGAATTCAAGCGTGTTGAACGCTACATTTGGGGACTGGCCTCAGAGTTTCGTGGCATGGTGACGTCGGCCAAACCACAAACAATCACCGAGGCTGTAACTCTGGCTGTCAGCCTGACTGAAGATTGTGTTCGTATGAAGAAGCTATCACTGAACCCGACAGAGAAGACCGAGACACATGCTGAGTCGTCCGGTGACAAAAAGAGAAAACATGCAAACCTGAACCAAGCAACTCGCAACAACAAGGGTTTCAGCAAGAAGCGTGACACTAATCCGCCTCAGGAGGCGAATACCCATGCAACCAAAGCATACCAAGGCTCCATGCCTAGATGCCAAAAGTGTAAGTATCATCATGATGGAGCTTGTCGCATTCCAAGGTGCGACAAATGTGGTAAATTGGGTCATCGAACAGAAGACTGTTGGGGAAAAGGAAAGAATCGAAATGGAAACGGTGCTGGTAGCAAGAATGGTAACGGGAAAGGGCAGAACCAAGGTTGCTTCAAGTGTGGAAGCAATGATCATTTCATGAAGAACTGCCCAGAGAGAAACAACGCTCCGGCTCGAGCATTTGTGATTGGAGCAAGAGACGCACGCGAGGACCCTAACGTGGTCACCGGTACGTTTCTCATTAACAATCACTTTGCATCCATATTATTCGACACTGGCGCCGATTATAGCTTCATGTCTGTGGAATTTAAATGCATACTCGGAATAGAATCTAGTAGATTAGAAATTCCTTATTCCATAGAACTAGCCAATGGTAAACTTGTTGAATCGGGCGAAGTTGTTAGAGGCTGCACACTAGAACTTGGCGAACGAAATTTTAGCATCGACCTCTTACCTATTCAATTGGGTAGCTTCGATGTAGTAGTCGGAATGGACTGGTTGTCCAAGAACAAAGCTGAAGTTATTTGCCATGAGAAAATCATTCGCATTCCTTTGGCGAATGGTGAAACTCTCATCGTGCATGGAGAAAAACGAGACGCGCCTCTTCGAATCATCAGTTGTATGAAGGCACAGAAGTGCTTAAGGAAAGGATGTGTTGCTTTCCTAGCACACGTTATAGACAAGAAGGCTGAGGAGCCGAAACTCGAAGACATTCCTGTGGTGAAGGAATTTACTGATGTGTTCCCGGAAGATCTGCCAGGACTACCTCCGCAACGACAAGTCGAATTCCGTATAGACTTGGTTCCAGGAGCTGCTCCTGTAGCCAAGGCACCCTATCGACTTGCGCCATCCGAGATGCAAGAGTTATCTACACAACTCCAGGAGTTGTTGGATAAAGGATTCATAAGGCCAAGCTTCTCACCCTGGGGAGCTCCAGTATTATTCGTGAAGAAGAAGGATGGAACACTGCGGATGTGTATCGATTACAGGGAACTGAACAAGCTCACTATCAAGAATCGGTATCCACTACCGAGGATTGATGATTTATTTGATCAACTGCAAGGATCAAGCTACTATTCCAAGATCGACCTTCGATCTGGATACCATCAGCTGAGAATCCAAGATGAAAGCGTGCCAAAGACTGCATTCAGAACGCGATATGGGCACTACGAATTTCTTGTGATGCCGTTTGGATTAACGAACGCGCCAGCGGTCTTTATGGACCTAATGAACCGCGTATGCAAACCATATCTTGATAAATTCGTGATTGTATTTATCGATGATATCCTGATTTACTCGCGAACGAAAGAAGAACATGAGCAACATCTCAGAACCATCTTGGAGCTACTGAAGAAAGAGAAACTTTATGCAAAGTTCTCGAAATGCGAATTCTGGATTCGCGAAGTACAATTTCTTGGTCACGTGGTGAATGAGAAGGGCATTCATGTAGACCCGTCCAAGATTGAAGCAATAAAGAATTGGGAAGCTCCCAAGACCCCGACCGAAGTCCGTCAATTTTTGGGCTTAGCGGGCTACTACCGGCGATTCATTGAGAATTTCTCGAAGATAACTCAACCGCTAACGACCCTTACTCAGAAAGACAAGAAGTACGACTGGGGTCACAAACAAGAAGAAGCCTTTCAGCTACTTAAGAACAAGCTCTGCGATGCACCGATACTATCGTTACCCGAAGGCACTGAAGACTTCGTGGTATACTGTGACGCCTCACGACAAGGCTTGGGTTGCGTGCTCATGCAACGCCAAAAAGTCATCGCTTATGCTTCAAGACAACTGAAGGTTCACGAGAGAAATTATACCACTCACGACCTGGAGCTGGGTGCAGTGGTATTCGCCTTGAAGATTTGGCGACATTATTTATATGGTACTCGATGTACAATCTTCACAGATCACAAAAGCTTACAACACATATTTGATCAGAAAGAATTGAATATGCGCCAGCGACGTTGGGTCGAGCTGCTGAATGATTATGACTGTGAGATTAAGTACCATCCTGGAAAGGCGAACGTTGTAGCAGACGCGTTGAGCCGAAAAGAAAGGGTTAAGACCCTAAGGGTTCGAGCATTGGAAATGACGATTCGAACGAACCTCATTGCACGCATTCGGGATGCACAACAAGAAGCTCTTAAAGAAGAGAATCGTAAAGCGGAATACCTCCGGGGTGCATTGAAATACATGGTGCCAAATGAAGAGGGAGCCTTATACTTCAAGAAGCGTATCTGGGTTCCACTCTGTGGTGGCATACGTGAGGTCATCCTTAATGAAGCCCATAAATCGAGATATTCGATCCATCCAGGATCGGACAAGATGTACCAAGACTTGAAAGAGTACTATTGGTGGCCGAGACTCAAAAGCGACGTTGCTGTTTATGTTGGAAAATGCCTAACCTGTGCCAAGGTTAAGGCAGAATATCAGAAACCGTCCGGCCTACTACAACAACCAGAGATTCCCGTGTGGAAGTGGGAACAAATCTCGATGGACTTCATAACGAAATTACCCAGGACCCCGAGAAGGCACGATATGATATGGGTAATAGTTGATCGATTAACGAAGTCTGCGCATTTCCTACCAATCCGAGAGAAGGATAGCACTGGAAAGCTAGCAGAGATATACTTAAGAGAGATTGTGGCACGTCATGGAGTGCCAATCTCAATCATTTCAGACAGAGATGGACGCTTTGTCTCAAGAATCTGGCAATCATTTCAGGAAGCCTTTGGATCTCAGTTAGATCTGAGCACGGCATTCCACCCGCAAACAGACGGCCAGAGTGAACGGACAATACAAACGTTAGAAGATATGCTTCACGCATGTGTCATGGACCTAGGCGGCAGCTGGGATACTCATCTACCTCTAGTTGAGTTTTCCTACAATAACAGTTATCATACAAGCATAAAAGCCGCGCCGTTCGAAGCTCTGTATGGCCGCAAATGCCGATCGCCCTTATGTTGGGCAGATGCCGGAGATAAACGTATGGTTGGTCCTGAACTTGTACAAGAGACAACCGACAAGATTGCGCAGATCCGAGAGCGCATTAGGGCGGCTCGAGAGCGACAAAAGAGCTACGCGGATCCAAATAGAAAATCGGTAGATTTCAAGGTGGGAGACAAAGTGTTGTTAAAAGTCTCACCATGGAAGGGCGTAGTCAGATTTGGAAAGCGTGGAAAGTTGAATCCACGATATATCGGACCATTCAGAATATTGAAAAGGATTGGTACCGTGGCATACAAGTTGGAGTTACCGGAAGAACTTAATGGAGTACATGATACGTTTCATGTATCCAACCTGAAGAAGAGTCCAACGCAAGAAAACGTGACCATCCCGTTGGATGAAGTGCATATTGATGAAGCCCTCCGATTTACAGAACAACCCGTTGAGGTTACTGACTGGAAAGTCAACAAGACCAGGAGGAGCTGTGTGAAACTTGTCAAAGTACGTTGGAGCTCTAAGCACGGACCCGAGTACACATGGGAACGTGAAGACCAGTTCAAGAAAAAGTATCCCCACCTATTCAAGAAGACTCCAGCGAGAGTTAGTTCAGTCTGAATTTCGGGACGAAATTCTTTTAACGGGGGGAGACTGTGACAACTGGCACAAACTGGTAATTTCCGTACACTATAATTATTGCTTAATAACTGCAATTATGAGTTTAATTGTCAGCAATGTCTGAACACATGATTAAACAAGTGAATTCATGTATGTTGTATACTACAAAATATTGCGTTATGCATAAACGAGAGCGTTGCGTCAGAATAATAGTAAACTCACCGGTAAGACACAATGTGTCGACTGAACTGCAGAAAGCAGTCAGACAATAAAATTGGAGCCTAGGTGTAGGTCCGACACAAGAATGCATTAAAACCCAAGAATACATACAAGGGTTAATATATATGCAATACGAAAGCAAAAATAAGCACTAAAAAGCACCCGAAACGCACTTTAAGTGCAGAATTTATACAAATCAGCAATAATTCAGCATTTAAACATATGAATGTTGTGCAGAAATGTCGTTTTATTATCCAGAATATTTCCCTAAGTGTTGGGAATTGAAAGAGTACAAGAAAGGTACTTAAACGACACTAAAAAGTGTAATTTAGCACTTTAACGAATCGGTGTGTAACCGAACAACCGGACTTTACCCGGAACATGAGAATATTAGTATTTTCACTATTTATATTTTTCTGAGCCAGTTAGGGTCCCTGATTACCCTAACACCCGCCATAACGTGCAACATACAACTAACAAGGTTAAATACTTAGTTAACTTATTTAACCTAAACTATATCCTAACTATCTAGTTGTAACCGAACCAAGACCCCCCCCCCCCATTGTACACGGCCCCAACTAAGGGGGGACAATACTTGGTACTTGTTTATTATTATAATCACTATGTTTAAAATCTAGTGAACACTAAGACCTTTGGATAATAACACCTTAAGATCCTATAAATACATGCTTATACTCATAAGGTAACCATCACACAAATCACCAACAAAAGCCACTCTCTCTTGCCCTCCTCCATCTCGGCCGAACACCACCCTCACCACCATCATACTTTCGGCCCTTGATCTCTCCATTCCAAGCATATACAAGCTTCACAAGTCACGTATTAGGAGCCTCGGAGCAAGCGGAACACGAAGGACCTCTACCGTTAGCTTTTATCCACCTCTTTTTCGTCAAGAATCTTCCCTAGCCTTGAGCTAGAGGTATATTGTTTGAAACTTGTTCTTGAACATATCTAAAGTGGTTAAAAGGAATATTGTCGGTTAAACATCGTAAATATACATTTTGATGCATAAAAGTCTACTAAAAGCATGAAAAATGGTGGTTAAAGACATATAACTTGTGTAAAAGTTGTAGGACTTGAAAATTTTTATTTTTGAGACCCGATCTATGATGTGGTAGCTCGGATCTCCGTTTAACCCGACCTTGTAAGATCATGTATCTTCACATAAGCTCGTTTTGGTTACCGCAAGGGTTAAAAGGTGAAACTCTACCACACAAGATGCATGAACTTGTGTAGAAATATTTTACTTGTGTAAAAGTAATTTAACTTGTACAATGGAGTTTAAAACTAGCGGATCTACGTATCTGCAAGTGGTATTTTTGAAGAACCACACTTTAAAGAAATCACATGTTCTAAACCGGGTCTTACACAAACAAAAGTGGTTTTTGTGAACAAATAAATATATGGATACTTGAGTAACAAAAGTGTTAACGAAGAAATAGTTTTCGTAAAAACCGACTAGAAGTTGTAAAACTTCATATTCCTTAAAAATAAAGTTTTTAAGAAATTAAACTTATTTTTAAGGATAACAAGACTTACTAAATGTGCTAGTAAGTTACTACACATTTTTGTAAATATGCAAGTTCATGAAATTAGTGATTATTGTTGACGATTATTGTTGATAATTGGTGTTGCTGATTGTTGATGATTGATGATGATTTAAAAGAAAATAAACACACGTTTTGAAAACGTGGGAAACCTCCATTTTTAGGGGAAACTCTGTCAAAATTTTTATAAATTTTGACACTTAGAAAAAAATATAAGTTTTTGATAAACTTATTCCCTAAAAATGTGTTTAAGAGTATTACTAAGGTTTCCATGATTTTTGATGATAAGAAATGAGGATTTCTTCAAGAATAAAAATGGATAATAAGTATATATTTTTGAGAGAAAAATATATATTATTTGATCACCAACTTGTGTGCTAAGTGTATATAGTATGTGTTATACGTGCTAGTGTATTAAGACTTAAAAATACACTAAATACTCATGAGGAGTAGAAATATAGAAATACACATACAAAACACAAGATACATAATTCGGGTGCAAAGTGCAAAACACAAAAGACTTATATTTATTTTTGGAGAAAATAATATAAGTAAGATTCGTAGTTAAAAATATAGAATATTTTTAACACAAGGAAATATACAAAAGAGAGTGACTGTACTTGTGCGACGCAAGTCTAGTGACTAACGTTAAGAAAACGCGTATAGGTTACGACGTTAAGTAAGCAAATCCGGTGGAGTTTACGACGCTAGGAACGCAAAGTTGTGAGTTCATGCTCCCCCTTTTCTCTTTAACTGTTTTCAGTTTTTATAACTGCGGGGGTGAAATACATGTACAAAAGTACAATATTTATAAATGGTATGATATAAATACAAGAAGTACACTTGGTGAGAACGAGAACCAAGTGTGACGAAATATATGAATATAAGAAGCGCATTTGGTGAGACGAGAACCAAGTATAAGGCGCTATGAGAAATGATAACAAGAAACGCGCTTGGTGAGAACGAGAACCAAGTAGGAGGCGTTATGAGAAATAGTGTCACGAATAGGGTACAGAAGCACCATTAATCAACGTATACATTCAGACCGCAGAACAAAAGGTTAGATCTAACAGGTGCCTGGCAGCCTCACACTCGGTCGGGGCGAGAATCGAGTGGTGCTTTTGTGTCTCAGAATATACCAATTAAATGCCTTAGGTTTGGTAGCTTCCTATGACGTGTCACATGTTAATGGCTTTGCAACCCATTAACAATCTGATAATTACAGAAATACTGTATTTACATAAAATTCATACCATACAAGAATTGATAAATAACTTGAAGTACGTGGGGTACTCAAGAAGAAATTGAATTATACATAGGTACGTGATGTACACATGAAACTGGATTTATGAAAACTTGATTTACTCACAAACTATGTTTTCATACAAAGTATACAAACATGAAATACAAAACTGCATGAATTCACACCAACTTTATGTTGACGTTTTTCCAAAAACTCACATGTATTTCAGGTAACTAGGATGGATGTGCGCGTGGTCTTGCTTATGCTCCTGGATGTCGCTTGTGTTTGACTTTAAATAAAGTTGTAAACTTTTGAGACAATGTCTTTATGCTGTCTAGCGATGTAAACGCTAACGTATGTTTTCAAATTATGGTATTTGAATGTTATTTTACGAGCATGTAGCATGTTTACTCTTCGTATGCAATGAGAACCTTTCATGATCACACCTCGTGCTTCCGCCGCAGAAAGGGGTGTGACATACGCAAACTCACAAAAATATTGTTTGTAAATATTTCTTTATTGCATTTTTACACACTGAAAATCTTAGAAAAACCCAAAAAGATTGTGTTTTAGCATAAAATTTTGAAAAAGACAAAAAGATTTTCGACAACTGATGTTGAAAAGCTGATTTTCAAAATTCCAAATGCTAAACATGATGGACATCAAGTAAGGGGGAGTTTGTTTGAAATAAGAAAATGATTTGAAAAAAAACATGTTTTTCCTAAGTGGTTCATCAGAGATTAACATTGTAAAATCATTTATTGATTGATTAATACCTGCAAGTGATATATAAATGTGTCAAATTTTAAATTTGTGAAATTTATTGTAAGGTAGAGTTTGTGCAGGAATGAAGCTTAGAAAGAGCCAGGTTCCAATTTCTGAGGATCATGTGGTTTCAAGAGAGCCTGGTTTTGATCCTGAGCAGAATGTAAGCCAGGTCACAATCCTGATACTGTGAGAACCAAGTTCTGATCCTGGACCTGATCTTCATGCAAGCTGATGATGTTGATGAACTTAAGGAATCAAGAGATCTGATCAAGAGAATTAGAGAGAGATTAGAGACTTTTCAAGATTCTGAAGATGAAAAGAAGAGACAGAATTGAGGATGCTTTACATTGTTAGATACTTTGGAAAAGTTCGAGAAGATTGATAAAGACTGAAGATTGAAGACTCGACACTGAAGACTTCGTTAACATCTGAGGGGGAGTCTGTTGGTGCATACGCCTGTCGACTTCGTATTGTATCGAGTCTTGTTTTAGAATAGATAGACCAGGACATGTAGTACGAGAAAAATGTCAAATATGTGTTGAAGGGGTATTTCGCACGAAATGACAATGTGTCATTTCGCACGAAATCAACTTGGTATTTCGCACGAAATAGTCATTTCGTGTGAACTTGATTTCGCTTGGGCTATTTCGTGCGAAATAGCTAGCCCTATAAATACTGATGTGCCTTGTCATTTGTAACTTTCCGGTTTCAGAGCCGAAGTGCTGCCGAAGTGTATACTCGCTGTAAAACGTTGTTATATCAATCAAAAGACAGTTTAAAGTGAATTGCAAGCTGAATCAACTCGATACGTTTGTTTCCGCCTCTCGTATCGAGGAAAAACTCTTCTGAACGACTCGTTTGGTCGTGAAAACAATCCTACACAACTCATACATACAAAATTCTTAATCATGCCTTAAAACATTTTATCACCAGAATTTCAAAAGCTTGCGAAATGCTACCTATCAACTTAATCGGTCCAATGGATCTCTTGCCCATGAACTTCATATTTAACCTAACCACTAAAACACGCTCACATTATATCATCATACCAGAGACTTCCATTCTTAATCGAAATCAAACCAACTTTTCTCAACTACTTAAAAGATCTTATAGATATTATAAGATCGTTTTACCAAAGACTTTTTTTAACATCAACGAATCATTTGTCAAAACCCTTTACAATGAACACTAAGTCCTTTTGCTAAATCCCTTTTTCTAAGGATCAACGTTTTCATAAGAACCTCCAAAATTCAAAATTTCTTGTTTTGATGCAAATGAAACAAACCCGTTACTTTCAAAAACCTTTTCGACACCGCTTAATTCGACACCAATTTTCAAAACACGTGGGCAAGAAGACTTCATGGGGACCGACCATCTTCGGGTTTCGTAAACTCTTTTAAAACAAAAGTAGCATTTCCATTCATTACAAAATACATTATGCTTAACCAATGAGTACTTTATACCCTCTTACATATACAAACTATATTCTACCCTTCAAATCAAGCTCAACCTAATTTGATTCGATAAACTCAATGATTCATTTAAACAACTATACATGCATATCATCATACACATTTTAGTCGATATCTCGCGATAACATCATTTATATCATTCGTATTTACATACTCAACCTTTTGAACGCTTTTATACACTTAAATCTGTGATGTCCCAACATACACTATATACGTAATTTTTATTATTCGTACCTACACTTATATTCATACGTTTTATGCTTATGCTTATACTTACATTCATACTCATGATTCATACATTCGTACCCGTACGCGAGCGTTATCTAAGGGATTCGCTTACGTGGGTCCCATACATACTTAAGCATGGACTTACTTACATACTACATTCTTACACGTACACATTCTTAAATTTTAATTATGTATACCCTAATTCATACACAACTAGTACAAGCTATGTGGATCATGCGACAATCAATATAATCGCGGGTGCACACGGGATTATAGTGATAGGCGTATGAGAACCATAGAGTGTAATACTGTGTATGGTAAGACACGAAACGTAACGTGACACCGAATACGAAACGGACGTAACGTGATAAAAACATTGTGGATACGTCGTTGGTACTTCCTATTTATAAGTGTTTTCACCATATTACCAAACTTTCGTAAAACGTGCCATGAGAAATTCAGTGTTTTGCAGACCTTTGGACCTAATACAAACTTTAAACAACTCACAAATGCATTATATCCGATTATCCACGACGACACTTCATATTTAACACACTACTTTCGTCTATCCAATACTTGTATCATTCATATACTTGCATTCATTAAGAGTCAATCGTTCGCTCCCATACTCCTATTATTCTCCATTATCCTTCCTTTCATACGAACCTCGTTCACAATCAAGCTTGTTTAAACATTCGAATCCTAACTTATCTCACTACCTTTAAAACCGTCTTCCTATTCTTTATTCTTGTGTAAACGTACTTAGTAGACCGTTAACGCTTTATTTAAAGTACCAAACCTTCTCGTTCCCCTCAATGAACAATTTTCTACAAATATGTGATTTAGTCCTATTCTTAAAACTTTCCATACAAACTACCACATTTTTCATCAAAATACAAACCGTTTGGCATAAAATTTTTCTTCCTAACACGACACATTTTAATACATCTCCAATTTAAGCTATTCAAACTTGTTTAAACTTGCTTTACCTATATACGCACCTACACGTTTTCAACTATGTTTAGTACCTCAAATTATTTCAGACAACGAACTCCCTTGCAAATTTACCTTGTCGTTCTCCAAAGTTATGTAATTTTCAAACCGTTTCAAAATTTCCAAGTCTCAATTTTTGCCAAAACTTTTTCAAGTCTTCCTCTTGAATAAATTTCGGGACGAAATTTCCTAAAGGAGGGGAGACTGTAACGCCCTGCGTTTTCATACTTTCCATATTTAGAAACCATTGGTTGAAATTCTATTTTTGGAAATCTTGTATTCCTTGTAATCGTATTTCGTTGTATCGTTTTAAAATCCAATACTTTGATCGTAATGAAACGAATCTTTTATACATCGTTTATACATGTTTATACAATGATACGTGCACTCGTTTGATACATGGTTCGTAATTCGTATAAACGTAAGCATAACTCGTAAACAATGATCGTGTATTCGTAATCCTTAAATCTTCATACATTTAAACACTTAGTTATTTGATTATAAGATTAAGTTGTATGTTTTTTTCACTTGATCATACCAAATTATAAACCATACATACTTGTTACATTTCATGTGTTATACACACCTATGTTATCACACTTTTTGCTAAATTAAAACATGTCATTTATGCATTTTGGACCTTGTTACAAGTTACATACATACTAGACACCATGTAACACTTAATAAACATCAAATATATACCTTCTAATGTCAAAATAAATAAATAAATAAAAATTATAGGGTTGTTAACAGCCTTGCATCAGCCCACTTAATTTCCTTGTTTTGAGTTATTTAGCCCACTAAACACTTCCAAAGCCCAACCCAATGAAATCCTAATCCATCCCCTATATAACCCAAGCCTCCTCCAAGCATTTTTCACTTTCTAAACACTCTCCATTCACTCTCAAACACTCCAAACCGTAGTTGATTGCAGAACTTTGAGCAGATTTATACCACTTCACTAAAGTGAGCATAACTCACTCAATTCTTATCCGATTCACTCGATTCTTTTTCATACTACTTTGTATTGACCTTAGCTACGTTTCCATGGGTTTTCCCTGGAAAACCAGAGCCTGGAACGTTGCCAAAAGGGCTCCAAAGTGGACTGATTTTTCTGTTCTTGTTTCAAACTTTGATAAACTTGTTTAAACTTGAGGAAACTCATCGCAAACCTATGTCCTTATGCTTATAACCACTTCTATGGTTAGTTAGGCTTAAAAACAAGGTTGAGACATTCAAAATCAGAGGTATAAACCTCACAAACTTTCTGTTTTGTTCATGGGTTTTAACCCACAAGTGATGTTCAAGTTCAAGACTTGATGTATGTGTGATTAAGGATTAACTTGGGTTGTCCTACATAAAAATCCACACATTACTTGATGATTTCTTATAGATTCATGTTTAATATTCTTGTATTACTTATAGTTCATGACCCTCCTTGTATGTTTTTACATCAAGTGTAGTGGTGAACACTTAGAGGTACCTAAATGGAATACTTATCTTCCTACCTCCTACATGACTTCTATGACTCAAAGAGGTGCCTAAATGTAGATTTTAATCTCCTACCTCCTACTTGATTAATAGGACATTGCAATCTTTATATTATCTATATACTCTAGATATATATCTAAGTAACTAAACTTGATGATAACTTAGTAGCTACTTGTCAAGAACATATTACATCATCTATGACCATACACTTGTTATGGCTCTAATGGACCTTTGATCCATAAAACCCTACAAACTCTTTTGAGTTTTAATAGTGTCAAGGACATGTGCTATTTGTACAAGAAGATTACTTTTTATATACTTACTTTTCTTATATTTTAAACTTTACATCCTTAGACCAAATGTATCCGTCTCTTAAAATCCCAAATCGAATATACTCAACCTCCTAACCTCAACAACCTCGTCAACAAATGGATAATCGGAAAGCATATGCAATTTGTGAGTATACTTGAACCCCTCTTTAAGTTTATCACTTTTTGGGGTGTAACCTGTTTTCTTATGAAACTTACACTTTAATCATAATATACAAACATTCCTATTACACGCATGCTTATTTGATTACTTGATACTTTAAACTTGGGTTTATGACATCTTGTGTTAGACTTATCATTAACTTCATACGAGCCTATCCGTGACATATATAGCGCTATAGGATTAACGCACCGCCCGTAGACTTGTGGTTATGTCATGAGCATATTGCGTTTCATCATTGGTTTGATATGTTAGACACATGCCGAATTTAATGTTTATCTTGTATCAAGGGCTTGCCACATGGAATTGTTTGAAAACTTATCTTTTTATGCTACGTATGAAAACTTGTATACTCGCCTTTGCTTTTGCATTGAACTTTATTTTAAAACATGTTAAAGGTTGAGGATGACGACGCGTTGAACTTGAAGTAGTGTTGATGCTTATATACTCCCTTAGACGTCTTAAGTTCATGTACTTGTTGTTGTATTCTTGTATTGAACATATTGTACATCAAGTTGTTGTATTTGATCCTAATCTTTGTTGTTGACTTTTAGAAATGAAATGAAATCCATTATTTAAATATTGTCACAAATTGCGTTATGAAGTCTCTTGCAATCTCGTTTTCGTCTCACTCCGATGTTTCCGCCATCGGTTGGGGTGTGACATAAAAGCCTTGAAAATTACTCAGATCAGGATTTTCAAAAAATTGAATTAGATGCAAAGGCTTTTAGTATTGTGGCCTCAGCTTTACCAAATGACATATAAGCTGGTCTGTTACATTGTAACAGTGCTAAAGAGCTTTGGGATGCACTAAAAGAGCAGTTTGGTGGGACAGAAGAGGTCATAGAAAACAACAGGGAGGTTTTAAACAAACAATACGAAACGTTTTGTCATGTTAAAGGCGAGACACTGACCCAACTGTTTGAACGATTTAGTTGTCTCATTAGTGAACTTAAACTGGTTAATGTTGAATTTGCAAAATCCACTTTAAGTAGTAGGTTTCTTAGATCGTTACTAGATAAGTGGGACACTATAGCTTTTGTGACCAGAAATTATGTGGGATTCAAAGAGTTAAGTCTGACCCAACTTCATGGTAGGCTTCTCACCCATGAGAGAGAGCTGAACAAGAAAAAGAAGTTGCAGGAATCTGGAAAAGTTGCTGATGATTACACCTTTGGTAACACAACACATTTGGGTCAAGAAGATTCATCTGGTGGTAGTAAGGACCAGAGTTATGATCATTACATTGACATAACTGCAGGTGGAGCCTTCAACTCTGAGCCTTACTCACCCAATTATGCTTTCACAGCTAATGGGGAAAACCAGATCTCTGATAACTTATCCTTTGAACTCGATGACCTCCAACATTTTGATCCCACTGATCTGGAAAAGATGGACATTTTGCACCAATTGGCCTTGTTGAGTGTAAGAACCAGCAAGTTATACAAAAGAATAGGTAGAAAGTTTCCAGGACTGCATGGGAATTTAAAAGTGGGGTTGGATAAGTCCAAAACTAAGTGTTACAAGTGTAACAGGCTTAGTCACTTTGCTAGGGAATGTAGAAGTCAAAACAATGTTCCAATCATTACTCACCCTAGCCCAAGACCTCAAAATACACAAAACTCTGTGCACTATTCCCAATATACCCCTGCTCCTCATATGTAAAACACTGCCCATTTTGCACACCTGTATACACTGTTCTTGTGCAATATGTTCAAACCACTGTTCCACAAATTCAATATGCCAAGCCTCGGTCTCTCAGGTCTAAGTGAAACAACCTGCACCACAAAAAACTACACAAAATTCTGCCCTAGCAGTGGCCAGTCAACAGAGTTTCTTTACTCAAGGCTTTGTGGTTGGAGCAGTATGCCTGATGATTTGACTGATGAAAATTTTACTCTATTTGCTAAATCTGATAATGTTATTGATGGATTTTGTTTTATGGCATTAGAGTCAACACCAGAAGGGCATGAATCTGATGAAGTGGAACCCAGATCTAAAACAGTGGATGAAGTTATTGAAGCAGTGGTTACTGCTGTTGTTGGTGAACAGTTGTTAGAGAAGAAAGAACCTGAACCACTGTTGGAACCTCTTGCTGATCCATGGGGTGCTAATGAGATTGAAAAGGATGCTAGTGTTTGTGAAAATGAATGTGATTGTGCCATGATGGCTGCTGCTAAGGGAGCTTCTGCATGCTTAGATAGTTTATGGTATGTAGATAGTGGAGGCTCCAGGCACATGACAGGATGTAGAGCCCTACTCAAAGATTTCAAAAAACATGGAGGGGGTGACATATCATTTGGTAACAAATCAAAAGGAAAGATGTTGGGGTCAGGAACAGTTCAGGCTGGGAAGCTAAAGTTTGAAAATGTCAATCTTATTGACAATATGAAGTTCAACCTCCTTAGTGTTTCACAAATGAGTGACAAAGGCTATGGGTCATTCTTCACTAAGGATAGTTGTAAAATTGTTGGACCAGAAATGGTGAAAAAGATTGAAGCAATAATAGCCGGGGGTAAAACACAGCTTGTTGTTCAAAGAAGTGACAATGTGTATGTGGTTGATATGTCAAAAGAAAGTCCAATGACAGATGCTTATCTGTTCTCAGCTGTCTCTAACAAAGAGACAGAGTTATGGCACAAGAGACTTGGGTACACAAATCTTAAGACAATCAGTACACTCTCAAAACAAGGCCTTGTAAGAGGTCTTCTGTCACACCCCGACCACGTTAAAACAACAAACCGTGGCGGAAACGTCGGGGAGTGTCGTGGCATAATTATTGTTCCATAACCATGGTAACCAAATGTTTCGTTTTATTGATTCATTAAGTAATGTACATTGTCTTTAAACCAAAGCAAACAAACTACACATTGTTTATAACTATTTTTAAGTCACTATGGCCTCGTCCAGGTCCTATGTGACACAAGCTTCTTAGCAAGCAACATCAAGCATTACCACCTGAAACATATGTAAAAATAAAGTCAGCAAAGAAATGCTGGCGAGCACATAGGTTTTGTGAGAGTGTCGGATTCATGGCTCGTTTATGTGTTGCAGTACCTCGTTAGACTACAAGAGTCAAAAATACAAAACTTGTTTTGAAAAGTGTATTGCAACATGATTAACCAGCTCAAATCAAGTTGGTTATAGTTTATAAAATCTCGTAGCCATGATTCTTAGCCCAAAAACATTTGTTTTAGTAAACCAAATCGTGAATCATTTCGTAAAAACTCGTTAATAAAACTCGTATGGTTTATATCATTTCGAAAACCTCGTTGTGTGACATCGTTTCAAATCGTTTCCCAAGTGAACTAAATAATGACACGCAATGTAATATGATAAAAGAACTTATATATAAGATGTACCAGCGGCGTATCTACCATGCTTATATCATACTACACCCGTCCCACTATCTAATCACTACCCAAAACCAATCGTTTATCCAATTCGTTTAACTCGTTTAAGTTGTATCAAATCGTTTAACTCGCCCCAAATAGTGTTCGTTTTAATTGTGAAAGTACCTATGGTTGTCTCGCTAATAACATTCAAACCTTCGTGACTCGACTATCTCGTTTCTCGTATTAACAAACCACCAAAGGGTAAGTTAACAATCACAGATTCGGTCGTTACCTACATAACCCCCACACATAACCATGGGTGTAGTCTGATAATGGGATTTGTCAGATCCTATGGTACCATAACCTAATACTGGTCGGCTTGATCAATGCTAATGAATGTCATTCGTTATGTAACTACAACCAACAAGTTTTGTTCACTTTGTTGAAATCGTTATTAGTTTAGTATAAACAATATCAATCGTCTTTGAAATCATTGTTTAAACCTTGAAATCATTTTGTACATATGAATCACCCCAAAACAATTGAAAACAGTAAAATAGGGGAACTATGTACTCACATTGAATAGAAGGGTATCCTTGATCTAAAGAACTTAGCGAAGCTCAGGCAAACCAAGGAAATTCAAGTGGTACCCAGTAATCGGATTACTAGTAAATAAATCAACACCTAAATCGGAAGATCGGATAGAATGAGGTTTTGTAAACCAAATGAGTGTTGGAACTCATGTGATATGGTTTAACAAAGCCTTCATCCTAGCTCGGAACTTAGCCTAAGTGCTTTCGACCCGTTACGGCCTATTAAGGTAGCTTATGCTACTTTAACGCGTCGTTCGCGTGAAACTATGTTCGGATGGTTAACTATGTGCTATGTCAAGTCTTACATGCCCAATAATACCTAAACATGTTACTAAATCAGATTATATGTCAAAGACATGTTCACATGTGTAAAATACGGATTTATGCTTCAAAAGGGCTTTTTGGTCATTTCCTATGGGCATACAAGCTACTTAACAAATAACTAACCAATCCTATGTGATCATAAGGTATAACCTCAGTGGTTATTCACTATGCAACTATGATCACTAATCAAGCTTGGTCGGATCCTAATGATCGACCAGACGGGTTGGGTTCGAAAGTCTAAGCGGTTGTTTAGACCGCTTAACTTACGACCCTAAACAAGCACTAAACTAATAGTGACGAGTTAAACATGTCAAAACATGTTTAACTAGCTTATAAAACTGATTTGGTATCAAAACAATGGGTTTTGATACCCGAAAATAGTTTCGTTGCAAAATGCGTGCTAAAAGGCATTTTGACCGAAACTTTGACTCGTCACTACGCCTAGTTAACATTGTAATCAGTAGGTATAATCGCCGAGGATTATAACCATCGTGATTACAATCACGTTGCAAAGTTCAATTGAACTTTGACTTGACAAATTGATGGTCAAAACCGAAAGTCAAACTATTGGCCAAACTGTTTGACTTTCTGCTTAAACATAAAGACTAAGCATGAAAGAATACTAACAATGGTCCAAAGCTTGAAGAAAGAAGACAAGAAAACCAGAAAATAATATATCCAATGCTTGAAGAAGCTCCAAATTCAAAGATAGAGAAGGGAAGACAAGAATGAGCAATGAAACAATGAAATTGTTGGGCTATTTATAGTTGTAGCAAGTTCATAGGATCATTACACATGTTTGTGTGGCCAACAAGCAATGATCTTGACCCTACAAGTGTTAGGAACTGATTGGGAACCTTGGTGAACACTTAAACTTGCTCAACACACCAGAAAATTGCATGAAAGGCCCTCAAAGATCAAGGAACAACTGAAAAACTGATTTCTGTCGCTGGGCATGTTCACACGGCCCGTGTAAGCTGAGGGACAGGCTTACGCGGCCCGCCTGGTCCCTGCAGCTCAGCCATAGTTTCAGCTTTTACAGTTTTGGTCCCTGCACTTGATTTAAGCTCATTTCAGCCCATTTTGACCCCCTTTAAGCCATTTTCAAGGCTCTACAAGGTCAATAAAGTTTAGAGGACACAAACGTGCTTGGAAAACTCTCGGATGTCGGCTCGTTTGGTCGTACGGTCGCGTTGTTCGTTAAATTACGACGAAACTCAAACGGACGCGAAAACGAACCAAATTAAGCGACGAATGGTATTTTTGCATGCCGATCACTAAAATAAAAATATTTTAGTGTGTACAAAAATTTTGGATGTCCAGATGTGGTCAGAACGTAAGATATGCACGAAAATGCAAACTTACGTCGTTTTTGACGCTATTAGTCCCTGTAAGATCAAATAAGCATGTTTTCGCACACCGAACCCCTCAAAGCTTATTTCTAAGCTATGTTTAGGCTATTTATGGTATGTTTAGCTTATGATCATGTTCCAGACTGTTCGACACCATACAATTCGGTATAGTTTCGCTGTTTGACACAAATAGTCCATGCGATCGAACAAACTTGAGTTCAACCCACCAAACCATCCAAAACTTATTTATAAGTTATGTGGAGGTTATTTAAGGTATGTTAAGCCTATTTCACTATCCCGGAGTGTTTGTCGCATTTAAACTGACTGCGTTTACGCACCAGTTTGCGTATAACTTTCCAGAAGGCGATTTAAAGCTTGAAATCGAATCGAATCAAATTGTAAAATCATCAAAAACAAATACACATATAAAACTCATATAATAACACCAAAGCACATTGTTTTATTGATAATTAACATTGTTTTGCATTGTTCATCGATTACAGAGTACCGTTGTCACAGTCTCCCCTACTTTAGGAAATTTCGTCCCGAAATTTTATTTGGAGGAAACTTGTGAAAACAATACGGATATTTCATCTTCATCTGGTCCTCACGTTCCCAAGTAAACTCTGGGCCACGTTTGGATTCCCAGCAAACCTTGACCAATCGAATCTGTTTGTTCTTCAACTGTTTGAATGTACGGTCCACTATCTCCACAGGTTTCTCGACAAAGTGCATCGTTTCATCAATTTGGATCTCGTCGAGAGGAATGTGAAGATCAGCGTCAGCTAAACACTTTCGCAGATTGGACACGTGAAAAGTCGGATGAATATTTCCAAGCTCTGGAGGTAGCTCTAGTCGATAGGCAACCTTCTCAATTCTTTCCACAATCTTAAATGGTCCAACATATCATGGTGCAAGTTTTCCTTTCTTTCCAAATCTCACCACTCCCTTCCAAGGTGACACCTTGAGTAGGACACGGTCTCCGACTTGAAATTCTAAGGGTTTACGTCGCACATCCGCATAACTCTTTTGACGGCATCTAGCTGTCACAAGATTATCACGGATTTTCTTGATTTTGTCTGTTGTTTCTAGAACAAGCTCAGGTCCAGTAAGCTGAGCTTCACCGGTCTCGTTCCAACAAACAGGTGAACGACATTTTCGACCGTAGAGAGCTTCGAATGGTGCCATATTAATACTAGCATGATAACTGTTGTTGTAAGAGAACTCGATCAATGGAAGATGAGAATCCCAATTACCACCAAAGTCTATCACGCATGCTCTAAGCATATCCTCCAAAGTTTGAATCGTTCTCTCAGATTGTCCATCTGTTTGTGGATGATAAGAAGTGCTTAGATTTAGTTGGGTTCCCATAGCAGATTGCATGGTCTTCCAAAAATGAGATGAAAACCGAGCATCACGATCAGAAATGATATCCAAAGGAACACCATGTCATGATACAATCTCATCAACATAAATCTTTGCAAGTTTATCAGCAGATATATCCTCGCGAATTGGTATAAAATGAGCTGACTTCTTTAATCGATCGATAACAACCCATATAGCATCGTGACCTTTTGATGTACGCGGTAATTTAGTGATGAGATCCATCGCAATGTTCTCCCACTTCCAAACCGGTATCTCTGGTTGTACAAGCAACCCAGAAGGTCGTTGATGTTCAGCCTTGACTTTGAGACAAGTTAGGCATTTCGATACATACAAGGCAACATCCTTTTTCATACCAGGCCACCAGTACTGAGTACGAAGATCCTTGTACATTTTATCAGCACCAGGATGGATAGAATATCGGGACTTGTGAGATTCGTCCATCACTAAAGTGCGAAGACCGTCTTGTTTCGGGATCCACAAACGATCCTTGAAATAGAGTAAACCATCGTCTTTCCTTTTGAGTTTAAGCTCGAGTTGAAGCGGTAGTTCATATTTCAATAGGCCCTTGATCACGCAAGACCATTGAGCTTGAAGGACATGAGATTGAATATCAGATAGAGTTCGAACAGAATGAAGCTTAACTCGCTCTTTTCGACTTAGCGCATCGGCTACGACATTCGCCTTATCAGGATGGTAGCGAATCTCACAATCGTAGTCGTTTAAGAGCTCAACCCATCGTCGTTGCCTCATGTTCAGCACCTTCTGATTAAGAATATGCTGGAGACTTTTGTGGTCTGTAAAAACCACACACTTCGTGCCATAAAGATAGTGTCTCCAGATTTTTAGAGCGAAAACTACAGCGCCTAACTCAAGATCATGAGTCGTGTAGTTCTTCTCGTGAACTTTCAATTGTCTAGCCGCATATGCTATAACTTTACCTCGTTGCATGAGAACACAACCAAGGCCTAAGTTAGACGCGTCACAATATACAACGAAATCATCATTTCCCTCGGGTAAAGATAAAACAGGAGCATCACAGAGCTTCCGTTTCAGCGTTTGGAACGCTTCTTCTTGCTTGGGTCCCCACTCAAAAGGCTTATTCTTTTGAGTCAAAGCAGTGAGTGGAACTGAAATCTTTGAGAAGTTTGAAATAAATCGACGATAATAACCAGCAAGACCAAGAAAAGATCGAATCTCTGTAGGTGTTGTTGGTGTATTCCAATCCTTAATAGCTGCTATTTTGCAAGGATCCACATGGATACCCTGCTCGTTGACTATATGACCCAAAAACTTAACTTCTTTAAGCCAAAATTAACACTTGGAGAATTTAGCAAAAAGTTGTTCCTTCTTCAGGAGTTCTAGTGTCAAACGAAGGTGTTGCTCGTGATTAGCTCGAGACTTCGAATAAATAAGAATATCATCGATGAACACAATGATGAACTTGTCTAAATAAGGCTTACAGACCCTATTCATTAAGTCCATGAAGATAGCTGGGGCATTCGTCAAACCAAAAGTCATGACACTAAACTCGTAATGCCCATATCTTGTTCAGAAAGCAGTTTTGGGAATATCTTCCTCGAATACATGAAGTTGATGATACCCAGAACGCAGATCGATCTTGGAAAAACAGGTAGCACCTTGTAGCTGATCAAAGAGATCGTCGATTCGGGGTAGGGGATATCAATTCTTGATGGTAAGCTTATTCAGCTCACGATAATCGATACACATCCTAAAAGATCCATCTTTCTTTTTCATAAAGAGGACAGGAGCACCCCAAGGTGAATAACTCGGTCGGATGAATCCTTTATCAGATAACTCTTGAAGCTGCTTTGATAATTCTTTCATCTCAGATGGTGCAAGACGATAAGGTGCTTTCGCTATCGGGTTGGCATTGGGTACAAGGTCAATATGAAACTCGACTTGACGAACTGGAGGCAAACCATGCTGTTCATCAGGAAACACCTCTGGATAATCCCGAACAATCGGAATATCCTGAATACTCTTGCTCTTGCCTTTCTCCTCGGTGACATGTGCCAGAGAGGCAACATATCCTTTTCGTAAGTAACTTCGGGCTTTCGTACATCACATGAGTTTCAATCCACCAGATGGTTTCTCGCCACGCACTTCCAGAACATCGCCAGACGAAAAAGGAATACAAATGATTTTATCGAAGCAACCCACCTCAGCATGATGTTTGGTTAACCAATCCATCCCCACGATAATGTCGAAACTCCCAAGTTGCATCGGTACGAGATCAATAGGAAAAAGATAGTTATCGAGGTTCAATTGACAACCATGAATAACAGAATCGAGCACGAGAGGTTTACCAGTAGCAACTTCGATAGATAAGGGCTTCCTCAGTTTAGTTCTATGTATCGCAAGTAAAGGCTCAAAGGATAACGAAAAAAAACTCCTATCGGCACCAAAATCGAAAAGAACAGATGTAAGTTGATTGTTAACAAGGAACGTATCGTTAACAACCTCGTTGTCCGCCCTTGCCTTGTTCGCGTTCAGATTGAATGCTCGTCCACGGGCGGGATTCATATTCGCGATCGCGTTACCATTCGGGTTCGCATTTACCAATCTCGGGCAATTGTTGCGGAAATGACCCATTTCTTCGCAATTAAAACACGAACCAGGTGGGAATCTCGCAGCATCCCCCTGAACTTGTGCTGGAACCTGAGCAGCCTGATTTTGGACAAAACGACAAATGTTGGCCAGATGCCCAAGTCTACCACACGTAGCACACTGTTTACAGGCCTGCTGGGCAACATGGTGACCATTGCATCGAGCACAGTGTGGTGCAGTACCAGCATTTTGCTTTTTCGCGGGAGGTAGGGCTGGTGGGTTCTGAGGGTTCTGTGTAGTGACTGCAAAGTTCTGGGAAGCCTTGCGCTTCCTTGACTTTTTAGAAGACTCACCCTACTTCTTACCCTTGCCCTTACCCTTGTCTTAAGCAGAATCGGCTGACTTCTTTTTATCACCCTTACGGGTCAATTTAACCTTTCTGACCTGAGACTCGGTCAGAGTAGCAGATAATTCGATTGCTTGGCGAACAGTAGTAGGATTAACGCCAGTCACAATATCTTGTATGGAATCGGGTAAACCATCGATATACCTCTCAATTGCCTTTTCCAACGGGGTAACCATCGTAGGACACAACAAACTGAGCTCCTCATATCGATCCGTGTAAGCACGGTGTTCTCCCCTGTCTTGTTTCAAATCATCGAATTCTCGTTTTAATGCTCGAATTTCGTGACGGGGACAGAACTCTCTCATCATGAGAGCTCGGAGCTCTTCCCAAGTTTGTGCTAATGCCACTTCGGCACCCCTATCGCGCATAATACCATTCCACCAGGTAAGCGCTCGCTTATCAAACACGCTAGATGCAAACTCAACCTTACGCGCATTCGGACACTGCATATGTCTGAATGTGCTCTCGATACTCTCGAACCACTGCAGGAGCGCAGTTGCTCCTTGCGACCCAGAAAACTTAAGCGGCTTAGCAGAATTGAAATTCTTGAAACTACATTGTGCATTATTGTTGTTGTATAATTCATGAATCTGGGTCACTACGCCTGGAAGCACAGCAGCCATTTGTTGAGCAACAAGGGCTGCGACTTCTTCAGCAGTAAAAGATTGAGTATCACGTCGAGGAGGCATTGTCTAAAAGAAAACATGAGAAACGAGTGAGGTCAACAATTGGAAAAAAAAGAGGTATTGAAAACATTGCTAAAACACAAGGAGTGCGATCATTTGTTCGTTACTTCGAACATACAAACGACACACAGTGACTAATCAAAGTAAATAGGTCATAATAATGTATCACCGAAGACATGCTCGCCTATAAGTGAACACTCACCCCAAGAGTTCCCAGGTAAGAGTGACTGGTCCGATACTGCAGATTTGTACGAACACTCTAGCCTTAGACAGAAAACTCAGGGTACATGCATTCACTCTTCCAGTTTGCACGTGTTCACATTATTTAGACCCAAACTTTGATGAGATTTTTGAATACTGAGAGGGTTCAAAACCTTACAATAGGGGGTTCAAAACCTAGTAATCAATCATCCTAGAACAGATGATTAATTTTTGAAGCGGATTTGTTATTGTGTTCTCGTTGTGGTTATCACCTAAGGATAGGTGACGGTATTGTTTTAAAATCTAAACGAAAGATAACTCGCGTTAGGGTCCTAGAAAGTTATAGTCTAGGTCAAAGCATTACTAATAACCTAATTCCCTACAACCATTGGCTCTGATACCAACTCTTCTGTCACACCCTGGCCACGTTAAAACAACAAACCGTGGCGGAAACGTTGGGGAGTGTCGTGGCAGAATTATTGTTCCATAACCATTGTAACCAAATGTTTCGTTTTATTGATTCATTAAGTAATGTACATTGTCTTTAAACCAAAGCAAACAAACTGCACATTGTTTATAACTGTTTTTAAGTCACTAAGGCCTCGTCCAGGTCCTATGTGACACAAACTTCTTAGCAAGCAACATCAAGCATTACCACCTGAAACATATGTAAAAATAAAGTCAGCAAAGAAATGCTGGCGAGCACATAGGTTTTGTGAGAGTGTCGGATTCATGGCTCGTTTATGTGTTACAGTACCTCGTTAGACTACAAGAGTCAAAAATACAAAACTTGTTTTGAAAAGTGTATTACAACATGATTAACCAGCTCAAATCAAGTTGGTTATAGTTTATAAAATCTCGTAGCCATGATTCTTAGCCCAAAAACATTTGTTTTAGTAAACCAAATCGTAAATCATTTCGTAAAAACTCGTTAATAAAACTCGTATGGTTTATATCATTTCGAAAACCTTGTTGTGTGACATCGTTTCAAATCATTTCCCAAGTGAACTAAATAATGACACGCAATGTAATATGATATAAGCACTTATACATAAGATGTACCAGCGGCGTATCTACCATGCTTATATCATACTACACCCGTCCCACTATCTAATCACTACCCAAAACCAATCGTTTATCCAATTCGTTTAACTCGTTTAAGTTGTATCAAATCGTTTAACTCGCCCCAAATCGTGTTCGTTTTAATTGTGAAACTACTTATGGTTGTCTCGCTAATAACATTCAAACCTTCGTGACTCGACTATCTCGTTTCTCGTATTAACAAACCACCAAAGGGTAAGTTAACAATCACAGATTCGGTCGTTACCTACATAACCCCCACACATAACCATGGGTGTACTCTGATAACGGGATTTGTCAGATCCTATGGTACCATATATAACCTAATACTGGTCGGCTTGATCAATGCTAATGAATGTCATTCGTTATGTAACTACAACCAACAAGTTTTGTTCACTTTGTTGAAATCATTATTAGTTTAGTATAAACCATATCAATCGTTTTTGAAATCATTGTTTAAACCTTGAAATCATTTTGTACATATGAATCACCCCAAAACAATTGAAAACAGTAAAATAGGGGAACTATGTACTCACATTGAATAGAAGGGTATCCTTGATCTAAAGAACTTAGCGAAGCTCAGGCAAACCAAGGAAATTCAAGGGGTACCTAGTAATCGGATTACTAGTAAATAAATCAACACCTAAATCGGAAGATCGGATAGAATGAGGTCTTGCAAACCAAATGAGTGTTGGAACTCATGTGATATGGTTTAACAAAGCCGACATCCTAACTCGGAACTTAGCCTAAATGCTTTCGACCCGTTATGACCTATTAAGGTAGCTTATGCTACTTTAACGCGTCGTTCATGCGAAACTATGTTCAGATGGTTAACTATGTGCTTTGTCAAGTCTTACATGCCCAATAATACCTAAACATGTTACTAAATCAGATTATATGTCAAAAACATGTTCACATGTGTAAAATACGGATTTATGCTTCAAAAGGGCATTTTGGTCATTTCCTATGGGCATACAAGCTACTTAACAAATAACTAACCAATCCTAAGTGATCATAAGGTATAACCTCAGTGGTTATTCCCTATGCAACTATGATCACTAATCAAGCTTGGTCGGATCCTAATGATCGACCAGACGAGTCAGGTTCGAAAGTCTAAGCGGTTGTTTAGACCGCTTAACTTACAACCCTAAACAAGCACTAAACTAATAGTGACGAGTTAAACATGTCAAAACATGTTTAACTAGCTTATAAAACTGATTTGGTATCAAAACAATGAGTTTTGATACCCGAAAATAGTTCCATTGCAAAATGCATGCTAAAACGCATTTTGACCGAAACTTTGACTCATCACTATGCCTAGTTAACGTGGTAATCAGTAGGTATAATCGCTGAGGATTATAACCATCGTGATTACAATCACGTTGCAAAGTTCAATTGAACTTTGACTTGACAAATTGATGGTCAAAACCGAAAGTCAAACTGTTGGCCAAACTGTTTGACTTTCTGCTTAAACATAAAGACTAAGCATGAAAGAATACTAACAATGGTCCAAAGCTTGAAGAAAGAAGACAAGAAAACCAGAAAATAATATATCCAATGCTTGAAGAAGCTCCAAATTCAGAGATAGAGAAGGGAAGACAAGAATGAGCAATGAAACAATGAAATTGTTGGGCTATTTATAGTTGTAGCAAGTTCATAGGATCATTACACATGTTTGTGTGGCCAACATGCAATGATCTTGACCCAACAAGTGTTAGGAACTGATTGGGAACCTTGGTGAATACTTAAACTTGCTCAACACACCAGAAAATTGCATGGAAGGCCCTCAAAGAGCAAGGAACAGCTGAAAAACTAATTTCTGTCGCTGGGCATGTTCACACGACCCGCGTAAGCTGAGGGACAGGCTTACGCGGCCCGCCTGGTCCCTGCAGCTCAGCCATAGTTTCAGCTTTTACAGTTTTGGTTCCCGTACTTGATTTAAGCTCATTTCAGCCCCTTCTGACCCCCGTTAAGCCATTTTCAAGGCTCTACAAGGTCAATAAAGTTTAGAGGACGCAAATGTGCTCGGAAAACTCTTGGATGTCGGCTCGTTTGGTCGTACGGTCGCGTTGTTCGTTAAATTACGACTAAACTCAAACGGACGCGAAAACGAACCAAATTAAGCGACGAATGGTATTTTTGCATGCCGATCACTAAAATAAAAATATTTTAGTGTGTACAAAAATTTTGGATGTCCAGATGTGGTCAGAACGTAAGATATGCGCGAAAATGCAAACTTACGTCGTTTTTGACGCTATTAGTCCCTGTAAGATCAAATAAGCATGTTTTCGCACACCGAACCCGTCAAAGCTTATTTCTAAGCTATGTTTAGGCTATTTATGGTATGTTTAGCTTATGATCAAGTTCCGGACTGTTCGACACCATACAATTTGGTATAGTTTCGCAGTTTGACACAAATAGTCCCTGCGATCGAACAAACTTTATTTCAACACACCAAACCATCCAAAACTTATTTCTAAGTTATGTGGAGGTTATTTAAGGTATGTTAAGACTATTTCACTATCCCGGAGTGTTTGTCGCGTTTAAACTGACTGCGTTTACACACCAGTTTGCGTAGAACTTTTCCAGAAGGCGATTTAAAGCTTGAAATCGAATCGAATCAAATTGTAAAATCATCAAACACAAATACACATATAAAACTCATATAATAACACCAAAGCACATTGTTTTATTGATAATTAACATTGTTTTGCATTGTTCATCGATTGCAGAGTACAGTTGTCACATCTTCCACAAAAACGTTTTACTTATTCTGAGCATTGTGTTTCCAGTCTAATAGGTAAACAACATAAAATCTCATACAAGTCCATTGAAGAGTCCAAAACAACCAAGTGTTTGCAAATGTTACACATGGATTTGTTTGGCCTAGTAAAAATCATTTGCTTGAAAAAGAAAAGATATTGTTTGGTCATTATAGATGATTTTTCTAGGTTTATATATTTTTACATTCTAAGGATGAGACTGTAGGTACCTTTCAAGACATTGTCAAACAGGTTGAAAAGCAATTTTACTTGCTAGTAAAAATCTTTAGAAGTGACAATGGAACCAAGTTTAGAAACAAGGTGTTGGATGATTTCTGTGTGTCAAAAGGGATTGTAAGGCAGTACAGCATCCCAAGAACACCAGAAGAAAATGGGGTGGTTGAAAGGAAAAACAGAACTCTGATTGAAGATGCCAAAACCGTGCTTGCAGATTCAGGTTTACCCTTAAATTTTGGGCAGAGGCAGTAAACAGTGCTTGTTATGTGCAAAACAGAGTTTTGATCAACCCTAGGCATCAAAAGACTGCCTATGAAACTCTATTCAAAATCAAACCACTGATCTCATACTTCAAAATATTTGGGTGCCCATGTTTTATCTTAAATTTAAAAGATTCAATTTCAAAATTTGCAGCCAAAGTAGATTGTGGTTACCATCTGGGATACTCTACCAATGCCAAGTCCTATAAAGTGTTTAACACAAGGACTAGGTATGTGGAAGAGACTTTGAATGTAAAGTTCAATGAACTTTCATCATTGAAAATCCCAGCAAACCCTGCTGAACTGTTTGACCTTGATAAATTTACATTTGAAGATTTGTCTATCAAAACTAATCCTGCAGGTACTCCACAATCTCCATCACAAGACAATGGATATGATGTTGTGATCCCACAATAAAAAATCACATCCAACACCAGAGCAGCAGATGTTCAAAACAGTTGTCAAAGTTCATCCACTGCTTGTCACGACCCCCGACCCACCCTGGACGGAATCGGGAGCCGCGAACAGCCAAGTGGTACCGGTGATTATTTTGAAAATTATTGCAGCGGAAATTTCATCAGGACCGTGAGTTAGGAAAAATACCAGAGTTGAGAAAACACCGGATTTTATTTATTAAATAGATGGGATAAACCCATGTTTTACAATGGTAGCTTTATAAAGATAAATTTGATTACATAATACAATATTTCTTAGTTTGATTTAATTGATAAAATAAGCCACTTCTTGAAGCACTTCAGTGCCGTATCCAACTCTTACGCCAATCTACTGTAATTACCTGAAACGCGTTTTAAAAAGGTTTTGTCAGCAGGAAATACTGGTGAATCATTCTATTTATTAAAATGACATGTTTGTTATAATTTACAGTATTAAGAGAGATTACATTGTTTCAGATATCAACCAACTACCCACAGTATTTGTCACTCGACTCGTTTCTGTGACTATGGTCATATCACTATTGGGTCCTGTCACCCAATAGTGACGTATATCACTAATTAGGCTTGCCCACCTAAAGTGATAAAAAGAGTAGTAATGTGCACAATACCCCACATACCGGCTGTAAATTGGTGATTACAAATACTTAATCACTGTAATTATAACTTTGAAAATATTTAAGAATTTATAAAGCACTTTGATAAAAAGAGAATGACTCACATTATAAGCATGCAGATTTATACGGGCAGAGCTTAGCCTATTGATTAGTCTTGTAACCTAGTGCACATGAACTAGGTAAATAACTAATACAGCATTTACGATAACTCACGAGATTAAAACCCTCACGACAAATGACAAAGTACAATCACTTAAACATCCATCGGATTCACAACGAATGACAGAGTATTCCCCGAGTTCGGGTGGTACTCAAACATCCTGTCGGAATCACGACTAATGACAAAGGATAGTACTTAAACATCCTGTCGGATAGTTTAAATCGATCGGACATTGAATCGTAGCAGCGATCGAGTTATTACCCTGTTACTGCGGCAGCGTTTTGAGAATGTGTGTGTTTTGTAGTAAATGGTCGATATCTCTAGGTGTAAAACGAATTTGTTCGTCGTTCCAACGCAGGAAATCAAGTCCCACTGCCCTCTATTTATACTGAGAATTTGACTCCCTCGCGTGGCGCGAGGGGTCCAAGTGGTTACGTCGCGTGGCGCGACGGGTCACCTTTCATCATATGGTTGCCACGTGTATTTGTAGCCTGGGTGAGTCGACAGAACGAGAAAATTCGATTTCTATGAAAAACTGTAAGGATAATATCAACTAGGGTTTATGTAGGATTACTTAGGGGTCTTAACTAAGGTTTCCTTGTGAACAAAATATAATAATAAATAATAGTTTTGGTGAGAGTTATTATGGTTTGGGATAAAAGAGAACAAAACGGTGAGAAAAGAAAATGGACCCACTTTGTAACTTTAGGGTTCACTAGAAAACCTCCTAGTAGAAATTTTGGGTATAACTTCTGAGCTATTTAAAAATGTATAATGCACTCGTGTTAAGTATAATACCCCTCATTCAACCTTGTCCCTATGTCACGAGACAGAACCCAACGAACTAGTCAGGCAGAGCCTTGACATGCGTTATGGGCTCAGATCAATCGGAAAGGGTAGCGGTGATCGGGAGTTAAAACACTTAAAACAGGGCAGGGTTTTATTATTATTATGGGGTGGAATAAATAGAAAGAAAAAGAATATAGTAGAAGGAATAGAGGGGCGACCGAAAAATATAGTGAACAAATTTTGTGAAGGTAGGTTCTGCTATTTATAGTACCATCACTGCTTGAAGTTTACGCAAATGGCCACCTACATACTTACATGGATTATTTTGTTTGGATGTCATACACACGCACACACATGTAATTGGTTTCAATTGTAATTTGATTTATTATTTTATTATATATTTATTGTACTATTCATACATATGTTTCCTATTTGTGCATTACACGTAGCACTAACACACATATTCACTACTTTTAGGTTTTTGTTTAATTTTTTTATTATTATTATTTATATATTATAATTAATTCAACTGCTTCACTTATTTGGCGTTTATAACTTCTAAAATATGACGTTTTATAAAATAATGAATATGTCATTAGAACGAGAATATTTTTTTGTCTACATTTGGGTCTAAGTTTCATTAAAAATAGAGTAGGTTCAAAATACAATGTATTTTTATAAATTTATTATTATACGGTTCCTATGCCCGTCTAGAAACTTCATATTTCTAATAGTCCACTTACCCGTAGACTACCCGTCTAATAATATAAATTTTTTGTACACTTTTATTTTATTTAGAAAGGTCACCCATATACAGGCCAATTAATTAATATAATATTTCAACCAACTATATAAAATAGTGTTTAAAACTATTTAGGTTGAATATTTATATTAAAAATAAACTAGTTACTAGTTACTAGTGGTTAATAAATTTAACCAAACCTATAATTCTTATATAAAAATAGGAATGTTACACTGCTGCATCAACAGTTGTTGACCAAAGTAGCCCTCTAACCTCTGCCATCTCATTATAACCAACCACTGTTGATAAAAATCTATCAACAGTGGATAAAAATCAACATTGTGCCACACCCATTCCTCTTATTCCTTCACCTCCATTTCAAACAGATGTTGGTTCATCAAAGTCTCCAACAGATGTTAGCTCAGATGATTCTCATCTCCAACCATCACCTTTCAATGCCATTGTTCCATACAAAGGGGATCTAATCTTCCTTAAATCTCATCCACTTGTTTAAATGATTGGCAACATCAATGAAGGGGTTCTCACAAGAAGTCCATCCCAAAACATTTGTCTTTTTGATGGTTTTCTATCACTCCATCAATCAGTCAAGTACCAAGAGGCACTAAAAGACAATAGTTGGGTAGAAGCCATGCAAGAAGAGCTCTAACAGTTCAAAAGACAACAAGTATGGGAACTTGTACCACTGCCAGAGGATATAAGTCCAATTGCCACAAAGTGGGTCTTCAAGAACAAGACAGATGAAAGGGGCATTGTTGTAAAAAATATAGCTAGGCTTGTGGTTCAAGGCTATAGACAAGAAGAAGGCATTGATTATGATGAGACATTTGCTCCTGTAGCAAGTCTTGAAGACACCGTTGTTTTTAGCTTTTGGTGTCAACCATAACATCAAGGTGTATCAAATGGATATCAAGTGTGCATTTCTCTATGGCAAAATTCAGGAAGAGGTATATGCTTATCAAACTCCTGGTTTTGAAGATCCTTTTTATCCAGATCATGTCTACAACCTAAATATAGCTTTGCATGGCTTGAAACAAGCTCCAAGGGCCTGGTATGAAACTCTTTCCACTTTTCTTATCTCTATAGGATTCACAAGAGGTAAAATTGATAAAACCTTATTTTTATTTAAAATGGAGAGGAAAAGATTTGATAATTGTCCAAATTTATGTGGATGATATCATTTTTGGAAGCACATGTAACTCAATGTGTGAAGAGTTTAGACAACTCATGACAACAGAGTTTGAAATGAGTGCCATGGGTGAACTCCAATGCTTTCTTGGTCTCCAAGTTAAGCAATTGCAAAATGGAACTTTCATTCATCAAAGCAAATATGTAAAAGATCTTTAAATAAATTTGATATGAATGATTGTATACCATGTAGTACACCCATGGCAACCACAAAGCTTGTCTTGTCTGAAGCAAAAGATGAACTAGTTGATCAGACTTTATATAGAAGCATTATTGGGTCTTTATTGTACCTAACTGCATCAAGGCCAGACATCATGTTTGCAATATGTGTTTGTGCTAGAGCCCAGTCAGCACCCAGGCTATCTAATCTCATTGTTGTGAAAAGAATATTCAGATACATAAAAGGTGCTTCCACACTTGGTATCTGGTATCCTGCTAATGGGAATGTTAAGCTTTTAGGTTATTCAGACAATGACTTTGCTGGATGCAATACCACCAGGAAGTCAACATCAGGAGGGTGCCAATTCCTAGGCGATTGCTTAGTGTCATGGCAAAGTAAAAAGCAAGCAGTTGTTTCAACATCCACTGCTGAAGCTGAATATATTGTTGTTGCATGCTGTACAGCCCAACTGTTGTGGCTTCAAAATCAGCTGCTGGATTTTGGTGTAAGTGCTTTAAAGACTCCTCTTATGTTGGACAGTCAAGCAACTAAAAATATCATCAATAATCCAGTTTCTCATTCAACCACCAAACACATTGACATCAGACATCACTTTGTGAGAGATTGCTATGAAAAAGGTTTGATTTCTCTGCATGATGCTCCAATAAAGATCAGCTGGCAGATGTGCTAACAAAAGCATTAGACACATCTACCTTTGAAAGTTTGATCTCTAGGATTGGTATGCTTAACTTGGATTAGAAGGCTAAAACGTCTTATCCATGAATAAAAAGAATTAAAATGTTTTCAGAAAATAAAAAATCCATCCTTAAAAATAGCTAAAATGAAAATTTTCATAAATCTTTAAAAGTCTGTTCACAACCACTGTTGGTTTCAAACCTCTGATAGTTGAAATTTCACCCACTGTTGAAAGACAACCTTTGTTTCTCCATTTCCTTGTTGACCACTGTTAACTAAATCAACCACTGATGTCTTTCCACTGATAGATAAAAATCAGCCACTGATATTTCATTCACTGTTCCCAACCACTGATTGTTGCCCAACAGTGGTTTCCAAACAACTATCATCCACCATCTTCATCAGATGTTGCCATATGGGCAGATGTTAACCGTCCGATCTTTGAAACCGCTGCCACGTCAGCATTCACTTTTTCCCTTTTATAAAACCTTGATTAAACCCCCAAACAGAGTTTTCATTGCCGTCTCGAATTCAAAAGTTCCCAAAGCGGTTATCATCTTCTTCTTCATCTCTTCTTCAATCATTCACACTTTTCTACTTCCAATCATGGAACTCATCATCAAACTCCCTCATAATTACCTCTGTACATTTGAGAAAACAGATAAAAATACAGAGTTCCACTCTATAATCGATACCTTGTCCTCATCAAAGTACAAAACTTTGCTTACATGTGATGCATCCATTTATCATGATACCCTACGCGATTTTTGGAAAATGCTGAACTACAAGAAACAGATAAAAAGGCATGGGGAATCACCTCAAAAGTAGGAGGTGTTTTGGTACCAATAACCTCAGAAACCATTTCAGAGGTTTTTCAGATGAATGATCTAGTAGGTAAAACTTCCTTTTTCTAAAAGTGAGTATCAATTGGACTTGATCGAAAGAGGGTATGATGGACAGTTGTCAAAAGCCATAATGCAAAAAGGAAATTTTCCACCACCTATGAAATTTTTGTTCCATACCCTGCTCATATGTTTATCAAACAAAACAACTGCTTTCAATGAAATTCCTTTAAAAATTCAATACTTGGGGTATGCAATTTTGTCCAAAACAGATTTTAACTACTCCCAAGCATTGTTAGCTGATTTGGTCAATAATGTGAAAATTTTCAAAGAAAAGAAAAATTCAGCTTTTCTCTTATTTCCAAGGTTCTTAAGCTATTATTTACAAAAAAAAATTCCACAAAATGCTTTTGAACAAGGAAAAGCTTTCAAAATAAACAGTCTTTCTTCTGAAACATTTACTCGGCTTATGGGCAAAGAGTCAAAATTTTCTAAAACACAAGCAAAGGGGTCTGAGCAAATTTTAGATGGTTCCACATCTGCCCCTCAAACCTTTGTTGTTGAGCCCACTACTCATTGTGAACACAACACTACAACCACTGCTATGCAACCCCCACCATCCAAACCTAAAAAGACCAAAAAGAAACCCACAAAGCCCACCAAACCCACAAATAAGGGTCCTCTGGAAGATGAGATCCCAGAGGTTAACCCTGTGACAACACAAGAGTCACTAGAAACCAGTGTTGCTACTTCCTCACAACAGTTGGAGAGATCTCAACCTGAAACCACAACTCCTCATGATTCCTCACAAAAGGAACATGTTGTAAGCACAGGGACCCCACAATATGAAGTATTACCCTCACTTGAGAGTATGCTTAACACCCCTCCTCCTGGGGCAAATTCTCTTTCAACACCACTCCCCACAACTCCTATTCCACCTACAATAATACCACTGTTTGAGGCCATTGAAACTCAGACACAAAACAACCCCTCTCACCAACACATTACTGAGAGTACAACTTCTACAATGGCTATGTCTGAACCAATTCAATTGGCTAACCCACAAACAGCTAAGGAGGCTACACCACTTGATTTCAAGGAATTCTTGTTGGTAGTTTAAGTGGAGCAGCTACTACAGATGTTGGATCCACTAATCTACATCTGGACAATAGTTTCATAAGTAAGACTCCCTTAAAGGCAACCACTGCTGAGTCTATCAAGGTAACCACTGATGTGAGTACCAAGGTAACCACTGATGCAGAGGGAAGTCCCTAGTACCAAGAATAAGGGGCATCAGCTAATGAGAATTTGGAGACTCCTCCTATCTCAAAAGTTAATACAACCACCTCTGGTGGGAAATCATATGATCCCATTCAGTTGGGTGATGGTTTATGTTGGTGCATGCGTCTGTCGACTTCGTCTTGTATCGAGTCTTGCATTGTTCGGGGCACGAAGATCGAGAAATCAAGATAATTAGCTAATTTCGCTTGAAGAGGTCATCTGGTAATTCCAAGCGGAATTAGTCATGTGATTCCGCTTGAGTGTGTATTTTCTCTTGAAATGTTTAATTTCGTTTGAAATGTGATTCCGCTTGAATCATGTTCAAGCGGAATTAGGAAGTCTATAAATAGGATTAGATCAGGTTCATTTGAAGTGGAATTAGGAAGGTTGTTTCCGACGGCGAAGCTCTGTCGAAGTGTCTTCAGAACTGTAATCATATCAGAATCAATATACAAGACAGTTTTAGTGAATATCTTGCTGAATCACACATAATACGTCTGTTTTCGCCTTTCATATTGTGTAGAACTTCTCTGATCGACTCATTTCGGGTCCGTTCGCGATCCTACAATTGGTATCAGAGCTCAGGAGGAGGAGTTCTGTAGTTTTCAGCTAGATTTCATCTCATTTTCTTGCTTCTACACCTTATTTTATCAATTGAACAAGTTTTAACGGTTAAAATGGCCTGAATTTTTCACAACATAAGCGAAATTGTGTTTTAACAAACCCTTGAGAATATCAGATCAAAATTCAAAGTAAAAATGACAATAATGGGCAAAACAATTAATTCCGCTTGAACGAGTACCCTAATTCCGCTTGAAAATTTGAAACGGAATCAGTGATTCCGCTTGAAAACCTATTTCCGTTTGGTGATTCCGCTTCAAATTGGTAATTCCGCTTGAAAGTTTCAAGCGAAATTAGTTATTTCGTTTTAATTTTGTGATTCCGTTTGAAAGAGTAGTGTTTTTCAAGCGAAATTAGATATTCCGCTTGAAAGGGTATTTCGCTTGAGATTGGAATTCCGTTTGAAACTGTTTGAGTCCTAATTCCGTTTGAAGTTGTTGTTTCAGGTTAATCTCGCTTGAAGGAGATTTCGCTTGAGTTGTAATTTTGCTTGAAAGACTTTATTCCATTTGAAAGTTACTGTTTTTGTGAAAAAATTGTTACTGAATCATGAGTGAAGAATTTTACAACGCATTTGCAACATCCCCAACTACTCCGGCTACCATTGCTCAAAGCATGAACTTGGAAAATGAAACTGGAACTATGCAAAAACCCCCGAAGATAATGAGTATTGAGGAGTATTACGGTTGGAAAGATCGGTTTGAAAACTGGGTTCAAGCAAATCATTTTAGATCTTGGGAGTGTATTTTGAAAAAAATATGTATTACCACGTACTGATCTGCAAGTTGAGAAAACAATCTCTGAATTCACTGATAAAGAACGAGACATGTACAAAGCTGAAAAGATGATGATTAGTCTACTTCAGCAAGCTATTAAAGAAGACATCTTTGTAGTGCTTCAACATAACAAAACTTCAAAATCAATTTGGGATGCTCTTAAAATCAAATTTGAAGGAAGTGAGAAGATGATCTAAAGTAAAAAGGCATTGCTTAAGAAAGAATTTGATCTATTCACAAGTTTGACAGGGGAAGATACAAAGAAATTGATTGAAAGATATTGCCACTTAGTGCGTTCTATGTCTTTGTTAAGCATAACCAAAGAACGAGAGGAATGGGTCGACAAATTAGTTGATGCTTTACCTCAGAAAGAGTGGTGTACATTTTTGATGATCTTAAAGAACACCGGAGAATATGATGGTTTGACAATTTCTCAGTTCATCGAGAAAATTGAAGGACAAGATCTTGAACAGCAAAAGATTGCGAGAATGAATAATCCGAGTGGTCAACAAGATGTGAAAATGTATTACAAAGGAAATGTTCAAAAGGTTGAAATGAGTCCGAAAATTCAAACTGCTTTTAGTGCTGGAGACTTATCTGGAACTGTTGAACAAAGTTCAAATAGCAGCAGTGGTTTTTCTTCATATCCGAGTGTTAATCCAAAGAGTTCAAATTCAAGTTTTCATTCTCAAAGCTCAAAAAGTGGAAATGGTTGTGTGATACAGTGCAACATTGCATTGAATCTTCCAGATGGTCAAAGCTTTTCTGAAGAAATTGTAAAAGATCACATGGCGTTACTTGCAACTGTGTTACAATCCTATGAAGGTTTGGTTGCAGGGAGGATTGGAAATCCTATGCTAACGAAAGAGGATTACGATCAGATAGACGCTGAAGAGATGGAGCTCATGGAGATCAAATGGTGTTTAGCTAGTGTCTTGAGAAGAGCTGAAAAGTTCAAAATGATTACAGGAAGAAATGATTTCTTGGATGCACATGTTTCTACTTTGGGTTTTGATAAATCTAAAGTTACTTGTTTTCGATGCAGGGAGAAAGCTCATTTCAAAAGAGAATGTAAAAATCAGGAAGCTAGTGGAGCAAAGAATCCTTTTGGAAAAGATGATTACTATCGGAAGGCCATATATCAGCAGGTTGCTCAACAACCACATCAACAAAAAGAACCACAAACTGCACATGCCAGAATGATCGATGATGCTAATAAGAAAGCTTATTATGGTATCATTGATCAAGATGATGAGAAAATGGCTCCAGGATTTAGCTGGGATAGGTTTGTGGATGAGAATGGGGAGTTTAAAGCTTTCATTGCAAAGATAGTTCAAGAACCTGATTTGTTTACAGAATGGATGAAAGTGATTGGTGTTCATGAGAAGAATCAGGAAGAAGAATTTGTTTCATCCGATGAAAGTTCAGAAGAAGCAACTGTTTTTGATCAAACACCATCTGATTCTGGTTCTTCAGATGATAGTTCTGAGAAGACAATAGATTTTGATCAAACACCAACTGATGAAAGTGGTGATGATGAGGAAGAAAGACATATTAATGTTGCAAAAACTCATCTATCTCCTGAAAGTTTTCAATTTTATTTTGCAGATCGCTTGGAGAAATTGAAGAAGAAACAAGCAGCAAAAGAGTTGAAAAAGATGAAGGAAGTAAATGTTGCTGAAAGGAATGATGAAGCTGAGAAGGTGATTGAAGCTGAACCAGTGATTGAGATAGAGAAGGTTATCGAAATTGAAAAGATTGTGGAAGTCATCAAGCCTTGCTTAAAGTGTTTAGAGTCTTGTAAGCAATGTGCAGAAAAAGATGAGAAACTGGGTGAGCAAGAAAAGATAAAAGAACAATTATTGTTCAATCTCAATTATGTGAAAGAGTCATATGATGTGCTAAATAGAATAGTAACTGGTCTTCAAAAGACAAATTCTGAAAGAGAAGATGCATTGACCATGATGAATGATGTGATGATGTCAAAGCAAAAAGCCATAAATCATTACATTGAGGAGTGTGCCAAGCTGAAACAAGAGTTGGAGACAGAAAAGATTGAAAATGAGAGAATTAGACGATTATTACAAAGTTATTCTAGTTCTGATTATCTGATTGATCGAATTTATCCAACTGTTGCAGGTTTTGAAGCATTTCAAGATGATGAGAAGCCAAAGAAGAAGGATACTGGTAAGAAACAGAGTGCTAGTTATAACAAGTGTCCGCCTCCGATTTGGGAAGGATATTCTCCTAGAAAACCGAATGAGGAGCAAGTCAAAAAGGCAGTCAATATAAAGCTAAAGTCCGAAATAACCGATGATTTACCAGAAAACATTGACATTACTTTTACATCGTCTGATACTGATCATGAGTCCGAGTTAATAAAGAAAGTGGTCGATCAGGTGTTGGATAAGGATAAGGAGTTTGAGTCAAAGTCCGAGTCTGGATGTTCGAGTTCGTCTGTCAAAAGTTCGAGTTCGTCTGTCAAAAGTTTGAGTTCGTCGGTCAACAGTCAAAATTCGTCGGTTAAACAGGTTTACAATAAAGAATTCCGGTTATCAAAATCTAATTTGAATGACGAAGCAATCAAAGTGGCATATACATTGATTGATTCAGACAAATTATATTCTGATGAGGAATTTCCAATAAGAAGTGTTAATTTTGAAATGATCAAAAAGGTTTTCAAATTGACAGAAATTAATATTTCTGAAATAAAAGAGGTAAATCTTACTGAAAAACCTAAAAAGTACACTTCAAGAGTTCAACAACGATTAAACAAGAAAAAGGGTTATAGTTCTGGTTCTGGGTATCGAAAGAAACCAAACCATAACGGTAACTTCAAAAAGAAAGGTCTTGGTTTTATTCCACCTGAAAATTATAAAAATGATAAAATTTCTAAAACAAACATAAAATTTGTTTCAGGGACAAGCTGTGAAGAAGAATCAAAGTGCCTATTCTGGAAGCAGTCAAACAAAGAGTTCTTTGCAGAAAAACAAAAAACTGAAAAGAATGGATCTTATCAAAGAAAGGAGACAAGAACATGTTACAAATGCAATGAAGTTGGTCACATTGCTTGGAACTGTTCTAAAGCAACAAAAACAAAACAGGAAGTTTCTAAAAAACTCAAAGAAAAAGTTGTTGAGAAAAATGAACCACCAACTGAAAAATTCAAAATTTTTGAAAATTCAACATATGAAGTTGGTGAGTGTTCAAAGACTCATTTTTATAAAAAGAGAGCTAAGAATGAAAACCAAATGTGGGTTGTTAAAAGGTTTGATGTGAAATCTGGCGATGAATCTAACTCCACAAAGTTAGACAAGCCACAAGTTGAGATAAAAGTTAAAAACTCAGTTCCGGCTTTAGATGATGTTCATTTTCCACTATTACGGGCTGAGAATTTAAAATCAAAGGTTGGAAAAGTTGAGATCTCAAATCAATTCTATTCTGAGAAGAAAGAATTTGATGTTGAGAAAGCGTTTAATGGAAACATGAAAAAGATTTTTGGGAAAATGGTCGAGGGAAAGGCCAAAGGGGTTAAAGATTTTTATGCAACAAAGAAAGCAACCTATAACCCTACTGAACAAGAGTTATCCTCACTCAAGGCTGGTCAGGCTTGGGTGCACATTTTCTTTGCTTGAAAATCCTGACTTGCCGAAGCTCCCAGGTTGGTAAGAGTGGAGCAGGAATCGGCATATTTCTTGAGAAATTCACTCTGGTGATATGTCGTATTATAAAGGGTTATTGGTTTATTACTTACAGGTGGTATGTCAAGGACATTAAGTTGTACTTGATTTATTTTTCCTACATGTGATATAATTGTTGATCTTAAAATTGTTAAATTTTTCAAATGGTTAAAGAACAAGGTGATGAATTGATCCCCTATTTTTACAAGTGGTAAAATCAACAAAATTTATTTTCCGGAAAAATCATTTTGGTTAAAACAAACATAAGTGTTTTAAAATCATAATGAGAAAATAGTTTGTTAAAAGGGGGAGTTCTGATTGTTTATGCCGAGTGGATGGCGATTTGAAGGGATTCGATATCGGTTGTCAATATATTTGTACAGTTTGTTTTCAAATTTCTTTTAAATGTGTTTGCATTTTAGGGGGAGTAAGAATTTTCAGAAAATCCAAAAACATTAGAAATTTGAAAATGCCAAAAATATGATAAAAAAATGAGTTTTGGTGTCAAAGAAGAGGAAATGATAGTACATCAATAGACAGTTACAGTATTCTAAAGAAATGTAATGATTAAATAGCGTTAAACGGTCTCACTGATGATATGCCGATAGGTTTTTACACATTTAGGTAACTTAAATTCAAACTTGCTTATTTCATGGGGAACACTACTTGGATATATAGGTAACCCCTGAAATTTTGTTTGAAAGGTCCCTCTTTCTGAGATACTAGGTCTTTATGCTCAGTGATATCTGGGGTATTATCCCGGGACTCCTGATTTTGCGGAAGCAATGGCCTAGTCCCCGGAGAATACTTTACGCTTGCTTGAAATAAAAGCCTGCCCTCAGCATAAAAAATGATGAAACATTGAAAAAAATGCTAATCATGTGCTGTTGTAAAAAAGATCCTCTAAAGGGGACCCACCAAAAGTCGAGCCGTCATCTCTCTGCTGAACGGAAGTTCTGACCTGAGCTCTCACGGTCTTCGCATTTAACCCCTTACAGATATCATTTGTGGTATACTTACCTGTAAGACTGAATATTGGGATCTGGATACGGGAGTATATTCAAGAGGTGGGACACATGAATGAGTTTAAGTCCTTAATTCACCTAATTCATATCCTGAATCAGTTGAAATTTGTGTGAAAATTTAAGTGGATCTGTATATCGGCAATCTCAGTGAATTGTTTAATTCTTAATGAGTAACTAAGCTCAATGGTACTTGTGATTTGTCAAAAACTGATATGATCCTCATACACAAACTCACAAAAATATTGTCTGTAAATATTTCTTTACTGCATTTCATTTACATTCAAAAATCCAAAAAGATTTTCAGTGTGTTTTAGCATAAAGTTTTGAAAAATTCAAAAAGATTTTCGACAACTGGTGTTAGAGAGCTGATTTTCAAAATTCCAAGTGCTATACATGATGAGCATTTTGTGAGAGGGAGTTTGTGTTTAAATGAGAAAATATTTTGCATATTTGCCTACATGTGATCATCAAAAGTTTTTATCGTGTTAAATTTTTCTGGATAGTATCTGCAGGTAGTATATAAATTTGTAAATGTGTGAAATTTATTTTTGGGTAGAGGATGTGCAGGATAGCCTGGATTCTGAATCTGAATATAGAGCCAGGTCACGATCCTGATCCTGTAAAAGCATGTCGAGAGGGAGAGTATGTTGGTGCTGATAAAGAAAGAGAGTAATCAGACTGATAAAGACTGAAGACGTTGAAGACTCGACACTTGAGACTCGTCAAAATTCGAGGGGGAGTCTGTTGGTGCATGTGTCTGGCGACTTCGTCTTGTATCGAGTCTTGCATTGTTCAGGGCACGAAGATCGAGAAATCAAGATAATTAGCTAATTTCGCTTGAAGAGGTCATCTGGTAATTCCAAGCGGAATTAGTCATGTGATTCCGCTTGAGTGTGTATTTTCGCTTGAAATGTTTAATTTCGTTTGTAATGTGATTCCGCTTGAATCATGTTCAAGCGGAATTAGGAAGTCTATAAATAGGATTAGATCAGGTTCATTTGAAGTGGAATTAGGAAGGTTGTTTCCGACGGCGAAGCTCTGTCGAAGTGTCTTCAGAACTGTAATCATATCAGAATCAATATACAAGATAGTTTTAGTGAATATCTTGCTGAATCACACACAATATGTCTGTTTCCGCCTTTCATATTGTGTAGAACTTCTCTGATCGACTCATTTCGGGTCCGTTCACGATCCTACAGTTTAAAATATCAGGATTTGGCGGAGTGGATATCCACCATTGAAACCACTGTTACTGCAATGAATGATTCAATAAAGACATTGGTGGAAGCTTCCAAAAGTCAACCAACTCCTCAACAGTTGTCCCTAAGAGCTCTGGAATTATGTTCATTCCATTCTTGCTGCCCAAAGGGAATTGGTTGCTGCTCAACATAACACATAGATAGAACTAATAGGGGTTATGGTTGAAACAATATATAAAGATACTCAGGCTGACATCAGGGGTATCAAAGAAGCCCTTGCAAAGATGACTGGCACTACCCCTGCTACTATCTTCGAAAAAGATGATGATGATGATGATGCCAAAAAGGGGGAGAAAGATGATTCAATGAAAAATTTTGGCAAACCTACACCACGAAATATGCCAAAACAAAAGCCAGATCATGCACAAAAGTCTTCAGTAAAATCTGCTGAAACATCTGTCACTGAAAGGATAAAGGGAATTGATGAAACCCTAAACATTCAGGCAGATGATGAAGTTACAAGAAAGAAGACTATATAAAATGCAAAAGAAACTAAGGAAAAGGTTTGGAAAAAGGAGCAAAAGGAAAGAAGATAATGGGAAATAAAAACAAAGAATCTTGGCACCTCAACCAAAAGAAAATCACATAAACACAACAAACCTCCCCTTGTTATATTTCTTAAAAAGCCACAAAAACAAACCACTGCTAAACCTAAAAGGCCAAACATTGACACAACCAAACCAAACCAAAACCTTCACCACAAAAACCACCTCTCAAAAGTAGAAAACAAATCCCACATCACCACCACCAACATCTATAGCAACAGATGTTGATGCAACAAATGCTTCAACAGATGTTAAGACAACAGCGGTTGAGGGACTAGTTGTTTCAACAGTTGTTAGTCAATCCACTGATTCTACCCAATTCTAATTTCCCTCATAATCAACCCTTACACCAATAGCTCATTCTTCTTCACAAACTCCTCCTCCTCCAAAATCTGTTTACACAAGAAAAAGAAAATTCATGGTGCATGAAGAAGAAAAGGAAGAAAAGGAAATACCTGCACCAATTCCATTATCATCTGCTCCATTCATTCAAACTTCACCCAAACCATTTATTCCAACTTCATCACCAACATCCAATCCACGTGATCATCCACCAGCTGGGTACATCCTAAGGGATATTCCATTGGCAGTTCAATATCCTCTGGAACTGCTTGCAGTTCAAAAAGAAATGATGCAATTTTACACAGAGGATGATCCATCTAAAAGAACATTCCCATCTCTTCATGGCTTCAGAACTCCAAGGAACATTGATGAGTATCTAAAGTTAGAAACCAAACAAGCTAAATATATGGCTAAAGAAGTGAGTAAAGGGTTAGGTGACAACAACTTCCAAAGTCGAATGCAACATGGGCTATGTAAAGTCAGGAAACTGGAAGACTTTGCTAGAGATCTTAGTAAGAAAATGTCAAATCTGCCACCAAATGCTGAGCTTCAAAAGACACTAAGGGATGATTTCTTGAACATCATCATGGCTACAAAGCCTATAAGTCTGATTTTAAAGATTGGACTCTTGAAGCTCTTAAGGAGGAAGTTAATCGAATTGAAAAAATGAAAAATAATCCTAAAATGCAAAAATCTGCTCCCAACTGGAAAAAATACAAGACGGTTGATGTAGATGAAACATTAAGGTATAAGAGAAAGAGAGCAGAACTTGTAGCAGCTAATTATGGGACTGCTAGGGCCATTACAAGATGTTCTAAGCAGTATGTTGATCAAACCTACAAAAGATTGGAAGAACTAAGAAAGATAGATCCATCAGTGCCTTAGAATCCAGTATACAATGATAAAACCACTGTTAGACCTCAGCAGACCCTTCCCTCTAAAAAGTTGTTCTCATTAGTAGATGTATCCATTAGTGTCTTGAATCAAAGAAAAAGACAACAACTGATTGATGAGGAAGATGAAAAGAGAGAAGAAGAAATTAGAAAAGAGGCTATCAGAAATCAAATAGAATTTGGAATGGATGAGGCTTCCTTGTAACTTCAAGCTCAAATTGCTGCAACTATTCAATAGTTGGCAAGCAGACCTCAATCCCCTAACTCATCAAAAATAAAACTTCTCCCAAGAAACCCATTAGACCCAAAAATACTAAATTGGAAGTCCGACAAAAAGACCCATGTATTGTCTCTACTCAAGTCTAATGGTAGAGTTGAACATATATCAAGGGAGGATGCACTAGGTCTGAGTGTAGGTGACCTCCAAGATCGTTTGAACCTTCAACTTCAAAGGGATGAAGATAACACCAACTCCTTGAATTTTGAGCTCCAGTTTAAAGGGCAAATCAGGGAAAGGTTGATGAGAGAATAAAGATAAAAATAAGGAAGTGTTTTTGCATCATCTGTTCTAGGGGGAGATTGTTGGCCCATGTAATCCTTCCTTGAAGAACAGATGATACAAAAGCTAAAACTAGTTCTCAACAGTTGATCCTCAATAAGCAATGTTTGAACTTAATTCCCTCCAATGGCATTGTCTTCTAACAACTGATGATCCTAAAGACTGTTATGCTCAAAGACTGTTCTATCAAAGCTCTGCTGATTACAAAGATTGTTAAGGCCTATCAACTGCTGTTTGTCAAAGTGTTGTTGAAGACAAAGTACTGCTGGAATCAAAGGCCTGATCAACCTAAGAGGAAAGCACTGCTGACACTCATCAGTGATTATAGCATCATCAGTGGATTTCCTCAGCAGTGCTTAGTATAGTTTGTTTATTAATGTAACAGTGTTTGTAGCATTAGTGTTTAGAGGTTGTTATGATAGTTAGATGTCACTGTCTAGGTGACGTCAGCAAAGATGCTCAGTGGTTAGCTTTTGTACTATTGTAACACCCGTTCTTATAATTCAAGGTTTAACGTATATTTTAAGAAAAACAATCAGGTAATGAAGATTACATAAACATTGGAAATACGGGTTTATTAAAAACTTTTACAATCATAAGTCATTCAACATAACGTGAACGAATTCGTCGTTTACAATTTGCAACGTGACCAAGTGCGGAAGCATGAATCTATATCGTGTTCGGTTCTTCGAGGAGCTTGGTCGTCTTCCGGCATTCTAAATGTACCTACATTTCATAAACATGAAATGCTTTAGTCATACGGGGATTAAAAAATGTCTAAACAAATCCGGTAATGATAATGGAAGGAAAAAGAATCCCAACGTTAAACTCTTGATCTCAAAACATGGATTTCCAACTGGCCTCCACCGTAACTTACGGTGGCACCGTAAGTTACGGTGGCCCCTGGTGTGACATGCCCCTACCGTAAATTAGTAGGGGGCTGCCGTAAAGCCTTCAGCTCCACCGTAACTTACGGTGGCACCGTAAGTTACGGTGGCCCCTACATTCCAGCTTTCCATTTTGCCGTTTATTGACACAAAAACTTTCGTATCTTTCAATCCGCTTATCCGTTTGACCCACCGTTTCTTCCTACATGATTGTAATTTGACCCTTCATCATATGGAGTCAAAATCCAACATCCGGATTAACAAAATTTAAGACTTTTAAGTCTTCGGCTTATTACCATTTTTACCAAATTTTGACCCGTTCGCGATTTTATCAAACAAACATGTTTACTTGATCTATAAACTCATGAGAATCATAATTTCAATATTTCCTATCAAACAAATCGTAAATCATGGGTTTCTTACATAGTTAGAACCCGTTTACGTTCAAGTGCTTATTTTGACCCATTAAGGGTATTTAAGCACTTTAAAGCTTAAAATCGCTTTCATTCATTTCTAGCGTTATTTACATCATTCTTATCAAGTAATCTTCCACCACAACTATAATTGTGGTGGACTTAATGAGGTGATCTATATAATCCTAGTTTTTATCTTCTGATTGCTAATTTACGACAAAGACTCATACAGAGTCATTTGACCTAAGGTTTACATCTTTCGCTTCTTACACTTATTCCAATTATTTATTTGATCATAAAACTCATTTCAAAACTACCTTTAAAGTTTGTTTATTCGAATTAGCCAACAAGGGCGTTTTAGTCAATTTTAGTCATTCTTTTACGACGAAGGACTATTAGTGCTTGTTTGAACCCCAAAATCCGACCTTTTAACCATATTCTTGTTTAGAAACCAATATGCTTCTAGAACACCATAATCATAACTCAATTTATTCGCTTTACCTAAAAGATAACCGAATATCTTATTTTAACCTTGTCTAACTGTTATAAAACTCCAAATTCTACATGATGAGTTGTATTATTATACATACCTGGCTCGGATCAATATATTGACCCGTTTCAATACCTTTCCTTAGTGGCTGCTAAGTGATAGCGATGTAAGCATCCATGTGCTATTTATTTCCTAAAATCATGCAACTTGACAACCCATTAATCGGTATTGTCAAAGGGTGATAGTTTCACCTTTTGACCCGTTTGGTCTACATGACCAATTACCATTGTCAAATTGTCAAATATTGTCAAATTACCATTTTTCCCTTAATGGTTATTATGATTTAACTTATATGATAACCATTAAAAGTACATGTTTCATTCGTCATAATATGATCGAATTACCGATTTAACTCATTTTTAGCCATCACTATGTTTTCTTGTCATATTTGATTATCTTGTTCCGTACGACTACACGCCGGAACATCATATCTCAATTAGGTATTTTTCTTTTTCGTAACTAATACGACGAAAGAATATTATAAATATATGACTAGTGTAAGATATACTTACCTTGCATCCTATTTATGCATTTTCCTTCACTCCCGATTAGTTTGACCCGCTTCCTTCCCAAGCTTCCCCTTAGCTTCTCAGCGTCAAACTATCATCATAATTCATAAGATGGTTAACTTAGTCCTAATCATTCACGACTATTCCATCCTACGACTTTTATGTCGAAATTACCATTCGACCATATCATTGATCAGTTTGACTTTTAAAAGTCAACTGACTGTTGACATAATTAAATATACGAAGTAGCTTAACTACTAGTTTTAGTTATTTGGCCAATTATCCGGTAAACATCATTCTTATGTTACCGTTTTAATCACGTATTTAGCAAGCTCTTGTAACTATAAGTTACCAAATTAATACTTGATGATATTAAACATCATTAATCATGAACAATCATCCAATTTTATCATATCATACTAAACCCTTTTTATAGTAGGTATAATCATATACTTACACGTCATTTGTTCAAGTATTTATCGACTATTATCATGCATGATGATTCTAATCACAATTATATCATCTTTTTCATCATATGTTTAAAACCCACTTGATTAAGTGTAGTAAATCATCAAATCATTCAATACATAGCATGTCATGTATGATTTTCACTTAGGGTTTTGTTCCTAAGCAAGTATACATCACTAATCTAGCCATACCTTCTCTAATCCATGCCTAATTCATGATTAGGATGATTATCCATATTTCACAACTTCACTAATCATCAAGATTTTACATACCTTACGATCCTCTTGTTCGGGTGATCGTTAATTCACGCTCGGTTGTGAATTTGGGCTTCATTTGATCCTTCAATTTGATGATTATATTAGATGTTAGGGTTTGGCTCCTTGGGAGCTCTCCTGAGCTCGATCCAGAACACACACTTATGTGTGTGTGTTTTGTTTAGTTATTAATAAATAACTTTTCAAGTTATCCCGCTTTGCCCCCTCGTGTTTGGTTCGTTATTTAAGTAGGCGACAACCTAATTATTTTCAGCAATATCCCCACTTATTAACTAGGTTTAATATTCCTAGTTAACTTAGCGGGTTTGGGAATATTTATGTCTAAGCTTATTTTAAGTCCCGTTAGGTCGGGCCTTCTATAAACATTATTTCCTCAAAAGCCTTTATACTACTTTTATTTAATATTAGGTTTATTTATTTAAAATCCTAATATTCACCGGGTTACTTTTACCACTAACGGTACTTTACCCGTCTTTTAGTATTAACGTGGGTTAATTACCAAACCCGTTTTCGGGGTGTTACAAGTCTACCCCCCTTAAAGAGGTTTCGTCCTCGAAACCCTTTCTTACATAATTCATTGAGTTTAACTCAATGTATTTGATCCGAGATATCATTTAAACATTACTTATACTTTTAACCAATTGTTAGTATTACCAGATAAGTATGGTAACATCTTTTTGGTCACTAATTGTCTACGTATCTCATACGACATAGTGCAACTTAAAATAACGTAATCTCGTTATTTCCACTGGTTTAGTTAACTTAGCGATATCCATCGCTTTCATATACTATCGAATTCTTTATGAATCCGTTATTTTGACCCGTTTAAAGGTCTTTAGTGAAATCTTTCACTTTTAGCAACAAATTCTTTTATTTTCAAATTTATTTATTCGGTTCAATTATACCGAATCTACCACTTGCAAGCAAACCAAATTTCCTGATTTGAATTGCTGACCTTAACGGTCTCACTAACTAGACTTATTAGTCCAGTTACTTTTACCGCTCGCCTGGTTATAACGTGATTCTACCTCACATTGCATTTCTTAATCGGGATCGTGTCACATTATGTTTAATTCATATCAACCTTTCATTTTCGAAAACATCACTTTTTCGAATATATCGTCTTGCGCCTATTAGTGTCAAGACTTGTATCCTTCATGCTTACTATTTAAATTCCTATCAGAATTTCTATTTGTAAAAACATTATTTCTTACTAAAACCGAAGTTTTAGTTTAGGATGTTCTCTTTATCTTTTGTCAATCATCCGTACCAGGATATTGACTGTCCATAATTTATTCTTTTACAGTCTTAGTTTCATGCGGGGATTCTCTACTGGTTCCATTGCTTGTCTAAGTAACCCTCAGATTCTTTCACTTAGCCTCGTGGGCTATTTCTTTAGGCTTTTGCCTCTTTAGGGCATTGCCTTTATGTCCCCTTTACCTTTTATTCATGACCCGTGGGCCAGTTTAGTCCCGTAGACCTTTACACTGTTTATAACCCGAAGGTTATAATGATCCCGTAGTTCGTCCCTTTTATGTTTGAAAAGTTATTTATTTTCACATCAAAAGTTCGTTCACTCCGGCTGTGATTCGTGTCTGCAATCGTTTCATATTCAATTCCGACCCATTACATGGGTTCATTAATATCTCGCGCTTTCCTTTATTCGGTTTGCGCCCATATTTGTATTCAATCTCGTCCCATTACCGGGCTCATTATCCTTTCCAATGTTACGTTTTATCTAACCCGTTTAACTTGTTCGTGTGAAAATTCGTCACTTATGAATGTCAAACTTCAATATTTGTTCGACCTGTTCAACTTTAGAATAGTTGGACATGATTTATCAAAACTTCTATTTACTTTATCTTGTCGTCTTTTGGTCATGACTCAAAATTCAAGTCTTTTAACTTTCCATCCGAGTTCCCGTTTCTCGGTCTACGCATGTTTTTAAACCCTTACCCGCCAACCGGGTGTTTTACCGAAGTCGTTATTATTGCAACCCTTACGGTATGCATTATGACTTCGTTTCGCTTTTATATTCCTACTTTGTTCTTAAGTTTGGCGTTTTACAAAATCAACCCGTTTAGAGACATATTCGCACTTTCCGGGTTCGAGTGTAAGTACACTCCCTCCCAATGCATATCTTGATCATTCTACGTGTTTATATTCTTCGGGTTCGAGTGTAAGTACACCCCCTCCCAATACGTACCTTAATTATTTTACATGTTTCTTTGTCCCGTCCTTCGGGCTTATCATCCTAATGTAATACGCTTCCGTCACCCGGCTGTGCGTTTACATTATTATCAAATATTTTGCTCATTTGATTTATTTGGGTACTTTTTAAGTTAGTCCCATTCACTCCACCTGTAACGACTCTCATTAAAAGTCATAATTATTAAATTAATTTGACCAATAGGAAACCTTAATTGAGACACCCAAGTAATTCTGTGCAAACCTTAAGATTTTCATAATTTTCAGAATCAGGATTAAGACCCCTAAAACTCAGGGGGGGTAAACCCTAGTGGATGATTATCCACTTAAATTGCTGTCAATATATGAGAATTCGATTTTGTCAAGTCAGCAAAGCTAGTCCCACACGTGGCTACTCTATAACCGACTTTTGAACCCTTACGCATCGTATCAAAGTATGGCCTACGATGTGCAGGCTGTTTAAAACGCATACGATGCGTAGAGAAGAATGGCATACGGTGCGTATGCTTACCATACGATGCGCAGGGGATGTTTTGCTACGATGCGTATGGGTGACAAAATTTCACCTACAAATAGCAGACATTGGCACTTGCTTTCTGAACATCTTACGTCGAAAGAATTCTCGATTATACACCGAGTTTTCTGCTGTATACTTCAATTAACACCCAAAGCACTAAATTGAAGCTGCAATCAGGGTATTAGCACAATCGCTGCTACGATTCATTGTCCGATTGATTCAAATATCCAATGAATGTTTAAGTGCCGCCCACATTAGGGTTATACTTTATCGTTCGTCATTAATTTGACGGATTGTCGTTAATTCGATAGGTAAAGTATTATACTTTATCGTTCGTTGTTAATTCAACGGATTATCGTTAATTCGATGGGTAAAGTATTATACCTTGTCGTTCATTGTTAATTCAATGGATCATCGTTAATTCGATGGACAAAGTATTGCATTTTGACATTCATTGTGAGAATTTGATCTCGTGAGTTATCGTAAATGCTGGATTGATTACTAATTCCAAAATTGTGTGCTTGTTATTAAAATTAGGATAAAAGCCTAATCAGTAGGCTAGGCTCTGCCCGTATAAATCTGCAAAGTGAGTCATTCTCCTTTTCTCACAGTTTGTGAGTCATTCTCTCTTTTTATCAAATCTATTTACAAAAGTGTTTTATTTCAAAGTTATAATTACGGGGATTAAGTCTTTGTAATCACCAAGTTACAGCCGGTATGTGGGGTTTTGTATACATTACTTGATAATCGTCACCATTGGGGCAGCCAATGGGGGATATGACCATAGCCACAGACACCATTGGACGAATGGGCCAATGGGTCGAGTGACAAGTACCGTGGGTAGTTGGATTGATATCAGAAACATTGTAATCGCTCTTAATACTGTAAATTATAACAAATGTGTCATTTTAGTAAATAGAATGATTCACTCAGTATTTCCCGCTGACAAAACCTTTTTCAAACATGTTTCAGGTGATCTATTGTAATTCAGGAAAAGTGCTGGGGAGCATTTCAAGCTTAAGATAGTGGCTCAATATAAAATAAATAAATGCTTTTGTAATATCACGTTTTTATAGTAAAAACATAATATTGTAAATTATCGGGGTTTTATCCCGAATTATGAAATAAATAAAAGGGAAAAATTTTAGCTTTAAGCGATCCTGTTTCCGCTGTTAAACTCAATTAAATAAATACCGCAGTATTTTCTGCCGCGGCTCTTGAAACGGGTCAAACCGGGTCTTGGGCCGTGACAGAAAAAGGTGGTATCAGAGCCACTGGGTTAAGCTGATTGAGTATTTAGAAATACTCAACATTTTTCCTGATTACAGCCACTGGGTTAAGCTAATTAAGTATTTAGAAATACTTAATTTTTTCCTGATTACTATTATATGTTTTATTAACTGGCTATTTGTTAATTTCAATATGAGTATATTTTTATATATATTGTAATATTTATTGCTCTATTATCATTAATCGAAAAATATTATATATAAATTTATTTGATTAATATATGGAATTACCTAATATAGTATTACTATATTGTGGTAAAGAAATTATATTTTATGTTTGAAGTATACTCTTATTTAAAATTTTTGTTTAGTTATTTATTATTAATAATTTTATTATTAATAATAATATACTAATAGTAGTAGTATTAAGATTATTTTTAAATACTAAGGTTATTATCAAAAGCAGATATTGGATAACCTAGCCTTAATTATGCATGGACTGATCACCTATGCTTAAACAAGGCAGCATTAACCAATATCCACCATGATAATGACTAGTTAATATATATAAATTAAGTCATCATACTTATTTAGTATATAGATTTTGATATGTTAATCACTGTAATAGTAAATATAAATCTTTAAATATTCTGATTTAAAGTTTAGTATTTTTATTATCTACAGTCAAGAAAATTTATAAATAAATTACAAATAAAACCTAGTATGTTTTAATTTGTATTTGTTTGGTAGTATGAAATACTATTTTTGTTCTATAAAATTTTATTATGACTTAGTAATTGTGTGTATTTTACTAATCAGCATGAGTGATTTGTCGGAAGCCCTTCAGAATTTAAATCTCTATCCAGTAAGAATCGAAGTTTCCAGAGATTTTAATAGGTATATACCAGACATAGAAGAACCTATAGAATTTAATGCTTTACCTTTCGAGAAACCTAAGCCTAAGAAAATGGAAATTGGGGAAAGTTCTAGGCAAATGGAGGAATTACCATCTCAAGAAGAATTAGATTTTATAATGGCAACAGATGATACTATTGAGCTTGTTAATGAAAATAATTTTATGAACTTAGAACCATCTATTCCAAACTCTTCTAATCACTGGAATATAGACGAATGGTTGGATAATGAAATACTGTTACAAAACCATCCCTATAGGCTTTTTCCTAAGTACAATCCAGAACCTTTACCAAATTTACCAATAAGTAACCAGAATAGGACTGAACTCCATCATTTTGACCACATGGATGCTGGGAATAGGATCCAAGAGACTTTGGGACAAATCTCCTGGAAATACGATGAGAAGAAACGCCGTTACTAAAACATCATCTTACAAAGGATAGGGGAATTATGAAACTGTGGTTGTATAATAATAACAGTAAAATCAGTATGTGTAAATAAAAAGAATAAAACGGGTGTATATAGAAACATGATATAATGAAATATTAGAAAAGTTACAATTTTGTTTGTATATTCGATTATGTGATTATGTGCAACTAAATTGTGACATTGGATTATTTCCTTTATACTAATTATATATCTATAAAATAGATATCAGATGGAAAACGATAATAATGAACCAATTAATGAGGGTAATCAATCTGAGCAACAATCGGGGAATCAAAATGTGACTAGGCAAGATATAGAAAATATCATTGCTCAAGAGATAGCCAACACTATTCCAGGAATAGTTGCCCAAGGGATAGCCAATGCTATACCAGCAATCATTGCTGCTGTTAAAAATCCAATCGAACCGCAACATGTTGTTCCTAATAAACGCATTTCTGGAGATAATTTCAGTAATAGCGTAAATGGAGGTGGTAATCATGTTAATCATGATAAACCATGGCAAGCTCCGCTCCCTAAGAAAAGGAAAATTGCAACGCCTGGTTGCACTTACAAAGAATTTCTTGCTTGTAAACCCACTAAGTTTGCAGGCAATGAAGGAGCGACTGCAGTACTGCGTTGGTTAGAGAAAACCGAGGCAATAATTGCCATAAGTAAATGTGCTCAGGATGATCAAGTCATGTATGTATCAAACCTTTTCAAAGAAGTGGCGCTAGAATGGTGGAATACAATGTTACAAGTAAAAGGAAGAAAGATGGCGTATGCTATGAACTGGGAAGAATTTAAGAATCTTGTAGAAAGAAAATTTTGTCCCGAGTACGAAAAAGATCAAATGGCAAATAAGTTTCTAACCCATAGGATGGTAGATATAGATTGTCGAGGGTATACTACGACATTCTTCGAATATGCTCGAATGGTACCAATCCTGGTTTCGCCAGAACCGGTACTTATTTCTCGTTATATTTGGGGATTGATTTCCGAGATCCGTAATATCGTCAAAGCTGCGAAACCTCGCACAATTGATGATGCGGTGGAATTAGCCAATACTATAAATGACGAGCTAGTACGGACAAAAGAAGAAAATAGAAGGAAGGAAGTAGCTCAAAAGATTACCCAAGAATTCAGTTCGGGTAACCATAACCATTTCAAGAAAGGAGGGAATGGGCAAACTTCTACTAGTCCATTTTGCAAATTTTGCAAAAAAAAAAGAAGCATTTTGGAAAATGCAAAGGATATTGCAATTTTTGTAAGATTCCGGGGCATCAAGAAGAAGACTGCAGGAGGAAGAAATTTTCAGTTTGCTACAACTGTAGAGAAACTGGACATCTTAGGCCAGATTGTCCAAAACTGAATAAACCATTCGACAATCAAGCCAAACCAGCAGAAAGGGCAAAAAGGAATGAGAGAGAGCCTCTCAGCTAACTACTCATGAGGACGAAATAATTCCAGATGTGATAGCCGGTATGTTCTTAGTTTACAACATTTACCTAAAAGTATTATTTGACTCTGGTGCCAACCAAAGTTTTATAAATACTTTACTCTACCAAATTCTTGACTTACCATTTACCAACATTACATAGATTTCTATATTAGAAACGGCAGACGAGAATTCAGTAAGAATAAATAAGGTTATGCAGAACATAGAAATAAGTTATAGGTTTTCTGCAACCCTATTACCTATGAAATTAGTTGAATTCAATGTTGTGATCATTATCTGTGATTAGAATTTCTTAGAAATTCAAAGAAGTAATTATGATTACAGGAAATAAATCATGTAAGTCTATGAAGTTCATATCAGTAATGGAAATTGCTAAATATGAACAAAAGCAAAGGAATAGTATATATGAATTTAGTAATTATTAATACTAAAGATACAGAAATCAAGGAAATCTCTGTAGTTCAGAATACCCAGATATATTTCCAGAAGATTTACCTGGAATATCACCAGATATGAAGATAGAATTTAGGATTTATCAATTCCAGGAATTTTATCGATAAGCCAAGGAACCTTATCGGTTAGCACAATATTGGTTATTTAAGAAAAAGAAAATTTCGATAAGAATGTGTATTGATTATAGGAAATTGAATAAGGTTATAATTAAGAATCAATACCCATTAATTAGAATTTATGATCTATTCGATCAATTTAAGGAAGATAGATAGTTTTCTAAGAACAACTTATGTTCCGTATATTATCAATTAAAAGTATCAAAGGAAGATGTATCTAAGACTATTTTCAGAACTAGCAATGGTCATTACTATTTTACAATCATGCCCTTGGATTAAAGAATGCAACTGTAGCATTTAGGGACATGATGAATAGGATCTGTAAACCCTATTTGGATAAATTGGTAAATATCTTCAAATGATGATATACTTATTATTCCAAAAATCAGGAAGAACATTGACAGCACTGGCATTTACTCTTAACTTTGTTAAAAGAAAAGCTTTACGCCAAATTTTCGAAGTATGAATTTCGGCTATCAGAAGTGCAAATTTTAGGTCATATGGTGAATCATGAAGGTATTCACTTAGATCTTGCTAAGATAGCAGTGATTACCAAATGGAAGATTTTTGAAGTATAAGGTAATACTTCAAAGCTATGATTTGGATATATGTTAATATAACGCAAAAAGGTAATTGCGTAGGCCTCAAGCCAATTGAAAAAGTCCGAAGAAAACTATATCAACTCATGAGTTAGAATTAAGAACCATAATTTTTGCCTTAAGATTTGAAGATATTATCTGTATGGAAGTAAGGATACTATCTATACAGATTATAAGAAGTTAATATATATATTTATGGGTAAAAAGAATTTGAGGCAAAGAAGATGAATGAAAATCCTAAGTGACTACGACTGTGATATTTAGTATCACAAAGGAAAATCTGAAAACGGCAAGAGATAGTCATAAAGATTATGCAGATAATAAATAAAAGCCGTTGGAGTTCGAGTTAGAATACTATTAAAAATATCTCCTTGGAAAGGAGTTGTTAAGAGAAGAAAACTAAGTCCAAAAATATATAGGATTATTTCCAGTGAATTCAACATATTGGATTAGTTGCTTATAGTTTACAACTACCAGGAAGATTAGTTGGAATACATGATATATTTTATATATCTAATCTCAAGAAATGTCTATCAGACGAATCTCTGGTAGTACCTTTCTAAGATATAAAGATAAACTAAGAATGTTAAGTAAAGTAGGATTCAAAGACAGGATCCTAATATACTTGGGAACTGGAATCTAAAACAAAGAAAAAGTATTCTCAATTATTCCAGTAAATCTCGAGGACGAGATTTTTATTAAGTTGGGGAGAATGTAACGACTCTCATTAAAAGTCATAATTATTAAATTAATTTGACCAATAGGAAACCTTAATTGAGACACCCAAGTAATTCTGTGCAAACCTTAAGATTTTCATAATTTTCAGAATCAGGATTAAGACCCCTAAAACTCAGGGGGGGTAAACCCTAGTGGATGATTATCCACTTAAATTGCTGTCAATATATGAGAATTCGATTTTGTCAAGTCAGCAAAGCTAGTCCCACACGTGGCTACTCTATAACCGACTTTTGAACCCTTACGCATCGTATCAAAGTATGGCCTACGATGTGCAGGCTGTTTAAAACGCATACGATGCGTAGAGAAGAATGGCATACGGTGCGTATGCTTACCATACGATGCGCAGGGGATGTTTTGCTACGATGCGTATGGGTGACAAAATTTCACCTATAAATAGCAGACATTGGCACTTGCTTTCTGAACATCTTACGTCGAAAGAATTCTCGATTATACACCGAGTTTTCTGCTGTATACTTCAATTAACACCCAAAGCACTAAATTGAAGCTGCAATCAGGGTATTAGCACAATCGCTGCTACGATTCATTGTCCGATTGATTCAAATATCCAATGAATGTTTAAGTGCCGCCCACATTAGGGTTATACTTTATCGTTCGTCATTAATTTGACGGATTGTCGTTAATTCGATAGGTAAAGTATTATACTTTATCGTTCGTTGTTAATTCAACGGATTATCGTTAATTCGATGGGTAAAGTATTATACCTTGTCGTTCATTGTTAATTCAATGGATCATCGTTAATTCGATGGACAAAGTATTGCATTTTGACATTCATTGTGAGAATTTGATCTCGTGAGTTATCGTAAATGCTGGATTGATTACTAATTCCAAAATTGTGTGCTTGTTATTAAAATTAGGATAAAAGCCTAATCAGTAGGCTAGGCTCTGCCCGTATAAATCTGCAAAGTGAGTCATTCTCCTTTTCTCACAGTTTGTGAGTCATTCTCTCTTTTTATCAAATCTATTTACAAAAGTGTTTTATTTCAAAGTTATAATTACGGGGATTAAGTCTTTGTAATCACCAAGTTACAGCCGGTATGTGGGGTTTTGTATACATTACTTGATAATCGTCACCATTGGGGCAGCCAATGGGGGATATGACCATAGCCACAGACACCATTGGACGAATGGGCCAATGGGTCGAGTGACAAGTACCGTGGGTAGTTGGATTGATATCAGAAACATTGTAATCGCTCTTAATACTATAAATTATAACAAATGTGTCATTTTAGTAAATAGAATGATTCACTCAGTATTTCCCGCTGACAAAACCTTTTTCAAACATGTTTTTGGTGATCTATTGTAATTCAGGAAAAGTGCTGGGGAGCATTTCAAGCTTAAGATAGTGGCTCAATATAAAATAAATAAATGCTTTTGTAATATCACGTTTTTATAGTAAAAACATAATATTGTAAATTATCGGGGTTTTATCCCGAATTATGAAATAAATAAAAGGGAAAAATTTTAGCTTTAAGCGATCCTGTTTCCGCTGTTAAACTCAATTAAATAAATACCGCAGTATTTTCTGCCGCGGCTCTTGAAACGGGTCAAACCGGGTCTTGGGCCGTGACACCACCCTTACTACATCGGATGTAAATGTGTCCGCTATAAGAAACTCGTGGTATCATATGCCACTACTTACTTGGCCAGAGTAAGCGGTTAACACATGACATACACGACCTTTTTATAGTTTTCACATCACGCCCTATGTAAGTAACGCCTCTATTTAGTTTTCTTGGAAATGATATCCTGGATATGTATTTCTATTCAGGTTTTTCCAAGTTTCTAAGTCACCTATGCAACAATCATTCGCTACTTGTTTATTGCATTTTAGTATTTGTGTGATTATATTTAAAAGCGTGCACCTGGTATCGCTTGCCCCGTCGGGCGTTCCCTGCCATTAACCTTGTTCGCGGTCGTTACACGATTTAGGTCCTTAATGAGCATGCTCTCCTTGTCATAGCTCGGACCGTTCCATCCTCATATCCACAATTCATTCAACTCTCGTCATCTTCAGATGCGAGTGTCCTTCAATTAAACATTCACAAGAGTTAGTAATGTCAACTTCAATAATCGCCCGTATTATAATACAAGGCTTCTTTTTTTTTTTTTTACTATACGCGTCAACGCGCGTATTTTCGTCAACTACATCAATCATTTCAATTGGGGTAACGTGTATCACACGATAGCCCTATGTGTTATTTACAATACTTTAGCATGCTAACTATTAACATACATGTACTTACCGGATTTGCGATCAAGCCTCGAACCGAACACTATTCTTTATCAAGAGCGTAAGGTTTAAGTCCAAGCATAGTTTTCCCACCATACTTGAATCTCTTAAACCAGGGCTCTGATACCAACTTGTAACACCCGTTCTTATAATTCAAGGTTTAACGTATATTTTACGAAAAACAATCAGGTAATTAAGATTACATAAACATTGGAAATACGGGTTTATTAAAAACTTTTACAATCATAAGTCATTCAACATAACGTGAAGGAATTCGTCGTTTACAATTTGCAACGTGACCAAGTGCGGAAAGCATTAATCTATATCGTGTTCGGTTCTTCGAGGAGCTTGGTCGTCTTCCGGCATTCTAAATGTACCTACATTTCATAAACATGAAATGCTTTAGTCATACGGGGATTAAAAAATGTCTAAACAAATCCGGTAATGATAATGGAAGGAAAAAGAATCCCAACGTTAAACTCTTGATCTCAAAACATGGATTTCCAACTGGCCTCCACCGTAACTTACGGTGGCACCGTAAGTTACGGTGGCCCCTGGTGTGACATGCCCCTACCGTAAATCAGTAGGGGGCTGTCGTAAAGCCTTCAGCTCCACCGTAACTTACGGTGGCACCGTAAGTTACGGTGGCCCCTGCATTTCAGCTTTCCATTTTGTCGTTTATTGACACAAAAACTTTCGTATCTTTCAATCCGCTTATCCGTTTGACCCACCGTTTCTTCCTACATGATTGTAATTTGACCCTTCATCATATGGAGTCAAAATCCAACATTCGGATTAACAAAATTTAAGACTTTTAAGTCTTCGGCTTATTACCATTTTTACCAAATTTTGACCCGTTCGCGATTTTATCTAACAAACATGTTTACTTGATCTATAAACTCATGAGAATCATAATTTCAATATTTCCTATCAAATAAATCGTAAATCATGGGTTTCTTACATAGTTAGAACCCGTTTACGTTCAAGTGCTTATTTTGACCCATTAAGGGTATTTAAGCACTTTAAAGCTTAAAATCGCTTTCATTCATTTCTAGCGTTATTTACATCATTCTTATCAAGTAATCCTCCACCACAACTATAATTGTGGTGGACTTAATGAGGTGATCTATATAATCCGAGTTTTTATCGTCTGATTGCTAATTTACGACAAAGACTCATACAGAGTCATTTGACCTAAGGTTTACATCTTTCGCTTCTTACACTTATTCCAATTATTTATTTGATCATAAAACTCATTTCAAAACTACCTTTAAAGTTTGTTTATTCGAATTAGCCAACAAGGGCGTTTTAGTCAATTTTAGTCATTCTTTTACGACGAAGGACTATTAGTGCTTGTTTGAACCCCAAAATCCGACCTTTTAACCATATTCTTGTTTAGAAACCAATATGTTTCTAAAACACCATAATCATAACTCAATTTATTCGCTTTACCTAAAAGATAACCGAATATCTTATTTTAACCTTGACTAACTGTTATAAAACTCCAAATTCTACATGATGAGTTTTATTATTATACATACCTGGCTCGGATCAATATATTGACCCGTTTCAATACCTTTCCTTAGTGGCTGCTAAGTGATAGCGATGTAAGCATCCATGTGCTATTTATTTCCTAAAATCATGCAACTCGACAACCCATTAATCGGTATTGTCAAAGGGTGATAGTTTCACCTTTTGACCCGTTTGGTCTACATGACCAATTACCATTGTCAAATTGTCAAATATTGTCAAATTACCATTTTGCCCTTAATGGTTATTATGATTTAACTTATATGATAACCATTAAAAGTACATGTTTCATTCGTCATAATATGATCGAATTACCGATTTAACTCATTTTTAGCCATCACTATGTTTTCTTGTCATATTTGATTATCTTGTTCCGTACGACTACACGCCGGAACATCATATCTCAATTAGGTATTTTTCTTTTTCGTAACTAATACGACGAAAGAATATTATAAATATATGACGAGTGTAAGATATACTTACCTTGCATCCTGTTTATGCATTTTCCTTCACTACCGATTAGTTTGACCCGCTTCCTTCCCAAGCTTCCCCTTAGCTTGTCAGCGTCAAACTATCATCATAATTCATAAGATGGTTAACTTAGTCCTAATCATTCACGACTATTCCATCCTACGACTTTTATGTCGAAATTACCATTCGACCATATCATTGATCAGTTTGACTTTTAAAAGTCAACTGACTGTTGACATAATTAACTATACGAAGTAGCTTAACTACTAGTTTTAGTTATTTGGCCAATTATCCGGTAAACATCATTCTTATGTTACCGTTTTAATCACGTATTTAGCAAGCTCTTGTAACTATAAGTTACCAAATTAATACTTGATAATATTAAACATCATTAATCATGAACAATCATCCAATTTTATCATATCATACTAAACCCTTTTTATAGTAGGTATAATCATATACTTAAACACATCATTTGTTCAAGTATTTATCGACTATTATCATGCATGATGATTCTAATCACAATTATATCATCTTTTTCATCATATGTTTAAAACCCACTTGATTAAGTGTAGTAAATCATCAAATCATTCAATACGTAGCATGTCATGTATGATTTTCACTTAGGGTTTTGTTCCTAAGCAAGTATACATCACTAATCTAGCCATACCTTCTATAATCCATGCCTAATTCATGATTAGGATGATTATCCATATTTCACAACTTCACTAATCATCAAGATTTTACATACCTTACGATCCTCTTGTTCGGGTGATCGTTAATTCACGCTCGGTTGTGAATTTGGGCTTCATTTGATCCTTCAATTTGATGATTATGTTAGATGTTAGGGTTTGGCTCCTTGGGAGCTCTCCTGAGCTCGATCCAGAACACACACTTATGTGTGTGTGTTTTGTTTAGTTATTAATAAATAACTTTTCAAGTTATCCCGCTTTGCCCCCTCGTGTTTGGTTCGTTATTTAAGTAGGCGACAACCTAATTATTTTCAGCAATATCCCCACTTATTAACTAGGTTTAATATTCCTAGTTAACTTAGCGGGTTTGGGAATATTTATGTCTAAGCTTATTTTAAGTCCCGTTAGGTCGGGCCTTCTATAAACTTTATTTCCTCAAAAGCCTTTATACTAATTTTATTTAATATTAGGTTTATTTATTTAAAATCCTAATATTCACCGGGTTACTTTTACCACTAACGGTACTTTACCCGTCTTTTAGTATTAACGTGGGTTAATTACCAAACCCGTTTTCAGGGTGTTACAACTATAAATAGAATAGTACCTGTACTGTTCTATTAGCTCTTTTGCACACACATTCATCTTGTACGAACAACCATAGTGAGCTCAGGCTGAGGGGGAGTTAGTATTTCATGCATGCATAAGTCTTAACTTTGTAATCTTTCAATCTTATGACTATGAAAGCATTGTATGAACAAAGCTAATCTTTCCTTGATTGTGTTACAAAGTTTTACATTCATTTTCGTTGCAATTATTCTCTGTTTTATTTTCTTTCATTACCATCTTAATTAAAACAATACATTCAAGTCAAACTCAGATCCTAACAACATCACATATTAATTTTGTAAACATTTATGAATAACATAAAAGTTAATACTTAGTTAAAAGGCGTTATAAAAAAATTAACATAACAAAGTTTATAATTGTCATCTCAAAGTTTTATTTTTTTTAAGATACATCTTGACGACAATATGTTTTAACCCATTACATTGCATTTTATACAACCTGTAATACACGAGTTTATTCAACCCGTATAATAGAAGAGTTTTTAAAGACATAATTTTGGTATTACTCGGTATATAACATTGCATTTGCCCAATTTGTGTAATACATGGGTAACTCGACTTGGTTCTCGATTGATCCGAAGCCATGGAGAAACCCTACTGCCATCGTCGGACCTATTCTAGAGAGAGATGAAGGTAGACAGATTTGTACCATCTGGCGACCGTTGACTCACATCTCCACCTTCCTCACACCAAGCCCTAAATCTCAGGCTCCGTTATAGATGGATAATCAAAAACCTAAATCTGGATCTGGAGCGACGGTGGTGGGAGGTGGTTGATCGGTGGTGAGGAGAGACAGTGAATGGTGGCTGGTGGTGAGGACTCAAAGGATGATGATGGTTGTAGGTGGATAATCGGAAACCTAAATCTAGATCTGGAACTATTGTTGCTGATCATCAGGTTAAATTGATGAATTTCAAAAATTAGGGTTCATGTTATTAAAATTAGGTTTTTTTTTTTTTTTTTGTGAATCTGTTGATGAATTGGTTGTTTATAGTTTAAAATGCAACACAAATTAACCCATTTATAAGTAACCGAATATACGTTGGCAGGTTGGTCTATTCCCAGACATCTTGGAACGTAAAGTGCAGAACCATTTCAAGAAAGGAGATCATGTAAGCCCGCCTATAAAACAAATTGAATTGACCCATGTTTAAGTTACTTCTAATCATCTACATGTGGTGGTAAAAGGTTTCAGCCATGGTGACTGGAGAATTCTATACCAAAAAGGATCATTTTCTTGGATTTGGATGGCCTTTTGTCTTCAATGCAGAGGTTTAGCTCAAGTATGAGAATCTATGTCATGACGAGCTAGATTAAACCATTGAATTTAAATCATATTTTCTGCTTATGAAGCCGTTCTGGTATGTGTAGGGTTGGGCGCAATCCAGAAGCGAAAGATGTTGCAAGAGGGGTGTTGAAGTCACCATGGTGAACTTTAGGTTGTCCATACCGGGTGTGATTGGTTCCTTAACCGTTTTAACTGATGTTTGAAATTGTTTTCTAATGAAGTTTTGTTGATTTCTATTTAGGAAGTTGCTGAGATAGTTGAATGGGATGACGAACAGATTGAATTTATTAAAGAAAAGGTGTCGGAGCAGGGAAAGCAAGAAGATTTGATGAAAGGGAAGGATGCTGCTCAAGTGATAATATTGTTAGTCATAGTGGCTAAGGGTGTTTACAGTTTGGTTTTGACGGTTTTTAAACCAAACTCTTGAAATTCAAAACCATTATAAATGTTTGGCTTCAGTTTGGTCTTCTTGGCCCTGTATGATAAAAAAAATGCATAAAATAGGATCAAAATAAAGAAACGATAATGTTCCAGCAGTCAAACTTATAATGCCGATTCCCCGTATTGTGTTGTATTCTTAAACATAACTCAAATCATGTGTATAGTCTAACTTAAAATAATTAAAGGCCTAAGTAAAATATAAAAAGTTGCATAGCCCAAATCCTGCGGTCCAGTTCGGTTTTTTCGACCACTTTCGAGTATAAACCATAAATCAAACCGTTCGGTACGGTTTAAAAATTACCTGACTAAATTATTTATTTATAAAACCGACCCCGATGACAACAAGTTTGGGCGGTCTCAAGGTTTTTGAACCAACCATGAATACCCCTGATACTGGCATTGCTGTAATTTAATAATTCACTGCTATGATAGATACTACAAGTTACATCTCATGATCATTGTAACGTTTAACTCTACATGTAGTTGTGTGATACAAAAATCGGTAAATAAGTAATTTTAGGCTTTTAGCCATGGTGGCATTGCTGTAAATCTGTAATACTCAATGGCAAGTGACTTCAAAACAATGGGTAAATATGTATTTTACTTTCTTTCTTTCTTTTTTTTTTTTATAATCTGGCTCTGTTGCGTGCCGCTAAAAGTTTTCAAAAGTGCAGATTTCATTAGATGAAGCTGCTTTTCTGCTGGACTGGGCATCAATTGAAGGGACGTGGACATATTGCATCAGGTATTGTTTTTTTCTAGTCTAGGTTGCTTTAAGGGGAGGAGGGGTGGTTCACTAGTGATAGATTCTATCACTCCCATTGTTCAATAAAATCATGCCATGTCATCAACCAAATTTCTATCACTAGTGATAGAAATGTAGGGGGGTGGTATCACTAGTGATGGAATTCTATCACTCTCAAATTTTTTAATTTTTATTTTTATAAAATTCTGCCATATGTGTAGTACACGTGTTGTACCCAATATTCTTCCATGCACACGTGTTGCCTCTTTACCTTGCATTCTGGTTTGTTGAGCATGTAGGTCCCACCATAGAGCATGCAACATGCAGATGGGGTGTGCGGCAGCTTTATGCATGCAACATTGTATCAACGCGTTATACAATCAACGCGTTATAAAAATAACGCGTGATGGGGTGTGCGGCGGCGGTGTTCCGTGGTCGATTAACGCGTGATGGGGTTGTATCACGGACCACCCCGCCTGCTCTAATATTGATATATTGCATCAGTTATAGTTTTTTTTTTGTTTTTTTTGATCAAAATATGTAATTTTGTATGTTTGGTGTAAAATTTACAACAGGGGAGCGTAAAATTTACAACCAGTGCGTAAAAAATAGTTTACAACCGGGGCGTAAAAAAAGTTTAAAACCGTGGCGTAAAAAGATGTTTAAAAACGGGGCGTAAAAAAGTTTAAAACGTAAATTTGTTTGCAAACCTTTTACGCTACCCCCGTAAAAAACTTTGTAAAGCTCTACTTAAAAACTTTTCACGCTACCCGTAAAAACTCCATGTAAAAAGTTTTTTTATACTAAACCGCACGCATAAACAACCGCATCCATGTAAACAATCGACGCCTAGTTAAACAATCGACGCCTTAAGTAATTTTTTTTTTTTTTGCAAAAACTTACCCTCATCTAATAAACTTGTTTTTAGGGGGTTTGTTAAATGCTTGTAAAATTTTTTTTTTAAATTTTACATATGGTGTAAAAAATTACAGGTGGGTTATAGGTTTCTTGTAGGTTTGTATTTTTTTTTATTTTAACATTTGGTGTAAAAAGATTTTTACGGTTGTTTTATAGGTTTCTGAAGAAACTTACCCATGCGTTTTGAGTATAAATTAGTTTTTTACGTTGATTTTTTTTTTGTAGATTTTTGTACTTAGAGTTGTTTTCGTAAGATCTTAAACCACCTATAAAAAAAGTTCTAGAATAAGTATTTACGGTTAGCTTTTAATGTGTTTTTTACGTGTGGGTTAAATTATTGATGTTTAAAAAAACATTTTTATATGGATGTAAAACAGATTTAGCGTATACTTTTTACATGTAGCGTAAAGCTGCGAAATACTGTTTTTGACGGGGTTATTTTAAAGGCTTGTATATTATTTTAATTCTAACACTTTGGTGTAAAAAGTTTTTAATTTTAACTTCGAGAATACGTATATTTATGGTTATAGTAGACTTTTAATATAGCTTTTACGCGTGGGTTAAAAGGTTTTTATTTTTTTTTAATTTTAAACAATTGATGTTAAAAAAAAAACAGTTTACGTTGATGTAAAAAAGTGTTAGCATATATTTTTTTACGTGTAGGGTAAATGTTTAATAAACTTATTTATTAGCGTGGTTTGTTTAAATGCTTCTAAAAAACTTTTTATACCGACTCCTAAAAAATATCCTAACAAGGCTAAGGCTGTGGATTTTTACACCGGCTCGTAATTTTTTTTTTACACTAACTCGTAAAAAAGATCCTAACAAGACTAAGGCTGTGGATTTTTCACACATGTGAATATTTTTTTTACAACGCACGTAAAAAATCCCTTACAGCGACTCGTAAAAAAAGATTTTTTAAGTATAAGCTTACAACGCTGTGTAAAATAGGTTGTAAACGCTATTTTTTAGTAAATGGTATTTAATTTGTTTGTACAATGATAAATTTTTGATTTTTACAAGTTCTGTGTGGTGTCTGTGCAGATTTCAGACGATGGAGGTGCAAACTGTCATTTACAAGAACAAAAAATGACGACTTTGCTTTATTTATTTTAGTTTTTTTACATTTTCTTGTGATTTACTGTAATGTAAATATTTACTGCTTGTTTCAAAAAAAAATTACTGTGCAAGGAGCTCAAAAAATTAAATCATATTAATTTTTTGATGATTAACTATAAAAAGTTTTACTGCATCTTTCAAAATTCACATTAATTAAATCATATAAAATAAATCACAATCATAAATCAAATTAATTGAGACCAATCACATCACAATTATAAATCCTATTAATGAGACCAATTATTAATTAATTTAGTAAAAGACCAAATTGCCCTTATATCACTAAAAACAAAAACTCATTAATTAAAGCATAATGTGTAACATTCCCATTTTTATCATATAAGAATTATAGGTTTGTTTAAATTTATTAACTACTAGTAACTAGTTTTATTCTTAATATAATTATTCGACCAAAAAAGTTTTAAAACTATTTTATATATAGTTGATTGGAATGTTATACTAATTAAATTGGCTTGTATATGAGTGACCTTTCTATTAAAATAAAAGTGTACAAAAACTTATATTATTAGACAGGTAGATTACGGGTAAGTTGACTATTAGAAATTTGAAGTACCTAGACGGACCCAGGAACCGTTTATTAATTAAATTATAAAAATTTATTATATTTGAACCCACTCTGTTTTTAATGTAACTTGGTTCAAAATGTAGATAAGATTATTCTCGTTCTAATGACATATTTGTTGTTTTATAAAACGTCATATTTTTAGAAGTTATACGCGTCAAATAAGTGAAGCAGCTGAATTAATTATAATATATAAATTAATAAAATAATAAATAATAATAATCATTTAAACGTATGGAATAACATATTTACATATAATAAAATAAAAGAAAAATCAAATGATAAACATTGAATTCATATAATACGTGTACTAGATATATGATTCCATGCAACTATAATATATGCTACGTGTACTAGATATGCGATTCCATGCAACTATAAATAAGAAGTGAATTCCACAATCAATATTTGCCCATACTTTCCGGTCTCTAGAATTCTCGATCTCTTATATAAACTTTCCAGTCTCTAGAATTCTCGATCTCTTATATATATATATATATAGGGGACCGCTAAAATGAGAACCACCTTGAGTTGTAAGAACCGTGAGAACTACACCGTACGAGGCGAGGTGGACCAAATTTTTTTTTCATAAACGTAGATGCGTGTATTAAAAACACATTTGTAAAAAAAAATTCAAAAAAAATGTCGTGTGTGTAGTTTTGAGCACCACAAGTTTGTGTTTACGGGTACCGTAAATCCTACCTGAAAATTTACGGTACCCGTAAACACAAACTTGTGGTGCTCAAAAACTTTTTTTTTGAATTTTTTTTGCAAATGTGTTTATAATACACGCATCTACGTTTGTGAAAAAAATTTTGGTCCACCTCGCCCCGTACGATGTAGTTCTCACGGTTCTTACAACTCGAGGTGGTTCTCATTTTTGCGTGATTATATATATATATATATATATATATATTCTTTCTTTTTCTTAAGTATTATACCAACAATAATACTTCAAAGGCTTGCCCCGTTTTAAGTGTTTTAACTCCCGATCAACGCTACCATTTCCGATTGATCTGGAGCCCATCACGCATGTCAAGGCTCTGTCCGACTAAGTTCGTTGGGGTTCTGTCTCGTGACATAGGGATAAGGTTGAATTAGGATTACTATACTTAATACGAGTGCAGTATATATATATATATATATATTTGAAATAGCTCGGGAGTTATACCCAAGATTTATACCAGGAGGCTTTCTAGTTGAACCCTAAAGTTACAAAGTGAGTCCATTCTCTTTTCTCACCGTTTATCCCCTTTTTGTGATATAATTATATTTAAAAATGCTCCAAAATGATCCGTAAGTGAAAACCCGGACCCCTGAAACCCAAATGTATATAAAAAATCAAGAAAAACAGATATTCTTCTCGCGGGCCGCGTAAAGAATAGGCAGGAGGTCACGCGGGCCGCGTCAACTTGAGAGTTGACCGGATAAGCATCCGGGGCTACGTGTCATCCACATAGCACACCTACTCGTGACCCAGCAAGCCTACACGTAGACTAGACCTCCTCGCGGGCCGCGTAAGGTTTGTCTTAGGGCTCACGCGGGCCGCGACAACCCCAGAAATCAGCTATAAATAGTTTGGTCATGAGCAGTTTGTCTGTGTTCGACAAATTCTCTCAAAACGAAGATTTATTGCCCAAAATCATAATTTTCATTATGGAAGCGCTGCTACGATACCGGGTATTAACTCGATCGCTGCTACGATTCAATATCCGATCGATTGAAACTATCTGACAGGATGTTAAGTGCTGCCCAACTTCGGGCTTTCCTTTGTCATTAGTCGTGAATCCGACAGGATGTTTGAGTGCCACCCGAACTCGGGGTATACTTTGTCATTCGTCGTGAAAATGGTGGATGTTTAAGTATTGCACTCTGTCATTCGTTGCGAATCCGATGGATGTTTAAGTGTGCACTTTGTCATTCGTCGTGAGGGTTTTAATCTCGTGAGCTTATCGTAAAAGTTGTATTCAGTTACTAACCTAGTTTTCGTATGCGTTATTATTTGAATTAGGCTACAAGGCTAATCAGTAGGCTAAACTCTGCTCGTTTAAACCTGCAATGTGAGTCATTCTCTTTTATTAAAAGCATTTTACAATACTCCATTTTCAAAAGTTATAATTACAAGGATTAAGTCGTGGTTATCTTGAATCACTGGCTAGTGGGGTATTGTGCACATTACTAATTTCTCACGGGTTAGGCTAATAAATCCTAACAGTGATAATCATCACTACTTGGGGAAAGACCCAATAGTGGTATGACCATCATCACCAGGTGACACGGCGCCATATAAAAATAAGATAGAAGCCATTGTAATCGCTCTTATGCTGTAATTTATAACAAATGTGTTTTTGTAAAACCGAATGAACTCACCAGTATTTCCTGCTGACAAAACCTTTTTAAAACGCGTTTCAGGTAATTACAGTAGATTGGAGTAAGAGTTGGATACGGCACTGAAGGGCTTCAAGAAGTGGCTTATTTTATTAATTAAATCAAATTAAGAAATATTATTTTATGTAACTGGGTTTATCCCTTATTAAAGCTACCTTTGTAATACATGGGTTTATCCCATCTATTTAATAAATAAAATCCGGTGTTTTCTAAACTCTGATATTTTTCCTAACTCACGGTCCTGATGAAATTTCCGCTGAAATGCTTTCAAAATAACCACCGGTACCACTTGGCTGCTCGCGGCTCCCGATTCCGGCCAGGGTGGGGTCGGGGGTCGTGACAGAAGGTGGTATCAGAGCCACTAATTTAAGCCTATAGGTGTTGTGATAATAAGACCTAAGCTTATATAAAAGAGTTAGGAGATTGCTATTAACTGGTAGCACACAGGATAACATTTAGACTTGAACTTAAGAAAAGATGCTTTAGTATATGCTTCGAGATAAGCTAAGTACTTGTGTAAATAAAGTATGATGGGTTTTGGTATGCCGTGAGAATGATAACTAGAACGTTGCAAGTATAATAAATAAGCAATAACACTTGACAACTGTTATTTCTTATTTATTGGTACTAGTTTGTTCTAAAATATGATCCGTCAGGTGAATATTAATTTTCTGATTCATTGTTGAAAGTCATAATGCACTTTCCAAATCATGATTTAAGAAAAATACTATTTATGGGAAATACAATTTTTTCTCCGGCAAGACTGGGTATGGTGTAGCAGACTCTCCAGCTTGTCCGGATATAATGGGGTTACCTCTCCGGCGAGAACCGGATAAGACGGGGTATATAATATGTCAAACAAGTGACAAGATTTCCCTAAATAGTATCATGACCTGATATCTGACTTGTTTTTGGAAATATGAATCTGTTAAATACATTGACCTTACGAAGGGTATGTATATTACATCATGTGAAATATATGATTATATAGATATGTATATCTATAAGGAATTCCAAAAGCCAATTAAGAATAAAGCACAAGCATATGTGTCTATAATAATTCTAGATTTCTTTATCAAGAATCTCTTGCATATAAATTCCGATATCAAACATTATTTCGTTTGATCATCTACCTCGTAACTCGTGTGACAATATAAACAATGGAAACCCTTTAAGTTGAGACGCCATCAAAAGTATAAGAATTACCAATGCATTACCATATACTATTAACGCAAGTAAGAAGCATGTAAAGTTGTGCTAGTGCACAAGAAAACACATGAAACTTAAATTATACGTCCACAGACGTCAAAGTATATCACACACGACTTTTAAGGCAAGACCTCTGGAAAATATGATTGGGCACGACGACAACAATGCTAATCCCAGCAGTGGGAGAACTACTAATAAAAAAAAGCACTTTGCCACGTGATCCTACAAACGACCTGAATCTCGCTGAGGTACGTTGGAACAAGATTTCACAACCATCGGTGCACAGTCTAATCAGAGTCATAATTATTAGCACTGCAAAAAGAGTCACATACCTTTGCAAGTCCCCTATTTCATTTTATTCGACATTCCCTGGTAATGTCACTTAACAACGGTTATCACCCAAAATTCCAGATAAAATTCTTAAATTTCTTTCGTTAAAATTCTGACCTCTGTGAATAGACTTTTTGCATTGCTACTCCCCCTAATTGTCATCATACCATGAGAATTTCTTTCATCGTAGAAAATGTTGATCTGTTTCATTTCTTGGTAAATCCACACATTACCCATGCACTGTTTGTTGCGCATGTGGTTCGTTTGATTTATGAAGACCACTGGAGGGCTTCATTCTAAGTTGTTGTTTTATCAACACTCAAATATCATTTTGCTATACTTGATTTTTACATTTTAAACCGCGTTTTTACAAAACGATGATTCTTTGATATCGAATCGATGAATTTCTTGAAAAACTCGATTTTCTTTTGAAGGGTATACATGGTTTTTGTTATGACCATATCCGAACTTTCTTATTGATACATGAACTCGTTTTATTTAAACCAAGTTCAATTGTTTGAACTTGCTCGCATTACGTATTTAATTCAAAGTCCCATATGAGGAATTGAAGCCATCATCTTCGAAATAATCCCAACAAGCACTTCATTTGTTTTGAACCATAACATGCTTGTTTGGTCTTCAACCTCATTGAATCGTTTCTTTGATCACGATCACCCTATGGTGACGTTTTCACAAATCTGAAGCTTGCGCTAATCTCGTTACACACATCATATACGGATTTAATTATTTATTTATTTATGTACTTATTTATATTGAATCCGCTTTAGTGGTTTATCATATTCAAGTAATCTTAACACAGTCATGTGTTAAGATAATGATACACCAATTCATGTCATATTTCAGTGTATCTCTTAACAGTTCTTACATCATCGATCGAGCATTTCTTGATCTTTTCGATCGAAAAACATTATTCAATTGTTTCACTTTCAATCAAAAAAAAAAAATCCTACTACATGTTTGAAACAAACATTCGGATTTACTTCGTTGAACTTTCATTTGGTTTCAAGCATGGTGAACTCATTCAGTCACCGCTATTATTATTTCAATTACTACGACACCTCGTGGCGTCGGTATAGACTTGTAGCTTGAGCTAATCTATATATATATACCTTTCGCTTAACTCATCCTTGAAAATAGTCTTAATACAACTATGGTTAAGACAATGATACACTAAACTCTGTTGTATATCGGTGTATCCTTGTAATTCGATAAATATCAACCCATTGATTTTTTTTCATATCATAATTCAATATTTGACAAATCATTTTCATGCTTTTATTTCATTTTGAACTTGTCGATTCTGAGTCTTCCTCAGTTGACACTCAAAGTAAGTTTTATTTCGACAGTAAACTCTATTGTTTCTAAAAGTCATTTACAACCCAAAAACAGTCAATTTAGACATCTATTGATCATATATCTCTTTTGGTTTGAACCTAGTCACTTTGTAAATTATATCAATTTATCTCGTTCTTTTGACATCGATTTTTGAAACTAATTCAGTTGAACCATTGAGTCCAATTTATTGTAAAATTCGTATTCACAAAATTTGATATTTTGATTCTGTACCATTTACCTTAATACTGTTCTTATTGACTAAGACGTGACATAACTCTAAAAAAAAAAGTATCGTAGCCCAAATCTCGAGGACGAGATTTAAAACAAGGTAGGGAGGATGTAACATTCCCATTTTTATCATATAAGAATTATAGGTTTGTTTAAATTTATTAACCACTAGTAACTAGTTTTATTCTTAATATAATTATTCGACCCAAAAAGTTTTAAAACTATTTTATATATAGTTGATTGGAATGTTATACTAATTAATTGCTTGTATATGGGTGACCTTTCTATTAAAATAAAAGTGTACAAAAACTTATATTATTAGACAGGTAGATTACGGGTAAGTTGACTATTAGAAATTTGAAGTACCTAGACGGACCCAGGAATCGTTTATTAATTAAATTATAAAAATACATTATATTTGGACCTACTCTGTTTTTAATGAAACTTTGTTCAAAATTTAGATAAGATTATTCTCGTTCTAATGACATATTCGTTGTTTTATAAAACGTCATATTTTTAGAAGTTATACGCGCCAAATAAGTGAAGCAGCTGAATTAATTATAATATATAAAATAATAAAATAATAAATAATAATAATCATTTAAACGTATGGAATAACATATTTACATATAATAAAATAAAAGAAAAATCAAATGATAAACATTGAATTCATATGATACGTGTACTAGATATATGATTCCATGCAACTATAATATATGCTACGTGTACTAGATATGCGATTCCATGCAGCTATAAATAAGAAGTGAATTACACAATCAATATTTGCCCAAACTTTCCAGTCTCTAGAATTCTCGATCTCTTATATATATATATATATATATATATATAAGTGACCGCTAAAATGAGAACCACCTCCAGTTGTAAGAACCGTGAGAACTTTTTGATCCGGGGCGAGTTGGACCAAATTTTTTTCATAAACGTAGATGCGCGTATTATAAACACATTTGTAAAAAAAAATTCAAAAACAAATGTCGTATGTGTAGTTTTGAGCACCACAAGTTTGTGTTTACGGTACGGTCCCCGTAAACACAAACTTGTGGTGCTCAAAACTACACACACGACATTTTTTTTATTTTATTTTTTACAAATGTGTTTATAATACACGCATCTACGTTTATGAAAAAAAAATTTGGTCCACCTCGCCCCGTACGGTATAGTTCTCACGGTTCTTACAACTGGAGGTGGTTCTTAACGCGAAAACTCGAAAACTAACTAAAAAAAGCCTAAAAAACACACAAATTTTTTTTTTTTTTCAATTTTTTTTAATAAAAATCGCTGGTTTTTATATATAAAAAAAAAACTTTTTTTCAAAAAAAAAAAAAAAAAAAAAAATTTGTGTAGTGCACATGTGTAATAATACACATGTGTAGTACACATACACATGTGTAGTATTACACATGTGCACTACACAAAAAAAATTTTTTTTTTTTTTTTTTTGAAAATTTTTTTTTATATAAAAAAACCTGCGAAATTTGGTTTTGCAAAAAAAAAAAAAAAAAAAAAATTTTGTGTGTTTTTTAGGCTTTTTTTAGTTAGTTTTCGAGTTTTCGCGTTAACTAGTGGTTTTCATTTGAACCTTCCCCTATATATATATATATATATATATAGGGTAGGGTTCCAGCGTGAACAACCTCCCAAGAGTGAACTGCGTGAACAGATATGGACCCTTGATTTCCTTTTTAGTTGTTAAGGGTAGGATTGTAATTATATAAAAAAATTAGATTTAAATCATTATTTTAATAATTGAATTAAGTTACATCTTTCCTAATTTAAATTCATTATCCACATTATGTTTATTTATTAATAAGATGATTATCAAAACAAACAACAAATCACCAAATTTCAATTTTCATTTTTATTTCAGATTTCATCATCAGAATTCAAATTTTGATTTTTAAGATCCACGTACCCTTCATATTTCAACGGTATACACATGTGTACTTGGATATAAATAGAACAGTACACATGTGTACTCAGCATCGTACATATGTGTACAGTAATTCACAGGTTTACATCAACATTCAATACAAAAAAATTATGAGATATCACAAAAACAGACGATATACACATGTGTACATCGCATTAAAAAAGGGCAAAATCAGAATACACATGTGTACATCGCATTTAAACAAATAATTATTTTAATAATTGAATTAAGTTACATCTTTCCTAATCCTTGATTTGATTTGTGAGAGATTTATGCAATCAATTTAAGATTGAAATTACACATATACCCTTTTTATATTTAATTAAATGGAAAAAATTAACCAAATAATTACCATCATGTCACTCACTTTAATCTCAAGATCATAAAAATCAAGGGCCCAGATCAGTTCACGCAGTTCACTCTTGGGATTTTATTCACGTTTGAACCTAATCCTATATATATATATATATATATATTCTTTCTTTTTCTTAAGTATTATACCAATAATAATACTTCAAAGGCTTGCCCCGTTTTAAGTGTTTTAACTCCCGATCACCGCTACCCTTTCCGATTGATCTGGAGCCCATCACACATGTCAAGGCTCTGCCGGACTAAGTTCGCTGGGGTTCTGTCTCGTGACATAGGGATAAGGTTGAATTAGGATTACTATACTTAATACGAGTGCAGTATATATAAATATATATATATATATATATATTTAAAATAGCTCGGGAGTTACACCCAAGATTTATACCAGGAGGCTTTCTAGTTGAACCCTAAAGTTACAAAGTGAGTCCATTCTCTTTTCTCACCGTTTTATCCTTTTTTTGTGATATAATTATGTTTAAAAATGCTCCAAAACGACCCGTAAGTGAAAACCCGGACCCCTGAAACCCAAATGTATATAAAAAATCAAGAAAAACAGATATTTGGTCTTCTCGCGGGCCGCGTAAAGAATAGGCAGGAGGTCACGCGGGCCGCGTCAACTTGAGAGTTAACCGGATAAGCATCCGGGGCTACGTGTCATCCACATGGCACACCTACTCGTGACCCAGCAAGCCTACATGTAGACTAGACCTCGCGGGCCGCGTAAGGTTTGTCTTAGGGCTCACGCGGGCCGCGACAACCCCAGAAATCAGCTATAAATAGTTTGGTCATGAGCAGTTCGTCTGTGTTCGACAAATTCTCTCAAAACGAAGATTCACTGCCCAAAATCATAGTTTTCATTATGGAGGCGCTGCTACGATACCGGGTATTAACTCGATCGCTGCTACGATTCAATATGCGATCGATTGAAACCATCCGACAGGATGTTTAAGTGCTGCCCAACTTCGGGCTTTCCTTTGTCATTAGTCATGAATCCGACAGGATGTTTGAGTGCCACCCGAACTCGGGGTATGCTTTGTCATTCGTCGTGAAAACGGTGGATGTTTAAGTATTGCACTCTGTCATTCGTTGCGAATCCGATGGATGTTTAAGTGTGCACTTTGTCATTCGTCGTGAGGGTTTTAATCTCGTGAGCTTATCGTAAAAGTTGTATTCAGTTACTAACCTAGTTTTCGTATGCGTTATTATTTGAATTAGGTTACAAGGCTAATCAGTAGGCTAAACTCTGCTCGTTTAAACCTGCAATGTGAGTCATTCTCTTTTATTAAAAGCATTTTACAATACTCCATTTTCAAAAGTTATAATTACAGGGATTAAGTCGTGGTTATCTTGAATCACTGGCTAGTGTGGTATTGTGCACATTATTAATTTCTCACGGGTTAGGCTAATAAATCCTAACAGTGATAATCATCACTACTTGGGGAAAGACCCAATAGTGGTATGACCATCGTCACCAGGTGACACGGTGTCACGGCCCCCGACCCGGTTTGACCCGTTTCAGGTGCCGCGAGACAGAAAATCCCGTGGTATTTATTTAACAGCGGAAGTTTTCTTCAGGGTCTTTTTAAAACTGAAATTTCCTGATTATTTTTATTTCACAACTCGGGATAAAACCACGGTAATTTACAATCATATAATTTCACAGAGAAATCTTTATTTTTACAAAACATGTTTCTTTATTTTATATTGAGCCACTTCCTTAAGCTGATAGTGCTTCACGGCACTTTTCCTGGATCACAACAGATCACCTAAAACATGTTTGAAAAAGGTTTTGTCAGCGGGAAATACTGGTGAATCATTCTTTTTACTAAAATGACACATTTGTTATAATTTACAGTATTAAGAGCGATTACAATGTTTCCTGATATCAACCAACTACCCACGGTATTTGTCACTCGACCCATTGGCCCTCCCGTTGTCCAATGGTGTCTGTGACTATGGTCATATCACCCCTTGGCTGCCCCAATGGTGAAGATTATCAAGTAATGTATACAAAACCCCACATACCGGCTGTAATCTGGTGACTACAAAGACTTAATCCCTGTAGTTATAACTTTGAAAATAAACATGCTTTTGAAATCAAATTTGATAAAAAGAGAATGACTCACTTTGCAGATTTATTTGAGCAGAGCCTAGCCTACTGATTAGCCTTTTAACCTAAATTTAATAACATGCACACGAACTCGGTTAGTAACTTAATACAGCATTTACGATAACTCACGAGATTAAACCTTCACGACGAATGACAAAGTGCGATACTTAAACATCCATCGAATTAACGACGAATGACAAAGCATAAACCCTAATGTGGGCAGCAGTTAAACATCCATTGGATAGTTTAATCGATCGGACATTGAATCGTAGCAGTGATCGAGTTAATACCCGGTATCGGAGCAGTGCCTCCCTAATTATATATGAAATTTCGACTTCAGAATGATATCAATTCGTTTTTGAAAGTTTTGATTGACACCAACAGACTGTGCATGCAACAGGCTATTTATAGCTAAAATTAAGGCCTTACGCGGCCCGTGTAAACCATAACAATAACTTTACGCGGCCCGCGTGGCCGCCCAGTCTACGAATAGGCTTGACCAGTCACGAGTAGGTTAGCCGGCTGGAAACCACGTGGATCCGGAATACTTATCCGGTCAACCCTGTCTTGACGCGGCCCGCGTAAGACATATGTTGTCTTTTACGCGGCCCACCTGGAACCCAGAATTTTGTTTTTCTTGATTTTTAATATGGTTTAGGGTTTCAGGGGTCCGGGTTTGAACTTACGGGTATTTTTATGATAATTTTGAGAGTCCTTACATCCTCCCCACCTTATTTAAAATCTCGTCCTCGAGATTTATTGGAATAAGTGAGGATACTTTCGCTTCATTTCCGATTCCAGCTCCCAAGTGTATTCAGGTCCTCTCTTTGAATCCCACTTGACCTTGACAAGTACTAACCGTTTGTGTTTGAGAAACTTCACCTTTTTGTCTTCTATTTGGAGAGGTTTCTCAACAAATTTTAACTTTTCGTTTACCTCTATGTCTCGAAGAGGTACTACCAAAGATTCGTCTGATAGACATTTCTTGAGATTAGATACATGAAATACATCATGTACTCCAGCTAACTCTTCTTGTAGTTGTAAACGATAAGCAACTGGTCCTATACGTTGGATCACTGAAAATGGTCCTACGTATCTTGGACTTAACTTTCCTTTCTTACCAAATCGAACTACTCCTTTCCAAGGAGAAACTTTCAATAGTACTTTGTCTCCAACTTGAAACTCAAGTGGCTTGCGTCGATTATTAGCATAACTTTTCTGGCGATCTCGAGCCGTCCTCAGTCTTTCCTTGATCTGTGTAATTTTATCAGTAGTTTCTTGCACTATCTCAGGACCTGACAATTGACTTTCTCCTATTTCTGCCCAACAAACTGGAGTTCTGCACTTTCTTCCATACAGTGCTTCAAATGGGGCAGTTTCAATGCTTGAATGATAACTATTGTTATAGGAGAATTCAATTAATGGTAGGTGATCGTCCCAATTTCCACCAAAATCTATCACACATGCCCTGAGCATGTCTTCCAGAGTTTGGATCGTCCTTTCACTTTGTCCGTCTGTCTGAGGATGATATGCAGTACTTAAATTTAGGCGAGTTCCCATAGCTTCTTGGAAACTTTTCCAGAAGTGGGAAGTGAAACGACTATCCTTATCTGATACAATGGAGAGTGGAACTCCATGTAAGGATACCACTTCATCTACATACAACTTTTCCAATCTTTCCATACTAAAGGTTTCTTTCATAGGTAGAAAGTGAGCTGATTTGGTTAATCGATCCACAATTACCCAAATTGTATCATTACCTTTTCTGGTTTTGGGTAACTTAGTAACAAAATCAATTGTTATAAGTTCCCATTTCCATACAGGCATTTCTGATTGTTGTAGTAGACCTGAAGGTTTCTGATGTTCTGCCTTAACTTGTGAACAAGTGAGACACTTAGAAACATATCTAGCTATGTCCTTTTTCATTCCTATCCACCAGAAATTATCTCTTAAATCTTGGTACATTTTATTGTTTCCTGGATGTATGGTATACCTAGATTTATGAGCTTCTTCTAATATCTTATGTGTTAAATCTTCTTGCTTAGGTACCCAAATCCTTTTCTTATGGAATCTCCAAATTTTATCACGTCCTTGCTCTAATTCTTTTATTCGTCCCTTCATTCCTTCAGTATCATCCTTGATTGCTGTTTCTTGAACCTTCTTCAATTGTTCCATTAAATCTAACTGTAGATTTAATCTAAGAGCACGAACCCGTCATTGTTTCTCATGATACTTACGACTTAAGGCATCTGCAACTACATTTGCTTTTCCTTTTCCTTCGTGATACTGAATATCACAGTCATAATCACTTAGGATTTCCATCCATCTCCTTTGCCTCATGTTTAACTCTTTTTGCCCAAATATATATCTTAAACTTTTGTGATCTGTATAGATAGTAAACTTACTTCCGTACAGATAATGTCTCCAAATCTTAAGGACAAAAATTATGGCTCCTAATTCTAAATCATGAGTTGTATAATTTTCCTCATGCTTTTTCAATTGCCTTGAAGCATACGCAATTACCTTCTTGCGTTGCATTAGCACACATCCTAATCCTAGTTTTGAAGCATCACAATATACATCAAAATCTTCAGTCCCTTCTGGTAAAGCTAGGATTGGAGCATTTGTTAATTTCTGCTTCAAGATTCTAAAGGCTTCTTCTTGTTTAGGTCCCCATTCAAACTTAACTGCTTTACAGGTTAGCTTAGTTAATGGTACAGCTATCTTGGAAAAATCCTTTATAAACTGTCTATAGTATCCAGCTAAACCTATAAAACTTCTGATTTCCATTGCGGTTTGTGGAACCTTCCATTTGGTAATTGCCTCTATCTTAGCAGGATCTACATGAATACCTTCATGATTTACCATGTGTCCTAGGAATTGCACTTCTTGTAACCAAAATTCACACTTCGAGAATTTGGCATAAAGCTTTTCTTTTCTTAACAAAGTTAAGAGTGCATGCAAGTGCTTACAATGTTCTGTCTGACTTTTGGAATAAATAAGTATATCGTCGATGAAGACAATTACAAATTTATCCAAATACGGTTTACAAATTCTATTCATCATGTCCATAAATGTTGCAGGTGCATTCGTTAATCCGAATGGCATGACTGTAAACTCGTAATGACCATACCTAGTTCTGAAAGCAGTTTTAGGTATGTCTTCTTCTTTTACTTTCAATTGATGATATCCGGAGCGTAAGTCAATCTTAGAAAAGTATCTAGCTCCTTGAAGTTGATCAAAAAGATCATCAATTCTAGGTAATGGGTATCGATTCTTAATTGTAACCTTATTTAATTCTCTATAATCAATACACATTCTCATTGAACCATCCTTTTTCTTCACAAACAACACTGGTGCTCCCCACGGGGATGAACTAGGTTGTATGAAACCTTTATTTAGCAATTCATCTAATTGTTTCTTTATTTCAAACATTTCTGTAGGTGCTAACCGATAAGGTGCCTTGGCTATCGGTGTAGTTCCTGGGATTAGATGAATTCTAAATTCTACTTCCCTATCGGGTGGTAATCCTGGTAATTCTTCTGGGAATACATCTGAGTATTCTGAGACTACAGGAATCTCTTTAAGTTCTTTACCCTTAGTACTAATGATTACTGAAATCATATATACCATTCCTTGCTTTCGTTCATAACTAGCAACTTTCATTACTGATATGAACTTCATGGGTTTACGTGGTTTATCTCCTGTAATCGTGATTATTTCCCCAGTAGGTGCCTGAATCTCTACATAGTTCTTATCACAAAGGATTCGAGCATGGTTGGCTACTAACCAATCCATTCCTAATACGACATCGAATCCGGTTAAATTCATTGGCAATAGGTTTGCATGAAATTTATGACCTGAAAGTTCTATATTTTCTTTTCGCAAAACCTTATCTATGTTGACAGAATTTCCGTCTACCGTTTCAACTGTAAAAATCTGCCTAAGGTTGGTTAATGGTAAGTTAAGAGCTTGGCAGAATGAAGTATTGATAAAACTTTGGTTTGCACCAGAGTCAAATAATACTTTTGCGTAAATGTTGTGAACTAAGAACGTACCAGCTATTACATCTGGAATGAGTTCTGCTTCTTGAGTGGTCAGTTGGAATGCTCTGACATTCTTTTTAATAGCTCCGTCAGTTGTTTTGGCTTTGTTGTCTGCTGGTTTGACCAATTTAGGACATTCTGTTTTGAAATGTCCTGCTTCGCCACACTTAAAACAAATTGTGGATTTCTTCCTACAGTTTTCTTCCCGATGTCCTACAGCTTTGCAAAAATTGCAGGTTACATTACATCTTCCAAAATGTTTCCTTTTGCAATTCCTGCAGAACGGCAGAGTTGAAGATTGCCCTGTTCCTCTTTTCCTGAAGCTACTATTATTACCCGTACGAAATCCTTGGGTAATTTTCTGAGCATGTTCCTTTTTCCTGTTTTCATCTCTTGTGCGTATCAGTTCATCAGTTAGGGTGTTAGCTAATTCTACCGCATCGTCAATAGTGCAAGGTCTCGCAGCTTTCACGATATTGCGGATTTCACTAATCAATCCCCAAATATAGCGAGAAATGAGTACCGGTTCTGGCGAAGCCAGTGTTGGTACCACTCTAGCATATTCAAAGAATGTCGAAGTATACCCACGACAATCTATACCCATCATTCGATGGTTTAGGAACTTATTTGCCATTTGATCTTTTTCATATTCAGGACAGAATTTTCTTTCTACAAGATTCTTAAATTCTTCCTAGTTCATGGCATAAGCCATATTTCTTCCTTTGGCTTGAAGTACTGTATTCCACCATTCGAGCGCCCCTTCTTTGAAAAGATTTGACGCATACATAACCTTGTCGTCCTTGTCACATTTACTTATTGTAATCACTGCCTCGGTTTTCTCTAACCAACGCAGTGCCGCAGTCGCTCCTTCATTGCCTGCAAATTCAGCGGGTTTACAAGGAAGAAATTCTATGAAAGTGCAACCAGGCGTTGCAGCTTTCATTTTCTTAGGGAGCGGAGCTTGCCGTGGTTCATTATCATGATTAGTATGATTACCGCCTCTGTTTACGCTATTACTGAAGTTATCTTCAGAAATTCGTTTGCTGGGAATTATTTGTGGAGGTTCAGCAGGTTTCTGAGCAGCAGCAATTATTGCTGGAATAGCATTGGCTATCCCTTGAGCAACGATATTTTCTATATCTTGCCTAGTCATATATTGATCCCCCGGGTGTTGTTCAGACTGATTAACCTCATTTACTGGTTCATTATTAGCGTTTTCCACCTGATAATTAATATATATAATTTATTAGTATCGAGTACTTAATAGCAATATACAAATAATCATATAAATTTCACAATACACATATAGCCAAAACTATCGATTTCTCAATTCCCATTTTTATATAATATGCGTCAATACACACCATTTATCTTACAAAGTTTTATTTTATAGTTATTTTACAGATTATAGTTTACTTTTATTATTATACAACCACATTTTTCATAACCCTTTTTCCCCTCGTCAGTTGGTATTTCAATAACGACGTTCTCTCTCGTCGTATTTCCAGGAGATCAGTTCTCCTACTTCCCTGATCCTATTTCCTGCATCCACCAATTCTTCGCCAAAGTGGTGGAGTTCAGCTAAATTCTCATTGCTCATCGGTGGGTTTGGTATAGGTTCCGGGTCGAACTGAGGGAGAAAGGAATAAGGACTGTTGAGCAGGTTTTGGAATTGCCAATCATTAGTCCACCACTCATCCATTCCTAGTGGTTGGGAGTGGATTAGAGGGTCTGGAATAGCTGGTTCTAAGTTTATTGGGAGTTGATTTTCAGCAGGATATGGGTAAAGATTATTATTGACAGGCCTGACTATATCACAGCTTGCCAATGCACGATCTAATTCCTCCTGAAATGGTAACTCCTCGATCTGTCTAGAGCTTTCCCCAATTTCTCTCTGGGTTTGCCTAGAACCTTCTCCAATCTCCATTTCCATCTGCCTAGAAATTTCTCCGAACTCTATTTCCATCTTCCTAGAACCTTCCCTGACTTCAATCCCCTTTCCTTTGTCTAAGGGATTTTCTATTTTAGGAAGTCTCTTGGCTGGCTTCCTCCTACGTACACGCCTCCCCCATACAGATCTCTTTCTTTTCTTAGGTTTTGGCTTTTCCAGAGGTGGAGCGTTGAATTCCATAGGTTCTTCTAGATCTGGTATATACCTATTGAAATCTCTGGAAACCTCTATTTTTACCGGATAGAGATTTAAATTTTGAAGGGCTTCAGACAAGTCATTCATACTGTTTAGCACATATGCAAAATACAAAATTTATTAAGTTAAAATTTTATAACAAAATTTCATAAATAACCTTTAAATATTATTGCATACCGTGTGGCTTATTTAATACAAAAGACAACTGACAATTTAAAACATATAAGGGTTTTCTTGTAACCTTATTTATTTACTGGATACGGTGTCTAGCTTGTAGGTGATAAAGGTTCTAAAACTGAAACAGGGTATTTTAAAGATTTGCATTTACGGCTACAGTGGCTAGCATATAAAGATCTGCCCATTTTTCATCTAACTTGTCTTCCCATGGTGATTTATTGATTAATTCCTGGGTTTTCCGATTAATTCTCTCTCTTTTGGATTTCTTTAGTTTATCTTGACATTTCCTAATAATCAAATTTCTTTTATTAGGAGAAAGTGGTTCCTCATATTGTGCCTTTCGAACAAATATTCCTTCTTCAGGAATTGCAAAGTAATTTGAGGGTTTGGTCTGGGATGAACTTCCCTTCTCGTTGGATGACCTATCTAATTTAAGATAGATGTTTGAAAGCTTTTGCTTACGCATACTGTAATTAACAAATAGTCAAATAGAAAATCACATAATCACAAAATAGCAATTAATAAAATTAAGTATTTTCTAAATATTTAATTGGCTTAAATCAGTGGCTCTGATACAACCTTTTTCCGTAACGGCCCCCGACCCGGTTTGACCCGTTTCAGGAGCCGCGAGACAGAAAATCCCGTGGCATTTATTTAACAGCGGAAGTTTTCTTCAGGATCTTTTTAAAACTGAAATTTCCTGATTATTTTTATTTCACAACTCGGGATAAAACCTCGGTAATTTACAATCATATAATTTCACGGAGAAATCTTTATTTTTACAAAACATGTTTCTTTATTTTATATTGAGCCACTTCCTTAAGCTGATAGTGCTTCACGGCACTTTTCCTGGATCACAACAGATCACCTGAAACATGTTTGAAAAAGGTTTTGTTAGCGGGAAATACTGGTGAATCATTCTTTTTACTAAAATGACACATTTGTTATAATTTACAGTATTAAGAGCGATTACAATGTTTCCTAATATCAACCAACTACCCACGGTATTTGTCACTCGACCCATTGGCCCTCCCGTTGTCCAATGGTGTCTGTGACTATGGTCATATCACCCATTGGCTGCCCCAATGGTGAAGATTATCAAGTAATGTATACAAAACCCCACATACCGGCTGTAATCTGGTGACTACAAAGACTTAATCCCTGTAGTTATAACTTTGAAAATAAACATGCTTTTGAAATCAAATTTGATAAAAAGAGAATGACTCACTTTGCAGATTTATTTGAGCAGAGCCTAGCCTACTGATTAGCCTTTTAACCTAAATTTAATAACATGCACACGAACTCGGTTAGTAACTTAATACATCATTTACGATAACTCACGAGATTAAACCTTCACGACGAATGACAAAGTGCGATACTTAAACATCCATCGAATTAACGACGAATGACAAAGCATAAACCCTAATGTGGGCAGCAGTTAAACATCCATTGGATAGTTTAATCGATCGGACATTGAATCGTAGCAGCGATCGAGTTAATACCCGGTATCGGAGCAGCGCCTCCCTAATTATATATGAAATTTCGACTTCAGAATGATATCAATTCGTTTTTGAAAGTTTTGATCGACACCAACAGACTGTGCATGCAACAGGCTATTTATAGCTAAAATTAAGGCCTTACGCGGCCCGCGTAAACCATAACAATAACTTTACGCGGCCCGCGTGGCCGCCCAGTCCACGAATAGGCTTGACCAGTCACGAGTGGGTTAGCCGGCTGGACACCACGTGGATCCGGAATACTTATCCGGCCAACCCTGTCTTGACGCGGCCCGCGTAAGACATATGTTGTCTTTTACGCGGCCCACCTGGAACCCAGAATTTTGTTTTTCTTGATTTTTAATATGGTATAGGGTTTCAGGGGTCCGTGTTTAAACTTACGGGTATTTTTATGATAATTTTGAGAGTCCTTACACACGGCGCCAGATAAAAATAAGATAGAAGCCATTGTAATCGCTCTTATGCTGTAATTTATAACAAATGTGTTTTTGTAAAACCGAATGAACTCACCAGTATTTCCTGCTGACAAAACCTTTTTAAAACGCGTTTCAGGTAATTACAGTAGATTGGAGTAAGAGTTGGATACGGCACTGAAGGGCTTCAAGAAGTGGCTTATTTTATTAATTAAATCAAATTAAGAAATATTATTTTATGTAATTGGGTTTATCCCTTATTAAAGCTACCTTTGTAAAACATGGGTTTATCCCATCTATTTAATAAATAAAATCCGGTGTTTTCTAAACTCTTATACTTTTCCCAACTCACGGTCCTGATGAAATTTCCGCTGAAATGCTTTCAAAATAACCACCGGTACCACTTGGCTGCTCGCGGCTCCCGATTCCGTCCAGGGTGGGGTCGGGGGTCGTGACATAATGATTACATTACTTTATTTTATTGTAATTTAATCTCAGCCATTAAAACACTTTTGATCAACGACTTATATTGGTTCATACGGTTCTCACAACTCAAGGTGGTTCTCATTTTATCCAATCCCTATATATATAGGAACGGGATCAGGAGAAAACGACCAAAAGTGTGAGAACGAATTCTGGCGTAACACGTGTTACGGGACATATTGAAGGGCGGAGGGGCTTTTTTGTCCTTTTATATTCTTTTTTTAAACGCGTCTCACATCACCTCTCAACTTTTTGGCGTTTAACAAATACGCGGTGTTTTTATTGTTTTTTAGATCAGGAGCAAAGTAAATATTTTGGCGTTTTAACGAAGTATGGCTTTGATTGTTTTGCCATGTAGGATGCATGCTTATAATGTAACAGGCAATTATGGCGTTTTGAAAAGATAAACAAATTCAATTTTCCATGTAGTAGCTTTTAATATAATAAATGTTTGGCAATAATGTTACCGTCTCTTCATTTTACTGTTTTGCAATTAATGTTTCTTTGATTTTTCATCTGTCAATTAGTGTTGCTTTTTTCCAGTAATACTTTGTTTGGCATTTTTTGGCGTTTTATATAGCAACAACGTGCTTTGCTAGCATTCAAATTAATGTTACCGTCTCACAGTTTTCATACTATCAGGCGTTTTAGTGTTTGTAGTTTTTGGCGTTTTATACTCAATTTTTTTATTAGTAGAGAACTAGATAATAAACAACAGAATATTAGATAACAAACAATAGAAAATGAAAAAAAAATTAAAAATTCTAATCTAATTTCTCGTCCAAATCTTCACTGTCATCAGCTTCTTCTACGTTAACCTTTTTGGCGTTTTGAACCTGTTTTGAATATCTTATCTAGATCCTTATTTTCCTACATAACGCCCGTCTTTAGAAGATGCTTATTTTTAGTGGTATCATGTATTGTGGTTTGATATATACTTGTTTGGTGATATGTTGAAGATCAACGTCTGCTCGAATATATTGATCCCTTCATGCCATCGATATATCCATCAAGAACAAAGTCATATGATGACATATCAGTGTTATCAGTCTCTTTTTCATGAATATTTGTCCATCTGATTCAGCAAAAGCTTATAGAGATACCGACCTCAGAGAAGAATCCATTCAGTGAAACTTCATTCAGAACAATACTCAATATATAAGAAACGAGGTTTCCCATCTGTGGCTTTTTCAACTATTTTTTTTGGCGTTTTAAAGTGAGTGGTTTCTAGAAAACATGACGTTGTTTTTGGTTGTGATCAATTGATTGTGTAGAGACGTCTCTCTTATAGGATGTTTTTGGCGGGTAGTTTTATGCGGGATTTTATGATATTAATAAAGTAGACGTCATGTGTGTATTTTTACTGTTTTTGTTCAGCTTTTTATGACTTTTTAGGGTGATAGACGTGCCATATTCCAAGTTTGACTTTTTTTAATGGCTTTAAGTAGTTTTTGGCGTTTTTTTTTTTCATTTTTAGCTTTTAATAATACTTGTCCAAATTACTTTTATTATAGTTTGGGAATTTTGACGTTTTATGGCATGATGGCGTTTCACAATCATTATGTCTGTTTGGCGTTTTTATTAAAATAATGTATTTTTTTGTTCTTAGCTGTAAAATACATAACAAACAATAGAAAAAGAAAATTAAAAAAATAAAAATAGAAACAATTCATCTTCCAAATCTTCACTGTAATCAGTCTCTTTCTTCTTTGAAACATGTTCACTGTCGGTTTGACTTTGGCATGCTTCACTTTGTGTTTTTGTTGTTGAAGTAGCTTTTTTTGTGGTCGTTTGGAAGGACAAAATGATGTGAGTTTTTTTTTTAAGTTCATCTTTAACTTCATATTTATCTTCAAACCACTCATCAGTGTCATTTGTCTCTTCATGGCATTATAATATTCATCAAGAACAAAACACAAATATGACATAAGTCTGACACCAGCATCTTTTTGTTGAAGATTTGTCCATCTCATGCAGCAAAATGTTATTGAGTCACAACACCTCAGCCAAGAATGCATTCTGCGAAACTTCGCGTAGAACAACATTGAATATACAAGAAACGATGTTTGCCATTTTGGCGTTTAGACTGAGGAAATAGTGTGTCTAAAAGAAACGATGTTTGCCATTTCTTAAATAACACCAATTCTATTGAATATACAAGAATGCATTTTGGAATCTTTGATGTTTGAGTTTTTTGGCGTTTTCTAAGATGATTGGTATATAGTAAAATATGGCGTTTTTGAGTTGGTGTGTTTGATGTTTTGGGTTTTTTGGCGTTTCAAAGATGAATGGTATATAGTAGTAAATATGGCGTTTGCGGTTCGGGGTGTGTTTAATGGTCTGAGTTGTTTGTTTATATAGGATGTGTTTTGACCCGTAATGGCGTTTTATTCATTAGTTTGGCGTTTTTGGTAGAGAAGTCTAAAGACTCTTTTACCCTTAATGAAGCGCGTTCACTTAATAAAATTGGTGTTATTTACGAAAACGTCACCGCGCCAATCTAGTCCATAGATTGTTTTGATCGAACGATCCATAACCGTTCTCACACTTTTCACCGTTTTCTCTAAATCCTGACCATATATATATATATTTATAGGTTTTTTTTTTTTGGGGGGGGGAGGGGGGTGGGGGTTAGGTTTTTTTTTAGGTTTTTGGTGGTGTAGTGGGTTTATTTTGTTGTGTTCACATTGGTTCTCGCGGTTCTTACAATAAAGGTGGTTCTCGCATGAACCCTACCATATATATATATATATATATATATATATACACACACATATATATACTACAATAATTTAAGTTGGCTCATGAGCTAATGAGCCGATCCAAGACTAGCTCGGGTCCAACTCGCTTACAAATTGAGCCGATTTTCAGCGGAGCTTTTTTACGAGCGAGCCATGAGCATTTTTGAACACCCTTACATTTGATTAGTTTATGATGATATAAGCTTTGTGCAAATTTATTGAAAACAAAACAACATTTTATTCAATTGAGTTAAAATGGGCATGCATGCATTAACTTTTACAAACAAGCATTTTCAAGAATACATAACATAATAGAGACATATGGAGATGGGGTATAGAAGCATTGCTAAGATGGAGGCCCAAAGAGGGTAAGTGTCACGATTTAGAGCAAATAAGCCAACAATGGTGCAAGGTATCATGATGATTAACACCTCATTCGAATAGGTCCAAGATAATCTCTTCATACACACAGTAATCAACAATGTCAACAAGCCCAAAAGGTTATTCATCACCAATCCATTATAAATCTGCACATAATAAACAAATTTACAATCTCAGTTTAATCCATATGTTTCATATTGATCAATCTGATGAGCGAAAAAATGAGTTAGATCATTATGTGAAACTGGAGAAACCTCGAAGAATGTCAAGGGCGCGTTCTTTCCAACGCGTGAACCAGTGTTGAGGAGAGCTTTGATTATCATTCTAGCATTCATGGCGATTGGGAACACAACAAATGAAGTTAAATGAAGAGGTATGTGAGCAGCATTTGAGAACTGTAAGACACTTTGCATGAATGCCCCTGAAATTAAAGACATAACACCGATACCGAATGTAACATACACGATGGCGGCTTGAGGTTTCAACGTCTTCTTCGGTGACTCCTCGAGTTCTGCGCAACTATCCTGTGGATTAAGTTGTAGAAAGATGAATCAGTATGCAATACAAGAGATAATAGAAAGGGAACATCACGAAAAATTAACAAAATAGCATTGACCTTTTACTTTACAAAATTGTTCACATGTAACATGTTAACATGTGTATATTATATCATATACATCACAACTTCAACACAGAAATATGGTAAATATATTTGCCCCCTGCGTCACATTAGTGTTAAGATCACCATAAACTTGTGCCATAATTGTTAAGAAAAAGTTTTTAAATTTTTTAATAAAAATATAGTAAAACCCATGCCATTATAGCCTAGTGGTATCTTGGGGGTGGGATAAGGCTTATGACCATTAGGTCATGGGTTCGATTCCCACAAAGGGGGTTTTCCCAGATTTATTGGGTTTCCTCCTGAATTGGTGTATAGGCATTATTGCTAAGTGGAGATGGATATGATCGGGTGGTTCTGCTGGTGACACGATGATACTCCAGTGGTCCGTCAGTGATCCAAATTTGCCGTTCAAAAAATAAATAAATAAAAATATAGTAAAGGTAAATTAATAAAGTTTAATAAAAAGATAAAAAATATAAATAATAAAAAAAATATTTCTACCGGTTATTAACACTCTATAAAATCAAAACTTTTTTTAAAGTTATTTAAGAACTTATTTTTGATCTTTATAATACTTCTTTTGTGATTTAGAATTTAAAAACTTATTTTTGATCTTTATAATACTTCGTTTGTGATTTAGAATTATTTTTTAAGTTGTAGCAATAAATTAAAACTGAAACTTTGTTACAATAAATTAAAAAAAAAAATTGAAAAGATTCTAAAAAACGCTGAAGAGTTTTGATTACAGAATATTTAAAATAAGTTAAAAACTGATGTTATTAGTGCTATGTTTTTTTTCCTAAACACAGTCAATGGCTGGGTTTAGTATCTTTGCCGGTCAGTTTGGTGATTTCCGATGTTTCCCCTACTAGAAACTAGCGACACAACTACACTTTTCATCATTTTGCGGCGGCTGAATCTGTCGCAAACTTGCTGTTATGACGGTTTTGGTCAAGACAAGAAAAGCTCTTCAAAGTTAGTATTTGTGATAGACTTTTGCCATAATTTGAGTTTTTGATGGTTTTAGAGACAGAAAGTAACGGTATTGTATTTGTGATTATTTTGCAATGACCATTGCAACAATTTCTAAAACCTAATATGATGGTTTCCAGAACCTCACATTGACGTTTTTTTAACCTATGCACAAACTTGGAGACCCACGCATGCAACCGTTTTCAACATTCATGCGTGCCTCGGGACCTCCCCCATTAATTATATCTTCTGTTGTGAATTTGTTCCCCCCATGCAAGTTTGACGTATCATCTTCCTTCACAACCTCCGATGACTTTTCAGAGTCCTCCGGCCTCTGATGAGATTCTGTCATCGGCGCCTCCACCGTAGACTGGAATCCGACCACTCCGAGACTTTCTGGTGCCCATCCTCCTAACTCTTCTGTGATCCAAACTTTGAAACTGCGGTTTTTCCATTTCAGCGTAACCGACTCTTTTATCTCATCACCTTCTCCAACTAAAACTCCAACACACACAACCGAGAGATCCCCGTCATCTATGGAAAGTTGAGCTGGATGAACTAACACACCAAAAAGTTTCGCGATCGTATCGAAAACTTTGTTGTCAGCAAGATGCAGTGGAACTCCTTGCAATTTTAACCAGGCAATTCTTTCGAAAGGCAGAGTCTACCCCTCCCAAACATCCAGAGATGAGAACCATTTGATTAGGAGGGGCAGACGCGAGCTGTGGAATAAATGGTTCTCATCTCTGGATGTTTGGGAGGGGCAGACTCTGCCTTTTGAAAGAATTGCCTGGTTAAAATTGCAAGGAGTTCCACTGCATCTTGCTGACAACAAAGTTTTCGATACGATCGCGAAACTTTTTGGTGTGTTAGTTCATCCAGCTCAACTTTCCATAGATGACGGGGATCTCTCGGTTGTGTGTGTTGGAGTTTTAGTTGGAGAAGGTGATGAGATAAAAGAGTCGGTTACGCTGAAATGGAAAAACCGCAGTTTCAAAGTTTGGATCACAGAAGAGTTAGGAGGATGGGCACCAGAAAGTCTCGGAGTGGTCGGATTCCAGTCTACGGTGGAGGCGCCGATGACAGAATCTCATCAGAGGCCGGAGGACTCTGAAAAGTCATCGGAGGTTGTGAAGGAAGATGATACGTCAAACTTGCATGGGGGGAACAAATTCACAACATAAGATATAATTAATGGGGGAGGTCCCGAGGCACGCATGCATGTTGAAAACGGTTGCATGCTTGGGTCTCCAAGTTTGTCCAAGTTTATTATTATTTTTTTATTCATCATATTAAAGTATTACATTGATGGAACTCAGGAACTGTACCCTGGAAGTTTTACCTTTTCTTTTTAAAAGGTGTAACTTATTCATTCCTCTTTTTCTTTTCAAATAATTTGATTCTAGGTTTTCCGATTTCTTACTCTGTAAGATTAAATATATTATGTATTTAATATTTAATCTATAGCCATTATAATCATTTACATAATATAGATCAAAATATATTATAACCTATTAAATAATTAGTTGGTAATTGTTGATGGACCATATTACCCTTATTAACTAATTAGGTTTCCTCCTGGGTGCTTATATAAGGAGAATTATGTGGAGGTTAAAGGGTTACTCAGTTACACAATCAGACACACACCCCATTAGATCATAACATCATAATTCGACCTCCATCTCCTACAGCCGATACCCTTTTCGGTTTTCTAAGTCCCCATCATTAGTCAGCACCCTAAGGAGGAACCAGACCAAGATGACAATCATGTCAAACCTTATTGCTGCGTCTCCATCTGGATTCTCTGCTAGCCTGTGCTGATGCAATCAAAGGTATGTTTTCATGTTTTCCTTTATGTTTAAACAGAACTGAACCAACATACTCATCACCTGATATTATCGCATCTGAGTTCTGATTAAGTTAACTGATTAGGTTTTATCTTGTTTTCTCTGAATTTGATTTCGTGTATGCTGTACTGGTCTGTTTTTTTTGTTATGAAGTGTCGGATTGTTAGTTTTAATTGAAATTGATCGGAAAACATGGATAATAGAGGGAGGATTTTGTGTTGTGTGAATCGAGAATGGAGAAGAATTGATAGGTTTTGAATTAGTGTTTGTTTACGTGATTGTTATTATGGGGATTAGTAACGATTATTTGGAAAATGATAATAGGTTTATATGGGTGTTTTAGCTGCAGAATATGATCTTGTGACGGTTACACAACCACTATTTGTGACAGTTTTGCGACAGGTTCTGGAACCTATGCTACAGTTTACCGGGCCCACCATGGGAGGGCCAATATAGGCACCGTCTAAGGCCCACTCTCCCATGCGGCCAATTTCTTTTAGTTGTTTTACAATTTTAAATATAACTTCTAAAAAAATTAAAGCCCAAAGCATATAATTGATTTAAAAGTTAAGCATATTATATATATCTTAAAGATGAATGTCGGTGCCTATACAAAATTACAAAATCTGCCCTCACCCAACCAACCAAATTACAAAACTGCCCTTGAGACCTTCTCTTTCTTTATCTCCTGTCATAGACTCCGCCACCTGTTTTCTATCTTTCTTCCACTAAATCTCAGTGGTGGCCATGGCTTTAAGAAGTAGCGATTTAGTCTCGGTGGTGGCGACGGCTTTGGGGGTGAGCCGATTTACCAGAAACAATCACCTGTAACAACCTCCTTTGTTCTGCAGCCAAGGTGACGCGTCGTTATCGGTTATTACCGTCACCAAAGACGCGATGACTTCAACCGTTAACATCGAGTGTCCGAGTCTCCGGCAGTGATGGCGACGAGGAGAGAGAGACTCAGAGATAGACGAAGAGAGAGAGGGGAGAGAGTGGCGTAAGAGAGGGAGAGACCGAGGAGGGGAGACGGTGGAGGTTGATGACGGCGGCAGCGCCGCCGTACACGGTGGCAGGTGACATACGACGGTGATGGATGTACGAGCCTCTCCGATTGGGCGCGTTTCGCTTACGTCACCGCGCCTCCCGGTCTCAGCCCTACCTCTTTCCTCGAATCGCGGGTCCTCTTGACGAACATCAAAGTAAGATTTGTTAATTTCACCGATTGATTTAACATTTTATGTTTATAAGTTATAACCCTAGGTACTTGGATTTCGCTTAACTGTTTGAGTATTTGTTGAATCTGTTTATCGTTATAGTGTTCTGTTGATGAGTAGATTTGTAATTGGTGAAAGGAATATAGTTGTTGGTGTATTGTTATGATAGCCACATCAGCAAGCAAACAGAAGGTAATTGGTTACGTTAGAGTAGCTTTAGAGGAGAATTTTGGTTGATTTTATTGATGTCATATGATGTTGTTGAAATCAACTTCACTATATATGAAATGAGCTTTTTGTAAAGTGTGTTTTGTTTGATATTCTTATTTGGATGCGAAAGTTGTTTCAGGAACGGTGTGTTTTCTTTATTGATTAAATGAATCATTTGTAAGTGCTCACTTGAAGAATATATTACAGTTTATACGCCTTATGTGCATTGTGCGCATTTGGGACCGTTGTATTCTGATACGTTGATGTTTCTTTTGGTAGGAAGTACCAAAGTAGTGAGGAAATGAAGCACAGGTACTCGATTTTCGCTGAAAGTTTGGAGACGATTAGATCGCACAACAAGCGGCTATCCTATACTCTTGGAGTCAACGGTGAGTTTTTTCAACTATGTAATTCTTTCTGCAAGTAGTAAGTTTGTTGCTTTAGTTAGAATTCATGTCCTGCACGGACAAGATAGTCTTGAACCCTAATTTTTCTTAACAAAAATATCTTATGGGTAAAACCGTAACGAAATCACAAACTGATGTTGCCGCCGCAACGCGCGGCACGGGTAACAACCTAGTGTTATCCTATTAAGTTTAGGCTCATATAAACAAATAAACTCAATATATTCTCGTTTAACTCAACTAAACCAAATAGTACTTTGAAATTTTACTCCATTTTGACTTAAAAAAAAACCACAAAAACACAAAGGCTCTTATATTTTAGCGGCTCATTTGTTTTTACTTGCCCAACCCCTCCTCCCCCGACCCAAACTCTTAGGCTGGACGGTATGGACCGTCTCCAGCTCCCGTCCTCTCTCGGCGACGCCCGGCACCCCATCCCGCCCTCCCCCGTCTTCATGCCGTCCTGTCCTCTCCGTCAATATTTCGACGTCCAGGACGATCCAAACAGGTGGGCCCCCTTTCTTTCTCTTTGTTTGTTTGTTTGTTTGTTTGTGAATGGGGGTTGTACATTAGGCTTTAATACTTGTACATAGTTTTGTGGGGTAGGATCATCCTCCCGTACCCTCTAGTGACCATCCTTGGGAGGACTGTGACGTGACGTCTACATGGCGGATGGTCCTCCAAGGATGGAATGTTACCACACCCAATAGCCTTAAAGACGGCCCTACGGTTTATGTGATAATTTCCTGAACCTAGTAGCAACTTTTTGTGACGATTTTATGAACCTAGCAGCGACATATTTTATGAACCTAGTAGCGACGGATTTTAGGCCTTACATAAATTTTGCTATTTAGATTATGGAGTAACTTACCTTCTCAGTCTCTAATTTATGCAATGGATCCTTGATGCTAGGATCAGGTTCAATGAATTCCTCAATCCATCTAGCAAAACCCTCTACAAATTCCTGTATGTCGATGGTGCCATCGGTACTGAAGTCTGCGATTAGCTTATCCATGATCGTATTTTGATCCAATGATATTCCAAAACGAAATTCCTTAATGAACCTTTTTAACTCGTCTCGTTGTAATTTACCGTCACCATCCTCATCGTACTTAGAAAATAGCCTATATATACATACACACAATCATTACATGATCAAACTTTTAGCAAAAGCGAATGAAGAATCAAAAGAATGTTACCTTTCTATCTTTTGTTTGTCGGCTTTTCTGTCTGGTGTCACTAGTCCATGTTCTTCACGGTCTAGTTGTTTTAACATTTTTGGCATGAGTTTGTCCATTTGTGCTAGTTCACCTTTCTTGTTTGTTATCAACTTTTTCTTGGTCTGTAATCGTAACAGGGTTAGTTTGGATCGAGCTGAAGATGACAAAGCTACCATTGATTCAGCTTTACTTGCGTTAGCTAAGGTTATTATTTTTATAGTTATTATTATTTAATTTAGGTACCTACTCATCCTACACCACCCCAAACTTAAATAGCCACCGGCTATATATCACGCAAGCCCTTACCTTCAAACGACCATCTAAAAGTAGAGGGCTATAACATAAGCCCTAACTTCCAAACGACCGTTTGTGTAATCTCAGCCAGCCGGTGTGGGATTAGAATGTCAGTGTGTATACAGGCCCCTTTAGTTTATAATATTAATATGTGAATATTAAGATAGTTATTGACATTTTATCATCTTGCAATCCTATCCTCACTGGTGTGGATTATGGTTAGTTAATACATATGAAAAAATCGGACTCGCCTTTTCCCAGAGATTCCCAGAAGTTGAATTTGAACTATTTGGGACATTCTCCATCCACTTTTTACATCCTTTTTTGAACTCTTCCCAGCTGATATTCTCACTATTATCATCATCAAAGTGGCTCATAATCGTTGCTTTGGCATACTCCATGGGTATGCCATCTTTTTGCAGTTCGAATACATTTCCAATCAAATCTTCAAGTTCTTTCTGTGATATGAAGTTATCATTATTTTCGTCAACGCTTTCAAAAATTCTGCACAAGTATATACATCAAGTTGATTAATATCGTTTGCTGATCATTTAAGTGTAGGATATATACATAAATATAATATTACACCTTTTAAGTTCTTTGAAGTTAGGGTTTCCATCCTCCTTTATTATATCTTCATTTACAAGCCTTTTGATATGAAAGAGGAACCTTTCTTCCAGTTCCTCTTGCTTTAAGTATGCCAAACTCCTGTTCGCAATCCATGGATCCCAGATCTACATGCAAAAAGTACTTTCAGAAAACTAGAGATATATTAAACATAAATTTAAGATTATATTTTACTTTGAGCTTTGATATAATGAACAAAAGGGTCAAGATATAGCAACAACGCTCTCCCACCTGCATATGCTTAGATGCACACCCTTCCTAGCCGTCATATCAACTTATCAGTCATATGACATACACCTATACGACTGTATAACATCAAATCACTAGGTGTATATTGTTTTAAACGACCATACACCTATGCACAAACGTATTCCAGCAAATCGCACACCCTATACGACTGTATAACATCAAATCACTAGGTGTTGATTAGTAACTAAAGTAGGGGATGCGCGTAATTAAAACATTCGGCCTATCGTACTTCCAATATTGTCTAGTTTGCCCCTACAAAGCTCATGTATTTGTTTATCATGGCCGGCCCTGGAGGTGGGCGGGGAGGACCACCGGCCAGGGCCAGATATTTCTAGAGGCACGTTTTTTATGAAACAAACCTCGATATGTATATGTAAAATATTTTTTTAATAGGGTACACCCATACAAACACCAACATAGGTCTCCTTACAAAACTATTATTATGGTTTAGATTAGTTATTAACCCCTTTGGCATTAGTATAGTGAGCCAAATACCCAATTTCGTTAAGGACTAAGGGCACATTTTTTCAATCTCGAACAGGGTACACGAATTCTCAGGGCTGGCCCTGTTGTTTATGTTTACCGGATAGATACTTCCCATGAGGTCACCCATCATAGTACCACTGTTATCCAACCCAAGGACGCTTTATAGTGGAGTCCTCTCATCCACAACCACTATGATCAAAATATCATGATGGTATTTGAGGTTAGGCATCCATCATGACCTAGTGCCTTTCATTCTCATGAACAAAACCGAACGTTGTGAGATTTGACTATGGTGTCACAGTAACACTGAAGGAAAAAAAGGGAATGTGGTTGTTCTAAGGATTTTTTTTTACTTTTTGCCACCTCATTTGACCTATTTTAAAAAAGGGACAACAACTAAAATAGCCTTTAACTGGTCAACTTTTCCAAAATAGACATTTGAAACCCCACCCGAAACCAAGGCTACTGAAGCCTCTTTGAAAACCCTCTCAGCAATGACCAACCAGTTTACGCCATGTGTCATAAAATGGTTGTAGAGGCTTAGAGCCGTTTCATACACTTGAGACCCCTCCACGAGCCTCTTCAGCCTTAATTTTTTTTTTCGACATTTGTATATTTCTAGTATTTTTAACAATTAAAAAGCCACCAAAAGTATATGCAAAAACCCTGGGTTGTTCTAACGTACCTGATAAGCAAAGTATGAAAAGAGTGAGGCGCCTGAGACTACGAGTGCGAATAAAATCATGATAGGACTGTTAACTAAAGCTACTAGTTCCACAGTAGCGAATGGAATCATTGATAGAAGCATGATTATAGCCACTTTTGTGGTCTCCTTCTGGATATCAACACCCGCATCTACAAACAAAACGAATGAATGTCAAAAAAGTTGATGTTGGTAAAGTTAAATTATCATTTGTAGCATTTTATAAAACAAGGATGATGGATAATCTTACCATTGAGAAATGAAAGTTTGTGTTTAATTAGAGACAAACAACTTTTTGTTAATGAAAGATCCTGATCTTGTTGATGTTCAGAATGTTCTGTTCTGGTAATGATCCTTTTCCACGAAGCAAATCTCTTCTTAATATAATTTGAAATCCCCATATAAGTGTGAGACCGATGAGGGTTGACCCTGCATACATGCTCGCTCCGAAAGCCACTTGGTTTTGGGCTGCTGATTCTGTTGAAACAACACCAGCTGCAAACAAACATTTTCATATATATCAATACTAGGTTATCACCCGCGAACTTCGCGAGTCGGAAAATTTAATATACATTATCACAAAGTGTTAAAATAATATAAATACAAACAAAGTGACATATTTATTACATAAATTACTTATTGATAAAGTGAAAATACAGTTAAAAACTTAAAATGCACAGAAGTATAAAACATTATACTTTTTTTACTTTTATTAAGGATTAAGATGTCCCCCGACAAACAACCTTTACTGTTTCTCTAGGCCATCTAGAACTTCTGGCTACGACCATCACTATAGATCTGCAAAATAAAAGACAAACATTAAATAACATCACAAAGTAACTAACCTCCAAATGAAATATATGTTCGTATCGTAATCCAATCTAAAACTTAAACCTAAACAATACAAAACTTTAAAGATACTAACAACATTTAGTTAGTTGACTATACAACTCCCTACACCACATAAGTCAAAGTTATTTGACAATATTAGTCAAATATTTGAAAAAAAAATAGTATTTATATAAAGTTTACAAAATACAAACACTTGGCGTGCAGGTAATCCTCTTGACTTGCAGACTTGACAATGCTCTTTTACTGCCAACCATGTCTCAAGTCTTTAGCTTGCACACCCACCTAAATTGATTCACTCCAACATCTCATTTAATCCATTAACCATGTTCACATACTAATTTTATTACTAAAAAATATATCTATTTTATGTTTAGTAGGTATATTTATTGGCAAGACATGTTTATATATACATAATTGCAAAACTTCTAACAAATGTTCACAAATCCACTTTAAATTCATTGAAACAGAAACTTTTACATCCAAGATGGTAACCGGAAACATTTTCATGCCTGTGATTGTCACGGGATCGCGAGGTGATTGTCACATTTATCGCGATCACGATCTTGAAGAATAAGCTTTTGATATTTTAGAGAAATAATCTAAATGTACATTGATCTAGCAACAAAACAATAGCAAACTAATTCAACGACACTTAGCAGAGTTGTATCGACATCATATTATATATTCATAAATGTGTGTATAATTAACTCAATGTATAAATAATAAACAATACAAATTTACCTGCATCAATAATTCGACGTGGTTTTCATTATCAAATATCAACAATGGAAAATGTCACATTTCCAAGCACACTACTACTGCTAGCATTGCAAAGCATTATCCTGATTGTCTTGCTAACATGAACAACATCCAGTGCTTCCTAAAAGTAATAAAAACTTTATAATGAATATCAATCTAAGATACATAAAGATAAGCAAAGAACAATCCATACATAAAGAAAAAAACAATAGAGATGAATAACAATCCCCAACGAAACCATACACCAAACATTCTCCCCCTAATGACTTGAAATTGCAGCAACAGTATTAGAGGTTGTCTAAATGGCTATGGCTCTTTGCTTCTTCAATGCTCACTTGTAACAACCACATAGTTGGATAAAAAAGTATCTCATTTTTAAAACAACAATTCAAAAATATCCTCTAAATGCCTTGAAATTGTAACTACATCCCATGAGAAATGATGACTATCCAAGGCCCCTTTGCGAGGAGAATACAAACACAAATCTAACCCAAACACTTTCTCCACTAATGACTGAACAAAAGCAAGATTGTCCTTTATCTTTTGAAAATTTTAATTCAAAAAATAATAGGAGATGTTGAAACCATGAAAGAAAAATGTAATAATAGGAGCTCTACCTGATGAACATTAACTTTCGTCATGTAAAAATTACAAAAGATTAGTAATGTACAAAAGATGAAACCTTTTTACAGTTTTACAATTTACATCAACACTCTCATCTTAAATTAAAGCAGTTCTCATCTTAAACTAAAGCAGCAGATCCATATTACAAATATCCACTACGCAAAATTCATCAAACCTCGACCATATAAAGGTCAAACCTTTAAAAAACTACATATAAAGGTTTGAAAAAAACACAAAACTAACCCATGATCTAATCGAACACAAAATATATTAGGGATATTTGTTGATATGTCTTTGAAGTTGACCATTCATAATCTTGATGGAGTTGATACCGTTATTTCTTTCCGAGCTGAGAAGCATGGTCGTGGGTTCAGATATGTTGCAAATGAATGGCGAAAGAAGTTCATCAATCTGAATGGTTTAAAGGCACCTCAAAAATGCACCTTTATTTACTGTCTGGATATCGACAAGTTGATTTTGAAAAAAGTCTCCAAGTAGTTTGTGGTGTGATTTTAGGTCCAAACTCTTTTAGTATTTCGCATTAAGCTAATCGTTTGTGTTTCTAAACAATATTATGGGTCTGTTTGGTATGAGGTAATGGAATAGACAAAGGAATGGAACGGACGAGGTAATGGAATGGACGAGGGAATGCAATGGATCATTACCATTCCATGTCTTGTTTGGTTACTATGTGTGAATGAAATAAATTATTATTGTGTATTGTTTGGTAGCAAGAAAAAACGAAGGAATAAAATTAGCGGTGAGTAGTGGTGGTGGTGGTGGTGGTCGGTGGTAGTGATTGTGGGTGGTTATAGGTGGCGGTGGTAGGTGGCGGTGGTGGGTGGCGGCGACGGCGATGGGTGGTGGTGGCGGCGAGTGGTGATGCGGCTGTGACGACGAGTGGCGGCGACGGAGGATGTTGGTGGTGGGTGGCAGCGGAGGTGGCGGTGGGTGGCGGCGGTGGTGGTTGGTGGTGGTGGCATCACCGATGGTGGTGGGTGGTGACGGCGAGTGGCGTTGGCGGTTGGTCGCGGCGGTGGGTGGTAACGGTGGCGGGTGGGTGGGTGGCGGCGGTGGCTGTCGGGGTGGCAGGTTGCGGGTGGCGGCGATGGCGGCGGTGATGGGTGGTGGTGGTGGTGGGTTGTTGCGAAGGTAGTGGGTTGTGGTGGTGTTGATGAATGGTGTAAGAGGGGATGGAATGAAAAAAAAACATGGGGGTGGATGAAATGATTTTGAGGGAATGGAATGCCTTTTGGAATGGGTGATTCCATTCCATTGAACAACCAAACACCCTTTTCTTCATTCCCTCGTAATCATCCATTCCATTCCGTCTCTCATTCCTGCATACCAAACACTACCTATATGTGTTTTTTTTTGTTTATGGTGTATCTAAACAGTATTAACCTTATCTTTTGTAAACATATTTAGTAGATTTTGGTTGATATGTTGGACATATAAAGGTTGATAATTGGTATGCATTTCAATCATGTCGCTTTTTTCCTTTGGGTTTAATATCCATTATGTTGCCTTTGAATTATAATGATTTGTATTGTATATTTAAGTTTTACGTTATTTATAAATACTTCAATATTGTAATATTTTTTTAAATTTCAAATTTCAAAATACACACGAATTTTCTTTATAATGGTGAGTATATTTAATTTAATTAAATTTATGATTCAACATAAAAACATTAAATCATTTATATTACACAATAGTTTCCAAGTTTTGTCTTTTCTTCTAATTTAGTGTTCATCTTAATTCTAATTTGAAATTTAAAATAATAGTTTGTTTTTTTAGTTAATTAGTAATCAATACTTTCCATATTATATCTTATTTGAATTTCAAATTTCGGATTTATACTTTATTTTATTACCTTATAACCATTCTTCAATCATGTCCTTTTTGTGTTAAATAACTATTCTTAAATTATGTGCTTTTTTTATTTATGTTAATTATAATGACTTGGATTGAATATTATAAATTTACGTTATATAAAAAATAATTCAATTTTAATTTGAATTATAATCATTTTCTTATCGATTGTTTCAATAACTCTATAACTTTTTTCTTTTAAATTTCAAAATACTCCAAAAGTTCAAAATAAACACAAATTTTATTACCACATAGAGAATATTTGATTTAATTAGTTTTGGATCAATAAAAACCGTAAATAATTGATAATTATAGTAAATGTATAGCTGATTGGTAGGTAATTAGTAGACAATAATTTCCATAACATAAAGTCTTTTCTAATTTATTTTTTGTTTCAATTTGAATTTGAAATTCAAAATTTCATTTATACAACCAGGATTTACATATAAGGCAGTTACTGGTCTAATATTTAACAGAGAAAAAAACACTAATTACTATAGATTAAAACAATAAACATAATAACAATTATGAGCTCCTGGTCGAACGAAACAAATGATAAAGCGACACACCTTTTTTTGAAGGAAAGCAAGATTAAAATTGACATCATGACTCATAGTCCAAAAACAAAATATTTCCTACAAGAGTCCGCCAAAATAAAGGTTGTTGAATCTGTAAAGAAAACATCAAAGTTATATTTGATTAACAATCAAGAAACAAAGACCAATCTAAATCGCTAAACAAAGAAGAAAAGGAGAAACAGATCAATGTAATAAATCTGAACAAAAAAAAAACATAATCTAAACTTATTTGTAAAAAAAACATAATCTGAACACAAATAAATCCTAATCCTAAAGAAGGAAGAAGCATATGGAGAGACAACATGCCTAATTAAAGGAAAATTTAAATGAATCATGAATACATCATGAATCTAAACACAAATAAACCCTAATCCTAAATATGATTAGTACATCATGAATCTTCTCAAATTGATGGACGATTAAAATGAATCAACCAAGTTTGTATGGACTGTATTGCAATTAACATCAAAGGAAATTTAAAAGCGAAAAATATGACCATAGTTTGAAAGAACGAACCTTGTAATCATGGATTGAAGAAGATGTAGCGATGAGGATGAATTCGAAAAAGATGCGGCTGATGTTAGGGTTTATTGTGAATACGCTCTGGCTTGTGACCTAATATTTTTATAGGATCCAGGCAAATGTCAGTGCAGGCTTAAAAAAATCCAAGCAAACCCTAGATATGAGAAAACACACCGTAATTATTAATAAACAACAAACAAATCGATATCTTCAGATCTGGAAGCATGAAGCAAATCATATTTACATGAAGTCCATGAAAGCATCGGAACACCGTAATCCTTACTTGAGGCTTTGTCCTCCTTTCCTGTACTCTCATCTAAATAAACAACATACCTGCAATTTTTATGTTTGGATCTAAAAGAAAATAATCGTAGATGAAGTTAATAACAAAATAATTAGTATCGAATAAAAGAAAGATTCAGAAACATCTAAATAACATATAAAAACACAGTTGCAACCTTGGATCTCTATCGAATGCTTCAAAGAATCAAGAACACCATTAGGTTAAAGTGATAGAAGATGATTGTCGCTAGGTAAAATTTTGTGGAACTGATGGAGGATCTTGGCGGTGGCGATATGAGGGAGAGAGAGCTGCAACTATGTTTTTTTAGGGTTTGTGGATGAGTAGTGTGAAAGAAGAATGAGAAAAAAAGAAATATAAATGATCCATTAATCAGACCCATTTTCTTTCGGATCCCGTGTCCAAAATAGAGAATGGAACATTGAGATTGCTTCCCACCTAAATCTTTCACCATAACATGCCACATCAGCAAATTGTTCCACCATTACATGCCACATGGCCCAAATCCTTTTCATTTATTAATATATATAGATTTATTTATTACTAATAGAGTAAATTGCAATTTTACCCCCTGGGGTTTAGGCCAATTGACACTCTGACCCCCTCTAACGAAATAATTGTAATTTTCCCCCCCAACGTTGTTGTTATGTCGCACATTTACCCCCAGGCGTCAGTCAACGGTAGTTTGACTGTTATAGGTAAGGGTATTTTGGTAACCTTACCCCATATTTATTATTATTATTATTATATATAGAAACTACCTACACATCTCTCTCATGTCTCTCTCTCTCATCCACCAAAATAATCACCACCGGGCACCACCACTGCCACCGCCATTCACCACCACAACCACCGCAACTGCCGCCGCAGTATGGATCCCTTCACCCCTCTTGAATATGGTATGTTTCAACTTACTCCTACCAGAACAAGGTACTGATTTCTATCTTGTTTCAAGATCTTCTTCCCTTTGGTTTAAATTCAGTTGCTTTAAGTTGGGTCTCTTTGTTTTTGCTGAAAGTTTGTTAAAAGATTGATTTTTTGGTCTGATTTCAGTTATTATGAGCTGGGTTTGTTCTATGTTGTTAAGATTCTTGAAAAAAAAAAAAGTGATATTTTGATTTGATTTCAGTTATGCTGAATTGGGTGTTCTTTGTTCTTGTTGAAATTCTAAAAAAAAATATCTTTTGGTCTGATTTAAGTTAATATGAGTTGGGTTTTTTCTCTGTTGTTAAGATTTCTGATAAAGTTGGATCTTTTGATTTGATTTCAGTTGTGTTGTTAAGATTTCTGATAAAGTTGGATCTTTTTATTTGATTTCAGTTGTGCTGAATAGGGTTTTCTTTGTTCTTGTTTAAGTTATTAAAAGATTGATAATTTGGTCTGATTTCAGTTATTATGAGTTGGGTTTGTTCTGTGTTGTCAAGATTCTTGATAACTTCTATCTTTTCATTTGATTTTAGTTATAATGAATAGGGTTTTCTTTGTTCTTGTTGAAATTCTTAATGGATTGATCTTTTGCTCTGATTTCAGTTATTATGAGTTGGGTTTGTTCTGGGTTGTCAAGATTCTTGATAAAGTTGATTTTTTAATTTGATTTTGGTTATGCTGAAATAGGGTATTCTTTGTTCTTGTTTAAGATCCTAAAAAGCATGTTCTCATATTATTGGAATTGATTATAATCTGAGTGTTTAATTGGTGAGTACAACAATTGTACTCAGATGTTGTGCACATGATGGTGGTTTATTTTGCATGTATAACCAGGTGGGTGGTGGAGGCTGATGGTGGTGGAGGTGGGTGGTGGCGGCTGATGGTGGTGGGGGTAAGGTTTGCAAGAACTGTTTAACACCGGGGGTAATATTGCTGAGTACAACAAACCATTGGGGTTAATAAGAAAGGTCAATTTAGTCATTTTACACCAGGGGGTAATATTACAGAGTATAACAAACCATAGGGGGTAATATGAAAGGGCAATATAGTCATTTCACATTCCAGTTAACAGATCTGTTAACTTATTTGACGCCAGGGGGTAATATTGAGACATAACAACAACGTTGGGGGGAAAATTGCAATTATTTCGTTAGAGGGGGTCAGAGTGCCAATTGGCCTAAACCCAGGGGGTAAAATTACAGTTTACTCTTACTAATAATAAGATAATACTAGTTATGATAAAACACCTGATAATTACAATACTTATAGACCTATATTGTCTAATCTAACTTAATAATTTGTTTGCGAATAACCACACATAGGTATATTTTAATTTAGCAATATTATTATTTTATCAATAATATATTAGATTAACATCCAATTTTTATTATTAATATATAACACATGTGGTGTCTGAAACAAAAAATATATATACTTTATTGCAAATATAACTCTGTATTCAATAAATTTTATACCGCTATGTCGATAAAACTATAAAAATGAATATGGTATATAGTTTTTAAAATTTAAACTATATTTTATATAATATACATTATATTTAAATTTATTTTTTGTAATTTAATATCAACAATAATTAAGTTAAATTTCATTATTATAGAAGATATTTACATAGCTCCTTAAGTTCACATTTGACCGGTGGTATATATTAACGGTGTAGGTTTTATTTAGATATAAAAAACCAATAAATTAAATAAGTAAGAAGACATAAATGCCCCTCATTTAACTAACTTTTTGATGAAGTTAATGGACTGGATGAGAATGGCAAAAAAAAAAAATACAAACCTCAACGACATATGAGAAAAATTGTTGTTGCTACCGTTATTATCGTAATTATTTTATTATTATAATTATGAATTATTATTATTATTATCTAAGTCACTATGTTATAGTCTCGTGTATTACATGAGTTTAAGTAAGATATTGTCTTTATTCAACTTGTGTAATACACAGGTCTATAACCTATTATTTAAATTATTATACAATTAATGAATGACACATAGCATTCTCTTATTTAACCTAAACAAAATATTTATCTTTTTTTCTAACATTTTTAACAATTAATTAATACATGAATATCACATATCTTTATCAATAATAATAAAATTAATCAATAAATGATTCCAAATAATTAATTAATTAAAAGTTTAATTAGTTATAAATCATTACACGAGTTTGTGTCATGATCGCAAGAGTCGTTAGGCACTCCCTACTCGGATTTGAGAGTACTCGGTCTAGGCGGAGATTACTCGGGGGGTAATCAGCCTAGACGAATAGTACTCGGGTTTCGGCAACCTAGATTATAGCGACTGCTCGGGTAGTACTCGGAGCCTATGCGGGACTCATACAACCATGGTTTATGTAGTTCCCAAAAGTTAATTTACATATTTATAACATTTACACACAAATATTAGCGTATTAATATAACACGATGAGTAATGGATATATTTATTGGAATATGTTATTAATCCCAATAAAATGCGATGCAATGGGTTCGTCATATATTCCAACTAAAAAATTAACTTTTTAATAATTAATTAAAGAAATTTACCGTTTTTTTATTAATTAACTAATTAACGGTTTCAAATGTCAAACTCATGTAATACACGGGTTTGTAATAATTAATTAAAAAATTATAATTTATATTTTGGTTTTGTTGATATTCAACGTAATATACGGGTTTTCAAAGAATATTATGTATCACTCATTTATATATTTGTAACAAAATACTCATATAATTATTCATCTATCAATCTCATAATAATTATAAGCTATAAATTAAAGATATTATATTTCTTAAAACTATTTGTTTACGATAATATGTCTTTATTCAATGTAATACAAAGTAAGGCATGCATGTGAACTCCAAATTTTTTTTTCTAATATTTAATTTACATGTAAGTTGATAATAACAACTTGAAAAATTGAACTTTAAAAAAATTATTAATGTTTCTTAGTCGATGTTTTGATATAAATTTTATTACAAATGATTTCTTTCAACAGAAATATATTTTGTCACGTAAGTACACAATCACTAGTACAAAATCAATTGATTTTGGGCGGTGTAAACAACATTTTGGGGGGGTTTAGAAACGCCCAGAAAGGTATCGCTGGAAAAAAGTAAAATGTATTTTGGGCTCTCCCTGAAACCGCACAAAGTCAATGTAATGCATTCTAGGCGCTCCCCGAAACCGCCCAAAATCAATATAAACCGCTCAAAATAAGTATCGCCCAAACTAAGCTAACACCGCCTAGACTGACCAAAATAATTTTATTATACAGCTAAATAATATTAATAGTCCAGCATTACCTCAAGCACAATTCAAAATAATTAATCTGAAAAAAATAAATCAAAAATGAAGAATCCCAAATATAACTTAAAAAATATATAATGCAGCCAAACACCAACATGAGTCTCATACTCAGTTTACAGAAAATGCAGCCAAACACCAACATGAGTCTCATAATCAGTTTACAAAAAAATGCAGCCAAACACCAACACATAAACATGTTTGATGAGTCTCATACTTAGTTTACAAAAATTGTTCAAACTACAATACTAAGGTAGTCTCTAGTTCTTGCTTTTATCATTAAACACAGCCGCAAAAAACCGACACATGATGTTTTCAACCAGCTTGTCGATTTCCACTCCAGTTATATTTGTTGTGTCGTTTCACATCTAAAAAGACAAATAAAAAATAAGTGAGATACATACAAATATATATATATATATATATATATAGAATAACAAAGTCAATATATATTAAACCTAAATCTGCTAACATCCAAACCCGCGTAACCGAAAGAATATAAAAGGATTTAAATTCACATTGTAATATCGATTCACATTGTAAACGCAAATCTCACACTATTATTTATCCTTTAAGCTAACATAAATCTATTAAACGTGTAACTTAAATTCCGTCATTTAGTGACTGGAAGATCACGGTTTTGAATCACAAGGGCAGGTCTATTTTGCATAACAAAAACAAAATACCACATACAAAGAATCCCCCTTTAAATACCATTTCTTTTCCTTTTTCGGGCTTTTGCGTCTGAATTAGAATGCCCAGAAAAATATTTTCCATTTAAAAAGTGCTCATACATAAGAACAGCCAAACAACTATACCATAACCAGTTAAGCACAATGAAATCTGATGATGTTGTTTCTTCTCTAAGTCAAATAATACAATTGTAAACCTAATTAACACGAACAACACGCTTAAGTCAAAGAATGTAAAAAAAATAGAAAACTTACATTGTTTGGAAAACCGAACTGCCTTGAAATAACAAACTCGAACATGTTTCTAACTACTAAGAATCCACACTCCCATGATCCTTCTTGATGCTTACACTACATTAAATTAAAAGAAAAATCAATTAATAAAATAACACTTAATTTTATAAAATGAATTATGAATAACATACTTTAACCATCTTCCAAGTAAAATGGCCTCCAAATGAAGTTTCTATTGCATTTGTTAGAGAATAGTGACTTTTATTCTTCTTACCCCTCAAATAAGTCGAATCCAAAATCCAACCTTTACATTCCGAAGGGGAAACGATAAACAACACCCAATGACGACTTCAAAGAAGAAAGATATGGTCATTGTAAAAAATCAGTAATAAAATAGGAAAATTAATTATTATACATTAAAATAAAATTATATATTACCTATATAAGAATGGAGCAAGAAAATATTTCCTTCCCTCATGAAGTTTGTAAACCTCGACCAAGTATTCTTTAACACTAGGCAAATTTTCCTCACACTCTTTCCCGGTAATTCGTTGAGTATTGAAGTAGGAGACTTGAGTAGCATTTTTTAGACGATGGCCGAACTAAAACCTAATATCAATAAAGTAAATATTATTAAGTTGCGAGATAAAAATATTATTAAGTTGCAAGATAAAAATAATAATAATAGTAACTTACATTTGACACCAATGTATAAAGCTGGCATCAAGCAACCCGTTCGCTAGAAATTGCAACATACCCTCATATTCAACGTACTCAACTCGAGGACTGAACTCGGTTTCTGGGTACATCCCATGAGGCCAATTAATCTCAATGCTCATATCGCCGTCATAGTGTTTTGTTAATCGTGTAGCCAATGAAATCATACTTTGAGGGCGCAAATTCTCGATATTCCACAAGGCAGTTTTTATGTCGTGTTTAAGCTTTGACAATGTAGGTGCTTGAGGTTGTTCAACAAGAACCTCATGCTGGGAAAACTACATTATTTGAAAAACAAATTTTCAGAAAAAAACCAATACATATATACGTATGATATATCAGTTTTTGAATACCATCTCATCCAGTTCCTCTTCTGATCCGTCAACATCATGTTGAGTGGAAACATCATGTGCACCAAATAGAAACTACATTAGTTAAAAAAAACTAATTATTACTACATTGATTCTTTTATATATATATATATACACACACACATAGATACATATTGAGAGAAAGAGAGAGTTATAAAACAGATTATTAGTACATGATTACCTCATCACCAAAACTTTCAATCATAGTCGCATCAATTTGATAACATTCATGACTTTGGTCTTGTTCAATAGGAACCTCCAACTATAAGAGCCATTAAAATTGTTATATTATAAACCAAAATTATTATAAATTATCTACTACCCGGACCCGAGAAACCCGACCCAACACCAAACAAGGATCCTAACCTCAGGCCGATAACATGTGTTGTCCTGAGCTGGTTGCGTCAATGCTGGATTCTGAGAAGTCGCTTCAGTGCTTGAAAGCTACAATTTAACAAACATATTAGAAAAGTCTTACTAAGAGTAGAAACAAACTATTATATAATTTGTATACAACAAAATACCTTAACCAAAGAAAGTGGCCACTGAATAAACCAACCAATAGCATCACCTATATATTTAAGTGCATCATAGCGTGAAAGTTCAGGAAGAGACGTTTTCTTGTACAACTGATAGATTTCAACTACTTGGATTTTCACGTAGCCCTCGGCCATAAGTCCCGTATGTATAGTCCTACTCGGACTAGGATGAAGATACGCCGTCCCGACTATTTGTTCTCTTTTAGAAGGGGATGGGTGTAACAATTCACATAATGTTGGCTCCTGCAAAACGACATTACATTTTTAAAAGAAATATTATATATAAACCATCTTGTATATTACAACATCATACATGTGACAACCCGAGTTTCCAAGGTCTTTCCTCGTCACATTACTTGTTTGCAGACGTATTTTGTTTATAACTTGCTTGCATCGTAACTTGGATATGCGTGATAGATGTCTACGAGTTAATAGATATATAGTGGTGTGAATATCACTATATATGACTAGGCCCACTACCATGTTTGTGGTTTGATTTATTAAACATGGCCCAATAACTTAAAAGCCCTATTGGCTATCGAAACAAAATGTGGTTCAAGTGGGCTCGGCCTACTTGATTCCGATTATGACTAGGAGCTTGTTCCATGTATTTGTTATATATCAATGTTAGTTGAAACAAACCCTACCCCACCCCTTCTATTTGTCGTGCGACGGAAGACAAGACCCCCCCTCTCTTTCGATCTTGCAAACAACAGAAGACCTCCTCCCCTATTCGCAATCTTTAGAGCTCATCCCTATGCTTGATTTCAATTACTTCATTCGGTTAGTTTTATTCATGCAAATATATTTATATATAGTCGGTTATGTTTTGAGTAACTATATTGATTTAATATTTGTTTTGTTTTGAGATGGCCACATGATAAGAAATCTGGTGTAATTAAAAGCTGTTAGAATATATATTGCATGTGATAGTATGTGAATTGTCGGCCACTAAGGTTTGCATAGATTGTGTATAACCTGCTTAGTATTCTCGTGAACCGATTACGTTTAATGACTGCAGTTCGTGATATGTCTATATTATTTTGTTAATAATTAGAGTTGACTAAGTAATGGGATTCTTTTGTGATGATGACAAACTGTAGGAAAGATGTTAGGCACATGATCCTCGATTTATGTGACAAGTGTGATAGTTGTACTGCATAATTGATAGCATGATTATTGTGTGAATAATGTTCAAATATGTACCGAATTGCATGAGGAAGATTACAGTGATATGCATTGATTGGTGACATGATTGATGCTGTTGTTAAATGATATTTTGTAATTGATCAAAATAATTAAATATGTATGGTGGAAGTGATTCGATAAAGGGGTAACAAGAATTGGGATTGGGCCGCACATTATGGTTGAGCACACATCATTGAATTTACTTGGACCGCTGCACATTAGGAACAAATAAAGTAATATGTGGGTTAGGATTCTTGCACACTTTCTTATGATGCCGGTTGTGATGTTGGGCCGCATGCAAGTATTAAACACATACATATGTCTTATTATGTAATAGGTATATAGTTATATACAGTTTGTTAAACTTGAATGCATGATGATATGTGTATATTATTTGCATAATATGTGGTACAATTTACTTTATGTGATTGGGAAACTGACTGATTTTGGTAACCACAATAGGACTTGATTGACCAACTATTTAACGGACATTTAATCTAACCGAGCAAACCAAGGTGAGTTCACACTTTCCACAAGGCATGGGATTCCCAAGGGTTGGGAATGGGTAAAGGATTTAAACTAAAACTGCGTGATCTCCTGGTTTGGGACACGTACACACCCTCTTTATTGAAGGGTGACAACACGTGATATGAATATAATCGGAACCTGCGTAATCTCCTGGTTTGGGGATTACGTGCACACCCTCTTTATTGAAGGGTGACAACACAGATACTAGACCAAAACTCTCTATCATGAAGTCCCTCCTTTTTATATCGACTTAATCGCCGGGCCAATGGCGAGCGGATCATTAGTTAGATAGCGCTATTTAGGTTTGACAAGCCTCACACCGTGCCGCAGAGGACGGGCGTGAACTAATGGATCTGGGCACTAGTCAATGATGATAGACATTGACGTCAGGGCACCAACTTACTTTAGTCAGTGGTCGATATGGTAAACGGGTCTAGTGGTTAACATGGGGAAGCCCCCACCAACTATGGATAGGTTTGGGAAACAGGGTAAACGGATTAACTTACTACTTACAAACGAACTCATGGTTTTTGAAACAACCTAACAAGGAACACCAACTGTGAACTCGCTCAACTTTGTTGTTGACTCGTTGTTACATGCCTTGTAGGTCGTTAGGTACTTATGGAGCTTGCACGAGGAGGCGTGGTCGTTGTGGGACATGGATAGTCTTATGCCATGATAAACATTTGATATATTTGAACTTATACTTGGGTTTTTAAACATTATGCTTCCGCTTACAACTTAAACTATGTTTTGTTTGGACACCAATTATATTGTGTTGGGTTTTATTTTTATTTACGTACTATGTTCAATATGATTGGTGGCTTGATCCTGGTCAGTCACGCCTCCATGCGGTGATACTCCGTGTGTGGATTTTGGGGGTGTGACAGATTGGTGTCAGAGCCATTGGTTATAGTGAACTTGGTTTTAAAAAGGGGAAAAACTTTTTGATAAAGCCAGACTATAACCTGTACAGTGATCAACGATCCACAACGACGCTTCGCTCCACGTGCAAGACTCCACACTATAGGTGATATGATTTATGTTTATATTGCCTACTTGCTAGTTACATAGAACTTTGCTCGTGATATGCTTAGATAAACGTAACAACTATTATTTGAAAACACTTGTGTGCTTACTCTCTTCTGTCATCGCACTCTCGCGAACCTCTCTCACCCATGTTTCCTTTGATGTGACAGCACACATTTGTTTATGGCGAAACACACGAACACACACTCGTCACTATAGCAAGATGGCATGGATTTCTTGCTCACCTTATGATGCGTTGATAGTATGCCATAGTCCTTAGGTTTTTGTGATCTTATTACATTGACGACCTCCGTTTGACATCTGAGTTTGAGGAATCATTTGACATGAGTTAGGAGGAACTGAGATGAGCATGCAAATCGCAATATTATTGTGGGTGCACACATAATAATAATGTGGGGTGCATGCGAGTCCCAGTGAGCCTTGACAAGTGGAAAAGGGGTTCCGTTCCGTTATTTGACCGATGTGAAACATAACAAACCTATAGGGGTCATAGCAGTGATTGTCCCCTACTCGAATGTGAACTTTTCATTCATCTCTGGATTCTTTTCGAATCTCGATGCTATCGAGTATTACCTGAACACCCATCTAAACACCTAGCGAACCGTGTAGAATGTTAGGTGCTTATACGAACGTCCCTGAGTAGGATGTCGCAGCGTCGAATGATTGATCGATACCTTTCTTGCTCCTCTTCGTTTGCTGGAACTCATGTTTTGACATCTTAGATCCCGAAGTGTGATCACTTCTGCGATACCCTCGTAACAGACCGAGTATTACTCAAGCAACTTGCAACATCGATGGACAGGAGGATGAGCGTAGTACTTTACCGACCTCAGTACTTGACGACCCTAATTACCGGCAATGAGCACCAACGAATTGGCTTCAAACGAATCCTTAACCCTCGTCAGCAACTCATGGGAGTCAACTCTTATGAATCAATCGGGGCATAAGTGAGGACAGCAGATGGTAGTATGGAAGGTGTGACTGCCAGCACAGTGAGTAACGCGTTAGGACGTGGCTCAGAATGTGAAAAGATGGACCTTGATGGTGAAGAGTCGTAGAGCTTCGTTTCAAACAACAGCATTAGAGGCAACGGTCACGGCAACAACAAGGTATTTGTAATGGTAACCAACAGTATGGAAAGTGAAGGTGCTTACGGCATGGAGTGGCCAATGTTAAATTCAACGACAACAACCAAGGAAACGACGGTCGTACTGGAAATCCTCGCAACGAGTACAACAACACGGGAAATGATGCTCATAGAGGGACATTAGGGATTGGCGTGGGCGACGCCGGGATTATAACAACATGGTAGCCTACGTGTTCTTGGTGACTAATCACTTCGCCACTGTTCTGCTTAACCCTGATGCTTCTTGAAACCCAACCTGTTGTGGAATCGGCTGATGGCGAAAACAATGAAACCACTACTGAGGCTGAAGCTACTGCGGAATTTCGGGACGAAATTCCAAACCAACGGGGGAATGATGTGACACCCCAGGAAATCATGCAACCTAACTAGTTTCCTCAGTAACTACGTGCTAAATTTCAGGACGAAATTTCTTTCAAGTTAGGGATAATGTGACAACCCGAGTTTCCAAGGTCTTTCCTCGTCACATTACTTGTTTGCAGACGTATTTTGTTTATAACTTGCTTGCATCGTAACTTGTATATGCGTGATAGATGTCTACGAGTTAATAGATATATAGTGGTGTGAATATCACTATATATGACTAGGCCCACTACCATGTTTGTGGTTTGATTTATTAAACATGGCCCAATAACTTAAAAGCCCTATTGGCTATCGAAACAAAATGTGGTTCAAGTGGGCTCGGCCTACTTGATTCCGATTATGACTAGGAGCTTGTTCCATGTATTTGTTATATATCAATGTTAGTTGAAACAAACCCTACCCCACCCCTTCTATTTGTCGTGCGACGGAAGACAAGACCCCCCCCTCTCTTTCGATCTTGCAAACAACAGAAGACCTCCTCCCCTATTCGCAATCTTTAGAGCTCATCCCTGTGCTTGATTTCAATTACTTCATTCGGTTAGTTTTATTCATGCAAATATATTTATATATAGTCGGTTATGTTTTGAGTAACTATATTGATTTAATATTTGTTTTGTTTTGAGATGGCCACATGATAAGAAATCTGGTGTAATTAAAAGCTGTTAGAATATATATTGCATGTGATAGTATGTGAATTGTCGGCCACTAAGGTTTGCATAGATTGTGTATAACCTGCTTAGTATTCTCGTGAACCGATTACGTTTAATGACTGTAGTTCGTGATATGTCTATATTATTTTGTTAATAATTAGAGTTGACTAAGTAATGGGATTCTTTTGTGATGATGACAAACTGTGGGAAAGATGTTAGGCACATGATCCTCGATTTATGTGACAAGTGTGATAGTTGTACTGCATAATTGATAGCATGATTATTGTGTGAATAATGTTCAAATATGTACCGAATTGCATGAGGAAGATTACAGTGATATGCATTGATTGGTGACATGATTGATGCTGTTGTTAAATGATATTTTGTAATTGATCAAAATAATTAAATATGTATGGTGGAAGTGATTCGATAAAGGGGTAACAAGAATTGGGATTGGGCCGCACATTATGGTTGAGCACACATCATTGAATTTACTTGGACCGCTGCACATTAGGAACAAATAAAGTAATATGTGGGTTAGGATTCTTGCACACTTTCTTATGATGCCTGTTGGGCCGGTTGTGATGTTGGGCCGCATGCAAGTATTAAACACATACATATGTCTTATTATGTAATAGGTATATAGTTATATACAGTTTGTTAAACTTGAATGCATGATGATATGTGTATATTATTTGCATAATATGTGGTACAATTTACTTTATGTGATTGGGAAACTGACTGATTTTGGTAACCACAATAGGACTTGATTGACCAACTATTTAACGGACATTTAATCTAACCGAGCAAACCAAGGTGAGTTCACACTTTCCACAAGGCATGGGATTCCCAAGGGTTGGGAATGGGTAAAGGATTTAAACTGAAACTGTGTGATCTCCTGGTTTGGGACACGTACACACCCTCTTTATTGAAGGGTGACAACACGTGATATGAATATAATCGGAACCTGCGTAATCTCCTGGTTTGGCGATTACGTACACACCCTCTTTATTGAAGGGTGACAACACAGATACTAGACCAAAACTCTCTATCATGAAGTCCCTCCTTTTTATATCGACTTAATCGCCGGGCCAATGGCGAGCGGGTCATTAGTTAGATAGCGCTATTTAGGTTTGACAAGCCTCACACCGTGCCGCAGAGGACGGACGTGAACTAATGGATCTGGGCACTAGTCAATGATGATAGACATTGACGTCAGGGCACCAACTTACTTTAGTCAGTGGTCGATATGGTAAATGGGTCTAGTGGTTAACATGGGGAAGCCCCCACCAACTATGGATAGGTTTGGGAAACAGGGTAAACGGATTAACTTACTACTTACAAACGAACTCATGGTTTTTGAAACAACCTAACAAAGAACACCAACTGTGAACTCGCTCAACTTTGTTGTTGACTCGTTGTTACATGCCTTGTAGGTCGTTAGGTACTTATGGAGCTTGCACGAGGAGGCGTGGTCGTTGTGGGGCATGGATAGTCTTATGCCATGATAAACATTTGATATAAACATTTGATATATTTGAACTTATACTAGGGTTTTTAAACATTATGCTTCCGCTTACAACTTAAACTATGTTTTGTTTGGACACCAATTATATTGTGTTGGGTTTTATTTTTATTTACGTACTATGTTCAATATGATTGGTGGCTTGATCCTGGTCAGTCACGCCTCCATGCGGTGATACTCCGCGTGTGGATTTTGGGGGTGTGACAATACAAATATAATCACCTCAATTAATGGATATTGGATATGACATCCACCAGATATATCATTCTCGCCACAACTATTAGGGCTAGAGTCCAACCCACTGTAGCTTCTTGTTTGATTGGTAGGCATGTTATCTTGATGTTGTTGTCTACCGCCTTGAAACAAGCCTTCCCGAACCTGTGTACGTCCTGTAATCAATATAAACACCTAAGTATGATATAGGAATAATATTCCAATCAAGTGACTAAAACATATATTCAAACATGTTGAGAACAAATTATAGACATAAAAAAACAAGTTGTGTTTTTATATTTACTGCTATAGACATAAAGTTCAGATGCTATTAATCATAATATAATGTTAAAAATAATATCTAAATGTATATGACGTCCAATTAGCCAGATTATAAAGTCAAATATGAACATTTAGCTATTATATAATACAATCATTATATCACAAATAAAATTACCTATAATATTAGAAACCGTACGTGACCGGCCTCCGTGCTCAGGTCCTAGTAACCTGGTTAGTGGATCCTCCTTGTTAGAAAAATAACTACCATCATCAATCATTTTTCTTTCGAAAACAGCCTACAAAACATATATACAACTATTAGAACATTTGACATTAATATATATTATTAAACAAATAAACATTACTTACTAGTTTAATTGACTCTGCTCGCGAGCTTGCACATAGTGAATACAACTTAGTTTTCCGATTTCGTTTTGCTCTACTAACAATATACCTTTTGGAGCGATAGTCTTGAACATTTTTAAGGAAAGAATACACAGGTACAAGTTGCGACCATATTCTCTCAAGGCGAGGACTCAAAGCCGCAAACCCGGTGCGTCCTAAGCGAGTTGGGTTTTTGTTTGCCTTCGCACTTGCTCTTGCTTTTCGACTTTTTTTCTTCACATTAATAAACAAATTGTTATTATGTTATAGTTACATATATATAACACTAGTTATTAATCATAATATTATATGTAACTCACATATACCTCAAATTCCTTCCCACTCCTTTGGGTGACGAATTCTTTCCAATGCTCTGAATCGAGATTCTTATACGTCTCAAAAGGAGTTAAGCCTTTCCTTACGAATTCTGTTGTAAGGTAACTCCGCCAATTTGTACGACGTTTTTTAGCATTTTTTAGTATGAATTTTTTAGGAGCTTCGCTACCAATATGCCATTGTCTCTGCATATTTATAAAACAAAAGATTAACAATTATAATTCATATATATAACAAAATATCAATTTATATACCTTGATATCTAGCCAAAGTTCTTCCTATTTTTCCTTTCCAAATTTACCAGACGGGATGTGATACGAAAATTCAGCTTTCAATTTCACTCCTAACCATGAAGTGAAGTCATTGGCATTTCTGCTAATTGGTTGCATTAGCTGATTGAGTTCAACTGTGAACTCACAATCCTTCTTGGAAAATGTGGCTGCCCCACGTTTCCCACCCTTCCCACGATTTGACATCTTTGATAAATTACACAACAAAAAAGAAATTAACAAACTCATGAGTAGTTTAACAACCTAAGGGATAAAGAAATAATAAATTGTTTTGTTAATGAAAAGGTTAATATGTAAAACAAATGAGTGAGACGCATCTACTTGTAAATAGAACTTGTTTTGTTGTACATATAGCAATGCCACGTGTACGCGATATTAGCGCCTCGTGCCTTTGCCTATATCTGTTCAAGGGAAGGACATTAAGCATGTTCTTAAAGCTAGTTTTAATAACTAGGATTATTATATACTGGGAAAATATGATCCAGAAAGTGACCACTACGAAGTTGATGCTGACTCTATGAAGAGTAAAGGGTGGTTACGGTATGATTATGGGAGGTTTTATGCTTCAAAGTCGTTTTATGATGGTGAGAAGAAGAGAAGGATATTATGGTCATGGGTTTGTGAAGGTGATACTGCACCAGATGCTATCGTGAAAGGTTGGTCTGGCCTTCAGGTAATAATCTAGACTTGTTTTTCTTTCCATATGGGGTATGCCTAATTTAATGATGAGTATAAAAAGGTATGCTTTGGTGTGTGTTGGGCTCCAAAGCATACCTTTTTTTGTGTCTGTTTCTTTAATTTGATGATTGATATGATTATAAAATCTATATTATGACTATATTAGTAATGTAGCATTCTTTAATAAAGCGGTTTAGGTGGTTATACACTTAAAATAACTTTCAACATGTGTCTCGTTTGAATTGGTTCCTTTATAGTTTAATCTATTAGCATAACCATTGAAGATTAAACATAATCTTAATGAATTGTTTATTTTACTCTTAGAACCAATCTATATATTTAATTAATAACACGTTTTCAGGCGATTCCTAGGAGCATCCAGCTTAGTAAAAATGAAGACCAGTTGGTGCAGTGGCCTGTCAAGGAACTAGAGAAGCTACGAACACAAAAAGTGCATTTCAAGAATAAAAAACTCAGGGGGCCAGTTCGTGATTGAAATTTCTGGTATCACAGCTTCGCAGGTGACTAAATCTAATCTTGTATTAGTTAAACCATTATCCGTATCAAGAATAAAGATCTAAATTGACTATCCAGTTATTTGACTTCAAAGGTCAAACTAACCACTTTACACAAAGAAAATAAATATGGTTTTACTTACTAATTAGATTATCAGTAGATTATGTAGTAACGTGTACCATGTATATCCGTTTATTAACGTCAAACAGACCAAATATCAGCTTTGCGCCGAGAAGAAGTTCATTTGTCCTCGTTAGTCAACGGGTTACACAAATTCAAATGACAGATAATTAATTTACCTCTTGTTGTAGGCTGATGTAGAAATCACATTTCGCTTGTCAAAACACAAACATGCTGAGGTGTTAATTTAGAACCTAAAGGCGTCGGTCTCATACTTTTTTGACAAATAGACTTACAAAACAGTACACAAATAGTAATCTATAAACAGCTGTATCATAGAACGTACAAGGCCGCAAGAATGAAGTGTTCAAGTTCAAAGGGAGATGTATCAAACATATCCAGAAAAGGGCAGATACAAACTCATCATATAACAAAGATGGCAGCCTACCTTAAATGCCCAAAAAAATATATAACATATCAAATATGCAACTTACAGAAGGGTTCAGTTGGTCACATGTGAATTTATTATAATATGTCATATTTAACACCTCATCTAACTATCTGGAGAGTTAAAGTCCAACGAAATATATTATTAATCACAGTGGACAAGGAGAACCCAAATACACAATCGACAAATTCACATTAACATACATGGAATCAAGGGACCACAAGATACTCTTAAACCCCACAAAATCCAACATAAAGACACCACACGTGGAATCACATTCAACAAAATCTAACATATATTCAACTTTAACTACTTCTCAAAGAATATGAACATAAACATGTATATTCAAAAATAGTGAATTTTAACTAAAACCTAGCAAAAAATTGAAGATTTAAGCAAAAAAAAAAAAAAAAAAAAAAAAACAGGGTTCTTACTGAAAAAAAGGGGAAGACGTACACTGTAGAAACTGTAGAAAGTGCGCGATGGAGATGAATGACCAGAAAGATGGAGGTTTCGTCTATGGAGGTTTATTTCAAGGGTTTGATGGAGGTTTCCAAGGGGTGGGGTGGGCTGAGTTTTATGATTAGGCGGGCTGGGTTTTGCTAAAATTTCGATTTTGGCGGGCACTAATTTTACTAAAATTTCGATTTTTAAAAGACAATACAAAGATGAACAACATTTAAAAGCTCCTTAGATGTGTCTGGAGCTTCTTTGAAGAAGAAGAGTAAATATTAAGTGAATGAAATTAGAAAAGAGGTTATAGTTGGGGTGGTTTTCCATATTCCCAAAGCTAAGTGTAGGGTGGCTTCATGTTCCCAAAGCTGTGTAGGATGACTTGAAAAAAAAATTAAATGAATTAGTCTATTTTGTTGGATAATACATCAAAACAACAAATGTTATTATGCAGTTCAAAAAACACAAAGGATGGCTTGAAAATAACTTGGTATTTTCATGAAAATATATTCTGAGAATACAATAATTTTATATGAGAATTATAGTAAAAGTAAAATTTTAAAAGTGTATTTCAAAAAAAAAAATTTAATGTCAGATGAATGAACTATTGGGAAAGTATAAAGAAAAAAATAAGTAAAATTTTATTGTGAGGTTTTAATTTAAAGACACATGTGTGAATAGGGGTGTGAACTTTTGATACGACCCGAAAACACGACACGAACCTAACACGAAATTCGTGGGTTTAGGTTTAGTCTAAACGGGTTCGGGTCAGTTTCAGGTTGAACCCGCGAATCCGTTTAGCTAAACGGGCCAGGTTCGAGTCAACCCGGTCGAGTTAATTGGTTGACCCGTTTAACCCATTTATATTATATTTTATTGTTTATAGTATTTTTTATGTCATAAATCAATTTGGGTGTGTATTTTATGCATAATTATAACTTAAAAATAGAGATTGACATAATGTTTTATAATTAAATGCAATTTTATATGTATATATTTGTGTTTTTTAAAGTAAAATTTTAATTTTAACATATTAATTTGCGAAAAGAAAGTTTAAAAATTCAAAATTCGGGTCGAACGTGTCCGATTCGGGTCAACCCGCTAATATTCGGGTCGTGTTCGGGTTCATATGTATGGCAAGATTTTCGGGTTCGGATTCGTCTAAAATTTTCGGCGACACTGTTTAACCGAACAAAAAGTAGACATAACAACATTGAACCAGGCATGCGCATTGCGGCTTGTTAACTCGCAAAAATTAGACTAAAACTTAAAATAAAGAAAAAAAAACAGCTAAGTCGATTTAGGACTCGCGCTTTACAACGGGATCGTCAAACACAAAAATAAAAATATCGATCAAAGAAATGTCACTAAACGAAAAATTCCTAGAAAAATTGACTATTCTATCCCGTATACTTGAGCCACGTCCACTTCCACGTCTTGATTCAAAATCCTACAATTATTTAAAAAATAGAGTTAACGACTACAAATTAAAGTTATCGTAGAAATAATATATACATATCAAACCTTAATCATTGAGTTTAACTTGGTGGGTCAACATACATTCCATCGGTGTGGTCAGATCGTGAGTAGGTGGCGCCCCTAATTGGCTCAACTAACGGTTGAATACCAACAGAAAATGGCGGTAGGTCGTCAAAATGGTCGTATTCTTCCTCGTCGACGACATTATCAACACCAAGGATACGTCGTTTGCCTTGTAATACGATGTGGTATCTTGGTTTACTCGGGTCATTTACATAGAACACTTGTGTGCAATGTGAAACGAGAATAAGTGGTTCAGATGGATAGCCATTTGTTGCAAGGTCAACAAGTGTAAAGCCATATTTGTCAACTTGAACACCTGTACTGTTGTTCACCCACTTGCATTTGAACACAGGAATAGTGTAAATGCTGTATTTTAGCTCCCAGATTTCTTGGATGACACCGTAATAAGACTCTTTGGCGATTTCTAACCTTACATTAGGATTCGTCCTATCGTATCTACTTGTTGATGCTATTACTGTAACCCCTCTATTCTGCATTGTACTTTTCTCGTCTTGATCTTTTGTGTAAAACGTATACCCATTGATGTCATACCCCTGGTAAGATTTTACTCTATAGTCCGGACCTTGCCCCAATTGTTCCACAAGTGTTTCAACAATTGATTAACCATCAGTTACCTTTTTTTTCATCCATGAAGAAAACTCTTTGTTATGCTTAATTTCATGCCACATTTTGCTCTTGTTTGGGTAGGTTGATTGTATTAACTTCAAGTGTTCATTAACATACGGAGCAAGACAAGTCATATGATTTAAGATAGAAAAATGTGCAAGTTCTAAATCTTCCTTACTTGGGTTCAATATTTTCATACCCACACCTCCTACCCCTTGAAGTTTACCGGAGTGACGAGATTGTGGGTGACCAATACTTTTGACACCTTCCAAATAACTTATACAAAATTCAATCACCTCCTCGTAAGCATATCCTGTAACAATACTTCCATCAGGTCGATTATAATTTCTTACAAAAGATTTTAAGACACCCATATATCTTTCAAAAGGGTACATATAACGCAAAAATACAGGACCACAAGCCTTGATTTCTCCAACGATGTGAATCACCAGGTGAACCATAACATCAAAAAAGGACGGCGGGAAGTACATCTCTAGCTCACATAGTGTGATGATAATTTCTTTTTGCCATACATCCAGTTCCTCGGGATCAATAACTTTTGAGTGAATCATGTTAAAAAACAAACAAAGTTTTGTGATTGTGTGTCGTGTGCTCTCTGGTAACAATCCACGGATAGCAATAGGAATCATATGTGTCATCAAAACATGACAATCATGAGACTTCATACCAATTAGTTTACGGTCTTTCAACGACACCAACCTTTTAATGTTTGCAGAATAGCAAGATGGAACTTTAATATCATGTAAACAATTACAAAACTTTGTTTTCTCTGCCTTTGACATTGTATAACACGCAGGTGGCAGATAAATACGATTACCTTTTTCTTAGGGGGCAAGCTCTTTACGTATGCCCATTTCTTCCATGTCTTTACGAGCATTGATACCATCTTTAGTTTTTCCAGGAATGTCTAATAATAAGCCGATCAAGCTATCACATACATTCTTTTCAATATGCATAACATCTAGACAATGTCTAACTTGTAAATGCCTCCAATATGGTAAGTCCCAAAAGATTGACCTTTTTTTTCCAAATGCCATCTTTATCAACACGAGTTCTTTTTCCCAAAACAGTATCTAGATTTTTAACTCGTGAAAATGCATCAAAACTCTTCGGTGCTTTTCCAGTCTCGGTATTTCCATTAAAGTTCGTCATGTTATTCCGATAACTATGACCATGCGGAAGGAATCTTCGGTGTCCCATGTATACCATCTTTCTGCAGTTGTTTAAATACACCGAACTTGTATCGGCTTCACAAACTGGACAAGCTTTTTTACCTTTGGTAGTGTATCCGGACAAATTACCATACGCTGGGAAATCATTTATGGTGCAAAAAATCATGGCACTCAATCTAAAATATTCCTTCTTATAAGCATCATACACATTTGCACCAGTATTCCATAGAAGATTTAGATCATCGATCAAAGGGGACAGATAAACATCAATCTTATTACCAGGTTGTTTCGGACCCGGAATCAACAACGACATCATTATGTATTTTCGTTTCATGCATAGCCATGGTGGAAGATTATAAATGCAAAGAAGAACCGGCCACGTACTGTGACGACTGCTAGCATTTCTGAAAGGATTGATTCCGTCAGAACTAAGCCCAAACCTTATGTTTCTAACCTCATTACTAAATTCTGGATATTTCCTATCAAAATTCTTCCATTGAAGTGAATCTGCCACATGTCTTAATTTCCCATCATTTATACGCTCGTCTGAATGCCATCATAATAATTTTGCTTCTTTCTCGTTTGAAAATAATCGTTTTAGTCTCGGTAGAATTGGAAAATACCATATTAATTTAGCCGGTGGTCCATTTTTTGTCACATCGTTATCGTATTCACCAGTTTTACTTTTTCGCTTGTACCTAGATTCACCACAAATAACACATTTCTGACTGTTCTTGTACTCATTTCTATACAAGATGCAATCATTCGGACATGCATGTATTCTTTCAACTTCCAATCCCATTGGATTCATCATTTTTTTTGCTTGGTAAAACGAAATTGGTAACTCGTTATCTTTTGGAAGAATGTCTTGCAAAACAACTAATAGATCTGTGAAACTTGTATCACTCCATCTATTTTTTGCCTTCAAGTTAAACAACTTTAACACAGCTTCAAGTTTTGAAATATTAGAACCGCTATATAATGGTTTATCTGCATCTTCAAGTAATTGTTGTAATTTTCCTTTATCGCCGATATCATTCTCTAAATCATTAAACATGTCATCTAAATTGTTATCATTTGAAATGTCATCATTTAAATTGTCCTCGTATTGGAAATTTTCATATTCCTCATTGTCTAAATTAACCGATGTCGTGGCACCGTCAACCCGTGATTCCCCATGCTTTGACCAACAAGTGTAGCTAGGCATAAAACCATTTGCAAGCAAATGATATTCTATATCTCTAATATTTTCGGTTTTTTGAAAGGTTTTACAAATCATACAAGGACACCAAATCCATTTAGAGCCAACATTTCTTCAATGAGCTTCAGCAACCCTAAGAAAAGTCAAAACGCCTTGCGTATATATTTCAGAAGGACGCCCACTTTTGTACATCCAATATTCTCTATCTTCCATCTGAAAATTAAAATAATCAAATAAGTGATATCTAGTTTATGTACAAGTTGTTAATAGATACTCTAAGGCGGTGGATCCTAACCCACTTTTTGAATATTCTATCTCATATGTATACATTTTAACGAGTTAACTATTTAAGAAAAAAAATCGGCAGCGTTTCCCCTTAACTCCCCAAGTATGCAGTTAAACCGCAAACCCGAAGTAGTAGGGGAAACAACTGTCGATTCTTTCCTTAAATAGTCAACACGTTAAATGTACACATGTCCTAATGAGATAGAATATTCAAAAAGCAGTCCCAACGGGGACAATCCAAAATTTATCTCTATTAGATAAAATTTGGACGGGTATACTCTACAAGGTTATCTTCAAATGCATAGGTATTCATATATGCACACACACTCGCACAAAAATATCCAACATACTAGGGGTCTTCACGGTCCAGTTTTGACGGTTTTTAGGTCAAATCGTGAGCGAAACCGTTAGTAACGGTTTATGAAAATCAAAATCCAAACTGTTGAAATTTAAAACCAGACCGCTACTAACGGTTTGGTTTCATAGTTTGGGTGGTTTCACGGTTTTAAACCAAACCATGAACACCCGTAATACATGCATATAAATAATCTTATAAAAATAGAATACATGAATATAACGTTTTTTACCTTTACTTCTTTGAATGAAGAACAAAAAAGGTCAGAATAATTCAGTTATATTTTCAAATAACAAAAATATAACCAATTAATATATTATAAATCAACAATATATATACATGTATAGATATGAATGATAAATATATGTAACTATACCTTGATATTGATGGAGGATGATTGAACAGAGAAAAAGAAAATGATGAGAGCAATAAATTAGGGGCACCTGATTTTGATATTTTGTTTGAAAGTGGGAGGAATCAGATATTTTGTTTGAAAGTGGGAGGTGGAGAGTAAGATTCATAGGTAGTTTGTTGTAAATTCGCCTAAAGTAAACACTAAAAAATGATAAAACGTTTTTTTGGGCGCTTTTACACATATTCTAGGCGGTTTTGTAGTGTTAACCGCCCAAAAATGATTCAATAAACAATCAAAAATAATAAAAAAGGTTTTTTGGGCGCTTTTACTTATACTCTAGGCGGTTTTATAGTTAAAAAAAATAAAATAAAGATTCTGGGCGGTTTTATAAGATGAACCACCCAAAATACATTCACAAAACGCCTAAAAAAACTATTTTTCTACTAGTGAATAAAAAAACGGGATTCAAAAAAATATAAAGATTTTCGATCTGGATTCAGAAATCTCAATATAAGTGGCCTCATTCCTTGAGAAAATGTATCTCCTCATCCTATACCCAAATCTTATTAGATCGTGGGGTATGGTGGGGCGGGGGTTTGGGGCATGGGTTGACACGTGGAGTTCGAGCACCCCCCCCCCCCCCCACCGCTGGTGAGTGACGTGTCCGTGGGGTATGGCGGGGCGTGGCTAGCCCACGTGGGTTGGCCAGGTTTATTAAAATATAAAAAAAAACTAAAATTAAAAATACACACAAAATTATAAAAAAAAGCCTAAAATTATTATTAAAATTTCCTAAAAATTACAAAATTCTACAAAAAAAAGGATTACAAAAAAAAAAAAAAAACCTAAAGCGTTAGGTAGATTTCGAAAAGGGCGAGCTTGTCAAACAGCTTTCGCTCCTTGCCCCGGAACTCGATGTTTGCCACCGCCACCCGGTCATCGTGACTTATATCACCACCCGGGACGCTGACGTAGTAGGCTTTAAAACGATCGAGCTTCGGTCGTAGCTCGCGCCACTTGTGTTGGCACGCGTTTAAATTGTGACGGTCGTTCCCCACGTTGTGCCGGTAGCTAGCAAAAGCTTCCGGCCAGTAACGGGTCTCACCAGGTTTTCGGCCCATCATCGCGTCAACGACGCTCGTGACAAGTGCTAACTCTTCCTTGTGTGTCCAAGAGGCCATCGATCAAGTGTGTGTGGGTAGCGGGTTCGGGTAGGTGGAGTGACTTGGGTTGGGGTAGCGATGTGGACAGGCGGTGGGGTTGGGGGTTTTATAGCGAGTTGGGTGAACCGTTTGACCAAGACAAACGGTTATTTTTTAAAATTTAAACATAGCCGCTATGACCTAGCCAACAAGCCAATAAGAGCCGGCCACATAGGACCGCTAGGCATGCCCAACGCCCGGACTGAAACCGCCTCCCCAAGGGGCCACACCGAAACCCAAGCCCACCCGGGGTGGTGACTTGGGCGTTTGTACCCAACCCTCGCCCCAACCCCGCCCCATAGTCTTAGTAATAGCTTATAAGTGGGATTTTACCCTTTATATTTGTTTTTTTTATATACACATACATATACAAACATGCACTAAATGAAATCGAGAGACATACCAATAACCAAGACGATTCTTGGCAAAGCCATTAGCACCCGATAAACACTCTCACCAATCTTCTTATAATTTCCGAGTAACAAGAACAAAGCCCGGTTTCCTTCACGCATCCAATCTTCCCCCACCATCATCAAATACGTATACAAAATCATCAGGAACACCCCTTCCGGCATTGTGTTGGCACACGGCATGAAGCCATAGATGCTTTGGCACCTCGTCTCACCATCCAATTCCGAAGAAGAACCGATACGAAGATAACCAGATGGGTTGTCATGATGACTCATGTCATAATCAATCCCATCTGAGACCATCGATGTTGTTGAATATGGCTCAACTTCTAGCCACCTGCCTTTCACCATGCCAATCATCATAAGCATGATGAAAGTCAACACTAGACACGGGATACATGACATTTTTAGTGAAATGACTATGAAAGAGTCGTTGTGTGTGTAGATCTAAATTACGAGGTACTAGATTCGTTTATATAGATAATTAAGAAGCAAGAATATGTTGTGCTTTCGTTAGCTGTGTTTCATTAAGTCAATGTCGTCGATAATTTTAGTTAATCACCAACATGACAAATTGACAATAATAAAACTGGTAGTTAGATAATTTACAATAAAGTACCCTAATGTTACTTTATGTTGCAAATAGAATCCTTATTTTTGACACAAGTGTTATATCCTCCTTACGTTTGTGATTTAAAGAAATGAGATTAATGTGTTGCTAGATAGTCAAATCAAAGCATATTCAAGTCCAAAATGGTTGAACCACTTAGAATCATCTTTGAGTTACACACATGTATTGTTAGCTCGTCAATCAGGAAAATCATATTGTCATTGATACTAGATAAATAAAACTATCCAGGGTTGTTTAATTATTTATGGTACACATTCGATTTTTTAGGGCCCGTGTTTTTGTATAATTTTTTTAAACGCTAACTCAGACACTCTATAAACTTATTCTTAAATATACATCGACTAGAACGCTCAACCACCTGAGAAGAAACACATATACTATAACCTATAAGGGATTGAAAATGAGATTTGATACATGTACTTTCCATTAAAAATAACGATCAAGGTAATATACTTTATTATAATTATGACATCACAACCTAAGATTTCTATAACCTAAGGTTTATATATGTGGCCTAAATCATCATCATTGTTGCCTTCGCTTATAGTGTGACCGCTATTATGCCTTGTTGTCATACATGATACTCCTATGACATTGTTTTCTTTTGCTTGTGAATGCATTTTCGTCGTTAGACCACCACCTGTTGTAATGGTCATGTGTTGTTCAAACTGTTCTACCCTTTACCTATGTCATTACTTTCCATCAAACATGATATTTCATGGTTATCTATCTAAACTCTTCGCAACCATCATATATGTGGATGCTTTTCTGATCAATACCACGAAAGATTTGTTGCCACTTTGCCTTGTGTTTCCAATGGAGATTCCATTGTTCTATGTTACATCAAGGTTATAGTGTAACAATTTTTTTCCTACTTTGTTCTTGCCCCTTTCATGTGTCACCATCCATTGTTTTCCTTGAGTGACATTTTTTCTTCCTCTTCTTCTTGGTATATGGACACGTCTCTCTCTCCTATGTCACATTCTCCTTCCATTAAATCCTCATGTCGCCAAGCAGGGCGGACTTATGTATAAGTATCGGGTTCCCTGGAACTCATTCGTTTTTTAATTTTTAGTGTAAATATATATAGTAAACTAAAAAGGAACACATAAATAAAATACAAGGGGAACCCATAAACTAAAAGCTTTGGTGGTTCCCTGGTTAAGGTGCCTACTTGTTCCAATGATACCCGGGTTCGAATCCTGCGTTGGGCATTTTTTATGTTTTTATTTCGTTTTTATTTTTTATTTTTCCTTTAATGAAAAACCCACTTAGGGTTAGACTCACACAAAACAAAACGCAGCAGCAAAAGAAAAGAAAAGAGAAGTCGCACTGCAGAACAAGAAAACACCGCATCCACCCTCACCCTCACCCTCTTCGACGACCACCTCCTCTCCTCTGGTCGTCCTTCTCCGGCATCGTTATTCTCCGGCGACCGTTCGCCTTCAGCTGTGGTTCTTCATAGGCGTGTTAATATTTAACTTGTTTTGTATTTTTGAATTTTAGTGTTATTTCTAATATTAATTTTTTACTTGTTTGATGTTAATAATGACGTTAAATTGTAAGATAGCTTGAATCTGAATGAACTGTTTTGATGTTTTAACTTGTTCTAAATTGTTTTGATGGTTTAGTGTAATGCAACTACTCTAGTTTGTTTTGTGATATTTATACATAAATTGTGGATTCATTCCAGATATTGTTGAATGAAGTTCTGGTTTTATAGTAACACCAGAGAAAGAAAGCTAATCTTTTAGTTAGGTATATTAAATTATCCAGCTTTAGTTTTTGGTCTCGGACCTTGTTCTAGAGCAATTTTACATTATAAAAGTGTTTGTTGATGATGATGGTGTTGGTGGCAGAGGGTGCAAATGCAGCTAGTGCTTTGATATATTTCGAGTCCTCCCTTCATTTACTCGACGGTTTTAAGCATCAAAGTAGGCGGAATCTGAGGTAAAGTTTCGTTCAATTTTTAACTCAAATACTCAATAGAAGATAGATTTTGATATGAATTCGTTACTTGTGATTTGTGGTTTTCATAGGATAGTTATTTTATTTGATATGAGCTTTAGCTCTTTAGCAATTTTAGTTTTTATGAAACATGAATTTTTTGTCTAATGATAGAAATTTGATATTAAATTTAGGTATTTATTACGTTTCGTGACACTACCCGGCCCGGCCCGAAAATTATAGCGTATGGTTATGAAAATTTGACCACCCAAAAAAAGTGAACCCATAGGAAAAATATCCTGAATCCACCACTGTCTCCAAGCATCTTAGTTAGCCAAGTAAGCCCTTGCCCCTACAATCCTATCATGTTGTTGCACCATGTATTCTCTAATACTTGGTTGTTGCTCTTATTCTCTTGTTGTCAACATTGTTTGCTCCACATATAATGTCATTTTCAATATTTTGCTTTCATGGGACTCTGATTAAAGAGGAGTATAGGTAGAATATTAATAATGACTATTTTTATTTTTGTAATTAGCATTGTTGGCCACATTATAGACTTGGAGAATTCTCCTATAACTTTTGATAAAATAGCTATAGGAATTTCCTTGATTTATTTTTAACTAAATATAGTTATGGAGTCAAAATGAGCCACGATTTTAGGTACATGGATTTTAAACTACTTTGGTTGTCCGTCTTGCAAGAAACCTACACAACTAAGCATTGCTAGTCTCGTCATGAAGAGCCTGAGGGGTGTGTCCACGACATAAGGTAGTAATTGTGGTAGTAAATGAGAGAATTTAGTGAAGTTCGGTTGAATTTAATGTGTTTCTATAGAATCCCATAATTTACTCCATTTAAATTATCCTCTCAATCCCTTATTATTTGTTTTCCATCTTTAGGCACCTAAAATATTGTGTTGTTTTTCTTTGTAAACATTCTATAACTATTTAGCCTTCTTCTATGTAATTGATTAATACACTTGTGAAGAATAATACACAAGTTACAAAACTCTGTAATTTGTTTATGGTATCAGAGCAGTGTTTGTCAAGCTCTATCCATATTTGTCAACCCTAATCACCAAAAACCAAACTCTATAATCACCAAACAAAACCCAACCCAAAACCAATAGGAATTTGCTTATCATACTTCTCCCTGTTATCTACACCCATCCAATTACCCTAGACAAATGCATGTTAAGATGCATTAAGCCATTAACCGACACCAACTACCTTGACTGGGTTCATGAGATGGAAAACTTCTTTTTTGCTAGGAAAAAGATGGGTTTCATCAACGGGACCGTGAAGAAGCCGGAATAAACAGACACCAATCACATGGCCTAGAAACAGTGTGATGCCATGAGTAAAGGATGGCTCTGGACCATTTTCCATAGACGTTTAGCTCAGGTAATATCTATAACCTAGTCAATATGTGCGGGATCCATTTTGATTAGGCGACATAACAAGATTAGTTAATTTTTCAATGTTTTCATTAATTTGTCAACGTTTTACAATCGAGAAAATAATCCGACAGAGCTTCGCCGTCAGTTCACCAAAATCTACCAAACACTAAGTCCTCACAACTATTTATACTACAAGACTTTACCTTTGTGCGGAATAAGATTACTTCCGTACGAACGTATCACATCTGTGCGGACTAGCTTATATTCGCACGGATGTGTACCTCCGTACGGATGTACATTACAACCAAAGCATAATCTAACATTTTATCCTATTACATACTCGACACGAATCGATGACGTAGGCAGCAGACATAGTGTATCTACCACAACTATTGATAAAGAGATCCAATAAAACGAATTTAGAAATCATTTTCTTGTCAAGTTATATGGAAACTTTGTATTCGTAACGCATTATGTTCGTAAAACCATGTATCTGTAAACTCTCGTATTTGTAAAGTTTGTATAACCGTCAATGCCCACCCTGACTTTGACTTCATGCCTGGATAATCCTATGTTTTGAATTTGTATAAAACATGGTATGTAATTTAATTATAAAAATAAATTTTTAAATAGTAAAATCAATTAATTTAATTAATTAAACCATGAATAAATACCCATTTTTATAACGAATTAGATTAAAGACAAAGATTTTTCGACGATTAAAACGAAACGACGAATACTAGGATCCAAAGTTTCCAAAAATAGGAATATGAACAATGGATTCTAAATATGGAAAGTTATGAAAACGCGGGGCGTTACACCGGTTAAAGTCAAAAAGTCAAATTAACCGGTATAACTGGTTAACCGATCCGGTTATTAAAATTAACCGGTTTGTGCACCTCTTCAAGTCGGCTTGTAATATTTATTTGTTTATTTCTTTTACAAATATTGATAATATTAAAAAAATGCATACACATGTATTATTCCTGTTTTTTTACTAATATTTTAAAGATCCAAGGCACATTAAATATATTAAATGTATTATTTTTGTTTTTTAGTATGTGTATATGCTATTGATTGATTAAGTAAACTGCAATTTTACCCTTTGGGTTAGAGCCAATTGACACTGTTAGCCCCTCCCTGGAAATAATTGCAATTTACCCCCCCAACATATGCTGTTATGTCGCAATATTACCCCCCGCCGTCAAATAAGATAACAGATCTGTTAAATGGAATGTGAAATGACTATATTACCCTTTCTTATTACCCACTATGCTTTGTTCTACTCTGCAATATTACCCTCCGGTGTTAAATGACCATATTACCCTTTCTTATAACCCCCTATGGTTTGTTGTACTCAGCAATATTACCCATCGGTGTTAAATATTTCTTGCAAACCTTACCCCCTGCAAAAAAACAAATGATCCACATTTTTTAGTTTAATACATTTTAATTAAGATTAATACATATAATGATAATTAGAGTTGGCTCATGAGCTCACGAGCCAATCCACGGCTAGCTAGGGTCTGACTCGCTTACAAATTGAGCCGATTTTGAGTGGAGAATTTTTACGAGCGAGCCACGAGCTTGTTTGAACACCCTTACATTTGATTAGTTTATGATGATATAAGTTTTGTGCAAATTTATTGAAAACAATACAACATTTTATTCAATTTAGCTCAAATGGGCATGCATGCATGCATTAACTTTTACAAACAAGCATTTTCAAGAATACATAACATAATACAGACATATGGAGATGAGGTATAGAAGCATTGCTAACATGGAGGCCCAAAGAGGGTAAGTGTCACGCTTTAGAGCAAATACGCCAACAATGGTGCAAGGTATCATGATGATTAACACCTCATTCGAATAGGTCCAAGATAATCTCTTCATACACACAGTAATCAACAATGTCAACAAGCCCAAAAGGTTATTCATCACCAATCCATTATAAATCTGCACATAATAAACAAATTTACAATCTCAGTTTAATCCATGTATATCATATTGATCGATCTGATGAGCGAAAAAATGAGTTAGATCATTATGTGAAAGTGGAGAAACCTCAAAGAATGTCAAGGACGCGTTCTTTCCAACGCGTGAACCGGTGTTGAGGAGAGCTTTGATTATCATTTTAGCATTCATGGCGATTGGGAACACAACAAATGAAGTTAAATGAAGAGGTATGTGAGCAGCATTTGAGAACTGTAAGACACTTTGCATGAATGCCCCAGAAATTAAATACATAACACCGATACCGAATGTAACATACACGATGGCGGCTTCAGGTTTCAACGTGTTCTGCGGTGACTCCCCGAGTTCTGCCCAACTATCCTGTAGATTAAGTTGTAGAAAGATGAATCAGTATGCAATACAAGAAGATAATAGAAAGGGAACATGACGAAAAATTAGTAATATAGCATTGACCTTTTACTTTACGAAAATGTTCATCTGTGTAGCATGTTAACATGTGTATATTATATCATATACAACACAACTTCAACACAGAAATATGGTAAATATGTGCCCCTTGCGTCACATAATTAGTGTAACATGTGTATATTATATCATATAACATGGGGGGGGGGGGGGGGGGGGGGGTCGGTGTGATTTCGATGACTCCATCAGGGAGTATGTTTCACCGATCGGTGAATTGCCGCCACCCCCATTTCGGTGAGCGGTGAGTTGGGTTTTCGGTGTATAGTCAGCGCTGCGGGGAAGAGGAGTGAAGGAGGAGAGAGGGGTTTAATGGTGGGTCCCAACCATTTTAAACCAATCATAATTTTTTTTTTAAATTCTTTACCACTCTCTAGATGTTTGAATCATTGCCGGTGCTTGAGCGCAAAATAGGGAGTGGAATGGCGACTTGAAATGGCATAATATTATTCGCTGGACAATGACTCAAACACCCTAAAGTGTTTGAATCATACCCTCCACCCTAAGTTAAGAAAAAGTTTTAAACTTTTTAATAAAAAAAATAGTAAAGGTAAATTGATAAAAAGCTAAAAAATAGAAATAATAAAAAATTTATTTCTGCTGGTTATTTATACTTTATAAAAGCAAAACCTTTTTTTAAGTTATTTAGAATTACCTTTTCTAAGTTGTAGCAATAAATTAAAACTGAAACTTTGTGACAATAAATTTTCAAAAAACACAAATTTGAAAAGATTTAGAAAACGCTGAAAGAGTTTTGATTACAGAATATTTTTAAAAAGTTATAAACTGAAGTTAATAGTGCTATGTTTAGGAAAAAAACAGTCAATGGCTGGGTTTAGTGTCTTTGCCGGTCAGTTTGGTGATTTCCGATTTTTTCCCTAATAGAAACTAGCGACACAACTACACTTTTCATCATTTTGCAGCGGCTGAATCTGTCGCAAACATGCTGTTCTGACGGTTTTCGTCAAGATAAGAAAAGCTTTTCACGATTAGTATTTGTGATAGATTTTTGCCATAATTTGAGTTTTTGAGGGTTTTAGAGACAAAAAGTAACGGTATTATATTTTTGATTGTTTTGCAATGACCATTTCGACAATTTCTAAAACCTAATATGACGGTTTCCAGAATCTCATATTGACGTTTTTTAACCTAGTAAAGATTTTTTTTTTTTTTTTTTTTTTTTTTGCAAATGATCATTGGTTTATGGCGTTTTAGCTTCAGAATATGATCCTGTGACGGTTACACAACCACTATTTGTGACAGTTCTGCGATAGGATCTAGAACCTATGCTACGGTTTATAGGGCCGGCCATGGGAGGGCCAATATGGGCGACCGTCCAAGGCCCACTCTCCTATGGGGCGAATTTCTTCTAGTTGTTTTAATATTTTATACATAACTTCTAAAAAAATTAAAGCCCAAAGCATATAATTGAATTTAAAGTTAAGCATATGTTTTTAACCTTATTAAGTATCCTATTAAGTTTAGGCTCATGTAAACAAATAAACTCAATAGATTCTCGTTTAAGTCAAATAAACCAAATAATGTTTTGAATTTTTAGACCATTTTGAATTAAAAAAACACAAAGGCTATTATATTTTAGGGGCTCATTTTTTACTTGCCCAGCCCCTCCTCCCCCGACCCAAACTCTCAAAGACGACCCTACGGTTTATGTGATAATTTCCTGAACCTAGTAGCAACTTTTTTGTGAGGATTTTATGAACTTAGTAGGTATGGATTTTATGAACCTAGTAACGACGGATTTTAGGCCTTACACAAATTTTGCTATTTAGATTATGGAGTAACTTACCTTCTCAGTCTTTAATTTATGCAATGGATCCTTGATACTAGTATCAGGTTCAATGAATTTCTCAATCCATCTAGCGAAACCCTCTACAAATTCATGTATGTCGATGGTACCATCGGTACTGAACTCTGCAATTAGCTTATCCATGATTGTATTTCGATCCAATGATATTCCAAAACGGAATTTCTTAATGAACTCTTTTAACTCGTCTCGTTGTAATTTACCATCACCATCCTCATCGTACCTAGAAAATAGCCTATATATACACACACACACAATCATTACATGATCAAACTTTTAGCAAAAGCGAATGAAGAATCAAAAGAATGTTACCGTTCTATCTTTTGTTTGTCGGCTTTTCTGTCTGGTGTCACTAGTCCATTTTCTTCACGGTCTAGTTGCTTCAACATTTTTGGCATGAGTTTGTCCATTTGTGCTAGTTCACCTTTCTTGTTTTTTATCACCTTTTTCTTGGCCTGTTTTCGAAACAGGGTTAGTTTGGATCAAATTAAAGATGCAAAGCTACCATTGATTCAGCTTTACTTGCGTTAGCTAAGTTTATTATCTTTTATAGTTATATTATTTAATTTAGGGTGCTACTCATCCTACACCACCCCAAACTTAAATAGCCACTTAAAGGTAGCGGCTATACATCACGCAAGCCCTTACCTTCAAACGACCATCTAAAAGTAGAGGGCTATAATGTAAGCACTAACTTTCAAACGACCTGTTGTGTAATCTCAAACAGCCGGTGTGGGATTAGAATGTTAGTGTGTATACATTGTAGGACCGTGTTTCGTGACCGAAACCGTGATTATCATGATTATGTTCATAGATGGGAAGATTAGAGACGGATGAAATACTTGCTTGTATTGATTTTGTAACATAACATAACAAGCCGGCCCGATTAACAAGCTAACCGAGCCATACCAAAGGAGTACACATCCGGGGAGAGACCAAGTGGTGATCTCTCCCGGTGAGGTCTCAAACCTCCTAACACTTCCAAGTGTTGCAAATGGCAAGGGTTTTCTATTTATAGTCACACCCCTTGTCTTGCAAACACACACGGTCAACCGAATAACCCTCTCGTTTGACCACTTCAAACGAGCGGGTCTATACACGTTCGATAGACCGTTTCACTAACTATTACAAATTCAGCGTAAAATAAAACTAATCTATTCGACAAGCATCGGACACAAAATCTGCATCAACAAATTCCCCCTTGTCCGTTGCTGTCGAATGCTGAAAATGCAACTGCAATCGATCTTCAGTCAAGTATTCATCTTCTCTGTGTTAACAAATTCCCCCTTGACCGATGATCCAGGTAAGTAGTATCTTGATGCTCCTTGTATAATATTTCCCCCTTAAAGTACGCGTATCCGTGTTGGGTGTTGTGCAATTTCCTCAATTGACCGATCTTCCGCTGATCTTCCAATACTCCAACCGGCATTTGATAAGGGTTCCAATCTTTAAGAACTGCATCAAGTCTTGATCTTGTCATAAGAACTCTATTTCATACAAGCATACTACATTGATAGAGATTTCTGGTGAACTGTCTTCTGTAAACCGTCTTTGTGGAATCGACCAAGTAATGCACTTTAATCTTCAGCATCAACACTCAGGAAAGTCAGCTAGACCAAGTGTATCCCTTGCAAGCTCAACCAGCATGCTTAGTTGAACTACATCCAGATCTCATTGTCTCGCCTTTGTGAAGTTGACCACGTAATGCACTACGGATCTTCAGCATCAGTACTCAGGAAGTCAGCTAGACCAAGTACATCGTTTGCAAACTCAACGAATTGAGTTACCCCCAGATCCCTGTAAAATCCCAAAGAAACATCAAACCCAAAACCGAATCCTGCAGGTCTTCAGTCTTGAACTACCAGCTTTCATAAAGATTCCCCAGGTCTTCAGTGAACAGCGCTTTTGTAACTACTGTAGACTTTAGAAACCTGTATTTTTCCGTGCAAAACCCTTCACGCTGGCTGGAGAATTAATTAAAATCCTCAAATATGTGTATGTGCAAAACATTCCACGCCGAACCGTTTGTATCACCAGAAAATCACAAACTCTACCACCTGTGATTGCGTTTAGAAATTTACCGAAGAAATTCAACATACGAAAATTTTTATCCCCCCATTTCTTTGGTACAATCTCTAAACCTTAACAGATTCTCTCCACTTCAAAGAAACTGTCGTCAAATGTTCACCAATTCCCTCCACTGAGCGGAACTGTCGTCAATCTTCATTGAATGTTCTCGGTTCCGAAAAATCACGAAAACGACTTTCTTCTTTGCATATTCTAGTTGAATAAGAACGTCCCCTAGTACCCCGTAGGATCCGACTTGTATCCCTCCAAAGACTTTGTGAACTCGTTAGGACCGGTGTTGACATTCTAGGTTCATTCATTCGTTACCAAATGCGAGAATATGACAATAAACAAAAAAGATTTCTTCGTTGCATATTCTAGTTGATAAAGAAATTTCGCCTAGTACCCCGTAGGATCCGACTTGTATCCCTCCAAAGACTTTGTGAACTCGTTAGGACCGGTATTGACGTTCTAGGTTCATACGTTCGTTTTCAAATGCGAGAATATGACAATAAACAAAATGCTTTCGAACATTTACGAATAACCGGTAACAATCATAAATATTGACGTGCGGAAGTGAACATACCGTTCCGTTTTTGGCCCATAATAGTCGCGTCACCATTTTTGACATTTGCATCGGTAACCGTGACTACCCCACATTTTTCAAAAAATCAAGTTTTCATCATTTCTTGTTTTCATCATGCCGCATCATCCCGCGCGCTCCCAAAACCTGTACGAATTTTGACCTTGATATTTAGAAGCGCGATTCAAATCAACTTCACGAACACCCGACCCCCACTTTGCAACTCACGGAATAGAGACGTGTCCACGGAACAGAGACCTGAATTAAGACGGGTCTCATCTAAAACATTTGTTCAAAGGATCCCATCTTTAATCATTTCCCTAAAAACAATTTGTTCCAACATTGTTGGGCCTTTTGTTCGGTCCAATAGTTTCAGATCAAATTTTCATCTAACACCAAGTGGCCAAAAATAAAAACAAATCCACTCCTTGCCACTTGCTAGATGCATAGTCCAATAAAAAAACAAATCATCCACTAACCGATTTGGCCATTATGTCATTCTATTCTTTTCTTGCTTCCCAATACGAGGCATTAAAAATTGGCCACATATTAATGGGTCCAACATGTTACCCTTTTAATTCATGTGCACCATCCAAATCCCAGTTATTAAGCCCAACATAAAAAAAATAGATGCATGATGTACGTAGGAAATACATGCCCCGTGGCCCAACAAACATTCTGAGCCCATGTGCACTCAAAACCCTTTTGACAAAACTATAATCAGCCGCCATCTTCTATTCTTTGATAACCCAGCAACAGCTCTTTCTCTCTCTGCGATGAACATACACATCCAAAATCCCATTATTCAACACACATATCTGTCATCCTCTTATCTTTCTCGATGAACAAACCAAAAAAAATTTAGTAGCCGCCAACTCATATTCCAGCTCCGATTGATTCATCAAAACCCCATAAATTTCTGTCAAAACCCCAAACCGCCAACATCAGATGTCTTCCTTTCTGCGATGCCCAGCAAACAGCAGACCGTAATCTTCTTCCTCTTCGATTCGATACACAGACCCTTCTTCTTCTTCGATACATCTGGTATCTCTCGAGGATCATCTTTCGAAGGATCGAAGGATCATCTTTCGAAGGATCATCTTTCGAAACACACATCCAGACTTTCGAAGGATCATCTTTCGAAATTGTTGAAGGTTCCCACAAAATATCTGGTATCTTTCGATCCAGATCTGGATCCTTCGACCCAAAGTATCATCTTTCGAGCACCTTTTTCATCTTTCGGGATATGAAGAAATCTTTCGTTTCTTTAAGCGCTGCCAAGAACATCAAGAACACAGCACTGTTCTTATGCAGATCTTGACGAAAATCACTTCAAAAATGATTTTTGATGATAAAAACTTGATTATAATGGTGTAAAACTTAAAACATAACCCTCGTATATCTTTCGTTTCAGGTCAGACCCATCCATTCGGGTCAGATCTGGGATTTTCTCCATTTTCACCATTTTTAGATCTTGAACAAAAACCATAAAAATCACAGATCTAGAGCACATGTGACTTAGTAAACGGTTAGGTTTACTAAATCGGGCACCATGGCTCTGATACCAATTGTAGGACCGTGTTTCGTGACCGAAACCGTGATTATCATGATTATGTTCATAGATGGGAAGATTAGAGACGGATGAAATACTTGCTTGTATTGATTTTGTAACATAACATAACAAGCCGGCCCGATTAACAAGCTAACCGAGCCATACCAAAGGAGTACACATCCGGGGAGAGACCAAGTGGTGATCTCTCCCGGTGAGGTCTCAAACCTCCTAACACTTCCAAGTGTTGCAAATGGCAAGGGTTTTCTATTTATAGTCACACCCCTTGTCTTGCAAACACACACGGTCAACCGAATAACCCTCTCGTTTGACCACTTCAAACGAGCGGGTCTATACACGTTCGATAGACCGTTTCACTAACTATTACAAATTCAGCGTAAAATAAAACTAATCTATTCGACAAGCATCGGACACAAAATCTGCATCAACATACATGCCCCTTTAGTTTATTATATTAATATGTGAATATTAAGATAGTTATTGACATTTTATCATCTTGCAATCCTGTCCTCTCTGGTGTGGATTATGGTTAGTAAATATATGAAAAAATCGAACTTGCCTTTTCCCAGATATTCCCAGAAGCCGAATTTGAACTATTTGGGACATTCCATTTTTCCATCCACTTTTTACATCCTTTTTTGAACTCTTCCCAGCTGATATTCTTACTATTATCATCATCAAAGTGGCTCATAATCATTGCTTTGGCATACTCTATGTCATCTTTTTGCAGTTCGAATACATTTCCAATCAAATCTTCAAGTTCTGTCTGTGATATGAAGTTATCATGATTGTCGTCAATGCTTTCAAAAATTCTGCACAAGTATATATATCAAGTTGATTAATATTGTTTTCTGATCATTTAAGTGTAGGATATATACATAAATATAATATAACACCTTTTAAGTTCTTTGAAGTTAGGGTTTCCATCCTCCTTTATTATATCTTCATTTACAAGCGTCTTGACATGAAAGCGCAACCTTTCTTCCAGTTCCTCTTGCTGCAAGTATGCCAAACTCCTGTTCGCAATCAATGGATCCCCGATCTACATGCAAAAAGTACTTTTAGAACTAGAGATTAGGCATCAATCATGACCTAGTGCCTTTCATTCTCATGAACAATGAGATTTGACTATGGGGTCATAGTAACACCAAGGAATCATGTGGTTGTTCTAAGAATTTTTTACCTTTTGCCACCACATTTGACCTATTTTAAAAAAAGAGAAAATTACGAAAATGGTCTTTCATTGATCAACTTTTCCAAAATTGACATTTGAAACCCCACCATGAGCCTTCTTACCAAAACCAAGGCTACTGAAGCGATGACCAACCAGCTTGCGCCATGTGTCAAAAATGGTTGTAAAGGCTTAGAGCTGTTTCATACACTTGAGACCTCTCCATAAGCCTCTTCAGCCTTAAATTTTTTTTTCAACATTTGTATATTTCTAGTATTTTTAACAATTAAAAAGCCACCAAAAGTATATAAAAAAACCCTCAGTTGTTCTAACGTATAGGTACCTGATAAGCAAAGTATGAAATGAGTGAGGAGCCTGAGACTACAAGTGCGAATAAAATCATGATAGGACTGCAGACTAAAGTTACTAGTTCCACAGTAGCGAATGGAATCAATGATAGAAGCATGAATTTAGCCACTTATGTGGTCTCCTTCTGGATATTAACACCCATATCTACAAGCAAAACATATGAATGTCAAAAAAGCTGACGTTGATAAAGTTAACTTATTATTTGTAGCATTTTATAAAACAAGGATGATGGATAATATTCTAACCATCGAGAAATGAAAGTTTGTGTTTAATTAGAGACAAACAACTTTTTGTTGATGAAAGATGTTGATCTTGTTGATGTTCAGAATGTTCTGGTAATGATCCCTTTCCACGAAGCAAATCTCTTCTTAATATAATCTGAAATCCCCATATAAGTGTGAGATTGATGAGGGTTGACCCTGCATACATGCTCGCTCCGAAAGCCACTTGGTTTTGGGCTGCTGATTCAGTCGAAACAACACCAGCCACTGCAAGCAAACATTTTCATATATATCGATAGGGGAAGGTTCATTTGAGAAGAAAAATTAATTGAGAAGAAAAAGAACAAAGGGTAATTTTGTAAAACATTAAATAGTTTTTCTAACTTATCTCATTTATTAGCATTTTTGACTAATTAATTAGTCATAAAGACTATTATCCTTCACACTAATTTTTTTTTGTCTACACACATCAAAAGTTATCCTACATATTTCGAAATTCATCCTACACATTGAAATTTATCCTACACAACTCATAATTTATCCTACACAATTCGTAATTTATCCTACACAATTTCGAAATTTATCCTACACACCTCGAAATATATCCTACACAACTCGTAATTTATCCTACACAACTAGTAATTTATTCTACACTTTAAATTAAGTTGTTTTTTTTTTTTAATTTGGAAAAAGTATATATTTTGAAAAGGAGTTACAAATTTAATTTAGTTAGTTATTAAAGGGGAAGAATAAAAATTAATGATTTATGTAAGTTTACCAATATACCCTTATATCAAAATTAAATGCAAATATTAAATGAAGTAAAATGAAGCATTCTTATTAGTTGAAACTTCTTCTTTTTTCTTCTTACAAAAAAATTCTTCTCATTTGAACTCTCCACTATATCAATATTTATTTAACCCGTCTAATAAACGAGTAGGCCTGTAAATGAACCGAACGTTAATGAACTGTTCATGAACTTGTCGGCGGGAAGTTCGTTTATTTAATAAATGAACGAACACGAACATAAAAGTTTGTTCGTTTAATTAAATGAACGAACACGAACACACCTTGTGTTCGTTCATTTATGTTCATGAACATTCGTTCATTTATGTTCGTGAACGTTCGCTTATTTACGTTTGTTTATGTTCGTTTAATTTTTAGTAAATACATAAATAGTTATAGTTATATAAATGTTAGGTTTTTTAACTACTTATATAAATATAACTCATTAGTATATCTATGAACCCTAATTTAGATGTGTTTTCGGATGAACTGTAATATGTTAGACTTGTTGTTCAATCATGCTAATTTATGTTTGTTTCTGTTTATTCAAATACATTCACTTAATTTTTTTTGTTTATGTTCGTTTGTGTTCGTTAATGTTCGTGAACTGTTCGTTTAGGCTTTAAATGAACGAACATAAACAAACACGAACATGCTCGATTTCTTAATGAACGAACACGAACAAAAAATGTGTTCGATTATATGTTCGTGTTCGTGTCAATGTTCGGTTAAAGTTAAATGAACGAACACAAACATGCATGTGTTCGTGTTTGTTCGGTTCGTTTACAGGCCTATAAACGAGGTTTTAAAGATATATTGTTTTATTATTTAGCATATATAAAATTACATTTATTTAATCCGTGTAATACACGAGTTTCTAACCTAGTTGTTATTATATCTATATTAATATATTCAATTTATTAATCTACACATAACTATAGATAAATACGTAATACATAAAATATTTATCTTTTATTATTGTAGTATTTTATTTATTTATTTATTTATTTATTTCTATTTTCATATTTGACATAACGTTTTTATTTTTTAATCATTCCGCATCAAACCAAATTAGGTTATATACTTATAGACCTAGATTGTCTAATCTAACCTAATAATTTGTTTGCGAATAACTACACATAGGTATCTTTTAATTTAGCAATATTATTATTTTATTAAAAATATTTTAGATTAATATCTTATTTTTATTATTAATATATAACACATGTGGTGTCTGAAACAAAAAATATATATACTTTTTTACGAATATAACTCTGTATTTAACAAATTTTATACCGCCACATCGATAATCCTATAAAAACGACTATGGTGTATAGTTTAAATTTTAAATTATATTTTATATAACTTACATTATATTTAAATTTATTTTTTTGTAATTTAATATCAACAATGATTAAGTTAAATCTCATTATTGTAGAAGATATTTACATAGCTACTTAAATTCACATTTGACCCGTGATATAAATTAAGAGTGTAGATTTAAAAAAACAATAAATTAAATAAGTAAGAAGACATAAATGCCCCTCTTTTAACTGACTTTTTTGATGAAGTTAATGGGCTATATGAAAATGGCAAAAATATACAAACCTCAGGGACATTTGAGAAAAATTGTTATTGCTATTGTTATTATCGTAATTATTATATTATTATAATTATGAATTATTATTTTTATCTAAGTCACTAGGTTATATTCTCGTGCATTACATGAGTTTAAGTAACATATTGTCTTTATTCAACCTGTGTAATATGCGGGTCTATAACATAGTATCTAGAGATTATCTAATTCCAATTAATGACATATAGCATTCTCTCATTTAACCTAAAAAAATATGTGTATTTTTTTCTAACTTTTTTAACAATAAATTAATACATGAATATCACTTATCTTTATCAATAATAACAATAATAAAATTAATTAATGATTCCAAATAATTAATTAATTAAAAGTTTAATTAGTTACAAATCATTACATGAGTTTGTGTTATGGTCGCAAAAGTCACTAGGCACTCCCTACTCGGATTTAAGAGTACTCGGTGTAGGCGGAGATTACTCCAGGAGTAATCAGCCAAGATGAACAGTATTCGGGCTTCGGCAGTCTACATTATAGCGACTACTCGGGGAGTACTCGGAGTCTATGAAGGACTTTTACAACCATGGTTTGTGTAGTTCCCAAAAGTTAATTTACAAATTTATAACATTTACACACAAATATTAACGTATTAATATAACATAATGAGCAATGAATATATTTATTTGAATATGTTATTAATCGCAATACAATGCAATGGGTTCGTCATATATTACAACTAAAAAAATTAATTTTTTAATAATTAATTAAAGAAATTTACCCTTTTTTAATAATTAACAAATTAACGGTTTCAAATGTCAAACTCATGTAATACACGTGTAATAATTAATTAAAAAAATTTATAATTTACATTTTTCTTTTGTTGATTCAACATTTGTAATATACGAGTTTTCAAAAATATTATGTATCACTCACTTATATATTAGTAATAAAATACTCATATATTTATTTATCTATCATTCTCATAATAATTATAAGCTAGAAATTAAAGATATTATATTTCTCAAAAATATTTATTTACGATAGTATGTCTTTATTCAATCCGTGTAATACAAAGTAAGGCGCGCAAGTGAACTCCAAATTTTTTTTTTCTAATATTTAATTTACATATAATTTGATAATAACAACTTGTAAAATTGAACTTTAAAAAAATATTAAAGTTTCTTTGTCAATGTTTTGATATGAATTTTATTACAAATGATTTCTTTCAACAGAAATATATTGTGTCACGTAAATATTAAAAAAAAAAAAAAAAACTGGATTCAAAAACATATAAAGATTTTCGATCTGGTTTCAGAAATCTCAATACAAGGGGCCTCATTCCTTGAGAAAATGTATCTCCTCATCCTATACCCAAATCTTATTAGTAATAGCTTTTTTATAAGTGGGATTTTACCATTTATGTTTATATGTTTTTTTTATATACACGTACACATACATATACAAACATGCACTAAATGAAATCGAGAGACATACCAACAACCAAGATGATTCTTGGCAAAGCCATTATCACCCGATACACACTCTCACCAATCTTCTTATAATTTCCGAGTAACATGAACAAAGCCTGGTTTCCTTCACGCATCCAATCTTCCCCCACCATCATTAAATACATATACATAATCATCAGGAACACCCCTTCCGGCATTGTGTCGGCACACGGCAAGACACTACAAGAAAAATACCTTATAGGGACAACATTTTTTCAACTTATAGAGAGGACATAGTGTCTCTATAGGCCTTTTTCACATATAGAGACGACATATCGTCTCTAAAAAATTTGTCTCTACAGCCTCGTCCCTATAGGTCACAAAAGTCGTCCCTATAGGTGTCGTTGCTATAGAAGAGTTTGTAGAGAGGACATGTCGTCTCTACAAGTTTGTGTAAAAAAAATTAAAAATTAAACTTAATATTTACTAAATAAAAGAAATGTTTATTCTAATATTTTTAAAACCCTATAGAAAGGATATGTCGTCTCTATAGGTTCTCTTTAAAAAAATTAAAAAAAAAACATTTAAGCCCTATAGAGACGACTTGTCCTTTCTATACGTTTTTATTTATAAAAAAAATAAAAAAAGATTTTCCCCTATAGAGACGACATGTCGTCTCTATAGGTTCTCTTTAAAAAATAAAAATAAAACATATTAGCCATATAGAGAGAACTTATCGTTTCTATAGGTTTTTCTTTATAAAAGATAAAAAAAATTTCACCTATAGAGACGACTTGTTGTCGCTATAGGTTGTCTTTAAAAAAAATTAGAAAACATTTTAGCTAAAATAGAGACGACTTGTCGTTTCTAAATGTTTTTTAAGTAAAGAAAGATTTTCACCTATAGAGACCACTTGTTGTCTCTATAGGTTTTTCAAAAAAAAAATCACCTATTGAGACTACTTGTTGTCTCTATAGGTTTTTCAAAAAAAGAAAAAAAAAGATTTTCACTAATTGAGACGATTTGTTGTCTCTACATATTTTCTTTTTAAAAAAAATAAAATTCACCCATAGAGACGACATCACTACAAAAAGGCTTTTTTGTCGCTATTGCTTGTCGCTGCTATTACTGTTTTCGTCGCTAAAGCCCTTTTATTAATAGTGGCGACTAATGTCGCCGCTAAAAGTGTTTTTTAAGGTTTTCTTTCCTTTTATTCAGGTTTTTTCATATCAAAACCTGCCAATTTCCGTTCACGACACACAAAATCTAGATAAACATAAACTACATAAATGTCACGAACGTCACAATCCGGATTCATTTTAAGTCACAAACACATTATAAAGCTACTTAACTATAAACGTCATAATTATACATCATCCGCTTCTTCGTTTTAATATAAGTTTTAAACTAAAATAAGCTAGCTACCTACTGCATTCACTTATCTCGTCCACTGAAATTGGTATCTGCTCGGTTCTCAACATTTCCAACTCCTTGGTAAACCGCAACGTCTCCTCAATTTCTACGATTTTTTTCTAACTGCACAAATAGAACACATGTATTTATATTTAAACTTAATTATCGCCAATGACCAAAACAAAATATAATGTGATAAACTATGCAAAAACAACAGTCGAATTTAATGGGCAGACACCTAATCCAACTGCACACCTAGAGGTTAGCACAATACAAAGCATTCGCCATGACCATCCTAACTGATTTTACCGAGATCAAGCCAGGGAAACAAAACTTGAGGGGAAAACTACCAGACCCTAGCATGCTTCCAAAACCTAGTACGGTTGTCTCCGCCTAGTATGGTTGTCTTCACCAAGGTCTGACAACCGACCCTTTCGGCTCGTTTATTATCTTATAAAAAAAGTTTGTAGTTAACCCACCCATTCTTACCTTCTTTTAACAGTATCAGCTAACAATATTTAGACGTTGACTGAGTTCATTTGTTCACTCAAAATATATTTTAAAAAATGGGAAAACTGAATCAATGTAGTCTAGCACTCACATCTTTTGAGTCAAACAAATTAATACGTGAAAGATCCGAAGCAGCGGACTTGAACATCTGCAAAATAGGAAATTAAAGATAAGATACACAGGCTAATAATATTAAATTCTGACAATAAAAAACACACATAAAAAACCCCTGAGGCACAACGTTTCTTAGCGCCTCAACCCTCTGAAGTGCACATACAAAAGAACCCCTGAGACGCCGCCTCAGACTTTCGTTTTTTGGGCGTTTGGCCTTGAGGCGCACGCCTAAGCCGTTTATTAAACCATGACCTAAATCACAATGATTAAAAGTACATGCTTTAAAAATAAACTTAATTTGAAAAGAACTGGTAGTCCGTTGGTAAAGAACATCGGTTATACTTTTGATGAAGATCTAGAAAGAGAATATATATTCAATGGGTAGGCTTTATACTCCTATGAATGCTGATCATGTACTAGATGTTCTTATATTTTAAAATTGTAACCGAGAAGTAGTGAAAAAGAGGATTGTCTAACTGATAAGGTGAATTTACAAAGTCTTTTATTTCTTTAAGAGTATTTTTCATACACTTGCTAGAATTTACCAAATATTGTTGTTTCAACTGTTACCAACCAAAAAATACAATTTTTGAGTATCTAAATTCAGCCTCCTTTATCACAATTTATGAGAATTATGTGAATACGCATGCCAATATCTTATGATTATACAAAGCATACTATAACGAATCTGGACATGATATACATACATACAAACACTCCTACATACAATGTTATACACGCACATAAAAGTAAAGTAGAAAATAAACAGAAAAACATACAAATTACCCGTTTCGAGCTTTTCATCGAGCCGATCTCAAGCAGATCGCGAGCCGCTCGACTCGTTTGCACCCTAGTGTAAACAGAGAATACTCGCTAGTTGTGCAAGTATATAATAGAACATGGGATGCTAGTATTTTTTGCATCGATTTCAACTTTAGACATTGACAACTTATAAGTGTGTGCTTCAAAGAGCAGTGTCACATTGATGTTAGGTTTGTATAGTGTGAATTTAGTGTATAAGTGTGTGCTTCAAATAACCAACTATAGTTCTTACCTTGATCTTAGAAAACTCAATCTGGTCAATCTCAAAATTAAGTTCAGCATCCTCTGGAAAGCTATCTGAAACAGAAACGGGACAGTCATCCTGGCCATAGTGCAATTCAAGCTTCGTTGGAATTCCTTCTAGCAGCCCTAATATCATCTTGCTCTTACCCAAGACCTGCCTTATTGGGTCGCCTTTGCCTATAACAAGCAGATAAAACAGTTTCAGTGGATAAAAAAACATAGAAATTTATAGGAAAAAAAATAAATGTAAATTCACGAACACCGCCAAATTCTGAGCAAGTAGACTAAACAACCACCCCATCTAGCGTACGAGTAAGTCGTCGATATCTCTTTGTGTAGCAACTCTCGTTTCTCGCCAAATCTACAAAAGAAATAAATAGAAAAGACAAGTCAACATAACCACGGGTGCAAATGAGCCGAGCTACTCGCGAGCTCGGCTCATTTAACTAGGGGTGCAAATGAGCGGAGCTACTCGCGAGCTCGACTCGAAATGAGCCGAACTAAGACAAGCCCGAGCCCAAGCCTAAAAGTAACCTCATTTAGTAAAGGAGCCCGAACCCGAGCTTCGCTTATGGAGCTCGAGCCGGCTCGCAAGCCTAAACAAGCCCAAAATACTTGTTACAAATACCATCTTGTTGCATCGAAACATAAAAATGCCTATACGAGCTCACACTTGTTGAAGAGTCAGATTTAATTTTTTGGTATGATTACTTCCTTGCTGAGTTGGCCTATTCTTTAATATAGTTTGTCATTTGACCCGAACCAAAACAACCCCTTTTTTAATTGACCCGCTTTGACCCGAACCCGTTTTGACCCATGACCCGACCCGACCCAACCCGTTTGCCAGGTCTACAAACAAAGAGCATGTAGCATATACAAACCTGAATCAAGCAGCTGCCTGAAGCAACTCTCTTTCAGCGTGTTCCCTAATCCTCCTTTCGAGCTCAGGCCTAAAACAAAGCAACAAAATGAAAATACTTGTTTGGTGTAAACCTACTAATACTTGAGCCCAGTCCACAACTTCACATAGGTTCTCACAGTTGGCTCCAACATTATCTTGGTTTCCATATCTGAAATAATTTAAATAATCAATTTTGGTTGGGGAGATCCAGGTATGCTATCAACGCCTCATTTTAATTGATGAGTAACTTACGATAATCCAAAATTAGAGATGTCAAATTCCAGATGAGAAGACCACTCAGATTCAGAGGTATGGACTTTGTTCTTGACAAGCACATTGGACATTTTATCAAAAAAATGCAGCAGTTAACCTCTAATTTAACTTAAGAATAACACAACAACAACATAATATCCTGCTATACTACATTTAAAAGAAATTTGACATTTTAACTCAACAAATCTGAAAAGATAATACAAATTAGAGACTATCAAGCACAGCAAGAATACCTGGTGGTCCGGCGTACTGAAGGTGGTTCGGCGAGGTGATGCAGCGGCACAGAGGAGGTGGTCCGTCGTGGTGTGTGGCGTCAGTCTAGGGTTTGGGGAAGTACCTGGTGCAGCAGACGTGGTGCGGCGAGCGACTGTGGCTGGGTTGAATCAATCGAAGGTGGACGCAGGTGAATTGGGCGGTGGATCGGAGGTGAGGTGGGAAGGAAGCTGCAATTTGGGGGAAAGAATTGGGGGGAATGAAAAATGAGCGCGGGTTACTGATTTTAGGGCAAAAGAGATTAAATTAAAAAGGCTTTACATTTTACACAATACACAATAGGGACGACATGTTCTTACTATATATTAAAAGAATTTTTTTTTAATTTTAAAACTTATAGAGACCACTTGTTATTTCTATAAGCTAAAATATACCTTTTTAATTCTTAATTAATAATAATAGGTATTCTTATATTAATATATAGAAGAGAAGATGGTTTTTAACTATTGTAAAAGAGCTGTAGACATGTCCTCTTTATAAGTGAATACTTTTATAATTTATTATCATTTACTAATAGATAATTAAAAATGCCAAAAAATGTTTGTTTTTTAAACGTTTGTATAAGTTTTCTTAATAAAAGTAAAAAAAAACATTTGAGTTTAATAGATACGACATATGTTGTTTTTATAAGTTTTCTTTAAAATCAAAAATAGAAAAAACGTTTAAGCCTTATAAAGATGACATGTCATACACATACATATACACTAACGCTAACACACACGTACACGTACATACATACACATCCACACATACAAACAAACACACATATACGCACATCACACACGTACACTAACACATATACACACACATCAATGATAATCGACCTAGGACAATCAGAGAGCATCTTAGACGAATTTTCAAGTTAGTCATGTCAGTCATGTCAGTCCGTCAAGTCTATACAGTCTAGTTTACGTAACTACAGTGTCTCGTGGGTTCAATACTCGGACTTAAATAAGTTATACTACATTGACCGGTACACTTGTCGGTTTTGTGGTCTAGGTTAGAGAGTCTTGGTTTTATAAATTTAAAGCTTAGCGTGTCTAGTTTAGGGTTTAATTTAGTTAATTTATTTAGACCACTTTTAACACATCACAAACATACATACATACCTACCTACATACGTGCACACACACACGAACATATACACGCGTACACATACATACCTGCCGAACATATTGAACATATCTGAAGTATCTTCATCGTTACCTCATGATTGTCGGTCATGCTCAACCTCATGATTGAACATATCCGAAGTATCTTCATCGTTGCCTCTACCGGCGGTTCTACGATTACACAAATACTTACTTCCACAAAGGGTGTGCGGCTGCATTGGGAGAGTGTGTGTATTTAGAGTTTTATTTGAATAAAATGAGGGGTGGGGGATAAATATATATACACATACACACACGCGTACAATAACACATACACACACGTTCACAATTACATATACACACACGCACACTAACACATACACACGTACATATACAGGGGTTATTGGATTTTATCACCCCCCCCAACTATTGGCTATTACCCGCTGTCACCCTCAACTATCACTTTGACGTCCGTCACCCCCAACTTAACACTTAGTGTGTTCTGCCAACACGTCGTTAACTAATCACTAACTTTTGATCTTGCTACTATACTTTTAGAGTGTCCTAAGATCCCTAAATCCCAATGACACCCCCAAAAGTATAGTAACAAGATAAAAAGTTAGTGATCAGTTAACTTGGGGGTGACGGGCGTCAAAGTGATAGTTGGGGGTGGCGGCAACAAATAGCCAATAGTTAGGGGTGATTGTAGGATCGTTTTGTGACCCAAAGGAGTCAATCAGAAGAGTTATAGACAGTTCAAAAGGCGGAAACAGATGAATTGACTTGTAAAACAGCTTGTTTCACTTATAAACGTCTTGTATATTGATTATAACAAGTTTACAGATTAGTAGACACGTCGGCAGCACTTCGGTACCGGTAACATCAAAGTTACAAATGATTTCGCATGAACCCTATATATAGTGGAGGTGATTCCGCTTGAAACCGTTCCAAGCGAAATTAGATTCCAAGCGGAATCTAATTCCGCACGGAATTACCTTGTGACACTTTCAAGCGAAATTAGTTCCTTCATGCGAAATTACAACTCCAAGCTATTTTCTCGAACTACGTGCCCTGATCTAACATTCTTAGTACAAGACTTGATACAAGACGAAGTCGACAGACGTAATGCACCAACAGTGATAAAATCTAATAACCCTATATACAAACACACAAACACGTACACACGTACATGAGCCCGAGTTGGACAAAGCATGAGCTCAATTAACTTGTGAAAGCTCGAGCTCGGCTCGTTGATAGTTTATCAAGCTCAATTAAGTATTTATAAAGAACAAACATTACACTAAGGCTCAAGAACGGGCCTGGCGAGCTTCACATGTCAGGCTCGATAAATAAAGGAGATTTATTTTAGGCTCAGGCTCGACAAGACTCGACTCGTTTCGAGCTTTATCTCGAGCTAATCTCGTGCAGCTCGCGAGTCGCACGACTCGTTTGTACCCCTAGCACAAACACACACACACATACATACACACACGTACCTACATACATACACACACATGTACGTACACACATACACACGTACACATATATACACACATACTACACATACACGCCCACAACATCATACACACACATACATACAAACACATACACACACAAACATACACTAACACACACATACACATATACGCAGACACATAACATATACACGTATCAATTGGAAGACGAGCGTTCACCGAATTCAGATTGCTCGTTTGATGGAATTAAATATCTTATTATGTTTGATATTATGTGTTTTTTATGTTTTAGTATGTAGGTCTTTTTAAGTTTATGTATTTTATTTAAAATTATATTTAGGTAGTATTCATATATATATAATAAACCAAATAAAAATAATTTTATTATAGAACCTAATTCTTTATTACTTAATAAAATAATAATTATATAATTGACTATTATTTTTTTGGTAAAAATCATGAATAAAATAAGAAGCAGTTAATTTGGCTTATAGGGACGACATGTCGTCTCTATAGGTGAATATTTTTTTAAAATTAAATTATTTATTAATAAAAACTAAAATCAAAACACAATTATTTTTACTTATAGTGAGGACATGTCCTTCCTATAGGTTAGTTAATTTTTTTTTTCAAATTTTCATGGATTGGTGGGAAATTTTACCTCCTAAATGATTTTTTTTTTACTTTCAAACCTTTTAGAGACGATATGTCCTTTCTATAGGTGAGTTTATTTGTTTTTTTAAATTTTTAATTCAGACATTTTAGAGACGATATGTCCTTTCTATAAGTTAGTTTATTTATTTTTTAAATTTTTTATTTCAAACATTTTAGAAACGACATGTCGTCTCTATAGGTGTAAATATATATTTTTAGTTAAAAAACAAGAATAAATTAATAAACTTAATTCGGTTTATAGGGACGATATGTCGTCTCTATATGCGAATAACATTTTTTGTATTTTTAGTTATTTATTAACCAAAACTAAAATACAAAACAAAATTATGTTTCCCTATAGAGACGATATGTCCTTTCTATAGGTTAGTTTAATTATTTTTAAAAATTTTTAATTTAGACATTTTAGAGACGATATGTCCTTTCTATAGGTTAGTTTATTTATTTTTAAAATTTTTATTTCAAACATTTTAGAGACGACATGTCGTCTCTATAGGTTCAAATATAAATTTTTTAGTTAAAAAAAGAATAAATTAATATACTTAATTGGGTTTATAGAGACGACATGTCGTCTCTATTTGCGAATAACATTTTTTGTATTTTTATTTATTTATTAACCAAAACTAAAAAACAAAACAAAATTATATTTCCCTATAGAGACGATATGTCGTCTCTATATGTTAAGACTTTTTTTTCTAGAACAAATTTGGAATGGTGGGAAAATTTGCCGCCTAAATTAAAATTATTTTTTACTAGTCAAACTTTTTAGAGACGACATGTCGTCGCTATAAGTTAAACTTTATTTTTTAATTTTATTTTAATTTTCATGCATATTGATCATTAATACAATTAAATTAAAAGAAAAATATTTAAAGTTTTAGAGACAACATGTCCTCTCTATAAGTTAAAACATTTTTTTCAAGTTTCCAATTCAAAAAACTAGAGAATAAAAAAAAGCAAAAAAAATGTATTTTCACCTTATAGAGAGGATATGTCGTCCCTATAAGGTAACCTATCTTAAAAGGCACGAAAACCCTATAGAAACGACATGTCGTCTCTATAAGGTGATCTATAGAGAGGACTTGTGTTGTCCCTATAGGTGTCGTCCCTATAGGGGTTTTTTCTTGTAGTGAGAAACCATAGATGCTTTGGCACCTAGTCTCACCATCCAATTCTGAAGAATTAGAACCGATACGAAGATAACCAGATGAGTTGTCATGACTCATGTCATAATCAATCCCATCTGAGACCATCGATGTTGCTGAATATGGCTCAATGTCTAGCCACCTGCCTTTCACCATGCCAATCATCATAAGCATGATGAAAGTCAACACTAGACACGGGATACATGACATTTTTAGTGAAATGACTATGAAAAAGTCGTTGTGTGGATCTAAGATACGAAGTACTAGGTTCGTTTATATAGATAATTAAGAAGCTTCAATATGTTGTACTATCGTTAGATGTGTTTCATTAAGTCAATGTCGTCGATGATGTTAGTTAATCACCAACTTGACAAATTGACAATAATAAAACTGGTAGTCAGATAATCTATATCTCTAATAAAGCAAACCATTGGGGGACACATGTCACCCAATGGAGCAAGCCAACTAGGATTCCACATAAGCAATGACATGGCAAAAGCCTAATAATGTGACAAGTGGCATACCTCACTGATTGGGATTAAATTGTACGCGGGATCCGTTTGAGTTCGGGTTATCCTATACCTTGAATTCGGATCTATATAAAAGGCACTCTCATCTCTCTCTCATTATCCCAAACCGTTTCAAAGAAACCCTAATAGGCGATTTGGTTCCTGCGTTCTCAATCGATCCTTTGCAACGAGGTTTAATCAATATTCAAATATTCAACTGTCATCACCATCGACGGTAATGATTCCGATATCTTCTTCATCATCTTATTGATCGAATCTGTTATAATGGTTTGTTTTACTTTGATTTAAGATGTAACGATTCTGTTTGAATGCTTTGTTTTACTTTGATTTGCGATCTCAACAATGATCAGAAGTTGAGTATGTCTGTTACTTTGATCGATTAGCTTATTCCTTTTTTCTTAGGGTTTTAAAACCCGATATAATTTTGTTTGTTTATGTAATTTGAATATCGATTTCTTATACGGATTTGCTGGTCTGTTAGGTTTTATAATCCCCGATTTTTAAGTACGTGTATGTATGTTTTGTGTATTAGGTTTTTTCATTTGAATATGTTTATTTTTCAATTCTGTTCCTCATATTACCAATATTTTATATTATGTTAATTAGTATTGTCTGTTATGTGATGGTGTATGAATTTATTGTACATGATTTGAAGAACAGACATTTGATAAGTTGTCTGTTAGTTCTTCCAATGTATGAAATGTAATTATTCCGATATCTTCTTTATCATTTTATTGATTGAACAATTGGTGTATATATATTTTTTTATTGGGGTTTTTCAATCGAATATTTTGGTTTTTAAAATCTGTTCGTTAGATTAAGAAGAGTTTATATTATGTTAAATAGTAACCGTGTTTTATGTTTGAAGTTTTATTCGATGCATTCACTGAATTGGATATAATTTTACAGGAAATCAAATCCTTGATGGTTTTGTTATGTATTGATTTACTGATTGAATGTTATGTGAATATCGATTTTCGATTCTCTGTTTATATAAACCCTGATATCATGTTGTTTGTTTATATGATTTTCAGTTTCAGTTTAAAATGATGAATAGAAAAGGGTATGGTCTGCAACTGATATGATACGGACAAGATTATTGTGGTTTGATTACCCTTGTGTCATTCCTTCTTTGTTTCTTCTGTTCCCCCATTTCTATTTTATAGTTTTCGTCGAGGCTATGATGAGTTTGAATTTATGATTAAATATTGTTGAATATGGAACCTTGGCTTGGCAGGGTTGAAGGATGGTAGACATTCATATGCAACCTCCCTTGCAGCCATGTTGCTTTAAATTTTTTTAAATATCTGAGCCTGAATGAATGATGATTTGTGATGTATTGTCTGTTATGTGATGATATATGAATTTATTGTACATGATTTGAAGATCGATTAGCTTATTCCTTTTTCTTAGGGTTTTAAAACCCGATATCATGTTGTTTGTTTATGTGATTTGAATATCGATTTCTTATACGGATAACCTGGTCTGTTAGGTTATGATGAGTTTGAAGTTCTGATTAAATATTGTTGAATATGGAACCTTGGCTTGGCAGGGTTGAAGGATGGTAGACATTCATATGCAACCTCCCTTGTAGCCATGGTGCTTTAATTTTTTTTAATATCTGAGCCTGACTGAATCAAATTCATTATGATATGATTTTTCTAATCTGATTGTTAAATCTGTGATTTGATTATTATAGTTCACATTCTATTTTATATATTTGTGATTTGTTATTTACTTTTCATACGTTGAGAGGCGACATGGTTGACGGATTCTCTGCCCGTGTATTGAAGAATGACAAAAATTCGTTGGTGAGTTTTTTATTTTTTTGATGTTGTTTACGGAATTTCGGATGTTGTTTTTAAATTTTTTGAATATAATGATTATTTTTTTTAAATTGGTATACGTGCCTAAATATTTTATGCTTTTTTGGAATTTGTTAAATGTCTAAAAGAATCAAATGTTGGTGTTTATATTTGTTTTTTTTTTTGGAAGTAATTGAATTTTCTTTAAATATGTGTATTAAACGGGTTTCTTAAATTAAAGTATCATTTTGTAATATATAAATAGTCCTTTTGATATAAATTTAAAAAAAATCAAATTTATTATAGAAGTGTTTTTAAAACCGTAAAGATTTGTAAGTTTTTTTATATTTAATTCCATTTCTTAAAATAGATTAGCATAATTTAAGTAATAATTTTTTCTAATAATAAACTGATTTTTAGACTTTACAAAAATAATTTCCCGAAATCTGTATATATATTTACTAAGTAGATTCATTTTAAGTCAATTAGTAACCATTTTCTAATATCAATCACCTATTCTCAGATCGTATTTCATCGAAATGGATGAAAACAATATTACTTTTCTAAACAATCTTGATTGGAGATCCAAGTTGTTTACCATAAAGGTGAAGGTGTTAAGACTTTGGATTCGCATGAATCCAAAGAGAGAAGGAGAAACCCTTGGTATTGAAATGGTGGTTATGGATGAGCAGGTTTGTTTTAATGTCATATGTTTTAAAAATTTTAGTTTAATTTTTATATTGTTCTTTATACTAACCAATTTTAATTTTTTTTATTAGGGGACTAGGATGCAGGCAACTGTTTGGAGCAAGTTTATGAAAAAACAAGAAATTTTGCTTAATGAAAATGAAATTTATTACATTTATAAATCTCAACTTTCTGTCATTAAGTCAACTTTCAAACACTTTGAAAAAGAACATGCTATTAGTTTAAACTTTGATACATCTGTTAAAAAGTGTGAGAACTTTGATGGAAGTGTATATGGTATTCGGTTAGCATCATTTGAATCCATTAAAGCTGGTGAAGTCGATGTCAAGTATCGAGTTGGTTTGTATTTTATCATATCTATGACAACAACATGCTAAATTAAAAACTTATATAAGTATTGAATTTTATTATAAATTTTTTTTTCTGATTACATTTCTTATTAATCAATTTTTTTCAGATTTTATTGGATATGTAGATGAGTGGTCTGAACCAGAAATGACCAAAACGAAGATGGGAAAATATAGCAAATTCATGAATTTGCAATTGCTGGATGAAGAGTATGTTTATTAAATTTCATTTTTATTTTGATTGCATCTTTTGTATTATATATTTTTTACATGATTTCCTTTGATGTGTTTAATTTATATTTATGTTGGGGTATTAAGTTAAACTGCACTTTATGGGATGAGTACTGCGATGAGATGTTTGGTTATATTCAGATGCATAAAGAAGAAGTTCATGTTGTTTTGCTTGTGCAGTTTGGTAGTTTCAACAAGTATAAAGGTTTTTACTGTTTATAAACTTTGTTAATATTATTTATATTTTTATACTATTTACGAAATTCAATATCATAATCTATGATATTAATTTTTTTGCCCAGGGAAGACAACGCTATCTAATGCTTTCCATATAACAAGGCTGTTTATCAATTCTGACATAGAGGAGATTCGTTCATTCAGAACCAAGTAAACAGTTTATAAAACAATATGAAATACTTATTGATGTTTTTAATTTTTTTTTTATTTTTTTTTATTGTAAACAGGTTTGTTGAGAAGATATGTAAAACATCCTCTAATGGTCAGAAGTCAATTGGTTCATCTGGAAGCACAAGTCTTGCGGATGACTTTTTAGTGAAGCATCAGTTTACCAATTTCCGTGATATTACGCTATTTGATCAGGTTTGTGTCAACTTTTTTATATTTTAAGTAAATACATTAAACAAAATTTTTGAAACAAATTTATATGTATAACTCTATTTTGTTTCATTTTATTTCAGCCTTGTGAGGTGATAGTTCTTGGTACGATCATGGGTGTGGATGATAAAGATGATTGGTACTACCTTGGTTGTGAAGAGTGCAATCGGAAGGTGGAGACAACTATGGTCATCGAGGAAGCTGAAGACGGTTCTGAGGAACCGAAGTTTAAACAAGTTTTACTTTGCTCAAATCCTGAATGTCCTAAGGAGGTTGTGAATGCCACACCGATGTAAGTTATTTAAATGGGAATGTATTTTTATAATATTTATGCTTATGTTATTCTACTTTACAATACTAAGTTGTATTTATTTTCTAAAATTATTTTTGTGCATTTAGTTTTAGGATTCCGATTAGAGTACAAGATCATGCAGCTATTGCGTCCTTGACTTTGTTTGACCGTGAATCTAGAAAAATGTTGGGTATGACTGCAATTCAATTGCTTGAGAAGTCAAGAGTGGATCAGGTAGAGTGTTTCATATCATTATTTACTTAAGTTGTTATTTATGGTGCATATTAATAATGTCTAAATCGGATTATTATGTTTTTTTAAATAATTTTTTATTCACTTTTATTAGGCATCTTTGGTAGAGAAAACCATTCCCTATCAGTTTAGAGCATTCAATGATAAAAAGTATGCTTTCAAGATTCAATTTAGTCAATTTAATATTGACAACCATATTGATGGTTATGCTGTTCATAAGTTGGTGAATGATCCAGCAATAATTGAATCGTTGGAGAGCCGAATTCCAGTTGATCAGGTTAGTTAAATACAAACCTTTTAATTAAATATATGTTAGAAATTTAAACATTTTTGTTGTGTCTAGCCTTATTATTTTTTGAATTGCAGGGTGTGGACGAGGCTGCTGCTGATGTTTCACTTAGTGATATATCGAATCAAAACCCTTTTGCTCTTAAGGTATGTATCTTAAGTTAATGTTATGAAATACCAAATGCTTTAAACATGTTATATAGTTTCTAATTTTGAATATATATCATACAGGATGCTGTGGATTCTATTGGTGATAGCTTCACACCCGATTGCACATCTAAAGATTGTTCCAAGACTTCGTCCGCGGAACTGAAGCGCAATCTGGCTGACGTGTATGAAGTTGAAGAAAGCACCTCTCTGTCATCAACAAAGGTTAAAAAGGCTGGTGTGTCGGATGTCCAAACTGATGAGGAAACGATTCTGTTGGTTCCGAAGATAGAGAAATAGTTCATGGTTGAAGTATTTTTACCAAAAACAATTTCTTTCTTTCGTAATATTGCTGGTTTTGTTTTGGTTTGTTTCATACATTGGTTTGGATTGATTTGTGATGTTTGGTTGATTTGGTTTTCTTAAACATATGGTTGTTTGTTTTTTTATTTGAAATATATCGTTTATTTGTTTTAATGGTTTTATTAGGCTTACCTATACTCCTTCAACATTTATCTTTTCTTACTTTATCTTTGTTTTATTTTGTTGCATGTATAAAATGTCCCTAAAAACATTTGTTTATGTTTTTGAAATTAGAAATTTTTAAACCTTTATCACAAGGCCATAAAGGTCCTCGCGTTAACCAAAAACATGCGGTTAACCGTAGGTGCCAACGCATCTGATATCGAAGAGATTAAAGCTTTTGCCAATTGGTTGCTCGAGTTGGGCGAGGGAAAGATTGGTGACAGTGACGATTCTCAGGTGGTTATAGATATTCCTGAAGATTTGTTAATCAAGTGCTCTGAGGATCCTATATCAGATCTGATCGACTTTGTATATCCTTCACTTCTTCAACTGTACAAAGATAAAGATTTTTTTGCTGAAAGAGCTATATTGGCACCAACAAACGAGGTTGTTCAAGAAATTAATGAAAGATTGCTTGCTTCGTTTCCTGGAGATGAAGTGGAGTATCTGAGTTCCGATAGTATTTGTCAAACTGATAAAGGAAAGAACGAAGCACATGCGAGACTATATTCTCCCGATGTTCTGAATGGTCTTAAAATTTCTGGTCTGCCTAATCATCGATTAGTCCTTAAAGTTGGTGTACCTGTAATGTTACTTCGTAATATTGATCAACAAAATGGTTTATGCAACGGTACGAGACTACGGATTACTAAACTTTATAAACGTGTTATAGAGGCTGAGATTATATCTGGCGGAAACATAGGGACCAGAACGTTTATTCCACGAATCAGTTTGACACCGTCGGATAAAAGAATTCCTATCAAGTTTCAACGACGGCAATTCCCGATAAATGTATGTTTTGCAATGACTATAAATAAAAGTCAAGGACAATCTCTATCAAAGGTTGGATTGTATTTGAAATATCCAGTTTTCTCACATGGTCAACTTTATGTTGCGTTATCAAGAGTTAAAAGCAGAGCCGGTGTGAAGTTGCTTATACTAGACAAGGATGGGAATGTAACGAGTAAAACAACTAATGTAGTCTACAAGGAAGTTTTTTCCGGCATTTGAATATTTTTATGTTTTTTTCTTCCAATGTATGTATTTGTACACAACATTTGTATTCAAAGTAAATAATATGGTTTTGGTGGAAGCCCGCGTATTACGCGGGCATTAACCTAGTTTACAATAAAGTACCCTAACGTTACTTTATGTTGCAAATAGAATCCTTATTTTTGACACAAGTGTTATATCCTTCTTACGATTGTGATTTAAAGAAACGAGATTAATGTGTTGCTATATAGTCAAATCAAAGCATATTCAAGTCCAAAATGGTTGAACCATTCAGAATCATCTTTGAGTTGCACACATGTATTGTTAGCTCGTCAATCAGGAAATTATATTGTTATTCATACTAGATAAATAAAACTATCCAGGGTTGTTTAATTATTTATGGTACACATTCGATTTTTTAGGGCCCGTGTTTTTGTATAATTTTTTTAAACGCTAACTCAGACACTCTATAAACTTATTCTTAAATATACATCAGACTAAAACGCTCAACCACCTGAGAAGAAACACATATACTATAACCTATAAGGGATTGAAAATGAGATTTGATATATGTACTTTCCATTAAAAATAACGATCAAGGTAATATACTTTATTATAATTATGACATCACAACCTAAGATTTCTATAACCTAAGGTTTATATATGTGGCCTAAATCATCGTCATTGTTGCCTTCGCTTATAGTGTGACCGCTATTATGCCTTGTTGTCATACATGATACTCCTATGACATTGTTTTCTTTTGCTTGTGAGGCATTTTTGTCGTTAGACCACCACCTGTTGTCATGGTCATGTGTTGTTCAAACTATTCTACCCTTTACCTATGTCATTACTTTCCATCAAACATGATATTTCATGGTTATCTATCTAAACTCTTTGTAGGTCCCTCGGAGGTTGAGGTTTAACCTATTCCTTGTTATATCTAACACACTAGCGAGTGCGGAATCCAAGCTAGCATGCAAACCGAGAAAGAACAAGCATAAACACAACACACAAGTTTTCACCGATTAACACCACTTGTATTAATACGTATGAAAGGTTCGGTTACAAGCACAATGTTTACAGATGTATTCTATAAACTCTCTCTAACTTTCGTGTGTGTGTGTTCTGAACAGAATGCTCTCTGAGTGTTCCCAAATGTCTAACTCTGAAGTGAACACAACACATGGGTATTTATACCCAACACAGATCGTCTGGTCGAAGGATCAGACAGACTGATCGAAAGATCATCTGTCGACCAGGAACCCATCGAAGGATCACATAGACCTCGAAGGATGATATCCTTCGTGGTCTATCCTTCGAAGGTTATCTTTCGAGCTCATCGAAGGATATAAACAATCCTTCGATGACACATCCTTCGACACAGCCATATTACAACCATTGTTCGAACTGTTTGTCCAAGTCAAACCAGGAGGATGGTTGACTTGGTCAAACTTACAGTACTAACAAAGACATCGTTTTGAATCAAGACGAAATACAGACAAAGTACAGACACAAGTGCACCAACAAACTCCCCCTTGGCTGTAGCTTTGTCTGGCTGTAGCTTTGTCTCGATCTTTGTGACTTCAAGTCTTTGACGTCCTTTCAAGTCTTCAATGTCGGAGGATCTTTAAAGTCTTCACGTCTTGAAAGCAGAAAGTGTATCAACAAACTCCCCGTTTCATGTAGGAAGTGTGTTGACAAACTCCCCCTTAACATAAGCTCCCCCTTGAGTTATGCTCGTGAAAGTCTTGTTCTTTATGAATTGAGATCCTTGTGGTGTTGATGATGGTCAGCGGCACCTCGATCATCTTTATCTTTTGAGTGCCTTCACGCCGTGTCTTCATTCCAAAGCTTGTCATCGACCATGTTCTCCTTGCCTTTAGAATCTGCACATGCAAGAAATCTAAACGCGTAATGAGAACAACTGCTTGGAATATAGTAAACATAAACAAACGACACACGTGTGACCATTGTTTAAACAAACACCGTCCGACAGTTTGAAAGTTTTAACAAATTTTATCAATTTCAAATTGAAACTTTCAACACTTGCAAATTTCGACCGTTTATGAAGATTCAGTCGTTTCGGTTTTCGTTCAGGTTTCAGGTAACGAAGACTCGAGATCCAACATCGTACGATCGAAAATAAGATAGAAATAAAATCTTTTTGGCTTTTATAAAGTTTATATTAAAACACACCTAAAATCTTTTTGGTATTTTTGAATATTTCAAATGCAAAGACTGGAAGCAGTAAATAAATATATACAAAGATGCAGAAATTGAAAGCATTAAATAAATATTTACAGACATTCTTTTTGCGAGTTTCGAGGGTAAGAGAATCATATCAGTGTACGGTCATGCCAAAACGCTCTTGTTGTTCAGTTAATTAACTTTAAGATAAGCATCCTACAACAATTATCGGTATTGTTGTCCACTTAAGCTCAACTTATCAGATGTAATCATGGCGAGGGGATACGTTAATGTATGATTTATACTTACCGACCGGTGTTCATCCACATCACGACACATTCCCGTATCAAGGTATGCACGAGGGTTCATCTTACCGGTGAGTATACCGATTATCATCTGTTTGACCGTATATGATGTGAGATTCTCACTTATTTTGATTTGAAAACAAGCCCTATGTGATATAATCACTTATTGATGAGGAACTTGATTTTCGATGCATGAGGGCACAGGAGCAAGTCCGTGAACAGGTCAGTACTTTCGTACAGCAGAGAGACGAACTTGACTCCCGGATAAATGTGATAATTTATCACTTATTTTGAGGACATGTGATTGTTGATCACTTATTGAGGTCGTATGCAATATGTACACGTATGTATAGTATCATGGAAGATCTAGACTTGCGTCCCCGTTATTTTTCGGAAAAAGATACAACCATGATACCCAGATGATAAGCAGCATAAAGACCGAATATTTCAGAACCTCGGCAATCTCTCAAACAAAATTTCGGTACTAAGACCATATGCCAATGAATGGTTCCCACCTGATCTTCAGTCGATTTAAGTTTATATCACCCTGCACACTTTAAAATGATTGTGAGCCTACCGATACATCTTATATAGAGCTGCTTAACATTTTTCATTTAAGGTTTAAAGAGGTTTAGACAGACCACTGATGTATTATCATTTTCTCTTTTTACTCGACAGGAAACTCAGTTTTGTTTTTCTATTGTTTTTGTGTTTTTGAAATTTTTCGAAGTTTTTGGATTTTCAAATTTTTGGATTTACTCCCCCTAAAACCAATAAACTAAGACAAATTAAAAAACACAAATGTATTTACAAAAATGATTTTCCGATGTTGGTTTTACTCTTGCTTGCCTTAATGCCTTTTACCAGTAATAAATAATCAAATCTTGATTTGTCAAATGCTTTGGTAAAAAGGTCGGCACGTTGGTCATCGGTGTGGACGTAAGCAACATCGATTAGACTTTTCTAAAAGCAATCACGTATGAAGTGATACTTAATTTCGATGTGCTTAGTCTTTGAATGCTGCACAGGATTTTTAGTGATCTGTAATGCAGCAGAATTATCAACGTAAATAGGAGTAGTTAGGAATTCGAAACCGTAGTCACGCATTTGTTGTTGTATCCACAGGACTTGGGAGCAACAACTTGAGGCAGCAATGTATTCAGCTTCGCATGTTGATGTAGCGACGCACGTCTGCTTCTTGCACTGCCATGTGACTAGGCGATTTCCCAAAAACTGACATCCAGCCGTTGTGGATTTGCCATCGATTTTGCATCCGCCAAAATCAGAATCACTGAATGCGATCAAGTCAAAGTTATTATCCCTAGGGTACCATAGACCGGTGTCAGGGTAACCCTTCAAATAACGAAAAATCCTTTTTACAGCTGCAAGATGTGAGGCCTTCGGGTTGACTTGATATCTGGCGAGCAGGCACGTTGGGTACATTATATCTGGTCTCGATGCTGTGAGGTACATAAGAGATCCGATCATCACGCGGTAGTATGAGGGGCTAACAGCTTCACCCTTCAAGTCTGGAGTAATTCCGTGATTTTGCGGCAATGGGGTACCGATGGGCGTTGCATCAGACATCTGGAACCGGCTCAAGATGTCACCAACATATTTAGTCTGATGGATGAATATCCCAGACTCTGTTTGTTGTACTTGTAGGCCCAAAAAGAAAGTCATTTCCCCCATAGCACTCATCTCGAATTTATCCTGCATTACACGCTCGAAATCCCTACACAAAACATCATTAGTAGAACCAAATATAATATCATCAACGTATACCTGAACCAGTAGAAGATCTCCATCTTGTTCTTTGATGAAAAGAGTACAATCGATAAGACCTCTGCGAAATCCATTCTCCAGCAGATAATTAGATAAGGTTGCGTACCAAGCTCGTGGTGCTTGATGAAGACCATAGAGAGCTTTGTTGAGCAACCAAACCCGATCGGGATGGATAGGATCTTCAAAACCTGGAGGCTGTTCGACGTACACCTCTTCTTCCACCACACCATGTAAGAATGCACTTTTCACGTCCATCTGGTATACCTTGAAACCTTTGAATGAGGCATAAGCCAGAAAAATCCGAATTGCTTCTAGACGTGCAACAGGTGCATACACTTCGTTGTAGTCGATCCCTTCTATCTGACGAAAACCTTGAACGACTAGCCTTGCTTTGTTTCGAATAACGATTCCACGGTCATCCTTTTTGCATTTAAACACCCAACGGGTACCAATCTTCTTGTAACCAGCAGGTTTCTCTACGAGTTTCCAGACACCAAGCTTCTGGAATTGTTGCAGTTCTTCCTGCATCGCTTCAACCCATGAGTTATCTTTCAAAGCTTCTTTCCAAGTTCTTGGCTCTTCCTGTGAGACATAGCACGCGAAAGACCAATCATTTTGTTGACCAGATTCTCGGATATCTGCATACAAGCCTGCATTGTTGTTGTTCCGCAACATGTTTCTTGTTTGAACGCCACTCTGTACATTTCCGATGATGTTTTGTTGAGGATGGGTGTTGTGAATCCTTGTTTCTGGATTATCTTGAACTGGAATATTTGTACCCAGATTGTTGAGATTGAGATCAACAATCAATTCAAGGCCCGGAATTGACGAAGAGGATGATGCAGTAGCTTCAGCTGTTCTAGGGACATCCACTGGAGGTGTACCCTCTGAAGTACCATGAACTGCTGTTATTGGAGCTTCTTGATCTGCATCTAGAAATTCATCATCCTCTGAAGATTCGTTCAATTCGGCAGCGTCGTGAAAATCCTCATTGTCGAAAGCATTATTGTTCACCGAAGATGGTTCTTGATTGACAAGAATTGGACGAACCACCGGTGAATCTGTTGCATTGTCACTCTCGAAAAACATCCTTGCTGCAGCATTTTCTTCAACTGCTTCAACATTGATCGAATTGAAAAAGTCATCGTACTCGAACATCCAAGGCTGACCAGGACATTTGACTGGTAAAGTGTGCCTTTGTACTCTGACTTCAGACCATTCCTCGACCCTTTTAGTCTCTAGATTCCAGACTCTTAAGTTCGGGGTGGAATACCCAAGAAAGTATCCATCAATTGCTCTTGCCCCAAACTTTCCATTAGGATCGATTATTGTTCACGGAGCTCCAAACGGTTCAAGATATGACAAATCTGGTTTCCGTTTGTTAATGAGCTCAAAGCAGGTCTTGTTGTGCCGTTTGACTGTAAGGACTCGGTTCAACGTATAACATGCAGAGGCCACAGCTTCAGTCCAAAATGGAATCGGCAATTGTGACTCTACTAACATTGTCCTAGCAGTCTCGATCAATGTGCGGTTCTTACGTTCAGCGACGCCATTCTGTTGAGGAGTGTAAGCTGCACTAAATTCGTGAAGAATACCTTTTGAAGTGCAAAACTCCGCCATGGCATGATTTTTAAATTCAGTACCATTGTCGCTGCGTATCCGCCTAACTTTCAAGTTATACAGATTCTCAATCTGAATGATCAAATTTTTGATAATACCGAAGGTTTCACTCTTATGTGCCATGAACGCCACCCACGAAAATCTTGAATAGTCATCAGTTATCACGAGGCAATATTGATCATTCCTAATACTTTTGTGTTTGACAGGACCGAACAAATCCATGTGCAAACGTTCAAGAGGAACAGCCACCGTGTTGATTTTCTTTGTCGGGTGTCGCTTCTTCGTTTGTTTTCCTTTCTGGCACGAAACACAGACGTCTTGAAGATGGAAGTTTTTAAGAGGAACACCATTCACCAATTCATTTGACACCAAATGATTCATTTTGCGTAAGTGAATGTGACCCATTCGTCTGTGCCAAGAGATTGTGTCTTTTTCTGTGGCTTTGGAAACGAAACAAGTTGCTTGTGCAGACGTTGTGATAGCTTGGCTCATATCAAGGACATACAGATCATTTATCCTTGGAGCCGACAAGAGAATCCATTCTTTCGGAATTTTGAAGCCGGGTTTCAGCACATAACATCCATTTGCATCAAAGTGTACTGAGAACTGCTTATCACAAATTTGAGAAACACTAAGAAGATTGTGATCAAGTTGTTGTACAAAGTTGATCTTATCAAAGCTAACAACCCCGTTGGAAATCATTCCTTCACCCGTAATATATCCGCCTTTATCTCCAGCAAAAGCAACATAACCTCCTCTAATAGATTTGACGTCGTAGAGAAGCTTCATGTCGCCTGTCATGTGCCTGGATGCCCCACTATCAACAATCCAATGACTACTGATAGTTCCTCCTGGAACACCCTGCACATGAACTCACATAATTAGTTGGAGATGGGGACCCAAGCCATTGTGGTCTTGGGTCTTCCATTTTCATCAACAACAATAACTTCTATTCTTTGATGATTCGAAAATTGTGATGGTCCCCCTGAATTTGTGGTTATTTTAGGTTTCCATGTCTGTTGAAATTTACCAGATTGATTGTTTGCAAATTTAACTTCGTGATTGTTTGAAGTTTTTGAAAATTTTGAACTTTCTGGTTTAACTGGAACCGTTTGTTTTTGAACCACTTCAGTTTTAAGTGCCTTTTCAACCACCTTGACTTGTTGGCGTTTCTGTTTCTTTTCCCTTTCTCTTACAAGTCGGGGATCTTGTTTTACAGAAACAGATCGCTTTTGGTGATTGTGTTCACGGGGATCATCTTCTTTGGCTTTCAACTTATGAAGATACGGGCAATTTCGAATGATATGCCCAATTGTACCACATTCAAAACATGATCTTCGTTCAACAAACCCCGAAGTATCATGTGATCGTCTTGCCGATAATGATGAACTTTGTGACCCCGAGGTACTAGGTTTTGAACTACTTGGTTCATTTCTTTTCATCACAGTTGCTTTCTTGACAAAATCTAAATTAGATTGATTTTCAAACGTTGCAATTTTTTCCGTTCCCTTAGATTTCACAAAGTTCACATTCTTCTTCTTCTTCTGATTCGGCTTCCTTTGAATTTGAGTCGGTGTTTTACCTTTTGGTTTGGTATGATTTTGCTGTTTTTGCACTGTTGGTAATTTCTGATTGCCAAATTGTTTTCTGACTTCAGCCTTTGGGATAGGAGGGCACTGTGTTACCACAACGTGTGATCCTTTCTTACCCAAAAACTTACTTGTTGAATTCTCAAAAACTTTACTGATTAGGGATTGATTAACATTCTTAATCGGAAAATCTTTGTCAGAATAAATTTTATCATCACCAACAAGAGTGTACAGCAAATCCACACTCTCCGACTCTTTTTCAGACGAGGACTCGATTGCAACAGTCTTAGCGGGTTTTGCAGGAGGATCACACAGAATATGATTCTCAAGAGGTATGTCCTCTTCGTTTATCACCGCATCAGACTTTGCTGAATCAGTATCGTCAGACTCATCATCAGAAGAATCAGCATCCTCAATCACAACTGGAGGATCCTGATTCTGTTCAGCAGTTACAAAAGTATCTGCTGACACATCCGAATCTGATGATACTTCCTTCTTGTATCCGAGTCCTGCTGCAAATTCATTAACATCCAAAGGAACCGATGGTTCAAAATGAGTTCTATACTCCTCATCAGGCAGGGCATCAAAATTGTTTCTCACGGGTGGTGGACATTTCTTGTAACCTATGCATGTGACATCCCGTTTCTCTTTCTGAACGTCAATGATGTGATCCAACACATAGCTAGAGCTCAAATAACTGTCTAACTTGAGTCGGATCGCCTCACTTTCAGTTTTAACACAAGCCATTTCCTTTTGCATTACCTCAAGACGAGTTATATACAAATTAATGTCAGTTTGTTTCCTGGAAACCATTTTAGTCAGCTCTGTTTTATCTTTCTTTAATGTTTCAATCATCGATTTAAATTCCTTTTCATGGTTTTCATAAAACATGTTGGCTTCTGTGCACTTAGAAAGATCCACGGTTAATTTCTGATTGTGGATGAATGTCACATCATATTTCTCTTGCAAAGCCTCGTGTTTGCTTTGCAATTCACACCACTTATCATTCAAAGAAACATGTTTGTCTTGCAAGTCAAACAAACTAGCTTGTAAAGCATCATGTTTGCCTTGCAACTCAGACATGTTTGCATCCAAATCAGCACATCTAACATGCAATCTATCACAATTATCACAGATAGCAGCAGTGGGTTCATCGACACATACCTGACTTGATGAACAGTCGACATTAGCCATAAAGGCTGAATGGAGAGAAGACGAAGAATAAGCAGCTTGATCCACCAAAATAGATCTTCTTTGAATTCCTGCTGCAGCTTCTTCCAATAGCTCATCAATATCCGCATCATCTGACGCACTCGATGTCTCATCCACCTGATCATTGCCTGAAGTGGAGGACTCTTCATCTAAACTTCCACTGTAACCGGAGCTGTCTTCATCTTCAGAAGATTCACTACCATTGGTGGAAGATTCTCCACCACTGGCGTGTTTAAGATCCTTGACAACTTCAGCAAAACAAGCTGTTCCATCTGGAGCATCATTTCCCAACTGGATTGACCAATCACAGCCTTCATCTACTTGAACCACAAGTGCCTGGTTGGCATTTGATGGTCCTGCTTGGCTTTGGTTGTTGACAGGTACCAACGTACGAACATTGTTCCTGTTCTGGTTCTGCTGGTTGCCTTGACCTCTGAAAGGATTCTGGTTTCCATGTTGAGATGGCCTCGTACTTTCACGTTTGAAATGACCACGTTCACCACAATTGAAACACTTGACAGCCTGCTTATCAAACCCATACTTGGTGTCTTTCTTGCTTTCCAAGCTGGTTCTGCCAGTTCTTTCCATGAAATCCTTTGCTCGTCTAACAGCACTGGCAAAGGCCCACTTGATGTCCATCATCTCCATCTCCTCTTTATCAATCTGCTGATAGTCTTCTTGTGTCAGATTAATGTTACCAATCTGACCTTCCACTAATCCACAGTATGCGCTCACCAAAGTGTTTAGCAGCTCCATGTGTTCCTTTGCTACTTCCACACTGACTTTAGAAAAGCTTGAGGTGTCGAGCCGTACTGTATTTGGCTTTGATTGTTGACTAGCAGATGATGTGCTTCCATAACACGCTTGCTGTTGAGGAGGAAGTGGATTCCCATACATGTCTGTTGGTACGGTAGATTGAGGAGGAAGAGGATTCCCATACATGTCTGTTGTTTCGGTAGAGCGAACAGGTAATGGATTTCCGAACATATCAGTTGGTCTGAGAGGTCGTTGGCTTTGTTGTTGTGGTATTGATTGAGGGACTGGTTCCAGCAGATTTCCATACATGTCTGTCTTTGGAGGGACCGGAACTTGGATAGTATTGCCATACATGTCAGTGCTAGACACAAACGCTGTTTGAATTGGAGCATGTGATGAAGGTTTTGTAGACATGCTGGAAGTTCCATAATACATATCAGGATTCTGTGGCACTGCAACTCTTTTCGCCTTGAGAGTTTCTTCCTGATTCTTGTTTTCCAGGATTTGAACAAAGTCGTTGAAGCTTGTTGTAGCTAAAGTACCATTGTACTTCATGATTTCCAAGAAAGAATTCCATTGAGGTGGCAACGCATCTGCAAACCTTTTTACAATCTCTGCAGAAGTTGTAACAACCCCAAAATTTGCTAATTCAGTCAGCAAATGATTAAATCGACTTATCAAATCACCCAACGACTCATTCTCCATACAAGTAAAACCATCAAACTCTTTCTTCAGCAGTTCTTTTCTCAATTGACGTGTCGCTTCATTTCCTACGCCCCTTGTCTTCAACGCGTCCCACAACCTCTTTGTCGTCTTGTAACTGACAAATTGATGATAAATATCTTTACTCAACGCCTGAGTAAGAATGGCATATGCCTTCTTTTCCAAATCATAGACCTTCTTCTGATCTTCCGTAAGATCTGCAAACGTAGCAGCAGATGATGCGGCAACCTCTATTGTTTGATCGAAATCTGTAATGAACCGCAACCACAATTCTGTATTTTGACCAAGAACGTATGTATGAAATCTATCAATCCATCCTGGATATTCATATAAGTGCATCAACTTTGGAGGCCGATTCAAACTTCCCGTTTCACTTTCGCTTAGCAAAATGCTTTGAACACTTGGAGCTTGATTTGATACAAATGCCCATTGACCGGTAGATGTAGCATTAGCTTGCGAACCCGAACCCGAATCCGAAGCCGGAGTACCAAAATACATCTCTGCATTTACAGGAACACCCCACATCGAATTCATTTTTGATCAAGAATAATAATACCTGAAAATCACAAACTTGTTAAACAAAAACAGACTAAGTTCGAAAGATCAACACTTGTTCGAAGGATCAACAGTGTTCGAAAGATTACTGTTGAGTTTCGAACAATTGTTTTCGAAAGACTCCCCAATCGAAGGATCCTGGTCTTTCGAATAAGAGCAGTAAAACGAAAGATGTATCCTTCGAAAATATTCCTTGGTTCGAAGGATGATGATCTATCGAACCTCCACTGATCGAAAGATGTATGCTTCGAAATGATTCCTTGGTTCGAAGGATGATGATCTATCGAACCTCCACTGATCGAAAGATGATCTTTCGACTTCGAAGGATATCTTTCGAACAGATCTGACACAGTTGACAAAGAGTGACAGGTTGGTGAAAAAGGTGATGGGTTGGTAAATCTTACGGCAGAAAGTATGGTTCAGACCATCATTTTCTGCAAATCGAGATTTGAACAATAAAATATTGTTTAAAAATGACGATTCTTGTCCAGAAACCGGTCACCGGAGAAGCCGGAATTTTGATCGGAAATAACCAAAATTCTCAAAATCAAGTTTTTAAGTTACCCAAGCCGTCCTTTAACACACCCGGTTAGTTTAGAACACGTTTTAACGTAAAGAAAAGCGAGAAAAACAGTAAAAACAGTAAAAACGGGTTCAAAACCAAATGAGTTTTTGTCCAAAACACTCTAAAAACTTGTATAAAACCCTGTTTTTAACAAGGAAAAGAGCCACGGCTCTGATACCACTTGTAGGTCCCTCGGAGGTTGAGGTTTAACCTATTCCTTGTTATATCTAACACACTAGCGAGTGCGGAATCCAAGCTAGCATGCAAACCGAGAAAGAACAAGCATAAACACAACACACAAGTTTTCACCGATTAACACCACTTGTATTAATACGTATGAAAGGTTCGGTTACAAGCACAATGTTTACAGATGTATTCTATAAACTCTCTCTAACTTTCGTGTGTGTGTGTTCTGAACAGAATTCTCTCTGAGTGTTCCCAAATGTCTAACTCTGAAGTGAACACAACACATGGGTATTTATACCCAACACAGATCGTCTGGTCGAAGGATCAGACAGACTGATCGAAAGATCATCTGTCGACCAGGAACCCATCGAAGGATCACATAGACCTCGAAGGATGATATCCTTCGTGGTCTATCCTTCGAAGGTTATCTTTCGAGCTCATCGAAGGATATAAACAATCCTTCGATGACACATCCTTCGACACAGCCATATTACAACCATTGTTCGAACTGTTTGTCCAAGTCAAACCAGGAGGATGGTTGACTTGGTCAAACTTACAGTACTAACAAAGACATCGTTTTGAATCAAGACGAAATACAGACAAAGTACAGACACAAGTGCACCAACACTCTTCGCAACCATCATATATGTGGATGCTTTTCTGATCACTACCACGAAAGATTTGTTGCCACTTTGCCTTGTGTTTCCAATGGAGATTCCATTGTTCTATGTTACATCAAGGTTATAGTGTAACAATTTTTTTCCTACTCTTGATCTTGCCTCTTTCCTGTGTCACCATCCATTGTTTTCCTTGAGTGACATATTTTTTCTTCATCTTCTTCTTGGTATATGGACACGTCTCTCTCTCCTATGTCACATTCTCCTTCCGTTAAATCCTCATGTCGCCAAGCAGGGGCAGACTTATGTATAAGTATCGGGTTCCCAGGAACTCATTCGGTTTTTAATTTTTAGTGTAAATATATATAGTAAACTAAAAAGGAACTCATAAATAAAATATAAGGGGAACCCATAAACTAAAAGCTTTGGTGGTTCCCTAGTTAATGTGCCTACTTATTCCAATGATACCCGGGTTCGAATCCACCGTTGGGCATTTTTATGTTTTTATTTCGTTTTTTATTTTTCCTTTAATGAAAAACCCACTTAGGATTAGACTCACACAAAACAAAACGCAGCAGCAAAAGAGAAGAAAAGAGAAGTCGCATTGTAGAACAAGAAAACACCGCATTCACCCTCACCCTCACCCTCTCCGGCGACCACCTCCTCTCCTCTGGTCGTCCTTCTCCGGCATCGTTATTCTCCGGCAACCGTTCGCCTTCAGCTGTGGTTCTTCACAAGTGTGTTAATATTTAACTTGTTTTTTATTTTTGAAGTTTTAGTGTTATTTCTAATATTAATTTTTTACTTGTTTGATGTTAATAATGACGTTAAATTGTAAGATAGCTTGAATCTGAATGAACTGTTTTGATGTTTTAACTTGTTCTAAATTGTTTTGATGGTTTAGTGTAATGCAACTACTCTAGTTTGTTTTGTGATATTTATACATAAATTGTGGATTCATTCCAGATATTGTTGAATGAAGTTCTGGTTTTATAGTAACACCAGAGAAAGAAAGCTAATCTTTTAGTTAGGTATATTAAATTCACCAGCTTTAGTTTTTGGTCTGGGATCTTGTTCTAGAGCAATTTTACAATATAAAAGTGTTTGTTGATAATGATGGTGTTGGTGGCAGAGGGTGCAAATGCAGCTAGTGATTTGATATATTTTGAGTCCTCCCTTCATTTACTCGACGATTTTAAGCATCAAAGTAGGCGAAATCTGAGGTAAAGTTTCTTTCAATTTTTAACTCAAATACTCAATAGAAGATAGATTTTGATATGAATTCGTTACTTGTGATTTGTGGTTTTCATAGGATAGTTATTTTATTTGATATGAGCTTTAGCTCTTTAGCAATTTTAGTTTGAGAAAATTGCTAAATTCGTCCCTGAGGTTTTACACAAATTGCTAGATCAGTCTAAAATCAAGATTTGTTGCTAAAACAGTCACCAGCCTTGTTTTCTTTTGCTAATACAGTCCAAATAACAAACGTCGTTAAATATAGCAGTTGACAGGGGGCAAAGTTGTTATTTTCCGTTTTAAAACTCCAATGTATATAGAGAAAAATGCTAAATTCGTCCCTGAGGTTTTACACAAATTGTTATATCAGTCCAAAATCAAGTAATTTGTTAAAAAAAAGTGATTTTTTTAACTGTTTTTGATATTTAATGTGATATTAATACACCATTAATGAATTTCAATAAAAAAAAAGTTCTAGTAATTTCTTCAAATGTAATAAGTGATTTTTTATTTGTTAGTTATTTTTTTCCCATGTAATTGTATTATCGTTATGTCATCTTAAACTTTAATTATGATACATATAATGCATTTCGAATTTATTAAGTTTTTTTTTGGTAATTAATACACCATAATGGAATTTTAACAAAAAACAACTATTTATTTTTTCAAAATCAGAAGATTTTTTTTTTTTTGAACGGCCAACAAATCAATCACGAGCACTCTCGGGGCACCCACTGGACAAACGGAGTACTCCGAGAGTAACCCGAGTCGTCCACCACCAATTCCGGGGAAAACCCGGTAACCCACCCGCCCGTAGGCACGTCGGTAAAATTACCGGTAAAACCCGTTTGGCTCAAGGATCGAACCCAGGTTTCCCTGTGTCTCCTATCACTGCTCACCAGTGCCTCACTCCGTTTTTGCACCAAATGAGAATTGAACCTGAGTCTTCAAAGAATAACTTAAGTCCTCCTACCACTTGAGCTAGAGGTCATTGGCAACATCATAAGAAATTTAATTTGGTTTCTTGGCTTTTTCTTTTCACACTAAACCACGATATTTAAGAAAAAAATGTATTTAACGGCAATTTTACCGTCGTGCCTACGGGCGGGTGGGTTACCGGGTTTTCCTCGGAATTAGTGGTGGATGACTCGGGTTACCCTCGGAGTACTCCGTTTGTCCAGTGGGTGCCCCGAGAGTGCTCGGGATTGATTTGTTGGCCGTTCAAAAAAAAAATTCTTATGATGTTGAAAAAATGAATAGTTATTTTTGTTAAAATTCCATTATGGTGTATTAATATCATATTAATTACCAAAAAAAACTTAATAAATTCGAAATGCATTATATGTATCATAATTAAAGTTTAAGATGACATAACGATAATACAATTACATGGGAAAAAAATAACTAACAAATAAAAAATCACTTATTATATTTGAAGAAATTACTAGAACTTTTTTTTAGAGTTAAATGCTTGGTTGGTCCCTGTGGTTTTCAAAAATTGCAGACTTGGTCCTAGTGGTTTACTAATTACACGCTTGGTCCCAAAAGTTGTCAAAAATGCACTCGTTTGGTCCCCAACCCTAACATCAGTTAAATTTCTCAATTAACTATGTGTAAAATGACTATATTACCCTTAAACAATTAAAAACCTAAAACTAAGAATTAAAAAACCCACTACATCATCTTCACCACCATCATCATCTTCATCACCATCATCATCTTCATCGAACATTCATCATAAATCAACATCATATTTTTGAACAACCAATCTGACTTGAACCCAAACTCAATCGAACAAAACCCACATAACCTTTAATAAAGATTCGATTTTTATCACTAAATCGTAATACCCAGTTGAAAAAGAAAGTAACCCAATTTAATTACTAACAAGACGAATCAAACCCAGAAAGGGAAACCAAAAACACACATGAATCAAACAAGTAAAAACACACATAACCTTCAATAAAGATTTCATTTTTTTCATACCCAGTTGATAAAGAAAGAAACCCAATTAAGTTTTTAACTATATGAATCAAACCCATAAAGGAATATCAATAACACTCACCTTGAATCAAGATTTCAGTATTTTTTGCAACCACTTGCTCTGTTTTTTGTATAAACTTGTACACCAATGGAGTTAAAGGTTTCTTTGTGTTTTTCTGCTTGTGAATTGATGATGAATATGACAAATCTCAACCCTCCGCTATATATATAACAACCCTTGTGGAAAATATTTAAAACACGTCTTTGAATTCTTTTTACTTGTGGGAATTCGCCGTGGGAATTCGTCGTGCACAAGACCACCGCCGTGCGTCGGCTAAGCTTGCCGCCGAAAGTGGTGGCCGACACCACACCATCTTGTCTCTCTATCTCTGCATTGCTCAAATCTGTGTATTGTGTGGTTAGTTAGGGTTATGGTGAAGAAGAAAGGGGGTAATCAGTTGAGAATGAGCAAGTGTTTAGGGTTTTCTTTAATTTGAGAAAAGATGATAAAGTTCTGGGTTTTTGTTTGTGTATATGTTAAAGATGATAAAGCTTTGAGCAAGTGAAGGGTATTTTGGTCATTTAACATGGACTTAACTGAAAATTTAACTGATGTTAGGGCTGGGGACCAACCGAGTGCATTTTTGACAACTTTTGGGACCAAACGTGTAATTAGTAAACCACCAGGACCAAGTCTGCAATTTTTGAAAACCACAGGGACCAACCAAGCATTTAACTCTTTTTTTTATTGAAATTCATTAATGGTGTATTAATATCACATTAAATATAAAAAACAGTTAAAAAATCACTTTTTTTTTTTGAAGAAATTACTTGATTTTGGACTGATCTAGCAATTTGTGTAAAACCTCAGGGAAGAATTTAGCAATTTTCTCTATATATATTGGAGTTTTAAAAGGGAAAATGACAACTTTGCCCCCCTGTCAACTGCTATATTTAACGGCGTTTGTTTTTTGGACTGTATTAGCAAAACAAAACAAGGCTAGTGACTGTTTTAGCAACAAATCTTGATTTTGGACTGATCTAGCAATTTGTGTAAAACCTCAGGGACGAATTTAGCAATTTTCTCTTTTAGTTTTTATGAAACCTGAATTTTTGGTCTAATGTTAATAGAAATTTGATATGAAATTTAGGTCTTTATTACGTTTCGTGACACTACTGCCCGGCCCAAAAATTATAACGTATGGTTATGAAAATTTGACCACCCAAAAAAAGTGAACCCATAGGAAAAAAAATCCTGAATTCACCACTGTCTCCAAGCATCTTAGTTAGCCAAGTAAGCCCTTGCCCCTACAATCCTATCATGTTGTTGCACCATGTATTCTCTCATACTAGGTTGTTGTTGTTATTCTCTTGTTGTCGGCATTGTTTGCTTTCATGGGCCTCTGATTAAAGAGGAGTAGAGGTAGAATATTAATAATGACTATTTTTATTTTTGTAATTAGCATTGTTGGCCACATTATAGACTTAGAGAATTCTCCTATAACTTTTGATAAAATAGCTATAGGAATTTTCTTGATTTATTTTTAACTAAATATAGTTATGGAGTCAAAATGAGCCACGATTTTGGGTACATGGATTTTAAACTACTTTGGTTGTCCGTCTTACAAGAAACCTACTGTAATGCCTCGCTTTTCGTAACTCATCGTTTTTTTGAAAGATCGTAATGCATTACTATTTTTCAGAGGTTTATTTCTCTTGTAATCGTAATTCGCTTTAAACGTCGTAAATCCGGGACTTTGATTGTAAGAAAATTGAACTCTTCTTATGAAATAAACATTTTTTTATATATATTCATTTAAACGTTTGATTTAATTGTAAGCGTATTTCGTATTCGTATCATAAACATATTTAAGCGCACAAACGATTAATCGAAACCGCGTAATTTGCACATTCTACACGTACATATACTAGATGAATCATTTCCATACTTTATCCTTTGCAACACAAGAACCATGTTTTTCATACTTGTTACACTTGTTATGTTGTCACACCTTAAAAATACCATATTGTATACCCATTTTATCCCTAACCACATGTTATTACACTTGATTAGATGGGTAATTGTCTGTTATACATACTTAACATATCTTGAATGAATCAAGTGTACATCTTTTGTTATAAAAAAAAAAAGAAATAAAAAAAATAAAAAGAATAAGCTGCTTTAATGTTCCTTTTTCTTATTAGTTTCAACCTCTATTACTTATTATATCATAAAACATATAATACACCACTAATAGGTGGAAGTATATGGCAAACATTAAAAGAAAGGTAGATATTATTGGCTGCTAAGCAGCCTTCGGCCGCAAGCCCAAAGACAGTAGCAAATTTGCTTTGTTTTGATTTTTAACACCCAACTACTTAAATTATTGCCAACCGCCCAAACACCATTACGGCTGTTACTCCTCCTTTCCAACGTGAATGAAGTTATCCTTTTCTATGCAACCATGAATCTAGACGCTTTTATTTTATTTAATCCTTTTATTTTCTCTATTTACTTTATTTTATTTAATAACATTAATATTAATAACGAGTTTAATACATGAATAACTATTACGTAAATCATAACTATTAGGATATTTATTTAAACTTTTAGTAATCGCCTCTCGTGTGGTATTTCACATCTAGGATAATCGCTCTTGTTCGTTCTCTTGAATTCCAAATCTTTACTCGTGCGTTATTCTAAGGAAGTCTCATTCGCAACCAATGTGAGTATACTTGAACCCCTTTTTCGTTTACCACTTTTTGGGGTGTAACATGTTATTTATAAACTTACACACAAACTTTATTCATATTACACAAATATTCCTCATACACGCATGCTTATTTGATTACATGATACTTTAAACTTGGGTTTATGACATCTTGTGTTAGACTTATCATTAACTTCGTACGAGCCTATCCGTGACATATATAGCGCTATAGGATTAACACACCGCCCGTAGACTTGTGGTTATGTCATGAGCATATTGCGTTTCATCATTGGTTTGATATGTTAGGCACATGCCGAATTTAACGTTTATCTTGTATCAAGAGCTTGGCACATGGAATTGTTTGAACTTGTCTTTTTATGCTACGTATGAAAACTTGTATACTCGCATTTACTTTTGCATTGAACTTTATTTAAACATGTTACAGGTTGAGGATGACGATGCTTTGAAATTGGAGTAGTGTTGAGGCTTAGATACACATTTAGACGTCTTAGGTCAAATACGTTGTATAAATTTCATATTTGTTGTTGTATTGTTTTCTTGTATTTTTCATGTATTGTAACATTTATTTATGAATGAAATAAATTTATCTTAAATTCTATTGTCACAATTAGCGTTATGTGCGATGAGCAATCTTTCTTTGTCTCACTCCGATGTTTCCGCCATCGGTTGGGGTATGACACCTACAAAACTAAGCATTGATAGTCTCGTCATGAAGAGCCTGAGGGGTGTGTCCACGACATAAGGTAGTAATTGTGGTAGTAAATGAGAGAATTTAGTGAAGTTCGGTTGAATTTAATGTGTTTCTATAGAATCCCATAATTTACTCCATTTGATTATCCTCTCAATCCCTTATTATTTGTTTTCCATCTTAAGGGCACCTAAAATATTGTGTTGTTTTTCTTTGTAAACATTCTATAACTATTTAGCCTTCTATGTAATTGATTAATACACTTGTGAAGAATAATACACTAAGTTACAAAAGTTTGTAATTTGTTTATGGTATCAGAGCAGTGTTTATCAAGCTCTATCCATATTTGTCAACCCTAATCACCAAAAACCAAACTCTATAATCACCAAACAAAACAAAACCCAACCCAAAACCGATAGGAATTTGCTGATCACACTTCTCCCTGTTATCTACACCCATCCAATTACCCTAGACAAATGCATGTTAAGATGCATTAACCGACACCAACTACCTTGACTGGGTTCATGAGATGGAAAACTTCTTGTTTGCTAGGAAAAAGATGGGTTTCATCAACGGGACCGTGAAGAAGCCGGAATAAACAGACACCAATCACATGGCCTAGAAACAGTGTGATGCCATGAGTAAAGGATGGCTCACCTATCCGGACCATTTTCCATAGACGTTTAGCTCAGGTAATATCTATAACCTAGTCAATATGTGCGGGATCCATTTTGATTAGGCGACATAACAAGATTAGTTAATTTTTCAATGTTTTAACTAATTTGTCAACGTTTTACAATCGAGAAAATAATCCGACAGAGCTTCGCCATCAGTTCACCAAAATCTAACAAACACTAAGTCCACACAACTATTTATACTACAAGACTTTACCTTTGTGCGGACTAAGATTACTTCCGTACGAACGTATCACATCTGTGCGGACTAGCTTATATTCGCACGGATGTGTACCTCCGTACGTATGTACATTACAACCAAAGCATAATCTAACATTTTATCCTATTACATACTCGACACGAATCGATGACGTAGGCAGCAGACATAGTGTATCTACCAAAACTATTGACAAAGAGATCCAAGGAAACATTATGTACGCCAATTCCGCTGCATAGATCTGGTCGGATCTTTGGGAAAGATTTGGCAAGGGAGGTGTACCTCATGAGTATGAACTAAAACCATCAATTTCGAGTACAATACAAGATTCCATGATGATATCGCCTTAGTACATAAAGCTGTGTGGGCTGTGGGATAAGATGCAATCTTGTCACACCCCGACCGCGTAAAACAACAAATCGCGGCGGAAACATCGGGGCGTGTTGCAACAGAATTAATGTTTCATAACCATGGATACCGAAAAGTGTTTCGTTTTATTAAACATTGAATAATTACATCGTCTTGAAATCTAAATACACTATTTAAACTTAGTCTATCATTGTTATTGAGTCACTAAGGCCTTGTCCAGTCCTATGTGAGCATGCATCTTATCAATCGATATCATTCAACAATACCTGAAACATATGTGAAAACGAGGTCAGCAAAGAAATGCTGGCGAGTACATAGGTTTTGTAGGAGTGTCGAAATCATGGCTAGTTTAGACGTTGCAATACTTTATTTAAAAACCTTGTTTTGAAAAGAGTATAATATTGCAACTTAATTAACCAACTCAAATCAAGCGGGTTATAATTTGTAAAACCTCGTAGCCATGACTCTTAACCCAAAAACATTTGTTTTAGTAAATTATTTGAAAAACAATGATAAGTTCAGGTGATATGTATAAATAAGAGAATAATGCATGATTAAATGAATAACCATGTAAAATGAGTTTGTATAAGATAAGTTGTTTGTAAATAAATGTCTTGTGAAAAGTATGTTACTTGTATAAAATGTTCTATGTCTCAAACTGAAATGATTCAAATAACGCTACAATATGTAATACCATACAAACACTTATATATAGGAAGTACCAGCGGCGTATCCACCATGCTTGTATCATATTCCACACGCATTGTTACTTAATCACTTAATCCAAACCAAACCACCAAAGCAATGTTCATGCCCAAATGTAAATCATGTAAGATGTATAACCAAAATAATATCGTATATCGCTTTGAAGCCAATCGTTTACCCAATCGTTAAAACATCGTGTGAAACCCAATCGTTACCCAATCGTTAAAACATCGTGTGAAAACCAATCGTAAATCGTTTAATTCGTTTTAGGTCGTGAAACTACTTATAAGGTCGTCTCGCTAATAACATTCAAACCTTCGTGACTTTCGTCGCTTCTCGTTTTCGTCGCTTCTCGTTTTCGTATTAACAAACCTCCATAGGGTAAGTTAATAATTACAGATTCAGTCGCTACCTACCATACCCACACATAACCACGGGTGTAGTAAATAACGGGATTTGTCAGATCCTATGGTACCATAACCTAATACTGGTCGGCTTGATCATTGCTAATGAATGTCATTTGTTATGTAAACACAACCAACAAGTTTGTTCACTTTATTGAAATCGTTATTAGTTTTGTATAAATCGCCTTAATTGTTTTTGAAACCATCGTTATAACATCGAAAACATTTAGCACATATGAGTCACCCCAAAACAATTGAAAACAGTAAAATAGGGGAAAATGTACTCGCCTGGGAGTGCTTAGGAGTCTTGAACAACTACCAAGAAAGCTAGAGGAGTCCCGGAAATCAAACGGTACCTAATATAGGTAATTACATAATTAACCCGGACCTAAATCGGAAGACTGGGTAGCAGGAGGGTTTGTAAACCAAATGAGTGTAGGAACTCATATGATATGGTTTAACAAAGCCTACATACTAAATGAAACTTAACCTAAGTATTATAGACCCATCGCGACCCATTAAGGTAACTTATGCTACTTTAACGCGTCGTGTGCGTGAAACGCGTTCGGACCGTCTAACTAGTCCTATGACAAGTGTTATATGCCTAGACATGTTACATAATCAGTTATGTGACAAAAGTTTAGGTTACATATGCTTAATTACCAATTATACATGAAAAGGGTATTCTGGTAATTTACCTAAGACATATAAACTACCTATCATACAACTATTTAAACGATGTGACCATAGGGTATAACCTCGGAAGGTTATTCCCTACCTACTATGGTCACCTAATGTATTTGGTCGGATCCTAATGATCGACCAAACTGGGTCGAGTTCGAAGGTATAAGCGATTTATTAGATCGCTTACCCTACGACCCTAAACAACGTGGTAATCAGTAGGCATAATCCCGAGGGACTATGACCATCGTGATTACAATCACGTTGCGAAGTTCAAACGAACTTCGCATTGACCATTACTGGTCAACGCTGAAAGTCAAACAAAGTTTGACTTTCGGACTCGAAAAGCAATAAAATAAGGAAAAGAACGAAAGAATACTTACGAAGGGTCCCCGAATGCTAACCCAGATCAAAGTAGCTCAGGTATGAAACGAAGGTTCCAACTTAGAGCCCAAATGATCAGATTTGTGAGAAATGAGGTTGGATGGGTTGGGTATTTATAGGAATACCCGAACCGTTAAGATCGTTTCATGGAAAATGTGTCTTAATCGCAACCGTACATGTGTCGGAACCTTATGGTGACTAAATGGCCACTCACCATAGGGTATCAACATGTGGCAAGGTTTTGGGAGTGGTTTGCAGCTGGAAACAGGCTGTCGATACATCGAATCTGGTCCCGAAAATGCGAAAAATGAGTTTCTGCATGTTTTCTGCCCAGAATAGGCAGTCGCGTAGCGCTACTGCCAAGGCATTAGGCAGTCGCGCTACGCTAGCACCCCCCCTGAATCAGAAAAGTTTCAGAATTGGCAGAAATGGTCCCTGCAGCCCGTTTAAGCGATTTTCGATGCGTTTGAACCCCGTTAACCTCATTTCAAGGCTCTAAAATGAAGTTAAAGTATAGGGAACTCAAAACATGCTCAAAAATATCTCGGATGTCGGTTCGTTTGGTCGTACGATCGCGATGTTCGCTTAATTACGACGGAATGCGCATAAGCGCGAAAAACGATCCAAATGACGCGACGAATGGATTTTTCTTAAGGCGAACACTAAAATATAATGTAGTCATGCTTACATAAATTTTTGGATGTCCAGATGTATTCAGAACGTAAGTTATGCGCGAAAATGCAAACTTGTGCACTTTTTGACACTTTTAGTCCCTGAATGACACAAAAGTTTATTTTAGCACACCGAACCCCTCAAAGCCTATTTCTAAGCTATGTAAAGGATATTTATGGTATGTTTAACTTATGGTCATGTTCCGGAATGTCTGTTACAGTTCAAATTGGCATACTTTCGCAGTTTGTCATATTTAGTCCCTGTAAGCGAGTTAACTTGTTTTCGGCATACCAAACCTTCCAAAACTTATTTCTAAGTTATGTAAAGGTTATTTAAGGTATGTTAAGCCTATTTCACTATTCCGGAGTGTTCGTTGCATTAAACTGGTTATATTTACGCATCGGTGCGCGTATAACCTTCCAGAAAGCGATTTAGAGTTTGAAATAGAACAAGAATTGATATGTGTAAATGATACACACATTTTTTACAAATCCCCAAGTATGAAATATAATATTTCATTGGTTCGGTATTTGTTTGATGGCCGTGGAGGCACAGGTGTTACAGTCTCCCCTACTTTAGGAAATTTCGTCCCGAAATTTATTTAGAGGAAACTTGTGGGAGCTTGAGAACATGAAATTGAAAAGATCGAACAACATTGGTTATGGTTCTTGAACTTCTAGTAACCTTAATAACATTATGTTTGCAATGCAAGAGGGACACTTATATACAAGTATATAAAGCGTCATTGGTGCGTCCACCGTACCTCCATTACATCGTTCTCATTTTGTTATTGTTGTCACTATCGGTTCTTTCACATAATAAACCTTACTAGATTTCTGTGCACTAAATTTCATAATTATGTGCGCATCCATAATTAGAGAATTCCTTGCACAGTTCACACAGTCTATTTTATAATGTGTAGGGTAAAACCAAATGAACAATCCTGTGATGAGCGTGACTTAGACCGCCATAGAGTCCTTTAGACTAAATCAATAAATGATTTAAATAGACTATCAAGGAGTCTGTCCAGCTACATCACTAGATGTCGTTCTTTAACCAAATTGTGAATCAATCTTTTTTATTAGACCAGTAAAGGCTCTCTAATGAATCATGGAGCAGTACTATATAATCCAAGGGTCTTAACTATTACATAGAAGCCCATTAAGGATTTAAGGTAGTACCTTTTGAATATCCTGCTACGAATCTCTCATATGAAGATATGAAAAGATCCTGCGAGGATTTGGATAACGAATATCCAGAGTATACAAAAACACAAAAATCATAGAGGAGAACACATAAGCACATATCATATAACCACAAAATTGTTTAACTAGAAGTTTATTCTGCTAACAGAGTACATGTATTTAAAGCACACTAGGAATCCATCTCGTGGATTTCATTTGGTACTTTAAACATTATCAAGAATCTAACTATAAAGATAGAAAGATCTTTAAAAGAAAGAATTCGATTTCGATTTTAAGGAACCGAAATGTTCGAATTTAGGTATATGAGGAATCCAATTAAGGAATCTGATTTGAATGATGATCATCCACAAGGATCTAATTGTGAAGATAAAAAGATCCCTTATGGATTTTTAGAAGTTGAAGATGTTTTGAAATCTTGCACGGGATGTGCTTAAGTCAAAACATGAAGTAAAATGCTTATGAAGTTGAGATGCCTGATATGTCAAGGCGACATATGAAGCAGAATTTTGAAGGTTAAGTCAATGTATGAGGAAAATATTTTTGAAAACTATGCATGGGGTTCTTTTAAGAAAAAGGTGTTTAACGTTTTTGAAACCTTATATATAATACTTTTTGAAATCATAAAGTAGGTGTATTAGGTAGATATATTTACAAAAATGTTTTAAAATCATGCGAGATGAATTTTGAAATTATGTATAAGGTTTTTGAAAGACATGAATGATGCTTTTCGAAATCATGCACTTGATCAGAAAATGTATTGTGTTAATATTGTCTTCAGACTATATGAAATATTTTGAAATTAGAAAGGTTGGTTTTGATAACATGGCCAATGTTTTTGAAATAACATAGACAATGCATCTAGAAAAATTGTTATCAAACTATATGAAATGTTTTGAGATCATGAATATTGTTTTGAAATACTTGTACTGTATATGTTGAAAAAAAAAATCAAAACGGAATGGGTATGAGATTTGAAAATACCCTTAGTTATCTAACCAAGGATTTAAAGGCACAGATGTGCGAAAAGCACGATTACTCATAATGTCACTTAATTTTTCTGTACTTTGTTTCTTAGAGTGAAACGAGTACTTAAAATTTTCGAGGGAATCATGAGCAATCATTTGAGAGAGAGAAATCACAAGAGTAGTTTGTAAGGTACATAGTTCCTTGATGTAGGTATCATAGGAAAAGCCATACACACCTAGCAGGGGGTTGAGCTGGTTGGTTAGGGACTGCTTTACCATTGTGAGCGACCATGGCGAAGTTCTGAGAAGCCTTTCGCTTCTTTGACTTCTTAGGGGATCGTTCATCCATGGTCTTTGATTCCTCGATTGGTTTCTTGGCTGATGGTGCTGTCACCTGACTAGGTCCTGCCTGTCTTGGTGACTCTTGAGTGGCTTCATCCTGGAGATGATACATGGCAGTAGCTAATTCAACAGTCTTCAGGGCTACTTCGCCTATTCGCTGAGCGAATTTTGGCTGCTTGCTCAGATATCTGGGCGTCATCGTGATGAAGAGACATTCTTGAAGAAAAAGAAAGGCATAGGGAGAAACAGGTGAAAGATTATTGGACAATCAAAACAGAATGATAACGCATGAAGATTGCGATCATTTGTTTGTTACCTAAGGCAAACAAATGAGACGGTGACTGATCAAAGTAAATGGGTCAAAAATAATGTATCGCGAAGACATGCTCGCCTAATAAGTGAACACTCATCCCAAGAATTCCCAGGTAAGCACAACTGGTCTCGCGTCTGATGAGATGTATACGAAGTGCTTGCCTAGCCAGAAAACCCAGAATACAGGCATTCACCCTTCCAGTTTGCACGTGTCCACATTATTTAAAACCCAAAACCTTGACGAAGTTTTGAAAACTCAAAGAGGTTCAAAACCATATAATAGAGAGTTCAAAACCTTACAATAGAGGGTTCAAAACCTAGTAATCAATCATCCTAGAACATATGATTAATTTTCAAAGCGGTTTTGAAATATATGTTCTTGTTGTGGTCGTCCCTAAGGATAGGTGACGGTATTGTTTTATGACTAAACGCAAGTAAACTCGCGTTAGGGTCCTAAGAAGGTTATAGACTAGGTCAAAGCATTACTAATAACCTAATTCCCTATAACCATTGGCTCTGATACCATCTTTTCTGTCACACCCCGACCGCGTAAAACAACAAATCGCGGCGGAAACATCGGGGCGTGTTGAAACAGAATTAATGTTTCATAACCATGGATACCGAAAAGTGTTTCGTTTTATTAAACATTGAATAATTACATCGTCTTGAAATCTAAATACACTATTTAAACTTAGTCTATCATTGTTATTGAGTCACTAAGGCCTTGTCCAGTCCTATGTGAGCATGCATCTTATCAATCGATATCATTCAACAATACCTGAAACATATGTGAAAACGAGGTCAGCAAAGAAATGCTGGCGAGTACATAGGTTTTGTAGGAGTGTCGAAATCATGGCTAGTTTAGACGTTGCAATACTTTATTTAAAAACCTTGTTTTGAAAAGAGTATAATATTGCAACTTAATTAACCAACTCAAATCAAGCGGGTTATAATTTGTAAAACCTCGTAGCCATGACTCTTAACCCAAAAACATTTGTTTTAGTAAATTATTTGAAAAACAATGATAAGTTCAGGTGATATGTATAAATAAGAGAATAATGCATGATTAAATGAATAACCATGTAAAATGAGTTTGTATAAGATAAGTTGTTTGTAAATAAATGTCTTGTGAAAAGTATGTTACTTGTATAAAATGTTCTATGTCTCAAACTGAAATGATTCAAATAACGCTACAATATGTAATACCATACAAACACTTATATATAGGAAGTACCAGCGGCGTATCCACCATGCTTGTATCATATTCCACACGCATTGTTACTTAATCACTTAATCCAAACCAAACCACCAAAGCAATGTTCATGCCCAAATGTAAATCATGTAAGATGTATAACCAAAATAATATCGTATATCGCTTTGAAGCCAATCGTTTACCCAATCGTTAAAACATCGTGTGAAACCCAATCGTTACCCAATCGTTAAAACATCGTGTGAAAACCAATCGTAAATCGTTTAATTCGTTTTAGGTCGTGAAACTACTTATAAGGTCGTCTCGCTAATAACATTCAAACCTTCGTGACTTTCGTCGCTTCTCGTTTTCGTCGCTTCTCGTTTTCGTATTAACAAACCTCCATAGGGTAAGTTAATAATTACAGATTCAGTCGCTACCTACCATACCCACACATAACCACGGGTGTAGTAAATAACGGGATTTGTCAGATCCTATGGTACCATAACCTAATACTGGTCGGCTTGATCATTGCTAATGAATGTCATTTGTTATGTAAACACAACCAACAAGTTTGTTCACTTTATTGAAATCGTTATTAGTTTTGTATAAATCGCCTTAATTGTTTTTGAAACCATCGTTATAACATCGAAAACATTTAGCACATATGAGTCACCCCAAAACAATTGAAAACAGTAAAATAGGGGAAAATGTACTCGCCTGGGAGTGCTTAGGAGTCTTGAACAACTACCAAGAAAGCTAGAGGAGTCCCGGAAATCAAACGGTACCTAATATAGGTAATTACATAATTAACCCGGACCTAAATCGGAAGACTGGGTAGCAGGAGGGTTTGTAAACCAAATGAGTGTAGGAACTCATATGATATGGTTTAACAAAGCCTACATACTAAATGAAACTTAACCTAAGTATTATCGACCCATCGCGACCCATTAAGGTAACTTATGCTACTTTAACGCGTCGTGTGCGTGAAACGCGTTCGGACCGTCTAACTAGTCCTATGACAAGTGTTATATGCCTAGACATGTTACATAATCAGTTATGTGACAAAAGTTTAGGTTACATATGCTTAATTACCAATTATACATGAAAAGGGTATTCTGGTAATTTACCTAAGGCATATAAACTACCTATCATACAACTATTTAAACGATGTGACCATAGGGTATAACCTCGGAAGGTTATTCCCTACCTACTATGGTCACCTAATGTATTTGGTCGGATCCTAATGATCGACCAAACTGGGTCGAGTTCGAAGGTATAAGCGATTTATTAGATCGCTTACCCTACGACCCTAAACAACGTGGTAATCAGTAGGCATAATCCCGAGGGACTATGACCATCGTGATTACAATCACGTTGCGAAGTTCAAACGAACTTCGCATTGACCATTACTGGTCAACGCTGAAAGTCAAACAAAGTTTGACTTTCGGACTCGAAAAGCAATAAAATAAGGAAAAGAACGAAAGAATACTTACGAAGGGTCCCCGAATGCTAACCCAGATCAAAGTAGCTCAGGTATGAAACGAAGGTTCCAACTTAGAGCCCAAATGATCAGATTTGTGAGAAATGAGGTTGGATGGGTTGGGTATTTATAGGAATACCCGAACCGTTAAGATCGTTTCATGGAAAATGTGTCTTAATCGCAACCGTACATGTGTCGGAACCTTATGGTGACTAAATGGCCACTCACCATAGGGTATCAACATGTGGCAAGGTTTTGGGAGTGGTTTGCAGCTGGAAACAGGCTGTCGATACATCGAATCTGGTCCCGAAAATGCGAAAAATGAGTTTCTGCATGTTTTCTGCCCAGAATAGGCAGTCGCGTAGCGCTACTGCCAAGGCATTAGGCAGTCGCGCTACGCTAGCACCCCCCCTGAATCAGAAAAGTTTCAGAATTGGCAGAAATGGTCCCTGCAGCCCGTTTAAGCGATTTTCGATGCGTTTGAACCCCGTTAACCTCATTTCAAGGCTCTAAAATGAAGTTAAAGTATAGGGAACTCAAAACATGCTCAAAAATATCTCGGATGTCGGTTCGTTTGGTCGTACGATCGCGATGTTCGCTTAATTACGACGGAATGCGCATAAGCGCGAAAAACGATCCAAATGACGCGACGAATGGATTTTTCTTAAGGCGAACACTAAAATATAATGTAGTCATGCTTACATAAATTTTTGGATGTCCAGATGTATTCAGAACGTAAGTTATGCGCGAAAATGCAAACTTGTGCACTTTTTGACACTTTTAGTCCCTGAATGACACAAAAGTTTATTTTAGCACACCGAACCCCTCAAAGCCTATTTCTAAGCTATGTAAAGGATATTTATGGTATGTTTAACTTATGGTCATGTTCCGGAATGTCTGTTACAGTTCAAATTGGCATACTTTCGCAGTTTGTCATATTTAGTCCCTGTAAGCGAGTTAACTTGTTTTCGGCATACCAAACCTTCCAAAACTTATTTCTAAGTTATGTAAAGGTTATTTAAGGTATGTTAAGCCTATTTCACTATTCCAGAGTGTTCGTTGCATTAAACTGGTTATATTTACGCATCGGTGCGCGTATAACCTTCCAGAAAGCGATTTAGAGTTTGAAATAGAACAAGAATTGATATGTGTAAATGATACACACATTTTTTACAAATCCCCAAGTATGAAATATAATATTTCATTGGTTCGGTATTTGTTTGATGGCCGTGGAGGCACAGGTGTTACAAATCTTTCCTTCCACTCCAAAGTGTACATATGATGGTTGTGTTTGTATCCTTGCAAAAGCACTCAAAGTACTCCGCAAAAAAGAACAACTCTATAAAATTTCTCATGGGCCTGGATGGTAAGTTTTCAATCATTAGGACTCAAATCCTTGTTATGAAGCATATTCCATCTCTGGGAAACAAAACTAGGTTACCGAGGACGAGAAACAGAGGTCTATAACCGACGGGAAGAAAACTATGATTTGAAAAAGCTTTCAAAAACGTGAGCGAAGAGTCTTGAGAGTTTAGGAACGCCAAGGTTATCCTACAAGGATGAACGAGGTGTGTGAGTTGAGTTCAGTATTGAGTTAGATTAGGGTTTCAAGATAGTATGAAAGTATGTATTGCAAGAAAAATACATCCTGTCTAAAAGCACTCATTATGCAAACTATTTTGGTTGTGTTTTCATGGGTACCGATTTTAACCCATTAGAATCCATAGTTTGAGGAACTTTGACCAAGTTGGAAATGATCATAATACACAACATTCAACCATGAGTTTGGTTGGTGTTATGATTCGGTTTTAACGTATATATATTTATAATTGTTAGTAGTCCAATGTTAGTTTAGTCAAGTATAGTCATGCAAGGGTTGGAGGAATCCATTAACCCTAAGGTCATGAAACATAAGAATGTAAATAAACAAGTTACTAGATTTCTAAGTAGTCAAATAAGGACGCCCGGGCTTGTCATACCCAACATGTCAAATGTTAGAGGCGAAGCGGGGTTAACTTACTTTGATGCTTGGAAGCTACTTAGTTAGATATTCATCTGAATCACTTAACAACCAAGTGACTTGACTAGACTAATGCATTCCAAACATGGATAGTGTTTGGAGACTTGGTGTAGCCTTGTTCACTTTGTGACTAGGAAGTTGTTTCGTGACTTAGGTTAGTTGTTATGGTGTGTTTGAACCTTAAACTTTCTATAATGATACCTCAACTCAAGCCCCACAACATGCAAACTAGTTGGGAACAAGGATTGGTTCATATTCATCCAAGAAAGTTGTTGAAAATGTTAATAGGTTTGAAAGTCTAACAAAACAAAATTTAAATCCAACTTTGGACCTCAAATGTGGTGATGTTCCAACTTAGTTTACCATGGCAAACTTGTGTAAACATTCCTGGAGGTTATCCAACTGGAATGGAAGAATAAAACATGAAGAAAAGAATAAGAAAGTGAGTTGAAATCTCACTTAAACACTTGAAACTTTCTGCCCAAACTTGGAGATTTCTGGATGATTTTGGGATGCTTGAGAGTAATTTGGTGTTATGGAAAGTGAAAAAATGTTAGAGGAGGCTTGGTTTTATAGGCAAAAATTAGGGTTTATGTTGAGGTGTGTAAAATGCAACATATAAATTACATCAAATGAGGCATAAACCTAACCCTTTTTAGTACTAATGTTGGAAAAAGTGTGATTTTGTCTTCCTTTTGTATTTTCAGGAATAAATGAGCGTAAATGAACAAAAGAAACAAATATGCAGCAAAATCTAACATAATTACATGAAAAGGAATAAACGTGGCATGCCCGACCCCTCGACGGCATCTTCCCAAGCAAAAACAAGTGAACAGAAGGCTGAACACGGCCCCGTGCCCAGTGGACACGGGGGCGTGGTCAGGTGTCTGCAGAAAAAACAAAGTTATAGAAGCTTCTATTTCCCGACACGGGGGGCGTGCCCAGCTCAACACGGTCGTGGTCAACGCTAAGATTCGCAGAATCCAAGCAAATCTTGATAGTACAGATACGCTTCTGCACACGGGGCCATGCCTAGCGGACACGAGGCGTGTGGAGCTAATGCAGACAAATTGCAATTAATGAAGAAAGAGAAAGCGGATGGACACGGGGCCGTGCCTAATGGACACGGGGCCGTGTCCTGGCTTCTGTGCAGGCTATAAATAGAGGTGCTTGGTTCACTTCAATGGCATCCCATGGCAAGCCACCTCTCTCTCACTTCACCCACATTCCACCACCACTACAACCCACATCCACAACCATCATCCATCATCCATCATAGAGTGTGTGTAGTAGTCTCCGGAGCCAAGATTGATAGTAAGAGTTCTTGACAATCAAAGACCATGTTTGCCTAAGTCTCTTACATCACTTGGTGAAGACAAGCATTTAGTGTAATACTTTTGATTTTTAATCTTTTAGCACTTTTTATTTGGTTTTGTATTAATGACTTTAATAACTAGTTTCTTATGTTGAAGGTGAAACTTCCTTATCATTTATCCGTGGTATCTTGGCATTATTTTACTGTCTATATAAAATAAAAGATTTACACCATTCATATCTCTACGGTCTATATAGAGATATGTTGGCTACCTGGTCGGGGGTTAAGGAAATGGTTTGGTAAGAGTCTTGCCTTGTTCAGTGTATAGATCCTGCAAGGACCTGGGTCAAGCTTAGTAGGACCTCCTTCAATACCCACTGGTATTGGATGGCGGGGTGCGAATGGCTTGATCCCCTCATATGTAAACTACTATTAATATATTAACCCGGCTACTTGGGATTGTATCCCTGCTGACTCAAACCACTTAGCCGAGGGTAACGTCACCTTCAAAAGAGGGGCCTACCACATTACGCATTAATAACTTAATTAATTATCTTTCAATATTCCGACTCTTTAGGATTGTATCCTTGCTGACTCAAACTACTGGGTTGAGGGTAACGTCACCTTCAAAAGAGGGGCCTACTACTAATTACTATAACTAAGATAATCTCTTAAAAAATGCAAAAGTGCGGAAATCATCAAAGGTTACACTAAAGGCGAGTCGGATCCAAGTGATTCATCTTGGCTATCTGTTTTTTATTTTTATTTTATTTTTCAGCATTTTTAGTTTTTATTTTCATGTTTAAAATTTTTTCTAAACTTTTGATTTGATTAGACGTTGAGGATAAACCGGTATTAAAAGCTCTTGTGTCCTTGGACGACCTCGGTATCTTACCAATGCTATACTACGCTCACGATGGGTGCACTTGCCAATATGTGTGTCTAGTGTTAGTAAAATATCGTGTTTTATAAATTTAAAACTTGACTAAAGTGTTAAAAAGGGCTTAAAATATACATAAAAATTATATAACGCTACACACGCATCAAGTTTTTGGGGCCTTTGCCGGGGACACAAGGATTTTAAGAAAGCTTAAAATCAACGACCTAATCAGTTTTTCAAAACTTTTTTTTTTAAAATCGCGCGCACATTTTCTACCCTTTAGTTAGTTTTTGCATTACAGTAGACTGAACACGGGGCTGTGTTCACTGAACACGAGGCCGTGCTGCATATTTTTTTTCAAAACTCCCAGATACAGAGTCTGAACACGGGGTCGTGCTCACCAAACACGCCCCCGTGCTGCACAAAACCAGTCACTTTTATTAAAAACGCCCAGATACAAAACCTGAACACGGGGCCGTGCTCACTGAACACGGGGCCGTGTCCAGCCTCTGTTTCCGTTTTTATTTTTGTTTACAGGTCCCGAGACTCTGTTGTGGTCTACTGAGTGATTCTTATGGATCAATACTCTGGAGATTATAACTACCACTATGAGGAGGATGATTATAGGGAAGACTATTGCACCAATTGTGGTAACCCTCACTCGGTACAATATTGTGACCACTTTGAACCATCCACTTCATACAACTACTATGAGGAGCCCAGGTACGAGCCGTCAACTTCATACACACCCTATGAAGACCCAAGGTATGAACTTTCTCCCTCATACTCATATTTTGATGAACCAAGGTATGAGCCTTCATACTCATACTTTGAGGAACCAAGATATGAGCCTCCACCTTCATATAACTACTATGAGGAACCATGGCGTGAACAACCCACCTCATATGAGTATTATGAAGAACCAAGTTACGACCCTTATCCATCATATACTTACAATGAGGAACAATGGTGTGAACCATCTACCTCATATGAGTATCATGAGGAACCAAGGATCGAATTTCCGAATTCAAGCTTTGAGGATCCAGATCCTTATTCTATCACCCACATAGCCGATAAGATAATAGAACACATTAAAACTATCGGGCGCTGCATAAAAGAATCCCGCCCAAGGGAAGAATTAACTTGTAATAAAGAAGGGATAGTTGAAAATGTAAAAATGGAATAACAAGTAAGTGAAAAACCGACACATGAGTTAAACGACGAAAAAGGTGAGTCCGATAACGTTAAAATTCAAGAAGAGACTAATTTTCAAGAAATTAATCTCTTATCACCTTCTTTCGAAAATCATTGTTTAGTACCTACTCATGCTAAGTTTTTAAAAGAGTTAAACACTAACACTAAAACTGCCGAAACTGTAAGCATTAAGTTAACAAATGATCTAACTATGCTAATAAAAGAAGACCCATTTGAAATTAACATTACACCGGTATCATGTTTTTTTTCAAAATTCCTTTATTAGTAATATCACAATTGATAAAGATCTTTGTGTTAATATAATGCCAAACTACATTTTCGAAAAATTAAGTATTGGTGATTTCTCTCCACTTCAAATACCCATTTTTCTATCTAATTGGAAAACAATAAAATCAATGGGGATAGTTGAAGATGTGTTAGTCCAAACAAATCACACGGTGGTTCCAACCGACTTTGTCATCCTTGATGACGCTCCACTTGTGTTGGGATAACCTTTTGTGAAAACCCACAAAGCTTTGATTAATCGGAAGAAAAACAACTTACCCATTCAATTAGGGGCCTTCAAAAGGTGTGTCGAACTTGAACGATCAATGAAATATCCAATCGGCAATGACGACCCCCTAATTGAAGATGAGCCAGAACCACCCGATAAGGAGGGTCTAGCCAAGGACCCTTATAAACGTGGCGCACCACAGAGGCATTCCGCGAAACTATCCTTAGTTTTAGATTAGTTTAACTTTTATGTTTTCTAGTTTAGTTTTAATTTTTAGGAATAAAGCACACTCGAAATGGTGAAGGTTACTAAGGGAAACTTGAACCCACACCCCATGCACAAAAACAGAGCCTCCCGACATTTTTTCTTCATTACAGCAAGTTCAGCACGGGGCCGTGCTCAACCCAACATGCCCCCGTGCCCGAGGTTCTGTAGAAAACGCCCAGTTAAGGTAACTGGACACAGGGCCGTGTTCACTTAACATGCCCCCGTGCCCAGCCTTCTGTTTACTTTTGGTACTGGCAGTCTGACCACGGGGCCGTGCTCAGCCCACCACACCCCGTGTTCAGCTACCCAGTAACATAAAATCTTGTTTTTAACCCACTTTTACACATTTTAATCAACCGAAAAACTTATTTTTGGGACACATTGAGGACAATGTATAATTTAAGTGTGGGGGGGGGGGTGCTAAAACCTTGAATTTTGCAAGTCCTAATAACAAGCCTTACACAAATTTTTTCAAAAACTTTTCGTTTTTTTACTTGTCTTGGTTTAATTTAGGAATAACAAGTTCTAAAAAGGTTATATTTTTACAAATTTACAACCGATAGCGTCGTGATAAAAAGAACCAACATAAGAAAATTATGAAACGACATGACAAATCTAGTTAAAAGTTGATTATATATACTTGATCACATTAAAAACCCATTCCCACAAAAAGTGAGTTTTGAGCCTTTATTGAGCATACAAATACACATCTTTAGATTAAATGCTCATCTTTCGTTTCTTGTGTGAATAGCCGCTTGGTTTCTTACGACTTTAGAACTTGCCATGACGATACATTCCCGGTCCTTACCAACTTAAACCCAAGTAAGTAAATGATGGAGGCATTAGGACTAACCCTTTTTATTTTCAACACCATTATTTTTCATTTTTTTACCACCTACCCAAAATCCCCCTAGTTAACCCCTTTGAGCCTAAACCTTTTCATTTCTAAACCCACAAAACAAACACCCTTTACCCACCAAAACCTTTTTTTATTTATTTTTAAACCCTTTATTTTAGTAAAAAGCTCGGTCTTCATGTGACATTCCTTATAAAAAAATGAAGTATAGCAATAAACAAACAAGTTCCTCAAAATAAACTTTGTTTGAAAATGTTTTTTTAAATAAAAGTCACAAAAGCAAAAAGTTTTACGACGACCGACGCTTTTTACGCTTTTAGCCCTTTCTACTAACCACTAACCCAAAACCACATACCTTTAACCCAAGCCTAACCCTTCCCCAAGTCCTCTTGATATTTACAAAGGTGTATAGTTAAAAAGGAGGAGGATTGATTGCTTGGCAAGCATATGGTAGAAGTAAGTTCCATGCCGGTCTTGAGTGTTTCCCAACAATACATCTTCGGCCGAGTGTTGAGTGATCTCCCGTGAGGTATGTGAACTTGTATATAAATGGAATTTTAAAAAAGGCATGTTATGCCCAAATAAGTAATTTCTCTTATGAAACGTTTTAAATAAATCATAACAAATAGGATTGTAAATAACATAAAAATAAAGCCTAATAAAGATATTGGATTCCCGACACTCAAGACAAGCCCAAAGCTTCTCTTCTACCCATTCCATTTGGGAGTGTAAGCCACATTATAAAGAGTTTTGCTTGAGGACAAGCAAAGATTTAAGTGTGGGGGTATTTGATGTGGGTAAAATGAAACATATAAATTACAAGCAAAAAATGTGCTTTTGTCTTCCTTTTGTATTTTCAGGATTAAATGAGCGTAAATGAACAAAAGAAGCAAATATGCAGCAAAATCTAACATAATTACAAGAAAAGGAATAAACGTGGCATGCCCGACCCCTCGACAGCATCTTCCCAAGCAAAAACAAGTGAACAGAAAGCTGAACACGACCCCGTGCCCAGCGGACACGGGGGCGTGGTCAGGTGTCTACAGAAAAGACAAAGCTATAGAAGCTTCTATTTCCCGACACGGGGGGCATGCCCAGCTCAACACGGCCGTGGTCAATGCTAAGATTCGCAGAATCCAAGCAAATCTTGATAGTACAGATACACTTCTGCACACGGGGCCGTGCCCAGCGGAGACAGGGGCGTGTGGAGCTAATGCAGACAAATTGCAATTAATCAAGAAAGAGAAAGCGGATGGACACGGGGCCGTGTCCGGGCTTCTGTGCAGGCTATAAATAGAGGTGCTTGGTTCACTTCAAAGGCATCCCTTGGCAAACCACCTCTCTCTCACTTCACCCATACTCCACCACCACTACAACCCACATCCACAATCATCATCCATCATAGAGTGTGTGTAGTAGTCTCGGGATCCAAGATTGATAGTAAGAGTTCTTGACAATCAAAGGCCGTGTTTGCCTAAGTCTCTTACATCACTTGGTGAAGATAAGCATTTAGTGTAATACTTTTGATTTTTAATCTTTTCGCACTTTCTATTTCGTTTTGTATTAATGATTTTAATAACTAGTTTCTTATGTTGAAGGTGAAACTTCCTTATCATTTGTCCATGTTGTCTTGGCATTATTTTACTGTCTATATAAAATAAAAGATTTACACCATTCATATCTCTACGGTCTACATAGAGATATGTTGGCTACCTGGTCGGGGTTTAAGGGAATTGTTTGGTAAGGTTCTTGCCTTGTTCAGTGTATAGATCCTGCAAGGACCTGGGTTAAGCTTACTAGGACCTCCTTCAATACCCACTGGTATTGGATGGCAGGGGTGCGAATGGCTTGATCCCCCTCATATGTAAACTACTATTAATACATTAACCCGGTTACTTGGGATTGTATCCCTGCTGACTCAAACCACTTAGCCGAGGGTAACGTCACCTTCAAAAGAGGGGCCTACCACATTACGCATTATTAACTTAATTAATTATCTTTCAATATTCCGACCCTTTAGGATTGTATCCTTGCTGACTCAAACTACTGGGTTGAGGGTAACGTCACCTTCAAAAGAGGGGCCTACTACTATAACTAAGATAATCTCTTAAAAAGTGCAAAAGTGCAGAAATCATCAAAGGTTACACTAAAGGCGAGTCGGATCCAAGTGCTTCATCTTGTCTATCTGTTTTTTATTTTTATTTTATTTTTCAGCATTTTTAGTTTTTATTTTCATGTTTAAAATTTTTTCTAAACTTTTGATTTGATTAGACGTTGAGGATAAACCAGTATTAAAAGCTCTTGTGTCCTTGGACGACCTCGGTATCTTACCAACGCTATACTACGCTCACGATGGGTGCACTTGCCAATATGTGTGTCTAGTGTTAGTAAAATATCGTGTTTTATAAATTTAAAACTTGACTAAAGTGTTAAAAAGGGCTTAAAATATACATAAAAATTATATAACGCTACACACGCATCAGTGTTTTAAAGAGATTGGAAGGTGATTGGAGGTAAAAAGAGGTGGAAAATGGTGAAACCCGATTAGGTAAAAAAAGAAGCTGCGGATTGACCCTGGTCACGCCACGCGACCAGGTAACTCTTCCCCGTCGCATGACGTGGCGGGTAGTGTCTTCCAATTTTGATGTTTTGTTCACTTTTAGCCCCTACACTTTGTAGTTAGGTTATTTATGTCGTTTTGTCATATTTTAGCTTGTTTTTATGTATTCAAAGCGTAATTAAGTATTGTACGTGTATGATGCATGTATGATTGACATTTCCAAGTATTTTGAGTCTCGATTCCGCGTATAAACACGTATTCAATGATTGATTGCGCATAACACAAGTATGTAACATGTATATGTATAAAAGTAAATTTTCATTATGATCAACGTCTCGAATTACAAGATTGGAAATGAAATATGAGTACATGTTTTTAAAAATAGAAATGCGAATACAACTTTCTAAATATGCAAAGTACAGAAATGCGAAGCGTTACGAAAATTGTTCCCAAAATTCAATTATAACCTTCTGTCCATTAGCAAACTTTCAAGAGATTTAAAGTGTAGTGTAACCTTTTTCTCTGAATTTTCACTGTTATGCAAACGTTCGAGGAAGTTGATGGGAGTGGCTAGGTGTCATAATGGTCTATATCAAATGGGGATGTTCAGGGTTAGAAGAAAAGCAATGATGACAACATCAGATATGTGGCATAAGAGACTTGGTCATGCCGGTGATGAAAAGTTTTCTAAAAATAAATTCTCTTAATACCTTTTCTTTTAAAAACAATGATGAAATTTGTGATTCTTGCATTAAGGCCATAATGACAAGGAAACCTTTTCCTATTAGCATCAAAAAAACGAGTGCTTATTTTGAATTATCACAAAAAAATAGTTGATGATTATAGTAGGTTCGTTTGGCTCTTCCTCCTCAAACACAAGTTTAAAGCAAGTAAGTGTTTAATCAATTTTCACAAAATGGTTAAAACACAATTTGAAAGAAATGTTAAAAGGATAAGGTGAGAGAATGGTGGAGAATTTGTTTCGAATAAAATGTTGAAATTTTATGCCGAACAAGGAATCATCTTGGAAACAACATGCCCACGCACTCCACAACAAAGTGGAGTAGTGGAGTGGAAACATCGACACTAGCTAAAAACGGCAAGGGCACTCAAGTTCGAAGCAATCCTTACAATAAGGTTTTGGGGTTAGTGTGTATTGATTGCGGCATATATCATAAATAGGTTACCCTCTAAGGTAATAAAAGACAAGACTCCATATGAACTATTGTATGGTGAAAAACCAAGTTATGATCACATGAGAGTCCTTGATTGCATGGCTTACAACTGTAGTATTGAAACTAAAGGTGATAAATTCGAGATAAGAGAAAGGCCAGGTGTTTTTGTGGATTATCCAAGTGGTACAAAAGGGTATAATATCTACAGCCCAAGTCATAACAAAATTATCATATCTAGAGATGTGAAGTTTTCCGAGAGGTTGTTTTCGTTCGCCACAAAATTAAAAGAAAACAAACATGAAGATGAGGATATATTTAAATATCTATTCACCAAAAGAGAATGCCATCTTTTCAAAGATAGCCCAACAGGCCCATTAAAACCAATAAGGAGCCCACGGGAGATGAAGAAGTGGGTCCTAATGATCCAATAAATTACCTCGACAACCTTGAAAAAACATAAGCAAAGGAAATGGAGTTTAGAAATCAAAATAATGAAACTAATGACTTGGGTAATTAGCACAATGGGCCCACCGACAGACCAGAAACATTGCAAAGTGAAAATGGAAACATTGGGCCTACTAGAGAAAAGCGAAACAGATCATGACCAGCTCATCTAAACGGTTGCGATGTACAATGACGTGTGTCGAGTGTGTACGGATTTTCACTATATTTTTAAGTACTTTTTACTCTTTTATCAAGCTTTAAATTTATAAAACACGATATAAAACTATCACTCTCTACAACACGCTATGGCAAGTGTACCTATCATTGGAGTAGTATAGTGATGGTAAGATACCGAGGTTGTCCTAGTACATAAGAGCTTTTAATACTGAAATATCGTCGACATCTAATCTAACCAAGTTTTGAGAAAAGATTTTTAATTAAATAAAATAAAGAAACTAAATAAATAAATGAAAGAACAGATAGAAAAGATAGAATCACTTGGTTCCGACTCGTCATTTATGTATTCTTTGATTATTTCCGCACTTTGGGTTTTTTAAGAGATTATTTTAGTTATAGTGCATGTCCCTCTTTTGGAGGCAACGCTATCCTCAACCATATTGGTCCGAGTCAATAGGGATACAATCCCACAAGGCTGGATTATTGAAAGATAATTAAGTAAGTTATTAATGCAAAATGTGGCATATCCTCTTTTGGAGGCAACGCTATACTCGTCCATATTGGTCTGAGTCACAGGGATATAGTCCCGCAAGGCCGGTTTAAAATTTTAATAGTAGTTTATTTATAAGGGATTCAAGTATAACAACCCTCCTAAATATTTTCGACACCCTAATATATATATATATATATATATATTAAAATATCCCAATATGTCTTAAAATACACCCCATATACGAAAACGGGCCCCGAATACCTTTATTTTTACAAAAATTAAATAAAAACAAGAAAATTGGGGCTGTCACGGGGCGCGTAGCCTTTAGCTACCTCCTACGCGGGCCGCGAGCGATCATCAACGAGGCATCACCCCGGGCTGCCACTTGGCAGCCACACGTCGAAGCTAGAACGGTGATCCAGCAACCCTAGGCCCTACTTCCCCTATGTCGCGGGCCGCGTAAGCCCCAGCCTAATCCTTCGCGGGCCGCGAGAGAAGGCGGATGGTCGCCTATAAATGGAGGCCTCCAGCCTCAGTTCCAATTCGCTAAATCTCTCGATCTCTCTCTCATTTCTGAATAGCAATTATAATTTTCGGGGGAAATGCCCCCTAAATAACGAAGTTCTGCTCCGTTGTAAGTATTATAACCTCGGTTACGTATTAGATACACTATCCGATTGATCCAGGGTTCCGTAACGGCTGTCGTGGTTCTGCCCGACGTAGTCGTTGGAATGCTGTCTCGGGGAGGGTATTACTAATGTAAATATTAAGGGTTATTATACTAACACGTGTACATTTATGTAAATTATAGATAATCACCAGGAAACCCTTACAGAAAACCTAAGACAACAATGTGAGTAATCTCCTTTTTGCAAATTGTTTTTACAAACCTCACTTAAATTAAACTATATTAAACAGTGATTGAGTATTTGTATTCTACAATTATCATCAGTATGTTGGGGTTTTGTATACAAAATTTGTTACTACTTTGCGAGGAGTAACATGGCCACAAGTCGGGTTGACAGTACCGTGGGTGGTAATTGAATAGATGGAAAACAAATGTAATTGCGCGACCCCCCTCAATACTGTACAATGGTTTTTACTTAAATTAAACTGGGATTCACTCACTAGTATTTCCCACTGACAAAATGTTTTTAAACGCGTTTCAGGTAACAAAATGTGAAAGCCAAATAGAAGCCAGCTGGACAGCACTGAAGGCTTGGAAAAGTGGTAATAAAGTTACCTAAAATAAATAGATGTTTTTTATTAAATAAAATAGGGTTTTATCCCTATGAAAATGTGTGTACTTAAAACTTGGGATTATTCCCACGTGTTTAATATTATGAAAGTGTGGTATTTTACTCTGATAAAAATATTTCCTAACTACGATCCTGATGTAAATTCCGCTGCCAAAAGTGATAAAAACATGGATACCACCGAAACTGGCCTTGGCCGCCCGTTCCCGGGTTGTTAGGGGATGGGGGTTGCGACAGAAGGTGGTATCAGAGCTAAGCCACTGATTCAGCCTCAGAAGTGTTCTGCTGACACCAAAATATCATATGTTAGGAAATTTTCTACGGAACTACGTGCATAATTGTATATTATTGTTATGTGTTATTTGACTATTTGTTAGTTTACAGTATGAGCGACCAAGGACCATCCGACGCGTACTGTCAGTTGTCCGGTTCGCCTAGAAGCGAAGGCACCTCTTCACAGCCTGCCCTCTCAGGGTACTCAGCTGACAATGAAGACGGGATATTCATGTTTAAGGTTCATTCTGAAGAGCCATTCCCTCCTAAAAAGAGAGGATGGTTCAGTAGGGGAGCACATGAATGTAGGAAACGAATGAAAAAGTTACAACAGCAGCGAGCCCTAGCAGCCGCTAAAAGAGAGACAGATGCCCACGCCCAGGATATGCTTAATAGGGGTTTAGCAAACTTTCATATCCTAGCAACCACAGCTGTCGACCCTAACCTAGAGCAACTGATAGCACCCCAACCACTACCACTACTTCTCGCTCAGCCAATGGAAATAGAAAACAACCCAGAAAATCAAGTCGAAATGCATGATTTCAACCCAGAAGAGATACCTAGGGTACCAGCACCCAATCCCTTAGACCCAGACTGCGACCCATGGTTAGATGATTATAGGGACTATGTGCAACGTTACCCAATACCAGAAGACATGCCCATGCCGAATCTAGGAACTTACCCAGGGTTGGACCCTCTAGATCCCTACTACGATAGTGATCAATACATTAGGGAAATTTTAAAGAATCCTTACCCATACCAGGAACCCATGCTCCAGATTCCAAACCCAGTCCCAGCACCTGCACCCCCAATGAGTGCAGAAAATGTGCAAGAGCTCCGAACTTTCAGAGGAGAGATTTTAGAGAGTAGCGAGAGGATGAGACAGGTTAGAGAGCGACTTGTCTGGAAGTATGACGAGCGCAATATGGATTTCTGGATGAATCCATATCAGTTAAAGTGATGGTGGAGATGGTAATAATAATAATAATACAATATAATAATATATAATATATGTGTATGTGTATGAAAAAGAAAACTACGGATGCCTACTACTAATAGTGTAATTTCGATTTTAGTTGTATTGTAATTTTTATTTCCAGTTCTGATTTGTAGTAGATGCATACTATATATAAGAAAGAGTAAGTCACAATGATCGACGTTTTTGATCAACATGCGTGTTGTGCGATTACTTGTATTAAATATTATCTTGTAATATTAATACGTGGTAAATGTTTAAAATTCAGATGGACAACGAAGTGAACCAAGAAAACCAGAATGATAATAGTGCCATTCAACACATAGTGGCACAAGGAATTATAGATGCAATGCCATTTATTATTAAGACGGTTAAGGAAGCGGAAAATAAGAGTCACCATAGCAGTAAACGACCAACTGAACCTGAACACAACATAAACAATGGACCCATACTTCAAACGCCCATTCCTAATAGAAGAAGAACCATGTTCCATGGTTGTTCTTACAAAGAATTCTGGTCTTGTAAACCAATGGAATTCGCGGGCAATGAAGGGGCCGTTGCAGCTCTACGCTGGATAGAAAAGACTGAGGCAGTATTGAAAATAAGCAAGTGTGCGAAAGAAGATAAGATAATGTTTGCTTCCTATCTATTTAAGAACTCAGCTTTAGAATGGTGGAACACTATCCTCCAGTCTAGGGGAAGTGACAGGGTTTACAATATGGAATGGGAGGAATTTAAGAACATGGAAGAAAGGAAATTTTGCCCTCCGAATGAAAAAGAACAAATAGCGAATAAATTCCTAAACCTTAGGATGACTGGAGTGGATAGTAAGGGATACACTACGTTATTCTTTGAATATGCTAAAATAGTGCCAACCCTTGCATCACCTGAACCAGTATTAATCTCCCGTTACATCTGGGGATTAATCAGTGAGATTAGATATGTAGTCAAGGCGGCTAGACCTCAAACCATAGAAGAAGCTGTAGAACTAGCAAACACCTTGACAGATGAATTAGTTCGTACACGAGAAGAAGACCAGAGGAGAAACCTAGCTCAAAGGCTTACTCAGGAATTTTGCTACGGTAATTCCAACCATGGAAAAAATGTATGTTCTACCTCTGCACCCTACTGCAAAGCTTGCAAGAAAAAGCATTCGGGAAAATGCTCCACTTACTGCAATTTCTGCAAGATACCAGGACACAAGGAAGAAGACTGCAGAAGGAAACCAAATAATGGGATGTGCTTCAACTGTGGAGAAAAAGGCCACATCAAGCCAAACTGTCCGAAACTAGTTCCAGCCATGGGCAACAAGAACACTAAAAATGCTAGAACATTTGTGCTGACTGCAGATGAAGCCAAAATGATTCCGGACGTAATAGCCGGTACGTTTTTAGTTAATGATGTTTTTGCCAAAGTATTATTTGACTCTGGTGTAAACCAAAGTTTTATTAATACTTCATTTTGCAAACTTCTCAATCAACCATTAACTAAACTCCCACAAGAATGTCTAATAGAGACAACAAATGGGGAAACCGTTAGGATTTCTGAAATCTTGCAGGGAGCAAGAATAGAGTTTTTAAACCAAAAGTTTATTGCAAACCTTTACCCAATGAATCTGGCATGATTTGATGTTGTATTAGGAATGGATTGGTTAATAGCCAACAAGGCCAGTGTTTTATGTGATCAAAAGTCAATTCAAGTAAATTCACCAAGGGGTAAAAAGATCACAATTAAAGGAGATAAGCCATCTAGATCCACAAAATTCATCTCTGTGATGAAAAAAGCAAGCTATATAAGAAAAGGATCACTAGTGTATTTGATTTCTATAATCACTAACACTAAAGGAAAAGAATTAAAAGATATTCCAGTCGTATCTCAGTTTCCAGATGTGTTTCCAGAAGAATTACCAAGACTACCGCCAGACAGAGAAGTTGAATTCAGAATCCACCTGCTCCCAGGAACAGCACCAATTGCCAAAGCACCTTACCGTTTAGCACCCACAGAAATGCAGGAACTGAAGAAAAAATTAGACGAATTGTTGGAAAAGGATTCATACAGCCAAGTTCATCACCATGGGGAGCACCGATTTTATTCGTTAAAAAGAAAGACGGATCAATGCGTATGTGCATCGACTACCGTGAACTGAACAAGGTCACGATTAAGAATCGGTATCCATTACCAAGGATCGATGATCTGTTCGATCAATTGCAAGGAGCTCGATTTTTCTCAAAAATCGATTTACGGTCAGGATATCATCAATTAAAGGTACAGGAAGAGGACATTCCTAAGACCGCATTTAGAACAAGGTATGGCCATTATGAATTTACTGTCATGCCATTTGGTTTAACCAATGCCCCAGCTGCATTTATGGACATGATGAACCGAATATGTAAGCCATATTTGGATAAATTCATAATTGTTTTTATAGATGATATTCTTATTTACTCTAAGAGTAAAGAAGAACATGCAAAGCATTTGCACGCACTTCTAAGTTTATTAAGGAAAGAAAAACTTTATGCAAAGTTTTCAAAGTGCGAATTTTGGTTAAAACAGGTACAGTTTCTTGGACATCTAGTCAATCATGAAGGAATTCATGTGGATCCCACCAAGATCGAGGCTATTACTAGATGGAAAACCCCTGAGTCACCAAACGAGGTTAGAAGTTTCTTAGGATTGGCCGGTTATTATAGAAGATTTATTCGAGATTTTTCTAGAATAGCCATTCCTTTAACTAAGTTAACCTGTAAATCTATTAAGTTTGAATGGGGACCAAAACAAGAAGAAGCATTTAGAATCCTTAAGCAAAGATTAACCCACGCACCCATACTAGCATTACCAGAAGGAACTGAAGACTTTATAGTCTATTGTGATGCTTCTAAGTTAGGTTATGGATGTGTGTTAATGCAACGCCAAAAGGTTATAGCTTATGCCTCTAGACAACTTAAGAACCATGAAGAGAACTATTCAACCCATGATTTAGAATTAGGAGCCATAATTTTTGCCCTGAAAATTTGGAGACATTACCTTTATGATAGTAATTTTATTATTTTTACAGATCATAAGAGTTTAAGGTATGTTTTTGTGCAAAAAGAGTTGAATGTGAGGCAAAGACGCTGGATGGAGATACTTAGTGATTATGATTGTAATATCCAGTATCATGCAGGAAAGGCAAATGTAGTGGCTGATGCCTTAAGTCGAAAGTATCATGAAAAGCCAAAAAGAGTGTGTTCTCTTAAATTAAATCTACAGGTAGATTTAAATGAACAGATTAGAAAAGCACAAGAATCAGTAATCAAGGATGATACTGAAAAATTAAAAGGAATGATTAAGGAATTAGAACAAGAAACATATGGAATTTGGAGATTCCATAAGAAAAAAAAATGTGGATACCTAAATTAGGAAACCTACGCCATCGTATATTAGAAGAAGCCCATAAATCCAAGTAGACGATACATCCTGGAAGTGATAAGATGTATCAGGATTTAAGAAAGAATTTTTGGTGGATAGGAATGAGAAAGGATATAGCAGCTTATGTTTCTAAATGTTTAACCTGTTCACAAGTCAAAGCTTAACACCAGAAACCCTCAGGTTTATTATAGCAATTAGAGATGCCAATGTGGAAATGGGAATTGATAACAATGGATTTCGTTACCAAATTACCCAAAACAAGGAAAGGTAACGATACAATCTGGGTGATTGTAGACAGGCTAACTAAGTCAGCTCATTTTCTACCAATGAAGGAAACTTTCAGTATGAAATAGTTAGCTAAACAATATGTAAATGAAGTAGTTTCATTACATGGAATTCCTTTATCAATTGTTTCTGATAGGGATAGCCGTTTTACCTCTCATTTTTGGACAAGTTTCCAAAAAGCCATGGGAACCAAGTTAAATCTAAGCACAGCTTATCATCCTCAAACGGACGGACAAAGCGAAAGGACAATTCAGACGATGAAAGATATGCTTAGAGCTTGTGTAATTGATTTCGGAGATAATTGGGACGATCACTTACCATTAATAGAAATTTCTTATAATAACAGTTATCACACAAGTATTAATGCTGCACCATTCGAAGCACTTTATGGACGAAAGTGCCGAACTCCAGTCTGTTGGGCAGAGATTGGAGAAAAGAAATTATCTGGACCTGAAATAGTACAGGAAGCAACTGACAAGATCATTCAAGTTAAGGAACGATTGAAAACAGCACGTGATCGACAAAAGAGTTATGTCGATAACAGGCGAAAACCGTTGGAATTTCAGGTTGGAGACAAAGTGTTATTGAAAGTCTCTCCTTGGAAAGGAGTAGTCAGATTCATCAAAAGAGGAAAGCTAAGTCCCAGGTATGTTGGACCTTTTGAGATTATTAGAAAAATAAGACCTGTAGCCTATCAGTTACAACTGCCAGGGGAAATGGCAGGAATACATGATGTGTTTCATGTATCTAATCTCAAGAAATGCTTAGCTGATGAATCACTTGTAGTACCTCTAAAGGATATAGAGGTAAATGAACAACTTAAGTTTGTAGAGAGGCCTCTACAGATTGAACACAGCAAAATTAAGAACCTCAAACACAAGAGATTATTTCTGGTCAAAGTAAAATGGGACTCCAAAAGAGGACCAGAATACACATGGGAACTTGAATCGGAAATGCAAAGGAAATATCTACACCTATTCCAGTAGATCTCGAGGACGAGCTCTAAAACAAGGTGGGGAGGATATAACAACCCTCCTAAATATTTTCGACACCCTAATATATATATATATTAAAATATCCCAATATGGCTTAAAATACACCCCATATACCAAAACGGACCCCGAATACCTTTATTTTTACAAAAATTAAATAAAAACAAGAAAATTGGGGCTGTCGCGGGGCGCGTAGCCTTTGGCTACCTCCTACGCGGGCCGCGAGCGATCATCAACGACGCATCACCCCGGGCTGCCACGTGGCACCCACACGTCGAAGCTAGAATGGTGATCCGGCAACCCTAGGCCCTCCTACCCCTATGTCGCGGGCCACGTAAGCCCCAGCCTAATCCTTCGCGGGCCGCGAGGGAAGGCGAAGGGTCGCCTATAAATGGAGGCCTCCAGCCTCAGTTCCAATTCGCTAAATCTCTCGATCTCTCACTCATTTCTGAATAGAAATTATAATTTTCGGGCGAAATACCCCCTTAAATAACGAAGTTCTACTCCATTTTAAATATTACAACCCCGGTTACGTATTAGATACGCTGCCCGATTGATCCAGGGTTCCGTAACGGCTGTCGTGGTTCTGCCCGACGTAGTCGTTGGAATGCTGTCTCGGGGAGGGTATTACTAATGTAAATATTAAGGGATTTAAGGGTTATTATACTAACATGTGTGCATTTGTGTAAATAATAGATAATCACCAGGAAACCCTTACAGAAAACCTAAGACAGCAATGTGAGTAATCTCGTTTTTGCAAATTGTTTTTACAAACCTCACCTAAATTAAACTATATTAAACAGTGATTGAGTATTTGTATTCTACAATTATCGTCGGTATGTTGGGGTTTTGTATACAAAATTTGTTACTACCTTGCGAGGAGTAACATGGCCACAAGTCGGGTTGACAGTACCGTGGGTGGTAATTGAATAGATGGAAAACAAATGTAATTGCGCGACCACCCTCAATACTGTACAATGGTTTTTACTTAAACATGATTAAACTGGGATTCACTCACCAGTATTTCCCACTGACAAAATGTTTTTAAACGCGTTTCAGGTAACAAAATGTGAAAGCCAAATAAAAGCCAGCTGGACAGCACTGAAGGCTTGGAAAAGTGGCAATAAAGTTACCTAAAATAAATAGATGTTTTTATTAAATAAAATAGGGTTTTATCCCTATGAAAATGTGTGTACTTAAAATTTGGGATTATTCCCACGTGTTTAATATTATGGAAGTGTGGTATTTTACTCTGATAAAAATATTTCCTAACTACGATCCTGATGTAAATTCCGCTGCCAAAAGTGATAAAAACATGGATACCACCGAAACTGGCCGCGGCAGCCCGTTCCCGGGTTGTTAGGGGACGGGGGTTGCGACATCAATCCGTTCTTACTTCCCCCGATTTGATGCTATCTGCCTCAAAGGAAGTCCTAATAAGCTTGAATCAAGTCCTCGCAGGATCTACACACTGAATGAGGCAAGAACTTTACCCAAACCATCTTTCTAAACCTCCTTCCAGCCAGTTAACACGCTTTATATAGATCGTAAAGACACGAATGAGTGAATCAACAAAACATGAAGAGACGATAGAATAAAGTTCACTTTCAATATAAAAAACTAGTTATTAAAGTCATTAATACATACCCAATTAAAAAGTTACTAATGTTTGGAAATCAAAAGTAATACATAAATAACTTGTCTTCACCAAGTGATGTAAGAGATTAGCCAAGCATGGCCTTTGTTTGACAAAAACTCTTACTATCAATGTTGGATCCTGAGACTACTACACACACTCTAAGGATGGATGATGAATGAAAGTGGTGGATGATGGTGGTAGTGGTGGTGGAGTGGTGGCAGGTGTGAGAGAAGTGGTTTGCCAAGGAATGAGTTGCAAGTGAGCAAAGCACCTCTATTTATAGTTGGAAACAGTGGGTTCACACAGCCCCGTGCCTAGTAGGGATGACCCCGTGTCCTTTTCCTTCTCTGTCTTCATTTAATGCACTTGTCATTCCAGATGCTCACACGGCCCCGTATGTCAACGACACGACCCTATGGCCCTTGTACTTGCTGTACGAACCCAGATTTGCAAATCTGAGAGTTGACCACAACTCGTGTCCCTTGTCGGCTTCTGTTTGTCTTTTTATTCAGCGAATCTTGAGTGGGGCAACGCCCCATGCCCGACAGACACAGCCCCGTGCTTGGGTTCTGGTTTGTTGTTTTTGTTCTTGGGGTGAAGCTTGGAGGGTCGGTATAGTGTATTAACTTCCCTACTTTTGTACTTATGCTGGTTTTTGCCGTTAATTTGTTCCTTTTGTACATTTAAACTCTTTTAATCCTGAAAATCAAAAGTAGACAAAGAAATGCACTTTTTCCAACATTATTACTAAAAAGGGTTATTTTTATACCTTATTTGATACAATTTATATGTTGCATTTAGTGCATATCATTGATGCGTGCCGAGTGTGATATATTTTTATATATATTTTTAGCCCTTTTTACACTTTAGTCAAGTTTTAAATTTATAAAACACGATATTTTACTAACACTAAACACGCATATGGGCAAGTGCACCCATCGTGAGCATAGTATAGCGTTGGTAAGATACCGAGGTCGTCCAAGGACACAAGAGCTTTTAGTATCGGTTTATCCTCAACGTCTAATCAAATCAAAAATTTAGAAAAAGGTTTTAGACTAGAAAATAAAAACTTAAAATGCTGAAAATAAAAATAAAAATAAAACAGATAGACAAGATGAATCACTTGGATCCGAATCGCCTTTGGTGTAACCTTTGATTATTTCCGCACTTTTGCACTTTTTAAGAGATTATCTTAGTTATAGTAGTAGGCCCCTCTTTTGAAGGTGATGTTACCCTCAACCCAGTAGTTTGAGTCAGCAAGGATACAATCCTAAAGGTTTGGATTATTGAAAGATAATTAATTAAGTTATTAATGCATAATGTGGTAGGCCCCTCTTTTGAAGGTGACGTTACCCTCGGCTAAGTAGTTTGAGTCAGCAGGGATACAATCCTAAGTAGCCGGGTTAATGTTTTAATAGTAGCTTACATATGAGGGGATCAAGAAATTCGAACCCCCGCCATCCAATACCAGTGGGTATTGAAGGAGGTCCTACTAAGCTGGACCCAGGCCCTTGCAAGATCTATACACTGAACAAGGAAAGACTCTTACCAAACCATTCCCTTAACCCCCGATCAGGTAGCCAACATATCTCCATATAGACCGTGGATATATGAATGGTCTAAATCTTTTATTTTATATAGACAGTAAAATAATGCCAAGACACCATAGACAAATGATAAGGAAGACTCACCTTCAACATAAGAAACTAGTTATTAAAGTCATTAATACATAACCAAATAAAAAGTGCAAAAAAGATTAAACATAAAAAGTATTACACTAAATGCTTGTCTTCACCAAGTGATGTAAGAGACTTAGGCAAACATGGCCTTTGATTGTCAAGAACTCTTACTATCAATCTTGGATCCCGAGACTACTACACACACTCTATGATGGATGATGGATGAAGGTGGTGGATGTGGGTTGTGATGGTGGTGGTGGGTGGGTGAAGTGTGAGAGAGGTGGTTTGCCAAGGGATGATTTGCAAGTGAGCCAAGCACCTCTATTTATAGCCTACACAGAAGCCCGGACACGGCCCCGTGTCCATTGGGCACGGCCCTGTGTCCACCCATCTTCTCTTTCTTCATTAATTGCAGTTTGTATGCATTAGTTGACCACGCCCCCGTGTCCGTTGGGCACGACCCCGTGTGCAGAAGCGTATCTGTACTATCAAGATTTGCCTAGATTCTGTGAATCTTAGCGTTGACCACGGCCCCGTGTCCGCTGGGCACGCCCCCGTGGTGGGTGATAGAAGCTTCTACAACTTTGTCTTTTCTGCAGACACTTGGGCACGCCCCCGTGCTCATTGAGCACGGGGCGTGTTCAGCCTTCTGTTCTCTTGTTTTTACTTGGGAAGATGCTGTTGAGGGGCCGGGCATGCCACGTTTATTCCTTTTCTTGTATTTATGTAAGATTTAGCTGCCTTTTTACTTCTTTTCTTCATTTGGGCTCATTTAATCCTGAAAATACAAAAGGAAGACAAAAACATACTTTTTCCAACATTAGTACTAAAAAAGGGTTAGTTTTGTGCCTCGTTTTATGTAATTTATATGTTGCATTTTGCACACATCAAATACCCCCACACTTGAATCTTTGCTTGTCCTCAAGCAAAACTCTTTATAATGTGGCTTACACTCCCAAATGGAATGGGTAGAAGAGAAGGTTTTGGGCTTGTCTTGAGTGTCGGGAATCCAAGATTCTTATTAGGTTTTATTTTTATTTTATTTACAATCCTATTCGTCATGATTTATTTAGAACATTACATAAAACAAATTACTTATTAGGGCATAACATGCCTTTTTAAAATTCCATTTATATACAAGTTCACATACCTCACGGGGGATCACTCAACACTCGGCCGAAGATGTATTTTTGTGAAACACTCGAGAGCGGCATGGAACTTACTTCTACCATATGCTTGCCAAGCAATCAATCCTCCTCCTTTTTAACTATACACCTTTGTAAGTATCAAGAGGACTTTGGGGAAGGGTTAGGCTTGGGTTAAAGGTAGGTGGTTGGGTTAGTGGTTAGTAGAAAAGGGCGAAAGGCGTAAAAAGCGTCGGTTTTCGTAAAACATTTTGTTTTTGTGACTTTTTATTCCAATGAAGCATTATTCAAACAAGCCTTCTTTTGATGAGCTTTGTTTGTTTATTGCTAACTTCATTTTTCTTTTCTTCTCTATAATATATATATATATATATATATTTAATAAGGAAGTCACATGAAAAACCGAGCTATTTACTAAAATAAAGGGTTTAAAATAAAAAAGGTTTTGGTGGGTAAAAGGTGTTTGTTTTGTGGGTTAAGAAATGAAAAGGTTTTGGCTCAAAGGGGTTAACTAGGGGGATTTTGGGTAGGTGGTAAAAAAAAAGTAAAATAATGGTGTTGAAAGAAAAAAGGTTAGTCTTAATGCCTCCATCATTTACTTACATGGGTTTAAGTTGGTAAGGACCAGGAATGTATCGTCATGGCAAGTTCTAGAGTCGTAAGAAACCAAGCGGCTATTCACACAAGAAACGAAAAATGAGCATTTAGTTTAAAGATGTGTATTTGTATGCTCAATAAAGGCTCAAAACTCACTTTTTGTGGGAATGGGTTTTTATGTGATCAAGTATATATAATCAAATTTTAACTAGATTTGTCATGCCATTTCATAATTTTCTTATGTTGGTTCATTTTATCACGATGCTATCGGTTGTAAATTCGTAAAAATATAACCTTTTAAAACTTGTAATTCCAAAATTAAACCAAGACAAGTAAAAAAAACGAAAAGATTTTGAAAAAATTTGGGGTGTTTAGCGGTTCCAATAGAGTTTTGTGTAAGGCTTGTAATTAGGACTTGCAAAATTCAAGGTTTTAGCATCCCCCCAACACTTAAATTACACATTGTCCTCAATGTGTCCCAAAAATAAGTTTTTAGGTTGATTGAATGTGTAAAAGGTGTGTTAAGAACAAATTTTAATGTTACTGGGCATCTGGACATGGGCCCGTGATGTCCGGGCACAGCCCCGTGTTCAGGTTGCCAGTAACAGAAATCTTTAAAAAGAAACAGAAGGCTGGGCACGGGGGCGTGTTCAGTGAACACGCCCCGTGTCCAGGTACCTGAACTGGGCATTTTTCCTGCAGATCATGAGCACGGGGCATGTTGACTGAGCACCCCCCTGTGCTGAACTTGCTGTAACGAAGAAAAATTGTCAGGAGGCTCTGTTTTTGTGCATGGGGTGCTGGTTTAAGTTTCCCTTGGTATCCTTCACCATCCCGAGTGTGTTTTATTCCTGAAAATTAAAACTAAACTAGAAAACATAAAAATTAAGCTAAACTAAACTAAGGATAGTTCCGCGGAATGCCTCCGTGGTGCGCCACGTTTATAAGGGTCTTTGGCCAGACCCAAAGCCAGTCATATGTTACCCAAGTGGGATGTTTTGCATCCCATGTTGCACCGTCGGAGAGCATCATCCAAACTTGAGTCTATGACCTTCATGTAATTGACCGGGTCATCGTCTTCCACTCTCTTTCCAACTCCGAACTTCATTTCCTTGTCCCCAACCCTCAATGTTAGTGTTCCACCGTTCATGTCTACCACTGCGTGGGCCGTAGCTAGGAATGGCCTCACTAAGTTGAGTGGTACTTCGGTATCTTCCTCCATATCTAGTATGACAAAGTCGGATGGGAAGACAAATTCGCCGACTTTGACCAATAGATTTTCAGCGACACCTTGTGGATATTTGATGGACCTATCGGCGAGTTGTATGCTCATTTTTGTAGGGCTTGTTTTCCCTAGGCCGAGTCGGTCGAACATTGATGCGAGCATGAGGTTGATGCGAGCATGAGGTTGATGCTAGCCCCGAGGTCGGCTAGTGCATTGCGAATGGGAGATTCCCCAATCGAACAAGGGATTGTGAAGCTTCCAGGATCAATCTTCTTTTGCGGGAGTTTGTTGAGCAGCAAGGCGGAGCATTCTTCGCTTAAATTAACTAATTGCAATGATTCAATTTTCCTTTTGTGAGTGAGGAAGTCCCTCATAAATTTTGAATATTTAGGCATTTGGGTTAGGACTTCAACAAATGGAATATTAACATGCAATTGTTTTAGTAAATTTATGAACTTTATGAATTGCTCATCGGTCTTTTGGTGAATTAACCGACCGGGGTATGGTACCGGAGCATTCTTGGTGGGCTCTTGACTTGGTAGAGGAGCCGTCTCTTGTTGGGGTGTCGGTGGAGTTGCGGCTTGGCTAGATCGACTCTTTTCAATTGGAGGTGATGGAGCCTCCTCGGGACCCACGGTACGGTTTCTCAATGTGAAGAGATGTACTTGCACCTTTGGGTTGGTTTCGGTATTGCTTGGTAATGCGCCTTGTGGTCTCTCGGAGAAATTTTGAGCTAGTTGGTTTATTTGTTTTTCTATGTTTTGAATACTAGCTTGTTGATTTCTAAAGTTCGATTCCAGTTGTTGAAATCGATCCAAGTTTTTCTTTTCGGTGTCGGAGATAAGGCGAGATACGGTATCTTCAAGCCTCTCTCGTCCCCCTTGTTGTTATTGAGAGAAATTTTGTGACTCATTTCTTGGTTGTTGAAAGTTTGTTCTTTGGTTTAGATTTTGTTGGTTACTACTATTGTCGGGTTCTCTCCAACCAAGGTTAGGGTGGTTACGCCATCCTTAGATGTAGGTACCCATTGGAGGACCTGACGACCTAGGTCTATTATCAATGTAGTTTACCGTTTCTGTTTGATTATCCATTTCTTTCATACAACTCCAATTTTCATGTGGCCCACCACACCCCTCACAAGCCATAACCGAGGCTGTTTTTTGCCATTTCTAACTTTTTTGATTTTTGAAGAAAGGGCCTTGATTTGAGCTTGTAAAGAAGTACTATCGTCAACCTTATGGGCGCTTGGGGTAATAGATTTATTGCCTCGGGGAGTGTGCCACTGAAAATTGGTTTGAGCAATTTCATCAATTTGATTATATACTTCATTTGGGCGACGATTACCTAAAAGTCCCCCGGAGCTAGAGTCAAGTGTTTGTCTTGTGTGTGGCAACAATCCATTGTAGAAAGTGGATACTTGTTGCCACACCGCAAGACCATGATGAGGGCACTTTCTTAGTAGCTCCTTGAACCTTTCCCAAGTTTCATATAAGGATTCCCCGTCCTCTTGTGAGTATGTATTAATTTCAGTCATTAATTTAGCCGTTTTAGCAGGAGGGAAATACTTATACAAAAACTTTTGGGCTAGTTCATCCTAGGTGTTTACAGAGCCAACTGGGAGGGTGTTAAGCCAAGCCTTAGCTCGGTCTTTTAATGAAAATGGAAACATTCGAAGGCGGATGGCGTCATTTGATGCTCCATTGATCCGAAAAGTATCACATATTTCCAAGAAGTTAGTAATATGTAAGTGAGGATCTTCGTCCGCAAGCCCATGGAAGGTTGCGGAGTTTTGGAACATTTGTATCAAATGAAGCCGAAGTTCGAAGTTGTTGGCCTCGACATTCGGTGCATTGATAGCGGCGCCGTGATTACCTACGGTGGGCCGTAGGTAATCCATGAGGGTACGTTGATCCGCCATTGGAAGTGGGTCCCCCGAAACTTTCTCTTGGTTTTTAGCTTTAAGTCTTTTTCTTAGAAAGCGTTCGGGTTCGTCTAGAGGTTCTTTTATGTCTCTACTGGAACTGGAGCTCATACACTACGTAGAAAGATCAGGTGCGGCACCTGGGTTCCAAGTCCTGTAATAAAAACACAAAATAATGTTGGTCAGAAGTTTCACCACGGCCCCGTGCTCAGATGAACACGGCCCGTGGTCGAAGATACAGTAATTGTTTTCCGGATCCCTGTTACTGGGGAGCTTGGCACAGCCCCGTGCTGCACCGACACGGCCCCGTGCTCAACTCTCTGTAACTCGGAAAATAAAAACTGCCAGTAACAATGCTGGGCATGGCCCGTGTCCGACCAGGCATGGCCCGTGCTGAGCTCTGCAGAAACTGAAAATCTAAGAAAAATCCTAAAAAACAGAAAAATAAGAAAAAATGATTAGGCCGTTGATTTCTAACTTTCTTAAAATCCTTGTGTCCCCGACAACGGCGCCAAAAACTTGATGCGTGCCGAGTGTGATATATTTTTATATATATATATTTAACCCTTTTTACACTTTAGTCATGTTTTAAATTTATAAAACACGATATTTTACTAACACTAAACACACATATGGGCAAGTGCACCCATCGTGAGCGTAGTATAGCATTGATAAGATACCAAGGTCGTCCAAGGACACAAGAGCTTTTAGTACCGGTTTATCCTCAACGTCTAATCAAATCAAAAATTTAGAAAAAGGTTTTAAACTAGAAAATAAAAACTAAAAATGCTGAAAATAAAAATAAAAATAAAACAGATAGACAAGATGAATCACTTGGATCCGACTCGCCTTTAGTGTAACCTTTGATTATTTCCGCACTTTTGCACTTTTTAAGAGATTATCTTAGTTATAGTAGTAGGGCCCTCTTTTGAAGGTGACGTTACCCTCAACCCAGTAGTTTGAGTCAGCAAGGATACAATCCTAAAGGGTTGGATTATTGAAACATAACTAATTAAGTTATTAATGCGTAATTTGGTAGCCCCCCCTTCTTTTGAAGGTGACGTTACCCTCGGCTAAGTATTTTGAGTCAGCAGGGATACAATCCTAAGTAGCCGGGTTAATGTTTTAATAGTAGCTTACATATGAGGGGATCAAGAAATTTGAACCCCCACCATCCAATACCAGTGGGTATTGAAGGAGGTCCTACTAAGCTTGACCCAGGTCCTTGCAGGATCTATACACTGAACAAGGCAAGACTCTTACCAAACCATTCCCTTAACCCCCGACCAGGTAGCCAACATATCTCCATATAGACCGTGGAGATATGAATGGTGTAAATATTTTATTTTATATAGACAGTAAAATAACGCCAAGACACCACAGACAAATGATAAGGAAGACTCACCTTCAACATAAGAAACTAGTTATTAAAGTCATTAATACATAACCAAATAAAAAGTGCGAAAAGATTAAAAATAAAAAGTATTACACTAAATGATTATCTTCACCAAGTGATGTAAGAGACTTAAGCAAACATGGCCTTTGATTGTCAAGAACTCTTACTATCAATCTTGGATCTCGAGACCACTACACACACTCTATGATGGATGAATGATGATGGTGGTGGATGTGGGTTGTGATGGTGGTGGTAGGTGGGTGAAGTGTGAGAGAGGTGGTTTGCCAAGGGATAATTTGCAAGTGAGCCAAGCACCCCTATTTATAGCCTGCAAAGAAGCCCGGACACGGCCCCGTGTCCACCCGTGTTCTCTTTCTTCATTAATTGCAGTTTGTCTGCATTAGTTGACCACGCCCCCGTGTCCGCTGGGCACGACCCCGTGTGCAGAAGCATATCTGTACTATCAAGATTTGCCTAGATTCTGCGAATCTTAGTGTTGACCACGGCCCCGTGTCCGCTGGGCAAGCCCCCGTGGTGGGTGATAGAAGCTTCTACAACTTTGTCTTTTCTGTAGACACTTGGGCACGCCCCGTGCTCATTTTCAGCCTTCTGTTCTCTTGTGTTTGCTTGGGAAGATGCTGTCGAGGGGCCAGGCATGCCACGTTTATTCCTTTTCTTGTATTTATGTTAGATTTAGCTGCCTTTTTGCTTCTTTTGTTCATTTGAGCTCATTTAATCCTGAAAATACAAAAGGAAGGAAAAAACATACTTTTTCCAACATTAGTACTAAAAAAGGGTTAGTTTTGTGCCTCATTTGATGTGATTTATATGTTGCATTTTGCACACATCATCTTACAACTCCCCCAATCCATAGACCATGCACATCCTGTCTCCAATAAACAATCCTCAACGGTATGTCCCTTGCTAATTTTGTCTATTACAAAAAATTTTCCGATTCTCATAAGGTCTTTTTGGCGGCCATCACTAACAATGGTGAGCTAAAGAATTTTAAACAAGTCGTGCAGGATAAAAAAAAATGTAGAGACGCAATGGTAAAATGAGATAAAAGCCCTTGAAGAAAATCCACATGGACAATGGAAGATTTACCAGATGGAAAACGAGCAATAGACTCTAAGTGGGTCTACAAAATTAAGTACAAGCCTAATCGTGAAATAGAAAGGTACAAAGTTAGACTTGTCGCAAAGGCTACACACAAATGGACGAAGTCGACTACCATGACATGTTTGCACCAGTGGTTACGCCATTTGTCGCAACCCTCGTCTCCTATTTACCCGTGAACGGGCGGCCGCGGCCAGTTTCAGTGGTATCGGTGTTTATCAGTTTGGCATCGGAAATTACATCAGGATCGTAGTTAGGAAATATTTTATCAGAGTAAAGTACCACAATTTTATAATATTAAACATATGGGAAAATCCCAAGTTTCCAGTGCACATATTTTCATAGGGATAAACCCTATTTTAGTTAAATAAAAACATCTCTTTATTTAGGTAACTTTTATAGCCACTTTTCCAAGCCTTCAGTGCTGTCCAGTTGGCTTCTATTTGGCTTTCACATTTTGTTACCTGAAACGCGTTTAAAAACATTTTGTCAGTGGGAAATACTGGTGAGTGAATCCCAATTTAATCAAGACAGGTAAAACCGTTTACATCATTAAGGGCGGTCACGCAATTACATTTGTTTATTTTCTACTTTAATTACCACCCACGTTACTGTCAACCCGACTTGTGGTCATGCTACTAGTCACAGTGTAGTAACAAATTTTGTATACAAAACCCGAACATACCGACGATAATTGTAGAATACAAATACTCAATCACTGTTTAATATAATGTAAAACATTTAAGGTTTTGTAAAAATAGTTTGCAAAAAAGGAGGATTACTCACATTGTTATCGTAGGGTTTTCCTTTGTGATTTCCTGGTGATTATCTATTAATTACACTATGCACACGCGTTAGTATACTAACTCAATATTTACATTAGTAATACCCTCCCCGAGACAGAATTCCAACGACTACGTCGGGCAGAACCTCGACAGCCGTTACGGAATCCTAGATCAATCGGGCAGCGTATCTAATACGTAACCGGGGTTAAAATACTTACAACGAGGAAGAAATTCGTTATATTAGTAGGAATAATGCCCGGGTATTGTGATTACACTACAGAATTAGATAGAGAATTCGAGGGAAATGAGCGACGAAAATGAACTGCTGAGCTCCCATTTTATAGGAGCTGATTTCAAGTTCCTCGCGGCCCGCGTAAGCCGAAGGCTTAGCCTTCGTGGCCCGCGACGTAGGGGTGTAGGGTCATAGGGTTGCTCGATCACGGATATAGGCTCGACAAGTGGCGACATGTGGCATCTCAGGGTGTCGTCTGATCTCCTAGCTGTCGCGGCCCGCGTAGAAGACTACTATGGTCTTCGCGGCCCGCGAGTGCTGCTCAGAAGTTGTTTTTATTAATTTTTAATTATATAAGGTATTTTGGGCCCGGTTTTCGTATACGGAGTGCATTTTAAGACGTATAGGGGCACTCTAAATATATTAGGGGTGTCGAAAATAATTTTGGAGGGTTGTTATATCCTCCCCACCTTGTTTTAGAACTCGTCCTCGAGGTCTACTGAAATAGGTGTGGATATTTCTTCTGCATTTCTGATTCAAGTTCCCATGTGTATTCTGGTCCTCTCTTAGAATCCCATTTCACTTTGACCAGAACTAATCTCTTGTGTTTGAGATTCTTGACTTTTCTGTCTTCAATCAGTAGAGGCTTCTCTACAAACTTAAGCTTCTCGTTTACCTCTATATCTTTAAGAGGTACCACCAATGATTCATCGGCTAAGCATTTCTTGAGATTAGATATATGAAATACATCATGTATTCCCACCATTTTCTCTGGCAGTTGTAGCTGATAGGCGACAGGTCCTATTCTTCTAATAATCTCAAAAGGTTCAACATACCTGGGGCTTAGTTTTCCCCTTTTGATGAATCTTACCACTCCTTTCCAAGGAGAAACTTTTAATAATACCTTGTCTCCTACTTGAAACTCCAACGGTTTTCGCCTGTTATCAGGATAACTCTTTTGTCGATCACGTGCTGCTTTCAGTCGTTCCTTGACTTGAATATCTTTTCGGTTGTTTCTTGCACTATCTCAGGTCCGGATAGTTGCTTTTCTCCAATTTCTGCCCAACAGACTGGAGTTCGGCACTTGCATCTATAAAGTGCTTCGAATGGTGCAGCATTGATACTTGTGTGATAGCTGTTATTGTAAGAAAATTCTATTAATGGTAAGTGATCGTTCCAATTACCTCTGAAATCAATTACACAAGCTATAAGCATATCTTCCATTGTCTGAATTATCCTTTCGCTTTGTCCGTCCATTTGAGGATGATAAGCGGTGCTTAGATTTAACTTGGTTCCCATTGCTTTTTGGAAACTTGTCCAAAAATGAGAGGTAAAACGACTATCCCTATCAGAAACAATTGATAAAGGAATTCCATGTAATGAAACTATTTCATTTACATACAACTTAGCTAACTGTTCCATACTGCATATTTCCTTCATTGGTAGGAAATGAGCTGACTTGGTTAACCTGTCTACAATCACCCAGATTGTATCATTACCTTTTCTTGTCTTGGGTAATTTGGTAACAAAATCCATTGTTATCAATTCCCATTTCCATACTGGCATTTCTAACTGCTATAACAACCCTGAGGGTTTCTGATGTTCAGCTTTAACTTGTGAACAGGTTAAACATTTGGCAATATAATCTGCTATATCCTTTTTCATTCCTATCCACCAAATTTTTTTCCTTAAGTCCTGATACATCTTATCACTTCCAGGATGAATCGTATACTTAGACTTATGGGCTTCTTCTAGTATACGATGGCGTAGGTTTCCTAATTTGGGTATCCACATTCTTTTCTTATGGAATCTCCAAATTCCATCTGTTCCTTGTTCTAATTCTTTAATCATTCCTTTCAATTTTTCAGTATCGTCCTTCATTACTGATTCTTGTGCTTTCCTGATCTGTTCAGTTAAATCTACTTGTAGACTTAATTTAAGAGAACACACTCTTTTTGGCTTTTCATGATACTTTCTACTTAAAGTATCGGCTACTACATTAGCTTTTCCCGCATGATACTGGATATTACAATCATAATCACTAAGAATTTCCATCCAGCGTCTTTGTCTCATATGCAACTCCTTTTTCCAGAAAACATACCTTAAACTCTTATGATCTGTGAAAATGGTAAACTTACTACCATAAAGGTAATGTCTCCAAATCTTAAGGGCAAAAATTATGGCTCCTAATTCCAAATCATGGGTTGAATAATTCTCTTCATGATTCTTAAGTTGTCTAGATGCATAGGCTATAACCTTTTGATGTTGCATCAATACACATCCATAACCTAACTTAGAAGCGTCACAATAGACTACAAAGTCTTCATTTCCTTTTGGTAACGCTAATATGGGTGCGTTGGTTAATCTTTGCTTAAGGATTCTAATTGCTTCTTCTTGTTTTGGTCCCCATTCAAACTTAACAGATTTACAAGTTATCTTAGTTAAGGGAATGGCTATTCTTGAAAAATCTCGGATAAATCTTCTATAATAACCGGCCAATCCTAAGAAACTTGAAACCTCGGTTGGTGACTCATGGGTCTTCCATTTGGTAATTGCCTCAATCTTTGTGGGATCCACATGAATTCCTTCATGATTGACTAAATGCCCAAGAAATTGTACTTCCTCTAACCAAAACTCACATTTCGAAAACTTGGCATAAAACTTTTCTTTTCTTAATAAACTTAGAAGTGCATGCAAATGAACTGCATGTTCCTCTTTACTCTTAGAGTAAATGAGAATATCATCTATAAAAACAATTATGAATTTGTCCAAATATGGCTTACATATTCGGTTTATCATGTCCATAAATGCAGCTGGGGCATTGGTTAGACCAAATGGCATGACAGTAAATGCATAATGGCCATACCTTGTTCTAAAAGCGGTCTTAGGAATATCCTCTTCCTGTACCTTTAATTGATAATATCCTGATCGTAAATCGATTTTAGAGAAAAATCAAGCTCCTTGCAATTGATCAAACAAATCATCGATTCTCGGTAATGGGTACCGATTCTTAATCGTGACTTTATTCAATTCACGGTAATCAATGCACATTCGCATTGACCCGTCTTTGTTTTTGACAAATAAGATCGGTGCTCCCCATGGCGATGAGCTTGGCTGTATGAATCCTTTCTCCAGCAATTTGTCCAATTGTTTCTTTAACTCTTGCATTTCTGCAGGTTCCAAATGGTAGGGTGCTTTGGCAATTGGTGTTGTTCCTGGTAACAGATGGATTCTAAATTCAACTTCTCTGTCTAGCGGTAGTCCTGGTAATTCTTCTTGAAACACATCTGGAAACTGAGATACTACTGGAATATCTTTCAGTTCTTTTCCTTTAATGTTAATGATTATGGAAATCAAGTACACTAATGATCGTTTCCTTATATAACTAGCTTTTTTCATTACAGAATGAATCTTGTGGATCTAGATGGTTTAACTCCTTTAATCGTGATCTTTTCACCCTTTGGTGAATTTACTTGGATTGACTTTTGATCACATAGAATACTGGCTTTATTGGCTATTAACCAATACATTCCTAATACAACATCAAATCCTGCCAGATTCATTGGGTAAAGGTTTGCAATAAACTTTTGATTTAAAAACTCTATTCTTGCTCCCTGCAAGATTTCGGAAATCTTAATGGTTTCCCCGTTTGCTGTCTCTACTAGACATTCTTGTGAGAGTTTAGTTAATGGTTGATTGAGAAGTTTGCAGAACGAAGTATTAATTAAACTTTGGTTTACACCAGAGTCAACTAATACTTTAGCAAAAACATCATTCAATAAAAACGTACCGGCAATCACGTCCGGAATCATTTTGGCTTCTTCTGCAGTCAGAACAAATGCTCTAGCATTTTTAGTAGTCTTGTTGTTCATGGCTGGAGCTAGTTTCGGACAGTGTGGCTTGATGTGACCTTTTTCTCCACAGTTGAAGCACACTCCATTACTAGGTTTCTTCCTACAATCTTCTTCTTTGTGTCCCGGTATCTTGCATAAATTGCAGTAGGTGGAGCATCTTCCTGAATGCTTCTTCTTATAAGCCTTACAATAAGGTGCAGATGTAGAGCCTACATTTTTTCCACGGTTGGAATTACCGTAGCGAAATTCCTGGGTAAGCCTTTGAGCTAGGTTCCTCCTTTGGTCTTCTTCTCGTGTACGCACTAATTCATCAGTCAAGGTGTTTGCTAGTTCTACAGCTTCTTCTATAGTTTGAGGTCTAGCCGCCTTGACTACTTGCCTAATCTCACTGATTAATCCCCATATGTAACGGGAGATTAATACTGGTTCTGGTGATGCAAGGGTTGGCATGATTCTAGCATATTCAAAGAATGTAGTAGTGTAACCCTTACTATCCACTCCAGTTATTCTAAGGTTTAAGAACTTATTTGCTATATGTTCTTTTTCATTGGGAGGACAGAATTTCCTTTCCACCATGTTCTTAAATTTCTCCCATTCTATATTGTAAACCCTGTCACTTCCCCTAGACTGGAGGATAGTGTTCCACCATTCTAAGGCTGAGTTCTTAAACAGATTGGAGGCAAACATTATCTTATCCTCTTTCGCACACTTGCTTATTTTCAAGAATGCCTCAGTCTTTTCTATCCAGCATATAGTTGCAATGGGTCCTTCATTGCCCGAGAATTCTGTTGGTTTACAGGACCAGAATTCTTTATAAGAACAACCATAAGACATGGTTCTTCTTCTTTTGGGAATGGGCACTTGAAGTATGGGTCCATTGTTTACGTTGTGTTCTGGTTCAGTAGGTCGTTTACTGCCATTGTTACTTTTATTATCCGCTTCCTTAACCGTTTTGATAATATATGGCATCGCATCTATAATTCCTTGTGCCACTATGTGTTGGATGGCACTGTGATCTACTTGGTTTCCATTATTATCGTTATTCTGGTTTTCTTGATTCACTTCGTTGTCCATCTGGATTTTAAACATTTACCACATATTAATATCATAAGATAATATTTAATGCAAATAATCACACAACAAGCATATTGATCAAAATCGTCGAACATTGCGACTTTTACTCTATTTTATATTATGCATCCATATCTATTACAAATACAACTGGAATTGAAGATACAATACTAGTATGCATCCATAGCTGTTATATAGATATTTTTTTTCAAACATACATACATATTATATATATATATATACTATTATAATTATTATTACTATTACTGATAGGGGTTCATCCAAAAGTCCATATTACGCTCGTCATATTTCCAGACGAGTCGTTCCCCTATTTATCTCATCCTCTCACTTCCTTTTAAAATCTCCTCACCAAAGGTTCGGAGTTCTTGCACATTCTCAGTGCTCATGGGTGGTGTGGGTGCGGGTACTGGGTTTGGGAACTAGGGCATGGGTTCTTCATGTGGGTAAGGGATCTCTAGGATTTCCCTAATGTATTGGTCATTATAAAATATGGGTCCAGGGTGTCACACCCCCAAAATACCACATGCGGAATCCCCCGCGAGGCGTGTGACGTACCAGGATCTAGCCACTAATCACATTCAACTCATAACAATGTTTCAAATAAAAAGCTTTCATTCATTTCCAATAAGTGTTACAATCATAATTTATAACTCGTTATGTTCAGCGAAAGCATAATACATAGTTTAACCAAAACTCAAGTGTATGTAATCGGCAAATCTCGTTTCAAGTTTCCTTGTATCTCGACCGATGACCACTCCAGCATCCCAGACAGCAAGTTCCCATGTTCCACATATCTATAACCTGCGAGCATGCACACACGTGTATCAGACAACGCTGGTGAGTTCATAGTTTTACGAAAACGTTAGTTACCAAGTGTTTAATTCCGTTCATTGATTATAATGTTGATAATACCTCGGATACAAGACGGCTGCTGATTTATTTTGCCCTTTCCCAAATGCTCCTATCAAAGCATTGGTCATGACTAGGTCATTAGTTCACACCCGTCCTCTCCGATACGGGGTGAGGGTGCCAAACCTAAGTAGCGCTACCAACTAATACCCTGTTACCTCTCAGGTAACAAACAACAAGGAGGGACTTTAATGGTGATAGGATGAGTATATTATCCAACATTCCAGATTTTACCCACAAGACATATTCCTCTCAGGAATACCATGATTTACCCAAAACCTATCCCTCTCAGGGATACCCAATGACTGTCCCAACCACCGGGACGCATGCTCAAGAGAAATGAACTCACCTTAGATTGCTCAGTACGTTTAGTTACTTGTTTAGACTTAATCAACCGTGTCCTATTTCATTTACTCACAACAGTTAGGATCACAATGCTTCATTTCATACCAGAACTTATCACATAACATATATCTTACATTTTCGGGACTCATGCGGCTTTTCAGTTAATCAAACAACAAAACAACACTTAATCAGTTCAATACAAAGGTCTATAAGTGTGCAACTCATTTACTAATGTGCTACTCGAGCCCAATTGTTTACACGGCCCAACAGAAAGATGTGCGACCCATTGTGTTTCCCAAACCCAAGCCCATTCCGTTTTCCTCCGATGAAAACCCATCTTTCGCCACATGGGTGTTCAGCGAAATACCTATGTTTCGTCGAGTTATATGTGTGACGAAACATCACAGTGTTTCGTCGAGATTGGTTACAAATCCATTCAGTTACAATATCAATCCACCATTCTTTAACTATCGTCTAACAGTTAATCATTGTAATTATGCAATCAATTCAAGAACTCCTATTATTCCAATGAATGCACATTATCATACAAACCGAAAATCATGAGTGGCACATCCTAAATCATTTGTAATTCACAGTAATCCACCCTAGTCATTGATTCATAATTAACCTCATCGTTATTAATAATCACATCAGACTTATTATCATCATAATCATCGCCGTACTATCGATTTCGCCAAGCAACAATAGCAGTCGATTATTTACATGATGTTTACTATCTACAGCATGAACCCTACATCATCAGTTAAACGGTATGAACAATTATCTAGTTTTGTGATGGCCTTAAATCATAAGGTAACCATATACTGTCAAATAACATAACCATCTTATCAACAACCCTAGTGTATTCGTCAATCATCATACACATTAACAACATATATATACATCAACATTTAGCGCAGATCAATCAAAGATAGAATTACACTAATCAGGCCAATAAGGATAAACATACATACCGATGAATGATAAAGTCGTTTTCTAGAATGAGTGAACGATGATTCTTCTAGAGGAAAGGTTTGATCTCTGCCTAGATTCCATTGCCGTCGCACAGATAATAGAGAGCAGGACCCTTAGGGTTTTTATTTACGTAACTGTTTTAAAAGGTTATACAAACACACAGTAGCGGTTGGGCCACGATACAGATTGGGCCGAGGCCCCTTATTCCGACGAAAAACCTTCCTCGACGAAGGACCCCTCTTTCATCGAGACCAATGGTGACGAAACACATATTTCGTCGTGAACTATGATGACGGAGGACAAGCCAACGAAAAACCTTATTTATCAAACCTAAATAATTCCTAAATTATTTACTCAATAACTCTACATCATAATGGTTCAACAATTCCTCAAATATGCATAAATTACAACACACACAATTATATGAAACAAGTAATGTAAACAATTATGTGAAACAAGCAAACAATTATATGAAACAAGCAACGTGTCAAGGAAAGACCTTGAAAACTCGGGTTGTCACACCGGGGGGTCCAGGTTTGGGTAGACTGCTAGGTTTGCCATGGGTTCGTCTAGTATTGGGTAGCGTTGTTCATAATCCCTATGGTCATCGAACCATGGATCATAGTCTGGGGGATGGGGTGCTGGCACTCTAGGTATTTCAGCTGGGTCAAAATCAGGCATTGGTATTTGGTCTACAGGGTTTGGTTCCAAATCCATGGGTTGTGTGGGAAATAGTGGTAATGGTTGGGTTGCTATGAGTTGTTCCAGATTAGGGTCTGCAACTGTAGTTGCTAAGATATGAAAATTTGCTAGACTCCTATTGAGCATATCCTGAGTGTGAGCATTTGTTTCTCTATTCGCGGCTGCTAAAGCACTCTGCTGCTGAAGTTTTCTCATCCTTTTTCTACGTTCATGGGCTCCTCTGCTGAACCATCCTCTCTACTTAGGAGGGAATGACTCTTTAGATTGTGCTTTGAACACGAAAATCCCGTCTTTAGTGTCAGCCGAATACCCTGAGAGGGCAGGCTCTGAAGAAGTCCCTAGGTGAGCTGGACAACTGACGGTAAACGTCTGAAAGTCCTTGGTCGCTCATACTGTAAACTAACAAATAGTCAAATAACACACAACAATAATATACAGATATGCATGTATCCATGTAAATTATTTCCTAACATGTTAAATAATGTTTTGGTGTCAGCAGAACACTTATGTGGCTGAATCAGTGGCTGTAGCTCTGATACCACCTTCTGTCGCAACCCCCGTCACCTATTTACCCGTGAACGGGCGACCGCGGCCAGTTTCAGTGGTATCGGTGTTTATCAGTTTGGCAGCGGAAATTACATCAGGATCGTAGTTAGGAAATATTTTATCAGAGTAAAATACCACAATTTTATAATATTAAACACATGGGAAAATCCCAAGTTTCCAGTGTACACATTTTCATAGGGATAAACCCTATTTTATTTAAATAAAAACATCTCTTTATTTCGGTAACTTTTATAGCCACTTTTCCAAGCCTTCAGTGCTGTACAGGTGGCTTCTATTTGGCTTTCACATTTTGATACCTGAAACGCGTTTAAAAACATTTTGTCAGTGGGAAATACTGGTGAGTGAATCCCAATTTAATCAAGACAGGTGAAACCGTTTACAGCATTTGTATACAAAACCCCAACATACCCGACTTGTGGTCATGCTGCTACTCACAGTGTAGTAACAAATTTTGTATACAAAACCCCAACATACCGACGATAATTGTAGAATACAAATACTCAATCACTGTTTAATATAATGTAAAACATTTGCGGTTTTGTAAAAACAGTTTGCAAAAAGGAGGATTACGCACATTGTTATCTTAGGGTTTTCCTTTCTGATTTCATGGTGATTATCTATTAATTACACAATGCACACGCGTTATTATAATAACTCAATATTTACATTAGTAATACCCTCCCCGAGACAGAATTCCAACGACTACGTCGGGCGAAACCTCGACAGTCGTTACGGAATCCTAGATCAATCGGGCATCGTATCTAATACATAACCGGGGTTAAAATACTTACAATGAGGCAGAACTTCGTTATATTAGTAGGTATATTGCCCGGGTATTGTGATTACACTACATAATTTGAGAGAGAATTCGAGGGAAATGAGCGACGAAAATGAACTGCTGAGCTCCCATTTTATAGGAGCTGATTTCGAGTTCCTCGCGGCCCGCGTAAGCCGAAGGCTTAGCCTTCGCGGCCCGCGACGTAGGGGTGCAGGGTCATAGGGTTGCTCGATCATGAATATAGGCTCGACAAGTGGCGACATGTGGCATCTCAGGGTGTCGTCTGATCTCTGAGCTATCGCGGCCCGCGTAGAAGACTACTATGGTCTTCGCGGCCCGCGAGCGATTCTCATAAGTTGTTTTTATTAATTTTTAATTATATAAGGTATTTTGGGCCCAGTTTTCGTATACGGAGTGTATTTTAAGACGTATAGGGGCACTCTAAATATATTAGGGGTGTCGAAAATAATTTTGGAGGGTTGTTATACCATTGTTGTAAAAAAGGAATGGATTATTCACCAATTAGACGTAAATAATGCATTCTTGCATGGAGACTTGGATGAAGAAGTGTACATGAAAATCCCACATGGCTATGACAGAGAGGGAGGAACAAAAGTGTGCAGATTAAGATGTCCCTATACGACCTAAAACAAACCTTGAGAAATTAGTATCATAAGTTTACATCATCTTTGCTCAATCTTGACTTCAAGAAGTCCTACGCGGACCACACATTTTTTATTTATAAAAAAGGAAGGTATTTGTAGCAGCCCTCATATACGTCAACATCATCATAGTGGAGAATGACTAAGATTAAATAGAAGGGATGAAAGCCTATCTTAATGAAAATTTTAGTATCAAAGATCTTGGGCCACTAAAGTACTTGCTTGGAATCGAAGCCGCAAGATGGACTAGTGCTAAATCAACGAAAATACACCCTAGACATGTTGGAGGATAGCGGAATGTGGGGATGTAAACCGTGTTCCTTTCCAATGGAACAAAACTTGAAACTTGACGAAGACAATGGAGACTTGCGTGTAGATGCAAGCAAGTACAGAAGACTACTTGGAAGGTTATTGTACCTTCAAGACACAAGGCCAGATTTTTCATTCTCAGTGAATATCCTAAGTCAAAATGTTTCTGATCCAAGGGATAGACATTTGAACGCTGCTATAATAGCGCTTCGGTATCTAAAGGACACACTAAGACCAGTGGCTGACCTAGGAATTTTTTGCTCTGGGTGTGGAATATTTTTAAAGATTTTAGGCCCTGGCTATATAAAAAATCGGTTCATAGCGGGTCGGGTCATGTAAGACAAAAGAACATCAAACTAATATTTATATAATCATCAAAAACACGTCAAACTTCATTACAAACGTATTTAGAATTGTGCCCTACTGGTTTTCATTTTTTGAAATCTATCCAAAACATCATCTAGAAATATTAAACACTCCATAAATTCATTACATTCTTACTTATGGTTCCTATCACATATAAATCGCTCCAAAAGTTCATAAAACAACACTAAACACTTAAACAAAATAAACAATCATGTTCAACCATAGTTCATAATTTTCAATCATATTTTCAAACATTCAAGCCCTAGTATTAAATATTGATTACTTGTAACTAATCATTTAAACAAACAAAGCTATAAATAAAACAACAAAATCATTTAACTACAAGTCTAGAACAACCAAAAATACATCAAAAAACATAAAATATCAAACCCTTATATGTTTATATTTTCTCATAACCATCACATAAAACAAAAAAATCAATAAAGAAACCATACTAGTTCTATATCGGAATTCTAGGTAATGTGGGTCAGTGTTGTCGGAATTTTGGTTTTTTCTGGCAAAAAAAGTCATCTGGTCATGAGCAGTTGCGTCAAGTCGCTGGAAGTTTTTTTTGGCGCGGGATTTGGAATTGGAATGGGTGGATGGGTTTGGATTATTTTATCTAATTCAAATTTCTGTAGGTTGGGTTTAGGCTTGGGTTAATAAAAATAGATTGTAGATTGGGCTTTGATTAGATTAAGTAATTAAGTGAATAAGTGGTTAAAGAATAATTATATAAATTGTGTTATATACTTATATATTAAATAATAATCAGTGTTTATTTTTTATAAATTCATGATATTTTTTTCTAAGTGGGGGGGTTGAAATTTTTCAAGGGATGCAGGTGAAAATTTCCAAGAGGTGCGGTCGAAATTTCCGACGAAAAATAACACTGAAAAATATTTTTTCAAGGGGTGCGTCCGCCCATCCACGGCTTGAGAAAGGTACGCCCTTGACTAAGACAAGGTATCCTTTTCCTAAAAGTGGAGAAATGAACTTAGTAACGTTCTTTGACGCCAATTGGCTAGGATGTGCCACCACAAGAAGATCGCGAATAAGGTACCTTCTACTCCTAGGAATGAATTGTCAGGATTATATAGAGTCTGGATGGTTAAGATCTGTAATCCGAATTGATCAGACATTTGCCTCTGAATGGTTAAGCATTATACAGGCTCTTATAAGTCTTCCTAATAATGTGGATCTACTTGGAACATCGATTATAAATGAAACAAGTAGTGGGTTGACCCCTTCAGTTCACATTATGCAGGAATAAGTCGGGTCCTTGTAGGCCGGGTCACATCCACGGGTCGGTACATATCATTATAGGCTGGGGATAGCGTTGTGTTTTAGTATGGAATTCAATAATTATGGCAGATTGTACATTCGATGATTTACTCCGAACCCGGCTTGTTTAGCTAAACGAGTTTGCGTGCTTAATCTGAAACCAACCCAACCCCGTTTAGACAAAACAAAACCCATGAGTTTCGTGTTAGGTGTGTGTGAATTCACACGCTTACATATAAAACGTAGTTGGTATTACACAATTTGGGTTCTATTTCGTCAAATATAACATAGCTTTTATTTTTATAAAATCAAGTTTAATCGTTATGGAACAGAATGTTGGGCTATCAAGAAGGCACAAGCGTGCAAGATGGGGGTAGCAGAGATAAGGATGCTGAGGTGGATGTGTGGACACACGAGGTTAGATCGGATAAGAAATGAGGTTTTTAGAGAAAGATTAGGAGTGGCTAGTATATCGGATAAGATTAAGGAGGGTATATTGAGATGGTTTGGGCATGTGAAGCGGAGGCAAACGATGGCACCGGTTAGAATAGTAGAAACTCTTACTGTGGAGGGAGGAGAGGAAGAGGCAGACCCAAACTGGCATGGGATGAGCTGATTAGGCATGATTTACTAGAGTTGCATCTTTCTGAGGACATGGTCCAAGATAGGACTTCGTGGAGGCGTATGATTAGGGTTAAGGACTTCTAGAGGAAATTGCAGTAAGGTCTTAGGTGAATTTTAGGGACGTAGGTTTTTCTTATTCGTTAAGTGACTTTACCGGTGATTGACTTCTTGTGTTTATGTCCAAATGATGGTGTATGCTATTATACATGATTTACATTATGTTGTGTCACTCTGATCACTTTCTTGGTACAGGTGACTACTTTTTTCTATATTCTATATTTCTATATTCTTTGACTTGATGTGCTGGTATGTTGTTCGTTTTGGAGCCGATGATCTTACCCTTCCCAGACCCTATAAGTAGCTTTGCTACTTGTGTGATTTACTGGGTATGGTTGTTGTTATCTTTCACTCCAAAAATATCTAGGGTATGTTTGGCAAAAATAGCTGGTGGTTGGTGGTTGGTGGCTGGAAGCTGGTAACTGTAGCTGTTAGCTAGTAGCTGTTAGCTAGTAGCTGTATCTTTTTAGATATATTTTGTGTATGACAGAGTAGCTGGAACTTTTAATAAAATCTATAAAATGACCAAAATGGACATAAATAAAAATTTAAAAAGTTTGTGCATTAAAAAGTTCACTATCTTTAGAGGTTAAAATAGTCATTTTTTCCCTAAAAGCTTGTAGCTCCTTTTAAACGCTACTAGTAGGAGCGTTCAACCAAAAGCTTCAAGTGTTAGGCCGGTTTTGTCAGGATCTGTTCGTGTGGAACGTGGCTTGATCGATCAGAATCAATGTGCGGAATCCATTGATTATGTCAGAGAATCAACCACAACTCATTCAACGTTTAATCTGTCTGCTTTCTATTAGAAGAATATGAAAGTACAACTGTCCCGGTAGAAACACAGACTAGCAGAGCTTCGCTGTCAAGTTCAGCCAAAAGTTCTTCCTAACTAACACTAGCTAGGTATTTATAGGCAACAACCAGGGAGACTTATAAGTGTCACCCGATCGGATGGTCATCTGATCGGATGGCCATCTGATCAGATGACATTCGTTGTCCGTCGGATACACTTTTACATTATGCGCCGTTCCCTGGATTGTCGTTACACAAACATACATAAATTTACATACATATACAAAAAGACATACACAATACAAAATAAGACTCAATGCTGACGGAAGCTACAGACATATGAACTAACAGACTCCCCCTTGGATGTAGTTGTAGTTCCTTCCAGCATAGTCTTCAATCTTTCGTGCTGCGTCTTCGTTCTTTAGCCCTCTGCCTTCTCTGTTCAGCTTTCTCTTCAAGCATCTTTCTTCTGAGTGGCCTACCAACTTCATTCCACCACTTTCGGTATTCAGGATCACCGTCGCGCTTTCTATCCCATCGTGGAATCTTGTTCTCTTCCTTCTCGATCGGTGTCTAGTCAGTTGGAGGAGGTCTCATGAGCTTGTACCTTCCAAGTTTCGCAGCTTTATTAGCTATCTATTTGAACTTCTGACTGCGATTATATCTCTTCAAGAATTCATCAATCTCTAGATCTCTCCACTTAGACTTCCAATACCTCCCAGAGTTGATGTCTTTTGCGAAGCACACATCCACAATCTTTTGATACTGCATCGCTTGAACTTTGTCGCGCTTCTCGTACACAATCTTGTTATAGAACAAGCAATCTATATCTTTCTTCGAGCAGTTAACAAGCCACATAGGATCCAACACGCTGATCCTTCTTGATTCACCTTTTGATTTGTCAAACAGAGAGATCACCGCTTCCGCTGTGCTTTGATTATATAACCAACCTTGAAAATCTTGAAATTCTTGTTCCATAGCACGGAGCGGCATATTCTTCAAACACCTTGGCGCCTTAATATCTAACATTATATCTTTCTCTCCATTTTCCAAGATAGTGACAATTTGCTTAGGATATTGAGACTTCCAATCTGGAAATCTTGCCTTTGCTTGCAGCTTGATATAATCCCATAAGTGTTGATAATGCTGCTTTACGTCCAAACCATAATAAAACTGCTTAATATTCTTCGTCTGCACTAACTCTTCAACGTCCCACCATGGGAGGGTTTTGATATCTGCCAAAAACTCGAAGTACTGTACCCCTTGCTCCCGTCTAATAACATACACTTGCAGATCTTCCAGATAGCCCCAAGACAGTATATCTCCCCAAGAAATATTAGCATCATGCGTAAAGTACTGTAGTGGTCTTATAAACTTTCTTTCTTTAGGCATCACCTTGAACCACTTCTTCCTTTCTTCAACAAGATTTTCTCATGGAATGGTTCTTGGTACACCTTCAGTTGTTATCTTCTCCACAATCTTCCTTCTGACTTCGTCTTCATTCTGATCTTTAAACATTTCAGCAAGTGAAGGAAACGTTTCATCAACACCAGCATAATGAAAATCTGTTTCTTCATCAGACGAATCAGATGCTTCTTCAACAATCACGTCATTATACTTATCAGCTTCTTAGGCATACTTAAACTCATACTCTCGTTCTAGTGACGAAGGAATTTCATCTTCTATATCAAACTTAAACTTCCCATCATCTAAACCCAATTCCTCTAACATCTCTGCCCTTGACCTAGGCACCTCTAGCTCCCCCTCAAATCGAGTATGTAAGTATATAACAGTAGGTTGTGTAAGGAGTACCTGGTCGGCATGTTGTTTTCCTGATGAAGAACACTCTTGATGATGATCCTCCTCTTGTTCATTTATCTCGTCATTCATAAAATCTTCAATCTTTTGTTGAACAGACGGATTCACAATTAGCAATCCCGACGAGCCTTGATCTTCATCATCATCCTTTTTATCAATGAATTCATCCCACGAAGGATCATAATTGTCAACCGCATCAAGCACATCATCTAACTCTTCATCTTCTTCCTCTTCCTCTTCTTTCCATCGTAATAATAACACTTTATGTTCTTTCGACTTCTTTTTCCTTTGAGCAACTTGCACACGGTGAACAATGTCATCAAAGTTGAAAGGTAGAGTAGAAGACTCACCAACAAGCACAAATCCCTTAGGATCTACTTCAGCATCAACCATCTCAACGTCAGCTTGACTTGAAGATCCTCCAGCATCTTGAGTCTCAAAGATAACTTCTTTCTTTCTTTGTGTTGCTTCCTCAGCCAACCTTCTTTCTCTTTCAATCCTTCGCTCTTCGGCCTTTTTGATCTCAATGTTGTTGTAGACAGAATGAACATCGATGCCTAAATGACTTTCCATCACTGTATATAACATAGTAAGTTGTTCATCCTTCATTGCTTTATCAGCCTTCATTGCTTCCATTTCAAGCTTCATTGCCTTGAATTCATTTGCCGAAGCTTCATGTAGATCACTTATCAACTGATTCAGTGTCTTGTTTATATCATTCAACTTCACATTTTTCACATGCAGATCGGAAATTTCTGATTGTAGAACATCAAAAAGCTTTGTATTATCATCAACATCACCTTCCATTTTCTTTATCTTCTTTGCTTGTTTGATCATGACAGTCTTTATTTCTTCATTAACTTTCATCAGCTCTTCAAGATGCCTCTTTAATTCGTCACGATCAGCTCCAGCCTCGGCTTTTTCTTTCTCTAGAATACTAACTTTCTTCTCTAAAGCTTTGACAGACGCATCATGGAACATGTCAAAATCATCACCAAGAATAAAATCATCTTTGAGTTCACCTCGAATGTTAGGAAAACCTTCGAACATATCTGGAAGTGTTGTTTTCTTTGGCTGTGAGGATTCTGGAACTTCAACATTTTATGGTGGTGGTGGTGGTGTAGATACTCTAACTTTAACATAATCATCATCACCAACATTCTTCTGAACCTCAGCTTCAGGTATTTCAACACTCTGAACTTCTGGTGCCTTAGGAGCTTTAACATGTTGTTCTTTCATAGCTTCAGGACCCTTAGAAGTTGTAACATGCTTTTCAACCTTTCCACTCTGACTTTCTGGCAAAGATGCACTACCTTTTCTTGCCCTGACGTTCCTAGGAATGACTCCAGTTTGAACTGCCTTACGCTTTATCCTTAGCTTCTTTGTCTCTTTTGCTGTTGGCGTATAAGTAGAATCCTCATCGTCAGACCCTTTCTTCATCTTTTTCTGAGGTTTCTTTTTTCAATTGAACTTTCCCAACACCTATTCTTTTAATATCAGACTCTGTCTCTATAGACTCATCGTCAGCATCACTTGCATCATCATGAACAACCCCTTCAGCCTCCGTTTCTTTATTAGCTTTAGTTGGAACACTTGAACTTTGTTCTTTCTGAGCAGTAACTTCCTCATTTTTCTTTAGATAATCATCATATGACATGTTGAGAATATCAGCTCCTTGCTTTATCAACTCTGTAGGATCAACGACTGGATCATCAACCAACTTTTGTTGTGATTCTCTTGAAGGCCCTGCAAAACAAGCATTGAAGCATTCATTAGACAAATATAACAATTAAAGTTCTAGCTTCTCTTATAACTCCCCCTTTCAACTATACCCTTAACAACTATCTTCGGTGTTGGTTCCTTAGGAATAGATACAACTGGGGATGTCTTCGGAGTTCTCTTTCTCTTCCCGTCTTTCACAAACCAATAACGAAGTTTCTTCTCAACCATTTCATTCATCTTATCATCTTCATTCTCTGAGTTACTATTGTCATGTCTCCATGCGTCATTCTCAGGAGCTACATATGCTAGATTGTTGATCTTGCATATCATTCTTCTTACTCTTGGTTCAGGTCCTTTAGATAATCTGCTTATAGTATCTGCTGTCATGTTTCGTAGACCTAATACATCATCATCATCCTTTGAAATGTCTTTAACTAAATCATCTATCAACATCTGGATGAATCTGGGATACATGATGTACTTTCCACTTCCAGCTCCCACATTTTCTACCAAATAGTTAAATATTACTTGCGATACATTATATGGCCTGTTCAGCACCAGACAAGTGATAATGCTGATCATGATATAATCAGAAGTTTTGTTGGATCGTTGTGCGACCTAAACGAGTCGTTCAGAAGAGTTTACAATCCATATCAAAGGCAGAATCAATGATACGAACTTGATTACAGCTTGATTCTCCCTAATTATCTTGTTTTTATTGATTTCAAAGCTTTACAGATCAGTTGACAAATTGGCAGCACCTCGGCTCTGAAATTAGAAAACCTTACAAATGAATCAGCAACTCAACTATTTATAGAGTGGGCATTTCGTACGAAACCAACACAACTCATTTCGTGCGAATTAGCTTTGTACCATTTCGTACGAAATGACTTGTTCATTTCGTACGAAATGACTTGTTCATTTCTTGCGAAATGACTTGTTCATTTCTTGCAAAATGACCCATTTACATTCAAACCCTAATTCTTATCCTGCTGAGCACTGGTTTATCCTATCTAGACATTAGACTCGATAAAGACAAAGTTAACAGACATTTATGCACCAACAGACTCCCCCTTGGATGTTGACGAAGTCTTTGGCATCGAGTCTTCAGTCTTTTCAGCCTTTTCGCTCTTTCCAAATTGTTTGACACTGTAAGCATCCTTCAATCTCTATCAGCATCAGCAGCTAGCACTCGAACTTGACTTTTACAATCTTCAAACTCCCCCTTGAATATTGATCCAGAAACTGTTAGACTCCCCCTTTCAATAAGCTGGGATCATATTCTGGTTCAAACTTTGTTCAAACTTTAGCCATGGAGATCTTGCTTTGCTGCTTTCACAGAATCAAACCTATTTCCTGCTTTTTAGAAATTTGACATTATAATCTATTCTCCTTTTTTACTACACTTTTTGTTTTTATCAGTTTTTAATAATCCACTTAAGTATCTAGGTCCAAGTTAATGACCCTAGGCACTTAATTTGTCTACCAAGTCCAACTTAATGACCTTGGTTGATCTGAGACAAAACAAAACTGACTTTTGTTCAATATTTTTCAAACAATTATTCTGAAAATTACAAGTTTCAACTTAATGAACTTGTGTTGATTTTTAATTTCAACGGTTTAACATGATAAGCTCCCAACTCTTCTATCCAACTCAGAAACTTCCTGCATCTACTTCAAACTGCGAATCTGAAGATCAGCTTTCCACTTTGATTTGTCGAAAAAATAAAGCAGAAATGTAAAATCTTTTTGGAATTTGAATAAAGTTTCTATACTAGAATGCTAAACAGAAACATAATGCAATAAATGTAAACTATTTACAAACATATTTTTGATGAGCGTGTTATGGAATCATATCAGCTATAGACAAGTCACAAGTACCGTTAAGCTTTGATTTCATACTCAGAATTAAACAATTCGCTTAGATTGTCGACATACTGATCCTCTTAAATTCTCACACAAATTTCAATATGTTCAGGATACGAATTTAGTGTTTTAGAGACTTAGCTTATACGCGTGTACCACCTCAGAATATACTCCCGTATCCAGACTACTATATTCAGTCTTACAGGTGAGTGCACACTAGTAATATCTGTAAGGGGTTAAGTGTTGAGGCCATGAGAGCTCAGGCTATTGCTTCCGCAAAATCAGAGAGATGATGGCTCAACTATAAGCGGGTCCCCTTTAGGGATCTTCTTTTACAACAGCACATGATTAGCATTTTTCAATGTTTCATCATTTTTTATGCTGAGGGCGGGCTTTAAGATTAAAGCTGTGGAAAGTATTATACGAGGACTAGGCTATTGCTCCCGCAAAATCAGAAGTCCATGTATAATACCCCAGATATTACCACGTACAAAGACCTAGTATGTCAGAAATAGAGCCTTTCAAACAAGATTTCGGGGGTTACCCATATATCCAAGAGATGTTACCCATGTAAAAACAAGTTGTAATTTAGGTTTATATCCCGAACAAACCTACTAAATGTGTAAAAACCTACCGGCATATCATCAACGAGACTGTTTAACACTTTTTTAAACATTACATTTCTTTAGCATACCGTAACTGTCAAGCTGATGTACTATCATTTTCCCTTTTTACACAAGCTCTTTTTCGGTTTTCTATTGTTTTTGGATTTTGAAATATCTCATGTTTTTGGATTTTTAAATTTTTTTTACTGTTTTTGTATTTTCTAAAAATATAACCTACCTCCCCCTAAATACCAAAACAAGTAAAAAATCGACAAACCATTGCAGATGGCTTCTCAACATCATCTACAGAGATACCTTCATCTACGCCAAGAATCTCCCCCGACACCGATAAAAGCTTCATACCGTTCAATTTCAAAAGATATTGAAAATGAGTTTTATCAAACGCTTTGGTATGTAAATCAGCTTTTTGTTCGTCAGTGTGGATTTTCTCAATTCGTATCAACTTCATCTTGAAACAGTCTCGGATGAAGTGATGACGAATTTCAATGTGTTTCGTTTTAGCGTGATGAACATGATTTTTTGTTATGTTTATCGCTGCCTCATTATCAACAAAGATAGGGGTGTTAAGAAATTGCAAACCGTAGTCTCTCATCTGTTGCTGGATCCACAAGATCTGAGAGCAGCAGCTGCTAGCAGATACATACTCGGCTTCACATGTGGATAAAGCTACAGAGGTCTGCTTCTTGCATTGCCAGGTAACCAATCATGGTCCGAAACACTGGCACCCCGCTGTTGTTGACTTAGCGTTAACTTTGCAGCATCCAAAATCAGAATCAGAATACCCTTCGAGCGTGAAATCGCCTTCTCTTGCATACCACAACCCCAATAATGGAGTTCCTTTCAGGTAGCGTAATATCCGTTTCACAATTACCATATGCGAAGCTCTCGGGTTAGACTGAAATCTTGCTGCGAGGCAGGTTGGATACATGATATCGGGTCTTGAAGCTGTCAAATACATCAGCGATCCAATCATGGAACGATATAACGTTTCATCTACCTTCTCTCCGGTGGGATCAGGGTTTATCCCATGGTTCGTCGCTAACGGGGTGGAAGCTGGAGTAGTCCCGGACATCCCAAATTTCTCTAAGATATCATGAACATACTTCGTCTGATGTATGAATATTCCCATAGACAGTTGATCAACCTGAAGTCCCAAGAAGAATTTCATCTCACCCATTGATGACATTTCAAATTTTTGCTTCATAACTCTTTCACAATCTTTGCACATATTTTCATTTGTTGACCCAAATATGATGTCGTCCACGTATATTTGAACTATCAGAAGATGTCCATCGACTTCTTTGGTGAAGAGAGTGGCATCCACTTTTCCACGGATGAAGTTGTTGGCAAGCAGATGTTGAGACAAAGTCTCGTACCAGGCTCTCGGGGCCTGGTGTAAACCATACAGCGCTTTATCCAGTAAATAAAACTTTGTCTTTGTGGATTGGGTCGGTGAAGCCCGGTGGCTGACCGACATGTACCTCCTCTTTTACCTTCCCGTAGAGAAAAGCCGATTTAACATCTAACTAGAAAACTTTAAAACCTTTCCAAGATGCAAATGCTAGGAAGATTCTGATCGCTTCAAGTCTAGCAACGGGAGCATATACTTCGGTGAAATCTATACCCTCCTGCTGACTAAAGCCCTGGACTACGAGTCGAGCGTTGTTACGAATAATAACCCCTCGATCGTCTCTTTTACACTTGAACACCCACTTTGTGTTTATCTTCCTGTGACCATCAGGCAAGTCTACCAATTTCCACACTCCTAACTTATCAAACTGACTCAGCTCCTCTTGCATCGCGTTGACCCAAGAATCTTCAGTTAGTGCTTCCTTGTATGTTCGCGGCTCAATCTGCGAAATAAAACAACTAAGTGAAAACTCAGTTTGTAACGGAGCAACTGTAGAATAAAAACAAGTAAGGCCTTGGTCAATTTGTCGTCTTGTGCGAACGCCTGATTGTAATTCTCCAATAATCAGCTCTTCTGGATGGTACGAAAGAGTTCTCGGCATCACCTCGCCTGGAACATCTACCTCGCCTTCCAAATTTGTGACATTCTGATTTGCACCTTGTTCACTGACTGGAATTGTTTGACTTGAAATCTGGATCTGCTCCCCCTCAGAATCTGAATCACCATGATCGAATATAGGTCTATCATCAGATTCTAGATTATCGTTGACTGCCGTCTGATTGTCAAGAGTTTGCTGAATATCATCAAGTTCTCCAGCATTACTAGGACCGGCGTCATTGGAAGCTCGATATTGACGTCTAGAAGGTTCAGCTGGGAAAATTTCTTGTGATGCTTCAAATTCTCTCAGAATATCCAACTCGTCAAAGAAATCTGGTTCTTCTTCTATGTCGAATGAATCCCACAGAGTATCGTAATTAAAACGCCATGAGTCGCCGGGATTCTGAGGTGGCATGGTATAACTTTGACACTCAACATTATGTGCTTCGATAATCCGCTTCAAACTTGGAACAAAGACTCGTTTCAATGGTCTTGCATAACCAACAAAAATTCCTTCAATGCTCTTTGCACCAAATTTACCATAAGGTTCTAGAACAGTGCAGGGAGACCCAAACGGTTCCAGATACTTCAGGTTAGGTTTGCAGTTTTTGATCAGCTCGAAACATGTCTTGTTGAATTTCTTCACTGTAAGAACCCGGTTGAGTGTATAGCAAGCGGCTGACACTGCTTCTGCCCAAAAGTTAACAGGTAATTTCGAATCAGCAAGCATTGTCCTGGCTGTTTCTATTAGCGTCCTGTTCTTTCTTTCAGCTACTCCATTTTGTTGCGGAGTGTAAGGAGCACTAAATTCTTGCAATATACCTCTCTCATCACAATACTTTTCCATTTTATTGTTCTTAAACTCTGTACCGTTGTCACTCCTGATTCTTCTGATTCGAGTTTGGTACAAGTTTTCAATTTTTCTGAACAACGTCATCAAACTTTCAAACGTCTCATCTTTTGTCTTCAGAAATGATACCCACGAAAATCTCGAGTAATCATCTGTTACTACTAGACAATAGAGATCACCAGTTATGCTTTTGACGTTCACTGGACTAAAAAGATCCATATGAAGTCTCTCTAACGGTCTCGAAACTGAGTTAACCTTCTTTCCAGGGTGTGATTTCTTCTTTTGCTTGCCTTTGATACAGCTAATGCACTCCCCCTCAAGATGAAAACCTTTCACATGAACACCAATTACTAAGTCGTTATGCACCAGGTGATTCATTTTTCGCAGATGAATGTGGCCCATCTTTCGATGCCACAATTGCGATTCTTTTACCGTTGCTCTTGACATAAAGCAGTGAGCCTGACCCATGGTAGTAATTGCTACGCTCATGTCCAACACGTACAAATCATTGACTCTAGGTGCTCTCATGATAACCCACTCTTCGGGAACAACAAATCCTGGTTTCAATATCAAACATTCCTTATCCGTAAAGTGCGTTGTATACATACGATCACAGATCTGAGAAATGCTCAGAAGATTGTTTTCAAGCTCAGCAATGTAGTTTACTCTTTCAAACATGACAATTCCATTAGATAGAGTTCCTTCACCAACTATTCGACCACCTTGATTGCCTGCAAAACCCACATATCCTCCATTACAGTAGGGTTTTCTTCCCTGTCATGTGCCGAGAAGCTCCACTATCCATAATCCAACGTGAAACGGATCTTGGAAGCTCCTGCACATATTACAAACACTTAGTTAGATTTTGATGCCACCCAAGCCTCTTTTGACTCAGGTAGCTTGATTTTGAGGTGAGTTTTTGCAGTGTAAAGTGGCGGAAAATTCTTGTCATTCATCTTTAAGCTCTCCTCAGATCCAATCTCAACCTCTTTGTATAAAAAGAAATCATTTTTAGGAGGTTGACCAAATGATTGGTCTTTCTTTGGTACATACTTCTTCTCAAGTTTCTCATAGTAATGCAAAGGAACATTCATCTTTACCGGAGTGGTAGAGGATGATTGTTTTTCCGTCTCAGAAACCTTTGGTTTTGGAGAACTTGATTTCTTTTCAACTGATTTTGGTTTCCATGCTTGTTGAGGCGAAGCAACCCGTTTGTAAAAGTTATCAATTTTAGTTACCACATTCTTTACGGATTCAATTTTGATTTTGATGTTTTCATTTTTCAAAACTTTCTTTTCAACAATCATTGGAGCTTTGCCTTTTGCATCAACTTTCTTTTTCTGACTCTCAACAACTTCAGACTTAGGCTTTAAGTTGGTGCACTTTCGTGCAATATGTCCAACTTTGTTGCACTTGAAGCATGTACGGGTATCAACTTCCCGACTTGTGCCTTCGGAATGAGAACTTGAGCTTTTGACAAACACCTTTTTCTCAACAAACTTCTTGTATTGAAAGTTCCTTCTTTGATAATTCTTACCACCCTGATATCCACCTGACCATTTGTTTTGATTGTTTTTAGAAAAACGTGGCGGTACAACGGGTTTTTTGTATTAAGCTTTATCTTTTTCAAAATTTAATTGCCTTTTGGAGCGTTTCAAACATTTGATCTCAGACACATCAATTTCAACCAATTTAAACACATTTTTCAACTTATCAACATTCACATTTTCCAAAGGAAATTCAAAATCCCAATACAACTTATCCGATCCCGACATCTTGTACATCACAAGACTAGGTTCTTCACTTAAGTTGTTTTTGGATGTTGATTTCGGAATATATTTGTCCAAAAAACATTCTTCATCCTCAGTTGAATCACTTTCAGATTTCAAAACACTTTCAACCATACTTTTAACAACTTCTGATTGAACACTGTCTTCATCGGATGATGAAGTGAATGTGACTTCGATTGATTCTGGAAGTTTAACCTCATTTGTTTCATTATCATTAACCAACCCGGACTTTTTCTTTGAAAAATTATTTAATACTGGTGGTGGAACCTGATGATACCCAACCCCAGTTCCGTCCGAATAAACATCTTCGCCAGCTTTGTTCTTCCCAATTGGTTTAGGAACGATATGTTGAAGAACAAAACTTGCAGATTTGTAACTGTTCAGTTTTAGATTGATGCGCTCATTTTCAATCTTAGCTTCCTGAACCTGAAGCTTCAGATTAGCAATCTCATCCAACTGTTGGTTGATTTGCTCTTCTTTTGACTGAAGTTCTCCTGAAAGTTGTAAATTTTCTTTGTTTGTTTTACAATTTCTTTCATCAGAATCTTTTACCGTTCTTTTAAGCTTTTCATAATTTTCTGAAAATTGATGATTTTCATGAATTAACTTTTCGTTTTCTTTCCTAATTCGTTCTACGTCAATTTTATCATTTTCAATTTTCACAGTTAATTCTTTTAATTGATCATTTGAAGCTTTTAACATTTTGTCACGGTTTAAGATTTGATTTTCAACTTCTCTGACTCTTTCTGTCAGTTCTTCAGTCTTTTTACCGCTGAGGTAAGCAAGTGTACTACAAACTTTGCAATCTTTCATGCAATTTTTGCAGTCATTCTCAATTTTGGCTTTCTTACCTGATTCATTGATCGAATCATTTGAACTGACCTTGCTTTTAGACTCAGAACTGGACTTAGAGTCTACCTCTAACTCTTTTGCTGCAAGCACTTTGTCAGCCATTTTCTTCAAATTTTCAACTGTGAATTCTTTTGACGTGTCAATTATCCCATCATCAACTTTCTTTGGCTTCGACTCTATCTCCTTTTCTTTCTCATCAGCTTCTCCTCCTCCCGACCACATTCTCTATCTTGCTTCTTCTTGTTCTGCAATTTGCTTGGTGAGAGTTTCAACACTGAAATAATCTGGATCAACAGCTATATTTCCTTTAGGATCTAGATAACATTCTCTATCTACATCCCATCTATTTGCCCTTTTTGCTTCTTTCCATGTCTGATAGATTTTTCTCTTCATGACTTGGGCTGTCATTTTTCTGTTGATATATTTCACTTCTTCTGTTCTGGTATCTTTGAAAGGAACAATTTTTGCCATAAAGGCATACCCCACTGCGTCTTCTTCTGGTAGTAGTTCACTCCAATCAAAACCCTCATCGTCATGGATAACAGCTAATGCTCTGGATTTTTCTTTGGGATTTTCTTCTATCTGCTTCATTCTGGGAGATTCAGATTTGTTTTGATGATAAATGGCTCTTTTGTAATAATTTTCACGGAAAGGATTTGCTGTTTCATCAGCATATGCATTTCGACATTCTCTTTTAAAATGCCCCTTTTGCTTGCACTTGAAACAAGTAACCTTCGACTTATCAAACCCGAGCTTTGTTGAAGGTCCGCCAATGGAGTGTCTGCCTGTTATCTCTATGAATCTTTGAGCCCTTCTGACTGCACTCGCCATACACTACATGATATCAATCAACTCCATCTCCTCGGGGTCGATTTGATCATAATCTTCCTTGGTGAGGTTAGTGTTTCCGATCTTTCCTGCTACAAGACTCTCATAAGACTCTAAAACAGATGCTAAAAACACCATTTGTTGCTTTGCGGATTCTTCACTGAAGTTTTGAGCATTCTTCAGGTCTTCAGCAATATTGCATTGAAACAGATTTTTCGGAACTGATTGACTTGGAGTAGTTGACGATGATCCTCCATGATAACCACTTTTTGAAGTTTCTTGACTTGACATGTTTGAATTTTCTGCTGAAAATGCAGTTTTCAGTGATACAGTTTTCGGGATCATACTTCCTCGATAATACAAGTCAATATTTTGCTGATACGATGAGTTGTTGACTTTGTTAGTCTTCCTGATCTCCAATTCATGACTCTCCAACCTTTCGATTAGTAAATCAACTGTCAGATCTGTCGACTTTACTGTGTTCTTCAGCATCAAAGCAAAGTACTGCCAGTCTTTCTCATCAGGCAATGAATCAAACATTTTGTCAACCAATTCTTCCTGAGTATACACAATTCCGTGTCTTGCAAGTTCCATCTTCAAATGACCGAATCTTTCTATCATCTTTGTCACAGATTCTTTTTTCAAACACCCAAACATATCAAATTCTTTTCTTAACAACTTCTTTTTGTTTTTAACAATTTCAGCACTACCCACACATTTTATTTTTAGTTTCTCCCATAGATCTCTAGAATCTTTGTATTCAATCAATGATATAATGTCATCCCTCACAGACTGATGAAGTAAGGCGATGCATTTCTGTTCTGCGACGAATCTTTCTACTTCATTCTCTTCTATATTTTCATAATCCGTTCTTCCCATATCAAAACCATTCTTCATGCTCTTCCAACTTAGATATGCAAAAGCTTTCAGCTATTCTTCAAACCTAGTAGCCCATCTGTTGTATTCTTCTATCGCCATTAGCTTGGGCAGTTTATTATAGGTACCATAGGCACTATCAACACTCAAAGAATCAGCAATGGTTTTCTTTGCACTCGGGTTTGGAGCATTTTCATTTGTGTTACTTGATGTATCATCTCCCGTGCTTCCCGTGAAAGCAAAAGCGTCACTGAACGGATTCAGAAAATCATCCATCTTCAAGTACCTGAGACAATCAACAAACACTTAGAAAAATTTTTGGATTTTAAAACAATCTCAAACGAAATGGTTCACGTGAAATGAGTTTCAAACGAAATGAATCTCAAGTGAAATGAACAATCCTCAAACGGAATGACTTCAAGCGGAATGGATTTCACGCGAAATGAGCTTTCACACAAAATTTCGGTTTCAAGCGAAATGGTCTACACACGAAATGCACTTTGGTACGAAATAGCAACTTTGGTACGAAATGGATGTCTATTTCGTACGAAATGAAGTTCCAAGGTTGATTCCGTGCGAAATGAAGTTCCAGAAAGTTGATTTCGTGCGAAATGAAGTTCTCAAGATTGATTTCGTGCGGAATGAACTTCAACAGGTTGATTCCGTGCGGAATGAACTTCAACAGGTTGATTTAGTACGGAATGATGATTACGTCACACTGTCGGTCAAGAATTCGTCAAATTGATCCAGTTTTACGTCGAATTAAGGTCCAATTCTTTCAAGGATTCGTTAAAACTGTGTTTTACGTGATATATGTGAAATTTAAGCCATTTTAACCATGAAATCTCAATTAATTTTGAAAAGAATGAGTAGAAGTGAGAAAATCTGGTAAAAACAAGCTGAATCGGTATGAACTCTTCCTCCTGAGCTCTGATACCACTTGTTGGATCATTGTGCGACCTAAACGAGTCGTTCAGAAGAGTTTACAATCCATATCAAAGGCGAAATCAATGATACGAACTTGATTACAGCTTGATTCTCCCTAATTATATTGTTTTTATTGATTTCAAAGCTTTATAGATCAGTTGACAAATTGGCAGCACCTCGGCTCTGAAATTCGAAAACCTTACAAATGAATCAGCAACTCAACTATTTATAGAGTGGGCATTTCGTACGAAATGACTTGTTCATTTCGTGCGAAATGACCCATTTACATGCAAACCCTAATTCTTATCCTGCTGAGCACTGGTTTATCCTATCTAGATATTAGACTCGATAAAGACAAAGTTAACAGACATTTATGCACCAACAAGTTTCGTCATAGGCTCCCTTCCTATGAGATAAAGCATGCACTACGCAGTGGATCATGAACTTATAAGGTTTACTGAACATGGTTTTAATCATTTTCCCGTTCAAGTGTCCTGTAAAACCCATCCTACACCATAAATCCTTGCATAGACGTTCAGGAATAATGGTAGGATCATCATCACTATCTCCTAACTCCAAAACACGTCTTAAATCACCAACATTAAACTTAATCTCTAAATCCACGTCTTGATCATTCTCGTCCTTCTCTCTAAATGCAGAATAAATCATCTTTTCCTTTTCCTCATATCTCACGGAACTCCAAAATCTTCTCACATGTGATTCATATACTATAGTTTTATCGGTTAATGCCTTATGAATTTTACTCTCCCTTAAAAATTTTGCTATGACTTTAAACGGAGTATTATTTGTATAGTGAGCATCCAACAGACAATAGATATTATGAGACTTATCCCAATCTGATGCTCTTCCCTGCAAAAAATCACAACGTTAGCATTTGCACAAAGTTCGAGACTTAAAGTGACAAGTATCAACAATTTTGAACATTTCAAAAATTTTTCTAACACAGGGAAGTACACTCTATACAGTACTGAGGATCGGATGGTCATTCGATCGGATTGCCATCCGATACGATAAACCATCAATTATTTGAGTAATGAACCAACTGACATGTGCATTTGGATCGGGTGGTCATCCGATCGGATTGCCATCCGATCGGATTGTCTCTCGATCCATGTGACAAGACAAGATAGAATCATTGATAAGTCAACACCTTGAGAATGTGAAATGAATCGGGTGGTGATCCGATCGGATTGCCACCCGATCAGATTGCCACTAGATCATTGTGACAATTTTAAATAGTTGATGAAAAATTTTGTCGTTTTGTGATGTGGATCGGATGGCTGTCCGATCGGATTACCACCCGATCGGATTGCCACTCGATCATTGACAAGGTTCCACAGTGAACATTTCAGAAACATAGTAATGAGGATCGGATGGCTGTCCAATCAGATTGCCACCCGATCGGATTGCCACTCGATCAACTTGACAATCCTTATTAACAATAAATGAGAGTGCTTTGGATCGGATGACCATCCGATCGGATTGCCACCCGATCGGGTTGCTATTCTTTCCAAAACAACTGTTTAACATGTAAGGCACAGATATCGAGGTACAACACTTTAAAAAAAATATACAATGTATAACATGCTTTGGATCAGATGGCTGTCTGATCGGATTGCCACCCGATCGAGTTGCCACTCGATCCATGAACAATGAAGAACAGTTGAACAAATTATGAACATCAAAATTTTTCTTAGTTTTCAACAAAATTGAACATAGATCTACGTAGAGAATTCTCAGGCGATCAAAACCCTATGTTCATCTTTTTCTAATTCTCAGCCATTTGGGTTTAATTTCATATTTATTGTATCGAAGGCCGACACCCTTAAACTTCAATTCATCAAGATCTAACAAGTTTTTGCACAAATTGAGACAGTAAACCTATAGATCTAAGGCCTGTGAACAAAACCCTATGTTCAAAATCTAAAAAATATCATTGAACTAGCCTAGATCTAAGGATTTCACTCCGAACAGTCGCTGACAAGTCTAAAACCTATCAAAAACATCAAATTAAACCTTTAAAACCAGAAATCTTACCTTTCCCATTGCGAAGGTTGAGTGTGCCAACAATCCAATGACTTGTGGAAGGAAAGAATGTGAAAATCAGATCAAGAGCGTGAGAGTGTTTGAGAGAGAATCGGATGGTCGCTCGATCGAGTAAAGGTTTGACTGAAGTCATTGACCTTCTATTTATAGGGTGACCAAGTATCGGATGGCCATCCGATTGGATTACCATCCGATCGGATTGTCACCCGATCCAAACACTACTCTTTGACTTTCAAGTGCTTTGACCTTTTGACTTTTTGCCATTTTTATCAGATTTGGTCAGTTTTAGAAATCCACTTAAGTATCTAGGTCCAAGTTAATGACCCTAGGCACTTAATTTGCCTACCAAGTCCAACTTAATGACCTTGGTTGACTCGAAACAAAGCAAACTAACATTTTGTTCAATTTTTTAAACACATTTTCAAGAAAAATAACAAGTGTCAACTTAATGAACTTGCTTTGACTTTGAATTTTACCAAGTTTTTCATGATTAGCTCCCAACCCTGTTGTCCAGCTCAGAAACTTCCTTCATCTGCTTCATGACTGCGAGTTTGAAGATCAGCATTCTACCTTGGTTTGTCGATAAAACTAAAACAGAAATGTAAAATCTTTTTGGGATTTTAAGAAAGTTTAAGACTAGAAAACTATGAAATCTTTTTGGGTTTAAACACTAAACTGAAATGAAATGAAATGCAGTAAATATAAACTATTTACAAACATATTTTTGGTGAGCGTGTTAGGGGATCATATCAGCTACCGACAAGCTACAAGTACCGTTAAGCTTCATAACATACTTAGTATTAAACAATTCACTGTGATTGCCGATATACTGATCCAATTTAAATTTTCACACAGATTTCAACTTGTTCAGGATACGAATTAGTGTTTTAATAGCTTAGCTTATACGCGTGTGGCCTCAGAATATACTCTCGTATCCAGACTTTCTATATTCAGTCTTACAGGTGAACGTACAATAATGATATTTGTAAACGGGTAATGCGAGGCCATGAGAGCTCAGGTTAGAACTTCCGTTCAGACAGAGAGATGATGGCTCGACTTTCGGTGTGTCCTATTTGGGGATCTTTTCTTCAACAGCACATGATTAGCATTTTGCAATGTTTCATTATTTTTGATGCTGAGGGTAGGCTTTATGATTAAAGCAGTGCAGAGTATTATACGAGGACTAGGCTATTGCTTCCGCAAAATCAGAAGTCCTGGTATAATACCCCAGATATCATTACGCACATAGACCTAGTGTGTTAGAAATAGAAAAATCTTTCAAACAAGATTTCAGGGGTTACCTATATATCCAAGAGATGTTCCCCACGTAATAAGCAAGAAATGATTACAAATCTTTAGCATATTGTAACTGTCTATATCCTGAACAAATCTACTAAATGTATAAAAAACCTATCGACATATCATCAGCGAGACTGCTTAACACCTTTTAATCATTACAAATCTTTAGCATATTGTAACTGTCTAGCTGATGTACTATCATTTCCCCTTTTTTTTACACAAACTCTTTTTGGGTTTTCTATTGTTTTTGGATTTTGAAAATATCTCATGTTTTTGGATTTTTGCATTTTTTATTGTTTTTTCATTTTCTAAAAATATTATCTATCTACCCCTAAAATACCAAAACAACTAAAAATACGACAAACTAGTGCAGTCTGCTTCTCAACATCATCTGCAGTGGTACCCTCATCAACGCCAAGAATCTGTTCTGCATCCGACAACAGCTTAATACCGTTTAGTTTTAAAAGATATTGAAAACGTGATTTATCAAAAGCTTTGGTATGTAAGTCTGCTTTTTGTTCGTCGGTGTGGATTTTGTCAATTCGTAACAACTTCTTCTCGAAGCAATCTCTGATGAAGTGATGACGAATTTCAATTTGTTTGGTTTTAGCGTGATGTAATAGATTTTTTGTTATGTTGATTGCTGCCTCATTATCAACAAAAATAGGTGAAGTAAGAAATTGCAAACCGTAGTCGCGCATCTGTTACTGAATCCACAGGATCTGAGAGCAACAGCTGCTAGCAGATATATACTCGGCTTCACATGTTGATAAAGCAACAGAAGTTTGCTTCTTACATTGCCACGTGACCAATCGGGGTCCGAAAAATTGGCAACCTGCAGTTGTTGATTTAGCATTGACTTTGCAGCAACCGAAGTCAGAATCAGAGTACCCTTCAAGCGTGAAGTCACCGTCTTTTGGATACCACAACCCCAAGCTTGGAGTTCCTTTCAGGTAGCGTAGAATCCTTTTGACAATAGACATATGCGAGGCTCTGGGACTTGACTGAAATCGGGCAGCGAGGCAGGTTGGGTACATTATATCAGGCCTTGATGCCGTCAAGTACATTAGCGATCCGATCATGGTGCAGTATAACATTTCATCAACCTTCTCTCCGGTGAGATCAGGATTAATCCCATGATTCGTAGCTAATGGGGTGGACATTGGAGCCGTGCCGGACATTCCAAATTTCTCCAGAACATCATACACGTACTTCGTCTGATGTATGGAGATTCCTTCAGGCATTTAATCGACCTGCAATCCTAAGAAGAACTTCATCTCACCCATCGAAGACATTTCGAACTTCTGCTTCATAACTTTTTTCAAAATCTTTGCAGAGTTCTTCATTGGTTGACCCGAATATAATGTCATCAACATATATCTGGACTATTAGAAGATGACCATCGACTTCTTTTGTGAAGAGGGTTGCGTCCACTTTTCCTTGGATGAAGCTGTTGACAAGCAGATGTTGAGAGAGCATCTCGTACCAGGCTCTCGGGGCCTGATGTAAACCATGCAGCTCTTTATCCAGGAGATAGACTTTATCTTTGTGAATTGGGTCGGTGAAGCCCGGTGGCTGTCCGACATATACCTCTTCCTTTACCTTTCCATATAGGAATGCCGATTTGACATCTAGCTGATACACTTTGAATCCTTTCCATGAAGCAAACGCTAACAAGATTCTGATAGCTTCAAGTCGAGCAACTGGAGCATACACTTCAGTGAAATCTATCCCCTCCTGCTGACTGAAACCCTGGACTATGAGTCAAGCTTTGTTGCGAACATTAACTCCTTTATCGTCTCTTTTACACTTAAACACCCACTTCGTGTTTATTTCCTGTGACCACCAGGCAGGTCCACCAGTTTCCATACACCAAGCTTTTCAAACTGACTCAGCCCCTTTTGCATTGCGATGACCCATGAATCTTCATTCAGTGCTTCTTTGTAGGTTCGCGGCTCAATCTGCGAAATGAAACAACTGAGTGAAAATTCTGTTTGTAAAGGAGCAACTTTAGAATAAAAGTAAGTAAGGCCATGGTCAATTTGTCGTCTGGTTCAGACTCCTAACTGCAGCTCTCCTATAATCAACTCCTCTGGATGGTATGAAAGAGTCCTCGGCATCACCTCGCTAGGAACATCCACCTCGCCTTCCAAATTCGTAACGTTCTGATCCGCAACTTGTTCATTGTCAAGAATAGTCTGATTTGAAGATTGGATTTGCTCTCCCTCAGACTCTGAATCACCACGGTCAAAAGTAGGTATATCATCAGATTCCGTTATCAATGACCACCGTCTGATTTTCAGGAGCAGGTTCACGTTCTGAAGTAGTCGGAGTTTGCTGAACTTCATCATTCTCTCCAGCGTGACTTGGACCAGCTTCATCATTATTGGAAGTTTGTCGTTGACGTGTAGAAGATCCTTCTGGGAATCTTTCCTGAGATGCTTCATATTCTCTTAATATATCCAACTCATCAAAGAACTCTGGCTATTCCTCTAACTCGAATGAATCCCATAGAGTATCGTAGTTGAATCGCCATGAGTCTGTGGGCTTCTGTGGTGGCATTGTATAGCCTTGACACTCAACATGCTGTGCTTCGATGATCCACTTCAGACTTGGAACAAAGACTCTTCTGAGTGGACTAGCATATCCCACGAAGATACCTTCAATGCTCTTTGAACCAAACTTGCCATCGGGATCTAGAACTATGCAGGGAGACCCGAACGGTTCCAAATACTTGAGATTAGGCTTGCAATTGTTGATCAACTCGAAACATGTCTTGTTGTGCTTTTTCACAGTAAGTACCCTGTTGAGAGTATAACAAGCGGCTGATACTGCTTCAGCCCAGAAATTAACAGGTAACTTGGAATCAGCAAGCATCGTCCTAGCCGTTTCGATCAGCGTTCTATTCTTTCTTTCTGCGACTCCATTCTGTTGCGGAGTATATGGTGCGCTGAATTCTTGCAGTATACCTCTTCTATCACAAAATTCTTACATCTTGTTATTCTTAAACTCCGTACCGTTATCACTTCTTAATCTTCTAATACGGGTTTGGTATAAATTTTCAATCTTTCTGAAAAGTCTCAGCAAACTCTCAAAAGTTTCATCTTTTGTCTTCAAGAACGACACCCACGAAAATCTCGAATAGTCGTCTGTGACTACTAAGCAGTAGAGATCACCCGTTATGCTCTTGACATTCACAGGACCAAAGAGATCCATGTGAAGTCTTTCCAACGGCTTCGAGTCTGAGTTCATCTTTTTGCACGGGTGAAATTTCTTTCGCTGTTTACCTTTGACACAACTAATGCACTCCCCCTCAAGATGGAAACTCCTTAAATGAACACCTTTTACCAAATCGTTATGAACCAGGTGATTCATCTTGTGCAGGCGGATGTGGCCCATCTTCTTGTGCCACAACACCGACTCCTTTTCAATGGCTCTTGACATGAAGCAGTGAATTTGACCCGTGGTAGTCGTAGCGACGCTCATATCCAACACGTACAGATCAATAACTCTTGGTGCTCTCATGATGATCCACTCCTCGGGGATGACAAACCCTGGCTTCAGAATCAGACATTCTTATTAGTGAAATGTGTCGAATACATTCTATCACAAATTTGAGATATGCTCAGAAGATTGTTCTCTAGCTCAGCGATGTAATTGACTCTTTCAAACGTGATTATACCATTTGATAATGTTCCTTCACCAACAATACGTCCTCCTTGATTACCAGCGAAACCGACGTATCCACCGTTAAACCCTATAACATCGTAAAGCAGGGTTTTTCTCCCTGTCATGTGCCGAGAAGCTCCACTATCCATAATCCAACGTGAGATAGATCTCGGGAGCTCCTGCACATATTACAAACATTCAGTGAGATTTTGAAGCAACCCAAGCCTCTTTCGACTCAGGTAGCTTGACGTTGATGTGGGTTGTTGCAGTGTACAATGGTGGGAAATTCTTATCATTCATCTTAAGACTTTCTTCAGACCCAATCTCAACCTCTTTATATAAAAAGAATTCCTTTTCCTGAGGTTGACCAGATGATTGGTCTTTCTTTGGAACATACTTCTTCCCTAGTGGGGTAGAAGTTTGTTTCTCAAGTTTCTCGTAGAAATCCAAAGGTACATTCATCTTCCTAGTTGAAGATGATTGTTTTGCAGGCACAAAAACCTTTGATTTTGGAGAAATTGTTGTCTTAGCCTCAGATTTTGGCTTCCAAGTTTGTTGCGAAGAGGCTACCCGTTTGTAAAATTTTTCAGTTTTAGTTACCGACTGTTTTACGGGTTCAGTTTTGACTTTGATGTTTTCTTTTTGCAAAAATTTCTTCTCAACAAACATCGGTGCTTTGCCTTTGACATCGTCTTTCTTCTTTGGATTCTCGACAACCACAGATTTAGGCTTCGAGTTGGTGCATTTTCGTGCAATGTGTCCAACTTTGTTGCATTTAAAGCAAGTTCGGGTATCAACTTCCCGACTTTTGCCGTCAGTCTGAGGTTGTGAGGCCTTTTTCTGAAAGAATTTTTTGTTTGATTTCGAAAAGATTTTCGACTCTTGTTCGGAAATTGAACTTGAGCTTTTGACAAACACTTTCTTTTCAACAAACCTTTTGTTTTGAAAGTTTCTTCTTTGATTGTTCTTACCACCCTGATAACCACCCGACCATCTGTTCTGGTTTCCATTGTTAAAACGTGGTGGAACAGCAGGTTTCTTATAGTAAGCTTTGTCTTTTTCAAAATTCATCATTCTTTTCGAACTTAAACTTCAGAAACATCAATTTCAACCAACTTGAAAACTTTCTTCAATTTGTCAATATTCATATTCTCAAGTGGAAATTCAATATCCGAATACAACTTATCAAAACCAGACATCTTGTACATGACAAGAGTAGGTTCATCATTTAAGTTGTTTTGGGATTTTGATTTCGGAATATAGTTGTTTAAGAAACATTCTCCATCTTCAGCTGAGTCACAGTCTGATTTTAAAACGTTTTCAACCACATTTTTTACGACTCCATACTGAACACTGTCTTCATCAGACGATGAAGTGAATGTGACATCGATTGTTTCTGAAAGTTTTACATCATTTGATTCGTCTTGATTATCCAACCCAGATTTTTTCTTTCAAAAATTGTTTAACATGTGCGGTGGAACTTGATGATAACCCACCCCAGTTCCATCTGAGTATACATCTTCACCAGCTTTGTTCTTTCTAATGGGTTTTGGAACTATATGTTGAAGAACAAAGCTCGCGGAGCTGTAACTGTTCAGTTTCAGATTAATTCTTTCATTCTCAATCTTAGCTTCCTGAAACTGAAGCTTAAGATTTGCAATCTCATCTAACTGCGGGTTGATTTGTTTTTCTTTTTGTAAGTCCCGTGAAACCGGATCTTTCAATGATATCAAACAATCACCAAGTTTGTGCGGAATCCAAACTTGGTGAGATTCAAGAATAACGGAAAATATGAATAACAAAGAACAATATCGAATCACCTTTCAAACTTGCACACGATTCTATTACTATCAACTAGCAAAACCGTCTGGTACAAGTTCCTACACCACAATCTCTTCTCTCTGGCTTCTTTAGAATTTTGTAACAATGAGGTTCCAACCCTAAAACAAGTTAGAAACTTGTTTATATACTAACTCAAGCCCAATTCCCTACATGGGCTCCCCTTGGGCCTGCTTGGCCCACATGGCCTAAAGCTTGGCCCAAGTGACCCATAAAGGTCCACAACCTAATACTAACTAACTCGGTAAGGCCCAGTTCGTAACCATAGCCCGTTGTATTAATTTGATGCGTCAGTCTCACACTTTAGGGCCTAACAATCTCCCCCTAGACTGATGCCATCAAATTGTCTTCATAACATGAATTCAGCAACGTCTTCAACAAAGTCTATGGCTGTCGCTATGCTGCAGATGTTGTGGAAGTTCTTGACTTCTAAACTCTCAGCACTGGATCTCTTTCTTCAGTTTTTGTGGTTAGCTTCATATCAGGATCTCGATCAGCTTTGCTTGAAGTCTTGTCAAAAAGAATGTGAGAGGAGGATTCTCAGTAGCTCTTTTCTTCTTCAGTCTTTGTCTTTCAAGCAGGTTCACGGTACTTCTTCAAATGCACTATCACTGTCAGACGGCAATTCGTATCCGGTTCTTCTGACTCAGGTACATCTTGTAGTCGTGCTGCTCCATGCTTCGTCAGCAGCTAACAGCATCTCAGTCTTCAACAACCCCTGTTCTTGATTAAAATCAAGTTCTGCACATGCTCACAAACTTATAAGCAAACTTTTCTTATGCAACAGGGAGAGTACCACATGAACACTAGGTACATCAAATTTCACAATTTAAATTCTTTCAACTTTTGATGATCAGTCAAATCTTCAAGAACGGTTATTTTTAATTTTAAGAAAAACAAATAAACATTCTATTTTTGGATTTTTGAATTTTTTTTTAATTTAAGAACTAAAAACGAATAAAAAAAAACTCAAAATAAACAACTACCATAATATGCAATTACAATTGCAATGGGATCAAAATTCGTTCTCAAGCAGACTAAGGAACACTTTTCAGTACGAGCCTAATCAAACTGGTCTATGCGATTGCCAATATGTTTGTCCACTTAAACTTTAACGCTCAACTTTCAATTTTTCAACTTCGTGATATGCTTAAGGTAATATTATACTATTATACCCGTGTGTCCCATTCCAAGGCATACCCCCGCGATCAAGGTAAGCACAACGATTCATCGTAGCAGGTGAGTATACTGATGTCATCCTTTAAGATATCCTGACTGTGTCTAGATCTGCATATAATCTGTTTAATCATGTTTTGATTTCTTAACAATGAACACCCAAATAAATATTAATCAAATCCTGGAAATATAAACAGCACACTCTATCATGCAAGTATCTTCCCTACCACATATTTCACAAGTCCAATCCAGATTTCTGAAATCTTAACTGGGAATAGGTTGAGAAGAGAACAGAATAGATCTTAAGTAGAGATGGTATAATATACAGATCAAATGAGTTTTTCTCAATTTGATATAGGTTTCTTGGGTTTCTTTTGGGCACTTGAGGGCCTCTTTCAGGTGTATTAGATCTATAGCGCGACAACGTACAGCTAGGTCAGCATGTATCTGGATGCAGCAGAAGCTGTCGTTGCCTAGCACCTCCAGGTCAGCATATATCTGGATGCAGCAGAGGAGGTACACGACTTTTTTCAGAGAAGATTTCAGAATCAGATCAAAATTGTGTGTATCGGGACAACATACAGACATTCAAATAGAAATGAGCTAATTCCAAGTGACTTTCTTTCCTGGGTTCATTTAAGTTCTGAACAGATATCCCCGGATGATTCAACAATATAAAGACCCGAAACCTCAGATGTTGGCTATCTATCAACGCAAGATTTAAGACCATAAAATCATACGCCATTGGTATGTTACCCACAAGGTACATAGTTCGTTATGTTTATATCACTTAGTATCTTTTATCATGCTGAGCGTCAAGCCTATCGACATATCGCAGTAGATCCTAGTCTTTTCAGCTATGGCACCTTACATGTGTTAGTCAAGCCGTTTAACACGAACATTTATTTCACTTCCCATATCATGCAATCTTTCTTTTTGGCTTTTTCATTTTTCAAATGTTTTTGTATTTTTCTCATTTTCTCCCCCTAAAACAATACCTATATACAGCAAACTCTTTTTGTATTTTCTGAGTTTTCTCCTCCTAAACTCTATATCTATCTATGTGTTCCTCTCCCCCCCTAAATTTGTGCATAAATCTTGTATTTTTGCGCAAATTTACCATTTACTAGAGAAAGGACACTTCATATACAAAGTATAAACTAAGAAAAAGAGAGAAAAATATTTTTGCTTAACCGTTCCGTCATTAGATTGAAGACTAATCAAATTCAAATCAAAGTACTGAATTTAAACAGTACCTTTTGCTGATCATTTCTTACTTCTTTAATCTCCTCCAAAGGAAACATATCATCTGTAAAAAATAATTTGAACTTTTTGCAACAGTGAAATGTTACCCGTTTTTATCTCTGGAACAACCGCTATCAACATTCCAGAGATTGTCAACAGCTCCTCCTTGGTTGTTCCTGAAAAAGTAAGGAGATTAGTAAGACATGGGTACCCAGGCCATCGTGGTCCTGGGATTTCCTGAAGCATCAAAATAAGACACTTCCTTTAAACATAAGTCCCCTTTAGTTTCAAGGATTGGAGACGTTGCTGCCTTGGATTTGGGTTTCCAAATCTGTTTTGGTTTAACAAACATGTTTGTTGCCTTTGGTTGAGCAACTTTAGCTGTTTCAGGTTTGTTAGTTTTAGAAACACGTTTTTGTTCCTGAAAAGCTTTGCGTTTGTTTTTGGCAGCGTTCCAATCCCCATCAGAAGGTTTAACCTTAGGATTCACATTCTTCATTGCCTTAGGTGAAGATACCTTCATTGGCTTAGAATGGTAGTTATCCTTTGATGTAACCCTCTGATTTTGCATATAATAGGGTACATAGGGACGATGTGTGCAGTTTCGAGCAATGTGACCAGCAATGCCGCAATTGAAGCACGTTTGTCTCTTTATGTAGAAAGCATTCTGATCAGCTTGATTTGCTCTTGCAGGCCCTGAAGGACGAACCGGTCCTTTCTGTGCTTGTTTTTGTTGCACATTTCTTGCAGACGACAATGAATTTGGATGTCTATACTTATCGTTTGCAGGGGCCTTCTGTGGTTGAGATTTCTTTTGATTCTTTTTGTTTTGATTAGACTGCATATCTTGTTCAGAAATCTCACCAGTCTTTCCGAAAGCTTTGTTAGCACAGTCAAATGCATATTTTTCACATTTCCCATTACTGACTGGCTTAACAAAGGAATTTTTCACAACACGGGCCTTTTGAGGACTATTGCTGCCCGTTGAGGACTGTGGAGAGCCTGCTTGTCGATGTTTAGGCTTCTTCTTTCCGCGTCCTTTACTTGCTCGCTTCGGATCTTGTTGCCTGATCTGAACCTTTTCATCACTAACCGAAGGTTCAGATTGTTCAGCTTGTGCACTTGGAGCCTTGTTCACATTAGTCTTCTCTTCATCCTTTATGTCATCAGCTTTGACAGAATCGGAGAGTTCTGGTTTGTTGGATGAAATACCAGAAACTTTAGCAGAAACTTCAGCTGAAACATTTGACAAATTTTCAGCACAAGACGGTTCTGCACATGACATCCTTGAGCTGAATTCACTAGAATCAACTGATTCCAATTTCTCAGAATCAGCTGCTTCAGGTGATTCGCGTTTGGAATCAGATGGTTCAGCCGGCTCATTCATTTTATTTGCCGATTCAGTCTCTCTTACACAAGCATCAACGTTTTCGCCCACACCATCAGGCCTGACATTCTTCATCATAGATTGTAAAAATGAGCCAAAAATGTCACACACATGAGAACTTGACGCTTGTTCATCTTCAACGACACCTTCAACTTTAACTTCATCTGCAAGGGAAGACGAAGCATTAGGATCAAAAGTACCCTTTGAAACAAGATTTACCGAAGGAGTCGCTCCTTTATCAACAGGTCTGCTGTTGATTGATGACTTATTAGTTTTAGGACCGTAAGCCATCTTGTTTTCATTAATCATCTCCTCCTCTGTCATGGGTAAATAACTATAATTATCATTATAGGGAGGAGGAGCTTGATTAAAACCCAAACCGCGGCCCTTATTTTCTTTGTATGCAAGCTGTTGATTACACAAGTTTTTGACTAATTTACTGGAAGAATCAAATTTCTTAATATTAAGTTCATTAATTTGATATCGCTCTTTGATATCTTCCAGTTCTTTAGTCACAGCACACAATTTTTCTTGAACGTAAAGGAGTTGAGAGGATTTTACACTTACATCATCCTTGAGTTGGATGATGTCTTTGCGTTGAGCCTCGATCTTTTCTTTGTAAAATTTTTCATTTTTCGTTAAAGTAAAATGCTTATTTTTTAGTTCCAGATAATTTTGACTTAGCTCATCGTTGTGTATTTTATAAACCTCAACTCTTTCTCTACATTCAGGAGTACAGAAAGCAGACAGTACCTCTTCTTTGGTCAGACCCTTGACTGGTGCTGAAAGAATCTGAGTCATGAAAGCAAAGTTTTCAGCTAAATCCTCCTTTTCTGGTGCGGGCACTTGATCATTTGAGGTCATGAAAGCGATATTGTTTGAGGCAGGTTGATCTTCTGGAGCAGAGATATTTAGACGCTCGATTTCTGAAGTCCAATCAAAGTTGAGGTTGGGTTGAACCGCTAGTGCTTGAGCTAATCCTTGTGGTTGAGGACTTCCAGCAGTAGTGGCATCTAAAACACTACCAGTTGTCACAAGAGCTCTTTCTCGATTTGGCGTAGCAGGCTGTACAGGTGCTCGATTTGGCGTTACTGGCTGTGCAGGTGTTTGTTCTCTATTTATGAGTGGTTTTGGACAATTTCTAGCATAGTGTCCTTCTTCATGACAGTTGTAACACCGCAAGTTGAAAGGCACCTTAGTAGCTCCATTCCAAGAATTTCCCCATCTGTTCTTACCTGTTCTTTTAATAAATTTTTGAGTTCTAAAAGCAGCCATCGCCATCTGCCAGGTGATATCCATTTCTTCAACATCATCAGGATGGATCTGATGCAAGTCATCGCTGCTCCATTTTGGGAGATCCATCTTTCCTGCAACAAAAGCATTTAAGCAATGTATAACTGAAGCTGCAATATCCAAATTCTCTTTCGACTGCTGTGTAAAGAAGGCTATCATTTCATTTTTAACGATGGAGGCGGAATCTGCAGAAGAAGCGTTCACAGCAGAAGCGGGAGCAGCATTAGGAACTGATGAAGCAACTTGAGCAGAAGATCCAGAGTAGTAAACGTTTGCTGGACTAGGAGCTGCTTTAGCAGAAGCAGCATTGCTAAACATTTGAAAACCTCCTTGAGACAATAGGGCTGCATTGTTGTTTGACGATGATGGTGCAACAACGAATCCTGCAGCTAACATACTGTTTTTATGATTGGTCTCTCTTTGGTTATCATCCAATTCACATGCTTTGATACGAGAGATCATTTCAGATAAACTGCACCTAGCAAGATCTTTCGTTTTCTTGATCATAGCCACATGATGATCCCAACTTTTAGGTAAAGCATTTAAAAGTTGCCTATTTGATGATGCATTGGAAGTAGGAATCTCTTCCATCTGCATTTGTGTCACTAACTTGACGAACCTCTGAATCTGATTATCAATAGTCTCCCCATAGATGTAGTTGAAGTTATTGAAGTTCTGTCTGAGCAAATTCCTTCGACTTTCTTTCATGTCTTCATTCCCTTCATAAACATCAATCAACGATTCCCAAAGCTCCTTAGCAGATTTGCAAGTGCGAAATCCAATAGCAATATCAGGGCCTAATCCCATGGTTAAATAGGACAGTGCTCTTTCATCTTCCTCAAGAATATTGAAATCTTCTTCAGTATATTCACTCTTTGCTTTCTTTACCTTCAGTCCGGGTTCGGTAGGACTGTCAGTCATAATCTCCCTTGGACCTCTTAAGATGCTTCTCCATATCTTTGAGTCTTTGACCTTCACATGCTGTTCAAAACGCCATTTCCATTCTGGAAAATCATTTGCATCGGTCAGCCTAGGAATGCGTGTAGTTGTTCCAACCTTTGAGTCCAGTTCTTGTTGTTTGTTAAGGGCAGCCAGATCAGCATTATTTGTTGACATTTTAATTAATCAGTTAATTAATTAATTAAATTCTAAGTCCAAATAGTCAGCAGGTCAATAGGTCAAAAGTCCGTGATCAGTATCGTTGCGAGTGGCAAGTCAAAACTAGTACTGGTTGCGAGTCGAAATCTTAGACAATTGCGAGTCGAAACCAAAACAGGACGAGCCGAGACTGATGTTGGTTGCGAGTCGAAAACAAATCAGGATGAGTCGAGACTAATGATGGTTGCGAGTCGAAATGAAAACAGGATGAGCCGAAACTAGCAGTGGTTGCGAGTCGAAATCAAAGCAGGATGAGCCGAAACTAGCAATGGTTGCGAGTCGAAACCAAAGCAAGATGAGCTGAAACTAGCAGTGGTTGCGAGTCGAAACCTGCAAAACAGATAAGAGATAAGATCTGTTGACTCGCAATCCCTATTTTTCAGCACTTTCAAAGATTCAAAGATATCGTAATCTTGAATCTGTTAAACACCAACTTCCCGGAAATTCAGCAAACACTTTTCTGAAATCAACAAACCAAAATCAGCAATATTTTTAACAATTCGATGAAGAACAATTTGATTATTTCAGCAATTTTTATTTAACTGCAAAACAAGCAACAAGCTGGATCAGTAGCAAAATTAAGTTCTTAAATCTGAATGATATCAAAACCGAGCCTTGAAAGACTTCAATGGCTCTGATACCAATTGTAAGTCCCGTGAAACCGGATCTTTCAATGATATCAAACAATCACCAAGTTTGTGCGGAATCCAAACTTGGTGAGATTCAAGAATAACGGAAAATATGAATAACAAAGAACAATATCGAATCACCTTTCAAACTTGCACACGATTCTATTACTATCAACTAGCAAAACCGTCTGGTACAAGTTCCTACACCACAATCTCTTCTCTCTGGCTTCTTTAGAATTTTGTAACAATGAGGTTCCAACCCTAAAACAAGTTAGAAACTTGTTTATATACTAACTCAAGCCCAATTCCCTACATGGGCTCCCCTTGGGCCTGCTTGGCCCACATGGCCTAAAGCTTGGCCCAAGTGACCTATAAAGGTCCACAACCTAATACTAACTAACTCGGTAAGGCCCAGTTCGTAACCATAGCCCGTTGTATTAATTTGATGCGTCAGTCTCACACTTTAGGGCCTAACACTTTTGACTGAAGAACACCAGACAATTGAAAATTCTCTTTAGAAGTTTTACTGTTTCGCTCAGCAGAATCTTTTATTGTTCTCTTTAGCTTCTCATGATTTTCAGAAAGTTGTCGGTTTTCATGAATTAACTTCTCATTTTCTTTCTTAAATCGTTCTACATCAGTTTTATCCTTTTCAATTTTTTAGTTAATTCTTTTAATCTCTCATTTGAGGCTCTCACCAATTTATCACGACTTAAGATTTGATCTTCAACCATTTTGACTTTTGCAACCAGTTCTTCAATCTTTTTTACTGCGAGATATGCATTTGTGCTGCAAACTTTGCAATCTTTCATGCAATTTTTGCAATCACTCTCAGTTTTGGCCTTATCAGTCTTACCTGATCCATTTGTTGAATCACTACAACTAACCTTGTTTGTTGACTCAGACGTAGATTTGGAATCTACCTCTAATTCCTTTGCAGCAAGCACTTTATCTGCCATCTTTGTCAGATTCTCTGAGGTAATTTCTTTTGTTGTGTCGATTATCCCATCATCGACTTTCCTTAACTTTAGCTCTTCCTCTTCAGCTTTCCTTGCCTGTTCTCTCTCTCTCTCTCTCTGTTCATCCTCTTGCTTCAAGGTTTCAATGAGAGTTTCAATTATGAGTGTTCCTGGTTCAACAATTATGTTGCCTTTCGGGTCCAAATAGCACTCACGATCTGGATCCCATCGGTTTGCCTTCTTGGCTTCTTTCCAAGCTCGATAGTTTCTATCCTGCATGGTTTGAGCTACCAGCTTCCTATAGGTGTATTTTTGCTGTTCAGTTCGTGTGTCTTTGTATGGTTCCACTTTTGCCATGAAAGCATAACCTACAACATCTTCTTCTGGTAAAAATTCACTCCAGTCGAAGCCTTCATCATCATGAATTACTGCTAAGGCTCTTGACTTTTCTTTAGGAGTTTCTTCAATCTGTTTCCTTCTTGGCGGTTCTTCCCTGTTGCGATGATACACAGCCTTTTTATAATAATCATCATGGAACGGATTAGCTGTCTCATCTGAAGCTGCATTCCTGCATTCCCTCTTGAAATGTCCTTTTTGTTTGCACTTAAAGCAGGTAACCTTTGACTTATCGAAGCCCAACTTTGTTGAAGGCCCACCAATTGAATTTCTCCTGGTTATCTCCATGAACCGTTGCGCTCGTCGAATAACGCTTGCCATGCACCAGCGTATGTCAATCAATTCCATTTCTTCGGGATCGATTTGATCATAATCTTCTTTGGTCAGGTTCATGTTCCCGATTTTACCAGCGACTAAGCTTTCATAAGATTCCAGGATTGAAGCAAGAAATACCATCTGCAGCTTTGCTGTTTCTTCGTTAAAGTTTTGAGCATTATTAAGATTCACAGCTATGTTGCACTGGAAGATGTTTTTGGGGGTATTCTGCTGCTGTTGCTGATTCCCTGAAGTCGATGAAGAAGATCCTCCATGATAACCACTGCTTGGAACAGAACTGCTGCTTTGTTTCTCTTGATTCGTCGTGCTTGAACTCTCAGCCGAGAACGCAGTTTTTGGTGAAGTAGTTTTAGGTATCATACTACCCCTATAGTACAGATCAACGTTTTGTTGGTACGGTGTGTTGTTGACTTTATTCATCTTCTTGATTTCGAGTTCATGGCTTTCAAACCTCTCTATCAGCCAATCAACAGTCATGTCAGACATCTTCATGGTATTTTTCAACACCAAAGCATAATACTGCCAATCCTTTTCAACTGGCAAGGATTTTAGTAACTTTTCGACCAGTTCTTCATCTGTGAACATTATTCCATATCTGACAAGCTCTAACTTTAAGTGACAGAAACGCTCAATCATCTTTAGCACTGACTCATTCCTCATGCACGCAAACAAATCGAACTCTTTCTTCAGTAAACGCTTCTTGTTCTTCACTATTTCAGCTCCTCCAATACATTTCTTCTCTAACTTGCCCCACAAGATTTTGAAAACTATAAAACTTCAACTTTTCATAACTAATCAGAGAAATGATATCATCTCTTACAGATTGATGCAACAATGAAATAAATTTTTGTTCATGCACAAATGTCTCTTGTTCAGATTCGTTCAAGTTTTCGTAATCTTTTCTACCGATATCGAAGCCATTTTTCATACACTTCCAGCTTTGATAGGCAAATGCTTTTAACCAATCTTCAAACCTCCCCGACCATCAATTGTAGTCCTCAATTGCCATGAGCTTTGGCGGTTTGTTATAAGTACCATAAGCGTTATCAATACTGAGAGAAGCAGCAATCACTTTCTTTGGAGTTTGATTGGTGCTGGTAGTTGTATTCGTCGATGTTTCTCCTGTGGTGTTGTAAGCAAATACATCGCTGAATGGATTCATGAACTCGTCACCCATCTTGACAAACACCTGAAAAATTTCAAACACTTAGAAAAATTTCACACTTCTCAAAAATTTCAAACTGATACACTTGGATCGGATGGTGATCCGATCGAGTGACACAGTCAAGTAACAAGTGACAGACAAGCAAGTGTCGAATGGTGACTTGATCAGATGGTGATCCGATCGAGTGACACAAGATTTTGAAAACTATAAAACTTCAACTCTTCACCGATCGGATGGTGATCCGATCGAGTGAGAAGATGACGTCAGCTGATGAATCAAGAACTATCAAAGCCAATCCGATCGGATGGTGATCCGATCGGGTGGGATGATGACGTCAGCAAGTAATATGAAGAACACTGTCTATGTCAATCCTATCGGGTGGATGACATCAGCAAGCATGAAGAACTCATCATAGTTTTTGCTTGATTTGATTCAGTTTTTGTTGGAATTTTTCTGTGAAAATTTGAAGGATTGATCTTTGTTTAATTCCAAGTCTAATGATATCAAATTTGTCAAATTTTGTCCATAAATTCCTGTTCAATTTTGAGTTTTTCTCTTTTTTAAGTGTAAAAATGTAAAACTCAGCAAGAAATGAGTAGAAGATGAGAAATTGGTCAAATTTCCAGTGAAATTCGACTGAAATCGGCAAAGAATCGCTGAAAATCTGGTGAATTTGCTGTTATAGTCTCCGATTCAACCTCCTGTGGTTCTGATACCACTTGTTAGGCCGGTTTTATCAGGATCTGTTCGTGTGGAACGTGGCTGGATCGATCAGAATCAATGTGCGGAATCCATTGATTATGTCAGATAATCAACAACAACTCATTCAATGTTTAAACCGTCTGCTTTCTATTAGAAGAATGTGAAAGTACAACTGTCCCGGTAGAAACACAGACTAGCAGAGCTTCGCTGTCAAGTTCAGCCAAAAGTTCTTCCTAACTAACACTAGCTAGGTATTTATAGGAAACAACCAGGGAGACTTATAAGTTTCACCCGATCGGATAGTGATCCGATCGGATGGTCATTCGATCGGATGGCCATCCAATCTGATGACATTCGTCGTCCGTCGGATACACTTTTACATTATGCGTCGTTCCCTGGATTGTCGTTACACAAACATACATACATTTACATACATATACAAAAAGACATACACAGTACAAAATAAGACTCAATGCTGACGGAAGCTACATACATATGAACTAACATCAAGTTCCTAACCTAAAAGCTTCAAGCTCCTACAACCAAACAAGACTTTTTATTGAGTATGAGCTTTTTCTTAAAAGCTTAAAGCTAGAAGCTCCTAAAAGCTCCATGCCAAACACTACCGTAATGAAACATATATTGTTTTATGTACAATAATCAGACTCTATTTGCCTAAAAATGACAGATTATAAAGGGTTTAAAACAAACTATTTTATTAATAGATAATTCTCCTATTTAAACTCTAAGAGCATCTGTCATGAAATGAAAGAGAGCGAGTCACGCCCTTAAATCTGTGTACAAAGGTGCGTTTGGCAAAAAGAGTGTTTTGTGTAAAGTAAGAGCTAAAATTGTATTTGGCTTAAAAAAATATAGAGTAAAAGGTTATTAATGTGGTTTAACATTAATTAAATTATCTTATCTTTTTTTTACTCTCACCAACAGCAACTTTCCAATGATCCAACGTTCGAAACTGACTTCGGTGAGAACGGGACAAAGACACATTCATCCAGCTTTTGCAAGACATTGGAGATATTGTGCAATATTCTTCACGACCCCGTTCATCCATGGCAGCACCCCGCTAGCCCATACCGCAAGTATAACATATAGTTTAAGGGGCTGTATGGCAACCTCCGCTACTATGTTAGTTTTTCCTGCATGATACTGAATATCACAATCATAATCACTAAGAATTTCCATCCATCGTCTTTGCCTCATGTTTAATTCCTTTTGTCCAAACACATATCTTAAACTCTTATGATCAGTGAAAATAACAAACTTACAACCATAAAGATAGTGTCTCCAAATCTTAAGGGCAAAAATTATCGCTCCTAACTCTAGATCATGAGTTGTATAATTCTCTTCATGTTTCTTAAGTTGTCTAGAGGTATAAGTGATTACTTTTTAACGTTGCATCAGTACACATCCGTATCCTAACTTAGATGCGTCACAATAGATTACAAAGTCTTCAGTTCCTTCAGGTAATGTGAGTATCGGTGCATTGGTTAACCTTTGCTTTAAAATCCTGAATGCTTTCTCTTGTTTTGGTCACCATTCAAACTTAACTAATTTGTAAGTCAGTTTGGTTAATGGAATGTCTATTCTCGAAAAATATTGAATAAAGCGTCTATAATATCCTGCCAATCCAAGAAAACTTCATATTTCTGTTAGTGATTCAGGGACTTTCCATTTGGTAATCACTTCGATCTTTGTGGGATCCACATGAATTCCTTCATAATTAACCAAATGTCCAAGATTCTTGCAACCAAAATTTGCATTTTGAGAATTTAGCATAAAGCTTTTCTTTTCTCAATAATGTCAGAAGTATATGCAAATGCTCTGCATGTTCCTCTTTACTCTTAGAGTAAATTAGAATATCATCTATAAAAACAATTATGAATTTATCCAGGTATGGTTTACATATCATGTTCATCATATCCATAAATGCGGCTGGGGCATTGGTTTAACCAAATGGCATGACTGTAAATTTATAATGACCGTACCTTGTTCGGAAAGCAGTTTTAGGAATGTCCTCTTCCTGTACTTTCAATTGATGATAACCTGAGCGAAAGTCGATCTTAGAAAAGAATCGGGCTCCTTGAAGTTGATCGAACAGATCATCGATACTCGGTAGTGGGTGCCGATTTTTAATCGTAACCTTATTCAATTCTCGGTAATCTATGCACATACGCATCGATCCGTCCTTCTTCTTGACAAATAACACTGGTGCTCCCCACGGAGATGAACTAGGCTGTATAAAACCTTTCTTTAGAAATTCATCATGTTGTTTCTTCAGTTCCTGCATCTCCGTCGGTGCTAGTTGATAGGATGCTTTGGCAATTGGTGTCGTTCCTGGTATTAGGTGAATTCTAAATTCTACCCCTCGACCTAGCGGTAATCCAAGTAATTCTTCTGGAAAGACATCTGAGAATTTAGATACTACGGGAATAGCTTTTAATTCTTTTCCTTTAGTGTTAATGATTACTGAAATCATATACACCATTCCTCTTTTCCTTGCATAACGTGCAGTTTTCATCACAGAGATGAATTTTGTGGTTTTCATTGGCTTGTCTCCTTTGATTGTGATCTTTTCACCATTTAGTGTACTTACTTGCACATACTTTTGATCACATAAAATACTGGCATGATTGGCTACCAACCAATCTATTCCTAATACGACATCGAATCCGGCTAGATTCATTGGTAAGAGGTTAGCAGTAAAGTTATGGTTTAAAATTTCTATCCTTGCTTCCTGTAGGATTTCGCTTATCTTGATAGAATCTCCATTTGCCATCTCCACCAGACAGTCTTGGTGAAGTTTAGTTAATGGTTGATTAAGAAGTTTCCAGAATGAAGTATTTATGAAACTTTGGTTTGCACCAGAGTCAAATAATACTTTAGTAAAAACATCATTAACTAAAAATGTACCGGCAATCACATCAGGGATCAACTTGGCTTCTTCGGCTCTCAGAACAAAGGCCCTGGCATTCTTCTTGGGTCATTCTGTTGCCTTTGCTTTGTTGTATGCCGCTAGAGCTATTTTCGGACAGTTCGATTTGATATCGCCAGCTTCTTCACAGTTGTAGCATATTCGAGCACTAGCTTTCTTCCTACAATCTTCTTCCTTATGTCCGGGAAACATGCAATAGTTGCAGGACACCTCACACTTTCCCGAGTGCTTCTTTTTACAGAACTTGCAGTAGGGTGAAGAGGAAGAACCTAGTCCTTTCCCGTGATAGGAATTACCATAGCATAGTTCCTGGGTAATCTTTTGAGCTAGGTTATTTTTCTGATTTTCCTCTTGTGTGCGTACCAATTCTTCTGTCAGAGTGTTGGCAAGTTCCACTGCTTCTTCTATGGTTTGTGGTCTAGTTGCCATAACTACATGCCTGATCTCACTGATTAATCCCCATATGTAATGGGAGATTAACACTGGTTCTGGTGAGGCTAGTGTTGGTACTATCCTAGCATATTCAAAGAATATGGTAGTATTTTCCCTGCAATCTATTCCAACCATTCTATGATTCAGAAACTTACTAGCAGTCTGTTCCTTTTCATGAGGAGGACAGAATTTCCTTTTAACTATTTCCTTAAAGTTGTTCCATTCCATACTATAAACCCTGTCACTTTCTCTTGATAGGAGAATGGTATTCCACCACTCTAAAGCTGCATTCTTAAAACGATTAGAAGCAAACATGATTTTATCTTCGTCTGCACATTTACTTATTTTTAATACTGCTTCTGTCTTTTTTATCCAACGCAAGGCAGAAATGACTCCTTCATTGCCTGAGAATTCTATTGGTTTGCATGCCAATAATTCTTTATAAGAGCAACCATGTTATAACAACTCTCCTAAAATACTTATAACACCCCTATATGTCCTAAAATACACCCCGTATACGAAAAATAGGCCCGAAATACTTTAATTTTTACAAAAATCAAATAAAAACAATATTTTAATGCGCTCGAGAGGCGCGACATAGCCAGGTAAGGCTATCGCAGGGCGCGACAGCTTGGCCACCATGCTTAACCCGGTGCCGCCACGTGGCATGTGCGTGTCGAGGCTACTAGGTCAACTCAGCAACCCTAAAGCCTACTCGACCTAGCTTGCGGGCCGCGAAGCCCCTTTGTGTTTCTCTCGCAGGGCGCGAGAGACCCCTGATCATGCCCTATAAATAGGAGCCTTCGGCTCAGTCCACAAATCGCTCACAATTCTCTTTCTCTCTCAAATTTCTGAATAACTAAAGTAATACTCGGGTATTATACCCACTAAAATAGCGAAGCTCTGCCTCGATGTAAGTATCATAACCCCCGGTTACGTATTAGATACGCTGTCCGATCGATCTAGTGCTCCGTAATGCATGTCGAGGCTCTGCCTGACTCAGTCATTAGAGTTCTGTCTCGGGGAGGGTATAACTAATGTAAATTGGGTTATTATACTAACACGTGTGCATTGTTTAATTAATAGATTATAACCAGGAAGTCACAAGGAAATACCTAAATTAGCAATGTGAGTAATCCTCTTTTTGTAAACCTTTTTATAAACTGTTTTACAAAACCTCAATTATTTTAAATTATAATTCACAGTGATTGAGTATCTGTAAATCTACAATTATCTTCGGTATGTTGGGGATTTGTATACAAAATTTGTTACTACACTGTGAGTAGTAACATTACCACCAGTCAAGATTGACAGTACCGTGGGTGGTAATTAAAGTAGATATAAACAAATGTAATTGCTGGATTGCCCTCAATATTGTAAAATGATAAAACCTGTTTTGATTAAACTGGGATTCACTCGCCAGTATTTCTTGCTGATAAAATGTTTTTATACACGTTTCAGGTAACAAAATGTGAAAGCCAATTAGAAGCCAGCTGGAGAGCACTGAAGGCTTGGAAAAGTGGCTATAAAAGTTACCTCAATAAAGAAGATGTTTTATTTCAATAAATTAGGGTTTATCCCTATAAACATGTTGTAATGGAAACTTGGGAATTTCCCATGTATTTATTATTATAAAAATATGGTGTTTTACTCTGATAAACTATTTCCTAACTACGGTCCTGATGTAAATTCCGCTGCCAAACTGATAAACACCGATACCACTGATACTGGCTCTCGGCCGCCCGTTCCCAAGGATAAGGGCCGCGGGTTGCGACAGGAGGTGGCATCAGAGCTACAGCCACTGATTTCAGCCATAGAAGTGTTCTGCTGACACCAAAATTTTGTCCATTATGTTAGGAAATAATCTACGTGATTACGTGCATATATGTATATTATTGTTTTGTGTTATTTGACAATTTGTTAGTTTACAGTATGAGTGATCAAGGTCCATCCGACGCCTATCGTCAACTGTCTAGTTCTCCTAGAGATGAAGGAACTTCCTCCCAGCCTACCCCTTCGGGGTATTCAGCTGACACAGAAAAGGGGATTTTCATATTCAAAGCGCAACTCGAAGAACCATTCCCTACCAAAAAAAGAGGATGGTTCAGTCGGGGAGCACATGAGCGTAGGAAGAGAATGAGGAAGTTACAGCAACAGAGGGCTTTAGCAGCTGCAAATAGGGAGATGAACGCCTAGACTCAGGACATAATCAATAGGCGATTGGCAAACTTTCACATACTAGCTACCACTGCCGCAGACCCAAACTTAGAACAATTCATTGCACCACAGCCCCTACCATTGTTCCCAACCCAACCCATGGAAATAGAACCGAACCCAGGAGACCAGGTTCCCGTACCCGCCTTCGACGCAAACGAAATCCCTAGAGTCCCAGCACCCAATCCTCTAGCTTACGACCCACGGGAGGATGATCATAGGGATTACCGAGAACTCTACCCACAGTAGGAGCCCATACCAAATCTGTTTTGGTCAAAAATTACCGAAGAAATTAAGTGATCAAATTAGTTAAGTGAGGTAGTGTGCTAAAAAGTGTGTTGAAAATATGCTGGTTAAGTTGTTTGGAAAAACAGTATTCAGGATACGGCTCAGGATATTGAGCTGTATCTACGATCAAACAATGAGCAAAAAGTAAAGGGGGTGACACGAGATATACGAGGAAAGCCCTTGATCAATCTAGATCGCCGGCACAAAACCTCGGGAGCTGACAATCGCAGCTGCCTTGTTCTTCTTATTGCTTTTAAACATCAGGATACAGTGCAGGATATTGACCAGATCGCTAAGTGTTACAACGCTTTTGTGTGAAAGTGAAAATTGCTAGAGAACGAGTGTAAGAGTGTAGTGAGTGTTCATGTCATGTCCTATTCGATCTGGTATACCCACCTATTTATAGTAACGAATTACAAACAAAAATTCCTATAAATATGGGATGCTCCGAATATTCCATTGTAAACGTTGTAGACCGAGTAATGCGGCTTCAACGTCTTTATTTAAACGACTTGGACCGAGTCTTCCGCGGAATGAGTCCTCATGAACGTTGCTAGCTTCTAACCCGCATACCTGCACATAATCCGTTAGTGATCCTGAGGATACCATTCAGGATGTTACCAATATCCTGAATCAGCATCCCGGATATCATATAATCAAGATATAGCCCAAGATATTTCTCAGGATATGGGCTCAGAATTTCACCCATAGCAATTGTCCCAAAAAATGTTACCGTTTAGTATCCTGAACTAACGGTTACATTTTTTCACAGAGATCGAGGCAATTAAGAGATAAGACCCATGATGTGACCGTTTGCAACTTACTCAGCCTATATTTACTCATTACACCCTATATCTTCTCATCCCCATCTCTTTTTTAATCACTACCGATAAGGAAAAAGGTAAAAATTCTCTCTCTAATCTTCATCTTCATCCTCCTTTTCCGGTCAAAAATTCAGGCGATCAGATGCCGAGACATACACGATCCAGTTCTGGTGATTCGGCTCCCACATTCATCCAGCAGAATCTTCTCCAAGAACCGGAGAAAGAAATATGCTCTTTTGATAGTGCCCACTTGTCGGCTCTCAAATCCTCTGGTATCTTTCCGAAAGGAACGGTATTCCGGCCATTCGACCGGGAAATCCGGTCGGATATGGTCTCCAATGAGTGGTTGTGCTTTAGTGCCTTTCCCTTCACCTTAGGGTTACAGTTCCCCTTTCCAGATTTTATCACCGAATTCTTCAACATTACAAAAATCTCATTTAGCCAAACAATGCCGATGCTTTGGCGTGTTCTGTCCGTTCTTGACCAGATCAAGAAAAACCACATCCCTGATCTTTCTGTTCATGATCTCCCCCTAGCTTACAAGCTTAGATGCCACGGATCATGTAGATTTTTGTTTTATTCCACTTCCGGCGACCCGCTGATACTTCGTGCCACCAGGAACGAGGATAATTGGCAATCTAAGTTCTTCTTTGTAAAAAGAGACTCAATCCCTGGTGGAACGGAATATCCGGTGAAATGGTTGAAAAAGGGTAGGATTTAGGGTTTAAGGATAATCCTGCCTCTTATCCTGCTCCATATCCTGAACTAATCAACCTTCTTTTTTCTGTTGTGTATGCAGCTGATTTTATGAAGATTGCACCTCCCCTTGTTGATTCAAAGAAAAGGATTGACGCCATCAGACTCCTTCCAGAGGCTGAAAGAAGTTTCAACCCGTCTCCACCATCTCCAAGTCCCCTTTCTAGTGCAAACATGTCTGGTAAGGATCCTGCAAAATATCCTGTACATACATGTCTTTATTTGATATACTTTAGGAGAAATTTTACTCCCTGTATGCAGACTCCAGCAAGGTTCCAGTCTACCTAGACCTTGAAGAACTTGACAGCTACCCTACTCCAGTCACGGTCAAGAAAGAGACCTCTGCTGCCACCAGCTCCAAGCCGCTCCCGGCTCCTAAGGCCAATCCAAGGACTCGTGCTTCCACAGAAAAAAAAAAGGAAAGCTCCTGATATCAGTGCTCCAGGTCCAGAAGGGTTCTCCTACGATGAACTCAGCTTTTCTGACTCCTTAGAGCCAATGACATCCTTCCTCAACAAGGTAATATCCTGCTACATATCCTGCACATATATCCTGATAGGATATCCTGACAGGATATCCTAGTTAATATATTCTGACTCATACCTGAATTTGATGTACAGGGCCTCCAGCATTTGCTCCACGTGCACAACGATGCCTGTGGTACTGTTGTACTACATGAAGCCAGGATTAAACAACTCGAAAGTACCGTTGCCGACCAAGGTGCCATTGCTGAAGCAAAGACCCGGCACTACGAGGGCATGCTGAAGAAGGTCACCCAAGATGCTGAGCTCAAACTTGCCACCGTCCAAATGGATCACGAGCAGGCCATGGTTTCTTTCCGGGAAGGAATCAAAGCCTCCGCTATCGTCTCCCTGCTACAAGCTCGCATCAAGATGGCCTACGAGGCCAAGGAGACAGGCCTTGTATGCCCATCCTGGCCGGTTGAATCCTGGGTGGCCAAGCTGAAGGAGCTTGGAGGCAAAGCTGTGCCACTTCCTGCTGAAGCCGGAGAATCCTCTAAGTCAGCAGAGGTGGTAGACAAGGCTGGAGATAAGAAGGATGCTAGAGAGGATGCTGGGACAGATGCTGGTGAGGATGCTGCTCAGGATGCTGAAGCTGGGAAGGCAGAGAAGGTTGGAGAAGATGCCGCTGTGTGAGGGCATTCAGGTGGGCAATGATGGATATATGTGCCAAGGCCGGAGCCCACCTTTTAAATTAGAATGTTGGTCTGTAATCCCCTAAACAATTTACTTTTTCCGCACTTTACTTTTCTGCACCTGAACAATTTACATTTCTTGCATGCTTTTTGATCAACACAACAATTGGAGGTGGATGGGTCTCGGTTTGAGATGAAACCTTCAACTGTTGGGTAAATATGTTTAAAGACTAATTGTGCTTTTGGTGGATGGATCTCGGTTTGAGATGAAACCAAAAGCACAAACTTTTGCTATGTTAATAATATAACTTTTCTTTTGACCTTACCATTATTGTTATTAGTGTACAAATCTTACTTATGAAAACTGCTTTGTTTGAACATTCTTAGGAATATTATGGGAACACATTCTGAGAATATCCTGACAAGTATCTTATGTGATATCCTGGTCAGGATATTGTCATATAATTTAAAAAACTTAAGTCATTTGAAAAAAGGAGAGATCATACCAAAGACTCTTAGAGAGTCAATTCCAATTTTCCACCTTAGGAATGTCCCCAGTGCACACTTACAAACTTGGATCCACATAATGTATGTCCCCTGTGTATGACACAGAAATGCAAACGTATTCACACTTTGGCTTGAAAAAATTCCGAACACCCCGAGGCAAAAGCCTTGATATCCTGAAATGAATCCTTAGCATACTGGGGATAAACCCTTAATATCCTGGGGATAAACCCTGATATCCTGGGGATAAACCCTGAGTTTCATGCGCTACAGGCGAGAGTGTATAAACTCCAAATCTTAGAAAGGTGAAAACCTTTAAACCTCAGAGAGTATGAAAATACCCTTTCGTGAGAGAGGGTGATCAATCCTCATATACCTTCAGGATCCAGGATATAGCCAACAGTAACGAAATTGTCAGCCACTTTTACATGAACTGGTCCCGCTACCTTGAACTATACCTAGATAGCTTGCGCTCCAGGCGAGGTGTTTAAACCCAATTCGAAAAAAAGGTGAATACCTTTAAACCTTTGAAGGGATGAAGATCCCTTAAACGTGAGAGAGGGGGCCAATCCTCTAATCTTTCGAGTTATCTTAAGTGCATATCCTGGAGCTATATCCTGAAACATATGCTGCAAAACAATTGTAAACTAAGGTGGGTGTTAGCTTGGCTAACACCCCTCCGATGCTTAAGTCAATATTGGGTTCAAGATAATACACAAATATATTTAAAAGAGATAGAATACATACCATTCTGAGATAGAAATTAAATTCTATTCTTACTTGAAATATAGCTTTAAGTGTATTGCATTCCAGGATCTCGGTAGCATATCTCCTTCCATATTCTTGAGTCGATATGCTCCTTTCCCTGTTTCTGACTCAACTTCATATGGTCCTTCCCATTTTGGAGCTAGCTTGCCATCGGCAGGATTAGTGGTATTTTGAAAAGCCTTTCTTAGCACCCAATCACCAACTCGAAATCTCCTAGTCCTTATATTCTTGTTATATGCTCTGGATATTCTTTGTTGATATGCTGCCATCCTTAGCCTTGCTGCATCTCTTTTTTCATCTATAGTATCCAAATCTCGACATAAGGCTTCAGGATTCTGTTCAGGATCCTGTAGGATAGATCTTGCAGTAGGTATCTGTTTAGGTCAAAAATTACTTAAGCAATTAAGTGATCAAATTAGTTAAGTGAGGTAGTGTGCTAAAACTAGTATGTGAAAAATGTGTTAAGCAAATTAGATATGAAAACAGTTCCAGGATACGGCTCAGGATATAGAGCTGTATCTATGATCAAACAATGAGCGAAAATATAAATGTTGACACGTGATGTACGAGGAAAGCCCTTGATCAATCTAGATCGCCGGCATAAAACCTCGGGAGCTGACAATCGCAGCTGCCTTGTTCTTCTATTGCTTCAAATATGAGTATACAGTGCAGGATGTGGTGCGGATCGACTATGTGTTACAATGTAATTTGAATACAAGTGTTTGAGTGTGGTGTTTGCGGTGAGCTAGAGAGTAAAAGTGTTCGAGAGTGTAAGTGTCAAATTGTGTGACTTAAACTGATCCGCCCCCATCTATTTATAGTAAAGATAATGTAACAAACTATCCTAAACTTCCGGGATCCAGCGAATATTCCCACTCGAACGTTGAGGACCAAGTCTTTCGGGTTCAACGGCTTCCTCATAACAAATACGCCCGAGTCTTGAGGAGAAGAAGTCCTGATGACCGTTAGTAACTTACAGCCATTAACCTGCACGTGTTTAATTCGATACACCTCAGGATATCACCCAGGATGTTAGCAATATCCCCGTCCAGTATCCTGATCATAGATAAACAATAAAAAGCAGGATATTAGTCTGGATATGTATACTCAAAAAATGACCCATAACAATTGTCCCCAAATATATCGGTTGGTATACCAATCCAACGGATATATTTCAAAAGTCTTATCCCATAATTCAAGGCATTTAAAACGAAGCGACGGTCGAGATCACATCGTAACCTCCAACACGCTTTTTGCTCAATGGAGATCCATAATGCCCCTATATCTTCTCTCTTCTTGTTTGAAAAGCAGATATCTTCAACTGAGCCTTCAGGTAATTCTCCATTTCTCATTTACTTTCTATCAATTTTCATCGTCTTATTCGTAATGGATGCCGAGACCTTCTCCCAGCAAAATCTCCTCAAAAATCCCGAAAAGGAGGTCTGTGCTTTTGACAACGCAGACATCGTGGCTTTGAGAGCTTCCGGCGCTTTCCCCGATAACACGGTTTTTAGATCGTTCGATCGGTCAATTCGATCGGATGTTTCTTCCACTGAATGGGTTTGCTTTCCAGCATATCCTTTTTCGCTAAGTCTTCGATACCCTTTTCCCGAATTCATGATGCAATTCTTCCGAACCACCGGCATCTCTTTTGCTCAAACCATGCCCATGGTTTGGAGAGTGTTAATTGTACATAACCAAATCAAAAACCTTCATTGCCCCGATCTCCGCATCGAGGATCTGCCTATTGCTTATCGCCTCCGATCCCACGGCTCTAGCCGGTTCTTGCTTTTCTCGACCTCTAGCAAACCCCTTAAAGCTACCAAAAACGAAGACGGATGGCAACGCAAGTTTTTCTTTGTCAAACGAGATTCCATTGCTGAGGGTGCCAGCCTTCCGGTGGAATGGTTAACCACCGGTAGGGTCATAAATATTCTCATAGACCGTTAGGTTTTTATCTTCTACTAATATCCTTCTTTTTGATCCTTATGCAGTAAATTTCAAGGAAGTAGCTCCCCCTACCGCTGAATCAGAAGAAAGAATCAATACTGTTTACCAGTTACCTGCAATAGACAGGACTTTCACCACACACGTCCCGAGTTCCAGTCAATACTCGTCATCTGAAATGTCTGGTAAGGATTACTTCTAAAATAATTAGCTAACACAGTATAATAAAATAAAGAGTAATAATGATGTAAAACTTTTCCCTTTATGTAGCACCGGCCAAGATCCCTGAAGTCTTTGACCTCGACGAGTTGGACATTTATTCTGATCAGATTCAGGTCAAGAAAGAATCTAGTCCCAAGGCCACAGCCTCATCCAAACCCAGCAGTTCCAAAGCCATCATTATTCCGAAACCTTCACCGGCTACCAAGCCCCGGAGTTCAAGTTCCCGCAAAAGGAAGGAGCCTGATTCCCCTGTCATTTCTGACATATTTCCTTATGAGAAGCACGGGTTCATTGAAGCGAGTGGGTTTATGACTTCCTTTCTTAACCAGGTTAGTATTCTCATATCATATCCTGCGGTTTACATCATTTACAAAGATTTATCAATATTAATACCTGTCCTCTTACCTTCGCAGGGTCTTGAGCGTCTGGTTCACCTATATCAAGAATCCTGCAAGCTTAACAAGACGCTTGAATCTAAGCTAAAGGAAGCAGAAATCACAATCTCCGATCAAGGCATGATTGCAGCCGCCAAATCTCGTCATTACGAGGAGAAATTCAAAACTATGATTCAAGAACACCAAACTGCTCTCAACAAAGCCACTCTTCAAGCCCAGGCCAATCTTGAAGCTGCCCATGTGCAATATGAACGGGATATGGTCAGCTACCGAGAAAGCCTCAAGAGTTCCGTCATCATTTCTCTCCTCCAAGCCAGGTTGAAGATGGCCCATGAAGCCAAAACATTAGGTTTTGAATGCCCTTCTTGGGATGTTGGTGCCTGGGAGACCAAGCTAAAGAACCTCGGCGGCACTTCTTCCAAATCAGCTATCGAAGAGTCTTCCAAAACAGTTGAAAAAGCAACCGATGCTGAGAAGGATGCTGAGGCGGATCCCAAGACGGATGCTGCTGAAATCATTATGGACGAAGAAGGCACTACCCCCTAAAGCTTATTTCCTTTAAATTGTTTGAACAATTTTATGTCCTATGAACAATTTTTATTTCTGTATTAAAACAATCTGATAGCCGAAGGTGGATGGGTCCAGGTTTCAGGACGAAACCTTCGGTTATCAACTAGTACTGATTGTTTCTAAAATAATTTCATCTTTCATTCTTCTTTCTATTATCTTCCGTCTTTCTTAGTATAAATCTTAGCTCTGCAAAAATTTTGTATGGTTATATCCTGATCAATATGCTCAGCAATATATTATAAAAACTTTTTATTAGATAGGACTTCCAAATATTCGTTCAACTTTGTAGAAGGTTCTTTAAAGAGTGAAAAACAGTCCACTTTTTCAAAACTTGTTTTGATAACACTTAAATGATCAAAGTTTCAAACCAGTATTAGTTTCAAATATTTTAACCAAATATTCTGAGAAGGATTTTAAAAATATATTTTGAGAATATATCAGGATATTTAACCTTTTACCCAACCTAGTATTGTCAAAAACTCAAACGACGTTTACAAAGGAAAGATCATACCAGGAATAGGATATAACCCTATTATCAAACCTCAATCCCTTTGCAACTTTTCCAATGAAGATGTCCCCTGTGTGAGATACTTAGTGCATTAGTTCTGAGCCTTATCCTTTGAGCTTTACATCATTGCTTTAGTGGGAATGTCCCCTGTGTACAATTTCTTCAAATACTTAGAAATCTTCTGGATATCAGTTCCCATTGTATAGACAATTTTTCATGTTACAGGGGTAAAACCCAAGAATGCACTGGAGATAAATTCCTTGTATCCTGGGGAAAATCCCAAATTTTCGTGCGCTACAGGCGGGAGTGTATAAACTCCAAGACTTAGAAAGGTGAAAACCTTTAAACCTTAGAGAGTATGAAAATACCCTTTCATGAGAGAGGGTGATTAATCCTCAAATACCTTTAGGATTCAGGATATAGCCAACAGTAACGAAATTGTCAGCCACTTTTACATGAACTGGTCCCGCCACCTTGAACTATCCCTGAATAACTTGCGCTCCAGGCGGGGTGTTTAAACCCAATTCGGAAGAAAGGTGAATACCTTTAAACCTGTGAAGGGATCAGGATCCCTTGTACGTGAGAGAGGGGGCCAATCCTCTAATCTTCTGAAGTATCTTGAGTGAACATCCTAGAGCTATATCCCGGAGCATATACTGCAAAACATCCTTAAACTATGGTGGGTGTTAGCTTGGCTAACACTCCTCCGATGCTTAAGTTAGTATTGGGTTACAAAGAACAAATTAAACCAAACATATTTAAAAAAGATAGAATTCATACCATCCTGAGTTAGAAATTAAATTCTAAACTCACTTGAAATAAAGCTTAAGGTGTATAGCGTTCCAAGATCTCGGTAGCATATCCCCTTTCATATTCTTGAGTCTATATGCTCCTTTCCCTGCTTCTGATTCAACTTCATATGGTCCTTCCCATTTTGGAGCTAGCTTGCCATCGGCAGGATTAGTGGTATTCTGAAAAACCTTTCTTAACACCCAATCTCCAACCTTAAATCTTCTGGTCCTAATATTCTTGTTATATGCTCTGGATATTCTTTGTTGATATGCTGCCATCCTTAGCCTTGCTGCATCTCTCTTTTCATCTATAGTATCCAAATCCTGACTCAAGGCTTCAGGATTCTGTTCAGGATCATTTAGGGTAGATCTTGCAGTAGGTATTGTCATTTCCGTTCGAATCATAGCTTCTGCTCCAAATACCAAGGAAAATGGGGTTTGGCCTGTTGCATTCTTTACCGTTGTCCTATCAGCCCACAAAACAAAGGGTAATTCTTCTGCCCATCTTCCTTTTTTGGTTCCAAGCCTCTTCTTTAAGTTATTGACAATTATCTTGTTTGAGGATTCTGCTTGTCCATTCGCTTGAGGATGTACTGGAGTAGATGTTATCATTTTGATCCCCCAACTCTTGCAAAAGTCAGTAGTTCTTTTACTTATAAATTGAGAACCATTATCACAGATTATCTCGGCTGGTACTCCAAATCTGGTCAGGATATTTCTCTTTATAAAGGATACAACTTCTTGATCCCTGACTTGGACAAATGCCTCGGCTTCAACCCATTTGGAGAAATAATCTGTCATTGCCAACATAAAAAAATTTTCCTCCTAGAGCCTTTGGAAGCTTTCCCACTATATCCATACCCCACTTCATAAATGGCCAAGGGGAAACAATAGGATATAATGGTTCAGCAGGCTGATGCAGTATGTTACTATGTCTTTGACATGCATCACATCTTCGAGCATATTCTGCGGCATATTTTCTCATTGTTGGCCAATAATATCCTGTCCTTAATACTTTTAAGAATAACTACCTGCCCCCAGTATGGTTACCACAATCCCCTTCATGTATATCCTGAAGTACTTCTTTGGCTTCAGGATCCTTCAAGCACCTCAAATACGGTTCTGCAAGAGATTTCTTGTATAAAACATTATTTATAATAGTGAATCGTGATACCTTTATCCTAAATGCCTTAGGATTTTCATTTTCGGGGATGTGTCCTTCCTTGAGATATCTCATGATTGGAGCCGTCCAAGATTTAGGATCCTCATCAGGATACTCTACTCCAGGATCCTGAATACCCGCTACTTCTTTATCCCGAGGATTTGTTGCAGGATACAAGACATGTAATATTGGTATTTGGGTTCCTTTTGGTATCCTGATTGATGATCCCAGATTTGCTAAGGCATCTGCTTCAGCATTATCCTCTCTTGGTACCTGTTCAAGTGTAAAAACATCGAAATATCCTGCTAATTTTTTGAGAATATCGAGGTATTCGATTAATTTCTCACCCTTAACTGCATAGGATCCATTAAAATGGTTAGTAATTAACAAGGAGTCAACATATACTTGCAAATTCTTGATACTCATATTCTTAGCCAATTCTAATCCTGCAATTAAAGCTTCATATTCTGCCTCATTATTAGTAGCAGGAAATTCACACTGTTTTGGTCAGAAAATCTGATGAGGATATTGCAACCAAACTCTTTGTTTAGGGGAATGATGCTTAAAATATGTAACAACGATGAGGATCACTTCAATGTAAAGCGTACAAACAACACAAGGATTTATACGGGGAAAAAGCCCTTGATCAAGAGTTGATCTCCGGCACAAAAAACCCCGGGTGATGGAAACTACCGATCACCAAGCTAAAATAAATGATTGAATGTTTACAACTTCGGATAGTAACGAGCTAGGTACAAGGATCACTACAGTGGAATGTGTAAAAGGTGTGAAAAGTGTATGTAATTGCTTGGTGTTTGAGCGAGAGCTTGTATGAGAGCTTGTACGAGTGTGTGTAACTGCCAAAATGACTAAGTGTCACTAACTCTTTAACTTAGCTCGTTATTCCCTTTAAAATAAGAAAAATATCTAGCTAACAAACTCTCCGACTTTCGGGCCAAGCCTCCACGTTCTCCATAACGTCTAGTTTTGATCTAGCACGTGCAGAATACTTCGGGAATATTCTCCAAGAATGTCGCTAAGACTTGGTCAAGCTTGTTATACCTGCGAGATGTTATAAAACATAAGTAAACAATCGTCAGTATGAGGATCCTCGAAGTGATCCATGATCCTGATCCTAAAGCCCTTCTGAGGATCACCACCTGTCATAGAAGTAAGGATCACTAATTAGGATAACAAATAAGGATCACTAATTGTTAGAAAATCCTCCCCTAACAATTGCCCCCAAAATATAAGGAGTGAAATTGTAAAATTAGCGAGTTATGTTTTCTTGATCTTATCCGTAACAAACTATCGGATATATAGCCGTTAATTTTGAACTAGCCGTTGCGATGATGATGTCACGGAAGTGACAACCTGCAAGATCATGATTATAAATAGAGATATAGATAGGATCAAATGCATTTAAATTTTCAGAGAAACTCCTTTTATAATCCTCATTCCGAAGACGTTCAGGTATTCTCTCTCTCTATCCTTTTTCCTCTCTTGCTCTGTTTTTATCTTTCCATCAAAGATGTTGCTCCGAAGTTCTCCGGGCAAAGATCACAAGAAGGATAACCCTTTGGAAAGTCAGAAAATCGTCAAGGACTTAACGAATGAAAAGTGTTGTTTTAACGACGCACAGATAGACAAAATCCGTTGCTGTTTTCCGGCGAATGCCTTTTTCAGACCCTTTGATCCTTCTACCCTTAGCGACTGTGTTTCAGAAACATGGGTTGCATTTCCAGCCACTCCATTCACCATAGGATACACCTATCCTTTCCCTGAGTTTACACAATCCTTCTTTTCCCTTACCGGCATCTCTTATATCCAAGCCATGCCGATGATTTGGAGGGTCTTGTATACCCTGGAGAGGATCATCGAACAGGAAGGCATTGCTTTGGGCATGTCAGAATTGGCGGAGCTGTATGATCTTACTACTTTTGGTTCTCATCGTTATTTGCTTAAGCGAAAACCCGGTGCAGATCATCCTCTTCTGAAAGTCACCAAGAATGACAAAGACCGGAAACGTCGTTTTTTCTTTGTCAAGAGGGATTCCATTCTAAACGGTCATGATCTCCCTAAGGCATGGTCCACCAATGGTAGGCTGGAGGATCATAAGAAGGATCACCAGGCAATTTTGTTTTCGTATAAGGATTACTAACCCCTTTCTGTCTTATGTTATGCAGCTATCTCTGTCTCACATATCCGCACATCACCTGAAACCAAGGATAGGCTCGCTGCTTTTTGGAAGCTTGATCCTGAAACAAGGACATTCAAGATAGACACCCAAGACTCACAAGAAGTATCCTCAGGTTCCATTACTATGTCGAGTAAGTATCATGTCTTTTGCATAGTTTAAATATTAAAATAAATAGATAAATTGAAATAGGATAAGGATACTCATCTTGCTTTGAATGTGTAGGCGCTGGAAAATCTGTCAAGCCTGTTTCCCAATTCAACACAGCTGACCTTGATCTCGTACGACCCAGGAAGAAGAGGTCCACTACCAGTCCTAGCATCTCCATTCCAAGGGCACCCACTAAAGGAAAGGGTGTCAAGAAGAGGAAAACTTCTGATGCTGAGGATCTTCAAGGCCTGCCACTGATCCGCCACCAATTCCTCGAATACTTCAATGAAGTAAGGATCCTTAACTTTGCCTAGGTATCCTGCTCTTATGAGGATCACTTGACCTTGAACTGCCTTATCTTCTTCCTGCAGAAATTTGCTGAGATCGAGGATTACGTGGGCAATATTGAGGAGCGGGACAATAAAATAGCTGATCTCCAACAGGTTGGCGTGCTCAAAGATCTTGCACTTGCTGATGCTCGGAAGGAACTCCATGATACCAAGCAGGCAATGGCCAAGGTGCTGGTTAACTTTGATTATGAAAAGCATGACCTCCTCGAAAATGCCAAGCTCTCTGCTGCCATCACAATGTATCAGACTAAGTTGAAGATGGCCCAGGAAGCTCAAGACCCTGCTTTTGACAAAGACAGCTGGGATGTTGAAGGCTGGAAGGCAAGGTTGGCTGATCTTGAGGATGATGAGGAGGAGGCAGCTGATGTCCTGGCAATTGAGGCAAGTGGCAGTGGGAAGGATCAGGTGAAGGATACTGCAGCTGGAGGAGAAGAGGATGCAGCAAAGGTGTAGGCTGCACAATTGGGCGATGATGGATATATATGCCGAGGCCGGAGCCCAATTTTTTAGTTTGATGGTTGTGATGTTTAAAACAATTTCATGGTTTGTACTTTGAACAATAGGTTTTTAGGATTAAGGATCATGTATGATCCTTTGGATAATAGGCAGGATAGCAATTGGTGGAGGGATCCTCTGTTTGGGGGATGAAGCCATTGTGATCCTGCCGCCTTTATCTTCCTGCACTACTTTTGAACTCATTATCATGGACACCCTTTACCTACCCCAGCGGACGGGCCACGTTTTGCTGGTAGAAGCTCGGGTAGGTAATTTTGACAACCTTTAAAGGGTTAGTCTTATGTTAATAAATAAAAACTTAACCTTTTGTCGTTTATCTCGTGTTGTTATCCTTTTTAGTATGTTATTTTCCAACTGTTATAATGTTCAATTTGTTTATATTTATCAAGCCTTGAAAAATTAGAAAAGATATCCAAAAAGTTTAGGATATGAACAAGGATCACATATCCCATTACCGATAAATTTTAAAAATTGACATGATTTAAAATTTACAAGTTCAGTTGTCAAGTATAAGGGTTATTTAAAAGAATAATGAATAGAATCAAAAGAGTTAAGGATCATACCTGAGGATCCAAGTTAGAATCCTAACCATAATAAGGATAACTACAAGATAAACCTTAGAGTGAAATAAGGATCAAGGATCCCTAGCTGCCTATCTCCAAAGACCTGAAATAGAGCATAACTTGGGACTAAGCCAATATAAGAAAAGAGTTATCAACTGGGGACAAGCCCAAGGATAACTGGGGATAAGCCCAAGGATAACTGGGGACAAGCCCAATGATAACTGGGGACAAGCCCAAGGATAACTGGGGACAAGCCCAAGGATAACTGGGGACAAGCCCAAGGATCGTGTGTAAACTGGAGTATGGCCCTAACTGGCGACTATCCAAACTTAGTGACATGAAGATGCCAAAACCTTAGCTAACGTGAAAACGTTAGAAACCTTAGCTAACGTGAAAACGTTAGAAACCTTATGAACGGATGTATGGTACGTCTACCATTATACGTAGGATCCTAAGCATAGCCAGAACAATGGAATTATCAGCCCCTAGAACGAGTACTGGTCCCAAAGCCTTGAACTATACCAGGATCATCGTGCGCTACAGGCGGAATCTGGGGACAAGCCCAAATAACTGGGGTTAAACCCAAAAGACGGATTGCTTCTGTGGATAACCAACGTTGCGCTAAAGATACCTGAACTTTCAAACTTGAACTCACGTGAGAGATGGATAAAGGATACATGATCCTTATCCTTATATGAGAAAATAAAGAAATGAAATAGTTCAAGATTAGGATATTACCTGAGTAAGGATCACCAATACTTTGAGGATCCTTTAAGGATATCCCTATCGTGAGGATCACCTATGCCATAAGGATCCTGCTTACATGAAATATTTCTTCAAGTGGACAGCATTCCAAGCTCTTGGTAGCAAATCACCATCCATGGTTAGCAATCTATATGCCCCCTTTCCTGCTTCAGCTTCAATCAAATAAGGGCCTTCCCATTTTGGAGCCAATTTTCCATCAGCAGGATTGGTGGTATTCTGAAATGCTTTCCTTAACACCATATCTCCAACTTGAAACCTCCTGATCCTGACGTTTTTGTTGTAAGCACCAGCCATTCTTTGTTGATAACTGGCCATCCTTATCCTAGCCAAATCCCTGATTTCTTCAATAGTATCCAGGTCTTGAGCCAAGTTTTCATCATTCTTCTCAGAATCACGGGTACTTGTTCTAGCAGTAGGAACCACCATCTCTGTTGGGATCACTGATTCCGCCCCAAACACCAAAGAGAATGGTGTTTGACCAGTAGCATTCTTAGGGGTTGTCCTGTCAGCCCAGAGCACATAGGGTAGTTCTTCTGCCCATTTCCCTTTCTTGGATCCAAGCTTTTTCTTCAAATTGTTGATGATGATCTTGTTGGATGATTCTGCTTGGCCATTAGCTTGTGGGTGGACTGGTGTTGATGTTATCATCCTAATCCCCCAACTGTCACAAAAGTTAGTGGTTCTGCCCCCAATAAATTGGGAACCATTATCGCATATAATTTCAGAAGGAATTCCAAATCTAGTTATAATATTTCTTTTAATGAAGGATATAACTTCCTTTTCTCTGACTTGGGCAAAAGCTTCAGCCTCTATCCACTTGGAGAAGTAATCAGTCATAGCTAACATGAATACTTTTCCACCAGGTGCCTTAGGGAGCTTTCCAACTATATCCATACCCCATCTCATAAATGGCCAAGAGGAGGATATAGGATGCAATAGTTCAGCCGGTTGATGAAGGATATTGCTGTGTCTCTGGCAAGGATCACATCTTCTGGCATACTCCACAGCATCTTTCTTCATGGTTGGCCAGTAGTATCCTGTCCTCAGGATCCTTGAGAATAAAGCCCTGCCCCCAGTGTGGTTTCCGCAATCTCCTTCATGGAAGTCTTTTAAAACTTCTTGAACTTCAGGATCCTCAATGCATCTCAAGTATGGTCCTGCAAGAGATCGTCTATACAACATATTATTTATAATTGTGAATTGAGATACCTTAGATTTGAAAGCCCTGGGGTTTTCTCCTGTAGGAATCTCTCCATGTTGTAAGTATCTCATAATTGGTGAGATCCATGATCCTGATCCTGAATGGGATTGAGTATCCTCACTAGGGATAACTGCAGAATCATTTCCTATCTCCATAGTCTGGTGATCCTCGATAGCCGGGGTCAGGATATGGATAATAGGAATCTTGATATCCTCTGGGATCTTCAAAGATGATCCTAGGTTAGCCAATGCATCAGCTTCTGTATTTTCTTCCCTTGGTACCTGTGATAAACTAAAGGAAGCAAAAGAGAGTGCCAAACTTTTGACTATCTCCAAATATTTGGTTAGCTTTTCACCTTTAACAGCATAGGATCCATTAAAGTGGTTTGTAATTAACAAAGAATCTACATGTACCTCAAGATACCTGATTCCCATATGCTTAGCGATTTGCAAACCAGCAATTAAGGCTTCATACTCAGCCTCATTGTTAGTGGTTTGGAACTCACAAGCTATAGAATGGGGTATTATGTCCCCCTGTGGCGATTTTAGTAGTATTCCAAGCCCTGTGCCTTTGACATTTGAGGATCCATCAGTATGAAGTATCCAAGGATCCTTGGTTTCTTCTAGCTGTTGGACTTCTAGCTCAGCTTCTTCTTGTAAATCACTACTGAAATCAGCCACAAAGTCAGCTAATGCTTGGGATTTGATGGCTGTCCTAGGCTCATATCTTATATCGTATGCACTCAGCTTCACTGCCCACTTAGCCATCCTTCCTGACATCTCTGGTTTCCTGAGGACATTCTGGATTCGGCATCAAGTAAACTTTTACTTACATAATAGACAGGATGTTGTGTACCTTCGTGATCCTTAACAAGGACCGCACTTACTGCTTTTGAGGATACTGCAAGATACAAGGATAACACATCACCTTTTTCTGGCTTCATCAAGGATGGGGCTGAGGATAAGTAATCTTTGAGGGCTCTCAAAGCATTTTCGTGCTTCTCGGTCCACTCAAATCTCTTGTTCTTCCTTAGGATATCATAGAATTCTTTGCACTTCTCCGAGGATTTGGATATAAATCTGTTCAAAGCTGCTATCCTGCCTGTTAGCCTTTGAACATCCTTAGCGTTGGCCGGAGACTTGATGTCGCTATTGCTTTGATTTGTTCCGGGCTAGCTTCGATGCCTCTCTTAGTCACCATGTATCCTAAGAATTTACCTGCTTTAACACCAAAATGACATTTTGAAGGATTAAGCTTCATGTTATATTTGTCTAGGATATCGAATGCTTCCTCCAAATCCTTTAGGTGATCCTCAGCTTTTAAGGATTTTACCACCATATCATCTATGTAAACCTCCATAGTTTGTCCAATCTGATCCTTGAACATCATATTCACCAGCCTTTGGTATGTTGCACCTGCATTTCTCAATCCGAAAGGCATAGCAATATAGCAATATATACCAGTTGGTTCCATTTGGATTTGTTGAAATCCAGATGAAGCATCCATAAAAGTTAACAGTTCATGACCCGCAGTTGCATCCACCATGGAGTCAATGTGGGGTAAAGGGAAAGGATCCTTGGGACATGCCTTATTTAAGTCGGTAAAATCGACACATACCCTCCACTTTCCGTTTTTCTTTTGAACAACAACCACATTGGCCAACCATCTTGGATACTTGACCTCTCTAATCATACCTGCCCGGAGCAATTTCTCTACCTCTTCCTGGATAATGGCATTCCTTTCTGGTGCAAACTTCCTTCTCCTTTGATGGATTGGTTTGAAGGATCTATCGATGCCAAGCTTGTGAGTGATAACATCCTTGGATATACCGGTCATGTCTTCGTGTTTCCATGCAAAGGTAGTCTTTCTCCTTTTCAGGAAGGATATGAGGTCTTCTTTCATTTCGCCAAGGATCCCTGACCCGATATAGATTTTGGACTCAGGATCATCAGGATCCATGAGGATTTCTACCACATCCTGCTCTCTGGCCTCCAAGACACTCCTTGGAGGATACCTTGATTGCTATTGCTCCCTCGACTTCGAAGCTGGTTTCATCGATGAAGTGTAGCAATCCTTAGCTTCCTGCTGATCGCTATCAATCTTTACTATTCCCCAAGGACTAGGGAGCTTCACACATTGATGGTAAGTAGATGAGACTGCTTTCATATCGTGTATCCAGGGCCTGCCAAGGATAACATTACAACAAGATAAACAGTCAATAACACAAAACTTTTGATAAGAGTGTAAGCCTTCAATATATATTGGGAGTTTAATGTCCCCCAGGGTGTTCTTGGTCTCGCCACTAAATCCCACGAGCACGGAGGATCTTGGTATGATCTCTGATTCAGGGATACCCATCTTCTTTAGAACATCAAGCTGGATAATGTTCACCGAACTTCCTCCGTCTATTAGGATCCTGCGGACAAAATGGTTAGATATGAAAAGAGTAATAACTAAACCATCGTGATGAGGATCCTGGATATCAACACGATCCTCTTCATCAAAGGTTATAACTTTTCCTTCAAAGACACTTGATGTTCGAACTGGTCTTTCTCCATTATCCATCTTAGCTTCCTTCGCATGCCTTTTAGCTGCTGAGAAGGATGTGCCACAAATGTCGGATCCTCCGGAAATAAAGTTTATCACTTGTGCATCTGCTGGAGGAGCTGGAGCCTTCTCAGGGATCCTTTCAGGATCCTGAGTCCTTGACTTTTTTCTTCCCAACAACTCTTTTAGATGCCCTTTGCTCAACAAGTATCCAATTTCCTTTCTTAATGCAATGCATTCTTCTGTGAGGTGCCCAAAATCTTCATGATATGCACACCACTTTGATTTATCCTTAGTTGCAGCTGGCCTGTCATTCTTTCTTGGCCATCTAGCCTTATCACCTAGGTTCTGCATGGCAAGGATTAGTTCATTGTTATCAACACTAAAGCAATATTCTGAAATTGGAGGATAATCCTCATCATCCTCTTCTTGATCAATAGAATGCACGTTCTGATTATCAGATTTGTTGTAGGATCTGAACTTGTTGTTTCTGAATGAGGATCCTTGCTTATCCTGCTTTGAGGATCCTGTTATCCTCTCCTGAATCCTCTTATCATCCTCTAGCCGGATGAACCTGAGGGCCCGGGTTCTTACCTCATCTAGGTTCCTGCACGGTGTCATAACAAGATCATCATAAAATAAGGAATCCCTAAGTAATCCCATTTTGAAGGCTTCAACAGCCGTGGCTATATCTAAGTTGGGAATGTCTAAGGATTCTTTACTAAATTTGGTAATGTAATCCCTTAGTGATTCATTATAACCCTGGGTTATCCTATATAAATCACTAGTTAATCGTTCAAATTTTCTACTACAGGAAAACTGAGTATTAAACAAGTTAACTAGGTTTGCAAATGAGGTAATAGAATAGGGAGGAAGACTTAGCAGCCATTTGAGAGCTGATCCAGTAAGAGTGGATCCGAATCCTTTGCATAGGCATGCTTCCTTTAACCTTTCTGGGATTGGATTGATCTCCATCCTCTCCCTGTATTGTGCTATGTGTTCTTCAGGATCCGTCGAACCATCATACAGTTTCATTGTAGGCACATGGAACCTCTTGGGTATCTCAGCATCACAGATTGGTGGTGCAAAGCGAGATATCTTATGGCTCCCATCTGCAATCTCTGGAATAGGTTTGACTACTCCCGGAACACTCGAGATCATATCCTTTAGCTTTTGCAATTCTCTGGCCATGGCATGATTGATACCTGGATCCCATATTGTTGAGGCTCTGGAATGATCGAGGGACCAGCAGAGGCATTGGTCTGCATTGGAATAAAATCTCCTTGATGGACATCTGAACTTCCTGTTTGCAAACTCCTCAGGGATCCTGGCATCTGGAAGGATCCTTGAAACTGGGATGATCCTGGAAAGAAGGAGGATCCTTGAACCTGGGATGATCCTGGGACGAAGGAGGATCCTTGAACCTGGGATGATCCTGGGACGAAGGAGGATCCTTGAACCTGGGATGATCCTGGAACGAAGGAGGATCCTTGAACCTGGGATGATCCTGGAACGAAGGAGGATCCTTGAACCTGGGATGATCCTGGGACGAAGGAGGATCCTTGAACCTGGGATGATCCTGGAACGAAGGAGGATCCTTGAACCTGGGATGATCCTGGAACGAAGGAGGATCCTTGAAACTGCTGCATTCCTGAATATCCTCCTGTACTCGTGAGGGATCCCATATGCTGGGGATAGGATCCTGCTGGCTGGAAATATGAACCTAGTGCCTGGGTCATAGCTGTTGTTCCGTAGTGCACTCCTTTTGGTCCACCCGCATATTGAATGTCTGGAACCACTGACGGCTGAGAAGTAACCACCGGAGTATCAAAATTCAGAGATCTGGGCATCAGTGGGGAACGATCCTCTGCCGTTTTCTTCTGTTTCTTAATTTCGTCAATCTCCCGGAGGATCCTTTCGTTGGTCTTATCCTGCTCTTGTGCATGGTTCCTCATTTGCAAAATCAAGGCATAGAGATCATTAGTAGTAGGATTAGTTGAAACAGAAGAAGCAGGTGGTTTTGAGAAAATGGGAGTCGGTTTCTTCGCAGCATTCTCTGTATTCTTCTGGGATCCAGAAGGTGGTGGAGGCAAAGGAGGAACGCCTTGTGAGGAAGTGAATGAGGGCATCAAGTTTGAAGCATTCTTCGATGAGGAAGCCATCTGCTTGGTTGTAGTGAGCCGAATTAAGCACAGAAATGCGTATTTTCTTAAGGACGAAGCACCAATTGCCCCACGGTGGGCGCCAAACTGTTTTGGTCAGAAAATCTGATGAGGATATTGCAACCAAACTCTTTGTTTAGGGGAATGATGCTTAAAATATGTAACAACGATGAGGATCACTTCAATGTAAAGCGTACAAACAACACAAGGATTTATACGGGGAAAAAGCCCTTGATCAAGAGTTGATCTCCGGCACAAAAAACCCCGGGTGATGGAAACTACCGATCACCAAGCTAAAATAAATGATTGAATGTTTACAACTTCGGATAGTAACGAGCTAGGTACAAGGATCACTACAGTGGAATGTGTAAAAGGTGTGAAAAGTGTATGTAATTGCTTGGTGTTTGAGCGAGAGCTTGTATGAGAGCTTGTACGAGTGTGTGTAACTGCCAAAATGACTAAGTGTCACTAACTCTTTAACTTAGCTCGTTACTCCCTTTAAAATAAGAAAAATATCTAGCTAACAAACTCTCCGACTTTCGGGCCAAGCCTCCACGTTCTCCATAACGTCTAGTTTTGATCTAGCACGTGCAGAATACTTCGGGAATATTCTCCAAGAATGTCGCTAAGACTTGGTCAAGCTTGTTATACCTGCGAGATGTTATAAAACATAAGTAAACAATCGTCAGTATGAGGATCCTCGAAGTGATCCATGATCCTGATCCTAAAGCCCTTCTGAGGATCACCACCTGTCATAGAAGTAAGGATCACTAATTAGGATAACAAATAAGGATCACTAATTGTTAGAAAATCCTCCCCTAACACACACCTAATAGCCTGGGGTAATATGTCCCCCTGTGGCGATTTTAGTAGTATACCTAAACCTACGCCTCTTATATTGGATGCACCATCAGTATATAATGTCCAGGATCCTGAAGATTCTCCTAACTGTTGAACTTCTAGGTCTACCTCATCCTGAATATCACTACTGAAATCAGCCACAAAGTCAGCTAAAGCCTGAGACTTTATGGCATTTCTAAGTTCATATACTAAATCATAAGCACTTAACTTTACTGACCACTTGGCCATCCTGCCTGACATCTCTGGTTTCCTAAGCACATTTTTGACAGGATAATTCGTTTTAACATGGATTCTGTGTGTCTCAAAATAATGTCTAAGCTTTGTCGATGCCATGACTAGAGCTAATATCAATTTTTCTAAATGAGAATACCTAGTTTCAGCATCTAATAAACTTTTACTAACATAATAAACAGGATATTGTTGACCTTCATGGTCTTTTACAAGAACGGCACTTACAGCATTCCCTGATACAGCGAGGTATAGGGATAGTGGTTCACCATTTTCAGGCTTCATCAATAGGGGTGCGGTTGAGAGATATCGCTTCAAATCCTGCAAGGCTGCTTCATGCTTTGCTCCCCATTCAAATTTCTTATTCTTCTTGAGGATATCATAGAATTCCTTGCATTTTTCCGAGGATCTTGAGATAAATCTATTCAAAGCTGCTACTCGGCCTGTTAACCGTTGTACTTCCTTCATATTCGAGGGTGATTTTATATCCAGGATAGCTTTGATTTGCTCTGGGCTTGCTTCTATCCCCCTCTTCGTCACCATATATCCTAGAAACTTTCCTGCCCCCACTCCGAAATGGCACTTAGCAGGATTCAGCTTCATGTTGTACTGATCCAGGATATCAAATGCTCCCTTGATATCCTAGAGGTGATCCTCAGCTTTTTTAGATTTTACCACCATGTCGTCAATATATACCTCCATGGTGTCCCCCAACTTATCTTTGAACATCATGTTTACTAATCTCTGGTATGTTGCACCTGCATTTTTCAAACCGAAAGGCATGGCAGTATAGCAATATATACCTGTTGGTGTCATGAAAGCAGTATCCTCCTGATCCGAAGGCTCCATTTGAATCTGCTGAAATCCTGAGGATGCGTCCATGAACGTTAACATTTCATGTCCAGCAGTAGCATCCACCATTGCATCGATATGAGGGAGAGGAAATGGGTCTTTAGGACAAGCCTTGTTCAAGTCCGTGTAGTCTACACAGACTCTCCATTTCCCATTTTTCTTCTGTACCACAACTACGTTTGCTAGCCATCTTGGAAACTTGACTTCTCTGATTATCCTGGACTTCAACAATCTTTCAACTTCCTCTTGGATAATCGCATTCCGCTCAGGAGCAAATTTTCTTCTTTTTTGCTGAACAGGCTTGAATGATTTGTCAATTCCAAGCTTGTGAGTGATAATGTCTTTGGATATGCCTGTCATATCCTCATGCTTCCAGGCAAACGTTGACATCCTGCATTTCAAAAAGTTAGTTAACTGCTCTTCAATATCCTGAGGGATATTGGTTCCTACGAGCACCGAGATATCAGGATTATCCTGATCCAAGATAATTCTCTTTACATCCTGCTCCGAATCCTCCACGATATCCTGGGCCCGCATCTTTAATTGCTATGCTGTACTAGGCTTAGTTGAGGGTTTCATCGAGGATGAGTAGCATTCTTTCGCTTCTTGCTGCTCACTTTCAACCTTGACAACTCCCCACGGGGTAGGGATCTTGATGCATTGGTGATATGTCGATGGCACAGCCTTCATATCGTGAATCCACGGTATTCCCAGTATGATGTTGTAGCAGGATAAGGAGTCCATCACACAGAAGCGTTGTATCGAGTTGACCCCTTCAACATACACTGGTAACTTTATCTCCCCTACGGTATTCCTAGCTTCTCCACTGAAACCAACGAGCACAATGGACTTCGAAGTAATGTCCATCGGAGATACATTCATCCTCTTCAATGTTTCCAGCTGAATTATATTGACAGAACTACCGTTGTCTACCAGTATCCTGCGTACAAAATGGTTAGCCACATATAATGTTATTACTAAAGCATCATGGTGAGGATCCTGAACAGTATCCATGTCATCACTATCGAAAGTGATCACTTTATCAGTTGTGAGGGTAGTCATTCTGACTGGTTTGTCTCCCCTCTCACTCTTAGCTTCCTTTGCATGTCTCTTGGCCGCCGAGTACGAAGTTCCACAAATATCGGATCCTCCTGAAATAAAGTTGATTATCTTGGCATCTGCTGGGGGTGATGCTGCTCGTTCAGGATCCTTCTCAGGATCCTGCCCTTTATTCTTCTTTTTTCCCAGCAAGTCCTTCAGATACCCCTTGCTTAACAGGTAACTTATCTCTTTCCTTAAAGCAATGCAATCCTCGGTCATATGTCCGAAGTCTTCGTGGAAGGCACACCATTTGGATTTATCCTTCCAATCAGCTTTCTGCTGGTTCTTTCGAGGCCACCTAGCTTTGTCCCCTAAACCCTGCATAGCATACATTAACTCAGGTATATTAACAGAAAAGCAGTATTCAGATAAATCAGGATATTCTTCAGGATCCTCGTCTTCAACAGCATTCACTTTCTTGTTATCATTTCTGCCATATGGCTTGGAGCGATATGGCTTATATGAGGTTTCTGATTTCCTGTTAGTTGATTCATAGGTTGAGGTAGAATTCATCCTCTCCTGCATCTTCTTGTCATCTTCCAAACGGATATATCTCAAAGCCCTGTTACGAGCTTCGTCGAGATTCCTGTAGGGATTCATTACAAGATCCTGATAAAACTAAGAATCCTTTTGTAACCCCATCTTAAAAGCTTGCACAGCTATTGCAACATCAAGATGTGGGATATCCAAGGATTCTCGACTGAATTTGTTCACATAATCCCTCAAGGATTCCTGAGGCCCTTGAGTTATCCTGTAAAGATCACTTGTTAGTTTCTCAAAACTCCGACTACAAGAAAATTGACTGTTAAATAAATTAACCAAATGAGCAAACGAAGTAATTGAGTGAGGAGGAACGTTTAACAGCCATTTTAAGGCTGATCATGTCAGAGTAGAACCAAATCCCTTGCATAAGCATGCTTCCTTGAGCTCCGGAGGGATAGGGTTAATCTCCATTCTTTCCCTATACTGGGCAATATGCTCTTCAGGATCCGTAGTCCCATCATACAGCTTCATGTTGGGAGTTTGAAATCTTTTTGGGATTTCAGCATCACAGATTGGATATGCAAAGCGGGATATCCTGTGGCTGTCTTGGGATACTTCCGGAATTGGCTGGACCACTCCAGGTACACTGGATATCATGTCCTTCAATTTCTGGAGCTCCCTGGTAAATGTTGACGTCATACCTGCATCCTGCAAAGAGCCATTGTTGTTAGTAGCAAGAATATTATTATTTGACACATTACCGTTCTGAGGATTTTGGCCATATCCTGAACTTCTCACAGTCGATATCCTGACCGAAGAAGGTATCTCAGGGGTATGATTCTGAGAATGGCTTGGGACGATATTCCCCCTATTATCCTCAGTGTAAACTGCGGAACTGAAGTTCAAAGCCCTGGACTGTATAGGAGTGACAGTTTCCTCAACAGGTCTGCTCGAGCTAGCTTTTAAGAGTTGTATTTCTCTTAACAGCATTTGGTTAGTCTCCTGTTGCTGCCTCATTTGTTCCTGCACACTTCCAAATAAAGTCAAAATTTCATCGTTAGAGGCTAAAACGGGAGTAGATCACTGGACACTCCGAGTAGGGATAACATCTTGAGATTGTGAAGAAAACGGCTGTTGGTCCCGTTGATACAGGATCTGATCGTAAGGAACAAGATGAATCGACTTCGTCTAATGTGCGGAATCCATTATGACGAATCACAGATTTGTTCAACACAGAATTCAACGTTTAACTGCTTGTCTGTTCTTTCTATTTAGTGTTCTGAAAGTTACAAAGATCCGGTAGAAGTACAGACTATCCGTGCGAGTCAAAAGTTCTGACAAAGTTGCACCGGACCTCATATTTATAGACAACCTCAGGAGACTAATAAGTGTTGTACGTACGGGGGGCTATCCGTGCGTATGGCTTATCCGTGCGTATGACTTATCCGTGCGTATGACTTATCCGTGCGGATAAGTTCTCCGTGCAGATAAGTTCTCCATGCGGATCACCATCCGTACGTATTGCCATCCGGATGGATTGAACTTGTACCAACCAACACTTTTACATACAAAACCTATTCCTGAGTTGTCATGCTAACTACATACATACAAACAGTATACATAAACACAGAATACAAAATATGTCTACATGCTGACGGAAGCTACAGACGTTATGTACTAACAGACTCCCCCTCGGATGTAGCTGTAGTACCTTCCAGCATAGCCTTCAATTCCTTCTGCTGCGTCTTCGTTCACCCGCTTTCTCCCTTCTTTTCTGTGCCTTTTCCTCCAACATTCTTTTTCGTTTTTGTCTTCCTTCAGTCATCCACCAATTTCTATAGATAGGATCTCCATCACGCTTCCGTTCCCACTTAGGAATTTTATTTTCTTCAGATTCAATTGGTGTTTGATCTGTTGGAGGAACAATCGCCAATTTACGTTTTCCCAACTCAGCAGCTCTTTCAGCAATCTTTTTGGAACGTTGTTCACGCTTGTATACTTTCAAGAACTCGTCAATCTCTAGATCTCTCCATTTTGTCTTCCAGTATCTTCCAGAGTTGATGTCTTTTGCGTAACAAACATCCACAACTTTTTGATATTGCATAGCTTGCTCTCTGTCTGGTCTCTCATAAACTATCTTGTTGTAGAACAGACAATCTATATCTTTCTTCGAGCAATTTACAAGCCACATAGGATCTAACACACAGATCCTTCTTGCTTCCCCTGTGGACTTGTTATGTAAAGAAATTATTGCTTCGGCTGTGGATTGATTGTATAACCACCCTTCAAACTCTTCAATGAAATCTTGCTCCATTGCCCGTAAAGGCATATTCTTCAAACAACTTGGAGGTTTGATATCCAGAGTAATATCTTTTTCACCACTTTCTAAGATTCAGACAATTTGCTCTGGGAAGTGTGGTTTCCAATCAGGATATCTTTTCTGCGCTTGCAACTTCACATAGTTCCATAATTTTTGATCATGTTGCTTCACATCCAACCCATGGTAAAATTCTTTGATGTTCTTTGTTTTCACCAATTCATCTATATCCCACCATGGCAGAGTTTTGATATCAGACAAGAACTGAAAATACTGTACTCCCTGTTCTCTTCTGATTGCATAAACTTTTAAGTCTTCCAAATATCCCCAAGAGAGAATATCACCCCAAGAGAGTTCTTTGTCGTGTGGGAAGAATTGAAGTGCTCTTAGTTTCTTTCTCTCTTTTGGCATGACTTTGTACCATTTCTTTCTTTCTTCAGCAAGATTTTCTCTCGGTATGGTATCTGGAATACCTTCTGTAGACACTTTCTCCACTATCTTTCTTCTAATTTCTTCTTCATTTCGATCTTTGAACATTTCCGACAACGAAGGAAATGTTTCATCAATTCCAGAATAATGAAAATCAACTTCATCATCAGATGAATCTGAAGCATCTTCAACAATTACTTCGTTGTAATGATCGGCTTCAAAGGCATATCTTGATTCAAATATATCTTCAGAAGTTTCAGGAATCTCATCTTCAATATCGAATTTAAATTTCCCTTCTTGCAATCCCAATTCCTCTAACATCTCTTCCCTTGACCTTCTTTCCTCAATCACTTCCTGATTTTTATCATGTAAGAAAATGACGGTAGGATTTGTGAGGAATACCTGATCCATGTGCTGCTTTCCAGAAGTAGAAGTTTCTTGCTGATCATCATCTTCTTGTTCGTTGATCTGATCATTCAGAAACTCCTCAATCTTTTGTTCATCAATAGGATTCTTCACAATCAATCCTGAAGAACCTTGATCATCGTCATCATTCTTCTTATCATCATCTTTCTCATCATCGTCGTCTTTCTCATCATCGTCGTCTTCATCTTCATCTGCTTCATCATCACCAAGTAGTTCTTCATCAGAATCACTAACTTCTTCTCCACGAGCCTTCTTTGCTTCTTTTCTCCTTTTCATAATTTTTATTCTGTGAAGAGTTTCTTTTCCATTGAGAGGCACTGTATATGCATCACCAATAAGTACAAATTGCTTTGTCTTGAATTCTAATAGCAACACTTCTTTGGCCTTTTTCTTCTTTTGTGCAACTGCAACTCTACGAATGATTTGATCAGAATCAATGATTTGAGAAGGCTCTCCAACCAACATGAAATCTTGACCATGTACAACTTGTTCTTGAGCACTTTCAGCATCAATCATCTTAGTATCAATTTGACTTGAAGAACCACCAGCTTCCTGAACATCTTCAACTACACTTTTGTTCTTTTGGATAGCTTCCTCAGCTAGTCTTCTGTCTCTTTCAAGTCTTCTTTCTTCAACTTTTCTTACTTCAATTTCATTGAAGACAGCATGAACATCCTTTTTCAAATGATTTTCCACAACAGAGTATAGCATCTTAAGTTGTTCATCCTTCACCACTTTGTCTGCTTTCATGGCTTCCATCTCCAACTTCATAGCTTTCATTTCATTTGAAGTAGCTTCACTCATTTCACTGAGAAGCTGATTGAGTGTCTGATTTACATCCTGGAGATTCTTTGTCTTCTCATTCAATGAAGAGAATTGTGTCGTAAGAACTTCAATTACTTTAGTATTATTATCACCATCTTCCTTTATTTTCTTCATGGTGTCTTCATCCAAGATTAACACCGATCTAAGTTGATCATGAGCTTTCATTATTTTATTAACTTGCTTCAACAAAAGATCACGTTCGTTTTCAGCCTTTTCTTTTTCTTTTTCAAGCTCTTTGACTTTCTTTGCCAGAACTCTTACTGCTTCATTGTTGAACAAATCATCATCAAAATTCACATCTTCTAACGGATCTCCTGAAGCAGGTGGAAGATTGCTAAAGAAATCATCTGAGTCTCTTGGACGTGAAGATTCTGGAATCTCTATATTTTCTGGTACTGTTGGGAACTTTGAATAAAAGACTCCACCCTCGGTAACTTCAACATATTCATCATGACTAGTCTGCTTTTCAGCTTCTGCTTCTTGAGATTGGGATGATTCAACATGTTGTGTAACTTTACCATCTTGTTCCTTTTGAACTTGACTTTCACCTTTTCTTGCTCGTACATTTCTCGGAATGAATCCAGCTAGAACTGCTTTTCTTTTTCTGATTTGTTTCTTTGGATTCTCAGGATCATAAGTTGAGTCTTCTTCATCTGACCCTTTCTTTTTCTTTGGAGACTTTTTCTTTAACTGAGCTTTTCCTTTGCCAAGAGTGATCGGATCAAGTTCAGATTCTGACAAAGTGGCTTCAGAATCATCATCACTTGATATTTCTTGAACAACACCTTCTTGATCTTTAACACCTTTAGCTGCATCCTCATTCTTCTTTAAGAAACTTTCCAGAGATTGTGATAACAATTCAGCTCCTTCTTTAATAACTTTTGATGGTTCCAAAACTTTTTCATCTATCAACCTTTGCTGCGGAACTCCAGAAGGCCCTGCAAAACAAATGTTGACAGATTTATAAAAGATTTTTCAATATAAAATTCTAATTTCCTTAAGACTCCCCCTTTCACAATACCCTTTTCTGCATTCTTCGGAATAGACACTACAGGGGACGTCTTTGGAGTTCTCTTTCTTTTCCCATCTTTGATGCACCACCATCTAGTATCTTTCTTAGAGAACAAACTCATCCTGTCATCTTCATTGTCAGAATTACTATCTTCATGTCTCCATGCATCATTTTCTGGAGCTACATAGTTTGGATTTGAAATTTTGCTGATCATTCTTTTTGCTCCTGGATTTGGACCCTTGATCAACCTGCTGATTGTGTCTGGTGACATATGCCTCAATCCCAAAATGTCATTACTGCTCTTTTCTAAACCTTCAAACTGATCATCTATCAACATCTGGACAAATCTAGGATACATAAGGAACCTCTTGCTTCCATCCTTTACATTCTCCGTCATGTAATCAAAAATTACTTGAGAAACATTGTACGGTCTGTTCAGGACAAGACAAGCAATGATATTCATGATATAATCTTGAGTTTCATCATATCCACCCTTTCTGTGTGACAATGCATGAAGAACACAATGAGCCATGAATTTGTAAGCGTGACTGAAACTTGTTTTCTGCATCTTTCCATTTACACTTCCAGCAAAACCCATTCTACACCACATCCCTTTAACAAGACGTTCAGAAACAATGGTTGGGTCACTATCAGGATCTCCTAAATTCAACACTCTTCTTACATCACCAACTGTCACTTTCATCTCCAAATCTATATCTTTTCCATTCTCATCCTTCTTTGATACAGCAGAATGAATAGTTTTATCACTCTCTTCATATCTTGCAGCACTCCAAAATCGTTTCACATGAGATTCATATGCTACAGTCTTATCAGTTAAAGCCTTAGAGATTCTGCTTTCTCTCAAGAATTTCGCAACATCTTGAACTATTGTGTTTTCGGTAAATTCTTTATCCAACACACAATAAATATTATGAGATTTATCCCAATCCTGCAGAAATTTTATTCATTTGAGAAATATTTTTGGAATATTCTAACAAAGAAAAACTTCCTATGCTTTGTGAAAGATTATCCATATGGATTATCAATTTAAGGGTTATCCGTACGGTTTGACACTTAAAGAGTTATCCGCACGGATTGTCATCCGACCGGTCAAAGTGTCCGTCCGGATTGGTCAACTAAAGTCAACCCAGATGATAGTGATGAAGATTGGCATACATGCTGATAGAAAGATAACAAGACTTTGCCCTGAAATGTTATCCGTACGGATAACTTGTCTATGTCACGGATTGCCATCCGTGCGGACAGCCTGACATTGCCCCTGGATTGCCATCCGTGCGGACAACATGTGCCCAGATTGTCATCCGTGCGTACAACATGTGCCCGGATTGTCATCCGTGCGGACAACCTGTCTTTGCCCCGGATTGTCATCCGTGCGCACAAGTTATCCGTGCGGATTGCTATCCGTCCGGATACAAATCACAGATGAAGAACAGTCTTTAAACATCAAAAATTTTATAAGACAAATCCTAAAATTTGAACACAGATCTACAAAGAGAATGTCAACGCGATCAAAACCCTATGTTCAATGTTGTCTAAAACGTCCTATTCACAGTTCAATTTCACAAAAACCTAACCGACACTTCGTACCGTCTAAACATCAGATCTACAAGATTTAAACATGTTATAACAAAAATTAAACCGGTAAAACTCTAGATCTAATCATTCCGAACAAAACCCTATGATTTATTCATGACAGAACAGACTAACACAGGCTAGATCTAATATAAAAGCTCTGAAAGAAAAGATACGAGATGCACAGATATCAAACAATTGATTATAGCAGATTTGAGTTAGAAAAACATACCTTTGCCATTGTTAATGTTGTGCAAACCAACGAAAACAAAGATCCGTGCAAAGAATTCCGAAATCAGAAAGTTGAAGTGCGAGTGAGAGAGAAAGAGTATTGTACGTGCGGATAACATTGACTGACTCTTTGACCCTCTATATATACTATCAACAAACACGTATTGTCACCCGTGCGGATTACCATCCGTGCGTATGGCTATCCGACCGGATGAACATCCGAATGAGACACACTTTAACCTTTTTAATGGAGACTTTGATTTTTCTCAAATTTTGTCAGATTTTAGAAATCCACTTAAGTTGCTTGGTTCAAATTAATGTCCCAAGGTACTTAATTTGTCGACCAAGTCCAACTTAATGACCTTGGTTGACCTGAAACAAAACATACTGACTTTTGGAATTTTTGTTCAATCATTTTTCTGAAAAATTACAAGTATCAACTTAATGAACTTGTGTTTGACATTTCAATTACAGATTAGTTATGATTAGCTCCAAACTCATCTTCCATCCCAGAAACTTCCTGCATCTTCTATCAACTTTCGAATCCGAAGATCAACTCTCCACTTTGGTTTGTCGGAAGATAAAGCAGAAAAATAAAATCTTTTTGGGATTTTTTAATGAAGCAATTGGACTAGAAAAGAAATACAGAATATAAGAATAGTAAAAATAAACTATTTACAAACATATTTTTGGTGAACGTGTTAGGGAATCATATCAGCTTCCGACAAGTTACAAGTACCATTAAGCTTGATTTCATACCAAACATTAAACAATTCACTTAGAATGTCGATATGCTGATCCACTTAAATTCTTACACACATTTCAATCTGTTCAGGATACCGATTTAGTATTTTAGAGACTTAAACTTATACGCGTGTCCCACCTCTTGAATATACTCCCGTATCCAGAATCCCAATAATCAGTCTTACAGGTGAGTATACTACAATGATATCTGTACATAAATTAGGTATGCGAGGGCTGAGGGATCTCAGGTCGATACTTCCGTATACGCAGAGAGATATCAGCTTCGACTTTACGGAATGTCCCCTTTAGAGGATCTTTTAGCTACAACAGCAGCGACTATCAATTTTATTGTTTCATCGGCATGCTGAGGGTTTATGCTATGTTTCAAGCATTTGCAGAAAGTATTATCCAAGGACTAGGTCAGAACTACCGTTCAGCAGAATTCCCGGAATAATACCCCAGACATCATTGAGTATAAAGACCTAGTATATCAGATTATGAGACCTTTCAAACAAGATTTCAGGGGTTACCTATATATCCAAGTAGTGTTCCCCACGAAATAAGTAAGTAAGATTTTAGGTTTATATCTCGAACAGACTTACTAAATGTGTAAAAACCTATCGGCACATCTTCAGTGAGACTGTTTAACGCATTTAAACTTTCCATTTCTTTAGCGTACTGTAACCGTCTAGCTGATGTACTATCATTTTCCCTTTTTACACAAACTCTTTTTGAAATTTTATCATGTTTTTGGGTTTTTGAAATTTTCTAATGTTTTTGGCTTTTTCGAATTTTTTATTGTTTTTGTATTTTCTGAAACCAAAAACAAAACTACTATCTCCCCCTAAAAACCAAAACAAGTAAAAATTCGACAAACCATTGCAGATTGTTTTTCAACATCATCTACAGTGGCACCTTCATCAACGCCAACGATTTCCTCCGCATCCGATAGTAACTTCATAACATTAAGTTTCAAAAGATATTTAAAACGTGTTTTGTCAAATGCTTTGGTATGTAAGTCAGCTTTTTGTTCATCGGTGTGGATTTTCTCTATTCGTATCAACTTCTTCTCGAAACAGTCTCGGATGAAGTGATGACGAATTTCAATGTGTTTCGTTTTAGCGTGATGAACAGGATTTTTTGTTATGTTTATTGCTGCCTCATTATCAACAAAGATAGGGGAGTTAAGAAATTGCAAACCGTAGTCTCGCATCTGTTGCTGGATCCACAAGATCTGAGAGCAGCAGCTGCTAGCAGATACATATTCAGCTTCACAAGTGGATAAAGCGACAGAGGTCTGCTTCTTGCATTGCCAGGTGACCAATCGTGGTCCGAAAAACTGGCACCCCGCTGTTGTTGATTTAGTATTCACTTTGCAGCATCCGAAATCAGAATCAGAATATCCTTCGAGCGTGAAGTCGCCAACTTTTGGATACCACAACCCCAGAGATGGAGTTCCTTTCAGGTAGCGTAGAATCCTTTTCACAATTACCACATGCGAAGCTCTAGGATTTGACTGAAATCGAGCCGCGAGGCAGGTTGGATACATAATATCCGGTCTTGATGCCGTCAAGTACATTAACGAGCCGATCATGGAGCGATACAATGTTTCATCTACCTTCTCTCCGGTGAGATCAGGGTTTATCCCATGGTTCGTCGCTAATGGGGTGGACATTGGTGACATTCCTGACATCCCGAATTTCTCCAGAACATCATGAACGTATTTTGTTTGATGTATGAAAGTTCCCTCGGGAAGTTGATCAACTTGGAGTCCCAAGAAGAACTTCATCTCACCCATTGAAGACATTTCAAACTTCTACTTCATAACTTGTTCAAAATCTTTGCAGAGTTGTTCATTTGTAGACCCGAAAATTATGTCCTCCACGTAAATTTGGACAATCAGAAGATGCCCGTCGACTTCTTTTGTGAATAGAGTGGCGTCTATCTTTCCTCGAGTGAAGTGATTGGCTAACAGATGTTGAGACAATGTCTCATACCAGGCTCTCGGGGCCTGATGTAAGCCGTACAACGCTTTGTCAAGGAGATAAACTTTATCTTTGTGAATTGGGTCGGTGAAGCCTGGTGGCTGCCCGACATAAACCTCCTCTTTCACCTTGCCGTAGAGAAACGCCGACTTCACATCTAACTGAAAAACTTTAAATCCTTTCCACGATGCAAATGCAAGGAAGATCCTGATTGCTTCAAGTCTTGCGACAGGGGCATATACTTCGGTGAAATCTATTCCCTCCTGCTGACTGAAGCCTTGGACAACGAGTCGAGCTTTGTTTCGAATGATAACTCCTCGATCATCCCTCTTGCATTTAAACACCCATTTGGTATTAATCTTCCGGTGACCATCCGGCAAATCCACTAGCTTCCAAACACCTAACTTCTCGAATTGGCTTAATTCCTCCTGCATTGCATTTACCCACGAATCTTCAGTAAGCGCCTCTTTGTAAGTCCTTGGTTCAATCTGCGAGATAAAGTAACTTAATGAGAATTCAGTTTGTAAAGGAGCAACTTTTGTGTAAAAACATGTAAGCCCTTGATCAAGCTGTCTTCGAGTGCGGACTCCTGACTGCAACTCTCCGATTATTAATTCCTCTGGATGATATGAGAGTGTTCTTGGCATCACTTCTCCTGAGACATCTACCTCGCCTTCCAAATTTGTGACATTTTGATTTGCAACTTGTTCACTGACTGGAATAGTTTGATTTGAAAGCTGGATTATCTCCCCCTCAGACTCTGAATCATCACGATCAAATACATGTCTGTTTTCAGATTCTTGATTATCGTTTTCAACTGTCAGATTGTCTTGAGAAACTTCATTCTGTTCAACTTCATCATGTTCTCCAACATTGCTTAGACCCGCCTCATCATCATTTGAAGCTTGTCGTTTTCGATAAGTTTCTGCTGGAAATCTTTCATCTGAATCTTCATACTCTCTTAGAATATCCAACTCATCAAAGAACTCTGGTTCTTCCTCCATGTTGAAGGACTCCCACAAAGTATCATAATTGAAACGCCATGAGTCGCCAGGATTCTGTGGAGGCATTGTATGACCTTGACATTCAACATTTTGAGCTTCAATAATCCGCTTTAGACTTGGAACGAAGACTCGTCACAACGGACTTGAATAACCTATGAATATTCCTTCGATACTCTTCGGACCAAACTTTCCAAAAGGTTCTAGAACAGTACAGGGTGACCCGAACGGTTCAAGATACTTCAAATTCGGTTTTCGGTTATTGATCAACTCAAAGCATGTTTTGTTGAATTTCTTGACAGTGAGAACTCTGTTGAGCGTATAGCATGCGGCGGAAACTGCTTCTGCCCAGAAATTTATCGGTAACTTTGAATCAGCAAGCATTGTTCTGGCCGTTCCGATCAGCGTCCTGTTTTTACGTTCTGCGACTCCATTCTGTTGCGGAGTGTACGGAGCACTGAACTCATGCAAGATACCTCTTTCATCACAATATTCTTCCATCTTGTTGTTCTTGAACTCAGTACCATTATCACTTCTAATTCTTCTGATACGCCTTTGGTACAAATTTTCAATCTTTCTGAACAACCCCATCAAACTGCCAAACGTTTCATCTTTTGTTTTCAAGAATGATACCCACGAAAATCTAGAATAATCATCAGTAACCACAAGACAGTAGAGATCCCCGGTAATACTTTTGACGTTTATTGGACCAAACAGATCCATATGTAGTCTGGAAACTGAATTGACTTGATTTTTAGGGTGTGACTTTTTCTTCTGCTTGCCTTTGATGCAACTAATGCACTCCCCTTCCAGATGAAAACCTTTGATATCAACTCCAAGAACTAGATCATTGTGCACCAAATGATTCATTTTTCTAAGATGTATATGCCCCATCTTCCGGTGCCACAACCTTGATTTTTTTCAGTTGCTCTAGAAACAAAGCAATGTGCTTGACATGTTGTTGTAGTTGCTATACTCATGTCTAATACATATAAATCATTCACTCTCGGTGCCCGCATGATAATCCATTCTTCAGGAACAACAAATCCCGGTTTCAAGATCAAACACTCTTTGTTTGTGAAGTGAGTGGTATACATATTATCACAAATCTGCGAGATACTTAGCAGATTATTCTCCAGCTCAGTAATGTAGTTAACTCTCTCAAATGTTACAATCCCATTGGATAACGTTCCTTCACCAATAATTCTACCACCTTCATGACCAGCAAATCCCACATAACCTCCATTGATATTTTTGACATCATACAGCAGTGTTGTCTTTCCTGTCATGTGCCGAGAAGCTCCACTATCCATAATCCAACGTGAAATGGATCTCGGAAGCTCCTGCACATAATAAAAACATTTAATGAGATTTTGATGCTACCCAAGCCTCTTTTGACTCGGGTAACTTGACATTAATGTGAGTTTTTGTAGTGTAAAGTGGCGGAAAGTTTTTATCATTCATTTTTAAGCTTTCAGCAGTCCCAACCTCAACCTCTTTGAATAAGAAAAATTCATCTTTTTGAGGTTGACCAGATGGTTGGTCTTTCTTCACCACATACTTCTTTTCAGAAGTCGATTTTTGCTTCTCATACAAATCCAAAGGTACATACATCTTCTTAGTTGAAGATGATGATTTATCAGTCTCAGACACCTTTGATTTTGAAGAATTTTCTTTCTTTTCAACAACTTTTGGCTTCCATGTTTGTTGAGGTCATGCAACCCTTTTGTAAAATTTGTCATTTTTGGTTACCATCTTCTTAACAGGTTCGGTTATGATTTTTGAGTTATCATTTTTCAAAACCTTTTTCTCAACAGCTAATGGAGCTTTTCCTTTCACAACATTTTTCTTGATAGAATTAATCACAACTTCAGTCTTAGGCTTCAAGTTGGTACACTTTCGTGCAATATGTCCAACTTGATTGCATTTGAAGCATGTTCGAGTGTCAACTACCCGACTTGTGCCTTCAGACTGAGGCTGTGAAGCCTTCTTTTCAAAGAACTCTTCATTTGATTTTAGAAAATTTTCAGATTCCTCATCAGAAAGTGAGCTTGAACCGTTTACAAACATTTTCTTCTCAACAAACCTTTTGTTCTGAACATTTTTTTTCTGATAATTCTTACCACCCTGATATCCACCCGACCATTTATTTCGGTTGTTGTTAGAAAAACGTGGTGGAACAACAGGTTTCTTATAGTAATCTTTATCTTTTTCAAAATTCATTTGCCTCTTTGTCTGATTCAAACCTTTTACTTCAGACATATTGATTTCAACCAATTTGAAAACATTTTTCAATTTGTTCACATTCACATTCTCCAAGGGAAACTCAAGATCTGAATACAACTTGTCAGAACCCGCCATCTTGTACATCACAAGACCCGGTTCATCATTTAAGTTGTTTTTAGATTTTGGTTTCGGAATGTAATTGTTCAGAAAACATTCTTCATCCTCAGCAGAGTCACTATCCAAAACACTTTCTGCCATGCCTTTAACAATCGCAGTTTGAACACTATCATCTGATGATGATGATGAAGAAAATGTCACATCAATTGACTCTGGCAGTTTTATCTCATTTGTTTCAACTTCATCATTAACCAACCCTGATTGTTTCTTTGAAAATATTGTTTAGAACAGGTGGAGGAACTTGATGAAACCCCACCCCAGTTCCATCACAGTATACATCTTCGCCAGCTTTGTTTTTCCCAATGGGTTTTGGAACAATGTGTTGCAAAACAAAGCTTGCAGAGTTGTAACTGTTAAGTTTCAAATTAATACGCTCATTCTCAATCTTAGCTTCTTCAAACTGAAGCTTCAATTTCGCAATCTCATCAAGTTGTTGGTTGATTAACTCTTCAATTACCCTAAGAACCCCTGAAAGTTGAAGATTTTCTTTTGTTGTTTTACCATTTCTGTCATCAGAATCTTTAACCGTTCGCTTTAGCTTCTCAAAATTTTCAAAAATTTTATGATTTTCAAGAATCAACTTTTCGTTTTCATTTCTTATTCTTTCTATGTCAATTTTATCATATTCAATTTTCTCAGCTAATTCTTTTGATCTATCATTCGAAGCTTTCAGCATTTTGTCACGGTTTAAGATTTGATCTTCAACACTTTTGACTCTACTAGTCAATTCTTCAACCTTCTTACCATTGAGGTAAGTGATTGTACTACAAACTTTGCACTCTTTCATGCAGCTTTTGCAGTCATTTTCAGATTTAACTTTCTTACCTGACACATGTGTATCATTTGAACTGACCTTGTTTTTGGACTCAGTTCCAGAACTAGAAACTACCTCAAGTTCTTTTGCTGCAAGAACTTTTTCAGCCATCTTCCTTAAGTTTTCAGCCGTTAACTCTTGTGATGTATCAATGATCCCATCATCAGCATTCTTTGACTTTGGCTTCTGTTCTGCTTCTTTGACTTTTTCTTCTTTCTCTACTAGTTTCTCATCATCACCTCCCCACCATTCTCTTTGTCTAGCTTCTTCTTCCTCGGCAAATTGCTGGGTGAGAGCATCAACACTAATGGAATCTGGGTCAACTGCAATGTTTCCTTGTGGATCAAGATAACATTCTCTGTCGGCATCCCATCTTTTTGCTCTTTTAGCTTCTTTGTATGTGTTATAAATTCTGCTCATCCTGGTTTGGGCTTTCATTCTTCCGTTGACGAACTTTTCTTCTTCATTTCTATTGTCTTTAAAAGGAACAATCTTCGTCACAAATGCATAACCCACCGCATCTTCCTCTGGTAACAGTTCGCTCCAATCATAACCTTCATCATCATGAATCACAGCAAGAGCTCTAGATTTCTCTTTGTTGTCTTCAACCTGCTTCAATCTAGGCGGTTCAGATTTATTCTGGTGATAAATTGCTTTCTTGTAGTAATCATCTCTGAAAGGGTTCTCCGACTCATCAGCATATGCATTTCTGCATTCTCGTTTGAAGTGACCTTTCTGCTTATATTTGAAGCAAGTCACCTTGGACTTATCAAACCCCAGCTTGGTAGATGGACCACCAATTGTCTTCCTGCCGGTAATTTCCATGAAACGTTGTGTTCGACGAACAGCACTGGCCATAGCCCAACGAATATCGATCAACTCCATTTCCTTAGGATCAATCTGATCATAATCTTCTTTCGTCAGATTGGTGTTACCTATCTTCCCAGCTACTAACCCTTCATACGACTCCAACACAGATGCTAGAAAGATCATCTGCTGTTTGGCCGACTCCTCATCAAAATTCTGAGCATTTTTCAAATCCACCGCAATGTTGCATTGAAACACGTTCTTTGGAACAGATTGTTATTGACTTGAAGAATTTGAAGAAGATCCCTGGCTTGGAGTATTGGATGAAAAGCCTCCATGAAAACCATTGTTTGAACTTGGACTTTCTTTACTTGAAGGATTTGAATTTTCAGCAGAGAAAGCAGTTCTTGGAGAAACATTCTTGGGAATCATACTCTTTGGATAGTACAGCTCCATGTTTTGTTGGTATGATGAATGATTTATCTTGTGTGTTTTCTTTATCTCCAATTCATGACTCTCTAGTCTTTCAATCAGCAAGTCGACGGTCAGATCTTCAGCTTTGATTGTATTCTTTAACATCAATGCATAGTACTGCCAATCCATCTCCTCTGGTAGTGAATCGAACAGTTTGTCAACTAGCTCCTCTTGAGAATAGAGAATTCCGTGTCTTGCCAATTCCAACTTTAAGTGCCCAAATCTTTCAATCATTTTACAAACAGACTCATTTTTTAAGCATCCAAACAAATCAAACTCTTTTCTCAACAGTTTCTTTTTGTTTTTGACTATTTCAGCACTTCCTACACATTTTATTTTTAACTTTTCCCATAGATCCTTTGTGTTTGTGTATTCAATTAGTGAAATAATGTCGTCTCTTACGGACTGGTGAATCAAAGCGACGCATTTTTGTTCAACGACAAAGTTTTCCACATCTTCAGTTTCTGACAGATTCTCACAATCTAGTCTACCAGCATCAAAACCATTCTTTAAACTTTTCCAGCTCGGATACGCGAATGCTTTCAGCCACTCATCAAATCTTTTTGCCCACCGATTATACTCTTCGATTGCCATTAGCTTTGGTGGTTTGTTATAAGTACCATATGCGCTTTCAACACTTAGGGCATCGGACAAAGTTTTGTTCGGGTTCAGATTATCATTTGAATGGTTGGAAGTATCGTCTCTGGAGTTACCCGCGAAAGCATACATCTCACTGAAGGGATTCATGAATTCTTCCATTTACAAATACCTGAAACAATTTTCAAACACTTAGACAATTTTTACAAATTCTAAAAATTTCAAACACTTGAACCGGATAATGATCCGTCCGAGTGGTTATCCGGACGAATGACAGAGGTTATCCGCACGGATAATGATCCGCTCGGATGGTTGTATGTATGAATGACTTTGACCTTTTGACTTTGTAGGTTATCCGCACGGGTTGTAATCCGTGCGAGTAACAATGATGATGTCAGCAAACAACTTGTAGTAAGTAACTAATCCAATCCGTTCAGACAGCTGTCCGGACGAGTGAATGACGTCATCAAATACGAACAGCTAAACATGGTTTTTGATGAATTTGATCTAGTTTTAGGTTGAATCTGATTATGAAACTAAGTAGGATTATACTTTGAATGATTGCGAATCAATTGATATCAATTTTATAAAATTTTAACCGTAGATTCTTGCTCAATTTTAAGTTTTTCTGATTTTATGGTGACGAATGAAGAACGAATGCAAAAACTAAGTAGAAGTAGAATAAATCTGTCAAATTTCCGGTGAAATTTGAAATAAATTGGCAACAGATGTCAAATCTCCGGTGAAATTTGACTTTGATCGGAGAATAAAGCTTGAATTCCGGTGAATTCGGTGTTGTTGATCTCGATTCAGCTCCCTGGACGCTCTGATACCACTTGTTGGTCCCGTTGATACAGGATCTGATCGTAAGGAACGAGATGAATCGACTTCTTCTAATGTGCGGAATCCATTATGACGAATCACAGATTTGTTCAACACAGAATTCAACGTTTAACTGCTTGTCTGTTCTTTCTATTTAGTGCTCTGAAAGTTACAAAGATCCGGTAGAAGTACAGACTATCCGTGCGAGTCAAAAGTTCTGACAAAGGTGCACCGGACCTCATATTTATAGACAACCTCAGGAGACTAACAAGTGTTGTACGTACGTACGGGTGGGCTATCCGTGCGTAAGGCTTATCCGTGCGTATGACTTATCCGTGCGGATAAGTTCTCCGTGCGGATCACCATCCGTACGTATTGCCATCCGGACGGATTGAACTTGTACCAACCAACACTTTTACATACAAAACCTATTCCTGAGTTGTCATGCTAACTACATACATACAAACAGTATACATAAACACAGAATACAAAATATGTCTACATGCGGACAGAAGCTACAGACGTTATGTACTAACAACAGCATCCTTGGAGGAGGTGGTGGAAGCACCGAACCAGTAGTAGCAGAGGTTGTAGTAGACATAGTGGAAGGGCTCATGTTTGATCTTGAGGCCATTGTAAACAATGTGGCAAAAGGTTTTGAAAATAGAAAACCGATTAATGATTTTACAAAGATTTTTAGTAAAAGTAGCACCACTTGCCCCACGGTGGGCGCCAAATTGTTTTGGTCAAAAATTACCTAAGCAATTAAGTGATCAAATTAGTTAAGTGAGGTAGTGTGCTAAAACTTGTATGTGAAAAATGTGTTAACCAAATTAGATATGAAAACAGTTCCAGGATACGGCTCAGGATATAGAGCTGTATCTATGATCAAACAATGAGCGAAAATGTAAAGGTTGACACGTGATGTACGAGGAAAGCCCTTGATCAATCTAGATCGCCGGCATAAAACCTCGGGAGCTGACAATCGCAGCTGCCTTGTTCTTCTATTGCTTCAAATATGAGTATACAGTGCAGGATGTGGTGCGGATCGACTATGTGTTACAATGTAATTTGAATACAAGTGTTTGAGTGTGGTGTTTGCGGTGAGCTAGAGAGTAAAAGTGTTCGAGACTGTAAGTGTCAAATTGTGTGACTTAAACTGATCCGCCCCCATCTATTTATAGTAAAGATAATGTAACAAACTATCCTAAACTTCCGGGATCCAGCGAATATTCCCACTCAAACGTTGAGGACCAAGTCTTTCGGGTTCAACGGGCTTCCTCATAACAAATACGCCCGAGTCTTGAGGAGAAGAAGTCCTGATGACCGTTAGTAACTTACAGCCATTAACCTGCACGTGTTTAATTCGATACACCTCAGGATATCACCCAGGATGTTAGCAATATCCCCGTCCAGTATCCTAATCATAGATAAACAATAAAAAGCATGATATTAGTCAGGATATGTATACTCAGAAAATGACCCATAACAGTATCGCCATCTCCGTTGGAATCACTGCTTCTGCTCCAAATACTAAGGAAAATGGAGTTTGGCCGGTTGCATTCTTTACCGTTGTTCTATCAGCCCACAAAACAAAGGGTAATTCTTCTGCCCATCTTCCTTTTTTGGCTCTAAGTCTCTTCTTTAAGTTATTGACAATTATCTTGTTTGAGGATTCAGCTTGTCCATTCGCTTGAGGATGTACCAGAGTAGACATGATCATTTTGATTCCCCAACTCTTGCAAAAGTCAGTAGTCCTCTTGCTTATAAACTGGGACCCATTATCACAACTGATTTCAGCTGGTACCCCAAACTTGGTCAGGATATTCCTCTTTATGAAGGATACTACTTCTTGATCTCTAACTTGAACAAATGCTTCAGCTTCAACCCACTTAGAGAAATAATCCGTCATTGCTAGCATAAAGACTTTTCCTCCCGGAGCTTTTGGTAACTTCCCTCTATATCCATCCCCTATTTCATGAATGGCCAAGGGGAAGTTACAGGATATAGTGGTTCAGCTGGTTGATGTAGTATGTTACTATGCCTTTGACATGCATCACACCTTCGAGCATATTCTGCAGCATCTTTCCTCATCGTTGGCCAATAATATCCTGTCCTTAATACTTTCGAGAACAATGACCTGCCCCCAGTGTGGTTACCACAATCCCCTTCATGTATATCCTGAAGTACTTCTTTGGCTTCAGGATCCTCCAAGCACCTCAAATACGGTTCTGCAAGAGATTTCTTGTATAAAACATTATTTATGATAGTGAATCGTGATACCTTCATCCTAAATGCCTTAGGATTTTCATCTCCGGGGATATGTCCTTCCTTGAGATATCTCATGATTGGAGCCGTCCAGGATTTAGGATCCTTTTCAGGATACTCTGCTCCAGGATCCTGAATACTCGCTACTTCTTTATCCTGAGGATCCGTTGCAGGATACAAGATATGTAATATTGGTATTTGGGTCCCTTCTGGTATCCTGATCGATGATCCCAGATTTGCTAAGGCATTTGCTTCAGCATTATCCTCCCTTGGTACCTGTTCAAGTGTAAAAACATCGAAATATCCTGCTAATTTTTTGAGAATATCGAGGTATTCGATTAATTTCTCACCCTTAACTGCATAGGATCCATTAAAATGGTTAGTAATTAACAAGGAGTCAACATATACTTGCAAATTCTTGATACTCATATTCTTAGCCAACTCAAATCCTGCAATTAAAGCCTCATACTCTGCTTCATTATTAGTAGCAGGGAATTAACACCTAATAGCCTGGGGTAATATGTCCCCCTGTGGCGATTTTAGTAGTATTCCCAATCCTACTCCTCTTACATTAGATGCACCATCAGTATATAACATCCAGGATCCTGAGGATTCTCCTAACTGTTGGACTTCTAGGTCTACCTCATCCTGAATGTCACTACTGAAATCAACCACAAAGTCAGCTAAAGCCTGAGACTTTATGACATTTCTAGGTTCATATACTAAATCATAAGCACTCAACTTTACTGACCACTTGGCCATCCTGCCTGACATCTCTGGTTTCCTAAGCACATTTTTGACAGGATAATTTGTTTTAACATGAATCCTATGTGTCTCAAAGTAATGTCTAAGCTTCGTTGATGCCATAACTAATGCTAGTATCAATTTTTCTAAATGAGAATACCTAGTTAACAAACTTTTACTAACATAATAAATAGGATATTGCTGACCTTCATGATCCTTTACTAGGACGGCACTTACAGCATTCCCTGATACTGCGAGGTATAGGGATAGTGGTTCACCATTCTCAGGCTTTATCAGTAGAGGTGCAGTTGAAAGATATTGCTTCAAATCCTGCAGGGCTGCTTCATGCTTCTCACCCCATACGAATTTCTTGTTCTTCTTTAGGATATCATAAAACTCTTTGCATTTCTCTGAGGATCTTGAAATAAATCTATTTAATGCTGCCACTCTCCCTGTTAATCGTTGGACATCTTTCATATTTAAGGGTGATTTAATATCCAAGATAGCTTTAATCTGCTCCGGGCTCGCCTCTATTCCTCTTTTGGTCACCATATATCCTAGAAATTTTCCTGCCCCCACTCCGAAATGACACTTAGCAGGATTTAGCTTCATGTTATATTGATCCAGGATATCAAATGCTCCTTTAATATCCTGGAGCTGATCCTGAGCTTTCCTTGATTTTACCACCATATCGTCAATGTATACCTCCATGGTGTCCCCCAGCTTGTCTTTGAACATCATATTTACCAATCTCTGGTATGTTGCACCTGCATTTTTCAAACCAAAAGGCATAGCCGTATAACAATAAATACATGTTGGTGTCATGAAAGAAGTATCCTCCTGGTCAGAAGGTTCCATTTGAATATGCTGAAATCCTGAGGATGCATCCATGAAGGTCAACATTTCATGCCCGGCAGTAGCATCTACCATTGCATCAATGTGAGGAAGAGGAAATGGGTCTTTAGGACAAGCCTTGTTCAAGTCTGTGTAGTCTACACAGACTCTCCATTTCCCATTTTTCTTATGTACCACGACTACGTTTGCTAGCCATCTTGGAAACTTGACTTCTCTGATCATCCTGGACTTCAACAATCTTTCAACTTCCTCTTGGATAATCGTATTCCGCTCAGGAGCAAATTTCCTTCTTTTTTGCTGAACTGGCTTGAATGATCTGTCAATTCCAAGCTTGTGAGTGATAATATCTTTGGATATACCTGTCATATCCTCGTGCTTCCATGCAAACGTTGACATCCTGCATTTTAAAAAGTTAATTAACTGCTCTTCAATATCCTGAGGGATATTGGTTCCTACGAGCACCGAGATATCAGGATTATCCTGATCCAGGATAATTTTCTTCACATTCTGCTCCGAATCCTCCACGATATCCTGGGCCCGTATCTTTAATTGCTATGCTGTACTGGGCTTGGTTGAGGACTTCATCGAGGATGAGTAGCATTCTTTCGCCTCCTGCTGATCACTATCGACTTTGACAACTCCCCAAGGGGTAGGGATCTTGATGCATTGGTGATATGTTGATGGCAAAGCCTTCATTTCGTAAATCCACGGTCTTCCCAGTATGATGTTATAGCAGGATAGAGAATCCATCACACAGAAACGTTGTATCGAGTTGACTCCTTCAACATATAATGGTAACTTTATCTCTCCCACTGTGTTCCTAGCCTCTCCACTGAACCCAACAAGCACGGTGGACTTCGAAGTGATATCCATCAGAGATACATTCATTCTCTTCAGAGTCTCTAGTTGGATTATGTTGACGGAGCTGCCATTATCAACCAATATCCTGCGTACAAAATGGTTAGCCACATATAATGTTATTACCAGAGCATCATGATGAGGATCCTGGACAGTATCCTTGTCATCAGCATCAAATGTGATCACTTTGTCAGTTGTGAGGGTAGTCATCCTGACAGGTTTGTCTCCCCTTTCGGCCTTAGCTTCTTTTGCATGTCTTTTCGCTGCCGAATACGAAGTTCCACAAATGTCGGATCCTCCTGAAATAAAGTTGATTATCTTGGCATCCGTGGGAGGTGATGCTGCTCGCTCAGGATCCTTCTCAATATCCTGACCCTTATTCTTCTTTCTTCCTAAGAGATCTTTCAGATACCCCTTGCTTAGAAGATAGCTTATTTCTTTTCTTAGAGCAATGAAATCCTCATTTACATGTCCGAAATCTTCGTGGAAGGCACACCATTTTGACTTATCTTTCCAGTCGGCTTTTTGTTGATTTTTTCGAGGCCACCTAGACTTGTCTCCTAAACCCTGCATGGCATACATCAATTCAGGAATGTTAACAGAAAAGCAATATTCAGATAATTCAGGATATTCTTCAGGATCCTCATCTTCGATAGCATTCACTTTCTTGTTTTCATTTCTACCATATGGCTTAGGGCGATATGGCTTAAATGAGGATTCTGACTTCCTGTTAGTTGACTCATAGGTGTTGGATGAGTTCATCCTCTCTTGCATCTTTCTGTCATCCTCCAATCGAATATATCTTAGGGCCCTGTTTCGAGCTGCATCCAAGTTCCTGCATGGGTTCATTACAAGGTCTTGGTAAAATTGAGAATCTTTTTGCAGCCCCATCTTGAAAGCTTGCACAGCTATTGCAACATCAAGATGTGGAATGTCTAAAGAGATTCCCGGCTGAAATTGTTCACATAATCCCTTAGGGATTCTTGAGGCCCCTGTGTTATCCTGTAGAGGTCACTTGTTAGTTTTTCAAAGCTTCTACTACAAGAAAACTGACTATTAAATAAATTCACTAGGTGAGCAAATGATGTAATCGAATGAGGAGGAACATTTAGGAGCCATTTCAAGGCGGATCCTATTAAGGTAGAACCAAAACCCTTGCACAAGCATGCTTCCTTGAGCTCCGGAGGGATAGGGTTAATTTCCATTCTCTCCCTATACTGGGCAATATGCTCTTCAGGATCCGTAGTTCCATCATAAAGCTTCATGTTGGGGATTTGAAATCTCTTTGGAATCTCAGCATCACAGATAGGATATGCAAAGCGAGATATCCTGTGGCTGTCTTGGGACACTTCCGGGATTGGCTGGACCACTCCAGGTACACTGGATATCATGTCCTTCAACTTCTGAAGCTCCCTAGTAAATGCTGATGTTACACCTGTATCCTGCAAAGATCCACTATTGTTAGCAGCATGAGTATTATTATTATTTGACACATTACCCATCTGAGGATTCTGCCCATATCCTGAAGCATATCCTGAGCTCCTCATGGTTGACATCCTGACCGAGGAGGGTATTTCAGGAGTATGATTCTGAGGAAGGCTGGGCACAATATTCCCCCTATTATCCTCAGTGTACACAGCCGAACTGAAGTTCAAAGCTCTGGGTTGTAGTGGAGTGACGATATCCTCAGCAGATCTGCTCGAGCCGGACTTCAGGAGTTGTATTTCCCTCAACAGCATTTGGTTTGTTTCCTGTTGCTGCCTCATTTGTTCCTGCACACTTCCAAATACGGTTAGAATTTCATCATTAGAAGCTAAAATCGGAGCAGATCCCTGAATACTCTGAGTAGGGATAATATCCTGAGGTTGTGAAGAAGATTGCATCCTCGGAGGAGGTGGTGGAAGCACCGGACCAGTAGCAGCAGAAGTTGTAGCAGACACAGTGGAGGAGCTCATGTTTGATCTTGAGGCCATTGTAAACAATGTGGCAAAAAGTTTTGAAAACAGAAAACCGATTAGCGATTTCACAAAGATTTTTAGTAAAGAGAGCACCACTTGCCCCACGGTGGGCGCCAAATTGTTTTGGTCAAAAATTACCGAAGCAATTAAGTGATCAAATTAGTTAGGTGAGGTAGTGTGCTAAAAAGTGTGTTGAAAATATGCTGGTTAAGTTGTTTGCAAAAACAGTATTCAGGATACGGCTTAGGATATTGAGCTGTATCTACGATCAAACAATGAGCAAAAAGTAAAGGGGGTGACACGAGATATACGAGGAAAGCCCTTGATCAATCTAGATCGCCGGCACAAAACCTCGGGAGCTGACAATCACAGCTGCCTTATTCTTCTTATTGCTTTTAAACGTCAGGATACAGTGCAGGATATTGACCAGATCGCTAAGTGTTACAACGCTTTTGTGTGAAAGTGAAAATTGCTAGAGAACGAGTGTAAGAGTGTAGTGAGTGTTCATGTGATGTCCTATTCGATCTGGTATACCCACCTATTTATAGTAACGAATTACAAACAAAAATTCCTATAAATATGGGATGCTCCGAATATTCCATTGTAAACGTTGTAGACCGAGTAATGCGGCTTCAACGTCTTTATTTAAACGACTTGGACCGAGTCTTCCGCGGAATGAGTCCTCATGAACGTTGCTAGCTTCTAACCCGCATACCTGCACATAATCCGTTAGTGATCCTGAGGATACCATTCAGGATGTTACCAATATCCTGAATCAGCATCCCGGATATCATATAATCAAGATATAGCCCAAGATATTTCTCAGGATATGGGCTCATAATTTCACCCATAACAAAATCCTATAGCACCATATCCCAACCTTGACCCTCTAGATCCATATTGGGATCCCGATCAGTATGTTCGGAAAATACTAGAAAACCCATACCCATATGGAGAACCGTACCACTGTACCCTGACCCAATATCAGCACCACCCCCACCCATGAGTACCAAAAACATGCAGGAACTCTGCACTTTTGGTGAGGAGTTAGTAGATGAAGTACAAAGGATAAGGCAAATAGGGGAAAGGCTCGTTTGGAAATACGACAAGCGAAATATGCAGTATTGGATGAATCCCCATTAATAATAGTAATAATATATATATATATATATATATATATATATATATTTATATATATGTATATATATATATGTATGTATATATATATATGTATGTATATATATATGTATATATATAAAATAGGTGTGTGTGTGTGTGTAGTTGGAAAAAAATAATAATAATATAAAATAGATAATCCAATACCTACTGATGCATAACTAGTATTGTATTTTAAATTCCAGTAGCAGTTTGTAATAGATATAGATATCTATAAAATTGAGTAAATGTCGCAATGCACGACGATTTTGATCAATGTGTTTCTTTGTGTAATTGTTGGCATTTAATCTTGTTTTGTGATATTAATACTTGGTAAATGTTTATAATCCAGATGGACAACGAAGTGAATCAGGAAAACCTGAATAACGATAATAACGGGAATCAATTAGATAACAGTGTCATCCAACACATAGTGGCACAAGGGATCATAGACGCTATGCCATATATCATCAAAACGGTTAAGGAAGCGAAAAATGATAAAACTAATAGTGGAAGTAAATGACCACCTACTGAACCCAGTCACAGTGTAAACAATGGACCAATACTTCAATTGCCTATTCCAAAAAGAAGAAGAACCATGTCTTATGGTTGTTCTTACAAGGAATTCTGGTCTTGCAAACCAATAGAATTCTCTGGCAATGAAGGAGCCATTGCAGCTCTACGTTGGATAGAAAAGACTGAGACAGTCTTAAAAATAAGCAAATGTGCAGAGGAAGATAAAATCATGTTTGCTTCCAATCTTTTTAAGAATGCAGCTCTAGAGTGGTGGAACACTATTCTCCAGTCTAGGGGAAGTGACAGAGTCTATAATATGGAATGGACCGAGTTTAAAAACATGGTCGAAATAAAATTTTGTCCTCCCAATGAAAAAGAGCAAATTGCTAATAAGTTCTTGAACCTTAGAATGACTGGAGTTGATTGTAAGGGTTACACTACCATATTTTTCGAATATGCTAGAATTGTGCCAACCCTAGCTTCATCAAAACCAGTGTTAATCTCCCGTTACATCTGGGGATTAATCAGTGAGATTAGACATGTAGTCAAGGCAGCTAGACTACAAACCATAGAAGAAGCTGTAGAACTAGCAAATACATTGACTGATGAACTAGTACATACGCAAGAAAAAAACCAGAGGAAGAACCTAGTCCAAAAGCTTACCCAGGAATTTCGCTACGGTAATTCCAACCGTGGGAAAAATATAGGTTCTACTTCTGCACCTTACTGTTAGTCCTGCAAGAAGAAACATTCAGGGAGATGTTCTACATACTGCAACTTCTGCAAGATACCGGGACACAAGGAAGAAGACTGCAGGAAGAAACCCAGCAATGGATGTCACACCCCAACCGATGGCGGAATCATCGGGGCATGGCACTGAGCGAAACAGATTGTCGAGAAGTTTCCATAACAATTATCATTACCATTCAATTAAATAACATGTCCCATACCATGTCTCAAACAGTAAACAAATTATTACAGATAAAACTAGGCAAATAATTCTGTTCTGACAACTCAGATTTAAATAGAGCAATTGTTTATCTGCTTCTAGAGACCCTTGATTCGATTATTACAGACAACTATTTGTTGGGCTCTAAAGCTTTATTCTAGCCTCAACTTCCTACCAAGTGTGCATCCTAAGCACCTGTCACATACGTTAAAATAAAGTCAATACATAAAATGTAAAGGTGAGCATACAAGTTTGATAATAGCATATAGAGTTCGAATTCGTTTACGCATAACCAGCACGTACACATAGTGAAATGAAGCACGTTAGTTATCGACATAGATCCATCGATACCAATGACTGCGGGTTGACTGCCCGAGGCAGTTCGCAATACATGATTACCACCGTAATCCATGCAAGTAATTGTCCTTAACAACCCCCGCGAACGGGTGCTGAGTCCAAACTATAGTATTATCGTTGCTAAGGCAGGTAGACAACATTCCATGTGTAAACATAACAAACAAGCATTCATAAGCCACGTATAACATGCATTAACGGTTAGCATTCAAATAGTATTGAGTAGTGTGTTTGATGTGATTTGAATAGTTGCAACGTATGTAACACCCAAAGTGCATAAAGCAAAAAGGGACCGAGTATACTCACAGCGATTGATGGATTGAAGGGAGCGCTTAGCGAGTAGGGTTAGCCTGAATAGTTCGATAGCATAACGATAAGTGACGCGTAAAACGATACGAAGTTTGAGTGGGTCGGGTAGCAGTTCGGTCGGATGGTAATCCGATCGGACAGCAATCCGTGCGGATAACAATCCATTCGGATGGTAATCCGGTCGGATGGTAGTCCAGTCGGATGACTATTCGAGTGGATTGTTTCTTCCTATGAGATGAATGTGTTTGTGTATGATGGCTTGTCCTTTGAAGTTTTCGTTGTAGCATTTTGAAAACATTGAAGTATCTCTATCCTTCAAGTCGGTCGATCGGACGGTCAGTCGTGCGGACAACAATCAGTTCGTATTGTCATCCGGTCGGACGGTAGTCCGGTCGGATGGAGACCTTAGTGATGAGGTTACTTAGTGGGAACAGTTCATAAAAAACAAGTCACTTGGCAACACTGTTAATGAACATGTTGAAAATTGTTTAAGTCTTTAAAGTCCTAGTATCTCATGATCCGAAGAGTAATCCGGTCGGATGGTAGTCCGAGCGGATAGTAATTCGTTCAATACTCAGACTTCAGATGAAGTTGTTTAAGTGTGGGACCCAAAGTGTGATCCGTTCGGATGACACTCCGTTCGGGTGGCTTATCCGGTCGGACAGTAGTCCGGTCGGATGGCATTCCGTTCCGGTTGTTACGTTCGTCATGAACTTGGTCGTTTTGATTGTTTGTCGTTTTATCGAGACGTGTTGACAACGCGTTAACCAATAGAACTCTATTTTGACCCGCATGACCAACCTGACCAGGAATCACCCTAGTTCGGCCGGTTATCGGCTCAAGACGGTTGTTCTTGTTTAACCCGAAATCGGTGGTCTCGTGAGTAGAATCCAGATCTCGACCTAGCACAACACTAAGAATGAGTGGGAGACTAGAAGAAGACCCGATTCCTTCGGTTTTGAGTGCATTGAGTGTAAAAGAGTTGAAAGAAAGTTAAAAACCATCTTTCAATCATTTTTCACTATGTTTATGTTTAGATCTTTGTGTATTTGTGTGGAAATCAGTTAGATCTAGGTTGTTCTTGGTGGATTGAAGTCAAAACATGAAGTTCTTCAAGAACACATGATGACGTCATCTTAGAACACCCGAAATCCAGTGATTTCACGGTTAAAAGTTAAGATTCAAAAGATAGAAAGGTGTAGGAGTGCGTGTAGATCAAGAAAGTACAAGGTTTAGGACGAAATCTTACCGGGATTGAGAGAAATCGAAGAAAAGGTGAGCTGAGCGTGCTGGTCGAACAGAGGTTTCCAAAAGTAGAAAGTTTGATAATGACATGAGTATTTATAGGATTCCAAAAGGGGAAAGTGCTGTCCGGCCGGATGGCACACCGCCCGGATGACTGTCCGGTCGGGTGTCATCTCGGTCGGATGGCACCTGACTCGTTGGCAAAGCGGCTATCCGGTCGGATGGCTATCCGGCCGGATGGCGCTTGGTTCGAGTGTTTGACGCGACGATTTTTTACGTTTCGATTTCGATTGCGATCGATGCGAATGCGGTAGAGTTTCTTATTCAAATTACTTTTAATCCCAACCACTCATATTGTCACACCCTGGCTTTGCGGAAGCGTGGTTAACTTTGGTGTGACTTCTTAATACCATAGCTTAATCATAACAAGCTATATGAGTTTAAAAAAAAACCATGCAAGTCATCCATTAAGTTTGAAAATAAAAATACAGTACCATTGTTTTTAACCAACAACCATAACCTTGTTCAACAACATTACAACTTTATAACATAACATAAACGTGATTTAGAGGCTGTGTCTTGTCCAGGTAAGAGACACATCCCCTAAACCCTGATGACTTCATGACAATATGCAGCGGAAAACGTTCCATACCGTGCCAGATCCGTTTAATTTCCTGAAATACATGTGAGTTGAAAAATCAACAATAATGTTGAGCGAGTTCATGTGCAAGTGAGTAAGTAAAACACTTGTAAGTATAAAAGTTTCCTGGTATGTAGCAGTGTAAGAGGACTTGTGATCACCAATGGTTTGCAAGGCCATTAGCATGTCGTGAAATGCAAGTAGGGAGACACAACCCTAGCCGATTTTGCGTTGGGTACCAAGTCACTCCAGGTCCGTTCTGTTAGTCCTCCGAGAGGCCTGTTCTGTTGGGCCGGGAGCTGGGCTCGCTACACCCAGATAGATCTACCACTCGAGTCCCTCGGTGTTCTAACTACCCATTCACATGATCTAAACCTCCTTACGTTAATCATACCGTGTATAAAGTACTTGTAAACAAAGTAACATGTATTTCACCCCCGCAGTTAAGAAAACTGAAAACAGTTAGAGAAAAGGGGGACATGAACTCACAGTGAATGCGCGTCTCTACCAAGTGTCTCCAATACAGTAAGCTGTGCAACGACCTACAAGTGCTAATTCTATTAGACGGACGGCCGTGCTTTAGCTTTATAGTTTAAGTTTTTGGGGAAATAGTTAGACAACTATTTCGTGTTTATTTTCCGTATACACTTGGTAGTTATTCTTCCCAAGGATGGGGGATACAATACATGTGCGTAAGTTACGTTTTATCAATCTTGTGGTAATGTAATTACCGGTGTAACTTATATGTTTGTGGAAGCGTTCGCAAAGTTTTGGAATCATTAACGCTTGTAAATATTATTTTCACTCTAAAATAATATTTATGTATTTCACAAAATAATCATAAACAGTGTTGTGACAAATATATTTGTCACGTTAATCTTTGTGAAAATCCCACCTCCGAATATTTAGTAAAATATAGTGCTGGCGAAATTTATGTTTCGAAAGTATGTCCAAAAATAGTTCTAACACTTGTTGTGTAAAATCCTAAGTGTTAGGTTTTTAGAAAATTTCGCCAGAGTTTCCTCTGTAACTGGAGGTGGCCACGCTTTCAAGCGTATCATTTTCTTTTAACAAATCAATTCAACAATCTTCTTTATTCAATCAAACAATTTCCGACACATCAAACTAGTTGACAAGTATGTAAATCGCATAATCGCATGAACTTGCAGTTTTTCCGAATCTATAGTGTAAACACCCTTTATATATGTAGATCTTTATATAAAGTAACTTTAATCTCATAAAAACCTTGTGTTTAGAGAAATCCGTCTTTACAACTTCTAGTAACAAGTGACAAATTTACTTCTTTGTCGGATCTCTTTGTTTCACAAGTGTTTACACACTTGTGGTTTATAAAACCATATTTATTAGTGTAAGATCCTTTCTTTAAAATACATGGTTTCTCAAATGTGTGGTTCTTTGAAAATACCACTTGCGGATGCGTAGATCCGCTAGTTTTAAACACCATTTTACCGGTTAAATTACTTTTACACAAGTAAAATATTTTCACACAAGTTCATGTATCTTGTGTGGTAGAGTTTCACCTTTAACCCTTGTATTTAGTCAAAAACGAGCTTATGTGAAGATACATGATCTTACAAAGTCGGGTTAAACGGAGATCCGAGCTACAACATCATAGATCGGGTCTCAATAATCACATATTTCAAGTCCTACGACTTTTACACAAGTTATATGCTATTAACCACCACTTTTATAGTTTTTACTAGACTTTTGATCATCATCTTTCATTTTAACAAGATTCAACCGACATAACTTCTTTTAACCACTTTAGATGAGTGTAAAAACAAGTTTTAAACATTATACCTCTAGCTCAAGGCTAGGGAAGATCTTTGATGAAAAGCGCGTGGATAAAAGCCAACGGTGGAGGTCCTTCGCGTTCCGAGTGCACAAGAGCTCCAAATACGTGACCCGTGAAGCTTGAATGATGATGGAATGTTGAGAGCTAGAACCGAAAGTATGGTGGTGGGTGGTGGGGTGTTCGGCCGAGAATGGGAGAGAGCAGTTTTTGTGTTGTGGTTTAGTGGAAATGGTTAAGTGTGATCTCATGTATTTATAGGCCAAATCTAGATGTTATTACCCAATGGTTAAGGTGTCTTCAAGATACTAGACAATTAAGATTAAGCAAGATCACAAGTACAAGTGGGGTGCCCCCTAGGTAACCGGTTCGGTTTAGGGGGGGGGTCCTTGGTCCGATTTTAAGTAGGTGGTTAGGATAATTAGTTTAGTTAAATAAGTTAACCAAGTATTTAACTTAGTTTGTTGTATGTTACACGTTATGGCGGGTGTTAGGGTAATCAGGGACCCTAACTGGCTCAGAAAAATAAACATAGTGAAAATAGTAATATTTTCATGTTCCGGGTAAAGTCCGGGTGTCCGGTTGGATAGTAATCCGTTAAAGTCTTTTGTAATGCTTTAAAGTGTCGTTATTAACATTTTTAGTGACACAATTTGTTTCCAACACTTTAGAAAGTGTCTAGTGTTGTTTTCTCATTTTCTGGCACTTTACTAGTCAGCTAGAAGCTGGTTTAATTATTAAAGTGCTGTGTTTGGTACTTAAAGTACGTTCTTGGCACATCCGAATCAGTGTATCTTATCCCTAGAGACGCGGTACCATAACCCTTATATTCCTACACTCACTACCAGTGTAGCCAAAATATATGAGGCTCTTAACAGGCCTTGGAGGCAGTGTCTGGCTGATGCTGGTTATATCAGCATGTTCACTGTGTATCCGTTTAGTGCTACTGTGCTTTTTGTGCGTCATGTTTGTCTCTAGGGTCCAGTATGTAAATAATGTAGTGACAGCAAATAAAGTATGATGCAAGTAAGTGCATGTATCAGTATGCAGGTAGCAGTTCATCAGCTAGTTCAATCAAGCACAGTAATCAAGTAGTAATTAATCATTAATTAAGTTGTACGGATACCTGGTTTAGTGCGGGTTGTCACATTCTCCCCCCGTTAAATAAATTTCGTCCCGAAATTTAAGTTCTGCTTGTAGATGCAGAGTTCTTAGGAAATAGGTGGGGGTATTTCTCTTTCATCCGGTCCTCACGTTCCCAGGTAAATTCAGGACCATGTCTGGCATTCCAACGTACTTTGACGAGTTTGACACTGCTCCGGCGGGTCTTGTTAACTTTCCAATCCGTGACCTCAACAGGTTCTTCAACGAAGTGGAGCGTGTCGTCAATATGAATCTCGTCGATAGGAATGGCAACGTCAACTTGAGTTGGACTTTTCTTTAGATTGGATACATGAAATGTATCGTGAACACCATTTAGTTCAGCAGGTAGGTCCAACTTGTATGCTACTGTCCCAATTCTTTCCAGAATTCTGAAAGGACCAATGTAGCGCGGATTTAACTTCCCACGCTTTCCAAAGCGTGCTACCCCTTTCCAGGGTGAAACCTTTAACAACACCATTTCTCCGACTTGGAAGTCCACATGTTTTCGGTTTGGATCCGCATAGGCCTTTTGTCTGTGGCGAGCTGCTTCGATGCGTTTAAGAATTTGCGTGATCTTGTCTGTCGTCTCTTGGACGATCTCGGGACCAGCAAGCTGCCTATCACCTGCGTCAGACCAACATAGTGGTGATCGGCACTTGCGTCCGTATAGGGCCTCAAATGGCGCGACACCAATACTGGTGTGGTAGCTGTTGTTGTAGGAAAATTCGACCAAAGGTAAGTGTTTATCCCAGCTACCGCCCAAATCCATAACACATGCCCTCAGCATGTCTTCCAAAGTTTGTATCGTTCGCTCGCTCTGGCCGTCAGTTTGCGGATGGAACGCAGTGCTCAGATTCAATTGTGAGCCGAAAGATTCTTGGAAAGATTGCCATATTCTTGACACAAATCTTCCGTCTCTATCAGAGATGATCGAGAGTGGTACTCCATGACGTGCTACGATCTCTCTCATGTAAATTTCCGCAAGTTTGCTAGTACTGTCTTTCTCCTTGATTGGCAGAAAGTGTGCGGACTTTGTTAGGCGGTCAACAATCACCCAAATCATATCATGGCCTCTTGGCGTTCTTGGCAGTTTTGTAACAAAATCCATTGAGATTTGTTCCCACTTCCACTTGGGAATCTCAGGTTGTTGCAGAAGTCCCGAAGGCTTCTGGTATTCTGCCTTGACCTTAGCGAACGTTAAACATTTGCTCACGTAAACAGCAACGTCGCCTTTCATCCTAGGCCACCAATAATAATCTTTGAGATCCTGGTACATCTTATCCGATCCAGGGTGGATAGAGTACCGTGACTTGTGCGCTTCGTCGAAAATAACTTCCCTTAATCCACCAAACAGAGGAACCCAAATCCTTTTCTCAAAACATAACGTCCCTTCCTCGTTTGGTACCAAAAGCTTCTCCATTCCACGGAGATATTCTTCCTCAAGGTTTCCCTCCTTGAGAGCTTCCTTTTGTGCAGCACGAATGCGCAAGGAAAGATCGGTTCGTATAATCATTTCCAAAGCTCTAACCCTTATGGGCTTGATTCTTTCTTTACGACTTAGGGCATCGGCGACTACATTCGCCTTCCCTGGGTGATACTTTATCTCGCAGTCGTAGTCGTTTAACAATTCAACCCATCGTCTTTGCCTCATATTTAACTCCTTCTGGTTGAATATATGCTGTAGGCTTTTGTGATCTGTGAAGATTGTGCACTTCGTACCATACAGGTAGTGTCTCCAGATCTTTAAAGCAAAAACCACTGCGCCAAGCTCTAAATCGTGGGTGGTATAGTTCTTTTCGTGCACTTTCAGTTGGCGTGATGCGTAAGCAATGACCTTTTGGCGTTGCATCAACACACAACCCAGACCTTGACGCGATGCGTCGCAGTATACCACAAAGTCATCAGTACCTTCTGGTAGAGCTAAGATTGGCGCGTTACAAAGCTTATCCTTCAATACCTGAAACGCTTCATCCTGTTTGATTCCCCAATCAAACGTCTTGTCCTTCTGCGTGAGGAGCGTCAAAGGTTGAGCGATTTTCGAGAAATCCTCGATGAACCTTCGATAGTAGCCAGCCAAACCCAAGAATTGCCGAATCTCGGTTGGCGTCCTTGGCGTCTCCCAACTCTTGATTGCCTCGATCTTTGTGGGATCAACATGAATTCCATCCCCATTAACCACATGTCCAAGAAACTGGACTTCGCGTAGCCAAAACTCGCACTTGGAGAATTTGGCGTACAGCTGTTCCTTCTTTAGCAGCTCCAATATGGTTCTAAGATGTTGTTCGTGTTCAGCCTTCGTCTTTGAGTAAATCAGGATGTCGTCGATGAATACAATCACAAACTTGTCTAAGTATGGCTTGCAAACTCTATTCATTAGATCCATGAATACCGCAGGTGCGTTTGTCAAACCAAATGGCATAACGAGGAACTCGTAGTGTCCATAACGAGTTCGGAAGGCTGTTTTCGGGATACTTTCCTCCTGTATCCTTAGTTGATGGTATCCAGATCGAAGATCGATCTTAGAGTAACAGCTTGAGCCTTGAAGTTGATCGAACAGATCGTCGATTCTTGGCAGAGGATACCTGTTCTTGATCGTCAGCTTGTTCAATTCTCTGTAGTCAATACACATGCGGAAACTTCCGTCTTTCTTTTTGACGAACAAGACCGGAGCTCCCCAAGGCGAGAAGCTTGGTCGGATAAAACCCTTGTCTAACAACTCTTGAAGTTGTGTCGACAATTCCTGCATTTCAGACGGCGCAAGTCTGTAAGGCGCCTTAGCTACAGGCGCTGCGCCTGGAACTAAGTCAATGTGAAACTCCACTTGCCTCTGAGGTGGTAGTCCAGGTAAGTCTTCTGGGAAGACTTCTGGATACTCCCTTACGATAGGGATGTCCTCGATTGTTGGCTCAGCAGCCTTCTTGTCCACGATGTGTGCCAGAAAAGCAACACATCCTTTCTGTAAACAGTTCCTTGCCTTCAAGCAGCTGATAAATCTTAGCGGCGTGTCACGCTTCTCTCCGTGAACCACAATTGTCTCACCATCATCAGTTGGGATACGAACGACCTTCTCATGACATACTATCTCAGCCTTGTTTCCAGATAACCAATCCATTCCTACCACCACGTCGAAGCTTCCCAATTGGACTGGTAGTAGATCCAACGTAAACTCGCGTTCTCCCAATTCTATCACACAACCTCTGATTACTTCGTCGGCTCCAACTAACTTTCCATTAGCTAATTCGATCGAGTAGGGAATGTCTAACTTATTAGCAGTTAACCCAAGCATATTCTTAAATTCTAACGATACGAAGCTATAATCGGCACCAGTATCAAATAAAACGGATGCATAGCGTTGATTGATAGGGAACGTACCCGTAACAACATTTGGATCTTGGCGTGCTTCCCTGGCTTCTAGTTGGAACACTCTACCACGGGCCTGATTCAACGTGGGGCAGTTCTTCTTAAAATGCCCGATTTCCCCGCAGTTATAACATCCGAGTCTCTGCCCGTTTCCATCCCCATTTCCAGCTGGGGTGTTGATCTGGTTGGCATTGCCAGCCAGGTTTGCATTGTGGCCTCGGTTTCTGTTTCCTCCCAAGTTTCCTGGTAGGCGGTTTCCATTTCCACCACGGTTATCATTCCTATATCCATATCCTCCCTGGCCTCCGCGGCCGGCAGGGACCCAACAAGTATCCTTAGAGTGACCACATTTCCCACACGCTTCACATACTTTTAGCCCACATTGACCAGAATGGTGACGCTGGCAGGCATTACACCTGGGATGGGTGCCCATATATCCCCTTCCTTTCCTTCCACTGCCAGTCGTACCCTGAGCTGGCGTGTTTGGTGCTCCTCTCTTACCATCACCGCTAACACTTTGTTTGAAGTTTGAAAACTTTCTTTTGTTACTTCCTGACGACTCAACATGAGTCTCTTTCTCCTTTGCCTTTACATCACCAAACCTGTTTAGACGAATCGCCTCCTCGGTGAGAGCCACGCTCAAATCGATGGCTTCAGTGATAGTCGCTGGTTTGGAGGAGGTTACCATGCTTATTATTTGGGGAGCCAAACCCCAAATGAAGCGCTCGATTCGCTTGTATTCTGGCGTAACCATGTAAGGAACCACTTGAGATAGGTCATGAAACCTCTGAACGTACTCTGCTACTTTCGGACCGTCCATTTTTAGGTGCCAAAATTCAGTCTCCAACCTTTGAATTTCTGCGCGTGAACAGTACTTTTTGCGCATCAGTTCTTTCAATTCGGCCCAAGTCAGGGCGTAGGCGGCAGTTTCGCCTAGTGTTTGGACTTGTAAGTTCCACCAAGATAGGGCTCCGTCTAAAAACAGCCCTGAAATGTATGTGACTTGCTGATCCTCTGCACACTTGCTCATGCGTAAGACGGAATCGGTTTTCTCAGCCCAGCGGGTAAAGGCAACTGCACCTCCTGTGCCATCGAAGTTAACTGGTTTGCAGTCTAAGAACTGCTTGTAGGTGCATCCTGCACGTATGTTAAAACATGTGTTTGGCATTAGCATCACCGCTAAAATCTCCAACTAGTTCATGGTAGGTTCGAATGGCGTGGTATTACCGTGAGGTGGATTGTTATTGCCTTGGTTAACACTTCCGCTTGCTCCTGGCTGAGATGCTGCGTACTGTGCTATGGCAGCGGCAATGATTTGTTGCAGTTCTGCCTCGTTTGTTGGCATGTTTGGTTCGCGTCTTGGCGGCATCTTCTAAAAGATGGTTTAAGTTGGTTAGGCCATAGTAAGGCTCCGTTGTTATAATACGTAAATCAGTTCGTAATATAGTGTACGTATATAACGGTAGTAATAGTATAATCACATAACATCTCATGTTATCACACATCACAATATCAATCACACATCATCCCATGTCATAAAATATAAACAAGTAATCAAGCGAATCCAAATATGGTGAGAAAACTGCGATTGCCATATAAATGAGACCACATCGTAAGTGTATACATACAATCATCAATTACTAGGGGCTACATCACCCCTGTCAAAAGCTACATCAGTATCAATACAATATCAAGTACATAACAAAAGTCAAGTCATAACGTGGTCTCCCCAAAATGCTGTGCAGTCAAAAAGCAATCGCCGCCTTATCACCTCGCCTACCCAGGTGGCACCGATGAGCTCTAAGCAGATGGTGGTGGAGGAGGAAAATGGGTATAAAACAAACGGCGCAACTGTAACCAGTCCGCCTCCATCGCCTGCTGTGTACGAATAATGGAAGCAATCTGCTGCTCCAAAGTAGTAAGACGAGCAGCATAGTCAGGGGGTAATGGTCGAAACGGCTGTAACGGAGAGGGTACCCGGCCATGGCACTGACATGGCTGCAGATGGGCTCTCTCCAACTCCTGTAGTCGCTGCTCATGCGACTCATGCTGGTATACAAATGACATCAATACATCCTCAATGGTGTGTCCTACGTAGGACCTGTGGTATGGATCAGTGGGTGGCATAGGGGAAAACGGTGCCCACAGCAGTGGCTCACGTGTGGGGTCAAAGGGTGCCACACCAAAAGGAGCTGTAGTGGGTGGAACAAAAGGAATCTGAGGCATGCAAGGCATGGGCATCGGTACATGCCCATCAGGGTGTGCTGAAGAGCCCTCTCCAGGCCCTGCTGGAGGTATAAACATAGGAACCTGAAACGAAAAGTCAGTATGTGGTGCAACAGGAATCTGTGGAGGGAATGGGGGAACGTCCTCGTCTGCCGGTATCCAGCCATGCTGTGCAGACTCATCCGGTGGATCCATACGTGCCGCGAACAGTGCATGTCCGGGCTCTAGGGGAACGGGATCAAATAAGGGAGCAACAACAGGGTGAACGGGTGCCAAGTGCTCTATAGGGTGGTCAGCAGGTACAACAACAATGGGTAAAGGACCAATGGGATCAACAGGAACATCTATGTGGTGATCATCAGCAATGGGCTCAAAAGGTACATCAGCATGCACAGGGTCATGCTCTGGTAAAGGGTCAAGGGCAGCTGCCTGCTCAGGTGCAATGGCAAGCTCATGATCATCAAACGCCATGTCAAAATCAAAATCGGGATCAATCGGATCAAAAGGGTCAATAGGATCTGCTGGATCCTCCATCAACTCGTCCATCGGGACAAACTCTAAATCACGGTCAGGATCAAATCCTGGTGGAAACATAGGATCTGAATCCCCCTCGTCGTCATGGTCAAAAACAAGTCCAGGTATGGAAGCAACAGAAAAAGCCTGGTCAGAATCGGTCCCATGGGAGAAGTGCTGCGCACTATGAGCATGTGTGGGTACAGAAGCCACAGACTCAAAGGAGTCCGCGACTGGGGAATGAGCAGGTGACTCCGCAGCCGGAGCATCTGCGATCAGTAAGGGAGCAACAGCAGGTAGGGCCTCGCCCTGAGCATCCTCCAAAGGCTCCTCCTCAAACATATCGACGTCGTCCTCCTCGTCGTCGATGGGTAAAACAGGGTATGATGCAAGGGGTACTGGAGCAGGGATCACAACGAGTGGTAGATCCCCTGCTGGAAGATCAACTGGGAGCTCATCAACGCCGCCGGGTAAGGCGAATGGCTGAAAGTCATCATCATCCATGCTGGTGAAGTCTGACGTATAAACCTCGTGCTCCGATGACTCAATGTCGTCTGAAACGATAGGCCTCGGGCCTGTGGTGCCTGAACCACCAGTGTCTGCAGAATCCATGTGTCTGTAACATATACACAAATATGCACAAATAGTCAATCACAAATCAAGTAATCACATAAGTCATCAAGTAAGGCATCACATAATCCTCCTAGTCTTACTAGCCAATACCATCCAGTCTACAAGACTGCTCTATCCTTCACTTAAACCAAACCTCGATCCTCCAGATCGATCCTATAACAAACCAACGTGCTTGACTACCTTGATCACCTCGATCCTCCAGATCGATCCTATAACAAACCAACGTGCTCGACTACCTTAATCACCTCGATCCTCCAGATCGTTCCTCAGCCCTCCAAGCTGAGCCTATAAATAAATAAAATGTGCTCAACATTTGTTTGTAAAAAGTTTTGGATCTGGACTTAAGTGGTATGCAGTAAAATGTTTTCGTGAGAGCCCTAGTGATCATAGTCTAGACTCGAGACAGAATCCTAGTTCGCTATGATCAGAGCTCTGATACCAAGCTGTCACACCCTGGCTTTGCGGAAGCGTGGTTAACTTTGGTGTGACTTCTTAATACCATAGCTTAATCATAACAAGCTATATGAGTTTAAAAAAAAACCATGCAAGTCATCCATTAAGTTTGAAAATAAAAATACAGTACCATTGTTTTTAACCAACAACCATAACCTTGTTCAACAACATTACAACTTTATAACATAACATAAACGTGATTTAGAGGCTGTGTCTTGTCCAGGTAAGAGACACATCCCCTAAACCCTGATGACATCATGACAATATGCAGCGGAAAACGTTCCATACCGTGCCAGATCCGTTTAATTTCCTGAAATACATGTGAGTTGAAAAATCAACAATAATGTTGAGCGAGTTCATGTGCAAGTGAGTAAGTAAAACACTTGTAAGTATAAAAGTTTCCTGGTATGTAGCAGTGTAAGAGGACTTGTGATCACCAATGGTTTGCAAGGCCATTAGCATGTCGTGAAATGCAAGTAGGTAGACACAACCCTAGCCGATTTTGCGTTGGGTACCAAGTCACTCCAGGTCCGTTCTGTTAGTCCTCCGAGAGGCCTGTTCTGTTGGGCCGGGAGCTGGGCTCGCTACACCCAGATAGATCTACCGCTCGAGTCCCTCGGTGTTCTAACTACCCATTCACATGATCTAAACCTCCTTACGTTAATCATACCGTGTATAAAGTACTTGTAAACAAAGTAACATGTATTTCACCCCCGTAGTTAAGAAAACTGAAAACAGTTAGAGAAAAGGGGGACATGAACTCACAGTGAATGCGCGTCTCTACCAAGTGTCTCCAATACAGTAAGCTGTGCAACGACCTACAAGTGCTAATTCTATTAGACGGACGGCCGTGCTTTAGCTTTATAGTTTAAGTTTTTGGGGAAATAGTTAGACAACTATTTCGTGTTTATTTTCCGTATACACTTGGTAGTTATTCTTCCCAAGGATGGGGGATACAATACATGTGCGTAAGTTACGTTTTATCAATCTTGTGGTAATGTAATTACCGGTGTAACTTATATGTTTGTGGAAGCGTTCGCAAAGTTTTGGAATCATTAACGCTTGTAAATATTATTTTCACTCTAAAATAATATTTATGTATTTCACAAAATAATCATAAACAGTGTTGTGACAAATATATTTGTCACGTTAATCTTTGTGAAAATCCCACCTCCGAATATTTAGTAAAATATAGTGCTGGCGAAATTTATGTTTCGAAAGTATGTCCAAAAATAGTTCTAACACTTGTTGTGTAAAATCCTAAGTGTTAGGTTTTTAGAAAATTTCGCCAGAGTTTCCTCTGTAACTGGAGGTGGCCACGCTTTCAAGCGTATCATTTTCTTTTAACAAATCAATTCAACAATCTTCTTTATTCAATCAAACAATTTCCGACACATCAAACTAGTTGACAAGTATGTAAATCGCATAATCGCATGAACTTGCAGTTTTTCCGAATCTATAGTGTAAACACCCTTTATATATGTAGATCTTTATATAAAGTAACTTTAATCTCATAAAAACCTTGTGTTTAGAGAAATCCGTCTTTACAACTTCTAGTAACAAGTGACAAATTTACTTCTTTGTCGGATCTCTTTGTTTCACAAGTGTTTACACACTTGTGGTTTATAAAACCATATTTATTAGTGTAAGATCCTTTCTTTAAAATACATGGTTTCTCAAATGTGTGGTTCTTTGAAAATACCACTTGCGGATGCGTAGATCCGCTAGTTTTAAACACCATTTTACCGGTTAAATTACTTTTACACAAGTAAAATATTTTCACACAAGTTCATGTATCTTGTGTGGTAGAGTTTCACCTTTAACCCTTGTATTTAGTCAAAAACGAGCTTATGTGAAGATACATGATCTTACAAAGTCGGGTTAAACGGAGATCCGAGCTACCACATCATAGATCGGGTCTCAATAATCACATATTTCAAGTCCTACGACTTTTTCACAAGTTATATGCTATTAACCACCACTTTTATAGTTTTTACTAGACTTTTGATCATCATCTTTCATTTTAACAAGATTCAACCGACATAACTTCTTTTAACCACTTTAGATGAGTGTAAAAACAAGTTTTAAACATTATACCTCTAGCTCAAGGCTAGGGAAGATCTTTGATGAAAAGCGCGTGGATAAAAGCCAACGGTGGAGGTCCTTCGCGTTCCGAGTGCACAAGAGCTCCAAATACGTGACCCGTGAAGCTTGAATGATGATGGAATGTTGAGAGCTAGAACCGAAAGTATGGTGGTGGGTGGTGGGGTGTTCGGCCGAGAATGGGAGAGAGCAAGAGAGAGTAGTTTTTGTGTTGTGGTTTAGTGGAAATGGTTAAGTGTGATCTCATGTATTTATAGGCCAAATCTAGATGTTATTACCCAATGGTTAAGGTGTCTTCAAGATACTAGACAATTAAGATTAAGCAAGATCACAAGTACAAGTGGGGTGCCCCCTAGGTAACCGGTTCGGTTTGGGGGGGGGGGTCCTTGGTCCGATTTTAAGTAGGTGGTTAGGATAATTAGTTTAGTTAAATAAGTTAACCAAGTATTTAACTTAGTTTGTTGTATGTTACACGTTATGGCGGGTGTTAGGGTAATCAGGGACCCTAACTGGCTCAGAAAAATAAACATAGTGAAAATAGTAATATTTTCATGTTCCGGGTAAAGTCCGGGTGTCCGGTTGGATAGTAATCCGTTAAAGTCTTTTGTAATGCTTTAAAGTGTCGTTATTAACATTTTTAGTGACACAATTTGTTTCCAACACTTTAGAAAGTGTCTAGTGTTGTTTTCTCATTTTCTGGCACTTTACTAGTCAGCTAGAAGCTGGTTTAATTATTAAAGTGTTGTGTTTGGTACTTAAAGTACGTTCTTGGCACATCCGAATCAGTGTATCTTATCCCTAGAGACGCGGTACCATAACCCTTATATTCCTACACTCACTACCAGTGTAGCCAAAATATATGAGGCTCTTAACAGGCCTTGGAGGCAGTGTCTGCCTGATGCTGGTTATATCAGCATGTTCACTGTGTATCCGTTTAGTGCTACTGTGCTTTTTGTGCATCATGTTTGTCACTAGGGTCCAGTATGTAAATAATGTAGTGACAGCAAATAAAGTATGATGCAAGTAAGTGCATGTATCAGTATGCAGGTAGCAGTTCATCAGCTAGTTCAATCAAGCACAGTAATCAAGTAGTAATTAATCATTAATTAAGTTGTACGGATACCTGGTTTAGTGCGGGTTGTCACACATATCTCGCACTATCTCTTCTCCACTAATTACCATAGTTCGATTGTGATTCGAGTTCGATGTCGATTGAGTTCGTTTGTGTTTCGATTGATTACCGCACATAACAAAATTTAACATGCACAAGTAACACATAAGGCACACACACACATTTAACAATATTCCAAATGCGTATTTCGAGTTGTGATTTGATTCAGTGTCGATTCGATTAGCATAGTTTGATTATCGTTTAGTTAACTTTACCGCATTGTTACTTCCTATAGTTCACAGTCGTAGGTCGATTGAATAGCGATTCACATACGTCGATTATTGTAATTATAAACACTTACTCCACATAATAGCTAAAATAAAAGAAATCTACTATTACAAGTCAAGTTGCGTGAAATCGGTTGTTGACTTTGACCTTGACTTTGACTTCTTGAAAACACGGGGTGTTACAATGGAGTATGCTTCAATTGTGGAGAAAAGGGACATATCAAGCCAAACTGTCCGAAACTAGCTCCAGCCATGAACAACAAGACTACTAAGAATACTAGAGCATTTGTTCTGACAGCCGAAGAAGCAAAGATGATTCCAGACGAGATTGTCGGTACGTTTTTAGTTAATGATGTTTTTGCTAAAGTATTATTTGACTCTGGTGCGAACCAAAGTTTTATTAATACTTCGTTTTGCAAACTTCTCAACCAACCATTAACTAAACTTCAACAAGAATGTCTAGTAGAGACGGCAAATGGAGAATCCATTAAGATTATTAAAATATTGCCGGGAGCAAGAATAGAAATTTTTAACCATAAATTTATTGCTAACCTTTACCCAATAAATCTGGCTGGATTTGATATTATGTTAGGAATGGATTGGTTAGTAGCCAATAAAGACAGTATTTTATGTGATCAAAAGTCAATACAAGTAAATTCACCAAACGGTGAAAAGATCACAATTAAAGGAGATAAGCCATCTCGATCCACGAAATTCATCTCTGTGATGAAAACAGACAGTTATGCAGGAAAAGGATCCCTGGTGTATATGATTTCCATAATCATTAACACTAAAGGAAAAGAATTGAAAGATATTCTCGTAGTATCTCAATTCTCAGATGTTTTCCAAAAGAATCACCAGGACTACCGCCAGATAGAGAGGTTGAATTCAGAAATCGTCTGCTACCAGGGACAGCACCGATTACCAAGGCACCTTACCGATTGGCACTAGCAGAGATGCAAGAACTGAAGAAACAACTGGACGAACTTCTGGAGAAAGGATTCATACAGCCTAGTTCATCATCTTGGGGAGCACCAATCTTGTTTGTCAAGAAGAAGGACGGATCAATGCGTATGTGCATTGATTACCGAGAATTGAACAAAATCACGATTAAGAATCAGTACCCATTACCGAGAATCGATGATCTGTTTGATCAATTGCAATGAGCTCGATTCTTTTCTGAGATCAATTTACGATCAGGATATCATCAATTGAAAGTACAGGAAGAGGATATTCCTAAAACTGCCTTCAGAACAAGGTATGGCCATTATGAATTTACAGACATGCTATTTGGTTTAACGAATGCCCCAGCCGCATTTATAGACATGATGAATAGAATATGTAAACCATATCTGGATAAATTCATAATTGTCTTTATAGATGATATTCTCATTTACTCTAAGAGTAAAGAGGAACATGCAGTGCATCTGCATACACTCCTCAATTTGCTGAGAAAAGAAAAGCTTTATGCTAAATTCTCCAAATGTGAATTTTGGTTAGAAGAAGTGCAGTTCCTTGGACATTTAGTTAATCATGAAGGAATTCATGTGGATCCCACAAAGATCGAGGCATTTACTAAATGGAAAGTCCCCGAATCACCAACGGAGGTGAGAAGTTTTCTTGGATTAGCGGGTTATTATAGACGGTTTATCCGAGATTTTTCTAGAATAGCCATTCCCTTAACAAAACTGACCTGTAAATCTATTAAATTTGAATGGGGACCAAACCAGGAAGAAGCCTTTAGAACCCTTAAGCAAAGATTAACCAACGCACCCATACTAGCGTTACCAGAAGGAACTGAAGACTTTATAGTCTATTGTGACGCTTCTAAGTTAGGTTATGGATATGTGTTAATGCAACGTCAAAAGGTTATAGCCTATGCCTCTAGACAACTTAAGAGTCATGAAGAGAATTATACAACCCATGATCTAGAATTAGGAGCCATAATTTTTGCCCTTAAGATTTTGAGACATTATCTTTATGGAAGTAAGTTTACAATTTTCACCGATCACAAGAGTCTAAGATATATTTTCGGGCAAAAAGAGTTAAATATGAGACAAAGACGCTGGATGGAAATTCTTAGTGATTATGATTGTAGTATCCACTATCCAGTATCATGCAGGAAAGGCTAATGTAGTTGTTGATGCTTTAAGTCGAAAGTATCATGAAAAGCCAAGAAGAGTACGTTCCCTTAAATTAAATCTGCAGATAGATTTAACTGAACAGATTAGAGAAATACAGGAATCAGTAATCAAGGACGATACTGAAAAATTGAAAGGAATGATTACGGAATTAGAACAAGGAATAGATGGAATTTGGAGATTCCATAAGAAAAGGATTTGGATACCCAAACAAGGAAACCTACGGCACCAAATATTAGAGGAAGCCCATAAGTCTAAATATACGATGCATCCTGGTAGTGATAAGATGTATCAAGACTTAAAAAGGAATTTCTGGTGGATAAGAATGAAAAAGGATATAGCAGCCTATGTTACCAAATGTCTAACCTGTTCACAGGTTAAAGCTAAACATCAGAAACCCTCGGGTTTATTGCAGCAACTTGAAATGCCAATATGGAAATGGGAATTGATAACAATGGATTTTGTTACCAAATTTCCCAAGACACGAAAAGGTAATGATACAATCTGGGTGATTATAGATAGATTGACCAATTCTGCTCATTTCTTACCGATGAAGGAAACTTTCAGTATGGAACAGTTAGCTAAGTTGTATGTAAATGAAATAATTTCATTACATGGAATTCCTTTATCTATTGTTTCTGATAGAGATAGCCGTTTTACTTCTCATTTTTGGACTAGTTTCCAAAAAGCAATGGGAACCAAGTTAAATCTAAGCACAGCTTATCATCTTCAAACGAATGGGCAAAGCGAAAGGACAATTTAGACAATGGAAGATATGCTTAGATCTTGTGTAATTGATTTCGGGGGAAATTGGAATGATCATTTACCATTAATAGAATTTTCCTACAATAACAGCTATCATACCAGTATCAATGCTGCACCATTCGAAGCACTTTATGGACGAAAGTGCCGAACTCTAGTCTGTTGGGCAGAAATTGGAGAAAAGCAACTGTCTGGACCAGAGATAGTACAAGAAACAACAGACAAGATTATTCAAGTCAAGGAAAGACTAAAAGCAGCACGCGATCGACAAAAGAGTTAGGCTGATAACAGGCGAAAGCCGTTGGATTTTCAAGTGGGAGATAAGGTATTATTAAAAGTTTCTTCATGGAAAGGAATAGTCAGATTCATCAAGAGGGGAAAGCTAAGTGTAACACCCAACTTAATTTATTATGAATTTACTACTAAATACGCATTTAGATTGCGAAAATACGGGTTAAATTTTTTTTATTAAGTTTAACATTCATACATGATTAGAGTATTTAGGATTCACATCCCTACTAGTTTAAAACGTATGAAAGTAGCATCAAGAGTTACATGTTCATATTTAGTGGAAACAAAATAGATTAACGCGAAAGCTTCAAAAGTATGTGTTCGGTTCTTTGACATCTTGCTTGATCACCATCCGGAGTATCACCAACATCACCTAACATCAAAACCAACTTAAATGTTAGTTTTGACAACATATAAACAAGTATAATCAAGTTCCGAAATCAAACAAATGAAAATAAAATAAATATTACAAATCGTGCCTCCCGCGACACGCGGGAGGAGTCCTTTGTTCTGTCGAGTGTCGCGACACTTATCGCATGTCGCGCCCCAATTACTAGATCCCGTCGCGTGGCGCGGGGGAGACTAATTTCCAGCAGGTCCGTTTCTAGACCTGCATTTTCTGCCCAGCTCAAGTTTTTAACCAAAAATCAAACTTCAAATTAGCATAACTTTTGATCTAGACCTCCGTTTTGTGTAATTCTTTTTCCTACGCGACCGTAATTGGATTCTCCATCTTATGGAGTTAAACCTGATATCTAGCTTCTCAAAATATAGAATTTCAATCCCTCGGCTTGAAATTATTTTACTAAAACTTTTGACCCGTTTAAGTTTAAAATCACTAACTTGTTTCTAACTAATCAAAATACGTGCTCCAATGCGTTTAACACGTATTCTTTAGCTCGGGTTCATAATTCTTATGAATTACGCACTAGTACGCAAGCTATACGCATAGATCCGTTTTGACCCGTTTAGGGGATTTAAGAAATTTAGTCTAAAACTACCTCTTTTCTTTTCGCACTTCGCAATTCCCTATCTAAAATATCTACCTATATTCCGTAATCACCATACAAGTTCCTAAATAACCCATATGGGTCGTTCGCCCAATTCACTCATCAAGGGCTTTTTGATCAATTTTAGTCCTTCATTTTACGATGAAGGACTTTCGCTAGTATTTGACCAAAATATCACTTCTACTAAAATTCTAAATATACGTACCTAGCTCGGGTCATTGCATCGACCCGTTTACAAACTTTTTGCTTTAATTTTTTTCTAGTTAAAGCATCACAAACGTATGTTATTTCCTGTGAACACAAAACTCAACAAGTAGTCGTCAGTTATAATTGCCAAATGGTATTAACATACCATTTGACCCGTTTAGTTGACATAACCATTTATCAACGTATGATGGTATATTAATACCATCATGCCTCTTGAACCTATTTCGGTTCGCGCCCTAAGTTCTTTTTACTTAAAAGGCAATATTCTTAAATTGTTCGACCCGTTATAACTTTTACCAAATGGTGTCTTTGTTTTGATCGCTATTATTTTAACTATTTATTTGACCCACTTGGTTGTCGAGTGAATTCCATCACTTCAATGGCATACCAAACACAACCACTTTCTCTATATCAACATTACACATATTTTAACTATTTATTTTGACCCGTTTGGTTGTCGAGTGAATTTCATCAACGCAACCATTTTCGCTATATCAATATTGCACATATTTTAACTAAGCTTGTCTTCATAAATGTAACGGGATGATAAGTCGCGTACCTTAGATCTTCCCTTTATGCTGTGTATCATTCCCGGCTTTATCGCCCGCCTTCTCGCTCGAGTCGCCTATAGTGAACAACCCGGCTAATTATTAGATTGCCACTTTAAAGCATCTATATCGTCCAAATTTGTCAAGAATCATTGCATATGATTCTTTTCGAGTTTTATCATACTTCTATAGCTTTATGTTTTTACTTAGGTAATTTATGAAACACCTTGTGGGCATGATTTTCATACTTTCACCAATTTAGCTCCTAATTAATTTTTAACCAAGTTTTATTCACAACAATCAAACCCTTGGTCTAGTATTCATGAACAATATCACTATCTAGCATCATAACATCAATTTTCTCGCAATTTAACATACTAAATCATGTGTTCATCACAATGATATAAAAACCCACTTACACATATATGGGTGGTTATCAAATTCCTATTTTTTTTTCAATCTTAATTCATCAATTTTTCGACTAGGGTTTGTTCCTAGACATGGATTCATCCTAGTTTCACCTAAACATCAATCATGCAAGCTCGAATTTCGATTTCATAAGTTCATCAAGAATTTGAGATGGAATCAAATAATGAAATTTGACATACCTTGAGATCCCCTAGGCTTGGTGATCACTAATTTCAGCTTGGTTTTCCATTTAGACTTGATTTGCCCCATGAACTTGATTGATTTTTGGTGATTTAGGGTTCAAAGGAGAATCCTTCTCCTACGTCTGTATATGTATCGACCAAAACACACACTTATGTGTGTGTTTTTGGTGTTTAAGTTATTTTTAATAATTCAATTTCAAGCTTGCCACTTTTAGCCCCTCTAGTTTCTAAAGTTATAGAAAAGGGTTATTAACCAAGCTTTCCTTGTTGTTTTTAAGGTACATATTTAACTAGGTTGATATTCCTAGTTACTTGGTGGGTTCGGGGAAGTTATAACCCGTTTTATTTTAAGTCCGGTTAACTCGGGCCTTTTATATACTTGTTTTCCTCAACAGCTTTTATTCCCTTTTTTATTAAATATTAGATTTATTTATTTAATTCCTAATATTTACTGGGTTAATTTTACCACTAACGGTATTCTACCCGTTTATTTTTGGTTAATTTAATATAATTAACAAATCCGTTTTTGGGGTGTTATAAGTCTACACCCCTTAAAGAGGTTTCGTCCCCGAAACCTTTCTTATGTAGTTCTTTAGGTTTAACCCCATGGACTTAGTCTCGGTATTTCCTTGAGCATTGCTTGGATTTGGTAATCTTACCAGAAGAGTATGGTAATGTCTTTTTGGTTCCGAAGCATATGCGCTTTTCCCGGGTAAGGCCCCGTGAGCCGTTACTTTCATCTTATGTCCCTTATCTTTATTGATTACTTATCATGGCGTTTAGTCTCATTAGTCATTAGTTACCTTACACCCCATCACTCGCGTATATTACTTTGTCTTTTCAGGGTTTACGAACTTTTATTATCCCTATTTCATAGTTCACGCTATAACGTGGTTATATTCCATATTACTTTTCTTGACCGTGATCACATCACATCACATCATGTTTAAGTTTATATAAATTTTTCATTATCGAAAATCTTCCTTTCGAATGTATCGTCTTGCACCCATTCTTTTAGTGTTTTCCGTATTCCAATTCCTCTCATAATATTTATATTTGTTAAAATGTTATTCTTCACTAAAACTGATTTTTAGTTTAACGTTTTCTCTTTAACTCATGTCAATCTCTCATATCAAAGAATTTACGCCCAAGGATTTATTCCTTTCCGTTGTCATTTCGGTAATGTCTTCACCCTTTTTGTAAAATGACGCAATTTAAATAATTGTGAATATATATATATATATATATAGGATTAGGTTCAAACGTGAACATTTTCTCCAGCGTGAACTGCGTGAACTGATCTGGGCCCTTGATTTTTAAGATCTTGAGATTTTAAGTCAATTGCATGATGGTAATTATTTGATTAATTGTTACTATTTAATTAAATCAATAAGGGTATATGTGTAATTTCCATTTTAAACTAATTCCATAAATCTCGTTCTCTCTCCTATTCAATCTTTTTTCATCATCAAACTTTCTCAATCACCTCATAATATTCAACCCTAGATCTAGTAAGAGACAAAGGAAGAAGAAGGAGCCGCCCGGCAATCTTGTTCCATCCTCTATTACATCACACAACAAAACACCCTGCCCCCATCTCTTCTCTCGCTGCTCTCTCTCTCTCTCTCTCTCTCTTTGCCTCTAGATGACCGCCAGCCACCACTCTTGGTGGCGGCGTCCGACGAAACATCGGCGGCAGCCGCAACAGGTGATGTTGGAGGAGGTAATACCTCACCCACCACTCACTGTGAACCGACAACCAACTACCGCCGACCACTGCCGCCGGCGAACACCAATCACCATTACCACTGTTCCCTTAATCACCCACCATCTCCGGTAATACCTCACCCACCACTCACCGTGAACCCACAACCAACTACCGCCGACACCTCCGATTGACCTCCGTCGACTTCCGAGCGACCATTCACCATCACCGATTAACATCAAGTTTCAAAGTTTTTTTTAGTTTTCAGCATCAAGTGAATCAGGTATGAAAGTTTATATGTTTTTATTGTTTTATATAGAGATGATTATTCGTATGTGATTTGGAATTTTGAAGATTGTTATTTGGTATTTAAGCTGGTTATTGAAAAAGTATGATTGAGTTCAGAGATGGTCAGGGGCTTTAGGAGTTTAGTGAATGCATTTTTTTAATTAGGCTGTGTTTAGTTAAAAATTATGAGAATGTTGGGGCTGTGATGATGTTGTTGGAAACGAGCTTTGAGTGTAATTGCAAGAAAGTTTGTTTTTAAGTTGGTAGATAAACATAGTGATTTGGTGTGATTACGAGTGTTAAGTTTGTAATTGCATTTTTTTTTAATTAGGTTGTGTTTACTTTTGAGTCATTCTCATCAAATTAATTTATGTTTTTGCAAAATAGGTTGGATGGATTTATGGTTCAGTTACAGAGGATATCCTTACGGGCTTCAAGATGCATTGCCACGGTCGGCGATCAGTTTATTGTGTTTCGAAGAGGGCTGCATCAAGGGTTCTGCTCCCATTAATCTTTCGGATTGTCTTCACCAAGTTCTTAGGAGGGCTGAGTTTTTTTGTTCAATTTTTTGATGTTGCTCTGTCTTTTAATGCAATGTACACATGTGTATTCTGATTTTGCTCTGTTTAAATGTGATGTACACATGTGTATTCTGATTTTGCCATCTTTTTAATGCGATGTACACATGTGTCTATCGTCTGTTTTTGTGATATCTTAGAATTTTTTTTTGTATTGAATGTTGATGTACACCTGTGTACTGTACACATATGTACGATGCTGAGTACACATGTGTATTGTTCTATTTATATCCAAGTACACATGTGTATACCGTTGAAATATGAAAGTTACGTGGATCTTAAAAATCAAAATTTGAATTCTGGTGATGAAATCTAAAATAAAAATTAAAATTGAAATCTGGTGATTTGTTGTTTGTTTTGATAATTATCTTATTAATAAATAAAACATAATGTGGATAATGAATTTAAATTAGGAAAGATGTAACTTAATTCAATTATTAAAATAATGATTTAAATCTAATTTTTTATATAATTACAATCCTACCCTTAACAACTAAAATGGAAATCAATGGTCCAGATCTGTTCACGCAGTTCACTCTTAGGAGGTTGTTCACGCTGGAACCCTACCATATATATATATATTGGTGTCATTTATGCCCGTTTAGATATTTTAGTGAAATCCTTCACTTTTTTCAACCAGACTTTTCATGATTTCTTCATTTTAACCCATTCGGTTAACTTAGCAAAACCCATCGCTTTTATTCTAACTTAACCTTCCGTTATTATTTTACGCGGGGAGTTAAACCAGTTTCCTCGCTTTACATTATTGACCTGTAGGTTCTTTCTCTTAGCCTCGCAGGCTTTTTCCTTAGATTTCCACCTTTTAAGGTGAGACCCCAACAGTTCGTTTCTTTCTATTTGTGACCCAAAGGTCTTTTTGGTCCCGTAGATTCATCTTTTACTCATGTAGTTCTAAAAATATACTTTCGGTGTCAATGCTACATTCGTTTTCGTTTTTGAATTTTATGGACCTTTGTTGATGCACTTTGTGTGGACGCGACTCAGCTCGGTTCGACTCGGCATTAGAGACTTGAAGACACGAAGATCGAGACAAAGCTACAGCCAAGGGGGACTTTGTTGGTGCACTTGTGTTTGTACTTTGTCTGTATTTTGTCATGATACAAAACGATATCTTATGTTAGTCTGGGTTACGTCTTAGTTTGTTACAATGTGTGTTCGATGTAAGTTTGACCAAGTCAACCATCCTCCTGGTTTGACTTGACCAAACAGTTCACACATTGGTTGTAAGCTGTTTGTGTCGAAGGATAGGTCATCGAAGGATAGTTTATATCCTTCGATGATGAGCTCGAAAGATAACCTTCGATGGATGTTGTCGGACTTCGAAGGATATCATCCTTCGAAGTATATGTGATCCTTCGATGAGTTTCTGGTCGATAGATGATCCTTCGATCAGTCTATCTGATCCTTCGACCATACGTGCTGTGTCGGGTATAAATACCCATGTGTATTGTTCATTTTAAAAGAGACATAGAGAACACTCAGAGCAAAAACACACACACACACAAGAGTTAGAGAGAGTTTGCAGAATACATTTGTAAACATTGAGCTTGTAACCGAACTCTTCATTCGTTATAATACAGTGGTGTTAAACGGTGAACTTTGTGTGTCGTGTATCTATGTTCTCATATAAACTCCGGTTTGCATGCTAGCTTGGATTCCGCACTTGCTAGTGTGTTAAGCATAACAAGGAATAGGTTAAACCTCAACCTCCGAGGGACCTATAAGTGGTATCAGAGCCGTGGCTCTTTTCCTTGTTAAAAACCGGGTTTTGTACAAGTTTTTGGAGTGTTTGGACAAAAACTCACTTGGTTTTGAACCCGTTTTTACTGTTTTTCTCGCTTTTTCAGACACTAAAACGTGTTCTAAACTATCCGGGTGTGTTAAAGGTCGGTTTGGGTAACTTAAAAACTTGTTTTTAAGAAAGTTGGTATTTTCCGGCCAAATTTCCGGCTTCTCCGGTGACCGGTTTCTGGATAAAGTCTGTCCTTTTTGGGGTATATTTTATTTGTTTCAAAATCTGCTTTGGCAGAAAATATGGTCTGAACATACCTTCTGCCGAAAGTTTCTACCATCCCATCACCTTTTTCACCAACCTGTCACTCTTTGTCAACTGTGTCAGAGAAGTTCGAAAGATATCCTTCGAAGTCGAAAGATCATCTTTCGATCAGTGGAGGTTCGACAGATTATCATCCTTCGAACCAAGGAATCATTTCGAAGCATACATCTTTCGGTCTACTGTTCTCTTTCGAAAGATAAGGATCCTTCGTTTGGAGAATCTTTCGAAATCATTGCTCGAAACTCAACAGTGATCTTTCGAACACTGTTGATCCTTCGAACAAGTGTTGATCTTTCGAACAAGTGTTGATCTTTCGATCCCAGTCTGTTTAAGTTTAACAAGTTTGTGTGTTTCAGGTCTTTCGATCAAGGATCCTTCGGCTGTTTGTTATCTTTCGAAACATTAACATAGTTTGTGAAAATTAAATTTTTAAAAGGAAAACTTGTTTTTCAAATTTTAAATCTATTTTCACTTAATATATTAATTTTTATAAAATGGGAACAAACGGTCAGTGGGATCCAACCGCGTGGACTCTAACATCGACTCCACAATCATCAGCTACGCAATCTGCGTCAGATTTCAACAAAGCATGGATGCAGGCTATTGCCCCACCTCAAGCTGCAATGATAACTGCAAATCAATGGGCATTGGTCACAAATCAAAGCAACAGCATTCAATCTATGATGCAGAACGACAGTGAAACTGGTACAAGCACAAAACCGCCAAAGCTAAATCACATCAATGATTGGGGATGGTGGAAAGAAAGGCTGAGAACTTATGTTCAGGGGCAAGGTCAAGATCTATGGATGCGCTTCTTCACCGCATTTGACCATGATTTGGAAGTTGCAGGATCTAATCCAGAAACTTACAGCACTATGTCTGATGATGATAAGAAGAAATTTGAGTTAGAAAAGAAAGCATTCATGATTCTCACACAAGCTCTTCACAAAGACATTTACCACCAGTTTGTTTACTGCACGACTACTAAAAGCTTGTGGGATATGCTCACGTTACGATGTGAAGGAAATGCTCAATCTAGAAAGATCAAGCAAGAATTACTGAAGAAAGAGTTTGAAGGTTTCACGTGTATGGAGAATGAGACTTTGGCAGAGTTATCTACAAGGTTTCATCACTTGTTGAGTGAGATGTTTGGTTTTAGAGTCACTGCAACTCCACAAGAAATGGTGAAGAGATTCGCTGATAGCTTACCAGCAAAGTGGAGCAGTTATCTTGAAATTCTCAAAGAAAATGGTGTTCTAGACACAATCAATGTTTATGAGTTAATTCAAAAATTGGAGAACAAGGATGTAGAAGAAAAGCTTAAGGCAAAAAGAACACTAACTCCTCAAAATCCAGAGATGTACTTTGGGATTGCAGGAGGTATCAGTGGAGAAAGACCAGCCTCTCAACATGCGAAGCTTCAAACAGCCTTCATCTCAAACACCGGACCTTCCACAACAGATCAGTTTGATCCTTCAGCATACACGATGTATTCAAAACCAGATGTGCAACCGAGAGCTCAGCAGCAACAACCACCACAGCAAGGGTTTTATGGAAGCTCCTCAAACTTTCAAGCCACCTCCAATCCGAACACAGTCAGATTAGACACTTCCAACTTTTCAAAAGTCAGTGTCGAAGTAGCCAAGGAGCATATGGAGATGTTGAACACCTTGGTTAGTGCTTATTGTGGATTAGTTGTAGGTCAGATTGGGAATATCAATCTAACCTATGAAGATTATCAGCAAGTGGATAAAGAAGAGTTTGAAATGATGGATATCAAATGGGCTCTTGCTAGTGCGATTCGAAGAGCAAAGGAGTTTATGGAAAGGACGGGGAGAACCAACTTGGAAAGCAAGAAAGACACCAAGTATGGGTTCGACAAGCAAGCTGTAACGTGCTTTAACTGTGGTGAACGGGGTCATTTCAAAAGGGAATGCACAAGACCAGCTCAGCATGGAAACCAAAATCCTTTCAGAAACCAAGGCAACCAGCAGAACCAGAACAGGAACAATGTTCGTACGATGATTCCTGTCAACAACCAAAGTCAAGCAGGACCATCTAATGCCAACCAGGCACTTGTGGTTCAAGTAGATGAAGGTTGCGATTGGTCGCTTCAATTTGCTCCAGATGGAACAGCATGTTTTGCAGAAATCGTAAAGGATTTAAAGCACGCCAGTGGTGGAGAATCTTCCGCCAATGGTGGTGACTCCTCTGAGGATGAAGACTCTTCTGGTTATAGTGGAAGCTCAGATGAAGAATCCTCCACTTCAGGGAATGATCACGTGGATGAGACATCAAGTGTGTCAGTCGATGCAGATATTGATGAACGTTTGGAAGAAGCTGCAGCAGGAACTGAAAGAAGATCTAATTTGGTGAATCAAGCTGCTTATTCTTCGTCTTCTCTCCATTCAGCCTTTATGGCTAATGTCGACAGTTCATCAGGTCAGGTATGTGTCGATGAACCCACTGTAGTTATTTGTGATAACTGTGATAGTTTGCGTGTTAAAAATGCTGATTTAGAGGCAAACATGTCTGAGTTGCAAGGCAAACATGATGCTTTACAAGCTAGTTTGTTTGACTTGCAAGACAAACATGTTTCGATGAATGATGAGTGTTGTGAATTGCGAAGCAAACACGAGGGTTTGCAAGAGAAATTTGAAATCACGAACAAACACAATCAAGAATTGATTGTAGATCTTTCTAAAGCAACTGAAGCTAACTTGTTTTTAACCAGAAATGAAAAGGAATTTAAAGCAACAATTGCGTCATTAAAACATGATGTTTCAGAATTACAAAAGGCTGTTTTGCGAAAACAACATGCTAACAATAATCTTATTGACACAATTGAAAAGCAAATGGTAGAATTAACAACAGCTCGATGTGAATGTGAAACAATTAAGCAGAAACTGGAAAGCTATTCCAATTCCCGCTTTGTATTGGATCACATCATTGACGTTCAAGAGAGAAAGAAAAAGGGGGATAAACCATGTATTGGATTCAAATCATGTCCTCCCCCAATGAATCACAATTACTCCAAATTGCCTGATGACGAGGATATGCCCCGTTTTGAACCTACTGTGCCACTCGGTCTAGATGACTTTGCAGCAGGCCTCGGGTTCACAACTGGTACATCATCCTCAGGTCAATCAGAATCAGAATCTGAGAATGAGACAGATTCATCGTGTGTTAAGGAACAGAGTCCTCCCATTGTTGAGGATGCTGATTCTTCGGATGATGAATCTGAAGAAATTGTGAAACAACAGTCTAACTCGGTTACAACAGATATTCCAATTGAGAATCACATCCTGTGTGATCCACCAGTGAAACCGAGTAAGACTGAAATGTCAAAACCAATGGAGTCCCTTGTTTCTACCAGTGAAGAGAATAACTTGTTGTACACGCTCAAAGGAGATAACAAAATCTACTCTAACAAAGATTTTCCAATTAAAAATGTAAATCAAGATTTAATTGAGCAAATTTTTGAAGGATGTACTGATAAGTTTTTGGGGAACAAAAGTGGCAAAGTTACCGTCACTCAATGTGATCCAATTCCGTGTGAACAAATTAGAAAACAATACGGAAACCAAAAACCACCAATTGAGCGAAAACAACAAGTCAACTCCGGAAAAGGTAAGGTACAGGGAAAGAAGGCTCAGAACAAGAATGTTCAAGCACCTAAAGTTCAGCAGCCTAAGGCTGAACAACCAAAGGTTCAACAACAAAAGGTGCAAAACAAAAGAGCTCCTGTTAAGAATCGAGAACCGAAAATGAACTTTGTTGGATCCACGGGTTCAGACAAACTTGAAACATTTCAGGATAAATCTAACCTTGATTTTATAAAACAAGTTAGAATTTTAAAACGAAATGAACAGAATAATTACACCCAACACACCAACGGATGTGATTTAGGTCCAAGCACGTCTAGATCACAAAGTTCATGGTCTGGTTCTCCGTCTGGTCATCAACGTGTTGCTCCGAAGTTTGTAGAACGGAGAACATGTTTTGAATGTGGGACAGTTGGGCATATTGTAAGATATTGCCCACACGTACAGAAGCTGAAGTCAAAAACGAGTGCTCCCCAAGAAATCGATTACCGAAAACGATCAGTTTCCCCGAAACAAGACCCACGTGTCTTGAAAGAAAGGGAAAAGAAGTTAAAGCAAAAGAATCAAAAGGTAATTGAAAAGGCCTTAAAATCAGAGGTCAAAGAAGAAAAACCTGTACAAGCAAAATCTGAAACTGTAAAACCAGTAAATGCTAAAACAATAAATTCAAATACTGGTAAAGGACAAACAGCTTGGAAGCAAAAGCAGGTAATTCATTCAGGGGGAGCACCACAGGTTCTTTTTCCTAATCATCAAGTGATTGAAATCACTTTCCTTGATGATCAAGGACGACCCAAGTCCACAAAGGCTTGGGTCCCCCTCTCCAACTAATCTCTGAATGAGTGTGTAGGATATTCCAGGAGGAACTTTCGATAGTCGTAAGATTGTTGATAGTGGAGCGTCCTTGCACAAGATAGGCGTCAGAAGAAATTGTTGCCTTTGATGGAGAGAAAAAAAAAGACAAACATTCCGATGAAGGAATGATGGTGAAAGAATGTTGTTGAATGGAGTTGGAAAATTCGACCAGAAGAAATATGTGCCAAAATTTGGTTGTTATGGTTTTTGATCGGGTCCTCAGGAAAGATTCAAATGAAAAGTACGCGCCTGCAGCACGTCTGAAGTTCACAATCGACAAGATGAACGTGCAGTGTACATTTCTCTACGGTGTGATTGAAGAAAATGTGTTTGTTGATCAAACCAACCGGGTGTGCGGATGCCTTGGCGTGGATTGAACAACCGCACACTACTTCTGAAAGAGAAAGACAAAGACCTTCGCTGGTGCAATGTGGAAGACCAGCCGGACCCAAAGGTTTCTGATCTTGTTGCTGTGAAGAGATTTCTAAGTAGCTACAAAGAATCGACTTTGAAATCCACACCGGGTGGATATCCAGTTTGGGAGAGCGCTCAGATTCCTTGCAATGCACGATGCAGTTGCAGGATACGGTTTTAAATTTCTAATCTCTCCTACACTTGTCGATATTTAAGCTGCTTTGTGAATTATTATCTCGTTCAGCACTTTTTGGCCAGACAATGTTGTCATGGTCCACACCGCTTACCGACATGCCAACTGTTTTTTCCAAAATTCGCTAAATCATTTCTGATTAAAACTTAATTTTGGTAAACGGCATTGAGGTGAAACATGAGTTAACCAACATCGGAAAATCGTTTTTGTAAATACCTTTGTGTTTTTAAATTTATGTTAGTTTGTTGATTTTAGGGGGAGTAAATCCAAAATATTTGAAAATCCAAAAACATCGAAAAATTTAAAAACACAAAAACAATAGAAAAACAAAAATGAGTTTCCTGGCGAGCAAAAGAGAATATGATAGTACATCAGTGGTCTGTCTAAACCTCTTTAAACCTAAAATGAAAAACGATAAGCAGCTCTATATAAGATATATCGGTAGGCTCACAATCATTTTAAAGTGTGCAGGGTGATATAAACTTAAATCGACTGAAGACCAGGTGGGAACCACTCATTGGCATATGGTCTTAGTACCGAAATCTCGTTTGAGAGATTGCCGAGGTTCTGAGATATTCGGTCTTTATGCTGCTTATCATCTGGGTATCATGGTTGTATCTTTTACCGAAAAAATAACGGGGACGCAAGTCTAGATCTTCCATGATACTATGCATACGTGTACATATTGCATACGACCTCAATAAGTGATCAACAATCACATGTCCAAACAAAATAAGTGATAATATATCACAGATTCTTTCCGGGAGTCAAGTTCGTCTCTCTGCTGTACGAAAGTACTGACCTGTTCACGGACTTGCTCTTGTGCCCTCATGCATCGAAAATCAAGTTCCTCATCAATAAGTGATTATATCTCATAGGGCTTGTTTTCAAATCAAAATAAGTGAGAATCTCACATCATATACGGTCAAACAGATGATAATCGGTATACTCACCGGTAAGATGAACCCTCGTGCATACCTTGATACGGGAATGTGTCGTGATGTGGATGAACACCGGTCAATAAGTATAAATCATACCTTAACGTATCTCCTCGCCATGATTACATCTGATAAGTTGAGCTTAAGTGGACAACAATACCGATAATTGTTATAGGATGCTTATCTTAATGTTAATTAACTGAACAACAAGAGCGTTTTGGCATGACCGTACACTGATATGATTCTCTTACCCTCGAAACTCGCAAAAAGAATGTTTGTAAATATATATTTAATGCTTTCATTTTCCGCATCATTGTATATATTTGTTTACTGCTTTCTGTCTTTACATTTGAAATATTCAAAAAGCCAAAAAGATTTTATTTCTATTTTATTTTCGATTGTACGATGTTGGATCTCTAGTTTTCGTTACCTGAAACCTGATTGAAAACCGAAACGACTGATTCTTCATAAACGGTCGAAATTTGCAAGTTTTGAAAGTTAAAAACTAAAATTGATAAATTTGTTAAACTTTCAAACTGTCGGACGGTAGTTGTTTGAACAATGGTCACATGTGTGTCGTTTGCTTATGATATTCCAAGCAGTTGTTCTCATTACGCGTTTAGATTTCTTGCATGTGCAGATTCTAAAGGCAAGGAGAACATGGTCGATGACAAGCTTCGGAATGAAGACACGACGTGAAGGCACTCAAATGATGAAGATGATCGAGTTGCCGCTGACCATCATCAACACCACAAGGATCTCAATTCATAAAGAACAAGACTTTCACGAGCATAACTCAAGGGGGAGCTTATGTTAAGGGGGAGTTTGTCAACACCCTTCCTACATGAAACGGGGAGTTTGTTGGTACACTTTCTGCTTTCAAGACGTGAAGACTTTAAAGATCCTCCGACATTGAAGACATGAAAGACACAGAAGACGAACCATCACGAGTAGCGTCCAAGGGGGAGTTTGTTGATGCACTTTGTGTGGACGCGACTCAGCTCGGTTCGACTCGGCATTAGAGACTTGAAGACACGAAGATCGAGACAAAGCTACAGCCAAGGGGGACTTTGTTGGTGCACTTGTGTTTGTACTTTGTCTGTATTTTGTCATGATACAAAACGATGTCTTATGTTAGTCTGGGTTACGTCTTAGTTTGTTACAATGTGTGTTCGATGTAAGTTTGACCAAGTCAACCATCCTCCTGGTTTGACTTGACCAAACAGTTCACACATTGGTTGTAAGCTGTTTGTGTCGAAGGATAGGTCATCGAAGGATAGTTTATATCCTTCGATGATGAGCTCGAAAGATAACCTTCGATGGATGTTGTCGGACTTCGAAGGATATCATCCTTCGAAGTATATGTGATCCTTCGATGAGTTTCTGGTCGATAGATGATCCTTCGATCAGTCTATCTGATCCTTCGACCATACGTGCTGTGTCGGGTATAAATACCCATGTGTATTGTTCATTTTAAAAGAGACATAGAGAACACTCAGAGCAAAAACACACACACACACGAGAGTTAGAGAGAGTTTGCAGAATACATTTGTAAACATTGAGCTTGTAACCGAACTCTTCATTCGTTATAATACAGTGGTGTTAAACGGTGAACTTTGTGTGTCGTGTATCTATGTTCTCATATAAACTCCGGTTTGCATGCTAGCTTGGATTCCGCACTTGCTAGTGTGTTAAGCATAACAAGGAATAGGTTAAACCTCAACCTTGACCGTAGTCTAAGGCTACATTCGTATTCTTCTTGAACTAATCTTCCGACTCTGACTTCTTACGTCATTTACGCGTCGGTTTGTTCTTCGTTTACCGTTATTCGGTTTACGCCTCTATTTCTTTGCAGCCCGTTACCCGGGTTCTTTCATCTTATTGTTTTTAACATTCCCATTGTTTGGTTTGCGTTTTTCCTTTTTTTCTCATAACCTTTTATATAGATTTGTTAATATTTCGCGCTTTTATTTATTCGGTTCGCGCTTGCTTACATTATCAAATGTTATTCTTTATTTAACTCGTTTGACTTGTTCATGTGAAATTTCATCACTTGTGAACGTCAAACTTCATTTATATTCAACCCATTCATCCATAGTTATTAATTTTTTTTTAAAGAAATTTTGTCATTCTTTAATCATAACTCACAATCCGATTCTTTTGGACTTTCTATTCCGCATTCCCGTCTCTTGGTTTACCCATACACTCAAAATCCTACCCATCTATCGGGTATTTTACCGAAGTCATTATTAAAGCAACCGTCCTGGTATGTATTAAGACTTCGTTTTAATTTATTTGGTCGTCTTAGAGAAATCCATCGCTTTTATTCAATCAAGTCCTTTATTCTTTATTTAATTCGTTTGAGTTATCCGTGTGAATTTCATCACTTGTGACAGTCAAACTTTCATCCCTATGCCTTAGCATTCCTATTAGTCAGTCTGTGTTTTCATTTACTTTGCTCCTTGTCCCTTCTCTCGGGCTCGTTATTTCTAACGTAATACGCTTCTGTCATCCGACTTGCGTTTACGTTTATTATCAAACATTTTGCTTATTTTATTTTTTTGGGTACCCTTTTTAAATTATCCCATTCACCTCGTCCTTATTACATCGGACGTAAATGTGTCCATCATAAGAAGTTCATGATATCACGTGTTCACTACTTACTTGGCCAGAGTAAGCGATCAACACCTGGTATACATGACCTTTTTATAATTTTCACATTACACCCTATGTAAGTAACAACTCTATTCTTTCTATATTATTGATTTCAATAGGCAAAACTTTACTTAATTGCTATCTAACAATAATTAGTTTTAACCCGTTTTGTTCTTGAACATATAAAATGTTTTCTTTTCTATCGAACTATTTTACAATCACATTCGTTGATGTGATCATTACTATCTGTGCAATAAATCTAAAAAAACGTGCACCTGGTAAATGCCTGCCCTAACGGGCTTTCCCTGCTAATAGCCTTATTCGCGACTGTTACGTAATTTGGTCCTTGGTGAGTATGCTCTGCTCGTCATACTTCAGATCATTCCTCCGTCATATCCGTGATTTGTTCAACTCTCGCTATCTTTAGGTGCGAGTGTCCTTCAACTAAAACATTTACAAAAGTTAGTAATTTCGACTTTAATGAACGCCCGTATTATAATACAAGGCTTTTCTACTATACGTGTCAACGCACGTAATTTCGTTGACTATATCGATCCTTTATCGATTTGATTGGGGTAACGTGTATCACGTGATAACTCCATGTGTTGTTCACAACACTTAAATCATGCTACACAATTAATATAAATATACTTACCGGATTTTGCGATCAAGTCTCGAACCGAACACTTTATTCTTTTAACCTTGAGCTCTGATTACCAATTTGTAACACCCAACTTAATTTAATATGAATTTACTACTAAATACGCATTTAGATTGCGAAAATACGGGTTAACAAAAACTTTATTAAGTTTAAATTCATACATGATTAGAGTATTTGGGATTCACATCCCTACTAGTTTAAAAGATATGAAAGTAGCATCAAGAGTTACATGTTCATATTTAGTGGAAACAAAATATATTAACGCGGAAGCTTCAAAAGTATGTGTTCGGTTCTTTGACATCTTGCTTGATCACCATCCGGCGTATCACCAACATCACCTAACATCACAACCGACTTAAATGTTAGTTTTGACAACATATAAACAAGTATAATCAAGTTCCGAAATCAAACAAATGAAAATAAAATAAATTTTCCAAATCGTGCCTCCCGCGACACGCGGGAGGCGTCCTTTGTTCTGTCGCGTGTCGCGCCCCAATTACTGGATCCCATCGCGTGGCTTGGGGGAGACTAATTTCCAGCAGGTCCGTTTCTGGACCTGCATTTTCAGCCCAGCTCAAGTTTTTAACCAAAAATCAAACTTCAAATTAGCATAACTTTTGATCTAGACCTCCGTTATGTGTAATTCTTTTTCCTATGCGATCGTAATTGGATTCTCCATCTTATGGAGTTAAAACCTGATATCTAACTTCTCATAATATAGAATTTCAAGCCCTCGGCTTGAAATTATTTTACTAAAACTTTTGACCCGTTTAAGTTTAAAACCACTAACTTGTTTCTAACTAATCAAAATACATGCTCCAATACGTTTAACACAAATTCTTTAGCTCGGGTTCATAATTCTTATGAATTACGCAACTAGTACGCAAGCTATACGCATATATCCGTTTTGACCTGTTTAGGGGATTTAAGCAATTTAGTCTAAAACTACCTCTTTTCTTTTCGCACTTTGCAATTCCCTATCTAAAATATCTACCTATATTCCATAATCACCATACAAGTGTAACAACCCACACATTCGTGCATTGTTACTACTCGCTATACTCGTTACGCCTAGCACCAAAGATCCGGATCATAATGTAGCTATATCGCTTACATCGCTACTTTGCAGTATTTTCGCATATTACGCATGTTTTATCGCTATAACAAATCACATCGCACACACTAACACTCACGATGATGTTGAATGAGGACCTATTCTACCCTCCTCGATAGCCATGATGTGTCACAAAGCAAAGCATATTCGAAACGCGCAACTTGATTATCGCAACGCAGACCTTGAAATATGGGTAGTTATACGACCCTATGTGACTAATTATAATAAATATATGAAGGTGCGTATGAAAATGTGTGACCAAACTATCGCAACGCTTAACGAACGAAATGAAACATCGAAACGCAATTCGCCGGAGACCACCGATCGAATGACCACTCGATCGAATGGCCATCCGATCGGGTGACTATCCGATCGGGTTGCCATCCGATCGGATTGCCATCTGATCAATGGCACCCCATCACCTCCTCTCCACTTCACCTATAAATAGCACTTGTCACATCACATGAACAGTGATGTGACAGCTCTCGTTCGACCAGCACGCTTTTGGACCTTTTCCTCTCGATTCCTCGCGATTCTTGTAAGTTTTCAACTCAAATCTTGTACTTCTTCGATCCACACACACTTCTTCATCTTTTTCACCTTTGAATCTCCACTTTTAACCGTGAAATCAGTGGATTTAAGGTGTTCTAGGGTGATGTCATCGTGGAGTTCTTATGAACTTCAAGCTTTGGCCTCATTCCACCAAGAATGACTCAGATCTGAAGGAATTCCACATGATTTCACAACGTTTTCGCATAGATCTAAACATTTTCAATGATAAAAGGATTGAAAAACTATTTCAACTTTCTTTCAACTCTTTTACACTCAATGCACTCAAAACCGATGGAATCGGAGCTTATTCTGATCTTCTACTCATTCTAAGTGAAGTGTTGGTTCAAGATCTGATTTCTGTCTAAAGACACAACTGATTTCGGGTTAAACATGAACAACCATCACGGACAGTTAACCGATCGAACTAGGGTGATTCCAGTTCGATCGGATAACTTAGGTCATGATGAGGTTTCTGTTGTTTAGCAAGTTATCAAATCGTATCGATCAAAACTGCAAAACTTTCAACACAATCAAGTGACAAAGACTATCAGGTCGATGGGACGGATTGCCGTCCGATCGGATTGCCATCCGATCGAACAGCCATCCGATCAGCTTACACGTGGTTCCACACTTAGACTTTTATTTCAACTTTTCCAAGATCTGAATGTCGAACGGATTGCCGTCCGATCGGATTGCCATCCGATCGAACGACCATCCGACCATGTGACATTTGGAACTTCGATACTTAACCATTTTCAAAATTTCAAAGATCATCAGTAACTAACAGATTGCCACCCGATCGGATTGCAATCCGATCGAGTGACAATCCTGCTATGAACTTGTTCTCTCAAGGTGTCCTACCAATCGGATCACTATCCAATTGAACGGCCGTTCGATCGATCGACCTGAAGGGTAGAGATACTTCTCTGTTTTCAAAATGCTACAACGAAAACTTCAAAGCCATCATACACAAACACATCCATCCCAACGAATGTCAATCCAACCTATTGGCCATTCGATCGGTTGACTATCCGAACGGATTGACATCCGATCGAATGACCATCCGATCGGATTTCCATCCGATTGGATTACCATTCGACACTTGGGTCCTTCGCCACTGTTTAACACACCGTTCAACACTTACGCTATCATTCTGTAATCAGGCTAATCTCAGACGCGCTCCCTTCAATCCAAGTTTATGTTACTTGGTGAACACGAACGGTGAGTATACGCGAACCCTTTTTATCGCATTTTTGGGTGTAACATACGTTCCTATTAAATCGAAATTATCAAAATGAATTATGCAATCAAACTGTTTATCACTTGCGAATAACTGTTATGCATATTTACACGTGATGCTAGTTACATATGTGTTAGGACTTTTACTCGCGAGGTCCCGCCTTAACTAGTATAGTACTATAGTACCCGTCGGGGTCTAGTTAGGATGAATAGCAATCGCAATCGCAGCTCGAGAGACATAGCTAGTAGTATCTGTCTAATATATGTGTTAAGGTATCTCGTTTATGTATGTGGTAATTCGCAGCACTTTTTATCTACTATGTTTCGCTATCAAAACTTGTATACTCGCCAATACTTTGTATTGACGTTGTTTCAACATATGTTGCAGGTTTAGTCGCAGTCTACATCAAATCAAGCTAGGAAGTCTATAAACACACCTAAAATCTAGGTTGTCGGATTTGTATTGTTTGAGAGAACAAGAAATTCGTGACAGCTTATGTGATTGTAACTGTTTATTAGTATGGGATAATGAACGCATTAAATACTGTCACAACATAGTTGTTATGGATTCTCTTGAGCAATCTAATTCGCCTAGTGCGGCTCCCCGATGATTCCGCCATCGGTTGCAGTGTGACAGATTGGTATCAGAGCCATAACTATAGGGAATTAGGCTAGACATGACCAAGTCCGGGTCGATGTCTTAGAAAACGACCTAGTCTATAGTCTAAGTACCAACGGGCTGACTCGTGTGAGCCCAGTAGGGAGTTGCACGGGCCTACTTGATACTCTCGTTCGGATCCACAAAAACTAAAACTTCACGTGAACACCGCATACTATAACTTCACACAAAGAGACTTTCCTAAGGTTGGAATATTACTTAGCCTTTCCTAAGGCCAACGCAATACACACGTTTTCGAAAATACTCACATATCACAACCGAGTGATCCAGTCGAGATCAGGTGTGAAAACCAAGAACTCTCGATAAGATCGCTCACTCAGCGCATTTTTCTAGCACGAGAACTTTTCATCGAGCTAGGAGTGACATCCATAACTCAACAAAAGTCTCCATTTCAAACTCTAGTGGAACTCCCGAATTTATTCGAAGAGCACAACCACATCTAGGAACAAAGTTATTAAGTCAGGGGTGAAACCCGTATCTTAATAAACCGTTCCACTCTCTATAAAATGGTTTTCAAAAGCTCTCACCAAGGACTTGACAATAACGATGATTCGAGCCACGCGATGACTAGAAGGACGAATGCCATGAGCTGCATCCCAGTGGAAGCATAGTCTTCTAGGGCAACGCGCGTGCACAAACCTGTTGGGTATAGTTGAGGTACCTTGGGCAGTCGACGCCAAAACACCCGAGGCACTCTATCTACCTATTTTCTAGCCTACGATCGCTGATTTTACGTTTCATTGAATTTAATTAAGCATATGTGTTGACGATTTAAACCTTACACTTTATCGATTTCTCGATTTATCGATTTCCGCTCCCTGTTTTATAAACGCACAACTCGCACAGCCATCGCAATCTAAAATGAAAACCGAATGCTCGCAACAAAACTAATGTCTAATTTCTCGTTTTCTCTTTCTCCCTTCAACGCGTCCTCACGCATTCTATCCCGACATGTATGTGTGTAATCATAAACTACAACTAATTATATATATGCAGCAAATCAATTGTGTGGGAATTTAGGAATCTCGTGTCTCCTATGTGAAGTCTATTATCTTACTCGCAATAAGTTTTGATCGCCCTCAATCGCATCGCAAAACTCAAAAATCATTATGATCGAATCTCACTCCAAATCTCTCTCTGTCTAGATGTCTTCAAACGACTCTACCTCGAGACAAACAGCTAGGAGAAGAGCCAAACGAAGCGCCGAAAAGAGGATTGCCTCGCTTGTGGCCAAGGAAGTAGCCAAGGTCATTCCTCAAATTGTCGCTCGGGTGCACTCTCTCAGCAGCTCACGAAACTCGGAAGACTCCAAGACGGAAGCGCCGCAATCTACTTTCCTCTACAAGCATTTCAAAGCCTGTGATCCAATGATTTTCACGGGTGAAGGAGGTGTAACTCAGTTGCTACAGTGGTTTGATGCCATTGAGGTGACCCTTCGTCAGAGTGGATGCCCGAGCACTTCCGTACCACATGCGCTACCGGAGTATTTAAATCGCGAGCACTCGACTGGTGGACAGTTGAACGTAACAAACGTGGGATCTCCGCAGCTTACGCCCTCTCTTGGGATGAGCTGAAAGAGCTCATGAAGAAAGAGTACTATCCTCTCCATGAAGTCCAGAAGCTAGAAGACGAATTTTGGGAAATAAAGCAAGTCGAAGGTGACAATACTGGCTACACCGCAAGGTTCAAACAGCTTAGCATAATCTGCCCAAGTCAAGTCAACACTTCAGAAAAAGCCATCACGAAATACATTCGAGGCTTGCCTGAATGTGTGGGTGATTTTGTCGAAGCTGCAAGACCTGCTACCATTGAAGAAACCTACCGCTTAGCCGCAGAAATCAACGACAAACGAGTCTTGGATGGATTCTTCTTCAAGAATCCTGTCAAACAAGCTCACCAAGCAATCGTCATCGACTTTTCCGACGATTCTTCTAACGATTCCTCTGACGATCCATCAAGTAAGTCCTCAGACGAATCCTCCTATGATAACACATCGCTGCAGGAAGCTCAGACAAGTCGCAAACTAAAGACCATGAGCCCAAACTCTTCAACAACTGAACTGTCGCAACCAGAACCTCTCCAAGCAATTCCAGTTCGCTCGAAGCATGACTACAACGGAACTCATACCCTGTGTCTCATGTGTACGTATCATCACCCGCCAGAAGCTAACTGTCTCTTTTGCGCAAATTGCAACTGGTATGGTCATCTTACCCAGCACTGTCGCACGGGGCCGCAGACTTGAGGAATTTCAGCAACAATCGTAGTCTCCGTAGAAGTCCCCCACAGCAACATTAGTTATGCTTTCAAATGTTGTTGTAAGGATACGATTTTCGCCGTTAATTTCTTTTGCATGTTGAACTTGTTCTACTTCTCGACGCAATGTGGACCCTATTTATCTCTCGCACTCGCGCACAGACTAGATACTAGTACCATATACTATATAATGTGTTTTACCCTTACTATGCGTTCTTGAGATAAGTTACGATAAACGTGCAAGAATCAAATTAATTACGGGTGCACACGGGATTACTATGGTTAGTGCACGGAGATCGTAGTAAGTTTCAATGGTGCCATAACGTTAAAAGCATGGTTAAGCGTGGTGGATACACCGCTGGTACTTCCTATATATAAGCTTCTTGACCATGTCAACATAGTGTGACATCTATTCACGGGACAGAGGAGTGTGGTCGAAGCATGGTGGATACGCCGCTGGTACTTCCTATATATAAGTGTTTCGCCATGACAACCAATGTCTTGTGAAGAAAGTGCCATACAAGTTGAACGTTATTAGACCAAGTATACTAGTAAATCTATTTTCGACACACGACACTACATCGCAGGGCGTAACAATCTCAATCGCAACTCAAAAGCGTGTCATCGCTAGGCTTTTCGTAAGTCAACACGCTCGCAATCGCATTATCGCTGGAATCTATCTCGCAATCTCAAACGCTTATTGTGTGTCTCGCTCAATCGCTTATTATAAGTATCGCGCTATCACTTATCGTGGGTATCGCTATATCGCTTTGTGTATTGCTCTACCGCTCATCGTGTATCGCTTAACGTTTATCGCTATCGCTTACCATTATCCGTGTTATCTGTGCTATCTGTGTTATGTTAGCACACGTGACCTCGCTGCACGAGACAAAACTGATAGGGTTAAAACATGGTGGATACGCCGCTGGTACTTCCTATATATAAATGTTTTAGCCATATCAGCAAACTTTTGTGGAAAAAAAGGCCATGTGGGGCTTAATGTTAGTTAAAATTTGTGGTGTTGCTCAATCTAATCAAATCGCATGTTCCCATCGCTAGAAACGCATCGGTCGTCGCCTATCGCTCGACGGTTGTCGATATCGCTTGTCGCTTATCGCTTATCACTTTTCGCTTGTCGCCGCCGTCTTCGTTTATTATGTCTATTTTGTGCTATCAATTATCGCGTACCGCTTATCGCTCATCGCACTCGCTCGTGTCGCTAAACTGAGTTCGAAAACGACTTCATCGCTCAGTTGCTCAATCCTTCTCTTACACTTGGTCCAACCATCTTTCGCTTGGACCAAGCGAATCGAAATCTATCAGTACTATGTCGACACGCATGACACCGCCTCACGGGACGGAAGCCATATGGCTAAAACATGGTGGATTCGCCACTGGTACTTCCTATATATAAGTGTTTTAGCCATATTGTCGAACTTTCGTGGGAAAGTACCATGCGGGGCCGACTTTAAATCTAAAATTTTGATATTATTAAAAACCTTTGTGTAAATAAAGCTTTTCTTACAAGACTTTTTTTCTAAAAAAATTTGATCAAAACCTTTGTACAAAACGAGATTGTCTTGTAACGTTGGCGTGACAATCGACTCAAGTTAATGCTGCGTGACGAGAAAATTTCGCAAAACGAGTTTTCTTCACCCTAAAATCTTTTAGTAACCTAATAAAAACTCCTCTCATAGCGCTGGTGTGAACATCGAAACAGTTTAACGCCGCACTGTGGGAAGATTTTTCATAAACAAGTTTTCTCCAAACCTTTTCGAATTTATCAACTTTTCGAGAATTCAAAACACTTTTGGGTCACCTTTCGTGTGTTGCCGCCTTTTTGTATACGAATCGTCTCACTCGCCGCCATCGCCCAGACTTCGCAACGCTCGCTCTCGTCAATCTTCAATCGATCTCCCGCTCATCTTGACGTTTTATCGCTACTCTCATTCGCATCAATTCTCGCGACCCTTCTTGTGGATTAATTTCGGGACGAAATTTCCCAAAGCAGGGGAGACTGTAACAACCCACACGTTCGTGCGTTGTTACTACTCGCTATACTCGTTACGCCTAGCACCAGAGATTCGGATCATAATGTAGCTATATCACTTACATCGCTACTTCACAGTATTTTCGCATATTACGCATGTTTTATCGCTATAACAAATCACATCGCACACACTAACACTCACGATGATGTTGAGTGAGGACCTATTCTACCCTCCTCGATAGCCATGATGTGTCGTAACGCAAAGCATATTCGAAACACGCAACTTGATTATCGCAATGCAGACCTTGAAATGTGGGTATTTATACGACCCTATGTGAATAATTATAACAAATATATGAAGGTGTGTATGAAAATGTGTGACCAAACTATCGCAACGCTTAACGAACGAAACGAAACATCGAAACACAATTCACCGGAGACCACCGATTGAATGACCACTCGATCGAATGGCCATCCGATGGGGTGACCATCCGATCGGGTTTCCATCCGATCAATGGCACCCCATCACCTCCTCTCTACTTCACCTATAAATAGCACTTGTCACATCACTTGAACAGTGATGTGACAGCTCTCGTTCGACCAGCACGCTTTTGGACCTTTTCCTCTCGATTCCTCGCGATTCTTGTAAGTTTTCAACTCAAATCTTGTACTTCTTCGATCCACACACACTTCTTCATCTTTTTCACCTTTGAATCTCCACTTTTAACAGTGAAATCAGTGGATTTGACGTGTTCTAGGGTGATGTCATCATGGAGTTCTTATGAACTTCAAGCTTTGGCCTCATTCCACAAAGAATAACTCAGATCTGAAGGAATTCCACATGATTTCACAACGTTTTTGCATAGATCTAAACATTTTCAATGATAAAAGGATTGAAAGAAACTTTTTCAACTTTCTTTCAACTCTTTTATACTCAATGCACTCAAAACTGATGGAATCGGAGCTCGTTCTGATCTTCTACTCATTCTAAGTGAAGTGTTCGTTCAAGATCTGATTTCTGTCTAAAGAGACAACTGATTTCAGGTTAAACATGAACAACCATCATGGACAGTTAACTGATCGGACTAGGGTGATTCCTGTTCGATCGGATAACTTGGGTCATTATGGGATTTCTGTTGTTTAGCACGTTATCACATCGTCTCGATCAAAACTGTAAAACTTACAAAACAATCAAGTGACAAAGACGATCAGGTCGATGGGACGGATTGCCATCTGATTGGATTACCATCCGATCGGATTGCCATCCGATCGAACAGCCATCCGATCGGCTTACACTTAGTTACACACTTAGACTTTTATTTCAACTTTTCCAAGATCTGAATGTCGAACGGATTGCCGTCCGATCGGATTGCCATCCAATCGAACGACCATCCGACCATGTGACATTTGGAACTTTAATACTTAACCATTTTCAAAATTTCAAAGATCATCAGTAACTAACGGATTGCCACCCGATCAGATTGCAATCCGATCGAGTGACAATCCTGCTATGAACTTGTTCTCACAAGGTGTCCTACCAATCGGATCACTAACTGATCGAACGGCCGTTCGATCAATCGACCTGAAGGGTAGAGATATTTCTCTGTTTTCAAAATGCTACAACGAAAACTTCAAAGCCATCATACACAAACACATCCATCCCAATGAATGTCAATCTGACCGAATGGCCATCCGATCAGATTGCCATCCGATCGGATTACCATTCGACACTTGGGTCACTTGCCACCGTTTAACGCACCGTTCAACGCTTACGCTATCATTCTGTAATCAAGCTAATCTCAGACGCGCTCCCTTCAATCCAAGATTGTGTTACTTGGTGAACACGAACGGTGAATATACTCGAACCCTTTTTATCGCATTTTTGTGTGTAACATACGTTCCTATTAAATCGAAATTATCGAAACGAATTATTCAATCAAACTGTTTATCACTTGGGAATAACTGTTATGCATATTTACACGTGATGCTAGTTACATATGTGTTAGGACTTTTACTCGCGAGGTCCCGCCTTAACTAGTATTGTACTATAGTACCCGAGGGGGTCTAGTTAGGATGAATAGAAATCGCAATCGCAGCTCGAGAGATTTAGCTGGTAGTATCTGTCTAATATATGTGTTGAGGTATCTCGTTTATGTATGTGGTAATTCACAGCACTTTTTATCTACTATGTTTCGCTATCAAAACTTGTATACTCGCCAATACTTTTGTATTGACATTCTTTTAACGTATGTTGCAGGTTTAGTCGAAGTCTACATCAAATCAAGCTAGGAAGTCTAGAAACACACCTAAAATCTAGGTTGTCGGATTTGTATTGTTTGAGAGAACATGAAATTCATGACAGTTTATGTGATTGTAACTGTTTATTAGTATGGGATAATGAATGCATTAAATACTGTCGCAATATAGTTGTTATGGATTCTCTTGAGCAATCTGATTCGCCAAGTGCCGCGCCCCGATGATTCCGCCATCGGTTGGGGTGTGACAACAAGTTCCTAAATAACCCATATGGGTCGTTGTGTGACACCTGTGTCACTACGACCATCAAACAAATACCAAACCAATTAAATATTGTGTTTCGTACTTGGGATTTGTATAAATATGTGTAGCATTTGCACATATCAATTCTTGTTCGATTTCGAGCTTTAAATCGCTTTCTAGAAAGTTATACGCAAACTGATGCGTAAACGTAATCATTTTAACGCGTCAAACACTCCGGAACAGCAACATAATCTTAACATACCTTAAATGACCTTTACATAACTTATAAATAAATTTTAAAGGGTTTGGTATGGCAAAAACAAGTTTGTTCGCTTACAGGGACTATTTGCGTCAAACTGCAAAAGTATGCCGTTTCGTATGGCAACGTACAGTCCGGAACATGATCATAAGCTAAACATACCATAAATAACCTAAACATATCTTAGAAATAAGCTTTGAGTGGTTCGGTGTGCGAAAATATACTTATTTGATCTTACAGGGACTAAAAGTGTCAAAAACGGCGTAAGATTGCATTTACGCGCATATCTTACGTTCTGACCACATCTGGACATTCAAAATTTTTGTAGCCACTAAAATATTTTTATTTTAGTGATCGGAATGCAAAAATACCATTCGTCGCTTAATTTGGTTCGTTTTTTTCGCGTCCATTCGAGTTTCGTCGTAAATAACCGAACAACGTGACCGTACGACTAAACGAACCGACTTCCGTGATATTTTCGAGCATATTTCAGGTCCCCTGCTGTAACACCCTGTGTTTTCAAGAAGTCAAAGTCAAGGTCAAAGTCAACGACCGATTTCGCACAACTTGACTTGTAATAGATTTCTTTTATTATTTTAGCTATTATGTGGAGTACGTGTTTGTAATTACAATAATCGACGTGTTATTCGCAATCTAATCGACTTACGACTGTGAACTATAGGAAGTAACAATGCGATAAAGCTAACTAATTGATCATCAACTATGCTAATCAAATCGACATCGAATCGAATCGCAACTCGAACTATGTATTTTAGTTATTGTTATACTTGTATGTGAGTGCCTTATGTGTTACTTGTGCATGCTCCTTTATGTTATGTTGTGGGAATCAATCGAAACTCGAACGCAATCGAACTCAATCGGCATAGAACTCGAATCATAATCGAACTATGATAATTAGTGGAGAAGGGTTAGTGCGAGATATGAGTGGTTGGGATTAAAAGTAATTTGAATAGGAAACTCTATTGCGAGCGGTGCCCAACCGCAATCGAAATATCAAAAATCGTCGCATCAAACACTCGAACCAAGTGCCATCCAGCCGGATAGCCATCCGACCGGATAGCCATCCGACCGGATAGCCGCTTGGCCATGAGTCAGGTGCTATCCGACCGAGATGTCACCCGACCGGACAGTCATCCGGGCGGTGTGCCATCCGAACGGACAGCACTTTCCCCTTTTGGAATCCTATAAATACCCATGTCACTCTCAAACTTTCTACTTTTGGAAACTCTTGTCCGACCAGCACGCTCAGCTCACCTTTTCTTCGATTTCTCTCAATCCCGGTAAGATTTCGTCCTAAACCTTGTACTTTCTTGATCTACACGCACTCCTACACCTTTCTATCTTTTGAATCTTAACTTTTAACCGTAAAATCGCTAGATTTGAGGTGTTCTAGGATGATGTCATCATGAGTTCTTGAAGAACTTCATGTTTTGACTTCAATCCACCAAGAACAACCTAGATCTAACCGATTTCCACACAAATGCACAAAGATCTCTACTAGATCTCCACATAAACATGGTGAAAAAGGATTGAAAGATGGTTTCTAACTTTCTTTCAACTCTTTTACACTCAATGCACTCAAAACCAATGGAATCGGGTCTTGTTCTAGTCTCCCGCTCATTCTAAGTGTTGTGCTAGTTCAAGATCTGGATTCTACTCACGAGACCACCGATTTCGGCTTAAACAAGAACAATCGTCTTGAGCCGATAACCGGCCGAACAAGGGTGATTCCTGGTCGGTTTGGTCACGCGGGTCAAAATGGAGTTCTATTGGCTAACACGTTGTCAACACGTCTCGATAAAACGACAAATAAACAAAACGACCTAGTGTAGGACGAACGGAACAATCAGGACGGAATGCTGTCTGACCGGACTGCTGTCCGAGCGGATAAGCCACCCGAACGGATTGCTATCCGAACGAATAACACTTTGGGTCCCACACCTCATCAACTATATCTGAAGTTTGAGTATCGAATGAATTGCCATCCGATCGGACTACCATCCGACCAGATTACTCTTCGGATCATGAGATACTAGGACTTTAAAGACTTAAACAATTTTCAACATGTTCATTAACAGGGTTGCCACCCGTTCGGATGGAAATCCGACCGAGTGACTCTTCTGCTAATGAATTGATCCCACTAAGTAACCTCATCACTAGGGTCGCCGTCCGATTGGACATCCGTCCGACCGGATGACCATCCGAACTGGTTGCCATCCGCACGACTGACCGTCCGATCGACCGACTTGAAGGATAGAGATACTTCAATGTTTTCAAAATACTACAACGAAAACTTCAAAAGACAAGCCATCATACACAAACACATCTTTCTTATAGGAAGAAACAATCCACTCGAATAGTCACCCGACCGGACTACCGTCCGACCGGATGACCATCCGAACGAATTGTTATCCGCACGGATTGCTGTCTGATCGGATTACCATCCGACCGAATTGTTGTCCGACCCACTCAGATTTTGTACCTTTTTCGCGTCACTTATCGTTAAGCTATCAAACTATTCAGGCTAACCCTACTCGCTAAGCGCTCCCTTCAATCCATCAATCGCTGTGAGTATACTCGATCCCTTTTTGCTTTATGCACTTTTGGGTGTTACATACGTTACAACTATTCAAATCACATCAAACACACTACTCAATACTATTTGAACGCTAACCGTTAATGCATGTTATACGTGGCTTATGAATGCTTGTTTGTTATGTTTACACATGGAATGATGTCTACCTGCCTTAGCAACGATAGTACTATAGTTTGGACTCAGCACCCGTTCACACGGGGGTTGTTAAGGACAATTACTTGCATGGATTACGTTGGTAATCATGTATTGCGAACTGCCTCGGGCAGTCAACCCGCAGTCATTGGTATCGATGGATCTATGTCGATAACTAACGTGCTTCATTTCACTATGTGTACGTGCTGGTTATGCGTAAACGGATTCGAACTCTATATGCTATTATCAAACTTGTATGCTCACCTTTATATTTTATGTATTGACTTTATTTTAACGTATGTGACAGGTGCTTAGGATGCACATCTGGTAGGAAGTTGAGGCTAGAATAAAGCTTTAGAGCCCAACAAATAGTTGTCTGTAGTAATTGAATCAAGGGTCTCTAGAAGCAGATAAACAATTTCTCTATTTAAATCTGAGTTGTCGGAACAGAATTATTTGCCTAGTTTTTATCTGTAATAATTTGTTTACTGTTTGAGACATGGTATGGGACATGTTATTTAAATTGAATAGTAATGATAATTGTTATGAAAACTTCTGGACAATCTGTTTCGCTCAGTGCCATGCCCCGATGATTCCGCCATCGGTTGGGGTGTGACAGATTGGTATCAGAGCCATAACTATAGGGAATTAGGCAAGACACGACCTAGTCCGGGTCGATGTCTTAGAGACCTAGTCTATAGTTAGGAACCAACAGACCGATTTGTGCATATCCGTTAGGGGTTATGTATGAGCCTACCGCTATTTCTTGCTACTTTCACTTATTCTACACTATCACTGCACTCGAATTTTCAACTATAAAGGAGCAACTAAGTCAAGAATAGGTGTGAAAACCGTAAACTCTCGACTAAAGTTGCTTAATCAACCCGTATTTTATCCACAAACGGGGAGAATTATGCCAAATCAAGAGTGAAATCCGTATTTTGATGAATAAACTCCTCTATTTTATCAAAACAGGGACGAAGTTGTAAGCTAGGGATGAAACCCTAACCTTGACGACTTGTTCCGCCTACTTTACAAAACTCCCACCAAAGTTTCGACGGACTCCAACGACCTGAAGTCACAATATGACTAACGGGATGTGTGCCAAACGCCCAAGAAATCGAGGCGAAGGCATAGCCCTGAAGGTCAAATGTGCACAACAAGTCTCTGTGAATAGTCGAATCACTTTGGTTAGTCCAAGTCTACTAGCCGCAGACAATCTATATCTCGAATTTTATGTGTTTCGATTTTGAGCCTGCAACTGCTAACTCTGGTGATTCGTTGATTTTATGTGCTTCGTGTGTTTCATGTTTATTTGTTAGCGTTTTGAGATATCACTGGTTTCGATCTAACGCCTTTTTGTTTCGGCTACTCACACAACACACTACACATCGTTAACAAATCGCCAAGTTGTGGACGACCTTATGCTATGATATACGCTAATACTACCCTGTGACAACTCGTATTTCGAACCTATCTTTCTACCTGAATGTAACGTAAACGTTTTGTGATTTTGTGAACTGAATGATTAAATGGAATGCTATGCCATTAAATGTGATGTTAAATATGAATGAAGTTGTGTTATGGGTTATGTATGTATATATAGTTGAGTCAACGCACAACACCACTCGATCGCACAAGGCCATTTGGGCCACAACTTGTATTCGGATCTTTGACAGCCCAAGATTGGGTTCGGCCCACTCCCATTAATTGATTAACACATGGGGTGTTGGTAACCATCTCACACTTTACCAAAACAAACTTGCAAAACCCTAGCTCTTCTCTCTCTCACGAACTCGAAGGCAGCCGCACGCATCATCTAAGTTCATAGTGTTCGGATCAATTCTTGTTCCTTCTCTATTCGGTTAGTATATTAATTTTTGTTGGATGGTTTATGATGTGTGTTGCATAGACTCGATATGTTGATGAGATATTGTTATAATTGTGTTGAATGACAATATTCTTGTTAATCGGATAAGTATGGTAACTCGGATATCATGTATTGTTTCATGATTTTTATGATGATATGTTATATATATGCTCGACATGATGGATGATACAATGATGTGATTGTTCGTATAATATATGTTTGAGTATGAATGTAGGTAATCGGCTGCCATGATGTTTACATGTATAGATTAATTGAGTTTGTCAGCTAGTATGCATGCCCATGTGATCTCTGTTTTAGTTCAATTCCCAAGTTAAGAGATTAGTATATATCACATATCATAGTTTGGTCCAATAATCTTTGAGATGCTTAAATGATGGTCGGCTATTGTTGTTTAATTCGATGATGATCATGTGCGAATTTTAGTATTGACAAAAGCAAAGCATGTGCATAGTAAATGTGATTGTCAGAATAAGATTATCACATGATGATAGTAAACATTTATCCAATTACATAATTACTATATAAAAATCGGTCCAATAGTATCAAGAGGTGTTGTAGATTGTCGGCCATTGTTGATTTATTTAATGATGATGATGATCTTGATATGTTGATAAACACAAGATAGGGTTCATAAGAAGTTTGTGATAAAAAGTCTTGGTTGATCGATATATGTCTTAGTTGGAAGTTGTTAATTGATAATCTATAAACATGGAAATTGAATAACTGTTGCCATAAATTAGGAATGTAACTGATATGCATAAAATTAGGAGATCTTAACTGATTACTCAAATAAGCCGATCGCACAAGACCCCTAGTCGTATAAGGGGGTCCATTCGCACAAGCCTTGTTAATCGTACAAGACACCTCCAGTCGCACAAGGCTTGCTGGATCGCACATGTTGAATTGTTTGTTTAACTGCTGGGCCTCCAAGCCCAAACCTAGTCGCACAACCTTAATCAGATCGCACAAGAGCTTGTGTGACTAGTTGGGCCGATATATGTTATAACTACTATGCTACTTGTTGGGCCGTGGACTTGGGCTGGGTTGGATCGCACAAGGTGGTCCGGGCTGCACAAGAGTATTTACATGTTTGTTTGGGCCGTGTTATGTTTACGGATTTGTTTGGGTTTCATGCTATTGGGCCGGGTAGTAATGGGCATCAACGAATGACTCGCACAAGGTCATTAGACTTGTGCGAGCCCAATCACTTAATGTCACAAGTTGAATATGTCTTAACTGTTGAACGTGTTGATGTATGATGCCATGATCCGTATGCGTTTCTTATGTGCTATCTTACGTGATACTTATGTGCACTCTGTGAAACCTAAACCTGACTTGTATGATAACCATGTTAGGACGTGGTTGACCCCTAGCTGCTAGAATTGACTCTTCTGTGTAATCTGCCGAGCAAACCAAGGTGAGTTCACACTCCGTTACAAAGCATGGGGTTCCCAGGGGTTGGGAATGGGTTAAGGAATAGGGATTCCTCGTCCTGTTGAGACGTAACCAGGAACATAGATTCCTCGTCCGGTTGAGACGTATTAAACTATACTAGACTAGAACTCTATCAACGAAGTCCCTCCATTTTATATCGACTTAATCGCCGAGGCCAATGGCGAACGGGTCATTAGTTAAATAGCGCTATTAGGTTTAACAAACCTCACACCGTGCCGCAGAGGACGGGCGTGGACTAATGGACTATGGCACGTCAGTGATGATAGACACAGACGTTAGGGCACTTAAACATGACGAACGTTAGTAGTCGATATGTAACGAGTCTGGTGAATTAAACATGGGGTAGCCCCCACGGCCATAGAGCCGGGCTGGAATAGCCAACGTAAGAACGGGTAACTAATAAACGTTTTTCGAACTATGGGGTAACCCCCACGGCTGGACAGCTGGTAAAGAACAAACTGTGTTTTCGGAATAACCATAAACTGGACAACCAAACGTGAACTCACTCAACTAGTTGTTGACTCGTTACTACATGCTTTGCAGGTCTATAGGTACTTAGCTGGAGCTTGCACAAGGAAGAGTCGTTGTGGGACATGGACAGCCGTGTGCCATGTTAAACATTTGGATAATTAAACTTTGGATTTGGTTTTAAACATTTTGCTTCCGCTCATAACTTAACTATGCTTGTTTTGGATATTAATCGTGTGGGTTGAACTTTTACATTAAATATTTACTTGTTCAATATGATTAGTGGGTTGATCCTGGTCAGTCACGCCTCCAAGCGGTGATACTCCGCAGGTGGATTTTGGGGGTGTGACATACCCTACTCGATATACTAAAACGCGATCGCTATATTCGAACACTCGCGGACTGTGAATGATAGTTTTTTTGTATTCTGAGGTAGTCGGAATACTCTACGTGTTTCTATATGCTCCTATATGCCTCTTGTGACTACATGATTAGGTGCTTTTGTACTCTGCGTGCTTATGTGCTTTTGTGTTTATGTGAATCTGTGATTATGTGCCTATGTGTTTATGTGATACGTGTTACATTGCGTGTTCCTAAGCTTTAGTGAGTAGTAGACGTGTGGGGTGAGATTCAAATACAATGTGTTCAGTCCTGTGACGATGTATGTTGCAGACAATGTCATCTGGATCCCGTCATCCCTTACTTTCTCATCAAGAAAAGAGACACAAACGCCTTGCTGCCATCATCGCTAAAAGTGTAGCAAAGGCCGTGAGTGATGTTTACTAGAATGCCAGCAAATCATCTGAGGAATCAAGGACCGAAGCTCCTAAAGCTACCACCAAGGCCTTCAATTTCAAGCAATTCAAGTCGTGTGGGCCAAAAGAATTCACTGGTGATGGAGGTCCTACTGCACTATTCCAATGGTTTGATTCCATTGAGATTACTCTATGACAGAGTGGTTGCCCCGATGACCTTCGAACTCTGAATGCTACCGGCGTTTTCCAGTCCCGTGCACTAGACTGGTGGATGGCCGAGAGGAACAAGCGAGGGAACGATGCAGCCTACGGTCTGTCGTGGGACGAGCTCAAGGAAGTCATGCTGGAAGAATTATGCCCTCCTCATGAACGTCAGAAGCTAGAGGATGAATTTTGGCACATACAGCAAAAGGATGGTGAAATGTTGTGCTCACTGCTCGCTTCAAACAACTCAGCATCATTTGTCCCAATCAGGTCAAGACTCCAGACATGGCAATCAAGAAGTATATCCGAGCCCTGCCTGACTGTGTTGCTGATTTCGTTCAAGCGGCTAAGACTACGATGATCGAAGAAACTTATCTACTGGCTGCTGAAATCAATGACAAACGGGTCAAGGCCGGTGTCTGGGATAAAACTTCAAAGCACCTGCATCAAGCTACTACCGCCGCACCAACTGCTGAAACCACCACCTCATCGAGCAACAAGAGGAAGAACAAGAGAAAGAACAACTCCAGCAACAAGAACTGTGCGATCACTGCTGCACCAATTCAAGTTGTACCAGCCCAACAGCATCAAGTAGCGGCGCCTGTGGCAAATGCACCGCCTGCAAAGCGTGCATACACTAGGCCACACCCGCTCTGCCCTACTTGTACCTACCACCACCCGACTACCATCACTTGCCGTTTTTGTACTCATTGCAATATGTACGGCCATTTTACTCCCAACTGCCGTGCTCGACAAGCTCCTGCTCATCAAACTCTGCTCACCGCCCCTCAGGGTCAACAAGCTCCTCCGGCACCCGCGGTCAATGCCAGAGCCTGCTTCGCATGTGGCGATCCTAACCATTTCGCCAACATGTGCCCAAACAGGGTTGTGAAACAAGAGCCACAGCAGCAGCAGCAACACCAGCAACAGCAGCAGCAACAACAACAGGGTGCACGCGCCAGAACTTTCAACATCAATGTGCGTCAAGCCCAAGCCGAAAACAACATGGTCAATGGTACGTTCCTTGTGAATGGTATTTATGCTTCCTGTTTGTTTGATACTGGAGCCGATAATTGCTTTGTGTCGTTCGAATTCGAGAAACTCCTTAGTCGTAAGCACTCTCATCTCTCCTCGACGTTCGATGTTGAAGTCGCTACCGGAAGAACCGTCGCCGTTAATTCTATTCTTCGTGATTGAACTCTTGAGCTCAACAATCACATCTTCCCAATCGACCTTATTCCGATGCAACTCGGAAGTTTTGACGTCATAGTAGGCATGGACTTTCTTCGCGAAAACCATGCTGAAGTTGTGTGCTTCGACAAGATGATCTGATTCTCGCTCGCGAATGGTGATTTATTGTGTGTTTACGGTGATACTACTTCGAAAGGTCTCAAGCTCATGTCATGTGTTCAAGCTAGCAAGTATCTCCGCAAGGAATACAGGGCTTTCTTGGCTAACATTGTAGTAGCGGAGAAGGAAAAGAAAGAGAAGAAGGAAGTGAAAGACGTTCTTGTGGTTCGAGAATTTCCTAATGTTTTTTCCAGAGGATCTTCCCGGACTACCGCCAAGTCATGATATCGACTTTCGTATCGACCTCATTCCTGGAGCCAACCCTATTGCCAAAGCTCCTTATCGACTCGCGCCATCCGAATTGCGCGAACTCTCAAACCAACTCCAGGAATTACTTGAGAAAGGCTTCATTCGCCCGAGCACCTCTCCTTGGGGCGCGCCAGTCCTTTTCTTCAAAAGAAGGATGGGTCGTTCAGGATGTGCATCGACTATCGGGAATTGAATAAGTTAACTATCAAGAACCGCTATCCCCTACCCCGCATCGACGATTTGTTTGATCAGCTACAAGGTGCTACGTGCTTCTCGAAGATCGATCTGCGCTCAGGATATCACCAACTACGTATTCAAGAGGAGGATATACCCAAAACCACGTTTCGCACTCGATACAACCACTACGAATTCGTTGTTATGCCCTTTGGTTTGACCAACGCACCTGCGGTTTTCATGGATCTGATGAATCGCGTGTGTAAACCATATCTCGACCGTTTCGTCATCGTATTCATCGACGATGTCTTGATCTATTCCAAATCGAAAGCCGAACACGCGCAACATCTACGTTTGGTTCTCGAGCTACTCTAGGGGAACCAACTCTACGCCAAGTTCTCCAAGTGTGAATTCTGGTTGGGGGAAGTTCAGTTCCTGGGTCACATCATAAATAATCAAGGTATTCAAGTCGATCCTGTGAAGATTGAAGCTGTCAAGAGTTGGATTACACCTAAGAACCCGTCTGAAGTCCGTTCTTTTCTCGGACTAGCGGGCTATTATCGACGATTTATCAAAGGATTCTCAAAGATCGCTATGCCGCTTACCGCTCTCACGCATAAGGCCAAGCCTTTTGTTTGGGGAACTGAACAAGAGTCTGCATTTCAAACCCTCAATCACATGCTTTGCAATGCTCCTGTTCTTACATTACCCGACGGAAACGACGATTTCATTGTCTACTGTGATGCTTCCAACCTTGGTCTTGGTTGTGTCCTCATGCAACGGGACAAGGTTATAGCTTACGCATCTCGTCAGCTCAAAATCCACGAGAAGAACTATATAACCCATTATCTCGAGCTAGGCGCAGTTCTTTTTGCGTTAAAGATTTGGCGACACTACCTGTATGGTACCAAGTGTACGATCTTCACCGATCATAGGAGCCTACAGCATATCTTTAATCAGAAGGAACTTAATATGCGTCAACGCCGATGGGTAGAGCTTCTCAACGATTACGACTGTGAGATTCGTTATCACCCAGGCAAAGCAAATGTTGTTGCCGACGCACTCAGCAGACGGAGCTATCTGCTTAGCACTCGTAATGTTCAAGCCCAATACGATCTCGAAACCCTCATCCGCGAAGCTCAGCATTCGTGTTTTAATGAACACACTCTGAAGAGAGAAAGAATCTACCACGATGGAGCTCAACTGGTGAGCAAGTCGAATGGGATATTCCACTTTCTGGACCGAATTTGGATCCCCAAACGGACCGATTTGCGACAGATTCTAATGGACGAAGCCCACAAATCCCGGTATTCTATTCATCCCGGTGCCGACAAAATGTACCAGGACCTTCGTTATAAGTACTGGTGACCGGGCATGAAAAGGGATATTGCTCTCTATGTTGGAAGATGCCTGACCTGTGCGAGAGTCAAGGCTGAACATTAAAGACCCTCTGGCTTACTTGAGCAACCCCCGATCCCCATGTGGAAGTGGGAGAGTATAGCTATGGACTTTATAACAAAGCTACCGCACACATCATCAGGTCACGACAGCATTTGGGTTGTGGTTGACCGTTTGACCAAATCAGCTCACTTTTTACCAATACGGGAAGACTACAGGGTAGAACGATTAGCCCGAATCTACACCGACGAGATCATTTGTAATCATGGGACGCCTCGTGATATCATCTCTGATCGTGATGCTCGGTTTACCTCGCGACTGTGGGAAACATTTCAAATGGCACTCGGTACATCGCTAAATCTAAGTACCGCTTTTCACCCTCAAACCGACGGTCAGACTGAAAGAACGATTCGTACTCTTGAAGACATGCTCCGTTCGTGTGTCCTAGACTTCGGTGGTAATTGGGATAAATACCTGCCATTAGTCGAATTCTCGTATAACAACAGCTATCATGCAAGCATTCAAATGGCACCATTCGAGGCTTTATACGGGAGAAGATGTCGATCGCCTATTATATGGCACGAGATCGGGCATTCGCAATTAACCGGTCCTGAGCTATTACAAGAAACGACAGACAAGATTTTCTAAATTCGAGACAACCTGGTAAAAGCTCGGAATCGACAGAAAAGTTATGCCGATAGACGACGCAAGCCCCTTGAATTTGACGTTGGTGACTACGCACTCCTAAAGGTATCACCTTGGAAGGGTGTGGTCCGATTCGGCAAGAAAGGAAAGCTCGCGCCTCGATATGTTGGACCTTTTAAGATTCTGGAAAGGATCGGAAAAGTCGCCTACAGACTCGAACTACTGGAGGAACTTAGTAACGTCCACCCGACTTTCCACGTTTCGAACCTCCGAAAGTGTCTGGCTGAGCATGATCTAATTGTACCTCTCGATGACCTGCAAGTGAACGAAACATTACACTTCGTGGAAAAGCCTGTCGAAATCATGGATCGCCAAACCAAGCAACTCAGACGCTCTCGCATTCCTATTGTGAATTCCGATGGGAAGGCAAACGAGGCGCCGAGTTCACTTGGGAACTCGAAAGCGACATGAAGGCGAAGTACCCGCAGTTATTTAAGGAGAAAGTCTAGAAAGAGAAAGTTCTCCAAAGTAATTCATGGTGTTGTACAACTTCCAGCTTAATTTCGGGACGAAATTCCCTAAACAAGGGGAGGCTGTAACACCCCGTGTTTTCAAGAAGTCAAAGTCAAGGTCAAAGTCAACGACCGATTTCGCGCAACTTGACTTGTAATAGATTTCTTTTATTATTTTAGCTATTATGTGGAGTAAGTGTTTGTAATTACAATAATCGACGTGTTATTCGCAATCTAATTGACTTACGACTATGAACTATAGGAAGTAACAATGCGATAAAGCTAACTAATTGATCATCAACTATGCTAATCAAATCGACATCGAATCGAATCGCAACTCGAACTAGGTATTTTAGTTATTGTTATACTTGTATGTGTGTGCCTTATGTGTTACTTGTGCATGCTCCTTTATGTTATGTTGTGGGAATCAATCGAAACTCGAACGCAATCGAACTCAATCGGCATCGAACTCGAATCATAATCGAACTATGATAATTAGTGGAGAAGGGATAGTGCGAGATATGAGTGGTTGGGATTAAAAGTAATATGAATAGGAAACTCTATTGCGAGCGATGCGCAACCGCAATCGAAATCGAAACATCAAAAATCGTCGCGTCAAACACTCGAACCAAGTGCCATCCGGCCGGATAGCCATCCGACCGGATAGCCGCTTGGCCATGAGTCAGGTGCCATCCGACCGAGATGTCACCCGACTGGACAGTCATCCGGGCGGTGTGCCATCCGACCGGACAGCACTTTCCCCTTTTGGAATCCTATAAATACCCATGACACTCTCAAACTTTCTACTTTTGGAAACTCTTGTCCGACCAGCACGCTCAGCTCACCTTTTCTTCGATTTCTCTCAATCCCAGTAAGATTTCGTCCTAAACCTTGTACTTTCTTGATCTACACGCACTCCTACACCTTTCTATCTTTTGAATCTTAACTTTTAATCGTAAAATCGCTAGATTTGAGGTGTTCTAGGATGATGTCATCATGAGTTCTTGAAGAACTTCATGTTTTGACTTCAATCCACCAAGAACAACCTAGATCTAACCGATTTCCACACAAATACACAAAGATCTCTACTAGATCTCCATATAAACATGGTGAAAAAGGATTGAAAGATGGTTTCTAACTTTCTTTCAACTCTTTTACACTCAATGCTCTCAAAACCGATGGAATCGGGTCTTGTTCTAGTCTCCCGCTTATTCTTAGTGTTGTGCTAGTTCGAGATCTAGATTCTACTCACGAGACCACCGATTTTGGGTTAAACAAGAACAACCGTCTTGAGCCGATAACCGGCCGAACAAGGGTGATTCCTGGTCGGTTTGGTCACGCGGGTCAAAATGGAGTTCTATTGGCTAACATGTTGTCAACACGTCTCGATAAAACGACAAATAAACAAAACGACCTAGTGTAGGACGAACAAAACAATCAGGAAGGAATGTTGTCCGACCGGACTGCTGTCCGAGCGGATAAGCCACCCGAACGGATTGTTGTCCGAACGAATAACACTTTGGGTCCCACACCTCATCAACTCTATCTGAAGTTTGAGTATCGAACGAATTGCCATCCGATCGGACTACCATCCGACCGGATTACTCTTCGGATCATGAGATACTAGGACTTTAAAGACTTAAACAATTTTCAACATGTTCATTAATAGGGTTGCCACCCGGTCAGATGGACATCCGACCGAGTGACTCTTCTGCTAATGAATTGATCCCACTAAGTAACCTCATCACTAGGGTCGCCGTCCAACCGGACATCCGTCCGACCGGATGACCATCTGAACGGGTTGCCATCCGCACGACTGACCGTCCGATCGACCGACTTGAAGGATAGAGATACTTCAATGTTTTCAAAATACTACAACGAAAACTTCAAAAGACAAGCCTTCATACACAAACACATCTTTCTTATAGGAAGAAACAATCCACTCGAATAGTCACCCGACCGGACTACCGTCTGACCGGATGACCATCCGAACGAATTGTTATCCGCACGGATTGCAGTCTGATCGGATTACCATCCGACCGAATTCCTGTCCGACCCACTCACATTTTGTACCTTTTTCGCGTCACTTATCGTTAAGCTATCAAACTATTCAGGCTAACCCTACTCGCTAAGCGCTCCCTTCAATCCATCAATCGCTGTGAGTATACTCAATCCCTTTTTGCTTTATGCACTTTTGGGTGTTACATACGTTACAACTATTCAAATCACATCAAACACACTACTCAATACTATTTGAACGCTAACCGTTAATGCATGTTATACGTGGCTTATCTTTGCTTGTTTGTTATGTTTACACCTGGAATGATGTCCACCTGCCTTAGCAACGATAGTACTATAGTTTGGACTCAGCACCCGTTCACACGGGGGTTGTTAAGGACAATTACTTGCATGGATTACGGTGGTAATCATGTATTGCGAACTGCCTCGGGCAGTCAACCCGCAGTCATTGGTATCGATGGATCTATGTCGATAACTAACGTGCTTCATTTCACTATGTGTACGTGCTGGTTATGCGTAAACGGATTCGAACTCTATATGCTATTATCAAACTTGTATGCTCACCTTTATATTTTATGTATTGACTTTATTTTAACGTATGTGACAGGTGCTTAGGATGCACATATGGTAGGAAGTTGAGGCTAGAATAAAGCTTTAGAGCCCAGCAAATAGTTGTCTGTAGTAATTGAATCAAGGGTCTCTAGAAGTAGATAAACAATTGCTCTATTTAAATCTAAGTTGTCGGAACAGAATTATTTGCCTAGGTTTTATCTGTAATAATTTGTTTACTGTTTGAGACATGGTATGGGACATGTTATTTAAATTGAATAGTAATGATAATTGTTATGGAAACTTATGGACAATCTTTTTCGCTCAGTGCCATGCCCCGATGATTCCGCCATCGGTTGGGGTGTGACACCTACACTTTGACGACCTTGTAGAGCTTTGAAAATGGCTTAACAGAGGTTAAAAACATCGAAAACAAGTTCAAATACGTGCAGGGACCATTATTGTCATTTTTGAAACTTCTGATATGAGTGGTCGCTCCACGCGACAGCCCATGCCCTCTGCTATCGTGCGACGCGAACATTGCATCTGGGCAGAATCTTTCATTCAGCAACAGCAGCTGGTTTTTGTTGGATTCTTTGATTGTTTTGCATCCTTAATCACCAAGATAAGTGTTTCCCAAGCCTAGAAATCTGATTACAACACATGTATGGCCTGGATTCACTGCTTGGTAATCACACAACCACATGTAATGATCCTAGAACATCTCAAAAACTATAAATAGCCATGCCATTCATTTGTTTTCCTCACCCTTGATCTGATTTTCTCCAAGTTGAGGTTCTAAACTTCATACCTGAGAATTTTTAGATCAAGTTCTCCCTAGCTTGGACCCTTTGTAAGCTTCTTTAGTGCTTTTGTTGCTTTTTAAGCGAGAAAGTCAAGCAGTGTTTGACTTTATGCTATGACCAGTCAATGGTCAACGCAAAGTTCGTTTGAACTTTGCAACGTGATTGTAATCACGATGGTTATAATCCTTAGCGATTATGCCTACTGATTACCACGTTAACTAGGTGTAGTGACGAGTCAAAGTTTCGGTCAAAATGCGTTTTAGCACGCATTTTGCAATGGAACTACTTTTAGGTATCAAAACACTTTGTTTTGATACCAAATCAGTTTTCTAAGTTAGTTAAACATGTTTTGACATGTTTAACTCGTCACTTCTAGTTTAGTGCTTGTTTAAGGTCGTAAGTTAAGTGGTCTAAACAACCGCTTAGACTTTCGAACCCGACCCGTTTGGTCGATCATTAGGATCTGACCAAGCTAGTTTAGTGATCATAGTTGCATAGGGAATAACCTACTAAGGTTATACCTTATGATCACTTAGGATTGGTTAGTTATTTGTTAAGTAGTTTATATGCCCATAGGAAATGACCAAAATGCCCTTTTGAAGCATAAATCAATATTTTGCATATGTGATCAACTTTTTGACATATAATCTGATTTAGTAACATGATTAGGCATAATTGGGCATGTAAGACTTGACATAGCACATAGTTAACCATCCGACCATAGTTTTACGCAAACGACGCGTTATAGTAGCTTATACTACCATAATGGGTCGAAACGGGTCAAAAGCGCTTAGGTAGAATTCCAAATCAGAATGTTAGGTCTATTAAATCATGTTATATGACTTTCAATACTCATTTGATTTATAGAACTTCATTCTATCCTATCTCCCGATTTAGGATCCGATTATTTAACGTAGTGATTCCATACTAGGTGCCACTTGATTCCTTGATTTCCCGAGCTTCGTTAGGACACTTAATCAAGGATACTTGCAATCTCAAGTGATTACATAGTTCCCTCTTTTACTATTTTCAATCGTTTTGGGGTGAAACATATGTGCCTATTTGTTATTTTCATGATTTGTAACTATATGATTAAAACATGCTTAGTACTTATTCTTTTGACAAATTAAACGATTATCTACGGTTTAAACACTGATTTTCCAAGCTTGTAAAACTAATTGTTGGATTATACTTATTTTAATACATTCACCAAGCCGATTGGTAGTACGATATAGCGCTATAGGACTAGACACCCCATTCCTGTTGTATGGAATGTCAAAAACCAAATTTTAACCAAATAGAAATTGCCTTTGTGGTATTTCTATAGTCTCCAAGGTGTAGTTTGAAACACTAAGGTTTGAATGAATGCTAAATCACGTTTTCTTTGTATATTTTGATATACTACCAAGGTACAGTTTGATGTGCTCCCAAATGTGATATTATCCAAAGTATATTTTTGATATACTATGTACAAAATCCAACATATGTTTTAATATACGACTGACCTTGTTATTTTCAAAACCAAAGCATAGTTGATATGTTATTTTCAAAACCAAAGCATATTTGATATGTTATTTTCAAAACCAAAGCATAGTTGATATGCTACTTACAAAACCAAAGCATAGTTGATATGTTATTCTCAAAACCAAAGCATAGTTTGAGATGCTATTTACAAAACCAAAGCATATTTGTGATATACTACCAAATTCATTATTTCAGTAACAAAAGTATATTTTGATATACTATACGTTTAACTATTTCCAAACCAAAGTATATTTTTGTATATACTACAAACCTTCTATCAAAACAATACATTTTTAGAAACAAAACTTTTACAAGGATTCATGGCTATTTTTGTAAAACATAAAACCTTTTTCTTATGTTAACTAAAGCCATGAATCTAAATTAACAAAACCTATGTTACTCACAGGCATTTTTATGCTGACGTACCTATTTTCATATATGTTTCAGGTGCTGCTATGTGATGATTGTTGATGCATGCTATACATAGGATGGACTCGTGCCTTAGTGACTTTAAAACTCGAATGACAATATTTGTAGGGAATTAGGTTATTAGTAATGCTTTGACCTAGACTATAACCTTCCTAGGACCTTAACACAAGATTCTTGTGTTTATATTTTAAAACAATACCGTCACCTATCCTTAGGTGACAACCACAATAAGAACACAAATAACAATTCCGTTTTGAAAACCAATCATCTGTTCTAGGATGATTTATTATAAGGTTTTGAACCTTCAAAGCTTCCGAATCGATTTTGAAAATGATCACCCACCCTTCTGGATGATTCATTTTTGGCTTAGTGCCTTCTGAGTTTTCAAAATCTCGTCAAATTTTGGGTCTTATAATGTGAACACGTGCAATCTGGAAGAGTGGATGCCTGTACTCTGAGTTTTCTGTCTAAGGCTAGAGTGTTCATACAAATCTGATGTATCGGACCAGTCACTCTTACCTGGGAACTCTTGGGGTGAGTGTCCACTTATAGGCTAAAGCATGTCTTCGCGATACATTATATTGACCCATTTACTTTGATTAGTCACTGCGTGTCGTTTGTTTGTTCGAGGTAATGAATGAATGATCGCCTTCCTTGTGTTTTGTCGATATTTTCAATACCTCTTTTGTTTTTCCAATTGTCGACCTTACTCGTTTCTCATGTTCCCCTGTTCCTTTTAGACAATGCCTCCTCGACGAGATGCACAACCTCTAACCAACGAAGAAGTCGCATCCCTTGTCTCTCAGCAAATGGCTGCAGTGCTTCCGAACATAGTAACCCAGATCTATCAGTTATACAACAACAATAACAACAACAATGCTCAGTGTAGTTTCAAAACCTTCAATTCTGCTAAACCTTTTAAGTTTTCTGGGTCTCAAGGAGCAACTGCGCTCCTGCAATGGTTTGAAAGTTTGGAGAGCACATTCAGACATGTGCAATGTCCGAATGAGCGCAAGGTTGAGTTTGCATCCAGTGCATTCGAGAAGCGTGCTCTTACATGGTGGAACGGTGTGATGCGTGATAGGGGTGCCGATGTGGCAATGGCACAAACCTGGGAAGAGCTTCGGGCTCTAATGATGAAGGAATTCTGTCCTTGTCATGAGCTCAGGGCTTTGGAATGGGAATTTGACAATCTTAAATAAGACAGCGGTGAACATCGAGCCTACACTGATCGTTATGAGGAGTTAAGTCTATTATGTCCTACCCTGGTTACGCCTTTGGAGAAGGCGATCAAAAAGTACATAGATGGTCTCCCTGACCTAGTTCAGGATATCGTTACTGGTAGCAACCCTACTACCGTCAGACTGGCCATCGAATTGTCTGCTACCTTAACTGAATCCCAGATCAGGAAAGGTAAGCTTTTCCGAAAGGGCGACCCGAAACCATCTGACGAGCCTACAAAAGAAAAACCAAAGGATAAATAGACCGAGTCCTCTAAGAAGTCGAAGAAGCGTAAGGCTTCACAAAACTTCACAGTAGTTGCTCAAAATGATCAGGTTGTACCAAATTAGCCAGCACAGCCTCGTGCTAGGAAAAACTATGTTGGTACTGCACCTCTGTGCAACAAATGCAACCGCCATCATCTGGAGCAAACACATTGTCATAAATGTACCCACTGTGGGCGATTGGGACATTTGGTCAATACATGCCGTCATGCTACCCAAAACCAAAATGCTGCAAATCCTGTTGTTGCTCAAGCACAGTTTCCACCTGGGTCGTGTTATAACTGTGGTGACCTTACTCACTACCGAAACAATTGCCCAAGACTTGTTAACGCAAATCCAGCGCGTGGACGAGTGTTTAACATAAACAAGGCAAATGCAAACGACAATGCAGCAGTGAACAATTAGACCTTGTATTTTCCTTTGTTGTTATCTTTTGAAATAATTCAGCTGTCCTATAAATAAAATTGTTGTTCCAATTTTATTTTATGAAACTGATATGATTGTGTGTCTGCATGACATACCTCTACGATACCGACACCAAGGAACCGTGTTCCTTGCAGAACAAACTACTCATGTGGTTCTTTCATTTTATGATCACTTGTGATCTCCCCTAAAATCCTAAGTACTCGTTTCTTTTAAAGGAACAAAGTACAAGGTACAAATTACAAGTTCTTAAACAAATATGTGAAGTACCATTTCAAATCCTTGATTTGATATCTAAAGGTACTTTCATGAGTCCTTAACTGGACCCATGTTATGTGACTATTTACACGATTATCAAGTACATTTTTGCTTCGTGTATCCTTATAAGATCTTCCTATCTTCATAGTTAGATTCTTGGGGAATATTTAAAGTACCAATTAAAGTCCATGATTGGATTCTGGTATACTTTAAATGCATTAATTCAAATTAACGAACGAGCTAATAACTAAATTAACGAATACACGATTATGTGTTTATGTGTAATTCTAAAGCTCGCTATCTAAGTCCTGATAGAATCTTCCGTATTTTCATATGTTAGATTCTCAGAAGGATACTCAAAGTACTAACTTAAATCCTTAAGGGGCTATCTATGCAAATAGTCAGACCCTTAGATTCCAAAGTGCTGTTTCAAAATGATTATTTGGTTCAAAGTTAAAAAGACCTTTTGGAGGTCTATTTAAAGAGATCATACGACGATCTAGTTAAGGAGATAATGTGTTGATCTTTTTAAAAAGATCGTTCATTGATCTAGTTAAAAAGATCCTCTGGTGGTCTAGTTAATTCATTACATGTTTATCTGATTGATTTTTCCCTACACATTATAAAATAAACTGTGCGGATTGTGCAAGGAATTACGTAATTATGGATGCATACATAATTATGGAATTCAGTGCACAGAAACCACAGCAAGTTTTGTCATGTGTTAAGACCTATAGTGATGAGAATAATGAGACGGGAACAATGTAAAAAGGACATGGTGGATACGCCGTTGGTACTTCCTATATATAAGTGTTCCTATTTACTTTACAAGCGTAGCGTTATTTAAGTTACTAGAAGTCCTGGACCTTGACCATTGTTGTTTTATCTTGCATTCTCCGACTCTGATTTCGAGCACATTCAAGTTTCTTATAATAGTCTTCATAGGGAACATTCTCCTATCCGTTGTTCAAAGCTCCATGCTTTTGTTACAACAACGACAACATTTTGGCAATTAACAAATTCGCTAAGAATCCAAACGTGACCGAGATTTTTACTTGGGAAACGGAGGATTCATTCGAAAGCGAAACAATCACAGTTGTCTTCACAGGTTTCCACTAAAAATAAATTTCGGGACGAAATTTCCTAAAGTAGGGGAGACTGTGACACCTGTGTCACTATGACCATCAAACAAATACCAAACCAATGAAATAATGTGTTTCATACTTGAGATTTGTATAAATATGTGTATCATTTGCACATATCAATTCTTGTTCGATTTCGAGCTTTAAATCGCTTTCTGGAAAGTTATACGCAAACTGATGCGTAAACGTAATGCGTCAAACACTCTGGAACAGCAACATAATCTTAACATACCATAAATAACCTTTATATAACTTAGAAATAAGTTTTAAAGGGTTTGGTATGGCAAAAACAAGTTTGTTCGCTTATAGGGACTATTTACGTCAAACTACAAAAGTATGTCGTTTCATATGGCAACGTACAGTCCGGAACATGATCATAAGCTAAACATACCATAAATAACCTAAACATAGCTTAGAAATAAGCTTTGAGTGGTTCGGTGTGCGAAAATATACTTATTTGATCTTACAGGGACTAAAAGTGTCAAAAACGGCGTAAGTTTGCATTTACGGGCATATCTTACGTTCTGACAACATCTGGACATCCAAAATTTTTGTAGACACTAAAATATTTTTATTTTAGTGACCGGAATGCAAAAATACCATTCGTCGCTTAATTTGGTTCGTTTTCGCGTCCGTTCGAGTTTCGTTGTAAATAACCGAACAACGTGACCGTACGACCAAACGAACCGACATCCGTGATATTTCCGAGCATATTTCAGGTCCCCTACACTTTGACGACCTTGTAGAGCTTTGAAAACAGCTTAACAGAGGTTAAAAACGTCGAAAACAAGTTCAAATACGTGCAGGGACCATTATTGTCATTTTTAAAACTTCTGATATGAGTGGTCGCGCCTAGGGGCGTGAATTTCTGACACGACCCGAAAACCCGACACGAACCTAACACAAAATTCATGGGTTTAGGTTTAGTCTAAACGGGTTCGGGTCAGTTTCAGGTTGAACCCGCGAACCCATTTAGGTTAACAGGTCGGGTTCGGGTCAACCTAGTCGGGTTGGCGGGTTGACCCGTTAAACACATTTATACTATATTATATTTTTTACAATATATTTTATGTCATAAATTAAATGGGGTGTGTATTTTATGCAATCATTATAACTTAAAAAGAGAAATTAACATATATTTTATAATTTAAATATGATATTATTATATACATTTGTGTTTTTTAAGTAAATTTTAATTTTAATATATTAATTTCAGAAAAAAATAAAAAAATTCGGGTTGAACGGGTCGTGTTCGGGTCAACCCACGAAACTTCGGTTCGTGTTCGGGTTCTTATGTATAATACGATTTTCGGGTTCGGGTTTGTGTAAAATTTTCGGGTTCGGGTCGGGTTGAACCCGCCAACCCGCAAACACGACCCGTTTAGCACCCCTAGTCGCGCCACGCGACGGCCCATGCCCTCTGTTATCGCGCGACGCGAGCATGGCATCTGGGCAGAATCTTTCATTCAGCAACAGCAGCTGGTTTTTGTTGGATTCTTTGATTGTTTTGCATCCTTAATCACCAAGATAAGTGTTTCCCAAGCCTAGAAATCTGATTACAACACATGTATGGCCTGGATTCATTGCTTGGTAATCACACAAACCACATGTAATGATCCTAGAACATCTCAAAAACTATAAATAGCCATGCCATTCATTTGTTTTCCTCACCCTTGATCTAATTTTCTCTAAGTTGAGGTTCTAAACTTCATACCTGAGAATTTTTAGATCAACTTCTCCCTAGCTTGGACCCCTTGTAAGCTTCTTTCGTGCTTTTCGCTTTTTAAGCGTAAAAGTCAAACAGTGTTTGACTTTCTGCTTTGACCAGTCTATGGTCAACGCAAAGTTCGTTTGAACTTTGCAATGTGATTGTAATCACGATGGTTATAATCCTTAGCGATTATGCCTACTGATTACCACGTTAACTAGGTGTAGTGACGAGTCAAAGTTTCGGTCAAAATGCGTTTTAGCACGCATTTTGCAATGGAACTACTTTTAGGTATCAAAACACTTTGTTTTGATACCAAATCAGTTTTCTAAGTTAGTTAAACATGTTTTGACATGTTTAACTCGTCACTTCTAGTTTAGTGCTTGTTTAAGGTCGTAAGTTAAGTGGTCTAAACAACCGCTTAGACTTTCGAACCCGACCCGTTTGGTCAATCAATTGGATCCGACCAAGCTTGTTTAGTGATCATAGTTGCATAGGGAATAACCTACTAAGGTTATACCTTATGATCACTTAGGATTGGTTAGTTATTTGTTAAGTAGTTTATATGCCCATAGGAAATGACCAAAATGCCCTTTTGAAGCATAAATCCATATTTTGCATATGTGATCAACTTTTTGACATATAATCTGATTTAGTAACATGTTTAGGCATAATTAGGCATGTAAGACTTGACATAGCACATAGTTAACCATCCGACCATAGTTTTACGCAAACGACGCGTTATAGTAGCTTATACTACAATAATGGGTCGAAACGGGTCAAAAGCACTTAGGTAGAATCCCAAATCAGAATGTTAGGTCTATTAAATCATGTTATATGACTTCCAATACTCATTTGATTTATAGAACTTCATTCTATCCTATCTCCTGATTTAGAATCCGATTATTTAACATAGTGATTCCATACTACGTGCCACTTGATTCCTTGATTTCCCGAAGCTTCGTTAGGACACTTAATCAAGGATACTTGCAATCTCAAGTGAGTACATAGTCCCCTCTTTTACTATTTTCAATTGTTTTGGGGTGAAACATATGTGCCTATTTGTTATTTTCATGATTTGTAACTATATGATTACACTTGCTTAGTACTTATTCTTTTGACAAATTAAATGATTATATACGGTTTAAACACTGATTTTCCAAGCTTGTAAAACTAATTGTTGGATTGTACTTATTTTAATACATTCACCAAGCCGATTGGTAGTACGATATAGCGCTATAGGACTAGACACCCCATTCCTGTTGTATGGAATGTCAGAAACCAAATTTTAACCAAATAGAAATTGCCTTTGTGGTATTTCTATAGTCTCCAAGGTGTAGTTTGATACACTAAGGTTTGAATGAATGCTAAATCACGTTTTCTTTGTATATTTTGATATACTACCAAGGTACAGTTTGATGTGCTCCCAAATGTGATATTATCCAAAGTATATTTTTGATATACTATGTACAAAATCCAACATATGTTTTAATATACGACTGACCTTGTTATTTTCAAAACCAAAGCATAGTTGATATGTTATTTTCAAAACCAAAGCATAGTTGATATGTTATTTTCAAAACCAAAGCATAGTTGATGTGCTACTTACAAAACCAAAGCATAGTTGATATGTTATTCTCAAAACCAAAGCATAGTTTGACATGCTATTTACAAAACCAAAGCATATTTGTGATATACTACCAAATTCATTATTTCAGTAACAAAAGTATATTTTGATATACTATACGTTTAACTATTTCCAAACCAAAGTATATTTTTGTATATACTACAAACCTTCTATCAAAACAATACATTTTTAGAAACAAAACTTTTACAAGGATTCATGGCTATTTTTATAAAACATAAAACCTTTTTCTTATGTTAACTAAAGCCATGAATCTAAATCAACAAAACCTATGTTACTCACAGGCATTTTTATGCTGACGTACCTATTTTCATATATGTTTCATGTGTTGCTATGTGATGATTGTTTATGCATGCTATACATAGGATGGACTCGTGCCTTAGTGACTTTAAAACTCGAAAGACAATATTTGTATTTACTTGAATTGAAATAAAACAATGAGTTCAATAATTCAATAAAACGAAACAATTTAATCCATGGCTGTGAAACAATGATTCTGTTACGACACTCCCCGACGTTTCCGCCACGATTTGTTGTTTTACGTGGTCGGGGTGTGACAGTTCGCCCAATTCACTCATCTTGGGCTTTTTGATCAATTTTAGTCCTTCATTTTACGACTAAGGACTTTCGCTAGTATTTGACCAAAATATGACTTCTACTAAAATTCTAAATATGCGTACCTGGATCGGGTCATAGCATCGACCCGTTTATAAACTTTTTGCATTAATTTTTTTTTCTAGTTAAAGCATCACAAACGTATGTTATTTCCTGTGAACACAAAACTCAACAAGTAGTCGTCAGTTATAATTGTCAAATGGTATTAAAATATCATTTGACCCGTTTAGTCGACATAACCATTTATCAACGTATGATGGTATATTAATACCATCATGCCCCTTGAACCTATTCCGGTCTGCGCCCTAAGTTCTTTTTACTTAAAAGGCAATATTCTTAAATTGTTCGACCCGTTATAACTTTTACCAAATGGTGTCTTTTTTTTATCGCTATTATTTTATCTATTTATTTGACCCACTTGGTTGTCGAGTGAATTCCCTCACTTCAATGACATACCAAACACAACCACTTTCGCTATATCAACATTACACATATTTTAACTATTTATTTTGACCCGTTTGGTTGTCGAGTGAATTCCATCACCTTAACGACATACCAACGCAACCATTTTCGCTATATCAATATTGCACATATTTTAACTAAGCTTGTCTTCATAAATGTAACAGGATGATAAGTCGCGTACCTCAGATCTTCCCTTTATGCCGCGTATCATTCCCGGCTATAGTGAACAACCCGGCTAGTTATTAGATTGCCACTTTAAAGCATCTATATCATCCAGTTTTGTCAAGAATCATTGCATATGATTCTTTTCAAGTTTTATCATACTTCTATAGCTTTATGTTTTTACTTAGGCAATTTATCAAACACCTTGTGGGCATGATTTTCATACTTTCACCAATTTAGCTCCTAATTAATTTTTAACCAAGTTTTATTCACAACAATCAAACCCTTGGTCTAGTATTCATGAACAATATCACTATCTTGCATCATAACATCAATTTTCTCGCAATTTAACATACTAAATCATGTGTTCATCACAATGATATAAAAACCCACTTACACATATATGGGTGGCTATCAAATTCCTATTTTTTTTCAATCTTAATTCATCAATTTTTCGACTAGGGTTTGTTCCTAGACTTGGATTCATCCTTGTTTCACCTAAACATCAATCATGCAAGCTCGAATTTCGATTTCATAAGTTCATCAAGAATTTGATATGGAATCAAATAATGAAATTTGACATACCTTGTGATCCCCTAGGCTTTGTGATCACTAATTTCAGCTTGGTTTTCCATTTAGACTTGATTTTCCCCATGAACTTGATTGATTTTTAGTGATTTAGGGTTCAAAGGAGAACCCTTCTCCTACGTCTGTATATGTATCGACCAAAACACACACTTGTATGTTTGTTTTTGGTGTTTAAGTTATTTTTAATAATTCAATTTCAAGCTTGCCACTTTTAGCCCCTCTAGTTTCTAAAGTTATAGAAAAGGGTTATTAACCAAGCTTTCCTTGTTGTTTTTAAGGTACATATTTGACAAGGTTGATATTCCTAGTTACTTGGTGGGTTCGGGGAAGTTATAACCCGTTTTATTTTAAGTCCCGTTAACTCGGGCCTTTTATATACTTGTTTTCCTCAACAGCTTTTATTCCCTTTTTATTTAGGTTTATTTATTTAATTCCTAATATTTACTGGGTTAATTTTACCACTAACGGTATTCTACCCGTTTATTTTTTGTTAATTTAATATAATTAACAAATCCGTTTTTTGGGGTGTTACACTAAGCCCCAGGTATGTTGGACCTTTTGTGATTATTAGAAGGATAGGACCAGTAGCTTACCAGCTACAACTGCCAGAGGAAATGGCAGGAATACATGATGTATTTCATGTACGTAATCTCAAGAAATGCTTAGCAGATGAATCATTAGTGGTACCTCTTAAGGACATAGAGGTAAATGAGAAACTTAAGTTTGTAGAGAAACCCCTACAGATTGAAGATAGAAAGATCAAGAACCTCAAGCACAAGAGATTGGTTCTAGTCAAAGTAAAATGGGATTCCAAGAGAGGACCAGAATACACTTGGGAGCTCGAATCAGAGATGCAGCGGAAATATCCACACCTGTTCCAGTAGACCTCGAGGACGAGTTCTAAAACAAGGTGGGGAGGATATAACAACTCCCCTAAAATACTTATAACACCCCTATACATCCTAAAATACACCCCGTATATGAAAAATAGGCTTGAAATACTTTAATTTTTACAAAAATCAAATAAAAACAATATTTTATTGCGCTCGCGGGGCGCGACATAGCCAAGTAAGGCTGTCGCGGGGCGCGCCATCTTGGCCACCAGGCTTAACCCGGTTCCGCCACGTGGCATGTGCGTGTCGAGGCTACTGGGTCAACTCAGCAACCCTAAAGCCTACTCGACCTAGCTCGCGGGCCGCGAAGCCCCTTTGTGTTTCTCTCACGGGGCGTGAGAGACCCCTGATCAGGCCCTATAAATTTGAGCCTTCAGCTCAGTCCACAAATCGCTTACAATTCTCTTTCTCTCTCAAATTTCTGAATAGCTAAAGTAATACTCGGGTATTATACCCACTAAAATAGCGAAGCTCTGCCTCGATGTAAGTATCATAACCCCCAGCTACGTATTAGATACGCTGCCTGATCGATCTAGTGCTCCGTAACGCATGTCGAGGCTCTGCCTGACTCAGTCATTGGAGTTCTGTCTCGGGGAGGGTATAACTAATGTAAATTGGGTTATTATACTAACGTGTGTGCATTGTTTAATTAATAGATTATAACCAGGAAGTCACAAGGAAATACCTAAATTAGCAATGTGAGTAATCCTCTTTTTGTAAACCTTTTTATAAACTGTTTTACAAAACCTCAATTGTTTTAAATTATAATTCACAGTGATTGAGTATTTGTAAATCTACAATTATCGTTGGTATGTTGGGGTTTTGTATACAAAATTTGTTACTACACTGTGAGTAGTAACATTACCACCAGTCAAGATTGACAGTACCGTGGGTGGTAATTAAAGTAGATGTAAACAAATGTAATTGTTGGATTGCCCTCAATACTGTAAAATGATAAAACATGTTTTGATTAAACTGGGCTTCACTCGCCAGTATTTCTTGCTGATAAAATGTTTTTAAACGCGTTTCAGGTAACAAAATGTGAAAGCCAATTAGAAGCCAGCTGGAGAGCACTGAAGGCTTGGAAAAGTGGCTATAAAAGTTACCTAAATAAAGAAGATGTTTTATTTCAATAAATTAGGGTTTATCCCTATAAACATGTTGTAATGGAAACTTGGGAATTTCCCATGTATTTATTATTATAAAAATATGGTGTTTTACTCTGATAAACTATTTCCTAACTACGGTCCTGATGTAAATTCCGCTGCCAAACTGATAAACACCGATACCACTGATACTGGCTCGCGGCCGCCAGTTCCTAAGGATAAGGGCCGCGGGTTGCGGCACATATGAGATGGTCCTTCTTCTTTTTGGGATTGGGGCTTGGATAATTGGTCCGTGATTTCCATTCACACTATGACTTGGTTCATTGGGTGCACATTTACTTCCAGTGACAGAATTATTATTTTATGCCTCTTTAATAGTCTTGAAAATATATGGCATGGGAACTATAATTCCTTGGGCTACTATGTGTTCAATGGCACTGCCTCATTTAATATGTCCCGAAATGAACGATTATCGTCCCACCACGGGTCTAAAGGGTTTTGTGCTGGAATCCTAGGTATCTCATCTGGATTGAAGGCTGGTATTGGAAGTTGGTTTTCCTGGTTTTGTTCTAGGTCCATGGGTTGGTTAGGGAATAGTGGTAGAAGTTTTGGGTCTGTTATTTGGTTGAGATCCATTTCTACTCCTGCATTTCTAAACATGTGAAGATCAGCTAGTTGTCTATCCAACTCCTCTTCCCATAAGGGTCTAGGTTCTGGGTTTTGGGTATTTCTTTCAGCTCTATTTGCTATTCTTCGTTGTTGGAGTTTTCTCATTCTTTTTCTAGTTTCATATGTTGCTCTACTAAACCACCCTCGTTTCTTAGGGGAAAAAGGTTCTTCGGATTTGGCTTTGAAACAAAGACATCCTCGGAATCAGCGATGTATCCTGGGGTTGGTTGGGATGTTCCATCATCCTTTAGAGAATGAGGTAGGTGACGGTAGGCGTCAGAAGTACCCTGATCACTCATACTGAAAACTAAAATCGTCAAAATAACGAAAAAGAATAATACACAAAATTTCACAGAATAACACATAAGTTATTTCCTAACACAATTGGTTAAAATTTAGGTATTTAATAGAACACCTAAATTGCTTAAACCAGTGGCTCTGATACCACCTCCTGTCGCAACCCCCGACCCCATCCCGGGAGCGGGAGCCGTGACCAGCAACCGGTGGTATCGGTGTTTATTAATTTGGCTGCCGAAATGAAACACCAGCAGGATCATAGTTAGGAAATAAAATTCAGAGTTCAAAACACCAAGCTTTTATAATAAACAAATGGGATAAAACCCAGGTTTCATTCATAACATTTTTATAGGGATAAACCCTAGTTGCTGAAAACATAAACTTTTATTTAGGTAATTTTTATAGCCACTTTCTTTAAGCCTTCAGTGCTCCATAGCTGGCTTCTTATGGCTTCACATTAAGTTACCTGAAACGCGGTTTAAAAATATTTTATCAGCAAGAAATGTTGGTGAGTACATTCCAATTTATAAAAAAAACATCAGTTGTTATAACTTTACAGTATTAAGAGCGAATACAATGTTAATATCTACCCAATTACTCATTCAATACTTGTCACTCGACGGATCTGTGACTATGGTCATATCACACATTGGATACCCATGCCCAATTGTGAAGGTTATCAAGTACTGTATACAAACCCCATAATACTGGTAGCAATTGTAGAATACAAAGACTTAATCACTGTAATTATAACTGATAAATATTTAGGGTTTTGTAAAAACATTTGAAATAATGGCTCACAAACTGTGAGAAAAAGAGAATGGACTCACTTTGTAAATTAGGTATTTCTACGGGCTTCCTGGTGATATTTCCTGATTATTTTCTTAAGTTTCTATTAAAAACATACAATGCATGCGTGGTAGTAAAATAACCCAAGTCACTTTAGCCATACAACATGAGACAGAACCCCAACGAACTGAGTCAGGCAGAGCCTCGACATGCGTTACGGGGCCCTAGATCAATCGGCTAGGGTAACGAATTAGTGATCGGGGGTTAAGATAGTTACAACGAGGCAGATCTTCATGTTTTAGGGGTATAATATCGAGCTATTTTTGGCTATAATATAGGCTGAGAGAGAAGGAGAATTGAACGACTGAAACTGTTGCTGAACTTCTCAATTTATAGGCTGAATCGGGGGTCTCTCGCACCCCGCGACCCGCTGTGGTTTGTTTCTCGCGCCCCGCAAGACATACCAAGCTACGGCTAGGTGTGGCAGATCACCATCGTAGGTTTGACACGAAGGGGGACACGTGTCACCCTGGGTGTTCGTCAAGGAAGGGCTTCTCGTGCCCCGCAAGACACCCAGGTCTCCTTGTCGCGACCCGCGAGTGGTATAAAAATATTATTTTATTTGTTTTTAATAAAATTTAAAGTTACACGGGCTCGGTTTCTCGTATACGGAGTGTTATAAGGTGATTTTCTAGGGTTGTTATATTATTACCTACATATATTGTGGATAATGTCCACACATAAATATATTTTTATCTGCACATCTATATTTCAATCTATACACATTAAAATCAATACCTACACATAATGTTACTCTTACCAACTTATATATTTATCACACGTGTCATCACTATAGTCCACGTCAGCTACCATGTCAGCTGCCAATCTGCCATCCTAACAAATCCTTATACTTCTAACCACACATATAAATTAGCTTTAGCCACACATATATGTGTAGATATAGTATGCTATATACCTACATATAACTGATGTGTGGGTATTGATCTATATATCCACAGTCACGATTCTACATATCAGGACACTTAATTTTTTGTGTAGGTGAACACAACTACCAACACATGATAGGCTTTTCCCCACACCTAACATGTGTATGTAAGGACCTAAATTTTATTGTAGTGATGGCCACATTGTTATGGTATCACGCCCTGCTGAGGTGGCTTGTGAAGGGACCTGATGGGGCTTTAAACACCGCGTCAAGGGGCATGAAGGGGTGGCGTGAGGTAGACCATGGCATGAGAAAGGAAAGGTTCGGTGGGCCATCCTTTTTAAAATAATAAATTATGTTCTTTGTTTTTTTAACTTAGAGGGTGTTTGGGATTGAGTTTAGAAATGACTTATTGACTTAGTAGCTTTTTGAAAAAGCCAATAGATTAATAAGTCATTTCTAAAAGTCAGGATTTAGGGTTTTTCCAAATGACTTATTGACTCACTGGATCCAATAAGTTAATAAGTCATTTCCAAACTCAATCCCAAACACCCCCTTAGCTAAAGATACTATTATTTTGATGGGTAGTGGGTAGTGAAAATTTGTGAAACAATTAGATACTAAAAGTGGAAAAAAAAATGAGATCGCATGCCTACGTGGTTTAAAAAGCATTGTTTTGTTTAAATATAACAGGCTCTATTATCCTCTATTGTGGAGTCCCGTGGTCTGACGTGAAAGAAAGAAAAGTGGTCAGGGAAATCGTGGGAGAGAGAGACATCCATAAATTTGTCTCAGAGGCGGACATATGGTGTTCGGTGGGGTTGCGGGCACCCCCTTGAAACAAAAATTGTTAGTGTAATAAACCCGTTAAAATCCTAATCGCCTCCGGAAAATTTTACAAGCACCGTGTATAAACTCAGAACTAACCTCTAAAGAAGAAAAGGGAATACATTGTTCATCAATCATTATGGCCAGAATATCTTTCTATCTTGCTCGACGACAAATATGGCGAGAATTGTGGTGGTTCTGTTAGAGCATTCACATCCCTTCCCCCATCTCTATTCTTATAATTACATTAAAAATCACTATATTTTCTCTTTCTTATTAAATAATAATTTCTATACCTTTATCATTACATTTTCTTTCTCCTCCACTCACAACCACTTTCAAAACTATAACCATTTTCAAAACTATAACCTTTAATACCTTTATCATTACATTGAACCCCCTTCCTCCCCAAATTTACAGATAAACGATAACATTTTCTCTCCTCTATTTATAATCATTTTTTTAAATTTAAAAAAACCCACTCACATAAAAATGAAGAATGAGGTTTGAGTTGTGATGTGAATGCTCTTATAAGACAAAAGACTTGGGTCTGTTTGTTATGGGGTAATGGAATGGATGAGAGAATGAAATGAACCAGGTAATGGAATGGACAACGGAATGAAATGGATCATTCCATTCCATTGTGATGTTTGGTTACTCATATGTGAATAGAATAAATCATTACCTTGTACAATTTAATAAACAAAAAAAGACGAAGTAACGAAACACAATTGTATTAAAAACGACAAAAATATAATTGCCTCAATGATAATAATAATAATATATTAATGGAAAAATTATTAATAAATTTTTTGATATATATTAATATTAGTATGAATACTAATACTAATAATATAAATATAAATATAGATATAGATATAAATATAATAATAATAATAATAATAATAATATATTTCGTTTCATTCCTTGAAGGAATGGAAAAAAACACCCTCATACCAAGGAATGGAAATTGTTATATTGAGTAAATTACAAAAATCGTCATTTATGTTAACACTAGATTACAAATCGTGTCCTTTATCTTCAAAAAGTACAAAACACATACTCGATGTTTACAAACCCTTACAAGTTATGTCCTTTAGCCTTAACTCAGTTATTTTTATGCTTCAATCTGACATAGTGGAGCCCACACAAGGGTATTTTAGTCATTTTACTCTTATTACTAAAATAAACAATTATAAAAAATAATAAATAAAAGAATTTTGTTTATATACCGTTATATATATACAAACACACACACATACAGCCATATTCAGATCAAACACATAAAAGCCATATCTCGAACATCATCGCTATCATACTCACTTGCCTCATTGATGAGTTGGTCTGAACCCTAATCCAGCCAGATCTTATCATCAACGCACCCTGATTCAACCAGATTTCATCGCCAAGGTTAGCGCGGGCAGCGGAGTACTCGGAGCATGAGTGTGCTAACACGGTGTGGCCTTGACGGACGAGGGTTTTGGCGAGGAATTGACCGAAGTCACCGAAGCCAACAATGGCGATTTTTAAGGTTTTGGATTTGGGGATTTGTTTGGAGAGTTTTGATTCGTAGTCGAAGGGTTGTGCAGCGTCGATAGCGGATACTTCACCATCAACTGCTGCTGGTAACTGCTCGCCTTACCTGCCGCCGCCGCGTCGGAAGCCTTACCGAAACTGCCGCTGGTGCTACCTTCTGATTTCATCAGTGCACCCACTCCACCTTCATCTACAAACCCTAAAACCTTCTATTTCATCTTCTTAAACGGTGGTGGTGGTGGTGCTAGATTGGTGGTGGGATCAGGAGTTCTGGGGTGTTTATCCCTGGAGTTAACAGACAGCGGATTAGAGGTGATAATGGTCTGTATGGCAATGAGGTCACCTGCTCGAGCTGCTGCGTGAATATCTTCCGACGAATTTGAAGGTTTCCCCATTCTTCTTCTTCTTCAAATGAATGAAAATTGAGTAAATTACAAAACTCGTCCTTTATGTATGTCACTTATTGCAAATCATGTCCTTTGTCTTCAATAATTACTTTATTCATACTTAATGTTGACAAATCCTAACATGGTCTGTCCTTTACCCCAAACCAAGTTAAAAATCTCAGTTAACCTTACTCACGTGGGACCTACCTGAGGGGCATTAATGTCCTTTCACCTAAAACATTTATGTTTGAAATATATATACACACATAAACTCCACTCTCTCTCTCCCTCTCAACTCTCTCTCTCTCTCTAAGTCTCTCTCTCTCTCTAATAGACCCAGCAGCCACCACCACTGCCCTCACCTGCCACTAGCCACCACCTACTACCACCTAAACTAAAACCCTCAATCTGAACCTGAATCATGTATAATTGGTGCAAGTATATACATTCACGATACCACAACACATTACAACTGCAACACAAAACAAAGTAACTAAAATAAATAATCAGAAGCATCCAAAACCAAACACATTCAACGGTACCGTAACCCTAACCCTAGCTCTGACTGTCGCCTCAATCGCTTCTTCTTCCGATGTCGTCGGATTGTCTATGGTGGCCGCCGGTCGGATCCATTGAACGGGGTTCTTTAAAACCAATAAAAACTTGTTTCTTCTCCGGAGCACCACAACTCCACCAGTCAATCGGAGCACAAACGTTCAACCCGCAACCACCTGTGACCACCGTCCCAACCACTGCACCAAAGCTGATAACAACCCACCAAATCCGACAACCCCACACCAAATCCGACAACCACCACGCTAAATCCAGTAACCACCCAGCAAATCTGGCTCGAATCTTATTGTTCTTGCTCCTAATTGTTGTTGTTGTTAGCCCTAATTTGCTCCTTATTATTGTTGTCGAATGTGCAGGTGAGACCTAGGGGAAAGATCATGAGATTTGATTTGAATTTAGATGGTAGCAGGTAGTGGCTGATAGGGGTAGTGGTAATGGCTGGTGGGGAATTACAAAGAGAGACTGAGAGAGAGTGAGTTAAGAGAGAAAGAGATTAAATTGATTTATTTAATGGGGGGTTTTATTGGGGTTAAATGGGGGGTTTTATTGGGGGAGAAGACTTGGTAGGTGAAAGGACATTAATGCCCCTCAGGTAGGTCCCACGTGAGTAAGGTTAACTGAGATTTTTAACTTGGTTTGGGGTAAAGGACAGACCATGTTAGGATTTGTCAACATTAAGTATGAATAAAGTAATTATTGAAGACAAAGGACATGATTTGCAATAAGTGACATACATAAAGGACGAGTTTTGTAATTTACTCATCAAAATTTTGTATTTTTAGGGTTTTTTGGTTTTAAGGTTAGAGAGAGGGAGAGAAAGAAAGAGTTGAGAGAGAGAAAGAAAATCAGTTATGAGAGATATTTTTAACAAATTAGTAAAATTACCAAAATACTCTCATGCGGGGTACCCTTTGTCTGATTTAACTATGAAAAATAACGGAGTTAGGGCTAAAGGACATAATGTGCAAGGGTTTGCAAACATGGAGTACAGTTTTGTACTTATTAAAGATAAAGGACATAGTTTGTAATAAGTAGGATACATAAAGGACGAGGTTTATAATTTACTCTGTTATATTTGGAAGGAGTTACATTCCTTTGGAATGCTCCATTTCATTACCACATGATAACCAAACATGTTTCTTTTCATTCCATTAGAATGATCCATTCCATTCCACCTTCTATTCCTTCATACCAAACGCTAAGGGTGTTAATATTCTCACACCCCTTATAGTATCATTTAAGATGTGAAATTATACATTTTTAGGATTATAATTAATGGATGTTAATATTTACACACCTCTTCCCTCTATCTCTCTATATATACATAGATACATATAGACATAGATAGAGTGAAAACGATGTGGAAAAAAGTTTTTAGCAGTGTGAGAATAGAATAAGCCGTCGTATAACGTTATACGACTCGTACAGAATAATCTGATATGACAAATATTTAGTCGTATAATGTTATACGACTCGTATAGATGAAGAAATATTAGGTCGTATAACATCCTACACAGGTCATATAATATTATACGGGTTGTATACATTATGTGAGGTTTGGGTCGTATAACATTATGTGGGTCTTATAATATTGTACACGGGTCATATAATATTATACGGCTACGGAGACAAAAAAAAAATTCCCTGGCATTTTTTTGGTGCAACAATCAGTTATAGGGCCCATATAACTCTATATGTGTCGTATACATATAGGGATGTGAAAATAAGATTTTACGAGTGTGGGAATTAGGGGCGGACCTATATAGCGGTCAGGGGTTGCCCGGGATGCCCCTCAACTTTCTTGATGATGTGTAATTTTTTTAAATCTCCGTTTTATTTATCAGGGATGCCTCTAAGCAAATGTTAGGATACCCCTGAGTATAGAAATTTATGGTTGACGGAATGAAAATTTCCGGTCATCGGAAAATTGCAGCGCTCGTTGTAAAGAATGGAGATGATGTCATTTATTAAAACAAGGAAGAAGACGAAGTTTAGTCAAACTTTAATTAATATAGACATTGGAAAAGAAAAAACAACTCTCAAAACTATTTACTTTATCGTAGACATCACTTATTTCCTTTATTTTGTTTACTTTGTTATATTTATTATTTTTTATATGTACAACAGGTGTTTCTTAATCATGTTAACCTACAGTTTTCACAAAACTTAGGTGGTTTTTTTTAAGCCTATGTTTCAACCAAAAGAAACCCACAGATCTAACTTCACTGAAAACAACACGAGAATGTGAGAGCAAGGGTGTGTCGCCGTTAAAGAGCATGATGAAAGTCACCTGCCTTTCACCATGCAAGTTATCATAAGCATGATGAAAGTCAACCTTAGACATGGGATACATCACATTTTTAGTGAAATGACTTTGAAAGAGTCGTTGTAAAGTAGTAGGTATACTAGATTCGTTTATAAATTTTTAGTAATTCTCTCTTCTCCTCCTCGCTTTGTCTTCCCCCCGTTCGCTGACGGCTCGACGAAGGCGGTAAGTCGGATTTAGTGTGCGAGGTCGCCGTGATTTAGTGGCTGGACCTTTCATCCTAAGTCGTCGGACCGTATCTTCCATTCGCTTGTTAGGCTCGGGTTTCGTTTGGTCTAGTCATGCCTCTTTGTGCCGTTCCTATCCTGCGGCCCTCGCTGGTTCCTTCTCAAGATTGCTTAATGGGTCTGATATCGGTCGCGGATTCTCTCATCGTGATTTGCTTAACCGGTTCAAGTTCCATTAACCTCTCGTCGAGTTGTGTTCTTGGCTTGGTGTGTGTGTGTTCTCTGGTTCCGTTGGTGGTCTGTATGGCGGGTTCTGTTACGAAAATGTTCGTCTCTAATCTTCCAAAAGGTAGTACCCCCTGGGAGTTGAGGAAATGTTTGGAAAGCTTTGGGGAGATCTCGGGAACGTATGTTGCGAAGAAAAGGGATAAGGTTGGTAGCAGGTTTGGCTTCGTTTCTTTCAGAAACGTTTCGGATAAGCAGGAGTTGCTGAAAAGTCTCAGGGGAGTCAAGATGGGGGATTGTAATCTGAAAATCAACATAGCGAGGTTTGCGTTGGAAAACTCTGGAGTGTCGGCCCAGGCAACGGAGAAGGGACGTTATGCTGGAGTGGTCGGTCAGTCTGGGGTCAACGCTCCTTTCAACCTTAGGGACTCTAGAAGTTATAGTAATGTGGTGGGCTCGTCTAAAGATCCGGGGATTTTTGATAAGGGGAAGTCGGTCCAGTTGAATGATAATAAGAGTGTCTCGGTGAAGTCCGTCGTTGTCCCGGATAGAACTGAGGCGTTTAAGGAACTCATCGGAATGGCTCTTGTTGGGAAAGCCGTTAACCTGGAAACTTTGGTTGACTTTGATAGACTTCTTAAGATTGCTAAGTTGGTGGTTGCTAACATCCAGTATCTTGGAGGTTTGTCTTTACTTTTATCTTTTCATGATGTGGACTCGGCCAACCGTTTCTTGGAAGCCAAGGGTGTTTGGGGTCCTTGGTTTGCTAAGTTGGATGCTTGGGGTGGCCAGTCTCTTCCGGCTGAAAGAGTCTCGTGGTTGAAGTTGTGTGGGATCCCGTTACACTTGTTCTCCTCTGAGGTTGTGTCTCAGGTCGCTGAAATATTTGGTAAAGTTGTCCATGTGCCTAAGCTTATGGAAGAAGATCGGGATCTGTCGGTGTGCAGGGTTGGGGTGTTACTTGGTGAAGCTGATAGGATCAACGAAAGTGTTTCGATTAAATGGAAGAATAGGGTGTATAGAATTTGGGTAGAAGAAGATCATAATGATTGGATCCCGGACTGTCTTAGCTCTGAAGGTTCGTTGAGATCGGTGGAAGAGTCGCCGGTGGTTTCGTCGCCGGTGATTGATGTCGATAGTTTCGGCAACATGGGGAACGAAGAGTCGTTGCATGTGGGAATTGGTAAGGGAGTTGGGGAGTCTTCGGGTGTGAACTGTTCAGTGCCCCATGCAAACTTCTCTCCCATGTACGTGGAGAGAGAAAATGATGGCGTCCTTAATGGTGCAGGGGTGATTAACGGTACTGTGTCAGGGGAGGGGTGTAGTTTGTTTTCCAAGGAAGTGGGTCCGGCAGTGGTCGGCTGTTTTGTTAATGGGTCAGGTGAGAGAGTGAGGAAGCCTGTTAGAAGTAACCGAGTGGGCCTTATCTCTAATAGGGCCCAATCCCATCCTAGTAATAATAAGGAATCTTCCCCAGTGGACTTAAGGCCCAGAAAAAGACCTAGAGACTCAGGTCCTGTGTTTGAACTGGGGTTTGGTTTTATAGGGTTCACCGAGAAGAATCATTCCTCTAATCAGAATAGAGCCGAAGCTGTGGAGGGTGGGGATTTTGATCTAAACGTTAGGGCAGAAGCAGATGGGTCTAAAAACGATCAGGAGGAGGGCTCGGATCAGCCGGTGTCGGGTCGCGGGGTGGATGAGGAGGTTCAGATTGAGGAGGAGGAGTCCAATACGGTCTCGGTGGGAAAATAATTGGAGTTAATTTGTCCAATCACGCTGCTCTGGTCAGGAAATCGTTAGGTTCTTTAGGTATTAATGTGGTGAAATCATGAATTTCCTTTCTGTTAACTTGCGTGGGATTGGGGGTGGTGTGAAATCTGGTTGGATCAGGGACCTGAAACAGGAGCATGGTGTCAATTTCCTAGCTTTTCAGGAGTCGAAACAGGGCCCTATTCCCTGTATGGAGTTACGTAAATTCTGGGGGTCGGGTTCTTTCGGTTCGGAGTCTGTGGACTCTTCTGGCTTGTCAGGGGGTTTGGTGTGTATTTGGGACGACAATATGTTCAAACTGTCTGAGTCCGTTAAAGACAGGAATTTTATCTATCTCAGGGGGTCTTTATTAAGATGCAATTCTAGTTTGAACATTCTTAATGTGTACGCCCCTCAGGGGATTCAGGCAAAGAAGGAGCTTTGGGATTCCCTTAGTTCCCTAATTATCGGTAAGGAATGTATGTGGGTTGTGTGTGGCGACTTTAATGCGGTTCGGAGCAGGGAAGAACGGAGAAATTGTGCCTTTAAACCTGTTTGTGCCAATAATTTCAATTCGTTTATCTTCGATTCAGCCCTCTTGGAGTATAATATGAGGGGTAGTGCTTTCACTTGGCGTTCTGATAATGGGAAAAAGAAGAGCAGGATTGACAGGTTCCTCGTTAACTCGGAGTTTTTTAATAATTGGCCAGAAGCTAGCCTTTTAGCGTCTCCGAAGCTATGGTCGGACCATAGTCCATTAATTTTGGTTACTAAAGCCGTGAATTTTAGGGCTCGCCCGTTTCGTGTGTTTAACTCTTGGTTGAATAAAGATGGTTTTAAGGAAGTGGTGGTCGACGCCTGTGTTAAGTTCACTGATACAGGGTGCTCCTGGGACGTGCACCTTATTAAAAAACTTGGGGAAGTCCGCTGTAAAATCAAAGAATGGAGAGATTCTATGTTAAAAAAAGAAGGTGAGGTTCGGAGTAAGGCTCTAGAAGAAGTGGAAGCGTTGGAAGAGTCTTTAGAGTTGAGGTACTTGACGGAGGAAGAGGAATGGGTACTTGCGGAGAATAAAAAGGTTCTCGCGGATTTGGAATTTGCTAAGAACATGGATTTGAAACAAAGATCTCGAATCAGATGGGCTAAGGAGGGAGACGAAAACTCTAAGTTTTTTCACTCTCAGATCAGTTAGAGAAAGGCCTGTAATGTTATCCATGGGTTAAGTGTCGGTGGGTCTTGGGTCTCTAAGCCCTCTTTGGTTAAGAAAGAGGTGTTCTCTTTCTTTAGATCGAGATTTGAGGAAGATTGTATGGTCCGGCCGTGTATTGTATGTCCTAGCTTGAAGAGGATTTCTAGCTCGGATTCGCTGTGGTTGGAGTCCGCTTTTTCAAGGGAGGAAGTTAAGAGTGCGGTGTTTGACTGTGGTGATGATCGCGCCCCCGATCCGGATGGTTTCAACTTTCGGTTTTTCAAACATTTTTAGGAGTTATTCGAGGATGATTTTGTGAGCCTCTTGGCGGAATTCTATGATTCAGGTCTTATTAATGTGGGTTGCGGTTCCTCGTTTATCACTTTGGTTCCGAAAAGGAAGGATCCTTTGAGTCTTGGTGATTATAGGCCTATCAGTCTGGTTGGTGCGATCAACAAAGTGGTGTCGAAGGTTCTAGCCAATAGGCTCAAAAAAGTTCTCGGTTCGGTTATCTCAGATTCTTAGTCGGCTTTTTTGGGTGATAGATATATTCTTGACGGGCCTCTCATTATCAATGAGGTCTGTTCGTGGCTTAAAAGGAGTAAAAGGATGGCGCTTCTGTTTAAAATTGACTTCGAGAAGGCCTACGATAATATCAATTGGAGGTTCGTGATTGACATTCTTCGTCAAATGGGGTTTGGGCCCAAGTGGTGTAAATGGATCTGGGGTATTCTTTCCTCGGCTAGAGCCTCGGTCTTGGTTAACGGCTCTCCTACGTTCGAGTTTAAGTGCAGTAAGGGGATGCGACAAGGGGATCCTATTTCCCCCTTCCTGTTCATTGTTGTTATGGAATGTGACAACCCTCAAAATTACATGTATTCCGTACAATTTATTAATGATAATTAAAGTGCTTGACAACTGTGTAGAATTACTTAACTGCTCTCTGATTACTGTGTTATACTTACATATGCTTGTTAACATACTAGTAGTATACAGAAAAGTTACTAAATGGTTCGGTATGCTTTCCTGAGTGTTGAGAATTAAAAATGCTACAAAAATATATATATAGGACACTTTACGGATTAATTAAACACTTTAACGGAACAGTATCCGACCGAACAACCGGATATTACCCGGGACGCCAAATATTTGTCAAACAACAACAACAACCATACCCAGTAAGTCCCACAAATAGCAGAGCTACTTATAGGGTCTGGGGAGGGTGGGATGTAGACAGGCCTTGCCTCTATCCCTAGGGATAGAGAGGCTGCTTCCAGAGAGACCCTCGGCTCGAAAACGAACAGCAAACCAACACAGCAAGTCAAAGAACATAAAAAGAGTACAGAAATAAGAAGTCGCCCATTTCCAAGAAAGTGATCAGAGTGTCACAATATAATGTAAATCATGTATCCTAGCATACGGCATCATTTGGGCATAAACACAATGTAAATCATGTAAAATAGCATACAACATCATTTGGGCATAAACACAAGAAGGCAATCACTGGAGAAGTCCGTTAAAGAATAAGAAAAACCTACGTCCCAGAAAACCACCTAAGACCTTACTACAAAATCTTCTAGACGTCCTTAACCCTAATCCTACGCCTCCACGAAGTCCTATCGTGGACCATGTCCTCAGAAAGATGCATCTCTAGTAAATCGTGCCTAATTTGCTCATCCCATGTCAGTTTGGGTCTGCCTCTTCCTCTCCTCCCCTGCACAGTAAGAGTTTCCACTACTCTAACTGGTGCCGTCGCTTCCCTCCGCTTCACATGCCCAAACCATCTCAATCTCCCCTCCTTAATCTTCTCCGAAATACTAGCCACTCCTAGTCTTTCCCTAAAAACCTCATTTCTTATCCGATCTAACCTCGTGTGTCCACACATCCACCTCAGCATCCTCATCTCTGCTACCTCCATCTTGCGCGCTTGTGTCTTCTTGATAGCCCAGCAATCCGTTCCATATAGCAAAGCTGGCCTAACTGCTACCCTGTAAAATTTCCCCTTTAGTTTAATTGGGAACCTCCTATCGCACAATACCCCACTGGCTGCCCTCCATCTACACCTGCCAGCCTGTATGCGATGGGTTACATCACTATCTATCTCACCATCTCTTTGGACAAACGACCCTAGATACTTAAATCTAGTTACCTGCGGGACCAATTGATCTTCAATGGAGATTTGGGTTTCATCGTCGATGGCTACACCGCTAAAATCACAGTGTAGATACTCAGTCTTAGATCGACTAATCCTTAGGCCCTTGCCCTCTAAAGCTACTCGCCACTCCTCTATCTTCTCGTTCAGGCACTGATTAGTCTCTGCAATCAACACAATATCGTCTGCAAAAAGCATGCACCACGGAACTGTCCCCATAATCAACTTGGACAACTCATCCAAGACAACCGCAAAAAGGAAAGGGCTCAACGCAGACTAGCCATGATCCCCGTATACCATAACACCCACCACAAATAAACTAACTAATATATATAAAATCAAGTTACTTGGATTTTCAACTACCTTTTACATATTAGTTGAAAAAGTTTCATTTTACCCCCCCCCCCCCACATGTGCAACCGTCCCCATGGACCCCACTTCAAAAGATTTCACAATCCTACTTCAAATCTTCCATATCTATTCTTGGGATTTGCTTGTGATCTTTCTTGATTCTTTATATCTTTTGGTCCAATGAATGTACATGCAATTTGCATGTGTTAGATCATATTTCACTCCATATCTTCTACTAGATTACACTCCATCTCCCTCATCTCTCCTCTCCCTCTTTCGGTCACCCACAACCGCCCACATCACCACCACTAAACCACCACAATCTTCCATTTACAAGTTCCATTTAACCATTAGAAGGTGCTTTATGAAGATAGGAGCTTGAAGGAACTTCATTTCTTACTTCTTCCACCACTTTCATCATCGTTTTTCATCATTTCGCACTAGAGATTCTTCCCTAGCCTTGTGCTAGTAGTAAGTTACTTGTACACCCTTGTTCATCTTGTTTTGGTGATCAAAAGTTGTAGTAGGTTAGTATGTTCAAATCACTAAAGTAACAAGAACCAAGAAGATGAACATAAAGCTTTATTAAAGATGAAACATGATGTCATAATGTTAGAATGAAGTTGTTTTGAGATGTTGCTGATTACTTGCTGGTTACTTGTTAATGTTAAATATCGTTATTGATCGCTAAACATGTTAACGGAATCAATCGAACACACTTTAGAATGTTAAAAGCTGAAACAGGATGGCTGGTTGGTGTTTACAGCCAACTTCAGTTGGCTGTAACAAGACCGTAACTTTACGAAAAACTGATTTTCTGAATTCTAGATTTATGTATTATGAAATACGGTTCTAATGGCACTGGAATCATAATTTTTGGACTTCGTTTACTATTTTTAAAGACCCTTTTAAAAACAGCAGCTGAAGCTGAGTTTTTGCTGCAGTAAATTGGTGATATGTTTTTAGTCATAACTGGAAATCTATGTTGAATCAACTCATGAAATTTATACAGTAGATGAAAACTGATGTGTTTGTAATTATCCCACTGGAATTTCGTAAATCGAACTTACAATGAATTTTTAATAAATTATTCCGTGGACTGCAATCAGAAAAAGATGAATCTGATTGCAGTCCGTAAAATGAATTTTTATAAAATATTGGTAATGAACTGGATCCCGAGAATTTTACACAATAATATTTGGATCGTTTAAGACCTTCTGTAAAAAGTTGGGAATTTTTAAAACAAGTTAACTATTTTATTATAATCCCGAAAACAGCCCAGTTTTGAATATCAAAGCTGAAACGACATAAGTAGTGATTTGCGTGTCTAAATGTCGGATAGGTTATCTGTGAATGATATAACATGTTATATGTGTTATGTGCAATGTCTTATGTTTGTTTATGAGTGGGGAATAGATGGGAAGTTTATATGGGTATGAACCGTTAAAGTGATGCATGTTATGTGATAGATACGTGTAGGAACTTTGTGTTCTATTTGAAGTCACTAATAAACTAAGTGGTAATCATACTAGGACGTGATTGACCGACCTTGACTGTTAGCTATATTTGAGAATCTAACCGAGCAAACCGAGGTGAGTTCATACTTTTCTACAAAGCATGGTAATTCCCGGTGGGAATGGGAATGGGAATGGGTTCAGGAATAGGGATTCCTCGTCCTTTGAGACGTGTTCAGGAATGTAAATTCCTCGTCCTGTTGGGACGGATTCGACTTACCGAACTAGAACTCTATCAGCGAAGTCCCTCCCTTTTTGTATCGACTTAATCACCGAGGCTATGGCGAGCGGGTCATTAGTTAATAGCGCTATTAGGTTTAACAAACCTCACACCGTGCTAGTTGAACGGGTGTGTACTAATGGACTATGGCACGTCGGTGATGATAGACACCGACGCTAGGGCACAATTGATTTTCGTTAGTAGTCGATATGATAAACGAGTCTGGTAGTTTAAAAAATGGGGTAGCTCCCACGGCCGGAGTGCCGGGCTGGATAGCCAGGGAAGGTGAACATGGGATGGTTAACTAATAAACGTTTTCGAACGATGGGGTAACCCCCACGGCTGGATAGCCGATTAAGATTAAACTACGTTTTTGGAAACAACTCTAAAATGGAAAACCAACCGTGAACTCACTCAACTTTGCTGTTGACTCGTTATTACATGCTTTACAGGTCGTTAGATGCTATGGAGCTTGCACAAGGAGGTGGTCGTTGTGGGATGCGAACTGTTATGTCCCGTACTCAATAAATAAACTTTATGAACTTATGAAACTTATGTTTTGGGACTTTAACCTTATGAACTACGAACTTATGTTTTGGTTTAACGTCTTATGCTTCCGTTGTTTAAATTGAACTTGGTTAACTTTCTTTTGGTCACCAATTGTATTGTGGTTGGTCTTATTTACTTAAATACGTTGTTCAATATGATTGGTGGCTCGATCCTGGTCATGTCACGCCTCCAAGCGGTGATGCTCCGCATGGTGGATTTTGGGGGTGTGACAGATTGGTATCAGAGCCATTGGTTATAGCGAACTTGGTTTTAAAAAGGGAAAAGCTTTTTGACAAAACCAGACTATAACCTGTACAGTGCTCAACGATCCACAATGACGCTTTGCTCCACGTGCAAGACTCAACATTCTAGGTGACATGGTTTATGTTTATATTACCTACTTATTAGTTACATGGTACATTGTTCATGGTATGCATTAGTTAATGTGATAACTGCTATTTGAACCTTGTGTGCTTACTCTCTTCTGTCACTCCACACTTACGCACTTTGCGATGCCCTTCTTACGTGTGTCCCTTCGATGTGAAGATCATGAGTGGACGTCTCAACTTAACCCAGGGACAGCTGACAGATTTGATTAACGAGCGGATTGCTGAAGCCTTAGCAACCCAAACAGGTAGTCAACCCATGCACCCTCAAACACGCATGGGCACCTTCAAGGCATTCCTGGAATGTAAACCTCCCATTTTCAACGGCACTGAAGGGGCAATCGGCCTTCTACACTGGAAAGTGAAAGCCCTGCCAGCAAACGAGTAGAGTACGCTACTGGCATGTTGCAAGGGAAAGCGTATTCTTGGTGGAGCGCACAAGTTCAGATGCTCGGGTTGGCAGACGCGAATGCCATCCTCTGGAGCGACTTCAAGGATTGGATTAAGGAAGAGTCCTGCCACCTGGACGACATTCTGAAACTTGAGATAGAGTATTATGGTTTGAAGATGGAAGGATCAGAGATTGAGACATACACAAAGAGGTCCAACGACTTGGCTGCCTTATGTCCTAACATGTCACAACCCATATCTAGGCGAATCAAGCTATACCTCAGAGGCTTAGTCCCGGATCCAAGGGTCTGTAAGTGCGGCCAACTTTCCCACAATCCAGCAAGTCGTTCGTTTGGCGCACCAGCTCACCGATCAGGCGGTGGAAGAGGGCAAGCTGCCCAAGCGTATTAACGCTACTACTACTGATGCTCCCAGTAACAACAAGCGCAAGTGGGATGGAAATTCGGGCGAGGGTTCTACTCCAGTTCAGTCTCAGTCTCAGCAGCGAAGGACAGATGAACACAGGAACCCCAGTCAGCAGCCTTCTGGAAATCAAAGTCAGGGTAGATACAGGGGAAATCACCCTAAGTGCAATCGATGTAGTTTACACCACAGCAGGCCGTGCAACAAGGGTCGTTGTCAGAGATGTCACAAGCTGGGTCATGAAGCTAAGGATTGCAGGAGCCCGCGTCCTGCAAAACAGAATCGCCAACAGCATCAACAAGCTCCACAGAACCATCAGCAGCAGGGCAATAAGGGATGCTTCCGGTGCGGTGCTGAGGGTCACTTCAAGAGGCACTGTTCATAGCTGAACCGAAATCAGAATCAGAACAACAACCCAGGAAATGAGAACAATAACGGAGACAATAAGGATAAAAGCAGGACTGGTGAGCATGAGTTCCTGAATGGACAAAAGAAAGAAGGAAACAACCCCAACGTTGTGATGGGTAAGTTTCTTCTGGATGATTTCTTTGTTACTGTTTTAATTGATTCGGGTGCCGATACTAGTTATGTGTCCTTAAAAGTTAGTCAAATACTTAAGCACACTCCAACACTTTTGAACACCAAACACACGGTAGAGCTAACAAACGGTAAAAGTCTCGAGGCCACACACATAATTAAAAGTTGTAACCTCGTCTTAGCTGGTCAGACTTTCCCTATCGATCTTATTCCTATCACACTTGGTAGTTTCGACGTCGTTATTGGGATGGATTGGTTATCTCAACACCAAGAGGAAATTCTTTGCAACGAGAAGATCGTCCGCATCCCTCGTTCTGGTAAAGAACCCCTCGTGATTCATGGCGATAAGAGTGGTGCTGTCGTAGGCATCATCTCTTTCCTAAAGGCCCAGAAGTGTTTGCGAAAGGGCCACACTACTATTCTAGCCCTCGTTTCTGATACATCTTCGGAAGAGAAGAGAATTGAAGACATTCCTATTGTGCGCGATTCTCCTGAAGTATTCCCTGAGGAATTACCTGGCCTCCCGCCCCATCGACAAGTCGAGTTTCAAATCGAGCTAGCTCCTGGAGCAGCACCAGTAGCTCGAGCACCCTATCATCTAGCTCCATCAGAACTCGAAGAACTGTCCACGCAACTACAAGAACTCTTGGAAAAGGGTTTTATACGTCCTAGCTCTTCGCCCTGGGGAGCTCCAGTCTTGTTTGTGAAGAAGAAGGACGGTACTTTTAGAATGTGTATTGACTATCACGAACTTAACAAGGTGACCGTGAAGAATCGTTATCCTCTTCCACGCATTGATGACCTATTCGACCAGTTGCAAGGGTCGAGTTTCTACTCCAAGATTGACCTGAGGTCAGGCTACCATCAACTGAGAGTCCGGGATGAGGACGTCTCCAAAACAGCATTCAGAACTCGCTACAGCCATTACGAGTTTCTGGTCATGCCTTTCGGGTTGACGAATGCACCAACGGTCTTCATGGATCTCATGAACCGAGTATGCAAACCTTACCTGGATAAGTTCATTATTGTTTTCATCGACGATATCCTGATCTGTTCTAAGAGTCAGGAGGAACATGAGTAGCATCTACGACTTATTCTGAAACTTCTTCGAAAAGAGCAGTTGTATGCCAAGTTTCGAAATGTGACTTCTGGCTTCGCGAAGTCCACTTTCTAGGCCATGTGGTAAACAAGGATGGGATTCATGTTGATCCATCCAAGGTTGACTCGATTAAGAACTGGCCTGCACCCCGTACACCCACTGCCAATTCTTGGGTTTGGCAGGATATTACAGAAGGTTTATCAAGGACTTCTCAAAGATTGTGCAACCTCTCACTTCACTGACTCAGAAGGGTGTCACCTATCGTTGGGGTGATGCACAGGAATCTGCTTTTCAGCACTTAATGGATAGACTTTGTAGCGCGCCTATCCTCTCATTGCCTGAGGACACAGATGATTTTGTGGTTTATTGCGATGCTTCCATCCAAGGACTGGGTTGCGTGTTGATGCAACGTGACAAGGTCATTGCCTACGCATCGCGCCAACTTAAAGTTCGTGAAAGGAACTACACTACGCACGACTTGGAACTGGGAGCAGTTGTTTTTGTGCTTAAGATATGGAGACATTACCTGTACGGTACCAAGTGCACCATTTACACCGATCACAGGAGTCTCGAGCATATCTTCAAGCAGAAGGAAGTAAACATGCGACAACGTCGATGGGTCGAGCTCTTGAATGATTACGAATGTGCGATCAAGTATCATCCGGGTAAAGCCAATGTTGTGGCCGACGCCCTCAGTCGAAAGGATACTATACCTAAGCGTGTACGTGCGTTACAGCTTACCATCCAGTCTAGTCTTCCTGCCTAGATACGAGATGCTCAGGTTGAAGCATTGAAAGCAGAGAACATCAGGGCTTAGTCCCTATGAGGATCGAGGCAGCGGCTAGAACAAAAGGAAGACGGCGCTTACTATGTAACAGGGCGCATCTGGGTTCCACTCTATGGAAACTTACGCGAGCTTGTGATGGATGAAGCGCATAAATCCCGTTACTCAGTACATCCTGGTTCGGATAAGATGTACCACGATCTCAAGACCACGTACTGGTGGCCTAGTATGAAAGCCCACATAGCAACCTACGTCAGTAAATGTTTGACTTGTGCGAGAGTCAAGACTGAATATCAGAAACCATCATGCCTACTCCAACAACCAGAGATCCCGACATGGAAATGGGAGAAAATTTCCATTATTTTCGTTACTGGTCTGCCTAGATCCCAACGCGGAAATGATACCATTTGGGTGATCGTGGATCGATTGACCAAGTCTGCACATTTTCTGGCTATCAAGGAAACGAATAAGTTTTCTACTCTAGCAGACATCTACCTAAAGGAAGTAGTATCGAGGCACGGAGTGCCAACCTCCATCATTTCTGATCGTGACTCACGTTTTACATCTAAGTTGTGGCAAGCTATGCACAAGTCCTTTGGTTCTTGATTAGACATGAGCACAGCATATCATCCACAGACGGATGGGCAGTCTGAACGCACCATCCAAACCCTTGAAGACATGCTTAGGGCATGCGTGATTGATTTTGGCAATGGTTGGGAAAAGCACCTCCCTTTGGTGAAGTTTTCGTATAACAACAGCTACCACACCAGCATCCAGGTCGCTCCGTTTGAGGCATTGTACGGACGTAAATGCCGATCACCTCTCTGTTGGGCAGAGGTTGGTGACAGTCAAATCACTGGCCCAGAAATCGTAGTAGATACAACAGAAAGGATTGCTCAGATACGACAGCAAATGGCGGCAGCTCGGGACCGTCAGAAAAGCTATGCAGATCAGCGAAGGAAACCACTCGAGTCCCAGGTTGGGGATCGAGTGCTACTCAAAGTCTCACCTTGGAAAGGTGTAGTTCGTTTTGGCAAACGAGGCAAGCTCAATCCGCGTTATGTCGGACCATTCGAAATCATTGAGAAAATTGGCAAGGTCGCCTACAGGTTGAATCTACCTGAAGAACTCAGCGGAGTTCACAATGTTTTCCATGTGTCGAATCTGAAGAAGTGTCTGTCAGATGAGACCCTCATAGTTCCTCTCAAGGAGCTCACTATCGACGACCAGCTGCGATTCGTCGAGGAACCAGTAGAAATTACTGATTGGGATGTTAAGATTCTCAAGCGTACTAGGATACCTCTCGTTCGAATCCGTTGGAATTCCCGTCGTGGCCCAGAGTAAACCTGGGAACGAGAAGACCAAATGAAACTCAAGTATCCCCAGCTGTTTAAGAAAAGTGCAACCACTACTGAGGCTGCAGCTACTGCGGAATTTCGGGACGAAATTCCAAATCAACGAGGGGATGATGTGACACCCCAGGAAACCAGGAAACCAACGCAACATAACTAGCTTCCTCAGTAACCACGAGCTAAATTTCGGGACGAAATTTTCTTAACAGGGGGAGAATGTGACAACCCTCAAAATTACATGTATTCCGTACAATTTATTAATGATAATTAAAGTGCTTGACGACTGTGTGGAATTACTTAACTGCTCTCTGATTACTGTGTTATACTTACATATGCTTGTTAACATACTAGTAGTATACAGAAAAGTTACTAAATGGTCCGGTATGCTTTCCTGAGTGTTGAGAATTAAAAATGCTACAAAAATATATATATAGGACACTTTACGGATTAATTAAACACTTTAACGGAACAGTATCCGACCGAACAACCGGATATTACTCGGGATGCCAAATATTTGTTAAACACTTTGTGTTATTATTTCTTGACTAGCCATGATCCCCGTATACCATAACACCCACCACAAATAAACTAACTAATATATATATAAAATCAAGTTACTTGGATTTTCAACTACCTTTTACATATTAGTTGCAAAAGTTTCATTTTACCCCCCCCCCCCCCCATGTGCAACCGTCCCCATGGACCCCACTTCAAAAAATTTCACAATCCTACTTCAAATCTTCCATATCTATTCTTGGGATTTGCTTGTGATCTTGCTTGATTCTTTATATCTTTTGGTCCAATGAATGTACATGCAATTTGCATGTGTTAGATCATATTTCACTCCATATCTTCTACTAGATTACACTCCATCTCCCTCATCTCTCCTCTCCCTCTTTCGGTCACCCACAACCGCCCCCATCACCACCACTAAACCACCACAATATTCCATTTACAAGTTCCATTCAACCATTAGAAGGTGCTTTATGAAGATAGGAGCTTGAAGGAACTTCATTTCTTACTTCTTCCACCACTTTCATCATCGTTTTTCATCATCTCGCACTAGAGATTATTCCCTAGCCTTGTGCTAGTAGTAAGTTACTTGTACACCTGTAACACCTCAAAAAATCACGTCCAATGAAGTATTGACACGTGTAATAAACCCTAATGAAGTCAAACATTGAATTCAAGCGACTAATTTTTCGAAAAATCAAAAAACTTTGATTATGAAAGAACTGGAAGTATTATCATACCTAAAATAAGTTTCTAATTAACCTTTTATGGTTTTATATTCACAAATGAGCCACTTGTTAATCAAGTGTAGCCGTTTATGTAATTAATTGAAAGTTTACGCAGAAAAGGGTTAAAAGCGTCAACATGTTAATTCTTACCTCTGAGTGACCTTTTAACAAACTAAGAGCCTCATGATATTTGATTATACTCTCGGGATTGCCAATCATTGGCCATCCAAGGCTTTTATGCCTAAAAGTGAAGTTACGCGCAACTTTGCAAGTATAAGGGACTAGAAGTGTCAATATGTTTAATTATACCTCTGAATGACCTTTTATCGAGCCCGAAGCATTATGATGTTTAATAATACTTTCAAGAATGCCTAATATGAATTAGATGAGGCTTCAATGCTATTAAATGATAAGTTACGCAAGTTTGCGCATTAGAAGGACCTAAAGCGTCAAACTGCTAAAGTATACCGATTCGTATGTTATCGGACCTTCCGGAATATGACCAGGAGATAAAAATACCCTATTTATCTTTAATATAGCTTAGATATAGGCTTAGAGGTGTTTGGTGCGCTAAAATAAGCTTTTAGGTCATGCAGGGACTAAAAGTGTCAAAAAGCGCACAAGTTTGCGTTTACGCGCATATCTTACATTCTGCATATTCCCGGACACCCAAAAATTTATGTAAGCACTAAAATATTTTATTTTAGTGTTTGGCTTGGTAAAACTCCATTCGTCGCGTCGTTTGGATTGTTTTTCGCGTCCGTCCGTGTTTCATCGTAATTAGCCGAACAACGTGACCGTACGACCAAACGAACCGACATCCGGCATATTTTTGAGCATGTTTCATGTTCTCTATGCTTAGGCATCATTATAACGCCTTAAAAATGGTTTAACGGGCCTTAGAGGTGTCGGAAATGACATTTGGAAGTTCAGGGGCCAAACATGTCAACTTTTGAAAGATCTTTGTGCTGGGAAAAGGCTTGCGCACCTCAAGCCTAAAAGCCTTATGGTGCGCAAGCATCTCCCAGATGCAGAAACTCGTTTTTCTTGGCTGTTCAAGTCCATGAAACGACTTATGGAGATATTTATCAATTCCATGCGCGTCCCCGACTGATTTTATAGCTTAGGCGCACTTGTTATTGATCTAGATCACTTCATAGACTTAGTTGTCATCATCTAATGGATCAAAAATCACTATAAAAGGCCATTGTTTGCAAACATTTTGATCATCCATTCCATCTGCAATTGTGGGACTTTCTGGAGCTCAAGAGCAGACACCAAGCATCCCTAATCGTGATTAGGACTTTGGTAAGCACCCTTGACCTTCCTTGATTAAATTTTGCTTAGTTATTAGCCTAAAAGTCAAACCGTTGTAATTAACGGTTGACTTAGCGATTAATTATTAATGGTCCAGTGATTTGTCGAATTGAAGGTAGTTATAAGTTGGTAATTATGTGAGCAATAAACCCTTAAAAGGGCACCCACTGATTCCCATCCTATCTAGATCAAATGTCGGGTCAAAGTTGATTGGAAAAAGTCAACAGAATCCTAAATTCCAAATTTACATGTAATTAACAATATAGAAGGCATGTAACCTATTTTATCACTCATATAACCTATTAATAAGTATAAGAACTGATCTAGGCTTGTTTGATCCGACAATTTTCTGTTTAGACCCGGTTCGGAACCGAAAGTCGCAAAACTTTGACTTTTGCTTTGACTTCAGTTCTGACCCGATTTAGTATGATTTGGAAATGCCTTAGAGCTTCCTTAGGACCAGGCTACATGTTAGCATAACCCTCCGTGGATGGTTCGTTGATTGCCCCATTCGTTTACGCGTTTCCGTTAATTGCCCAATGTTGACCAATATGCCCTTTTGACCATAAAACGAGAATTTTGGAAATATGAAAGGACAATAATCCTCATTACTGATTTATAAAGTTGTCCGTAAAGTTTCACATCAGTTGGAGGTCTAGATTAGGAGTTATGCTCATTAGCGTAATTATAACGCCTTTTAGTAATTAATCGGCGCAATTAGCATAAAGCCTATCTAAACCCAATTTTTGACACCAAACCTTTTACCCACTGATGTAATATAATATTTTGAGATTCTTAAAGATTTTTAATTATTTTTAAACTGATCAAAACCTAGGGTTATCGCCTTAATTCGGTAAATACCGATTATGCCCTTATAGGCCATAAAATGAGTTTTACAAGTCCTTTTGATACCAATCCAATTGCTACTAATTTTATATAATAACTAAAGTATTTTGAACTTTATAACCTGATCAGAAAACTCAGATTTCCTGTATAACCCGGAAATCGCTTAAAATAGTTTTTACGCGTATTGAACGCATAGTTTGGGTTTAAAACCATATTTGTCACATAAGACTTATTACCAATTGATATACCCTGTTAAAATAAGTCATTTTACTGATGTATTCAGACCCGAACCTTAGAAGTTCATTAAATCTATTTTATAATCTTTAAAATGACCAAAATACCCCTACGGGGCTTATTTTGAGATTAAACTCGTTTTAGGCATAATGGAAGGTATCCTACTGATATCACAACATATTTAAGGCATATTAACTTAGGAAACCTGTAATTGACTCTTTTGGGTACTCGTTACGCACTTGTCGCGTTCGGATCGGCTTATGTGACTAGATTGCATATATTAGCCGAAACGAGTCAAACCATATAATTTTTGTCTCAAATTCCAGAATGTGTTTAAGTTACCCATATTAAACAAGCATACAAGCTTGTGGGGTCAAAACCACATTCTAATCCGGTCTTCGCTTGATCATGCGTTTGAACCGTATATTTCCTTAAAACTAACCGGTCTAAGTTTAGGCTTAATTAAAGACCCGTTAGTATTCTAATTGGTTATTTATACCATCATTCCAGACTAGAGCCCTCCGGTAAATTGTACCTATGCTTACTTAAGTGAATACGGCTGAGTTATTATAATTCTTGCTATTTAAGAAAGGAGCTAGCTCAGGTAAATACTCTTAACTTATTTTCCCTATTACGGGCTTGGGATACGGTAATATAAATACCGCATGGTCAGGTATGGGATTCAAAGACCAATAAGTCGGGAAATCCAAATAACCTGTTTTAATTCGTATTGCTTGACTGAAACATTGGGGGTTAATGCGACCGTGTCCTGGATATCCTTGACTCATTAAATGCAATGGCCACGACCTAAGCATGGGGTGTAGGCATACACCTGACAGATGCCATATGTTTATTAATTAATTATACCCAATAAGGGATTCCCAATAAGGGAATAGTGGTGTGTCGGTTAAATCTTGAACCGGCATAGAACCGGGCCCTGTATGTAGAGCAAGTCATGTAAAACTGATAACATGAAATATAGTTTGTCCCAAGTATAAAAGATTAAATTTTGCCTTGTGCATTTTAATCAAAGTGTCAAAATATCTTCGTGCCTTGAGCACCTTAACCAATTTTCATAGACATTTTCAAATGAGTCGGTTGAGTGTATTTACCAGTGAAAACTGACGTATTTTCAAAAGTCTAAGTGACAGGTCAAGTACGTAATAGGCTGGAAGCTGCTCAGGACGTTAATAAGGAATCTTGCAAGTTCTAGGCGTCTAAAGTCTGTTGAACAATATTTATATTTTAAGATCCGCCTGTGGATCCCTTACTTTCCGTTGTAATACTTGATATTACTTTATATTCGGATTGTAATATATTTTATCTTTTGCTTCCGCTGTGCATTTATATATTGTGTTGTTTGACTATGAGGATATCAACTACGTCACGATACTCCCTACCGGGCCCACAGGTCAAATGTGGAAATATCGGGGTGTGACAGGTTGGTATTAGAGCCAACAATGAGTGAATTAAACGCTAGCCTTTTGTGTTTAATCTCAGTTACACAGTTGCACATTCTTGAGTCTAGACAAGAACATAGGACAAATCCTAATTCGTTTTATCTGTCCTTATTTGGTTCTTTTGTTATTTTTCTGATTAGCCCTTGCATGGGCGAGTCATTTTCTGTAGAAGTCCCGTTTAGGGCAACCATATACTTGTTTAAATTTTAATGGAATGATTATATTTAAAATATCATTCCTATATTATAAGATCTACCATTATAATTAAATGGCAATATCTAAAAAGGACACGACCTAGCTCATGTGTCATTTTAAGACAGGGCCAAGACGGTAGTTCCACAATTAGATTCAGATCCTTGTTAACACCTCAAATTAGGATTATTCTGCATTAAATATTAAAAAGAATCTTAAAGGTAAAACCTAGCCTAAATGTCAATGCAGACATGGCCAAGATGGTAAAACCTAGCCTAAATGTCAATGCAGACATGGCCAAGATGGTAAAACCTAGCCCAAATGTCATTTGCGGACATGGCCAAGACGGTAAAACTTATCTAAAAGATTCCAAACCCTGTTAACATCTGTAATTATGTTAACATTTTTGGTAAACTGTGAATCGTTAAAGTCACACAGGCCATCTTTAAAAAGGGGGTTAATCTAAATTCCCTTATTTAAAATAAACATCCATAAGTGATGAAATGCCTACGGGCCATACTTATTGTCCTAAGGGACTAAAGACAGTAGTAGTCTTTGCCTCTCTGTCCAGAAAAGGGTAATGAACTTTGATTCAAACCTTAATGCCTCGATTCTCTGAAATCATGGCTTATATCATTCTAAAAGATGATAATATTATAAACATCCCTTAGAAGGGAAGTGCCTACGGGCTATAGTTAACGTCCTTTGAGACTAAAGACAGTGGTAGCCTACAAGCTCCATGTCAAGAAAAGGTAATGAACTATGATTCAAACCTCAATGCTTTGATTCTCTGAAATCATAGCTTATAATTTATAAATGTCCATGTGACTAGGCCTTTCGTGCCACTAGTAAAACTGTTATTGTTTTTATAATTGGGATAAGTTATAATATAAATCCTAAATAAATGTGATTAATAAATTAACCAAATATGGTCTCCGTTACCATGGTTAATGAATTGCCATAAAAGACAATTCCATAATAAACTCCCAAGTAAACTATTGTCCTTGTTTTATGTAACAGTTCAATTAAATGGCTGGCTCAGATGAAATTAATAGCCACCTAGTGGAGAACAATGATAACGCCCGAATTAATTTAACGGGTGCTGAACTAAAAGCGTTAGTAGACGACGCAGTTACAAAGGCCTTAGAGCGGCAGTACGAAGAGTATAGTGGGACTCGGAGTAGGACCCTATCTACACCGCATTCGAAGCCTCCTTCCAAGAAGGATGAACCCAAGAAGGAAGATGACGAGCGTCACTCTTCTAATCATCACAGTGATCCGTCTCAACAGATCATACTGAATCAAGGACCCCATGATAAGGGTTGCTCCTACAAGTACTTTGTTTCATGTAAACCCCGGGATTTCACTGGGGAGGAAGGAGCTGTAGATTGTATGACGTGGTTAGATGAGATGGATACAGTTGTGGATATCAGCGGATGCGCTGAGAGGGATGTGGTCAAGTTTGTGTCGCAATCATTTAAGGGTGAGGCCTTAGCCTGGTGGAGATCGTTGATTCAAGCCACCGGGAAGATCCCTTTGTACAACATGACTTGGGATCAGTTCGTTGCTCTTATCAAAGAAAATTATTGTCCTCAACATGAAGTTGAGAAGATCGAGACTGAATTCTTGACATTAGTCATGGAGAACTTAGATTGTCAAGCATACCTTACAAGTTTCAATACCAAGTCTCGATTGGTTCCTTATTTGATCACACAGGAACCAAAGCGAATAGCTCGCTTTATTGGGGGTCTAGCCCCAGAAATAAAGGCAAGTGTGAAAGCATCGAGACCTACTACATTCAGGTCAGCGGCAGATCTGTCGCTATCTCTCACACTCGATGTGGTTAGAAACAAGGCTGCCAAGGCCTCTGAAGATGGGAAACGTAAAAGGGAGGAGGATAACTCCCAGAATCCTAAGAAGAGCAAATCCGAGTTCAATAATAACCAACCGGATTCCAACAATAAGCCTACATGCAAAACCTGCAACAGAAGACACTGGGGACAGTGTCGATCAAACCAAAAGATAAAGCAATGTGGCATCTGCAAAAGAACTGGTCACTAGTCCCACGAATGTAGGGACATAAAGAATGCAAACTGTTTCAGCTGTGGCGAAAAGGGCCACATCAGTACTAATTGCCCTGAGGCCGCCAAGAAAGGAGCAGCTAAGTCTGGGAAGGATAAGAAAGGAAACGCCTGAACTACCGATTGAATGACAGAGACAATACATATCCATAATAGCATCAGGTACGTCTCGTACCATTTAGCATTGATAGTGTCTGCTAAGTATCTTACGTTAATGCAAAGGATAACAAACCTTTAGTAAACCATAAGCCTAGTAAACTCTTGATTACATTCATAAAAAAACTCCAGATATTAAATGTAAGATATAACTTACTAATGGAATCTAAAATGACCATCTCTCCCATCCTCAAAGTTAATCCTCTCATAAGAACCTGGAATACTCTTCCCCAGAAAGAGTACGACAATATATATATTATTTTATTTTATTCTCATTATTTTATACCGCCTGCGAATACCAAACTATGTTTGATAAGAGTGCCATATGAGGATTGGCGTATCCTAGTGTGTCCCATAGATTGCTTCCATGCCTGATCAGTATGGAGGTTTAATGCATGGAACCCCTGAGATATCCCAATGATCATATTGTACTGAAGTCGACTAGTAGTATTCAAAGAAGATATCCAATATAAAATGTCCTTATAAATATCTCTACTTAGGGCATCCTTGCATTTGTAAAGAGAATGTGTCATTTATCTGACATCGACATCGATAGATGAACCAAAGCCTGAGAGTACGGACATCTCTGACATCTATGTGTGTCATAATTATCATCTTTATAAGAATTTCCATGTTTACCTCCGGAGAGGCAAGAGGATGTTAGGACAAACATCCCGCTTAGGGCTGCAGTTAATGTAAAAGCCTTATATCTGTTAGTACCAATGGAATAGGAAGAACTAAGAGCCAAATCGATAAGTTTTTAGAGAAGGTTTCATAAAGCCAAAATTCAAAGTTCTAAGAACTCCGATTTATATAAATAAGAAAGACGGATCATCTTGCTTATGCATTGATTACCGCAACCCTATTTAGGCAACAATTAAGAATCGCTATTACCTGCCCAGGATCGTCGATTGGTTCGACTAGCTGTAAGGATTAGCTATTCTTTGAGATTAGTTAAGCAGTGGTTGGAATAACCATCTCACCATAAAATAAGTTTTTCTATAACAATTATTATGTAAGTATCAAGGCTACTCCTTTGGAGACCTTGTATAGATGGAATGTTAAACATCTATTGTTAGATAAAGAATTGGTAAGTCCAATTAACAGGATCTGAAAGTTACCTAGGAAACAACAAATGAGATCATACAAATCCATAGTTGATTGTAAGTTGCCAGTATACGGCAGAAAATTAAGAATTTATGAAAATAGCAACCCTCCTAAGTTCTTGTTAAAGAATAAGGTTCAACAAAAGAAAACACCCAGGAAGGGTGTGCCAAATTTGTTAAATTATCAGGCTAGTTAAGCTCTGAATATATAGAATCATTCGAAGGAAATCGAATGTATCAAGATCAAGTAGCTTATAAGCTAAAACCTATTTAAGGAGCTTGGCGGAGCTCGCAATACATTACACACTAGTGACTGAAGGATGTGTTTCGCCAATAAGCCGAAAAACATTATCACGTAATGATAGGTAGATTAATGAAACTTTATGATTGGACAATAAACCTGTATAGACTAAGAATCGACAGGTTAAGAAGCTCCGAAAGAGAGTATGTACCTATTGTATAGGTCAACTGGGATACCCTTAGAGGCCCAAATATACTATGGAAGTTAAGTCCATGCTACTTCAGAAAATACTTCCATTATTCTAGCAAATCTCGAGGTCGAGATTTCTTTTAAGGGGGTGAGGATGTAACACCTCGAAAAATCACGTCCAATGAAGTATTGACACGTGTAATAAACCCTAATGAAGTCAAACATTGAATTCAAGGGACTAATTTTTCGAAAAATCGAAAAACTTTGATTATGAAAGAACTGGAAGTATTATCATACCTAAAATAAGTTTCTAATTAACCTTTTATGGTTTTATATTCACAAATGAGCCACTTGTTAATCAAGTGTAGCCGTTTATGTAATTAATTGAAAGTTTGCGCAGAAAAGGGTTAAAAGCGTCAACATGTTAATTCTTACCTCTGAGTAACCTTTTAACAAACCGAGAGCCTCATGATATTTGATTATACTCTCGGGATTGCCAATCATTGGTCATCCAAGGCTTTTATGCCTAAAAGTGAAGTTACGCGCAACTTTGCAAGTATAAGGGACTAGAAGTGTCAATATGTTTAATTATACCTATGAATGACCTTTTATCGAGCCCGAAGCATTATGATGTTTAATAATACTTTCAAGAATGCCTAATATGAATTATATGAGGCTTCAATGCTATTAAATGATAAGTTACGCAAGTTTGCGCATTAGAAGGACCTAAAGCGTCAAACTGCTAAAGTATACCGATTCGTATGTTATCGGACCTTCTGAAATATGACCAGGAGATAAACATACCCTATTTATCTTTAATATAGCTTATATATAGGCTTAGAGGTGTTTGGTGCGCTAAAATAAGCTTTTAGGTCATGCAGGGACTAAAAGTGTCAAAAAAGCGCACAAGTTTGCGTTTCCGCGCATATCTTACATTCTGGATATTCCCGGACACCCAAAAATTTATGTAAGCACTAAAATAATTTATTTTAGTGTTTGACTTGGTAAAATTCCATTCGTCGCGTCGTTTGGATTGTTTTTCGCGTCCGTCCGTGTTTCGTCGTAATTAGCCGAACAACGTGACCGTACGACCAAACGAACCGACACCCGGCATATTTTTGAGCATGTTTCATGTTCTCTATGCTTAGGCATCATTATAAAGCCTTAAAAATGGTTTAACGGGCCTTAGAGGTGTCAGAAATGACATTTGGAAGTTCAGGGGCCAAACATGTCAACTTTTGAAAGATCTTTGTGCTGGGAAAAGGCTTGCGCACCTCAAGCCTAAAAGCCTTACGGTGCGCAAGCATCTCCCAGATGCAGAAACTCGTTTTTCTTGGCTGTTCAAGTCCATGAAACGACTTATGGAGATATTTATCAATTTCATGCGCGTCCCCTACTGATTTAAGAGCTTAGGGGCACTTGTTATTGATCTAGATCACTTCATAGACTTAGTTGTCATCATCTAATGGATCAAAAATCACTATAAAAGGCCATTGTTTGCAAACATTTTGATCATCCATTCCATCTGCAGTTGTGGGACTTTCTGGAGCTCAAGAGCAGACACCAAGCATCCCTAATCGTGATTAGGACTTTGGTAAGCACCCTTGACCTTCCTTGATTAAATTTTGCTTAGTTATTAGCCTAAAAGTCAAACCGTTGTAATTAACGGTTCACTTAGCGATTAATTATTAATGGTCCAGTGATTTGTTGAATTGAAGGTAGTTATAAGTTGGTAATTATGTGAGCAATAAACCCTTAAAAGGGCACCCACTGATTCCCATCCTATCTAGATCAAATGTCGGGTCAAAGTTGATTGGAAAAAGTCAACAGAAGCCTAAATTGCAAATTTACATGTAATTAACAATATAGAAGGCATGTAACCTATTTTATCACTCATATAACCTATTAATAAGTATAAGAACTGATCTAGGCTTGTTTGATCCGACAATTTTCTGTTTAGACCCGGTTCGGAACCGAAAGTCGCAAAACTTTGACTTTTGCTTTGACTTCAGTTCTGACCCGATTTATTATGATTTGGAAATGCCTTAGAGCTTCCTTAGGACCAGGCTACATGTTAGCATAACCCTCCGTGGATGGTTCGTTGATTGCCCCATTCGTTTACGCGTTTCCGTTAATTGCCCAATGTTGACCAATATGCCCTTTTGACCATAAAACGAGAATTTTGGAAATATGAAAGGACAATAATCCTCATTACTGATTTATAAAGTTGTCCGTAAAGTTTCACATCAGTTGGAGGTCTAGATTAGGAGTTATGCTCATTAGCGCAATTATAACGCCTTTTAGTAATTAATCGGCGCAATTAGCATAAAGCCTATCTAAACCCAATTTTTGACACCAAACCTTTTACCCACTGATGTAATATAATATTTTGAGATTCTTAAAGATTTTTAATTATTTTTAAACTGATCAAAACCTAGGGTTATCGCCTTAATTCGGTAAATACCGATTATGCCCTTATAGGCCATAAAATGAGTTTTACAAGTCCTTTTGATACCAATCCAATTGCTACTAATTTTATATAATAACTAAAGTATTTTGAACTTTATAACCTGATCAGAAAACTCAGATTTCCTGTATAACCCGGAAATCGCTTAAAATAGTTTTTACGCGTATTTAACGCATAGTTTGGGTTTAAAACCATCTTTGTCACATAAGACTTATTACCAATTGATATACCCTGTTAAAATAAGTCATTTTACTGATGTATTCAGACCCGAACCTCAGAAGTTCATTAAATCTATTTTATAATCTTTAAAATGACCAAAATACCCCTACGGGGCTTATTTTGAGATTAAACTCGTTTTAGGCATAATGGAAGGTATCCTACTGATATCACAACATATTTAAGGCATATTAACTTAGGAAACCTGTAATTGACTCTTTTGGGTACTCGTTACGCACTTGTCGCGTTCGGATCGGCTTATGTGACTAGATTGCATATATTAGCCGAAACGAGTCAAACCATATAATTTTTGTCTCAAATTCCAGAATGTGTTTAAGTTACCCATATTAAACAAGCATACAAGCTTGTGGGGTCAAAACCACATTCTAATCCGGTCTTCGCTTAATCATGCGTTTGAACCGTATATTTCCTTAAAACTAACCGGTCTAAGTTTAGGCTTAATTAAAGACCCGTTAGTATTCTAATTGGTTATTTATACCATCATTCCAGACTAGAGCCCTCCGGTAAATTGTACCTATGCTTACTTAAGTGAATACGGCTGAGTTATTATAATTCTTGCTATTTAAGACAGGAGCTAGCTCAGGTAAACACTCTTAACTTATTTTCCCTATTACAGGCTTGGGATACGGTAATATAAATACCGCATGGTCAGGTATGGGATTCAAAGACCAATAAGTCGGGAAATCCAAATAACCTGTTTTAATTCGTATTGCTTGACTGAAACATTGGGGGTTAATGCGACCGTGTCCTGGATATCCTTGACTCATTAAATGCAATGGCCACGACCTAAGCACGGGGTGTAGGCATACACCTGACAGATGCCATATGTTTATTAATTAATTATACCCAATAAGGGATTCCCAATAAGGGAATAGTGGTGTGTCGGTTAAATCTTGAACCAGCATAGAACCGGGCCCCGTATGTAGAGCAAGTCATGTAAAACTGATAACATGAAATATAGTTTGTCCAAGTATAAAAGATTAAATTTTGCCTTGTGCATTTTAATCAAAGTGTCAAAATATCTTCGTGCCTTGAGCACCTAAACCAATTTTCATAGACATTTTCAAATGAGTCGGTTGAGTGTATTTACCAGTGAAAACTGACGTATTTTCAAAAGTCTAAGTGACAGGTACAAGTACGTAATAGGCTGGAAGCTGCTCAGGACGTTAATAAGGAATCTTGCAAGTTCTAGGCGTCTAAAGTCTGTTGAACAATATTTATATTTTAAGATCCGCCTGTGGATCCCTTACTTTCCGTTGTAATACTTGATATTACTTTATATTCGGATTGTAATATATTTTATCTTTTGCTTCCGCTGTGCATTTATATATTGTGTTGTTTGACTATGAGGATATCAACTACGTCACGATACTCCCTACCGGGCCCACCGGTCAAATGTGGAAATATCGGGGTGTGAGAACACCCTTGTTCATCTTGTTTTGGTGATCAAAAGTTGTAGTAGGTTAGTATGTTCAAATCACTAAAGTAACAAGAACCAAGAGGATGAACATAAAGCTTTATTAAAGATGAAACATGATGTCATAATGTTAGAATGAAGTTGTTTTGAGATGTTGCTGATTACTTGTTAATGTTAAATATCGTTATTGATCGCTAAACATGTTAACGGAATCAATCGAACACACTTTAGAATGTTAAGAGCTGAAACAGGATGGCTGGTTGGTGTTTACAGCCAACTTCAGTTGGCTGTAACCAGACCGTAACTTTACGAAAAACTGATTTTCTGAAGTCTAGATTTATGTATTATGAAATACGGTTCTAATGGCACTGGAATCATAATTTTTGGACTTCGTTTACTATTTTTAAAGACCCTTTTAAAAACAGCAGCTGAAGCTGAGTTTTTGCTGCAGTAAATCGGTGATATGTTTTTAGTCATAACTGGAAATCTATGTTGAATCAACTCATGAAATTTATACGGTAGATGACAACTGATGTATTTGTAATTATCCCACTGGAATTTCGTAAATCGAACTTACAATGAATTTTTAATAAATTATTCCGTGGACTGCAATCAGAAAAAGATGAATCTGATTGCAGTCCGGAAAATGAATTTTTATAAAATATTGGTAATGAACTGGATCCCGAGATTTTTACACAATAATATTTGGATCGTTTAAGACCTTCTATAAAAATTTGGGAATTTTTAAAACAAGTTAACTATTTTATTAAAATCCCCGAAAACAGCCCAGTTTTGAAGTTCAAAGCTGAAACGACATAAGTAGTGATTTGCGTGTCTAAATGTCGGATAGGTTATCTGTGAATGATATAACATGTTATATGTGTTATGTGAAATGTCGTATGTTTGTTTATGAGTGGGGAATAGATGGGAAGTTTATATGGGTATGGACCGTTAAAGTGATGCATGTATGTGATAGATACGTGTAGGAACTTTGTGTTCTATTTGAAGTCACTAATAAACTAAGTGGTAATCATACTAGGATGTGATTGACCGACCTTGACTGTTAGCTATATTTGAGAATCTAACCGAGCAAACCGAGGTGAGTTCACACTTTTCTACAAAACATGGTAATTCCCGGTGAGAATGGGAATGGGTTCAGGAATAGGGATTCCTCGTCCTTTGAGACGTGTTCAGGAATGTAAATTCCTCGTCCTGTTGGGACGGATTCGACTTACCGGACTAGAACTCTATCAGCGAAGTCCCTCCCTTTTTGTATCGACTTAATCGCCGAGGCTATGGCGAACGGGTCATTAGTTAATAGCGCTATTAGGTTTAACAAACCTCACACCGTGCCAGTTGGACGGGTGTGTACTAATGGACTATGGCACGTCTGTGATGATAGACACCGACGCTAGGGCACAATTGATTTTCGTTAGTAGTCGATATGATAAACGAGTCTGGTAGTTTAAATAATGGGGTAGCTCCCACGGCCAGAGTGCCGGGCTAGATAGCCAGGGAAGGTGAACATGGGATGGTTAACTAATAAACGTTTTCGAACGATGGGGTAACCCCCACGGCTGGATAGCCGATTAAGATTAAACTACGTTTTTGGAAACAACTCTAAAATGGACAACCAACCGTGAACTCACTCAACTTTGTTGTTGACTCGTTATTACATGCTTTACAGGTCGTTAGATGCTATGGAGCTTGCACAAGGAGGTGGTCGTTGTGGGATGCGAACTGTTATGTCCCGTACTCAATAAATAAACTTTATGAACTTATGAAACTTATGTTTTGGGACTTTAACCTTATGAACTACGAACTTATGTTTTGGTTTAACGTCTTATGCTTCCGCTGTTTAAATTGAACTTGGTTAACTTTCTTTTGGTCACCAATTGTATTGTGGTTGGTCTTATTTACTTAAATACGTTGTTCAATATGATTGGTGGCTCGATCCTGGTCATGGTTGGGACATGATTCGCCACGTAGGAACATGAATGGAATGCTACACCATCCCCTTGCATGATCCACCATGGTTTGCATGGATTAAATAATGGCAATCATGGTCCTCCTTTCCATTTTTCAAGAAATCATTTCCTTTTTCTTTAGACAAAGAAAAATTAAAATAAATAAAGGGATAGTCGTTTGGGTCATGACCACACCCTTAAGGTATTGATTTTGGATGGTGGATTAAAGGTGGGTGACATGACGTGGAGGGTAATGGTGGTCATAAGGGTCATGACCACACTCTATAGCCTTATAGTATCATTTAAGATGTGAAATTATAAATTTTTAGGATTATAATTAATGGGTGTTAATATATACACACCCCTCCCCTCTATCTCTCTATATATACATAGACATAGATAGAGACAGATAGAGTGAAAATGATGTGGAAATAAGTTCCTAGCGGTGTGAGAATAGAATAAGTTGTCGTATAATGTTATAGGGCCCGTATAGAATAATCTGACATGGCAAATATTTAGTCGTATACTGTTATACGGCTCGTATAGATGAAGAAAATATTAGGTCGTATAACATATTATACGGGTCGTATACATTATATGAGGTTTGGGTCGTATAACATTATATGGGTCTTATAACATTGTATATGGGTCGTATAATGTTATACGACTCGTATACATGGAGACAAAAAAAAACATTCCTTGACATTTTTTTGTGCAATAATCAGTTATACGGCCCGTATAACTTTATACGAGCCGTATACATATAGGGATGTGAAAATAAGATTTTACGAGTAGTGGCGGATCCAGGAATTTTTTCCTGGGGTGCGGAAAAATTCTAAAAATTTTAGGCCCCTAGCTATATAAAAAAATTCGGTTCATAGCGGGTCGGATCGGGTCAGGTCATGTAACACAAGTAAACATAAATAAACAAAGTTTCGCGGGTCGGATCAGATCGAGTTGGGTTGGGTCAATTTCAATTTTGAAACAATCAAACCCTATTTCCTAACTTCCTATCACATTAATAAACAAAGTTTCAAGTAAAATAGTAAACAACATAAAACCATCACAAGTAAAGTAACAACAAAAAACCAATAAAGTTCAAACCCCACCTACTTCTATTTACCCTAATCATTAAATAAAACAACAAAACACTTATCTAAGACATAGCTTGGTCATTAATTAGAAAAATCCGGCAAAAAAAAAGTGGTCCAACCCTTTTCCCTCTTAAGAAATCGCACCATAACTTCTCAACTTATGGTTTTTATCACATATAAATTGCTCCAATACTATAGTTCATAACTTTCAATTTTAATTTTCAGACATTCAAGCTCTAGTTTTAAATGTTTATTAGTAATCATATAAACAAACAAAGCTTAAAGTAAAACATCAAAATAATTTACTACAAGTCTAGAACAATTAAAAAAACATCAAAAGACATAAAAAGATCAAAGCTTTATACATCTATATTTTTTCTTTATCACCACATAAAACAACAACAAAATCAATAAAAAAAGATAAATCTTTGGGTTGGGTAGTTGGGTTAGTAAAATTAGATTGTAGATTGGGTTAAGTAATGTGAATAATTGGTTAAAGAATAATTATACAAATTGTGTTATATACTTATAATATTCATAATAATTAGTGTTTAATTTTTTTATATATTCATAATATTTTTGTTTCTGAGGAGGGCGGTTGAAAATTTTCAAGGGGTGCGATTGAGATTTTCGACGAAAATTAGTACTTAATTTTTTTTTCAAGGGGTGCGGCCTCCCACCCACCATTGTGGGTAGGTCCGCCCCTATTTACAAGTGTGGAAATAGTTGGAGCCTAACAAATGGTGTCAAGATTTACGATTTACGTACTTTTGTGTATATATGAACTTTGATTTTGTTAAGTTAAATAAGTTAATAAACCAATGGTGTCAAGATTTACGATTTACGTACTTTTGTATATATATGAATTTTGATTTGGTTTTATTTTTACCGTGTGACCCGATCCAGCCCGACCAGAATCGGACCATAAAAAGATTATTATATATACAGCGATAGAAAAACGACCCTTAAAATCTAAGCCCCAAGAAAAAGTTTCATGGGTTTGTCGCTGTCTGTCTGGAATGACACGTCTGACATGAGAATGTGAGAGCGAGGGTTTGTCGCCCCTAAAGAGCCTGATGAAAGTCACCTGCCTTTCACCATGCCAGTTATCATAAGCATGGGATACATGACATTTTTGGTGAAATGACTTTGAAAGAGTCGTTGTCTGGATCTAAAGTACTAGGTATACTAGATTCGTTTATATAGATAATTAAGAAGCTTGAGTAAGCTGTAACTTGTACTATCTTTTTCTGTGTTCCATTACGTTTTCTGTGTTCCATTACGTCAGTACCGTCGATAATGTTAGTTAATCACCAAGCCCACATGACAAATTGCCAATAATAAAAATAAAATTGCCAATTAGTTAAGCCCACATGACAATTTGCCAATTATAAAACTGGCAATTAGTTAAGTTTATTAGTATTAAATATATTTATCTATATTATCTCCAGTAGAAATCTCCACAAAGATAGGAGATTAGGTTGTGCAGTTTCCTTTATATTTGTGATAGGCCGCTGTAAATTGATTCATTCAAAATCAATATACTACTGTGAATATTTTCATGGTATCAGAGCTTACGCTCTAACCCTAGATCTCGCCGCCATATCCATTTTTTTTTATCAGGTTAATTCGTTAACCATGGTGAACTCCAGCAACTCCAACAATCCTCCAGCAGCTGATAACAAAGCCCTTCACCCTGTGTATTCGGTCACGAATATACAAAACAAAATCCGGATCCTAGATGGCGAGAAGGTAACTCATTCATCTTGGGTTAAGCTATTCCGTCTGCATGCACATGGCTATGATGTTTTACACCACATAGATGGTACAACCCCTCCTGCTAAAACGGATCCGTCTTACGAGACGTGGTCGAAAATTGATTCAATAGTTCTTCAATGGATTTATGGAACGCTATCCGATGATCTGCTAGTTCGTGTTTTAGAAGCCGAAAGCACCGCCCAACAAGCCTGGAATCGCATTCAAGCTATCTTCCTCAATAACAAAAACTCACGAGCAGCGACACTTGAACATGCTTTTACCACCACCACTATGGCCTCTTGCTCGTCCATGAATGAATACTTTCAAAAGATGAAAGATCTGGCCGAGCAGCTTAAGGATGTCGATCACCCAGTCACTGAGTCCAGATTGGTTCTGCAAATGCTCCTTGGTCTCCCTCCGGAATATGATACGGTTGCATCTTTTATAACTCAGGCTGACAAATCATGGGATGATGCACGCGAAATGCTTGATAGAGAGCAACGACGACAGGCAGCCCGTCAACAAACTCAACATCAGTCAGCACTTTTGGCCGCCCACCGATCCCAGACTACACCCGCAAACACATCCACAACCCACACTCCATCGCCGGTCCCACAACATCAACCATTTCCCTACCATCCATCCCAGAACATCGAACCATATCCTCAACGGGGTCGCGGCAGTTACCGAGGGGGTCGGGGTCGTGGCAACAATAGGGGTGGCAGAGGTCGAGGTCGTTATTCCAACTCTCAGCACCATTTTTCTCAACCCTATTCAAACCCACCCTACAACCCATACCCATGGTGGACTCCTCCACCCCCTTGTCCTCACCCAGCCCAATCGCCTTGGGCCTCCAACTGGACCAGACCATCGCCAACACCCCCGGCCACCCAAACTCCTTCAGCAGCCCCTACTGGCTTCGGCCTTGTAGCACCACCGCAGCCCACATATCCGTTTACTCCACAAACACCATACCCGATACCTTCCACCATAGACCCTCTTCAACCTACTGAACTTGGAGCTGCCCTCGCAACTTTGAACCTTAATCAACCCGACCCTACTTGGAACATGGACAGCGGTGCCTCGTCTCACATAACAGCGGATCAGGGTACAATTAATTCTCATTTTTCTAAGTCTAATAATGCAAATATTTTTGTCGGCAACGGTCAAAAGTTGCCTATTTTGGGCTCCGGTAATGGCTTTCACAATACCCCTAACCGAACCTTTAAACTCAACAACATTCTTTATGCCCCAACTGTCGTTAAAAATTTAATTTCCGTTCGTAAATTTACTCGTGATAACAATGTTTCTGTTGAATTTGACCCCACTGGTTTTACATTGAAGGATCTCAAGACTGGCAGCCCTCTTTCGCGCCATGAAAGCACCGGTGATCTCTACCCATTCACCGAGTCAGCTCAAGCTTTTGTTGCATTGTCTTCTAATAAGTGGCATGACCGCCTAGGACATCCGGGCTCACAAGTTTTGGATTTCCTATCTAGTCGTTTTCAAATTTCATGTAATAAAGACGCAACTACTTTTTGCGACTCTTGCCAGTTATCTAACAGCAAGAGACTTTCATTTGTTAATTCAAGTTCTTTTACATTTGCGCCATTCGATATTATACATTGCGATTTGTGGACCTCGCCGGTCATTAGTCATGCGTCTTATAAATATTACATGGTTCTCATAGACAATTTTTCACATTATGTTTGGGTCTACCCTTTGAAGTTCAAATCAGAAACTTTTACCACATTTGCTAAATTTCACAAACACATACAAACTCAGTTTCATAAAAACATTAAATCTTTTCAATGTGACCTTGGTGGGGAATTTGACAACCATGAGTTTCACAAGTTCGCTTCATCAAATGGACTTGTATTTCGTTTCTCTTGTCCTCAAACGTCTCCTCAAAATGGTAGGTCCGAACGTATGATACGCCGCCTTAACGACATTGTTCGTTCTATCCTCATCCATGCTCATATACCTCCAACCTATTGGGTTGAGGCTTTACATACGGCTGTGTACTTACACAACATCCTACCGACCACACGTTTGAATTATAACACCCCCACCTATGCCTTATTCCTTTGTCACCCAACCTACGATCACCTACGGGTTTTTGGTTGTGCTTGTTATCCTAATCTTTCCGGCACGCATCCTAACCGTCTAAGTCCTCGTTCCATACGGTGCATTTTTCTTGGATACCCTCCTAATTTTCGAGGGTATCGTTGTCTAGATCCTTCAACTGGTCGTGTTCACATCTCTCGACACGTTCAATTCGATGAAACATCGTTCCTGTTTGCCGCCCCTCTACCACCCACCTCTTACCGTTTTTTGGATGAATCACCACCTCCTTCTACTTCCTTTAATTTCCCTACGTCCCATGCTATCCCCACTGACTCGCCTTCATTAATTTCCAATGTCCATACTTCACCGTCCACATCTTCTATCTCACCCACTATACCTACCAACAATACTTCCACCACTTTACCCCATCCTACATCCTCTCCTGACATGTCCCATACTTCTCATTTATTTCCAACACCACCTACCTCAACTCTCCACTCACAACCTACACCACAGCCTACCAATCCTACATCCACCAATAATACCAACCTCACGTCCAACTCTCATTCCATGACCACCAGGGCCAAATTAGGAATTACAAAACCTAACACAAAATATACCCTACATGCTTCCACCATCCCTTATATTTCTCCAGTACCCACCTCCCACCTTAAAGCCCTAACGGACCCAAATTGGCAACAGGCCATGCTTCAAGAATATAAGGCATTAATAGACAATGAAACTTGGGAACTTGTACCACGACCGACTTCATCTCCGGTCATCCGTTGCATGTGGCTTTTTCGCCACAAGTTCAAATCCGACGGCACTTTGGACAGATATAAAGCCCGACTTGTGGTTAACGGACGCTCTCAAACAGTTGGGATTGACTGCGATGAAACTTTCAGTCCCGTGGTGAAACCAGCTACTATACGGACAGTGCTTTCAATTGCTATTTCGCGTCAATGGCCCGTTCATCAACTGGACGTGAAAAACGCTTTCTTACATGGCTCGTTGAATGAACTTGTCTACATGCATCAACCACCCGGCTTTGCGGATCCGACTCGACCATCGCATGTTTGTCGCCTTCGAAAATCTCTTTATGGTCTTAAACAAGCTCCTAGAGCTTGGTTTAATAGATTTGCAACATTCATTACCTCTCATGGATTCAAGGGCAGTAGATGTGACAATTCATTATTCGTCTTCAACAAAGGCAATGACACAGCTTACTTGTTATTATACGTGGACGACATAGTCCTTACCGCCTCTTCCAACGCCTTGCTTACCAACATCATTCGCCTTCTGTCCAGAGAATTTGCTATGACCGACTTGGGTTCCTTGCACCATTTTTTGGGTATCACGGTCACTAGAGACTCCAATGGCATGTTTCTTTCTCAGTCACAATATGCGAGGGACATTCTACATCAGGCAAACATGACGACATGCAAGCCATCTCAAACACCGGTTGACACATCCTCAAAGTTGAGCGCTACTGACGGGGATCTTCTACCGGACGGCTCTATCTATCGAAGTCTAGCCGGGGCGCTACAGTACTTAACGTTCACTAGACCCGATATTTCTTACGCCGTCCAACAGGTCTGCTTATTCATGCACGCTCCAAGGGAACCGCATTTCAATTTTTTGAAACGTATTTTACGCTATATTCAGGGCACTCTCGACTACGGACTACGGTTATATCATCGTTCGGATACCTCTATCGTTGCCTACTCCGATGCGGACTGGGGCGGCTGCCCGGACTCTAGACGTTCTACGTCCGGCTACTGTGTCTACATGGGGAACAATCTTATCTCTTGGTCATCTAAACGACAACCCACGGTGTCTCGTTCCAGTGCCGAGGCAGAGTACCGTGGGGTTGCTAACGCCGTCGCGGAAACATCTTGGCTTCGTAACCTACTCCTTGAACTACACATTCCGGTCGACAAGGCCACCATTGTCTATTGTGATAACATCTCAGCAATCTACCTCACCGAAAACCCAGTTCAGCATCAACGTACCAAGCATGTGGAGTTAGATATTCATTTTGTTCGAGAACGTGTTCGTATGGGTCAAGTTCGCGTCTTACATGTGCCCTCAGCCTATCAATATGCGGATATTTTTACCAAAGGATTACCTCGCCAGTTATTTCAAAATTTCCGATCCAGTTTGAACGTTTGTCTGCACTCCCGTTCCAACTGAGGGGGAATATTAGTATTAAATATATTTATCTATATTATCTCCAGTAGAAATCTCCACAAAGATAGGAGATTAGGTTGTGCAGTTTCCTTTATATTTGTGATAGGCCGCTGTAAATTGATTCATTCAAAATCAATATACTACTGTGAATATTTTCAAAGTTTACAATAAACTACCCTAATGTTACTTTATGTTGCAAAGAGAATCCTTATGTTTGACACAATTGTTATATTCTCCTTAAGTATGTGATTAAAAAAACTACATGCACATAAGAGTTCGGGACACTAAGAAATGGTCTCCCTAAGGGCCTAGGTTTTTTTAAAAAAAATTAATTAAGGTATATATATATTTAAAAAAATATGTATATTTAAACTCAAATAATATAAGGCCCAACTATTAATAAACCCAAGTAAAACATGCCCAACTACTCAAATTATTCAACAATTAAATAAAAATCCCAACAAATAAAAGTCATTACAAATTTAAACCCAACTGAATAAAAGGTTTGTGAGGGCTGAGGGTGGGAAAAAAGAATGACATATGAGGGCGACAATTATTGAGTTTATGTTATAGAAGCCCACTTTTACCACTCGACCTGGGCCCAAAACGTTTCGAGGGTTCTCGTGGACGATAACGACCCTCATGGAAATCATCTTTGAGTTATACACAAGTATTGTTGGCTCATCAATCATGAAAATCCTATTGTCATTGATACTAGATAGAAAAAGCTAGTATATAGGGTTGTTTAATTATTTATAGTACACATTCGATTCTTTTGGGGTCGTCTTTAAGTATAGATTTAAAAAAAAAACCACTAGCTCACATACACTCTAAACTCGAATTTAAATCTACACTAATATCCATCATGAGACTAGAACGTTCAACCACTTGCGAAGAAACGCATATATATGCTATAACCTATAATGGAATGTAAATGCGATTTAATGTATGTACCTTCCTTTATAATCAAGATCAGAGTAACATATCTTATTCTTTTATACATGATATCACAACCTATGATTTCTATAACGTTCCTAAGGGTTATGTGGTCTAAATCATCATCATTGTTGCCTTCGCTTATAGTGCCGACCACTATATATTATGCATTTATGCCTATGACATTGTTTTCTTTTGCTTGTAAATACATTGTCGTCGTTAACTACAGCTTGTTGTCATTGTCATGTATTTTTCAAACTACTATACCCTTTAATGTCGTTTCTTTTGATCACCCCCCCCCCCCCCCCCACCCTTCAGTTTTCTTTGAGTGACGATTTTATTACTTCTTCTTGCTATGGGGGCGCAACCTCTTTCCTATGTCACCTTCTCCTTCAGTTACATCTCCACGTCGTCGAGCATCTTGCCAGCCAACTAACCCTTGCCCCTACAATCCTCTCAATGGTTAACTAGATATAACCAAAGAGATTCAACTTAATTTGCTACATTTGGATGGTGAAGTATAATCTGTTAAACAAGAAATAATGGCTTTTCGTGACTATGTAGAGTTGGGTGTGATTTTTGTCATTTTGGTATAGTTTGAAGTTTATTTTTAAATGTGGATTGGATCCCAATCAAGCACTAAGCTGATATAAAAAACAATTATGACGTATCATGGAGTAGAAGTGTCGTAATCATGATTATGCAATCATCCGACGTCATTTTGTGTGAAATTATCGTGTTTCCACGTTTTTTTGAACGATCAACAAATATTTATTACTTTGCCAAAAGCTAGAGAGATTACTAGCCAAATATTTACATAGTGTCACCAAAACTAAACCAATAGAACATGAATCTTCACCAAACAAAGGCAAACTACCATCCCAGCTGATACATGTTAAACCCACTCCAAATTTTCCAGTCAAGACCTGGATGTTTTGATCTGGCTTTAACCCACAGGAAGCTTAGAGCTTTGACGTCACCCACGACCTTCTCCAAAGACCATCGAGTCTGATTAAAAATCAGCTCATTACGTGCTTTCCACACACACCACATCACTGATAGGCACACGGCATACACCGCTTTCTTGAACTTTAATGACACCCCCACAAAATTGTGTAGCTCCAAAATATCTTTTAATCCAAAAGCAAAAATAGGAGGTATCTTGAGCCATAAAGAAATCGCCTGCCAGATAGCTTGAGCAAAACCACAGGATACCAACAAATGCTCGGCCGTCTCGTTATGTTCACTGCATATCGGACACAAGATGGAACCTACGTTTATGTTGCGCCGCTCCAAAGCACACTTAGTTGGAAGCCTCTCCATTTCAGCCCGCCACGCTAAAATCTCAACCTTTTTGGGCACCCAGTTATTATGTTTAATAGTGTAGGGAGAAGGTATATGCTGCTGCCTTTTAAGGGCAGCTTTAACACACTGCACTGAAAAAACACCCGATCCATCTAAAGTCCATATCCATCGGTCCGAGTCACCAGTCAAACCCGGCTGCCCCAGTAAGGCCATTAACTGCTGAAAATCATTACTTTCAGCCCCATCTAGTAGCCCCCTTTTCCAATCCCAAACCCATTCCGCCCCATCCGCATTAACTCGGTCCTTGACTGATACAAATTTGTTTTTCTCCAGCCCAAATAGAGTTTGGAATTTCATATATAGTGGCTCTTCTGTGACCCAACAGTCCAGCCAAAATAATGTGTTCAACCCGTTCCTTACACTCCCTTTAATAGCCTTTCGAATCTCCACTCCTCTTCTTTCCACCTCGTCCATTGACTTAGCGACTTGTTTCCATGGTCCCGGTAATGAAAGTTTGATAGGAATAAAGTTCCAATCTCTAGAGTTATGATGTATGGCCCATATTACTCTCCTCCATAACCCGTTTTCATCAATTTTGTATCGCCACCACCATTTGGCTAGCATGGCCAAATTCGCATCCCGAAGTGACCCAAACCCAAGACCTCCATACTCAACCGGTGCAATCACTTTTTGCCACGCCACCCAATTTAATTTCGCTTTCTCATCCGACCCGCCCCAAAAGAACACACGCCTCAACCGGTCCAAAGTTTCTATGACATTCTCCGGGGCTCGATACAAGGAAAAAAAATATGTGGGCAAAGAATTAAGAACCGACTTGATAAGTGTCACCCGGCCTCCAAAAGATAAATGTTTCGCTTTCCAAATCGATAATCTATTCTTGAAAGTCTCGATAACCGGTTCCCAATTTCTCCGAATATTCATATTAGCGCCCACTTTCAATCCCAAATACTTACATGGTAACGCCCCCACCTTACATTTTAATTCACTTGCCAAAACATGAACTTCATTCCCCCCAACCCCAATTCCAAAAAGACTACACTTTGCCATATTGACTTTTAAACCCGACACGAGATAAAAGCATCTCAATATCCTCCTTAAATTCTTTGCATTTGTTATAGACCACTCCCCAAGGAAAACAACGTCATCCGCGTACATAAGATGCGACAAATTTGGCCCGGAGTTCCCACATTGGATCCCACGAAACAACCCAACCGAAGTCGTCCTCTTCATGATCCCGGACAACGCCTCCATAGCAATAACAAAAAGAAAGGGGGAAATTGGGTCCCCTTGCCTAAGCCCCCGGTGGCAAATAAACTCATTTGTAGGCGAGCCATTTACCAAAACCGAGGCTTGGGCCGATGTTACAATGGCCCAAATCCACCTCCTCCACCGGTCCGGAAAGTTCATTTGCGCTAAGATTGAATCCAAAAAACTCCAACTAAGAGAGTCATACGCCTTATCAATGTCAATCTTAAACATGAGACCCCTTCTTTTCATCCTCTTCATCCACCCAACCAACTCATTAAGCATTAAAGGACCATCCATGATACTTCTACCCGCCAAGAAAGTCGATTGTTCGGGCGAAACAAGCTTCCCAATCACCTTCTTCAATCTTCTAACTAGTACCTTGGAAAGAACTTTATTAATGCAACCGATAAGGCTAATCGGCCTAAAGTCCGAGAAGCCCATTGGGTCTTTCACCTTCGGAATGAGAGCTAAAAACGACGACGAGCACCCGGGGCTCAAGGTCGCCCGTTGGTAGAAGTCATTGAACAGAGCCAAAAACTCTTTCTCCAAACCCCCCCAACATCGTTTCAAAAACTTAAAATTAAACCCGTCCGGACCCGGAGACCTATCCCCATCACAGGACCAAACCGCCTCCTTAAATTCAAGCAAGGAAAACGGCTTGACCAAGTCTTCCGCCTCTAACACTGAAAGTGTAGATAAATTTGGGCATGCGATCGGGGGGTCGTGTCGCCATTGGTTCCGTGAACTTGTCCGAAAAAAACCAAAACGCCTTATCTTTGATTATTGTCGGATTAGTAACCCACTCCCCATCCACCATAATCCCACTAATTCTATTATTTGAAGTATTTGCATTCATAATACCATGGAAAAATCCCGTGTTTTCATCCCCCTCTAAAGCCCATCTAACTCTCGCTTTCTGTTGTGTATCCAACTATTTAGATCTATCAAAATCAAGGATAAAAGCTTTGCCCTCATTTCTTTGTTGCATTTCATTCGGAGTCAGCGGTCTTGTTTCAGCCATAGCTTCGAGCTGGTCTACCTCCATCTTTTTGTTTATATAAACCTCATTTAATCTCCCTCTCTCTTTAGCCACCCAAACTTTAATACGATTTTTGAGGAACTTTAACTTAGTAGCAACGGCTAAATCTGGCGACCCATGGAACACAAAAGACTTGCATAAACCATGGACATACTCCTCAAATCCGGGAAAATCTAACCATGTATTATAAAACCGAAACGGGATGTGACCAAAATCATGCGCAGTGGTGGATAATATGATTGGACAATGGTCCGAAATATATCGGGACAAGGCAGTAACAGTCGCGCTTGGCCATCTACCCAAGAAATCACTACAAACCAAATATCTATCCAATTTGCTTAACTTCTCACCATTGTCAGACATATATGTGAACGTGTGCCCCCCCATGTTATACTCATGCAACCCCGCCAACCGTATAAAATCGTTAAAGAACTCGGCATTCAGAGGAATGAATTCTGAATTCATCCGTTCCCCGGGATGACGGACTTCGTTAAAGTCACCCATAAGTACCCACATGCCCGGTAAAACCATTTTCAACTGACAAAGTTCTCTCCACAAGTCCCTTCTTAGGAGCGGGTCGTTTGGCGCATATACGTTCACCACATTCATGTACTCCCCTGTGCCTATAATGTAGCCCATGACTACTAAATAGTGCTTATTTTTTAGAACGCCCGACTGGCGGAACACAGTTGGATCCCACAAACAAACCAAACCCCCCGACTGACCCTCCGAGAAAACTTGTTCCGACGCAAACACTGTTCTGCCCCAAAACGTATTAAAATTAAAATTACAACTTACCCCAACTTTAGTTTCTTGTAGTGCCAGAAAGTGAATCCCATTGCTGGTCTTCAGTCCTCTTATCCAGGGCGCCTTCCTCGCATCCCTGACCCCCCTAATATTTATCGCCAATACTTGTTTGCTATTTTTCGTGTAATTATCTATCCGGTATTACATCCACTAGTTTTTTTTTTAAATATTATCTTTTGAGATTTTCAAGTATATGTATTTTTTTTTTCTTTCATTTATAATATTCATATTATTCTATGCTTTTTAAATCTCCAACTAGTATTAAGGACCCCCGAGTTGCGGCGGGGGCGAGCACTAATGCCACATTACTGTCAACGATCACCGACACTGAAGTTGCGGTGTTAATGCGAAGAAATTAAACCGAAACGTAAAACATAGAATAAAATAACTAAGTTGATATAGGGCTTGCGCGTTACGATGAACCCGCGTCTATTTTTTCCCGTTTGACAGGTTCATCGTAATCTATATGTAATATATATCATTACCAGTATACAAACCATAATGCATACATTACAACAACCATTGCATCAATATGTTGCAAATTATATTTATACAAAATTTTGGCTAAATTAATTAGATTATTATAAATAATAATAATAATTTACAAATAAAACAACACAACTTTGAATGGATCAAACCGATTGAATATGGTAAGATAATGAAACCATTATTTGATTAGGGTACAACCACTTAAGCACAATTTACAACCATACATGCATACAAAACATATTGAATTTGGTAAGGTAATGAAACCATTATTATTTAATTAAGGTAAAAACACTTAAACAACCTATATTTGATTAAGGTACAAGTATTTAAACACAACTTACAACCAATCATGCACACAAATGTTTCAAATTAATAGTATATAAATATAAATGTATTAGAATATGTCAAACTACGTTCATACAATCACTATAAAAAAATAAAAAGAAAAACAAAATATGTAAGTATCTTTATGATATAAATCTCAAATAATAATTTTGTATTTCGTAACATACAAATATAAATAATACTAGGTTAGAACCCCGTGTAATACACGGGTTGAATAAATGTAATTTTATATGTCAAATAATAAAAAATATATCTTTAAAAACCTTGTTTATTACACTGGTTGAATAAATGTAATTTTATATACCAAATAATAAAATAATATATCTTTAAAAATCTCGTTTATTACATGGGTTGAATAAATGTAATTTTATACATTAAATAATAAAAAAGTTATATCTTTAAAAAACTCGTGTATTGTGTATTGTATGGGTTGAGTAAATTTAATTTTATTTATTAAATAAATGGAAAAAGTTACATTTTTAAGAACCTCATGTGTTATATGGGTTGAGCACATGTAATTTTATATACCAATCAATAAAAAGTTATATCCTGTTATATCTTTAAAAACCCTGTATTATATGGGTTGAGCACATGTAATTATAAAGCCTTTGGACTAAACTGACAAAATAACCCAAACCACAGGGACTAAAATAACATTTAACTCTTTACATTGTATTAATTTATATTTAGTGTACACCTATTAGTTTTTTTATTATATAGTATAGATATAGATTATTGAGATAATTACATAGTTAGTCCCTGTTGTTTGCACAAAGTAACATACTTAGATACTAATAGTTTAAAATCAAATTCTAGGGTATTAACTTTTCATTTTGTAACGTTTGGAGGTATTAACGTTATTTGTAGTTTTAAAATCACATTATATTAGTACCTTAGTATGTTATTTTGTACAAACCACAGGGACTAATTATGTTAATACCCTAAAAGTTATTACCTCCAAACGTTACAAAATGAAAAGTTAATACCCTATAAGGTGATTTTAACTATTAGTATCTAAGTATATTATTTTGTGCAAACCACAGGGACTAACTATGTAATTAACTCTATATTATTTATATTATAAAATTAAATTATATTTATGAAATTGTTTACAAAATTATATTAAAAGTTAACAAATATATCGTATTTCACTAATCTAATATGTATATTAATATGATAAGTATACTATATTAATAAAGTGATAACGTAAAGAGATGTTATAAATACTATAAAAGGGAAAAAATAAAAGAAAAGCAAAAAGATTATAAGATTAAATTTTATATCTAGCGAAAAGTATATAAAAAATTAATATATTAATGTAATAGCAACCAAAACATTTATAGTTATCTTTTAATTAATATTAATTATAATTAAGTAGGAGATAGAGATGAAAAAACTAAAAAATAGATTTTTTTTTAAATGATAACTAAAAAATAGATGGCTCCAATGAATGACATGTGTCCATTCATTGGTTTCTTTTATTATATAGTATAGATAGATCATAAAAAATGTATTTAGAAAGAAAAGTTTAATTTCCAAGTAACGAAGTTAATAGAATGAAATATTGAAAAAAATAAAAGTTAATATTTAAAATTTTCAGGTATATGATATGGGTAAAGTATATATAGTTTCAGGTAAATAGTTTGGGTACCACATATTCCCATACACCTGAAATACCTTTTTTTACGGTATGTTTGGCAAAAGTAGCTGGTGGCTAAAAGCTAGTGGTTGGAAGTTGGTAGTTGTAGCTAGTAGCTGTAGCTTTTTAGATATATTTGGTATTTGGCCGAGTAGCTGTAGCTTTTAATAAAAGGTATAAAATGACCAAAATGGACATAACTAAAAAATTAAAAAGTTTGTGCATTAAAAAGTTCAGGGCCGGCCTGAAGGGTGTGCCGGCTGGGCGATGGCACAAGGCCCAAACTCCCCCGAGGGCCGAAAGATATTTTTTTAAATATACATATATTAAAGTTTATATATAAATATTTAGTTTCTAATTTGTTTAACAATAAGAAACTTGGCATGCTGGCCTTTAATACCCATGGAAACTGTTTAGATGGCATTGTCTCAAGTTCGATTCCCTAGCTTCTTTAATTCCCTTTAGTTTTTTTTCCAGTTTTCTTAATTTTTTTTTTTTGGTTTTCCTATTTCAATTTTATGTTTTCTTTTCCTGTTTAAAACTTAATTTTCTTCTTTTATTTTGTTTAAAACTTAAATTCAACAAACAATATTTGAAATGTTTTACTTTTTTCTCTTTTTATACAAAAAGTGATGAAACGAACACGTTTGTTTGCGCATGTTACAACTGTATTTTTTAGGTTTTAACTTTCGTTTGCTATAACGAGTGCATCGAAAAAAAATTCCCGCTCGATGCAACGTGCATGTGATCCCATTAGTGTATAAATATATATATGTTTAGTTTGTATATGTACTTTTTAAAAAAGTTAGCGGCCCCTTTTTTCCGTTTATTATTATGTTTTCTAGTATGTAAATATGTTCTAATTCAAATATGTTTATTTTTTCTTTACAAAATTGAATTATTGACTTTATATTATAAGGGCCCTTTTTTATATACTCGCTCCAGGCCCAAAAAAATTTGAAGCATTTTCGGAGACGTCTCTGAAAAAGTTCATTATCTTTAGAGGTTAAAATAGTCAGTTTTTTTCCCTAAAAGCTTGCAGCTCCTTCTAAACGCTACTAGTAGGAGTGTTCAACCAAAAGATTCAAACTCCTAACCTAAAAGCTTCAAGTTCTTCAACCAAACAAGACTTTTTATTGAGTATGAGCTTTTTTCTTAAAAGCTTAAAGCTAGAAGCTCCAAAAAGCTTAATGTCAAACATACCCCTAGGGGCTGTTTGACAACTTCTGAATAATTAAGTGATGAATCAGTAAGATGTCTGAACCATTAAGTGCTGAACCAGTAAGAGGTCTGAACCATTAAGAGCTAATATAATGCTTAACCGTTCAGAAGCAAATGTCTGACAAATTCAGATTAGAGGTTTAACCATTCAGACTCAGTATAATACTTAACCATTAAGAGGTAAATGTCTGAATGGCTCGCAAAACAAAAAATCTAAACTATTAAGTATTGAACCGGTAAGAGGTCAGAACCATTAAGAGCTTTATTAAGAGGTTAACAAAGAGTCCCTTAGGTTCTGTTTGTTTTTGCTTAAAACATCTGCAAAATGCTTATGTTGCAGGCGGGCAGACATAAGACGTTGAAGACTGTTTGTTTTTTTTTTTAAACAGATCTACAAACAGCTTCTTTTATCTTAAAAAAAAGCTAAGAAACTTTGCTTCAAACATCTTCACAAAACCTGTCTTCTTCTCTTTTCTATCCAAAACCCTAATCCAAACACCGCACACCACAAAAACTTATATGTTTCCTCTCTCTAAACTCCGATGATCGGAGTAAAAGTCCGGCCGGTTTCCGGTCGGATCTCCAATAGAACCACCACCGCCACCTGATACATCACCACCTCCATCATCATCGGAGCTACACGTCCACCACCATCATCATCGGTGGAGAGAGAGAGGGAAAGACCGTAGAGAGAGAGAGACAGTAGAGAGAGAGAGAGAGAAAGAAGAGAGAGAGAGACCGTAGAGAGAAAGAGGGAGCAGCAGGAGACAGGGGCGGTGGCTTCTAGACGACGACGGTGGTGGGTTTTGATGGCGGTGATGTGACGGCGGTGGTAGATGGCGGTGATGTGATGGCGGTGTTTTGATGGCGGTGATGTGATGGCGGTGGTGGGTTTTGATGGCGGTGATGTGTGGTGGTGGCAGGTGGACGGTGGTAGATGAGGTGGTGGCGGATGGTTGTGGTGGTGGTGGTAGATGAAGAAGGCAGAGAGAGGAGAGTGGTCTGTGTGGTGTTGTGTGATAAATGAGAAGAGAAGGTTTTTGTAGAAAACAAACACCCTTTTTCTTGCAGACTGCAGACCTTTGGTTCACCTTTTCTCCTGCAGATGCCTGCAGATGTAGTCCGTAGACTACAAACATTTTACCTCTTAAAAAACAAACAGCACCTTAATCTCGTACCAAAAACCTATTGCAATTTGTCCACCTCGGGTTTTTTTTAAATATTTTAATTTTAAGTTAGACTAATTAGGATTTGTTTCTCTAGGCGGGAAATATAAATTCATCAAGATTCAAAAAGAAGATGAATATGCAAAAATGCAATCGACAGTTTCAATTTCAGCCATTTCAATTCGTTCTTCCAATCAACAACAAGCAATGCACTCCAACTTAAATTCATTCTTCAAACCCTCTTCTTCTTCTTCAACATCGCAAAAGCAAGCCAACGATTTATTCGAGGATCTGTCTGTCGAGGAACAAGACTTCACCAGAGAACCCGAAATTCCGATTACATACACTCGAAGATCTCCGAAAAGAAATGGGTATAACATTTTTTTTTATCTTGTACAATTTGATTCTTGAATTCGTTGAACTTGAAGAACAGATTAAGTTTTCGTTGCTACTAATCAGTCTCATTGATTTAGTTAATTATCCTTTGTGTAAGAAGCACATCAAGTATAATTATATTGGAGAAAAAATGACGCAGAACGAAAAAATAAATAAAAAGATAGAATTATCAAGAAAATATAATTTGACAGGTGTTATCAAATTTTCGAAAGAGTAAATTGTCAAAATCGTCCCTGAGGTTTGGGCATGTTTGTCTGTTTCATCCAAAACAACTTTTTTGTTCCATATTGCCCTTCACTTTTGAGATTTTTTGTCATTTTCATTCAAACGTCTAATTTGAGTTATGGCAAAAAAATCTCAAAATTGAAGGGCATTATGGTACAAAAATGTTGTTTTGGATGAAACTGGCAAACATGACGAAACCTCAGGGACGATTTTGGTAATTTACTCTTTCGAAATTACAAACTGTTTAAAAAATATCGAAATTAAGGACGAATAACCGTTTAATATAAATGTAAAGGCAATCAGGGCTGTATGCGTTTTAAATTAAAACGGAAAGATTTGAAAATAGTTGAATTTAGGGAATGTCTTTCGTGATGAAATTGGAGCCCATATATGTAAACTCGGGTCAGACAGCTGGGCCAAACCGTTTATGGCGTTTGCCACATGATCCGGCTTGTTGAGACCTGCTTATGGGCTCCTTAACTCCACTCATATCCCAAGTTATGTTTGTTCTATGTTTGGGCATATTTTTCTTCTGTTTCCCCCTATCTAGCTCGTTTAAGTAAGAGTCTGTTAACTCTTAGATCATCTTTTGAATTACAGTTCGGTTTTTGGCATGCAGGGAAAATGATGGTGTACTCGAATGTGATGTTAAAAACAAATTTGATTTTAGAGAACAGTTGGTGGTTACGAATTCCAAAAGGATTTTAAACACGAAAAGAAAGTACGAGCAGTTACATCTAAATTTCGGCCAATCTGATTTTATGTTCAGCAACTGTAAAACTTGTGGATTCAAGTTTGTGCCTGGAGACGAAGAAGATGCAAAGCTTCACAAAGAGTTTCACAAGAATTACACTCATGGTATTGGATTTAAGGTACATGTTTAGTTATTTGATTTTTGTAGTATATAAAGTTGGTTTTTAAGATGTTTTTACTGATTAATTATTCACGGATTTCATACTTAAGGGTTGGCGTAATGAAAGAGTTATTGACACGCAATCGTTAGAAAATTCGCGGGTTATTTTGGTACTGAATGATGATCCTCCTGCTCATGTTAGAAAGGTACTATCTACTATTGATTTTTGTTAAATATGAAATGCTTGCTTCATATTAGGAATAAAAATTTGAATTTCGTTGATCGGTTCACTCGGAATGAAATTGTAATGACAGGTTGAAGAGGTTATTAAGATGATGGAGATGGACCTTGATGATGGATGGATCTTCCATAAACACTGTAAGGTGGCTATTTCAACTTTTTTTGTTTTATTATGTTTTTGATTATTTGATTTCATTGATAGACTTTTGTTCCACATATATGTTCTTGATTTGGTTGGTATGTTTGTGTTTCTTGGAGTTATATTTTTGAGTAAATTGCTATTTTCGTCCATGAGGTTTGGCCAGTTTGTGACTTCCGTCCAAAGGTTTGAAATCTTGCCATCTTCATCCGGCTCGTTAACTCCATCATTTTTGCTCCGTTAAGTCAGGGTATTTCCGTCTTTTATGTTATCTTAAAAAGCCAATTCAGTATTTTGAATACTTGTACGTTATGCTAAATGTTTGTACATAAAGTGAAAAAGACGGAACATGATCCAGATGTGGAAAAACAAACCTTTGGGCGAAAGTCGCAAAACTGGCCAAACCTTAAGGATGAAAATGGCATTTCACTCTATTTTTTTTTCAGTTAAGAACAACCAAACAAGCTTTGAAAGACCTATTTACCATAATTCAAGCAAGGTTGACCTTTTTTTCCATATTTGTAGGTTTATCTTTTTATTTCCTCGCATCGAGTTGCTGGTTGCCTTGTTGCAGAGCCAATTAGAAAGGCGTATCAGTTAATTTCAAACTCGGTTGATAAATCTGATGTAACCACTACAAAGGATGGAAAGTTGACTCCAACGACCCTCCAGTTTGGTAACATTAGCTTCCAAAGAGAATTTCGGAGAAAAAACTGGTTGCCGAAAAATGAAAGAAAATCAGAAGACGCCCTCCTTGGAGCCATCATTTGTGAAAAAGATGCAGTCTCTGCTGTATGTGGTATTCGTGCAATTTGGGTCACACCCTCCAACAGAAGAAAACATGTCGCCACTCGTTTACTTGAGGCCACAAGGTAGCTATGATCTCCAAAAGTATCTTCTAGAGGTGGTAAAATGGGCGGGTCGGGTAACAAGTGAACACATGTAGTTTTTTTGTGCATGTTGAAACGCGTTGGGTTGGCTTGACCGAAATACTTTTTGCCCAGAACTTTTTTTTATAAAATGATTTAAAGAGTTTTTATGCAAATTTGTTTTCATCCTGTTTGACCCATTTAACTTGTATGCTTTATAAAATGATTTAAGAAGTTTTGTGCATTTGATAATATTTGTGTATGATTAAAGTTTGAATCTTTTCAACACGAATGTAGGAAAAGTTTCTGCTCGGGTTTGATCCTTGAACACAGTCAACTAGCGTTCTCTCAGCCAACCAATGCAGGGAAGTTATTAGCAACCAGTTACTCCAACACAAGATCTTTCTTGGTCTACTACACAACAAGCTTATTGTAAGCCATTAACATCCAAAATCTTGAATTCATTACTTGCAAGTTATTTAAGGAGGTATGTTTGCAACCTTGTAAAGCTCTAACACCTTTTCTTTGCCTGATCAAATTACAAAAAAAGAACGATGTTGGATATATGTATATAAACTCTTTCTCGTGCTTAATACTTTTTGCTCTACCATCACCTTTGATAAATTCGATACAGCATCTCGCAAGAGTTTTGGTATCAGATTGTGTGAGTGAGCCGTTAAAGATTCTTGGCTGAGGATGTGGGAAGTATGCTAATCGTTATATGTCAAGATACCCATGATTTTCCAAAGCCAACAATGGTTTAATTGGTTTAATTGTTCTGATCATGATGTTTAAATTGTTGTAACATTGATTTAAATACTCTGTTTATGTTTTCTATGATAAAATTAAAGCATTTTTTAATAGAAGTTTTAGTTATGTATTAACATATCTTCTAGTAATCATTATAAAACACAAAAATATACAAGTTTCAAGTGATGTCTAAGGTTGTGCATTGGTTCATCTAGGGGACCAAATATATCTTTTTCATCATAAAAGGGACAAAATCCGTCTTTGACACGTGTTGAGACATACAAGCATCGCGTTGTTGTCTTCCGAGGATACTCATACAACAATGCAACGTTATTCTGCTTGCTTAAGTCTCTACGTGATAATATCAGACATTGGAAACAGTGGCACGAAGGCTCGAGATGAGCCCTTTCATCTACAACTCTTCATATTAAGGCATTAAGCACCCAACTTTCGACATAATTACCTACACATTACATACTTACTGAAAGACAATTTATTGAATCAAACTTTATTGATGTTGATGATGTGATGTTTATATAAAGAGAGACGGTGTGAATCTTAAAAATGCCAAATGCGGATACAACACAACGTTAAAATGAAATCTTTAAACATATGCATCCGGGTTGTTGATAAGGTAGGCTTCCACAACCTTGTAGAGTCCTAAAACCTTTTCTTTGCCGGCCTTTAGTTCTTCTTCCTTGATTTCAAAATCACCACGTGTGTAAATAGTTGTGGTCATCTTGGAGACGGTCCCACCATTAGATGAACCCTCGAACTTGATATAATAAGATACCTTTTCGATATTGTCTGATATGCCGTTTCCTTCGATCAACGTGTACTTGTAAGTGAATGTCTTCTCATCGATTTCATCTACTTGGTGCTTCGCGAAACCTGCATACAAGAATTGAGTTAAACTAGAAAACACACATAGGAAATTAGTATTTGAAGCTGAAGTATCCTTATGAATGTGCCTATTTGGGTTGTGCATCTTAAATGGGTCAAATTAACAAAGTAATATGTATTTATTATTTAATCCATTCAACATCCTAAATCGCTTACATAATTCGTTTAAATTATATCGTAATAACATTTTATGTATTTACAATTAAAGCTACCATCACATATAAATAATATAATAAGTAAAAAGTGTTTGTGGGTGAACCCAATTGGACCAACAGTGCCACCCAAACTTATTTAGACACGTTACACGGGTCAACCAGAATCAATATTTGGATAAATGTTACTTTACCTCCAGCATAGTTGATCTGTTTAATGGTTCCGGCCCCACCGTCACCTTTGATAAGTTCGATGCTTTTAATAGCATCTGGCAAGAGTTTTGGCATTAAGTTGTGTGAGTCGACAATCGAGGCCTTGAAAATTCTAGCCGGAAGGACGGGTGAAGTGTACTCATCGGTATATGTAAAGACACCCATGATTTTGAATTTTGAAGGTTAAAAGATGTTAATTTTAGAGTGTTTTAGACGATGGAGATGGATGATTGATGATGGTTGTATATATAGGCTCAAAATGGAGCTAATGTTTTGTTAGATTTTGTACTAGGTGCAATTGTAATTGTACCTTGCAAAGTTGCAATGGCAAGTTCGTGTTGGGCCCAGGTGGGTATAAACATTCTGTTTTTTGTCCACATTTGAAGTGGCTTAGCCACAATGGACCATTTAAATCAAACAAATATAAGCACAATTAATTAGTCTCACTAATTTTGGTTTTATTTTTAAATGTTTATTATTGTCACACATCCATTTTATTGGCTTTTACTTCATCTGTTTTTTTCTTTCAGATTATGTTAATTTTTAAGATAATTTTATTTATATATAAAACGCTTATAAGAATATGAGACTTTTCAAAGTTTACCAGTGGACAATTAACTAATTTAAGGGGGGGTGGCACCACTATCCTAAGGTCAGGGTTACGTGCAACTACGCTAAAACACGTTAATCGGTGCCACACTACCGTAAACCATTGGCCCACCACTTTTATCCTACTCTCTCTACAGTCTACACTCTTCATGTCTCTCTCTATCTCTCTCATCAACACACACAACTAATCGGTAAACACAACCCCAAGCCCAAGCCCAAACCATTACCCGCAGTGCCCTACCCGTACGACCGCCGCCTGTGTTACCGGTCGGGTAGGGGTACCTGTGAGCGATTCAACAGTGCCCCGACCCCCTAAGCGTAAACTTTTGATGATGTAAATCTAGAATGGAATAAATAGTATGTTTTTTTTTACTTTTATTTGATTTATAAAACTCTTGTAAGAATATGAGAGGAAAGAAAGATAATACAATGTATAGTGATTTAGGTAGGTTTTTAAAATCGACATTGCATCACGACCTTCATCTTTGATCAACATTTTTCCTTTGTTATCAACAACGTAACAGTAAAAGCAACGCCACACTAATATGACACCATTTTTCGTCGGTGGTGAATGTTCATCTCATGAGTTATATGATAGTGATGATAACCAAATGAGTCAACTGTCATTTTCATCCCTGTGGTTTGTTCAATTTTGTCATTTCAGGTCAATTTTCAAAAATTCACCAGTTTCCTCCTTGACATACAGGAAACGTGTCACTTCAGTCCAAAAATTAAAACTCAGTTAAGTCAGAAGGGTTAAATGAAGGGTATTATTGTCAATTCATAATCTTTTATTTTCACCTCATTTTATGAATTGACAATAACACCCTTCATTTAACCTGTCTGACTTAACTAGGTTTTAATTTTTGGACTGAAGTGACACATTTCCAGTATGTCAGGGAGGAAACTGGTGCATTTTTGAAAATTGGTCTGAAATGACAAAAGTGAACAAACCACATGGACGAAAATGACAGTTAACTCTAACCAAATCTTTTGTCACTTTAGTGGTAGTGATCACGCAGTATATCAATTGAAGATCTATATAAATCAAGTTCACAACAACTTACCTCTTCTCTTAGAATCTAAGATCAAGGACTTGTCTAGACTACATTATTTTCTAAAAAATACTCATTCGCTCGTTATAAATCCACACTTGTAACATTGTGTAATAGTTACTATAAGTTTGATATTTATGTAACTAAATAAAAAAATAATTAAAAATCCATATAATAAAATCCTTCTGAACCCTAACCATTCGCCGGTTGCCGGAGGCTCGACGAAGAGGGGAACTTTGGGTTAGCATGCGAGGTCGCCTGATTTTCTGGCTCGACCTCTCATTCTAACTTGATCTTTCATATCTTCCATTCGCCGTCTGGGACTTGGTATCTTTGAGTTTCTATTCGTGCCGGAAAACATATCGTCGGGGGCTCGACGAAGAGGTGGTGCTTGGGATAGAGTCTGAGGTTTGACCTGACTAGCATATTGGTTGCGGATCTGAATTTACCTTACATTCTATCTCGATTTCCCGTTGATTCCATTCGCCTTCTGGGGTTTCGTTTTCCTTTGAGTTCGTCTATGGAAGAGGAAGGTCCGTGGGAGCTCCCCCACCATCTTCGAAAGACGGAGAAAGACAATAATGAAAACAAGGCTGGGAAAGAGAACATCACGAAATTCTTCGTGACAAACTTGCCTAGGGATGCACGCTGTGGGAGGTTACGGAATTCGTTAAGGTTTTTAGAGAGGTAGCAGGGGTTTACATAGCTAGGAAGAAGGATAAAGTTGGTAACAGGTTCGGTTTCATTAGTTTCAAGAATGTGACTGATGCCAAAGAAATGGAGAGAGCCGTTAACGGGACCAAGATGGGGGGGATCTAAATTAAAGGCTAATATTGCTAGATTTGCTAAAGAAAATGCAGACCTGCTCGAGGACACTCCGGACGTGGGAGTAGTAAAAGATAAGAATCCGGCTCCTCCCTTGCAACCGCAGGGATTCAAGTTTCATAACCATGCATACACGTTAACCAGGGCGGGGGGGGGGGGGATTTAGTGATCTATTCATAAACACATCCGGTGTTGCCGGAGGAGATTATCATAAGGATGAGGTGGTGGGTAAGACCATCACTGTTCCTGACTACACGTTAGCCTTTAGAGACTTAATGGGTAAAGCCCTTGTGGGAAGATGTAGGGACTTAGTTACTCTAATAAGACTTAACCCTCTGCTCGTCGAAGCAAGAATTCCGGGTGTTTCTTTAAGCTATCTAGGTGGGTTGTCCATGATGTTAAAGTTTTCCGATGAAGCCGTATGTGGGAAATTTCTTCTGAATCACTCTTGCTGGGACAAGTGGTTCATGTCCTTGGATCCCTGGATTGGCCAATCATTTCCTTTCGAGAGACTTGCATGGGTCAGGGTCCAAGGAGTACCGGTCCATTTGACAGATTCCGACGTCTTCAACTCTATCGCGGGGCAGTTCGGTAAGATTGTGCATGGAGCTCATATTTCAGCCGAAGACGGAAACCTATCAACTAGTTGGATCGGAGCGTTGGTTGGAGACAGAGACAAAATCCATGAACATATCACCATCCGCTGGAAAAAGTTGCAGTTTAGGGTTTGGATCGAGGAGGAAATTAGCGATTGGGAGCCTGACGACATCGGTGAAGTTATCCTACCGAAAGAGGATCTCTGTTTTCTGGTGAGGCATCGGAGCTTGGAGGAGGCAGACGAAGGGATTGGGGAAGGTAAAGGCGGTGGTAGTTTCGAAATAAACAACATTAATTGTTCCAATGTCCTTGGAGATGTTTTATGTCACACCCCGACATTTCCACGTATTACCGGTGGGGAGTATCATGACGTAGTTGATATCATCATAGTCAAACAACACAATATTTAAATGCATAGCGAAATCAAAAGAAAGATATTATTTCATCCGAATAAAGTGTAATATTTAAGTATCACAACATAGTTGAAACAGATCCACAGGCGGATCAAAATAAAGAGGAAACGTGTTCAACAGACTTAAATGCATCCAAGCTTGCGAGACTCTTATTGATGCTAAGGAGAGGCCAACCTATTACGAGTAGTACCTGCACTTAGTCTTTTTGGGAAAATACGTCAGTTTACACTGGTAAATACAATTTAACTGACTCATTTTGAAAAGTTTTTTAAAAAAAAATTGATTTGAATGCACATGGCACAAAAGATTTTTATAACTTGGGATAATTATTTGAATATAAACTTGTAAAAGAATTACATGTTCCTTATGCGTTCAGTAGCCCGGATTGATTACCGGGTTAAAGATTAATTGACACACCACATTATTTATTTATGCACTGACGGGTGTACGCCTACACCCCGTGCTTAGGTCGTGGCCATTTCGTAAAATGATGCCAAGGATATCCGGGACATGGTCATTAACCCCCCAAAGGCTTTAAGCAAACAAAACAATTTAAACGGGACATTTCAATGATTTAACCTTCATACAATTAAAGATTCAATGCCCGACCAAGCGGTATTTTATATACCGTACCCCAAGCCCGTATAGGGAACATAAGTTAAAAGTATTTACCTGAGCAAGTATAATCACAATAGCAAGTGCAAATAGCTTTTATTGGGCTCCTATTCTGGAACAAAGGTTTTTAATAACCTATTAGAATTTCTAACGGGTCTTTAATTAAGCCTAAGCTTAGACCCGTTAGTTCTTAATGAAAGATATGGTTCAAACGCATGAAGAGCGAAGACCGGTTTAGAATGTGGTTTTGACCCGACAAGTTTGCATGCTTGTTTAATATGGGTAACTTAAACACATTCTGGATTTTGAGACAAAAAGGATTTGGTTTGACCCGTTTCGGCTAATATATGTAAACTAGTCACATAAGCCGATCCGAACGCGAAAAGTGCGTAACGAGTAACCATATGAATCATATACAAGTTTCCTAAGTTAATATGCATTAAATATGTTGTGATATCAGTAAGATATCTTCTATTATGCCCAAAATGATTTTAAACCCAAACTATGCCCCGTAAGGGCATTTTGGTCATTTTAAAGGTTATAAAAGAGTTTAAATAGAAATCTGAGTTATAGGTCTGATTTAATCAGTAAATATACTTAATTTAATAAGTTATAACAGTAGGGTATCAAATATATGTGAAATTTATTACTTATAACCATACTATGCACCGTAGGGGCATTTTGGTAACTTCACATAAGCCTAAAAGGTTGAAAATGGAATTCTGAGTTTAAAACTTTTGCTTACTGTTAAGGTATAAAAATTTACTGAATATATCAGTAGGCATTAAACCTTATATGTTTAAAATAGTCTTGACGCATACTATGCGTTAAAATGCTCAAAAGACGATTTGGAGCCATTTCCGGGTTTTCAAAGGAAGGCTGATATTTTTATAATTCCAGAAGGCTCAAAATACTTTGTTTAACATTTAAAATCAGTAGCAAAAGGTTTGGGGTTAAAAGGTTTTGTAAAACTCATTTCATAGCCCAAAAGGGCAAAACCGACAATAACCGAATTAAGCTTAGAACCCTATGTTATGCTTAGTCAAAAAATAAATAAAAATCTTCAAAAATCCCAAAATATTATTTTATATCAGTGGGTAAAAAGTTTGATATTAAAAATTGGGTTTAGATAGGCTATATGCTAATTATGCCATTTTATTACTAAAAAGCTTTTTATTTACGCTAATGAGCATAACTCCTAATCCAGACCTCAAACTGATATCAAATTTTGGGTACAAGTTTATAAATCAGTAACTAAGGTTGCTACTCTTTTACTTTTTCAAAAATCACATTTTAAGGTGAAAAGGGCATAATAGTCAACATTTAAGCGATTAACGGAAACATGCAAATGATCTAGATGTCTAATGAAGCAAGTTGTATAATCACAGTGATACGTGGTCGAAAACCGGTGATCGTAATTGCTTAATTTGATGTTTTTACACAAGTTTTAGTTTCGAATGGTCTACTTTTGATTAGATATGTGTTTTGCAGGTCTAGCAGAGTTTAAGGAGCTTTTCGGGAGCTTTACGGGTCACCGGAGCGAAAACGGAACCACCGGGAAGCGAAACGGGTCAACTGGGAGCAAGGAAATGCGAAAAACAAGAATTGAGACATCCGGGTACCGTCGCCGACGTCCAAACATGCCGTCGCCGACGGTTGTTGCAATCATCCGTCGCCCGAAACCACCGTAGACAGCGTGTTAGGCCGTCGATTGAAGTTGAAAAGCCACGCACCGTCGCCGACGGACACATCCACCGTCGGCGACGGTCCCTCGATGTTGCTGTCGCGTGATTGGGTCTTCATTGGTCAAGGAACGAATGAAAAGTGAGGGGGGGTCATCAATTCGGGAGTTACACATTGTTTTTGAGTTTTGAACTTGATGTTGGAGCCTATTCTCACCATCTATCACCTACCATTCCATCTCTAACATCAAGAACATCTACAACAACCGAATCATCATCCATTTTACACAATCAATTCATCCATTCAAACCCTAGTTCTCCATATCATCAATCATCAATCCTACCACCATCATCCTTCACCAATCCATCATCATTCACCATTAATTCATCCATCAAAGCTTCAAGATGTCTTCACTCGCGTTCCAAACATCCGGTGATCAAGCTTCTTCAACCATGAGCGGCTAATCATCTCGGTTTCACCCCGGTGTAGGTAGTTGTTACTTTTAGGGTTTCAATTTGTTCTTGTTTCATCTTAGTGACAAATTGTATTCGGTTTTTGAAACTTTTGACAATAGTATTACATTTGTTACGAATTCGTGAATTGTCGAGCGATGTTAAAAGTTATGACTTTGCGAAACGGTGATATGTAATTGTACGTTGTCGTTGTTAGGATTTACTTGTGTTGATTACAAAGTGTCTTTTTGTCCGTTCTTCGGGGCGTTGATAGTTAGTAGCACCTAAGTCACGGTACACTAAATCCGTTAATCGAATGCATTTGAGTTGAAACTAAAACTTGTAGAAACCCTAGGTTAACAATTACCGAAACCGGGCGTGATTCCTTTTTATTATTATTGTTCTAGTAACCATTTTCTCGTAATCGTTAAGTTGTTCATCAATTTAATCAATTCAATTAGTTTAAACTCATATCTCTTATTTAAACAAAAATACAAAAATACTTTAGCAAGCTTCATAAATTGTGACAATTGTTTTAATTCATTCGAATCCACACACAAACCACATACTCTTCGTGGTTCGACCCCTTACTACCACTAACACATTGTTAAGGGTAATTTGGGCTTATAAATATTATCTTTGACCGGAGCGCGACATTCCGATCAAATTTTGGCGCCGTTGCCGGGGAGTGCGTGCGCTTTGTGTTTGGATTATTGTTTGAATTTTCGTGATTATCTGTTTAATTTGTTTAGCTTTCTTTTTGTACGTGTCTTTTTCCTTGTTACGCGGGGTGTGTTACTTGTGCAGATTACAGGTAGTGCATGCATACGCGGAACTCCGGGAGGACTTCACCTTTAGTCTACGAACCGGAAATCGAACGAGTTGCAAGAAGAAACCTAGCAAGCCGGTTAGAAGCAACACTTGCTTCTAATCAAACCAACCAAACACCACCACATACATCATCCATTGAAATTGGTTCAATGGCAAACCAAAACTCCAATCACCCAAACCTTAACCAAAACCAATTCCAATCCCGAGGAACCTTTTATCCCGTTCCAAATATGCAACCCATGCCTCAAGAGCAACCGGGTGGTAACAACAACAATGGACCACCTACACCACCTTTCCAAAATCAAAACCCCAACAACAATCAAAGAACACCTCAACAACAAAATCTTCATAGACACAACTCCCTACCCATTAACCTAGATGACCGGAATGTCAATTCCGACCGTCGGGGAAATCGTGATCGCGGCAATCCCGCAAATGAAGACCCATTCTTCAACATCGACGATTTGAGGAATGCAATCCCCGATGATGAACCTTATAGTGTTCCCGGTTATCAATCGCCGGAACATGTGAGTATTCATACGGAAAACTCGGATGATGGGGGATATTATGATGATAGGGCTAACGATGACGAAGATTGGGGCTATGTGAATAGGGGAAACGTCTACAATGCAAGAAGGTATGATGATGAGGAAGTTGGCTATCAAAATGCCAATTATGTTGGGGACGACGTATACGGTTACGGAGGTGGAAGAAATGATGGTTATGGGAAGAACCGTCAACCACGAAACAATGACCAACGGAACCGGAATGATGGGTTTTATAATAACAACAACAATGCAAACCCTAACCGGATTCCTCGTTTCGTGGGAGGTGGTAATCCAAGGGATAATAGAAGAGAGGATAGACGAGATGATCGAAGAGGTGAAAGACGGGATAATAGAAGACCGGTCGATCAAGAAGTTAACGGTCCACATCGTCATCAACGACCTCCACGGGGAGTGAATGATCGTTTTAGGCCGGTTGTCACCGAGAATGACTCACCAATCGTTTGTGAGAGGAGGATGTTTGATTGTAAACCACATTACATCAACATACTTCCTCATTTTAATGGAAGATCTAACGACGAACCGTATACACATTTGACGGAATTTTCTTCGGTTTGCAACACTATTGGGGGTCACAACTTTGCTTTAGATGAGGTCAAACTTCGACTATTCCAATTTTCACTGAAGGATAAGGCAAAGCAATGGTTCCTCACACTTCCCGCAAATAGTATTCGCACTTGGGGAGAAATGCAACAAACGTTCCTTGATGAATACTACTCAATGGCAAAGACCGATGACGCTCGTGACGAAATTAGGTCTTTTCGCCAATTATCGGGCGAACCGTTACATGAGGCCTTTACAAGATTTAGAGAAATGATGCGAAGATGCCCTCATCATCAAATCGAGAAGTGGGAGTTGGTTAAATGCTTTGTACGGGGTCTAGATGACAATACATGGAACCGACTTGAATCCACAAGTAACGGGACCCTCCTAAGCAACCATGAAGACGATGATTGGGAGTTTTTGGAACGAATGAGCAAGCGTTCGAAAGAGAAAGAATCGGCCGACCGAGCCAAGAAGCATCCCGTTTCCCGATCACTTCCCGATCTTGACTCTAAAGATCGGATTTCCACTTTAGAGCGGGAAATGGCTCGTATGAAGAAGAAAGAGGTAAATGCGGTTCAATTTGAAGTATGTGAAGGGTGCGGTGATATAGGACAAAGAGCGGAACAATGTCCAACGGGGTCACTTGACTATACGGAGGAAGTCAATCAAGTGTATGGAGATAGGAAGCAATATGACATGAACTCCAACACTTATCATCCGGGTTTGAGGAATCACCCCAACTTCCGATATGGTAATGCTTCAAATCAAATGAACCCGAATTTTCAATCGGGTAACCAAGGAGGTCAAAGTGGAGCATCATATCAAAACCGTCAAGGTGTTAATCAAGGAGGTTATCAACGAAATTATAACCAAGGGTACCAAGGTAGGGACAATAATTACCAAGGTGGGTACCAAAGGAATTACAATAACCAAGGCGGTAATGGAAGCGGGTCGAACAATCAAACCGGTGGTGATGATTTGGGTGCCAAAATGGATGCTTTGTTGAATATGCAAAAGGAATCTCAAAACAATATAAAAGAATCTCACCATGATATCAAGGAGATAAAGAAGACAAACGAGATTCGGGATAAAGCACATGAGGCATTGGCAAAGCAGGTGGGCCAACTCGCGGAAGAAATGGCTCAAATGAGAGGAAGCACGGGAAGACTCCCAAGTGACACCGCGGTGAACCCTAAGCATCAAGGGTCAAACTCAAGGAACAGACGTGAGGTACCAATTAATAAAATTACTTTACGTAGTGGTCGGGTCGTTGATAATGGTGTCAAAACACCATCACCCCAGTTTGTTGAAGGGGTGGTGGAAGATGCTAGTGAGGATGAGAATGAGAATGGTCAAACGGGTCAAAATAAAAATGACTTGAAAAAGAACAATGATACTCCCGTTGTGACCATCCCCGTCCCCAAGGCTAAGGAAAAGGGTGTGGAAGCTAATACCGCCCCTTATCCCGAAGCATTGAAGGGACCCATAAAGAAAATTGTAAACAAAAGAGGTCCACAACAAGAAGAGTTGTTGGAAATTTTTAAACAAGTAAAAATAAATTTACCTCTTTTGGATGCAATCAAACAAGTACCGTCGTATGCTAAGTACTTGAAAGATTTGTGTACCCAAAAACGCACTCACAAATTTCCAAAAAAGTTAGATTTAACCGAAAATGTGAGTTCGATTCTCTCGGGTGCACTTCCACCTAAGCTCCAAGATCCGGGTGCGCCTATCATTTCAATTCAAGTAGGCGATTTTAAAATCAACCGGGCACTTCTAGATCTTGGTGCTAGCGTGAGCATTCTACCGGGTAGTTTGTATGACCAATACGAGTTTGGTCCACTTCAATCATCAAACACCACCGTGGTGTTAGCCGATTTAACACCCAAACTACCCCGTGGAGTTGTTTCGGATGTGATAGTGAAAATCGAGGATTTTTACTCTCCGGTGGACTTTTTAGTGCTTGATTATGTGGCAAAGGACCCAACCAAACAACCTACGGTGATTTTGGGTCGACCGTTCTTAGCAACCGCGAATTCTCAAATTGATTGCAAAACGGGAACGGTTGACATGACATTTGGAAACCGAAGGTTGAGGTTGCATGTTTTTTCCGGACTTATGAACCCTCCAGTTGATGATGAATGCTATATGGCGGACGTCGTTGACACGTGTATACCTCTTTGCGACACGGTCGTAGATGGGGAAAACACAATGGAGGATTGTTATATGTTTGACAGGTCACGGGTGGAGATGGATAAGAGCATAGACGAGGAAGTGAGAAGTTTGGAGGTGCTTGCGGTTAGAGAGGGAAAACCGACATGGACGCACCAAGTTGAGAGTTTACCGGAGAGCATTGACACCAATTTGAAGCCGTCATTAGTAGAGCCTCCGGAGGTTGAATTGAAGGTGTTGCCTAAGCATCTCAAATATGCTTATGTTGGTGAAGGCAACACGCTCCCAGTTATCATTGCATCAAATTTAACCGGGGAGCAAGAGGATAAATTGATGGATGTTTTGTTCACTAATCGGGCGGCGATTGGATGGACCATTGCTGATTTGAAGGGTATTAGTCCCTCGGTGGTGATGCACAAAATCATCACGGAAGAGAATGTGACTCCCGTTCGAGATGCACAACGGAGATTAAATCCGAACATGCGGGAGGTAGTGAAGAAGGAAGTGCTGAAATGGCTAGATGCGGGTATCATTTACCCGATCTCGGATAGCCAATGGGTGAGCCCAACACAGACGGTTCCCAAGAAAGCGGGCATACAAGTCGTCAAAAATGACGCAGGTGAAGAGGTAGCCACTCGGCCGGTAACCGGGTGGCGAATTTGTATTGACTATAGGAAGTTGAATACCGCAACTTCCAAAGATCATTTTCCTTTACCGTTCATTGATCAAATAGTTGAGAAATTGTCGGGACAAAAATTTTATTGTTTCTTAGATGGCTATTCTGGTTATAACCAAATCGCCATCCATCCGGAAGACCAAGCAAAGACCACGTTTACTTGTCCCTATGGCACTTTCGCATTTAGGCGAATGCCGTTTGGATTATGTAACGCCCCCGCCACCTTCCAAAGGTGTATGATGAGTATCTTTTCAGATATGGTGGGGAAGTCTTTGGAAATCTTCATGGATGATTTCTCAATTTTTGGGTCATCTTTTGAGGCTTGTTTGGATCAACTAGATAAAGTGTTAAGAAGGTGTGTCGAAACTAGTTTGGTCTTAAGTTGGGAAAAGAGCCATTTTATGGTTCAAGAGGGAATAGTGTTGGGACACGTGGTGTCAAGTCGTGGGATAGAGGTCGATCGTGCAAAGGTATAAGTCATATCTACTTTACCGTATCCCACGACCGTTAAGGGTGTTAGGTCATTTCTAGGTCATGCGGGTTTTTACCGGCGGTTTATTAAGGGTTTTAGTGACATAACCAAGCCTTTATGTAATTTGTTGTTAAAAGATCAACCGTTTGATTTTAATGAAAATTGCCAAAATGCTTTTAACAATTTGAAAGAGAAGTTGGTTGAGGCTCCAATCTTGCAATCGCCAAATTGGTCTTTTCCTTTTGAAATTATGTGCGATGCGTGTGATTATGCGGTGGGGGCCGTGTTGGGACAAAGGGTCGATAAGAAACCCGTTGCCATATACTACGCGAGTAAGACTCTTTCGGATGCACAATTGAATTACACTACTACCGAAAAAGAGCTACTTGCGGTGGTATATGCATTGGATAAATTTCGGGCATATATATGGGGTAGTAAAGTGATTATTTATTCTGATCACACTGCAGTTAGGTACCTCATGGAGAAGAAAGATGCAAAACCGAGGTTAATCCGATGGGTGTTGTTGCTCCAAGAATTCGATTTGGAGATACGGGACAAAAAGGGTACCGAAAATGTTGTGGAGGACCATTTGTCCCGGTTGATGGTTGAAGAGGATCCTACAACTGTAGAGATCAATGAGTCTTTCCCAGATGAGCACATAATGAAATTAGATAAATTGCCATGGTATGCTAACATTGTCAACTATCTTGTTACAGGTGATATGCCGGCACATTGGGATAGACGGAAAAGGCAACACTTCATGTCCCAAATCAAATATTATCGGTTGGAGGAACCGCATTTATGGAAGGAGTGTGCGGATCAAGTTATACGGAGATGCATTGATGACGAAGAGATTCCAAGCGTGTTGCAGCATCTACACTCATTTGCATGTGGTGGTCACTTTAGTGGTCACAAAACGGGTCATAAAGTCTTAAACAGTGGTCTTTTTTGGCCTACTATCTTCAAAGATGCAAATGAGTTTGCCAAAAATTGCATAGAGTGTCAAAAACTAGGGGGTATTTCAAAAAGGGATGAGATGCCCATGCAACCAATCCTTATAGTCGACATCTTTGACGTGTGGGGAATTGATTTCATGGGCCCATTCCCCAATTCCTATGGCAATTTGTATATCTTGGTGGCCGTTGACTATGTGTCAAAATGGGTCGAAGCAATAGCCACCAAGACGAACGACCATTCTGTAGTGTGTAATTTTGTTCAAACCGATATTTTCTCAAGGTTTGGGATTCCTCGGGTCATCATAAGTGATGGAGGATCTCATTTTAAAAATTTTCGGTTTGGGAAACTTCTTAAACGGTTTGGTGTTGACCATAGGATTGCTATCCCCTATCACTCGCAAACAAGCGGGCAAGTTGAGGTGTCAAATAGGCAAATCAAAGAGATTTTGCAAAAGACCGTGCGGGCAGACCGTAAGGATTGGTCGATTAAATTGAACGATGCTTTATGGGCCTACCGTACGGCACATAAGACACCTATTGGCACTACACCTTACCGGTTGGTTTATGGTAAAAATTGTCATTTACCGGTTGAACTTGTGCATAAATCGTTATGGGCTATCAAAGAGGTTAATGTTCAATATGACGATGCAGGTAAGGAAAGGAAACTTAAGTTATGCGAGTTGGAGGAGCTACGGGAAATGGCATATGAGTGCGCGTCCAACTACAAGGATGGAATGAAGAAAGCGCATGATGCCAAGTTGAGAAAGAAAGAGTTCGAGGTTGGCCAAAAGGTGTGGCTCTACAATTCGAAGCTCAAGTTCTTTCCCGGAAAGCTCCGGAGCAAATGGATGGGACCCTATGTGATCACTCGGGTCGGACAATTGGGTGATGTTACCATCGAGGACCCGAAAGATGGGGTACGACAAACGGTAAATGGTCATCGGCTAAAACCGTTTCTTGATGCTAACGAGAAGGTAGACGAAAACAAGGAATTGGTGAGCTTTGTGGCAAGCACACCGATTTACGAGGTCGACTAATAAGGACCGGTAACATTTTGTGTAAGGTTATGTACAATTATTTATTTGTTTGTGTGTTTTGTTTGTTAATCGTTTTTGTTCCATACTAATCTCTCTTGATTGTGTGAAGTCCGGACATTCCGAACGGGTCATGAAGACACAAGGTATGTTTTTAGGCTTTGTTATGTGCATTGAGGACAATACACGATTTTTTGGGGGGGTGGTAGGGCCGTTGACGGTTATTGCGTTTTAAAAATTTAACTTATAAAAATTCACAAAAAAAGATTTTTAATAATTTTTAGGATTTTTGATTGTACATAGTTCCTTTATTAAAAGTTCTTAAAAATCCTCCTATTTTTCAAAAAAAAAAAAAAAATGATTTTTGAGGAACCGTCGCCGACGGTGGACCTCTTCGTCGCCTACGGTGTCCCCAAAGTGTCCGTCGCCCGAAAATGACCGTAGGCAGCATGTTAGGCCGTCGCCCATTTTAACACATCCAAGCACCGTCGCCGACGGGGCATCAGGCCGTCGGCGACGGCTCTCCTAAAGTCAGCCGACGCTGATTTGTGATGCAAGTAATGCAGGTCGAACCCAAGGTCATTTAACTCTTTTCAAACCTAAATAAACACATGTGCAGTCCTTCTTATGCTCGAATACTTCTACATACTTCCCAAAAACAATTAGAGAACCTCATCAATTCAGATTCATACGTTTACATCATCCATCTTCTTCCCCATCACCTAGAACCCTAATCATTCCTTTCCTCATAACTTTCTCAAATCTCCACCAAATCACTTACTTCTTGAGCCTATCCTGAGTGATTTTCAAAGAGAAACAAAACCCCCATAACAAATTCCATCAATTCTTACTCGTCTGTAAGATTTCTGGACGTGAGTTCTTAGGGTTTTGAAGAGTGTTCATCCAAGTTCCTTATTTTACACTTTTCCTTAGTTCTTCTTGTTAATCTTCACCAAAGGTATGAATTTCAGTAAATTTATGCATGATTATTATATAGATTGTTGATTTCTTCCGAAATTTTAAACTTATTGTTTAAGAGTAGGTTGTGTATCACAATGTAGGATGTTTTAGCATAAACTTAAGAATGTTTGCTTGATTTGGGTGGGATTTGAGCATGCTTTAGTCTTGGTGATGTGATTACACTAGATTTGTGCATGATTGAACATAGTTGTGATGTTGAATATTGTTGAAAACATGAAATTTTGCGAAATTTTTGGAATAAACATGTTTAATCAATATAGATGCTAAGATGTGCGACTTTGGAAGTTTAAAAAGGCGATTTTACATTTAAAATTTGATTGAAGTTCAACATTGCGCACCATGTTCAAAGTTTAAGATTGTTGAAGGTTTGGAGTGTACTAATTATTGTTGTCTTTGTCTTGTGATTGTAGCCATGTTCCGAGGAAGTAAGAAAGCAAAGACCTCCGGTCAAGGTTCATCTTCAGGAGCCGGTTCGGGCTCCGGGGTATATCAAAGACGTTTTGAACAACTAAGTAATGTAGTAGAGGGTGATAGGCAACTTATTAGGCAAGATTGGGAGTGGGAGGAAGAAAAAAATAGTAGATCGGCTTCGGCATGGAAGGACGAGAAAACAAAGGCTCTTTCTCGTTACAACAATAAGAGGTTAGAAGCTAAAATGTGGAAGATGAAAATGGTTACGGGTGTTTCAAAATCCGTACCCGAAAGGACAGTTTGTGAACGTACGGTAGATGTTGAAGAGTTTAGGAAGATTGGTATAGTGAAAAGGTTTGAGAAACTTGGCTGGGAACGGGTGATTGACTGGTGTGAGGATATCACTACTCGGGTATACTTGGGGGCAGTTTGTGAGTGGTTATCCACCCTTCGTTTTGAACATTCTGATAGACCGGCTCATAGGTGGAAGTTGATTGGTAACATTGGGAAAAATCAAATGGTCATGTCTTTCGAACATATGAACGCTATAGCGAGGTTTGACTCACTTGGGGTCGACGCGTATGAATATTATGGGTATGATCAGTTTTTGGACAACAAGAGAAACGATGCGGACCCAGTGAGGCTTTTAGAGGACACCCTACTAGGTTCTGGGGGTGCAGGAGAGGCGAGAAGTGATTTGTCTTTGATGGGAAAGATACTCCAAGGTATCTCATTAGAGAACGTTATGGTACGGTTCGGAGACCGTGGAAAGGTGAAGGCACCCGACTGTCGGGTTTTGCATGCATTGTTATATGGGACACCCAAGCTCTCGTGGCGTCAAATTGTTATGATCAACACATGGGATACACGGGAATCGTTTAAACGAAAGATGATTCCTTATGCAAGGTTGATTAGCGCCATGATTCTCCAACAGAATGCATTACCTCAAGACTCACTGTGGGTGTCTAAGCCAATTGATCAATTCAACTTCGCCTCTATAAGGCGACATTGGAAAATAACTGTGAAAGCTTTTGGGCATTTGCATACGGTCGAAGATGAGCAAGGGGATAGTTATCGGTTTAATGACAAAGGGAGTGATGAAGAAGGTGATGAAGAAGAGGGCGATGAGGAGATGCCCGATGTTGAGGAGGAAGTTGATCCTTCCGGGCCGCGGGGTCCGAGGCAAAGGTATAGGAGGAAGCATAGGGAAATCTCTGCCAATGTGGCAGATTTTGTGAATCAAAGGCAAATACCGTCGTATCGGTTGTGGAACCGTGGAGATCAAGCGATCTACAATAATGTGTCGGCGGGTATTGGTGAAGCAAGAGAGTACCATGCTAGTAGGAACCAATGGGAAGAGGCGCAAGGGGCGTATTCGCAGCAACAATGGGGTTTTCAAGCATCTTTCCGCGAGAGGGTGGAAAAGCAGTTGGAGGAACAACAGCTGCAACATGCGTTACAACAATCACAAATGGAACGCATGATACAGTTGCAAGAGGAAGAAAGGGCCCATAGACAGGCATGGGAAGAAGAAGCGGCTAGGAACCAAACTGCACAAAGAGAGTTGGACCAACGCCGATGGGGAGCGTTGGCTTTCTCTAACCAAATGGCGATTAATAACTTCAAGGTGCTCCATGATCAAGAACGCCATCAAAGAGATTATCAAGCCGGTCTCCCATTTGTTGAACATTCGGGTTGGACCGATTACTCCAACCTTCCTCATCCGCAAGGGCCATCCGATCCAACCCCTCATTGGCCCGAAGCCGTTGGCTCGAGTTTTGTTCCGATGCCGTACCAACCGCCACCCCAAGGATCCCAACAAGAGTCAAGCCCGCTAGATAACTATAGGGAGATGTTCGAGTCCCTCACTGGTTATCAATACCAGCCCAACCCGCCAGTGGATCCAAACGAGCGATATCAGCGGTAGAGGTATGGTATGTCTTTTGTTGTTGTTGTTGTATATTATTTATTTTGTTTCTTTCTTATTTTCATTTTGTTATTTAAATTCTCGCCTAGTTAAATGAACTTTGTGGGTGTGTTCCCTATATAACCCTCACGAGACCTCTCGTCCTCCCAAGCTATTGGGGGGTTTAAAAGGGCTTGTTGCATAAGCTAAATGCAACCGTGATTCCTACGAAAGTGAGTTAGGTTTGTTGTTGTTGTAATTTATTTTCCACATAAATCAAAGTGAAATAACGTATAGCTTGGTAATATTTTCATAAAAGTGGTAGAACTAGGTAACTAACAAATTTTAGTGGTTGTGAGAAGCATGCTTCTACACAAGGGTTAAGATTTGTAGGTACATTTGGTTCGTGGGACAACCGCTTTCATGAAGAGGAGAGGAGCATACGAAGAATGAGCTCACAAACCAGGTGCATACGTTTCTTTTTACTTTTGATCTTTAGATTAGCAAATAAGTGGAGTGTATTTTGTATATTATTTTGGCCGGGGTGAAATTTTGGGGGAATTAGCCGTGTCACATCCCTTGTGCGTTAATACTCTAGTTCTTACACATTGAGGACAATATGTATCTCAAGTGTGGGGATGGGGGAGTAGTAAAAATTTTAGAGTTTGACTCATTCATTTAAATACTACACATTGAGGACAATGTTCACCTCAAGTGTGGGGATGGGGGAAAATTTCAAAAATTTTTCAAAAATATCTTGTTTCAAAAGCGATCTTAAAAGCACAAGTAACTAAGTCAACGAGGGATGTCACAACCCATTTGGTCTATTGTCATGGTCAAGTTCGAATTAATAGCATGACGGGTATTTAACGGGTGGTTATTTGGGAATAATCCGCCTAAGAAACTAGTCTTTTATGCATGTCACATACCATCCCCTTTTAGATATGTGAGGTTTTGAGCCACTTTTATATCATAGATTACATACTTATGTTTCTTTGTTTGAGTGGACCATTAGTCATATATTGTAGAACTTGCAACTTTTGATACGTTTGAGACTATAGACTGAATACAAGCACAAGAATGATTAAGGCATTAGGTAAACCTTTTCTCTTAAAACCATTTATCTATCCTTACCCGAACAAACTCCCTAGTCGCCCATTTTGAGCCTAAACCTTTCGTTTGATCACCCTATAGCCCATAACCGTTAAACCTTTTCTTTTAAACCCGTGTGATGGAAATTCGATTATAGGAATCGTTTTTGTATAGTTGTTCTTGTTTGTTTGCATATTTGTAAAAAAAAAAATAATAATAAAAATAAAATAAAAAATAAAATAAAAAAAAAGAAAAAAAAATTAAAAAAAAGAGAAAATGCCGGGAAAAAGAATTGAAAATAGTTGAAGAAAAACACAAAAAGAAGTGTTGATAGTTGTTGAATAAAAGGCGAATGTTGTTGCCTTAATATTGGTGTTTATAGTTAGTTTTGTTAGAATAATCTCTTGTAATAAAAATCGAATTTTCATCACCTTAACCACTTTAAAATATCCTAATCCCTACCCTTCGCCTAGCCCCATTACAACCCTTCAAAGCCCTTTTGACTTGTGCTTAGTATTCGTGATCAATGGTGGAGAATGATTGAGTTGCAAGCCTATACGGGTATGTGTTCTAATCGGTTTCGAGTGAATATTCTTTGTAGTGCTAATACATTATAAATATTAGCCAATTTATAAGCCGAGTGGAGAGAACATTGTGAGGGATGTGCATGAATTGTTGGTTTCATAGGCGGGTTAATCTTGGGTAACCATTTTTGTATGTGAAATCATTACCGTTAAATATATTGAAAATTGTAAAGAATTTGAACTTTAGCATGACATTGGACCTTAACCTTCGTCTCGGGAATGGGGAATGTATTCGTTGTTCGACCCACGTGAAAGTGAGAAACAGATTTACTTGAGGACAAGCAAAAGACAAGTGTGGGGATGTGATACGTGGTCGAAAACCGGTGATCGTAATTGCTTAATTTGATGTTTTTACACAAGTTTTAGTTTCGAATGGTCTACTTTTGATTAGATATGTGTTTTGCAGGTCTAGCAGAGTTTAAGGAGCTTTTCGGGAGCTTTACGGGTCACCGGAGCGAAAACGGAACCACCGGGAAGCGAAACGGGTCAACTGGGAGCAAGGAAATGCGAAAAACAAGAATTGAGACATCCGGGTACCGTCGCCGACGTCCAAACATGCCGTCGCCGACGGTTGTTGCAATCATCCGTCGCCCGAAACCACCGTAGACAGCGTGTTAGGCCGTCGATTGAAGTTGAAAAGCCACGCACCGTCGCCGACGGACACATCCACCGTCGGCGACGGTCCCTCGATGTTGCTGTCGCGTGATTGGGTCTTCATTGGTCAAGGAACGAATGAAAAGTGAGGGGGGGTCATCAATTCGGGAGTTACACATTGTTTTTGAGTTTTGAACTTGATGTTGGAGCCTATTCTCACCATCTATCACCTACCATTCCATCTCTAACATCAAGAACATCTACAACAACCGAATCATCATCCATTTTACACAATCAATTCATCCATTCAAACCCTAGTTCTCCATATCATCAATCATCAATCCTACCACCATCATCCTTCACCAATCCATCATCATTCACCATTAATTCATCCATCAAAGCTTCAAGATGTCTTCACTCGCGTTCCAAACATCCGGTGATCAAGCTTCTTCAACCATGAGCGGCTAATCATCTCGGTTTCACCCCGGTGTAGGTAGTTGTTACTTTTAGGGTTTCAATTTGTTCTTGTTTCATCTTAGTGACAAATTGTATTCGGTTTTTGAAACTTTTGACAATAGTATTACATTTGTTACGAATTCGTGAATTGTCGAGCGATGTTAAAAGTTATGACTTTGCGAAACGGTGATATGTAATTGTACGTTGTCGTTGTTAGGATTTACTTGTGTTGATTACAAAGTGTCTTTTTGTCCGTTCTTCGGGGCGTTGATAGTTAGTAGCACCTAAGTCACGGTACACTAAATCCGTTAATCGAATGCATTTGAGTTGAAACTAAAACTTGTAGAAACCCTAGGTTAACAATTACCGAAACCGGGCGTGATTCCTTTTTATTATTATTGTTCTAGTAACCATTTTCTCGTAATCGTTAAGTTGTTCATCAATTTAATCAATTCAATTAGTTTAAACTCATATCTCTTATTTAAACAAAAATACAAAAATACTTTAGCAAGCTTCATAAATTGTGACAATTGTTTTAATTCATTCGAATCCACACACAAACCACATACTCTTCGTGGTTCGACCCCTTACTACCACTAACACATTGTTAAGGGTAATTTGGGCTTATAAATATTATCTTTGACCGGAGCGCGACATTCCGATCAACAGAGGGTTATACTAACATGTAACCTGGTCCTAATAAGGCTCTAAGGCATTTCTAAACCATGCTTAAACGGGTTAGAACTGAAAGTCAAAGCAGAAGTCAAATTATGCGACTTTCGGTCCCGAACCGAGCCTAAACTGAAAATTGTCGGGTTGAACATGTTTAGACATGTTCTTACATTAATTACCAAGTTATATTAATGATAAAACAGGTTGCATTGATCCTACATTGCTAATTATGTATTAATTTGAAAATAAGTATTCTGTTGACTTTTTAATATCAAGTTTGACCCGACAATTGACCTAGTTAGAGTGGGAATCAGAGAGTACCCTTTTAAGGGTTTGTTACCCACATAATTACCAACTTATAGGTACTTTTAATTCGAGATTTTACTGGATAATTATTGTTTAATCTCGAAGTCAAACCTTAATTACGACGGTTTGACTTTTTAGCTAATTACTAAGCTAAACGGAATTAAAAAGGATTAAGGACACTTACAAGAGTCCTAAGTATGCTTATGGATCCTAGGAGAAGTTGGTTGCTGTCCAGAGAAGCTCCAGAGCAATGTTGAAGTGAGTTTGAATGAAGTGAACAAAATGGTTGCAACTTCACTCCCTTATATATTGAACCCAAATGCATAAGATCTTGCCAAACTAGTCTACATGTGTTGCAAGATCATCCAAGGTGTCCCTATGATGCCAAAACCAGTTGCAAGACCCTTGATTTCCGAAAACCACTTATCTAAGGCGGTGCAACCTGCTGAACAGGCAGCTGTCTATTTCTTGCTGCCAGCGACAGTCTTACGGACCGTAAGAGCTCAAGCTTGCGGTCCGTAAGCTGCCCTTTACGGACCGTAAGCCTGAGCTCTTACGGTCCGTAACCGATGACCAGAGACAAAAAAAATTGTAACTTCCAAGCTTTGACCATGTATTGCTCACAAGTCCGAATCTTATGCTTATTTTCAGTAGAGGGGACCAAGTTTTCAGCTCTTGCATGCCTTGCATGTACTTACACAATTTTGGATCTTTGTGGGAGGTTTTTAAATGTCAAAAATACCAAGAATTCATATTGGATTCATGACTTAGGTTATAATCAATTATTATTTAGGACAACCAGATTTATTTACATCATTTAGATGTTGATTAAGTATATCATGGTTAGGAATTTATTAATAGGTCGTTCAGATGTATAACTTAACATATCGACGCTTTTAAATCCTGCCGTACATCTTTATCTGGATCCGTTTTTCATAACACGCTTGTAACACATGACACGTGTCCTTATTTTATTGGTCATGAATTTTCGAGGTGTTACATTTTATCTTCCGAGGATAACCCTGTGCCGAAAAGTAAAGAGGATGGGGCCCATGCCCCTGTTGGGTCGATTAACATTAAAGAAAATAATGTTTTTTTTAAGTCAGCCGATTTTAATTCAAGGCCCAATAAAAGACCATCCAGACTCAATCCCAGGAGGTGTAGATCTGCTCCTAATGATAACTCTAGCCCAGCGTCTGAAGAAAGGCCTAGAAAAAGAACCCGGGACCAGGGGGATTTCTTTTTGACCTTAACATCCAGGTTGCCGAAGCAGCAGTGGATCATTCCCCTGTGAAGACTCTCTCCGCTGAAGGGGAAGTATCGAAAAAACACCTGGATCCGTATGAATCCAGTGGCAATATCCCGAAGAGTGTGGAAATTCAGGACAAGTACGCAGGTTTCCCAGACCAAGGAGATCCTAGCATCGATGTGGTTGCAGATTCCTTTGTGAACCAGGAGGAAGAGGAAATGGCGGCAACTATCAGAATCGGGAACATTGTGGGAGCTAGGCTAACCAATCATGGTTCCTTAATTAGAGAATCTATCAGGAAGGAAGGTAACAATGCTGTGGATCAATGAATATTTTGTCCATCAACATTAGAGGTGTCGTTGGGGGAGGAAAGGCGTCGTGGGTTAAGGAGATGAAGAAAGCTAATAACATCAGTCTTATTGCTCTCCAAGAGTTAAAGGTGGAATCGGTTTCGAATTCTCATCTAGCCAGCTTCTGGGGGGATAAGAATTTCGAGTCCGCTTCTGTTGCTTCGGTGGGGCTCTCTGGGGGTCTGATTTGGATCTAGGACCCTAAGGTCTTGAAGGTTAGCGCTGTTGTCCAGAATAGGTGTTTTCTTATTATCAAGGGGGTCTGTGGTTGGGAGTGGGGAGCTGATTAATCTGGTTAATGTTTATGCTCCCCAAAGCTCGGCTGCTAAATCTGCCCTTTGGTCCGAGCTTTCCTGTCACATTGAATCGGTTGACGGTCTTTGGGTTCTCGCCGGTGATTTTAATGCGGTGCGGTCCTCCGAGGAAAGGAGAAAATCCAAGTTCAAACCGGTATGTGCCAACAATTTTAATAATTTCATTTTCTCCAATGGGCTGCTCGAATATCCGATGCAGGGCAGAAAATTCACTTGTATTAGGGATAACGGGAGGAAGCTCAGATTGGTTTTTGGTCTGCTCGGAATTTTTCAACAAGTGGCCTACTGCGAGTGTTAGAGTTTAGCCTCACCGACACTCCGATCACTGTCCGATTATTCTCGAATTGGTGGATTTGAACTACGGGCCTCGCCCCTTCAGAATTTACAAGTCTTGGATAGGGAAGTCGGGTTTTGAGGAGGCGGTCAAGACGACTCTCGAAGGATTCATCTCGTTCGATCCTCCTGACAGCAGCTTAACCTCCAAATTTGCTTGTATTAGATCTGCTGTTAAAAATTCAAGGGATGATTCTTTAGATAAAGAAAGAGAAATTGAGGCATCGGCCTTGTCGGAATTGGAGCAGCTGGAAACTGAGATGGAATCGAGGGATCTTTCGGAGGAGGAGGAATGGATTATGGCTGAAAATAGGAAAATCATTAAAGAAGTGGAAATTAGAAAAAATTCGGACCTTAAACAAAGAGCCCGTGCACAGTGGGCGGTTGATGGGGACGAGAACTCTAAATTTTTTCATGCTTTGGTTAACAATAGGAAACTACGAAGTCGATTCACGGTCTTAACATAAATGGAGGTTGGTGCTCTAAGCCCTCCAGAGTTAAGAATGATATATTTTCCTTCTTTCGGAACAGGTTCAAAGATTCAGTCCCGAGCCGACCGTTTCTTTCTTGTGAGAATATCAGGAAGATCTCGGAAGTCAAAAGTAATATACCGATTGAACCGTTTTCTGGCGAGGAAATTAAGAATGCGATTTTCGAGTGCGGGGATGATCGAGCCCCTGGTCCGGATGGTTTGAATCTCAGGTTCATAAAACATTTTTGGGAATACTTCAAGGATGATTTTGCTAGAGTTTTTGTATGGTTCCATAGTTCTGGCGAAATTAGTAGTGGTAGCGGGTCGTCGTTCATTACGTTTGTCCCGAAGATCACTAACCCGGTGTCTCTTAACAATTATAGGCCGATTAACTTGGCGGGTGTTATCAACAAGGTCCTCTCAAAGGTCTTGGCGAACCGGTTGAGGAAGGTTATGGATGGTATTATTTCAGACTCCGAATCGGCGTTTCTTTCGGGAAGATATATTTTGGACGGGCCTCTCATCATCAACGAGCTCATTAATTGGGTAAAGAAAAAGAAGTCGAAAGCTTTCTTTCTCAAGTTAGATTTTGAGAAGGCTTATAACAACGTGAATTGGAAATTTGTGGTGAATACTCTTCTCCAAATGGGTTTCCCGAGTACTTGGTGTAATTGGATTTCGGGAATTCTCAAGTCGGCTAGTTCTTTAATCTTGGTGAATGGGGCACCTACTTTCCAGTTTAAGTGCGAGAAAGGTATGAGACAAGGAGATCCGCTCTCTCCTTTTCTTTTCTTGGTAGTTATGGAAGCTTTATCTTGCATGTTTATTAGCACTAAGGAGGAGGGGTTGATCAAGCAGGGGCGGACCTAAGCCCAGCCCAAGGTGGGCAGGCGCACCCCTGGGAAAAAAAAATTAGTGCTAAATTCCGTCGAAAATCCCGTCCATACCCCTTGGAATTTTTCGTCCGCACCTGTAAGACCCATAGTAGTTTTTTAACATTTCTATAACATTAAAGTAAGCATTTTAAATGAAAAATGCCACTTAACAAAAACTTTTACATCATAAGTATTTAAACATGTTTTACAACATCCAAAAAAAATAGTCAAAAGTGTTTACATAATCCACTTTTATTAAACGAAACAAAATCAAATGCGGAAGCTTCATTGAGAGGTGTGTTCGGTTCTTATTCGTCGCTTGATCTTCATCCGGAGGCATATAATATTCACCTAAAATCAAAACCAACATAAGAGTTAGTTTTGATAGCTTAGAAACATGTTAAATCGAGTTCCATAGACAAAACATACAAGAATCAACCAAATTTCAGCTTTTCAGCGCGGGCCGCGACCAAGTCGCCCAAAATATGTCGCGGGCCGCGACAATAGTCGCACTACGCGATGGTTGGATCAAGTGGGTGTCGCGCGACGCGACACCTTGTTTTCGACAGATGGTTTGCAGGATTGTTGCTGTATATTCCCAGCTCCTATTATTTTTTTTTACCAAAATCAACTTCAGAGTTTCATAACTTTTGTTCTACTCATCCGATTCGCGTGATTCTTTTTCTTACGCGATCGTAATTTAATTCTCCATCTTATGGAGTTAAAACCTGATATCTAACTTCTCAAAATATAGGATTTCAAGCCCTCGGCTTGAAATTGATTTACTAAAACTTCTGACCCGTTTAAGTTTAAAACCACTAACTTGTTTCTAACTAACCAAAATACATGCTCCAATGCATTTAACACAAAATCTTTAGCTCGGGTTCATAATTCTTATGAATTACGCAACTAATACGCAAGCTATGTGCATAGATCCGTTTTGACCCGACTAGGGGATTTAAACAATTTAGCCTAAAACTAGCTCTTTTCTTTTCACACTTCGTAATTCCATATCTAAAATATCCACCTACATTCCATAATAATCATGCAAATTCCTAATCAACCCATATGGGTCGTTTGCCCAATTTACCCATCAAGGGCTTTTTGGTCAATTTTAGTCCCTCATTTACGACGAAGGACTTTCACTAATAATTGACCAAAATATCACTTTTAACTATAAATCTAAATATGCGTACCTGGCTCGGGTCATAGCACTGACCCGTTTACAAACTTTTTGCTCTAAATTTTCTAGCTAAAACAACACAAGCATATGTTATTTCCTGTGATCACAAAACTCAACAAGTAGTCGTCAGTTATTATTGTCAAATGGTATTAACACACCATTTGACCCGTTTAGTCGACATGACCATTTATCAACGCATGATGGTATATTAATACCATCATGCCCCTTGAACCTATTCCGGTTCGCGCCGTGAGTTCTTACTACTTAAAAGACATTTTCTTAAATTGTTCGACCCGTTATAACTTTTACCGAATGGTGTCTTTATTTTGATCGCTATTATTTTAACTATTAATTTGACCCATTTGGTTGTCGAGTGAATTCCATCACCTCAATGACATACCAACATAACCATTTTCTCTATATCAATATTACCCACATTTAACTATCTATTTTGACTTGTTTGGTTGTCGAGCGAATTCCATCACCTCATTGACATACCAACTCAACCATTTTCGCTATATCAACATTAAACATATTTTAACTAAGCTTGTCTACATAAATGTAACGGGACGACAAGTCGCGTACCTTAGATCTTTCCTTTAAGCCGCGTATCGCTCCCGGCTTTATCACCCGCCTTCTCGCTCGAGTCGCCTATAGTGAACAACCTGGCTAATTGTTAAATTGCCATTTTAAAGAATCGATATCATCCAATTTTGTCAAGAATCATTACATATGATTCTTTTCAAGTTTCATCATACTTCTATAGTTTTATGTTCTCACTTAGGCAATTTATCGAACACCTTGTGGGTATGATTTATAACCCATTATGTTACATCAAATCTTAGTAAATTCCTAACCACGAATTCTCAATTCAACAAGTAGGTATGCTCATCATGGGCGTTTTAACATCATATTTCAGTTTGTTATGAGTTCATATGCTCATTTAACTCTTTAAATTTCATGAACTCAACCTTTTTCATCAAAACCCACTTATACCCATACAAGCTAAATCATTCAATTACAAGTTTATGGCTCTAAATCACCAATTTCACATCTAGGGTTCATTCCTAGACTAGTATCCGTTTCAATTTTACCGTTATATCTAACATGCATACTAGACATCAAGTTATGAATGTTCCCCATAAACTTACAACATCACCAAACATCAAATTTCGACATACCTTGTGATCTCTTAACGTGATTTATCACGAAATTAGCTTCAACACTGATTATTGTTGAAATCCTTCTTTGATTCTTGGTGATTTGTGAGTTTTAGGGTTTTTGAGAGCTTCCCCTTTTTGGCTCTGCATATGTCGACCAAACACACACACATGTGTGTGTTTTGGTTTTAATTTTTCTTTTAATTAAATCACTTTCATAATTCCCCCTTTTAGTCCCTCTAATTCACAAGTTATATAAAAAAGTGTATTTAACCATGTTTATTTATTATTTTCAAACATACAACTAACTAGGTTAATTATTCCTAGTTAACTTAGTAGGTTCCGGGGGATATAACCCGTTTTATTTCAAGTCTCGTTAATTCGGGCCCTTTTATATACTTTGTTTTTCTCAAAGTATTTATTGTCCTTTCAATTAATATTAGGTTTATTTATTTAAATCCTAATATTTACCGGGTAAGTTTTCACCACTAACGATATTTTACCCGTCATTAATATTAAAGTGGTTTGATACCAATCCCGTTTTTTGGGTGTTACAGCACCCCATGGAATTTTCCGTCCACACCCCTTGGAATTTTTCGTCTGCACCCCTTAGGTAAGAAGTGTTATCAACTTATATTTTAAAAATATTCTTTAGTAAACTCTTATTTATAAAAAATACTACCTAAATTATATAACTTTTAATACCTAAATAACTAAACCCAAATACCCAATACATTTAACTAGTCCACTACTAAGTCATAGCCCAATAAACAAACCTAACAAATCAACAATATTTTAAACTAAAATAAAATAAACAAGCCCAAAACCCTTACATATTCTATCCTGCTCTCTTTATCGTCCTTGCACGCCAGCGATCAGAACATCAACAGCGACAACAGTGAACAGTCAGCAGCCACCATACCACCGCCGATCAAACACGGGTAAGTTTCTTTGTTATTTTTGATGATTTTTTGTTGATTTTTGGTTGATATTATCCACCTCCAGCAGCCTATTATAGCCGCATACTAACCATAGTAGACATGTGTTTCGTTTTGTTTTCATTATGTTATGGTGGGTTATATTTTGTTAGTGATGATATTTTGCCTTTTTTTATAGCCGCATACCACAGTATGTTTGGCGTTTTTTAGTGAAGAACGTTTGGCTTTTTTTTATGGTGTATATGTTATTTAGATGATTTTTAGGGTGATTTACATTATGATATTTAGGGCTTGAATAGTTCATACATTATGTAATATGTTATGGAGCCATGAACTTATAGATCAATTTGTTTGTGATAGCCGATAGGAACAATGAGCAGCGACATTATGGCGCGATTTCTCAAGAGGAAAGTTGATACGCCTTCCGGATTCGTTTATGTGGATACTTGCGTAATCGGATTGGCGATGAGAATTTAAGTGAAGGTTGTATATGTTAAATAGAGAAAGAGTTGCTTAAGAAAGTAGGTTTAAATAATGTTTTGGATAGATTTCAAAAAAATGAAAACTCGTAGGACGATGTTTTAATTATGTTTGTAACAAGGTTTGACGTGTTTTTGATGATTATATAAATTTAGTTCTTTTGTTTTACATGACCCGACTCGACCCGAACCGATCCGATACGAACCGATTTTTTATTTATATACCTTGGGGCCTAAAATTTTAAAAATGTTCCGCACCCCCATGGAAAAATTCCTGGGTCCGCCACTGTGATCAAGGGGATTATTACCCCTAACAACGGGCCGATTATTTCCCACCTTTTCTACGCGGACGATGCGTTAGTGGTGGGGGAATGGTCTAAAGAAGAAGTTGTTAATATTGTGAGAATCCTTCTTTGTTTTCACATGTGCTCCGGTCTCAAAATAAACTTAGAGAAATCCAACTTGTATAGCATTGGTGTTAGTTTGGAGGATATTGGTATTTTGGCTAATGAAGTGGGGTGTAAACCGGACGTTCCTCCTTTTAAATACCTCGGTTTAAAAGTGGGAGCGAACATGAACCGGATTAATCACTGGCTTCCGGTGATTGACACGTTCAGATCTCGTCTTGCTAAATGGAAGTCTAATATTTTGTCGATAGGGGGTAGAGTGGTTATTATTAAATCCGTGTTGGAAAGCCTTCCAACTTATTATTTCTCCCTCTATAAAGCGCCGATTAAGATCATTTCGGATCTCGAGTCTATGATTAGAAAATTCCTTTGGGGAGGTTCGTGTGAGGAAAAAAAATTACATTGGGTGGCTTGGGATCGGGTCGCGCGTCATAAGAAGGAAGGGGGCTTAGGTTTGAATAAACTAAATGAGGTAAATTTATCTCTTTTAGCCAAATAGGGGTGGCGTTATAAGTCAGAAAAAAATAACCTTTGGAAGAGAGTGATAGACGCTATTCACCATAGTCGAACGGGGTGGGAATGTATCCATTTCAAAAAGTCTATGAGCGGAGTTTGGAGCAATATCGCTAAGGTTTTTGTTAACACTAAGGTCGGTGGATCTCCTCTGTGTAACTTCATTAAAGGCTTGGTAGGAAATGGTAAGGAGATATCTTTCTGGCTTGACCCGTGGATTGGAGGCGAGCCTCTTAGAACGAGATTCCTAGCTCTTTTTAGATTGGAAGCTGCTAAAAAATGTAAAGTGGTGGATCGGGTGAAGAATAACGGCTTGGATACTGAGTTGGTGTGGGATTGGATTTCCGATCAGGCTTCAGCGGAGGTTGCGGACAACATACAGCAGCTGACTGTGTTGTTGAATGGCATCCAGATTTCGGACCAGGAGGATCGTTGGTACTGGAATGCTGGAACCGAAGGGATTTTTTCGGTTAAGGCTGTGAAGCGTTTGCTCAATGCTGAACATCAATCTGGTCATGAATTCGTTTTGGAATGGTGTAATTGGGTCCCTGCTAAATGCAACATTCATGCTTGGCTGTCGGAGATGGGTAAAATACCTACTGGGGAAGCTCTGAAGAAAAGGAACATTCAGATTAAAGACTCCACTTGTCCGCTTTGCAAATTGGAGGAGGAATCGGCGGAGCATCTCTTTATCTCATGCATAGTCGCTTCGGTTATTTGGAACGCTGTTAGTTGTTGGTGTAAGATCCCAAGTATTTTCGCATTCTCGCTTAAGGACCTCCTCGGTTTTCATTCGAATCTGAAGATGTCGGATAAAAAAGGAGGCAGTTCAAGGTATTATCTTGATTGTGTGCGGGAGTATTTGGCGGGCCAGGAATAACCTTATCTTTTGTAACAAGCCGGTTAAGATTGAGAGTATTTTGAGCGAGGTTAAGGCGTTGAGTTTCTTTTGGTTTTCCAATAGGTCCAGATTTAAAGAGAGAGATTGGAGGGAGTGGTGTTCCTTTGTTAATATGTAAACTTTTCTGTTTGTGTCTGTGTTCATGTCGGTCCGTCTTGGGCCTGGCGTTTCTGTTAATGAAGTTTACTGTTCAAAAATAAATAAATAAATAAAAAATAATTGTATCATTTCATGGGTATATTTTAATGTGAATATTTTCAAAAAAATATTTTAATGTGAATGATTGAGGAATTTAATTGTCACGAGAATCAAAATGATAGAGGTAAAGTCTAGGTGAGTTCAAGTGTAAATACATATTATAGACTTTAATTCATGTAATTGTTGTTGTTAGAAGTTAAAACATAAATTTACTAAACTATCAGAGTTTAGTTGTCCCCTTGTATTAAGGCTATAGGGTGTGGTTGGAACCTTATGGGGCTTTATCAAGTCTACCTAGGGTCCACCTCATCTATGGAGCCCCTTTAATTTACATGGTGTAGATGAAACCCCTATTAAACAAAATTAAAAAAATACATTTGATTGGTTTAAAACTAGTGGGCCCCACCCGAATGCTTCAACTTTGGCGTTACCACCATGGAGCCCAAGCCATGGCGCCCCGCCCTTCACTTGGAGGGTGTGGTGATGGAGCCCATATGGGCGCTATACATGATGAGGTGGCGGGGGTGGCGCCCCCACACCCTCCAGCCTTACATCCACACATGGACAACGTGCGAGGACGTTCAAATGCTAAACCTTGAGTTTTTCTTCTCTAATGTTATTCAAATGTCAAATTTTATTAATGATGTGATGTTTATACAAAGATAAACAACGGAAATATTGAGTATGCCAAATATGGCTACACCACAATTTTAAAATGAAAATCTTTAAACATATGCATCTGGGTTGTTGATAAGGTAGGCTTCAATAACCTTGTAAAGCCCTAAATACTTTTCTCTGCCGGCCTTAAGTTCGTCTTCCTTGATTTCAAAATCGCCATGTGTGTAAATAGTTGTGGTCATCTTGGCGATGCTTCCACCGTCAGGCGAAGTCTCAAACTTGATATCATAAGTTACCTTTTCGATCTTGTCTGAGATACCGTTTCCTTCGATCAAAGTGTACTTATAGGTAAGTGCTTTCTCATCGATTTCATCTATGTGGTGCTTTGTGAAACCTGCATACAAGAAAGAACATATAAAAGTGAACTTTTAGCAATTTAAAGTCACTTTGATATGTTTCACTTTTCAATCTGAATCTATTTGAATATGTTACCTCGTCGTACAACTACTAACCGCATATAATAACCCATTACTTACCTTCAACATAGTTAATCTGCTTTATGCTTCCGGCCCCACCGTCACCTTTTATAAGTTCGACGCTTTTAATAGCCTCCGGCAAAAGTTTTGGCATGAAGTTGTATGAGTCGACAATAGAGGCCTTGAAAATTCTCGCCGGATGGACCGGTGAAGTCTGCTCATCGGTATAACTCAAGACACCCATGATTTTGAATTTTCAAGACTAAAGTATGTTTAATTGGTTAATTTAAGAGTATTTCAGAAGTTGGAGATGGATGGCTAATGATGGTTGTATTTATAGGCTTAAAATGGAGCAAATGTACAGGGGCGGATCTAGGCCACTTTTGTGGGTTCCCAGGAACCCATTCGGTTTGGAAAAAATGGAGAAAATTAGTGAGAATCTCATCTGATTTGGAAAAAAAAATAGTGAGAATTCGTGAGAATCTACCAAAAGGAACTCAGTGAAAAAAAAATTTAGATCCGCCACTGCAAATGTATGATTAGATTTTGAAATGGGTAGAGCTTTCTAATATTGTACTTGGTGCAATTGTAATTGTAATCGTACCTTGTAAAGGCAACCTCATATTCTATTTCTTGTCCACTTTTACAACGGCCGGCACAATGAGAATGAACCATATAAATCAGACAACCAAGAATATGTCTCACCAATTTTGGTTTCACTTTATAATGTTTATTGTCACACATCCATTTTGTTGGCTTTCACCTCATTTGTCCTTTCTTTTAAATTATTCTAACAGGCTTTATGTATAACACTAGTTACAAGTTCTTTATTATACATAACTAGGTTATATGCCCACGCGTTGCGGCGGTACTTTATCGCGGGCATTCAATCAATGTCGGTTTGGTTCGTTACACTACCGGTACGATCCATGCACTCGGTATAGAAATCAATACGTGTTTTACATCGACCGAAAACGATAAAAACGAACACCGGTACTGACACCGATGTTGTTCGAATGGTATCGATCGGTTCAGATCGTCAGGTACTCGTACTGATATTCGTTTATGGTCGCATATAGAGTTGCATAAATGAAAATTATCGAAACGGGAAACAATAAAAATGAATACAGATACCGGTATCGATGTTGTTCGTTAGGGTACGATAGTGACATGGTGTTAGTTTTTCGAAAACAAAACATATATAAATACGGTATTAATACATATATTGTTCGGTCGATTACTGATCGGTGTGGCACGATAGCCGTCTTCAATGAAATTTATATCACAATGTTGAAAAAAACCAGTTTCAGTTCAGTTTGGTACGATATGACACAATATACGTTATTAATAAAAATTTATATCGCGAAATTGAAGAAAAAAATAAACATAGAATGCAATTTACTAAAATAATCAAATTACATGGTAAATAAAATGTAATTAAAAAGTTTAAAAAATCTATTAAAAATATATTTACTATTCATGACCACTTTGAATTTGAATTAATGTTCGGATGATATTGGCTCGGTTCATCATGGTATCGGTATAGATATCGGTTTTATTATCGCAGATGAAGTTTTATAATAATTATCAAAACCGATACAATAAAAATATATGAGTTCGATGTTAATGTATATAGAACAACTAAATATTTATTAATCATATTACATTAATTATTTTAAAAATACTATATTCATGGAATTATGATGAATTTATCTTTTTACGTTTGAAAGGTTACATACATACATATATATATATATATATATATATAGGGGGCCGCTAGAATGAGAACCACCTCGAGTTATGAGAACCGTGAGAACCTCTTGATCCGGGGCGAGTTGGACCAAAATTTTTTTTCATAAACGTAGATGAGTGTATCACAAACACATATGTAAAAAAAATTCAAAAAAAATGTCGTGTGTGTAGTTTTTTACACCACAAGTTTGGTGTTTACGGGTACCGTAAATTTACTGATTTCGACTTTATAGTCTATATCTTTAAAAATGGGTTCAAAAAAGGAAGGTGTTTTTCGCGGAGGACCAAAAGGATATTCCGTTTCCATTCCCAAAACTGTTAAAAAACAAGAATCAAAATCATCTTGTTGCTTTCGATCTCTATCAGAGAGTCGTAGCTTAGATCTGTGCCAAGGTTTCAAATGAAAAGGATATAGGATTTTTATCTGAAAACCTTCGATTAACCAATTTTTAGGAAATTCCGTTTTGGAGAGTAGAGTCCATCTCATCATTTATAGCTTCTTTCCAGAAAGCTACATCTCGAGATGCCATGGCTTCACTATAGGTTTTAGGATCTTCCTCAATATTGAAGCAATATTGATATTGAATTTTAATTTCATCTCTAGATCCTTCAACCAAATATAGCTGAAAATCATCACCAAATGATTTAGCTTTTCTTGCTCTACCACTCCTCCTAAGTTCCGGAGGAGTATCAATCACTTGATCAGCCACGTGAGAGTTACTAGAGCTTGGAACCATGTCTCTAGGTCTAGGCATTGAAGAGAATCTATTCTCATCATACTCTGCAGTTCTTGCCTCAATAACCGTATGCACTGACACGTAGTCATTTGGTTCTATAACATAGAACCTGTGAGCAAATGAATGCTCCGCATACCCAATGAAAATGCAGTCTATACCTCTTTCCCCTATGTTCCTTATTTTAGGATCAGTGAGCCTCACCACGGCTCTACAACCCCAAACTCTCAGCTTATGCAGCTCAGGTGGTTTTTTATACCAAAGCTCAAAAGGGGTGGTCTTGTTCCTTTTATTTGGAACCCTATTTAGCAAATAGCAGGCTGTCAACATAGCCTCACCCCAAAAGCCCTCACTTAGGCCCGAATAGGACAACATGGTATTAACCATTTCCTTTAAAGTCCTATTTTTCCTTTCCGCCACACCATTTTGTTCCGGTGTGTAAGGAGCTGTGGTATGGTGTATTATTCCAGTAGATTGGAAATACACCGGATCAAAATACTCACCACCTCTGTCCATATGTAGGGTTTTGATCAACCCACTCCGATGAAGCTCTACTTCTTGTTTATAAATCTTAAACTTTTCAAGAGCTTCATCCTTAGCATGCAACAAATAAACGTAACAAAATCTAGTAGCATCATCTATAAATGTTACTACATATTTTTTATTACCTAGAGATGGTGTAGCATGAAAATCACATAGATCACTATGTATCAAATCTAACACTTTAGTTTCCCTATGAACATGTTGCATGAAAGGCTTTTTGGTTATCTTATTCAACTTGCAAACATGGCATTTATCATTGTTTATGTTAATAGGCGGAATTAAGCTCATTTTAGACATTTCTTTAACTCTTTTATAATGTACATGTCCTAGTCTAGCATGCCATAATTCCGATTCTGTCAAGTTGTTTCTACTACTAGTTGAAGCTATGCAGTTTGCATTACTAGTTGAAGGTACATCATTAACATTACTAGTTGAAGCAACACAAACAGATTCATTCATAAACGAGACATCAACATTCAACATAAACATACCATTACATAGATAACCAAAACCAACAAAGGTACCATGTCTTGACAAGATATACTTGTCACTTTCCAATACTTGTTTGTACCCACAATTATTCAACACAATGCCACTTAACAGATTCTTTCGAATTTCGGGCACATACAAAACATTGTTCAAAGTAAACATTTTCCAGAAGTAAAAACAAGATTCACAGTTCCTATTCCCTTGATTGGTTCAGTTGCAACGTTCCCCATCTTGATGATAGATCCGTCTTCGATTGGTTGAAAGTCTTTAAACCAACGAAGATCCTTGCATACATGACTCGTTGCACCCGAATCAACCCACCAAGCAATGTCATCATCCTGCACATAAAATGCCTCAGAAATTAGTGACACATAATTCTGAACCGAATTATTAAGTTGTACTAAATTCTGACCTTGCTTGCCCGGGTCCTTGGACCCGCCAGAACCATCCTCATTCTTGTTCTTTGAACCAGACTTCTTGTTATTCTTCATCATTTTACAGTCCCTCTTAAAGTGACCAACCTTACCACATTTCCAGCATGGGTAATTCGGCTTTTTGTTTGAACCCGAATTGTTGTTTCCTTGAAACTTGCGTTTCCCTTTGAACTTACTGTTTCCTTTGGTTGATTCACCCGTTTCAACCATGTTTACAGAACTTGATCCAGCCCGTTTCTTATCATCATTGACCAACACATTTTCCTGTGCTCTCAAGCCTTCTTCAATTCTGAAGTGGCTTCCAAGTTCAACCAAAGTTAACTCTCCTTTCTGATGTTTCAGATTATGTTTAACATCTCTCCAGGAAGGAGGTAACTTGTCAATGATACTCGAAACAGAGATGGATTCATCCATCTTTATATCATGTTGGACAAACTGCCCCAGAATTCGTAACAATTCATGATATTGTTCCATCACAGGCCGTTCATCAACCATTCTGTAATTATTGAAATTACTGACAAGAAACTTCTTACTAGAAGAATCTTCTGCCATGTATTTGGCTTCCAACGTGTCCCACAGTAACTTTGCAGTTTCAACATTTTGATAAACATCAAATAAGGGATCAGACATACCATTCAGGATGTGGCCAAGACAGATATAATTGTCGTTCTCCCATTTCGACCTCTTCCTGATTTGCTCCAGATTTCCCTCCTCTTGTATCTCCGGGATTGGAGTAGTCAACACGTACACAACCTTCAACGAAGTCAGAAGAAAGTGCATCTTCTTCTGCCATCTTCGGAAGTCCACCCCTTCGAACTTCTCCAGTTTGTTCTCCTTGATTGTCATATCCTTCATCGATCCGCTAGCCATCTTCACAGAAAGTAATTTGAATTGAATTTTTTTTTACGGTGCCCGTAAACACCAAACTTGTGGTGTAAAAAACTACACACACGACATTTTTTTTTTTGAATTTTTTTTTTACATATGTGTTTGTGATACACTCATCTACGTTTATGAAAAAAAATTTTGGTCCAACTTGCCCCGTACGGTGTAGTTCTCACGGTTCTCATAACTCGAGGTGGTTCTCATTCTAGCGGTCCCCTATATATATATATATATATATATATATATATATATATATATATATATATATATATATGTAGATGATCCTGTAAAAAAGGCCTAAAGTGTGAGAAGGGTAAGAAAGAATCTCAGCAATTAGATCTTTTGATCTAATGGTTGAGATCAATAGGGACTAAATTGTAAAATATTTTCATTAATTTGGACTGATTTGAAATATCTAGGGGCAATATAGTCTTTTAAACCTACTAGAAATTAGGTAATGCACATGTAACTTCCACCCGTCTTTTTTAAACGTCAATAACTTTTTATACGTAACTTTTTAAAAAAAAATTACACCATAATAACGAGCGTTTTTTTATCTTTAATATGAGTACCATATTGCTATACTTATATAGAGAAAAAAATATGTTTCGATCAGATGTTTAGTCAATGAATGGTGTTATATACTTGCTGAAAGGTGTTATATACTTGCTGAATGGTTTATATACTTACTGAATGGTGTTATATACTTGCTGAATGGTGTTATATACTTACTGAATGGTGTTATATACTTGTTGAATGCTGAATGGTGTTATATACTTGCTGAATGTTGTTATATACTTACTGAATGGTGTTATATACTTGTTGAATGGTGTTATATACTTCCTATAATTAAGGTGGCGGTTATGAGAAGTTTTTAATTAATTGAATTAATGATATAATTACTTGTTTACCCTTTTCAATTAATTTAGATCTAATGGCTGAAATTCTTTCTTACCTTTCTCACACTTTTGGTCTTTTTTACAATAACCTTACCATATATATATATATATATATATATATAGGATTAGGTTCAAACGTGAACCTTTTCTCCAGCGTGAACTGCGTGAACTTATCTGGGCCATTGATTTATATGATCTTGAGATTTTTAGTAAATGGCAAGATGGTAAATATTTGGTTATTTGTTACTATTTAATTAAGGGAATAAGGGTATTTGTGTAATTCTCCATATTAAATTGATTGCATAACCCCATAATTAAATAAATAAATACAATCGAATTCATCATTTCCCCCAAACTTTCTTCTCTTTCTCTCTCTAAAATCCCCATAGCGTGAATCCTAAGCTTCCATCCATGGCAAACAACAACCTACCTCGAAGAATCATCAAGGTATCATCGTTAATCTCTTTCTCATTTACGCTCCTCTTTTCCGGTAATCATTCATCTGTATCCGAAAACCCTAACTTAGGGTTTTGGCTTTCGTGTTTGATCCAGGAGACGCAACGATTGCTCAGCGAACCAGGTGATTTTCAACTTTATATTCATTTATGTTATGAAATTAGTTAATTCAGTATCTGTAATGGTTGCTTTATGTTGTTATTGTGTTTGTGTGAATGTTGAGATCAACTGATTGTGTGTTTGTAGCACCAGATGGGGCGTTCTGCTTCGTCGACGGCTGACTCGTCGCCGCCGCATATTCTCTCTGGCCACCGTGGCTTGCTATCTGAACCACCATCCTCACTTCTCCGCCGCCATCACACGCCTATTCATCAATGGTAAGTAAACAGCTAGTTGATCAAAATAAATCTCAATCTTATTTTGAACGTTTTTCATTACCATTTTCTCATTTTAGTAAGTAAACAGCTAGTTTGACAAAACTATTTAAGTGATTAATTAGTTTCTAATATTTTTTTAATTATTTACTTTGTTTATTATTGGAGTTTATCTATGCAATTAATATGCATTTATTTACTTTCTAAATCTCTTTATTCAAATAACGTCTTTTGACTTTTCCTATGCAATCAATATGCATTTAAAATAATATAAATTATAGTGCAAATAACCGAATTTAAACACGACGTACTGAAATCTTTTTTATTTCCGATGACAAAATATGCCGAAGAACTGCAACTTCAAGAGGCATTGATCTCCCGCTCTACATCACCAAATCAAATCGCATCAACAGTTGTTCATCATCAACATCAGTCTCTCGGTTAATCAATGTTTTAAGGCGTTGTACACATGTGTATTCTGATTTTGCTATGGTTTTAAGGCGCTGTACACATGTGTATTCTGATTTTGCTATGTTTTTAAGGCGCTGTACACATGTGTATTCTGATTTTGCTCTGTTTTTAATGCGATGTACACATGTGTATAGCGTCTGTTTTTGTGATATCTCATATTTTTTTGTGTATTGAATGTGTAAAGTTGTTGATGCACCCTTGTGAATTATGCAAAGTACTAATTGCTGAGTTTTTTGTGTTATTATAGGAGATGTCGTAAACGAGAAAAGTGGAGATGGAAGGTCGATAAGGATGATTCACGTATGAGGTCGATAAGGATGATTCACATATGTTTGTTTGCTTGGTCGATAAGGATGATTCAGCATACAACGCGGCGAATAGTTGTAAAAGACTATGTCCTTTTTATTTTTCCGATTATGTTGCGTTTATTGTTTTCACGAAACTGGAACTTGTAATTGTATGTTTTTTTTTGGTTTGGCAAACATTATGTAACTTGTTATTTGCTTAATATAAACTAGTTTTACAGGTTTTGTTTATATGTATGTATTAGTTAGCTAATTACACATATGTACCATGCTGAGTACACATGTGTACTGTTCAATTCATATCCAAGTACACATGTGTACACCGTTGAAATATGAATGTTACGTGGATCTTAAAAATCAAAATCCGAATTCTCGTGGTGAAATCTGAAAAATAAAAATGAAATAAAAGATATTGTGGATAAAAAATTTAAAATAGGAAAGATGTAACTTAATTCAATTATTAAAATAATTATTTAAATTAAATTTTTTATATAATTACAATCATACCCTTAACAACTAAAAAGGAAATCAATGGTCCAGATCAGTTCACGCAGTTCACGCTTGGGAGGTTGTTCACGCTAGAACCCTACCCTATATATATATATATAGGTAAAGAGTACGGTACAAATTACCTTATCGTACATTATATACGCGAGCACAATAGCCATACACGTGTCCTGATTGGTTTTTTCATATATAAGGTTAAATGAGACAATCAATTCAATCATCTGAGGGTAAATTCGTCTCTTCATTCAATTAGCGAGCGAGAAGTTCGTTACACTAATATCCCGGTATTTATCATTCGAATCAATTTCAAATTTTTCGTAATTCTCAATTTGCAGTTATCGTTCTTCTGTGTTAGGGTTTTATTCAGTTGTTTTTTTTTTCGATGGATCCACAGAGCAGCGCTGGACGTGCAAATGTTGTTGATGTTGAAGAAAGTCGACCTATCGGTGATCATGATCAATTATCTGCATATCAGAGAGTTTCTATTGAGGATGTTTTAAATCCGCCATCTGCAAATTCAAATCCAATTGCAAGTTCAAGTGCTCTAAACGATTGTTTTAATGGTAATTATGTTAATTCAGATCTCTAAAATGTTCGTATACCTGTTTTTTGTTTAATCGCTTCTCTGATTTTATATTTTGTAACTGTTTTTGAAGTTTGAATGTTGAGTATATTTTTTGACATGAAAGCAACATGTACAAATTCGCATGTTATTAGTCTTTTCAATTCGCATTTGATGTTTTTTTCCTTAACTATTTCGCATGCTATGGTATATTAAATCGCATAGATAAATCACATTAATCAAAATCATCAATTTCGCATGTTTTCTCTATAGATTTCGCATGTTTTTTTGATTTTTTCTGATTTGATTCATTTAGATGAAATGGTATACACTCCGGAGGTTCAAGCATCAGCTACACCTGTGGTTGGAATGCAATTTATCTATATTGAACAAGCATATGCATTTTACCAATCATATGCTAAGTTAGCTGGTTTTTCTATTCGGAAAGGTGGTGAAGTACACAGTGGTGGTATAATCAAAACTAAGTATTTTGTTTGTTCTAAAGAGGGACATAAGCCACTGTGTATTGACGATCGTTTGAAGTAAAAAAAACAATTCAAAACAAGGAACATGGGGACTATTAGAACTGGATGCAAAGCTCAACTTATGATTTGCATTGTGGATGGTAGATTATATACAGTAAAGAGATTTGTTGATGGCCATAATCATAAGTTTGTATGCCAAGATGATATTCACATGTTGCCAGCTTACAGACAATTGTCAGATGTCCAGGAGGAGATGGTATGGGAACTAGGCACTTTAAACCTTGGTCCTGTCAAAGCTTTCCATATAATGAGGAAACGTTATGGTGGTTTCGAGAACGTTGGTGCCACGGTTGATAATTGCAAAAATTTTAGGAAGCAAATTAACAGCTATATAGGAGAATATGATGCTGACATGGTGATTAATAGGATGACTGACAAAAAACAGTATTTAGCTGATTATTTGTTTGAATATTCTGTTGATGATGGCAAACGTTTAACTGGTTTGTTCTGGGCTGATGGTTTATGCAAGCTTAACTATATGGAATTTGGGGATGTGATATCCTTTGATGCAACTTTCATGACAAGCAGGTTAGTGTTTGAAGACAAACATGTTTTTTTTTTATTACTTTTCGCATATTATATGTCTTCATGAGCTGTGTATTTCGCATGTGTAAAATTTGTGTTAACTATATCGCATGTTTTAATTTTGTTTTCGCATGTGGTTTTTTGTAATTCGCATGTTTTCCAACGTTTATTCGCATGTGTTGTGCAGGTACAAGATGGTGTTTGTCCCGTTCACTGGCATTGACAACCACTGTCGAAATGTAACATTTGGAGCTGGGTTGTTGGCATCGGAGAGCATTGAATCATATAAATGGCTTTTGAATTCATTTTTAAAGTCATTTGGTCAGCAGCCAAAGGTTGTAGTGACTGATCAAGACCCTGCTATGAAACAGGCTATTGAGGAGGTTTTCTATGTCAGCAGACACAGATTGTGCATGTGGCACATAATGAAAAAAATGGCAGATAAGGTATAGTATGCTATATTGTCTTCTGTTAGTGCTATTTTGTTGTATATTATATATCTTTTTATAGGTTGATATAAAGAGCATTTATTTGTCATAGGTTGGACACGAGTTGTGCAATAACGATGAATTTAAAAGGAGGATGTGCGACATTGTATGGACTGATTCGATTGAGCCTGAAGAATTCGAGAGACAGTGGAAGTTGGTGATGATTGATTTTGGTCTCACAGAAAACAAATGGATCGATGATATGCTTGTGATAAGATCCATGTGGATTCCTGCTTTTTACCAACACGAGCCAATGTCGGGACTTATGAGAACAACATCAAGATCAGAGAGTGAGAACCATTTTTTCTGCCAGGTGGCTAATTCACAACTCACTCTCGTAGAGTTTATGAATCATTTCGACGGTGCAATGGATGTCCAACGTTTTAATCATAGGAAGAATGATCATATTTCAAGATATACGGAGCCTGCTGATTTGACCGGAACTTCTTTGGAAGAAGATGCTGCTAAGAGATTCACCAGATCTATATTCTTTGATCAGCAAATAGAGATTTGTGGTACAATTTCTGAATGTCTGCCGATGGACACCAAAGTAGAGGGTCCACAGATCAGGATAATGTTGAAGGACTTTAAAGCACATGGAAATGGTTTATTGGAGGTATTATAATACATGCGAATTTATTATGTTACACATGCGATTTTAAAGTTATCCCTTTACATGTTTGTAAGACATGCGAATTTAATATGTTACACATGCGATTTTAAAACTGATTCAATTACATGTTTTTTAAGACATGCGAAATTGTCATGTTTCACATGCGAATTTAATTTTGAATATATGTTTTTTTTGTTGGTTTTTCCTAGGTGTGGTTCAAGAACCTTGAAAATGATGTAACTGCACAATGTAGCTGTTTGCGTTTTGAGCAGTATGGGCTGCTTTGCAAACACATTTATTTCCTTTTCAAGATGTTTAGTGTTAAAGAAATACCAAACAAGTATGTTACGAAGAGATGGACGAATGATGTTGTTCCGAATGAGTTAAATGTGAAGTACAATCTAAATGTGGGTGGCAAGGATGTGCAACACAAGGCTAAACGGATTGCTCGTGAAATCATCCACACAGGGGAGTATTTGGTTAGCAATTTGATTTCCGACCTCGATCAACTTGTTTTAGTGAGGGATCAAATGATGCAGCTCAAAGAGAGAGTGGATCAGAGTCGTATAACCAAGCAACTTGATCCAAAATTTGACCGATTTTCCAAGTTGATTGGTTATCAACAACCCGTAACTAATGCTCCTCCTACTGTCCGTGTGCCGGCTGGTATAAGAAACAAAGGTCGAGGCTCGCATAAAAGGATTAAATCTAAGAAAGAACAAATGATCAGCCGCAAGGGGAAAAGGTCAAGGACATGTAGCGTATGTAATGTAAAAGGTCATGACATTCGGACTTGCGAGGAGCTGAAAGCCAAACTACAAGGTAAACAGCAAAAAAAAAAAAGAAGAAGGGCATCCAGATCGAAAATGTTGATAGAGACAAAGACAATCAGGTTGAAGATGATGAAGAGGAAGATGAGTTTGAAGATTACAGTAGTGATGATGGATCTGAAGAAGAAGATCAATGGGAGGAGGTTTCGGAAGATGATGAGGATGAGTAGTTTTTTTCTAAATGGACATGCGAATTTATACGAAACACTTGCAATTTTTATATTCATCTGTTTATATCAGTTTTCATGCGATTATATTTTTTAAACATGCGATTTTATAATCAACAGTTAATATAAATTTTTACATGTGATTTCACTTTTATTACATGCGATTTGTTAGTTATCTTGTTTTTGTTATGTGACAATGATGGCTATATCATTCATGCGATTTAATATTAAGAGATAACATAATATGTTAAAAAATATGTACCCAAAATATAATAATAGTTATTGTCTAACACAGCCATTACCAAAAAAACGATTAAAAAGAGTTTTTTAGTTACTTGGAGTAAATATTTTGTCACGTTCAGAAGAGCTGAACTCCATCTTCTCCTTCACAGTGTTCAGAGCATCTGTCAGGAAAGAGAAGGCCAAGTCATCAGCTCGAGATTGCTCTTTTATGTGATCCAAAGCTCTGTCCTTGAAGCTTGATGGTGGTTCTTGAAGTAGGCGTTCCCATATATCTTGATTTTTCTTGATTTGTTCAAGAATTTTACCCTGCACATCAAGAACCAGATGAGAAGAGTTGACATCAGTGCTTAGTTCTGTCAACGTGCGAGTTGACAATAATTCTTTGATTGCAATGTTTTTTATTTGTTCCGAATCATCAGAGGTCATTTTTGTTTGTATGTTTTGTGTGTGTTTTTGATAATCTTCTATGTATGACTTAATATGGAAGGTAGTTATATCTAGGTTTTTTATATTAATATAGTAAATTTATTATGTAGGTAGGGTGGTAAGTTCAATAGTAATTATTGTAAAATTGATCATTACATGTCAATTTACAGTCACATCGGTCATAAATCAAGTATTTTTTATATATAATACTACTATTTTTAGTTTTTTAGATTCGTATTTTGTTTTTTTTAGTTATTTATTTATTATTTAATTTTTTTTTATCATTTTTAAGAGAATGCAATTTTTAATTGTTTTGCACTGTTTTTATTCGAAATCGCATTTGAATGGATACAAATTCGCACACTATATAAAATCTCAAAGAATACTTAACATTTTTACTGAAATCGCAATGTTTTATCATTAATTCGCACACTATATGAAATTATAAGGAATACTTAACTTTTTTATCGAAATCGCATGTACATTGTTATGAATTCGCACACTATATGAAATTTGAAAGATTTTTTTTTAATATAAATCGCATGTGCATTGTCTATGAATTCGCACATGATCTCAAAACCTGCATCATCTTCTTGATTAATTGTTATAATTTCGATTTATATATTCATCAGAAGTTCACAAACGTGTCCATCGATTTGTGTTAGTTAATAATTTCTAAATTCATCCGAATTTCATTTTTCACATAAGGATTTTGGTGAATAGGAATCGATCGATTTTTGATTAATTGTTATAATTTCGATTTCGGTTTTGATTTTAGAATCTTACGTTATGATTTTTGAGGTTTTTGTTTGCTGATTATCAAGGGTTTTGATATCGCATTAGACGATTTTAACCTTGGCGGTTTCTTTGTATTAATTTTAATTTGATAAATTTAATAGTAAAACACGCTGTTTAAATCAGATGATCCGACGGTTGTGGATGAAGCGTACATAATGTACGATTATGTTATTTGTATGATAACCGGCCTATATATATATATATATAAAGTTGACCTTCTGGTTTTAGCACAATCTATTGTGCTATAATGTTTTATTGTTAAATTAGAATTAGAAATGTTATTAATAGAGACTTCAAATTACAATCTATATTGTGCTATAATTGTTTATTATTAAATGAGTAAACTTCCGTTTTGCTCCCTGTGGTTTAGTCATTTTAACGGTTTTGCTCAAATAGTTTAAAAAATAGCCATTTTCCTCCCTGATTTTTCGAGTTTGTCGTCAGTTTGCTCCCTAATATTTCTAGTTTGTCGCCAGTTTCCTCCCTGATGGAGTTAGAGGCTGGGAGCAAAATGAAGATAAGTTAGAAAAATCAGGGAGGAAAATGGCTATTTTTAAACTATTGGAGCAAAACCGTTAAAATGACCAAACCACAGTAAGCAAAACGGAAGTTTACTCTTATTAAATTCAAATTAAAAATATTGTTCATGGAGACTTCATATTAATATGTATAATATATTGATTTTAACAAAAACACATACACACAAGCAGTGGCAGATTCAACCTTGTTTTGTGAGTTGTGTTGAACCCACTTGGTTGGGAAAAAAAATAGTAAGAATTTTGTATGATTTGGAAAAAAAAAATTAGTGAGAATCTATCAAAACATACCCAGTTTCTGCATGCATCCGTCACTGCACAAGTGACTTTTATTGAATATCTTGCAACTGTTTGTATCTACGGACCTAAATCATCACGAGTCAGGTAGTCTTTTACTCAACTTTTACATGCATTGTAATTATTGTTACACCCTTAAAAAATTCTAACTTTGTTCTAGGTGTAAACAAGTCGAGTCTAAGCTCGTCTAGTTCAAGCTCGTCCCCTTAACTTACGACTTATGAGAGCCTGTGTTCAAGCTCAGTTTATTTCAAGCTCTATTTTTAACGTTTGAACTCGACTCATTAGTAGTTTTTAAAGCTTGAACCTGACTCATTCAACATTAATTGATTAATTTATGAACATCTATAATTGTTATCTGAAAGTGTAATGTAAAATATGCCTTATCATACGAGCGTAAGAGATTTGAAGTTCACACGTTATAAACTTCAATCACATGTTATAAAAAAAGTCGCATGTTGTATGAAAACACAAATTGCATGTTGTATTACAAAAAAAAAAATCACATGTTGATAATTTAAAATCGCATTTTGTGTAAAAAACAAAATCGCACGTTATAAAGAAAAACTCGCATGTTGTAATTCAATCTCGTACGCATCGTACGTTAACACAAATTGTACGTTAACCAACCCCTAATTATTATTTTTCTTATATCTAATTATAATGCTTATAGATAACATAAATTATATTACATTTAGTTACTTTTATAATAATTTTATACATGATAATTTTTCAAGCTTGAACCTGACTCATTTATGCTCGGCTCAATTTGAGCCTTTAATGAGCTGATCTCAACTCAAGTAGCTTACAACCGGCTTGACTCCTTTACAAGTTAAACCCCACTACTTGTGTAACTTTTTAGTAGCCCAAAAAAAATTCAATTTTGAACCGACCTTTTTTTTTCCTCTGACGAAGATTTCATGAAGGTACAACACCACGATAGCAAAACAAATATGTCATAACGGAAAGACATTAAGGATGAGTGATTTGTTGTTTCTTGACATTGAAAAACATATGTTGTATCTTACGTTAATTTTTTTCTAAAACGATAAAATATTTGTTTATTACAAAAGTAAAAGTGGACCATATTGTTAATGTAATGTATTTATATGTATGAGTATGATCATTCAATTTGGTATTTACCACCAAACTATATAATTTTAAAGCTTTGTACTTTATGTATTTAAAACTAAGTAATTTACCACCAAACTATATAATTTTAATGCTTTGTACTTTATGTATTTAAAACTAAGTAGAGATGTATTGTGTGGCTCTGTATTAAAATCAAAATCCAAAAAAAAAAAGTTTGGTTTTTGAAAATTGCAACTGTTCGATTTCGGTTTTAGACAATTTTGGATTTTTTTGGGCTGAACTCGAGGTTCGATTTTTAGGTTTTTTACTTCCATTGAGAGATAACATAACATTTGAATTTCTTATTTCTGTTTCGCTATCAATGAAGTTGGTGGCTCATTGACAAAGTCAAAGCCTTTAGGAACAACTAGGTTTGAAGATCTTGAGTTCAAGTCATACAAATTGACATGATTAATTAAAGAAACCCGTCGTTGTATTATGTGTTTAGAATAGAAGTACAAACCTCGGTTTTAATCCCAAACAAATGAAAAAATAGGCAAGTTAAATAAATAGCTTTAAACGGAATATTAAAATTTTTAATGAACATCTTGACTTCACTTCACCCACCCATATATTGCTAGGAAGTATGACCGGTTAGGCAAGAGGTTTGGGTTTGTAACATTCAAAAAAGTCCGTGATTCAGCAACATCTAGATCACCGAAGAAATAGGAGGCGATTAGGGTTTCGCCGTTTCGACATGGCGGCAAGGGATCGGTTTAGGGTTAATCAATGGTATGATGCACGGCTAAGAAGAGAAGGGGACGAGAAGACAGGACCAGATTTCATGCTCAGGAGCAAGGAACTAAGTTCTTTGTATCAAACTTGTCGGGAGGATGTTCTTCGGCAGATTTGGTTGGAGCTTTGAAGGGGTATGGAGAGATCTTGAATACGTATATTGCTAGGAAGTATGACCGGTTAGGCAAGAGGTTTGGGTTTGTAACATTCAAAAAAGTCCGTGATTCAGCAGAATTGGAAATCAGATTGAAAGATGTCTGGATAGGAAGTTACAAATTGTTCATTGTGTTAGCTCAGTTTGTTGACGGGGAGAGGATTCCGAGGAAGGAGGAGAAACAGTGGAAGCCGGTGTTAAATGAAGATACGACCATGCAAGAGGTACAGGTTGAGAATGTCATCGACAATGTGGGGAATTTTGTTTTGAATCAGGGGGTTGGGAATCGTTCATTCTTAGATACCCTTTTAAACAAAGAAGTGGATTCAGTTATGCCTGAGTTGAATATTGATCAGAATGTAAGTGCTTTGAGCGATTGGTATGAGTGGGGTTTGGTTGGAAGGGTGAAGTCGTTTGATATGTTGACGGCATTGAAGAGGAACTTGAAGGACATGACTGATGTGATGATAGAGATTAAGTATGTGGGAGGTTTAAATGTTTTGCTTTTGTTTCAGAGTATCGAAGAAAAGAATGTGTTTCACAGTGATATTCAACTATGGAAGGCTTTATTCGATTGGTTAGAAGTATGGAATGGGCAACGTGTGGAGTTTGAACGTCTTGCATGGCTTAAGTTGCATGGAATTCCGTTGAGTTTATTGTGTAAGCAGGCCATGGATGATATTGCGGCTAAATTTGGTGTGGTGGTTCAATCGGCCGAACTGCCAGAAGGAGGAAACGACTTGTCGTATGGTTGTGTAGGGGTATTATTGAAGTCGGTGGATCGAGTTAATAAAAAATACAAGTTGAATTGGAGAGGTAACAGTTTTGTAGTTTTGGTGGAGGAGGAGGTCGGAGAATGGATTCCGGATTGCTTAGTTGATCTAGACGAGGACGGGTATAGTTTTTCGAAGGCAGACGTGGGTATGGAGGAGGAGCTTTCGGGTAATGGTGTTAATGAGTTACATGATGAGTTATCGGGTAATGATGCTAATGAGATAGACGTGGATCTGAAGGTAACTGATGATGATAATGCTCAAGTGAATGGGAGTAATATGGTCAATGGAAAGGCTATACAAGGGGTTATCAGGCAACATTTTAATGAAGGAAAGGATGGAGTGGGTCAAAAGAAGAAGAATAGGAAGACAAATAGAAGACGTAAGGCTAGTGCTAGTAAGAGTGGGTCACCAATGGGACAGGAAAGGCCGAAGAAGAGACAACGAGAATGGGAGGATCTATTTGATGTGGATAGATTTATTTTTGTGGTTAATAATGGACAGGAGATAAATGCGAGAGAGCAAGACGAATCGGCACTTGAGTTTCTTACTCCGGATTTAAATAAACAGGCAGGCACATGTGAAGTTGGTCATGTTTATGAGAAAGTGGATTTGAATTCTTTCGATAAGGCAAAGGAGGTTCAGGAAGAGGTTCAGGAGACCATAGCCTTGGCGAAGGCGTTGGGGGCGGATAGCTTAGACTCGTTTGAGGATGCTCTTGCGGAGATGGTGAACGATGAAGGTTTTCAACAGGTGGTTCAATGAATGTTTTATCAGTTAATATTCGTGGGTTGGGGGGGGGGGTGAAAGGAAGGGTGATTGGGTACGTAAATTGAAGATGTCTAATGAAATTGGGTTTGTCATGTTACAAGAGACACAGTTCTCGTCCTTAGAAGGGGTAGATATTGGTAGGTTTTGGGGTAGAGGCGAGTATTTATTTGATCATGTTGATGCGTCAGGTAGATCGGGTGGCCTTGTTTCTATATGGGATCCGAGGGTGTTTGATTTAATCTCAGTAGTTAAACATAGGAGATTCTTACTCGTTTAGGGGAAGATTAAAGGGAGTGGGAGACTCGTTAACTTAATCAATGTGTATGCGCCTTAGAAGTCTAGTGAAAAGAAAGATTTGTGGGTAGAGTTAAATCGGTGTATTGAACAAGACGATGATTTTTGGATAGTGGGCGGAGATTTTAATTGTGTTCGGGATAGAAGTGAGCGAAGGAACTCGAATTTTAATGTGTCTATGACGAATGATTTTAATGAGTTCATAGAGGTGTGTGGGTTACAGGAGTACGGGTTAAAAGGTCGTAAATTTACCTTCGTGTCTGGGAATAAGTGTAGCAGAATCGATCGTTTCTTTGTGTCGTGGAACTTCCTTAACGAATGGCCAAATGCAGAGTATAGGGCGCTTGCTCGGGAGAATTCGGATCACAGTCCGATTGTCTTAAAGGTCGAGTATAAGAATTATGGTTCTAAACCTTTTAAAATTTTCAATTCTTTTATGTACAAGGTTGGTTTTGAAGAGCTTGTTCTAAAGACATTTGCGGTATTCTGCTAAGATGGGCCGGCCGATTTGTTTGTTAAAAACAAATTGAGAGCGGTTAAGAATGTCATTATAGATTGGAGGAAAACATTGGAGGTTAAAGAAACAGAGGAAGAAGCGAATTTATTACAAGAGGTTTTGGAGTTAGACATTGCTATAGAAGAAAGAGATTTGTCGGAAGCAGAACAGTGGGTTTATGATGAAGCGAAGGTTAGGATTCGAGAGATTGACGCCTTAAAAGTGAAAGATCTTCACCAAAAAGCGAAGGTTCGGTGGGCCAAGGAAGGTGATGAGAATACAAGTTTTTTTCATGGGATAGTCAATAAGAGAAGAGTCTCTAACAACATTCCGGGGTTGACGATAAATGGAGGTTGGGTGACAAAACCTTCGTTGATCAAGAAAGAAATGTATGGTTTTTTCAAGAAAAAGTTTGTGGAAGATATGAAGGAAAGGTCGTCTTTACAATGTTATGGTTTGAAGGAGTTATCGGAGAGTGCGGCTTCTTCTTTGATTCGTTCTTTTTCAGTGGAAGAAATTAAAAATGCGGTGTTTGATTGTGGTAGTGATAAAAGCCCGGGGCCGGACGGTTTCAATTTTCGGTTCGTAAAAAATTTTTGGGACCATTTGGCGGGCGATTTTGTTAAGGTCTTTGAGCAATTCTCGGATTCTGGCTTTATTAGTAAAGGAGTTGGTTCTTCGTTTATTACTTTAATACCTAAAGTTAATGATCCGGTGGAACTTGGGGAGTATCGGCCTATAAATTTAATTGGAGTGGTGAGCAAGGTTATCTCGAAAGTGCTGGCTAATAGATTAAGGTTAGTGATGGGTGATATTACGTATGAGACGCAATCCGCTTTCTTAACGGGTAGGTATATTCTTGACGGGCCTCTTATTATCAGTGAAATCTTATCATGGGCGAAGAGCATGGGGAAAAAATTATTTTTGTTCAAGATTGATTTCGAAAAGGCTTATGACAATGTGCATTGGGAGTTTTTATTATCGGTGATGAGGCAAATGAAATTCCCCGAGATTTGGTGTAGATGGATTCATGGTGTTTTAGCTTCTGCTCGATCCTCGGTTTTGGTGAACGACTCTCCTACTTTTGAGTTCAGTTGTGAGAAAGGTTTACGACAAGGGGATCCGATTTCTCCTTTTTTATTTATTATTGTTATGGAGGCGTTCTCTGGTATTATTAGAAAGGCGTGTGATACTGGTGCTTTTAACGGGGTTCGTCTGCCGAATGGTGGACCGGTGGTTTCTCATCTCCTTTATGCGGATGGTTATGGGAGAGTGGTCTCAATTTAATTTTAAGGCCCTTAGGAGAATGTTAAGGATTTTTCATTTGTGTTCGGGCTTGCGGATAAATATTCATAAGTCGATTATTTTTGGGGTTGGTTTGAACCAAGAAGAAATAATTTTAGAGGCGGAATTTTTGGGATGCAGATCGGGTGTTATGCCTTTTAAGTATTTGGGCATCCAAATGGGGGCCAATATGAATCGTATTATTAATTGGGATCCGGTTGTGAAGGTGTTCACGAATCGGTTGTCGAAGTGGAAGGCTAGTACTTTATCTATGGGAGGTCGAGTTGTGCTCATAAAGTCGGTTCTAGAGTGCCTTCCTTCGTATTATTTTTCGTTATTTAAAGCTCCGGTTGGAGTGGTGAATAGGTTGGAGTGGTGAATAAGTTGGAGTCTATGATGAAACGCTTTTTATGGGGGTGGAAATGATGAGATTCATAAGTCTCATTGGGTTTCATGGGAGAAGGTGACAAATTCAAAGAGAGAAGGAGGTCTTGGGATAAACAAGTTGGAAGTAAGTAATAATGCGCTCCTTTTGAAGTGGATGTGGAGGTATCTGAAGGTCCCGTTTTTCCGGTGAGGATCGATAACGAACACCTATCCTTGTTTATCACGAACACGGTAACGGGTGCGGAATCCCCGTGACGGTGCAAACCAAACAAAGTGCAAAACACACGGGTAACCAAAGATTCAATATCTAATGATTAAACGGGATGAGTACAACCCAATAACTGATACACACACAGTTTATACAGACTCTCTCAAAGTCTCTCGGCACTCATATTTTTCACACAGAAACAAATGATGAGTATTTATACTAGACACATACCAGCTATGACGAAACACAACTAACTCTCGGCGAAACACAAAGTTGACGAAACACATTCTGTTTCGTCAACATATACATATATTCTAATTTCTGTTTCGTCGATTGAAGTTGAAGCCCAAACATAGTCAAAGCCCAATGTACAAGTTGCGGCCCATGTGTAAGGAATTACGGCCCAGACAAGAATCTGTTTAAATGGTTGCACAATTCCAACATAGGAAAAACTATGAGACATCATCATGACATCACTAAGGTGATGTCATGGTGATGTGTTTGCGGGAAAGGCTTGCGGCGTTCCGTGCTTCGCGTGTCGAACTCTGGGGCGCACGACTGAGGAATGTCGTGACGTCGGGCTTGAGCAGGACCTAACCGAGTCGACCCGAACCGAATCGAACCGAGTCGAGTCGAGTCGCGTCCACATAAAGTGTACCAACAATCTCCCCCTTGGACGCTACTCGTGAGGTTCGTCTTCCGTGATTGTTCGTCTTCTGTGTCTTTCATGTCGGAGGATCTTCAAAGTCTTCACGCTTCGTAAGTAGAAAGTGTATCAACAAACTCCCTTTTCATTTAGGTAGTGTGTTAACAAACTCCCCCTTAGAATGAACTCTCCAATGAGTTATGCTCGTGAATCATTTGATCTTCAATTCTTTAGATCCTTGTGGTGTTGATGAAGGGTCAGCGGCAACTCGATCATTTTTATCTTTTGAGTGCCTCCACTTCGTGTCTTCATTCCAAAGCTTGTCATCGAACATGTTCTCCTCGCCTTTAGCATCTGCACATGCAAGAAAGCTAAACGCATAATGAGAATAACCGCTTGGAATATAGTTAACATTTAAACAAATGACACATATGAGATCAAATCTCAATCAAACACCAACCGACAACAGTTTGAAAGTTTAGAAAATGTACAATTTTAATCCTTTAACTTTCAAAACGTGTTAACTTCGACCATTATGAAGGTGCAATTGTTTTCCGGCTTACAATCAGGATTTTGGGTAGGATAAACTCGAGTTCCAACATCAGTCAATCAAAAATAAACTAGAAGCAAAATCTTTTTGGATTTTATAAAGTTTATATTAAAACACACCTAAAATCTTTTTGGAATTTTTCATTTTTCAAATGTAAAGACGGAAAACAATAAATAAATATATACAAAGATGCAGAAACGAAAGCAGTAAACAAATATTTACAGACATTCTTTTTGCGAGTTTCGAGGGTAAGAGAATCATATCAGTGAACGGTCATGTCAAAAACGCTCTTGTTGTTCAATTAGTTAACATTAAGATAAGCATCCTATAACAATTATCGGTATTGTTGTCCTCTTAAGCTCAACTTATCAGATGTAATCATGGCGAGGGGATACGTTAAGGTATGATTTATACTTACTGACCGGTGTTCATCCACACACGACACATTCCCGTATCAAGGTATGCACGAGAGTTCATCTTACTGGTGAGTATACCGATTATCATCTGTTTGACCGTATATGATGTGAGATTCTCACTTATTTTGATTGAAAACAAGCCCTATGTGATAAAATCACTTATTGATGAGGAACTTGATTTTCGATGCATGAGGGCACAGGAGCAAGTCCGTGAATAGGTCAGTACTTTCGTACAGCAGAGAGATGAACTTGACTCCCGGATAAATGTGATATTTTATCACTTATTTGTTTGGACATGTGATTGTTGATCACTTATTGAGGTCGAATGCAATATGTACACGTATGTATGGTATCATGGAAGATCTAGACTTGCGTCCCCGTTATTTTTCGGTAAAAGAAACAACCATGATACCCAGATGATAAGCAGCATAAAGACCGAATATCTCAGAACCTCGGCAATCTCTCAAACGAAATTTCGGTACTAAGACCATATGCCAATGAATGGTTCCCACCTGGTCTTCAGTCGATTTAAGATTTATATCACCCTACACACTTTAAAATGATTGTGAGCCTACCGATACATCTTATATAGAGCTGCTTATCGCTTTTCATTTAAGGTTTAAAGAGGTTTCAACAGACCACTGATTTACTATCATTTTCTCTTTTTCTCGCCAGGAAACTCATTTTTGCTTTTCTTTTGTTTTTGTGTTTTGAAATTTTTCGATGTTTTTGAATTTTTTTTTTAAATTTGGATTTACTCCCCCTAAAATCAACAAACTAAGATAAATTTTAAAAACACAAAGGTATTTACAAAAACGATTTTCCGATGTTGGTTTACTCATGTTTTACCTCAATGCCGTTTACCAAAATTATTTTTTAATCAGAAAAGATTTCTCGAATTTTGGAAAAATGAGTTGGCACGTCGGTAAGCGGTGCGGACCATGACAACATTGACGAGTTTCATAGTGAAACAATCACGTGTGAGGTGATATTCGAGATCAACGTGTCTGGCCAAAGAGTGCTGTACGAGATAATAATTCACAAAGCAGCTTAAATATCGACAAGTATAGGAGAGATTAGAAATTTAAAACCGTATCCTGCAACTGCTTCGTGCATTGCCAGGAATTTGAGTGCTCTCCCAAACTGGATATCCACCCGGTGTGGATTTCAAGGTCGATTCCTTGTAGCTACTTCAATTTACCGAGAAATCTCTTCACAGCAACAAGATCAGAAACCTTTGGTTCCGGCTGGTCTTCCACATTGCACCAGCGAAGGTCTTTGTCTTTCTCCTTCAGAAGTAGTGTGCGGTTGTTCAATCCACGCCAAGGCATCCGCACACCCGGTTGGTTTGTTCAACAACACATTTTCTTCAATCACACCGCGAAGAAATGTACACTGCACGTTCATCTTGTTGATTTTGAACTTCAGACGTGCTGCAGGTGCGTACATTTTGATTGAATATATCCTGGGAACCCGATCAAAGCCTTTAACAATCACACTTTGAAATTATTTGCATTTTGTCGAAGTTATCAATTTCTTTCAACAGACAACTCTGTTTCCCCTTTCTTTTTCTCTCCATCAAAGGCAACAATTTCTTCTGTCGCCTATCTTGTGCAAGGACGCTCCACTATCAACAATCTTACGACTATCGAAAGTTCCTCCTGGAACATCCTACACACTCACTCAGAGATTAGTTGGAGAGGGGGACCCAAGCCTTCATAGACTTAGGTTGCCCCTGAGAATCAAGAAATGTAATTTCAATTTCCTGATGATTTTCAAACACAACACCTCCCCCTGAACTTTCACCCGTTTTAGGTTTCCAAGTTTGTTTTTGTTTACCAGATTGTGTATTATGTATAGTTTCTGGTTTTAATGGTTGTGACAAACTAGGTTTCCTTTTAACCGCTTTGACTTCAGATTTTAAAGCCTTTTCAACAGCTTTGATGTTATGACGTCGTTGTTTCGTTTCTTGTTCCTTAACAGTTCTTTTATCATGTTTTGGAGAAACAAGACGACGTTGTGAGTGACCTTGTTCAGAAGGGGCTCTTTCTACAAAATTTGGTTTGGGCGAGTTTGTGCAGTCTTTAATGATGTGCCCAAACTTCCCACATTTGAAACATTTTCTCCTTTCAACAAACTTAGGAGATCCTGTTCGACTTTCACGTGTTGAACCTGTAGACCCAGAGGTACTTGTTCCTTCATCACACCCGTTTGTGTGTTGGGTGTAATTGTTATCACTATTACGTTTCAAAATGTTGACCTTTTGAACAAAATCGGTATTTGACTTATTTTCAAAAGTCTTCACTTTATCAGTACCTTTGGAGGCCACAAATTTAATGTCTTTGTTTTTCTTCTTGAAACGAGCTCCTTTTGTTTCTGCCTTTGGTTGTGTAACCTTAGGCTTTTGAGCTCGTTGTTGTTGTTTACCCTTAAAAGCGATAGGTTGTTGCTTCGTTGGTGATTTTTGATTTCCAAATTTTCTTCTATCTTCAGCTTTTGGAATCGGATCACACTGAGTTACTGAAACTCTCGGGATCCCCTTTTCCAAAAACTTACTGGTAGTATCTTCAAACACTTTATCAATCAAAGATTGATTGACGTTTTTAATTGGAAAAGCTGTGTTTGAATAAATTTTGTCATCACCGACTAAAGTGTACAACACGTTATCACTTTTAACAGTAGACACTGTCTCAGTGATATGATCTATCTCTTGCTTAGCACCAGTTGATTGCACAGCAGGAGTAGGAGGATCACACAGAATGTGATTCTCAAAAGGCACTTCTACTCCTTTTCTATCGTCAAGATATTTATCCTCATCACTCACATCTGACTCATCATCCGAAGAATCATAGTCCTCAATGGTTGGAGGACTTTGATTTGAAGCACATGATGACTTTTCCTTTCTATCAGATGAGCCCTCCGATGAATTGTCCGGTTTGAACCCTAGGCCAGTAGTAACTTCCTCATAATCAAGAGGCACACTGGGTTCATACCGAGGCATATCCTCTTCATCGGGCATTTTGGTATAGTTGTGTCTCAAAGGAGGCGGACACGACTTATACCCAACGCCTTTCACATTTCCTTTCAGTTTTTGAACGTCTATGATGTGATCGAGCACAAATCGGGAGTTAGAATAACTCTCCAACTTTTGCTTGATAGCATCATGCTCGCATTTGGCAATGGCTAGCTCCCTTTTGGTTTCCTCAACAATGTTAATGTAATCGTTAATACTAACTTGTTTATGATAAACAACTTTGTTCAATTCGGAAACACTTTTCTTTAGGGTTTCAATTACAGATTTAAAATCCTTTTCGTTTCGAGTTAACGCCATGTTTGCCTCTTTGCACTTAGACAATTCAATAACCAAATTTTGATTGTGACTATGAACCGTTTCGGATGCAAGTTTCAATTCAGCACATTTAAGTTTCATATTAGCACAATCACTACATATGCTAGGAGTTTCAGATTTTACCTGACTCGTAGAGGCTGAGACATTTGCCACAAAGGCAGTTTGACAAGAAAAAGATCCATCTTCAGTGAGAATCTTCTCCATTTCTTCTGATGTAACATCAGCTTTCTTGATCAAGTCAGATTTTTGACTTTTTGTCTCCTTGGCACCATTCGACAAAGAATCATCTTCAGAATCAGTTCTTTCATTCAAATTCGATTCTTCATCCGAACTGCCACTGTATCCCGAACTATCATCTTTTCCTGAAGAACCACCATCATTGACATTCTTGACAATTTCAGCATAAAACGCAGTTTTTGTTTGATCACTATTTCCCAATTGTATGGCCGGACCACAATCGACACTTGGATCGAATTGAGGTTGTGTTGTGGAAACTTGAGGTTGATGTTGGGCTTGAGGTTTGGGTATGGATTGTGAAAGATAAGCACATTGATCCCACTGTGGTTGGACTTGAGATTTGGGTATGGTACTCGCTAAATATTCGGCCATCGTCATCTGTTTTTGAGCTGGTTGTGGATCCGTACTCCAATCCCATGGACTCGTACAACTCATGATTGGTGTATGAAATTGAAAACCTGATCAAATACTTCAAAAGAAACTGTTAAATTAGTTTTGCAGAGCCTCTGTTAGAAAATTTGACAAGTTTCGACGAAACTCTTTTTGATGAAACCGTGATATTTAAAAGCGCGATTCAAATCAACTCCACGAATACCCGACCCCACTTTGCAACTCACGAAAAAAATAATAGACAAACAAACCTCAAATTTTTTTTTTTTTTTTTTTTTTTTTAATTTTGGGCTTGACGAAATGGAAAATTATTTTGATGCCCAAATAATCCCAACACCACTCGATGAAACAAGAAAATTAAATCTGGCCCCCCCCCCCCCCCCCCCCCCCTTTTTTTTTTTTTTTTTTTTTTTTACTTTTACGAAAATGGGCTAAGAAAATAATCCCAACACTACAAGGATAATCAACTTTGGGCCCTTTTTACTTTGACGAAACAAGGTCCAGAATCTTTGGACCTTTTGCTCAACGAAACACAAGAATTGTTGGACTTTTGACGAAAAGAAAAGTTTTCTTTGTTGGCTTTTAAGTCAGCGAAAAAACACAATCTTTTGGGCCTTTTAATATGGGCTTTTGATTGTTGACGAAACAGGATTTTGTATTGGAGCCCCTTGACGAAATAGAATGGTAAAGTTTCATTGGGCTTTGGCGAAATAGGACTGGAGGCCCAATCAACGTGTTTCGTCAACTTGATTTTGATGAAAAGGATTTTTCTGTTTCATCGATTCCCTTTTTGGCGAATCAGACTTGTTTCGTCAAATGTCTGATTCGTCAAAAAGATGTCAAGGGTTGGTGAACTGTTTGACAATTGACCTTATCCTTCTGACACAACAGGCAACTTTCGGCTACATCATTCCCAAACTCACCAACCAATAAAGTTTATCAATATTTTAATCCTTTTTCACAGTTCTCAACAACAAACAACTTTCACAAATTACTTTTAAAGATCAAAAAGTGAAATATGAAGAACCCTTTGAATATAACTGAAGAACACGATGAAGATTTGAACTTTCCAGTGACCGAACAATTTTCCGAAAACCCGAAAATGCACAAAACTTTTACTAAAAACCCGGTGTATCACAAGAACAATCAATTTAACAAGGTTTTTGATAAAACTTTTGGCAAAACAACAAGGTTTTCACTGATTTTAGCTACTTTTTCAGAAAATATATGGGTTTTTCAAGAACAACTCGATAAAAACCGAAACTTGTTTGGTTTTAAACAAGGATTAGAGCCAAAGCTCTGATACCAATTGAAGGTCCCGTTTTTCCGGTGAGGATCGATAACGAACACCTATCCTTGTTTATCACGAACACGGTAACGGGTGCGGAATCCCCGTGACGGTGCAAACCAAACAAAGTGCAAAACACACGGGTAACCAAAGATTCAATATCTAATGATTAAACGGGATGAGTACAACCCAATAACTGATACACACACAGTTTATACAGACTCTCTCAAAGTCTCTCGGCACTCATATTTTTCACACAGAAACAAATGATGAGTATTTATACTAGACACATACCAGCTATGACGAAACACAACTAACTCTCGGCGAAACACAAAGTTGACGAAACACATTCTGTTTCGTCAACATATACATATATTCTAATTTCTGTTTCGTCGATTGAAGTTGAAGCCCAAACATAGTCAAAGCCCAATGTACAAGTTGCGGCCCATGTGTAAGGAATTACGGCCCAGACAAGAATCTGTTTAAATGGTTGCACAATTCCAACATAGGACACACTATGAGACATCATCATGACATCACTAAGGTGATGTCATGGTGATGTGTTTGCGGGAAAGGCTTGCGGCGTTCCGTGCTTCGCGTGTCGAACTCTGGGGCGCACGACTGAGGAATGTCGTGACGTCGGGCTTGAGCAGGACCTAACCGAGTCGACCCGAACCGAATCGAACCGAGTCGAGTCGCGTCCACATAAAGTGTACCAACAGTATCGAGTAGAAAATGATGCTTTGTGGCGAAAAGTGATTGATGCTATCCATGTTTCTAGCAGGAGATGGGATGAGTTTCCTTCGAGTAGGGTGATTTCGAGTACTTAGAGTAAAGTGGTTCGACTTGGGTATAGGGTTAACATACAAGGTGTGAAATTTGTGAATATGATTCGGGGAACTGTAGGTGATGGGAAGCGTGTGAAATTCTAAATTGATCCTTGGGTTTCCAATGAACCGCTAAAGAATATGTTTCCTAATTTATTTCGGCTGGATAATAACAGATGGTGCAATGTTTCGGATAGAGTGGAGATGCAACAAGACAGCCGGGTCATGACTTGGGATTGGAGATCGTATCCGGAGTCGGAAGCAGAGGTGATGGAGGCGATTGAGTGCCATAGGTTACTTGGAGATACTCGGCTAGTCAACAAGCAGGATGAGTGGGTTTGGAATGGTGGGTCGACTAAGGACTATTCGGTTAAAGCGACTAGAGAATGGCTCAAAGGGGTTGTTTTGACGAATATAGAAGGTGAGTTTAAGTGGTGTAAGTGGCTCCCGAGCAAATGTAATATTTTTATGTGGAGGGCAAATTTAGACAGGATTCCTACGATGGCCGCTCTTCGAAGAAGGAACATGAGGGTAGGGGACGGTCAGTGTGTTTTCTGTGGCAATGCGGAGGAAACTACGGATCACGTTTTTTCGGCATGTCGATTGGTGTGTGGAGTTTGGTGTGGTATAGCGTCGTGGTGCAAATTGCCTCCGGTGTTCTTATTTTCAATCGCTGACGTGCAGAATATTACAAATCATTTGGAAGCTAACGACAGGAAGAAACAGATAGTGTATGGATTGTTCGTGTTGACATGTTGGCGTATTTGGAAAGCTCGAAACGACAAGATATTTCGGAATCATGAAGTCAATGCCACCCAAATAGTGTCCGATGTAAAAGGGTTGGGTTATCTTTGGTATAGGAGTAGGATGAGAGACGGTAACGTGGATTGGAAAAAAATGGTGTAATTTCTCTTTTGATTTGATGTAATTGGTTTTGGGCGGTTTTCTCCGTCTTGGAGATCCGCGGTGTTTAATGAAGTTAAAGTTCCAAAAAAAAATATAGGGAACCTTTTATGCAATTTCTCACACCAATAATCCAATATAGTGCAATTACGTATTTTCTCAGTCACAACTTAATAATAAACATCACATTCACTGCTCTAATTTTGTTAAGAATCTCTCACTAAGAAGAACACAAACTTCTAAATTGTTAATCATTCACATCAAACCATGTTCAAATCTATCTTTGAATGTTATGTGTCAACAAACATGTGTATCGACTCGCATCAAATTTTCATCTATAATTAATTTGCATCATATCATTCATATTGATTAAGTTGTATCAAATATTTAACCTTTTGATTAATGTACATCAAACCTTAATCTTTTCTATGCAATGTAACATGACCTAATATATGTGTACCCTAGTGTATTTGTGTACTAGACAATGTATTTTTGTCACATATAGATCCCATGATTAACATGTAACAAGACGGTATCAAATGTAAGCAACAAAACTTTGGTTCTTATGCAATACATTTAATAAAAAAAAGGCAAATTGGATTTAAATAATCTCAACTTTCTCAATTTGGCCGATAATACTCCCAACTCCGTTATTTACCGATAATAATCCGAACTGGTCCACTTTTGGCCGATAATAGTATGTGTTAAAAATAGTTTAACGGAGTTAAGTTTTTTTTTTCCTAATTACAAACCGTTGTTTTAGGGCTTTTGATTAGAACGAGGATACAAGTTGATTGATGTAAAATTTACCTCGAAATACTGCCCTAAACGACGAAAACGGTGATTCAATTAGGGTGTTTAAACTTTCAATTAACAAAAATAAAGTCGTTTAAAACGCCGTTTCGAGATAAGTTTTGCATAAATCGACTCGTATCCTCGTTCTGATCAAAATCCCTAAAACATCGGTTTGTAATTCGAAAAAAACTTAACTCCGTTAAGCTATTTTTAACGGCGGATTATTATCGGCCAAAATTGGACCAGTTCGGATTATTATCGGCAAACAACTGAGTTGGGATTATTATCGGCCAAATTAAGAAAGTTTGGATTATTTAAATCTAATTTGCCTAAAAAAATGAAGTGTACTCTAAACAAAAAAAATAAAAAAGATTGTAATATTATTCTACATTTTAAAATTAAATAATTAAATAATTAATAAAGCAATTGGAGGTAGAAGGTGCATAAAAGAGCATCCCTTGGCTATTTTGACTCGTGATCTTTTAAATGGCACCTTAGTTGCAAATTTCACATCAAATCAATATTGCCAATCGAGATGACAATCTAATGAATTAAATGGCATCTTAGTTGCAAATTTGACATCAAATCAATATTGCCAATCGAGATGACAATCTAATGATGAGAGATCGGTATTGGTATCTGACCAAACTACTACTATACCACATATATTGTATCGGCTGATCAAACCAGTACCATACCAATGTACCCCATATTACCAAAAATCGAATGTGAGCTAATCTTTATATCGAGTACCGTACCGACTATGAGTGATAGATACCTGTATCATAGAAAATACCAAAACCTAGAAATATCAAAACCGAAATCACTGAAAACAAATACCAACTACCGTACAAATTATGATCGGTCAGTACTCGTTAAAAGTATTCTTATATTTTGTAGAAAATGACACTTGCTATTTCATGGAGCTTTATTGTGGGAATGGTAGTAAGATGAACATAAGAAGAGTTTTGGAAATTCTTATACCCGATTAAAGAACCATGTTTCATATGAGTTTTGGTTTGCCAGTATACCCGTTTATGATCTTATATGGTTAAAAATTACACGCTGAAAAAGCTTATCGAACAAGTATCACCCAATACCATAAACCAACAAACACTTTTATAACTAATGAAGATAACTAATTTCATGCCCAAATACTCCTTTCAAGTGTCTCAACATTCATATCTATCATACAGGGTTGGATTTGGATTTGTGTGTCATCCTTAGTTCATTATGAATGAGTACACATGACACACATGTATCCTATTATATTTATTTAAAAAAAAAAAAACCATTAGCTTTTTCTTTATACTTGTGTAATACATTAATTACATCATTTTCATTCAATCCTAGTTGTAGCCACCTTTCGGATAACAGAAAGAAGAAACCAGTTTATCATTAAAACCATCAATTACCTTAACTAATTCTTAATGAGATATTAATGAAATACCAATTTCATTCCAATCATAGGGCAAATTACATAAGGATAGCAGGTAGACGAGCAACAAACTGCGCCGCCATCCCTTTCTGAATAGAAAACCCTAATCTACTAAAAACAAAGCCTCGCCCCTGAGGGGTCGAAAAGTTGCTGTGGACGACACGCTGGACTCTAGACAAGAACCGAACTGCCTCTGGCGCCAAGGAGCCGAACGTGTCAAACGCCAAGGGGACAAAGGCATGCTGATTATCCTCACAAGCTTTCGCGTGCTTTTCCACCTTCCTTGACTCTGCTTTCAGTACCGCTTGCCCCGCCACAAACCCATTTTCTCGGAACCCGGCTAGGGGGGATACACCTGTGAGATCGACACAAGCATGTTTCCCGCCCTCCCAACCAAAAACTAGCACGTCAGCCGGGCGTAGGGTGGATCTCCCCTCCGACGGGTCTGTAAGAAAATTAACCGGTGCCTCTTTCTTTGCCGAGATCCCTGCTCGTCTGAGAATATCCATTAACGTGTCTCGAACAAAGTCATGGCGATACTTAAACCCCGGCAACTCCCTACAATGAAATTAGATAACTTTTTATAGCAAATAAATTATTAAATAGTACCTTTTTTTAAGAATAAAATTTGATGCAACTAAACCACGAGGTCATCACCTGTAGACAGTATATAAAATGTAGACGTAAAAATAATAAAGTATCATTCGTCTTGTGTCTGTTTTGAAATTCAGTTTGGTTTAATTATACTTAGATATTGTGAAAATTTTCCACCTTATTGGCTTCAATGTTATAGTTATAAAACTGCTTATGACATTAAATAATAATTAAGAATTTAATTTAATATAATTTAATCTGTAACATCCCGCTTTCACGAGGGGGTAAAAAACAAAAAAAAAGTACAATTAGAAGGAAATTACACTTTTGGATTAAGGAGCTGTTTGTTTACCTTTTAACGAGCCTCTTAATGTTTCAGAATTTTTACTGGTTCAACACTTAATAACTCAGACTGTTTGTTTCACGAACAGATGTCTAAATGGTTCTGACATTTGTCTCTGAATGGTTAAGCATTATACTGAGTCTGAACGGTTAAGACCTCTTATCTAAATTGGTCAGACATTTGCCTCTAAATGGTTAAGCGACCTCTTACTGGTTCAACACTTAATGATTCAGGCCTCTTACTAGTTTAATTTCTACTAGTTTCACGCACAGCTCAAGGGTAATCTCGTCTTTTCACATTCCCCCATAAACCCACCAAAAGAAAATACAGCGTGACGCCGTACCAAGTACACACACTTAAGCCCCAAGCAACTAAATTTCAAAATTTACACAATCAACCCCGTACTTTCAACTATTTACATATTCACCCCTAACCCCACCGCCTATATATATACCATCCACATTCATTTCCACGCATTCTCTAGAACATTTCCTCACTCAAAACCTCACCGGAAAACATGGTGGAAGCACCGGCACCGGTAACAACGTCATCAACGACGTCGTTTCCAGTAGTTCTCTACGACGGCGAACGCGAAACTCTCGTCGGCAACGTTCAGATTCATCCAGATCTTGTCTTCAAATCGTTTCAAACGAAATTAACCGAAATTACAGGCATATCGTACAACAATCTCACTACTTACTTAGTAGATAGCTCGAAATCGAAAACCTCACCGGACCGCCGGAAGATTCTCATCACCGGTAAGGTTAATTTCGCCGTTGTAGTTAGAGAAACAAACTGTTACTTCTTCGTTGTGTTAAAACGTTCAAGAAGAGATCGCCGGAGAAAAGCTGTTAAACCTAGCGATTTACATGTATCTACTGTATCACCTGATGATTTGTCACGAATTAGTTTAAATCGTAACAACTTGAACGTAAAACCTAGCGATTTAGATGTTTCTTCGGATGATTTATCACGAATTAGTTTGAATCGTAACGGTTTGAACGTTAAACCTAGCGATTTAGATGTTTCTTCGGTTGATTTATCACGATTTAGTTTGAATCCTAACGGCTTTAACCGTTCGTATTGTTACGACGATCGGTTTCACGATTTGTTGATGAACAGAGTAAATAGAGGAAAGTATATGAATGTGAGATTGAATTCTGGATATGAATTCGATTCGGATTCGCGTTTGGATACGAATTTTCCGACGATTGAAGATGCGTACCCTAGGGTTTACGTTGAACAGCGTAACGTAAATCGGTCGTTGTGTGAGGATTGTACAGTAGCAAAGAAGCAGAGGAAGTCGCCGGAGTTTCATCATTGTGTTTATGATGAGGTGGTTGTAGGTGTTTTCCGGTCACCGGCTGGACCGGTTTGTCGTCCTCTAGACCGGTCCGTACAGTGAATTACTTTTGTTATATGCTACTACATTTTTTGATCTGGAAAGTAGAGCCAGAGGGAGTGCTCCGGTGTGGAGTGGTCTACGGTAACTCGGTAAGGCTGCATCACTATTGGTTAATTCTGTTGTGTTGATATGTTGGTTACTGGTTAGTTGATTATGACGTGGAATGAGAATTACATAATTACAGTTTTACCCTTAGTGTTGATAGTTATAGAGTTGCATGTTTTTCTTTTATAAATGTGACATATGACATGAAGCAAAGTTTAACATGTGTTGTTAACGTGTGGGTTTTTTTTGGAGGTAGCATGTGATATGAAGGTTCACACGTTATGCCATGTTATGTCGTCTTTCTCCCTTTTTAGCGGCATCGTGTGGCGCGAAGCATGAACATGTTACGGGGAAATGTCATTTTTGTCGTTAATGTGTTTCCTTGAAATGATTTCAACTAAAGACAAAACATGTGAACTCTAACTAGTGGTTTTCGCTCGCTATCAAAGTGATAGACGCGCATTATATACAATTATTCGCCTTTATGATTTTAATTCACGAATCACGATAGGGTATTTTGAAGGTGAAGGGTGAAAAAATATGTATAAAAGAGGTAAGTTGTTTAAAGAAAAAGACAAAGGTGCGCGATGAATGAAGAATGAAAAGTTTATTAGGCGTAACATGTGTTCTAGTGTAATCATAATCGTTACGTCATGGCATAAAATGTGTGTGGGCATATCCACATGTTATGTTGGGTTGGCCAGGAGAACAACGTTTTTAAAAATTTTAAATGGTCTCCTCACCATAATCTTATCCTTACATGTATAACCATAATCTTTGTCACTATCTTTCAATCCATGAAACAACAGTTCACATTGGCATGATTCTACCTCTAGCAGTGAAGGTACTGCAATCGTTATCTGACAGTGACAACTTCATTTACACCATCCTCAACTACTTGTGATCGATATCCGATTATATATATATTTTTGATGTAGATTTGTAGACATTTTGGGATACTGATTTGGACTGAACAATATTATATGTTCTCTCTCGTTTTATCTTGAAAATGTTCTATTTGAGGTAATCGTAACACAACAGTGGAATTGCGAGATCAACCTACAATGAATCAAACATAGCCTAGGGGTAAAACTTATGTATAATGATAGACCGTACCAAAATTAAGTGATTAACAATACTAATCATGTCTATGCTACTACTGGTACAAGTGTTTGTTATGTGATTATATTTAAGGGGTAAAGTATACTTAAGAAACAATAATTGAAGCTACAAATTAACATTGCATGAGTGGTAAAAGTAGATTGAAGTTACGGATATGTAGCTAATTATGCTCAATACCAAACATAGTTATCTAGTAATATTGTATAGGAGAAGTGTTAACTGTTTTTATTTTTATTTTTATATTTATCAAAGTTATAAATAAGGGCCAAAAAGTTATGATTGAGAATTGTAACATTGGACCTCAAACAATATTTATCACTTATTTATGACTTTGTTCTTGGTTAACTAAGTTAAAGACTTCCAAAAAATCACTCATCCTGAAATTTCTCTTCTTTAAGCACAATTAACTTAAACACTCCTCTTATGCATAATCAAAGCACCCAAAATTCGTAGATGATATTTGAGGCTATATATTTTCCCACCAGTCATGGATTTGTTTATTATTATTTTTTTTTTACTACAATGGAAACATTCCAAGAGGTTACCGTCTTCAGATTTCTCACTCAAACACGTTTAACGTGGAGTTCTCTCATTCACAACAAAAATGTCCAAAAAAAAAAAACCCATCCCTTACAAGTCTGTCGGTGAATCAGTAAGAGTATCATAGTTAAGATGCCCTAGTTGGATTACTGTGTCACGCAAAAAAAATTTAAAGGCAAGTTTGTGACGGGTGGTATTTAATTGGGTTTTACTTTGGGACGGTGGTGCATTCATGCTCTCCCAAGCTTACAAAGGCATTGATATGAAACAAAAACCAATTCGGTTTGTCACATGGATTTGACATGATTCACAATGGTGGTGAGAGCCCCATTTAGGACGAAACTAGTACATATTGATCGCACACGAGATGGAAGGCTCATCCCTCTAGATCTTAATGAGGCCACACCGAGCTCGTCAATATGGGTCTGTGACACTATGCAAGATGATATATGATGATGTGAGTAGGCTATGAAGATGATTTGTGCCTCGCAACATCTTCCCTAGATACATTGTGTGCATGATAGTACCGAGAGACCAAGGTCCTTTAGTCACTATATGCTAGAGATTTCACAACGATATGTTTGATGGAAATATGAAAAGTTATACATACATTAGGCTTTATTAAAAGGAAAAAGGGGGAATAAAAATATAGGATTAGACTTTTTTATTAGTGGAAAACAGTAGATATATGTGAGGTTATACGTAGCTTTCAAGATAATATATGTTTATGCTTTTTAATTTCTTTACGAAATCTGTTTATATAGAAATATGCTGCTCTTCTGAAATTAGAAGTTGTCGCGCATAAATTTCATGATTTTTACAAAAGTTTATTCTTCCACTCTTTTTCCAATACATTGAACGGCTTCTGTTCATTTTTTTAAATATAACAATAATAACCATAGTAAAAAATTATTTTAAAAATATGTATTGTCAGTTGTCAAGTCAATATGTCATATACGGTCTATGGAGATGTTTTTCATTTGTAGGGGTTAGGGGTGAGAAAAAGAAAAACCCGACCCGACCATTACCCGACCTGACCCGAGAACCGATTAAACATAAAATAGAGAACCGATTCACTACCCTAAATATAGGGTCGGTTCCGGTCGATAGGTCCAAGTTGGGTTTCACCATGAAAAGAACCGAGAACCGACCCGACCCTATTTTATATGAAAAATTGGAACCGATCTAAATACCTAGGTACTTGGGTTCGGGTCGGGTTGGGTATATTTTCGGTTCGGTTCTCGGTTATTTTCGGTCCGGACCTAAACTTGCTCACCCCTAGTAAGGGTAACACCTTATTTAGATGATCCAGTTACCTATATATCAATTTAGACCAGAGTTGAATTGATGTTATGACCTAATAATATGACATCACTCAATAAGAAGTTGTGGGTTTGAGCCTTTTAGGTATAAGGGTTCGGGTGATTAACATGACTGTAGGACTGGTATAACAGGTTAGACACGGCATGATTACCTGAGGTGTTGGACACGAACCCGAACTTGTTTATAAACAGGTTACTCGATACGGCATGTTTAGGGACACGATAAATATCACACCTAGGGTTAAGGTTTGTGGTCTTCTTCTTGCGCTTCTTTGTCTCACCGTGGAGGGTCGGAGGCGTAGACCAATGATGTCCGCCGAAGATTCAATCGGAGAACCGGAGGTCGAAAATTGAACGGTTACAGGTGGCCTTAATCTTCAACAACATCACTTCCTCATACCTTCTTTACGGTGTTTAACGATACAGGCGATACGACTTATTGTTATATTGATTTCAGTCGAAACTAAATCCTCGAAATTAGGATCTGATCTAAAGAACTCATTACAGTTTTCCACCTGTTAGGAATAGTTAATGTTGTTGGAAGTTGGTGGTTGCGACGAGCGGATGGGAGGCGTGCAACTTTGGATGGCGGTTCCGAGAGACGGGGTTTAAGAGATGAAGTTGTGAAGAGTCGTCAGCCAAAGATTCAATAGGCTAGGGTTAAGAACTTTAGGTTTACTAACAAGTTAAACAAGTATCATGTTCAAACTGGTTAGTAACAAGTTAGCAAGTGTTTAACCTGTTTACACACGAGTTTAGCCTTGTCGACTTTTTAACTCATTAACATGATATCTAAATGGATTATGTGTTTAAGCATGTTCAGCCCACGTAATCCATTTAGATATTGTGTTAATGGTTAAAAAGTTGACACAACACAATTATACCGGTGTATGTAAAATTGAAAACACCCTAATTCTATATATAAATCTATATTGTATTATAATGCATTTGGGAAATGCATTTTAAAATATCCAAAAGTTAAAAAAGGAACATATTTATACGCTGATAATTGCGAGGAACAATCGATACCAAAATATCTTCTCCGGCCGCCAGGGGCTCGACGAAGCCGGAATATTTGGGTTAGTGTGCGAGGTCGCCGCTCCTTTGGCTTGACCTCTCTCCCTAATCTGATTTTTCTTGGTGATTCCATTCGCTTCTGGGGTTCCGGCATTCCTCCTTTTTTCTGATTCTTGGGTCATCCTCCTTGTCGGTCCTAATCTTGATTGCTTAGCGGGTCTGTTATTGGTCGCGGCTATCTTTATAGTCCAGCTAGACTGATACGAATCCCGTTAACCTTTTAAAGGTTAGTGATCTCGGGTGGTTGACGTTCTTTTGTTTTCATGGGGTACGGAAATTATTGGGTAGGAGATGGTCCTTGGACGAATGTTCAGTACCACAGAAACAGGAAGAGTAAAGGTGACGGTTTGGAGATTTCCTTCTTGGTGCAGAATTTGTCCGAGAGAACGACAAAAACGCAACTTCGGAATGCTTTCCAACCATTTGGCTATGTATCAGACGCGTACGTTGCTCGTAAAAAAGATAAGAGAGGTAACAGTTTTGGCTTCATCCGCTATGTGGGTGTAGAAAGCATTGATGAAACGCTGGTAAAAATGAATACCGTAAAAATTCTTGAAACAAAAGTTTCTGTATCTGTGGCCAAGTACGACAAAAACCATAAAAAATTCATCTATACCTCGAAGGTCTTTGGTGAAAAGGCTTGGCAGCCAAAGGAACAAATGCAAACAAACCATCAAAACTGCCAGGGGGCCCCGTCGATGGGGAGGGCAACGGTCAGGGAAGGTCGCTCTTTTGCCGACTTATTTCAAAATGATAAGCAAGTTACTGATATGGGTGCTAAGAAGATTACCATTAGTAACTAAGGTCCTAAATATCCTTTGCACTGCATGGGACGTTCTATACATGGAGTAGCGAAAAACCTTAACACCCTCAATAATCTGAATAAAATTCTGGAGTCCGGAGGTTTGGAAAACTATGGCCTGTCATATATCGGTGGATTAAGTGTATTACTCACACTTGGGGATCCCGGCAGAGTTAGAGATATCATCAACAATCACTCAGATAGCTTGTCGAATGTTTTTAGCCATTTCCATGTATGGAATGGTGAGGACTTACCCCTGGACCGTATTGTATCTCTCCGAATAACTGGGGTTCCAGTTCATCTAAGAGACAATGAGCTATTTGACCAGATTGGGGGACTCTTTGGAACGGTGGTTCAAGAGTCGTCCTTTTCATGGGTAGACTCTCATAACTCGGATAGTATGGTCACGGTCCTCGTTACACCTGGAAAAAGAATTGATGAACCAGTGGTCATTAACTGGAAGGAGAGGAGTTTCGTTGTATGGGTTGCTGAAGCAGTAGGTGTTTGGATACCAGAACTGGATAATGAAAACTCGAAGGATGATAGTGTATGGAAATCAGACAATGGACTAGAGGTAAACATGGAAGATGATTTTGAGGAAGGAGAAATTAGGAATGTCTCGCCGCCGGCTGTTGGCCGGAACGTTCAGGAAGCCGGTGAGACTCCGGAAGTCAATCAGTCAACCGAAGATGAACAGGCGGAGGGTGACGATTCTTTGCATCGGGACCGGGAGAAGTCGACTCATATTCCTAAGCGTGACTCTCGAGATAAGAACGTGCATGTGGATGGTTTGGAGTCTAGTGGACTTCCTAGGAATATTGATGACATAGGAGACAATGCGGCGGCTGGTTCCGGGACCCAGCAGTATCACAAATTGGGTAGGTGACAAGAGGATATTGGGCCTATCAATACCCCTGGGCTCACGAAGAAAACCCAGTTGGGCAAAAGAGATAGAAACGTGCGGAGCCCACCCTCTGTGGGCTCTGTTCAAGGAAATTGCATTAGGCCCAAACAAAGAAGTGAAGATGCAAATGAAGTCTCTATTGACCTAAATCGGCCTGGAGGTAATCAAGGAACACTCTCCCCGATGTCTCAAAGTATGAGTCCCCACCCAGATCCGCCGGCAAACAGGAATACTCCGATTACCTCACCTTCAGACCTCAACCGGAACGATGAAGAAATTGGTGAAACAGTCAAGATCGGTGAAAAAATTGGTATCAAGTTGAATGGATTCGAAGAAGAACTGAGAGAAATCATCAATGGTGAAGGTGAAAAAATTGTTCTACCATGAATCTCTTATCCATCAATCTCAGGGGCGTCCGGGATTCCCGGAAATTAGAATGGATCCGGGGCTTAAAAACCAGCCATGGTGTGCATTTTCTTTGTGTTCAGGAAACGAAAATTAGTAACTCGAATGGATTTGGGTTTAATCAAATGTGGGGGAGATCAGCTTTCCAGTTGGAGTCGGTTGAATCGCAAGGCAGGTCCGGGGGATTGGTGTCGCTATGGGATCCTTCCATCTTCCATGAATCCGAATCTATTAAACACAGGTACTTCCTTTGTGTTTGTGGGTCTATTATTCCGTCGGGTATTATAATAAACTTGGTCAACGTCTATGCTCCGAACGACGCGGCGTTAAGGAAAGTTCTCTGGTCGGATCTGATTATCCTTAGGAATTCAAGGCAGGGGCTGTGGGTCTTTATGGGGGATTTTAACGATGTTAGAAATCCGGAGTAACGGTTGAATTCGGAGTTTGTGGTATCAAATGCGGAAGCTTTTAACAACTTTATTCTCTCTGCTGGCCTTCATGAATACGTCATGGGAGGTGCAAAATTCACGTACGTATCGGATAATGGTGTAAAAATGAGTAAACTGGATCGGTTCTTCGTGTGCATTGGGTTTCTTGAAAACTAGCCTGAAGCAGCCGTCACAGCTTTGGACAGATGTTACTCGGATCATAGACCTATAATACTCGCTACTACACCTTCGGATTTCGGCCATATTCCATTCAGATTCTACAATTCCTGGTTGGAAATGAATGGTTTTGTTTCATTTGTCCTGAGTAGATGTGGTCAGTTTGCATTTGATGGGCCTGCAGACCTTGGGCTTGCAACTAAACTTCGGTGGCTAAAAAACAGAATAAAAGATTGGGTAGCAGCGGAAAAAAGGAAAACTGACGGATTATATGGCATTTGGAAAGCAAGAGTGGCAGAATTAGAACACTTGGCGGAAGAAAGAACTCTTCAGCAGACGGAATTAGACCAGAGGATTCAATTTAAGCAATTGATGGCAGAGGTGGAAAAGCAAAAAATCGAGGACTCGAGACAAAAATCCCGAGCCAGGTGGGCAATAGAAGGCGACAAAAACTCAAGTTTTTTCCACAGTTTAGTAAACTCCAATATTAGTTGTAATCGAGTAAATGGGATTTTGGTTGGAGACGAGTGGGTTACAAATCCAGTGGTCATAAAACAGAATTTTCAAGAATTTTTTTCACATCTTTTAACTGAGCCGCTGGAGGCCCGACCTACTTTTACGTGTCCAAACTTGGCTACGCTATCTCCGGAAGAAAGGGAGACCCTTATCAGTCCTTTCACCCTCATGGAGATAAAGGACGCAGTGTGGGAGTGCGACGGGGATAGGGCACCGGGACCCGACGGTTTTAATTTCAAATTCCTGAAGAGATGCTGGAACGGATTGCAAGGTAACTTTCTTAAGCTTTTTGAGGAATTCTTTGTTAATCCGCATATAAATCGCAGCTGCACATCCTCCTTCATTGCACTTATTCCAAAAGTAAAAGATCCTATGCGGCCTTCTGACTTCCGCCCTATTAGTCTCATCGGCTGCATCAATAAGGTAATATCAAAAGTTCTGGTCAATAGGCTGAAACGAGTTATTGGACGATTAATTTCTGTGGAACAAACAGCGTTTTTGAGTGGAAGGAACATTACTGACGGGCCGCTAATTCTGAACGAAATATGCGCCTGGCTGAAGCAATCTAGGAAAACCGCTATGATTTTTAAGGTCGACATTCATAAAGCTTACGACTCCCTTTGCTGGAATTTTTTGAACTCTATCATGGAACAAATGGGATTTCCCACGAGATGGCGGGATTGGATAATGGCAACCCTTACTTCAGTCCATGCTTCCGTTCTTGTTAATGGATCACCTACAATGGAATTTGAATGCTCTCGGGGGTTAAGACAAGGTGACCCATTGTCACCGTTCCTTTTCTTAATCGCCATGGAAGCACTGTCTGGGATTATGAAGAAGGCTTCGTAGGTTGACTTGTTCCACGGAGTTAGGTGTAACAATTCAGGTATGGTTCTCACACATTTCCTTTACGCGGACGATGTGGTGTTCCTTGGGAAATGGAATGAGTCGAATGCAATAAACCTCCGTCGTATTTTAAGATGCTTCTACCTATCGTCCGGCCTTCAAGTTAATTTTTCTAAGAGTCGGTTATATGGGATCGGTGTGTCGGATGAGGAACTGTCGGGTTTGGCAAATACTCTCAGATGTAGAGCAGGTTCATTTCCATTTAAATACCTCGGTTTATATGTTGGAGCTAATATGAATTTAGCTAGGAACTGGAGGCCTGTCACTGATTTATTCAGAAATAGACTGTCAATTTGGAAAGCAAAAAAGTTGTCGTATGGGGGGAGGATTACGTTGCTGAAGTCAGTTTTAAGTTCGCTTCCCACTTACTTTTTCTCTATTTATAAAGCACCGATCCAGGTTCTGAAACAGTTAGAAAGATTGCGGCGTATTTTTTTTCTGGGGTGGGACAGAAGAAGACTCTAAAATGAGTTGGATGGCTTGGGAAAATGTGGTAGCTCCGATTAAATATGGTGGGTTGGGTTTCGGTACTCTACGAGATGCAAACCTTTCGATGCTTGCGAAATGGTGGTGGAGATTCAAGACTGAACCAGAAAGTTTATGGCGGAAATTTGTTTGGGCCATACATGGTAGATCAAGGGCCTGGAACCCCATACCGGTAAAACTATCTAGTGTAGGGCCATGGAAACAAATACACAACATCGCTCCAATTCTGTCGACTAAAGGAATTGACATCGGTAGTTGCTTATCAGGAGAGGTCTATAATGGTTTGGACATAGCTTTTTGGGTGGATATATGGGTTGGGTCAGAACCGTTACGCTCCAGATTTCCGCTACTTTTTCAACTAGAAAAAGATAAATGGTGTTCAGTTGCAGATAGGTTGCAAGCCGGAGACAATGGGAATAACTGGAACTGGGTTTGGAGCAGACAAGTGCTAGTAAATGAAGAAGTACAGGAGCTACAACAGCTTTCTTCGCTGATCGATGGGTTCTCGGCCACAGCCGGCCGGGACAGATGGAAGTGGCATTTGGGCTCTTCCGAATTATTCTCTGTTGCCAGCATCAAAAAGTCAATACAGGATCACATCGGCCCAATTCAGGAATACGTAGTGGAATGGAATAACTGGCTGCCAAAGAAGATCGGAATCGTCGCATGGAGGGCAGTGAAGGAAAGGCTTCCAACAAGGGATGCTCTAGCTAAACGAGGTATTGCGGTCCAATCATCGGAATGTATCCTTTGTAGAGAGTATCCGGAAACGAGTGAGCACCTCCTCGTTTCGTGCGAGTATGCTCAGATTGTTTGGCAAGTTCTGTTTCAGTGGTGCAAATCCCAGCCGATATTCGCTTTCAGCATAAAGGACATACTTGACTCCCATCATCAATTCGGTGGATCAAAAAAGAAAAAAAAGGTATTTCATGCAATATGTCAAGTCGCAATTTGGAGTCTCTGGAACATGAGAAACGAGCTTATGTTTGCGGGTAGAGGGAAAACAATAAGTAATTTGGTGGAAGAGATCAAGATCAAGAGCTTTCTTTGGATAAAGAATCGGTCCAAACACTCGGAGCTGTCTTGGGATCAATGGCGGAATTTCGACGTGTTCTAAATTTGTACTAGTATTGGTGTAACGTCGTTTTTTACAATTGGTGTCTGTAATTTTTGGTGCTAGCCGCTGGCTAGATTTAATAAAAATTTATGTTGCCAAAAGTTATGAGTTTTTTTTTTATTTAATGCATAAGTTACAAACCTAAAATTAGGGTAAATTAGTTTTTCAAAAAAATAATTACACTTTAATGTTATCATCTTAATTACACTTTAATTCTCTCATTTTTTAACCAATGACACTTTATTAGTTTATTTAAACAATAATTATAGTTTCCCCCTTATTTTAAACCAGCTACCCCACAATTTATAAATAAGCATAACTTTTTCATTAGGTTAGTATACTTTTTGAAAGAAAAAAATACATCATAAAAAACACTTTATTTTCTTTAATTTGAGTATAGTAGTTTTTAGAATAAAAAACAATGATATGTTATATGATTAACAATGTTTATAAATGGACAACAACCGAATCATTAACCAAAATCGAATCAAAAGCAAACAAAATCAACACCGTGGCTCTTTATCATTGGATGGATCAGTGAACCCAACACCGTATCCCGCATGTCCCCACCCACCCCACCAATTGTTGTGACAATATTGAGTGTGGTTTTTATTTTCTCATATAGACCATATTCTTTCCTATCCTTCTCACACTTTTTAATCTTTTTTTACAAGATCCTAAACCTATATATATATATATATATAGAGAGAGAGAGAGAGAGAGAAAATATAATGTACAAAAGCCCTTATCATACTTCACGTACGCGACTATTTCTGACCGTCAGATATATGCGATTATCACGCATGGAACTGATTTATCACGCATGGGACTGTTTTATCACGCATGGGCCTGATTTATCACGCATGGAACTCATGTAACAGATTATCACGCATGGGATATAAGCTACTGAAAATAATCACGCATATATTAAATAATCACGCATCCAATTAATCACGCTTTTAATCCCTGATCTGACGGTCAGGATTGTCCCGTACTTAATGTACGATTACGCCTAATGTATGTTAACCGCTCTCTCTCTCTCTATATATATATATAGGGAAAAGATCATGCGAGAACCACCTCTTATTGTGAGAACCGCGAGAACCAATGTGAACACACCAAAATGCCTAAAAATAGCTAAAAATCACACAAAAATTTTTTTTTTTTTGAATTTTTTAATATTTAAAAAAAAAATCGCTACTTTTCGAAGCAAAAAAAAAAAAAAAAAAAATTAAATTTTTTTTTTGGCTTCGAAAAGTAGCAATTTTAACATAAAAAATTCAAAAAATTTGGGGGGGGGGGGGGTTAGGTTTTTTTTAGCATTTAGCTTGGGGGGGGGGGTTTAGGTTTTTTGGGGGTGGGGGGGGGGGTGGGGGTTAGGTTTTTTTAGGATTTTTTAGCTATTTTAGGTTGTGTTCACATTGGTTCTCAAGGTTCTCACAATAAGGGTGGTTCTCGCATGAGCCCCTCCCTATATATATATATATATATGTATATATATAATATTATAATCAAGGAAATAAAAATTAAATAAGGAACTATTTAATTGATTTATATATTTTTCTAGAATTGTATAGAAATACTTTTAATTATTAATGATATTAAATCATTAATTAAGTTATTATTTTGAAAATTTTTATTACAACTTACAAAAGATTGAAGTTTTAAAAATTTACCTAAAAGTTTAAGTTTAAAAACTTGTTAAAATTTTTTATAAAATATAAATAGTTAAATGCCATTTTAGTCCCTGTGGTTTGACCATTTTGCCAGTTTAATCCAAAGGTTTGAAACGTTGCCATTTTAGTCCAAGTAGTTTCAAGCGTTGACATTTTAGTCCACTGGGTTAACTCCGTCCATTTTTTATGTTAGCTAGAAGGGTAATTCGATCATTTTATATGGTCAAATTGCCCTTCTAGTTAACAGAATTACATTTAAGATGACCGAAATGCCCTTCTAGTTAACAAAATAATGGGATGGAGTTAACCAGTGGACTAAAATGGTAATGTTTAAAACTATTTGGACTAAAAGGGCAATGTTTCAAACTTTTGGACTAAACTGACAAAATGGCCCAAACCACAGGGACTAAAATGACATATAACTCAAATATAAATAAAGAAAACAAAATTTAATGTTTTATAAAGTTTTAATACATTATGAAACATTATAAAACTCCAAGGGCTAGCTTTGCCATTTTTTAGAACCATTTAAACCAAGCCCAACCCCCTAACCCGTTTCCCCGATCATTCTCCAGCAAGAAATCCGGAATTTTTGCAAGCCTAGAATTGATGTTTCTGATTTTGAAATCACTCGTTTCAACTTACGATAACCCTCGTCAAACTTTCCAAATCAAATCCACGCATTTACTTTGTTTTGTATTTGTTTATTTGACTCAAATTAAAGAAACCAAAAATTCTTGTAACTCTTCAATCATGCCTATTGAAGAACCAAAGAATCGCTTTAAGGCCGGAGCCTGTAAACGAGGGTTTGGGTCTTGTTGAGAGAGCTAGGAGAACAGTCCTGCAAAACATAAAACCGTTAGGCTCGCCGCAGAGATGGGAGGGCCCCTCTGCGACCACCCTCCGGCGTGAGGATAAGTATTGGTAGAGAGAGAAAGTAGAGAGAGAAAATTGGGACGAAGGTTCAGAAAATCGTACTTGGCTTTGTACTTGAAGGAGTATTTATAGTGGTCAACTGAGATGACGTCATTCGTCCGGACGCACTTAAATGGAGATTCGTCTCCGGAGGTGTTTGATAAGGAACGGACATATTTAGACTTTAGATGCCCGTTCAAGTGGAGTCCGGTTCGTCCCAAGGATCATGTCCGGCCTCGGATATGTATCTTCAAGTCCCCCAGTTTGTTAAGTCTCGGTGGAGACTTGGCAAACTGTTGCTTCAAGCTTTTGTCTTATTCGGATGACGTGTCGCTGCTGGAGTGGTCCGAGTAAATGACGTAGCGTGTTTTGAATGGTGATGACGTGGCATGGGTGTCTTTTATGACTTGACTGTCGGTCACCCGCCTGTGACGGTAGTAACTCCTTGTGTTGGAATTCGTGAAATCGTGTTGAAGTGACGGTTCGACTTGATGGCCCTCAACCGACTTACTTTTCCCTATAAATTTACTTTTTACTTTTTCATTTTCACTTTTTTCTTCTCCCATCATCCTCTCTACTGTTATCCTCTTTTACCTCTTCTTCTTCTTTAGAGAAAGGTGCGTCCCTTTCTTTTTATCTTTTGAGTATGGCTCCTGGTAAGGAGAACCTTGCGGAGAGTGTGAGCGTGCTTACCCAACGTCAGTTGGATAAGTTCATTTGAGATTACAGGATTCCTTTAGATCTTCACCCGATCCTTCCTTCCAAAAATGAAGCCATATACCCATTCCGCCAAGAGAAGTTTCCCTTTTATACTCGCGTCTGTAATTTCGCGAATTATAGGGTCCCTTTTTCTCGCTTCTTGATTAGGGTTCTTCAGTTCTTTAGGGTTCATATTTGCCAAATTAACCCGTTCGGTCTTAGCCGTATTAATCATTTTGAAATTTCTTGCCGAGCCCTAGACCAGAAACCGGACCTGAACGTTTTCCAATATTTTTATGAGTTTATCACGGCCAGAGATTGGTATACCTTTGCGCACCGGAAGGATGTACCTTCCCCGTCCTCCGGCGAGCGGTCTAGCTTAAAAAATTGGAAGGATAATTTTTTCTGGCTGGACGACCGCTGCCTACCGGAGGATATGAGGTGGCGCTTTAAAGACCAAACGATGTCTTTTGATCTTGGGGAAGACTTCGTTTTTAGTGAAAATTTAGTCTGGGCCCTGATTGAGCATAAATCCCCCATTCGTCCCCTTCCCGAGCATTTCCTTTGGTTAGGTCGAGTTAGTTTTTCCTGGGCCCAAGGGGATAGGGATTGGCCGATTATTCGCCGAAAGCGTGATCGTAAGTTCCGACCCTTTATATCCCCTTCGGCACCATTACTTAGTTGTTTTGCTAACTTTCTTTTTGTTTTGAAAATGCAGGTGCCACAATGTCTCTTCTGGATGCTTTAAAGGTTCCGAGCATGGACGTTTTTGATTTTGACTTCGGGGAACAGGGTGAAGAGGATGTTCCGTTGATGAAACAGGTGGTGTCTTCGGCTCAATCGATCCGCCCCCCGGTGGATCTGAATGTGACTGAGCCGTCTGCTGCTGAGGCATCTTCTTCTATCCCCCAAAGTGTATCTGAACAAGTTGTTACCGAAACTGCCTCCTCTATTCCGATATCTTTTAAGGATGATGGGGGTTCGTCCGGATCACAAACTGGTAAAAAAATCTATTCTTGATGACGTGGATAGTGATCCGGAGGTTCGTGATTTAGATGAGGCCCTCCAATACCGACCTTCTTCTTTGAAAAGCAAGGGTATTGTACCGGATGTGGATTTGAAGGTTCGTTCTCGTAAGAGAAAGAACGAGCCGATTCAGATACGTTCCACCGATCCTCTTCCATTGCCGAAGTCAAAGAAACCAAAGAAGGATTCTCACTTCGAAGGTAATGTAATGGAAGAACTGGACGAGCATCTTACCGGAGGTAAGTTTTCTAGGGAGGAGGCTGCATTGGCTCGTAATAAACCGACCCCTACCTTTTCAGGTGGTTTTCTTCCAAGTACTGAAATAGAAAACATGGAGATGGAGATTCCAGAGATTTCGAGCAAGGAGAAAGGAAAAGCTCATGGTGAACCAAAGGTGGTGACTTTTTCAGGTACGATGCTGGACTCATCTTTAGGTCCGGACCGCTTTACCGAAGATGAGGAAGACCAAGTGTCTTCTCTTCCTTCATCTTCGTTCGGACCTGAGTTGTTGTCCTTTTTTCGATATGCAGATTTGTTCTCGGATGATATGGATATCGATTCGGCGACTGCTGAAGACAAATTTATTCCTGATTGGGATGTTCGGAACAAGGACTCAGTGATGGACGCGCTAGTTGCAAAAACTCTCCTTTTCAATATAAACACTCTGATAGACCATGTCAGAAGCCGGAAGATGAAGAACCCAGATCTTGGTGCGGCGGTTTTGACTAACCAAGCCCAGTCAAACATCTTCGTGACGGAGCTCTATCGACGGTGGGTAGAAGCGGAGTCGGTTCGGGAGAACCTAGAGAAAGAAGCTCGCTCTTTAAAGCGCAAAATTCAGAGGAGTCCAGATGCAGAGAAGAAGGTTGTCCAGCTTACTCAAGAACTACAGTCCCAGCAAGAGAAAATTAAGGCTTTGACTAGCCAGAATCAATCTTCTCAAGCGGCTGCTGCTTCTGCTGCGGAAGACCGTGATAGGATTGCTGCTGAGTTAAAGAACTTCTCCGAATCCATGAAGCAGAAGGATGATCAGCATAAGGAGGTTATGGCGAAGATGGAGGCATCTTTTGAGAATGCTCGTATAGCGTATGCTAACATGGTGGCTGGTACGTTCCTTCTTTCCTTTTCTGACTTGCTCATTTATTTTTGCTATTTTTTCTAACCCTTTTGGCAGAACGGGATGTGCTCAAATCAGAGGGAGCTGATTTGAAAACGCAGTTTGAGGAAGTGAAAGAACGTGAAGAGGAGATGAAAGCGGAGAATGCTTCCCTGAAGGCTAAGGTGGATGAGCTTCAGGCAACGAAGGTTTGGATGCTTTCGGAGGGGGCCAAGCTTTTGGCAAAGAACATCCATAAGGGCCCGGAAATGACTGCCGCCGTGGCCGGAGTTAATAATGCGATGAATGCGGTGGGCATCAACTCCAGACTGCATGCTGGTTATGTACATGCTTTGCAGAAGAAGACCCCTTACAAGGATGTTCCGATGTTGAATCATAATGCTACGGAGGATCTTAATGAAGCAGTTGCTTGTTTCGATACTCTCAAATTTCCGGTGATAGAAGATCTTCAGAAGCTTATCGACGCGCCCCTTTCTGAAATTAAGAAAGCTCTACTTTTTGCGAATGATGACTCTTCGGAGAAGTAAGGTGGACATGCCTGGCTCTTTGGGGTATGCACCTTGGAAGTTTATGATTTATTTAGTTCTTTGGCAGGTGGACATGTCCGGCGATTTGGGGCATGCACCTTATTTTGGATGAATGTAATGATGCTTTTACTTATGTTAGACAATTATCCTTTGTAAATGATTTTGTAATTTCCGGTTTATGCAAGTCCGGTCAATTTTTTATGTAAACATACATGCGTCCATGTTTTTGGTGTTTTACATTTTCTGTTTTTTCTAGAACGTTCATTTTAAAGCACGGATCCGATTTTTGGTTTTCCAGGATAATTTCTAAGTGAAGGGAAGAATATGAACGGGACCAGTTCATTCCTACCTTTTAGGGTTAGCATCCCTAGTTCGTCCGAAAATTATACTTGTGTTGCAACGTTGTTAAAGATAGAAAATTTTATCATTCTATTTTCTTATCCGGAGTTATACTTCTCCGATTAACACATAGTAAAAACATTTTATGCAATCCGTGGGTAAAACCCTCCACGGTCTTGGAGTTTATAAATTGTTCGGTGCGGGCAAAAACATCCGCTTTACAAGGAAATAAAAAGAGTGACGGAGGCCCTAGCTTCCGTATTACAATCTTATTTTTAAAATAGGAACAACTTTTTTAAAGAAAACACTTCTTCAAGTGTGCTCCGTTCCATGTGCGCGGGACGAGGGTCCCATCCATTTTCTTGAGCGTATATGCACCGTCTTTTCCTGCGGTGTTGATTAGGTAGGGTCCTTCCCACTTCGGAGCCATCTTTCCAGTACCTTCAGCCAAACTGGCTTCATTGCTCCGCATGACATAATCTCCGATCTTGAACCGGACCTCCTTTACTTTTGAGTTGTAGTGCTTTTCCAACTCTTTTTTGTATTTTGCTTCTCGGATGGCCGCGAGTTCTCTTCGCTCCTCGAGCAGATCAAGGTTTAGACGGAGTTCTTGTTCATTCTCTTCTTGATTCTGTTGCATTCGAGGGGTAGGTATCCCTACTTCAGCGGGAATGACCGCTTCGGTACCGTATGTCAAGCTGAAGGGAGTTTCCATATTGCTTGTCTTCGGCATCGTCTGGTGAGCCCACAGGACATGCGAGAGTTCATCTGCCCATGAAACGCCTTCCTTCCCCAAGCGCTTTTTAATGCCCTCCACAATGCTGCGGTTGGCTCTTTCAACTTGCCCGTTGGCTTGGGGATGGGCTACCGAAGCAAAGTTTTGCTCAATGTGCATTCTTTTGCACCATGTCTTGAATGGTTTTTCTGCAAACTGCTTCCCGTTATCACTGACTATACAGAGCGGCATTCCGTATCTACACACTATGTTTTCCCAAACAAACCTCAGCACTTGATCTCCTGTGATGGTCCGGAGGGGTTTGGCTTCGATCCATTTTGTAAAATAGTCGATGGCAACCAACAGGAACCTTACCCCTCCGGTAGAAATAGGGAAAGGACCCACAATGTCAATCCCCCATTTCTGAAATGGCCATGCCGAAGTTACAGGAACAAGGTTATTCTTGGCTCGGTGACTAATGGGAGCGTGCCGCTGGCAGTCTTCACATGATTGTAACTCATTAACCGCGCTTTGATGCATACCTGGCCAGAAGTATCCGGCGTTCATAACTTTAGCTATGACCATCCTTGGTCCGGAGTAGATGCCGCATATTCCCCAGTGGATTTCTCTTATGACACAGCTGGCTTCCTCCGGTGTTAAGCATTTCAAGAGCGGACCTAAAAAGGTCTTCCGGTAAAGTTGCCCATCATGAATCTGATACTGCAACGCTTTTACCTTTAGCTTCCGGGCCTGAGCTTTGTCTTCTGGGAGCGTCCCTTCTTTCAAGTAATCCACAATCGGAGTCTTCCAGGAATTTTCTAGCACGGAGACTGACATGACCGAACCCGTCTGTTGGATGGCCGGGACTTGCAAGGTTTCGACTAAAACTTCTTTGGATAAGTGACAGAATGCTACGGATGCGAGCTTGCTTAAGGCATCGGCCTTTTTGTTCTTACTCCGCGGTATGTGTACTATCTTGCAAGAGTCGAAAGAGGAGATTAAACTGTTAACTTGCTGGAGATACCGAACCATGTTATCCTCTCGTGCTTCGTACTCTCCACTGACTTGATTGGCTACTAACAATGAATCAACATGTGCTAGTACGGAGGCTGCACCGGCTTTGGCCGCGGTTTGGAGTCCTGCGAGGAGAGCCTCATATTCTGCCTCATTGTTTGAGGTTTTAAACTCAAATCGCAGAGCATAAGTGTATTCTATCCCTTCTGGGTCTATTAGGATTAACCCGGCTCCCGATCCTTCTTTGCTGGAGGCTCCATCCGTATATAAGTTCCATACCCTCGGTAGGGCGGACTTTTCTTTGGTGCTTTCTCCGGTTGGTACCTCTGTGAGGAAATCTGCCACCGCCTGGCCTCTTACCGGACCTCTGGTTTGATAGGTGATATCGAAAGCGCTGAGTTCAATTGCCCACTTAGTGAAGCGTCCGGAGACCTCTGGCTTTCTGAGAATTTGTTGGATCTGGAGGTCAGTCTGCACCTCTGTATTGAAAGCTTGAAAGTACCTTCGGAGACGCCTGGAGGGGTGTACCAAAGCGAGTGCCAACTTCTCAATCATCGGGTGCCGAGTTTCATAATCCTTCAGGATGCGGCTTACGTAGTAGACCGGTATTTATGCTTGATTCCGATGTACCACAAGTACTGCACTTATAGCGAAGTGAGAGGCGGAGAGATAAACTGTGACGGTTTCTCCGGTGATTGATGCAGTCAAAGTGGGTAAAGACCCAAGACAAACTTTCAATTCTTGAAACGCCGAATCAGCCTCTGGTGTCCATTCTATTTGACCTTTCCCAGTTCTCTTTTTTAAGACATTCATGAAAGGGATGGTACGATCGGCTGCTTTTAAGACGAATCGATGGAGGGCTACCAGTTTGCCGTTCAATGATTGGATTTCTTTAACCGTTTTCGGAGGCTGCATGGAGACTACTGCTTTGATTTTATCCGGATGCGCCTGAATTCCGGACTGGGTTATCCAAACACCAAGAAACTTTCCTTCTTCTAAACCAAAGGAGCATTTTTTGGGATTAAGCTTAAGATTGATACTCCGAAGCAGGGTGAAGGTTTCTAGTATGTCGTCGATCATGCTATCTTCGGCTTGACTTTTATGACCAGATCATCCACATAGATTTCTAAATTTCTTCCGATCTTGTCTTTGAATGCTTTATCCATCAACTTTTGGTACGTAGCTTCGGCATTTTTTAATCCGAATGGCATTTTGGTATAACAGAAGAGACCTTTGTTCGTTACAAACGCGGTCTTGTCTTCGTCTTCCAAAGCCATTTGAATTTGGTGGTAACCTTTATATGCATCCAGGAAGCATTTAAGACGGAAGCTGGAAAGAGAATCAATCTTTAAGTCGATCTCCGGCAAAGGGTAGCAATCCTTCGGACAAGCATTGTTCAGATCAGAAAAATCGACGCACATCCTCCAGGTTTTATCTTTCTTTGTTACCATCACCGGATTGGAGACCCATGTTTGATATCGCACTTCTCTAATAATTCCGGCGCTGAGCAACTTTCGCACATCTTCGGAGATGGCTTTGTTACGGGCTGGAGCCCTGTTTCTTTTTCTCTGGGCTACCGGTTTTACTGAATGCGACACTTTCAGCTTATGTTCGGCCAAACATCGGGGAACTCCGACCATGTCAGAAGTTTGCCACGCAAATACGTCCAGTGAACTGGACAAAAGTTTCCACAGTTTCTTTTTGGTTCGTTCCGGGAGTTGGGCCCTGACCGCAATTTTTTGCTCCAGAAAATGTGGGTGTATGGCCCATTCTTCAGTGAGGAGGTTCGGAGGCTGGATATTACCGTTGCTTTGTCGTATCTTAGCTACACAAATTGTTGATTCAGAGTGCAAGGTTGCCACCCCTGCTTCGGTGGGGAATTTTAATGTTAGTCCCGAACAACCCGTGATATCACTCAACGGTTCGATCGAATGCGGAAAGTAAGATCAAACCGACAAGAACAAAAAGAAATATTTTATTAAAGAACTCAGTGTCGCTGCTTAGATCGCACACAGTCTCGAAGACTGTCTGGTACGATCTCCGAGAACCTTGCACACAATCCCTAAGATTGTCGGGTACAAGGTTCTCTATTGGGGCTACATGATGATCCAAATGAGAGCTCTACTACAATAACCTAGATAAGACTATTTATAGGAGCCTCTACCCTATTGGCCCACATGGCCTAGCCCAAGCCCAAAACTAATCTAAACCCAATACAACCATAAATTAATACAATGAAGATAAGCGTAAAACTTTGGACCTAACAATCTCCCCCTAGTTTTATGCTATCTTCATTACGGATTAGATAGTCTCCAATCTTGGGTCTTCTCCTTTAGTGGCCCAGCAGTGAACGAGCCCATTCGCTTGATGTCGGATGAAATGACGATAATTAATGATGTCGGACGATATTTTAAACCTGATTCGCTAACAAGAACACACGGATTCAAGTGATCCGTCTGGTATTCAAGTCGCGCAAAAACACAACCCAAATATATAAAAAAATCATTCGTCCCCTTCTTTGAAATATCGGCAAGTGTTACCTTCCTTTGGGCCTTGGCTTGAACAGCCGGCTTCATTACAGGCCCAAAATTATCATATCGGACATTGATATAGAGAAAATCCAGATGTTGGGCTTCAATATTGCATACATCGGCTCCAATTTAATTGGACTTAATTTCGATCCAGTACGATGAAAAAACCTTTGTCTCCACATCAGACCCCACCAAATGTTGTGCTAACATTATTTTCCATCTTGACCGTTGATCTTTTCCCATCATCCAATGGTGTAGCTTTTCTAGGGTTTTTGACAATTTTGATGAAACATCAGCCGTCAACAATCATTCCCAACATTCTTTGCTGATGATACAGTGACATCATCATCTTCATCATAGCCATACATACATTCTGCATATTTCATCATCATCTTTTCATTCGAAATCTTATCCAACATCATCCAACAACATATATTATTAAATCATCGTTTGTCATCATCAATCATCATACATCATACATCGGCATCTGTCAACATCGTATTTATCAAGGGTCTACATATTTACACACCTTTATGCCTATTTTGACACCCTTCAGGACGCCTCGTATAGACCTATACGAGGCGTATAGGGTTACTTTTCCGACCAGCTCTGCACCAAAGCATAATGTCAAATCAGTCACATCAGACGGGGAGTCTAGGTCTGTACGAGGGACGGATACGAGGCATTAAGACGCCTCGTATAGAGCTATACGAGGCGTCTTCTACAGGTGACAAAAATGTATACGAGGGGTCTAGAGCTATACGAGGCGTCTAAGGCTTATGAAAAAGTGCAACATACAGTGTATGATTTGTCCCGAGCATCCGACATTTAAGACATTTAATTATGTCTCTATGCTTGTTCTTCTTCTTTCATTCTGCTGCTTCTTCTTCTTCTTTCATTCTGGGACGGCATTTAATTTGTGTTCTTATCATCCCGAAGTGTTGAAATGTCATCATACTGGGACGGCAACTATGTCTTCGGGCAGTATTATAGCGAGAACTGGGTGCCCGAAAGCGATCCGGTAACAGTACAGGTACTTAAATGTTTTAATTAGTTTTTGTTTTAGTTTATTATTTACTAATGATGATACGGTTCTTTATTTTGGAGGAGTCTTGCGTTCCCGATTCTAATGAGCAAGAGGAGGTTGTGTCTAGTATACAAGGAGAACAAAACAAACCGTTTCTAGATTTGAACAATCATCCCCCTGTTGATGAAACAGCCCCTGTATTTGACTCATACCATGCTTGTCAACCAAGTTATCCGACGCAACAAGGGTATCCGGATTATAGATACGGGTGTGAATACGGAGGAGACGGTGGATACGTAGGAGACGGTGGATACGGAGGAGACGGTGGATACGGAGGAGACCGTGGATACGGAGGAGACGGTGGTTACAGAGGAGATGGTGGATACAGAGGAGATGGTGGATACAGTGGATACGGAGGAGACGGTGGTTATGGTGGATATGGTAGATATGGTGGTGAGACACCTCCCATCCAGGACAGTCCGTACTTAAAAAAACAGTTATTAATTACTATTTTTGTTTTATTTAATTATTTAATTATTATTATTAGTATTATTATTAATATTTTTATTATTATTATTAATATTATTATTTATTTATTTATTAAAATTATTTATTATTATTGTCGATGTTACAGGTTTTCAACTCTTTAGATGAACTAAAGAATCGGATACAAGAAATAGCAAACGCGGATGGTTTCGTTATTGTCACCCGTCGATCAAAGAAAACCGGTGGAAGAATCCGGAGGGTATGGCTTGAATGTGATCGTGGTGGTGAGCACCAGACTACAACAACACTTAGAAAAGCCGGAAGCAAAAAAACCGGTTGCCCGTTTTACCTGCTGGCTGTGCGAAACCACCCGTATGAAACCTGGGAGATTAAAGACGGAAAAATTGAACATAACCACGAACTTTGTGAGGACCTGTCGGCCCACGCGTTTGTGCGAAGGTTTACTCCAAGCGAAATGAAACTGATCGAGCAGCTGACAGCTCAAAACATGGAGTCGCGCAAAATATTTCAAACGATAAGGAAGCAGGACCCCGACAGGTTTCATGTTCTGAAAGACGTTCAAAACGTTGTGGCGAAGATTAGAGCCGAACAAAGACAAGGATTGACTCCCATGCAGTCACTAGAAAACAAGCTGATAAACCACGACTTTATTTACGAGACACGGGAGGAACCCGGAACAGAGATCGTAACAGAGATCTTCTTTCTTCATCGGGACTCGAGATGCATGTGGCGTGCATTCCCCCACGTCATGCTGATCGATGCGACGTACAAGACAAACATATACAATATGCCCTTTATCCAGATTGTTGGTATGACGCCTACCAACAAATCGTTTATTATCGCGCATGCCGTTGTTAGTAAAGAACGGGGTGATAACTTTGTGTGGGTGCTTGAGAGGGTCAAGTCAATGTTGGATGAATGCATGGAGCCACGTGTGATTTTAACCGATAGAGACCTAGCCCTTATGGGCGCGTGTGCTAAAGTATTTCCAAACGCCTCCAGGCTTCTTTGCAGGTGGCACATACAACAGAATGTTATGAAGCACTGCAAGGGTGCCTTCACAGACGAAGACTGGAAGAAATTTTTGTCATTCTGGGGGACATTGATTGAGTCTCTATCCATACTCATCTACAAGTACCACTTGCGCAACATGCGACAACGACTTGTGGAGTGCAAACGTTCTAGTAAGTTTTTATAATAACATACGACTCACATATGCAAATTTTATTAAATTATTTTTACGTTTTAGGAGTCTTCAAATACGTGTACGATAACTGGCTAAAAGACTATAAGGAGATGTTCGTCTTTGCGTGGACTGATAAGAGGCGCAACTTTGGTAATCGTACCACAAACAGAGTTGAGAGCCAACACGCCAACTTAAAGAGATACGTTGAAGATAGGAGCTCGCTGGACCGTGTAGTTGGTTGTGTCCATGATATAGTTGAGACACAGTTCGGTGAAATAAGGAAGACTTTTCGAGATAGCATCGAAAAAAGAATGACCCACCACAAACACCCGTTGTTTCAACACCTACTTGGAAAAGTATCCCATACAGCCCTTGACTTGTTGAGGGGCGAGGCAATTAGGAAGGTAGATGTCTTGGAGCGCTTTCATTCATCATGTGGTTTCCAAATGTGGCACAGCTGTGGGTTGCCCTGTGCTTGTAGGATAGAAAAGTACATTCTTGAAGGTAATAATTGTTAAACGTACAACACTTGTGTGATATATTTCCGTTAATCATGTGACTTAAACAATGTTGTTTTTAACCGTGCAGAGCGTCCGATTCAACTCGAAGACGTGGACGTCTTCTGGCGGAAACTTAACTTCCAAAGTTGTAAATTGATAGACGATGACGTGGACGTGGTCGAAGAGCTAAATATTGTTAGACAACAATTAGAGTCGCACCCCCCAGCTCAGCAAGAAAGCCTGATTTCAAAGATTAAAGCGGTGTTGACTCCAAAGAAATCTACCAAGAAACCACAGGTTGTCCAACAAAATACTCGTGGCCGACCAACAACAAAGCAGGTACAACAAAGGTTGGACGAGGCCTCTCGTATAGATGAAGAATTAAGGAGAAGCTCATTCGGTGATGCAAACACGTGCTTTGAAGGTTCCCGACAAAGTAAGTACGACAAACCTCGTCACAGCTCGTACGTTCCGTCACAGGCCTCTCAACAGTCGGTTATAAGGTCCTAAAAACCCAAAGCGAGCCTAAGCCGTTCAAAGAGTTCTAAGAAGAAAGAGACACGAGATGCTCACGGTTTTCCGTTAATCATTGGGGACGAGTACGTGGGAATCATCGAACAGTTTCAGGATGACATTCCGCTAGTGTTCCATCCGTACGTCTCGTGCATACGAGATGTGATGCCGGACGGTCATTGTGGGTTTCGGTCTGTGGCTGTGGGCTTAGGTATGGAACAGAGTTCATGGGGGCTCATTCGAAGGCACCTTGTCCAAGAAATGGATCAGAACAAATCGATCTGGTTCCCAATATTTGAAGCATGGGATAAAGGTTATTTTTACACGCATCGTCAGGGCCTAATTTGGGATTCAGTGTCCGGTTGTGGGGGGGATCAATGGATGGACTTCCCCTATGCAGGACTTCTTATTGCACAAACGTACGGTATCGGGGTGCACCTGTTAACGACAACCATGGGTGCGAGTTCCACTTTCTTCCCGATACTAAGTCCTCCGGCTAATCAACAACCATTGTTCATAACGCTTACACATGTAAACGAGAACCACTTCATACATGTTAAGCTGGAAGGGGATTATCCAATGCCACCAGCACACGGGCTATGGTTGACCAACCGAACACCCCATACGAAACAATGGGAAGATATGTACTTGCCACGTCTAGAATGGTATACATCGATAATGAATCCTCCGCCAAGATCAAACCCCAGTCTTAATTACATCGATAGTGATACGGAAGAATGATTTTTGTAATTTGAATGTATTTTTTTTATTAATTCCTATAATTTTCTACAATTTCTATAATTTTTTTTATAATTTGTATCATTTTTCAATAATTAAAACAGTTTAATATCATTTTTAAAAAAAATTAAAAATATACGACGCGTATAGAGCTATACGCGTCGTATAGCTATGCCCAAAAGACCATTTTGCCCCTGGTATGCCCCCAATCTAGGCTTATTTCAGGGGCTAAAAGGTCATTTCCTAATCCACAGACGCCTCGTATAGATCTATACGAGACGTCTATTTGAGCGGGTTTTTGAAATTTTGAATTTTGAAAATTTGGAAATCAAAATTTGAATTAGGACGCCTCGTATAGAGCTATACGAGTCGTCAACAGTGTCGGCAACAATTCTTTTTTTTTTAAATTTGAATTTTGAAAATATTTTATGTTAATTACCATTTTGCCCCTGAAAGTCCCCAGTATAGGCCTTTAACAGGGGCTTAAAGGTAATTTTGAAAACCCAGACGCCGCGTATAGAGCTATACGTGTCGTCTTTTTGAGGCGGCAACTTTTTGAGATTTTTGTTTTTTAATTATTAAAAAAAGTTTATTAAATTACCATTTTGCCCCTGTAAAGCCCTCAGTATAGGCTTTAGTCAGGGGCAAAATGGTAATTAACCATTCCAGAAATATCTTTTTGGAATGGTTAATTACCATTTTGCCCCTGAATAATGCCTATACTGGGGGCATACCAGGGGCTAAATGGTCATTTAATAAAAAACCAAGACGCCTCGTATAGAGCTATACGAGGCGTCTATGCCTCGTATAAGGCTGGGGGGTCTAGACGAGGCTGGTTATAGCCCCCAAACAATAAACAAACACACATACGGATAATACACCTTTATACGCCTCGGATACGTATTTCAACCGGATTTTCGAAGATTTGAAGCGTCACCGGTACGTATTTCGCCCCGTAGTTTAGTATTTTTGCAACGTTTTTGCCTTTAGACCGTAGGTTTGCCCCTGAAATTTGATTTTTGTGGGGTTTGGGGGTTTGAGTGTTAGGTTGAAGATGAATGGGGAAGAACAGGACGCCGAGTATAGCCCTATACGAGGCTCTGTAATTTGTTTTTTCTTATTAATAATTATTATTAGTATTATTATTGTTGTTATTGTTATTATTATTATTATTATTTATTAATTATTATTATAATTAGTATTATTTATTAATTATTATTATTTATTAATTATTATTGTTAATGTTGTTATTATTATTGTTATTAGTATTATTATTATTATTTATTAATTATTATTATTATTAGTATTATTTATTAATTATTATTATTTATTAATTATTAATATTTATTAATTATTATTGTTAATGTTGTTATTATTATTGTTATTGTTATTAGTATTATTATTATTTATTAATTATTATTATTATTATTATTTATTAACTATTATTATTTATTAATTATTATTATTATTAATTATTAATATTTATTAATTATTATTGTTAATGTTGTTATTATTATTGTTATTGTTATTAGTATTATTATTATTTATTAATTATTATTATTATTAATTATTAATTATTATTATTTATTAATTATTATTATTTATTAATTATTAATATTTATTAATTATTAATATTTATTAATTATTATTGTTAATGTTGTTATTATTATTGTTATTGTTATTAGTATTATTATTATTTATTAATTATTATTATTATTATTATTTATTAATTATTAATTATTTATTAATTATTATTATTATTCTGATTTATTTATTACTGTTTTTATACGTATACATTATTTACCTGCAGATTGATTATGGAGGGCGACGACATTCAGATAGATCTTGATGAGCCACTGCCGGTTCAGCCGGTTCAGGAGGGTCCACGACGGAGGCGGCGGCCGGATCTGGATACGCTTCAGGGTTGTCCGTACCTAGAGTTTCCCGACGGCACCGATGCCGCCCGCCATTGCCAGAAGCTCAGGAGGATGTACATTGGATCGCATGCATCGATCGACTGGGATGCGATGGACCAGCTTGCTGAGACGGATAGAGTGCGTCGGTTTATACCTCACGATTCGCCGTGGCATCGTCTTTTTGATTTGGCGCACACGCCGACCTACAGGGAGCTGTTGGTCGAGTTCCTTTCGTCATTCACATTTCACCCTCCTGGGGTCTAGTGGCGCTTCCGTACCCAGATGCTCCCCCTCCGCCTGAGATTTCTTTCAGGCTCGCTGGCGTTTTGCGTACGATGACGCTAGCAGACTTTGCGGTGCGTTCTGGTTTATACATGCAGGGGGAGATCGAGACTGAGATTTACACAGCGGGGCAAGTGGTGGTTGACAAACCCATTCTTCTAGGGTTTTGGCAGGTGATTGCGGGGCCAAATACTTGGGAGCACGACAAGTCGAAGGGGAGGGTGTCGTTTGTTAGGGACCCACTGTACAGGTACGTACGTTTATTACGGCAATTATTGTGATTATGTGCATTGTTTATTAATCTCTGTTTCTGTATTTCGCTAACACTATCTGCAGGTATCTGCACCATTTGCTCGCTACTTCGATTTCAGCGCGCGGCTACAGCCGTGAGTGGTGTACGACCACAGATCTTTTTTTCCTTTATTGTTTGTTGTATAGGAGGCCGTGCGCGCTAGCACACGGTCTAGCCCAGTACTACGCCTCCGCCCATCACCGACAGGAGCGCGGATTTTTGTATGGCGGGGCGTACGTGACCGTCATTGCCCGTTCATTTGGCCTCGTACTGCACGAGGACCCACATCTACGGACGCCGCCAGTCATGCCGACGCGGATGGGCATGCAGTCGCTGTGGGGGATGAGGGTAATCAGGAGGTTCGCAGCTGGCCCGCGGTTTAAAAACCGCAACGGGGGCATATGGACAGAGGAGGCCCTACCAGAGCATTTCGAGCCCGTTTATCCTCCTGCAGATCCTGCTGATGTAGTGCCCGTGGAGGAGCCTCCGCAGGATGTAGACGGTGCAGCGATGCCACAGCCACCGCCACCTGCCGGGGCGCCTCAGTTTCCACGTCACGCTATTCCAGGTCATGCCCCAGGAGCTGCGCTACATCCGGATGTACGAGCCGAGCTTGACAGCCTCCACGATTTGGTAGGTTGGCTGGTACGGTGCGAGCAGGATAGACGAGAGAGAGAGAGGGATGGCCCCCGATACCGCTTCCACCGGCTCGAGCACCACATCAGCAGCAGCAGCCGCAGCAGCCACATCCAGATTCGGATTCGGATTTGGATGCATAGACCTGTTGTTGTTTTTATTTTTATCATGGATGTACAAACTTATCTTATATATTTTTGTTATGGATGTACAAAGTTATCTTATATATGTCATATTTATGTTTGTTTTCAGTTATTCGGTTACCTAATGATTGTTGTCTTAAATTGAGATAATACGGAAACAAAATATGTTTTGAATATAATACGGAAACAATATATCCCCTGAATATAATACGGAAATAATATTTGAACGAGATAAAATTTTAATCGGAATAATAATATTTAAAAAAGTAAAATGTTAAAAAACATTATAATATTTAAAAAAGACAAATGTTTTTAAAATAGAGTGAGCCGATTTTTAAAATAGTTGATTTTTAAAAAACAAAAGTTTTTTAAAAACCAAAATTTTTTTTAACCAAAAATCACATCTTCAAAAACTATCCAAAAAACCATACCAAAACCCACCAAAACAACCCTCATTTCAGCCAAAAAAAAAAAAACCCAAGCCTAGACGCCTCGTATAGGTCTGTACGAGGCGTCTAGGGTTCCTTAAACTTTGTGCCTGACACCCTCGCAGACCCCCTTGAATTCAGTGCTTAGACGCCTCGTATAGGTCTATACGAGGCGTCTAGGGCACAAATGGTGTGAAAATAGGCGCGATGGGTGTCCAAATATCTCCAGCCTTTATCAATCATATACATCATACATCGTCAAACTTCATCATCCGTGTTCCATCTCGAAACCATCTCGGATAAAACACAATACATCTCGGAGCAACACCTTCATCAGTCCGTGATCTACATCATACATCCGAGATACATCAGATTCAATCCAAGAAAACATCTCGGAGAACCATCTCAGAAACAATCAACAACCATCTCGGATTACATTCTTCATCCTTCATCTGAAACTCGTTCGAAACACGTTCATCACCGAACACCATACGCCGTACAACAACCGGCAACTCACCTCTCATCATCACTGTTTACCATAACTTCCAGTCATCATCTTCGAAACCCTCCGACACCCTTATAATCCACCGTGCACCACCATACTTCACCACTTTCAACCATAAAAATTATCCAAAAACCAAAACTAATCACGATTGCATAAAAATAAATCTATGTACCTTATGAACCGGAGATCTCTCTTTTGACGAACATACATCCCCGACACTGTGCAACGCGTCTTCTTGATCTTCGAGCGATATCAAAACCGAGCCTTTGAAAGACTTCAATGGCTCTGATACCACTTGTTAGTCCCGAACAACCCGTGATATCACTCAACGGTTCGATCGAATGCGGAAAGTAAGATCAAACCGACAAGAACAAAAAGAAATATTTTATTAAAGAACTCAGTGTCGCTGCTTAGATCGCACACAGTCTCGAAGACTGTCTGGTACGATCTCCGAGAACCTTGCACACAATCCCTAAGATTGTCGGGTACAAGGTTCTCTATTGGGGCTACATGATGATCCAAATGAGAGCTCTACTACAATAACCTAGATAAGACTATTTATAGGAGCATCTACCCTATTGGCCCACATGGCCTAGCCCAAGCCCAAAACTAATCTAAACCCAATACAACCATAAATTAATACAATGAAGATAAGCGTAAAACTTTGGACCTAACATTTAACGATCCGTGAATGGTAGAACTGATAATGCCAAAGGCGCACATACCGGGTCTCCCTAGTATGACGTTGTGAACGGACCTTGCTTCCACCACTAGATACGTCAAGTTCACGGTTCGGATCAGACTTCCTTCTCCCAATGTTGTTGGCAGGGTGATTTGCCCTATAGGCTGCACTACTTCTCCGGAAAAACTTACCAAAGGCATTGAGACTTGTATCAATTTTGCCTTGGTCTGCGGAGCTAGCTGTTGGAAACACTGTTTGTACATGATTTCGGTGGCACTTCCACTGTCAACATAAATCCTCCGGACCTTGTGACCAGCTATGATCGCAAACACTATGATTGGTCCGTCCTTGATTTCTTCAGGATTAATGGGAGGGAAAGCAATGGGTTGCTGCATCCAAGCGGCCATATGGTGACTGGATCGCTTGATGCCTTGGTTACCTGCTTTTCTGATCATGCCAATTACTGGTTGGTTGTTCGGATTATCCACCGAATTACCTGAAGACTTTCCCTCCTTTACTTCTTTTACTAGGTGTGACAGCTTACCAGACCGTACTGCTTTTTCTATTTCCTGCTTTAGGGACCAGCAGTCATCTGTGTTGTGACCTCGAGCATGATGGTAATCACAATATTTCTTGGAATTTTTGTCACCTGGGTTTCGGAGCTTGGGTGGAACGGGGAAATTTGCACCTTCGGCACTAAGGATTTCACTAGGAGTTTTGGATAGGTCCGATAAGTTATAGAATCTTGACCCGGAGTTCCTCCCTCATTGAGGTCTATCGTTCCTTTTGTAAGGATGTGGTCGTCCTCTATTACCGGACGGAGCTTTATCGAATACGGACCCACCGTTTTTCTTCCAGGAAGACATCTTGTGATCTGACTCCGGAGCTGGATTACATGCATTTTTCCCTCGAGCAAAAGCTCTGGCTCGCTCCATGAGTACTTCCATTGTCTTCGGAATATTTTCGTGCAGCTTTTCAACTAACTGGTTGTTCCGGACACCATGACAGAATCCGGAGATCTTTAACTGATCAACTACCCCACTGATCTGCATACTTTCCCGGTTGAACCGGTCGATGAAACTATCTAGAGATTCCCCATCCCTTCTCCGGATGTTGTGAACTTCGGTGATTTCTTTTGAATAGTGCCTTTGCTGGCTAAAATTCTGGAGAAATAATCTTCGGAACTCTTCGAAATCGTTGATCTCTCCTTCATTCAACGCATCAAACCACACCCGAGCAGCTCCGGTTAGTGTTTGTGCGAACATGAAACACCACGCCGGCATCGGCCATTGTTCTACGCGTGCGGCTCCGTCAAAGTCGAACATATGATCATCTGGATCAGTCGTACCATCATACTTTTTAACTGTAGTTGGCATTTTGAGCTTCGGAGGTAGCTTGGCGTGTGTGATGCGGGCGCTGAACTTGGACTTAGCAGTTATGGAAACTGGGTGGTATGGCTTGGTAAGATCCGGATCATTAACTATTTCAGCTTCATTTCGTATCATCATAGCTGGAGATGGTCCGGAGGATCCCTGCACATACCCACTATAAGTTTCTGAGGTAACAACTGTGGAGAAAGTAGGAGGGGTGAATATTGTAGGACCCATAGTCCTTACCGGGGTTTCTTCCTGAAACAACCTGGTTCGTAAACCGAGGATTTGTTCATCTCTAGCCTGTTGTGCTTTCAATCTTTGTAGAAGACTTGCATTTTTGGAGAGAAACTCCGCATCAAACTCAGATGTTTCCGAAGTAGGAAGTAGAATAAATGGCAAGGTTGTTCCCGGTCCCGAGTTTAAAGGAGCCGAGATTGCGGAAACAGTGCTTGCTGGTGCTGTAGTTTGTGTGCTAAAAGCCATGGATCCCAGATTCTCAGAACCTGAGGCCGCCATTTGTCAGTTCTTGCTCAAGAAATTCACCAAAGTGAAGGACTAAGAGCTTTGAGATCGGATGGCGCCAATTGAAGAACCAAAGAATCGCTTTAAGGCCGGAGCCTGTAAACGAGGGTTTGGGTCTTGTTGAGAGAGCTAGGAGAACAGTCCTGCAAAACAGAAAACCGTTAGGCTCGCCGCAGAGATGGGAGGGCCCCTCTGCGACCACCCTCCGGCGTGAGGATAATTATTGGTAGAGAGAGAAAGTAGAGAGAGAAAATAGGGACGAAGGTTCAGAAAATCGTACTTGGCTTTGTACTTGAAGGAGTATTTATAGTGGTCAACTGAGATGACGTCATTCGTCCGGACGCACTTAAATGGAGATTCGTCTCCGGAGGTGTTTGATAAGGAACAGACATATTTTAGACTTTAGATGCCCGTTCAAGTGGAGTCCGGTTCGTCCCAAGGATCATGTCCGGCCTCGGATATGTATCTTCACCTATAACTATTGATAATGAAATTCAATATAAAATCAAACCCATAACACTCATCTGTACCTTTCCCCCACACCATACACTCTCAATTTTGGGCATCGAACAACCTCCGAACTGGTCAAAATTATGAACTCCGGCCAAAATCCTATTCTTTCTGTCAACTGCTTAACCAGGTAAATTGGATTGTGCTTTTTTATTGTTAAAACATTTCGAGCAAAAGCCCCTAGTCAATTTACAATGACAGAGGCTACATGAGTTTCAATTTTAAGGAATAGGTATTAGGGTTCTTGGATCATTTTGGGAATTAGGTTTATTATTAACTTGTATATAATAAACCCCACATGGGCTCTGGTAGCCCATGGGGTCGTGATGTTGGCTATTGTGTTGTTTACCCGGCATGGACTGCGGGTTCGAGTCCATGCCACCCACCTTTTTATTGTTTATCTTAATATTTAACCTGACACAATTCGAACCAAATATAAAAAAATTGAAACCACCGGAGAACCGGGGAGACTGGTGGCCCAGATGGTTGTGATGTTTGTCATTGTGTGTTGAATCGCTTGGGTGGGGGGGGGGGGGGCTTCGAGCCGTGCAACCCCCCTTTTTTGTATTTAATTTTTAAACATGTTATTAAGTTATGTTTTTTAAACTAATTATAAAAAATAAATTGTTTAATTTATAAAAAAAATAAAGCAGAAAAACAAAATCTGATTTTATAAATTTAGTTAGATAAATTTATAAGTTTTAAAACTTGTTATTTTGAAATTTACAAATAATAGATCTTATAAACTTATAATTTGTTTTTTAATAATAAAACAGAAAATACATTTCAAATCTATAGAAATCATTTTCAATAGTACTTTACCCGTCCTGTGGACAGGTTACACTAATGTCACAATGTTAGCACTACAACAAATTATATTGGCAAAAAAAAAACTATTTTGCTTAAATACAAATGAAAAGATAAACATAAAAACATAGATAACCAACAAACATCCATATTCCAAATCGAGACCAAAAATTATTTTGCATAAATACAAATGGAAAAAATTCACCGAGACCAGTTCCAAAACATGTTTTGCAAGGTAGGGTGGGTAATGCGATTCTCCACGCACACCTAAACGAATTTCAGTAATGCTCCCTTTCTAGAAGAATTCATCAAATTCAACCCGAAAGCATCTCATATTCTCAAAGTATACCTGCAAATATTATGCTCAAAACAACAATTATCAAGTTTTCTTTTGTAAAAGGTCACATTGGAACATGCATGTATGCACACACCATTTATGATTAGCAAAATCTTATACCTCAACAACAGGTAATACATCTGCAGATGAAGATAAAGATCTGATCAAATTTCAGTGCTATATATTTGAATTAATAAACATTAAATACCTAAATAAAAATGTATAAAGGATTAAAGGGTTTAAAATGGAGAAAAATGTTACCAACAAATAGGCACTAGTGGTACTGCAAAATACAAATAAAATCCCACCAGTGACTTTAAGAGCCATTGAAGCCAGGACAACATGCTTAACATGTATTGAGATATAATATGAAAACATAACCTCAAAGTATGGATATCAGAAAATGTTGCTTCTCTAATGATATAGCAATTTGAGTCTGCATAAAGCAACATTAATTATCAGATCCACAGTTCCAAAATTAATTAGATGCATATGTTAATATAATTGTATATATAAGGAGTAACACACATGTACACTACGAAGACTTATAAAATGCGCTAACCTCTCGCAGACAACCTCGCATTTGAGCTTTATATATTGAAACAAAACATTTACCAGCTATAAGAAATTAAAAGAAGCACATCCATGCCCTCGATTTCACCAGATGACTTCCCTGCTTGTAAGTCACTCAATACTACCATATACAAATATAAAAACCTTACAAATCGATCAATAACTAACTTAAAAGGTAAAAAAAAAAACTATAAATAAATTAGCATGAAGTTGAGATGGAGGAGCAACAGCAGCAATGGCGTCTGAAAGCAACAGTGATCATTGTCCAAACAAAAACGAACCCTATTTTTTTAAATTGGGTGTAAATCAAATAGATGATTCTCCGGCTTCATAATTAAAGGAATGATTTAGGAGGTGAAGAGTTTATAAAGAATAATTACAAAGATGAATGTTTCAACTTTCAAAGATCGATAACCAATTGTACATAAATGAAGATCCATCTCTAATTCATTCACTCACCTATAAGACCTAACTGGTCTTACCATGAACTCGGATCCTCAGTGCGAAACTCATATGTGTGCCAACTAAGAAGTTTTTTTAACTTTATGGCTACAATCGAACATGAAAATCGAATTAGAAGATTCTAAACACCAAATCCACGGTATAAAAACTGGGATACAATGTTAATCATACCTCGTTTGACAAAGTTAAGCATGATAGTGCATGTATTATCGATGTAGGGTTTTGATAGTCGCTGCTACACACTTTTGTCGTTCTCTTTTGGGTGATTATACTGCCTTTCGGTAGAGTAGAAATGCTAAAACTTTGGTGGAATATAAAGCAAGTAGTACGCAGTTGCAGTAGCAATGTGGAGAAAAAGGGGAGAGAAAGACGGAGAACGTGATCATGATCAGTTAACCACCGCAATGTGGAGAAAAGGGGGAGAGAAAGACGGAGAAATACTGAAACTTTTACATTTATTTTAAGAGTTTATACGGATGAGATTTAGTGTTGAATAATTTGGACGGCCATGATTTTATCTCACAGCAGTTACCTTTTACGCTGTCTATATAATATATAATTAATTAATTTTTATAAGTTTTATCAATTATTTTACCAAACTTATTTTATTAAATCTTTAAAAAGTTTTATAAACTTAAAACTTGTTTTTAATTATAAAATTAAAACATAAAATATAAATCTAATTTATAAAAATATATTAATTAATTACTTTTATAAGTTATAACATTTATTTACCAAACTTATTTAATTAGATAAATTTATAAAACTTAACCTTTACTTATTAAACTTGTTTGATCTACTTAATTTTAGATAAAATATTTTTCTTAAAACCCTAAAGTAATTAGTTAGTAATTTACATAATTATTTTTCTATTTGGTCTAAACAAATAATTATTTATTTATTTATTTAAATAATAAATAATAATACATAGAAATTTTTTATAAATAATTCAGCAATCACTTATATTTTCATTCAACAAATTTAGTGATTCATAATTAACTATGTGGTATCTTATTTTCTCAAAATTCGCATCATATAACTATTAACTATAAATTATTTATTTTAAATAAATAATAACCCTTTAACTAATAGGGAGAGTATCATAAGAAAACTACATATAAATGAGAAAACTAGAAAACTAACTAAAAAACCTAAAAAAAGCTAAAAAACATACAAAAAAAATTTGTTTTTACAATTTTTTATAAAAAAATCGTTAGTTTTTAATATAAAAAAAATTTAAAAAAAAAAAAAAATTTTTGTTGTACTGCACATGTGCATTATATGTGTACTACACATGTGCACTATATCCGTAATAGTGCACATGTGCAATACAACAAAAAATGATTTTTTATTATTTTTTTTGAAAAAAAAATTCCATGCATAAAAACCTGCGATTTTGTTATAAAAATTAAAAAAAAAAAGTTGGTATGTTTTTTAGGCTTTTTTAGTTAGTTTTTTGGTTTTCTCGTTTAAACTAGTTTTCTCATAATCCATCCCTTTAACTAATATTCCTAAATTAGATTTAGAATCCATAATTGCCTATTAGTCCTAGAATTCCTCTGGTCTTTAATCTAAGTCCAACATCTATTGAACATTATCTATTAAACTATTTAGGATAATTCCTTGGAATTCTCCCATCTACAACGGCAACTACTAGTGTGATAACTAGCTAGTTTTACCAAGGTGAGTTTACATAGCTTGTTTTTTCCATATTAACTATTTAGGGTGAAACATGTATCTATAGCTAAACTACAGCTACTTGAACTATGACAATTCATACCTATGTCGTTGTTTGTTATTTTTATGCATCTTTTCTTGGACTTGCTTGGTGAACTAACAATTGAAACAGTACAATCATTAATTTTGATCAAATCAATTATAACACTACAGGTCTGACAAACCCATACTATTCATTGACCCTTTTTAGGTGGAGCGAGGATGCCTGAAACCGCAACTATAACTAAGGTTAACTCGTAGAGTTGAACCTACAAGGTCACAAGGTCTGGTTGTGCACATTCTTCCCGGTATGTGGTTTTCATAAGATTACTTCTGATAAACCATTGACATATGAATTGTTAACTAATCTTTTGATAAGTATCTAGTCAAACCTACATATAATCACCAATATTTATAGTTGACCTTTTATCCTATACATGTTTCAGGAAACATTGCATGAAGTATCATCAAGCTTTGAGTCACATACGAGCTTGGACCTAGTTAAACTTTAAATTGGGATTATTTTCTTATCTTGTTTGTGGAACAATTTCTCTTTTGTTTGTTATGTAGAATCTTGATGTGGTTTTAATGGAATTTTTAAAATTTAATATTGACAATGAGCTTATGAACAATTCTCGTTTCGATCCAATGTTTCTGTTATTGGTTGAGGTGTTACATCTTACCCCGTATTATAATCTGGTTCAGATAGAATCTTCCAAATTTTTAAACTTAGAAAAAAGTGACAAGGAGAATATAGTATAGAGACATTTACACTTAACGACAACTTAAGATAGCAGCAAACAATAAAAAAATCATTAGAAGAAAGTTAAACAAAGGTTAATGAAGAGCTAGCCTATAAAACATAAAAAAGTAGACGAACAGATACCCTTCTCCTATTAAATTGGAAAAATCATTATTAAACACATGTACATGATATAAAATAACATAAGCAGCCAGTATATAGTCTAAACTCAAGAAAAAAATAACACAAGTCAAGTTTTGACATATTTTTTCGAAAACGAGCATGATTAAATATAATACGTTTTCATGCTTATTTTTACGTACGTTTTCAGTTAGCTTGCGTTCTGATATATATTAAAAAACACTATTTTTGACGTGCTTATTTATTATGTACATGTTGGTATAAATTCACGGTTCGACGTAAACGGTATAAATTCATGTTTTGACGTAATTTTTTCGGAAACAAGCCAGGTCAAATATAATACGTTTTCATGCTTATTTTTATGTACGTTTTCTATTTGTCTACATTTGATATAAATTTCGTTGGGAAACGAGTCGAGTCAAATATAATACGTTTTCATTCGATGGTATAAATTTGAGTTATTGTACGTTTTGACGCCACTAAGTCTTGAAGCAAAGGTAAGGGTGGTGTGGTGGTTAGGTGAAACCCAACTGAATGAACCAACCTGAGTTCGATTTCGCTTCTTTTGTACATTATAAAATTCGATTTACTTTACTTTTTATCCAACTTCAATGCTTATATAGGTTGCATTAAGTTAGATTGGATACATTGAAACACATGTTTTCATATGGTTACCGCATCACATAACGCTTAGACTAATCAACTCAATGTTTTCAAAGGGCCTACGATGCATCGCTCGGGCATAACGCTTAGACTAATCTACTCAATGTTTGCAGTGGGCCTACGATGCATCGCTCATGGGTCATGTTACTAGTACATCTCTTATTTAGCAAATTTTGTGGGTTTATTGTAAGATTCCTTTTGTTTACAAGTGGGGAAGCTTATTATACAAACAGTTTATGCATTGGTATTGGATGTCACATTATAGTCCTTCAAAACCTAGATTATGCATTGGTTTTGGATGTCACATTATAGTCCTTCAAAACCTAGAATATGATCCTTACCACTATAGTTAAACTTATCATGTAAACTCTAAAACCTTTTAATGTTTTTTTTTGCCAATCACATATTGACAAGTGTCTCACTCATAAGTTTTTTTTTCTTTTTCTTCTTTTTTTTAGAGTAAAATGCTAAAATCGTCCATGAGGTTTGGCAACTTTTGACTGTTACATTCAAAGTAAGAATTTTTTTGTAACTGAATCCTTGACGTTTTAATTTTTGTTGTCATTTCTATCCAAATTACTAACTCATATAAAATGTATCGTTAAGTCAGATATTAACGTCCTCGTCGTAACGTGTGAAAATTAAGTTATTTTTATCAACGTTTTGAACAAAATTGTTTTCACGGTTTGACGCTCAACCACAACACATGAATCTTAATAATAAGTGTGTGTATATATATAAATGTATGTATATAAATATGGGTATATGTGTGTATATATATACAGATTAAAGATCCTGTACAAAGGGCCCAAAGTGTGATAAGTGTAAGAAATATTGTGGAGATGACATGTGTCCTTAATCTAAATTAATTCAAATGGGTAAACAAGTAATTTTCTCATTGATTTAATCAATTGATAACCTTCCATAACCGTCACCCTTTATTATAGGAATATGAATTTGTATTTTTTTTCTATTAAGATTATGTGAGTTATCGTTCATCAATTATAATTTCTGAAGATCGCAGAATAAAGGTTTTATAGAGTGTTATATAATGATGGTTGCAGAATGAAGGTTTTTATACAGTGTTATAGTGTTATATTTTATGGTAGCAGTTCTATGATGGATGTATAGTGTTATATAGTGTTATAGTGTTATATTTTCTGGTAGCAGGTCTATGATGGATGTATAGTGTTATATAGTGTTATATTTTCTGGTAGCAGGTCTATGATGGTCAATGGATGTATAGTGTTATATAGAGTTATAGTGTTATATTTTCTGATAGCATTTACATGTTTCCGGATTCGTAGAATAAGGACGAACAAGGATCGCTGGAATTTATAGGAGAAGGATCGCTGGATTTTAGGAGAGGTTACCTTATTTGAAACATATAAAAAGACACTATTACCCCTACAATTTTCAAATCAGCCCAAATAATTAAAACACAATTTACAATTTGGTCCCTGATGATCTCAATCATTAGATCAAAGATCTAATGGTTTAAAACACTTCTTATACTTCTCTCACTTTAGGCCCTTTTTACACTATCCTTACCCCAATATATATATAATTTTTTTATTTAAAGATAAAAAGATTTAAAAATTACAAAAAAATAATAAATTGCTAAATTGCCAAAATAGTCCCTGAGGTTTGGGAATTACAAAAATCGTCTCTGAGTTAACAATACAATTTAACTTTGGATAAATTACACGTTTTGTCCTTTATCTTAACACCACTTTTCAGGCATTGTCCTTTTCAACGAATTTTGAGAGGTTTTCACTTTATAGGAAAATCCTTGCACATTACGTCCTTTGACCCTAACCTAGTTAGTTTTTCTTATTAAATCTTATCATGTGGACCCCATTTAAGGGTATTGTTGTCTTTTCACATCTTAATGTATAAATAAACCATTTTTTAATAAAATATATAAAATCCACTCTTCCCTTCCCACCCACTTTATTCTTTCTCTCCCTAAAAACCCAGATACCCTCACCCTCTCTTTAAAAACCCACCATCAACACCACCATCCACCATGTCCTCAACCACCATCCAGCAACAAAATCACCATCCAGCACCGCAACAACCATCATCAACTGCATCTCAACCATCCACCACTCTCATCAGCCTTCAAATTAAAATCTAGAGAGAGAGAGAGAGTTAGATAGAGAGATAAACCGAGAGTGAGACTAGAGAGATAAACCGGTCGGATGGAGAGAGAGAGAGAGAGAGAGAGAGAGAGAGAGAGAGAGAGAACCAGAGAGTGGGTGGGTTATGGTGGCCGATTTGGGGTTAGGGGTTCGATTTTGGGTTCGTTGTCGTCTGAAATAGGTGTTGTGGTTTCGCTTGTGGTCTAAAGTTGGGGGTAAGGTGTTTGTGGTGGTGAACTGAAAGAGGGGGATGGCTGGAGAGAGAGAGAGAGAGAGAGACAATCGAGTGGGTTGTGATGGCTGGAGATCGAGATGGTGGGTTGTGGTGGCTGGTGAGGGCTAATTAAGGTGGGGTGGGTGGTGGCGGAGAAGGCTGAGTTGGTGGTGGGTGGGGTGGGGTGGCGGCGAAGGTTGAGGTGGGGTGGGGTGGTTGGGGGTGGAGAAGGCTGAGGTGGTGGTGGGAGGGGTGGCAGTGAAAGTCTTATGGGATGGTGGCAGTGAAGATGGGTGTTGTGGTGGTGATAAGGGTGAGGTTTTTTAGAGAGAGAGATAGAGAGATGAGAGTAAATTGATAAAATTACACTCATGTGCGTATCACGTGACCAGACTTAACAGACTTTTTTAACTGATTTGGGTGTAAAGGACAAACCGTGCAACAAAATTCCCTGTAAAGTGAAAAACCTGTCAAAATTCGTTGAAAAGAGCACCGCCTGATATATGGTATTAAGATAAGGGACAAAACATATAATTTTTCCTTTAGTTTTTGATAAATGTCACAAACTAATGGGCCACATGTTTATGACTTAATGGGCTTAGGGTTATAAATTAAAAACAACTCAATGTATCATCCTTCATTAAATCGTTAAATGCTAAGGAAATAATATGAGTTTAGGGCTTTAGGGTTTATAATATATTGATTTAATATCATGTCCTATTAAAAACAACTCAATGGATCATACTTCGTTAAATCGTTACTTGCTAAGGAAAGAATATGATTTTAGGGCTTTAGGGTTTGTAATATTGATCTAATATCATGTCCTATAAAGAAATATACTTGATATCGATTTGATTGTCATATAGATGCTTTTATCATATCGAATTGAGTTACCGGTTACCAACAAAACCGATAATGTATTTAGTACTCTTATAGCATAAATTTGATCAAGCTACCGTACACGTATAAAATACTTAAGATAATAAAATGAATCAAATTGTAGTGCCGAAATAAGACTAAATTTAATGTAATTTTAGAAAATCCCAGGCAATTGTGACGTTAAAAAAGTTATCAATACCTCTATAAAATATTATATAGGGCTAGGTTCATTAGTGAACAACCATCTTGATAGTGAACACTAGTGAACTAATCTTATCCCTTGATTATTAATACACAAGTGTAAATCAATGTCCATGATTTGAATCTACCTACCTACCTCTCTATCTCTCTCTCTCTCTCTCTCTCTATATATATATATATATATATAGAAACGGGTTTAGGAGAGAACGGTGAAAAGTGTGAGAACGGATCCTGTCCCAACACGTGGCAGGGGGGCCTAATTGTTATGCGGGGGTACGATTGTCCTTTTATACGTTCCCTCCTTATTCGCGTTATAAATCTCTTTATAATTAAAACTCCAAAGATTTATTGTTAGCTGTTACCTGCTTTGCAAGCTTTCTCAGATCTATGGCGTTTAACGTGGATTATGTTCGACAAAGTAAAATTCGTTGGCGTTTTCTCTTTTCGTTCCAGCAAATCATGCAACAGATATGGCGTTTTGTTCTTTTATCATTGTTCTATGGCGTTTTTTGTATTATTAATTTATAATGTGTTGTATGATTTTTCATAGCGTTATTCAATTATGCAGTTTAATCGCGTTTTAATTGATATTTAATCTATTATTCATAACTGCAATTGGAGTTTTCGATATTAATTTTAATTGTCGTTTTACGTTCTTGTGTATTTGTTATGTTTTTTCGATCATTGGCGTTTTTCGTCTATTTGATTAGTTTTGAATTTTATTTAGTAGTATTTGTGAATATTAGTTTTTACTATTTTGTTAATTGTGGAAACATTAGTTTTGTTAATTTTGGCGTTTTCATTATGTGTTTATTATGTCTTGTTTATTTTTCAATTAATGGCGTTTTAATGTATAATGTTATTACGAGACATCACTCTGTTTTTCTGATTTTTCTGTTCCTCCCTGTGTTTTCTCAGACGAAGTCTCTTCCTCGAGTCAAAGGCATTGCCCCAAAACTGGATTACCATTTATCATTCCTGACGTCAGTGAAGAATTAAAGCCCAGAAAGGACATGCTATTCTCAAGCCTTGATGATTGTTATTCAATGTATGTTAAGTATGCTAAGGAGTGTGTGTTTTCAGTCAGGAAATGGACTACAAAGACAAACTCTAAAGGTGTGTTACATATTAAGTATTTTTTTTTTGTGTACGAGAGCTGGGGTATATAAGGACAAGAAGGTTGATACGTTGGACCCCAATAAAAAAGAGCGAGTAGTGCGATCTAACTTTTCCAAGAGGACTGATTGTGGTGCACTGTTATGTGTAGAAGATGAGAATGGATTTTGGAAGGTGTATAAGTTTGTCGAGGAGCACAATCATGAACTTGTTGAACGTCCTAATAAGCATTTTCTTCCAACTGAACGACACCTCACTCAGCTCCAGAAGCATGTTATACACAGCATGTCTAAGCTTAATTTGGGTCCTGTCAAGGCGTTTAATGTTATGAAGACTTGTTTTGGTGGTTTTGAAGATGTGGGTGCAAGCAAAGTTGAATTTAAGAACTATAAGAGGCAAATAAACTTGTTCATAGGGGAATATGACGCTGATATGGTTGTGAAACATTTGAATGAAAAAAAACATTCCCAGCCTAATTTCTCGTATGATTACATCACAGACGAAGACAATCGTTTGAAGGGTCTTTTTTGGTGTGATGATCAAGCCAAACGTAATTACCACGTGTTTGGTGATGTGATTTCGTTTGACGCCACGTATCGTTCCAACAAGTAATTTTTTATAATTCAACTTCTTCTGTTTTTGGCGTTTTATTAGTTTACATGCAATGGCGTTTTATTATTTTACATGCAATGGCGTTTTATTAGTTTACATGCAATGGCGTTTTATTATTGTTTCAGTTCTCATGGCGTTTTTCATATGCAGATACTCTATGGTGTTTGTACCGTTCACTGGTATAGACAATCATCACTGCAATGTTACATTTGGTGCAGCATTATTGGCGTCGGAAACTGCTGACACGTATATTTGGTTGTTGAGAGTTTTTCTTAAAGCTGTTGGTTCTCAACCAAAAGTTGTTGTCACTAACCAAGATCCAACGATGAAGAAGGCTATTTCTGCTGTATTTGTTGACACGAGGCATTGGTTATGCATGTGGCATGTGATGCATAAACTTTCTCTGAAGGTTGTTATGCTTTTTTTTACCTTTGAAGTTTTAGTATGCAATGCGTTTTAAGATACATGGCGTTTTGTACCTTGTTACTGTTTTTTTAATTAAGTTTTGTCTTATGTTTTTTTATATGTGTGGCGTTTTCGTGTTATTTATAGGTTGGTGTTAGGCTATGCAATTCCACCAATTTTAAAGAATGTATCTGTGATGTTGTGTTGACGGATATTCTCACACCTGAAGAGTTTGAATTAGAATGGGAAATGGTTATTGCAGAATTCAATTTAGAAGATAATGACTGGCTATCTGATATTTTTGCACTTAGGGAATCTTGGATCCCTGCATACTATAGAATGGAGCCTATGTCTGGTCTTATGCGAACGACATCCAGGTCGGAGAGCGAGAATCATTTTTTGGTCAAGTGTGCAATTCGAAAGCTACTCTTGTTGAGTTCATGACGCATTATGAGACTGCAATAGAAGCACAGCGTCACACAGTTGAACAGTTGAAGACTGCAATAGAAGCACATCGTACAAATGATCATGAATCTTGATACAAAAGACCCCAGTTGAAGAGTAGTTACAAAGTGTTGGAAGGGCAAGTTGTTGATATATACACAAAAAGTATTTTTTGTGACGTTCAAGCTGAGCTTATTGGAGTTGCGGATTGCATAAATCAACGTTACAAAGATCAGCCTGATGGGTTTGTTAAGTTTTATATAAATGACTTCCAACAGCTTTGTACATCCTTATTTGAGGTAAATAATGGCGTTTTGGTTTTTATGGCGTTTTCTGTTAATGGCGTTTTATCATATGCAATGTGTTCTTTTTTTTTTTTTTAGACAAACATTCTATGCATGACGTTATAGAGATATTGTTTTTTGGCGTTTTTCAGGTATTGTTCCGTAAGTCTGATTGCACATGCAGTTGCTCATGCAGACGTTTTGAACAGTTTTGGTTTGCTATGTAGACATATATTCTATGTTTTGAGACTTATGGACATTAGGGAATTTCCAAAACAATACATTCTGAATAGTTGGCGCAAAGAGGCCTCCCCAAACTGCTCTCCTGAATTCTCAATTAGTCGTGAATATATGACCGAGCTTGATCCTGATGTGCAAAGTATGATGCGAAATGTTATTTATTCAACCGAATACACTTTGAACCGTTTATCTGGTAATAAAGAGGAGCTATCCTTATACAAGGATCATGTTCAATCTTATATGAAGAAGGTTCAAGATATGCAGATTGTTGCTCCTCCCGCTAGTTCTAGGGATAGATTTGCCGAGATAATTTGTCAATATAAAAATGACAAGAATCCGATAAGAGTCCCTGTAGGTTATAAATCCAGAGGTTCCGGTTCTCGGAAGCGCTTGAAATCTAAACAGGAGATAGCAGTTGGCAAAAAGAAATCGAAGTCGAAACCCGGGGCCAAAGAAAGACAGTGTCAAAACTGCAAAGCCTATGGACACTACGCATCAACATGCAAACAGGCCGTAATTAAAAGAAGTTCGACAAGGTCTTCGAGAGCCAGTGAAGAGTAGTTTGGCGTTTTGTATTTGTCATTCTTACAGATCACATACAGTTGTCTTTGAGTCAGTTTAGAGTACTTTGGCGTTTTTTTATTTCAATGCTATAGAACACAGACATTTCTCAGTTTGGCTTTTTTTTGCATCTTTTTCTTTTTTTCTATCTCTTTGTTCATAACATGCTACTTCGAAGTTAAATAACAAACAATATTAGATTGGGCAAGGAAATCAAACGCCAAAAAAAAAAAAAAACAATAACACCACTAAATAAAACTTCCATAAACTTCTATTTTTGGTTGTGCTAAACTCAATAATGTTTTGTTGAACGAAATGGATAACATTGTTAATCCTCAGTCAAGAAAGATGTGTAACAATGTTATCCATCCCGTTTAGCTAAACTTTATAGAGAACAAAAAACAGAATCTCCATGAAATGGCTTTTTTTGAAGTTTTGTGGTTTTTGTATATTTTGGCGTTTATATTGAGGACCTTGCTCATTGCATAGAGTGAAAGTTTATTGAGAAAATTGTGTATATCAAAGAAACATGGATTTGAATCTTTAATATTTTGGTTTTTTTGGCGTTTATAAGATGAATGGTGTAGAGGAAAATATAGGTTTTTGTGGTTTTGGTTTGGATTTTAGTAATTTTGAGAGTTTGTTTATATAGAAAGTTTTTGGCGCGTTTTTTAGGCACGATTTTTATTGCAGTAAATGCTAGTAATAAAGTTACGTCGTTTTAGTACTGTTTGTTCAGCTTTATCGGTTAAAAACAAAGTTTGGCGTTTTATATCTATGGCGTTATATTATGATGAAGTGTGCTATGTGTGTTGAGGCGGATTTTAATAGCGTGAGTTTGGCGTTTTATGTTAAGTCAAAAGACCCTTTTACCCTTAATGAAGCGCGCCAGATTAATAAAAATGATTTTATTTACGAAAATGCCACCGCGTCATCTAGTCCATAGATTGTTTTGACCTGACGATTCTTAAGCGTTCTCTCCGTTCTCATACTTTTGAGCGTTTTCTCTAAATCCCGACCATATATATATATATATATATATATATATAAAAGACTTTAGTTTTACATAATTTTAAGACTTTAACTAATTATAGGTTCTAAAACATATGGTATCCCTAATCCTTTAATACATATTGTTGTTTTTAAACCAACTTTACTTCAAGATTGTAAAGGACTATAACTTTACGTTAATATTTATTAAAAAAATTACAACATAATAAACAAGATTTACTCTTTTAAATTTGGGTTATTGAATTTTATCACCCCCAGCTTTTGGCCTTTGACCGTTGCCACCCCCAACTAACACTTTGACACCTGACACCCGGCACCCCAACTTGACTTTTAGTTTGTGCTGGCACCACTCAGTTAAATCCTTACTAACTGGGTTAGTTTCTGATCCTATGTGGCATTGACTTGCTGAGATGGACAGGATTACATGGCGAATGATTTGTCACTAACCTTCATCACCTTCTTTATAACACCAGAGATCATACATCGAACCCTAATTTCCTCATAAGCATCTGGTATTCACAGGCCTGCCATAGCTCCGGATTGATTATCCTGTTCTTCTCTCCGCCTGCTTCAAAACATGAAGATGATAAACTCACAAAAGTTAAACTCGATCCGGAAAATCACAAAAGTTAAACTCGATGTCACAAAAGTAATCAAAATCGCTACAAAAGTTTAATAAATTCGATGGAAAATCAATCGGAGAAGATGATAAACTCACCTTCAACTGGATTCGCAGTTGTTAAACTCGATCCGGAACTGTTCGCCGATATCTTCATTGCTCGTTGTTCAAATCAAATCACCGAAAAACAGCGTCGTATTACGGATAACCTGACCATTCTACTGCCAGAAATTCATTGGAGCTTTCAGTTACTGTAAATCAGATCGAAGAAAATGCCTAAAATCATTGATAAACGGCGTCGTATTACACACGACTGGAGAGTCCTACCACCGGAGATTCCGTTACTGAAAATCAGATCAGGGAAAATGCCTAAAATCACCGACAAACGGCGTCGTATAACAGAGGAACGGAAAGTCCTACAGCCGGAGATTCACCGGAGCTTTAAGTCACCGGAGCTTTCAGTCCTAAAAGTGTATGTATGCATGTATGCATGTATGTATGTATGTATGTATGTATGTATGTATGTATGTATGTATGTATGTATGTATGTATGTATGTATGTATGTATCTGAACTAGGTTATCACCTAGGACTGCTTCCCGGGTAGTTTAATTTTATCAGTTAATAAACACTTTCTGTATGTAAACTATATATTTGCATTTTTTGTTAAAAAAACTCATTAACAGTTTGGTTTGGTTCGTTTATAGTTTGCCAACACTTTGATTATAGTTTAGCAACTGGTACTAATGGTTTTGCTCACATTTTCACCTAAAACTCGTTGAAATCAAACCTTAATCACCCCTTAAAATAATAATTTAAACCCATAACGCGGTCGGTCACTCAATTGTTATTGACCCAAACATCATTTTTGAAACCCATTCATCAAACAGAAAACCCAAAAGTATACAAATCTGATCAATCATCTTCCTGCTCCAAATCAAATACCAAATAATACAAATACAATACTAATTGTGAGGACTCTCAAAATTATCCTAAAAACACCCGTAAGTATAAACCTGAGCCCCTGAAACTTTACCCTACATCAAAAATCAAGAAAAAAACAAAATCTGGGTTCTCAGGCGGGCCGCGTAAGAGACAATGTAAGTCTTACGCGGGTCGCGTCAACATGAGGTTTGACCGGATAAGTGTTCCGAGTCCAAGTGTCGCCTACGTGTCACACCTACTGATGACCAATCAAGCCTATACGTAGACTGGGCGGCCACGCGGGCTGCATAAGATTAAGCTTAAGGCTTACGCGGGCTGCGTAAGACCTTAAAATCAGCTAGAAATAGCCCGTCACTTGCACAGTCCACTGGTGTCGATATCTTTTCATAAAAACGAAGTTATAACACTCTGAAGTCGAAAATACTTTCAATATTAGTGAGGCGCTGCTCCGATACCCGGTATTAACTCGATCGCTGATACGATTCAATGTCCGATCGATTAAACTATCCAATGGATGTTTAAGTGCTGCCCACATTAGGGTTTATGCTTTGTCATTCGTCGTTAATTCGATGGATGTTTAAGTATCGCACTTTGTCATTCGATGTGAGGGTTTAATCTCGTGAGTTATCGTAAATGCTGTATTAAAGTTACTAACCGAGTTGTGTGCATGATATTAATTTAGGTGAAAAGGCTAATCAGTAGGCTAGGCTCTGCTCAATTAAATCTGTAATGTGAGTCATTCTCTTTTTATCAAATTACTTTCAAAATCAAGTTTATTTTCAAGGTTATAATTACAGGGATTAAGTTTATGTAATCACCAAATTACAGCCAGTATGTGGGGTTTTGTATACATTACTTGATAATCTTTGCCATTGGACAAACGGGTGGCCAATGGTGATATGACCATAGTCACAGATCCGGTCGAGTGATAAATACTGTGGGTAGTTGGTTGATATCTGAAACATTGTAATCTCCCTTAATACTGTAAATTATAACAAACAGGTCGTTTTAGTAAAAAGAATGATTCACTCAGTATTTCCCGCTGACAAAACCTTTTTCAAACATGTTTCAGGTGATCTGTTGTGATCCAAGAAAAGTGCCGAGAAGCACTACAAGCTTAAGGAAGTGGCTCAGTATAAAATAATGAAACACGTTTTGTAAAATAAAAGATTTCTCCGTGAAATCTTATGATTGTAAATTACCGAGATTTGATCCCGAGTTGTGAAATAAAATAATCGGGAAAATTGCAGTTTTAAAAAGATCCTGAATCCGCTGTTAAATAAATACCACGGGATTTTCTGTCCCGCGGCTCCTGAAACGGGTCAAACTGTGTCGGGGGTCGTGACAGAAAAAGGTGGTATCAGAGCCACTGATTTAAGCCTATTAAGTATTTAGAGAATACTTAATTTTCTACTTGTCATTATGTGATTATGTGTTTTCTTATTTGAATATTTGTGTACAGTATGGGTAAGCAAAAGTTGTCAAACATCTATCTTAAATTAGATAGGTCATCCAACGAGAATGGAAGTTCATCCCAAACAAGATCCTCAAATCAGTATGTAATTCCTGAGGAAGGAATATTTGTGCGAAAGGCACAATATGAGGAATCACTTTCTCCTAGTAAAAGAAGTCTGATTATTAGGAAAAGTAAAGAGAAAATAAAGAAATTCCGAGAAAAGAAGATTAAACAGGACACCCAGGAATTAACCAGTAAATCACCTTGGGAGGACAAGTTAGATGAAAAATGGGCAGATCTTTATATGCTAGCTACTGTAGCAGTAAATGCAAATCTTTAAAACTTTGACTTAAGCTTTAACACCTGGATCACCTACAGTCTAGAAACTTTACCAGTAAAGAAATAAGTTACAATAAACCTTAGTGTGTTTTACTTTTTAGTTGTTTTGTAGTTACCCAGTATGAAATAATATTTAAAAGTTTTTTTTTTTATAAAATTTTGTTATGAGTTTTAATTATGTGTATTTTGCTAAACAGCATGAATTACTTGTCTGACGCCCTTCAGAACTTAAATCTCTATCCAGTAAAAATAGAGGTTTCAAGAGATTTCAATAGGTATATACCAGATATAGAAGAACCTATTGAATTTAATGCTCCACCGCCAGAAAAACCTAAACCTAAGAAAAGGAGGAGATTTGTGGGATGGAGACGTGTGCGTAGGAGGAAGCCTACAACTAGAAAGATTCCCAAAATAGAAAACCCTTTAGACAAAGGGAAAGGGATTGAAGTCGGGGAAGAGTCTAGGCAGATGGGAATACAGTTTGATGAATATTCGAAGCAAATAGAAATGGAGATTGGAGGAGGTTCTAAACAAACCCAGATAGAAATTGGAGAAAGCTCTAACCAAACCCATGAAATGACATTGCAGGAAGAGTTAGATTTTATATTGGCAAGCTGTGATACTATTAAGCCTGTCAATACAAATGTTCTTACTCATCCTATTGAAGCTCAACTTCCAATGAATTTGAAACCAGCAATTCCAGAACCTATAATCCATACCCAACCTCTAGGAATGGACGAGTGGTGGACGAATGATTGGCAGTTTCAAAACCTGCTCAACAGTCCTTATTCCTTTCTTCCTCAATTTGACCCAGAACCTATACCTAATCCACCTATGAGCAATGAGAATTTAGCTGAACTCCGCCACTTTGGCGAGGAGTTAATGGATGTGGGAAATAGGATCAGGGAAGTAGGAGAACAGATCTCCTGGAAGTATGATGAGAGGGAGCGCCGTTATTAAAAAAATTAGCTGACGAGGGATAAGGAGGTTGTGAGACTGTGATTGTAAATTAGCAATAATAATATAATCATGTAAAATAATCTAAAATAAAACTTTGTAAGATAATGGTGTGTATTGATGCATACTATTAAATATAAATGGAAATCGAGAAATCGATAGTTTTGGCTATATGTGTATTGTGAAATTATTATGATTATTTTGTGTATAATTGTTATTTATTTGATACTAATAAAATTAAATATATTATCAGATGGAAAACGCTAATAATGAACCAGTTAACGAGGTTAATCAATCTGAGCAACATCCGGAAGATCAATTTATGACTAGACAGGATATAGAAAATATTGTTGCTCAGGGAATAGCCAATGCTATTCCAGCAATAGTTGCTGCTGTTAAAAATCCAATTGAACCTCAACCAATCGTTCCTAGTAAACGTATTTCTGAAGATAACTTTAGCAATATCATAAATGGAGGCAGTAATCATAATCACGATAATGATTCACGACAGGCTCCGCTTCCTAAGAAAATAAAAGCTGCAACACCTGGTTGTACTTATAAAGAATTTCTTGCTTGTAAACCCGTTGAGTTTGCAGGCAATGAAGGAGCAACTGCGGTGCTGCGTTGGTTAGAGAAAACTGAGGCAGTAATTACCATAAGTAAATGTGCCAATGATGATCAGGTTATGTACGCGTCCAATCTTTTTAAAGAAGGGGCGCTAGAATGGTGGAACACGGTGTTACAAGCAAAAGGAAGGATGATGGCATATGCTATGAATTGGGAAGAATTTAAGAGTCTTGTAGAAAGAAAATTCTGTCCCGAATATGAAAAAGATCAAATGGCAAATAAGTTCTTAAATCATCGAATGATAGGTGTAGATTGTCGCGGTTATACTTCGACATTCTTTGAATATGCTAGAGTGGTACCAACACTGGCTTCGCCAGAACCGGTACTCATTTCTTGTTATATTTGGGGATTGATTGGTGAAATCCGCAATATTGTTAAAGCTACGAGACCTCGCACTATTGACGATGCAGTGGAATTAGCTAATACCCTAACCGACGAACTGGTACGCACAAGAGATGAAAACCGGAAGAAGGAATTGGCTCAGAAAATTACCTAAGGATTTCGTACGAGTAATAATAGCTTCAAAAGAAGAGGAATAGGCCAATCTTCAAACTTGCCGTTCTGCAAGAATTGCCGAAAGAAACATTATGGAAGATGTAATGTGACTTGCAATTTTTGCAAAGCCATAGGACATCGTGAAGAAGACTGCAGAAGGAAAACCAGGATCTGCTATAACTGTGGAGAAACAGGACATTTCAAAACAGAATGTCCTAAATTGGTTAAACCAGCAGACAACAAAGCCAAGACAGCCGATGGAGCTACTAAGAAGAATGTTCAAGCTTTTCAGTTAACTACTCAGGAAGCCGAGATGATTCCAGATGTGATAGCTGGTACGTTCCTAGTTCACAACGTATATGCAAAAGTATTATTTGACTCTGGTGCAAACCAAAGTTTTATCAATACTTCATTCTGCCGAACTCTTAATTTACCTTTAACCAAACTTAGGCAGATTTTTACAGTCGAAACCGCAGACGGAAATTCTGTTAGCATAGCTAAAGTTTTGCAAAAGGAAAATATAGAACTCTCAGGTCATAAATTCTTTGCAAACCTATAACCTATGAAATTAGCCGAATTTGATGTTGTGTTAGGAATGGATTGGTTAGTAGCTAACCATGCTCGAATCCTTTGTGATAAGAATTCTGTAGAAATTCAGGCACCTACTGGAGAAGTAATCATTATTACAGGAGACAAACCACGAAAGCCCATGAAGTTCATATCAGTAATGAAAATTGCTAGTTATGAACGAAAGCAAGGAATAATATATATGATTTCAGTAATCATTAGTACTAAAGGTAAAGAACTTAAGGAGATTCCTGTAGTCTCAGAATACCCAGATGTATTTCCAGAAGAGTTACCAGGATTACCACCAGATAGGGAGGTAGAATTTAGAATTCATCTGATTCCAGGAACTATACCGATAGCCAAGGCACCTTATCGGTTAGCTCCCTCCGAAATGTTAGAACTGAAAAAGCAATTAGATGAATTATTAAGTAAAGGTTTCATACAACCTAGTTCATCCCCGTGGGGAGCACCAATGTTGTTTGTAAAGAAGAAGGATGGTTCAATGAGAATGTGTATTGATTATAGAGAATTGAATAAGGTTACAATTAAGAATCGATACCCATTACCTAGGATTGATGATTTATTCGATCAACTTCAAGGAGCTAGATATTTTTCTAAGATTGACTTACGTTCCGGATATCATCAATTAAAGGTGCAAGAGGAAGACATACCTAAGACTGCTTTCAGAACTAGGTATGGTCATTACGAGTTTACAGTCATGCCCTTCGGGTTAACGAATGCACCAGCAGCATTCATGGACATGATGAATAGAATCTGTAAACCGTACTTGGATAAATTTGTAATTGTCTTCATCGACGATATACTTATTTATTCCAAAAATCAGGAAGAACATTGTCAGCACTTGCATGCACTCTTAACTTTGTTAAGAAAAGAAAAGTTGTACGCCAAATTCTCAAAGTGTGAATTTTGGTTGCAAGAAGTGCAATTCTTAGGCCACATGGTGAATCACGAAGGTATTCATGTAGATCCTGCTAAGATAGAGTCAATTACCAAATGGAAGGTTCCGCAAACCGCAATGGAAATTAGAAGTTTTATAGGTTTAGCCGGATATTATAGACGGTTTATTAAGGATTTTTCCAAAATAGTTGTACCATTAACTAAGCTAACCTGTAAAGCAGTTAAGTTTGAATGGGGACCTAAACAAGAAGAAGCCTTTAGAATTCTGAAACAGAAATTAACCAATGCTCCAATCTTAGCCTTACCAGAAGGAACTGAAGATTTTGAAGTATATTGTGATGCTTCAAAATTAGAATTTGGATGTGTGCTAATGCAACGCAAGAAGGTAATTGCGTATGCTTCAAGACAACTGAAAAAGCACGAAGAAAACTATACGACTCATAACTTAGAATTAGGAGCCGTAATTTTTGCCCTGAAAATTTGGAGACATTATCTGTACGGAAGTAAGTTTACTGTCTATACAGATCATAAAAGTTTAAGATATATATTTGGGCAAAAAGAGTTAAATATGAGACAAAGAAGATGGATGGAAATCCTAAGTGACTACGACTGTGATATTCAATATCATGAAGGAAAGGCAAATGTAGTTGCAGACGCCTTAAGTCGTAAGTACCATGAAAAACAACGACGAGTTCGTGCTCTTAGGTTAGATCTGCAGTTAGATTTAATGGAACAATTGAAGAATGTTCAAGAAACAGCAATCAAGGATGATGCTGAAGGAATGAAGGGACAAATAAAAGAATTAGAACAAGGAGCAGATGGAATTTGGAGATTCCACAAAAGCAGAATTTGGGTACCTAAGCAGGGAGAATTAAGAAATAAGATTTTAGAAGAAGCCCATAAGTTTAGGTATACCATGCATCCAGGAAACAATAAGATGTACCAAGATTTAAGAAATAATTTCTGGTGGATAGGCATGAAGAAGGATATAGCAAGATATGTTTCTAAGTGTCTTACTTGTTCACAAGTTAAGGCAGAACATCAGAAACCTTCAGGTCTACTACAACAACTGGAAATGCTTGTATGGAAATGGGAACTCATAACAATGGATTTTGTTACTAAGTTACCCAAAACCAGAAAAGGTAATGATGCGATTTGGGTAATTGTGGATCGATTAACCAAATCTGCTCACTTTCTACCAATGAAAGAAACCTTTAGCATGGAAAGGTTGGCAAAGTTGTATGTAGATGAAGTTGTATCTTTACATGGAGTTCCACTCTCCATTGTATCAGATAGGGATAGTCGTTTCACTTCCCATTTCTGGACAAGCTTCCAGCAAGCAATGGGAACTCGACTAAATTTAAGTACTGCATACCATCCATAAACAGATGGGCAAAGTGAAAGGACGATCCAAACTCTAGAAGACATGCTCCGAGCATGTGTAATAGATTTTGGTGGAAATTGGGACGATCACTTACCTTTAATTGAATTCTCCTATAACAATAGTTATCATTCAAGTATTGAAACTGCCCCATTCGAAGCACTTTGTGGAAGAAAGTGCAGAACTCCAGTTTGTTGGGCAGAAATAGGAGAAAGTCAATTATCAGGTCCTGAAATAGTGCAAGAAACAACTGACAAGATTACTCAGATCAAGGAAAGACTGAAGACAGCTCGAGATCGTCAAAAGAGCTATGCTGATAATAGACGCAAGCCACTCGAGTTTCAAGTTGGAGACAAAGTACTACTAAAAGTTTCACCTTGGAAAGGAGTAGTTCGATTTGGTAAGAAAGGAAAGCTAAGTCCAAGGTACGTAGGACCATTTTCAGTAATCCATCGTATAGGACCAGTTGCTTATCGTTTACGATTACCAGAGGAACTGGCAGGAATACATGATGTATTTCATGTATCCAACCTCAAGAAATGTCTATCAGACGAATCTTTAGTAGTACCTCTTCAAGATATAGAGGTAAATGAAAAGCTGAAATTCATAGAGAAACCTCTTCAAATAGAAGATAGAAAGATCAAATTCCTTAAACACAAGCGACTAGTGCTAGTCAAAGTCAAGTGGGAATCAAGAAGAGGACCTGAATACACTTGGGAGCTGGAATCAGAGATAAAGCGAAAGTATCCTCACTTATTTCCATGAATCTCGAGGACGAGATTTTAAATAAGGTGGGGAGAATGTGAGGACTCTTAAAATTATCCTAAAAACACCCGTAAGTATAAACCCGAGCCCCTGAAACTTTACCCTACATCAAAAATCAAGAAAAAACAAAATCTGGGTTCTCAGGCGGGCCGCGTAAGAGACAATGTAAGTCTTACGCGGGCCGCGTCAACATGAGGTTTGACCGGATAAGTGTTCCGAGTCCAAGTGTCGCCTACGTGTCACACCTACTGATGACCAATCAAGCCTATACGTAGACTGGGCGGCCACGCGGGCCGCGTAAGATTAAGCTTAAGGCTTACGCGGGCCGCGTAAGACCTTAAAATCAGCTATAAATAGCCCGTCACTTGCACAGTCCACTGGTGTCGATATCTTTTCATAAAAACGAAGTTATAACACTCTGAAGTCGAAAATACTTTCAATATTAGTGAGGCGCTGCTCCGATACCCAGTATTAACTCGATCGCTGATACGATTCAATGTCCGATCGATTAAACTATCCAATGGATGTTTAAGTGCTGCCCACATTAGGGTTTATGCTTTGTCATTCGTCGTTAATTCGATGGATGTTTAAGTATCGCACTTTGTTATTCGATGTGAGGGTTTAATCTCGTGAGTTATCGTAAATGCTGTATTAAAGTTACTAACCGAGTTGTGTGCATGATATTAATTTAGGTGAAAAGGCTAATCAGTAGGCTAGGCTCTGCTCAATTAAATCTGCAATGTGAGTCATTGTCTTTTTATCAAATTACTTTCAAAATCAAGTTTATTTTCAAGGTTATAATTACAGGGATTAAGTTTATGTAATCACCAAATTACAGCCAGTATGTGGGGTTTTGTATACATTACTTGATAATCTTTGCCATTGGACAAACAGGTGGCCAATGGTGATATGACCATAGTTACAGATCCGGTCGAGTGACAAATACTGTGGGCAGTTGGTTGATATCTGAAACATTGTAATCTCCCTTAATACTGTAAATTATAACAAACAGGTCGTTTTAGTAAAAAGAATGATTCACTCAGTATTTCCCGCTGACAAAACCTTTTTCAAACATGTTTCAGGTGATCTGTTGTGATCCAAGAAAAGTGCCGAGAAGCACTACAAGCTTAAGGAAGTGGCTCAGTATAAAATAAAGAAACATGTTTTGTAAAATAAAAGATTTCTCCGTGAAATAAAATAATCGGGAAAATTGCAGTTTTAAAAAGATCCTGAAGAAAAACTTCCGCTGTTAAATAAATACCACGGGATTTTCTGTCCCGCGGCTCCTGAAACGGGTCAAACTGTGTCGGGGGCCGTGACACTAATTCTTTCCAGTAATCTATAATACCAATTCAATAATAATTCTTTCCAGTAATCTATAATAATCACTAATCAATTAATCTATAATTTTGCGTTAAAATGTGACAATAGCGACTCTAAGGTTTCTCTGCGGCATTTCGTCGAACACCTTCCAGACGTTCATGTTCACGAACGCTACTAACTTCACCATCGATTCGATCACCACCCGTATGACCCGGATTCAACTGCGGCCTGATAATCTGTCTCCTTTGAGAAGTAACTTCTTTTAGTTTCTTCTTTCAAAGCATTTTTCTTTGAGCTCTTGTGAGCTTTTCAAACCCTACTTCACCCCCTCCCTCACTCCTTATTCTTCCTCATCCAATTCATCTGTATCTGTACAATATATATACTTCACAATAAAATATGAACTTCATCTAATAAGTTCAAAGATAAATATAGCCAATACTTGCCTAAAAGGAAAACTTGTTTCGAACAGAAAGTCTTATTCAGATAAGAATAAGCTTTAGCCTGAATGAAATCTAGCTTAGCCTGAATGAAAGCTTACAAATATATATTCCCTGAAGCAATCTAACCGATTCTCATGAGAAAGTTTGTGAAGGTGCTAACAACATCCACAACTATTGCTTAAAACTATAACCTTAAGGAATATAAATCATATCAAACCTGAGCTTACGACATGCCGAAACTACACAAGCAATCAAGGCATAATGTTTTTGCAATACATACCAATGATAAAAGATTGCTTATGCACATTTTCATTTATTGAAGTTGTTGAAGACTTCATTGCTTGCATCCCATCCAGGCGAAACCCCGAAAAATGTGCCCTTGTTGAAGACTATTAAATTCTCTACTGGCATAAACCCCATCTACCATAATAACCTGCAGTGCAAATATGAGCAATCATATATCTAGGTTACATAATAATACTAATTATAACAACAACTATTATCATTATTATTGTTAGCAACGATATGTCTCTTCATTATTGTTTCTTGGTTCAATTGAAATAGTAAGGTTTCATGCAACCCAGTCAACGTAAGGGCACGTAACATTCCACCATCTTTGGTTAATGGTCTGTACAAACATCTCCACTCATCCTCAGGCACACACTTCTCATGGTCATGTAGCATTTATCTTTATTTTAATTTACCGGCCTAAAATTCTAATACAATTATCCGTTCATAATGATATTTTCAATGATCTTAGTTTGTTGTGAAAAAATCCATTACATTAGCAAAGAGGATGTCAGGGCTTTTGAAAGTCGAGGGGTTTTTCAACACATAATCATCAATTTCCAATTGCTTTTCAATACAGTTATGATGCAGACATTTGAAACATACAATTGAGAATCTCACTGAGATTTGTATCTATCAATGTAGTTAACATATGAACACACATACAGTTAATCAAATAAATGTTATGAAATCAAGAATTACCAGTAAATAAGATAGTTTGTAGTAAAATGAATATTTGAATGTTGATGTAGTGTATACCATGTCTCCCCTGTAGTTCTAGTATGTAGAATAGTTGTAGTGGTGCAATGAATTCTGGAAACTCGATCTCTTCAAGCGCCTTGAATACGTCTTAAGCGTTAATTGTTTGCCTCTTCGATTCCTTGCACTTCATCTGACCCGTTACCCTGTTTGTGAAAAAAATTTATTTAATCTCCTAAACGGTAGAAAATAGTGTGTTATTTAACACCATAACATAATTGATAAAAAAAATCCGAAATTACCTTTCCGGAACCGAATTGGAGTAGAGCAATGTCCCCTGAGCATCTCCTAACCAGCCACCCACGAATAACTGGAAAGAGGTTTTGAATAAGACAAAATAAAAACTATAAGTAAAATGACATGATTTATTTAAATTGTCCATAAATCTATCTGCAGATGCTAAAATAGTACCAGCTTGTAACGTAATTGTAGCGCCATGAACATCTTCAAATCCAGTCTAGGGGTTTAGTAACTTATGCTCTTTCTTAGTGAACAATATTTATCATGCAATTGAAATCATCCTGAGTCAATAAATATAAATGTCAAAGCAGCACACTAAATGTAAAAAAAAAAAAAAATCAAGTAAATGATAAAACTTCATTAACATGTCTAAATCGACTAAGAACCAATATCACGAAAAAAATCTGATCAAATAAGAATTAATTTACAAAAAAGAATTAATTTTTTTACCTGCTCAAGTTTGATAAAGATCTGGTTACTAAAACCCTAGAATGGATTGATGTGGTTGAAGATATGGAGTTCCATGTGCGAGTAAGATAAAAATTAAAGGGTTTCTCTATATATAATACGATTCAATTACCCCTTCAAACATCCAAGATTTAGAGAATTACCTGTATTAAATCGGATCCTCGGTTGTATATCAACGATGATAAAATCATTAAACACATAGAAGGAGTAGGAGTCGTCAACAGAATATAAGAAACCCTAATTTCAAAAAACCCAAAAATCTTAAAAATCAAATGAAAATAGAGGATAAATAAGAAGATTAGAAATGGAATATTTAAAGTTTACCCTATATTACATCGGATTTTGACTTGTATATCGCCGTTGATAAGAAGGAGGCGGAGGCGGACAACACAATAACACAGAGAAGATAGGGTTAACAATGGTTGTTGGCGATGACACAAATGAAGATTGGAAATATTAATTTTTTTATAACATATATATACGGATCCGGATACAAAACGGGGCTTCATTATATGTGAAAAGAATACCCATTCAGTTTCCCGCCAAAACCACATCTAGGAAGCTCTAATATTGTGCCAAGTGTCCCAAATTTTTTTTGTTTATTATATATTACTAGCGGTAAGACCTGTGTGCAAACACGGGTCGTTTCTAAGAAAACCATCTGTGATACTATATTTTATTAACTTTAGATCAAAGCCAATTCCTGCAATAAGAATGAGAATTATACGGTACTTGTAATTCAAATTCAAATAAAGTTAAAACCAATTTTTGCAAATAAAGTTGACCAATTCCATTGATGATTTCTTAAAGTCAAACCACTGTTTTCAAAAAGTCTGTTTGACCAAAGTTAAACCACTGTTTGCAAAACAATGATTCTTAGTGGTTCAAAATCTGTTTGACTTTTGGTCAACATCTGTTTAATTGTTGGTCAACATCTGTTTGATTTTTGCTCAACAAATGTTTGACTTTTGGTAAACATCTGTTAGACTTTTGGTCAACATCTCATTTAGTATTCAACAGAGAGTAAAAAAATAATTAGTGCAGACTTATAAAATTGATATGCACTAATGGTCAATAGGTTTATTCAACATCAATTCCATTATGTTGATAGCAAACCACTGTTGTCTATTAACTGTTAAAAACTTCTGTTGGTTTCCAACAGACTTTCCTAAAAACTGTCATCCATTATCTCCAACAGAACTTGCAAGATGCATAGATAGTAAGTATCAGATGTTAGAAAACCATGCATAACACAGATTGATAGAACATATAGATATGTGTATAGATATTGTACCAAAACGTGTTATCTATTATAACTAAAAGACAACTATAAATATGCATCATCAGTTAATATAGAAAATACATATGAGTATTTCCATTGTCCTATCCACAAAAAAAAGTAGCACCCACCCATTGACAATGAAAGCTGTTTATAGACATAACTACATATAGAACATGTCTAAGAAGCAAAATTAGTACCACCGACGAACCAAATGTACAACCACCAACAATCATGACATGAAACTAAAAGGACTTAATCTTTGACACGGTATGCATAACTTTTTTTAACTTCAGCAATTGAGTAGACTTGTGAAACTCTAACGAAAGTTCATCACCAAAAGCAATATTGCAAGATCTCAGATAAGAAGACCATCCAACAACAGCATAGTTGAATCCAATATTGGTTTTTTGAGATGTTGTAAACAGTTCCTTGACTTCACATTTGAGATTATGGATATTGATAGGCTTAGGATTATCAGTATGTAGATCCAACGCAGAAGATACATATGATGGCAGATGCTAAAAACAGAAAATTGAATAGTGAATTTTATAAAATATTGATATATAACTGAAGTTGTTGAAATAACGAAATAAAGCAACGACTGCAAAAGCTTACAAGTCTATCTTCAGCATGTATAGTGAAGTGTAACACTGATTCTGAAGTGGATGATACTAAACGAACCTTTCGAACTTTACACGGTCTATCAACAGCTTGGTTATCCTCTACAGTTGTCTTGCCACGAAGTTTGTGCATCTTATCCACCTAAGTAAATTAATTTAGAATATAACAACTCTAAATTCTTGAAATTTTATAACTTTCTTTATCAACACAAACTCTCTTCTCAACTCAGCTTTGAAGTTTAAGACTCAATCATACAGAAGAATATCAATATATTGAGACAATAATAAAATAGACAATATAAAACTAATAAACGCTTACATTAGATACAACACTTGAAGAGGCAGAAATGTCATGAACAGGAAAATCTTTAGACTGTAGTTGAGGATCGTTAATATCATCAGCTATTTTTACAGAATGATCTTCAGGCTACAACAAAATTAAAAAAAAAACCTTCTTATACTTATTATAAAATAAAACATATGCGTAGAAAATTATAAATTTACAGCATTTTTAACATCTGACTCGTCAACCAGACGCACAACCTTTGAATCAAATAGCCCATCATCAGCAAACTATATTTATAAGAATGATCATATATAAGAAACCGTATTTTAAATCATAATAATATATAAATGTTACATGTGTATATATACATTAAAAATATCCTCAAAACTCGTAAACTGCTTAGAATTACCAACCGAAGCTCCAGTATCCTCATCATCCAAAGCAACTTCCCCGGAATCTAGAAGCTGTTTGTGTTTAGCCTACAAAATGAGATTTCAAAAGATATTATCATAATATAATAAAAGTTACTTATCACCGTCATGTTATCAAATAATGTATTTTATCATCAAAATTTTATACCGCAGCCAATAAATCAAACCCATCATATCCATAAACTGAATCATCCAAAACAACTACATCAGCTTTCTTGAAGGAAACCTCAGTTCCAGTCTCGGAATGGAAAACGGAAAGCTCAAACGTTTTAGATGCAATCATGGTGAAAACCAACCAAGATTCAACTGGTATGGGAACTTCTTCAATCAACTTTGACCATCCATCCGTAAATCCGCATCCATCAGTCCATCCTTTCATCATCACATTCCAAAACCTTTCACCAACATAGATAGTTGCCATCCCATACTCGTAATTTTTACCATAGAATTGTTTCCAAAATTTGTCAGCAATTTGCTATAGAAGAAGCAAAGGAATATTTAGCGCAGACTTACAAATTTGATATGAACTAATGAGCAACAGAAGTTACAACGGATTAGTCAACAAAAGTTAAAATGAGAATTACTCAACAGGGTTAATCAACGGTAGTTACAGTATTTGCACACAACCTAACCACTGTTTAGCTATCAACTATTACATACCTCTGTTGCTATCCAACAGAGGTTTCGTAACATCTGTCATCCATTATGTCCAGCAGAGGTTACAACGTGGACAGATCTTAAATATCAGATGTTAGTCAACCGAGGTTAAAAAAACTTAGTCAACAGAAGTTAAGATTATAAGGAAACAGACGTTAAAAGGGCAAACAGATGTTAGCAAGCTGTTGAGCTAGCAAAAAGTGTTTACAGTAAGTAACAAAATAATATATCGTTACATACAGTCATGCCAACTTCAGGGCTAATATTTGCTGAAATGTAAGAGTTCTCGTAGACTTTTTCTTTAAAACATGAGACAACGAATGACAAACGTCCAATAGCTTTCACCAATATAGCATCTTTCGTTTTCAAACAACAATCTCTAACAAACTTTGTCCATCCATCCGTAAATATACAATGATCATCTCTCTTCCTTACTCGTACTAACCATGATTTGTCACCATCAAGTAACTCTACAATTCGCCCATACGGGACCTCCTTGCCCCACAACAGAGTCTGAAAATCAAGTGGTATATTCTGCAACAGTAGTTAACAAACATCTTACATCAAAAATTAACGTAGAATCCTAATAGTAGAAGGAAAGTTAAAAAACATACCAAAAATATAAAATCATCTTCATTAAGGAATTGTAAAAAGGATGGTGTTTGATTGGATAGATTCATATCTACAATAAACAATTTAAACTTACAAGTTATAAAAATGAACAGCATCCAACAAAAGTCAAAGACAAACAACATTATAAAATTGACATCACTAACATCCCTTAAAATAAATCAGCACTTAAAAAACAAAAGTACCAAATATTAACCGGACTATTTGTATAGTCACACACTTAAAGTATTATAAAAACAAATTATAAAACGAAAATCGTCAACTCTCACAACAATTAAGCATCAAACAAAAATTATATGGTTGATTTATCAATCGTAATGTAGAAGACAACATCACGAAGATGCATGCACAAATTATGACAGAGAATGCTATCAGTAACTTCATTTAAGTTAATGCAGTACTTAATCAATAAAAATACACCGGATTACAGCAACTATTATTTGCTTCAAGAGAGAATATGAAACGCCGTCAGTGACAAACACATATTCATAACATCAAATAATGATTAATCTAACATATATAATACAAACAATAAATTCAAAGAAACAATACTTGATTTTATAGCGTGTAATCTATATTAGAACCTTGCCGATTTTGATAAGAAAGTTATTTGAGAAAACTTCCGAATATGTTTTCTGGAGCTTATATTCAATAATGGAGATGAAAAGTATATTAAATCGAGTTAATACAGATGTTACATTTACACTGGTTGGTTGAAGTTAAGTTTTGTAAAATTTATATTTTACCCCATTTTACATTAAAACAGCGCAATTTTTGCACAGCAATAAACACTGTTTGACTATAAATTTAAAATGTTAAATACAAAAAACTTATCTATTAATTTAATATATTTATATTTATATAATTAAAAATAGTTTTTAAATCCCAATATTAAAGATTATTATAAGTTAAATAAATAAACAATTACAAGTTAATAGATAAATATCTTATTTTCAACAATCCCAATACAATCTCACCTCTTCTTCTCCGGCGAAAAACCTCTACAGTTTCTTCTTCCTCAGACTCGACGATCAGAAGTTTAAAGTTTTAGATCAGGTATTTTTTTTCTCTTGTGTATTTTACAGGTATGCTTTGACATGTTCCTTTCAGTTTCCTCATTTCAAATTATATAAACATCAAAATCATAATCTACTGATGTTAAAATAGATAAACTTGTGTGAACTTGTTTTCTTTATTTTATAATAAAATTTATATCAAACTATTTAGTAATATTTTGATTCATTCCATCTAAATAACAATCTGAAATATTATTGTTTAATAAATATTTGGTTGTAAATTTTACGAATGGTTTTAGAATTATTGTATGAAATGCCATGTAGTCTTGATACATTTGTTCTATCAATATTAATTTTGATAAAATATTTTGCAATCAGTTTATAGTACTCATATGTCTGATTTGTAAGTGAATATAGGCTTGTTTGCTGAAAATAACTGAAGTTTGAAGTTGACACAAACATGGATATTTGAAAAATTTATTGCCATATAATACTTTTTTTATTATACAAGAATAAAAATTTGATCTTACACAGTATTAGATTCATATTGTTGGTTGTAGGGACCATATTGAAGTACACAACATATAAGTTTGGTCCTACAGAGTGTTGGATATTTTTTTATACCTTAAATAGAATGCTTTTCAGATACAGTTGATTTTAAATTTTAGTATTTAACTGTTATTGTATTTTTTTTTACTTTCAGATGGAGTTTATGATAATTATCAACGTCTCTCAATTGGCAGACCTAAATGAGGGATTGGTAAGCTATATTCTTAGAACAAATTAGCTCAAATCACAATTGTATGCTAAAAACTGAATTTATAAAATTAAAGATATATTAAATGTTGTGTATTTTATATACATAGAAACTTCCAAAGATAATGGCTAACCAATTACCAAGAAAGTGTGAAGTGATAAAGTTGGTTGATTATACGGGTTTTAAGTATAAGATTGCAGTACAGAGCATCGGTCATAAAAGTAAGAGGATAAACGGGCCAGAATGGATCAGGTTTGTTGAAACTTATAGAAATAACAACATAGACAAGCTGTGTTTAAAAAAATTGATGGAAGCAAAATTTGAGATAAATGTTTTGGACAATGAGGGATTGGAGATTAGAAAAGATGGATCGAACAGAGATTATGTTTATGGATGCTTGATACAGGCTGAAGAAGAAACATACTGCAAGCAGGTTAAAAATTGCTACTTATTTTTATATATTGCTAGTGTATCTTTTGGGCTGTTAGCAAAACTTCTAATTTATATTTTGTATCCTATATAAAATCTAATATGACATTTCTAAAATTTATGAAAATTATAGCATTTACCACACGATTTGCTGAAGCAGTTGTCGCGAAGGAGATTAAAAATTGATAACTTGGTTGCCAAAGTACATGGACCAAAGCAGAGTAGTAAAGTTGATGTCCATTATGTTTTCTTTCCTGAAAACAAAAAAGGGAATAGCTGCTGGTTTTATGGGACCAGGATGGACAACTTTTTGCTTCGAAAATGATATTGAGGAAAGCTGCCAACTGCCGTTTCAATGGATGGGAAGTACTCCTGAAGACGACTTTAACTTTACTGTGAAGGTTTTTAACAAAGACGGGATTGCACTTCACGGGGAGACAAAACATCACTGCAGCCGTACCAATCACCAACACCGCAAAAGGCGTCCACATTATAAAAAACAGTTTGAATACCATGTTTTACAGACACACAGCTTGGTATTTACATATCTACTTTTAATATACTTGATTTTACTTATAATCTTGGATCTAACTGTTATTACTTAAAGTATATGCTGTTTTGAATGAATAACTAAAGAAAATTTTTTCCTTTACAGGCAATACCGAGGAACTTTGTTCGAGAACACCAGCTAAATGATTACCGTAGAGCTGTGCTGTCATTTGGTCATGTGAAGTTTTTGGTACAGCTGGTTGTTAGGAGAGATCCTAGAACACCTGACGACCAAAACCATTTAGTGATGCATACAGACTGGCAGCGTATCATGGATGAAACGAGAATATCTGTGGGGAAAAAGCTGAGGTTTGAGATAGTCGAAGAAAAAAGTGTAAGAGGAGATAAAATACACTTTGAAGTTTGTTGACATGATCTTTGAACACCTTTTCAGCCTTCTTAATTTATACTTTAGTTGACATGTTTGATGGACAAATTTCTTCTTTGGAAACTAACTTAAGAATGAAGTTATGTAGTCTTAGTATATACTTTCAAAACTGTGGTTTTACCTTTTTATATTTTTCAAGTAAACATTACTATATTTTGCATCTAAACATTACTATTTTCCATTACATTTCCCGGTCACTTAACATGTCACGCCCCGATATTTCCACGCGTTACCGGTGGGCCCGGTTGGGAGTATCGTGACGTAGTTGATATCATCATAGTCAAACAACACAAATTATAAATGCACAGCGGAAGCAAAAGATAAATATATTACAATCCGATATAATGTGATATCAAAGTATTACAAACGGAAAGTAAGGGATCCACAGGTGGATCGAAAAAATAAAATGAAACATTGTTCAACAGACTTTGACATCTAGAGCTTGCGAGACTTGATTATTGATGCCTGGAGTAGCCAGCCTATTTCGTATAGTACCTGCACTTAACCATTTTGGAAAATACGTCAGTTTACACTGGTAAATACAACTTAACTGACTCATTTTGAAAAGAGTTTGGAAATTGATTTGAATGCACGTTGGCAAAAATATCTTTATAACTTGGGACAATTATTAAAATAATCTTGTATACAGTTTTACTTATTTGTCGTCCATCAGGGCCGGTTTGTAGGGCCGGTCTAGATTAACTGACACGCCACAGGTATAATGCCCACAAGGATTATTTCCTTTAAGTGGATTACCAGTTTTTACATAATGCATCTGTCAGGTGTACGCCTACACCCCGTGCTTAGGTCGTGGCCATTTCTTTGAATGATGCCAAGGATATCCGGGACATGGTCATTTAACCCCCAAAGGCCATACACCAAATAATACATATCAAACGGGTCATGTAAATACATTAATCACAATCCGATTTAATTGACTACACACCCGACCAAGCGGTACTTTTATAGTACCGTACCCCAAGCCCGTATAAGGAAATAAGTTAAGAGTATTTACCTGAGCAAAGTATAAATCAAATACAGCAAGTGCACGTAGCTTTTACTGGGCTCCTAATCTGGAATGAAGGTTTTTAATAACCTATTAGAATCCTAACGGGTCTTTAATTAAGCTTAGACTTAGACCGGTTAGTTTTCAAAAAGAAAACACGGTTCAAACGCATAATAAAGCGAAGACCGGTTCGGAATGTGGTTTTGACCCGACAAGCTTGTATGCTTGTTTAATATGGGTAACTTGAACACATTCTAGATTTTGGGACAATAATGATATGGTTTGACCCGTTTCGGCAAATATATGCAAACTAGTTACATAAGCCGATCCGAATGCGAAAAGTGCGTAACGAGTAACCAAATGAGTCATATGCAAGTTTCCTAAGTTAATATGCCTTTAATATATTGTGAAATTAGTAAGATATCTTTTATTATGCCCAAAACGGATTTAAACTCAATTTACGCCCCGTAGGGGTGTTTTGGTCATTTTAAAGGTTATAAAAGAGTTTAATTATTAACCTGAGTTACAGGTCTGATATAATTAGTAAAAATACTTAATTTAATAAGTTATAACAGTAGGGTATTGCATATATGTGAAATTTATCAATTATAACCAAACTATGCACCGTAGGGGCATTTTGGTAATTTCACATAAGCTTAAAAGGTCAAAATCGGAAATCTGAGTTTAAAAATTTTGCTTACTGTTAGAGTACAATTATTTACTAAAAATATCAGTAGGCATCAAACCTTATATGTTTAAAATAGTTTTAATGCATACTATGCGTTAAAAACGCTTAAAAGGCGATTTGGAGCCATTTCCGGGTTTTCAAAGGAAAGCTGATATATTTTATTATTCCAGAAGGCTCAAAATGTTTATTTATCATATTAGATCAGTAGAAAGAGGTTTGGTATCAAAAGGATTTGTAAAACTCATTTTATAGCTCAAAAGGGCAAAACCGGCAACACCGAAATAAGCATAGAACTCTATGTTATGCTCAGCCTAAAAATAAATAAAAATCTTCAAAAATCCCAAAATATTATATTATATCAGTGGGTAAAAAGTTTGGTATCAAAAATTGGGTTTAGATAGGCTATACGCTAATTATGCCGTTTAATTAATAACAAGCGTTCTAATTACGCTATTGAGCATAACTCTTAATCTAGACCTCAAACTGATGTCAAATTTTAGAGACAAGTCTAATAATCAGTAATGAAGGTTTCTATTCTTTTACTTTTTCAAAAATCACATTTTAAGGTCATATGGGCATAATAGTCAACATTTAAGTATTTAACGGAAACATGCATAAGAATCGGATAACTAATGAACCAAGTCATATAATCACAGAGGGTTATACTTATATGAAACCTGGTCCTAAATAAGTTCTAAGGAATTTCTAAACTATGCTCTATTGGTTCAGAACTGAAAGTCAAAGCAGAAGTCAAAGTATGCGACTTTCGGTTCCAATCCGAGCTTAAACTGAAAATTGTCGAGTTGAACATGTTTAGACATGTTCTTACATTAATTACCAAGTTATATTAATGATAAAACAGGTTGAATAGCTTCTACATTGCTAATTATGTGTTTATTTTCAAAATCGCTTCCTGTTGACTTTTTAAGATCAAGTTTGACCCGACAATTGACCTACTTAGAGTGAGAATCAGAGGGTGCCCTTTTAAGGGTTTATTGCCCACATAATTACCAACTCATAGGTACTTTCAATTTGTAATTTGACTGGACAAATTAAGATTAATGACGAAGTCAAACCTTAATTATGACGGTTTGACTTTAAGCTAATAAACAAAGCAAAACTGAATTAAGGAAGGTTAAGAATACTTACCAAGGTCCTAAGCACGACTAATGATCACTAGGAAGGGTGCTTGAGCTCCAAGAACCTCCAGAAACCAAGTTGTGAAGTTTTCAAATGAATGATCAAAATGATGCAACCAAGAACACCTTATATAGGAACTTTGATTGCACAAGATCATGCCAAATAAGTCTATGGGATGATTCCTGATCATCCCAAGTGTCCCTAGGCCCTTAAAAACCATCAAACAAGCTCATAGAATCGAAAACAACCTTCATAAGTCGGTCTAACCGGCTGGAACAATCAGCTGCCTGTGTTTTCTGATATTGGGGGTGCCAGGCAGCCCGCGTAAGGTCCTGCCTGGGCTTACGCGCCCCGTGTGGATGATCAGAACTGGCCAAGCAAGTTTCGTTATTTGCACTTTAGGTCCTTGGTCCTTCCAAACTTGATTTTAACATGGTTTCTTGCACTTGTAACCCCCAAACTTGACTTTTAAGGATTCCAAGTCATAAACCAACTTTGTTAAGTCCCCGGTTATTCATACGATCACCGAAAAGCCTTGAATTTCAACGTTGATGCTTTTAACCCCTCGTATACGAATATTGTCATAACTTTCTCATACTTTATCGAAACCTTATGAAATTTTAATCACTTGTTCTAGTGAGCATAATTAATCATTACAAAGCTTCGGGTTTTCTAAAAGGTCACTCAGAGGTACACTTTAAACATATTGACACATTTAACCCCTGTAGTTTGTAATCTCTCACTTTCTTCCACAATTAGCTTCGTATGATCCATGATTCATTCGTTTAAGGGTATAAACATCGTGTAGGGTTATTGAAAGATATATTTATTCATTGTTGACACTTTGAATCCTTTTACTCACATAGATTCCTTGTTTGTCAACTTTAGTCCTTCTAAATCAATCCTTTACACGTTTTAAGTCCATGACACATGTTGATATATTATTGGACATGAATTTTCGAGGTGTTACATCCTCACCCCCTTAAAAGAAATCTCGACCTCGAGATTTACTGAAATAATTGAGGGTACTTTTCTTTCATTGTGGATTCTACCTCCCACGTGTACTCGGGACCTCTACGGGCATCCCATTTAACCTTTACAATAGGCACATGCTTCCTTCGAAGCTTCTTAACCTGTCGATCTTCAATCGACAAAGGTTTTTCCACAAATTTCAAGCTCTCATCTATGTGCACATCTGTATGTGGTATGACTAGTGATTCATCAGCTAGACATTTCTTTAGATTGCAGATGTGGAATACGTTGTGAATACCACTGAGCTCTTCAGGTAAGTTTAACTTATAAGCCACTGCTCCTACACATTCGATGATCTCGAATGGTCCTATATACCTTGGGCTTAACTTACCTTTCTTACCAAATCGCATCACTCCCTTCCAGGGTGATACTTTAAGCAGAACCTTATCTCCAACCTCAAACTTTAGAGGTTTTCGCCTTTTATCAGCATAACTTTTCTGCCTATCCCTGGCAGCTTTCAGGCATTCACGAATCTGGATAATCTTTTCCGTCGTTTCAAGGACTATATCAGGTCCTGATAACTGAGCTTCTCCTACTTCTGCCCAACAAATAGGCGTTCTGCATTTCCTACCATATAATGCCTCGAAAGGCGCAGCCTTAATGCTTGTATGATAGCTATTGTTATAGGAGAACTCGATTAATGGCAGGTGGTTATCCCAACAACCACCTAAGTTAATCACACATGCACGAAGCATGTCTTCCAAAGTTTGGATGGTACGCTCACTCTGCCCGTCCGTTTGAGGATTGGTAAACCGTACTAAAATTTAAGCGCGTGCCCAAAGATTGTTGGAAACTTTTCCAAAATTGTGATGTGCATCTAGTATCTCTGTCAGAGATAATAGACACTGGTATGCCATGCAGAGATACAATCTTATCTACGTACAATTGGGCTAACATGTCGGAGCTATAGGTCTCCTTAATGGGTAGGAAATGTGCTGACTTAGTCAGTCTATCTACTATCACCCATGTAGTATCATTTCCTTTCTTTGTCTTTGGCAACTTGGTGATGAAATCCATTGTCACCATTTCCCACTTCCACGTGGGAAGTTCAGGCTGTTGTAGCAAACCTGACGGCTTCTGATGTTCAGCTTTGACTTGCGCACACGTCAAACATTTAGCTACATAGGTAGCTATAGACTTCTTCAAGCCTATCCACCAAAAATTTGCTTTCAGATCTTGGTACATCTTGTCAGCTCCAGGATGAACGGAGTATTTAGAACTGTGGGCTTCCTGGAGGATAACATCTCGAAGCCCTCCATAAACTGGAACCCATATTCGTCCATTTAACCTCAGAATTCCGTCCTTGCCATAGGATAACTGTTCCTCAGTTACTCCTAGCTTTTCATCAGGATAGTTAGCTTCTAGCACAGCTTCCTTCTGCGCAACTAACAACCTTTCATTCAAACTGTTCTTTATCTCAATGCTCTTGGCATTGATTCTCATAGGCTTCACTCTTTCCTTTCGACTTAAGGCATCGGCGACTACATTCGCTTTGCCACGATGGTATCTTATTTCACAATCATAATCATTCAAAGTTTCCATCCAACGTCGCTGCCTCATGTTCAAGTCCTTCTGATTGAACAGATGTTGAAGGCTCTTGTGATCAGAATAGATCACACACTTAGTTCCATACAAGTAGTGCCTCCAAAGTTTTAGTGCAAATACAACGGCACCCAACTCCAAGTCATGGGTGGTGTAGTTCTTCTCGTGCACCATTAACTGTCGAGAAGCATAGGCAATAACCTTGGCTTTCTGCATAAGCACACATCCCATACTTGTGTGCGATGCATCACAATATACTACAAATTCCTCTATTCCATCAGGCAATGTCAATACTGGAGCATTGCTCAACTTTTTCTTAAGGATGTCAAAGGATTCCTGCTGCTTAGGACCCCAGTCAAACTTAATATTCTTACGCGCCAAGGAAGTTAGGGGTGCAACAATCCTTGAGAAGTTTTCAATAAATCGCCTATAATATCCGGCTAAACCTAGAAAGCTACGAATTTCTGTAGGCGTCTTTGGCTCTTGCCAATTCATGACAGCTTCAACCTTAGCAGGATCTACTTGGATACCGCGCTCACTAACAACATGTCCAAGAAACTGGACTTCACGAAGCCAAAATTCACACTTCGGAAATTTGGCATAGATCTTTTCTTGTTGAAGCAGTTTCAGAATGCAATGGAGGTGCTTCTCATGGTCCGCTTGGCTCTTTGAATAAATTAGAATGTCGTCAATGAAGACGATAACAAATTTGTCCAAGTATGGCTTGCACACACGATTCATGAGGTCCATGAACGCGGCAGGTGCATTAGTGAGCCCAAAAGGCATCACTAGGAACTCATAATGACCATAACGAGTCCTAAATGCAGTCTTGTGCACATCTTCATCTTTAACCTTCAATTGATGATAGCCTGACCTCAAATCAATCTTAGAGAAGTAGCTTGCCCCTTGTAATTGATCGAACAGATCGTCGATCCTGGGCAAAGGATACCTATTCTTGATAGTGACTTTATTAAGCTCACGATAATCGATGCACAAACGCATCGATCCATCCTTCTTCTTGACGAATAGGATAGGTGCTCCCCATGGAGACGAACTAGGTCTAATGAAACCTTTGGCTAGCAAATCATCTAGCTGCGCCCCAATTCCTTCATCTCTGTTGGTGCCAACCTATAAGGCGCTCTTGCGACAGGTGCTGCTCCGGGGATGATGTCGATTCTGAATTCTACTTGCCTATCTAGTGGTAAACCAGGTAGTTCTTCAGGGAAAACTTCTGGGTACTCAGAAATGACTGGAATGTCTTCAGCCTTGGGTTTTTGCTCATCAATAGTTACCTGTGCCATATAAATGACACAACCCTTCTTCAGACACCTAGATGGCTTGAGCATAGACACTTGCTCAGGCAGTCCATACTGGGTATCTCCCTAAATGGTAAGTGACTCACCAGACGGAGTCTTGATCACCACTTGCTTCTTATTGCAGACGATCTGGGCTTGGTTATGCGATAACCAGTCCATGCCTATAACTATATCGAAACCGGCTAACTTCAAAGGAAGTAAGGAAAATGGAAAAGAGTGGTTCCTAATAGATATAACACATCCATCTAACACGGTTGATGCGGTTTCTATGGTTCCATCGGCTAATTCAACCTCATACTTCACACTTAAGGTTTTAACAGGTAAATTCAGCAACTTACAAAACTTATTATCTACAAATGACTTATCAGCTCCTGAATCAAATAGCACTCTTGCATAAACATCATTTATGAGGAAGGTACCTGTTATCACATTGTCGTCCTGAACAGCTTCCCGTGCATCCATCGGAAGACCCTTGCATTGGTCTTCTTGACCTCTTCAGGCTTCTTGGCGTATTTAGGGCAGTTGGTTTTGATATGCCCTTTCTCATTGCAATTGTAGCATGTCGGGTCTTTTATCTTCTTGCACTCTATCGTCTTGTGCTCTTTAGACTTGCATAACCCACATGCAGGTGATCCTGATTGAGACTTGGTCTCAAGCCTGCATTTTCCAAAGTGGCGTTTTTGGTAAGTCGTGCACTTTGGCTTTTCCTCAGCTTGTTGGCTATTCTTTCCAGACCCAAACTTCTTGGAATTAGTGTTTTCTTTGTGCTTCTTCTCCGATCCTCGTGAGTTATCATCCTCACTCTTTCTCTTACCTTCCTCAGAATTCTTTAGCGATCTTATCCTGACCGCATCTAAGGTAAGAGACAAAGATAGATCAGCTGCTGATCTAAACGTAGCATGTCTAGACGCCTTAACACTGGCTTTTATCTCTGTGGCCAAACCCCCAATGAAGCGAGAAATTCGCTTGGGTTCCGGTGTTATCAGATACGGAACTAGCCTAGACAGGGTATTGAAACTGGTGCGGTAAGCTTGAGAATCTAGATTCTTCATTACCAATGATAAGAAATTTGACTCAATTCTTTCAACCTTATGCTGCGGGCAATAATTCTCCTTAATGAGGGCAACAAATTGATCCCATGTCAGATTGTAGAGCGGGATCTTTCCAGTAGCTTGAATGAGAGACTTCCACCATGCTAGTGCCTCTCCCTTGAACGATTGGGATACATACTTCACTACATCCCTTTCAGCACAGCCGCTGATATCGACCACGGGGTCCATTTCATCTAACCAAGTCATACAGTCAATTGCCCCCTTCTCCCCAGTGAAATCCCGGGGTTTGCAGGAAACAAAGTACTTATAAGTACAGGACTTGGCACGTGGTTTATCATCAAATACTATCCTCTTAGATGGAACACTGTTTTGGTTTGAGGAATGTCGATCATCATCTTTCTTTGGCTCATCTTCCTTAGAGGGCGGCTTGCTGTGAGCCTCTGAATGAGTCTTAGGCTTGGAATGCGGTGCGGATAGGGTCCTACTTCGAGTCCCGCTTGATTCATTATACTGCCGCTCTATAGCCTTTGTAACAGCATTGTCTATTAATGCTTGCAGTTCTGCACCCGCTATGTTAATTCGGGTGTTATCATGATCCTCCCTTGGGTGAATGTTGATCTCATCCGAGTCAGCCATGTAGTTTGTACTGTTACATAAGATATTGACAATAATTTATTTGGAAGTTTATTATGGGATTGTCTTTTATGGCAATTCATTAACCATGGTAAACACAGACCATATTTGGTTAATTTGTTGATCATATTTATTTAGGATTTTTATTATAATTTATCCTAATTATAAAAATAATAACAGTATTATTAGTGGCACAAAAGGCCTAGTCATAGGGACATTCTAAATCATAAGCCATGATTTCAGAGAATCAAGGCATTAAGGTTTGAACATAGTTCATTACCTTTCCTTTGACAGGGAGTTGTAGGCTACCACTGTCTTTAGTCTCAGAGGACGTTAATTATAGCTCGTGGGCACTTCATCCTTAAGGGATGATTCTATAAACAAGGGAATTTAGAATAACTTAATTTAGAAATGACTTATGTGATTTTATCGAATCACGTTTGTCAAGCATGTTAATATGCTTTCAGATGTTTAACAAGGATTTGATTCTTTTGAATAGGTTTTATCATCTTGGCCATGTCTGCAACAACATTTAGGCTAGGTTTTACCTTTAAGATTCTTTTTAATATTTAACGCGGAACAATCCTAAATTGAGATGTTAACAAGGATCTGAATCTAATTAAGGAACTACCATCTTGGCCCTGTTTTTAGGTGACACATGGCTAGGTCTTGTCCTTTTTAGATTTTGACATTTTATTATAATGGTAAATCTTATAAATAGGAATGTTATTTTAATTCTAACAGTTCCATTAAAAATTTAGACAAGTATATGGTTGCCCTAAACGGGACTTCTAACTGAAATGACTTGCCCATGCAAGAGCTAATCAGAAAAATAACAAGGAACAAATAAAGAACAAAATAAAACGAATTAGGATTAATCCTATGTTCTTTGTCTAGACTCGAGAATCAAGGAATGTGCAATTGTATATCTGAGATTAAACACAAAAAAGGCTAGTGTTTAATTCACTCAGTGTTGGCTCTGATACCAACCTGTCACACCCCGATATTTCCACGCGTTACCGGTGGGCCCGGTGGGGAGTATCGTGACGTAGTTGATATCATCATAGTCAAACAACACAAATTATAAATGCACAGCGGAAGCAAAAGATAAATATATTACAATCCGATATAATGTGATATCAAAGTATTACAAACGGAAAGTAAGGGATCCATAGGTGGATAGAAAAAATCAAATGAAACATTGTTCAACAGACTTTGACATCTAGAGCTTGCGAGACTTGATTATTGATGCCTGGAGTAGCCAGCCTATTTCGTATAGTACCTGCACTTAACCTTTTTGGAAAATACGTCAGTTTACACTGGTAAATACAACTTAACTGACTCGTTTTGAAAAGAGTTTGGAAATTGATTTGAATGCACGTTGGCAAAAAATATCTTTATAACTTGGGACAATTATTAAAATAATCTTGTATACTATTTTACTTATTTGTCGTCCATCAGGGCCGGTTTGTAGGGCCGGTCTAGATTAACTGACACGCCACAGGTATAATGCCTACAAGGATTATTTCCTTTAAGTGGATTACCAGTTTTTACATAATGCATCTGTCAGGTGTACGCCTACACCCCGTGCTTAGGTCGTGGCCATTTCTTTGAATGATGCCAAGGATATCCGGGACATGGTCATTTAACCCCCAAAGGCCATACACCAAATAATACATATCAAACGGGTCATGTAAATACATTAATCACAATCCGATTTAAATGACTACACACCCGACCAAACGGTACTTTTATAGTACCGTATCCCAAGCCAGTATAGGGAAATAAGTTAAGAGTATTTACCTGAGCAAAGTATAAATCAAATACAGCAAGGGGGAGTCTGTGAAAGGGGGAGTCTAGATCAACAAGTCAAAGGGAAATCTGAAGATGAAGCTAGGACAAGATTGTGATTCTAAACATGTGAAGATAGAATGCTTATGATGATAAGACAGAGAGTTGGAGAAAAGACCAAGACTGAAGACTCGGAGCTGTAGACTTCGTAAACATCTAAGGGGGAGTCTGTTGGTGCATGGAATGTTTGTTGACTACGTCTACATCAAGTCTTAAGTCAAGATAGTCAACATAGGGTCTTGAGAGTTAAATTAGGGTTTTATATTGTTAATTTCGTTTTTGTGAACATAGGTTAGAGGTGATTTCGTTTTTATGTCACTTAGTGATTCCACTCATTAGTCACTAGGTGATTCCACTTATATGTCACTTAGTGATTCCACTTTTGTGTCACTGACATATAAGTGAAATCAGAACAAGTATAAATACCCTCACAAGTGACTTCATTATGCACGTATGAGTGGAATCAGGTCATTAGCTTGGTAAAGGAACTCTGTCAAATTGAATTCAGAAAGCTAATAAAGAGAAGAAATTGAATGGAACAGCTGTTGTTACTTTGTGTGCATTGATTCCGCCTTTACACGTGAAGATGAACTGCCTTGACTGACTTTTCGAGGTCGTAGAACGGTCCAACAAGTGGTATCAGAGCTTCAGGACGAGGAGTTCATACTACTACAACTGAATCTACAAAAATCTTTCACTTCTACTCAATTTCTCTCATACTTTTTCTGTTTGAACTGGTTCCTACGGTTAAAATTGTCTAAAATTCAAGTATAATGTGTAAAACCTACTAATAACAAACCCTAGAAAGTTTCAGGTTGAAATACGGACTAAAACGTGGTGAAAACTAGTTAAAACCTGATTCCGCTTTTTCGGACATCGAGAGATAATCGTCTGATTTCGCTCTTACGGACACTTTAAGTCTGATTTCGCTTATTTGAACATCTTGATTTCGCTTTTATGGATATAAGTTTGGTTCGCTTATTCGGATTTAGTGATTTCGCTCATTCGGACACTTGATTTCGCTTATACGGACAAATCTGCTTTCGCTTATTTGTCAGATACTATTTCGCTTATCTGTCAAGACTGAGTTCGCTCATAGGGACAGTACTGATTTCACGTGAAACCTTTCATTGAATCATCTGTTTTTGATTGAAAAATTGATAGACTCTATGTGCTTTGACTGAATACATTCAAACGGTCCAACTAAAATCAATTGTCTGCCATCTTAAATCGAATTGCATGTGAAACAATAAAGGGCGGCCCAATCAGGTGAATGTTGTGCATGTGATCTGAAGTCATTTGCGGCCGAATGAGAATATAATATGCATTAAATCTTATCAGCCCACTTTTAGTGAAGGTCCAATGAGAATTGATTGATCATATAACTTGTCGGCCATTTCTTTTGAAAGTCACAAGTAATTGAACGGCCCAATTACATTCTTTAATTGTTCAAAAGGCCCAATCAGATTTTTTTTAACACTTGAAATGGGCGGCTAGTGGTTTATTTGGTTTAATCAGAGTAAAGTGTGTCTTATTTTGCTCAAGTATACATTGTGTGCTATTTCGCTCAGAGTGTCATATTTTGCTCAAAAGTGAACATTTTTCGTGTCAAGATCATTTCACGACAATCGAGTGTTAGTATATTTCAGATTATCGGATATAGTTTAAACTGATTGAGTTTGTTTGATTGTTATTAGGTGTTTGAAGATGTCAAGCAGTGAGGTTGATCCTGATAGATATTGGAAAGCAGATTATGCAAGATGGGAAATTGGGAAATTAGACGAACCATTCAAAGAAGCCCAGAGAGCAAAAAGATGGAATGAAGAGTTGGAATGTTACATGGATCCACGGGGTAATCCAGTTGTTGACCCATCAAAAGTGGATTTCAAAGCGGTAACAAATTTGATTCCAAGGCAAGCTACTTTCAACACACGAAGGTTATCTGATAAAACATATCTGCCTGATTTGGAGAAGAAGATAAGAGAGGTTTGTGAAGCAAGTCTACTGAAGGTGGTAGAAATGAAAAAACGAAAAAGAAAAGAAAAGGAAAATATTTTTAGATTTACAAGAAAAATTTAAAAATACTGTGTTGCAATCTACTGAAATAGGTGAATGCTCAATGCAAAAACTTGTTAAGAAGAATGCAGAACAGAAACAAAAAGATAAAAATTTGAAAAATCCTAAAAGTGAAAATAAAAGCTCATCAGTTAAGTCATTCAATCATTATCAAAAATCACAAAAATCTAAAAATGAAAACTCACAAAATGTTGGTAATAAGTGGTGCAGGTTTGACCACAGTGCTCAAAAGCTAAATCCAGCATTGAAGAGGAGAAATGATTATAACCAAGCCAAACAATGTTATGATCTAAAGGTTTGGACTGACAGAAGTGGATGGTACGATAATAGAGTGTGCTACACATGTGGTGTGAGAGGACACATTGCTGTTAACTGCCAGAATTGGAATTATGAAACAAGAAGATGTTATAATTGTCATATCAGAGGACATATTGCCAGAGATTGCCCAAGGAGATCAATGGGAAGATCGAGGGTTGAATCTCAAAGAATGGCAAAGAAACCAGTCAACGTCAAGCCCAAAGAACAGAAGGTTCAAGAACCTAAAGTTCAAGAAAAAAAAAGTGAAGCTTTCTCAGGGGCAGAAAGACAGACTGAGAAAGAAAAGGAAGAAGGCGAGAGAGTATCTTGAGAAAATTTTGTCTTCGGGTTCACCGGACAGATTGAATAAGAGTTCTGATGAATCAACTCACTCGACTGCAAAGCCAAGTAAATTGAATTCTTCAGATGCAAATCTGAGGACAAAAGAGAAAAAAGGAGAAAAAGAAAGTTGTCGGTGATGAATCTGGCTCATCAAAGTCAGACAAGCCATATTCAGGCAATGATTCTGGTTTGTCAAAGCCAGAAGAGCCCGTTGTTGAGGTAAAATCTGAGAATTCAGGTTTAACAATGGATGATGCAAATTTTCCACCATTGTTGAACAAGAATTCTAAATCACCCAAGGACAGTCAGGCTTGGGTGAAACTTTTCAAATAGAAAAACCTGACTTGCCGGAGTTCCCAGGTTGGTAAGCGTGGAACATGAATCGGCACATTTCTTGAGAAATTTCACTCTGGTGATTTTTCGCCTTACATGTGGTAAATCAGGGACATTAAGTTGTACTTGATTTCCTACAAGTGTTTGTGTTGATAGAATCTTGAACTGTTAAATCTTTCAAAATGGTTAAAGGAGAACAAAGTGATGATGTAATCCCCTAACCAACAAGTGGTTTGTTAATTCAACAAAACTAATTTTTATGAAAGAACCATTTTGATTAAAACTAACTTAAGTGTTTTGAAATCATAATGGGAAAATAGTTTGTTGACAGGGGGAGTTCTGATTGTTTATGCCAAGTGGATGGAGAATTAAAGCAATTCGATATCGGTTGTCAGTTTGTTTTCAAATTTTCCTTGAAAATCAAAATTGAAACATATTTTGATTTTAGGGGGAGAAAATTTTAAAAAATAGAAAATTTGAAAATGTCAAAAACATTGATAAAGCAAAAATGAGTTTTGTTGTGAAAAATAGGAAATGATAGTAAATCAGTGAACTATCACAGCATGCTAAAGATATGAATTGTCAAAAGTGATAAACGGTCTCACGGATGATGTGTCAGTAGGTTTTTGCACATTCAGTAAATTGTGACCAGATATAAACCTAAATTCAAACTTGCTTATATCGTGGGTAACATCTCTCGGATATATGGGTAACCCCCGAAATCTCGTTTGAAAGATTCCTTTTTCTGATATACTAGGTCTTTATACTCAGTGATATCTGGGGTATTATTCCGGGACTTCTGCTGAACGGTAGTTCTGACCTAGTCCTCGAATAATACTTTCTGCAAATACTTGAAACATAGCATCACCCTCAGCATCAATGATAAGACAATAAAGTTGCTTAGCAATGCTGTTGTAAAAAAGATCCTCTAAAGGGGACACACCCACAAGTTGAGTCATGATCTCTCTGCTGAACGATGGTTCTGACCTGAGCTCTCATGATTCTTCATAAATTATTAACCCCTTACAGATATCATTGGTGTTATACTTACCTGTAAGACTGAATATTGGGATCTGGATACGGGAGTATATTCTGAGGTGGGGCACGCGATTAAGTTTAAGTGCTTAAGACATTAAATTCGTATCTCGAAGCAGTTGAACTTTGTGTGAAAATTTAAGTGGACCAGTATACTGACAATCTAAGTGAATTGTTTAGAACTTAAAATGATTAAAGCTTAACGGTGCTAGTGATTTGTCTCATAAACTGATATGATCCTCTTACACAAGCTCACAAAAATATTGTTTGTATATATTTGTTTACTGCATTTCTCTAAATTCAAAATTCAAAAAGATTTTCGACAACTGATGTTGAAGAGCTGATATTCAAAATTCGAAGTGCTAAACTTGATGAACTAGAGGGTTGGGAGAATATGTTGAAAACTTTGAATGTTATATAAAAATGTTTTGAAAGATTGTGTGGTTAGTTAATCAAGGTCATTCATTTGAACTTGATGTAACTAGTATGATTGATTGTATATATGATGTCTACCGGTAAGTTTACTAAATTCAATTGTTATAAATTTGTGAAACTTATGGTGAGGTAGAGGATGTGCAGGGTAACAGGTTTTGGACTTCATTATTCCCATGGAAACTAATTGTTAAAACTTGAACCAGATAAAGACCTCAGATTCTAGCATACTGAGAGGGGGAGTCTGTGAAAGAGGGAGTCTGGATCAACAAGTCAAAGGGAAATCTGAAGATGAAGCTAGGACAAGATTGTGATTCTAAACATGTGAAGATAGAATGCTTATGATGATAAGACAAAGAGTTGGAGAAAAGACCAAGACTGAAGACTCGGAGCTGCAGACTTCGTCAACATCCAAGGGGGAGTCTGTTGGTGCACGGAATGTCTGTTGACTACGTCTACATCAAGTCTTAAGTCAAGATAGTCAACATAGGGTCTTGAGAGTTAAATTAGGGTTTTATATTGTTAATTTCGTTTTTGTGAACATAGGTTAGAGGTGATTTCGTTTTTATGTTACTTAGTGATTCCACTCATTAGTCACTAGGTGATTCCACTTATATGTCACTTAGTGATTCCACTTTTGTGTCACTGACATATAAGTGAAATCAGAACAAGTATAAATACCCTCACAAGTGACTTCATTATGCACGTATGAGTGGAATTAGGTCATTAGCTTGGTAAAGGAACTCTGTCAAATTGAATTCAGAAAGCTAATAAAGAGAAGAAATTGAATGGAACAACTGTTGTTACTTTGCGTGCATTGATTCCGCCTTTACACGTGAAGATGAACTGCCTTGACTGACTTTTCGAGGTCGTAGAACGGTCCAACAAGAGAGAAGTCTAATAATCAGTAATGAAGGTTTCTATTCTTTTACTTTTTCAAAACTTACATTTTAAGGTCATATGGGCATAACAGTCAACATTTAAGTATTTAACGGAAACATGTATATGAATCGGATAACTAATGAACCAAGTCGTATAATCACAGAGGGTTATACTTATATGAAACCTGGTCCTAAATAAGTTCTAAGGCATTTCTAAACTATGCTCTATTGGGTCAGAACTGAAAGTCAAAGCAGAAGTCAAAGTATGTGACTTTCGGTTCAAATCCGAGCTTAAACTGAAAATTGTCGAGTTGAACATGTTTAGACATGTTCTTACATTAATTACCAAGTTATATTAATGATAAAACAGGTTGCATAGCTTCTACATTGCTAATTATGTGTTTATTTTCAAAATCGCTTCCTGTTGACTTTTTAAGATCAAGTTTGACCCGACAATTGACCTACTTAGAGTGAGAATCAGAGGGTGCCCTTTTAAGGGTTTATTGCCCACATAATTACCAACTCATAGGTACTTTCAATTTGTAATTTGACTGGACAAATTAAGATTAATGACGAAGTCAAACCTTAATTACGAAGGTTTGAGTTTAAGCTAATAAACTAAGCAAAACTGAATTAAGGAAGGTTAAGAATACTTACCAAGGTCCTAAGCACGACTAATGATCACTAGGAATGGTGCTTGAGCTCCAAGAACCTCCAGAAAGCAAGTTGTGAAGTTTTCAAAAAAATGATCAAAATGATGCAACCAAGAACACCTTATATAGGAACTTTGATTGCACAAGATCATGCCAAATAAGTCTATGGGATGATTCCTGATCATCCCAAGTGTCCCTAGGCCCTTAAAAACCATCAAACAAGCCCATAGAATCGAAAACAACCTTCATAAGTCGGTCTAACCGGCTGGAACAATCAGTTGCCTGTGTTTTCTGATATTTGGGGTGCCAGGCGGCCCACGTAAGGTCCTGCCTGGGCTTACCCGCCCCGTGTGGATGATCAGAACTGGCCAAGCAAGTTTCGTTATTTGCACTTTAGGTCCTTGGTCCTTCCAAACTTGATTTTAACATGGTTTCTTGCACTTGTAACCCCCAAACTTGACTTTTAAGGACTCCAAGTCATAAACCAACTTTTTTAAGTCCCCGGTTATTCATACGATCACCGAAAAGCCTTGAATTTCAACGTTGATGCTTTTAACCCCTCGTATACGAATATTGTCATAACTTTCTCATACTTTATCGAAACCTTGTGAAATTTTAATCACTTGTTCTAGTGAGCATAATTAATCATTACAAAGCTTTGGGTTTGCTAAAAGGTCACTCAGAGGTACACTTTAAACATGTTGACACATTTAACCCCTGTAGTTTGTAATCTCTCACTTTCTTCCACAATTAGCTTCGTATGATCCATGATTCATTCGTTTAAGGGTATAAACATCGTGTAGGGTTATTGAAAGATATATTTATTCATTGTTGACACTTTGAATCCTTTTACTCACATAGATTCCTTGTTTGTCAACTTTAGTCCTTCTAAATCAATCCTTTACACGTTTTAAGTCCATGACACGTGTTGATATATTATTGGACGTGAATTTTCGAGGTGTTACACAACAAAAAGAAATATAACACTCAAAATTAATAAAATAGTATACAACTTGTAATTACAAATAACAGTGTTTTAAAAACTGCTCCTACCAAAGGGACAAACTCAACATCTGTATCGCTAAACTTTGCAAACCAAAACATCTGTTAAAGACAACCACTGTTAAAAGAAAACTATGTTACTTAAACCAAACAACCTCAGCTCATGAGCCAAACAAACTCTGCTGATGAACCGAAAGGTCTGTTAACACAAAGACTGCTGAAGCAAAGGTCTGCTAAAGAGAACCTCTGCTGATGAAGCAAAATGTATGATGAACCTAAGTTCTGCTGTGCACCAACAGATATTACACAATTCAACAAAAGATCTATAATATAATATCTTTAACAGATGATGATCAACAGCTCATAAGGTCTGTTGAAGCACGCTATAACAGTGCTTAGTCTTTAACAGATCTTTAACAGTGCTTAGGGGTTAACAGATGTTAGCACGTTATAGCACGCTATAACCTCTGCTGATGAAGAAAAATGTATAATGAACCTAAGTTCTGCTATGCACCAACAGATATTACACAATTGAACAAAAGATCTATAATATAAGATGTTTAACAGATGATGATCAACAGCTCATAAGGTTTGTTGAAGCACGCTATAACAGTGCTTAGCCTTTTACAGATCTTTAACAGTGCTTAGGGGTTAACAGATGTTAGCACACTATAACAGTGCTTAGCCTCTAACAGATGTTCATGTATCTCAGACCCCAACAGTTTTTTGACTAACCAATTGATTAAATTTTCATTCATCAATCCATCAATATCACTAAAAATGTATAATAAAGGTTAACCTTACTTGATATTCAACCCAAAGACATTACATAACATATTCATCATTGTAGCCCTTACAAACCAAACTTTTAACCACAATTTATTAAAACAACAATTAACAGACATAAATAAAAACCACAAGGATTTTTCAAAAATAAGTGGCTTCTACTTATCTCTCATAAGAATTGTTTTTTCATAAGCATCTAATTGTTAACCTTAGTCAGCTTCTTCCGGGTTCTTCTCACATTAGTGGATAGCTCACCAACGTTGGCAACTTCAGCATCTTGAGCCATCCGCTTTCCATTGGGACTTGATCCAGAATCCTTTTCAACTTCAACGGCTGAAGAGTCGGCCGTAACAGAGACAACATCCTTCCAACAGATCACAAAACAACTATTGATCTCATTTAATAAAATAATGAACTCTTATTAAACGTACTAAACATACTTTAAAAATAAATACTCACCCTTGGAGTTCGTTCAGCAGACACCTGAGAAGAGTCTGAAAGGTTAACGTCTCTAACGTCAGCTACCTCTTGAGTAACCTAAAGGATCATAATATATGATATCATATAAAAAAGTACACAATCCAGTTTTTAAAACTCAAAAGAAAATTAAATAGATTGAAAGAGTAATTTTATATGCTACCTCATCAGTATTTTCATCACCATTACCATTTTCACCAACCAACTCAGTAATTATTACTGGATCATCAGTTGTTTTTTGCACAGTATAAACACGATAGTCATTTTTAAGATTGAACTCTGAAACATCAATCTTAAAAGCAGCCTTCTTATCAACCAATCGAAATATCTCATGAGGGAATCCATTATCATTGGCCTTAACCTGCCTCTCTCTTATGTCACTCGCCGCTAATCCAAGAAGCTTCTGAACATCTCTATCAAACATAACAAAAGAAACACTACCACTCTCATCCTGCACCCGCACTTGCACCTTGAACCTGAAATATACACAACTAACTAAGTAAACTGCAAAACTATATTCAAATATCAGTCTTAGAATGTTACTTATATAAATATAACGCTAAATAGTCATCATTGCTTTCTTTGTGGTGATCGATGTACAGTCAGTATAACATTTGATACAAACCAAAGAAGTCGCAGGCAATCGAAGAATATCATCTGAAACATTCTCAACATTCTGCAAGTATTCACTTTTACCCATCACCTTCTTGAAACACTTACGACAGGCAGCATAAAACCAACCATACTCTTCTTGCACAATCTTAATTGTCGCAACCACAACACAAGACATTTCCTGTAAAAACACAACACACTTCCTGTAAAAACACGCAGGTGACAAACCAAACAAATAACCAAACTATATACAAAGAAGTGAAACCTTTTCTATCTCGCTAATCTCATCAACATGTTTCTTCACACCTTCAGTTACAAATTCTTTATGTAATGGAAAAATACTCTGAGACGATAGTAACATTTGAGAAATAGAACTACTCCCTTGTCCAAACTTCAATATATGCCTTTTGAATACCACAAATGATTAGAATTAGTATGCAAATGACATGAAACCAAGTATTTGACTTGAACATCTATATACAATAGAAATTACATTGAGAAATTACCTCCTCCTTAGCTCATCAACTTCATCAATTTCTTCATTCAGAAAAATTCGTGTTGCAAACTTATCACTTTGAACAGTATATTCACCTACATGGAAAAGTATATAGATATTTATATTGCTAGAAATAAACAGTATAGTTATGATTTGCAGAAAGTAACAAAAATACATTTCCATTCCTTACACTTTCCATGCTGTATAACAGCCATCACATGCTCATGAGGTGGGACTTTAGAAATGAAGTCCTTAATCTGCAGAGCATAATCATTCCACATAGTACACCGCAAAACCTTACCCCTACATGAAAAGAATATTCATATCAAAACAACATTGAATGAATAAAAACAGAAAATAAATCAGGAAAACTATAACATTTATTAAAGTAGCAAATGAGCCATAAATTAACTACCATATTCACTAAGAATAGACTGTAGACCTCATTTATTACCATGATTCAGCATTACATACAAACAATATAAACCTCATTTATTACCATTACCATGATCCCACATTAAATACAAACATTCTTCATCTTATTTATTAACATCATTAAATACATTTAATGATCACTACATGACTGAACATATAAACAACAACTTACTCCAAATCTTCAATATCGAAATTCATCTTCTTAGTCTCCTTTGGAGGTCGATCAAAGATTTCAAGATCTCCACAACAAATCACAGATCCAGCAACATCTATATGATCACATTATACAAGAATATAAGTAAAACTCTCTAATATTATACAAGCAAGACATGATTACAAAAATATACACTACCAACACTCAAAGCGTTTAACGCCTCTCCTTGAAGAATATCTTCATAAGCTCTGAAATTGAAACCATACTCAACACCTTGCCAATCTCTCATGTTAGTGCATTTATGTCTATCGCCTTCGTCAATCCGAGCCGTAGCGAGAAACAGAAGAAAACGAGTCGTTATGATGTAATATCTAGACAAAAGGCAAGGTGGCAATATTGTAATTAATGAGAAATCTCATTAAAAGCCAAGGCCTATAAATAGGAGCATTAGTATTAGAATTTAGACTTTTGGCTCATTTGTGTTTAGGAGAACTCTAGATCTAGAGAGAGAATCTAGAGAGAGAAAGTGATTCGAGGTGCTTGTTCTTGTTAGATTTCTAATAGAATCACGTTTATATTACATCGTGTGTGTTAGGTCGCGTTCGTGTACGGATTCCGCACGTCATACGTTCGTTTCGCAATCGTTTCAGAGTTAAAACCGGTCCTACAAGTGGTATCAGAGCAGGAGCTCGATTGCACTGATCCAACACACATTTCCGCTCGTGATTTCATCTATTTCTTCATCTTTTTCATATTTTTCATATTTTTCACGTTTTTCACTGAAAATCATCAAATTGAACGAGTTTTTACGGTCCAAAATTCATGATTTTTTGATATGTTGTGCGAAAACACCTGATCTATAACCCTACCAAGTTTCAGATCCTAATTCCTAGCCGTTTAGGAGAAATCTGAGTTTTTAGGTCCGATTCGTTTGAAAACAGCCTGTTTCCGTTTGAAGTAACCACATTCCATTTGAGACTTATATCCAGTTTGAAAAAAACAAGTGCTTCCGTTTGAAAACAAGTGCATTCCGTTTGAAATCGGGTATCCCGTTTGAAATTGCATGGTGATTACGTTTGAGAACTGGATTTCCGTTTGAACTGGTTGTTTATTCCGTTTGAGGATCGTATACCGTTTGAGAATCCCGTTTGAATTCGTATTCCGTTTGAAGCTTTAGTTTGAACTGAACATTTCCGTTTTAAGGGTTCCGTTTGATAGTGTCATTCGTCCATTTCCGTTTGAAAGTGGTTCAGTAGTTTTGCATGTGAACAAGAAGTGAGGCCCAATCAGATTTGGTTAAAAAAAATATAAGTTCACGAGATTGCCTTGGGTTATGGATTATTGATTGCATGTTCAGATCATCGGTCCAATTATATTCTTTGGTTACTTGAAAGTGTCGGCTCTATATGATCATAAATGACCTACATTTAAAAGCCCAAGATACTTACTAAGTGGAATGATCGGCCCAATGATAATCAGTTACATTTAATGTAAAATGTTGCGGCCCAATTACATTTCATGCACAATTAAAATTTGTCGGCTACTTTAACTGAAGATATCAGTAGATTTTGTGATTCATTAATTGAATACATCATTAAAAATAAATAGCATGTGAATTTGTCAGAACTTAAAAGTCAAGAGGTCACGAGATTTGCACATTGTTTGAAGTGTCAATTCATTTTAATGAAAAGTCAAATAAAACAAATTAAATAGATTGTTGGTTGTCGGTCATTTGCAAAGTGTTTGCATGTGCTATTTGGTAAAGACTTGAATTGATCAAATTTTGAAAAGTATTTGTCGTGTAGTGCTATCAATCGAGTGCTAGGTTGATTGGATTACCACCCTATTCAAAGTCATTACAATCCGTTTCATTGCATTCTTAAATAGTTTGATTTCGTTGACTCACCCGATCGGGTCACAATTCGAGCTATAGAATTTTGTTTGTTCAAGTTTAAAGTGCAACAAATCGAGTGGAAATCGGAACGGATTACCACCCGACCCTAATCATTTCATTTGTTGTTGTGATTCAGGTGATTATCAAAGCGTCGGATACTCGTCCAAGCGGATCCCCACCCAATCCATTGTCACATATTCATTCTATTGATTTTTGTTGACTCACTCGATCAGATACTTGTTGATTCAGTTGATTGTTAGTGATTGAACTGATTTTGTTGTCTGTTCGTTTCAGGTGATTCAAGGAGATAACATCATGGCTGAAATCAAAGTGAAAACCAGAGAAGAGATTATAGAAGAAAAGACCTACAAAGAAAGAAACATTGTGTTGAACAGAATGGATGAAATGCAGGAAGAGTATGAGAGTGCAGTGAGCAACAGAAGATGGGATAAAAAGAGAGAGTGTTACTTCAACAGAGAAGGAGAACCAGTTATTCCAAAGAAAGACATAATATTTGATGATGTTCTTCTTATAATTCCTTTGAGAGCCGAATATTATAGAAATGTGATGAAAGATGACAAATATGCCAAAAGACATGAAAAGGAGATCAGATATGCCATGACATCGTGTCTGAGAAAAAGGGATGAAGAGAGAATGAAAAAGAATGTTGAAGAAATGGTGAACAATCTGAAGAAGGTTGCTGAAGAGGTTAAAGCAGAAGCTGTTGAAGTTGAGGTGAATGAAGAGGTTAAGAAAGCTGTTACTGAAGAACAGCAGATTGGAGAAGAGGTGAGGAAAGAAGAAGAAGAAGAAGTAAAGAATGAAAATTTGGAAGACGGTAATGCTGGTGATGAAGTCGATGTTGAAGAAAATCAGAATGTTGCTGAGTTGAAGCAGACAGAGGCAGCTGAAAACACCGAGGTGCCAATCACTGAGGTAAATTCTAATTCTAACATCTTGACTGAAACTGTTGAACAGTGCAAGAAATGCATGGAACAGTGCAGAGCTTGTACTGAAAAAGATGAGCAATTCAGAACAAGAGATCTTGAATTCACTAAAATTGAAAACATTTTTAAAGAAAAATGGAAAGAAATGCTAGAAAAAGAAAAAGTTTTAAAAGAAAATGATGAAAAACTTTCAGAAAAATGTAAGAAGTTTGAAAAAGAAAATGAAGTTTTGAAAGAAAATGTTTCCAAAATGACAGAAGAATGTTCACAAAAAGAAATTGCTTATCAAGAAATGAAGAAAGAATATGACTCAATGAAATTAGCATATCATATTACAAAAGAGTCATATGAAAAAGTGAAAGATGAAATGAAATATGCTCAATCAAGAATGAATTATCTTTCTGAAACAACTAAAGAACTTAAACGAATGTATTCAATAAAACAAGATGTTGTTAATTCCTATATTGAGGATGTTTCTAAGCTAAAGCGATAGATTGCTGATCTAGAATAGGATAACAACAAGTTAAAGAGTTATCATGTGTCGTTATATGTGCTTGAACGAATTTTCAATATAAAACCGGGAGATGGTGAGTCTGAGCAAAACAAGAAAGGCATTGGCTCAGAGTTTCATCAAGTTCCACCACCGGAAAAGTTTGCATTTTATGATGAGGAAAAGGTCGAAAAAGCTTTCAACATGGTAGACCAATTGCCAGACAACATTGACATAACCTATTCCAAATCTGATGCTTCTCATGATTCAGAGGTGGTAGGTAAAGTCGTTGAAAGTGTGTTGAAAGAAGAGTCGATTGATACAGGTAAATCTGAATCACAGGATGAAGATGAAGGAAATCTTCATGATAGTTATCTGAAAAACACAAAATCCGAGAAAAGTTTGAATGATGATTCAAAAGGATTGGTTTATACCATGATTGGATCGGACAAATTGTTCTTAGATGTTGTATTCCCGATTCAGAATGTGATTTCAGAAAAGGTTGATAAAGTTTTCAAAATGATTGAGATTGAGAAGTCTGAGATTTCAAAGTTTGCTGGTAAGAGTCATAGAGGTTCGTATAACAAATCTGGTTACAAAAAGAAAAACATGAAGGCTGGGTTGGGTTATAAGAAGAAACAAAGTTGGAAAAGAAATGAAACTCCGAATTTAAAGACAAAAATGAGTTTTGTTCAAGGAAAAAGTTTTGAAGAAGAGGAAAAACTTAAAATTGGACAACAGTCTATTGAAGAATTCTTAGCTCAAAAGAAAAAGCAACAACCACAGATCAAAGATGTGTCCATGAGAACATGTTTTAAATGTGATAAAAAAGGACATCTTGCTCGCAAGTGTCCAAATCTGAAACCTGTGGATGTTGATATAAAGAAGATTGATGTTGAGAAACAAAAATCTGAGAATGTGAGACAAAGGTCAACCAGATTTGACTCAAAACAAACTTGGAGGTACAACACAAACAAGTTTGCTTTGAATCAAAACTGGAAATCAAACCCGAACAGGTTCGATTCGAGACAGGCCTGGAATTCTCACACACCCAGAGTCAGAACAACTCAAAGTTGGAAAAGAACTGTTGATATGACAAAAACTCAAGAGTTTTGGAAACCAAAAGTTGTTGATCAAAAACAAAATGTTCAAAAGGAGTCACATTTTTATAAACGTGGTACTCCTAAAGGTCAAACATGGAGTGTAAAGAAACAGGTTATTCTTGAAAAAGTTGAAGTAAAAGTTGAAAAGATTTTTGTGAAAAATGACAAAGAGTTTCCAGCATTGAATGAAAATTATTGTGTCGAAATGCCTAAGGTCAAACAGACCTGGGCTAAATTGTTCAAGTAACCAAATAGTTTGAATGTGCAGGTGCTCAACAAATCCGAAGATTGTGAGAATGGAAGTTGGAGTAGCCTGGCACAACGAGGAGAAGAGACTGCTGGATCCTGTGTTGGTTGAAACAAGAAGTTTATTTTCATTCTGTACATAAATAAACAATATTTTCAAAAACCCTAAAAATTTGAAAAAAAATTAAAAACCAAAAATATGTTTTAGTTTGTTAAAAACTTGAAAAACCAAAATTATGTTTGTTTTTAATTTTTGTCAAAAATAGAAAATTACAAAAATATGTGTTGATTGAATATGCCAAAACCCTCACGGCGGAACAAACATGATTAATTTCACAAGATTGAAAAACGGTTTTCAAACTGTAAATATCAATGTGTTGTAAATCATGGGGGTACATTATTTTTCTGCAAATCAGTGCATGAAAAGCAGAAAATGGATGGCGAGACAAAGCTATCAGTATTGGTTGTCAAATTTTCTTTAAATGGTTTTGCATTTTAGGGGGAGTATTGTTGTTAGAAAATACAAAAACATTTGAAAATTTGAAAAAGACAAAAACGTGATAAAATTCAAAAAATTGAGTTTTTGCGTAAAAAGAGGAAATGATAGTACATCAGTAGACATTTACAGTACGCTAAAGAAATGGAAAGTTTAAATGTGTTAAACGATCTCACTGTGGATGTGTCGGTAGATTTTTATACATTTAGTAAACTTTTTCGGGATATAAACCTAAATTCAAACTTGCTTATTTCGTGGGGAACACTACTTGGATATATAGGTAACCCCTGAAATCTCGTTTGAAGGACCACTCTTTCTGAGATACTAGGTCTTTATGCTTAGTGATATCTGGGGTATTATCCCGGGACTTCTGATTTTGCGGAAGCAATGGCCTAGTCCCCGGAGAATACTTTCTGCATTGCTTGAAATATAGCGCCGCCCTCAGCAAATTGATGAAACAATAAAATTGATAGTCATTGCTGTTGTAATACAAAAGATCCTCTAAAGGGGACACACCAAAAGTCGAGTCGTCATCTCTCTGCTGAACGGAAGTTCTGACCTGAGCTCTCACGGTTTCGTACTATAATTTATTCCCCTTACAGATATCATCTAGGTATACTCACCTGTAAGACTGAATATTGGGATCGGGATACGGGAGTATATTCAAGAGGTGGGACACATGAATGAGTTTAAGTTCTTAAAACATCTAATTCGTATCCTGAATCAGTTGAAATTTGTATGAAAATTTAAGTGGATCAGTATATCGACAATCTAAGTGAATTGTTTAATTCTTAATGTGTAACTAAGCTCAACGGTACTTGTGACTTGTCAAAACTGATATGATCCTCTGACGCATACTCAAACAAAAATATTGTCTGTAAATATGTTTGTACATATTTCTTTACTGCTTTATATTTTCAGAAAAATACAAAAAGATTTTTGATTCTGCTTTATTTTCGACAACCGATGTCTGAAATGCTGAGTTTCAAAATCTAAGTAAGCTGATTGTGTTTCTGATAATAAAACAAGTTCATTAATTTGAAACTTGAATTAAAAATCAAAAATCAAAAACAGTTTGTGATATCTCCAAGGTCATTAGTTTGGACTTGGATGATTAACTGTGAGGGATTTGGATTCCTAGATTGTTAAAATTTGTTGAAAAGAGTCAATTTTCGATGTTGGATTCTTAAATACTGCCAAATCTATGAATATTGTTGATAGGAGGAGTGTTTTAGAAAGTTTAATAGAGCCAGATTACGATGTCTGGAAAATTGAATGTTCAAAATGTTGTTACTTATAAATGTTTGAGAATTGCAGATGTTGTACCAGACTACAATCCCGAAAGCCGAGTCTAAGGGGGAGTCTGAAGACGAGCTCAACGCAAAAGGAAGCGTGGATTCAAGGAGCCATGTAACTATCCTAAAGGAGCTTGTAACCTGAAAGTAAGGTGTCGATCCCAAAGCACGGAAGCTTGACGAAAGGGGGAGCCTGATTAAGAAAGGAGTCTACAGAAAGGAGAAGCTGAAGCTGAAGACAGATCCACCGGGATTCTGTTCAAGAAAGAGAAAGTCTACGTTGATGAAAACGTGTTAAAGTTTCAAGAAGATTCAAAAAGAGAGAGAAAGACAAGACGCTACGAGATTGACTGCGGCAATATCCAAGGGGGAGTCTGTTAGTGCATTTATGTCTATCGCCTTCGTCAATCCGAGCCGTAGCGAGAAACAGAAGAAAACGAGTCGTTATGATGTAATATCTAGACAAAAGGCAAGGTGGCAATATTGTAATTAATGAGAAATCTCATTAAAAGCCAAGGCCTATAAATAGGAGCTTTAGTATTAGAATTTAGACTTTTGGCTCATTTGTGTTTAGGAGAACTCTAGATCTAGAGAGAGAATCTAGAGAGAGAAAGTGATTCGAGGTGCTTGTTCTTGTTAGATTTCTAATAGAATCACGTTTATATTACATCGTGTGTGTTAGGTCGCGTTCGTGTACGGATTCCGCACGTCATACATTCGTTTCGCAATCGTTTTGGAGTTAAAACCGGTCCTACATCTCACACGAGTAACAGTTGTGCATCTATAAAAGTTGATTTTATAAGGCTGCACTACTACTTTATATAAATCTGTATTCTCACCAACACCAAATTTCGACAGAATCACAACAGCATCTTCTTGCAGCTGTCCATCAAAAACAGGTATCAGATGACTCTTAATACCTGCTTGAATCTTAGCACCCTGAAGAACATTTAAAGAAATTATCTTCTTAGCATACAACACTACATTTTCTAAAATAAAACGGAAAAACAGAAATACAAATTTCCTTCTCATCAATGAAGATGATCTCCATCTTGTAACCCTGATTCCATTTTCGAATAATTCTCGCCTTCATGTTCCACATATCCTTCCCAGGATTCAAATCGTTAACAAAACTAAGATTATTACTGTCAACTGATATTGACATGCTTCTAATTTGGAATTCGGATTGTGATTAAATTTCAAATTTCAAAATCAGAGAAGATGAAAGCGTGATGAAATATGAAGAGGGAAATGAGAAGAAAAGCCTTATATAAGAATGTTGATTGACAGGAGTTTCTGAGTGACATGCATTAATTGCTAATTACTTATTCCCATGCATATTTGAATTTGAATTTCCTGGTAATTAGCGTTAAACATCTGCTGATCTAAAAGCATTACAGAATATAACAACAACTGCTGCTGCTAAGTATACATTTGTCAAAGGAACCAGCGGCTACTTTCTCGTAGATGGGCAGTGGTTTGCCCTTTGGAATGTGGGCCAGACCTTTAACTTTTGAAAATATACAAGGCAGTGGTTTGATAAAGCATTAAATGGATTTTAAAGTGATTTATATAATAGGTTTTATGATGTAATAATGACATAAGAAAAGCATTGTTGGACATGCTCTCTAGCTGACACATCAGCTTTTCTTATGTCACTTGGATTTCTCCTTTTATAGAAAGTATAGATAGATCTGTATCTTTTCTCTCTCTTCTGGTCTGAAAGCAATCTTTCTCTCTCTACGCAATCAGTAGTAGTAGAAAGAAAAGGATAAGAAGATGCAGGTTTTTATATGCATGTGCCACGTAATCAAGATTCGCCACATAATCTTGTCCACGTCATCAAGATTGTGCCACGCAGGATCAGAAACTAACCCAGTTAGTAAGGATTTAATTGAGTGGTGCCAACACAAACTAAAAGTCAAGTTGGGGGTGCCAGGTGTCAAAGTGTTAGTTGGGGGTGGCAATGGCCAAATGCCGACAGTTGGAGATGATAAAATCCAATAACCCTTTAAATTTTAGCATAGTAATGTGATAATTTTCTTTAATTTTAAAAGAGTAAACTGCCATTTTGGTCCCTGTGGTTTGGCCATTTTTGCCATTTTAGTCCAAATCTCAAACTTTTTAAATCTGGGTCCCTGTGGTTTCATCTTTATTGCCATTTTAGTCCAAAATTCAAAATCCCCCTTTTTTTGGCTGTTCCAAAAAGTTTGAGATTTGGACTAAAATGACAATAAAAGTGAAACCACAGGGACCAAAATGGCAGTTTACTCTTAATTTTGGACTAAAATGACAATAAAAGTGAAACCACAGGGACCCAGATTTAAAAGGTTTGAGATTTGGACTAAAATGGCAAAAGTGCCTAAACCACAGGGACCAAAATGGCAGTTTACTCATTTTAAAAAATGACATGTTACGTGATTAGTAATGTCTGTGTTCCCAACCGTTTTACGGAAACACCTCTCTAGTTGGTGAATACGCCAATCATTAGATCAAATCGGCTATTTTATTTTTTCATAACATATCTATTATATTGTTATACCGTACAATATAATATCACATATTGTGATATAAAGTGCAAACGTATAATGAAATGCATATAAATTCACTTAAAACATAAAAAAGTAAGATAACATATTTAAACTCATATAATATGTTAGATCATATCTAATTTCCTAGTAAGTAATCATGCCATTTTTGTTTGAGCAATTGACAAACCAAAGTTCATTTATTGTATCATTGTAAATTATAAATTATTGATATGGGTAAATTTGTTGCGGACCAAATTTTATTTTAGAATTTCTAAGTTTTTGAAAAAGGTTAATCGGTCAACAGAACCCGCTAGTTTTGTCTACCTGAGTAATAAATACTTGTACTTAGTGTGTGTTGGTTTGTCTACCGGTAAAGGCAAAGCACACCTGAATTTGGAAGGGAGAGACACTGTGTTCAAATCTTATAAACGACAGGGTTAAAAGAAATTCGTCGTTCAAAAAAGGGTGTGCTGGTTTCATTTAATAAACACTTATAGCATTCACAATGAATTATTTATCCGTATCCATATATTTACACTAAAAATAACTACTTTTTCTCTATCCTTTTCAATTAAATAATATTTGTTATACTTTTATCATTACGTTTTCTTTCTCATCCACTCACAACCGTTTCTAAAAATATTAAAAAATTTATAAGGTTTTCTCTCTTCATATATTTCCCCGCGTATATTTACAGATGAACACTAACATCATATATTTTCTATTTCTTCCACTCAAAAACACTAACAATCACTTCTTATAATATAACTAAGCTCACTCACATATTTTTAAGGTCTTCATTGTGAATGCTCTTAGACTAAATGGTGGTTTCATTAAAAAGTGAATAACGTAATGTCATGTCATTACTACATAGGCAATAGAGCTTTAATTAAACCATTATTTCACGAGTGTGTAGTGACTTCAACGAAATTACCGTTAACTTTTATTGTGAATGTTGTTTGTTTTTAATGTATGTAGACTTCTAAAATAAACTGGTGACGGTGTACGGAGGGTGACGGTGGGTGATGGTGGTGGTGGTGGTGGTGGGTGGTGGACGTGGACGGTGGGTGGTGGTGATGGACGGTGGTGGTGGTGGTGGTGGATGGTGGTGGCGGTGGTGATCGACGGTGGTGGGTGGTGGACGGTGGTGGTGTTTAACCATGTGCAGACCTTAGAAGATCTTAAAAGTGGTTGACCTAAGTCTGCACCAAAAAGAGCTCGCGCATACGTTTTTTTAATGAAACGTCTTCGGAAAATGTCTGCGTAGCGCAGACAGAAGAGTATGTGCATATTTTTTTAGAAAAACAAACACTACCTTAGTGATCTAGTGGTATGATACGTATCTCTACAAAAATGATATGTGTATAATTTCCTGCAAATACAAAATTCGATGATATTTATGGGTAAAAATTTGTTGTTAAAAAAATTAAGATGTAACCCGGAAAGGTAAACAACAAATTTTAGATAAATGCCCCAGGCTAATGGGCCACCTGTTTATGACTTTATGGGCTTAATGTTGTACATTAAAAACAACTCAATGCATGCATGATACTTTGTTAAATCGATAATCAGTAATCAGTCATAAAAGAATATATGAGTTTAGGACTTTAGGGTTTGTACCATCAATTTAATATCATGTCTTGTAAAGAAATTTACTTAATACCGATTTTATTGTCATAGAGAATTCTCAAAGGTGCTATATCTATTTTGATTGCATGCTTTTATCACATCGAATTGAGTTTACCGGTGACCGACAAACACCTATAATGTATTTATTACTCGTATAAAATAACTCCGATCAAGCTGACGTACACGTATTTAATGCCTAGAATGGCGAAAAACCAAATGAATAAAACCGTAGTGACGAGATAAAACTAAATGTAACTTATTTTGAAAATTTCAGCCAGCTGTGATGTTATAAGAATATTTATTGGTGAATGTGAATATGCCTAATACTAGATCAAATTCGGTATTTTTGTCTTAACACATTTATTATATAGTTATGCCGTATAATATAATATTATATATTGTGGTACGTAGTACAAATATACAATGCAATGCATATAAAATGTATTAAAACATAAAAAAGTAAGATAACATATCTAAACACACACATATCTGTTTGTGTGAAATCGTATCTAATATCCTATAAGGAATCACACATTTTTATTTGATCAATTTACAAACTAAAATTTGTTTATTGTATCGTTACACTATTGATATGGGTAAATTTGTTGTGCACCAAAAATAGTTCTAATTTAGAATTTCTAGATTTTAAATAAGTTAACTGGGCCACATAAACCGTTTCAGACCCATTAGACCATGTAAATTACATGAAATATAAATCAAAAATATTAGGCGATCACTTCACTCAGACATATCACATATAGACACAACATACAAGAAAAATATATTTCACAAATTTCACATTTCTAGACACCAATATATATGTTAGTCTGACCCCGTTTACTAGAATGTATTAGTATATTATATTACATTTAGAAATATAAGAAATATTATGAAGAATTTTTGTATATACTTGATTTTTTTTTGAAGTTATAGAATTATTAAAAGTGTAGCTGAATATGTTATACTTCAAGTCAGTATTTGAGCCGAGTTGAGTGTTAGTTTAGGTTCATATGTGCACCCAAACAAGTATTTTAACCACATAAGACATAAACGGGTATACCCAATACCAATACTAAGGGTATACCAACGAACTGATAGGCATAGAGTACCTGGTGCTCAACAAGTATGTGAAACATTTTATCTAAATAGTGAAATTATAAGATCAAATGTTAGATAGGCTGATTATATATATATATATATATATAGGGTAAGGTTCATGCGAGAACCACCTTTATTGCGAGAACCGCGAGAACCAATGTAAAGTTGTGAACACAACCTAAAATAGCTAAAAAAACCTAACCCCAACCCCCCCCCCCCCCAAAAAAAAAAAAAAACCCTAAACCCCCCTCCCCCACCCACCCCCCCCCCCCCACACCCAGCTAAAATGCTAAAAACTAAACCCCCAAAAAACCTAAAAAAATCTAAAATTTGTTTTTTTTAATATTTTTTATGTTAAAATCGCTACTTTTAGTAGCAAAAAAAAAATTAAAAAAAATGTTTTTTTCTACTAAAAGTAGCGATTTTTTTTATAAAAATATGAAAAAAAATGTTTTTTAGCTATTTTTAGGCATTTTTGGTTGTGTTCACATTGGTTCTCGCGGTTTTCGCAATAAAAGATGGTTCCTAACGGATCTTTGTCCTATATATATATATATATATATATATATATATGTATGTATAGGGTAGGGTTCTAGAGTGAACAACCTACCAAGAGTGAACTGTATGAACTGATATGGACTTTTGATTTTCATTATCTTAAGATTTAAGTGAATGGCATGATGGTAATTAGTTGATTAATTTTTACTATTTAATTAAAGTAAACTGCCATTTTGGTCCCTGTGGTTTGAGCACTTTTGCCATTTTAGTCCAAATCTCAAACTTTTTACATCTGGGTCCCTGTGGTTTGCATTTTGTTACCATTTTAGTCCAAAATCTAAAAACCCTGTATTTTGACTGTTGTAAACTGATTATTTTGTCCTTTAGTGCAGGGGCATTTTGGTCATTTTTTAAATTTCATTTGTTGTAAATTCATTTAAATGTTTAGTTTTTTTTTAGCAATAAAACCCCAGATCAATTCTCTCTCTCTATAGCACCACCACCACCACCGCCACCTCCTCCCGAGGGCTGTAAACAAACCAAACCTTCGGCGAACCGTTCGTGAACCGTTCGGCGGGAAGTTCGTTTGTGTTCGTTCGTTTATTAAACAAACGAACATGAACAAGAAATTTCGTTCGTTTAGTTAAATAAACAAACATGAACAGATGTCGCGTTCGTTCGTTTATGTTCGTGAACGTTCGGTAACGTGTTCACTTGTGTTCGATAGTTCATTAGTGTTTTTAGTTTTTATATTTATTTAAACATATCAAAATTCTGACAAATTAAATATCTAATAAGTGTGAGTGTATTATATATTCTGTTCATGAACTATTATTTGTGTTCGTTTGTTTCCATTTGTGTTCAATAACATTAATTTGTGCTTATTTGTGCTCGTCAACATTCGTTGCCTAAAATTAACAAACAAACACAAACGAACACGAACAAGTTCATTTCCTTAACAAACGAACACAAACATAAAATCTCGTTCGATAAGTGTTCGTGAACGGTTCGTGAACACATATATTTTTTAACAAATGAACACGAACAAGGTCTTGTTCGTGTTCGTTTGGTTCGTTTACAACCCTACTCCTCCCCCTTCTCACCACCGCCACTCCGGCGTCGTCCCATCCAACAGTCACACCCGTATGTTCAAGAGATCAGAGAGAGAGAGAGAGAGAGAGGAGAGAGAAAGGAACTCCGATAACTCGAATCTGATGAACCATCAGCCATCAGCCATAACCATCACCGTTATCCACCATAACCACCAGCCACCACCGCTGCCATAAACCATCAGCCACCACCGCATCACCTCCACCAACCACCGCTAGCACCACCGCTACCCCCCACCTACTACCATCCCCTCCCCTCCCCTGGATTCCTCTCCACCACCACCATCCCCACCCTTCCCTAAATCAAAAGCCACCGCCTCCACCATCACCTAAACCTGCAACCACCAGATCGATTCATCGTCGCCGTCTTCACTATTACACCACCACTAAACCTGCAACACCATCTGATTTTTGAACATACATACCCAAAACCCAAATCCCTCAAAACCCCATTAAAATTGGTTCAAGAAACCCTAAAACCCAAATACCTCAAAAACCCATTAAACCTAAAACCCACCATTAAACCTGCAACACCAGATCGATTTATCATCGCCGGTGGCTCCGGTACCCACGATGGTATGGTCAGATTAAGGGGAAACCAGTGATGGTGGTTGTGGTGGTTCCATGGTGGTCCTCTATTTCTGTTGCAGAGTAGATGTTGGTTCAACCACCACAGCACCACCACCTAACCATCACCGTCTCCGTTTCAAAAGTCGCCGACAATGACAGCAATTTCACCCTCGGCTGTAAGCTGCAACCCTCACCATCATCATTTTTAACTATTTGGCATGTAGTTTTGATCATCAAGAGAGTAGAGAGAGAGAATGAAGAGAGTAGAGAGATGCAGGAAAGAAAAGGGTGAAGGTTTATGAGAGAGAGAGAGATGAGTTTAGAGAGAGAGGGAGGGAGGAGAGAGAGACTGAGTTTCAGGTTTTACTCTTAATAGTTTTATAAATAGAATTGATATATTTATTTTAGTTTATTAATTATTAATATGTTATAAAAAACCTGAGATGGACCAAAATGCCCCTGCACAAAAGGACAAAACAAGCAGCTTTCAACAGTCAAAATAGGGGGTTTTTGAATTTTGGACTATAATGGCAACAAAATGCAAACCACAGGGACCCAGATGTAAAAAGTTTGAGATTTGGACTAAAATGGCAAAAGTGCCCAAACCACAGGGACTAAAATGGCAGTTTACTCATTTAATTAAATGCAAAAAGGGTATTATTGTACATGTACATTGTAAAAAAAAGTTACATTTACGGAAGATTTCAAATTCCCTAAATAATCGTACATCTTCAAATTGTTTTTCAAGGGATCCTTATCATCTCTTTCATTCAATATCATTATCAAAAAAGGAAAATAGAGGTACACCGATTTCATCTAAGAATCCCTAAATAATCGCGCACATTCAAATAATCGGTCGTCGACACAGAAGACGAATTGTCGTTGATATTAAGAGTCGTCGCAATCTACAAACATTATCAAGCCAACGAGGTACACTGATTTTATCTAAGATATTATATGTTTTGCTGTCGTTTATTTGTTGCCGGATTATTCAATCTAGGGCTTGTATTGAATGTAGTTTTTTTTTTCTGATGTACTGGTGTATTAGGGTTATGATTTAAGTTGTGTAGAGTTTAATTTTTGCAAAAAACTTGTTTGGATCATTTTGATGTTGAATGGGTTAGTGTCGTCGATACCAATAGGGGGTTAAGGTTTAGTTTATTGTTTGAGGCGGGTGTGCACATGTGTATTCCGATGATTGTTATTGTATTGGGGGAAAATGTTATGAGTATTGTACACTGGGTTGTACACATATGTACAGAGTATACACTGGGTTATGAAGATTCATTAATACACTGTGTACACATGTGTACACGCCGATGTACACATGTGTATATTGTTCAATCTAGGGATAAGTAGTTTATACATGTGATGACTAGCTTTTGGATATTGGTTATGAATGATGCATCTTCCTATACAACTTTGATAGGTTGATCTAGAATTGGGTAACTATGAACGGTTCTTAGATGTGAGACTTACCCGGGATAACAACATAACAACCGGAAAGATCTACTAGGTACCAAATTTGATGTTTCATGGTTGTTTTTACTTTTTAATTGTGTTTATCTATCAAAGGTACTGATCAGTGATTTGTTCTCATTTTGTCAGTCTGTTTTCGAGAAGGAACGAAAAGGAGATTATCTTGGGAAAAACATTCAGGCAAGTATATGTGCATAAACTAAGTTATAATATCGTTGGGGAACATGTAATACCGACAACTGCACCAGCTTTCAACTTTCAAGTTGGATTTAGTGTAGTTTCGATGTTCGAGAAAATTAGAAAATGTTATATTCTTATGATTAAGTGCTACTCATTGTGGTTTAAGTTGATGCTTGTTATTTCAAAAAACAAAACCTACACAACACAATGTGTCCGGGAACTGCGAGCGTTAGGTCTGACCCCTCACTTTTTAGAATGTCGGTCTGCACAAGTATGTTGTTCTTTTGACTCACTTTTTACCAACACCATTGGGTATCACTTCTGGTTGATATAATCGTATGTTAAGACAACTTCTAACTTCTATAAATATCATTCTCGTTTTTCAATGTACATGGTATTTTTTTTATTACAGGGTATTTTTTTTTCAATGTACACGTATACATATGTACAAGGTATTTTTTTTATTAATACACTGGGTTATGAAGATTTATCAATACATTGTGTACACATGTGTACACGTTGATGTACACATGTGAATATTGTTATGTACAAGTGTTTAATTTTATGGAGCATGTGCAGATAAATGGTGGTTCAAACCAAAGGTGGAATAGGGTTGGATATGACGATGCTGAACGTCTGGAAAAGTTCAGAAGGATTTAGAAGGCGTGTTTGACACGGTTACGGAAAAAAAATGTTGCGAAAATAGTATGTTCATATAAAAATAAGCGTTGTGAAAGAATATTGGCAGAAGTGGATGCATATCACAAGATGAAAAAAGACTTTTGATGCTTATATTTTCATGGTAGACAATAACAATTGTGACGCTAGTTTATAAAACGTTGCTAGATACTTTGTTTAGAAGTCGGTGGACGGTTTTTATTGTTGAAACTATGTTTGTGATGCACAATTCGAGTTTATTTGCTGCTTTGTGTTTTCTTTTTGGTGTTTTGGACGTTTTTGATGGCCTGTGTATGATGTTTAGTCGTTAAAAGATATCTCGACAGGGATTTTGTATATTGAGTTTGTGGCGACTTGCAGCATTAGCGGCACTTTTTTGTTTCGATATAGAATCTCACTTGGGTTTGATCTAAGAAGAGGATACATATAGAATGATGTTTAAACCAATGTTCAGTAAAACTATATATTTAGGATACATATATTCCTAACAGAGTTTGACATAAACCGATTTTTTTGTTTCGATGGTTTAATTTTATCTTGGGTTTGGTTAGATGTTGCTGACACTGTGTGCAATGTATTATAAATGTAAATATTATTATGTACACTAGTGTAAGTTTTTCAATACACAAGTGAATGAATGAGTATACAACAGTATACTTGTGTATGTACACTAGTGTAACAATGAATATACACAAGTGTGTTGATATGTACATCTAGCTGAAAAGATCAAAAAGCAGGACTATATCTATAAATGTAATCAATATACATCAATGTGTCCAATAAAAAAAACATGCTGGCAATACATAAAAAAATGTAATCTATAGAAACTATCCAGCATCAGTTATTATTACACGTATAATTGAGATCATAGTAAGCCTGCTAGTTGTTCTAAAACTAAGTCTACTAGTTATGCTAAAAAAATGTAATCTATAGAAACTATCCAGCATCAGTTATTATTACACGTATAATCGAGATCATAGTAAGCCTGCTAGTTGTTCTAAAACTAAGCCTACTAGTTATGCTAGTTCTCTCTTTGAAGTTCCCAAACACGTTGTAACACCTTGAAAAAATCACGTCCAATGGTGTAATGACACGTGTAATAAACCCTAATAAAGTCAAACCTTGAATTTAAGGGGCTAATTTTTTGAAAAAATCGAAAAACATTAATTATGAAAGAACTGGAAGTATTAACATACCAAAAATAAGTTTCTAAATAACCTTTTACGGTTTTATATTCACAAATAAGCCACTTGTTGATCGAGTGTAGCCATTTGCGTAATTAATTGAAAGTTTGCGCAATAAAGGGTTAAAAGCGTCAACATGTTAATTCTTACCTCTGAGTGACCTTTTAACAAACCGAGAGGTTCATGATATTTGATTATACTCCCGGGAATGCCAAACGTTGGCCGTCCAAGGCTTTTGTGCCTTTAAGTGACGTTACGCGCAACTTTGTAAGTTAGAAGGACTAAAAGTGTCAATATGTTTTAATATACCTCTGAATGACCTTTTAGCGAACCCGAAGCATCGTGATGTTTAATAATATTTCCAAGAATGCCTAATGTGGATTAGATGAGGCTTCGATGATATTAAATGATGAGATGCGCAAGTTTGCGCAATAGAGGGACCAAAAGCGTCAACTTTTGAATCTACGCCTTTCGGTGACCATCTAAGCGAACGAGAGCGTAGTAATATCTAAGTATATTCTTGGGAAGGATAAATATGGGCCATGGAAGGCTTGGATAACATTTAACGGCATTTCGCGCTACTTTGCGAAATTTAAGGACTATTTGATTCAAACTGCAAAAGTATGTCAATTCGTAGGGTATCGGACCTTCCGGAATATGACCATGAGTTAAACATACCCTATTTATTCTTTACATAGCTTAGATATAGGCTTAGAGGTGTTTGGTGCGCAAAAATAAACTTTTACGCCATGCAGGGACTAAAAGTGTCAAAAAGTGCACAAGTTTGCATTTTCGCGCATATCTTGCATTCTGAATATCTCCGGACACCCAAAAATTTATGTAACCACTAAAATATTTTATTTTAGCGTTCGGCATGATAAAATTCCATTCGTCGCGTAGTTTGGATCGTTTTTAGCGTCCGTTCGTGTTTCGTCGTAATTAAACGCACAACGTGACCGTACGACCAAACGAACCGACATACGACATGTTTTTGAACATGTTTCATGTCCCCATGTTTAAACATCATAGTGGAGCCTTAAAATGAGGTTAACGGGCCTTAAACGTGCCTAAAATAACTTTTAAAGCTCGCAGGGACCATTTCTGCCATTATTTGAAACTGCTGTTGCTGGGCTGGATTGTCAGGCGGGCCGCGTAAGGCCACATAGACACTCACGTGGGCCACGAGGCCTACACAGATGCAAAACAACTATTAACAGCCTGTTCGTTGCTGGTTTCTGTTCAAAACTGGTTTCTATCTCACATAACTGACTCTAGGGGCAGCCCACAGGTTTCAAAAATGGTTTTTACACCTGCCATGATCTGGTTATGACCTCCCGACACTTGTCACGATCTCGTGAGGACCCGAAAACTATATAAAGGAGGTGAGTTCACTTGTTCCTTCACACCTTCATTCACTTCTGTTTTGCTCTCTGGTTTCTGGAGGATCTTGAGCCTATTTGAGAACCTCCTTCAGTCCTTTGGACTCTTGTAAGTTATCCCTTCATGCTTAGTTTAATGGTTTAGCGTTTAAAAACTGAAAAGTCAAGCGGTTGTGACAAACGCTTTGACTTTTAAACGGTTAAGCCATGGTTCGCAACAAACATGGCTACGTGACCGTAATTAGGTAGGTGTTTAACCCTTAAAAGGGCACCTCCTAGTTACCACGATTACTTAGTTAAATTGTCGGGTCAAATAAAAGTCAAACGGGTTAGTTTTAAATAAATTACATAACTATTAGTATAAAAGCCATAAAATCAGTTTTCTCACTTTAATGACTTGGTAAATATTAGTTGAACATGCCTAAGCATGATTCAACCCGACAATTCTAAGTATAGGCTCGGTTCGGAACCGAAAGTCGCAAAAGTTGACTTTTGCTTTGACTTTCAGTTCTGAACCGATTTAGTTGATTTTAGATATGCCTTAGGATTCCATTAGGACCATATTATAGGTTAGTATAACCCTCTGAGGTTATACAACTTGGTTCCATAGAAATCCTAGTTCATGCATGTTTCCGTTAAATGCCTAAAGAGTTAATTACTGTTTTTGTCCCTGTGGTTTGTCAAAAATCACTATTTCAGTCCATTAGTTTAAAAATTGCGATTTCAGTCCCTGTGGTTTCATTTTCGTAACCATTTCAGTCCCTATGGTTTCACTTTCGTAACCATTTCAATCCATTATTTTGTTAAGTACAGGGACTGAAATGGTTACGAGGTGGACTGAAATGGTTACGTTAGTGAAACCACATGGACTGAAATCGCAATTTTTAAACTAATGGACTAAAACAGTGATTTTTGACAAAGCACAGGGACGAAAACAGTAATTAACTAAATGTTGACCGTTATGCCCTTTTGACCCTAAAACGAGGATTTTGAAAATGTGAGAGAACAATAACCTTTATTACTGATATATAAACTTGTCCCTAAAATTTGACATCAGTTTGAGGTCTAGATTTGGAGTTATGCTCATTAGCGTAAAAGAAAAGTTTTTTATTAATTAAACGGCATAATTAGCATATATCCTATCCAAACCCAATTTTCGATACCAAAATTTTTACCTACTGATATAAAATAATATTTTGGGATTTTTAAATATTTTTATTTATTTTTAGGCTGAGCATAACATAGGGTTCTAGCTTAAATTCGGTAATTGTCGGTTTTGCCCTTTTGGCCTATAAAATGAGTTTTACATAATATTTTGATACCAAACTTTTTGCTACTGATTTTATATCATAAATAAAATATTTTGAACTTTATAAACTGATCAAAAACTCAGATTTCCTATTTAAACCCGAAAATCGCTTAAAACCGACTTTTATACGTTTTAAGCGCATAGTATGAGTTAAAACTATTTTTGGCATATGAAACTTAATACCTACTGATGTTTTAAGTAAATTTATATATTTTAACAGTAAAGAAAAGTTTTAAACTCAGAACTCTGGTTTTGACCTTATAAGTTTATGTGAAACTACCAAAATGCCCCTACGGCGCATATTTTGGTTTTAAATGATAAATTTCACATATATCTAGTACCCTACTGTTATAACTTATTAAATTAAGTATATTTACTAAATAAATCAGATCTGTAACTCAGATTACTAATTAAACTCTTTTATAACCTTTTAAATGACCAAAATGCCCTTACGAGGCATAATTGGAGTTTAAATCCATTACGGGCATAATAGGGGATATCTTACTGATGTCACAACATATTTAAGGCATGTTAACTTAGGAAACCTATATATGGCTCTTATGGTTACCCGTTACGCATCCTTCGCGTTCGGTTCGTTTTATGTAACTAGTTTGCATAAATTGACCGAAACGGGTCAAACCTTATCATTTATTTTATCTCAAAATCCAGAATGTGTTAAGTTTATCCTTATTATACAAGTATACAAGCTTGCCGGGTCTAAACCACATTCTAAACCGGTCATCGCTTGATCATGCGTTTGAACCGTATCTTCCTTTAAAACTAACCGGTCTAAGCATAGGCTTAATTAAAGACCCGTTAGGAATCTAATAGGTTATTAAAAACCTTCGTTCCAGATTTAGGAGCCCAGTAAAAGCTATCTGTACAAGCTGATTTGATACGGCTGGGATTGAATTTATATTTAGCTCAGGCAAATACTTTTAACTTATTTTCCCTTATACGGGCTTGGGGTACGGTATATAAAATACCGCTTGGTCGGGCATTGAATCTTTAATCGAATAGAGGTTAAACCATTGATATGCTCCGTTTTGAAATGTTTTGTTTGCTTAAAGCCTTTGGGGGGTTGATGACCATGTCCCGGATATCCTTGGCATCATTTTACGAAATGGCCACGACCTCAGCACGGGGTGTAGGCGTACACCTGTCAGTGCCTAAATAAATAATGTGGTGTGTTTATTGATCTTTAACCAGGTCTACGGATCGGGCTACTGAACGCCTAAGAAACATGTAATTCTTTTACAAGTATTATATTCAAATAATTATCCCAAGTTATAAAATGTTTTGTGCCACGTGCATTCAAATCAATTTTCTAAACCTTTTCAAAATGAGTCAGTTAATTGTATTTACCAGTGTAAACTGACGTATTTTCCCAAAAAGGCTAAGTGAAGGTACTACTCGTAATAGGCTGGCCTCTCCTTAGCATCAATAAGAGTCTCGCAAGCTTGGATGCCTTAAAGTCTGTTGAACAAAGTTTCTTTTATCTTTTGATCCGCCTGTGGATCTTTTACACTTCGTCTGTAATACTTTGATATTACTTATATCGGATTGTAATACATATTTCATCTTTTGCTTCCGCTGTGCATTTAATTTTGTGTTGTTTGACTATGATGATATCAACTACGTCACGGTATTCCCCACCGGGCCCACTGGTAATACGTGGAAATATCGGGGTGTGACAGGTTGGTATCAGAGCCAACATTGAGTGAATTAAACACTAGCCTTTTTGTGTTTAATCTCAATGACACAGTAGCACATTCCTTGATCCTCTGAGTCTAGACTTAACATAGGAATACTCTCGTCTCCATTCGGAGGATTATTGCTTTAAATTCTATATATTTTAGTATGTCGCCAAGCAAAGAAGCCGTAATGGAAATTCTCCCCATTTGAAGCCTTGGAAAGGCCGAGCTTCGTGTTGCGACTAGGATTAACGTACAACCAAGGAGAAGACATTCAGAAGTAAAATGAAGAAGAAACTCCTTTTGCTGAAGTTCATTTCCTTAGTAAGTCCTTATAAGGGCATACTTATCTTTTAGTCCCTTCATGGACAACATCTTTTCTTTCAAGTCCCATTTAGGGCAATTCTGTACCTCCTTTAAGAATCATTGGAATGTTTTATCTAAAATTATTTATCATTGCATATGAACATAAAATATGAAATATTAACATTCCTTTTATTAGATCTACCATTATAATATAATGGCAAAATCTAAAAAGAACAAGACCTAGCCCATGTGTCATTTTAAGAACAGGGCCAAGATGGCAGTTCCTTAATTAAATTCAGTTCCTTATTAACGTCTCAATTTAGGATTGTTCTGCGTTAAATATTAAAAAGAATCTTAAAGGTAAACCTAGCCACATGTCATTTCAGACAAGGTCAGGATGGTAAAAACCTATTCAAAAGATTCAAATCATTGTTAACATCCGCAAACATGTTAACATTCCTGGCAAAATATGATTCGATAAAAATCGCACAAATCATCCTTATAATGGATTCTCCCGAAATCCTTTCCTATTTTGAAGAATTAAACTTCCATTAGGAATATAATGCCTACGGGCTATACCCATTGTCACATAAGACAAAAGACAGTCGTAGCCTACAACTCCCTGTCAAGAAAAGGCAATGAACAACGTTCAAGCCTAAATGCCTTGATTCTACAAAAATCATGGCTTATAAATTTAAGTTGTCCTTGTGACTTGGCCTTTTGTGCCATAGTTATATTTTAATTAAATTTAGGATGATTTCCTTTTCTGCCAGTATACATGTTAAAAGATAATCCTAAAAGGTATAACCTAGCTAGGATGTCATTAAAGACCTAGCTATGGTGGTAAGACCTGTTTAAAAGAAATTCTGATCCTTGTTAACATCTGAAAACATGTTAACACTCCTGACAACAGTGATGCGATAAAATCACACATGTCATCCTTATATTAGAAATTTTCCAAACCCCTAAAATGAGCCTAAATGATCAAGAGGAATCATGGCTAATAAACGTCGAACATGATGAACACATCAAAACATCCATTGGGATGAATACCTTCGGGCAAAGATGTATACATAAAAAGATAGTTTTATTTCATAACTTCTTGTCAAAACAATGAACTATGAAAATTTTCCGATCCAAAGGAATCATCGATTATGTTTTAAAATTTCCCTAGTGACAAGGCATCTATGCCATCAGAGAGTCCTTGGGAACAAGCCCTTGTGCTATATATATAAAACGTCAGTACGATATTGACAGTCGCGACTTATGTCCCCTGTCTAATAAATATGTAGGGTTATATTCCGTTTAAACGCCAAAGATGGTTTATTTAAAAACCTAGGCAAAACATAATCAAATAAATTTGATACTATCTATTCGCCTATATGGTTTATTTGTACCATGGCTATTTAATCATCAAATTCGACAATTCACCATATAATTAAACCAATTATTTCTACTTGGTTTATAGCCTACTAAGCTTCACCATGGCTGACTCCTCTGAAGCTCACAATCATCCAGTTGATCGGAATGATGATGCAAGACTGAACTTAACGGGCACCGAGTTACAGGCTATGTTGGATACAGCCGTAAACAAAGCCGTGGACCGTGTGTTGAAGGATCATAAGCGAAAGTGCGATAATACCCCAAATAAAGGTTACAAAAAGGTAAGACCGGTTCAAACTATAACCAGTCCAAGCCAAAGGAGACAAAACCCAAATGTAAAACCTGCAAGAAGAAGCACTTCGGAAAATGTTTCTATGAGCAGACCGGGGGATGTGTCATCTGTAAAGAGATGGATCACAAGACCCATGAGTGCAAGGACTTAAAGGACGCCACATGCTATGATTGTGGCGAGAAGGGGCACATAAATACCCGCTGCCCAAAGAAGGTAGCTAAAGGGAAATGCACTCTGGAGTCACAAGCTAGGCCTTGTGGGATTTGTAACAAGAAAGGGCACAAGACCTTGGAGTGCCAAGACATAAAGGACGCAACCTGCTATGGTTGCAATGAAATAGGGCACATCAAGACAAATTGCCCAAATAAAACCAAGAAGCTTGAGGAGTCTAAGAAGACTGAAGATGGAAGCTCTCAAGTGGATGCTCAAGAGGCTATTCAGGATGACAATGTCACAACAGCTATTTTCTTTATCAATAACGCTCATGCTAGAGTATTATTTGATTCAGGTTCAGATAAGTCTTTCATGGACAATAGAAGTTGTAAATCATTAAATCTTCCTGTTAAAACTCTAAGCGTTAAGTATAAAGTAGAATTGGCCGATAGTACCTCAGAGACTGCTTCAGCAATATTAGATGGATGTTTTATAACCATTAGAAATCATTCTTTCCGCTGTCCTTGTTTCCATTAAAATAAGAGGGACTCAATATAGTGATAGGAATGAATTGGTCGTCTTAAAAGTCAAGCCTATATTGAGAGTGATAAGAAGTAAGTAGTTATCAAGACTCCTTATGGTGAGCCTTTGACAATTCAAGGAGACACTGGATATGGATTGCCTAAGCACTTGTTGAATATGGTATTAAATACCAAAGGTTTGAGTATGTGAAACTCAGAAGAGACAAATAACAGTCACGATGCTAGAGATGCGACAAATGTTAATGGTGCATCCAAAGTGAACCACAATGTTAAGGGAGTTAATCTCCAAAACTGTAATTAACGCAGTTGTTAGAAAGGTTATGAGAAAAGTCATGAGAAGATTCAAGAAGCCAAACGCTGTTTACACTAAAACACATGTCGCTGCTCATAATAAGAGCTTTATTCATACTTCATATGCGAAGAATAATCCAAATAAAATCATATGTGGCAAGGAGTCCATTCTTTTTAGGTTTTACTTAAAAAGTACTTCGTCTCTTGGAAGTCAAGAGACTTCAATAGTAAAAAGGGACCATCGATTGCAGGAAATTGTTAAATGAAGTAGAAACCATTAGGTATGCCAGCAGTTATGCTGGAAAGGACACGGTGAGGTATGCGTCATAGTCATTCGATGCCAATACCAATGATTAGTAAGGACATTAATGGAGTCCACAAGAAAGATCCTCTTATACATTATGGGATGGTCCAAGTTTTAAGGACCTTATTAGAAAACCTATTAGCCGCTTCACGAAATGGAAAAAGATGGAATAAGAATTTTCCAACTCCCCCCATAAGAGTTATAAACTATCGGCAGTATGTGCAAACCTTGGCTCATTGATTGAAATAGTGCCCTTATTCGGTTAACCTAGAATTTAAGCATAATGAACTATATAAATATTATGATTTAGCATCGACAATAAGAGGGCACAATAAGGTTTCAAAGCCTGCTCATTATAAATCCATCATGGATCTGCCTCAGCTACCCGCATTTTATAGATTAAGAAATAACCAGTCAAAGTTGAGACTGCCCTAAAGTTTGTCAAAGATTTTACAGCTAAGTTTAAAAGGATTAAGAATGGAGGCATCTAACCCTCCTAATGAATGATTAGAGGCAGTTCACATTAATAATGACACCAGATAAACCCCATATTGTGATTTTATTGCTAGGAGTTACGTTTGGTTTCAGGTGCTGCTAAGTCTCCCATAAGACCATAAGCTTAGCAAACTTTTAGAAATTTTTCCCGTAAGAACCCCAGATGTTAGGTGTAAGGTAAAACTTACAGGCGAAAGCATAAGAACCATTTCTGTTCCTGTCAGAAGCCTTCAGGCGTAGAATTTTAGAAGTATTCTCTCTCTAGAGGAAGTGCATCAACATACATAGTTGATATCTCTATGATATCTATCGATTGTGAATACCAGACGGTATGAAAAAAAGCGCCATAAGAGGATTGGTGTATCTTAATATGTTCCATAGATTGCTTCCATGCCTGATCAGTATGGAGGTTTAATGCATGGGACCACAAAGATATCCCAATGGTCATATGGTACTAAAGTCAACTAATGGTATTCAAAGAAGATATCCAGAATGGAATTGTCCAAGTAAATGTCTTCGATTAAGGAATTCATGGACTCGTAACATAAATGTGTCACTTATCTGACACAGAATATGATTGATGAACTGAAGCCCGAGATTTGGAAAATCTCTGTAACCTCCTTGTGTTTTGATCACCTTCTCCTAAGATTACCTTGTTTACCGCCTGAGAGGCAAGTAGAGTTAAGATTTATATCCCATTTAGGGTTGTATTATTATGAAATCTCCAAGACGGCTAGTACCATCATTGGAAGAATCGAAACCCTGATTAAGTAAGTTTTAAAATAAGGGTTCATATAGCCTAACTCAATATTCTGAGAATTCGACATAGTTAATTAAGAAAGACGGTTCATTTTGCTTATGCATTGATTACCGCAACCCTAATTAGGCAACAATTAAGAATTTACCATCAGCTACCCAGGATCGTCGATTTGTTCAACTAACGGCAAGGATTAGCTATTCCTTAAGATTAGTTTTAAGCAGTGGTTGGAATAACCATCTCACCTTAAGAATAAGCTTTTCTATAATAATTGTCATATAAGTATCAAGGCTGCTCCTTTGGAAACCTTGTATAGATGGAATGTTAAACATCTATTGTTAGACAGAAGATTTGTAAGTCCAATTATCAAGATCTGAAAATTGCCTTGGAAACAACGAATAAGATCAAAGAAATCTATGATCATCTATAAGTTGCCAGTATTGGGCAGAAAATCAAGGATTAATGAAAATGACAACCTTCCTAAGTTCTTGCTAAGGAATAAGGTTCAGCAAAAGATATCACCCTGAAGGGTGTACCCGTTTGTTAATTATCAGGCTACTTCAGCTCTGAATATATAGAATCATTCGAGGGAATCGAATGTATCAAGATCAAATAGCTTATGAGCTAAAACCCATTTAAGGAGCTTGGTGGGACCCGTAATGTGACCCACACTAATGGTTTAAGAATATGTTTCCCCAATAAGTCAAGAAGCATTATCACATAATGATATGCAGATCTATGATATGATGAGAAACCTATACCGATTAAGGAACGACAGGTTAAGAGGCTCCAAAAAGGATACATCTACCTATTATAGAGGTCAACTTGGGTGCTTGAAGAAGCCCCAAATATACTATGGGAGTTAAGTCCATGATACATCAGAAAGTACTTCCAGCATTTTAGCAAATCTCGAGGTCGAGATTTCTTTGAAGGGGGTGAGGATGTAACATCAAGAAAAAATCACGTCCAATGGTGTATTGACACGTGTAATAAACCCTAATAAAGTCAAACCTTGAATTTAAGGGACTAATTTTTCGAAAAATCGAAAAACATTAATTATGAAAGAAATGGAAGTATTAACATTGTCACACCCTGGCTTTGCGGAAGCGTGGTTAGTTTTGGTGTGACTTCTTAATACCATAGCTTAACCATAACAAGCTATATGAATTTAAAAACCATGCAAGTCATCCATTAAGTTTTGAAAACAAAATACAGTACCATTGTTTTTAACATGCAACCATAACCTTGTTCAACAACATTACAACTTATATCATAACATAAACGTGGTTTAAGGACTGTGTCTTGTCCAGGAAAGAGACACATCCCCTAAACCCTGATGACTCCATGACAAGTGCAGCGGAAAACGTTCCATACCGTGCCAGATCCGTTTAATTTCCTGAAATACATGTGAGTTGAAAAAATCAACAATAATGTTGAGCGAGTTCATGTGTTTAGCATGTGCGCGCGAATAAACCTTTATAATCATTGAATGCTTTGTAAACTCTGGTATGAAGCAAATAAGGATACATATTAGTTAATGTGTAACCACATGGTCCAACCTTAGGGCGCATGGGTGGGGATAGGACAAGGTCACCTCATGGTCCAACCTTAGGGCGCATGGGTGGTGTTATGACAAGGGCACTGCATGGTCCAACCTTAGGGCGCATGGGTGGTGTTATGACAAGGGCACCGCATGGTCCAACCTTAGGGCGCATGGGTGGTGTTATGACAAGGGCACCGCATGGTCCAACCTTAGGGCGCATGGGTGGTGTTATGACAAGGGCACCGCATGGTCCAACCTTAGGGCGCATGGGTGGTGTTATGGCAAGGTCACCACATGGTCCAACCTTAGGGCGCATGGGTGGTGTTTGTCATGCTCAAATAGGCCTACCACTCGTATCCCTCGATTGCACTACGAGGACTAATGTTCTTAAGGTTTCACCTACCCAGTCACATAACCTAACAGTTCCTTCCGTAGCTGACCATACCATGTAAGAAACATTCGTAGTCATAGTAACATGTATTTCACCCCCGCAGTTAAAAACTGAAAACGGTTAAGAGAAAAGGGGGACATGAACTCACAGTGAATGCGCGTCTCTACCAAGTGTCTCCAATACAGTAAGCTGTGCAACGACCTACAAGTGCTAATTCTATTAGACGGACGGCCGTGCCTTAGCTTTATAGTTTAAGTCTTTGGGAAATAGTTAGACAACTATTTCGTGTTTTTGTTCAGTATACACTTGGTAGTTATTCATCTTCCCAAGGATGGGGGATACAATACATGTGCGTAAGTTACGTTTTATCAATCTTGTGGTAATGTAATTACCGGTGTAACTTATATGTTTGTGTAAGCGTTCGCAAAGTTTTGGAATCATTAACGCTTGTAAATATTATTTTCATTCTAAAATAATATTTATGTATTTCACAAAATAATCATAAACAGTGTTGTGACAAATATATTTATCACGTTAATCTTTGTGAAAATCCCACCTCCGAATATTTAGTAAAATATAGTACTGGCGAAATTTATGTTTCAAAAGTATGCCCAAAAATAGTTCTAACACTTGTTGTGTAAAAAAAAGTCTAAGTGTTAGGTTTTTAGAAAATTTCGCCAGAGTTTCCTCTGTAACTGGAGGTGGCCACGCTTTCAAGCGTATCATTTTCTTTTAATAAATCAACTCAATCAACTTCTTTATTCAATCAAACAATTTCCGACACATCAAACTAGTCAACAAGTATGTATATTTGCATAATCGCATGAACTTGTAGTTTTTCCGAATCTATATTATAAATCCTATCTATATACGTAGATCTTTATATAAAGTAGCTTTAATCTTGTAAAAACCTCGTGTTTAGAGAAAACCGTCTTTACAACTTCTAGTAACGAGTGACAAATATACTTCTTTGTCGGATCTTTCCATTTCACGAGTGTCTACACACTTGTGGTTTATAAAATCATATTTATTAGTGCAAGATCCATCTTTTAGAAAAACATGATTTCTTTAAAGTGTGGTCTTTCAAAAATACCACTTGCGGATACGTAGATCCGCTAGTTTTAAACACCATTTTACCGGTTAAATCACTTTTACACAAGTATAATATTTCACACAAGTTCATGTTTCTAAAATGTGGTAGTGTTTCACCTTTAACCCTTGTATCTATCAAAAACAAGCTTATGTGATGATACGTGATTTTACAAAGTCGGGTTAAACGAAGATTTGAGCTACCACATTATAGATCGGGTCACAATAAGCACAAATTTCAAGTCCTACGACTTTTACACAAGTTATATGCTATTAACCACCATTTTTGTGATTTTACTAGACTTTAAAGATCCAAAACGCGTGTTTACAATATTTAACCGACGAAAGTTCTTTTAACCACTTTAGATATGTGTAAAAACAAGTTTTAAAGGTTATACCTCTAGCTCAAGGCTAGGGAAGAGTTGTGACGAAAACCGCGTGGATAAAAGATAACGAGAGAGGTCCTTCGTGTTCCGCTTGCACCAAAGCTCCTTATACGCGATCCTTGAAGTGTGTATGTGCTTGGAATGATGGAAGCAAGAACCGAAATGATGATGGTGGTGTGGATGGGGTTCGGCCGAGAGCCACCAAGGAAGAAAGAGAGAGAGTTGGTTTGTTGATGTTAAGTGATAACCCTCTAGTAGTTAGTGTGTTTATATAGGCAAGACTTAGTGCTAATGTCCAATGGTCATTGTGTAGTGTGGATATTAGACATGGCAAGATCTTGGCAAGATTTCAAGTACTAGTGTGTCCCCTAGTTAGAGGGGCCAGTTACGAGAGTAAGGGGGGGGGGGTATCTAGTTTGATTTTAAGTAGTTTAGTTAGTGTTTAGTTTAGGTTAAATAGGTTAGGTTAAGTGTTAACCTTGTTAGTTGCGTACGACGCGTTATGACGGGTGTTAGGGTAACCAGGGACCCTAACTGGCTCAGAAAAAGAGTAATAATAAAAATAGTAAAGTTTTCATGTTCCGGGTAAAGTCCGGGTGTTCGGTTGGATAGTAATCCGTTAAAGTGTTACAAAAGACTTTAAAGTGTCGTTATTACATTTTAGTGACACATTTTGTTTTCCCGACACTTTAGAAAGTGTCTAGTAATATTTTCTCATTTCTGGCACTTTACTAGTCAGCTAGAAGCTGGTTAAATTATTAAAGTGCTGTGTTTGGTACTTAAAGTACGTTCTGGCACATCCGAATCAGTGTATCTTATCCCCTAGAGACGCGGTAACACAACCCTTATATCCTACACTCACTACCAGTGTAGTCAAAATATATGAGGCTCTTAACAGGCCTTGAGGCAGTATTTGCCTGGTGCTGGTTATATCAGCATGTTCACTGTGTATCCGTTTAGTGCTACTGTGCTTTTTGTGCATCATGTTTGTCACTAGGGTTCAGTATGTAATCAATGTAGTGACAGCAATTAAAGTATGATGCAAGTAAGTGCATGTATCAGTATGCAGGTAGCAGTTTATCAGCTAGTTCAATCAAGCACAGTAATCAAGTAATAATTAATCATTAATTAAGTTGTACGGATACCTGGTTTTGTGCGGGTTGTCACATTCTCCCCCCGTTAAATAAATTTCGTCCCGAAATTTAAGTTCTGCTTGTAGAAGCAGGGTTCTTAGGAAATAAGTGGGGGTATTTCTCTTTCATCCGGTCCTCACGTTCCCAGGTAAATTCAGGACCATGTTTGGCATTCCAACGTACCTTGACGAGTTTGACACTGCTCCGGCGGGTCTTGTTAACTTTCCAATCCGTGACCTCAACAGGTTCTTCAACGAAGTGGAGCGTGTCGTCAATATGAATCTCGTCGATAGGAATGGCAACGTCAACTTGAGTTGGACTCTTCTTTAAATTGGATACATGAAATGTATCGTGAACACCATTTAGTTCAGCAGGTAGGTCCAACTTGTATGCTACCGTCCCAATTCTTTCTAGAATTCTAAAGGGACCAATGTAGCGTGGATTTAACTTTCCTCGCTTTCCAAAGCGCGCTACCCCTTTCCAGGGTGAAACCTTTAACAATACCATCTCTCCGACTTGGAAGTCCACATGCTTCCGGTTTGGATCCGCGTAGGCCTTTTGCCTGTGGCGAGCGGCTTCGATGCGTTTAAGAATTTGCGCGATCTTATCAGTCGTCTCTTGGACGATCTCGGGACCAGCAAGCTGCCTATCACCCGCGTCAGACCAACATAGTGGTGATCGACACTTGCGTCCGTATAGGGCCTCAAAAGGCGCAACACCAATACTGGTGTGGTAGCTGTTGTTATATGAAAATTCGACCAAGGGTAAGTGTTTATCCCAGCTACCTCCTAAATCCATAACACATGCCCTCAGCATGTCTTCCAATGTTTGTATTGTTCGCTCGCTCTGGCCATCAGTTTGCGGATGGAACGCAGTGCTCAGATTCAATTGTGAGCCAAAAGATTCTTGGAAAGATTGCCATATTCTTGACACAAATCTTCCGTCTCTATCAGAGATGATCGAGAGTGGTACTCCATGACGTGCTACGATCTCTCTCAAGTAAATTTCCGCAAGTTTACTAGTACTGTCTTTCTCCTTGATTGGCAGAAAGTGTGTGGACTTTGTGAGGCGGTCAACAATCACCCAAATCATATCATGGCCTCTTGGCGTTCTTGGCAGTTTTGTAACGAAATCCATTGAGATTTGTTCCCATTTCCATTTGGGAATCTCAGGTTGTTGCAGAAGTCCCGAAGGCTTCTGGTATTCTGCCTTGACCTTAGCGCACGTTAAACATTTGCTCACATAAACAGCAACGTCGCCTTTCATCCTAGGCCACCAATAGTAATTTTTAAGATCCTGGTACATCTTATCCGATCCAGGGTGGATAGAGTACCGTGACTTGTGCGCTTCGTCGAAAATAACTTCCCTTAATCCATCAAACAGGGGAACCCAAATCCTTTTCTCAAAACATAACGTTCCTTCCTCGTTCGGTACCAAAAGCTTCTCCATTCCACGGAGATATTCTTCCTCAAGGTTTCCCTCCTTGAGAGCTTCCTTTTGTGCAGCACGAATGCGCGAGGGAAGGTTGGTTCGTACAATCATTTCCAATGCTCTAACCCTTATGGGCTTGATTCTTTCTTTACGACTTAGGGCATCGGCAACTACATTTGCCTTCCCCGGGTGATACTTGATCTCGCAGTCGTAATCATTCAGTAATTCGACCCAACGTCTTTGCCTCATATTCAACTCCTTCTGGTTGAATATGTGTTGTAGGCTTTTGTGATCTGTGAAGATTGTGCATTTTGTACCATACAGGTAGTGTCTCCAGATCTTTAGTGCAAAAACCACAGCGCCAAGCTCTAAATCATGGGTGGTATAGTTCTTCTCGTGCACTTTCAGTTGGCGTGATGCGTAAGCAATGACCTTCTGGCGTTGCATCAACACACAACCCAATCCCTGACGCGATGCGTCGCAGTATACCACAAGATCGTCGGTACCTTCCGGTAGAGCTAAGATTGGCGCGTTGCAGAGCTTATCTTTTAATATCTGAAACGCTTCATCCTGTTTGATTCCCCAATCAAACGTCTTATCCTTCTGGGTCAGGAGCGTCAACGGTTGAGCGATTTTCGAAAAATCCTCGATGAACCTTCGATAGTAGCCAGCCAAACCCAAGAATTGTCGAATCTCGGTTGGCGTTGTGGGCGTTTCCCAATTCTTGATTGCCTCGACCTTTGTGGGATCAACATGAATTCCATCCCCATTAACCACATGTCCAAGAAACTGGACTTCGCGTAGCCAAAACTCGCACTTGGAGAATTTGGCGTACAGTTGTTCCTTCCTTAGCAGCTCTAGTATGGTTCTAAGATGTTGTTCGTGTTCAGCCTTCGTCTTTGAGTAAATCAGGATGTCGTCGATGAATACAATCACGAACTTGTCTAAGTATGGCTTGCAAACTCTATTCATCAAGTCCATAAATACTGCAGGCGCGTTTGTTAAACCGAATGGCATCACGAGGAACTCGTAGTGTCCATAACGAGTTCGGAAGGCTGTTTTCGGGATACTTTCCTCCTGTATCCTCAGTTGATGGTATCCAGATCGAAGATCGATCTTAGAGTAACAGCTTGAACCTTGAAGTTGGTCGAACAGATCGTCGATTCTAGGCAGTGGATACCTGTTCTTGATCGTCAGCTTGTTCAGTTCTCTATAGTCAATACACATGCGGAAACTTCCGTCCTTCTTCTTGACAAACAAGACCGGAGCTCCCCAAGGCGAGAAGCTTGGTCGGATAAAACCCTTATCTAACAGCTCCTGGAGCTGTGTTGACAATTCCTGCATCTCTGATGGAGCAAGTCTGTATGGTGCCTTAGCCACAGGCGCGGCGCCTGGAACTAAGTCAATGTGAAACTCCACTTGCCTCTGAGGTGGCAGTCCGGGTAAGTCTTCCGGGAAGACTTCGGGATACTCCCTTACGACAGGGATATCTTCGATTGTTGGCTCAGCGGCCTTCTTGTCTACGATGTGTGCCAGAAAAGCAACACATCCTTTTTGTAAACACTTCCTTGCCTTTAAGCAGCTGATAAATCTTAGCGGCGTGTCACGCTTCTCTCCGTGAACCACAATTGTCTCACCATCGTCAGTTGGGATACGAACAACTTTCTCGTGACATACTATCTCCGCCTTGTTTCCGGATAACCAATCCATTCCTACCACCACGTCGAAGCTCCCCAATTGGACTGGTAGTAGATCCAGAGTAAACTCGCGTTCCCCCAATTCTATCACACAACCTCTGATTACTTCGTCGGCTCCAACTAACTTTCCATTAGCTAATTCGATCGAGTAGGGTATGTCTAACTTATTAGCAGCTAACCCAAGCATATTCTTAAATTCTAGCGATACGAAGCTATAATCGGCACCAGTATCAAATAAAACGGATGCATAGCGTTGATTGATAGGGAACGTACCGGTAACAACATTTGGATCTCGACGTGCTTCTCTAGCTTCAAGTTGGAACACTCTACCACGGGCTTGATTCAGTGTTGGGCAATTCTTCTTAAAATGCCCGATTTCCCCGCAGTTGTAGCATCCGAGCCTCTGCCCATTACCATCCCCATTTCCAGCTGGGGTGTTGTTCTGGTTGGCATTGCCAGCCTGGTTTGCATTGTTGCCTCGGTTTCTGTTTCCTCCAAAATTTCCTTGCTGGCGATTCCCATTTCCGCCACGGTTATCATTCCTATTTCCATATCCTCCCTGGCCTCCCCGGCCAGTACCAACCCAACAGGTGTCCTTCACATGACCACGTCTCCCACATACTTCGCATACTTTTAGCTGACATTGACCCGAATGGTGGCGTAGACAGGTATTGCATCTGGGCTGGGTGCCCATGTATCCTCTTCCTTTCCTTCCACTGCCAGCTGCACCCTGAGCTGGCGTGCTTGGTGCTCCTCTCTTACCATCACCGCTAACACTTTGTTTGAAGTTTGAAAACTTTCTTTTGTTACTTCCGGATGACTCAACATGCGTCTCTTTCTCCTTTGCCTTTATATCACCAAACTTGTTTAAACGAATCCCCTCCTCGGTGAGAGCCACGCTCAAATCGATGGCTTCAGTGATAGTCGCTGGTTTTGAAGGAGGTTACCATGCTTATTATTTGGGGTATCTCAAGTGGTTCCTTACATGGTTACGCCCGAATACAAACGAATCGATGGCTTCAGTGATAGTCGCTGGTTTTGAAGGAGGTTACCATGCTTATTATTTGGGGAGCCAAACCCCAAATGAAGCGCTCGATTCGTTTGTATTCGGGCGTAACCATGTAAGGAACCACTTGAGATAGGTCATGAAACCTCTGAACGTACTCTGCTACTTTCGGACCATCCATCTTTAAGTGCCAAAATTCAGTCTCCAACCTCTGAATTTCTGCGCGTGAACAGTACTTTTTGCGCATCAACTCTTTCAATTCGGCCCAAGTCAGGGCGTAGGCGGCAGCTTCGCCTAAGGTTTGGACTTGTAAGTTCCACCAAGATAGGGCTCCGTCGAGAAATAGCCCTGAAATGTATGTGACTTGTTGATCCTCAGCACATTTGCTCATGCGTAAGACGGAATCGGTTTTCTCAGCCCAGCGGGTGAAGGCAACTGCACCTCCTGTGCCATTGAAGTTAACTGGTTTGCAGTCTAAGAACTGCTTGTAGGTGCATCCTGCACGTATGTTAAAACATGTGGTTGGCATTAGCATCACCGCTAAAATCTCCAACTAGTTCATGGTAGGTTCGAATGGCGTGGTATTACCGTGAGGTGGATTGTGATTGCCTTGATTAACACTTCCGCTCCCTCCTGGCTGAGGAGCTGCGTACTGCGCTATGGCAGCAGCAATGACTTGTTGTAGCTCTGCCTCGTTAGTAGGCATTGGCATGGGCGTAGGGCGTTTTGGCGGCATCTTCTAAAAGACGGTTTAAGTTGGTTAGGCCATAGCACGTGAAGTGTACGTATGCACATAACATCTCATGTTATCAACAAGTCAATCACATAACCTCTTATGCTACAGGACATAAACAATTGATTGAACATCGCATGTGATGAGAATATTGCGATTGTATTGCCATAGTTCGAGACCACAATGTAAAGCTCACGAGTACACCACTATATCATACTACATCAATGACTTAGTAGGGGACGACCCTAGACAAGTCGTGCGATCGCTGGTCATGTTCAGGAGTCTCTGGTCCGTCCATTCAAATTTCAGGATTCCACGTCAAGTTTCTGAATTTCTGTCCTAAAACAACATTTTTTTTTTCTCAATCGTTTCCTTGAGCTTGTCCCAGCTCAGTGTATAAGCAGCGTCTGTGCCATGGGTCTGAACCTAGAGGTTCCATAAGAGAGTGTGCGATCTAGCAATATCCCCGAGATATAGGTAACACTCTGTTGGGGCGAACAGTTACTCGTTCTTAGAATGGAGTTGGTCTCTTCGGACCAACGAACAAATGCATCGGTGCCTCCCGTTCCGTCAAAGTTTAAAGGCTTGCAGTTCAGGCACTGTTTATAGGTGCAGCCAGTTGAGGGGGTTATCCCGAGTAATGCCATCGTTGTACTTAGAGTGGAGGGCTTCATGTCGTGCATTTATCTGTGAGATGCGTTCTTGCAGCTCGTCTTCTGTCCTCAGTAACGTACCGGTGCTTGTGTCACGTCTGGGGGACATTCCCTTTTTGTCGAAATAGTGTGACGCGGGTTGGACAATGTTTCGATTGTCTATGGGGTATATATATAGCAACGCAAGCCATCATGTAATCACCCCATTTCACACGCAGATATACCCACTGTATAAGTGGGGAAATAAATTCCTGAGCCTTCACATAGGCTCGTCAATTTGGCTTGTTGCTTGTAATAGAATGAACTCGAGGCTACATCGCCTAGGTCATTTGTGTTTAGGTTATCATTAGCTTGACCTGCAGAGTCCACCAGGGTTCCTGTGCACTACAAATCGTTATTACGTGGGCCCCCGTAATAATAAATTGTCTTGCACAGTTACCCCAAATTTTCTCTCACCCAAGCAGATGATCAATCAAGGAGCAACAGCCGGTGCATTGGCATGAACAGGGTCATGCTCCAATGCGGGGTCAGGAGCAACGCCTGGCTCAGGGGCCACGGCTAGCTCCGAATCAAAAACTCCATCTCAAAATCAGCTGGATCAACAATCACAGGGGTTACAGGATCCCCCAAGGGCTTGTCTAAGTGCATGAACTCAATGTCATGGTCTGGATCAACGCCAGGCGGAAAAACAGAATTGTCCTCATACTCACGATCAAACTCAAAACTGTGTGCGGGATCCGGTGCAGCTAGTGATGCCGTATCAGGGTCGGCGTCGTGTAAGTAGTGCTGCATTCCCTGTATGTGCGAAGATGCGGGTGTCAGAAACTCAAATGAGTCTGGGATAGGGGAAGGGTCATAAGTCTCCCCTATAGGAGCGTCCGCATGTAGTAGTCTAATACCAGCAGTAATAAGGCCCTGCCCTCGAATGGGTCCTCCTCCAGTAGATCGTTATTGTCTTCAGAGGCCTCGTTGGGAGGGCGTATCATCAACAGGATAAGCGGCAAGGGGCACAGGAGTAGGGATCACCGCCAGTGGTAAAATCCCAACAAGATGGCCATCAGTAGGCTCTGCTACGACTTCAGGCAGTGCACAAAGGGCTGAAAGTCGTCATTGTCTATGCCGGTAGTATCCGAAATGCACACCTCGTGCCCTGTTGAACTATGTCGTCTGATACTATGGTCATGGGGTTCGCAGTGCCCATCTTTCTAGTACTTGATGAAAGCATAACGTTTGTAACACAAACACATATACGTATAATAATCAATCATATAATCAGTTAATCACATAAGTCACCAAGTAAGGCATCACATAATCCTCCTAGTCTCAATACCATCCAGTCTACCAGACTGCTCTATCCTTTACTTAAACCAAACCTCGATCCTCCAGATCGATCCTATAACAAACCAACGTGCTCAACTACCTTGACCATCTCGATCCTCCAGATCGATCCTCAGCCCTCCAAGCTGAACTTATAATTAATAAAATGTGCTCAACATTTGTTTGTAAAAAGTGTGGATCTGGACTTAAGTGGTATGCAGAAAAATGTTTTCGTGAGAGCCCTAGTGATCATAGTCTAGACTCGAGACAGAATCCTAGTTCGCTATGAACCTGGCTCTGATACCAAGCTGTCACACCCTGGCTTTGCGGAAGCGTGGTTAGTTTTGGTGTGACTTCTTAATACCATAGCTTAACCATAACAAGCTATATGAATTTAAAAACCATGCAAGTCATCCATTAAGTTTTGAAAACAAAATACAGTACCATTGTTTTTAACATGCAACCATAACCTTGTTCAACAACATTACAACTTATATCATAACATAAACGTGGTTTAAGGACTGTGTCTTGTCCAGGAAAGAGACACATCCCCTAAACCCTGATGACTCCATGACAAGTGCAGCGGAAAACGTTCCATACCGTGCCAGATCCGTTTAATTTCCTGAAATACATGTGAGTTGAAAAAATCAACAATAATGTTGAGCGAGTTCATGTGTTTAGCATGTGCGCGCGAATAAACCTTTATAATCATTGAATGCTTTGTAAACTCTGGTATGAAGCAAATAAGGATACATATTAGTTAATGTGTAACCACATGGTCCAACCTTAGGGCGCATGGGTGGGGATAGGACAAGGTCACCTCATGGTCCAACCTTAGGGCGCATGGGTGGTGTTATGACAAGGGCACCGCATGGTCCAACCTTAGGGCGCATGGGTGGTGTTATGACAAGGGCACCGCATGGTCCAACCTTAGGGCGCATGGGTGGTGTTATGACAAGGGCACCGCATGGTCCAACCTTAGGGCGCATGGGTGGTGTTATGACAAGGGCACCGCATGGTCCAACCTTAGGGCGCATGGGTGGTGTTATGGCAAGGTCACCACATGGTCCAACCTTAGGGCGCATGGGTGGTGTTTGTCATGCTCAAATAGGCCTACCACTCGTATCCCTCGATTGCACTACGAGGACTAATGTTCTTAAGGTTTCACCTACCCAGTCACATAACCTAACAGTTCCTTCCGTAGCTGACCATACCATGTAAGAAACATTCGTAGTCATAGTAACATGTATTTCACCCCCGCAGTTAAAAACTGAAAACGGTTAAGAGAAAAGGGGGACATGAACTCACAGTGAATGCGCGTCTCTACCAAGTGTCTCCAATACAGTAAGCTGTGCAACGACCTACAAGTGCTAATTCTATTAGACGGACGGCCGTGCCTTAGCTTTATAGTTTAAGTCTTTGGGAAATAGTTAGACAACTATTTCGTGTTTTTGTTCAGTATACACTTGGTAGTTATTCATCTTCCCAAGGATGGGGGATACAATACATGTGCGTAAGTTACGTTTTATCAATCTTGTGGTAATGTAATTACCGGTGTAACTTATATGTTTGTGTAAGCGTTCGCAAAGTTTTGGAATCATTAACGCTTGTAAATATTATTTTCATTCTAAAATAATATTTATGTATTTCACAAAATAATCATAAACAGTGTTGTGACAAATATATTTATCACGTTAATCTTTGTGAAAATCCCACCTCCGAATATTTAGTAAAATATAGTACTGGCGAAATTTATGTTTCAAAAGTATGCCCAAAAATAGTTCTAACACTTGTTGTGTAAAAAAAAGTCTAAGTGTTAGGTTTTTAGAAAATTTCGCCAGAGTTTCCTCTGTAACTGGAGGTGGCCACGCTTTCAAGCGTATCATTTTCTTTTAATAAATCAACTCAATCAACTTCTTTATTCAATCAAACAATTTCCGACACATCAAACTAGTCAACAAGTATGTATATTTGCATAATCGCATGAACTTGTAGTTTTTCCGAATCTATATTATAAATCCTATCTATATACGTAGATCTTTATATAAAGTAGCTTTAATCTTGTAAAAACCTCGTGTTTAGAGAAAACCGTCTTTACAACTTCTAGTAACGAGTGACAAATATACTTCTTTGTCGGATCTTTCCATTTCACGAGTGTCTACACACTTGTGGTTTATAAAATCATATTTATTAGTGCAAGATCCATCTTTTAGAAAAACATGATTTCTTTAAAGTGTGGTCTTTCAAAAATACCACTTGCGGATACGTAGATCCGCTAGTTTTAAACACCATTTTACCGGTTAAATCACTTTTACACAAGTATAATATTTCACACAAGTTCATGTTTCTAAAATGTGGTAGTGTTTCACCTTTAACCCTTGTATCTATCAAAAACAAGCTTATGTGATGATACGTGATTTTACAAAGTCGGGTTAAACGAAGATTTGAGCTACCACATTATAGATCGGGTCACAATAAGCACAAATTTCAAGTCCTACGACTTTTACACAAGTTATATGCTATTAACCACCATTTTTGTGATTTTACTAGACTTTAAAGATCCAAAACGCGTGTTTACAATATTTAACCGACGAAAGTTCTTTTAACCACTTTAGATATGTGTAAAAACAAGTTTTAAAGGTTATACCTCTAGCTCAAGGCTAGGGAAGAGTTGTGACGAAAACCGCGTGGATAAAAGATAACGAGAGAGGTCCTTCGTGTTCCGCTTGCACCAAAGCTCCTTATACGCGATCCTTGAAGTGTGTATGTGCTTGGAATGATGGAAGCAAGAACCGAAATGATGATGGTGGTGTGGATGGGGTTCGGCCGAGAGCCACCAAGGAAGAAAGAGAGAGAGTTGGTTTGTTGATGTTAAGTGATAACCCTCTAGTAGTTAGTGTGTTTATATAGGCAAGACTTAGTGCTAATGTCCAATGGTCATTGTGTAGTGTGGATATTAGACATGGCAAGATCTTGGCAAGATTTCAAGTACTAGTGTGTCCCCTAGTTAGAGGGGCCAGTTACGAGAGTAAGGGGGGGGGGTATCTAGTTTGATTTTAAGTAGTTTAGTTAGTGTTTAGTTTAGGTTAAATAGGTTAGGTTAAGTGTTAACCTTGTTAGTTGCGTACGACGCGTTATGACGGGTGTTAGGGTAACCAGGGACCCTAACTGGCTCAGAAAAAGAGTAATAATAAAAATAGTAAAGTTTTCATGTTCCGGGTAAAGTCCGGGTGTTCGGTTGGATAGTAATCCGTTAAAGTGTTACAAAAGACTTTAAAGTGTCGTTATTACATTTTAGTGACACATTTTGTTTTCCCGACACTTTAGAAAGTGTCTAGTAATATTTTCTCATTTCTGGCACTTTACTAGTCAGCTAGAAGCTGGTTAAATTATTAAAGTGCTGTGTTTGGTACTTAAAGTACGTTCTGGCACATCCGAATCAGTGTATCTTATCCCCTAGAGACGCGGTAACACAACCCTTATATCCTACACTCACTACCAGTGTAGTCAAAATATATGAGGCTCTTAACAGGCCTTGAGGCAGTATTTGCCTGATGCTGGTAATATCAGCATGTTCACTGTGTATCCGTTTAGTGCTACTGTGCTTTTTGTGCATCATGTTTGTCACTAGGGTTCAGTATGTAATCAATGTAGTGACAGCAATTAAAGTATGATGCAAGTAAGTGCATGTATCAGTATGCAGGTAGCAGTTTATCAGCTAGTTCAATCAAGCACAGTAATCAAGTAATAATTAATCATTAATTAAGTTGTACGGATACCTGGTTTTGTGCGGGTTGTCACAAACATACCAAAAATAAGTTTCTAAATAACCTTTTACGGTTTTATATTCACAAATAAGCCAATTGTTGATCGAGTGTAGCCATTTGCGTAATTAATTGAAAGTTTGCGCAATAAAGGGTTAAAAGCGTCAACATATTAATTCTTACCTCTGAGTGACCTTTTAACAAACTGAGAGATTCATGATATTTTATTATACTCCCGGGAATGCCAAACGTTGGCCGTCCAAGGCTTTTGTGCCTTTAAGTGACGTTACGCGCAACTTTGCAAGTTAGAAGGACTAAAAGTGTCAATATGTTTTAATATACCTCTGAATGACCTTTTAGCAAACCCGAAGCATCATGATGTTTAATAATATTTCCAAGAATGCCTAATGTGGATTAGATGAGGCTTCGATGATATTAAATGATGAGATGCGCAAGTTTGCGCAATAGAGGGACCTAAAGCGTCAACTTTTGAATCTACACCTTTCGGTGACCATCTAAGTGAACGAGAGCGTTGTAATATTTAATTATATGCTTGGGAAGGATAAATATGGGCCATGGAAGGCTTGGATAACATTTAACGGCATTTCGCGCTACTTTGCGAAATTTAAGGACTATTTGCGTCAAACTGCAAAAGTATGTCAATTCGTAGGTTATCGGACCTTCCGTAATATGACCATGAGTTAAAAATACCCTATTTATTCTTTACATAGCTTAGATATAGGCTTAGAGGTGTTTGGTGCGCAAAAATAAACTTTTACGTCATGCAGGGACTAAAAGTGTCAAAAAGTGCACAAGTTTGCATTTTTGCGCATATCTTGCATTCTGAATATCTCCGGACACCCAAAAATTTATGTAACCACTAAAATATTTTATTTTAGTGTTCGGCATGATAAAATTCCATTCGTCGCGTAGTTTGGATCGTTTTTAGCGTCCGTTCGTGTTTCGTCGTAATTAAACGCACAACGTGACCGTACGACCAAACGAACCGACATCCGACATGTTTTTGAACATGTTTCATGTCCCCTATGTTTAAACATCATATTGGATACTTAAAATGAGGTTAACGGGCCTTAAACGTGCCTAAAATAACTTTTAAAACTCGCAGGGACCATTTCTGCCATTATTTGAAACTGCTGTTGCTGGGCTGGATTGCCAGGCGGGCCGCATAAGGCCACACAGACACTCACACGGGCCGCGAGGCCTGCACAAATGCAGAACAGCTATTACCAGCCTGTTCGTTGCTGGTTTCTGTTCAAAACTGGTTTCTATCTCACATAACTGACTCTAGGGGCAGCCCACAGGTTTCAAAAATGGTTTTTACACCTGCTATGATCTGGTTATGACCTCCCGACACTTGTCGCGATCTCATGAGGTCCCAAAAACAATATAAAGGAGGTGAGTTCACTTGTTCCTTCACACCTTCATTCACTTCTGTTTTGCTCTCTGGTTTCTGGAGGATCTTGAGCCTATTTGAGAACCTCCTTCAGTCCTTTGGACTCTTGTAAGTTATCCCTCATGCTTAGTTTAATGGTTTAGCGTTTAAAAACTGAAAAGTCAAGCGGTTGCGACAAACGCTTTGACTTTTAAACGGTTAAGCCATGGTTCGCAACAAACATGGCTACGTGACCGTAATTAGGTAGGTGTTTAACCCTTAAAAGGGCACCTCCTAGTTACCACGATTACTTAGTTAAATTGTCGGGTCAAATAAAAGTCAAACGGGTTAGTTTTAAATAAATTACATAACTATTAATATAAAAGCCATAAAATCAGTTTTCTCACTTTAATGACTTGGTAAATATTAGTTGAACATGCCTAAGCATGATTCAACCCGACAATTCTAAGTATAGGCTCGGTTCGGAACCGAAAGTCTCAAAAGTTGACCTTTGCTTTGACTTTCAGTTCTGACCCGATTTAGTTTATTTTAGATATGCCTTAGGATTCCATTAGGACCATATTATAGGTTAGTATAACCCTCTGAGGTTATACAACTTGGTTCCATAGAAATCCTAGTTCATGCATGTTTCCGTTAAATGCCTAAATGTTGACCGTTATGCCCTTTTGACCCTAAAACGAGAATTTTGAAAATCTGAGAGAACAATAATCTTTATTACTGATATATAAATGTGTCCCTAAAATTTGACATCAGTTTGAGGTCTAGATTAGGAGTTATGCTCATTAGCGTAAAAGAAAAACTTTTTATTAATTAAACGGCATAATTAGCATATATCCTATCTAAACCCAATTTTCGATACCAAACTTTTTACCTACTGATATAAAATAATATTTTGGGATTTTTAAAGATTTTTATATATTTTTAGGCTGAGCATAACATAGGGTTCTAGCTTAAATTCGGTAATTGTCGGTTTTACCCTTTTGGCCTATAAAATGAGTTTTACATAATATTTTGATACCAAACTTTTTGCTACTGATTTTATATCATAAATAAAATATTTTGAACTTTATAAACTGATCAAAAACTCAGATTTCCTATTTAAACCCGAAAATCGCTTAAAACCGACTTTTACGCGTTTTAAGCGCATAGTATGAGTTAAAACTATTTTTGGCATATGAAACTTAATACCTACTGATGTTTTAAGTAAATTTATATATTTTAACAGTAAAGAAAAGTTTTAAACTCAGAACTCTGGTTTTGACCTTATAAGTTTATGTGAAACTACCAAAATGCCCCTACGACGCATAGTTTGGTTTTAAATGATAAATTTCACATATATCTAGTACCCTACTGTTATAACTTATTAAATTAAGTATATTTACTAAATAAATCAGATCTGTAAATCAGATTACTAATTAAACTCTTTTATAACCTTTTAAATGACCAAAATGCCCTTACGAGGCATAATTGGAGTTTAAATCCATTACGGGCATAATAGGGGATATCTTACTGATATTTAGCTCAGGTAAATACTTTTAACTTATTTTCCCTTATACGGGCTTGGGGTACGGTATATAAAATACCGCTTGGTCGGGCATTGAATCTTTAATCGAATAGAGGTTAAACCATTGATATGCTCCGTTTTGAAATGTTTTGTTTGCTTAAAGCCTTTGGGGGGTTGATGACCATGTCCCGGATATCCTTGGCATCATTTTACGAAATGGCCACGACCTCAGCACGGGGTGTAGGCGTACACCCGTCAGTGCCTAAATAAATAATGTGGTGTGTCTATTGATCTTTAACCCGGTCTACGGATCAGGCTACTGAACGCATAAGAAACTTGTAATTCTTTTACAAGTATTATATTCAAATAATTATCCCAAGTTATAAAATGTTTTGTGCAACGTGCATTCAAATCAATTTTCTAAACCTTTTCAAAATGAGTCAGTTAATTGTATTTACCAGTATAAACTGACGTATTTTCCCAAAAAGGCTAAGTGCAGGTACTACTCGTAATAGGCTGGCCTCTCCTTAGCATCAATAAGAGTCACGCAAGCTTGGATGCCTTAAAGTCTGTTGAACAAAGTTTCTTTTATCTTTTGATCCGCCTGTGGATCTTTTACACTTCGTCTGTAATACTTTGATATTACTTATATCGGATTGTAATACATATTTCATCTTTTGCTTCCGCTGTGCATTTAAATTTGTGTTGTTTGACTATGATGATATCAACTACGTCACGGTATTCCCCACCGGCCCACCGGTAATACGTGGAAATATCGGGGTGTGACACACGTCTAGGCGGCTTCTGTAGTGGAAAACTGGTCGTTCATGGCTTGAAAAGTAGTTGACAGACTATCGACTTTCGTATTCAACTCGGTTACATCTTGGGTACACCTATTAAGTTCCGTTGAAGAAACGTCAAGATCCACGTTGAGTTCCGTATGTTCTTTCTCATAAGAGACTAACTTTTTCTTAAGGGAGAGGACCGATGTCTCTAACTCGCGGTTACGAGCATCTGCAGAAGATAATTTATCCTTGTAAGATTTCAGACATTTCAATAGTAGTTTTAGAAACAATCAACCTATGGTGTATCTCCTGACTAATACAAAATAGATTTGCAAGATCTGTGAACAAACTGTCCTCTAACTCGACTGTTGCGGCTGGTGTTTCTTATTCAGGTCCGGTAAATCACTTGATTTTGAGGCCTTGGAGTCTGAAAGCGAAGGTCTTTTATCTCGTGGATAGCATGACCCATTAACCTGTGTGCCTTCAATATTGATACCTGTAATGGGCTTTGTGGCAGGCTCCCCAACTTTGAATCGAGACGTTGATATGGGGGCAACTTTTTCCTTTAAAATGAGCAATATTTAAACACAGAACCCGCCGAATCAAACGAACCCAAAGAGCAAAGTATTACAACTAATCAAATCAGGCTCTCACCCATTCCTTCCTATTTCATCAAACACAGAACCCGCCGAATCAAACTAACCCATCTCACACAACGCCTTGATCATTGTATTATACGAAACAATATCCGGACTCACACCCATCTTCCCAGTCAACCCTCTAAAAATCCCATCAACCTTATCAAACTTCTTGGCACTAACACAAGCACCAAGAAGCACATTAAATAAACTTAACAGTCTGGCCACATTTTCTCTCAGGCATTTCGTCGAACACCTTGGATGCATGATGAAACATGGCGACTTTCCCATACAAATAAGCTCAAAGATCAATTATTGTAACGAAAACAATAACAATAACATTTGGATAACACAATAACATGAAAAAACCTGCAGCAAAAAACGATAGGAATAGAATAAACACAACATTCGTATACGTATATTCATCTTAAAGATCATAAAAAACACACCTGGGCGATCCATTGTTGTAACGAAAACATTATCGGATACGAACACACTAGATACTCGTACCTTTGCTTGGATTCCGGTGAATAAAATCACCGATATTGATGAAAGTCTGAAGTGAATCATGTGGTTATGTGAATCGAAATAACAAGGAAGAAATCAAAAGAATAAAGAACAGGACGATTAATCGTTATAAAAAACACATTATTGATTTCTGGACTACGTATTGTCTCTTGGATATTTGATTCGTTGGTATTTGAATTTTCCATCAGATGTTCATGAAGATGATACTACGTATTGTCTCTGGTATTTGAAATAACAGAGAAGAAATCAAAAGAATAAAAGACATGCAACTGTGATTCATAAAAGAAAATGAATTTAAAAATAAATGTAAAATTACAATCATATCCTTTACATCAAAAAACCAAATGAATGGTTGAGATTAGTTCACATTGTTCACAAATAAGGATGTTGTTCACTCGTGAACCCTATTCTATATATATATATATATATATATATATAGAGAGAGAGAGAGAGAGAGAGAGATAAATAGATAGGTGAAAGATAAAATGAAAACCAACTTAAGTTGAGAAAACTCAAGAAAACCCTATGTAACATTTTTATTTTTTTCTAAAAAAAACAAGGAATGTAACATAAATGTACTTGAACATTTTTATTAAAAAAAATGTAAAAACCGCCTACTTCTTTTTTTTAAATGTTCAAAATTTCTATGTTACATTTTTTTTGACATATATATTATGTAACATGAAATTATTAACAATTTTTAAAAAATAAACTACTCGGAGCTTTTCTGTTTTTCTTTTATAAATATGTTCAAATATATGTATGTTACATTTCCTATTTTTTTAGAAAAAATAAAATTGTTACATAGGGTTTTTACAAAGGTTTTGAGTTTTCTCAACTCAAGTGGGTTTTCGTTTTATCCTTCCCATATATATATATATATATATATAGGGTAAGGTTCATGCGAGAACCACCTTTATTGCGAAAACCGCGAGAACCAATGTGAACACAACCTAAAATAGCTAAAAACACCTAACCCCCTCCCCCAAAAACCTAAACCCCCCCCCCCCCCACCCAAAAAAAACCTAACCCCCCCCCCCCTAAAAAAAAAAAAAAAAAAAACCTAAACCCCCCCAAGCTAAATGCTAAAAATTAAAACCCCAAAAAAACCTAACCCCCCCCCCCCCCCAAAACCTAAACCCTCCTCCCCCACCCCCCAAAAACCTAACCCCCCCCCCCCCCCCCCCCCCCCCCGCCGGTAAAATGCTAAAAACTAAACCCCCAAAAAACCTAAAAAAATTAAAAAAAAAATCTAATTTTTTTTTAATATTTTTATGTTAAAATCGCTACTTTTAGTAGCAAAAAAAATTAATTTTTTTTTTTTTTTGCTACTAAAAGTAGCGATTTTTTTATAAAAAATATATAATTTTTTTTTGTGTTTTTTAGCTATTTTTAGGCATTTTTGGTTGTGTTCGCATTGGTTCTCGCGGTTCTCGCAATAAAGGGTGGTTCGGATCTTTGTCCTATATATATATATGTAGGGTCATGATTTAGAGAAAACGATGAAAAGTGTGAGAACAGTGAGAACGGTTATGGATCGTCCGATCAAAACAATCTATGAACTAGATTGGCGTAGTGGCGTTTCCGTAAATAACACCAATTCTATTAAGTGGACGCGCTTCATTAAGGGTAAAAGGGTCTTTTACCTCTCAAATTCAAAACGCTATAAAAAATGATAACACGCCATTCAAAACAAATAAAATGCCACTAATAAAAACGCCAAAAATTAGTGATAAAACGCGTTGGAGATTACAGGAAGATGAAACAACACAGTAACTGAAATTCAATTATCAACATTTATTAGAAAGAAATTCCCTCCTAAATTACGCGCCAAAACATCATTATATAAACGACGTTAAACATCGCTTCCATAATCGCTTCAATCCATCATTCTAAAAAACATCTTTTACCAAAAGTTTAACCAAAACGCCAAAAATGGCAACCATCGTTTCATGGAGATACACTCTGGGAATCTGAAGATTCGTCATACGTTTTGACAACAGAAGGAGGGTGTATGTTAGGACAATCAAAGCAATTTTGAAGATGGAAGAAGAGGTACAGAGGGGTATCCTATCGCTTGGCATCACCCTGAATAACGAATGTTACGAAACACATAAGCTTATGAGAAAATTAACAAGGAAATTTGGACCAAGCAAAGCAGATGGAGAAATGGACCCAGTCATAACATCATGGTGTTTTGATGAAGAAACATACATGGTGACCGTTATATGTGACAACGGAGAGCAGGAAAACTACCTGCTTGAAGACATCATGACAAAGCAGGGGGTTGGGTTCATGGAAGAGTTGCACAACGCCACGTGTTTGAACACAAACATGGACTTAAAAATGGCGTTGATGCATGACATTGTCAAATGGAGGCTTCAGAATCTTCAACAACAAGAAGCCAAGAAAGTGAAAGTGATGAATTAGATGATAGACTAGAAGAAGATTCCAAAGAAGAAGACGAAGGAAGTGATGGATACTTCTCAGATAAAGTACCTTCTGACGAGGAGTTTTAATTTTTTTTTGTTTTCTTCTGTGTTATCTTTTTTTTTAGATAATAAAATGCTATGTTTCTCCCCCTAGTTTAAAACACCAAAAATACTACAAAAAGTCACTGCATACAAAAAATGCTAAAAATAATAAAAAATATTTTCCTTGTTTAATATTTTCTCTATTAGTGTATTTTGTCATCTTGGTCTACAAAACGCCATTAAAAAATGCCAAACTTGGAAGATGGGACGTCTATCACCCTAAACTGATAAAGCTGAACAAAACAGTAAATACACCCAGTAAGTAACTGAGAGAAAATTCCCAGAAGATGATGATGATGATGATGTTGACGATTCTGATCTAACAAAAGTTACCAGTTGGATTCTGGATGAACAATTAAGAACGGTGAGGGTGAGTTTTCAACACGGGGAGGATTATTCATTGACAATGGACAAAGTGCTGAACACATATAGACTGCATCTTATTGAACAACTCTTTGATTTAGCACCTACAAACGATCCTAGATCCAGTGTTGTGAATACATTCAAGTATAGGATGCAACAAAGAAAAGACGAAATTATGGCGCTATACGCCAATGAACAAGATGATGATGATGATGATGAGTCTTATGAGAGTGATGAAAAAAGTGATGGTTACATCTCTGATGTAATACCATCCACAGAAGACTATTAGTTTTTTGTTTGATTTCATCTTAGCTATACTCTTTTAAATTACAAATGAATTTAAAAACGCCATGAACGCTAAGAAATTTACCTTGATACATATACAAACTGTTGAAATCAACAAAAACGCCTAATGAATTTGGGAAACGCCATAGAGGAAAAGAAATTATAATAACTAAATGACTTTACTAAACGCCATAAACGCCAAAATATTTACTGTGCAAGTGATCTAAAAAAACAATAAAACGCTATGTATTTGTTGAATTTAACTAAACGCCAAAAAAATGAAGCGGTGTTATCAGACGAATTAAAAAAAAAGAATATAAAATGACAAAAAAACCCCTCCGCCCTTCACTATATCGCGTGCCACGTGTTGGGCTAGGATCCGTTCTCATCGTTCTCACACTTTAGGGCGTTTTCTCCTGATCGCGTACCTATAAATAAATATATATATATATATATATATATATATATATATATGTATGTATATAAAGAGAGAGAGAGAGAGAGGGAGAGTAAAATGCTTGGTTGGTTCATGTGCTTTGCAAATCTTGTACCATGGGTCCCATCATTCAGTAATTACACATGCTTGTAAAATTATTTCTTACGTGTTTTTTGGAGTATGCTTTGTTAACAACAGTGGTCCTTATTAGCCAACGCCGTTAAATTAATTTTTATTTAACTCAATTATTTAGTTTGTATTTTTAAATGCTGTGGGTAGTTTGGTCATTTTACACAATAACTGGAAAATTGAATGACGTTAGCTGGTAAGGACCACCGTAGTTACAAAGTGATACCACAAGGAGCACGTAAATAATAAGTTTACAAGATCAATTGTGTAATTTACTAAACGATGGGGACTAACTTGCAAAGCACAAAGATTAACCAAGCATTTGACTCTTTATCTTGTAGAAATAAAGAAATAAAAGTTTTAGTTTTTTCTTGAAAAAAAGAGAAATATTTATTAATAAGGGATTAAGGGGTGTTAACAAGGAGATATGGTGGCTTAGTGGTCTAATGATATGGTGGGTATCTCACTAAAAACAGTATATAATTTCCTGCAAATACAAAATTCGATGATATTATGTCTAAAAATTTGTTTTCATAAAAAAATTAAGATGTATATCGGAAAGGCAAACGACAAATTTTAGATAAATGCCACAAACTAATGGGCCACCTGCTTATGACTTTATGGGCTTAATGTTGTACATTAAAAACAACTCAATGCATTCTTTGTTAGATCGATAATCAGTCATCAGTTATAAAAGAATATACGAGTTTAGGAGTTTAGGGTTTGTACTATTAATTTAATATCATGTCTTGTAAAGAAATTTACTTAATACCGATTTGATTGTCATAGAGAATTCTCAAAGGTGCTATATCTATTTTGATTGCATGCTTTTATCACATCGAATTGAGTTTACCGGTGACCGACAAACACCGATAATGTATTTATTACTCATATAAAATAACTCCGATCAAGCTGACGTACACGTATTTAATACCTAGAATGGTGAAAATTAAATGAATAAAACTGTAGTGACGAGATAAAGCTAAATTTAACTTATTTTGAAAATTTTAGCCAGCTGTGATGTTATAGGGGTGTTCAAAAAACTTGTGGTTCGCAGCTCGCTCGAAAAAAGTTCGAAACGAGCTCGGATCGAAATTGGCTCGGTTGTAAACGAGCCAGCTCGGCTCGACTCGGTTTTTAAACGAGTGGAGCTTGAGTTTGGCTTGGCTCGGCTCGCGAGCTCGTGAGCCAGCTCGATAAGGTTTACATCTTTCATTTTTTCTTGTCTCACATCGCTCATAAGACAAAAACTAAGGGAGCATCTCCCCTTTAAAAGAAGGTAAATAAAATGCATAAAGTGAGTTAACTATTTATACTTGTATATTTAGCCATTTGGTCAAACATAATTGTAATTATGGCTCTTAGTCTATGAAAAGATTTATTTTTAGGGCTTTTTAAGTAGTAAATTTTGCGGTTCTTTGTTAGTTCGAGCCGAGCTGAGCTAGCTCGAATTTTAATCTTGTCGAGCTCGAGCCTCAAATCTCAGCTCGAGGTGAAATTCGAGCTCGAGACGGGTCAAGCTCGGCTCAACTCGGATCGTTTACAGGCCTATGATGTTATAAGAAAATTTATTAGTGAATGTCACACCCCAACCGATGGTGGAATCATCGGGGCGTGGCACTGAGCGAAACAGATTGTCCAGAAGTTTCCATAACAACTATCATTACCATTTAATTAAAGCAATACGTCCCATACCGTATCATAAATAGCCAAACAAGTTATTACAGATAACATCAAAACAAATATTCTGTTCCGACAACTCAGATTTAAATAAGTAGCAATTGTTTATCTGCTTCTAGAGACCCCTAGTAAGTTATCTACAGAAAACCATTTGTTGGGCTCTAAAGCTTTATTCTAGCTTCCATTCCCTACCACATATGCATCCTAAGCACCTGTCACATACGTTAAAATAAAGTCAATACATAAAATGTAAAGGTGAGCATACAAGTTTGATAATAGCATATAGAGTTCGAATTCGTTTACGCATAACCAGCACGTACACATAGTGAAATGAAGCACGCTAGTTATCGACATAGATCCATCGATACCAATGACTGCGGGTTGACTGCCCGAGGCAGTTCGCAATACATGATTACCACCGTAATCCATGCAAGTAAAAGATCCTTAACAACCCCCGTGTGAACAGGTGCTGAGTCCAAACTATAGTACTATCGTTGCTAAGGCAGGTAGACAGCATTCCATGTGTAAACTAAACAAACAAGCATTCATAAGCCACGTATAACATGCATAAATGGTTTAGCGTTAAAATAGCTTGAGTAGTGTGATTATTGTAGTTTGAATATTCGTAACGTATGTAACACCCAAAAGTGCTAAAGCAAAAAGGGTTCGAGTATACTCACAGCGATTGTGGATTGAAGGGAGCGCTTTACAGCGAGTACGGTTAGCCTGAATAGATTTGATAACAACGTTAAGTGGCGCGTAAAACAGTACAAGGTAAGCGTGGTTAGGATGGCTGATCGTGCGGATCAGCTATCCGTGAGAGGGAGTCATCCGTGCGCATGAACTATCCGTGCGGATGGTGATGCGTGCGGATGGTGATCCATCCGGATAAGCTATCCGTGCGTGCGAGCTGTCCGTGCGGATGGTAATCCGTGCGGATTAGTTGTGCGTGCGGATGGCTTATCCGTACGGACAAGTTGTTTGTGTGGATAAACGTTCAAGTGGATTGTTTCTTCCTAAGTGTGAGATGTGTTTGTGTATGATGGCTTGTGCTTTGGAGTTTTCGTTGTAGCATTTAGAAAACACACAAGTGTTTCTACCTTTCAAGCCGGTCGCGCGGACGACAATCCGTGCGTATGGTAGTTCGTGCGGACAATGGTGATCCGTGCGGACAGTCTGTGCGCGCGGGCAGAGACCATCCGTCCGGATAGCCTGTCCGTGCGGACGACTTGGCCGTGCGGATGAACACTATTTGAATTTATTTTAAGGCCTTAGTATCTCATGATCCGAAGAGTAATCCATTCAGAGGTCGTCTGTTCGGATTGCTCATTCGTCGATACTCAAACCCTGCTTGGAAAGTGGGTCCCAAGGGTAGCTCGTCCGGGTGACAACCCGTCCGGATGACCTGTGCGTGCGGACAGCTAGTCCGTACGCACAGCTTGCCCGTGCGGACACCTGGTCCGTGCGGACAGTCTCTGGGCTGATTGTTCCGTTCGTCTACTCTTGGTTCTGTTGTCGTTTATCGAGACGTTCTGATTACGTGGCAACCACTTGGAATTGTATTCTCACCCGCGTGACTAGACCGGTCAGGAACCACCCTAACTCGGCCTGTCGGCGACTCAGAACGGTCATTCCGGTTGACCCCGAAATCAGGTGTCTGTGGGTAGAATCCAGATCCAGGACTAGTGCTTCACTATTATCGAGTAGGAGTCTAGAACCGATCAGATTCGTACCGATTCTAAGGGAAAAAGAAAGAGAGAACTTAGGTTTATTTCTTTCAACTCTTTTATCCTTAGAAGAGTTTAGATCTAGGTGAAGTTATTGTGAAATCTTGTAGAAATCGTTTAGATCTGAGTTATTCTTGGTGGAATGAGGTCAAGCTTGAAGTTCATAAGAACTTCATGATGACGTCACCCGAGAATACCTCAAATTCGGATGATTTCATGGTTAAAAGTGAAGATTTGAAAGATGGAAATGTGTAGAATCGTGTAGTGATCAAGAATGTACAAGAATTAGTGCAAGATCTTACCTGGATTGAGAGAAATCTGAGAAAAAGTGAAGAATGCGTGCGGTTCGGACGTCACTTGCCAAAAGTGGAAAAGTTGGAGAGTGACCCGTGTATTTATAGGATGCCAAAAAGGGAAAGGGTGAGCCGTGCGCATGGCACGTACCCGGGTAGGCTATCCGCGCGGATAGGTCATCCGTGCGGATTGGCAATCCGTGCGGATTGGCAATCCGTGCGGATTGGCAATCCGTGCGGATTGACCATCCGTGCGGATGCCGCCTGCTTTGGTGCGTTCGGTGCGATGTTGCTTCGGTTTCGATTTGCGAGCGATTCAATAGGGTTTCCTAGTCAAATTACTTTCAGTCCCAACTACTTCTTATATGGTTCGACTCGGAATTCGGGTTCGGGTTCGTTTACATTCGAGTTAGACTTCGAGTTCGATTGAGTTCGCTTGATTATCACAACATACATAAAATAAACATGCACTGGTAACACGTAAGGAACACACACACGTATAAATGACAAGTAAAATACATAGTTCGAGTTACGGTTCGATGTCGATTTTGATTAGCATAGCTTGATTAACTTTATCGCATTGTTACTTCCTATCATTCACAGTCGTAGGTCGATTGAAATACGGTTAGCATGATTCGATTATTGTAATGAACGACACTTACTCCACATAATATAAATAAAATAAAAACATTTCTACGAGTTAAGTCGCGCGAAATCGGTCGTTGACTTTGACCTTGACTTTGACTTTCACTCGTGAAAACACGGGGTGTTACAGTGAATACGCCTAATACTAGATCAAATTCGCTATTTTTGTCCTAACACATTTATTATAAAGTTATGCCGTATAATATAATATCGGGTCAAGTTATTCTACAAAGGTTTCTAATTGTAAGAAGTGTAAGAAGGATTTATAGAGTGAAAAGTGTCCAATAACCTAAAACTAAACCCACTACATCACCACCAATAAATATGTTCGTATGAAACTTATTATATATTTATATGAGTGGGGTAAGGCTTTGGGATGAAGAGGTCATGGGTTCGATTCCCACAAAGGGGGGTTTTTTCCTATATTTATTGGTTTTCTTCTGAATTGGTGTATAGGCATTTTGTCTAGTAGAGATGGATATGATCAGGTTGTTCCGATTGTGGCACCATGATACTCTAGTGGTCCGTCAGTGATCCAAATTTGTCGTTCAAAAAAAATTTATATCTTTATTTATTTTTAACAGATATTATTAGGCTGGAGGGTGTGGGGCGCCACCCTTCCGCCACCTAGCCTTGTATAGCGCCCCCATCCCCTTTTAACCACACCCCGGGCGCTATAGGTGGGGCGCCATTGAAGCCCCGCCATCGTGATAACGAGCTTTAACGTGATTTCAGGTGGGACCTATTAGTTTTAAACCAATCAAAAATTTTTTTTTTTTAAATTTTGTTTAACATGGGCTCCATCCACACCCTCCAAATTAAAGAGGGGCTCCATAGTACACTTGGATCCTACGTGTCACCTATAAAGCCCCATAGAGCCCCATCCACACCCCGTAGCCTTAGTATTAAATAACACATGTACCCTTTAGAATATGGTTTTCTAATTAAACTTTTGGTTAGTTTCTTAATTTTTTTAATGGCGAATTTTTTCTTCTCGTGACACTTGAACCCAAAACTTTACACTTAAGGATTTAAAGGTTTTACGTTGACACTAGTCCGCCAACCCAGTGGTGGTTGCTTTCTTAAATAAGATTTTCAATTATTTCTTAGTTTTATTAAATCATTAAGCATTTTTTATTTCTTTTTGAGACATATTACCTTTACCTATATATTAAAATTACAAATGAATGAATAGTAACATCTTAAGTGATAAGTAAATGGTATCGGGTAACGGTACCGGTATCAAATTTACCAAACTGGGTGTATTTTTGGTACCGTTCGGCATCGGTTTTTACCCTCAAATACCGGTGCCGTACCAGTACCGACCGGTACCGAATCGTACCGTAACCGGCATATTCCGTACCTGTACCCACTTTTGGGGATTTCGGTAACGGTATTTTCGGTACCGCTTGGTACCGAGTTCATCAAATTCTGTAGCAACGTAGCAATGCAAATAATTGCACCGTTTAGATTACTTTTCATACACACAGCAAGTAAAATGTATTTCGTTTGAATGAGGTTTTATATACACAACAACTTATTTTGCTTTTTTTTTTGTCTTTTTCTGTAATGAATGAATTGTAGCATGTAAAATTACTTTGGATATTTAGATTATTGATGAGCAAATCGTATCAAATCCTGTAATCAAACCGGTATCGTATCGGTACCAAATTTACTATACCAAATCATTTTCGGTACCAATTTGGTACACACCTTTTGGCGTTTTCATAATCGTTACTTTCGGTTCGACACCGGTCTAGCACCATACGTGTATTTATTGATTTTTACCTTCAAATACCATACCGTATTGTACCGAGTATTTTCGGTGCCGGTACCTAATTTCGAGAATTTCCGGATCGGTACTTTCGGTGCCGTTACCGGTACCGAGCTCATCCATATTTTAACGTGTTAGCCCCATAATAACTGAACTGAAAACAACTGAATTTCCAACGTGTAAGACGTGTGGGTCTTATTATTATATATTAGGTTATTTAAAATCGCTTATTTCAGGACAGAGTGACTATACTTACCACGTCATTTTTATTTATGTTTTGATATTTGGTATATGCTTGCCTTTGCTGACATGCGTTTTACAGTCATTGGGTCCCCGCCGCAACGCGCGGACAGAAAATCAACTAGTGATATTAAAAATTAAAGATAGTCAAACTCATGTCACCTTCCTTTTCCATTAAGCTGAGTTGTCATAATGGGGAAACAAGTGAGATGGTCCTACAAGTCAACAGTATCCTACGTGGCATGTGAGTAATCGGTCACGTGACTTCCATCATCCCACTATAATCCCCTTGATCACACACTTCTCTTTGCTCCCTCCCTATAAAATGAACTCCTCGTGCTTTCAACATCACAATTACCTTGAAAATGTCTGATTACTTCTCTGGCCGCCGCTACCACCAACTACCATGGCTCGGCCACTGGTCCGACCAAAATGTTGTACCTAGCATGCCCTTTGCTTTCAACAGCTTCTTTTACTACCCAAACCTTTTCGCTGTTAACGATGGTGGAGGATACCTCCCCCACCATCGTTACCAGTTTGGCAACAATTTTGCTAGCTTTGCCAGTTTTGCCGCACTACCACCCACCACCAATCTGGTATAATTTTTTTTATTGTTCTTTAATTAATTTATTCAATTCTTTTAGATAATTGTGCATGGGTTGATCATTAATTATTTTTTGATCAACCAGCGCGTTGGGACATGGAGGCGTGGTGGTGTAAGGGCCTACTACCGTTTTCACGGCGGAATTGGAGATGGATGTTGTGGATTAGCTTTTCGTAATACTGTAGACTACACAGTGGCTCGTCCGCTACAACTGTTTGATGCTTTGGATCCGATTAACTTTCAGGTATCTTTATTAATTTCTGTACTAAATTTAGTTTTTTTTTATTTTTTTTTATTTTATAAAAAATACAATCATTTCTCTTTCATTTGTTTTAGATGACAACTGATCATGGTGGTTTTGTGAACATTCCGATGATCGGACCATCATGTCTGCCGGAGGAGGCAAGCAGTGGAACCGGCGTGTTCTTACCGGCGTATCCGAAGAGGATCCGTGGTAGAAAAGGTGATGGTGTGAACAACAATAATTGTTATAATAAATCTAGTTGACAATAATCTACTCTTTATTCTTAATAAAACCCATAAAATCTATACAAAATTATAAATCATTAAAACGAATTTAGAAGTAATACTGCTAATAAATGTGTTATTTTGAATTTGAAAGACTTCTTTCTAAAATGAAAGAAATAAATACCATCTCACATTTTTTGTGGTTACTTTTATGCTAGTAGCAGTGTACGGTTGTATTGTTGAACAAATACAAACTGTGTTATACATCACAATTTTTTTTTTCACAATTCATGTAAGATAAAAATAAGACATAAAAACTAAGACAAACTATGTGAGTTTTATAAAACATATTTTTTCGCGAGTTAATTGCCATTTTCGCCCCTGAGGTTTGGGCACATTTGCCATTTTAGTCCAAAATGACACTTTGGTACCATTTTGCCCCCCACGTTTGTAACTTTTTGCCATTTTCGTCCAAATAATGACACTTTGGTACCATTTTGCCCCCCACGTTTGTAACTTTTTGCCATTTTCGTCCAAAAATAAAGTAACTTTTTGAGCCATTTGGACGAAAATGGCAAAAAGTTACAAACGTGGGGGGCAAAATGGTACCAAAGTGTCATTTTGGACTAAAATGGCAAATGTGCCCAAACCTCAGGGGCGAAAATGGCAATTAACTCTTTTTTCGCTGATTTCTCTCTTATGAATTTCGCATGATTAATAAATTGTGTACATCATAATTGATTTATTATGTATTTCGAAATAAATTACTCATGTCGTATTACATACGTTACATATCTACTTTTTTGACGTATGCGTTAAATGCAAATACGCGTATTAGGTATTAACAAGAATATTATAAAATAATTATCAATGTATTTTGCACTTTCCTTATTGTCTCTTGCATAATTTTAGAGAGAATTTGTAGCTGTCATTTGACCACCGTATTCTTGGCCACAAATCTCTTCCTGTCATTAATTGTAATTGTTGTATATTTGGCCTATTTAAGCCACTGTATATTGTTAATAGAATTAAGCCTTTTTTTGATAATTCATTCAAGTCTCATATGGTATCACAGCCACAATACTCAAAAGAGTAACTCCGATCCTTTTTTTTTCTCTCAATTACCTTTCCATGGCCTCTTCCACAGTCATCCATATTTCCGCATCGACTCACTTCAATGTCACTCTTACAAATGACAACTTCGCAGTTTGGCGAAAACATGTTCATTCCACCCTTATCGGACTGGATCTGATCCATTTTCTAACCGGTACCACACCTGTTCCAGCCACCTTTTTGGATTCGGAATGCACCAAACCCAATCCCGCATACCATACCGGGTTCCGCCAAGATCAGGCTATTCTTGCTGCTCTACTGGGTAGCTGTTCACCGATGATTCAGCCATTAATTGCTTCTGCTGAAACCTCCAAACAAGCTTGGGATCGCCTGCTTACCAGCTATGCTAATCCATCTCGCTCTCGTGTCATTTCCTTGAAATCCAAACTTGCTTCGAACCCGAAAGGAAATCGCAATGTTACTGAATATCTCCGAGACATGAAGTCGATTGCCGATGAGCTCGCCTTGGCACAAAACCCGGTCAAGGATGAGGATCTCATGGTTCACATCCTTTGTCAATTGGGTGAAGATTTTAAAACCATTGCCACATCACTTCGCCTCCTCGACTCGAAGATCACCTTCCCTGAGTTGTTTGAAAAACTTGTGGACTATGAAAGAGAACTCCACAACACCACCATTCCATCACCCACTATAACCACTGTCAACTATACGAACCGTCAACCTAGGTCTAATTCCCGTTCCGCAAATGACAGGCGTGTTAACTCGGGATATTTCACCAACCGAAACAACCGCCAACAATGGTCTACCAATTCAAATGGTGGTACCCGTGAGAATCGAACTAACCTTTATTGTCAGTTTTGTAATTTTTCAGGGCATGAGGCAAAAGAGTGTCGGAAGTTAGCTCGCTTTCTTCGTGAAAACCAAGTTCAAACAGGAAGTTCTATGACTCCGAATAAGGTCTCACCTACTGCTAATCTCACCACCTCAGCGTGTATGTTCGATACCGGTGCCTCAAATCATGTCGATCCGGATCGTGCCAATCTCCACTACATCTCGGAGTATGGTGGTCCCGATGAAATTGTCCTTGGCAATGGTAATACTCTCACCATCACTCACATTGGTCAATCATATCTTCCGTTGCCTAATGGTTCACTTTCGTTAAAAGATGTTTTATGTGTCCCACATTTCAAAAGAAAACTGATTTCGGTTGCAAAATTATGCAAAACTAACCATGTTTCGGTGGAATTTTTTTCCCACCCATTTCTTTGTCAAGGATCTTCGCACGGGGGCACGACTAATGCGGGGAGAGAACTACCTTGATGTTTACTATGCAAACCTTCCTTCGTCGCCTCAAATCAATGCAGTGTCCACTACATCACCTACTGATTGGCATCACAAGCTTGGTCATCCGTCCATTCCAGTTTTTTAAAAAATAGCCAAATGTTTAGGTTTAAACTTCAAGCTTCTCAATTTTCATTGTATTTCATGTTCCATCAATAAAAGTCATAAAACTCCATTTGGTTTGAATTCATTTACTACCACCAAACCGTTACAGTTAATCTATTCCGATGTTTGGGGGCCGGTGGAAAAATCTATTGATGGTTTCACTTATTACGTGATCTTTGTCGATTTTCACACTAAATATATTTGGCTATACCCAATGAAGCGTAAATCCGATGTCTCTGTCTTATTTCCTCAATTCAAAGTACTTGTTGAAAAGTTTTTTCAAACACCCTTGATCTCACTTTTTACGGACAATGGTGGTGAATACATTGGTTTGGCCACCTAACTTCAATCCCAAGGCATTTCTCACTTCACTACCCCACCCCATACACCGGAACAAAATGGCGTTGCCGAACGTCGCCACCGGCATATTGTAGAGACCGGCTTATCTCTACTTCACTATGCTCGGCTTCCTCTCTCCTTTTGGACGCATGCATTTCAAACCGCGGTTTATCTAATAAATCGCTTACCTACTCCTATCCTTGATTTTCAAAATCCATACACTCTCCTTTTTAATAAAAACCTAACCTATGCCAAACTCAAACCCTTTGGATGCCTTTGTTATCCGTGGCTTCGCCCATATGCAAAATCAAAACTTCACCCACGCTCCGCTCGTTGCATTTTTCTTGGTTACTCACCATCAAAATCCGCTTTTAAATGTTATGATCCTACAACCCTTCGTCTATATCACTCTCGTCATGTTGAGTTTGTGGAAACTAAATTTCCTTTCCACTCTCACCATGATTCCATATCTACTGTTCCTTCAGTGGATGATTTTTTGGGCATCTCAAACACTTCATCTCCTTGCATAACAAATCCACCTTCCCACTCAATCCCCAGCTTTCCTCTTCAGTCCACTGCCGAGCCCACTTCTTCTGAACCACTCACCCCACCTCACAATTTCACAGACTCACCCCTCTCAAGTCCCACACCATCTCCTTCCAGCCCAAATTCAAAGGCCACAGCCCAACCAAACCTTACTGCCCAACCCGAGACCACTGTTCAAACCGAGACCATTACTCATGCCAACCCCACCACCCCTTTTTCCTCTTCTCAGATGGCCCAATCATCCGCTTCTGTACCTGGTCCCTCCACAACTACTATCACAACCTCTCCTTCACCACCTCCCTCTCTCACCATTCCTTCATGTCGCCAACGAAAACCGAATCCTAAATATTTCAACTCCAAATTTGTCAACTCCACCACTCTCCATCCGATTCCACCATCACTTGAACCCACTTCCCACACACAAGCCTTAAAAGATCCCGAATGGCGCAAAGCAATGGATCTTGAATTCAATGCGCTTCTTAAGAACGCCACGTGGGAACTTGTTCCACCATCGCATCACAACTCAATTGGATGCAAATGGGTGTTTCGCATAAAACGTCGCCCGGATGGATCCATTGATAAATATAAAGCTCGTCTAGTTGCTAAGGGTTTTCTCCAAGAATATGGTAAGGACTATTTTGAAACTTTTAGCCCGGTTTCTAAACCGGTAACCATTCGCACGGTCCTCACCATTGCATTATCCCAAAACTGGACTCTACGACAACCTGACGTTAACAATGCTTTTTTGCATGGCACCCTACATGAAGACGTATACATGTCTCAACCACCGGGCTATGTACACCCGGATATTCCAAACCATGTTTGTCGTCTTCGGAAGTCTCTCTATGGTCTAAAACAAGCGCCTCGTGCTTGGTATTTGGAACTTACTAAGTTTCTTTTACTTCTTGGTTTCAAAAAATCCTTGGCTGATCCTTCCTTATTCATCTACAATCGCGGGGGCATTGTGTGCTACTTCTTAGTCTATGTTGATGATATTATCATCACTGGCAATGCAACGTCCTTCGTTCATCAGGTCATTCATGACTTGTCTGACAACGAAGGACGTTGCATTGCCAGTGATGATAATATCATCAACATAGACTAAGAAGTAGCACACAATGCCCCCGCGATTGTAGATGAATAAGGAAGGATCAGCCAAGGATTTTTTGAAACCAAGAAGTAAAAGAAACTTAGTAAGTTCCAAATACCAAGCACGAGGCGCTTGTTTTAGATCATAGAGAGACTTCCGAAGACGACAAACATGGTTTGGAAAATCCGGGTGTACATAGCCCGGTGGTTGAGACATGTATACGTCTTCATGTAGGGTGCCATGCAAAAAAGCATTGTTAACGTCAAGTTGTCGTAGAGTCCAGTTTTGGGATAATGCAATGGTGAGGACTGTGCGAATGGTTACCGGTTTAGAAACCGGGCTAAAAGTTTCAAAATAGTCCTTACCATATTCTTGGAGAAAACCCTTAGCAACTAGACGAGCTTTATATTTATCAATGGATCCATCCGGGCGACGTTTTATGCGAAACACCCATTTGCATCCAATTGAGTTGTGATGCGATGGTGGAACAAGTTCCCACGTGGCGTTCTTAAGAAGCGCATTGAATTCAAGATCCATTGCTTTGCGCCATTCGGGATCTTTTAAGGCTTGTGTGTGGGAAGTGGGTTCAAGTGATGGTGGAATCGGATGGAGAGTGGTGGAGTTGACAAATTTGGAGTTGAAATATTTAGGATTCGGTTTTCGTTGGCGACATGAAGGAATGGTGAGAGAGGGAGGTGGTGAAGGAGAGGTTGTGATAGTAGTTGTGGAGGGACCAGGTACAGAAGCGGATGATTGGGCCATCTGAGAAGAGGAAAAAGGGGTGGTGGGGTTGGCATGAGTAATGGTCTCGGTTTGAACAGTGGTCTCGGGTTGGGCAGTAAGGTTTGGTTGGGCTGTGGCCTTTGAATTTGGGCTGGAAGGAGATGGTGTGGGACTTGAGAGGGGTGAGTCTGTGAAATTGTGAGGTGGGGTGAGTGGTTCAGAAGAAGTGGGCTCGGCAGTGGACTGAAGAGGAAAGCTGGGGATTGAGTGGGAAGGTGGATTTGTTATGCAAGGAGATGAAGTGTTTGAGATGCCCAAAAAATCATCCACTGAAGGAACAGTAGATATGGAATCATGGTGAGAGTGGAAAGGAAATTTAGTTTCCACAAACTCAACATGACGAGAGTGATATAGACGAAGGGTTGTAGGATCATAACATTTAAAAGCGGATTTTGATGGTGAGTAACCAAGAAAAATGCAACGAGCGGAGCGTGGGTGAAGTTTTGATTTTGCATATGGGCGAAGCCACGGATAACAAAGGCATCCAAAGGGTTTGAGTTTGGCATAGGTTGGGTTTTTATTAAAAAGGAGAGTGTATGGATTTTGAAAATCAAGGATAGGAGTAGGTAAGCGATTTATTAGATAAACCGCGGTTTGAAATGCATGCGTCCAAAAGGAGAGAGGAAGCCGAGCATAGTGAAGTAGAGATAAGCCGGTCTCTACAATATGCCGGTGGCGACGTTCGGCAACGCCATTTTGTTCCGGTGTATGGGGTGGGGTAGTGAAGTGAGAAATGCCTTGGGATTGAAGATAGGTGGCCAAACCAATGTATTCACCACCATTGATCGTAAAAAGTGAGATCAAGGGTGTTTGAAAAAACTTTTCAACAAGTACTTTGAATTGAGGAAATAAGACAGAGACATCGGATTTACGCTTCATTGGGTATAGCCAAATATATTTAGTGTGAAAATCGACAAAGATCACGTAATAAGTGAAACCATCAATAGATTTTTCCACCGGCCCCCAAACATCGGAATAGATTAACTGTAACGGTTTGGTGGTAGTAAATGAATTCAAACCAAATGGAGTTTTATGACTTTTATTGATGGAACATGAATTACAATGAAAATTGAGAAGCTTGAAGTTTAAACCTAAACATTTGGCTATTTTTTTTAAAAACTGGAAAGGACGGATGACCAAGCTTGTGATGCCAATCAATAGGTGATGTAGTGGACACTGCATTGATTTGAGGCGACGAAGGAAGTATGCAACGTCCTTCGTTCATCAGGTCATTTATGACTTGTCTGACAAATTCTCCATTAAGGATCTTGGCATGCTACATCACTTTCTTGGGATAGAAGTCATTCCGACTGTCAACGGCCTTTTTTTTATCTCAGCATGCCCACATTCAGAACTTACTCACAAAATTCCGAATGGATGGTGCCAAGTCTGTCGCCACCCCACTCAGCTCCACTGACACACTTACCCTTGTTGATGGCTCGTCTAAAGTTGACCCCACACCATATCGGCAACTTGTCGGGTCGCTTCAGTATCTTGCTTTTACTCGACCCGATATATCGTTCGCTGTCAACCGGTTATCACAATACATGCATTCTCCCACCGAACTTCATTGGCAGGCCCTAAAACGTGTTCTTCGATATCTCAAGGGAACCATTCATCACGGTCTGTTTCTTAACCGTGGCTCTCGTCTTGATCTTCAGGCCTTCACCGATTCTGATTGGGGCGGGATTGGTGACGGGGGCCGGTCCACTACTGCCTACATTATCTATCTCGGGTCAAATATTCTATCATGGCGTTCCTCACGTCAAAAGTCTGTCTCTCGATCTTCCACCGAAGCTGAGTATACGGCATTAGCAAATGGTGCAGCTGAACTTTCGTGGGTCCAAAACTTACTGTTGGAACTTGGTTTCTCCATGCCTAAATCGCCTACGCTCTTTTGTGACAATGCCGGGGCAACTTACTTATGTGCAAATCCAGTTTACCATTCACGTATGAAGCATGTAGCACTGGACTATCATTTTGTTCGCGAAAAAATTGCAAATGGCACTTTGAGAGTACAACACATCCATTCGGAAGACCAACTCGTTGACGTTCTCACGAAACCTCTAGGTCGGGGCCCGTTTCTTCGTCTAAGATCCAAGATTGGAGTATCCGATGGCTCCTCCATCTTGCGGGGGCATATTAACAAGAATATTATAAAATAATTATCAATGTATTTTGCACTTTCCTTATTGTCTCTTGCATAATTTTAGAGAGAATTTGTAGCTGTCATTTGACCACCGCATTCTTGGCCACAAATCTCTTCCTGTCATTAATTGTAATTGTTGTATATTTGGCCTATTTAAGCCACTGTATATTGTTAATAGAATTAAGCCTTTTTTTGATAATTCATTCAAGTCTCATATTAGGGATGACAAAAATAAATAAGTTTTTTTTATACATATAAGTTTGTAAGTAATAACTAAATTTTTTGTTTTCATGGTTTATGTTAACATGTAAAAATAATAAGTTTTTTTTTTTTTACTTTATACTTATAAGTTTGTAAAATATTTTCATCTTCAAATGGAAAATTTAACATTTTGAAATATAAGTAATTTTCTAGCTGCTGGCAGTCCTGAGAGTGTTTTTGAAAGTTAATAAAACGTATTCTCTTTTCTGGTAAATAAAAAATTTCTATTAAAAAGTGTGTGGATTTAGATAATTTCTCAAAATAATATAAAGGTTCGTGAATATTTCCAAAATTTTAACTTGTACTCATGGAAACTTTACTCTTCACAGTTTCTCTACTTTTGGTGTAACATTTACATGTGTTCGATAAACTTATTTTTGTTGGTCAAAAGTCATCTTATTATCACTTTGATTGAACATCTCATATACACTAAATCAATGATACTTTAAACACCTTATTTAATTAATACAATTAACAAAAAAATATAAATGAATATATTATGGCTACTAGTATACGATATATGTAATCAAACTTTATATCTAAAGCTATTCTTTTTGTGATAGGTATGCATGTTCGTGGTCGTCGTGGTGAAGGTTTGAAACGTCGTGGTGGACAAATGATGCAAGAAGACATTCTCGCAAAACCTTTTGTGGCTGGTGATGTTGCGAAGAAGGAGGGTCGTAAGGACATCGAAGAGATTCCTATAGAACTGCTTCTCCCTGCAGAATGGACATACTAAACTTATGTTAAAAAAATAAAACTTATATGTATGGCCATTTCCTATATGATTAGGAACAATTACAATATATAATAATGGCTAAAACAGATATTATAATATAAAAAAAATTATCCTATGATTTTGAGAGTCTGAACAGCAAGGTAACCACATTGCACAACGGCGGGCATACCATACCCTTGACACTCCGGCGGTCGTGTAAATTTTGAAAAGAATTGACGTTTTTCTATTTCACTGCCCCTATAGAAAAGAAAATTTTGAAACGTTGCCTATGACATTTTTTCTAGATCCGCCACCCGTCCCTTAACTGATAACACGTTTTGCAAGACGGTACCAAGTACTATATAGTACTCTTTATATTACCTGATTCGCCAAATAAACAGACACTATTAAGCTTAATAGAACAGTATGTTTAAAAAGAAACCAAATTCTATTTGATATTTAGAAAAAAAAAATTAAAAAGAGGATTAAGAAATAAGTTATATGTAATTTAAAAATATTTTTTTTATTATATCAAACACAACATTGCAATTTCTACTTACATCCAAAAATTCATTGACAAATTTCAATGGTTAAAAAAAATATTTCTACATCCAAAAATGTTTAGACACATTTATGCTCATTTCTTCTTCTTGCGCCATACATAGAGTGACAATAAGGTAAAATTCAAAAGTGTTACGTATAGTATGGCTTAATTTCTACATAGAAAAACTTGTTTTGGATATCACGGTGAACAAATATACTTAAAGCGAGGGACTTTGAATTCTTTGTTCGGACGATTGATTAGACTGATCAAGTCCCTCAGGGCTTTAGCACACCACATAGATTTTAGAGTAACAATGACACCCCCTTTTAACATTGACGGTGTGGAATTTAAAGTCCCATTCAACTATATAAAATATAAAAGAAAAACTTAATAAATGAAATCTGATTGGATATCATTCATGTGGGCCCCCTAAATGCTACCTTTAACGCTGGTTATGTGACTGGAGAAGTTGCCCATACCCCCCCCCCCCCCCCCCCCCCATAACGCCCAACGGTGTGTGGGAAAATATGGGGGTGATGTGGCAGGGGACGCTGCTCCACACAATGCGGCATTAGTGGAACCGAAACATCCACGTCCATACTTCCATTCTTTTAGTTTTCAATGATTGATTGAATTATTTAAGTGATAGATTGTTTAAGTCGACAATAGCTACTTTACCTAGTTAGTTTCAGTGATCATAGACTATAATTATTTCGTTGACTGATTGAATTTCCTTACAAGTTTCATTTGGGGATAGAGGTTTCAAGTTTGTAGTTATGGTTTGAGATCTTGGATAAATTAAGTGTAGTGGATGGTTTTGAGTTGATTAGTTGAGCCCCAAGTTTGTAGTTATGGTTTGAGATCATTGATTTTTAAGTAATTAAAGTAGGTAGTTACTTTCGGTTTGGTAAGGATTAAACCCATTGTTGAGTTCAACAAACATATGTTTTACTCGTATGGAGTAAGAGATATAGAAAGTTGTTAAAAGATTTCACTCTACCGGTTTTGACCTTCACTGTATTGGCCCCCACTGACGAAAAATCCTTGATCCGTCGTTACTGAGTTAAGTTACCACTAAAGTTTTTCCGGCTGATGTAATTGAATAACTGCTAATGGTTTTAGTCACCAACTGACTTATTTTTTCACGAAGAGTTGTGTTGTTTCAAAAACACGTCTTTGGTTATTTCTTGTACACACGTTTTTAGAACAAATCTCCATACTCGTTACACATTTTTAAATCATGTAATTATAGTCTTTGATTATCCAGGCTATTTTCAAATTATTGAACCTACAAAAGTCTCTCCATCTCTTGAAGCATGAAGATTTCAAGTTCAATATACGACAACTGAGCACAGAGGTGGATGAGATCCAAGATTAGATCGTAGAGGTGGATACATCAAAGTTTATAAATAAAGATGTTGAAAGGACATAGAGGCATGGTCAATGATGAACAACTTATGGCACTGTGTTTCTTTCCTTTCCAAATTTTATTACTTATTGTTCTTACATTCAACCTTTGTAATGAGTCATTGGCATACTTGTTGGGATATGTATATTGACAAAATACACAAGTGTTAAACTTTTGTAAATATCTTAATCTCACTTATCTCCCAATTTAGGCATCTCTTCTCAAAGTCGGATTCAAAAACCATATTCACTCATCGATCAACATGACCAAGTAAACGCTTCACCTGTTAGATTAGAATTTTTTTCAACTGATTGAAATTTTACTCATGAAATAACCGTCCCTGAAAAGGTTTACTGTTTTCTGAATCATCTAGCTTGGAAGGGCATGTTTAACGTTCCCGTGGAATCATTGAGAATGGTAAATATGGTTGAGGTGAATCACCTCTGAACATTATCGGTAAAACATACAGCATTGTTTTTTTTTCATACTTGACTGTTGTAAGTCAAAATGATTGGTTTTATATAAGAAAGTTATCATATAAAAAAGTTACAACCAAATACATAAATAAATATCGATATTGTTTGTGTTTTAGGAGTCAAACTGTTCTATATAACACTCGTTCAAAACCTGCAAAATATTTTTCATTGATGGGCGTTCATCTTGTGTCGGTTGTAGACATTTTGAAACAAGTTCAGCCAACATGAATGCTCCCTTTGGAGGATGATTATTATCCTGAAGCTGCGGGTCCAGAATCATTTCCAAATTTACCTCATGTGCTAGCAATGGAGTAGCCCATTTTACCAAATTTTGCTTTCCTTCTGGTCTGTCAGCCCATTTTACCAAATTTTGCTTTCCTTCTGGTCTGTCATAATCATACACCTTCATTCCTGCTAGCAATGGAGTAGCCCATTTTACCAAATTTTGCTTTCCTTCTGGTCTGTCATAATCATACACCTTCATTCCTGTTAGTATTTCAAGCAATACCACTCCAAAAGAATAGATCTCACTCTTCACTCCAAAACCTGCCATAGTGTTCATTCATTGGTCAACGAGTGTTTCGTGCATAACTAGCTCAGTCCTTACAGCATGGGGGAACAAGTGAATTGATCGATAAGGAATTGAGTAACCTATGAACATTAGTTTTGAGATTGTAACTAAATGACCAGATTCAAAGTAGAAAATACCGTCTTCGCATGGATGTGCTATGATAGCACCCTCAAATTTCACATCTGCTTGGTACCGAAACCACTCGGGCGCGGCATAAGGTGCATCCATTTGGAACGCGTATGAACCAAGAGCCACAAATGAGTTGTCCACCTCAAAATCCCATAGTCGAGCATTGTAATCCTGGGAGGTAAATGTATATAAAGAATGTAAAATTGATGTTACGTTGAAATAAATTAAGCATGTCAACGACAATCTTATTTACCTTGTCTACCATTATACAAGCGGTCTTAAATTGGCTATACGCTGGATGCCCCTTCTTATGCAAGAAAGAAAGGCCCTGAGCTGCTCCTACTGCTATTTTCAGCCGTGCAACCCAAGAGAGTGAAGCTGTACCTGGCTCTGCATATTTAAAGCATATACTTTATGCCTCAACGACTCAAAGGCAACCGATATTTGCACAAGACTATGACATAAGGACCCAAAAATAGAGTCAACTATGTTGGAACACATAAAGAAGACTATGCCGATTTTTTTACCTCCAAAAAGAAGCTTATCTAAACTCACGCCAGGAATTTCCTCGTAAACACAAGACAGTACTTGCTCATCTAACCAATATCCTAAAAGTTTAACAAGGTTGGGATGATTAAGTTCTTCAGGTTTGAGATCCAGCTGCATATCAAAATTCAGTAAATTAAATATGCTTGCACTATTTGAAAGGCCAAAATGCAAACAATTATGTTGAAATTCATTCATTATGCTAGCAAAGATGATCGTTTCTTAAATTGAAAAGAGGTGTCTATTTCAAGTTACCTTAGATGTTCCAATATCCCTCTCCCTAACAAACATAGCCAAGCCAACACCAGATTCCGTGAAGAACTTGTGGTAATTCCATTTAGTTCTTGCCCTTACCAATTCACCACATGTGAAAGTTCTAATTTCTCGATCCGTTGATTTCTGAGTATACCGAGCTCTGATTTCAGATTTGCGTCCCTTTGCACGAGTCTGCATCGAGTCAGCTTTGCCTGTGAAAATATATCTTACTTTGTTAATGAATCTTACATCATCAACACCAGAACGATCTCTTTCTCTTTCTCGTGACATTATAGACTCCAGCTTGACCACAACCTCCGCCATTGTAGGGCGTTGTTTTGGTTGATCATGTAAGCAATGGGCTGCTATGCCTGCAAATTCCTTCAAGCATTTTTTTGATATTTGTCCAATCAGTCTATGTTCAATAATTTCGTTGAGTCTTCCCTCTTTGTAGTGGTGTTTAGCCCAATTTGCTAAACTCCATTCATCGTCACCAAGTGATGGATCTACCGCTTGCTTCCCACATAACACCTCAAAAAGGACAACCCCAAAGGCGTAAACATCAGACTTTCTTGTCAATTTTCCACTTTGGAAGTAGCATGGATCCATATATCCAAATGTCCCTTTGACTAAAGTGCTCACATGAGTTCGTGTCTGATTTATTGGGCCTACTTTTGCCAATCCAAAATCAGAAACTTTTGCAGCAAAGTTAGAATCCAACAAAATATTGGAGGTCTTCACATCTCGGTGTATCACCCCATGTTGAGTTGATGTACCCGTGTGTAAGTAGTCTAATCCACGAGCAGCGCCTATACATATTGTTAGCCGTTGTAACCAAGATAACTCTGTATCACCTTTATGGAGATGATCTTCAAGGGTCCCATTGGGCATTAACTCATAAGCTAAGACCATCTCGTTTCCTTCGTTGCAATAACCAACCAGTGGCACCAGATTACCATGCCGGAGTTTAGAAAGGAGCTTAACTTCCGCCTCAAATTCAGTCGCTCCTTGGTTGGATGTAGAATCCAACCGCTTAATTGCAATATCATTTACTGAATCAAACTTTTCCAGAGATATATAAACCTTGCCGAATCCTCCACAGCCGATGACTAATGCCTCGTCAAAGTTGTTTGTCGCCAGTTTAATCTGTGCAAGTGTAAGACGTTGACATGTTTGGTCTGGCAGTACAAAACAGGAGTTGTTATGCTTGATAGGTGCAGGTAACATCGTTCCTTGATCTTTATTTGTTCAGTGAGTAATGAATTAATGGTACTTTAGAATTGCTAGCCAACCAATGTATTTGTTCAACTTCAAGTCTTCATTGCTTTAGTTTGCAAGCGTTGATTTTTTGGTCTTCTCCTTATTTCTTTTCTGGTGGGCTAGATGGAAGCCACCCAAAATGTTATTACTTTTAGTTTAGTTTAATATATATTCATTTTCTTAGTTTTATATATTATAACTGATATTCTTTTGTCGTTTATTATCCTATCACTATTTTTTTTTGAAATGTGTGAATTATTCGCGAATGTCGGGAGGTCTAGCATACGTTGTTTTAACCGGGTCCGCGCTAGAGAGCCCCTCGCACAATAGATCCTCAATTTAAACCTCTCAATGAGAAACCCCTATCACCCAGACTCGAACTTGAGACCTAGAGGGGAAAATTCACCCGGGCCCACCATAGGTGAAACTTAATTACCTGTGGCCACCACTAGAGCACTAGTGATGGTTATCTTAGCACTACTAACTATAAACTTCAGTTTATCATTGTCTGTTTCAATAGCGGATAAAGGAAAAGGTTCGTTTTGTTAATAGTTTTCTTAAAAAGATTAAACATGATATTTCATTATACTTTTAGGACCCGAATAAATATCCAATGTTTAGCATGGAGGCATGATACAAAACAGGAGTTGTTATGCTTGATAGGCTCAAAAAGGTTCTTTATTCTTTAATTTCTAGTAACCAAATGGCGTTTCTCAAGGATCGACTTATTTTGGATGGTCCGCTGGTGCTTAATGAGGTGATATCGTGGGCAAAAAAAAAAAAAAAAAGAAGAAGGCGTTTATTTCTAAGATCGATTTTACTAAAGCTTACGATAATGTAAATTGGCACTTTGTATCGTCGGTTATGAGTCAAATGGGGTTTCCGGTTCGGTGGTGTAGATGGATACATGGTATTCTGGCATCGGCTAGGTCGTCGGTGCTAGTTAATGGATCGTCGACATTTGAATTTCCCTGCCTCAAAGGTATGCGTCAAGGGGATCCGATTTCACCCTTCTTGTCTCTTATTGTCATGGAGACATTTTCGGGGATGGTGAAAAGAGCGTGTAGGGTGGGAGCTATTAAGGGCATTTCTCTGCCGAACCAAGGGCCTTGTATTTCGCACCTGTTATACGTTGATGATTGCGTGTTACTTGGAGAGTGGCCTGAGATAAATGTTGCTAGATTGTTGAGGTGCTTCTATTTGTGTTCAGGATTAAAAATAAATTTCAAAAAGTCAAATCTTCATGGGATTGGGGTTGAAGCGAATGAGGTGTCGGGTATGGCGGGAAGGGTGAAATGTAAAGTTGGGACGTTGCCTTAAAACATTTGGGTATCTTCGTCGGTGCGAATATGAATAGAGTGACCAACAGGAATTTTTTATTTGAGATTTTTGAAGCGAGATTATCCCGATTGAAGGCTGAGTGCCTTTCTATCAGGGGCCGGGTGACGCTTATTAAGTCGATCATGGAGAGCTTTCCTACGTATTATTTTTCGATCTTCAAAGTTCCATCCAAGGTCGTTGACGGATTGGAAAGTATTATTCGTTGGTTTTTATGGGGCGGCTCGGGTGGTATAAAGAAGATGCATTGGGTTTCGTGGGAAGACGTGGCGGTTCTATTTAAGCGGGCGGCCTTTGGTTGTGCAAGTTAAAAGATACTGACACGGCTTTACTCGCTAAATGGATGTGGAGGTACCGAACCGAACCCGATAATTTGTGGAGGTTAGTTATTTCAGCACTCCATGAGCATAAAAGATGTTGGTATCCTCTTCCGGTTAACAATTCTAGTAGTGGTGTGTGGAAGTCTTTAGTAAATGTTATCGACAAGGTGAAAGTTGCGGGGCTTGGGTTTAATCACATGTGTAGAGGCGTTTTCGGGGACGAGTCAAATATCCGGTTTTGGCTCGATCCCTGGGTTTGCGCTGAGCCTCTTAAAGATGGTTTCCCCCTTTTATCCAGACTAGAGATTAAAAAAAGATGTTTGGTGGAGGATCGTTTCAATTCGATGGACGAGTGTTTTATGGGTCGATGGCGATGGGCGAGAAATCCAAGCACGACTGAAGAAATTAGTCAACGGAATTTTTTCATTGAAATGCTGGATAGGGTGTCTAAAAAAAGTGGGCGCCACAAGTGGGTTTGGAGCGGTGGTAATCAGAATGTGTTTATTTGGAGTTTATTTGGAGCAACAAAGATCATAGTTCCAGGTATGTTTTCAAGTGTACAAAGTGGGTTCCAAAAAAGATAAATATATTTATGTGGCCGGCGGTCAGAAATCGCTTTCCATCGCTTTTAGCTTTACAAGCTAGGAACTATTTTGATGGTGACACAGTGTGTATGATGTGCCATGATCGGGAGGAATCCGCGGACCACCTTTTGTGTGGTTGTTTTGTTGCTTCGATTGTTTGGAATCATATAAGCAGGTGGTGTAAAGTGAGTCTGATTTTCCCATATTCGGTGAAAGACTTGATCGAGTTCGATGAGCATATTAGCGAAGGCAAGTAGAAGAAGGAGGCGATTAAGGAGATTAATATGGTGGTGTGTCGGTGCATCTGGAAGGCGAGGAACGAGAGGAGGTTTTCTAATATACCGGTCGAAGCGGAGAAGATCATTTAAAATATTAAGTCTATTGGGTATTTATGGTTAAAAATAGATCTTTGCATAGAACTATTAGTTGGGATGATTGGTGTAATTTTAATGTGATGTAGTTGGCTGTTGTTGTTTGCCGCCCCTGCTTAGAGGTGGGCGTCGTGAATAATAGTCACCTTTCGAAAAAAAAAAAAACAAACAAAATGGTGCCCTACTTCGCCCCACACCCCAACGTGCTAAAGGCCCTTCTAAGTTCGTATGTTGTGTTGGGGCGCCAAAGGTGATCACAAGTTGGCCACAATGCCCACAACACATGATGTTGATTAACCTGTTATCATAAAGAAAGAACAACACAAAAACGCTTATAGGCAGTCTGTTAATTAAAAAAGTTCTGTTAAAAAAGTAATATTATTAGCTGAAAATGATAACATTAATTGTGACGTTGATTACGATGGATCTTTATTATATATGGCCGGCAGTTAAGAAATTAATCTTTCTTGTCATATTATTATTAATTAACACTTCTTTTAAACGCACTTTTTTTAACATTATATTGCATACAAACAAGAAGATAACAAGACTAGCCATGAGCTAGACATATAAAACAACCCCTGGCTAATAAAGAAAACATGTCGGGACCAGAAAACTGAAATTAAAATCGAGAATTATATATATTCTATTCCTATAAGTATACCTTATAGATAACTTGCATTACAACTCGTCTTGGTTAACAGCATTAGATGGCTTCTCTTCCGGTGTTGACCGTTCTAGTCTATTATCTTCATCGGTTTCTTGTTGTTGTATGCCGGTGTTGATGGCTTGACGAATTAAGAGTCGCTTCGTCATTCTCCTTCATCTTACATGAAACAATTTTGATGACCGGGTTCATTACAATAGTAACATCTTTTGTAGTGAATTCATCTTCCGTCTCTCCTTCTTTTCATTAGAACAGTGCTTGCATGGCATCACAGATGAAGATGAATAGAGAACATCATCATCACACTCAACCGTGGCTCTGATACCACTTTGTTGAGAATCTTTCTGATTTGCAGCAGAATAAACATGGGTATTTGGATTCATGTTTGAGTTTCACAGAAACAAGTATGTGTAGACTTGTAATAACAAATGGACAATTCGAATAGGAATAAGAAATGTCTTGATGCCGGCAAACGTTGCCGGCATGTATCTATATATACATTAGTCATGGCGGTTACATGCTGGTTGGATTTGGAGGGAACAACCGCTTATTTGAAACGGTGTCTCTAAGAACCAACATAACCATCCACTTATTAGAATATATACTTATAAACATATGTTTAATTATCCTAAAATATACAGAACACAAATATAATTAAGTTTATACTCTAATATTTAGCTCGTTCTTGTTGCAAACAGCTTGAAACAAGTTGAGCCAACATGGATGCTCCCTTTGGAGGATGATTATTCTCCTAAAGCTGTGGGTCCAGAATCATTCCCAAATTTGCCTCATGTGCTAGTAATGGAGTAGCCCATTCAACCAAATTTTCTTTTCCATTTGGTCTGTTCTGGTTAAACACCTTCATTCCTGTTAGTATTTCTAGCAGTACCACTCCAAAAGAATAGATCTCACCCTTTAACATAAAACCTGCCAAATTGGCCATTTATGGGTCAACCACCGACGCGTGCACAACTTCCATGCACTTTTAGCATATGGCCCATATATTGATAAGGAGTTGAGTAACCTATGACATGGGGGTGCAATTGAATTAATTGATAAGGAGTTGAGTAACCTATGATCATAAATTTGAGAACATAATCAAAAAACCAGTTTCAAAGCAAAACATACGATCTTGGAAGTGATGTCCTATGTCCATACTGTCTAATACTTCTAATTCGTAATGGAACCCCTAGGTGCGGCATAATGTGAAGAACTTCTACACAAGTTTGAATGAACATCAGACATGGTGTTGTGCACATTCAATCCTGAAGTCGAGCATTGTATTCCTGGGAGAGGTATATATAAACAGAATGTATAATTGATGTTACTTTGAAATACAAAATGCAGCATGTCAAAGATAGTCTTATTTACCGCTTCCACCATTATGTCAGTGGTCTCAAAGTGTTTATACGCTGGATGTCCCTTCTTATGGAAGAAAGACAGGCCCTGAGCTATTCCTAATGCTATTTTCATTCGTGCAACCCAAGAAAAATTGAGTTGTACCTGGCTCTGCATATATAGATCATATACTTTATGCCTCAACGACTATAAGCTACCCGATTTGCGCTAGACTACAACAGAATGACTCAGAAATTGAATCACGTTTGTTGGAACGTGTTACCAAGTTTTCGTTCAATGCAGGGTTTGTTACCCAGAATCTTGTTGATGATGAATGAATATAACAATGAACGAATAAACATAAACTAACCTTGATTTCTGAATGAATACAAATCGTGAATATGTACAAGTGTTTTTACAATAGAAATCCTAACCCTATTTATACTAATCGAAGAGTTGCGAATCCAATAGACGTGTCCTTTGTTGAACGGTTGCGTCTCTAGAATCTTGTGGTTGTGATTGAAGATGAAGAGGTGTGTCTCCTTGAAAAGCCACGTCCCTGTGTTTCTTCTGTGCCTGTTGCCGCCAATCTGAATAGTCGCGACCCAAGGAGATGTCGCTCCAAACATGTAGGTTATACACTTTCAACTTGTCACCTTTAGTCCCCATACTTCTATCACTTATCTAATTCTAACTATTAACTATATACTAATTAACCCTTGCACTTTAGGATGTGAAGGAGATTATGATTTCATTCACCCCCTAGTCTCGAACATCCTTAAGTTGCACCTTGATCTTTCTCCATGTCTTGCATGCCATCATGTGCTTCTCCATTTTTATCACGAGCTTGTTGTAGTAGATCATTGCAGTCTTCTTTAATTTCCATTAGGAGAGTTGGTTCCTCGTCTTCTTGCACGAGATTTGATTCTGCTTCTCTTTGGTTTGACTCAGGACAATCTGAGGCATAATGACCAAACTTTTGGCAATTATAGCATTTAATCTTGCTTAAATCCTTCCCAAACTTCATTTGGTTGCTACTATTCTTGTAAGCATTTTGTGATGAATCTTCATCATCTTCTTCTTGTCTGAACTTTCCATCTCGCCACTTGTCTTGCGATGAATTGAACCTTCCTTGTCCATTGTTCCCAAAATGCCTTTCACGACCATAGTTCTTGTCGCGTCGCGCATACATAAGTTTCTCTTGATTATATACCGGGTTTTCATCCACCAAACCGGTCCTTTCTTCATAGGCGTTCAATCTTCCAATTGTCTCGTCTAGCGTCGTTGTTTCTAAATCAGCGAATTGTTCAATGGTTGCAACAATTTGAACGAACCTTCTCGGTACAGAACTCAGAAGTTTCCGTACTAAAGTTGGTTGATCAAAAGTTGATCCAAGACCACTTGCCCTCGTGACAATACTATTTAGTCTTGCAGTGAACGAATCGATAGTGTCTTCCTCCTTCATTTTTAACATCTCAAACTCTGTTTTGAGCGTTTGAAGACGTGCCTTTTGCACTCGATCTGCACCGACGTGCCTAGTCTTTAATGCATCCCAAATTTCTTTTGCACTCTTGCAACTTGCAACTTGTATTATCATATCTTCCGGTAGTGCTTGATATAAAAAAGTGGTCGCCCTCATATCCTTCTTTTCATCCGCTTGCGTATTTTCTTGTGGTTCTATCATTTCCCATAATCCGTTTGCCCTCAAAATGGTTTTTATACGGATTGCCCATACCGTATAGTTTGTTGACTTTAAGATTGGACACTGAAACTGGGAGAACGAACTACCATCTTTAATCACTACCGCGTTTGACGGAGAGGCTTCTCCTGAATCCGCCATAATTTCTTTTCCAACAATTTTCACTTTCTAAACTTTGGTTTTCTCCTAAAACCGAAGTCTATGATTCCAAAAATTCACACTAACTTTCTAACGTGGAATCAAACCAATTTCTAAACCTTATATAGATTCCAGAAAAATAGAACGTAGAACCTGGAATTTGCGAACCGACCGACTTCTCTTATCGTGATTCTCCGCACGGTTTTTTGACTTTTCTTAACAACCCTCTTGGCTACGTTTTTTATCTTCCTGCTTGATTCGCGACACTCTAAACACAAACCAAAAATCAGCCCCAAACCCGCATAATTTGCGACTAAACTTCTCAACTGAACACCCTTTTGATGCTTTGATATCATAAAACTTCTCAGATTTTGTGTCTTTTGCAAATTTCAAACAACCCAAACTTCTCAGATTTGTGATTGCTTCTTCAAACCAGAATACAAATTTCTTAGATTTGCTTCGGTCTTCTTAACCCGAACCGTAGCCTCTTGCGGTGATTTGAATTAACAAAAAACTCAGAATCCAAACACCCTCAGTGATACTCGGATAAAAAATCGAACACCCTCCTGATGACCGATTAACGAACGAACAACAATCGTACCCGCTTGATGCGATTGGTGTTAAAACTTAAAAAGAACAACCCAATCAACGCCTCCTGCGTGATCAGAATTGTTAGGGAATTCAACCACCCGCCTGATGATTGTCTTCCTGAAACGAATTTGAGCCCTAGGCTCTGATACCACTGTTGCCCAGAATCTTGTTGATGATGAATGAATATAACGATGAACGAATAAACATAAACTAACCTTAATTTCTGAATGAATACAAATCGTGAATATGTACAAGTGTTTTTACAATAGAAATCCTAACCCTATTTATACTAATCGAAGAGGTGCGAATCCAATAGACGTGTTCCTTGTTGAACGGTTGCGTCTCTAGAATCTTGTGGTTGTGATTGAAGATGAAGAGGTGTGTCTCCTTGAAAAGTCACGTCCCTGTGTTTCTTCTATGCCTGTTGTCGCCAATCTGAATAGTCGCGACCCAAGGAGATGTCACTCCAAACATGTAGGTTATACACTTTCAACTTGTCACCTTTAGTCCCAATACTTCTATCGCTAATCTAATTCTAACTATTAACTATATACTAATTAACCCTTGCACTTTAGGATGTGAAGGAGATTATGATTTCATTCACCCCCTAATCTCGAACATCCTTAAGTTGCACCTTGATCTTTCTCCATGTCTTGCATGCCATCATGTGCTTCTCCATTTTTATCACGAGCTTGTTGTAGTAGATCATTGCAGTCTTCTTTGATTGCCATTAGGAGAGTTGGTTCCTCATCTTCTTGCACGAGATTTGATTCTGCTTCTCTTTGGTTTGACTCAGGACAATCTGAGACATAATGACCAAACTTTTGGCAATTATAGCATTTAATCTTGCTTAAATCCTTCCCAAACTTCCTTTGGTTGCTTCTATTCTTGTAAGCATTCTGTGATGAATCTTCATCATCTTCTTCTTGTCTGAACTTTCCATCACGCCACTTGTCTTGCGATGAATTGAACCTTCCTTGTCCATTGTTCCCAAAATGCCTTCCACGACCATAGTTCTTGTCGCGTCGTGCATACATAACTTTCTCTTGATTATATACCGGGTTTTCATCCACCAAACCGGTCCTTTCTTCATAGACCTTCAATATTCCAATTGTCTCGTCTAGCGTCGTTGTTTCTAAATCAGCGAATTGTTCAATGGTTGCAACAATTTGAACGAACATTCTCGGTACAGAACTCAGAAGTTTCCGTACTAAAATTGGTTGATCAAAAGTTGATCCAAGACCACTTGCCCTCGTGACAATACTATTTAGTCTTGCAGTGAACGAATCGATAGTGTCTTCCTCCTTCATTTTTAACATCTCAAACTCTGTTTTGAGCGTTTGAAGACGTGCCTTTTGCACTCGATCTGCACCGACGTGCCTAGTATTTAATGCATCCCAAATTTCTTTTGCACTCTTGCAACTTGCAACTTGTAACTTGTATTATCATATCTTCCGGTAGTGCTTGATATAAATAAGCGGTCGCCATCATATCCTTCTTTTCATTCGCTTGCGTATTTTCTTTTGCTTCTATCATTCCCATAATCCGTTTGCCCTCAAAATTGTTTTTATACGGATTGCCCATACCGTATAGTTTGTAGACTTTAAGATAGGACACTGAAACTGGGAGAACGAACTACCATCTTTAATCACTACCGCGTTTGACGGAGAGGCTCCTCCTGAATTCGCCATAATTTCTTTTCCAACAATTTTCACTTTCTAAACTTTGGTTTTCTCCTAAAACCGAAGTCTATGATTCCAAAAATTCACACTAACTTTCTAACGTGGAATCAAACCAATTTCTAAACCTTATATAAATTCCAAAAAAATAGAACGTAGAACCTGGAATTTGCGAACCGACCGACTTCTCTTATCGTGATTCTCCGCACGGTTTTTTGACTTTTCTTAACAACCCTCTTGGCTGCGTTTTTTTTCTTCCTGCTTGATTCGCGACTCTCTAAACACAAACCAAAAATCAGCCCCAAACCCGCTTGATTTGCGACTAAACTTCTCAACCGAACACCCTCTTGATGCTTTGATATCACAAAACTTCTCAGATTTTGTGTCTTTTGCAAATTTCAAACAACCCAAACTTCTCAGATTTACGATTGCTTCTTCAAACCGGAATACAAATTTCTCAGATTTGCTTTCGTCTTCTTAACTCGAACCGTAGCCTCTTACCGTGATTTGAATTAACAAAAACCCTCAGAATCCAAACACCCTCAGTGATAATCGGATAAAAAATCGAACACCCTCCTATTGACCGATAAACAAACGAACAACAATCATACCCGCTTGATGCGATTGGTGTTAAAACTTAACAAGAACAACCCAATCGCCTCCTGCGTGATCAGAATTGTTAGGGAATTCAACCACCCGCCTGATGATTGTCTTCCCGAAACGAATTTGAGCCCTAGGCTCTGATACCACTGTTGCCCAGAATCTTGTTGATGATGAATGAATATAACAATGAATGAATAAACATAAACTAACCTTGATTTCTGAATGAATACAAATCGTGAATATGTACAAGTGTTTTTACAATAGAAATCCTAACCCTATTTATACTAATCGAAGAGGTGTGAATCCAATAGACGTGTCCCTTGTTGAACGGTTGCGTCTCTAGAATCTTGTGGTTGTGATTGAAGATGAAGAGGTGTGTCTCCTTGAAAAGTCACGTCTCCTTGAATAGTCGCGACCCAATGAGACGTCGCTCCAAACATGTAGGTTATACACTTTCAACTTGTCACCTTTAGTCCCCATATTTCTATCACTAATCTAATTCTTACTATTAACTATATACTAATTAACCCTTGCACTTTAGGATGTGAAGGAGATTATGATTTCCGGGTTCATCAACATGAATCCAAATTGTTACATTAAAGTGGACAGAACTCTTTAAAGTTATGACTAGAAGATTTTCTTATCTCCATAAAGAAGTTCATCTAATCTCCGACTTAGCTCATTAACACAAGAAAGTGTTCGTTCTTGCCCATTCAAGTAATATTCCTAAGAGTTTGGCAAGGTTGGGATGATTGAATTCTTCAAATTTGAGATCCAGCTTCACATAAAATATTCAGTAAAGTCATAAGCCTGCACTAACTAGAAAGGCAAAAACAAAAAAAACTGTTACGAATTTCATTTCTTAAATGGGAAAAGGAGTCCATTTCAAGTTACCATAGATTTTCCAATATACGTCCTCCAGACGTACGTAGCCAAACCAACACCAGGTTTTGTGGGGCATATGTCAATTCATCGACCCAAGCTTTGAAAATGGTTTTAAGAGAATATGTAAGAACTCCTCGTCATTGCAATTATTTGTTGCACTTACCAATTCAGCATATGCGAAAATTCTTACACTTACATTGTTAGTTTTCTGAATATACTGAGAACTGATTTCAGATTTGCTTCCCTCTACATGAGCCGGCATCAAGTCAGTTTGCTTCCCTCTACATGGTGGTGGACGGTGGTGGTAGATGGTGGTGGTGGGTGGTGGACGGTGGTGTTTTACCCCGTGCAGACCTTAGAAGATCTTAAAAGTGACTGAGCCAAGTCTGTACCAAGAAGAGCTCGTGTTTTTTTATTTTTTTATTTTTTATGAAACGTCTTCGGAAAACGTCTGCGCGGTGTAGACAAAAGAGTACGCGCAGGTCTTTCTTAGAAAAACAAAAACCACCTTGGTGATCTAGTGGTATGATGCGTATTTGTATAAAAATGATATGTGTATAATTTCCTGCAAATACAAAATTTGATGATATTTATGGGTAAAAATTTGTTAAAAAATTAAGATGTATCCCGGAAAGGCAAACAAAATTTTTTACATAAATGCCACAGACTAATGGGTCACCTATTTATGACTTTATGGGCTTAATGTTGTACTTTAAAAAGAACTCAATGCATGATCCTTTGTTAAATCGATAATTAGTAATAAGTCATAAAAGAATATATGAGTTTAGGACTTTAGGGTTTGTACCATTAATTTAATATCATGTCTTGTAAAGAAATTTACTTAATACCGATTTGATTGTCATAGAGAATTCTCAAAGGTGCTATATCTATTTTGATTGCATGCTTTTATCACATCGAATTGAGTTTACCGGTGACCGACAAACACCGATAATGTATTTTATTACTCGTATAAAATAACTCTGATCAAGCTAGCGTGCACAGTATTTAATACCTAGAATGGCGAAAACTAAATGAATAAACCTGTAGTGACGAGATAAAACTAAATTTACTTATTTTGAAAATTTCAGCCAGCTGTGATATTATAAGAAAATTTATTGGTGGATATGCCTAATACTAGATCAAATTCACTATTTCTGTCCTAACACATTTATTATATAGTTATGCCCGTATAAAATAATATTAAATATTGTGGTACAGTTAGTATAAACATACTGTTGTATAAATTTGTGGAAATGACACTTTTCACAAATATAGGAAAATGGTTTTTCCTAAATTTGGACTAAAAATAAATATACGAAAATGAGCGGGTTTTTATATATTTATTTGTGAGTTTGTGTTCTATGTTGGAAGGGCTTCGCAACGAACCTAAACCTCGTCCAAAACGGAGTTAAGATGAATGGGATATTGATTCTCAAAGTTTGTTGTTTGAAACATTGAATGCTGAAAACATTGGGAAAGTGTCACCTTGTCCCACATAGGATGAGAGATGAAACTTAAAGGGGTATTTAAGTGGGAGAACTCTCCATCCTTATTGTTTCATGGAAGCACACACTAAGTGTACTCGCGAAGCGTGCGGAGCACCCTAACCCGCACTCGCACTCGCACATGCACGCGTGGCGTGGGCGATGGGCGCAATGTGGCGCTTTAATGGCGCACTTTGCACTTGAGAGCCGCGAGCTGCTTGAGAGCCGCCTTTGTATTTTTGACCGCTGTGCGCGTGATGGAGCACATGAGCTGTAGGACCAAGTGGCAGGTAGACCTTGGAGGGTGATGTGGCGTGCTCGTATAGGCTCACTGGTGGCTCGTGCACACGCGCATGAGTCCTGCTTGTGCTGATTTAAGTGGTGAATTTGAGGCCAAAAAAAATACAGTTATAATAACTTTTATATAATATATATATATAATTACATACAACACTATTATATATAAGTGTTTTTTTAAACCAAGATAATATATAATATCATGTATAATTATAACTATTTTTTAAACCAAGATAATATATAATATCGTATATAATTATAACTATGCAAAGTTACATATGCATGAAATTAATTTGAATAATAAACGAGCCGAGGTTAAAACGAGGTCGAACAAAAGGAGCAACAAAAAGGAATCAAGGTCTTTTCAAATTAATATTAGTTTAGTTGTGGCACGATTTCCCGGGTCGATCATCTTGGTCCATAATTTCGTATAGCATGTGACCCAGCTGTTGCCATCAAACTATGTGTCAAAGCAAGTTCGGGTTGAATCGAGTCATTTTAGTAAGGGTCTTGGTTTAGTTGACCCATAACATTTTCCGCCCAGATTAAGAAAAATGTATAAAAATGATCAAAATATTTGAACAAGAAATTTTAAGAGGTTGGATTTCAAATGACTTTCAACTCGATTACCCTTTTAGCGGATTTTTTATGACCCGTTTGAGATAAAATACATCCCAAATCAATGCAGAATGAAATGGTTATAATCTGGTTTATATGATCTGCAACTTAAAAATGGTCCATTGAGATGCAAATAATAACTTTAAATAATAAAAAAAAAAAGTTTAATGTTCAAAATAACAAAATACTTTATTTTTATGGTTATATGGATAATCACGCTATAGACATTTAACTAAACATATTACCCAAATAGCCATCAAATTTTTTAAAGTATTATAAATCTGACCTTTATAAATGATTTCATCCGGTCAAAACACACCACATGTATCAAAATACCCATTTTAAGGAAAAACGTTAACCACTTTTGCAACAATTATAATGCGTATCATTTTGTTATTGCTTGTGAGTCGAATCAGAGCAAAAGTAACTATTTTTGCACAAAAAAGTTCCATGTGTCCCGTATTGAGTGGGTTTCACTTGATAAAAGATTTTGCAACGGCCAAATTAACAAATTTAAAAAAAATGTAGTGAATGATTATTTTCATGATATATTTAGTGTATGATGGCTATTCACGACCCCACCCCCTATATAACGTACCCTCAGTATGAGAGGGATATTATATTTTATTAGTGAGGGATGGTCCAACATATTTTGTGAGAAGGGAAGAGGGAGGGCCCATCATGTTTTGCGGGGGGGGGGGGGGGGGGGGGGGGGGGGGGGGGGTTCTTTTGTGGCACCCATTTTACCGGTAACAACATGATAATATGATATACAAAATATGTTTTTTTTTTCATATGGTAAATGGGTGGGAGTTTAGTTAAGACTAATTACAAAGAAACATATCAAATAATGTCCAAAATAAATCAAAATTAGGCATGCACACATACACAAACAGAACTCAACAAAGTTAAAATGCCAGAATACTTAATCCAATGATAAAATAATATTTACCCCACTGCTTCATGACCAAGTATTCTGACGTAAATAGCAAGAGGATCCTTCATGAACAAAAAGAAAGATCAGTTAATTAACATCAACTAAACATTAGATTGGATTCAAATTTGGCTCAAACTCTATGACCATTTACCTTCAATTTCCAAAAGCTAAGATCATTATGACAAAGGGAAGTCCAGATGATTTTAATTCGAACTTCGCGACGTTTTGGCGGGGCAACTATCACTTCCTCAATCACAAGCGGCTCCCCTGGTTTCCAAACAATCGCAGCTGTCATTGCCAACAACTACGAGTGTTAATTATTCGGTTTCAAAATAAACTGAATATCAAATAGTGTTATTCAAAAGGTTGCAACGCAGCTTGTTGCCCGTTTACCTGCTATTCTTATGTAAATTTTCAATCCTTTTTAAATCTATAACATAATTGAATATCAAAGAGTGCTTATTTTAGTTTTTTTCATTTAACTTGCCGTTACAACTTTATCCTATTCTTCTCTAGTCCAACCCAACCCAATCCAATAACAAACACCAGTATAAAACATTAAAAATAAATAAATTAAACACAATTTAATCAGTTTATTTATTCCATGGAAAACTGAATACCAAAATGAATATAAATTCAGTTTATGAATTCTGTTAAGTTTATTTTTCGGTCTTGACGAAAAAAAACTTTTAACCGAATTAATTAACTTGAGGTTCAGAAACTTACCTTTGCAACGGATAGGTTTGCCGGCGGTATTACTGGAGCTATTTCCGACCATAGTGACAACTTTGACTTAGAAGGTTGTAAGATACAAGGGGATAAACAAGGACCCCACTGGTGCATTTCATCAAACCCTTGTTAGACATAAACAAAAGTCAATGGTAAAAGATGTATAAGATTGCTCCTTGAAACTCGATCAAAAGAATGAGAAATCATCGATTCAAAATGGTCTCTATTCAAGAACTGTTTCATTCTATCTAAATCTCTATTATAAATATATGTCTTTGTACTTGTAATTCCTCGTCACGAGTGAGGCTACACCCAATAAAGAAAATATCATGTTGCAGCCCGTGGACGTAGGTCAGCTGACCGAACCACGTAAATCCTTGTGTTCTCATGTTCGTTTATTTTTTACAGTTTGATCGTTTGTGGATGTTGCTTCCATGCGTATACCCTAACACAAGATTTTGAGTTATCTCATATTAATGCTTTGTTAGTATCACATGATTCACGAAGTGTAAAATTGTTTTATTTTTAGATGTTTCATATTTTTAGTACATCTAATTTATAAAATTGTACATCTTTGGTTACTCATTTTTTTACATGAAAATGAAATTTGCATCGGAATTCTAGCGACCTTGGTTTTAGTTATTGGAGAAGATGAATATTTGTTAGAATACATCCACTCAGTTTTATCCACCATATTGTGTTCTAACTAAAAAAGTATTTGTATTTTAGGTTGGTGGGCTATTGATGGGCTTGTTATTGTCGGGTTGCTGAGTAACGTGGAATCAGGCCCGGCTCAAAGGTGAGCCAAATGAAGCAGTGGCTTTGGGCCACCCATTCCAAAAGGCCTCCAATATCTAAAGAAACAAACTTTTTAATTATATATTAGTATCAGGGATTTGGATTGGGGTTTCTGAGTGGCGGTAGAAAAAAACTAGGTATCGGAAGTTGTGAGGGAATTGATTGAGTACCAATGAACACATAGAAATTGTGAGGGAATCGACGGTGTCAATCAATTAACTATTCAACTTCACTTCGTATGTCACGATTCATGGTTATTTACCTTCACTTCTTTCTCGGAAGATGGAGGCGTTGAAGAAGGTTTACGCAGAGATGATACTGAACACAGTGAAAGAGGCAGCTGCTCGAGCATTGGAGTCGGAGCGTAAAGCTCTTCACATTCATCGCGATATGTGTAACACAAAAGACGAGGCGATTCGGATGCTTCTTCGGTTCAAACAATTGATCGATGTGAAGGTATTGATTTGTATACGTTAGGTTTTGTTGTTTGTGATTGTTAAATGATTTTTACTAACTTTAACTCTGGTAAAATGATTGTTTTGCTTTGCTTTGGTTTCAAATAGGCAACAGAATCTAGAAATTGTTTGTGATTGTATCTGCTTGAAACTAAGGTCAGGAGTTGCATCATATAGAGAGATAGATGCCTATTGCTTGTAGGTTTATTTAGTTAATTCGGATGAATTTGTTGGCATATATCAGCACATTGACTTTAAGATCTCATGTGTGGGTTGAAATTGCTATAATCTGTGAATTTAACTTTTGTTTTGTATTGTTTACCATAACATGATGTTCTGCATTGTTCAAGAACTCTGTAATCGTTATCGTGTGCTTGTTTAATACTGTGAAATAACATGCCTACAATTTGCTGCCAACAGTTATTGTACACCTAAACTTGGTGACACCAGTAGTTAGTTTAGTAAATTTTGTGGAAGTTGTGTTTTAATGTTCCTCCTATTAATTTAGATAGTTCTAGTAGGTTGTCTAATTAATATAATTTTACTACCACATTGATCCATACTCCATAGTGACTCTATTTTACACTTTCCCTCCTTACTTTTCTTTTTTTACTACCACATTGCCGGTCCCAAACCCGGGTAAAGGAGGAGGGTTTTTCTCAAACTGTTTTCTTTTTTTTTTTTTGGGAAAAAGGCCACAAGATTTTACTTCGCCTTAGGCCACCAAAATGGTTGAGTCAGCCCTGTCCCAAAGTCGAGCATTATAGTCCTAAGAGGTATATAAAAGGATGTAAAATTGATATTACAAAAGCAAAATGCAAGCATGTCAAAGAGTGTCTTATTTACCGCATCCACCGTTATACAAGTGGTCTTAAATTGGCTATACGCGGGGTGTCCCTTCTTATGAAAGAAAGAAAGGCCATTAGCTGCTCCAACTGCTATTTTCAGCCTTGCAGCCCAAGAAAGTGAAGTTGTACATGGTTCTGCATATATAGAGCATATACTTAATGCCTCAACGACTTAAATATAGACTAAAATTGTTTAGGACTACGACAGAAGGACTCGAAAGCGGCATCACATATGTTGGAACAAATTAACAAGTTTTAATTCAATGTGAGGTTTATCAAGATGTATCCCAAATGTGATATTGTGTTAGATGCATTTTTAGGCATATTTTAGCATATATTTTAGGATGGAATCTACTTTGGTTTGTTTCTGGTTGATTTTGTAGGCGTGGAGTAATTGCAAGTGCCGATAACGAGCATTGGAGAGATCGATTGATTATGGAGGAAGCGAGTTAAATTGAAGAAATTGAAAAGAAAGAAAAATCGGTCGATGGTCAAAAGTTACTCTAATTGTGCTCGAATCATAATTGTCACTATGATTAATTAGAGATTTAACAGTATACTAAGATATGATACGTTTGGGTCTTCAGGTTCATTTTATCTTTGTGTATTTGGGCTTCAAGTATGGTGGGCTAACATTATGATGGGCTAAAAGGTATCAGCTGCCAACAATCAAAAGAAAATAATTGGGCTGCACATTTACTCATGTACTAGGAATTAAAAAAAAGGAAGATTGAGCAACAGAATGAAAGAAAAGGACGGCATTTTTTTTTAACGGAAAATTTCTTTTATTCCATGTCGTCTATGCGACTTGAACCTAAGACCTCCATCTTCCAAGGTGTTTAAAGGCTTTGTCTTTGCCAATAGACCATCACCCAAATGGTAAAGGACGGCAATTAATATCAAGAACAAGGAGGGACTTCGACTGACGACCGCTGAGGATCTTTGACAGCTATAATTCGAGATCGAGAGGAGCAATTAAGAATTTTGGAATTAATTTTGGTTTAGTACGTTGTTAAATTCCATGTTTTGGTTAGACTTAATTGTTTTAGCCACCATGTAAGGCTAGAAATGTATAGTATCGACATCAGGATTTATTTTCTTTGTTTTGGTTCATAAACTTATGTGAAACGGTTATGTTAGATTCTATAATTTAATGTTTGTTTATGTGATTCTTGTTATTATACGGATTCAATCCGGAAAATATTAGATTGTTAGTAAACTTATCAACTTATTAATTTTTCTAATAATGTTCAATCGATTTTTAGAACGCTGATAAAGTTTTAATTTTTGATACTAGGAACAAAATAACATTTTGAGTTTGTCTATGAACCCAAACTATTATAGAATCATATAATATAGTTAAACATTCCGAATGGCGTGAGTGTTTGAATATAATCGATACTTCTATCACGCAACCTGCACACTAAGATCTGAATGGCATGAGTTTAGAGTAGCGGGTTGGCTCTAACCGATGAACTGCGCTTGGTTAGACATTAGATGGAGTGGATGTCCGAACTACGTGACATCTAGTATTGATACAAACTATTATTTAAAAATGACCATTCCACCGTGACCCCGTTAATAATCGTAAGCCGAACCGAATCAAGAAATTACCCTGGTGTTGAACTTAGCTTTTAACATTTGAATTTCACAACCACTTTAATTGACGTTTTGATACAATTTTCGTTGTCGTTAATTCTAAGATAAATCAAACCCCCCCCCCCCCCTCCCTTTTTTTAAATAACCGTATTTGTGTTTTAAACGTTTTGGTATAATTTAGTTAATCTGTATCCCTGAGGACACGAACTCTACTTCCACTCATACTAGTAGTTTTCTTTATTATTTTATTTGCTGGATTCGACACCCAACATATTCCAATGCTTAGAATTCTACGAAATTACAAGTAGAAGATTTAATTACCTTCAAATAGAAATTTATCTAAGCTCGGATTTAGCTCATAAACACAAGCAAGTTGATGCCCATCTAAGTGATATCCTAAGAGTTTGACAAGGTTGGGATGATTAAATTCTTCAGATGTGAGATCCAGCTGCAAATAAAAATTCAGTAGATTTATATGCTTGCTAAAAAAAATTGTTTCGAAATTCATTCATTATAATTCAGTACTTTGATTGAAAAAAGGTCTGTATTTCAAGTTACTTCAAGTTACCTTAGATGTTCCAATGTCCCTTGTCACAACGTACATAGCCAAACCAACACCAGCATCTGCCGGGGCATATGTCAATTCATCGACCCAACCTTTGTAAATGGGTGTATGTGAACATGTGAAGAACTCCTCATAATTTAAATTATTTGTTGCTCTTACCAGTTCAGCATATGTGAAAGCTCTTAAACTTTGATTGTTGGTTTTTTGAATATGCTTTCCATCTGCATGAGCCGGAATCAAGTCAGCTTTGCCTGTGAAAAAGTATCTTACCTTGTCAAAGAATTTCCCATCATCTTCTACACCAGAATCAATGATTTCTCTTTCTTCTGTCAGAATAGACTCAAGTTTGACTACAACCTCAGCCATTGTAGGGCGTTGTTTTGGTTGAATATGTAAGCATTGGACTGCTATGCTTGCAAAATTCCTTCAAGCCTCTTTTTGAGATTTGTCCAATCAGTTTATGGTTAATAATATCATTGAGTTTTCCTGCTTTGAAGTGGTCTTGAACCCAAACTGCCAAACTCCACTGATCTTCATCAAGTGTAGGATCTACCGCTTGCTTCCCAGATAACACCTCAAAAAGGACAACCCCAAAGGCATAAACATCAGATTTTCTTGTCAATTTTCCGCTATAGACGTAGCATGGATCCATATACCCAAATGTCCCTTTAACTAAAGTGCTCACATGAGTTTGTGTCTGATTTATTGCGCCCACTTTCGCCAATCCAAAGTCACAAATTTTAGCATCAAAGTTAGAATCCAACAAAATATTGGAAGTCTTCACATCTCGGTGTATCACTCCGTGTTGAGTTGACGTACCCGTGTGAAGGTAGTCTAATCCACGAGCAGCGCCTATACATATCTTTAGTCGTTGTAACCACGATAACTCTGTATCACCTCTCTTGAGATGTTTTTCAAGTGTCCCGTTGGGCATAAACTCATAAGCTAAGACCATCTCTTTTCCTTCACTACAATAACCAATCAGCGGAACCAAATTACCATGCCGCAGTTTAGAAAGGATCTTAACTTCGGCCTCAAATTCATTCGCTCCTTGGCTAGATGAAGAATTCAACCGCTTAATAGCAACTTCGTTTATTGATGACCCGAAGTTGCTTAGAGATTTATAGACCTTGCCGAACCCCCCACCGCCGATGACTAATACCTGAGCGAAGTTGTTGGTTGCCAATTGAACCTGTGCAAGTGTAAGACGTTGACATGTTTGGTCTGGCAGCATGGACTCCTTGATAGGTTCAGATAGCATCATTTTTCGATCCGTACGGGCCTTGGAATCTGCAAGATTCTCTTTGATTACTCTGTAATGATACTTCAGATCTGCTGGCCAACGGATGTTTTTATTCAACTTCAAGTCTTCTCTGCTAGCAAGCGTTGATTTTTTGGTCTTCACCTAATTTCTTTTCTGGAGGTGCAGAATGTCTTGCTATCCTTGACTTTTAATAATAAGCCATTGGCCACCCATTATTTCTACTTCTAATAATATAAATATTTTCTTAATTTTTTATACTGAAAATATATATTCTTTTATCGTTTATTCTTTTTGTCTTTTATAACTCTATCAACACTAAAATTTAGTTTATAATCGTCTTAATTTTTCAGTTCATATTCTTCTGTTTGAGTATCAAGCTAGACGTTAGCCTCCTAAGAACATGGTCCAAGATATGAGAACATGGAGGCGTACGTTTAAGATTAATTACTTTTAAGGGATGGTACAGATGTGCCTTAGCTTTGGATTAGGGACTTAGATGTCCATATACTTTAGGTGGACTTTGCATATGATTGTGATTGTGCATGTCTATAAGTTATGTATCATGTTATACTTGTTCAATTCTTGTTTTTACCATCTTACTCTTTCATCACCCTTTTTTTCTTATTGGTAGCTTTTGATGTTTATTCATTTAGTTTTGTTTGTTTCCATGTTGTTTGGAGTCCTCTAGAACAACCTCTCTATCCTAGGGATGAAGGTAAGGTTTGCCTACATCCCACCATTCCCAGACCTTCTGAATGTTTGGCTATTTTTGGAATTTAATCAGCATGGTTGTTTTTGTTTGTAAGAAAAGTGTTTTGAACCGTCTTATAAGAGGGGCTGGGTAAGCGGCGCGATCGCCTGAGGCCCCGAATTTCCGGGCCCCGAAATTAAAAATAAAATTGGTTTTAATATATATATATTTAAAATTTTGTTATATATTTAAGCTTCTGTAAATATATTTTGTAAAAAATATATATTTTAGGGCCCGATTTTCAACAGCAGGGGCCCAAAGATTTTTTTAGGATTCTGGGGACGGCCCTTGATTTGCCGACAATCGAACCGTTGTCGACTGATGAATTCGACGATCGTCACCTTGTCATGAACGTCGGCCACCAGTTCTACCTCTACATCTATTTCAGCAAGGGCGGACCCAAGCCCAGCCCAAGGTGGGCGGGCGCACCGCCGGGGAAAAAAAATTAGTGCTAAGTTTCGTCGAAACACCCGTCCGCACCCCTTGGAATTTTTCGTCCGCACCCCTTGGAATTTTTCGACCGCAGTAATAGATTAGTGAAGAACATGTTCTGAACTGAACTATTGAAAAGAGAAATTGCAACCGTAATGTCTGAGAAAAAGACAGAAGAAGTCGCCGGAGATACTTGTCGGATTGTTCAATGAAGAATCAATAAACAGAGCTTGGCTCTGGTAGCACGAAAACAAAGATAAGTATGTGTACGTATGAGTAAAAATGTGACCATAATAATGTATCATTTTGAAGCTCCCTTAGGAAATCTCAAGTTCCGCGAGTGCGGGAAGTCACGTGACCCAAACAAAATTTATCTACCGCTATGTTTCGGGTTATATGTTTGGGTTGGTTATTCAATTCGGGCCAGGTCAAACAATAATAACTTCAAATAAAACTAAATAATCCCCATTCAATTAAAGGACCTGTTCTTACATATAAAAAAAACTAAATTTGAACCCTCATGTTTCATTTATATAAAGTTAGTTTCAGACTTTATTTAAACTCACTTCAAGTTTAAAAAGGATTATAAAAAAATTACTAATAGCCTCATTCTTCACGTTTTTTCTAACTCTGATACGAAAATATGCATAATTTTTTGGACACTAAACTTGGTAGGGGCAGAGAATTTTTAGACAAATTAATTGGCGGGGGCGGACCTATATAATTTAAAAAATATCAGACCAAAAATCGGATATATTACACTACTAAACAAAACATTGGTGAGGCAGGTGCACCCCCTTGCCCACTAAAAACTACGCCCTTGAATATAACAACAAATCAGTTTCAAAGTTGAACATACCGTCACCTAAATGCTTTCCTACGGAAATACCTCCATCTTAGGATTCATTGTTTGTTTTCCTTTTAGCAGTCATATTGTTTCATGATAACATTGACGCAAGACCGGCAATATTTTTTCCATCAAAGGGCGTTCATCTCGTACTGGTTGCAGACAATTTAAAACTAGTTCAGCCAACATGAATGCTTCCTTTGGAGGATGATTATTATTATCCTGAAACTGTGCTACCAAATCTTGTTTTCCTTTTGGTCGTGCTAGCAATGGAATATCCCATGCTGGTCTGTTTGGGTCAACCGCCTTCATCCCTGTAAGTATTTCCAGCAGTACCACTCCAAAAGAATAGATCTCACCCTTAAACATAGAACCTGCCAAAGTGACCGTTCGTGGGTCATGACGTGTGCCCTTTTAGCATGGAGGCTCAATTGAGTTTATTGTTAAGGAATTGAGTAACATATGATCATAAAATTTGAGATTATAACTAAAAAAACAGTTTAAAAGCAGAACATACCGTCTATGTTAAACTCAATACCATCTAATACGTCTAAATCGTAATTGAACCCCTCAGGCGCGGCATAATGCGACTTCCTAGTCCTTTCAAAAAGAGGCCGAGGTTCAACTATCTCATAATCCTGAAGGCGAGCATTATAATCCTGGGAGAGTTATATATAAACAGAATGTAAAATTTATATTACATTGAAATGCCATATGCAGCATGTCAAAGACTGTCTTATTTACCGCATCCACCGTTATACAAGTGATCTTAAATTCTCTATACGCTGGATGTCCCTTCTTATGCAAGAAAGACAAGCCCTGAGCTGTTCCTAGTGCTATTTTCAGCCGTGCATCCCAAGAAAGTGGAGTTATGCCTGGCTCTGCATACATAGAGCATATAATTTATGCCTCAACGACTCTAAGATACTCGATTTACGCAAGACTACAACAGAATGACTAAAAAGCAGAGTCACATGTGTTGGAACAAATTAAGAAGTTTTGGTTTTAATTAGAGGTTCATCAACATGAATCCAAATTGTGATATTACAGTGGGCAGAACTCTCTAAAGTTACTACTAGAATATATCCTTACCTCCAAAAAGAATTTTATCTAAACTCGGACGTAGCTCAGAAACAAAAGATAGTTTGTGCTCATTCAAGTAGTATCCTACGAGTTTGGCAAGGTTGGGATGATTGAATTGTTCAGAGTTGAGATCTGGCTGCACATAAAAAATCAGTAAATTCATATGCTTGCACTAACCGAAAAGGCAAAAACAAAAAAGTGTTTTGAAATTCATTTCTTAAATCAGAAAAAAGGTGTCCATCTCAAGTTACCATATTTGCTCCAATATGCCTAGTCCAGACGTAAATAGCCAAACCAACACCAGGTTTTGTCGGGGCATATGTCAATTCATCGACCCAACCTTTGTAACTAGTTTTAATATTTGTGGAGAACCCCTTGTCATTGCACTTTTCTGCTGCACTTACCAATTCAGCATATGTGAAAACTCTTAAACTTATATTGCTAGTTTTCTGAATATACTGAGCACTGGTTTCAGATTTGCTTCCCTCTGCATGAGCCAGCATCAAGTCAGCTTTTCCTGTTAACAAATATCTCACCTTGTTAAAGAATCGTCCATCATCAGCACCGGAACCAGCACTTTCACTATCCCGTGACAGAATAGATTCGAGCTTGACTACAACCTCCGCCATTGTAGGGCGTTGTTTTGGATGACTATGTAAGCAGAGGACTGCTATGCTTGCAAATTCTTTCAAGCTTTTTTTTGATACTTGTCCAATTAGTCTATGATCAATAATTTCATTGAGTTTTCCTGCTTTGAAGTGGTCTTGAGCCCAAACTGCCAAACCCCATTGATCTTCATCAAGCGTTGGATCTACAGCTTGCTTCCCAGATAACACCTCAAAAAGGACAACCCCAAAGGCATAAACATCAGATTTTCTTGTCAAATTTCCGCTATAGAAGTAGCATGGATCCATATATCCAAATGTCCCTTTGACTAAAGTGCTCACATGAGTTTGTGTCTGATTTATTGCGCCCACTTTCGCCAATCCAAAGTCACTAATTTTAGCATCAAAGTTAGAATCCAACAAAATATTGGAAGTCTTCACATCTCGGTGTATCACTCCGTGTTGAGTTGACGTACCCGTGTGAAGGTAGTCTAATCCACGAGCAGCGCCTATACATATCTTTAGTCGTTGTAACCACGATAACTCTGCATCACCTCTCTTGAGATGTTTTTCAAGTGTCCCGTTGGGCATAAACTCATAAGCTAAGACCATCTCTTTTCCTTCACTACAATAACCAATCAGCGGAACCAAATTACCATGCCGCAGTTTAGAAAGGATCTTAACTTCGGCCTCAAATTCATTCGCTCCTTGGCTAGATGAAGAATTCAGCCGCTTAATAGCAACTTCGTTTATTGATGACCCGAAGTTGCTTAGAGATTTATAGACCTTGCCGAACCCCCCACCGCCGATGACTAATACCTGAGCGAAGTTGTTGGTTGCCAATTGAACCTGTGCAAGTGTAAGACGTTGACATGTTTGGTCTGGCAGCATGGACTCCTTGATAGGTTCAGATAGCATCATTTTTCGATCCGTACGGGCCTTGGAATCTGCAAGATTCTCTTTGATTACTCTGTAATGATACTTCAGATCTGCTGGCCAACGGATGTTTTTATTCAACTTCAAGTCTTCTCTGCTAGCAAGCGTTGATTTTTTGGTCTTCACCTAATTTCTTTTCTGGAGGTGCAGAATGTCTTGCTATCCTTGACTTTTAATAATAAGCCATTGGCCACCCATTATTTCTACTTCTAATAATATAAATATTTTCTTAATTTTTATATTGAAAATATATATTCTTTTATCGTTTATTATTTTTGTCTTTTATAACTCAATCAACTCTAAAATCTATATCTGTACTTTATATAATAAAAGAAACCCATGAATAGACACATGTCATTCAATAAAGCTATCTATTTTTTAGTTTTCACATCTCTATCTGCTACTTAATTATAATTAATATTAATTAAAAGATAATTATAAAATAAAATTTAACAAGTTCCGATTATTTATAAAGCTTTACGTATTTTATTGTGGCTTATTGCATATATCTTATAAAATAAAAATTTGACAAGTTCCGATTATTTATAAAGCTTTACGTATTTTATTGTGGCTTATTGCATATATTACATGTAGTCGGCCCATATCAGCCCATCTGGTTCATGCAAAATAAATTAATGTCTTAATGTTTCACCAAGTAATTAATAATACAAATAGTCTTTGCTCTTTTTTAACTACAATTAAGCACCCCGCGTTGTGGCGGAGAAGTAAAAGCATGTCAAATAGCACCAATTCAACACAATTGTCAACGACGATCAACGCTGAAGTTGTGGCGTGTTAAAGCGAAGAAATAGACCAAAATGTAGAACGTTTAAAAAATAACTAAGTCGATCCAGGACTCATGCGTTACGACGAACCTGTCAAATGAGAAAAATAGACGTAAAAACACTGAACAACACATGGACGTTGCGCCGTATTAACTAGCAAAATTATGAACAAAACGTAAAAACGTTGAATCACGCACGTTGCGTTGTGTTAACTCGCAAAATTTAGTACGAAACGTAAAACGAAAATTTGGAAACGATGAAAGTATAAGGGAACAAAGTTGTGAGGTTAAATTACAAAAGATAAAACGATGAAAGTATTTGGAAACGTTGAATTCCGCGTTCTCGTGACAGAATAGACTCGAGCTTGACTACAACCTCCGCCATTGTAGGGCGTTGTTTTGGTTGAATATGTAAGCATTGGACTGCTATGCTTGCAAATTCCTTCAAGCCACTTTTTGAGATTTGTCCAATCAGTTTATGGTTAATAATATCATTGAGTTTTCCTGCTTTGAAGTGGTCTTGAACCCAAACTGCCAAACTCCACTGATCTTCATCAAGTGTAGGATCTACCGCTTGCTTCCCAGATAACACCTCAAAAAGGACAACCCCAAAGGCATAAACCAATTTTCCGCTATAGACGTAGCATGGATCCATATACCCAAATGTCCCTTTAACTAAAGTGCTCACATGAGTTTGTGTCTGATTTATTGCGCCCACTTTCGCCAATCCAAAGTCACAAATTTTAGCATCAAAGTTAGAATCCAACAAAATGTTGAGTTGACGTACCCGTGTGAAGGTAGTCTAATCCACGAGCAGCGCCTATACATATCTTTAGTCGTTGTAACCACGATAATTCTGTATCACCTCTCTTGAGATGATCTTCAAGGGTCCCATTGGGCATAAACTCATAAGCTAAGACCATCTCTTTTCCTTCACTACAATAACCAATCAGCGGAACCAAATTACCATGCCGCAGTTTAGAAAGGATCTTAACTTCGGCCTCAAATTCATTCGCTCCTTGGCTAGATGAAGAATTCAACCGCTTAATAGCAACTTCGTTTATTGATGACCCGAAGTTGCTTAGAGATTTATAGACCTTGCCGAACCCCCCACCGCCGATGACTAATACCTGAGCGAAGTTGTTGGTTGCCAATTGAACCTGTGCAAGTGTAAGACGTTGACATGTTTGGTCTGGCGGCATGGACTCCTTGATAGGTTCAGATAGCATCATTTTTCGATCCGTACGGGCCTTGGAATCTGCAAAATTCTCTTTGATTACTCTGTAATGATACTTCAGATCTGCTGGCCAACGGATGTTTTTATTCAACTTCAAGTCTTCTCTGCTAGCAAGCGTTGATTTTTTGGTCTTCACCTAATTTCTTTTCTGGAGGTGCAGAATGTCTTGCTATCCTTGACTTTTAATAATAAGCCATTGGCCACCCATTATTTCTACTTCTAATAATATAAATATTTTCTTGATTTTTTATATTGAAATTATATATTCTTTTATCGTTTATTATTTTTGTCTTTTATAACTCTATCAACACTAAAACTTAGTTTATAATCGTCTTAATTTTTTAGTTCATATTCTTCGGTTTGAATATCAAGCTAGACGTGCACCTCTCTAAGAACATGGTCCAAGATATGAGAGCATGGAGCCGTACGTTTAAGATTAATTACTTTTAAGGGATGGTACAGATGTGCCTTAGCTTTAGATTAGGGACTTAGATGTCCATACACTTTAGGTGGACTTTGCATATGATTGTAATTGTGCATGTCTATGAGTTATGTATCATGTTATACTTGTTCAATTCTTGTTTTTACCAACTTACTCTTTCATCACCCTTTTTTTTCTTATTGGTAGCTTTTGATGTCTATTCATTTAGTTTTGTTTGTTTCCATGTTGTTTGGAGTCCTCTAGAATAACCTCTCTATCCTAGGGATGTGATGAAACAATGGTTAACCGGGTAGGGTTAACTCACTGGTCTCGTCAAGAGGGTTAATCCCTTCTTTCCGAGGATCGCTGGCTGGATCGTCTGGTGGTGGGTTTCCTGCACAAGGAAACAAACCGTGACTCGTAACAAGGAGGATGGGGTGGGGGGTGTTCCTTGTTACCACTCTCCGGCGTGAGAATCAGTAATTTGCTTGGGAAGCAAAGTATGATAGTAGTAGTATTGAGAGAGTTGAGAAGTGATACCTCAAACCTGGTTTGGGGTGAGTATTTATAGCCGAGGAGTGAAGGAGGGTAGTTAAGTAGCTAGCCTGACATCGCACAGCTATTTGCAGGTGTGTCAGACCTGTCGGATACTATGGTGATGCCACGTCCTGCTGTGGTATTGCCACGTCCTGCTGTGGTGTCAGACTGTTGTACATACGTGGGCCAGTAGGCGACTGTTCCCAGTGCCACTTGCACTGTGGTGTCAGGCCTACTTGCTTTGAAGGCAGGATGCGGTGCCAGGCCGCATCGCTGCTTGCGGTCATTTGATGATGTTCCCGCATTGGTTGTTCCATCCATGATTTGCGCGGGATGCGGTGCCAGGCCGCATCGCTGCTAGTGACTGTTACTGTTGTCCAGATCCCTTGTCGCGACGAAAATGTTCATAGGATGCGGTGCGAGGCCGCATCGCTATGCGTGACATTAGTTTCTGTCCTTAAGGTAAGTCTTCTCATCAATTGACAGATTGGACCGCAGTGTTCGCGTGTGCCCACGCGGACACTGGAGATTTTATTGCTGTTGGAGGTTTTTGATGAGGGTAATGGTCATTCGCGGTCGTGCTGACGCGATATTTGGGACCATACCCCTTCAAGTCCCCCCAGTCTAGTGTTCCTTCCGTATGCGAGTTGCATGTGGGAGGGATACTGGACTATGTTGTCTAAAAGGTTTAGTATGGGCCATGCAGATGGCACCTTCTTTAAGTAAGTAGTCCTTTCTAGTAGATTGTTTCTTCCTTTGAGAAGGGTGCATGTTGAGTAAGTTCCGTCTGATGCGGAATTCTCAGCCGAGGACTTGACTCTTAGTCTACCTTTTGTTGATGTCATCAGCCACCTGTTGGTGTTTCGAACCAACCTTTGAGACGGTGACTGAAGGTGTTAGCAGGGTTCGAACCAACCTTTGAGATCGTGACTGAAGATGTCTTCTTCAGTCTGGTTGGAACTTCTGCGTCAGCTAGTGCAAAGTTATAAGTACTTTGCTCAAGCTCTATGTTCAGCAACTGGACATGTAATGATGATCCCTGTTTTGTGGGGTGTTCGTGTTCTCCAGTTAGCTTCCTAGTAACCGCACGTCGTCTGCGGTTTATCTCTCAAGTAACCGCACGTCCTCAGAGGTTTAGCTCACTAGTAACCGCGCGTTCTTTGCGGTTACCTCGTTCCCGAACCTTGTTTGCCATGTTTCTTTGAGGATCGTGGGGTAGTTGCGTCATTGTTGGCCGTGTTTGGTCGAACAATGTGAATCTGGACTATGGGCAGATAAACATGGTCATAGGCAGGGTTGTGCCCACCATTGTTTATTCTATGCGGTCCATAGGTGGGTAACTAGTCATAGGCAGACTTGTTACCGCTGTTCTGGAGCTACTTTCCTTCACGCTTTGTTGGAAAGTAGTTTTCCTGTAAGTAGCGTTGCTGGAAGAGATCTCCTTAGATACTTGGGAAGTTGGTTGAAACTCTTCCGCATTCGTTTTGTAGCCACTTTCCTTCACGCTTAGTTGGAAAGCGGTTTTCCTTAAAGTAGCTTTGCTCCTCTGCGTGGTGGCTTAGTTGTGGCTCTTCCGTAGCTACCGTTCGCATAGTTGCGGTTTGCAGTAACTACGCACGAATGGTTGCGGTTTGCAGCAAAGAACTCGCTTCTAGAAGCCTTGTAGCCTAGATGTAGCTCTTGAAGGTTCAGGGAACAGGGTTGCTGATGTGCGGTTGCTCAGCATACTTGTCCTTTTCCTTAAGGAGAAGCTGTTTGCGTTCCCTCTGTGGTTGTGAACCGGAAACGAGGGTTTTGAAGCTTGAAGAAGCTTTCATGGAGTGCGGTTTACCGCATCCTGCGAAGCTGTTTTCGCAGTCCAAAGAACCGTGCTGGTTCTGAGTATCTGACACACCTGTGCGGGTTGGTGTGCGTCATCTCCGCATATTCCACGTGTGCTCGTGGATATGTGCGGTTTATGACTTATACCCCTTTATATAATTTAAAGATATATATTTTTGCCTTTTTTGAGGGGTATGTAAAAAACGACATGCGGTATGGGTTATGGTGCGGTAAACCAGAGAAACCGCATGCCGCTTGTGTTTGGATAAGGTTGTCGCTTTCTGTTGCCTACGTCACGATTGCACGTGTTGGTTGTTGAAGTTGGTAGGATTCTGACATATGCTGATTTGAAAAGACGTTTGCACTGACCGAGGTCATAACTGCACTGTAGCAGGGAGTGGAAAGGTCTTCTCTGTCAGGCGCGTGGGCGGCCACGCACGCGTGATAACCGTCAGCGGAAAGGTCGCTGAACACGTGTCGCCTTGTAACTCGCCTATTTTGAACGTGTTGAGGCGGTTTACTGTATCGCATTTATTGCGATGAGTATATAAAGGGCAACCGTTTGTGGTTTCCCCTACTGTTCAGATTTTTCGAAAATTTTCTGGTGAGAGAGAGAGCATTCCCTTCATCTTCTCCGATCAATCTGTCTTTTATTCCGGTGATCTTCTGAGTTTTCTGAGTTTTTGTGTAACTCGAAACTTCTCTACATATTTCTGATGGCTGATCCATCTAACCCACATAATGTGGAGGGTGAAAACCCTGAAGCTTCTTCTCCGGTGGCCGGGGAAGAAGAAGATGATGGTGGCAGTGTTCCTGGTGGTGGCCTACCACCCTTGAAGTGGATGAGAGCTTCATTCGACCAACTGATGGTCAATATCCAGATGCTCCATGAGTTTGGGGCTGTTTATCCCCAAACTGGTGACACCGGTGCCTGTGCTCCGGCCGGTTATATCACCATGTGGGCTGATTTTTTTACCGATGGTAACCTTCGTTTACCATTGACGGTTTTTGTTGCTGAGGTCTTAGAGTACTACAGGGTCCACATCTCCCAGATGAGTCCTTTTGGGATGATCCGTATTAGGCATTTTGAATCGACTTTTCGTGCTCTGGGTCTGCCGGTTACCGTTGATAATTTCCGGGGATTTTATCAGTTGACGGTGAACACCGGTTTCTTTTCTTTCAGGGAACGGTACGGAAGTACCAAGTTGATGACCCCTCCGAAGGGTATTACCAAGTGGAAGTGCAAGTTCTTCTACGTTAAAGCTGCCGCAGTTGTTGTCAATATGACCATGCGGAATGTGAATGAGCCTATCCCTGCGGAGGATATTACTATACCTACCGCGGAGAATGCGGAGTGGTTCTCGAGGCTGAAAACCATTGAGCATAGGCAGCTGACCAACGATGAGTTGTGGGTGCTGCGGATGATGTTGACCCGGCCTGATAGGAATTTCATGCCTGTTGTGCAGGACAAAACTGGTGGTAAGTGTTATCGCTCTTGTTCCGTTTCTTTATCCCCGTGTTCGTTACTGATTTGTAGATGTATTATCAGTAATTGCGGAAGTGTGGAAGATATTTGATCCAACCTTTACTGGAAAGGTTGATATTGTTAAAACTGCGGAGGGTAAAGGCTTTAATTTGGCGATTGTCAATTACTTCCGCGTTGCTTCACGCGATGTAATGACTGCACCCTGTGACAACTGGCCCAAACCGGTAACTTCCGTACACATTACTTATTGCTTAATGACTGCAATTATGAGTTTAATTGTCAGCAATGTCTGAACACATGATTAAACAAGTGAATTCATGCACGTTGTATACTACAAAATATTGCTTTATGCATAAACGAGAGCGTTGCGTCAGAAATAATAGTAAACTCACCGGTAAGACACACTGTGTCGACTGAACTGCAGAAAGCAGTCAGACAATAAAATTGGAGCCTAGGTGTAGGTCCGACAACAAGAATGCATTAAAACCCAAGAGTACATACAAGGGTTAATATATATGCAATACGAAAGCAAAAATAAGCACTAAAAAGCACCCGAAACGCACTTTAAGTGCAGAATTCATATAATTCAGCAATAATTCAGCATTTAGACATATAAATATTATGCAGAAATGTCGTTTTATTATCCAGAATTTTTCCCTACGTGTTGGGAATCGATAGTGTTACAAAAAGATACTTATTAAACACTAAAAGGTGCAATTTAGCACTTTAACGAATCGGTATGTAACCGAACAACCGGACTATACCCGGAACATGAAAATATTGTTAATAACATTATTTATCTTTTTCTGAGCCAGTTAGGATCCCTGAATACCCTAACATCCCTTGTAACGCATGACACACCACTAACCAGGTTAAACACTTAACTAACTTACTTAACCTAACTAAATTACCTAACTAATGGTTGGAATCGGACTAGGACCCCCTCCCCCCTTTACAACCGTCCCCATGAGGGGAGACATACCTTGTCCTCCACATTATTAATTTAATCCACATGTCTAGTATCTAGAGAACATGAAACCCGTTGGGTAATACACTTGTGGATTGTCTATAAGATCATGGCATGACACATTATCACTTTCATCACACACATCACAACACCAAACTCCTCTCTCTCTCTCTCTAAGAGGCTACGGCCAAACATCCCTTGAACACACAACCATTTCCAAGCTTTGATCTCGCCATTCCAAGTCCATACAAGTGTCGAGGATCTCGTATTAGGAAGCTTGGAGCAAACGGAGTTCGAAGGACCTCTTTATCTAGCTTTTATCCACCTCTTTTGCGCATAGATTCTTCCCTAGCCTCGAGCTAGAGGTATAATGCTTAAAACTCATATTTGAACTAATCTAAAGTGGTTAAAAGGATTTTTATCGGATAAAACTCGTTAACATGCAAGATGATGCTTTAAAGTCTACTTAAAACACAAAAAAATGGTGGTTAATAGCACATAAGTTGTGTAAATGATGTAGTATTCGAAATGTATGATTATTGAGACCCGATCTATGATTGTGGTAGCTCGGACCACCATTTAACCCGATGTAGTCATGTTCTTGGATCATGACATAAGGTTATGTTATAAGATATAAGGGTTAAAAGGTGAAACTCTACCACACATGAAACATGAACTTGTGTAAAAGTATTTTTACTTGCAAAATATTGTTCAAAATTAGTAGATCTACGAATCTACGAGTGGTTTTTCGGAAGAACCAAGCAAAAATATTAGTCTTGTTTAAAACCCGGATCTTATCCGAACTAAAAGCATTTTTAGTAAATAAACAAGTGTGTAGACACTTGTGTCACAAGAAAATTTAACAAAGAAGTATTTTTGCGAATCTTGACTAGAAGTTGTGAAACTTCATATTCTTTAAAAATAAAGTTTTTAAGAAACTAAAATTATTTTTAAAGATGGAAAGATTTACTAAATGTGCTACTGAGTTACTACACATTTTTGTAAAAATTCAAGTTCATGAAATGGAGAAATTAGTGACTATTGTTGATGATTATTGTTGATAATTGTTGTTGATGATCGATGACGATTTAAAAGAAAATAAACACATGTTTTGAAAACATGGGAAACGTCCATTTTTAGGGGAAACTCTGTCAAAATTTTTATAAATTTTGACACTTAGAAAAATATAAGTTTTTGAGAAACTTATTCCCTAAAAATGTGTTTAAAAGTATTACTAAGGTTTCCCTAATTTTTGGTGATAAGAAATGAGGATTTCTTCAAGAATAAAATGGATATTAAGTATATATTTTTGAAAGAAAAATATATATTATTTGATCACCAACTTTTGTGCTAAGTGTATATAGTATGTGTTATACGTGCTAGTGTATTAAGACTTAAAAATACACTAATTACTCATGAGGAGTATAAACACAAAAATGCACATACAAAATACAAGATACATAATTCGGGTGCAAAGTGCAAAACACAAAAGACTTATATTTATTTTTGGAGAAAATAATATAAGTAAGATACGTAGTTAAAAATATAGAATATTTTTAACACAAGAATATATACAAAAGAGAGTGACTGTACTTGTGCGACGCAAGTCTAGTGACTAACGTTAAGAAAACGCGTATAGGTTACGACGTTAATTAAGCAAATCCGGTGGAGTTTACGACGCTAGGAACACAAAGTTGTGAGTTCATGCTCCCCCTTTTCTCTTTAACTGTTTTCAGTTTTTATAACTTCGGGGGTGAAATACATGTACAAAATTTATAATTGGTATGATATAAATACAAGAAGTACACTTGGTGAGAACGAGAACCAAGTGTGACGAAATATAAGAATACAAGAAGTACACTTGGTGAGAACGAGAACCAAGTGTGACGAAATATAAGAATACAAGAAGTACACTTGGTGAGAACGAGAACCAAGTGTGATGAAATATAAGAATATGAGAAGCGCACTTGGTGAGAACGAGAACCAAGTATGAGGCGCTATGAGAAATGATAACAAGAAACGCGCTTGGTGAGAACGAGAACCAAGTAGGATGCGTTATGAGAAATAGTGTCACGAATAGGGTACAGAAGCACCATTAATCGTGTACATACTTAGACCGCAGAACAAAAGGTTAGATCTAACGGGTGCCTGGCAGCCACACTCCCGGTCGGGGCGAGAACCGAGGAGTGCTTTTGTGTCTCAGAATATACCAATTAAATGCCTTAGGTTTGGTGACTTCCTATGTCGTGCCACATGTTAATGGCCTTGCAACCCATTAACAATCCTGATATTTACAGGAATATTTTAATTACATGAAATTCATACCATACTAAAAATTGATGAATACTTGAGTACGTGGGGTACTCAAGAAAAGATTGAATTATACTTGAAGTACGTGGGGTACTCAAGAAAAAGAGAATTATACTTGAGTACGTGGGGTACTCAAGAAGAAATTGAATTATACATGTGTACGTGGTGTACACATGAAACTGGATTTATATATGAAAACTTGATTTTTACATGACGTAAACTATGTTTTCATACAAAGTATACAAACGTGAAAAACTAAAACTGCATGAATTCACACCAACTTTATGTTGACGTTTTTTCCAAAAACTCACATGTATTTCAGGTAACTAGGATGGATGTGCGCGTGGTCTTGCTTATGCTCGTGGATGTCGCTTGTGTTTAACTTTAAATAAAGTTGTAAACTTTTAAGACAATGCTTTATGCGACTTAGCGATGTAAACGCTAACGTATGTTTTCAAATTATGGTATTTGAAGTTATTTTCTTGAGCATGTAGCATGTTTACTCTTCGTATGCAATGAGAACCTTTCATGATCACACCTCGTGCTTCCGCCGCAGAAAGGGGTGTGACACACCCCTGCCGCAAGGCAAAGGTATTATCCATATCCTTCTTTATTGCTTTACAAGGTTTGTTGCTGATATTCTATACGCAGGTACACTTGGGAACCTTGGCAAATTTGAGTCAAGGGGTGCTCCCAAAAAACATGCTGAGAAGAAGCACGTGGATAAAGCCGTGCGGGGTCGCGGTAAGAAACACCCTGAGGCTCATGTTGTTCCGCCTTTGGTGCCGCATGCAGCAGGTATCTCTCATTCTCATTTCCGCAGATATACCGATTACGTGGTAGTATCTGACACCCTTGAGGGCTTGGGTGTTCCAGGTGCTGGTGCGGCCACAGGTGGAACTACTGTGGGTTCCAAACCTGGTGATGAGAAGAAGAGGAAAGCGGAGGAAGCTGGTGATGCTGGTGGGGGAAAGAAGCCGAAGATTCAGACCAGGCGCAAGGCTTTTGTCGTACCAAGGAAGCCTGCGGTTGTTTCTGGTACGTGATGCATGACTTTAACAAGTATTTTGTGCTTATACTTGTTCTTTAAAGTATTTCTGTGTTGATTTCAGAACCACAAGGTGAAGGGTTCTCCATCTTTGATGCTCCTCCTCCCCCTCCTCTGCATGACACTGCTGCGGGTGTGGGGGTTCATAAGGTTGTTACTCCTGAAGCCTCTGTGCGGGGGGTGGACACTGGGAAGGGTCCCGCGGCTCAAATCTATGACACAGTTGATTCGAGTGATAATGTTATCACCCCAGAGGATACTGTTGATCTGGATTTGAAGTTTGGTTACACTGGAAAGCCAAAGTCTCCGGCTGCCGAGAAGGCTTCCGGTTCCGTTTCTGGTGGTGCGGATTTTGTAGAGACTCCCATTCAGCCTGAAGAGTCTGAATTGGAGTATTATTACCGCTCCTATACTCAAGATCGGGCTACGGCCTATCACCGCCCCCCGTGGACTGTATTGCAAGGGGATGACATTACCGTTGACCCCTCCGCTTGTAGGGAGGTTTTGAGTGGTTTGGGCACTCCTTTTGAGGTAAACCGGGCCCGTTCTTTACCGACTGTGGTCCAGATGAACCAACTCTCCTCCATGCTTGTGGGGAGCTCCATAATGGCAAATGCCATCATGGAAAAGTACAAGGTGCTGGGGCGCAAGGAGGAGGAGAATGCGCGTTTACGGGCCGAGGCCGAGGAGTTGGTGAAGGCTGCACGTGAGGGTGCAGAGCAGCTTGAGAGGGATAGAGAGCAGCTTGAGAGGGATAGAGCTGCGTTTGAGAAGCATAAGCAGACTGAAGAGTGGGCTGCAACTGTTGAGCTTAAACAGGTTCGTACCCTTGCAAAACTGCTCTCTAATGAGCGTAACCGTTGGAAAGAAACCCTTTCTAATGAGCGCAAGACGCTATCTGATGAGCGCAAGACTTGGAAAGAATCTTGGGGTAAACAGAATGAAACTCTCTTTCATGTTCGTCAGGAGCTTATAAATGCCAAGGCAGCAATTTCCGCGTTGGCTAAAGAGAAAGCTGACGCCGTTGGGGCTGCCCGAGAGGCCAAGGAAGCAGAGGTTCGTCTTGCCAAGGCTCTGGAAGAGGCCAAGGAGGCGGAGGCTCGTGCTGCAAAGGCTCTTGAAGGGGCAAATGTTGACCGTACCAAGTTGAGCAAAACTATCTTGGACCTTCAGGTATAAGTTTATCCTAACTTTGAAATTGCGTCGCACAAGTTTGTTGATTATTTTTTTATACTTTTGATTCCTTGTTTAAAAGGCTGAAGTGCGGACCCGGGGGGTCGCTATTGAGGAAATCTCTGCCCGTGCTGCTGAAGCTGAAGTGCGGGCAAGAGAGGCTGAAGAGGCTAGGGATAGCCACGCTTCTTCACTTGAGTTGCTCAAGGCTGATCATGAATGGATGCGTATGCACGGGATCGGGCATGTAAGTATCCGTTGCCTTGTTATTTTTGTTGTAGGTTTGCCTTTGATAACCATTGTATTCATGTTTGGCAGATTGTTACTGCCATTCTTGACGCACCCGAGACCGTAGCAGGTGTTAACGAGATCAGGGAGCGTGCCCGGGATGCTGGTTTCAAAGCTGGCTACAACCGCTGTATTAGTCATTTGAACGTTGCAGCGCGTGGCGGGCTTACTGATGAGCGGTCTGGGTTTCATGGCGTGGACACTGAAGCGCTTCTTGCTGCTGCGGTTGAGGAGTTTAATGATACAACCCTCACAGATCTTGAAGAACTTGAAAAGTGTCTAGAAGCGGAGGATTATGTGGACCGCTTGCGAGTCTTATACGCTGATGAAGACGACGAAGAAAAACCATCTGTTGGCGGCAAGGATGGTGCGGGCCCCAGTGGCACAAAGGAAGATTAGATTGGCCTGCGTGCCTTTTTATTTTTTCTTATGCAACTGTTACAAAACTTTATGTAAATTCCTTGTGCACCGCGCAGGTGTAAAAAAAATTTTTTGAATATAAAGAATTGTTGTTTCAATTTTTACAAGTGTTTTTACTACTTGCATGTTTGAATTTGTACGCGTCTAGTGTTACTGTGAGTAATACTAAATCTGTATTGCCTTTTGCATATCTAGGTGATATGCAAGTATGAAGATTTGTCTCTGGTTAGACAAACAGTATTGCCCTTGCTGGCCTATTACAATAGTTGCGTGTGGTTACCACTCTGTGTGGGTATCACGAATGAAGATTTTGCTAATCTGTTTTTGTGTATACCTCAGAGTGGAACACGCATTTGTAATAGGAATAAATAAACAATATTGCATTGAATCGTCTATTTATTTATTTGTGAATGGCCTGCGGCCCCATAGATTACATGCAGAAAACATGGCTTACATATAACAGCGTCGAAGTTGCTGTGCGTTCCATGTGCGTGCGATAGTTTCGCCTTCTAATGTTTGTAGTTTATACGCGCCTTTGCCCAGGACCTCTTGGATGAGGTACGGTCCTTCCCACTTGGGGGCAAGTTTCCCTGGGCGTTCTGCGTTGGATGCTTCGTTGTCACGAAGGACGTAGTCTCCCGGGTTGAAAGTACAAATGCGAACGCGTGCATTGTAGTACTTTTCCAGTTTGGTTTTGTACTTGGCCTCGTTGATGGCAGCGTTTTCGCGCCTTTCTTCCAAGAGGTCCAAGTCAACCCTGCGTTCCTCATTGTTGTCTATCTTGTTGATGGCCAACATTCTAGGTGAGGGGAGGCCTACTTCCGCGGGGATCACCGCTTCAGTGCCATAGACCAGGCTGAAGGGGGTCTCGCCGTTGCTTGTTTTTGGGCTTGTCCTGTGAGCCCATAAAATACTTGGAAGTTCATCAACCCAGCCGCGTCTGGCTGTTCCCAACCGTGCTTTGATGCCTTCGACTAAGCTTTTATTGATACTCTCGACTTGGCCGTTCCCTTGCGGATGCGCCACTGAGGAGAATATGTGTTCAATGTTTAGCTCTTTTAGCCATTTTTGAAAGTCATCGGCAGCGAAGTTGGTACCGTTATCGGTGACAATGCACATTGGTAGACCAAAACGGCAGATGATGTGTTCCCACACGAATTTCCTTGTTATCATAGCGGTGGTTGATGCAAGTGGCTTTGCCTCTACCCATTTTGTAAAGTAATCAACAGCTACTATGATAAATTTCACTGCTCCTGGTGCGTCTGGAAATGGTCCCACCACATCAATTGCCCATTTTTGGAATGGCCATGCGGTGGTGACGGGGATCAGGTTGTTCTTGGGAGCATGTCGCTGACAATTGAAACACTTGAGCAAGACTTTGACTGCGTCCAGGTGCATGCCCGGCCAATAGTATCCGGCGTTCATGATTTTGGCCACCACCATGCGTGGTCCTGCGTGTATGCCACATATCCCTTCGTGAATTTCTTTGATAAGGTATGTGGCATCTTGGGGGTTGACGCATCGTAGAAGTGGCCCCAGGTATGATTTACGGTATAAGATACCGTCTCCCATTTGGTAATGACACGCTTTGTATTGCAATTTGCGTGCCTCTGCTTTGTTTTCGGGAGTAACACCTGATTGTAAGTATGCAATGAGCGGTGTCATCCAGGATGTTGTACCGTACTGGATGACATTGACTTGGCGCAAGGGTACCGAGGGATTTTGCAGAATTTCGACGCGTACTTTGCAGAATTTCGACGCGTACCTCTTTTGCCAAGTGTTGGAAGCTGGTGGATACGAGTTTTGATAGTGCATCCGCAGGTTTATTATCACTCCTGTTGATGTGACGAATATTGAAGGAGGTAAACTTTGACTTCAGTTGCAAGGCTTGTTCGAGGTAGAGGATCATGATATCCCCTCTTGCGGCATAGTCACCGCGTATCTGCCCTGCAACTAGTAGTGAATCGACGTGTGCTTCCAAATGTTTGACGTCGAGTTTAATTGCTAAACGCAACCCTGCCAGTAGAGCCTCATACTCCGCTTCGTTATTCGTGCTTTTGAAATCGAGGCGTATTGCGTAGGTTAGCTCTTGGCCATCGGGGCTAACAAGTCGCAAACCTGCGCCAGAGCCATCTTCGTTGGATGCACCATCTGTAAATAGTGTCCAGGTTTCTGCGGAGGATGGTTGTGATACAGGGTTTTGTTCTTCTTCGCATTCTTGAATGCGGTTTGCTGGTACTTCAGCAACGAAGTCAGCCAAGACCTGGCCTTTGATTGCGGGGCGCGGCTTATAGTTCAGTGAAAGCGCGCCTAGTTCAATTGCCCATTTTGCTAACCTCCCAGAGATGTCGGGTTTGGATAGGATCGGGCCGATCCTATAGTTGGTTAACACTGTGATGACGTGGTTTGCAAAGTAACGTCGTAAACGTCTCGATGCGTGCACTAGTGCCAGTACCAATTTCTCCATGATGGAGTACCTTCTCTCTGGGTCGTTGAGCATTTTGCTGATGTAGTAGATGGGTGTTTGGACTCCTTCTCGCTCCACTATAAGTACCGCGCCTACCGCGTTGTCTGCGGCAGACAGGTATAAGATAAGTGGCTCATCTTTTCGTGGTGTGGTTAAAGTTGGGAGTTGGATCAAACACTCTTTCATTTCTTGGAAAGCTTTTTCGGCCTCTGCGGTCCATTGGAATTGTTCCTTTTTTATACAGCTCCGCAGGGTCTTGATGAAAGGGTAAGACTTAGCTGCATGGTTGGCTAAGAATCTATTCAGTGCAGCTAGCCTGCCGGCTAGTCGTTGCATTTCCTTCATCGTAGAAGGCGATGGCATGCGCTCGATCGCCTGAACTTTCTCCGGGTTCACCTTGAATCCATCTTTGGTTACAATGAATCCGAGGAATTTGCCTTCTTCCATTCCAAACGAGCATTTCCCTGGGTTGAGCTTCATGTTGACGCTTCGCAGAGTTTGGAATGTTCTTTCGATATCGTCGAGCATGGTGTTTTCCTCCATGCTCATGACGACCAGGTCGTCCATATAGATTTCGACACTCTTGCTGATTTGACCGCGAAAGGTGTCGTTCATCAACTTTTGATAGGTTGCGCCCGCGTTGCGCAGCCCGAACAGCATTTTGGTGTAGCAGTAATTCCCGATAGGAGTGCGGAATGCCGTTTTATCTTCATCGTCGATTGCCATTTGTACTTGGTGATAGCCTTTGTAACAATCGAGGAAGCACTTCCATCGAAATGGTGCGAGGTTATCGACCTTCTCGTCGATCTCTGGAAGTGCGTAACAATCCTTGGGGCAGGCCTTATTGAGGTCTTTGTAATCGACACACATGCGCCAGCCCCCGCTTGGTTTTTCTACCATGACTGGGTTGGACAGCCAAGTCTGGTATTTCACTTCCCGCAGGATGCCTGCGGAGAGCAGTTCCTGTACCTGCTCTTCCATCGCCGCGTTTTTTGCTGATCCAAGGTGGCGTTGGCCTTGGATCACGGGCTTGATGCCCGGCATGGTATTCAAGGAGTGTTGCGCAATTTCGCGTGGGACCCCTGTCATATCTGCGGGTGTCCACGCGAAAATATCTTGGTTCCTGAAGAGTAATTGCTTCAGGCGTGCTCTGATGGTAGGTGTTAAGGCGTGGCCCAACGTAACCGTTTGTTCTGGGTGCCTTGCATTAAGCACCCATTTTTCTGGTTGCGTTTTAGGGGTGGGCCTTGCTACCTTTGTTGGACGCAGTTCGTCCGTAGACATGACTTCTCTTTGGGCGTATATTATCGCGATCCCCGTTTCGGTTGGAAACCCGATAGCAGAATGGGGGACGGATGTTATCATGTTGAAGTCGCCTTGGGACTCCCTCCCGAGAATTACGTCATACTTTGAGGTGTGAGGTAAAACCATGAAGTTCACCTCCTCCGTCCTTGTGTGCCTTCCGTTGGTAAGGCGCACAGGGAAGGTAATTTGTCCTAGGGGGAATACGGTTTCCCCTGAAAACCCGGCCAACGGGTAGTCCGCTGGCTGCAGTCGATCTTTGTCTTCTTGATCGAACTGGTTGAAGCACTGCTCGTATATAATATCGGACGTATTGCCAGGGTCGATGAACAATCGTTCGGTGCAGTAGTGAGCTAGGTGCCCTGTGATAACCACGGCGCGCCTATCGCGCGGTCCGCCTCGGACTTTTGGAAAGACGACTTGCTCGTCCTTCCAGTCATTGTCCGGTCTTCTCGCCGCCTTACGCGGTCTTCCTTTTCCTCCATTGATCATGTGGGTAGAGGCCACGTACATGGCCCTCTTACCCGTGGAGGTGCCCTCGTTGTGGGGAGTGATGCGCTTGGTAGCTTTTTGTGCGCCTGTCAACAGGTGTTGCAGTTTCCCCTCTTTTAGGGCTCGCTCAATCTCCAGTCGGAGACTGATGCAGTTGTTTGTGGTGTGGCCCGAGTCTTTGTGATACTCGCAGAAGAGTGCGGGATCTTGATTCTTTTTGGACTTCATTGGTTGGGCCGGTCTCAGGAATTGCGCATCCGTGAGGAGAACGTCGCTTGGCGACTGGTTGATCTCGGTCCAGCTGCGGTCCCGAGACTCTTTCTTTGACGCCCGGTTTTCTCGTTGGGCGTTGATTGTAGCCCTTGCGTCGGGCTGGTTGTTCCGGGGGACATATGGCCTGGGATCGCTGCCGCGATTCCATGTGTCCCTGTTGCGCTTATTGCTGCGCTTGGGCTCTTGGCGGGAAGACTGGCCTTCCGCTAGGGGTTGTGCCTTTGACATGTGCGGTCTGAGAGACCGCTGAGTTTGGGCATATGTTTTGACCTTGGCCATGACATCTTCCCACTTCTTAGGCAAGCCGTTACCGCCGGAAATATTCATAACCATTTGTTCGTCTTTGACTGCAACAATGAAATGGTTACGTGCCATCTGGTTGTCAACGTCGCCTATTTCTAGGATCTCTTTATTGTAACGGACAACGAATGCGTCAAGCGATTCGTTGTCTCTGCGCCAGATGTTCATGACGTCCATTGAATCACGTTCATGGCGTCGTTGCTGGCTAAAGTGTGCGAGGAACTTTTGTTGTAAGTCCTCGAATGAGGTCAGTGACCCTGGTGGCAGAGAATCGAACCATGCCCTGGCCAGACCTGTTAGGGTCTGTGGGAAAAAATGGCACCAGGTAGGTTCGTCCCACTTACCGTTGCACCCAGCGCCGACGAAGATGTTGTTGTGGTCATCTGGGTCGGTCGAGCCGTTGTATTTCCCAATGTTCAATGAGAATTTTGTGGTGGTGACATCGGCGTTGGCGATCTCTGGGACAAACTTAGAGTTTTCGGCCGCAGATTTCGGCCTATAAGGTTTGCCCTGGTGGCACTTTGCAGCGCGGAGGTATGTGTTGCGGGGTTGAGTGGGAGGAACATAGTTGCGTCCACCCGGTCTGCTGTTAGTGGAATGGGACTCCCCGCGGTATGTACTGTCATCTGGATCGGTATGACCATACCCTTCACGGTGGGACTGTGGTCCCAACCGACTTTGAATGTTTGTGTCGCGGCGAGTTGTGGATTGTCGCCTTCTTTCTTCGTGGGTGCCTAAACGGCTATGTACGGAGTCCCTGCGGCGGGACCCGTACGAGGAATCGTCCTCGTTGAGTGTGCGGACATCACAATAAGAGGAGCCGCGGTCCTCCTGCCTGCTTCTGGAGGCTGGATGTGTGGGGGCCCTGTCGTCGTATCGTAAAATACGACCGGCAGGTGTCCGCGGTATCGGGGTAGGTCCGATACCTCCTTGTTCGTCTGCACAAGCTCTGTTGTACGTTGCGGCCAAAAGGGCCGCTTGTTGGTCATACCAGGTATGAGGGTTCATGCCTGGAGGTATGACAGCAGCGTATTGTGACAGATCGTGTCCAAACGTAAGGGATGCGCCCCCTTGCGTTGATGTGCCAATGTGTTGGGCATTTGGGGCTAGGGGAATGGTTCCCGCAGGCCCTTGGTTTGCGGGGTTTAGGTTATCCCCGGTAGTGTTGTTTTGACGATCAGACATCTTTGGAAAGAAAAGGATGATTGGAAAAAAGTGCTAAGAGTAGCGGTGGGCGCCAATGATGAAACAATGGTTAACCGGGTAGGGTTAACTCACTGGTCTCGTCAAGAGGGTTAATCCCTTCTTTCCGAGGATCGCTGGCTGGATCGTCTGGTGGTGGGTTTCCTGCACAAGGAAACAAACCGTGACTCGTAACAAGGAGGATGGGGTGGGGGGTGCTCCTTGTTACCACTCTCCGGCGTGAGAATCAGTAATTTGCTTGGGAAGCAAAGTATGATAGTAGTAGTATTGAGAGAGTTGAGAAATGATACCTCAAACCTGGTTTGGGGTGAGTATTTATAGCCGAGGAGTGAAGGAGGGTAGTTGAGTAGCTAGCCTGACATCGCACAGCTATTTGCAGGTGTGTCAGACCTGTCGGATACTATGGTGATGCCACGTCCTGCTGTGGTATTGCCACGTCCTGCTGTGGTGTCAGACTGTTGTACATACGTGGGCCAGTAGGCGACTGTTCCCAGTGCCACTTGCACTGTGGTGTCAGGCCTACTTGCTTTGAAGGCAGGATGCGGTGCCAGGCCGCATCGCTGCTTGCGGTCATTTGATGATGTTCCCGCATTGGTTGTTCCATCCATGATTTGCGCGGGATGCGGTGCCAGGCCGCATCGCTGCTAGTGACTGTTACTGTTGTCCAGATCCCTTGTCGCGACGAAAATGTTCATAGGATGCGGTGCGAGGCCGCATCGCTATGCGTAACATTAGTTTCTGTCCTTAAGGTAAGTCTTCTCATCAATGGACAGATTGGACCGCAGTGTTCGCGTGTGCCCACGCGGACACTGGAGATTTTATTGCTGTTGGAGGTTTTTGATGAGGGTAATGGTCATTCGCGGTCGTGCTGACGCGATATTTGGGACCATACCCTTTCAGGATGAAGATAAGGTTTGCCTATATCCCACCCTTCCCAAACCCTCTGAATGTTTGGCTATTTTCGAAATTTAATCAGCATGGTTGTTTTTGTTTGTAAGAAAAGTGTTTTGAACTGTCTTATAAGAGGGGCTGGGTAAGCGGCGCGATCGCCTGAGGCCCCGAATTTCCGGGCCCCGAAATTAAAAATAAAATAGGTTTTAATATATATATTTAAAATTTTGTTATATATTTAAGCTTCTGTAAATATATTTTGTAAAAAATATATATTTTAGGGCCCGATTGTCAACACCAGGGGCCCAAAGATTTTTTAGGATTCTGGGGAAGGCCCTTGATTTGCCGACAATCGAACCGTCGTCGACTGATGAATTCGACGATCGTCACCTTGTCATGAACGTCGGCCACCAGTTCTACCTCTACATCTATTTCAGAGCCATAATTTGGAGTCATACCGGATGATTATGCATATGGATAGAAATAATTTGAAGCCCTTGTCCAAATTTAGCACAATCAGAGTCAGAGTCTCTGACATATAATCGACAATTGCAAATTTATTTCATCGATTTGTCGTTGATTGTTGCCTTAATCTAGCTTAACAAGTATCATTGACCTACTATTTAGATTTTCAACATTGAACACAAGCAATTTAAAGAAATTAAATTAACTGCAGTAATAGATTAGTGAAGAACATGTTCTGAACTGAACTATTGAAAAGAGAAATTGCAACCGTAATGTCTGAGAAAAAGACAGAAGAAGTCGCCGGAGATACTTGTCGGATTGTTCAATGAAGAATCAATAAACAGAGCTTGGCTCTGGTAGCACGAAAACAAAGATAAGTACGTGTACGTATGAGTAAAAATGTGACCATAATAATGTATCATTTTGAAGCTCCCTTAGGAAATCTCAAGTTCCGCGAGTGCGGCAAGTCACGTGACCCAAACAAAATTTATCTACCGCTATGTTTCGGGTTATATGTTTGGGTTGGTTATTCAATTCGGGCCAGGTCAAACAACAATAACTCCAAATAAAACTAAATAATCTCCATTCAATTCAATTAAAGGACCTGTTCTTACATATAAAAAAACTAAATTTGAACCCTCAAGTTTCATTTATATAAAGTTAGTTTAAGACTTTATTTAAACTCACTTCAAGTTTAAAAAGGATTATAAAAAAATTACTAATAGCCCCATTCTTCACGTTTTTTCTAACTCTGATACGAAAATATGCATAAATTTTTTGGACACTAAACTTGGTAGGGGCAGAGAATTTTTAGACAAAATAATTGGCGGGGGCGGACCTATATAATTTTAAAAATATCAGACCAAAAATCGGATATATTACACTACTAAACAAAACATTGGTGAGGCAGGTGCACCCCCTTGCCCACTAAAAACTACGCCCTTGAATATAACAACAAATCAGTTTCAAAGTTGAACATACCGTCACCTAAATGCTTTCCTACGGAAATACCTCCATCTTAGGATTCATTGTTTGTTTTCCTTTTAGCAGTCATATTGTTTCATGATAACATTGACGCAAGACCGGCAATATTTTTTCCATCAAAGGGCGTTTATCTCGTACTGGGTGCAGACAATTTAAAACTATTTCAGCCAACATGAATGCTTCCTTTGGAGGATGATTATTATTATCCTGAAACTGTGCTACCAAATCTTGTTTTCCTTTTGGTCGTGCTATCGATGGAATATCCCATGCTGGTCTGTTTGGGTCAACCGCCTTCATCCCTGTAAGTATTTCCAGCAGTACCACTCCAAAAGAATAGATCTCACCCTTCAACATAGAACCTGCCAAAGTGACCGTTCGTGGGTCATGACGTGTGCCCTTTTAGCATGGAGGCTCAATTGAGTTTATTGTTAAGGAATTGAGTAACATATGTTCATAAAATTTGAGATTATAACTAAAAAAACAGTTTAAAAGCAGAACATACCGTCTCTGCAAGACTCAACACCATCTAATAAGTCTAAATCGTAATCGAACCCCTCAGGAGCGGCATAATACGATCTGTTTTCATAAAAAGGCCAAGGTCTAACCATCTCAAAATCCTGAAGGCGAGCATTATAATCCTGGGAGAGTTATATATAAACAGAATGTAAAATTTATGTTAAATTGAAATGCCATATGCAGCATGTCAAAGACTGTCTTATTTACCGCATCCACCGTTATACAAGTGATCTTAAATTCTATATACGCTGGATGTCCCTTCTTATGCAAGAAAGACAAGCCCTGAGCTGTTCCTAGTGCTATTTTCAGCCGTGCACCCCAAGAAAGTGGAATTATGCCTGGCTCTGCATACATAGAGCATATAATTTATGCCTCAACGACTCTAAGATACTCGATTTACGCAAGACTACAACAGAATGACTAAAAAGCAGAGTCACATGTGTTGGAACATATTAAGAAGTTTTGGTTTTAATGAGAGGTTCATCAACATGAATCCAAATTGTGATATTAGAGTGGGCAGAACTCTCTAAAGTTACAACTAGAATATATCCTTACCTCCAAAAAGAATTTTATCTAAACTCGGATGTAGCTCACAAACACGAGATAGTTTGTGCTCATTCAAGTAGTATCCTACGAGTTTGGCAAGGTTGGGATGATTGAATTGTTCAGAGTTGAGATCTGGCTGCACATAAAAAATCAGTAAATTCATATGCTTGCACTAACCGAAAAGGCAAAAACAAAAAAGTGTTTTGAAATTCATTTCTTAAATCAGAAAAAAGGTGCCCATCTCAAGTTACCATATTTGCTCCAATAAACGTAGTCCAGACGTAAATAGCCAAACCAACACCAGGTTTTGTCGGGGCATATGTCAATTCATCGACCCAACCTTTGTAACTAGTTTCAATATTTGTGGAGAACCCCTTGTCATTGCACTTTTCTGTTGCACTTACCAATTCAGCATATGTGAAAACTCTTAAACTTATATTGCTAGTTTTCTGAATATACTGAGCACTGGTTTCAGATTTGCTTCCCTCTGCATGAGCCAGCATCAAGTCAGCTTTTCCTGTTAACAAATATCTCACCTTGTTAAAGAATCGTCCATCATCAGCACCGGAACCAGCACTTTCACTATCCCGTGACAGAATAGATTCGAGCTTGACTACAACCTCCGCCATTGTAGGGCGTTGTTTTGGATGACTATGTAAGCAGAGGACTGCTATGCTTGCAAATTCTTTCAAGCTTTTTTTTGATACTTGTCCAATTAGTCTATGATCAATAATTTCATTGAGTTTTCCTGCTTTGAAGTGGTCTTGAGCCCAAACTGCCAAACCCCATTGATCTTCATCAAGCGTTGGATCTACAGCTTGCTTCCCAGATAACACCTCAAAAAGGACAACCCCAAAGGCATAAACATCAGATTTTCTTGTCAAATTTCCGCTATAGAAGTAGCATGGATCCATATATCCAAATGTCCCTTTGACTAAAGTGCTCACATGAGTTTGTGTCTGATTTATTGCGCCCACTTTCGCCAATCCAAAGTCACTAATTTTAGCATCAAAGTTAGAATCCAACAAAATATTGGAAGTCTTCACATCTCGGTGTATCACTCCGTGTCGAGTTGACGTACCCGTGTGAAGGTAGTCTAATCCACGAGCAGCGCCTATACATATCTTTAGTCGTTGTAACCACGATAACTCTGTATCACCTCTCTTGAGATGTTTTTCAAGTGTCCCGTTGGGCATAAACTCATAAGCTAAGACCATCTCTTTTCCTTCACTACAATAACCAATCAGCGGAACCAAATTACCATGCCGCAGTTTAGAAAGGATCTTAACTTCGGCCTCAAATTCATTCGCTCCTTGGCTAGATGAAGAATTCAACCGCTTAATAGCAACTTCGTTTATTGATGACCCGAAGTTGCTTAGAGATTTATATACCTTGCCGAACCCCCCACCGCCGATGACTAATGCCTGATCGAAGTTGTTGGTTGCCAATTGAACCTGTGCAAGTGTAAGACGTTGACATGTTTGGTCAGGCAGCATAGACTCCTTGATAGGTTCAGATAGCATCATTTTTCGATCCGTACGGGCCTTGGAATCTGCAAAATTCTCTTTGATTACTCTGTAATGATACTTCAGATCTGCTGGCCTACGGATGTTTTTATTCAACTTCAAGTCTTCTCTGCTAGCAAGCGTTGATTTTTTGGTCTTCACCTAATTTCTTTTCTGGAGGTGCAGAATGTCTTTCTATCCTTGACTTTTAATAATAAGCCACTGGCCACCCATTATTTCTACTTCTAATAATATAAATATTTTCTTAATTTTTTATACTGAAAATATATATTCTTTTATCGTTTATTCTTTTTGTCTTTTATAACTCTATCAACTCTAAAATTTAGTTTATAATCGTCTTAATTTTTTAGTTCATATTCTTCGGTTTGAGTATCAAGCTAGACGTGCGCCTCTCTAAGAACATGGTCCAAGATATAAGAGCATGGAGGCGTACGTTTAAGATTAATTACTTTTAAGGGATGGTACAGATGTGCCTTAGCTTTGGATTAGGGACTTAGATGTCCATACACTTTAGGTGGACTTTGCATGTGATTGTGCATGTCTATAAGTTATGTATAATGTTATACTTGTTCAATTCTTGTTTTTACCATCTTACTCTTTCATCGCCTTTTTTTTCTTATTGGTAGCTTTTGATGTCTATTCATTTAGTTTTGTTTGTTTACATGTTGTTTGGAGTCCTCTAGAATAACCTCTCTATCCTAGGGATGAATGTAAGGTTTGCCTACATCCCACCCTCCCCAAACCCTCTGAATGTTTGGCTATTTTCGGAATTTAATCGGCATGGTCGTTGTTGTATGTAAAAAAAAAGTGTTTTGAACTGGCAATTGAACCGTCGACTAATGATTTCAACGATCTTCACCTCGCCAAGAACGTCCATCACCACTTCTACCATATGAACAATTCGAAGCCCTATGTCCAGGGGCGGACCTAGTTGTTAGCGTGGATGGGCAGGCGCACCCCACAGTGGCGGATCCAGGAATTTTTGCCACTGGGTTCACTTTTATAGATGCTTCAATCATATGACTGACATAAAAAATTCGGGCCGGTTCGACGGTTCGGATCGGGTAAGGTTCGTCACATAATAAAAATACGATACAAGGAACTCATACACATAAGCAAGTCAGTGGTTAGTGGTGCCTTAGTTTGCGTTCTTATTCACACTAGTGTCACAAAATGTCGGCGGTTCAGGAAGTAACGTGTTCAACAAACCATATTCAGTTTCATTGGATAATATTTTCAGATGTTTGACTGGTTTTATGCAGGCAAATAAATATGTACGGACTGGATGGTAATAGAATTGAATTCACTGGGCATGCATTGGCACTCTATGAATGACAGTTATTTGGACTAGCCAGCCATAGGTCTTCTCAAGAGAGTTAAAGATCAAAAAAGCCATATTGAATGCATGAAAAAAAGAAAAAGAATTCTCAGTTTGATACCTGCAACTTATGTCATAATTTTCTATCTCTTGACTTAAGTGTGGATTTAAGTGTTGCTATGTTGGATCTCACATCCTCACCTACTTTCACCACATACTGAATAATCAACAACTCTAACCGGAACTAATTAATACTCTCTATTATCAATATCTTGGTTAAATAATAATTTCCTTAAAAGGGTACACTTCAATCAACAAATATAAACAATTCCTTTAGCTCAACTGTCCAATTTCAATAACATTTCGTCGACAAATATGAACTTAGAAACTTTCAGTATAACAAACTCTAATCACTGAGATGATGATAAATTAATAATCAATTAATCGTATAAAACTAACCTTAATCACTGTGATGATGATAAATTGATAAGAAAAACAAAGTTTCGGCAGCCGGAGGCGGAGGCGGAGGCGGAGCAGCCGGAGGGTGAGGGCGGAGGCGGAGCTGCTGCCTGCTGATGTTGTTTGATCGCTGTTCGCTGCTTCTTTATGTGCGGCGTATATGTTTTCTGATATAACCCTAAATGGGTTTTAATGTTTTATTACTTTAAAGAAAAAAAATTAAAACAGAAATTAAAAAAAAAAAAACGGACAAAAACAGCAATTACGGGATTTGAACTCGGGTAGGTTAGGAAGAAAAGCGCTAGAATAACCACTGGAACCAAGGCCTTTTATGTTTATGGGTTCCTTTTATAATATACTTATGGGTTCCTTTTCAGCTTCTTATATATATTTACACTAAAAATAAAAAAAAGACTGGGTTCCCGGGAACTCGTAGTTTATGCATAAGTCCGCCCCTGGCACCCCATGAATTTTTATTTTTCCTTAGTAAATATATGATTTAATCTCCAGCGCCACCCAAGAAATTTTGATACCACACCCCATGAAACGTTATGGAACTAAAGATAAAGGAAGAAAAGATGAAGTGTAATAGATTATTCCGGCTAGCCATAGTTGCTCTGCAACCAAAGAGCAAATTGAAGAAGAAAGGTTGAAAAAGAAAACACATTTTTTGTATGTATTTTTATCTTGGAAGATGGAAATGATTGACTTGCTGCAAGCCTACAACCTAGATACATATAACCTATTGCCCAATCACTTCTAACTCATCTTCTTTTTTCGAACGGCTGCATTTTATAACCGAAAGATAAAATACAACGAAGGGGCCAGCCGGAAGCTGGGAGTCCCGAAAGAGAAAATAGAATTACATAATAATATCTCTAATATTGAAGTCTCTCCATCTCATCCAATTGAGCTTACTAAACGGGGACCGATGTTTTAGCCAAAAGTATGAGTCTTCTTTAATCTCCTCGACTACCTTCAGAACCGAGAAAGGAATGTTTTCAAAAACTTTCCCGTTTCTACTTTTCCAAACTCTCCAGATAGAAGCGTACAAAACCACTTCAATGGTTTTTTTCCAAATCTTTGAACCCTTGTGTTTGTAAACTTCATCCAGCAAACAATTGAAATCCGACACTTGAGCGCTAACGCTGATCTTGATCCAGTTGAAAACATGCCACCAAACCGCTTTTACCAAAGTGCATTCGACCGTGAGATGGTTAACTGTCTCAACATCACCGCCACAATACCACACTCCAAGTTCCCCAGATTAATGCCTCTATGATCCAAAGCTGCTTTTGTAGCAATGCTCCCCAGAATGAGTCTCCAAACAAAGAGTAACACTTTATTAGGGACCCATCTATTCCAAGTAAAATGCCCCACCTCGGTTTTATTACCCATTTTCTCAGCCACAAAAGAACGAAAAGTCACTAAAGAGGTCTAAATCGGATCGTTGTTGTTGACGATCCCGGTGTTATCCGTGATCTCCACCCCAGCTTTCTTAAGCTTATCGTACACCGAGTTAATGTCTTTCCATACACCCGGTCTGTCTCGCTTGATCGGGATGCCTAAGGGAGAATTATCATTGCCATGTATTGCCCGTAAAACCTTCGTCCAGAGTTACGTCGGGTTGTTTCGGAACCTCCATTTCCATTTAGCCAACAAAGCCCAATTTAAACTTCTTATTTCTCCCAAACCTAGGCCTCCCATGTTCTTTGGAGCTTGCACCTTCTGCCACGCCACCCACTGTAATTTATTCTTTCCACCCAACTTACGCCAAACAAAAGCTCTTCTAATCCCTTCAAGAGAATTGAAAATCTTGACCGGCGCTTTGAATATAGATAAGTAATAGGCTGGGAGGTTACCGAGAACTGCTTTAGCCAACATAATCCTTCCACCCATAGAGAGAGTCCTCGATTTCCAATTTGATAACTTCTCGCAAACTTATCAATAATGGGTCACCAAGGTCCAATCCGTTTCATGTTTTTGCTAACCGAAAGCCCAAGGTATAAGAAAGGGAGGGACACCGCCTTGCAATTAAGTAGTCCCGCCATCCTATGCACCTCGTCCTATTTCGGGCCAACCCCCATTGATGTGTGCAAAATGTAACATATAAATTACATCAAATGAGTCATAAAACTAACCCTTTTTTGGTACTAATGTTGGAAAAAGCATGTTTCTTTCTTCCTTTTGAATTTACAGGACAAAATGAGCTTAAACGAACAAAAGGAGCAAATAAGCAGCCCAAAACCAACATAATTATAAAAAGAAGGAATAAACGTGACATGCCCGACCCCTCGGCAGCATCCCCAAAGTAAAAACAAGGAATCAGAAGACTGACCATGGGGCCGTGCCCAGCTGAACACGGGGCGTGGTCAGAACCTTGCACAAAAGACAAACCTGTAGAAGCTTCCACGCCCACCACGGGGGCGTGCCCAGCTTAGCACGGGGCGCGGAAAAAGCAAAGATACGTAGAATCTTGCCAAATCTTGATAGTACAGATACGAAGTTGACCACGGGGTCGTGCCCAGGAGACACGGGGTCGTGTGGGGCCCTCTGCTGACACTTGCAATTAATGAAGGAAGAGAAAGGCTGGCCTCGGGGACTTGCCCAGCGGGCACGAGGCCGTGGCCAGAGTACTGTACAGCCTATAAATAGGGGTGCTTGGTTCACTTGAAAGACATCCCTTGACAAACCACTACTCTCCCACTTTACCACCACTCCACCACCACCACTACAACACCAACACCCACCACCATCATCAATCTTTAGAGTATTTAGTAGTCTCGGGATCCAAGATTGATTGTAAGGGTTCTTGCCAATCAAAGGCCATGTTTGTTTAAGCCTCTTACATAACTTAGTGAAGACAAATTTTTTATGTATTACTTTTGATTTTTAATCTTTTGGCACTTTTTATTTGGGTTTGTATTAATGACTTTAATAACTAGTTTCTTATTTTGAAGATGAATTTTTCTTATTATTTTTCCGTGGTGTCTTGAAGTTACTTTACTGTCTATATAAAGTAAAAGATTGCATCATTCATGTCTTTACGGTCTATATAAAGGCATGTTGACTACCTGGTCGGGGGTTAGGGTAATTGTTTGGTAAGGTTCTTGCCTTGTTCAGTGTATAGATCCTGCAAGGACCTGGTTCAAGCTTGCTAGGACCTCCTTCAATATCCAGTGGTATTGGATGGCGGGGGTGCGAATAGGTTGAACCCCTCATATGTAAGATACTATTAATACATTAAACCGGCTTCTTGGGATTGTATCCTTGCTGACTCAAACCACTTAGCCGAGGGTAGCGTCACCTTCAAAAGAGGGGCCTACCACTTTTCGCATTACTAACTAACTTAATTATCTTTCAATATTCCGACCCTTTGGAGTTGTATCCTTGTTGAATCAACCCATTGGGTTGAGGGTAACGTCACCTTCAAAAGAAGGGCCTACTACTATAACTAAGATAATCTCTTAAAAAGTCCGAAAGAGCGAAAATCATCAAAGGATACATTAAAGACGAGTTGGATCCAAGTGATTCTATCTTGTCTATCTGTTCTTATTTTATTTATGTTTGCATTTTTAGTTTCTATTTTTATGTTTCAAAACTTTTCCCAAAAAAAATTAGGTTGATTAGATGTTGAGGATAAACCGGTACTAAAAGCTCTTGTGTCCTTGGACGACCTCGGTATCTTACCAATGCTATACTACGCTCACGATGGGTGCACTTGCCCAAGGGTGTGTTTAGTGTTAGTAGAATATCGTGTTTTACAAATTTAAAACTTGACTAATGTGTAAAATGGGCTCAAAATATCAATAAAAATATATCACGTTTTTCACACACCAAGTTTTTGGTGCCGTTGCCGGGGACACAAGGATTTTAAAAAAGTTTAAAATCAACGGCCTAATTATTTTTACTTATTTTTCTATTTTTTAGGATTTTTCTTAATTTTTCAGTTTCTGCAAACTTCAGCACGGGTGCTCGGTCGGACACGGGGTCGTGCCCATCATTCTTACTAGCAGTTTTTGTTTTCTGATTTACAGAAGAGTGACCACGGGGCTGTGGCAGTGCACCACAGGGCCGTGCTGAACTCCCCAGTAATTGGGATCCAGAAAACAACTACTGTAACCACGACCACGGGCCGTGGTGAGAAATCTGACCAACGTTCTTTTTTTTTGTTTTTATCGCAGGACTTGGAACCCAATTGCAGCGCCTGAACTTTATACGTAGTGCATGAGCTCCAGTCCCAATAAAGACATAAAAGAACCTCTAGACGAACCCGAACGCTTTCGAAGGAAGAGACTAAAAGCCAAAAATCAAGAGAAAGCTTCGGGGGACCAACTCCCAATGGCGGATCAGCGTACCCTGATGGATTACCTACGGCCCACGGTCGGTAATCTAGGAGCTGCCATCAATGTACCGAATGTCGATGCCAATAACTTTGAACTTTGGCCGCATTTGATTCAAATGCTCCAAAATTATGCAACCTTCCATGGTCTAGCTGATGAAGATCCCCATTTACATATTACCAACTTTTTGGAAATATGTGACACTTTCCAGATCAACGGAGCATCAAACGACGCCATCCGCCTCCGAATGTTCCCATTTTCACTAAAAGACCGAGCTAATGCTTGGCTTAACACCCTCCCAAGTGGTTCGGTAAACACTTGGGATGAACTTGCCCAAAAATTTCTATATAAGTATTTCCCGCCCTCTAAAACCGCTAAATTAATGACTGAAATCAATACATATTCACAAGAGGACGAGGAATCCCTATACGAAACTTTGGAAAGATTCAAGGAGCTGTTGAGTAAATGTCCTCATCATGGTCTCGCAGTGTGGCAACAAGTATCCACTTTATATAATGGGTTGTTGCCACATACAAGACAAACACTCGACTCTAGCTCCGGGGGACTCCTAGTTAATCGTCGCCTAAATGAAATTTATAATCAAAATGAGGAAATTGCTCAAAATAATTTTCAATGGCACCCCCCCCCCCGAGGCACAAAATCTATTGCCCCGGGCGCCCATAATGTAGATGAGAACACCTCTTTACAAGCCCAAATCGAGGCCCTATCTTCAAAAATCAAAAAGTTAGGAATGGAAAAAACGGCCTCGGTTATGGCTTGTGAGGGGTGTGGTGGACCACATGAAAATTGGAGTTGTATGAAAGAAATGGATAATCAAGCGGAAATGGTAAACTACATTGATAATAGACCTAGGCCGTCGGGTCCCCCAACGGGTACTTACAACCAAGGATGGTGTAACCACCCTAACCTTGGTTAGAGGGAACCCTGCAATAGTAGTAACCAACAAAATCAAAATCAACAAATAAACTTTCAACAACAACCAAGAAATGAGTCACAAAATTTCACTCAACAACAACAAGAGGGACGGGAAAGGCTTGAAGACCTCGTTTCACGCCTCATCTCCGAAACCGAAAAAAAGTACTTCGGATCGATTCCTACAAGCGGAATCCAACTTTAGAAATAACAAGCTAGTATTCAAAACATTGAAAAACAACTAAATCGACTAGCCCAAAATTTCTCGGAGAGACCACAAGGCGCATTACCTAGCAATACCGAAACCAACCCAAAGGCGCAAGTACACTTCATAACACTAAGAAATCGGGCAGTAGGTCCCGAGGAAGCCCCACTACCCCTAACCGACGAAAGTCTGCCCATCCAAACTACGACTTCATCACCAACCCATAAGGAAACAACTCCTCCGCAAAATTCCGAACCCACCAAAACCCCCTCGGTACCTTACCCCGGTCGGGTACTTCGCCAAAAGACCGACGAGCAATTCACAAAATTCATAAACCTACTAAAACAATTGCATATCAATCTTCCATTTGTGGAAGTCCTCACTTAAATGCCAAAGCACTCAAAATTCATGAGAGACTTCATCACCCACAAGTGGAAGATTGAAACATTGCAATTGGTCAATTTAAGTGAAGAATGCTCCGCCGTACTACTCAACAAACTCCCACAAAAGAAAATCGACCCCGGAAGCTTCAGCATCCCTTGTTCCATTGGGGGATCACCTATACGAAATGCACTAGCCGACCTTGGGGCTAGCATCAATCTCATGCCCGCATCAATGTTTGACCGACTAAGACTAGGTAAAACAAGCCCCATGAAGATGAGCATACAACTCGCCGATAGGTCTATCAAACACCCACACGGTGTCGTCGAGAATTTATTGGTAAAAGTCGGAGACTTTGTCTTCCCGACCGACTTTGTCATACTCGACATGGAGGAAGACACCGAAGTACCACTCATTCTATGAAGACCATTCCTTGCCAATGCTCATGAAATTCGGAGTTGGGAAAATAGTAGAGGACGACCCGGTCAACTACATGGATGTCATAGATTCTAGCTTGGATGACGCTCACCGACGGTGCAACGCGGGATGCGAGACATCCCACTCGGGTAACATATGACTGACTTTGGGTCTAGCCAAGGACCTTTATAAACGTGACGCATCACGAAGGCATTCCGAGGAACTATCCGTAGTCTTTAGTTTAGTTTAACTTTTATGTTTTCTAGTTTAGTTTTACTTTTCAGGAATAAACCACACTCGAAAAGATGAAGGATACCAAAGGACGTTAAAACCACACCCCATGCACGAAAACAGAACCTCCTGACAACTTTTCTAACATTACAACAAGTTCAGCACGGGGTCGTGCTCAGCCCAACACGCCCCGTGCCCAGGCTCTGCAGAAAATTGCCCAGTTCAGGTAACTGGCCACGGGCTGTGCTCGCTGAACACGCCCTGTTGCCAACCTTCTGTAAACATTTTGATATTGACGATCTGACCACGGGGTCATGGCCAGACGTCCAGTATCAGAAAAATTTGTTTTTCAACACCTTTTTACACATTCAATCAACCTAAAAACCTATTTTTGGGACACATTGAGGACAATGTGTAATTTAAGTGTGGGGGGATGCTAAAACCTTGAATCTTGCAAGTCCTAATAACAAGCCTTACACAAAACGCTATTGGAACCGCTAATCACCCCAATTTTTTTTCAAAAATTTTCATTTTTTTACTTGTCTTGGTTTAATTCGGGAATAACAAGTTCATAAAAGGTTATAGTTTTACAAATTTACAACCGATAGCGTTGTGATAAAAAGAACCAAATAAGAAAATTATGAAAAGGCATAACAAATCTAATTAAAATTTGATTATATATACTTGGTCACATTATAAACCTATTCCCACAACAAGTGAGTTTTGAGCCTTTATTGAGCATACAAGCATATATCTTTAAACTAAATGCTCATTTTTTGTTTCTTGTGTGAATAGCCGCTTGGTTCTTACGACTCTAGAACTTGCCACGACGATACATTCCCGGTCCTTACCAACTTGAACCCAAGTAAGTAAATGATAGAGGCATTAGGACTAACCCTTTTTCCATTCAATACCATTATTTTTCACCTTTTTATCACCTACCCAAAACCCCCCTAGTTAACCCCTTTGAGCCTAATCCTTTTCATTTCAAAACCCACAAAACAAACATTCTTTACCCACCAAAACCTTTTTCTTTTCAACCCCCTTTGTTTTAGTAAAAGCTTGGTTATCTTGTGACGTGAAAAAAAAAACGGAAGTCTTGCAATAAACAAACAAGTTCCTCAAAGAAATCTTGTTTGAATGAGCTTAGTTTGAATAAAATTCACAAAAACAAAAAGTTTTACGACGACCGACGCTTTTTACGATTTTAGCCACTTTTATTAACCACTAACCAAAAAACCACATACCCTTAGCCCAAGCCTAACCCTTCCCCAAGTCCTCTTGATATTTAAGAAGGTTTTTAGTTAAAAAACAAAAAAAGGAGGTTTGATCGCTTGGCAAGCTTATGGTAGAAGTTCCATGCCGGTCTCGAGTGTTTCACAAAAATACATCTTCGGCCGAGTGTTGACTGATCTCCCGTGAGGTATGTGAACTTGTATATAAACGGAATTTTAAAAAGGCATGTTATGCCCAAATAAATAAGTTTTCTTATAAAATGTTCTAAATAAATCATGACGAATAGGATTGTAAATAAAAATAAAAATAAAACCCAATAAAAGATCTTGGATTCCCAACACTCAAGATTAGCCCAAAAACTTCTCCTCTACCTCTTCCATTTGGGTGTGTAAGCCACATATTAAATAGTTTTGCTTGAGGACAAGCAAAGATTCAAGTGTGAGGATATTTGATGTGTGCAAAATGTAACATATAAATTACATCAAATGAGCCATAAAACTAACCCTTTTTTACTACTAATGTTGGAAAAAGCATGTGTCTTTCTTCCTTTTGAATTTACAGGACCAAATGAGCTTAAACGAACAAAAGGAGCAAATAAGCAGCCCAAAACCAACATAATTACAAAAAGAAGGAATAAACGTGACATGCCCGACCCCTCGGCAGCATCCCCAAAGTAAAAACAAGGAATCAGAAGACTGACCACGAGACCATGCCCAGCTGAACATGGGGCGTAGTCAGAACCCTGCATAAAAGACAAACTTGAAGAAGCTTCCACGCCCACCACGGGGGCGTGCCCAACTCAACACGGGGAGTGGTCAACGCAAAGATACGTAGAATCTTGCCAAATCTTGTTAGTACAGATACGAAGTTGACCACGGGGCCGTGCGCAGGAGACACGGGGTCGTGTGGGGCCCTCTACTGACACTTGCAATTAATGAAGGAAGAGAAAAGGCTGGCCACGGGGGCGTGCCCAGTGGGCACAGGGCCGTGGCGAGAGTACTGTACAGGCTATAAATAGGGGTGCTTGGTTCACTTGGAAGGCATCCCTTGGCAAACCACAACTCTCCCACTTTGCCACCACTCCATTACCACTACAACACCAACACCCACCACCATCATCCATCTTTAGAGTGTATAGTAGTCTCGAGATCCAAGATTGATTGTATGGGTTCTTGCCAATCAAAGGCCATGTTTGGTTAAGCCTCTTACATCACTTGGTGAAGACAAATCTTTTATGTATTACTTTTGATTTTTAATCTTTCGGCACTTTTTATTTGGGTTTGTATTAATGACTTTAATAACTAGTTTCTTATGTTGAACGTGAATTTTTCTTATCATTTTTCCGTGGTGTCTTGAAGTTACTTTGTTGTCTATATAAAGTAAAAAATTGCGTCATTCAGGTCGGGGGTTAGGGGAATGGTTTGGTAAGGTTCTTGCATTGTTCAATGTATAGATCCTGCAAGGACCTGGTTCAAGCTTACTAGGACCTCCTTCAATACCCACTGGTATTGGATGGCGGAGGTGCGAATAGCTTGAACCCCTCATATGTAAGCTACTATTAATACATTAAACCAACTTCTTGGGATTGTATCTTTGCTGACTCAAACCACTTAGCCGATGGTAACGTCACCTTCAAAAGAGGGGCCTACCACTTTTCTCATTAATAACTAACTTAATTATCTTTCAATATTCCGACCCTTTGGGATTGTATCCTTGCTGACTCAAACCACTGGGTTGAGGGTAACGTCACCTTCAAAAGAAGGGCCTACTACTATAACTAAGATAATCTCTTAAAAAGTCCGAAAGTGCGAAAATCATCAAAGGATACATTATAGATGAGTCGGATCCAAGTTATTCGATCTAGTCTATCTGTTCTTATTTTATTTATCTTTGCATTTTTAGTTTCTATTTTTATGTTTCAAAACTTTTCCCAAAAAAATTTAGGTTGATTAGATGTTGAGGATAAACCGGTACTAAAAGCTCCTGTGTTCTTGGACGACCTCGGTATGTTACCTATGCTATACTACGCTTACGATGGGTGCACTTGCCCAAGTGTGTGTTTAGTGTTAGTAAAATATCGTGTTTTACAAATTTAAAACTTGACTAATATGTAAAATTTGCTCAAAATATCAATAAAATATATCACGCTTTGCACACACCACCATCAAGCTACTTTTTATAAGGTTCACCTTTAGGCCGGACACAAGTTGAAGACATCTAAGAATTCTTTTTAGGTTCATGACATTCTTCTTAGACCAAGTCCCCATAAATATGACATCGTCGGCATAACATAGATGTGTAAGAACCAGGCCACCATTTGAGAGGGTTATGCCATCGAACGTTCTAACCGCCTTTCTCATGAAGACTTCTAATACTTCCATGACAAGGATGAACAAGAACGGGGAAAAGGGGTCTCCTTGGCGAAGACTCCTTTTGAACTCGAATTCTTTTGTAGGCGACCCGTTAACAAGCACCGACGCCCTACTCGACAATAAGCAAGCATTGATCCACCGTCTCCATCTTTTTGGAAAACCCATCATCCGCAAGTTATCCAAAAGAAATCCCCAATTGACCCGTGTCGTACGCTTTTTCAAAGTTGACTTTGAAAAGCATGATCTCCACTCTTTTTTTCTTTGCCCAACCTCGTTAACAATTAGAGGGCCGTCAAAGATATTTTGCTTTTCCACGAAAGCCGATTGCAAGAAAGAGGACACCGAATTGATGACCAACTTCATCCGATTAGCTAGAGTTTTCCCGATGACTTTATACACTATCCCAATAAGCGAGATAGGTCTAAAGTCCTTCAAAGATTGTGGGTCTTGTGTCTTCGGGATAAGGGTGAAAAAAGAAGAGTTGCATCCAAAGTTTATTCTGCCCAAAACATAAAAATCATGCATCATATTCATGAAAAAGCTTTTAAGAACTCCCAAAACCTTTTCACAAATTTAAACGTGAAGCCTTCGTGTAACACCCCGTGTTTCGAAAGTCAAAGTCAAAGTCAAGATTGAAGTCAAAGGAAGAAAAGATTGCTAATTGCGATATGTCTCTCCTTGCTCAATTCCTGTTTTGATTTCTTTGACTCGTAGATAGTCTAATTTATGCCTTGCATTAGTTGTATTATGTGGAGTAATAGTTAAGAATCGCAGTAATCGATGTATACTTATCGCTATGAATCATCTTATGACTGTGAACAATAGGAATTAACAATGCGATAAAGTCAACTAAACGCTAATCAAACTAATCTAATCAACATCACACTGGCAACTCGATTTACGCATTTTGGTTATTGTTATACGTGTGTGTGTGCCTTATGTTTTACTTGTGCATGTTTATTTATATTATGTGTGGTAATCAATCGAAACGCAATCGAGCTCAATCGCAATCGAATCGCAACGCTTAACGTATACGAAATAAGGATGCTTATATATTGATATAGTAGTAGGGATTAAAAGTAATTTGACTAGGTAGTTCCATCGCATCGAAACGTTCGCAATCGTAATCGAAACAGCAAAACTCGTCGCGTCAAACACTCGAACCAAACGACTGATCGATCAGGAGGCCAGCCGATCGACCAGCCGTTCGATCGACCAGCCGCTCGATCGGACAGCTGTTCGACCGGACTGCCTAACCGATCAACCAGCCCCTCTCCACTCCTTTCCATTTAGGGTAACCCTATAAATACCCCTTGTCACCATCATACTTTCCACTTTTGGCAACTGACGTCCGACCAGCGATCTAACCTTGCTTTTTCTCTGATTTCTCGCAACTCCGGTAAGATCTCGTCCTAAATCTTGTACTTCCTTAATCTACACGCACTCCTACACCTTTCTATCTTCCAAATATTAACTTTTAACCGTGAAATCATCAAGATTCGAGGTGTTCTAGGATGACGTCATCATGTGTTCTTGAAGAACTTCATGTTTTGGCCTCAATCCACCAAGAATAACTTAGATCTAACCGATTTCCACATAAACGAACAAGGATCTTTCATAGATCTAAACATATTCACTACAAAAAGGATCAAAAGATGGTTTCCAACTTTCTTTCAACTCTTTTACACTCAATGCATGCAAAACCGATAGGATCGGAGCTCGTGCCGACTTACTACTCATTCTTGTGGTTGTGTTGATGCAAGATCCGGATTCTATCCACGAGATTACCGATTTCGGGTTAAACATGAAACACTGTCTCGAACAGTTACTAGTCGGATTTGGGTGATTCCTGTCCGATCAGGAGTACCAAGTAATGACGAGGTTTCTGTTGCTTAACAAGTTACCAAAACATCTCGATAAAACGACAAAACAATCAAAACAACCAAGTGTAAGACGAACAGGTCGACCAGGATGGAGAGCCGTCCGATCGGACTGCTGTCTAATCGGACAGCCAAACCGAACGACTGGCCAATCCGAGTGACTTGCTCCTTGGTTCCACCTTAGTTTTCAAATCAACTTCCAAGAGTTTTGGAACACCGAACGGATTGCCGTCCGATCGAGCTACCACTCGATCGACCGACCATCCGGCTATCTGATGTTTCAAAACTTCAACACTTAAACAATTTTCAACATGTTCAATGCACAAAGGATGCCACCCGATCGAACGACCGTCCGATCGCGTGACAACCTGCTGCGAACTTGTTCACACTGAAGTGCTCAACCAATCGGGTTGCTGTCAGATCGAACGTCCGTTCGATCGACCGACCTGAAAGGTAGAGATGCTTCAATGTTTTCAAAATGCTACAACCAAAACTTCAAAAGTCAAGCCATCATACACAAACACATCCTTCCAAAAGGAAGAAACAATCCACTCGAAAGGTCACCCGACCGGATGACCATCCGAGCGGACTACCAACCGAACGATCTGTTGTCCGATCGGACTACCGTTCGATCGAACTGCTGTCCGACTCACTTGCACTTTGCATCGATTTACACGTCGCTTATCGTTATGCTATCAATCTATTCAGGCTAACCCTACTCTCTAGCGCTCCCTTCAATCCATCAATCGCTGTGAGTATACTCGATCCCTTTTTGCTTTACGCACTTTTGGGTGTTACATACGTTACTTATACTAAATCACATCGAACACACTACGCAATACTTTAAACGCTAACCGTTACCGCATGTTATACGTGACTTAATGAATGTTTGTGTGTTATGTTTACACATGGAATGTTGTCTACCTGCCTTAGCAATGATAGTACTATTAGTTTGGACTCAGCACCCGTTCACTCGGGGGTTGTTAAGGACAATTACCTACATGGCTCACAGTGGTGAATGTGTATCGCGAACTGCCTTGGGCAGTCAACCCGCAGTCATTGGTATCGATAGGTTCATGTCGATAACTAACATGCCTCATTTTACACTGTGTACGTTCTGGTTATGCGTAACGCTTTCGAACTCTATATGCTATTATCAAACTTGTATGCTCACCTTTACACTATGTGTATTGACTTTAACTTTAACGTATGTGACAGGTGCTTAGGATGCTTATTTGCTTTCTGTGGTGTGAAATCGAGGCTAGGAAAGACCTAGGTCAACAGTAAACAATTGTCTGTAATAAGAATCTGAGTTGTCGGAACAGAACAATTTGACTAGATCTTTTCTGTAATAATTGTATTATCTTATATGACATGGTATGGGACGTGTTGCATAAAATATTTGGTAAATATAGTTGTTATGGAAACTTCTGAACAATATGTTTCGCTCAGTGTCGCGCCTCGATGATTCTGCCATCGGTTGGGGTGTGACACGTCGGGGCCCGGGGCTTTATCCTCACCGCAATCCCAAACGGCCTTTTTCACCTCCTCAACCGAGAAAAGGGCCGTAATACGTCTTGCCTCGGTTAGAGATAATTTGTTGAATTCGTTGACTACAAAGGATGGTCGCCTTTTCATCGGTTCATCGAATTTAGCCATAAAAGCTAATCTAATTTTCTCCTTCAAGGCCACTGGATCTGAAATCTCCATTCCATCATTTTTTAAGCAGTGAATTCTTTTAGACGCCTTTTTGCAATTTATGACCCTATGGAAAAAGTTGGAATTCTCATCTCCATGCACAATCTAATTCACCCTTGAGTTTTGAACTAATTATTTATTCCACTACTTTTCCACAGAATTTATAATATGTCTCCAAGAGATCCTCTTTTCCTTTTCACTCTTGTCAAGGGCTCCAGACTCTGCCACTTTATCAATAGAATTTAGACACTTTATTGCCAGCACCTTTTTTTCCTCCCATTTAGCTTTTTTCTCCACCCGCCATTGTCTGTTTTACCTTTAAGACTTTTGAGAATTTATATAATGGCTAAGTCCCCTTCAGAATTTCCAACGTCTACCACAAAGCATTCTTTTATCGCCTCTAAAAAGCCATCCTCCTCAAGCCAATAATTAAAAAACTTGAAAGGTATGGGACCAAAGCCCACCGTATCGCACGACAGAACAAGCGGATTATGATCCGAGAGTTCCCGGCACAAGGCTTTTACGCAAGCGTTAGGCCATCGACACATAAAATCCTCGCAAACAAGCGCTTGGTCGAGTTTGCTTAATTTCGTCCCGTTGTCGGTAATATACGTGAACTTACTCCCTGTTAAGACATATTCCACAGGGCCTGCGTGTCACGACCCCCGACCCACCCTGGATGGAATCGGGAACCGCGAACAACCAAGTGGTACCGTTGATTATTTTGAAAAATATTGCAGCGGAAATTTCATCAGGACCGTGAGTTAGGAAAAATATTAGAGTTTAGAAAACACCGGATTTTGTTTATTAAATAGATGGGATAAACCCATGTTTTACAATGGTAGCTTTAATAAAGATAAATTTTATTACATAAAACAATATTTCTTAATTTGATTTAATTAATAAAATAAGCCACTTCTTGAAGCCTTTCAGTGCCGTATCCATCTCTTACTCCAATATACTGTAATTACCTGAAACGCGTTTTAAAAAGGTTTTGTCAGCAGGAAATACTGGTGAGTTCATTCATTTTGCTAAAACGACACGTTTGTTATAATTTACAGTATTAAGAGAGATTGCAATGTTTCAGATATCAACCAACTACCCAGAGTATTTGTCACTCGACCAGATCTGTGACTATGGTCATATCACCATTGGCCACCCGTTTGTCCAATGGCAAAGATTATCAAGTAATGTATACAAAACCCCACATACCGGCTGTAATTTGGTGATTACATAAACTTAATCACTGTAATTATAACTTTAAAAATAAACATGATTTGGAAAGCAATTTGATAAAAAGAGAATGACTCACATTATAAGCATGCAGATTCATACGGCAAAGTTTAGTCTATAGATAAGCCTTGATATATTGTAGATACAGGCAGAGCTTAGCCTATTGATTAGTCTTGTAACCTAGTGCACACGAACTAGGTAAGTAACTAATATAGCATTTACGATAACTCACGAGATTAAAACCCTCACAACGAATGACAAAGTGCAATCACTTAAACATCCATCGGATTCACAATGAATGACAGAGTATTCCCCGAGTTCGGGTGGTACTCAAACATCCTGTCGGAATCACGACTAATGACAAAGAATAGCACTTAAACATCCGGTCGGATAGTTTCAAACGATCGGACATTGAATCGTAGCAGCGATCGAGTTAATACCCTGTTATCGCGGCAGAATTCGAACTAGTGTGTGTTTTGTAGTAATCGGATCATAACTCAGTATGTATAACCGAATTTTCTCGTCGTTTAAATGCCAGAATTCAAGTCCCAATGCCTGCTATTTATACATGAAAATTGACCCCCTCGCGTGACGCGAGGGGTCACCCTGGGGTGTCGCGTGGCGCGAGGGGCCACCTTATCTCATATGGTTGCCACGTGTGTTTGGAGTTCAGGTGAGTCGACGGAAATGATAAATTCAATTTTGACAGCAAAATATATGGATAATCGTCAATAGGGAATACCCCCCCCCCCCCCTGAGTTTTAGGGGTCCTGATCCTGATTCTGATTGTTATGAAAATTTTAGGGTTTGTACAGGATTACTTAGGGGTCTTAACTAAGCTTTCCTAGTAAATAAAATTATAATAATAAATAATAGTTTTTGTGAGAGTTGTTATGGTTTGGGACAAAAAGGAAATAAAATGGTGAAAAGAGAATGGACCCACTTTGTTACTTTAGGGTTTAACTAGAAAACCTCCTGTTAGAATTTTGGGTATAATTTCTGAGCTATATTAAAAATATATAATGCACTTGTTTTAAGTATAGTACCCCTAATTCAACCTTGTCCCTATGTCCCGAGACCGAATCCCAACAACTTAGTCGGGCAGAGCCCTGACATATGTTATGAGGCTCAGATCAATCGGAAAGGGTAGCGGTGATCTGGAGTTAAAACACTTAAAACTGGGCAGAGCCTTATTGTTATTATAGGGTGAAAAGAATACAAATATAGAGGGGTCGCAAGAAGTAGAAAGGGAAATTAGCAAAGCTCTTTGAAGTGGTGATGTCCTATTTATACTGACATATCCGAAAGTCTTGGAGGCACACCTATTACTTCTTAAAACTCATAGAGCACAACACGTATGTACTTGCATGAAGTATATGCATTTATAATATTTTAATTTCAATGCATATCTTGTTTACATTTTAATATTTAATATTTTATTATTATAATGTATAATAAACGTAACATATTAGTTATTTTTATTATATATATATATATATATATATATATTATAATTAATTTAACTGCTTCAATTATTTGTCGCGTATAACTTCTAAAATATGACGTTTTATACAATAATAAATATGTCATCAGAACGAGAATATTTTTGTCTACATTTGGGTCTAAGTTTTATTAAAAATAGAGTAGGTTCAAAATACAATGTATTTTTATAATTTAATTATTATATGGTTCCTAGGCCTGTCTAGGAACTTCATATTTCTAATAGTCAACTTACCCGTAGACTACCCGTCTAATAATATAGGTTTTTATATATTTTTATTTTATTTAGAAAGGTTACCCATATACAAGCCAATATAATATTTCAACCAACTTATATAAAATAGTGTTTAAAACTATTTAGGTTGAATATTTATATTAAAATAAAAATAGGTACTAGTTACTAGTGGTTAATAAATTTAACCAAACCTATAATTCTTATATAAAAATAGGAATGTTACATTCTCCCCACCTTGTTTTAAATCTCGTCCTCGAGATTTGGGTTACGATATTTCTTTTAGACTTATGTCATATTTTAGTCAATAAAAACAATATTTAAGGTAGATGACATAGAATTAAAATATCAAATTTTGTGAATACGTGTTGTATAATAATTAGGATTCAATGGTTCAACTGAATTAGTTCAAGCAATCGATGACAAACGAATGAGATAAAATGATATAATTTCCAAAGTGACTAGGTTCAAGTCAAAATATATATGATTTAATAGATATTTAAAATGAATGTGAAGGACTTTTAGAATCAATAAAATTCTTTGTCAAAAGAAAGCTTATTTTGATTGGCAACTGAGGAAGACTTAGAATCGACAGGTTCAAAATGAAATAAAAGCATGAAAATGATTTGTCAAATATTGAATTATGATGTGAGAAACTCAATGTGCTGAGATGAGTGAATTGCAAAGATACACCAAAAGACAATAGAGTTAGTGTTTCATTGTTTAGAGTTCCAAGTTGTTTTAATTGTGAAACAATGTGATAGTACACTATTAGTGACCATATTTTTCATACTATGTCCTAGAGATCGAAATATAATAAGAACAAGTTGTTTTGGCATGACCAACCATTATATTATATTTGTAAAGCAAAATGTAATATATATTATTTGTGTCCCTGTCTGAACCGTATCTTACCTATCAAATATAATTACTATGTAATATATATTATTTGTTACGCATTTTTACTATATGTAAATGGTCACCACTTTTAAATAAATATTATTTTAGTATTTTACTATACTATGTAAAATAACTTATATTTACTATGTAATATATATTACAAAACACCGCAATGAAGTTATTACATTACAAAATATTTTAGTATTATTTTGTAAAAGAAATCACTATTATTTATAATGTTAAATGAAAGTTGTAAATAAAGGTGTAAGAATATTTATTGTACAAAAGTATTTGTAAAATATTTTGTAAATATATAATACTTAATGGGTCTATTCTATGTGATTATTTATTTTTATTTTGAAACCATATAACATTGTGAATGTATTTACAAATGTTGTAAATAAGTGAAAACGGGGACTATTCTTATATATTACAATGTTCCTCTAACCAAACGTAGTTGATGACTACCATATTATTCTTATATGGTCATTTTCTTGCCAGAGTTTTATGGTACATAATTACCATAAAACATGTGATACACAATTATTTATATAAGTTTATTCGTCCCTCTAATTCTTGTATTGTTTTATGAAAATATGTCTTCTCCTTACAGTACAAAGTATATATATTTTTATAAAAATATTTATATATATGATTAAAATTTTCTAAATAAGTATGATGACTTAATTTATATATTTTAACTAGTCATTATCATGGGTGGATATTGGTTAGTGCTTCCTTGTTTAAGCATAGGTGATCAGTCCATGCCTAACAAAGGCTAGGCTATCCAATACCTGCCCCTGACAATAACCCTAGTACTTAAAAATAATACTAATACTACTACTATTAATATATTTTTACTAATAATAAAACTAATATTAATTACCAATAATAAATAACTAAACATAAACTTAAATGAGAGTATACCTCAAACAATTTTTTTTACATATATATAAAAATATAAATTCTTTACCTCAATGATTTAACAAAATTCATTGACTCGATATCAAAGAGTCACCGTTTTGTAATAATGTGGTTCACAGTGCAAAAAGCGGAATGATATTTGAGTTTGGATAAAATAACAAATCGGAATGAAGTCCTCCAGTGGTCTTCATAAATCAAACGAACCACATGCGTAACAAGCAGTGCATGTGTAGATTTACCAAGAAATGAAATAGATCAATATTCGCTACTATGAAAGAAATCCTCAAGGTATGATGACAAAAGTCTATTCATAGAGGTTAGAATTTTAACAAAAGGAATTTAAAATTTTTATTTGGAAATTTGGTGTGATAACCTTTGTTTAGTGACATTACCAGGGAATGTCGAATAAAATGAAATAGGGGATTTGCAAAGGTATGTGACTCCTTTTGTAGTGATAATAATTATGACTCTGATTAGACCGTGCACCGATTGTTGTGAAATTTTGTTTCAAAGTACCTCAGTGATATTTATGTCGTTTGTAGGATCATGTGACAAAGTGCTTCTTTTTTATTAGTAGTTTTTCTACTGACGGAATTAGCATTAGTGTCATCGTGCCCAATTTTATATTTTCCAAAGGTCTTGCCTTGTAAGTTGTGTGTGATATACTTTGACGTCTATGGTCATATGATTTAAGTTTCATGTATTTTCTTGTGCACTAGCATAACTTTACTTGCTTCTTACTTGTGTTAATGGTAACGTATTTATACTTTTGATGGCGTACCATCTTAAAGGGTTTCCATTTGTTTATATTGTCGCACGAGTTACGAGACAGATGATCAAATGAAATAATGTTTGATATCGGAATTATAGATAAGAGATTCCTAATAAAGAAATCTAGATTTATTATTGACACATATGCTTGTGCTTTATTCCTAACTGACTTTTGGAATTTCTTATAGATATATATATTTATATAATCATATATTTCACATGCTGTAGTATACATACCCTCTATAAGGTCAATGTATTTAACAGATTCATATTTCCAAAAACAAGTCAGATATCAGGTCATGATACTATTTAGGGAAATCTTTGTCACTTGTTTGACATATTATATACCCCGTCTTATCCGGTTCGCGCCGGAGAGGTAACCTCAGTATATCCGGACAAGCTGGAGAGTCTGCTTCACCATACCCAGTCTTGTCGGAGAAAATTTTATATTTCCCATAAATAGTATTTTTAAAAGTGTCTCTTTTATTAGGCTTTTATCCAGAATTAGGGAATTTTATATTCCCGTAACATATCTTATTCCAGACCAAGTAATATCAATAAGCAAGAATTAATAGTAATTAAGTGTTATTGCTTATTTATCATATCTTGCAATATTCTAATTACCATTCTTATGGTATACCAAAATCAATCATAAGTATTTAACTTATCTCGAAGTTTATACTAAGGCATCTTTTCTTAAGTTCAAATCTAAATACTATCCTGAGTGCAACCATAAAATATCAAGTTCCTAACTCTTCTATATAGGCTTAGGTATTATTATCACAACACCTATTGGCTTAAAGCAGTGGCTCTGATACCACCCTCTGTCACGACCCCCGACCCACCCTGGACGGAATCGGGAGCCGCGAACAACCAAGTGGTACCGGTGATTATTTTGAAAAATATTGCAGCGGAAATTTAATCAGGACCGTGAGTTAGGAAAAATATCAGAGTTTAGAAAACACCGGATTTTATTTATTAAATAGATGGGATAAACCCATGTTTTACAATGGTAGCTTTAATAAAGATAAATTTTATTACATAAAACAATATTTCTTAATTTGATTTAATTAATAAAATAAGCCACTTCTTGAAGCCTTTGAGTGCCGTATCCATCTCTTACTCCAATCTACTGTAATTACCTGAAACGCGTTTTAAAAAGGTTTTGTCAGCAGGAAATACTGGTGAGTTCATTCATTTTGCTAAAACGACACGTTTGTTATAATTTATAGTATTAAGAGAGATTACAATGTTTCAGATATCAACCAACTACCCAGAGTATTTGTCACTCGACCAGATCTGTGACTATGGTCATATCACCATTGGCCACCCGTTTGTCCAATGGCAAAGATTATCAAGTAATGTATACAAAACCCCACATACCGGCTGTAATTTGGTGATTACATAAACTTAATCACTGTAATTATAACTTTGAAAATAAACATGATTTGGAAAGCAATTTGATAAAAAGAGAATGACTCACATTATAAGCATGCAGATTCATACGGCAAAGTTTAGTCTATAGATAAGCCTTGATATATTGTAGATACAGATTAGTCTTGTAACCTAGTTCACACGAACTAGGTAAGTAACTAATATAGCATTTACGATAACTCACGAGATTAAAACCCTCACAACGAATGACAAAGTGCAATCACGTAAACATCCATCGGATTCACAATGAATGACAGAGTATTCCCCGAGTTCGGGTGGTACTCAAACATCCTGTCGGAATCACGACTAATGATAAAGAATAGCACTTAAACATCCGGTCGGATAGTTTCAATCGATCGGACATTGAATCGTAGCAGCGATCGAGTTAATACCCTGTTATCGCGGCAGAATTCGCACTAGTGTGTGTTTTGTAGTAATCGGATCATAACTCAGTATGTATAACGAATTTTCTCGTCGTTCAAATGCCAGAATTCAAGTCCCAATGCCTGCTATTTATACATGAAAATTGACCCCCTCGCGTGACGCGAGGGGTCACCCTGGGGCGTCGCGTCGCGTGAGGGGCCACCTTATCTCATATGGTTGCCACGTGTGTTTGGAGTTCAGGTGAGTCGACGGAAATGGTAAATTCAATTTTGACAGCAAAATATATGGATAATCGTCAATAGGGAATTACCCCCCCCCCCCCCCCTGAGTTTTAGGGGTCCTGATCCTGATTCTGATTGTTATGAAAATTTTAGGGTTTGTGCAGGATTACTTAGGGGTCTTAACTAAGCTTTCCTAGTAAATAAAATTATAACAATAAATAATAGTTTTTGTGAGAGTTGTTATGGTTTGGGACAAAAAGGAAATAAAATGGTGAAAAGAGAATGGACCCACTTTGTTACTTTAGGGTTTAACTAGAAAACCTCCTGTTAGAATTTTGGGTATAATTTCGGAGCTATATTAAAAATATATAATGCACTTGTTTTAAGTATAGTTCCCCTAATTTAACCTTGTCCCTATGTCCCGAGACCGAATCCCAACAACTTAGTCGGGCAGAGCCCTGACATATGTTATGAGGCTCAGATCAATCGGAAAGGGTAGCGGTGATCTGGAGTTAAAACACTTAAAACTGGGCAGAGCCTTATTGTTATTATAGGGTGAAAAGAATACAAATATAGAGGGGTCGCAAGAAGTAGAAAGGGAAATTAGCAAAGTTCTTTGAAGTGGTGATGTCCTATTTATACTGACATATCCGAAAGTCTTGGAGGCACACCTATTACTTCTTAAAACTCATAGAGCACAACACGTATGTACTTGCATGAAGTATATGCATTTATAATATTTTAATTTCAATGCATATCTTGTTTACATTTTAATATTTAATATTTTATTATTATAATGTATAATAAACGTAACATATTTGTTATTTTTATTATATATATATATATATTTTAATTAATTTAACTGCTTCAATTATTTGGCGCGTATAACTTCTAAAATATGACGTTTTATACAATAATAAATATGTCATCAGAACGAGAATATTTTTGTCTACATTTGGGTCTAAGTTTTATTAAAAATAGAGTAGGTTCAAAATACAATGTATTTTTATAATTTAATTATTATATGGTTCCTAGGCCTGTCTAGGAACTTCATATTTCTAATAGTCAACTTACCCGTAGACTACCCGTCTAATAATATAGGTTTTTATACACTTTTATTTTATTTAGAAAGGTTACCTATATACAAGCCAATATAATATTTCAACCAACTTATATAAAATAGTGTTTAAAACTATTTAGGTTGAATATTTATATTAAAATAAAACTAGTTACTAGTGGTTAATAAATTTAACCAAACCTATAATTCTTATATAAAAATAGGAATGTTACACTGCGTCCCTAATAAACGAATTGAAAGCTATCACGCCGCTAGCATCAAAAATGGAATTGAGTCTTTCGCTTTCGGTTCTGACTTCGTTAAAGTCCCCTAGGAAAATGAGAATACCATTTAACCTCTCCTTAACCCCCAACAATTCTCCCCACAAAGCTTTTCTTTTCGCCGCGTTGTTGGGAGCATAAACATTACAGATGTTAACCGGAACATCAGCTCCAACCACCGAACCACTTACCATAATGAAATTGCTGCCCGTGACCACCGAAGTGTTTGACAGGATATCCGAGTTCCATATAGAGAAGAGGCCCCCATACCTACCCACCGGGTCCACCACAGCGAAATCCGATGGGGCGTTACCCCAAAAATGAGAAATATACGAGTGAGACAAACCTATCATTTGGGTCTCTTGGATGGCAACAAACGAAATTTTATTCTCAGCCGATATTTGTTTTACCCATCTAGCTTTCTCGATGTCTCCTGCTCCTCTAACATTAAGACCCAAATAATTCATGGGTTAGTTTGATTCTCCAGTTCCCCTTCAATAATGCCTCTCACATCGTCATCAAAATCGTTCAAACCCACCCCTATGCTTGTTCCTACAATCACAGTATCTGCGATTTCAGCATTAAGGTCAATTGTTGGTGCCTCATCGCCTTTAAACCCTAGTTGATCTTGTTTCTTCATTTCTTCCCTAGCTCCATCTTTACTATTGTCGACTCCAAAACCACCTTAATCCTCTGCTTCTTGGCCGAGTACGGTTAAGTAATGGAAGTTTCAGAGATCGCTGGAACCTTTTTCCTCTTTCTTTTAGGTTTATTATAGTCAACGCTCCAAATAATTTTGTCAAGATCGAAAGGGTCATTTGGCTTTAAGTTTAGGTCAATAAAAGAACCCCCTCTACTCTTGCAATTATCTCCTTTACCTGGCCCAACGACTTTCAAATGTGAGCCCACACCTTTAAAAAGTGTGCCAACAGAAGGGCCTCTTGGGCTGACTTCAGGCCCCCACTCTTTTGGGATAGCCTTGAATGAAAACACATCTGCATTGTCATGAACCCTGTCTGGCGGCTGCCTAGGAAAGGTATCTTTCACATGCAATGATTTCTTTTGGGCCCCACACAATCTACCTTCTGATGCACCGATTCCAAGTTACATAACTCTTCGGTATCCCGGGTCTCTTTGTCTTCAACCTCCATCTCCGACGAACCCCCTGACTTTTGTATATTTTCACTGTCCCTAGCCGGAGGGCTCACCTCTATCCTATTCGGTGAATAATGTCCTCCTGTTTCCCAGACAACAAAATTTGGAGTCCATTCGCCTTCTTCTTCGTAAACCCAAGCATTGAATTGTTCTCCTCTCCAGACAATCTCGACCTCCTCAGTGATTTTCTGACCGTGGTTCACAACCACTGCCATTTTTTCATAAGCAAGACAACCATATTTAATCGAAGCCTCCGAGGGTTGTGCGATGGTACCGAATCTCTCCCCAATTTTGTTGAAGGTTACCCGATCCCAAAGCCCTAATGGGATACCACGTATAACCAACCAAGCGATCCTATTACACCCCGTTGGTTTACCGTCCCATATCTCCACCTTTGTGGCCCACGTACTCCAGAACTCCTTTTGTGTCTCAATAAACTCTTCTGCTAAATCCGTGTTATTGAAACACAGCAGGACTTTTAAACCTCCCAAATAGCTTACCTTAGCTCCGAGCATATTATCTTGGATAAAGGAGTTTTCGATTTTATTAAGCCTCTCCAGATTAACAACGTCGCCGATCATCGACGAACCTTTCCATGCTTCCAATGCTATTGTTGTAACCGTGTTAACGAAAATCTTTTTCAAGGCTTTCTGCATCGGTTTAATACAGGAGACAATATCTCGAAGCGTCACATCTTGTTCCAATCTTCGAACCACTTCCTCATCTCTGTTCTTCTTTTGGACATCTGTTTTCTGGCTACCTTCATTCCGAACACCCCATTTCTCCCCTTGTCCCTTTGTAAGGGCCGAGACAGGAGGCGTCTTAGAGAAGCCGATCCCATCTCGGTTGAATCTAGCCAAGTTTACTCCTATTTTCGCACCGTCTATTCTGACCTCCCTTAACTTCTCCAGCCAAGGATCAATCTCCTTCACTTCGTCTAATATGATAAAGCCGAATCTATTCCCTGCCCCATCCCATTTGTTTGGCACGAAAGCATCGGCCAGATTGTCGAACTCTTCGAACGCCTGCCAAAGTCTGAAAGTGCCGCATCCCGCAGGGAGATTCGATATGAAAAATGTTGTGGCATTCTCAGTCTCTGCTCTCTTCTCAGCCATTGTTTCTCTTTTAGCTTCTGTCTTTTGCTTAACACAGGGTGCCATCTACTCTCTTCACGGTAGTATGAATTGTTTATCTTGTGTCTCTCCTCCTGCTTCTGTTGTCTAAGTCGACTCAGCTCTTCTTCCGTCCATCTTGCTGATTGAGTTCTCCCTTTGCCCCTTTCTCTCTCCATTGCTCAAAAAAAGTAATATATTTCATTACTTCTAACAAACATACACTAACTACCAGCCAACTATCTATCTAACTTCTTAACTCTATACATATATGCTCTAATAGAATTCTAAACTACACATCTAATATATCAATCCATCTAAAAAAAGTCCACTTTTATGAGTCAAATATATTGTTTGTCTAATAGTTGACTTTTGTGACTTCTGACTTGTGAGTCAAATTATTGGGTTTTATAAGAAACTTATCATATAAAACAGCTACAACCAAATATATACTTCAGTAAAATATAATCTATTTTGTTTGTCTTTCTGGAGTCAAAACTGTTCTGTATAACACTCGTTCAAGACCTGCAAGATTTTTTCCATTGATGGGCGTTCATCTTGTGTTGGTTGTAGACAGTAAGAAATAAGTTGAGCCAACATGAATGCTCCCATTGGCGGATCATTATTGTCCTTAAGCTGTGGGTCCAGAATCACTCTCAAATTTGCCTCGTTTGCTAGCAATGGAGTAGCCCATTTTACCAAATTTCGCTTTACTTCTGGTCTGTTCCCGTCAAACACCTTCATTCCTGTTAGTATTTCGAGCAGTATCACTCCAAATGAATAGATCTCACTCTTCACTCCAAAACCTGCCAAAGTGGTTAATCATTAATCAGCCATTGACGTGTACACACTTAGTTCAACCCTTTTAGCATGGAAGCGTAAAGGGGATGAGTAACCTTTGATAATAAGTTTTGAGAATCTAACTAAAAAACCAGTTCAAGAGCAGAACATACCGTCTTTGCAATGATTTCCTATTTCACTACCGTCGAATTTTACATCTGCTTGGTAACGAAACCACTCAGGCGCGGCATAAGGTGCATCCATTTGGAACGAGTATGAACCAAGAGCCACGAATGAGTTGTCCACCTCAAAATCCCAAAGTCGAGCATTATAATCCTAGTACGTATATATATAAAAAGAATGTGAATTTGATGTCATGTTAAAATGCAAATGCAAGCATGTCAAAGGCAGTCTTAGCTACCTTGTCCACCAATATACAAGTGGTCTTAAATTGGCTATACGCTGGATGTCCCTTCTTATGCAAGAAAGATAGACCATGAGCTGCTCCTAGTGCTATTTTTAACCGTGCAACCCAAGAAAGTGAACTTGAACCTGGATCTGCATATATACAACATATACATTATGCCTCAAAGACTCAACGAAAGCCGATTTGTGCAAAAATAGGACAGATTGACTCAAGAGCAGGGTCACATATGTTAAACATATAAAAAAATTTGGTTTAATGCGAGAAATTATAATTTATTACCTCCATAAAGAAGCTTATCTAAACTCGGGTCAGGAATTTCCCCGTAAACACAAGACAGTACTTGCTCATCTAACCAATATCCTAAGAGCTTAACAAGGTTGGGATGATTGACTTCTTCTGGTTTGAGATCCATCTGCACATCAAAATTCAGTAAACACTATCTGAAAAGGCGAAAACAAAAAATATGTTTCTTAGATTGAAAAGAGGTATCTAGTTCAGGTTACCTTAGATGTTGCAAAATCCCTCTGCCTGACGTACATAGCCATACTAACACAAGTTTCGGTGGAGAAATTGTGGTAATTCCATTCAGTTTTTGCTCTTATGAATTCAGCATATGTGAGAGTTCTTATTTTTCGATCTGTTAATTTCTGGATATATGGATCCTTGATTTTAGATTTGCTCCCCTCTACACGGGCCGGCATCAAGTCAACTTTGTTTTCTTCTGCATGAGCTGGAATCAAGTCAGCTTTACCTGTGAAAAAATATCTTACCTTTTTAATGAATCTACCATCATCAACACCAGAACCAGCAATTCCGCGTTCTCGTGACAGAATAGACTCGAGCTTGACCACAACCTCCGCCATTGTAGGGCGTTGTTTTGGTTGGTAATGTAAGCAGTGCACTGCTATGTTTGTGAATTCCTTCAACCCTTTTTTCGAGATCTGTCCCATCAGTCTAGGGTTCACAATTTCATTGAGTCTTCCCTCTTTAACGTGATCTTGAGCCCAAACAGCTAAGCTCCATTGATCTTCATCAAGTGTAGGATCTACCGCTTGCTTCCCAGACAATACCTCAAAGAGAACCACCCCAAAGGCGTACACATCAGATTTTCTTGTCAATTTTCCACTATAGAAGTAGCTTGGATCCATATATCCAAATGTCCCTTTGACTAAAGTGCTCACGTGAGTTCGTGTTTGATTTATTGTGCCCACTTTTGCCAATCCAAAGTCAGATATTTTCGCTGCGAAGGTTGAATCCAACAAAATATTAGAGGTCTTCACATCTCGGTGTATCACTCCATGTTGAGTTGACGTACCTGTGTGAAGGTAGTCTAATCCACGAGCAGCACCTATACATATCTTTAATCGTTGCAGCCAAGATAACTCTGTAACACCTAGGTGGAGATGATCTTCAAGGGTCCCGTTGGGCATAAACTCATAAGCCAAGACCATCTCGTTTTCTTCAGTACAATAACCAATTAGCGGCACCAGATTACCATGCCGCAAATTAAAAAGGAGCTTAACTTCAGCCTCAAATTCATTTGCTCCTTGGTTGGATGTAGAATGCAACCGTTTGATTGCAACTTCGTTTACAAACCCAAACTTGCTAAGAGATTTATAAACCTTGCCAAATCCCCCACGGCCTATGACTAATTCCTCATCAAAGTTGTTGGTTGCCCATTTAATCTCTGCAAGTGTAAGACGTTTACAAGTTTGGTCTGGCAGTATGACTGGGGAGTTGGTATCCATGATAGGTGCAGCGGTTATCATTGTACAGGCGTGGAATATTCAAGATGTCTCTTTACTGTGTAATGATGTTTCATACTTGTGGCCCAATGGATGTTTTTTGTTCAAATCTTCATTGCTAACAAGCGTTGAAATTTTAATCTTCTTCGGATTTCTTCTTGGAGGTGCTAATTGGCTTTGTATCCTTGACTTTGTACAATTTCTAGAAAACTAAAATCCAACATGGATGGAAATTAAAAATTAATTTGTGTTTAGTCATATTGCTATTTATTATCTTTCATAATTTACCCATCCACCATCTAGAAAACTTATTGTCAACTATAGAAGCTGAGTGAACGTAAGTTCTTAATCATAACAACTCATTAAACAATTCTTTAAAAAAGTTTCTTACTTTAATTATTCATTTTATAAAGATGGTGTCAATTTAACTCACGCAAGCATTGAAAGGTTCACTATGTTTATCATGTTACTTGTAAATGAATATCTTATAATTTATAATATATATTATTATCTCGTCCTCCTATCGAGGAATTAATAAGTATTCATCATGTCACACATACAGCTCGTTCCAAAGCCCCAGCTTTGTATACTGAGATCATTTAGGCTTGTGTGCCAAAATAAGCCTTTAAAAAATATAATTAGCCATTTGAGTTGTTAATGTGATTCAAATTCTCAACGTCTGAAGATTTCTGTTGGGAATGTTAATGAAGAATTGCTAATCCAAGCCTGAAGACTTGGTCATCAGAAAGTAATTGTAATTGGTAAATGTTTGCAATAATAAGTGCTAAAGATTAAATTGGGTCTTGATATCTTACTAGTCTTTGAGGTGTGTTTGCGTTTATTTTTCTTCATTTTGGTCTTATAGTTCTGCCCAGTTACTATTGTATTTTATTTGCCTATTTAAAGGCTTTCCTTCTTGTTGGATAATATGTTTAATCATCTGGTCAGCAAAATGTAATCCTTGATGTATTACCATCCTGATACGCGAACATGGCCCGTGTGTATGTAACAGGGTAAGAGCATCTACAAAACAAATGAGGTTTACAAACAAACCCAATTCCAAACTTGTGTTATGGGAGAAGGGTATTAATATTAACACATGGTAAAATCTTGTTTTAACATGGTGTATACGGGCCGTATAACCTTATACGGTTCGTATAGAAATGAACTGACAAAGTCTGTGGGCACAGACTTTGTCATTTTATATTATTCTATACGGGCTATATAACCTTATACGGCTCGTATACACCATATTAAAACAAACTTTGGTCGTATACAACGTATACGATATCTTTATACGGACCGTATAATGGTATACGACCCGTATAGATAGGAATTTTTTATGAGTTAATATTCACACATTTGCGTTTCGATCTGGTAGTCTATATAGCGTTCAGAACCATGCTATCAAGGAAATCGGGTTTCTGTTGATGCAAATTTTGTGTCCGATGCTGTTCGAATAGTTTAGATTTATTTTTATGCTGATAATGTAATAGTTAGTGAAACGGTCAAACGAATTTGTATTGACCCGCTCGTTTGAAGTGGTCAAACGAGAGGGTTATGTGTTTGACCATGTGTGTTTGCTAGACAAAGGGGTGTGGCTATAAATAGCAACCCTTTTGTCATTTGCAAACTAGAGAGATAGGGTGAGCTCATTTGAGAGAGTTCACCGTGAGCTTTAGTGTTTGGGGGAGAGATCACCACTTGGTCTCTCCCCGGATGTATACTCCTTTGGTATTAGTTCGGTAATCTTGTAATCGGCCCGATTTGTAATGTTTTACTATCGATTAATACAAAGAAGTTTTGTTTATCCATCTCTAATCTCTCCTGTCTTGAACTAATCTCACTCAATAATCACGGTTTCGGTCCTGAAACACGGTCCTACAATTGGTATCAGAGCATTGGCTCTTTTCCTTGTTAAAACCAAGTTGTGTTCTTGTGTTTTCAAAGATTTTTCATAAGTTTTTTAGATTTGTTATTGAAGTTTGATACAAAAAGTTTGTGTTTTCTGGAAAATATGCTTAAATTTATGAAAATCTTGATGTTTTGCTATTAGTTTTTACAAAACCTTTGTTAAAATACATGTATACATGTTGAGATTTGGTTTTTACTAAACTTTTGTGCAAAATTTGTGCTCGGAAAATTTTCAGGTCACCGCTAAACTCATAATTTCGCCGGAAACATCATAGAGTTCATCCTGTTCTTCATATATTTTGGGTTGTTGTTGTTAGTGAATTATTGTTGTGATTATAATATAATTGTTTTTAAAATCTTGGAAATGATGTTTGAATAGTGTGGCCGAAAGCATGCTTGTTTGACAAATTGGGCTTACTGTGTCAGGATTAGATTGGATTTTGTTTTGGAAAATATCTCAATTGTCTGTACACAATTGTCAACGAACATTCAGGCCGACGAACACCCACTAAACTTCGGCAGGATTGTTGTTGACGAAGACCCCTAAACTTCGTCATTGTGTGCTTGACGATCTCTACCATACTTCGTCACCTTGGTCTTTGACGAACTCTCTCATTCTTCGTCGACAATACTTCACATATTTCAACAGAAAGTTCAAAACTCATATTTAACAATTTTGTTTCAAGTTTTTAAGCAGGTATTCTTCAACATACATCTAAAACGAGTTCAGACTAGTGGGGTATTCCATCCAATACGGAGAGCAAGTATAGAAGCACGGGTTTATCTCCATCATGGGCCGAACCTTCTGCACCATCGTCTTCATCTCAAGTTTCGTCAAGTCAATGGGCGTTCGTTTCAAATCAAAGTATTCAAAGTATACTTTTAAGCGAAAATGAAACCGGAAGCAATAATCGTCCACCGAAGCTAATGCACATGAATGAATATCCTGGATGGGAAGACAGATTCCATACATATATTCTTGGGCAAAACACGGAGTTATGGTTACGATTCATTACAGACTTCGATCAAGCCCATGATGTTGCCGCTTCAACTGCCGCGTCATTTGCAGATCTTACTCCAGATGATAAGAAAATTTATGATTTAGAAAAGAAGGCTTTTTCTATTCTAACTCAAGCGCTAAACAAGGATATCTATCATCAGTTTGTATGCTTCAAGACAACAAAGCGTTATTGGGACGCATTGAAGATGAGAGGTGAAGGAAATGAAGCGTCACGCAAATTGCGACATGATTTACTCAAGAAAGAGTTTGATGGCTTCATGAGCATGGAAAAGGAGTCATTGGGAGATTTGACAAGTCGATTTTATCACTTGTTGTCTGAATTGAATAATTATGGGGTAGCAACAACTCCAGCAGAGGTTGTCACAAAGTTTGCCGATGCGTTGCCACTTCAATGGAATGGTTTCTTAGAAATCTTGAAATACAATGGAACTTTGGCTACGACAAACATCAATGATTTCGTTCAGCTCTTGGAAAACAAAGATCAAGAAGAAATCCGGAAGGCGAAAAGAATTCCTGTGTAATAGAATCCAGATATGTATTATGGTAACTGTGGAGGTTCTAGCACAGCTGCAAAACCCGCTTCACATGCTCTGCTACAAACAGTGTTTGTCTCAAGCACTGACTTATATGGAAATCCAATACAATCAGTTCCGCAACAGCAATGAATAACAGACTTGTATGGAAATCCACTACAGCCAGTTCCCCAGCAGCAAAACCAAAGGTCTACTGTAGCAACTGATTTGTACAGAAATCCACTACCTGTTCCACAACAAGCCTGTTATGGAAGCACTTCATCTGCTAGTCAGCCATCTAATCCAAATACAGTACGGCTAGAAACGTCAAGTTTCTCGAAAGTAAGTGTTGAAGTAGCTAAGGATCATCTGGAGCTATTAAACACATTGGTGAGCGCGTATTGTGGGTTAATAGCAGGTCAGATTGGAAACATCAATCTGACACAAGTAGATTCTCAGCATATTGATAAGGAGGAAATGGATATGATGGACATCAAATGCGCTTTAGCTAGTGCGGTTAGGCAAGCTAAGGACTTCATGGAAAGGACTGGTAGAACCAGCTTGGAAAGCAAGAAAGACACCAAGTACGGGTTTGATAAACAATCAGTCAAGTGCTTTAATTGTGGTGAACGGGGTCACTTCAAAAGGGAATGCACAAAGCCAGCTCAGCATGGGAAACAAAACCCTTTCAGGAATCAAGGCAACTGTCGCAACCCCCGCCCCCTTATCTGTCCCGGGAACAGGCGGCCGCGAGACCAGTTGTGGTGGTATCATTTCGTTTATCATTTTGGCAGCGGAAATTACATCAGGACCGTAGTTAGGAAATGTTTATCAGAGTAAAACCACCATATTTTATATTAATAACCACATGGGTAAAACCCAAGTTTCTTATTACAACATGTTTATAGGGATAAACCCTATAATATTGAATTTAAAACAACGTCTTTTAGGTAACTTTGATAGCCACATTTTTTCCAAGCTGTCAGTGCTCTCCCGCTGGCTTTTTCCTAATTGGCTTTCACATTTTGTTACCTGAAACGCGTTTTAAAAACATTTGTTAGTGGAAAATACCGGTGAGTGAATCCCAGTTTAATCAAGAAGAGTTTTATCAATTAACATAGTATTGAGAGCTATCACATTGTTTATTTCTACACAATTACTCATTCAGCACTGTCAATCCTGACTGGTGGATCATAGTACCCATTAGCTAACCCGTTGTCCAATGGTAACGTGTTCCACATTTTGTATACAAAACCCCAACATACCGGCAGTAATTGAAGAACTACAAAGACTCAATCACTGCTTAATCACATTGTAAAACATTTAAGGTTTTGTACAACAGTTCACAAAAAGGTTTACAAAAAGAGGATTAACTCACATTGTTGTCTTAGACTTCGTTTAAGGGTTTCCTGGTGTTAATCTATTAATTACAAAAATGTACATATATTAGTATAATAACCCATTATTTATATTAACGATACCCTCCCCGAAACGGTATTTCAACGACTACGTCGGGCCGAACCACGACAGTCGTTACGGAACCCTGGATCAATGGCGCAGCGTATCTAATACGTAACTGGGGTGATAATACTTACAACGGAGTAGAACTTCGTTAATTAGGGGGTATTATACTCGGAGATTATGCCTACTATGTGAGAAATTCGTGATAGAGAAAGAAAATGAACGAACTGACTGAAGGCCCGATGCCCTTTATTTATAGGGCTGATTTTCGAGTCTCTCACGGCCCGCATAAGGTTAGACCTCGGGCAACGCGGCCCGCGTAGTAGGGGGTCTAGGCCGTAGGTGATCCGGGTCACGGTATAGGTTCAACACGTGTTGCCACGTGTCAACACCGGGTGCGATCTGATAGTATAGCTGTCACGACCCGCGTAAGATGTAGCCAAGGGCTACGCGGCCCACGAGCGCCCCTAAAATTTTGTTTTTATTTAATTTTTATAAAAATAAAGGTATTAGGGGTCAGTTTTCACGTTCGGAATGTATTTTAGGACTTATTAAGGTATTTTAAGTATATTAGGGTGTCAGAAAAAAAATTCAGGAGGGTTGTTATATCCTCATCACCTTGTTTTAGAGCTCGTCCTCGAGATCTACTGGAACAAGTATGGATATTTCCTTTGTATTTCTGATTCAAGCTCCCATGTGTCTTCTAGTCCTCTTTTGGAGTCCCACTTCACTTTGACCAGAACTAATCTCTTGTGCTTGAGGTTCTTGACTTTCCTGTCTTCAATTTGTAGAGGCCTCTCTACAAATTTTAACTGTTCATTTACCTCTATATCCTTAAGAGGTACTACGAGTGATTCATCAGCTAAACATTTCTTGAGATTAGATACGTGAAATACATCATCTATTCCTGTCATTTCCTCTGGCAGTTATAGCTGATAAGCTACAGGTCCTATTTTTCTAATAATCTCAAAAGGTCCAACATACATGGGGCTTAGCTTTTCTCTTTTGATGAATCTCACCACTCCTTTCCAAGGAGAGACTTTCAATAATATTTTATCTCCTACCTGAAATTCCAACGGCTTTCGTCTATTATCAGCATAACTCTTTTGTCGATCACGTACTGCTTTCAGTCGTTCCTTGACTTGAATGATTTTTTCTGTTGTTTCTTGTACTATCTCAGGTCCAGATAGTTGCTTTTCCCAAATTTCTGCCCAACAGACTGGAGTTCGGCACTTTCGTCCATAAAGTGCTTCGAATGGTGCAGCATTGATACTTGTGTGATAACTATTATTGTAGGATCGGTTTTCGACTCCGTAACGATTGCGTAACGACACGTGTGACGTGCGGAATCCGTACATGTGCGTGGACCGAACACGAGAACGTACTAAATCTGTGATTCTATTCAAAGATATGAAATCGTACAATCACGTGAATCACCTTTTGTACTTTCTCTCTCTAGACTCTCTCTCTCTAGGATCCTAGCTCTCCAAGTATCCAAATGTGCAAAAGTTTTCAAAAGTCCTAAATCCTAACCCTAACTCATCTATTTATAGGCCAAGGCTTTAATGAGAAGTCTCATTAATTACAATATTGCCACCTTGCTTTTCTCTCTAATTATTACAATATAAAGTCACGTTTTCTTCAGATTCTGCTACGAACTCGATTAACGGAGGCGATAGACATTACTGCACTAACAGACTCCCCCTTGGATATTGCCGCAGTCAATCTCGTAGCGTTTTGTCTTTCTCTCTCTCTTGAGTCTTCTTGAAGGTTTAACGTCTTCAACAAACACGGACTCCCTCTTTCTCGAACAGAATCCCGGTTGTAGGATCGTGTTGCGACCCAAACGAGTCGTTCAGAAGATATTAAATTCGTTTCAGAGGCGGAAACAAAGAAACGAACGTCGAAACAACTTGCGTATCACTTTAAACACTGATTATATTGATTTACTATCGATTACAATCAGTCTTCACACCGGCAGCACCTCAGTATGGAATACAAGGATCTATTCTGTCTAACCGCTTGATATGACAAATGACACCTATATATAGTATTGGCTAGACCGCTTGAAATTACATAAACACTTTCAAGCGGCCATGCTTCAAGCGGTCAAACATATTACATTTCAAGCGATGACTTTCAAGCGACCAAAACAATAAATGACGTATTCAAGCGATCTGACCATTTTGTCTCATGTGCATTTGTATAATATGATGTCATATATGTGATGTCACTTGTGATGTCACATATATGATGTCACTAGTTCAGATCTGCAATGCAACTGAGACTCGACATAAGACGAAGACGACAGATGAATGCACCAACAGACTCCCCCTCAGATGTTGACGACTCTTAAGTGTCGAGTCTTCGCATCTTCAGTCTTTATCAGTCTCTTTTCTTTCTTAGCATATACCAGGATCTTCTCTTTGGCTCTAACGTCGTCAGACTCCCCCTCTCATCATGATGGGATCGCCGTCTGGAATTAGCTATCACCTAGAGATCAATCCCTTGCTTTAACTCTGATTAGCTCATTTCCTGCACACATTTTCTCATCACAACATAAGTTTTTACTTAAATCAATAAGAAAAACTTACTAATAATAGTTACATCAAGTTCAAATTAATGACCTTGATTAACTAATCTAACTTTCTTTCTCAAAAGCAAAATTTCTCAATTCAGTACACACACTCCCAAACCAGTTCATCTTGTTCAGCACTTGAAATTTTGAAAATCAGCTCTTCAACATCAGTGGTCAAAAATCTTTTTGTATTTTTCAAAATTTATGCTAAAACACACTTAAAATCTTTTTGAATTTTTAATACCAAAGGAATGCAGTAAAAAAATATTTACAAACAATATTTTTGTGAGCTCGTGCAAGAGGATCATATCAGTTTATGACCAATCACTAGCACCGTTAAGCTTTAAACATTTTCAGTTCTAAACGATTCACGTTAATTGACGATATTGTTGTCCACATAAACTCAATCTAAAAACTTTCGACATGCTTACCGATACGTTTAAAGTATATTAATTTTGCACTAAGTTCTTATGGACCCCACGATCTCAGCATATCCCCTCATCATGTAATACACTATCTCAAGTAATGCCTTTAAACTTTTATCAACTGTGATTTGTGCGAAAACAAAGCAGAATGTTTAAACATTAACAATCAGGTCGATACTTCCGTATACGCAGAGAAAGTCCAATGTTTAAACAAAATAAGAAAAATAAAACAAGTTGAAGTTGTTTAGGCTTTAACCACCAGGTCGATACTCCCGTATACGCAGAGGAGGTCCAAAGCTTAAACGAAACACCAAAGAAAATAAAGCAGAACGTTTAGGCAACAACATCCAGATCGATACTCACGTATACGCAGAGGATGTCCGATGCTTAAACAAAATAAAGAAATAAAACAAGTTTAAACCTTTGCAAAATGAAATGCACAAACACAGCGACTTTTCAGCAAAGTTGTGAAAGTTCACAAACTTAACCAGTTTTATGTCTTTCGACAATCAGCGATTACCGAGTAGGCACACAGTCAAGAAGGACAAAACTAAGTACTATGCTTTCAATCATGTTTCCCACTAGAACTAAGCTTTTTCATTTAGGTTTGTATCGTTATCGCAAATCTACTAGTCTAGCTGAGCCTACCGTCACATCTTAAGTGAGATCGTTTATCACATTTTAACTTTACATTTCTTCAGCATGCTGTGACAGTCCAACTGATCTACTATCATTTCCTCTTTTTGACAACAAAACTCATTTTTTTCATTTTTTAATGTTTTTGTAATTTTCAAATTTTCTAATTTTTTAAAAATTTTTACTCCCCCTAAAATCAAAATATGTCTCAATTTTGATTTTCTGGGAAAATTTGAAAAACAAGCTGTACAAGAAATGTGACAACATGATATCAAATCACTTCAATTCGCCATTCACTTGGCTTGAACAATCAGAACTCCCCCTGTCAACAAAACATCTTCCCATAGTGATTTCAAAACACTTAAGTTTGTTTTAATCAAAATGGTTTTTCCAGAAAATAAGTTTTGTGTGTCTTTACACAAATTCGGGGATCTTTCATCACCTTGTTTTCTTTAACAACTTGTAAAAATTTAACATTTCCGATTTAAACAACAATACCACTAGTAGAAAATCAAGTACAACTTAATGTCCCTGATTTACCACTTTTAAATCGAAATCACTTTCGTGAATTTCTCAAGAAATGTGCCGATTCGTGTTCCACGCTTACCAACCTGGGAACTCTGGCAAGTCAGGTTTTTCTATTTAAACAGATTCACCCAAGCCTGACGGTCCTTGGGTGATTTTGAATTCTTGTTCAACAATGGTGGAAAATTTGCCTCATCCATTGTTAGACTAGAACTCTCAGTTTTTACCTCAACAACTGGCTCTTCTGGCTTTACCACACCAGATTCATTGCCTGAACTTGGCTTGTCTGACTTTGAAGAGTCAGATTCATCGCCAACAACTTTCTTCTTCTTCTTTCTCTCTTCTGTCCTCAGATTTGTATCTGATGAACTCGTCTTGCTTGACTTTGCAGTCAAAGAAAGCGATTCATCAGAACTCTTATTTTTACCAACAGATGAACCCGAGGATAATATCTTCTCTAGATACTCTCTCGCCTTCTTCCTCTTTTTCCTCAGTCTGTCTTTCTACCCCTGTGAAAGCTTTACTTTCGGTTCTTGAACTTTCTGTTCTTTGGGCTTGACAGAGACTGGTATCTTTGCCATTTTCTGAGATTTAGCCCTCGATCTTTCATTCGATCTCATTAGGCAATCTCTGGCAATGTGACCTTTGATGTTGCAATTAAAGCATCTCCTCGTCTCATAACTCCAACCTTGGCAGTTAACAGCAATGTGTCCTTGATAACCACATCGGTAACACAATCTGTTATCATACCAATCACCATTTTCAGTCCAAACATTCAGATCATAGCACTGTTTGGCTTGGTGATAATCCTTGCTCCTCTTGTTTGCTGGATTTGACTTTTGAGCACTGTGGTCCGACCTGCACCACTTATTGCCAACAATTTTAGAGTTTTCATTTTTCGACTTTTGTAATTTTTCATTGCGATTGGATGATCGATCTGATGAGCTGTTATTCTCTTTTTGTATAATTTTCTCATTTTTAATTTTTTGTTTCTGTTCCGCTTTCTTCTTCAAAGGTTTTTGCTTAGAGCATCCCCCCTTTTCAGTTGATTGCAGAACAGTATTTTGAAAATTTTCTTTTAATTTCAAAAACAATTTTTGTTTTTCAATTTTTTCATTTTCATCATCAGATTTCTCATCACAATCTTCAACTTTGAAATTGTCAAAGTTTGTGACATCGTCACTTATTGGAACAGAATTGATCGGTTTTGGACACGGGAACTCAGATGAAGTCACAAAACCTTTCAATTTCTTTTCAAGTTCATCAATTTTGTTCCTTGAATTCTCAGCTTCATTTTCAAGCTGAGATATTCTCTCGAAATGAGACTTGATTGAATTTTCATTTTCATTCTTCATGTTTTCAAGAACAGACTTTTCATTTTCCAAACCTTTTATCTGTTCTTGAAATTTTGTTTCATTTGCTTTCAAGTTCTTGTTCTCAAGCTTTATCCAGAAATCTTCATTTTCTGAAGATTTCTTTTTGCTTTCATCCTTTTCTTCTAACTCCTTGATTTTCTTTAGAGCACATTCAATTTCTTTTTCAAGTCTAATAATTTTCTGAAGATGGGAATTTATCATTTTTTGCTTTTCGATGTTATTTTGACTAAAAACATTTCTCCCATCTTCAAGAATTTTTATTTGATTTTGAAATTCTTTTTCAGCTTTTGATTTCTTTATTTCAAAAACTTTCAGTTTATCTTCAAAATTTCTTGCATTTTCTTTCAACTTCTGATTTTCCAATGTCAAACTGTTCAAGTTACTTAACAGTTTGTCATTCTCAGAATTCAGCTTTACACATGTTTCTTTCAAACCAAAAATCTGTTTATCATCAGCTTGCTTCTTATCATTCAGCTCTTTGACTTCCAAAATCAAACTTTCCGCATCTTTCACGAGTTTGTCATTTTCCGTCTTTAAGCTGTCACATGTAAAACACACTGATGCAGAATTTGAAGATTCATTCTTTACAGATTCTTCCTTCTTTGGCATTTCCTTTATCTCTGTTTTGTATGTTCCTGCACAAAAAATTTTAACGAAATCAAGAGGATTCAGATTCTCATCAATATAACAACCCCTTTTCATATCGTATGTCAGATTACTTTTTTGCAGCAAGACATACATTAACTCTTCTTTTCATTTCAAGAATCAAATTCAAATCCATTTTCATCAAATTACTTTCCAAAGCTTTACACAATTCTTTCCTTTTCTTTCCATTTTCAAATTCATGAGTTTTAAGTATACTGATGCACCTTTTTAGTTGTAATTTTGAAAAATTTGAATCCTTTCTTAAAATTTTTAAAAATTCACTCCATTCAAAAGGTAAAGCATCTGTAAATTTTTCTATCTTTTCAGCATCTGATAGAAATATCTCATGATCTTTTAAGTAACCAAGTAAAACATTATATCGGTTTACTAGATCATCCAATGTTTCATTTTTCAAGCACACAAAATATTTAAACCTTTTCTCCCATCCAACCTTTTTCACATTTCTATAACTATCATCCAAATACCCCATATACCAATCATTTAATCTTTCAAGATCATGATTTTCCATCTCATCAAACATCATTTCCATTTTTCAAATAATCCCGACAAATTTCACTCAAAACACACTTTCAATTTTTTCGAGTATAAAGTGGGTTGCACTAAACAATGATTTGTATCATAATATAATCACATGCAACCTTATTTTTGAAAATAGCAGACACACTTATATGTTCAACATGCAATGAATCATAATATCACGTGACATATTATCAATTCATGATCAAACATTAACTATCAAAACACATGTACTGACAACTTTATACACATTTCAATGAAATCACTTTTTCACATGCAAAGTAGATCGATAAATTGACTATGACTATTATCAAGAATCACATGCAAATGGATATAATCAAACACTTTTGTCGACAAATTCACATGTCACAAACAAATCTGATTGGACCATTCTTATGTTCACATGCAATACTGAAATGGTTCTTATCCTAAATTCAAGTGATGATGTTTGACCGACAATTCAATTCAATTATTACACAATTCGATGCACTTTTCAAGCAATGTGTCGGTTTCAAGCGGTCATGACGTTTTCAAGCGAGCAAATTATTTCAAGCGATCAGATGTTTACAAGCGGTCAGACGATGTATTTTCAAGCGATTAAACGATTTCAAGCGGACAAATGATGTTATGTTCGCTTGAACAGAAGATGATGTCAGCAACTACGAATCACTTTCAAGCGAGCAGATGAATATAACCAGTTTTTAGGTTGATTTTAAAGCTAAAACTTTACAGGATTTGATAATACATGATAACGCACAATGTGTGAAAATTTGAGCCGTTTTTAACCGTAAAAAATTTTAAGTTTGAAAAAGAATGGTGTAGAAATCAGAAAAAGTGACGAAAACGAGCTGTTTTGGCAAGATCTCTTCCTCCTGAGCTCTGATACCAATTGTAGGATCGTGTTGCGACCCAAACGAGTCGTTCAGAAGAGATTAAATTCGTTTCAGAGGCGGAAACAAAGAAACGAACGTCGAAACAGCTTGCGTATCACTTTAAACACTGATTATATTGATTTACTATCGATTACAATCAGTCTTCACACCGGCAGCACCTCAGTATGGAATACAAGGATCTATTCTGTCTAACCGCTTGAAATGACAAATGACACCTATATATAGTATTGGCTAGACCGCTTGAAATTACATAAACACTTTCAAGCAGCCATGCTTCAAGCGGTCAAACATATTACATTTCAAGCGATGACTTTCAAGCGACCAAAACAATAAATGACCTATTCAAGCGATCTGACCATTTTGTCTCATGTGCATTTGTATAATATGATGTCATATATGTGATGTCACTTGTGATGTCACATATATGATGTCACTAGTTCAGATCTGCAATGCAACTGAGACTCGACATAAGACGAAGACGACAGATGAATGCACCAACACCGGTGGATCTTTCTTGAGCTTCAGCTCCCCCTTTCAGTAGACTCTTCACTTCAGGTTCCCCCTTTCGTCAAGCTTCCGTGCTTTTGGGATCAACACCTGGCTTTCCGGATACAAGCTCCTTCAGGGTAGTTATCTGGCTCTTTGAAAGCACGCTCCCCCTTTGCATTGAACTCGTCTTCAGACTCCCCCTTAGACTCGGCTATCGGGATCGTGGTCTGGAATAGCATCTGCAATTTCTCAAACATTTATAAGTAAAACTGTTTTGAACATCCAGGATTAAAAACCCTGGCTTTCAGCATATGCTAAAACATTTCAACAGTGAAAGCATTTTTAATTATCCAGGAATCGTAACCTGGCTTTATAAAACTTTCTAAATCAAGATCCTGGCACTAAGATATAATAATATGAATATATCCAGGATTACTTGATTCCACTCCCCTATCAACAATCTTCATGGATTTGGCAGTTTTTAGCGTACAGAATCAGAAACTGGCTCTTTTCAATAGATTTTAACAGTATAAGCATCCAAATCCCTCACAGTTAATCATCCAAGTCCAAATTAATGACCTTGGAGATATCACAAACTGTTTTTGATTTTTTATTAAAACTTCAAGTTTCAAATTAATGAACTTTTTTATTTGATCAGCATACTTAGATTTTGAAACTCAGCATTCAGACATCGGTTGTCGAAAATAAAGTGAAATCAAAATCTTTTTGTATTTTTCTGAAGCATAAAGCAGTAAAGAAATATTTACAGACATATTTACAGACAATATTTTTGTTTGAGTTCGTGTCAGAGGATCGTATCAGTTTTTGACAAATCACTAGTACCGTTGAGCTTTAAACACTTTAAGTTCTAAACGATTCACTTAGATTGTCAGTATACTGATCCACTTAAATTTTCACACAAAGTTCAATCGATTCGAGATACGGATTAGTGTTTTAAGGACTTAAACTTATTCGTGTGTCCCACCTCAGAATATACTCCCGTATCCAGACTCCTATATTCAGTCTTACAGGTGAATGTACACTAATGATATCTGTAAATTGGTAATGCGAGGCCATGAGAGCTCAGGTTAGAACTTCCGTTCAGACAAAGAGATGATGGCTCGACTTTAGGTGTGTCCCGTTTGGGGATCTTTTCTTCAACAGCACATGATTAGCATTTTACAATGTTTCATCATTTTTATGCTGAGGGGAGGCTTTATGAATAAAGCACTGCAGATTATTATACGAGGACTAGGCTATTGCTCCCGCAAAATCAGAAGTCCAGGTATAATACTCCAGATATCAAACAGTATAAAGACCTAGTATCTCAGAATCAGGCAATCTCTCAAACAAGATTTCAGGGGTTGCCCATATATCCGAGGGATGTTCCCCACGATATAAGTAAGTATTGATATTTAGGTTTATATCTCGAAAACAATCTACTAAGCGTGTCAAAACCTACTGGCACATCATCAGTGAGACCGTTTATCACATTTTAACATTCCAATTCCTTAGCGTACTGTGATTGTCTACTGATGTACTATCATTTCCTCTTTTTACACAAAAACTCATTTTTGAATTTATCATGTTTTTGGCTTTTTCAAATTTTCTAATGTTTTTGTATTTTCTGAAATTTTTACTCCCCCTAAAATTCAAAACCATTTAAAGAAAATTTGACAACCTGATACTGATAGCTTTGTCTCGCCATCCATTTTCTGCTTCACATGCTCTGTTTTGCAGAAAATATAACGTACCCCCATGATTTACAACCCATTGATGTTTTACAGTTTAAAAAACTGTTTTTCAATCTCATGAAATTAATCATGTTTGTTCAGCCGTGAGGGTTTCGGCATATTCACTCAACATATTTTTGGAAATTTTTGAATTTTTGACAAATTTAAAAACAAACATATTTTTGTTTTTTCAAATTTTTCAATTTTTAGGGTTTTTGACATATAGTTTATTTATGTACAGAAAAACAAACTCCCTGTTTCAGTTGCAGGGTTCAGCAGCCTCTTCTTCTCGTGCCAGGCTGCTTCCTCCGTTGAATTTGCTTTCATCTTCTTGCTGAAGCACCTGCACATTTACACTATTCAATTACTTGAACAATTTAGCCCAGGACTGTTTGACCTTAGGCATTTCAACACAATACGTTTCATTCAACTTCGAAAAATCTTTATCATTTTTTATAAATGAATTTTCATTCCGATTATCACTAACAGAAACCGTTTGTTTCTTTTCCACCCAAGTTTGTCCTTTAGACGCACTTCTTTGGTAGAAATGAGAATCATTTTGAACATTTTGATTTTGAACAACAACTTTTGGTTTCCAAAACTGGTTTGGTTTTGTTGCATCAACTGTTGTTTTCCAACTTTGTGTTGTTCTAAATCTGGGTGTCACCGATTTCCATGTTTGTTGTGAGTCAGCCTTTGACATTTTAGGCTTCCAAGTTTGCTTTGAGTCAAACTTGACTGACTTCTGATTCACAACATCAGACTTCTTTTTCATTTCAACACCAACAGGTTTAAGATTTGGACAATTTCGACTGAGATGTCCTATTTGATCACACTTAAAGCATGTTCTCTTGGACACATCTTTAACCTGTTGTTGTTGCTTCTTCTTTTGAGCATAGAACTCTTCATTAGACTGTCGTCTAAATTGGAGTTCTTTCTCTTCTTCAGAACTTGTTCCGTGAACAAAGTTCATCTTTTCCTGATAATTTGGTGTTACATTTCTTTTCCAATTCTGTTTCTTTTTATAACCAAACCCAGCCTTCATGTTTTTCTTTTTGTAACTAGGTTTGTTATAAAAAGTTTTCTTGCCTTTTCCAACAAACTTTGAAATTTCGGACTTTTCAATCTCTACCAGTTTGAAAACTTTGTTGATTTTATCTGAAATCACATTTTGAATTGGGAATTCATTATCCAAAAATAGTTTGTCCGATCCAATCATGGTATAAACCAATCCTTTTGAATCATCATTCACAAGTTTTTTCAGATTTTGAGTGTTTAAGATAACTATCGTGAAAACTTCCCTCATTTTCATCTTGTGATTCAGACTTATCTGTTTTGGTAGACTCCTCTGCTAGAACACTTTCAACAACCTTTCCGACCACCTCTGAATCACTGATGTCATCCGATTTGGTGTAAGTCACATCGATGTTGTCGGGTAACTGGTCAACCATGTTTATTGCTTTTTCCACCTTCTCGCCATCATAGAATGTATAATTATTCTCCAGCGGTTGTGGAACCTGATGGTATTCAAACCCAATTCCCTTTTTGTTCTTTTCTGACTCTTTCCCATCGGGTGTGATGTTGAAAATATGTTCCAGAATGTATGAAGACGCATGGTAACTTTGCAATTTATTGATCAACTTTTCTTTATCTGGCAATTCTTGTTTAAGCTTAGCGACATCATCAATATATTGATTTAAAACCATTTGTTTTCCTTCAAATCTGGCTTCAAGAAATTTAGTGTTTTTCTGACATGCACACAATCTATCATCTAAACTTTTGACTTTACTTTTCAAAGTTTCATACGCTTCTTTACAGTATGATATGGCAATTTCATTCCATCATATTCCTTTTGCAACTCTTGAATTGTATTATCTTTTGTAACACATTCGTTGCAAATAGCTGAACACTTTTCTTTCAATATTTTGTTTTCTTTTTCAAGATCATCACATTTTTGTTTTAATTTATCATTTTCTTGTTTCAAAAACTTTTCATTTTCAATCATTTCATGACTTTTATTTTGAAAAACTTTTCTATTTTAGTGAATTCAATATTTCTGATCATAACCTTTTCATCCTTTTCATTACAATCACTGCATGTTTCCATGCATTTCTTGCACTGTTGTTCAGCTTTATTATCAATTGATTGATCAGAAGAATCAATTTGAGTTGTTACCTTGGTGATTGACACCGTGGTTTCTTTCACTTGTTGAATATGATCTTCTTCAATCACCTGCTGTTTCTCTTCAACAGCTTCCTCAACCTTTTCATCAGCTTTCTTCACCTCATTCACCAACTTCTCACTCTCATCAACAATCTCCTCAACCGTCTTCTTTTTCTTCTCGAGACTGGCATATATCACCTTCCTTATGCCTTCTTCAACCTTTTGTTTGTACCTTGGAATCTCCTCAAGACCTTTGCACCAAACACTTACAGTAGGTATAGCAGCAACTAAAGCTTCAAAGTTAACCTTCTTAGGATCAATCGTCGGGTTTCCTTGAGGATCGACAAAGCATTCCTTTTCTTTGTTACACCTGCCTGCTAGTGTTGCTTCCTTGTAGGCATCATACACTTCATCCAGTCTCATGCGGGCATGCCTTTCTTCACGGATTTGTTTGATTTCAGCAACCATGGCCTTGGCTTTTCCATTTTCCTTGTCATGTTGACTCCAATCATACCCTTCATCATCATGAATTATAATTCTGGGTCCTTCTTACTCATCTAAGTATTTATCCCAATCAAAATTAACCCAAACAAATTTTTCAGATCTTTCATTCTCTAAACTAGCTTCACTTCGATCACGAAGTGACAAGACAGCTTGTCTCTTCTCATTAGAAGATCCTTCTTCAATCTGCTTTCTGGTTGGCTGCTCGTTATTCTGATGATAAATGACCTTTTTGTAGTAATCCTCATAAAAAGGATTCACGCTATCATCGGCTTTGTTGTTCTTGCATTCTCTCTTGAAGTGCCCCTTTTGTTTACACTTGAAACAAGTGACTTTGTTCTTATCGAAACCTATCTTCATTTCCGGGCCTTCCAAGCACTTTTTGCCAGTTATCTCCATGAATCTTTGAGCTCTTCGGATGATGCTTACCATGCACTAGCGAATGTCCATGAGTTCCATCTCTTCTGGATTGACTTGATCGTAATCATCCTTCGTCATGTTTGGATTTCCGATCTTACCTGCAATTAAACCTTTGTAAGATACCAGAATAGAGGCTAAGAAGCTCATGTGCTGTTGAGCAAACTCATTGTTTAAAAGTGGAGAATTTTTCCAATCCTGGTTTGGATTATATTTTGACGATCCAGATGCAGATGAAGAATGATATCCTGGATCATAGCTTGAAGATTTGCTGTTTGATGATTCACCAGTCTTTTCTACACTATATCCTGTTCTTATCTTTGGAGATTCGTTCTTTTGGAGCATTCCTCTGCGATAGTATAGTTCAACGTTCTGTTGATAACTAGAGCTGACATCTTGTTTTGTTTTTGTAGCAACAAATCATGTCCCTCTATTTTTCAATCAAGATTTCTAACGTCATCTCGTCGAACTTCTCATCATTTTTCAAAACGATCACATAGGTTTTCCAATCTTCCTCATGTGGCAATGCCTCAACGAGTTTATCCACTATCTCTTCTCTCTCTTTGTGGATTCCAAACCTTTCCATTTCAATCTTCAGATGGCAAAATCGTTCTATCATTTGATGAACTGTTTCATTCTTCATGCAACTAAACAAGTCAAACTCTTTCTTCAACAGTGATATCTTGTTTTTCTTGATATCCTTGCCACCTTCAGCTTTTATCTTTAACGCTTCCCAAATTGACTTAGACATCTCACCATGCTGAAGTAGTGAGAAAATATCCTCTCTGATAGATTGTTAAAGTAGAGTTTTCATTCTTAATTCACTTGAATGTTCCTTTTTATCATCAGCTGTGAAATTTTTAAGTGTGATTAATTCATGTTTTTCATTTCTTGGTTTTTCATATCCTATGGTCAACATGATCCAACTATCATACGCATAGGCTTGTACCCAGTTTTCAAATCTTTCATACCACCAGTGATAATCTTCGATATTCATGAGCTTTGGTGGTCTCAGATGATTTCCGTACACGTTATCATGATTCAAACTCTCAGATATCACGGTTGTAGCATTTTTTGGTGTCACTGGAATTTCTTCTGATGTAAAGGCGTTATAAAACGTGTTATAAAACTCTTCCCCGATTCCCGACATCTTCGAAATGCTTCTTGAATTTTCTGTTACGAGAATTTTTTTTCCGCCTCGTTTATCAGCTCGAATCACCTGAAACGAACAAACAAAAACGATCAGTTCAAACACTTATCAAATAACTTGATCAGACGAGTATCCGATCGAGTGAGTCAACAAAAGTCAACAGTGACAATAATCGGGTGACAACGCTGTCCAATCGGGTGGGGATGTTTTCCGATCGAGCTGTTGTCCGTTCGAGCTGCTGTCCGTTCAAGCTGTTGTCCGAACGAGCTGTTGTCCGAACGATTCACAATGTATTTGAATAGAGTGGTAATCCGAACGACCCACCACTCGTTTGATGACACAAAAAGACAAAATGATGTTGTCCGATCGAGTGACTGTGTGGCACGTCAAACAAAATGCAAGGAATTAGACAATGTTGTCCGATCGAGTAGCACTCTAGGACAAAACTATATGAGTGAGTTGTCCGATCGAGTGGCACTGCTTTGAATAGAGTGGCAATTCGTTCGACCTGCTGTTCGATCGAGTCACAACAATGAACTTTCAATTCTCATGCAAAATGATATTATATTCACATGCAAATATCAATGGCCGACAACTATCATTTAATGAATCTGCCAAATTATATGCAATTTCAAGAATAATGGCCGACAAATTCAGATATATCTATACTAGATAATCACTTGGCATGGTTATTAATAAAGGCAATATTTGATGACACGTGTAAAGAATTTCATATGCTCACCGAATGCATTTAATGATTCACATGAATCACTTGATAAAGTTGACTAAACAAAAGCTGACAAGGTTGACCAAGTGAATTGAACTGGTGAGGTGTTTTGAATCGAACTACCGCTCGATCGAGTTGTAGTTCGATCGGGTAACAGTTAACAAGTCAACTGTTTTAATGAATTGTAATGAAAGAGTGTGACAATGGATCGAACTACTGTCCGATCGGACTGTAGTCCGATCGGGTGACACCAAGAACACCAACAGCAACAGTTAACATATCTTCAATTTTTCCGAACCAAAAATCTTAGATTTCTCCCAAACGGCTTGGAATTTTGACCTGAAAATTTGTAGGGTTATAGATCAAGTATTTTCGCACAACATATCCAAAAATTAGCCGATTATATCCGTAAAAAGTCGTTTAATTTGGCGATTTTCAGATAAAAACGTGAAGAAATGTAAAAGTGAAGAAAGTTGACAAATCTGAATGAAATTTGACTCTGAATCTGATGATTTTTCGTGCGAATTCGTGTGATTGATCCGTGCCATCGAGCTCCTACTCTGATACCACTTGTAGGATCGGTTTTCGACTCCGTAACGATTGCGTAACGACACGTGTGACGTGCGGAATCCGTACACGTGCGTGGACCGAACACGAGAACGTACTAAATCTGTGATTCTATTCAAAGATATGAAATCGTATAATCATGTGAATCATGTGAATCACCTTTTGCACTTTCTCTCTCTAGACTCTCTCTCTAGGATCCAAGCTCTCCAAGTATCAAAATGTGCAAAAGTTTTCAAAAGTCCTAAATCCTAACCCTAACTCATCTATTTATAGGCCAAGGCTTTAATGAGAAGTCTCATTAATTACAATATTGCCACCTTGCCTTTCTCTCTAATTATTACAATATAAAGTCACGTTTTCTTCAGTTTCTGCTACGAACTCGATTGACGGAGGTGATAGACATTACTGCACTAACAATTATTATAAGAAAATTCTATCAATGGTTAGTGGTCGTCCCAATTACCTCCGAAATCAATTACACAAGCTCTAAGCATATCTTTCATTGTCTGAATTGTCCTTTCGCTTTGTCCGTCCGTTTGAGGATGATAAGCTGTGCTTAGATTTAACTTGGTTCCCATTGATTTTTGGAAACTTGTCCAAAAATGAGAGGTTAAACTACTATCTCTGTCAGAAACAATTGATAGAGGAATTCCATGTAAAGAAACTATTTCATTTACATATAATTTTACTAATTGTTCCATACTGAAAGTTTCCTTCATTGGTAGGAAATGCGCTGACTTGGTTAGTCTATCTACAATCACCCAGATTGTATCATTACCTTTCTTGGTTTTGGGTAATTTAGTAACAAAATCCATTGTTACCAATTCCCATTTCCAAACAGGCATTTCTAACTGTTGTAGTAAACCTGAAGGTTTCTGATATTCAGCTTTGACTTGTGAACAGGTTAAACACTTTGGAACATATGCTGCTATATCCTTTTTCATTCCTATCCACCAGAAATTCTTCCTTAAATCCTGGTACATCTTATCACTTCCAGGATGCATCGTATACTTAGACTAATGGGTTTCTTCTAATATACGGTAACGTAGGTTTCCTAATTTAGGTATCCACATCCTTTTCTTATGGAATCTCCAAATTCCATCCGTTCCTTGTTCTAATTCCTTAATCATTCCTTTCAACTTTTCAGTATCATCTTTGATTACTGATTCTTGTGCTTCCCTAATCTGCTCATTTAAATCTACTTGTAGATTTAATTTAAGAGAACGTACTTTTTTTGGCTGTTCGTGATACTTTTGGCTTAAAGCATCAGCAACTACATTTGTCTTTCCTACATGATACTGGATATCACAATCATAATCACTAAGCATCTTCATCCAGCGTCTTTGTCTCATATTCAATTCCTTTTGCCCGAAGACATACCTTAAACTCTTATAATCGGTGAAAACAATAAACTTACTACCGTATAGGTAATGTATCCAAATCTTAAGGGCGAAAATTATAGCTCCTAATTATAAATCATGAGTTGAATAATTCTCTTCATGATTCTTAAGTTGTCTGGATGCATAAGCTATAACCTTTTGACGTTGCATCAACACACATCCATAACCTAATTTAGAAGCGTCACAATAGATTACAAAATCTTCAGTTCCTTCTGGTAACGCTAGTATGGGTGCATGGGTTAATCTTTGCTTAAGGATTTAAAGGCTTCTTCTTGTTTGGTTCCCCATTCAAACTTAACGGATTTACAGGTTAGCTTAGTTAACGGAATGGCTATTCTAGAAAAATCTCGAATAAATCTTCTATAATAACCGACCAATCCTAAGAAACTTCTAACCTCGGTTGGTGACTCAGGGGTTTTCCATTTGATTATTGCCTCAATCTTGGTTGGATCCACATGAATTCCTTCATGATTAACTAGATGTCCGAGAAATTGTACCTGTTCTAACCAAAACTCACACTTCGAAAACTTAGCGTAAAGCTTTTCGTTTCTTAATAAACTTAGAAGTGTTTGCAACTACTTTGCATGTTCCTCTTTACTCTTAGAGTAAATGAGAATATTATCTATAAAGACAATTATGAATTTATCCAAATATGGCTTACATATTCGGTTCATCATGTCCATGAATGCAGCTAGGGCATTGGTTAAACCAAATGGCATGACAGTAAATTCATAATGGCCATACCTTGTTCTGAAGGAGGTCTTAGGAATGTCCTTTTCCTGTACCTTTAATTAATGATATCCTGACCTTAAATCGATTTTTGAGAAAAATCGTGCTCCTTGCAACCGATCAAACAGATCATCAATTCTTGGTAATGGATACTGATTCTTAATTGTGACCTTGTTTAATTCACGGTAGTCAATGCACATACGCATTGATCCGTCCTTCTTTTTTACGAATAAAATTGGCGCTCCCCATGGCGATGAGCTTGGCTGTATGAATCCTTTTTCTAATAATTCGTCTAATTGTTTCTTTAGTTCCTGCATTTCTGTGGTGCCAGACGGTAAGGTGCTTTAGCGATCGGTGTTGTCCCTGGAAACAGATGGATTCTGAATTCAACTTCTCTGTCTGGAGGTTGCCCTGGTAGCTCTTCTGGGAATACATCTGAAAACTGGGATACTACTGGAATATCCTTTAATTCTTTTCCTTTAGTGTTAGTGATTATAGAAATCAAATACACTAATGATCCTTTTCTTATATAGCTTGCAGTTTTCATCACAGAGATGAATTTTGTGAATCTAGAGGTTTTATTTCCTTTAATTGTGATCTTTTCACCCTTTGGTGAATTTACTTGTATTGACTTTTGATCACACAAAATACTGGCTTTATTGGCTATTAACCAATCCATTCCTAATACGACATCAAATCCTGCCAGATTCATGGCGTAAAGGTTTGTAATAAATTTCTGATTTAGAATTTCTATTCTTGCTCCCTGCAAGATCTCAGAAATCTTAATGGTTTCCCCATTTGCTGCCTCTACTAGACATTCTTGTGGAAGTTTAGTTAATGATTGGTTGAGAAGTTTGCAAAATGAAGTATTAATAAAACTTTGGTTTGCACCAGAGTCAAATAATACTTTAGCAAAAACATCATTAACTAAAAACGTACCGGTGATCACATATGGGATCATCTTTGCTTCTTCTGCAGTCAGAACAAATGCTCTAGCATTTTTATTATTCTTGGTGTTCATAGTTGGAGCTAGCTTTGGACAGTTAGGCTTGATATAACCTTGTTCTCCGCAATTGTAGCATATCCTGTTGCTAATCTTTTTCCTGCAATCTTCCTCCTTGTGTCCTGATATTTTGCAAAAATTACAGGATATGGAGTATCTTCCTGAATGCTTCCTTTTGCAATTCTTACAGTAGGGTGCAGAGGTAGAGCCTACATTTTTCCCACGGTTAGAATTTCCAGAACAGAATTCTTGTGTAAGCTTCTGGGTTAGGTTCCTCCTTTGATCCTCTTCTCGCGTACGGACCAATTCATCTGTCAAGGTGTTGGCTAGTTCTACAGCTTCTTCTATGGTTTGGGGTCTAGATACCTTGACTACATGCCTTATTTCCCCGATTAATCCCCAGATGTAATGGGAGATTAATACTGGTTCAGGTGAAGCAAGGGTTGGCACTATTCTAGCATATTCAAAGAATAACTTAGTGTACCCCTTACTATCCACACCAGTCATTCTAAGGTTTAAGAATTTGTTTGCTATCTGTTCTTTTTCATTAGGAGGGCAGAATTTCCTTTCTACCATGCTTTTAAACTCCTCCCATTCCATAGTGTAAGTTCTATCACTTCCTTTAGACTGGAGAATAGTGTTCCACCATTCTAAGGCTGAATTCTTAAACACATTAGAAACAAACATTATCTTATCTTCTTCTGCGCACTTGCTTATTCTTAAGACTGCCTCAGTCTTTTCTATCCAGCATAGAGATGCAACGGCCCCTTCATTGACCAAGAATTCATTGGTTTACAAGACCAGAATTCTTTGTAAGAACAACCGTAAGACACAGTTCTTCTTCTTTTGGGGATGGGCATTTGAAGTACAGGTCCATTGTTCACGTTGTGTTCAGGTTCAGAGGGTCGCTTGCTATCATGCTTACTTTTATTTTCTGCTTCCCTAACCGTTTGAATAATATATGGCATCGCATCTATTATTCCTTGTGCCACTACGTGTTGGATGGCACTATTATCCACTTGGTTTCCATTATTCGGGTTATTGTTATTCAGATTATTTTCATTCTGGTTTTCCGGGTTATTATCCAGATTATCTTGATTCACTTGGTCGGCCATCTGAATTTTAAACATTTGCCAATTATTAATATCACAGAATAATTAGTAATTTAGGCAGCAACCACACAACACACATATTGGTCAAGAGCGTCGAGCATTGCGACTTTACTCTTTCTATTATAGTATGCGTCAAATACACACTAAGACTGAATTTAAAATTACAACACTACTATGCATCGTTAACCACAAAGTAGGGGTGTTCAGAATTCGTTTCGATTCAAAAAATTCGAAATTCGATTCGATTATCAAGAATTCATTTCGAGTCGCAAGAATTCGAATTCGATTCGATTCGAGTCAAGTTAATCGAATACGAATCGAATACGAATTTACAATTTTAAATTCGATTCGATTCGAAATTCGAATAAGAATTATACATGTATTTTTATTTTTATATATATAATATATATAATTTAAAATTTAATACATATATAAAATAATTGGGCTATATAAAATTACCCATATTTAAGTTATTACTAAGCCCATTACAATTTACATATGATATGGGCATATGGCCCATGACATGATGAACCATCAACCAAATACCAGATCTATTAAAATCTTTTAAAAGATTTCTAACTTATCATAATAATATTTTCATTTGTAGTCAAATGTTTGCATTCATTTTTGCAGGTTGTTATTTGGTTTTGCTGTGGCATTTGGAATGAAGTGAATGTTCCCGTCTTCCCGATTTATGTTATCGTTTTGCATGTTTTATTTTTCTGGTTAAGTTATTTTGTAATACCGACTAATGTTACCGACTTATGTTATCGTTTTGCATGTCATTCCCGACTTATTTTGAATGTGTTTATGGATGTTATTTGAAACTTTATAATGTCGTATCGTGGTTTATGGTAGCGTTAAAATTTATGTTTTATTTTAATAGTTTTTTAAATGTTTATGGTAGCGAATTTATTCGGGTTCGATTCGAATTCGATTCGAATTCGAATTTTTATTCGAATACGAAGCGAATACGAATTGAAGTTTTTATTCGAATTCGAATTCGAATCGAATAGTATGTGTCTTATTCTAATTCGAATCGAATTCGAATTCAAGAGAAAAAAAATTATTCGATTAATTCGATTCGAATAATTCGAAAATTCGATATTCGATTCGATGAACACCCCTACCACAAAGTGGTCTATACTACAACATATATTATTATTATTACATATATATGTATATATATATATATATATATATTCATACAAACATATTATATATTATATTATTATTATTATTATTATTACCAACTCCATCATCACCTTCACTGGTCTGGATTCATCCAGTAATCCATATTGCGCTTGTCGTATTTCCAGACGAGTCGCTCTCCTACCTGCCTCAACCTCTCACTACTCTCTAAAATCTCTTCTCTGAAAGCTCGGAGCTCATGCACATTTTCTGCACTCGTTGGAGGTGCAGGTGCTGGTACTGGGTCTGGGTACTGTGGCATGGGATTCTCCTGAGGGTACGGATTCTCTAAAATCTCCCTAATGTATTCATCGTTGTCATAGTAGGGATCTAGAGGGTCCAGACCTGGATAGGCTGCTAAGTTCGGTATGGTTTCGTCGTTTAGGTGGTAGCGTGGCACATAATCCCTATAATCATTGAACCATGGATCATAATCTGGATCTAAGGGATTAGGGGCTGGTATCCTAGGTATTTCCTCAGGGTTGAAATCATGCATTTCTACCTCCATTGGCTGAGTGGGAATTAAAGGTAAGGGTTATGGGGCTACTAGTTGTTCCAGATTTGGGTAGGCAGCAGTTGTTGCTAGGATATGAAAATTGGCTAAGCTTCTATTAAGCATATCCTGTGTATGGGCATCTGACTCTCGCTTAGCGGCTGCTAGGACTCTTCGCTATTGCAACTTGCGCATTCTTTTCCTACGCTCGAATGCTCCCTTACTGAACCATCCTCTCTTTTTCTGAGTGAATGGCTCTTCAGACTGAGCTTTAAAGGCAAACATCCCTTCTTCCTGATCAGCTGAATACCCAGAGAGGGTAGGCTGGGAAGAGGTACCTTCACTCCTAGGTGAAGCGGACAACTGACGATACACGTCTGAGGGTCCTTGATCACTCATACTGTAAACTAGCAAATAATCAAATAACACATAACAGTAAAATACAGATATGCACGTATTTTCATAATTTATTTCCTAACAATTTGGATAATATATTGATGTTAGCAGAACACTTCTATGGCTGAATCAGTGGCTTAGCTCTGATACCATCTTCTGTTGCAACCCCGCCCCCTTATCTGTCCCGGGAACGGGCGGCCGCGAGAGCAGTTGTGGTGGTATCATTTTGTTTATCATTTTGGCAGCGGAAATTACATCAGGACCGTAGTTAGGAAATGTTTATCAGAGTAAAACCACTATATTTTATATTAATAACCACATGGGTAAAACCCAAGTTTCTTATTACAACATGTTTATAGGGATAAACCCTATAATATTGAATTTAAAACAACGTCTTTTAGGTAAATTTTATAGCCACATTTTTTCCAAGCCGTCAGTGCTCTCCAGCTGGCTTTTTCCTAATTGGCTTTCATATTTTGTTACCTGAAACACGTTTTAAAAACAATTGTCAGCGGGAAATACTGGTGAGTGAATCCCAGTTTAATCAAGAAGAGTTTTATCAATTAACACAGTATTGAGAGCTATCGCATTGTTTATTTCTACACAATTACTCATTCAGTACTGTCAATCTTGACTAGTGGGTCATATTACCCATTGGCTAACCCGTTGTCCAATGGTAACGTGTTCAACATTTTGTATACAAAACCCCAACATACCGGTAGTAATTGAAGAACTACAAATACTCAATCACTGCTTAATCACATTGTAAAACATTTAAGGTTTTGTAAAACAGTTCACAAAAAGGTTTACAAAAAGAGGATAAACTCACATTGTTGTCTTAGACTTCGTTTAAGGGTTTCCTGGTGTTAATCTATTAATTACACAAATGTACATATATTAGTATAATAACCCATTATTTATATTAACGATACCCTCCCCAAAACGGTATTCCAACGACTACGTCGGGCAGAACCACGACAGTCGTTACGGAACCCTGGATCAATCAGGCAGCGTATCTAATACGTAACTGGTTTTATAATACTTATAACGGAGCAGAACTTCGTTAATTAGGGGGTATTATACTCAGAGATTATGCCTACTATGTGAGAAATTCGTGATAGAGAAAGAAAATGAATGAACTGACTGAAGCCCCGATGCCCTCTATTTATAGGGCAGATTTTCGAGTCTCTCGCGGCCCTCGTAAGGTTAGACCTCGGGCTACACGGCCCGCGTAGTAGGGGGTCTAGGCCGTAGGTGATCCGGGTCACGATATAGGTTCAACACGCGTTGCCACGTGTCAACACCAGGTGCGATCTGATCGTATAGCTGTCGCGGCCCGCGTAAGATGTTGTCAAGGGCTATGCGGCCTGCGAGCGCCCCTAAAATTTTGTTTTTATTTAATTTTTATAAAAATAAAGGTATTAGGGGTCCGTTTTCACGTTCGGGTTTATTTTAGGACATATTAAGGTATTTTAAGTATATTAGGGTGTCAGAAAAAAAATTCAGGAGGGTTGTTATAGCAACCAGCAGAATCAGAATCAACCCAGGAATGATGATCGCACCTTGATGCCTATAAACAATCAAGCAGGACCATCAAACAACAATCAAGGTCTTGTAGTACAAGTGGATGAAGGTTGTAACTGGTCAATGCAATTTGGCAGTGGTGATCAAGGTGGAACAACTTGTTTTGCCGAGCTTGTTAAGGATTTGAAGCATGCCAGTGGTGGAGAATCTTCCGCCAGTGGTGGTGAATCTTCAGATGAAGAAAGTTCTGGCTATTCTAGGAGTTCAGATGAGGAAACCTCAACGTCAGGCGATGACCATTTATCGAGGGTGACAATCGATGCCGACATCGATGAATTATTGGAAGAAACTGCAGCATGGAATGATAGAAGATCTATTCTGGTGTATCAAGCTGCTTATTCTTCTTCTTCTCTTCATTCAGCCTTTATGGCTAATGTTGGTAGTTCATCAAGTCAGGTATGTGTCGATGAACCAACTGTAGTTAAATGTGATAAATGTGCTGATTTAAGTAGTAATTGTGCCGACTTAGGTGAAAAGTTGTCAGACTTGCAAAGAAAATATGATGATTTGCTAAGTAAGTATGATGTGACATTTATCCACAATCAGAAATTGATCGTGGATCTTTCCAAATGCACAGAATCCAACATGTTTCATACAAACCATGAAAATGAGTACAAAACAATGATTGAAACATTAAGGGAAAACAAATCCGAGCTAACGAAAATGGTTTCAAGAAAACAAACAACCATTAACGGTTACATCAATAGGCTCGAGATAATGCAAAAAGAAATGGCTTGTGTTAAATCTGAAAGTGAGGCGATCCATTGATGCGTGTGTGGTGTGATATATATTTAAGTATATTTTAAGCCCTTTTTACACGTTAGTCAAGTTTTAAATTTATAAAACAGGATATTTTACTAACACCAAACACACATATGGGTAAGTGCACCCATCGTGAGCGTAGTATAGTGTTGGCAAGATACCGAGGTCGTCCAAGGACACAAGTGCTTTTAATACCGGTTTATCCTCAACGTCTAATCAAATCAAACAGTTAGAAAAAATGTTTTTTAAATAAGAAAAATAAAACTAACTAAAATGCTGAAAAATAAAATAAAAATAAAAACAGATAGACAAGATGAATCACTTGGATCCGACTCGTGTTTAGTGTAACCTTTGATTATTTCCGCACTTTTGCACTTATTAAGAGATTATCTTAGTTATTATAGTAGACCCCTCTTTTGAAGGTGACGTTACCCTCAACCAGTAGTTTGAGTCAGCAAGGATACAATCCTAAAGGGTCAGATTATTGAAAGATAATTAATTAAGTTATTAATGCATATTATGGTAGGCCCCTCTTTTGAAGGTGACGTTACCCTCGGCTAGTAGTCTGAGTCAGTAGGGATACAGTCCTAAGTTGCCGGGTTAAAGTATTAATAGTAGCTTACATATGAGGGGATCAAAGAGTTTGGACCCCCGCCATCCAATACCGGTGGGTATTGAAGGAGGTCCTACTAAATTTGACCCAGGTCCTTGCAGGATCTATACACTGAACAAGGCAACACTCTTACCAAACCGTTCCCTTAACCCCCGACCAGGTAGCCAACATATCTCCATATAGACCGTGGAGATATGAATGGTGAAAATCTTTTATTTTATATAGACAGTAAAATAATGCCAAGACACCACGGACAAACGATAAGGAAGAATCACCTTCAACATAAGAAACTAGTTATTAAAGTCATTAATACATAACCAAATAAAAAGTGCGAAAAGATTAAAAATAAAAAGTATTACACTAGACCCTTGTCTTCACTAAGTGATGTAAGAGACTTAGGGAAACATGGTCTTTGATTGTCAAGAACTCTTACGATCAATCTTGGATCCCGAGATGACTAACACACTCTACGAAGGACGATGGATGATGGTGGTGGATGATGGTGTTGTGATGGTGGTGGGTGGTGGGTGAAGTGTGAGAGAGGTGGTGTGCCAAGGGATGGTTTGCAAATGAGCCAAGCACCCCTATTTATAGCCTGAACAGCAGCTCGGGCACGGCCCCGTGTCCACCCTTCTTCTCTGTCTTCATTAATTGCAGTTTGTCTGCATTAGTTGACCACGCCCCCGTGTCCGCTGGGCACAACCCCGTGTGCAGAAGCGTATCTATACTATCAAGATTTACCCAGATTCTGCGAATCTTAGAGTTGACCACGGCCCCATGTCCGCTGGGCACGCCCCCGTGGTGGTTGATAGAAGCTTCTATAGCTTTGTCTTTTCTGCTGACACTTGGGCACGCCCCCGTGCTCATTGAGCACGGGGCGTGTTCAGCCTTCTGTTCTCTTCTTTTGCTTGGGAAGATGCTGTCGGGGAGGCCCGGCATGCCACGTTTGTTCCTTTTCTTGTATTCATGTTAGATTTAGCTGCTTTTTTGCTTCTTTTGTTCATTTGAGCTCATTTAATCCTGAAAATACAAAAGGAAGACAAAAACACACTTTTTCCAACATTAGTACTAAAAAAAGGGTTAGTTTTATGCCACAATTGATATAATTTATATGTTGCATTTTGTTCACATCAAATACCCCCACACTTGAATCTTTGCTTGTCCTCAAGCAAAACTCTTTATAATGTGGTTTTACACTCCCAAATGGAATGGGTAGAAGAGAAGGTTTTTGGGCTTGTCATAGAGTGTCGGGATTTCCAAGATTCTTTATTAAGTTTTATTTTTATTTATTTACAATCCTATTCGTCATGATTTATTTAAAACATTACATAAGATAAATTACTTATTAGGGCATAACATGCCTTTTTAAAATTTTATTTATATACAAGTTCACATACCTCACGGGGGATCACTCAACACTCGGCCGAAGATGTATTTTAGTGGATCACTCGAGAGCGGCATGGAACTTACTCCTACCATAAGCTTGCCAAGCAATCAATCCTCCTCCTTTTTAACTATACACCTTTGTAAATATCAAGAGGACTTTTGGGGTGAAGGGTTAGGCTTGGGTTAAAGGTATGTGGTTGGGTTAGTGGTTAGTAAAGAGGCGAAAGGCGTAAAAAGCGTCGGTTTTCGTAAGACTTTTTTTTTGAAGTTTTTATTTTAATGAAGCCATTATTCAAACAAAGTTATTTTTGATAAACTTGTTTGTTTATTTCTCTTTTGCTTCATCATCATCATTTTTTTTGAAAGTCATAAGAAAAACTGAGCTTGTTACTAAAACAAAGGGTTAAAAATAAAAAGGTTTTGGTGGGTGAAAGGGTGTTTGTTTTGGGTTATGAAATGAAAAGGTTTAGGCTCAAAGGGGTTAACTATGGGGATTTTGGGTAGGTGGTAAAAAAAAGAAAAATAATGGTGTAGAAATAAAAAGGGTTAGTCCTAATGCCTCCGTCATTTACTTACTCGGGTTTAAGTTGGTAAGGACCGGGAATGTATCGTCGTGGCAAGTTCTAGAGTCGTAAGAACCAAGCGGCTATTCACACAAGAAATGAAAAATGAGCATTTAGTTTAAAGATATATATTTGTATGCTCAATAAAGGCTCAAAACTCACTTTTTGTGGGAATGGGTTTTTATGTGATCAAGTATATATAATCAAATTTTAATTAAACTTGTCATGCCGTTTCATAATTTTCTTATGTTGGTTCTTTTTATCACGACGCTATCGGTTGTAAATTTGTAAAAATATAACCTTTTTTTAGAACTTGAAATTCCCAAATTAAACCTAGACAAGTAAAAAAAAATGAATTTTTTTTTAAAAAATTTGGGGTGATTAGCGATTCCAATAGAGTTTTGTGTAAGCCTTGTAATTAGGACTTACAAGATTCAAGATTTTAGCATCCCCCCCCCCCCCCACACACTTAAATTACACATTGTCCTCAATGTGTCCCAAAAATAAGTTTTTTGGTTGATTGAATGTGTAAAAAGGTGTGAAAAAGAAAAAAATCATGTTACTGGGCGTCTGGACATGGCCCCGTGGTGTCCGGGCACGGGCCCGTGTTCAGATCGCCAGTAACAGAAATTGTCAAAAAGAAACAGAAGCCTGGGTACGGGGGCGTGTTCAGTGAGCACGCCCCGTGTCCAGTTACCTGAACTGGGCATTTTCTGCAGATAGTTGGGCACGGGCCGTGTTGGGCGAGCACGGCCCCGTGCTGAACTTGCTGTAATGAAGAAAAAATTGTCGGGTGGCCCTGTTTTTGTGCATGGGGTGCTGGTTCACGTTCCCTTGGTTTCCTTCATCATCCCGAGTGTGTTTTATTCCTGAAAATTAAAACTAAACTAGAAAACATAAAAATTAATCTAAACTAAACTAAGAATAGTTCCGCAGAATGCCTCCGTGGTGCGCCACGTTTATAAGGGTCCTTGGCTAGACCAAAAGCCTGGTCATATGTTACCCAAGTGGGATGTTTTGCATCCCCTGCTACACCGTCGGAGAGCATCATCCAAACTCGAGTCAATGACCTTCATGTAGTTGACCGGGTCTTCGTCTTCTACTCTTTTTCCAACTCCGAACTTCATTTCCTCGTCCCCTATCCTCAATGTTAGTGTTCCATCGTTGTAACACCTCGAAAAAATTCACGTCCTATAATGTACTGACACGTGTCATAAGCTTGAACGTGTAAAAGACTACTCTGGAAGGACTAAAGTTGACAATCATAGAAAGTATGTGAATATACGAGTTCTAAATGTCAACAGTGAATAAATATATTGTACATTAACCCTACATTGTGTTTATATCACCAAACGAATAAATCATGGATCATACGAAGCTAAAAGTGAGAGATTACAAACTACAGGGGTTAAATGTGTCAACATGTTTAAGTTATACCTCTGAGTGACCTTTTGACAAACCCGAAGCTTTGTAACGGTTAATTATGCTCACTAGAATGCACGATATAAATTTCATAAAGTTTCGTTATCGTATGAGAAAGTTATGATCAAATTCGTATGCGAGGGGTTAAAGCGTTAACGTTGAAAGTTATGACTTTTCGGGTTAACCGGAAATGTCCAGGGACTTGGCATAGGGGGTATAAGTCCTAGAGCCCTTATAGGTAAATATTAAGGGGTCAAATTGCAAATATTAAGCTAGTTGCCCTTTCGAAGAGCCAAGGGACATTTATGCGGAAAATGGAAAATGTAAATTCTGATTTTGGGGTTAAGGCGGGCCGCGTAAAGGTTAACATACCTTTACGCGGGCCGCGTCAGACTTACAGTAACAGAAAGTGTTGACAGCCTCCTGCATTCGCGATTTAACCGACCCTTATCAGATATTTTGCATTATAGACGACCCCTAGGCAACCCCTAAGCACTAGGAACACTTGTTAATCAGTTGTGGTCAGTACTAGACTTGCTTGTCAACTTCTTGTGGTGATTAAACCACTATATAAGGCCATTAGTTGCAACAAGTTTCCTCACACTTCATTCTTGCAATCTGATCATTCCTGGAGCTCAAGTCTGCTCTCAAGTGATCACATTTCGTGCATAGGACCTTGGTAAGTTTGCTAAACCTTTCTTAATTAAGTTTTAGCCTACTTTTAGCTTAAAAGTCAAACCGTCGTAATTAACGGTTGACTTTAAGATTAATCACTATTGGTCCAGTGATTAGTCGAATCAAAAGTAGTTATAAGTTGGTAATTATATGGGTAATAAAACCTTAAAAGGGTTCCCCCTGATTCCCACTCTAACTAGGTCTAATGTCGGGTCAAACTTAATTTAAAAAGTCAACAGAATGTGTATTTTCTAATTTATGCATAATTAGCAATGAAGAACACATACAACCTATTTGATCATTAATATAACTTTCTAATTAGTGTAAGAACATGTCTAAACATGTTCAACCCGACAATTTTATGTTTAGACACGGTTCGGAACCGAAAGTCGCAAAGCTTTGACTTTTGCTTTGACTTCAGTTCTGACCCGTTATGGTATGTTTTAGAAATACCTTAGAGCTTCATTTGGACCAGGTTACATGCTAGTATAACCCTCTGTGATTATACACCATGGTTCATTAGTTAACCAATTAATACGCATGATTCCGTTAATTGCCTATATGTTGACCATTATGCCCTTTTCACCTTAAAACGTGATTTTTGAAAATGTAAAAGTGTAGAAACCTTAGTTACTGATATATAAACTTGTATGCAAAGTTTGACATCAGTTTGAGGTGTAGATTGAGAGTTATGCTCATTAGCGTAATTAAGAAGCTTTATGTTAATTAAACGGCGTAATTAGCATATAGCCTAATTAAGCCTAATTTTTGATATCAAACTTATTACCCACTGATGTAATATATTATTTTGGGATTTTTGAAGATTTTTAATTAATTTTAGGCTGAGCATAACTAATAGTCGTAGGCTTAATCCGGTAATTGTCGGTTTTGCCCTTACGGGCCATAAAATGAGTTTTACATATCTAATCGACTTCAAACCTTTTGCTACTGATCTTAAATGATAAATAAATTATTTTAAGCCTTATGGAATAATAAAAATATCAGATTTATGTATCGAACCCGGAAATGGCTTTTAATCGCCTTATTAAGCGTTTCTAACGCATAGTATGTACTAAAACTATTTTAAACATACAAGGGTTGATACCTACTGATATTTTGGGCAAATAATAATATTTTAACAGTAAGCAAAAGTTGTTTAACTCAGACTTCAGTTTTGAGCTTTACGGCTTATGTGAAATTACCAAAATGCCCCTACGGTGCATAGTTTGGTTATAATTGATAAATTTCACATATATACTTTACCCTATTGTTATAACTTAGTAAACAAAGTAGTTTTTCTGATTATATCAGACCTGTAACTCAGGTTAATACTTAGACTCTTTTATAACCTTGAAAATGACCAAACTACCCCTACGAGGCATAGTTTGTGTTTAAATTCGTTTCGGGTATAATAAAAGACATCTTACTGGTGTCACAACATATTTGAGGCATATTAACTTAGGAAACCTGTATATGGCTCTCATGAATACCCGTTACGCTTATTGCGCGTACGGTTCGGCTTATGTGACTAGATGACATAAATTAGCCGAAACGGGTCAAACCTTATCGGTTTTACCCCAAAATTCAGAATGTGCCTAGATTACCCATATAAGGCAAGTCTTCAGTCTTGTCGGGTCTAAATCACATTCTAAAACGGTCTTCGCCCTATCATGCGTTTGAACCGTATCTTTCTTCAAAACTAATCGGTCTAAGCTTAGGCTTAATTAAAGACCCGTTAGCATTCTAATTGGTTATTTATACCATCATTCCAGACTAGAGCCTTCCGGTAAATTGTACCTACGCTTACTTAAGTGAATACGGCTGAGTTATTATAATTCTTGCTATTTAAGACAGGAGCTAGCTCAGGTAAATACTCTTAACTTATTTTCCCTATTACGGGCTTGGGATACGGTAATATAAATACCGCATGGTCAGGTATGGGATTCAAAGACCAATAAGTCGGGAAATCCAAATAACCTGTTTTAATTCGTATTGCTTGACTGAAACATTGGGGATTAATGCGACCGTGTCCTGGATATCCTTGACTCATTAAATGCAATGGCCACGACTTAAGCATGGGGTGTAGGCACACACCTGACAGATGCTATATGCTAATTAATTAATTATACCCAATAAGGGAATAGTGGTGTGTCGGTTAATCATGAACCGGCATAGAACCGGACCCCGTATGTAAAGCAAGTTATGTAAAACTGATAACATGAGATATAGTTTGCCCCAAGTATAAAAGATTTATTTTGCCTCTGTGCATCTAAATCAAAGTATAAAAGATTAATTTTGCCTTGTGCATTTTAATCAAAGTGTCAAAACATCTTCGTGCCTTGAGCACCTAAACCAATTATCTTAAACTCTTTTCAAATGAGTCGGTTGAGTGTATTTACCAGTGAAAACTTACGTATTTTCAAAAGTCTAAGTGACAGGTACAAGTACGTAATAGGCTGGAAGCTGCTCAGGACGTTAATAAGGAATCTTGCAAGTTCTGGGCGTCTAAAGTCTGTTGAACAATATTTATGTTTTAAGATCCGCCTGTGGATCCTTTACTTTCCGTTGTAATACTGTATATTACTTTATATTCGGATTGTAATATATTTATCGTTTGCTTCCGCTGTGCATTTATATATTGTGTTGTTTGACTATTATGTTGCCAACCATGTCACGATACTCCCCACCGGTGACACGTGGAAAGTCGGGGTGTGACAGGTTGGTATCAGAGGCAACATTGAGTGAATTAAACACTAGCCTTTTGTGTTTAATCTCAATGACACAGTAGCACATTCTTTGACCTTCTGAGTCTAGACTTAACATAGGATTATTCTCAAATCCTAATCTGGAGATTTTGCTTCCAATTTTTTTAATTGGATACGTCGCCAAGCGAAGAAGCTGTAATAAAAATTCTCCACGTCTGGAGCCTTGAAATGCTGAGCTTCGTACCGCGACCAGGATGAGACGTGCAACCAAGGAGAAAGCATTCAAGAATTGAATGAAGAAGAAACTCCTTTGCTGAAAATCGTTTCCTCAATAGTCCTTATAAGGACATATTTATCTTTTCAGTCCCTTCGAGGACAACACTATTCCTTTCAAGTCCCGCTTAGGGCAACTTTATACTTTTATTTTTATATAGTGGAATGATTAAGTTTAAACTTTCATTCTAAACATGAAATATGAGATAAATGAAAAATAACATTCTTTTTATAAGATCTACCATTATAATAAAATGGCAAAATCTAAAAAGGACAAGACCTAGCCTCGGGTCATATTAAGACCGGCCAAGATGGCAGTTCCTCAATTTAGATTCAGATCCTTATTAACATTCCTTTTTGCAAGATCTACCATTATAATAAAATGGCAAAATCTAAAAGGACAAGACCTAGCCTCGGGTCATATTAAGACCGGCCAAGATGGCAGTTCCTCAATTTAGATTCAGATCCTTATTAACCTTTCAATTTAGAAATTTGTTCTGCATTAATTATTAAAAAGAATCTTAAAGGTAAAACCTAGCCTAAATGTCAATGCTGACATGGCCAAGATGGTAAAACCTAGCCTAAATGTCAATGCAGACATGGCCAAGATGGTAAAACCTAGCCTAAATGTCATTGCAGACATGGCCAAGACGGTAAAACCTATCCAAAAGATTCCTAACCCAACTGGATGATCTCTGAATCATGGGTTTAAATCATCAATTAAGATGATCATATTTAGACCATACGTGGTAATATAACGCCTACGGGCCTTGCTCATTTCTACATGAGCCAAAAGACAGTGGTAGCTATGACTCCCTGTCTGACAAAGGTAATGAACTATGATTCAAACCTTCATGCCCGATTCTCTGAAATCCTGGCTAATAATTTAAAAATTGTCCTTGTGACTAGGCCTTATGTGCTAATATATATTGTTATTGTTTATAATTAGGATAAATTATAATAGAAATCCTAAATAAATGTGAGCAATAAATTAACCGAATATGGTCTCTGCTTACCATGGTTAATGAATTACCCTAAGGGGAAATTCCATAATAAACATCCCTTAGAAGGGAAGTGCCTACGGGCTATAGTTAATGTCCTCTGAGACTAAAGACAGTGGTGGCCTACAACTCCCTGTCAAGAAAAGGTAATGAACTTTGATTCAAACCTTAATGCCTCGATTCTCTGAAATCATGGCTTATAAATTAAACTTGTCTACGCGACTAGGCCATTTGTGCTATTATTAACTTATAAATTAGGATTTATGATAAAAATCCCGAATAAAATAAATATCCTTCCTTCCCTGCCAGTATGCATTTTAAAAAGAATCTTAAAGGTGAAACCTAGCCTACGCGGCCAAGATGGTGAAACCTACTCAAGGGATTCAGATCCTTGTTAACACCAGAGAACGTGTTAGCACTCCTGACAAATGTGATTCGATAAAATCACAACAGTCATCCCTATATTGGAAAATTTTTAAATTCCTAATTTGCCTTATGATCTAGAAATCATGGCTTATATCATCTTATAAGATGATCATATTATAAACATCCGTGAGTGATGAAGTGCCTACGGGCTAAATTTGTTGTCCGATAAGACAACGACAGTGGTGGTCTTGACCCTGTCTAAAGATGTTGGAATATGTCCAAGCATAAGAGTCGGTAGGGCCCGTACGATCTCGACTAATATCATCGGAAAAGATGATCATACCATAAATATCCCTTAGGAGGAAAATGCCTACGGGCTATAATTAACGCCCTCCGAGGCTAAAGACAGTGGTAGCCTACAACTCCCTGTCAAGAAAAGATGTTTTGCCTACGGGCTATAATAAATTGTCCATCTGAGACATTGACATTGTGATCTTTATGATTCCTTGTCTAAGGTGGTGAGCTATGCTCAAGCCAAATTGTCAATATGATTAATGCAATCCTGACTTATATCATCTAAAATGATGAATCCATTATAAACATTCATTAGTGATGTTTCACCTATGGGCCATATTATATTGTCCATTTGTGACACAAACATTACGATCTCTATGATCTCCTGTTTAAGGTAGTGAGCTGCGCTCAAGCCTAATAGTCTATATGATCATTGCGATCCTGACTAGTATCATCAGTATGATGATCATAAATTCATAATATTGACATCCCTAGTGATAAATTGCCTACGGGCTATACTTTATTCTACTGTCGATAATACAAAATAGTGGTGATCTTTATGATCCCCTATTCAAAATGGTGGGATTACACCCAAACCTAATAGTCAATATGATCGATGTGATCATGGCTAATATCATTAGATACGAAAATTATAGATAGACATCCATTAGTGATGTTAATTGGTTTACCTTTCTGTCAAGAGAATCGCCTTTCAAGACGATGACAGTTGTAGTCTATGACTCCCTGTCCAAAGGTGAAGAACTATGTTCGAGCCTTAAAACTCCTGATCTAATAAGATTGCAGCCTATGAATTGATGTCCTTGTGACAAATCCACAAGTTATATTTCAAGTCACCCATGACAAGCCTCCGTGCTATAATTCGTCGTTCGTGACAAGTTAACACACTAAATGTTAACATCCCTGGTGACAGGCCTTAGTGCCATATCTTATAATGCCCTAGAGACAAGGCCATTTGTGCCATATCTAAATATCTTTACGACAAGGCCTTCACGCCATATAATTACTTATGTCCTTCATGACTGGGCTTTATGCCATATCTTTCTACGTCCCTCGTGACAGGCTTCTATGCCATATATATATATAACCAAAGTCATGTAAGGCTAGCCTTTGAGCTATTTATAATCGTCCTTGTGACAAAGACAGTTGTGACATTATGGTCCCCTGTCAAGCAGGTATTGGTCTCGCTCCAAACCTTGAATGCCATTAATAGACCTTTAGTAAACCATAAGCTTAGCAAACTTTTGATGGCTTAGATAAGAAATTCAGATATTAAAAATAAGGTATAATTTACCAAAGGAATCTTTAATGACCCTCTCTCCCATCCTCGGAGAAAATCCTTTCATAAGAATCTGGAGTACTCTTCCCCAAAAAGAGTACGACAATATATATTACTTTATTTTATTATTTTCCTCATCGTTTTCTATCGCCTGCGAATGCCAAACTATGTTTGATAAAAGTGCCATATGAGGGTTGGCGTATCCTAGTGTGTCCCATAGATTGCTTCCATGCCTGATCAGTATGGAGGTTTAATGCATGGAACCACAAAGATATTCCAATGATCATATGGTACTAGAGTCAACTAATGGTATTCAAAGGAGATATCCAACATGGAATTGTCCAAGTAAATGTTCCCAATTAAGGAATGCATGGACTAGTAACATAAATGTGTCACTTATTTGACACAAGCAATGATGGGTGAACTGGAGCCTGAGATATGGAAATCTCTGTAATCTCCTTGTATCTTGATTATTTTTCTCCTAAGATTACCCTGTTTACTCCTGGAAGGCAGATAGAATTAAGATTTATATCCCATTAAGGCTGTATTACTATGAAACCTCCAAGACGACTAGTATCATCATTGGGAGAATCGAAACCCTGATTAACTAAGTTTAAAATAGGAGATTCATATAGCCTAACTCTATATTCTGAGAGTTTGATATTGTTGGACGGTTCATTTTGCTTATGCATACATTACCGCAACCTTAGTTAGGCAACGATTAAGAATTGCCATCAGCTACCCAGGATCGTCGAATTGTTCGACTAATGACAAGGATCAGCTATTCCTTAAGAATAGTTTTAAGAAATGGTTGGGATAACCATCTCACCTTAAGATGAGCTTTTCCTAAATAGTTGTATATAAGTATCAAGGTGGCTCTTTTGAAGACCTTGTATAGATGAAATGTTAAACGCCTATTGATAGGACAATAGATTGGTAAGTCCAATTATCAGGGTCTGAAAGTTGCATTAGAAGCAACAAATAAACTCACACAAATACATAATCATCTGTAAGTTGCCAGTATTCGGCAGAAAATAAAGAATTAAAGAAAATAGCAAATCTCCAAAATTCCTGTTAAGGAATAAAGTTCAACAAAAGATATCACCCAGGAAGGGTGTGCCAAATTGTTAAATTATCAGGCTAGTTAAGCTCCAAGTATATAGAATCATTCGAAGGAAATCGAATGTATCAAGATCAAATAGCTTACGAGCTAAGATCTAATTAAGGGACTTTGTGGAACGCGCAATGTGACCCACACTAATGATTTAGCGACGTGTCACCAATAAGTCGAAAAGCGCTATCACATAATGATATACAGAACTATGAAAGTATGAACAACCAGTGTCGATTAAGGATCGACAGGATTAGAAGCTCCAAAAAGATATATGTGCCTATTATAAAGGTCAATTGTAGTGCCTTAGATACTCAAAAGTACTGGGGAAGATTAAGCCCAATACAAGGCAGAAAATACTTCCTTTACCTTAAGAAAATCTCGAGGTCGAGATTTCTTTTAAGGGGGTGAGGATGTAACACCTCGAAAAAATTCACGTCCTATAATGTACTGACACGTGTCATAAGCTTGAACGTGTAAAAACTACTCTGGAAGGACTAAAGTTGACAATCATAGAAAGTATGTGAATATACGAGTTCTAAATGTCAACAGTGAATAAATATATTGTACATTAACCCTACATTGTGTTTATATCACCAAACGAATAAATCATGGATCATACGAAGCTAAAAGTGAGAGATTACAAACTACAGGGGTTAAATGTGTCAACATGTTTAAGTTATACCTCTTAGTGACCTTTTGACAAACCCGAAGCTTTGTAACGGTTAATTATGCTCACTAGAATGCACGATATAAATTTCATAAAGTTTCGTTATCGTATGAGAAAGTTATAATCAAATTCGTATGCGAGGGGTTAAAGCGTTAACGTTGAAAGTTATGACTTTTCGGGTTAACCGGAAGTGTCCAGGGACTTGGCAAAGAGGGTATAAGTCCTAAAGCCCTTGTAGGTAAATATTAAGGGGTCAAATTGCAAATATTAAGCTAGTTGCCCTTTCGAAGAGCCAAGGGACATTTATGCGGAAAATGGAAAATGTAAATTCTGATTTTGGGGTTAAGGCGGGCCGCGTAAAGGTTAACATACCTTTACGCGGGCCGCGCCAGACTTACAGTAACAGAAAGTGTTGACAGCCTCCTGCATTCGCGATTTAACCGACCCTTATCAGATATTTTGCATTATGGACGACCCCTAGGCAACCCCTAAGCACTAGGAACACTTGTTAATCAGTTGTGGTCAGTACTAGACTTGCTTGTCAACTTCTTGTGGTGATTAAACCACTGTATAAGGCCATTAGTTGCAACAAGTTTCCTCACACTTCATTCTTGCAATCTGATCATTCCTGGAGCTCAAGTCTGCTCTCAAGTGATCACATTTCGTGCATAGGACCTTGGTAAGTTTGCTAAACCTTTCTTAATTAAGTTTTAGCCTAGTTTTAGCTTAAAAGTCAAACCGTCGTAATTAACGGTTGACTTTAAGATTAATCACTAATGGTCCAGTGATTAGTCGAATCAAAAGTAGTTATAAGTTGGTAATTATATGGGTAATAAAACCTTAAAAGGGTTCCCCCTGATTCCCACTCTAACTAGGTCTAATGTCGGGTCAAACTTACTATTAAAAAGTCAACAGAATGTGTATTTTCTAATTTATGCATAATTAGCAATGAAGAACACATGCAACTTGTTTGATCATTAATATAACTTGCTAATTAGTGTAAGAACATGTCCAAACATGTTCAACCCGACAATTTTATGTTTAGACCCGGTTCGGAACCGAAAGTCGCAAAGCTTTGACTTTTGCTTTGACTTCAGTTCTGACCCGTTATGGTATGTTTTAGAAATACCTTAGAGCTTCATTTGGACCAGGTTACATGCTAGTATAACCCTCTGTGATTATACACCATGGTTCATTAGTTAACCAATTAATACGCATGATTCCGTTAATTGCCTATATGTTGACCATTATGCCCTTTTCACCTTAAAACGTGATTTTTGAAAATGTAAAAGTGTAGAAACCTTAGTTACTGATATATAAACTTGTATGCAAAGTTTGACATCAGTTTGAGGTGTAGATTGAGAGTTATGCTCATTAGCGTAATTAAGAAGCTTTATGTTAATTAAACGGCGTAATTAGCATATAGCCTAATTAAGCCTACGTTTTGATATCAAACTTATTACCCACTGATGTAATATATTATTTTGGGATTTTTGAAGATTTTTAATTAATTTTAGGCTGAGCATAACTAATAGTCGTAGGCTTAATCCGGTAATTGTCGGTTTTGCCCTTACGGGCCATAAAATGAGTTTTACATATCTAATCGACTTCAAACCTTTTTCTACTGATCTTCAATGATAAATAAATTATTTTAAGCCTTCTGGAATAATAAAAATATCAGCTTTATGTATCGAACCCGGAAATGGCTTTTAATCGCCTTATTAAGCGTTTTTAACGCATAGTATGTACTAAAACTATTTTAAACATACAAGGGTTGATACCTACTGATATTTTGGGCAAATAATAATATTTTAACAGTAAGCAAAAGTTTTTTAACTCAGACTTCAGTTTTGAGCTTTACGGCTTATGTGAAATTACCAAAATGCCCCTACAGTGCATAGTTTGGTTATAATTGATAAATTTCACATATATACTTTACCCTACTGTTATAACTTAGTAAACTAAGTATTTTTGCTGATTATATCAGACCTGTAACTCAGGTTAATACTTAGACTCTTTTATAACCTTGAAAATGACCAAACTACCCCTACGAGGCATAGTTTGTGTTTAAATTCGTTTCGGGCATAATAAAAGACATCTTACTAGTGTCACAACATATTTGAGGCATATTAACTTAGGAAACCTGTATATGGCTCTCATGAATACCCGTTACTCTTATTGCGCGTACGGTTCGGCTTATGTGACTAGATGACATAAATTAGCCGAAACGGGTCAAACCTTATCGGTTTTACCCCAAAATTAAGAATGTGCCTAGATTACCCATATAAGGCAAGTCTTCAGTCTTGTTGGGTCTAAATCACATTCTAAAACGGTGTTCGCCCTATCGTGCGTTTGAACCGTATCTTTCTTCAAAACTAACCGGTCTAAGCTTAGGCTTAATTAAAGACCCGTTAGCATTCTAATTGGTTATTTATACCATCATTCCAGACTAGAGCCTTCCGGTAAATTGTACCTACGCTTACTTAAGTGAATACGGATGAGTTATTATAATTCTTGCTATTTAAGACAGGAGCTAGCTCAGGTAAATACTCTTAACTTATTTTCCCTATTACGGGCTTGGGATACGGTAATATAAATACCGCATGGTCAGGTATGGGATTCAAAGACCAATAACTCGGGAAATCCAAATAACCTGTTTTAATTCGTATTGCTTGACTGAAACATTGGGGATTAATGCGACCGTGTCCTGGATATCCTTGACTCATTAAATGCAATGGCCACGACTTAAGCACGGGGTGTAGGCATACACCTGACAGATGCTATATGCTAATTAATTAATTATACCCAATAAGGGATTCCCAATAAGGGAATAGTGGTGTGTCGGTTAATCATGAACCGGCATAGAACCGGGCCCCGTATGTAGAGCAAGTTATGTAAAACTGATAACATGAGATATAGTTTGCCCCAAGTATAAAAGATTTATTTTGCCTCTGTGCATCTAAATCAAAGTATAAAAGATTAATTTTGCCTTGTGCATTTTAATCAAAGTGTCAAAACATCTTCGTGCCTTGAGCACCTAAACCAATTTTCTTAAACTCTTTTCAAATGAGTCGGTTGAGTGTATTTACCAGTGAAAACTGACGTATTTTTCAAAAGTCTAAGTGACAGGTACAAGTACGTAATAGGCTGGAAGCTGCTCAGGACGTTAATAAGGAATCTTGCAAGTTCTAGGCGTCTAAAGTCTGTTGAACAATATTTATGCTTTAAGATCCGCCTGTGGATCCTTTACTTTCCGTTGTAATACTGGATATTACTTTATATTCGGATTGTAATATATTTATCGTTTGCTTCCGCTGTGCACTTATATATTGTGTTGTGTGACTATTATGTTGCCAACCACGTCACGATACTCCCCACCGGGCCCACCGGTGACACGTGGAAAGTCGGGGTGTGACAATCGTTCATATCTACCACTTCTTGGGCCGTAGCTAGGAATGGCCTCCATAGGATGAGTGGTACTTAGGCATCTTCCTCCATATCTAGTATGACAAAGTCGGCTGGAAAGAAAAATTCGCCGACCTTGACCAATAGATTTTCAGCGACACCTTTTGGATATTTGACGGATCTATCGGTGAGTTGTATGCTTATTTTTGTAGGGCTTGTTCTCCCTAAGCCGAGTCGGTTGGACATTGATTAGGGCATGAGGTTGATGCTTGCCCCGAGATCGGCTAGTGCATTACAAATGGGGGATTCCCCAATCGGTTGGACATTGATTAGGGCATGAGGTTGAAGCTTCCGGGGTCAAGCTTCTTTTGCGGGAGTTTGTTGAGTAGTAAGGCGGAGCATTCTTCGCCTAAGTTAACTATTTGCAATGATTCAATTTTTCTTTTATGAGTGAGGAAGTCCCTCATAAATTTTGAATATTTAGGCATTTGAGTTAGGACTTCGATAAATGGAATATTAACATGCAATTGTTTTAGTAAATTTTCGAACTTTGTGAATTTCTCATCGTTTTTTTGTCGAATCAACCGACCGGGGTATGGAATCGGAGGAGTCTTAGTAGGCTCTTGAATTGGTGGAGAAGCCTTCTCTTGTTGGGGTGGAGTTGTGGATTGGCTAGATTGGCTTCTCTCAGTTGGTGGTAATGGAGCCTCCTCGGGACCCACGGTACGGTTTCTCAACGTGATGAGATGCACTTGTTCCTTTGGGTTGGTTTCGGTATTGCTTGGTAACGCACCTTGTCGTCTCTCGGAGAAATTTTGAGCTATTTGATTTAATTGTTTTTCGATGCTATGAATGCTAGCTTGTTGATTTCTAAAATTTGATTCCAATAATTGAAATCGATCCGAGTTTTTCTTTTCGGCGTCGGAGATGAGGCGAGATACAGTATCTTCAAGCCTTTCTCGTCCGCCTTGTTGTTGAGAAAAATTTTGTGACTCGATTCTTGGTTGTTGAAAGTTTGTTCGTTGGTTTAGATTTTGTTGGCTACTACTATTTTCGGGTTCTCTCCAACCAAGGTTAGGGTGGTTACGCCATCCTTGGTTGTAGGTACCCATTGGAGGACCCGACGGCCTAGGCCTATTGTCAATGTAGTTTATCGTTTCCGTTTGATCATCTAATTCTTTCATACAACTCCAATTTTCATGTGGCCCACCACACCCCTCACAAGCCATAACCGAGACCGTTTTTGCCATTTCTAACTTTTTGATTTTTGAAGAAAGGGCCTCGATTTGAGCTTGTAAAGAAGTGTTTTCATCAACCTTATGGGTGCCCGGGGCAATAGATTTATTGCCTCGGGGAGTGTGCCATTGAAAATTGGTTTGAGCAATTTCCTCAATTTGATTATATACTTCATTTGGGCGACGATTACCTAAAAGTCCCCCGGAGCTAGTATCAAGTGTTTGTCTTGTGTGTGGCAACAACCCATTGTAGAAAGTGGATACTTGTTGCCATACCGCAAGATCGTGGTGAGGACACTTTCTTAGTAGCTCCTTGAACCTTTCCCAAGTTTCATATAAGGATTCCCCATCCTCTTGTGAATATGTATTAATTTCAGTCATTAGTTTAGCCGTTTTAGCAGGAGGGAAATACTTATATAGAAACTTCTGGGCTAGTTCATCCCAGGTGTTTACCGAGCCAACTGGAAGGGTGTTAAGCCTAGCCTTAGCTCGGTCTTTTAGTGAACATGGAAACATTCGAAGGCGGATGGCGTCGTTTGATGCTCCAATGATCCAAAAGGTATCACATATTTCTAAGAAATTAGAAATATGTAGATGGGGATCCTCGTCCGCAAGCCCATGAAAGGTTGCGGAGTTTTGAAGCATTTGTATCAAATGCGGTCGAAGTTCGAAGTTGTTGGCTTCGACATTCGGTGCATTGATAGCGGCGCCGAGATTACCTATAGTGGGTCGTAGGTAATCCATGAGGGTACGTTGGTCCGCCATTGGAAGTGGGTCCCCCGAAACTTTCTCTTGGTTTTTAGCTTTAAGTCTTTTTCTGAGAAAGCGTTCGGGTTCTTCAAGAGGTTCTTTTATGTCTCTACTAGAACTGGAACTCATACACTACGTAGAAAGTTCAGATGTGGCACCTGGGTTCCAAGTCCTGCAATAAAAACAGAAAAGAACGTTGGTCAGAAGCTTCACCACGGCCCCGTGCTCAGATGAACACGGCCCGTGGTCGGAGATACAGTGATATTTTTCCGGATCCCTGTTACTGGGGAGTTTAACACGGCCCCGTGTTGCACCGACACGGCCCCGTGCTCAACTCTCTGCAACTCGGAAAATAAAAACTGCCAGTAACAATGCTGGGCACGGCCCGTGCCCGACCAGGCGCGACCCGTGCTGAGCTCTGCAGAAACTGAAAGATTAAGAAAATCCTAAAAAAACAGAAAAATTAGAAAAAACGATTAGGCCGTTGATTCCTAACTTTCTAAAAATCCTTGTGTCCCCGGCAACGGGGCCAAAAACTTGATGCGTGTGTGGTGTGATATATATTTAAGTATATTTTAAGCCCTTTTTACACGTTAGTCAAGTTTTAAATTTATAAAACACGATATTTTACTAACACCAAACACACATATGGGCAAGTGCACCCATCGTGAGGGTAGTATAGTGTTGGCAAGATACCGAGGTCGTCCAAGGACACAAGAGCTTTTAATACCGGTTTATCCTCAACGTCTAATCAAATCAAAAAGTTAGAAAAAATGTTTTTTAAATAAGAAAAATAAAACTAACTAAAATGCTGAAAAATAAAATAAAAATAAAAACAGACAGACAAGATGAATCACTTGGATCCGACTCATGTTTAGTGTAACCTTTGATTATTTCCGCATTTTTGCACTTTTTAAGAGATTATCTTAGTTATTGTAGTAGGCCCATCTTTTGAAGGTGACGTTACCCTCAACCAAGTAGTTTGAGTCAGCAAGGATACAATCCTAAAGGGTCGGATTATTGAAAGATAATTAATTAAGTTATTAATGCATATTATGGTAGTCCCCTCTTTTGAAGGTGACGTTACCCTCGGCTAAGTAGTCTGAGTCAGCAGGGATACAGTCCTAAGTAGCCGGGTTAAAGTATTAATAGTAGCTTACATATGTTAGGCCCTATAGGTTTATGGATTAGTAGGAGTTATTACTAAATGGACCAAGTTCTAGAAGGTGGGTATTAGAGTGGGCTTTAAGGTAATTATGGGCCTAGGGTTTAGGGGGAAACCCTCCCTATAAATAGGTAATGATAATTAGGGGTTAAGGTTGGTTGGTTCATTTTGTTTTAGAAATTTGTATTAGACAAATCCAATTGGTATGCAAGTTTAAGCATTTGAATCTTCAAATCTTCATCTTCTTGTTCTTGATTTCTTGAATATAATCAAGTTTGGATTCCGCCCATCCTTGGTGATCGTTTGATATCGTTGTTTTATCCGGATTTTCGAAACTTACAATCGGTATCAGAGCCAATTAGATATCAAACATTTAAGAAAATTCTGTTTTTATTGAAGATCTTCATCGCGTTCTTCGAGTTCTTCATCGTGTTCTTCGCGTTATTCCAAAAATCATTATATTTTGCTATTTTGATTTTTTTTTAAAAGGCTGTTAAAAGTTCAAAATTAAAAGTCTTGTTTTGATTACTGACACCTTTTTATCATCATCGTACAAAAAAATCATCATCATTATCTTCTGTCTTCTGTCAACAATACACCACGGATTATCTGCTTTGATTTCGAACCATCTCGAACATTCATCATTCATCCGTAATCATCATTTCATCATCATCAGCAGCCGACAATCCGGAATCATCATCACGGATCAACAATCTACATCCGAAATCATCCGACATTGTTCTTCTTTTCATCCGGAATCATTTCATCTAATCCGAAATCATCCGGGATCGTCATTTCGAACATTCATCATCATCCGCAATCAAACATCTTCATCCGAGATCATCTACCTTCATCATTGTCAACCTCTGTCATCTCTTCACCACTTCCTTCATCATTCTCCGACGTTAGCCGGCAACCACGAGCAACCACCTTCTTCTCCGTCTCCGGTTATCTTCGTCCCGATAAACATCTCCGGCGACCACCTTCATCAGCTCAGACATCCTTATCATCTCTAAACCTTTCATCATACTTCGTTCATCATCTCTCCTGCCACCCTCAACCACCGCCACCGTCATCTCTATCATCTCTAATCTCCGTGGCGGCTGAAAGTTATTTTAGGGTTTCGGGTTTTTTTGTTTAAACGTCGAAGAAGACAAAAACGACATCTATTTTGTCGTTTAGATTTTTAGGTAAATAATAATATAATATTAATAATCATAACTTAATTATTAGGTAATCATTACATAATCATTAATATTAATTAATAGTTTTTATTAAAATATATAATTATAATTTATAATATAATTATATAAGTTTATTTTAAAATTAATTAAAATCAAAAAGGTTTTATATAATATATTAAAAATTATTAATTATTATTAAAAAAAGGAGGTTAAAATTTATTTAAAAAAATTAGAAAAGGGTATAAAAAAAACTAACTAATTAAAAAAGGGGGGGTTGTTTTGTTTTGGGGACAAAATTTTACAGGTTTTTGAGGTGCAGTACAGGAAACCGGTTCATACGTTTGCGGAGTGCTTGAGTTAGCAAGTTTACGGGTTATCACTTGATTCAACGATGAATTCTCCAGGCACTGTATCTCAACGTGAGTTGGTCTGGAAACAACTCGATAGTTTCAGATATACTGAGGGTGAAACTGTCGAAGACGTGATCAGAAGGTTTACGCAACTGCTTTCTGAGATCGAGAAGAGCGGATTAAATGTAACACTTGGTAGGATTAACAGGGCTTTTCTGTACGGTTTGCCACGTAGCAAGACATGGGACTATCGTGTAGCAGTTATCATGCGAACATACGATCATTCTACAACAGAAACAAAAGATTTGATCTCCTTAGTCAATGAATATGTCCAGGAGGACAAACAAAGGAGTCAGAATCTCGCAAATACATCGTTATCTATGTCTAACTGTCAGAAGGCCGTTGCTACTTCGCCACTTGCTACTGATCCCAGCACCGCTCAGATTTACTCACCTTCACCTGTGACTGCTGCATCATCTGATGTGAAGGCCCCACAATCAACAGGATCTCGTCCCGATGAAGTAGCCAAACCAGCACCCCAAGCCCATGTCCAAACTCAGTCAGACAAACCAAGATCGCTCATCGACACTGTCAACTATCTGTTGTGTACTGAACCGTGCAGGAATAGGCTTGCACAACTTAGGGCACTCAATTCTAAAATAATGGATGATTACAACAGTGTCACGGCAAAGTACATCGGTCTTCGAGAGAACAATAAAATTCTCTATGAAAAGATTGACGCACTTAAGAAGGATATAGCTCATCTTCACAGAGATGTGAATCAACAACAATGTTGGGTTCACGACTACAAACATAGACTCATAGTTAAAACTCTTGAATATGACTCTGTGAAGGGTGAGCTAGAGCTCCTCACTGGAAAGTATAAACAAAACTAGTTAAACATCAAAAAGTTTGATACTTCCAGTGACACTGTTCGTAATCTGTGCGATGTGCAACTTGCTTATAAAGAAAATAAGGGTAAGGGTTTGGGCTACAAACAGGTTCCACCGCCATATAATCATAATTACTCAAGATTGCCCACTACTGAGCAAGAAATGAAAAATTATGATAAAATGATTTATGGTAAACCAAGTGATTATGTTCCATGGGAGACCTTCAGACCGAAGAATGCCAGACCCGCTGATTTTCAAAAACCAATGAATTTTGTTAAAAATGAAAAGTTCTTAAACAAATCAGCTGGCGAATCTGGAAAGGGAAATAAACAAGAAAATGAATCAGAACCAGTGAAAACATCCGTAAATGAGCCCCAAGAAACTTTGTCAAATTCTGATTCTGATTCCGTAGAAAATAATAAATGTTCTAGTTCACGTGCAGAATCGGTGACAGTTGAAGAGCAGTCTGCAGTGGATGATAAATCGCATTCAAACGTTGCTGATGATTCAGATGCTACCAAACCCGATCATTACGCTTGGAACTGTGTTATGTCTTGGTATGCTGAGAGTCGGGGTATTCCGATTAAAACTGATGATTCAGGTGTTGTGGTTTTAGATTATGATCGTGACGAAAATGCTTTAAGAGGGAAATCTGATGTTTTGTCTGATAAACTTGAAACACCTGTTTCAAGTGACTCAGAAATCAGTTCTGTTGATTCGGGTAACTATTCTAGTGTGCCTGAAACATCAACTGATACATCAGAAACTTATAAACAGGATAAAGATGAGAAAGTTGATATGTTTAACTGTGTTAGTAAAGAAATTGATGAACAGGGATCATCTGATGAACCTGACATTCAAGTTGCAGATTCTGGTATGTCAGATAATGAGTGTAGCACTTCTGGGAATTTTGAGTGTGATAAACCCTCAGAACCAAGTAGTGCAACGCCCGAAGAGTGTCAAACAGTTTCAAACATAGATTGCTCTTCGTCTGTGAAACCAGAATCAGCTGATGTCAGAAACTCAGAGGTTGATGAAGAGATATTCGTAGAAACCAATTCTGATGAAACTTATGAGATCTCGGAGCCTGAAGAAAAGGGATCCACGGAAATGAATTCAACAGTTGATTCAACTGATGAAACTGAAGAACAGATATCTGTGGAAAACAATTCTGCAGAACCTCCTGAGAACATAGTTTCTAAGGAAAAGGAATCTGTGGAAGTCAATTCAACAAATGATTCAACTCTCGGTCCCAAAGGATCAGATTCGGAAGAAAGCATTTCAAATAAAGAAAAGTTTACTGAATCTGTTCCTTTAAAGAAAAGACGGTCACGTAAAAACAGAAGACCACGGAAAAAGAAAGTTCGAAAGGAAAACCCGACTCTCAAGCAAACTGAACCTAAGTTGAAGGGTAAAGCTGTCGATACTTGCTCTTGTGCTGATAACTGTAAGCAGGGTTCTTCAAATACAAAACATACACACAAGCAGTCAGCATCAAAAGAAAAGAAAGGACTTGATCAGTTTCCTGGAATAACACACGCAGAGCTAAATGTCTTTTTTCTCAAAGAGACAAACCTGTTTTAATTGTGGAATTCCGGGGCACATTGCTAGAAATTGTGTTAATCGGCCTTTCGTGCCTCACTACTCTGGTAACACACATCATCAGAAGGCTATGCATTATCGATCGGACGAAAATCGATTTTCTCAAGCCAAGCCTTCTGATGGAGACTGGAATCTAGCGAAAAAGAACAACCAAAAGTTTTCAAACACAAATGGGTTCCAAAGCCAACAAATGGAGTCAAAAGTCACATCTGTAAAGAAAAATATTTCGAACAACAACACCGACTCTAAGATTTGGAAGCCCACGGTTCTTGTTGGATCCCAGTCTCACTGTTTACAACCGTCAACATTCACATCTTCACCTCAAACCTCAAATTCTATCAAAAATCATATGATTTTTCGTGAGGTTTCATATACAGATAGCAATGGTCAACTCAGGTCAACAATGGCCTGGGTTCCAGTTTCTAATTAATCCTGCTAAGTGTGCAGGAACGGCTATGGAGGGCGATCGTTAGACCTTGGTTTTTCGATAGTAGTTGTTCCAGACACGTGACAGAAGACTTATCCCAGTTGAATAACAAAAAAAATATTCAACGGTGGATTTGTCAACTTCGCGGGAGGGGAAACTGGAAGAATAACCATGAAGGGCACTGTCAGAAACGGAGTTCTCATCTTCTCAGACGTCAATTATGTCCCTGATCTGAAGCACAAACTTTTGAGCATATCTCTGATGTGCGACAAAAGAATGGAGATTCTCTTCACCAAGAGTGGCTCGCAACTTCATTCTTCGACTGTTCAGAAGCCGATTTCTGAACCTGCTATAGCTATCCCTGATGGTGCAGTCCGTAACACTAAAGTCTCCTCAGGATTCTCAAACGTTCAAGGAACTTCTCTGTTTCCAGGAGCAATTCCCTCGTATTACACTGTAGATCCACTGGTGATTAACAACGCTACTGCACCAAATGAGGGGGAGCAATATGGAAAAGCATCAAGAGGGACATCAACACATGCCTATCTAGAAACAAACAAGATGACATCAGCATGATCGTGAGGAACAAGGCATGATTGGCAGTTTAAGGTTTCGAACAAGTTTAAGGTCTGGATTATGATGAGGTATACGCACCGGTGGCACGTCTGGAGGCCATTCGTATTTTCATATGATGAGAAAGAAGTTCGAAATGTGCTCGTTGATGAGAAGTGAAAATGTTTCTGGGCTTGTAAGTTCATCAAAACAAGGATATGAAGTGTGCATCAGCTGGATTCCAATTCTTAGGGATAGTCTCATCTCATGGCAGTACAAGAAGCAAAAGCTCACTTTTGCAGCGGAAGCAAAGTGCGTTACAGCATCTGCTGCCTACTGCTCTCAGGTTCTTTGGATACAACACCAGTTCAAGGATTATGGTTTGACTTATCTAAACTCTACCACTTATTTTGATAATGATGCCGTTATCCAGATTATCAAAAAACCTGTTTTTCTCTTTAAAACCAAGCACATTGATATCAAGGTTCGTTTTATTCAAGATTGCTATGACAGTGGATTGCTTAAACTTAAACAGATCCACACTGATGCTAATTCTGCGGATCTTTTTACAAAACCTGCCAGCATCTCGTGATTCAGTGTGCTTGTGGATCTTTTGAAAATGATACGTATCACCGACTGAGCGATCATTAAAAAAAGGGATCTATTCTAATGTAAATAAATAAGTAAATTTGCGCATAAAGTGTGATGCACAAATTTAGGGGGGAGAGGGACATATATGCACATATATATGTACATATGCATTGTTTGAGGGGGAGAAAAGTTAAAAAAAAAACCGTTATATGTACATACGCATTGTTTGAGGGGGAGAAATAGTTGCTTGGGAAATGAAATAAACTTTCGTGCTAAAGAACTTGATTAACACACGTAAGGTTTCAATGTTAAATAGGCTAGGCTCCACTGCGATGTGTTGATAGGTCTACCGCTCGAAAAGAAAAAAAAAAAGCAAAGTGATACAAACATAATGGACTGGACATCTCGTGGGTAACAGACCAACGGTGTATGATTTCATGGTCTTAAATCCTGCGTTGATAGATAGCCAACATCTGAGGTTTGGGGTCTTTATACTGATAAATCATCCGGGATATCAGGGTTGTCTCTCTGTTGCATCCAGACTATATGCAGACCTGGGCACAGTCAGGATATCTTGCAAAAAGAGCCACAAAAAGGGCCAAAACCTGAAAACAGAAGAAATCTCACAAAAAGGAGAATCCCGTGAGCTATCATAGCCAAATTCCTACCGTTTAAGGTATCTGTCTCGCCCTCGTCAGAACTTCCTTGGTCTCTCTGCTGTACGGAAGTACTGACCTGTTCACCAGGAAGTCTGGCGTTGAGAAATAAAAAGGATGATCTCAGTATACTCACCTGCTACGATGAACCGTTGTGCTTACCTTGATCGCGGGGGTATGCCTTGGAATGGGACACACAGATGTTTCAGTATAATTCTAACTAAAGCGTATCGCAAAGCTAAAAGTTGAAGTTTGAGCGGTGGATTTAAGAGGACAAGCATATTAACAATCGCGTGGACCAGTCCAAGTAAGCGAAGAGCTGAAAGGTGTTCCTTAATCATTTCGAAAATGATTTTGATACCATGGCAGGTTCTCCCTATATTACTCCTCCATTAGTTTTCTATTGTTAATTTGTTTTGTTTTGATTATTTCTAAGCTTAAAAAGGTTGCTCGGTTGGTTGGATCGTTGATTTTGAGAAAGATGTTTTTCTGTTTCGAAAAAGCAAAACATTAAAATTATAGTCTGGCCCTGTTTCGGATTGGGGCTCAATGTTTCGGATAAAACGAATCAGATCCGACCCATTGTTCTCGAATGTAATTCGGACCACTGCTCTGAATTGGGTCTGGCCCAATCCGAAACTCTATAAATTGTCAACCATTTCTCTTTCGAGTCACATTTCGGACTAATCGCATCTCCTAATCATTTCGGAATCTCTCGTTGTCTTCTCGGACCACTTGTTCGAATTACAGGTTTGCAGGTTTCTACACTTTTCAAACCAAAGCCTTTGAATGCCGCAGCTATCGAAGAACATGACGAGCAACTCATGAGTGTTGCTGCTAAAGCTGAGATAGAAGCTGAAGTGTTAAAGATGAATGAAGAAGAATCTGACAACGTCAGTGATGTGGAAGTGATTGTCTCTAAGAAAGCTGAAGAACCCGTTTGAAAATCAACGTTAATGACTGTAGAAATCCTACAAGCCCTGATTGAATCCTTGAAGGATAGTGTCGGAAACCCTCCTTCCTTATCTATTCCTAAGATTGAAAATAATTCGACAAATGATGCTGAAGAAGCATCCAACAAGTCACGATGAACTGAAACTGCTCCTGATTTTCATTCTACTAGCTCAAGCTCAGATCCAGAGCCTATTATGCCCACCGATCCACAAGTCACTGCTGCTACTCAAGAAACAAGCACGCAAGATCTCGATTTTGATTTAAAATTCGATTTCGATCTCGATCTACCTGAAACAACTCCTTTGCAACCAGAAAGCTCAAGCGGCATCAGGTTCAATGTAGGAAGTTCCAGTGGTGCCGATTTCTCTGAGCATGATGAAGCAGCCATGCGCTTTGCAGCGAACAAAATGAAATTTATTGAATAAAGAGATAGTGATGATGATACGGCTGTTGTTGTAGCGAAGCTGCAAAGAAGAGTGATTCTGTTGGAACAAGATGCTGCCCTGAAAGAAGCTCCGATCTCATCTTTGCAAACTCAAAAATCGAGCAAAGATCAGATGATCGAGCAACTACAAAGTGATATGGGTATGCTGATATCTGCATAAAAAGTTAAGCTGAAGAAGAAGTTCAAGAATCGTGTGTTTGCTGATCCAGCTCCGTTGCCTGGTGGTCCTCCTGACGGATTTAGCAACTAATCCAGTAAACCTAGGGGAGATTGTTAGGCCCTATAGGTTTATGGATTAGTAGGAGTTATTACCAAATGGACCAAGTTCTAGAAGGTGGGTATTAGAGTGGGCTTTAAGGTAATTATGGGCCTAGGGTTTAGGGGGAAACCCTCCCTATAAATAGTTAATGGAAATTAGGGGTTAAGGTTGGTTGGTTCATTTTGTTTTCGAAACTTGTATTAGACAAATCCAATTTGTATGCAAGTTTAAGCATTTGAATCTTCAAATCTTCATCTTCTTGTTCTTGATTTCTTGAATATCATCAAGTTTGGATTCCGCCCATCCTTGGTGATCATTTGATATCGTTGTTTGATCCGGATTTTCGGAACTTACAACATATGAGGGGATCAAAGAGTTTGGACCCCCGCCATCCAATACCGGTGGGTATTGAAGGAGGTCCTACTAAATTTGACCCAGGTCCTTGCATGATCTATACAATGAACAAGGCAAGACTCTTACCAAACCATTCCCTTAACCCCCGACCAGGTAGCCAACATATCGCCATATAGACCGTGGATATATATGGTGAAAATCTTTTATTTTATATAGACAGTAAAATAATGCCAAGACACCACGGACAAACGATAAGGAAGAATCACCTTCAACATAAGAAACTAGTTATTAAATTCATTAATACATAACCAAATAAAAAGTGCGAAAAGATTAAAAATAAAAAGTATTACACTAGACACTTGTCTTCACCAAGTGATGTAAGAGACTTAGGCAAACATGGCCTTTGAATGTCAAGAACTCTTACGATCAATCTTGGATCCCGATACGACTCACACACTCTACGATGAATGATGGATGATGGTGGTGGATGATGGTGTTGTGATGGTGGTGGGTGGTGGGTGAAGTGTGAGAGAGGTGGTGTGCCAAGGGATGGTTTGCAAATGAGCCAAGTACCCCTATTTATAGTCTGAACAGTAGCTCGGGCACGGCCCCGTGTCCACCCTTCTTCTCTGTCTTCATTAATTGCAGTTTGTCTGCATTAGTTGACCATGCCCCCGTGTCCGCTGGGCACGACCCCATGTGCAGAAGCGTATCTGTACTATCAAGATTTCCCCAGATTCTGCGAATCTTAGAGTTGACCACGGCCCCGTGTCCGCTGGGCACACCCCCGTGGTGGGTGATAGAAGCTTCTACAACTTTGTCTTTTCTGCTGACACTTGGGCACGCCCCCGTGCTCATTGAGCACGGGGCGTGTTTAGCCTTCTGTTCTCTTGTTTTGCTTGGGAAGATGCTGTCAGGGAGGCCGGGCATGCCACGTTTGTTCCTTTTCTTGTATTTATGTTAGATTTAGCTGTCTTTTTGCTTCTTTTGTTCATTTGAGCTCATTTAATCCTGAAAATACAAAAGGAAGACAAAAACACACTTTTTCCAACATTAATACTAAAAAAGGGGTTAGTTTTATGCCACAATTGATGTAATTTATATGTTGCATTTTGTGCACATCACCATCTTAAGCTAAATAGTTATTTAAACTCTAGTTATGTGCTGGATCACATCATCGATGTTTAGAAAGAGAAAAAGGATGTCACGTGCATTGGATATAAAAATTGTCCACCACTGGTTAGACACAATTATGACGTAATGCCTGATGAGGAAAATAGAACTCATTTTGCGCCATCAGTTCCTTTAAACTTTGAGGAGTTTACAACTGGACTTGGATACAAATAGGAAGTATCATCAGATTCGGATGTGTCAGCAGATACATTTGTAACTGCTGAACAGAATCAGGATGCTCAGGTCATTGTTGAGGATGCTGATTCTTCAGATGATGAATCCAATGATACTGACTCAGTACAGTCAGATGTCGTAATCAAAGAAGAGGACATACCTCTTGAGAATCATATTCTATGTGATCCTCCCGCAAAAGCTGCTACGACTGTTCTGACCGAGTCCACGTCTACTCAAGAGTCTGAGAGTGTGAATTTGCTGTACACTCTTGTTGGTGATGATAGAGTTTATTCTGACAAAGATTTTCCGATTAAAAATGTTAATCAATCTTTAATCAGTAAAGTTTTTGAAGAATCAACAAATAAGTTTTTGGGAAAGTCAGGTTTACACGTTGTGGTAAAACAGTGTCCGTCGATTCCGAAAGCTGACATTCGCAAACAAAACGACAATCAAAGATTACCAACTATGAAAAAGGAGCAAAATCACACCAAGCCAAAAGGAAAATCGACAACTCAAGGTCGAAAAGAACAAGATAAACAAAAGAAGAATCAGAAGGTGAACTTTGTAAAATCGAAGGGAACGGATAAATTGGAAACTTTTCAAAATAAATCTAATATTGATCATGTCAATCAAGCTAAATTTTTGAAAAGAAACGAACAAAAAGGTTCCAAACCAAGTACCTCGGGATCACAAAGTTCATCATCAACAAGACAATCACATGATACTTCGGGGTTTGTAGAACGAAGATCATGTTTTTCATGTGGTACCTTTGGACATATTATTCGAAATTGTCCACACCTTCATAAACAAAAAGCGAAAGTTGATGATCCCCGTGAACAAAATGACCGAAAGCAATCTGTTTCTTCAAAACAAGATCCCCGTCTGGTAAAAGAAAGGGAAAAGAAACAGAGACGCCAACAGGTCAAGGAAATTGAAAAAGAAATTAAAACCGATGTGGGTAACAAACAACATGTCTCTGTTAAACCAGAAATTTCAAAAACTTCAAACAATAACGAAGTTAAAGTGTTAAACAATCAAACTGGTAAAACAAAACAGACATGGAAACCCAAATTGAACACTAATTCAAGGGGAACATCACTTTTTCCAAATCATCAAGAAGTTGAAATAACTTTTGTTGATGAAAATGGAAGACCCAAGACCACAAAGGCTTGGGTCCCCATCTCCAACTAATCATGTGAGTACATGTGGAGGGTGGTCCAGGAGGAACTTTCAGCAGTCATTGAATTGTTAATAGTGGGGCATCCAGGCACATGACTGGAGACATGAAGCTTCTCTACGACGTTAAATCTATTAGAGGAGGTTATGTTGCTTTTGCTGGAGATAAAGGCGGATATATTACAGGAGAAGGAATGGTATTCAACGGGGTTGTAAGTTTTGACAAGATCAACTTTGTACAACAACTTGATCACAATCTTCTCAGCATTTCAGAAATCTGTGATAAGCAGTTTTCAGTACATTTTGATGCTAATGGATGTTATGTGCTGAAACCCGGTTTCAAGATCCCCAAAGACTGGATTATCTTATCTGCTCCAAGGATTAATGATTTGTATGTCCTTGATATGAGCCAAGCAATTACAACGTCTGCACAAGCAACTTATTTCGTTTCCAAAGCCACAGAAAAAGATTCAATCTCTTGGCACAGACGGATGGGACACATTCATTTAAGAAAAATGAATCATTTGGTGTCAAATGAATTAGTGACTGGTGTTCCTCTTAAAAATTTCCATCTTCAAGACGTTTGTGTTTCATGCCAGAAAGGGAAGCAAAGAAAGAAGTCGCACCCGTCAAAGAAAGTCAACACCGTGGCCGTTCTGCTTGAACGTTTGCACATGGATTTGTTCGGTCTTGTCAAGCATAAAAGCATCAGGAATGATCAGTACTGCCTCATGGTGAGTGATGATTATTCAAGATTTTCTTGGGTAGCGTTAATGGCACACAAGAGTGACACTTTTGGAAAACTCAAAAACTTGATCACAACGATTGAGAATTTGTATTCTTTGAAAGTTAGACGGATACGCAGCGACAATGGAACCGAGTTTAAAAATCATGCCATGGAGGAGTTCTGTAGATCCAAAGGTATTCTTCACGAATTCAGTGCAAGTTACACTCCTCAACAGAATGGCGTCGCTGAGCGTAAGAACCATACATTGATCGAAACTGCTAGGACTATGTTGGTAGAGTCACAGTTGCCCATTCCATTCTGGAGTGAAGCTGTGGCCTCTGCATGTTACACAATGAATCAAGTCCTTACAGTAAAAAGACACAACAAGACCTGCTTTGAGCTTCTTCACAAACGGAAACCAGATCTACAATATCATGAACCGTTTGGAGCTCCTTGCACAATGATCGATCCGAATGGAAAGTTTGGGGCAAAAGCAATTAAAGGATACTTTCTTGGGTATGCCACCCCGAACTTAAGAGTCTGGAAGCTAGAGACAAAAAGGGTCGAGGAATGGTCTGAAGTCAGAGTTCAAAGGCACACATTGCCAGTCAAATGTCCTGGTCAACCTTGGATGTTTGAGTACGATGACCTTTTCAATTCGATCAATATTGAAGAAGTTGCAGTAGATGCTGCGGCACAGATGTTTTTCGAGAGTGACAACGCAACAGATTCACCTTTGGTTCGTCCAATTATTGTCAACAATCAAGAACCATCATCAGTTAACAATAATGCTCTCGACAATGAGGATTTTCACTATGCTACCGAACTGAATGAATCTTCAGAGGATGATGAATTTCTCGATGCAGACCAAGAAGTTGTTCATGGTACTTCAGAGGCTACACCTCCAGTGGACGCCCCTAAAACAGCAGAAGCTACTGCATCATCCTCTTCGCCAGTTCAGGGTATTGATTCGGTTGTTGATCTCAACTTCAACAATCCGTGTACAAATATTCATGTTCCAGATAATCCAGAAACAAGAATTCATAATACCCATCCTCAACAAAACATCATTGGAAATGTACAAAGTTGCATTCAAACGAGAAACCAGTCGCGAAACAACAACAATGCGGGCTTGTATGCAGCAATTAGAGAATCGGGTTTGCAGAATGATTGGTCCTTCGCGTGTTACGATCACAGGAAGAACCAAAATCTTGGAAAGAAGCTATGAAAGATAATTCTTGGGTGGAAGCTATGCAGGAAGAACTGCAGCAATTCTAGAAGCTAGGTGTCTGGAAACTCGTTGATAAACCTGATGATTACAAGAAGATTGGTACCCGTTGGGTGTATAAGTGCAAAAAGGATGACCGTGGAGTAGTCATTCGAAACAAGGCGAGATTAGTCGTTCAAGATTTTCGTTAGATTGAAGGGATCGACTACCGGTTGCTCGTCTGGAAGCTATTCGGATCTTTCTAGCCTATGTTTCCTTCAAAGGATTCAAGGTGTACCAGATGGACGTGAAAAGTGCATTCTTACATGGTGTGGTTGAAGAAGAGGTGTACGTCGAACAGCCTCCAGATTTTGAAGATCCTATTCACCCTGATCAGGTTTGGTCACTGAACAAAGCTCTGTATGGTCTACATCAAGCACCATGAGCTTGGTATGCAACCTTATCTAATTATCTGCTAGAGAATGGATCTCACAGAGGTCTTATCGATTGTACTCTTTTCATCAAAGAACAGGATGGAGATCTTCTATTGGTACAGGTATACGTAGATGATATTATATTTGGTTCTACTAATGATGTTTTGTGTAGGAACTTTGAGCGTGTTATGCAGAAGAAATTCGAGATGAGCACCATGGGGGAAATGACTTTCTTTTTGGGCCTACAAGTGCAACAAACGAAGTCTGGGATATTCATCCATCATACTAAGTACGTCAGTGACATCTTGAACCGATTTCAGATGTCTGACACATCGCCCATTGGTACTCCACTGCAGCAAAAACATGGAATTCATCCTGACTTGAAGGGCGAAGTTGTTAGCTCTTCATACTACCGTGCTATGATCGGATCTGTGACACCCCAGGAAAATCAGGAAAACAACGCAACTTAACTAGCTTCCTCAGTAACCACGCGCTAAATTTCGGGACGAAATTCTCTTAACAGGGGGAGAATGTGACAACCCTCATAATTCCATGTATTCCGTACAATTTATTAATAATAATTAATGTGCTTGACGACTGTGTGGAATTACATAACTGCTTTCTGATATCTGTGTTATATTTACATGCGCCTGTTAACACACTAGTAATGTACAGAAAAGTCATTAAATAGTCCGTTATGATTTCCTGAGTATTGAAAAGTAAAAAAAAAACGTCACAAAAATATATATATATAAAGGACGCTTTACGGATTAATTAAGCGCTTTAACGGAACAGTATCCAACCGAACAACCGAACTTAACCCGGAACCTAAAAATATTGGCATGACATTATTTTCCTTTTTCTGAGCCAGTTAGGGTCCCCGAGTACCCTAACACCCGTTACAATTTACAACACACTAGTAACTAGTCTTAACCCTCCTAAACTAACTAACTAAACTACTTAACTAATTAGTTAAAACCCAACCAAAAGCCCCCCTTCCCTTGACCGATCGGTCACCATAATGGTGACACACTTTTGCATTGTTGGATTATTTTAATCACCTTGTTTAATATCTTGAGGACATTAGATCCTTTGGATAATTAGAAAGGGAATTGTCTATAAGAACAAGTATAAGTCCACCACTCATTTTACAAACCTCATAACAAAAACCAACTCCTCTCTTCCTTCTCTTGAACTCACGGCTGCAACCACACACCCACATCCATCCATTTTTCAATTTCATTCAAGGCATTCTACTTGCATACAAGTGTGAAGGATCACGCACAAGGAAGCCCGGTGCTTGCGGATTGCCAAGGACCTCACTACGACGCTTTTAACCACTCGTTTTTCGCCTAGTTTCTCCCCTAGCCTCGAGCTAGTAGTAAGTGACTCTAAACGCCTTCTTGATCTTGTCTAGAGTGGTTAATAAGAGATTTGTCGGTTAAAAATTATGAACATATAAGATCAAAGTCTAAAAGTCTACTAAAGTGATGAACAAGGTGGTTAATGGATGAATATTAGTGTAAATCATGTAGATCTTGTGTGATTATGATTATTGGTTGATTATCTGATGTTTTGCTGATTAATATTAATATGTGATGTTGTTGTGGTCACTAAACATGATTAACGGAATCAATCGAACACAAGTTAGTAAGTTAGAAAGTGAAAACAGAATCTGTCCCGGTTTTACAGCCAACTTCAGTTGGCTGTAAACAGGTCATAAACTCAACGAAAAACCGATATTTTGAATCTAAAATATGTTATTATTAAATACGGTTCTAATGGCACCAGAATCGTAATTTTTGGACTTCGTTTACTATTTTTAAAGTGTCGATTTGTAACAACAACTTAAGCTGAATTTTGACAGCAATAAATGGGTGTCATACTTTCAGTCATAACCTGAGTTTTGTGATGAATCGGACCATGAAATTTGTACAGTAGATGACAACCGATGCATTTGTAATTACCCCACTTGAATTTCGTAAATCGGACACTCGATGAATTTTAAATAAATTATCCCGTGGACTGTGGTCAGAAAAATATAAATCTGAGTTCAGCCAGGGAAAATGATTTTTTATAAAATATTGGTAATGAATCGGACCCCGATATTTTTACACAATAAAATATGGAACGTTTAAGACATTCTGTAAAAAATTGGGAATTTTTGGAATAATTTAACTATTTTATTAAAATGTCCGAAAACAGCCGGTTTTGAATATTAATGCTGAAATGACATAAGTTGTGACTTGCGTGTCTAAATGTCGAGTATGCTATCTGTGAATGATCTAACATGTTATATGTGTTATGTGCATTATCGTATGTTTGATTTTGAGTGGGGAATGGATGGGGAACTTGGATGGGCATAAACCGTTAAAGTGATGCATGTTATGTGATAGATACGTGTAGAAACTTTGTGCTCTAATTGAAAATCACTAAATGACTAACTGGTAAATCATACTAGGACGTGATTGACCAACCTTGACTGTTAGCTATATTTGAGAATCTAACCGAGCAAATCGAGGTGAGTTCACACACTTTCTACAAGGCATGGGATTCCCGGTGGTTTGGGAATGGGTTAAGAAATTAAAATTGGAATCTACATATCCTCCTTGGGTAGGATATGTACGGCCATCCTCCATAGGTAGGATGCCATTATTAAACCTACGAATTCTCCTGGTGCAGAATACGTACGTTCGTCCTCCTTGGGTAGGACAACAACCTTAAAACTAGCTAGACAAAACTCTATCATGAAGTCCCTCAATTTATATCGACTTAATCGCCGTGGCCAATGGCGAGCGGGTCATTAGTTAATAGCGCTATTAGGTTTAAGAAACCTCACACAGTGCCAGTCGGACGGGCGTGTACTAATGGACTATAGCAGATTGTCAGTGATGATAGACACTGATATAGGGCACAACTTATTTGCGTAGCAGTCGATATCATACCGTCTAGTAGTTCAAACGGGGAAAGCCCCCACTGATAATGGTTATGGTTTGGGGTAATGAAAAAGGAACTGGTTAAACATACTTTCAACTACGGGGTAACCCCCACGGCAATTAAGCCAACGAAAGTCAAACCACGTTTTTTTCCGAAACAACTTAAAACTAAACAACCAAACGTGAACTCACTCAACTTTGTTGTTGACTAGTTGTTACATGCCTTACAGGTCGCTAGGTGCTTTTGGGAGCTTGCACGAGGAGAAGGTTGTTGTGGAACATGGGTTGTTATATCCCGTATTTAATAATTAACTTTATGAACTTGTGGAACTTATGTTTGAGTCTTAAAACTTATGAACTGTGAACTCATGTTTTGAACTTAGGTTTTATGCTTCCGCTATTATCTTAAAATCGGTTACCTTCTTTAGGTCACCAATCATATTGTAGTTGGTTTCATTTACTTATTTGTGTTGTTCAATATGATTGGTGGCTCGATCCTGGTCACGTCACGCCTCCAAGCGGTGGTACTCCGCATGGTGGATTTTGGGGGTGTGACAGATTGGTATCAGAGCCATTGGTTATAGTGAACTTGGTTTTAAAAAGGGAAAGGCTTTTTGATAAAACCAGACTATAACCTGTACAGTGCTTAACGATCTACAACGACGCTTCGCTCCACGTGCAAGACTCGACACCATAAGTGGTATGATTTACGTTATATTGTCGGTTAGATAGTTCTCACTGTGCATTAGATAATGTGATAATTGCTATTTGAACCTTGTGTGCTTACTCTCTAATGTCGTCCCACACTAACGCACTTTCGCGACACTTTCCTTACTTACGTTGCTTCGTTATGAAGATCATGAGCGGACGCGAAGGACGTATCAACCTCACTCAAGCCCAGTTGACGGCTTTGATCAACGAACGAGTTGCGGAGGCACTCGCAGCTAACCCTGCAGGAGGTATAACCTGCCATATCAACCCACCTTAGGACGTTTAGATCCTACCTTCGCAAACCAACCCTCGAGCTTAATCTTGTCTTTTATTCTCGCGCAACAGGTCAACATGCTCAAACTCCTGTGTGCACATTCAAAACGTTCATGGACTGCCGACCTACTACTTTCAGTGGCACCGAAGGAGCAGTGGGCCTTCTACACTGGTTCGAGAAGCTTGAGTCAGTTTTCGACATGTGCGAATGCCTCGAAGACCGTAGAGTGAAATATGCTACCGGAACACTTGAAGGAGCTGCGTTAACCTGGTGGAAGGCACAGGTTCAATTACTAGGGCTGGCAGTTGCTAACGCCACCCCCTGGAATGGTTTCAAGGAGCTGATCAAAGAGAAGTACTGCAGTCGGGATGACATCCACAAACTAGAGGTGGGATTTTTCAATCTGAAGATGACGGGATCTGAGATTGAGGCATATACTAAAAGGCCAAATGAGCTGGCCATCTTATGCCCTACCATGGTGGACCCTCCCATCAAACGAATTGAGCTGTATCTCAAGGGCCTTGTACCAGAGATTCAAAGTCACGTGACTTCAGCCAACCTGGGTACCATACAACAAATCATCAAGTTAGCCCATCGACTCACCGACTAGGCGGTGGAGCAAAACAGGCTGCCCAAACGAATCAGTGCCACAGCTACTTCTGATGCACCTACCGATAACAAGCGAAAATGGGATGGGAACTCCAGTAAAGGTTCTACTTCGGTTCAGTCTCAGCAGCGAAAGACTGATGACTACCAGAGTCCTGGTCAGCAATCTTCCTGTAATCAAGGACAAGGTGGATACCGAGGGAATCACCCCAAATGCAACCGGTGCAACAAGCATCACAGCGGGCAGTGCAACAAAGGTCGCTGTCAGAGATGTCAAAAGCTGGGTCATGAAGCTAAGGATTGCAGGAGCCCGCGTCCTGTAAATCAGAATCACCAACAGCAACAAGCTCCACAGAACCACCAGCAGCAACAACAACAGGGCAATAAAGGATGCTTTCAGTGTGGCGCTGAAGGCCACTTTAAGAGAAACTGCCCCCAACTGAACCGGAATCAGAACAATAACAACCAAGGAAACGGGAACCACAATGGAAACAACAATGGAGGCAACAATGGAGGCGGCAATGGGGGAAACAACAATGGTAATGGAGCAAGGGGTCGTGTGTTCGTGATTGGTCAGGGAGAAGCAAGAAACGATCCCAACGTTGTGATGGGTAAGTTTCTTCTGGATGACTTCTTTGTTACTGTTTTATTCGATTCGGGTGCCGATACTAGTTATGTGTCCTTAAAAGTTAGCCAAATGCTTAAGCGCACTCCAACACTTCTGAACACCAAACACACGGTAGAACTAGCTAACGGCAAAAGTCTTGAAGCCACACACGTAGTAAAAGGTTGTAACCTCGTCTTAGCTGGTCAGACTTTCTCTATCGATCTTATTCCTATCACACTGGGTAGTTTCGACGTTGTTATTGGGATGGATTGGCTATCTCATCATCAAGCAGAGATTGTTTGCAAGGAGAAAATCGTCCGCATTCCTCGTTTTGATAAAGAACCCCTCGTGATTCGTGGCGACAAGAGTGGTGCTGTCGAAGGCATCATCTCTTTCCTTAAGGCCCAGAAGTGTTTGCGAAAGGGCCACACTGCCATTCTAGCACTCGTTACTGACACATCAACGGAAGAGAAGAGAATTGAAGACATCCCTATTGTGCGCGATTTTCCCGAGGTATTTCCTGAGGAATTACCTGGTCTTCCGCCTCATCGCCAAGTTGAGTTTCAAATCGAGCTAGCTCCTGGAGCAGCGCCAGTAGCTCGAGCACCATATCGTCTAGCTCCATCAGAACTTGAAGAACTGTCCACACAACTACAAGAACTCTTGGAAAAGGGTTTCATACGTCCTAGCTCTTCGCCCTGGGGAGCTCCAGTACTATTCGTGAAAAAGAAAGACGGTACCTTCAGGATGTGTATTGACTATCGCGAACTTAACAAGGTGACTGTGAAGAATCGTTATCCTCTTCCACGTATTGACGACTTGTTCGACCAGTTGCAAGGGTCGAGCTATTACTCCAAGATTGATTTGAGATCGGGATACCATCAGCTGAGAGTCCGAGAGGAGGACGTTTCCAAAACAGCATTTAGAACTCGTTACGACCATTACGAGTTTCTGGTTATGCCATTCGGGCTGACAAATGCACCAGCGGTCTTCATGGATCTCATGAACCGAGTGTGCAAGCCTTACCTGGATAAGTTTGTTATTGTGTTCATCGACGATATCCTGATCTATTCCAAGAGTCAGGAGGAACACGGGCAGCATCTACGACTTATGCTGGAACTTCTTCGAAAAGAGCAGTTGTATACCTAGTTTTCAAAATGTGACTTCTGGCTTCTCGAAGTCCACTTTCTAGGCCATGTGGTAAACAAGGATGGAATTCATGTGGATCCATCTAAGGTTGCATCGATCAAGAACTGGCCTGCACCCCGTACACCAACAGAAATCCGCCAATTTTTGGGTTTGGCGGGATATTACAGAAGGTTTATAAAGGATTTCTCCAGGATTGCGCAACCCCTCACTTCACTGACTCAGAAGGGTGCCCCCTACCGCTGGGGTGATGCACAGGAATCTGCGTTTCAGCACTTGAAAGATAGACTTTGTAGCGCGCCTATCCTCTCATTGCCTGAAGGCATAGACGATTTTGTGGTTTACTGCTATGCTTCCATCCAAGGACTTGGTTGCGTGTTGATGCAACGTGACAAGGTCATTGCCTACGCATCACGCCAACTCAAGGTTCATGAAAGAAATTACACTACTCACGATCTGGAGCTGGGAGCAGTTGTTTTCACGCTTAAGATATGGAGACATTACCTGTACGGTACCAAGTGCACCATTTACACCGATCACAGGAGCCTCGAGCATATCTTCAAGCAAAAGGAGTTAAACATGCGTCAACGCCGATGGGTCGAACTCTTGAACGATTATGAATGCGCAATTAAGTATCATCCGGGCAAGACCAATGTCGTGGCCGACGCCCTCAGTCGAAAGGACACCCTACCTAAGTGTGCACGTGCTTTACAACTTACCACCCAGTCTAACCTTCCCGCTCAGATTCGTGATGCTCAGGTCGAAGCATTGAAAGCAGAGAACATCAGGGCTAAATCCCTACGAGGATCGAGGCAGCGGCTAGAACAAAAGGAAGACGGTGCCTACTATGTAAACGGACGCATCTGGGTTCCACTTTATGGCAACTTACGCGAGCTTGTGATGGATGAAGCACATAAGTCTCGTTATTCGGCACATCCTGGTTCGGATAAAATGTACCACGATCTTAAGACTACGTATTGGTGGCCTGGCATGAAAGCCCACATAGCAACCTACGTCAGGAAGTGCTTGACTTGTGCGAGAGTCAAGACTGAATATCAGAAACCATCAGGCCTACTTCAACAACCGGAGATCCCGAAATGGAAATGGGAGCAAATTTCCATGGATTTCGTTACTGGTCTGCCTAGATCGCAATGTGGAAATGATACCATTTGGGTGATCGTGGATCGATTGACTAAGTCTGCACACTTCTTGGCCATCAAAGAAACGGATAAGTTTTCTACTTTAGCAAACATCTATCTAAAGGAAGTAGTATCAAGGCACGGAGTGCCAACCTCCATCACTTTCTGATCGTGATGCACGTTTTACTTCTGAACTGTGGCAGGCAATGCACAAGTCGTTTGGCTCACGTTTAGATATGAGCACCACTTATCACCCGTAGACGGATGGGCAATCTGAACGCACCATCCAAACCCTTGAAGACATGCTTAGGGCATGTGTAATCGATTTTGGTAATGGCTGGGAAAAGCACCTCCCGCTAGTGGAGTTCTCATATAATAACAGCTACCACACCAGCATTCAGGCCGCTCCGTTCGAGGCATTGTACGGACGCAAATGCCGATCACCTCTCTGTTGAGCAGAAGTTGGTGACAGTCAAATCACTGGCCCAGAACTCGTAATAGATACAACAGAAAGGATTGCTCAGATACGACAGGGAATGGCGGCAGCTCGTGACCGTCAGAAAAGCTATGCTGATAAGGGAAGAAAACCACTCGAGCTCCAGGTTGGGGATCGAGTGCTACTCAAAGTCTCACCTCGGAAAGGTGTAGTCCGCTTTGGCAAATGAGGCAAACTCAACCCGCGATATGTCGGACCATTCGAAGTCACCGAGAAAATTGGCAAAGTCGCCTACAGGTTGGATCTACCTGAAGAACTCAGCGGAGTTCACAATGTTTTCCATGTGTCGAATCTGAAGAAGTTTCTGTCAGATGAGACCCTCATAGTTCCTCTCAAGGAACTCACAATCGACGACCAGCTACGATTCGTCGAGGAACCAGTAGAGATTACGGATCAAGATGTTAAGATCCTCAAGCATACCAGGATACCTCTGGTCCGAGTTCGTTGGAATGCTCGTCGTGGCCCAGAGTATACCTGGGAACGAGAAGACCAAATGAAACTCAAGTATCCCCAACTGTTTAAGAAAAACACAACCAATACTGAGGCTGAAACTACTGCAGAATTTTGGGACGAAATTCCAAATCAATGGGGGGATGAAGTGACACCCCAGGAAAATCAGGAAAACAACGCAACTTAACTAGCTTCCTTAGTAACCACGCGCTAAATTTCGGGACGAAATTCTCTTAACAGGGGGAGAATGTGACAACCCTCATAATTCCATGTATTCCGTACAATTTATTAATAATAATTAATGTGCTTGACGACTGTGTGGAATTACGTAACTGCTTTCTGATATCTGTGTTATATTTACATGCGCCTGTTAACACACTAGTAATGTACAGAAAAGTCATTAAATAGTCCGTTATGATTTCATGAGTATTGAAAAGTAAAAAAAAAAAAAAAAAAAAAAAAAAACGTCACAAAAATATATATATATAGGACGCTTTACGGATTAATTAAGCGCTTTAACGGAACAGTATCCAACCGAACAACCGAACTTAACCCGGAACCTAAAAATATTGGCATGACATTATTTTCCTTTTTCTGAGCCAGTTAGGGTCCCCGAGTACCCTAACACCCGTTACAACTAGTAACTAGTCTTAACCCTCCTAAACTAACTAACTAAACTACTTAACTAATTAGTTAAAACCCAACCAAAAGTCCCCCCTTCCCTTGACCGATCAGTCACCATAATGGTGACACACTTTTGCATTGTTGGATTATTTTAATCACCTTGTTTAATATCTTGAGGACATTAGATCCTTTGGATAATTAGAAAGGGAATTGTCTATAAGAACAAGTATAAGTCCACCACTCATTTTACAAACCTCATAACAAAAACCAACTCCTCTCTTCCTTCTCTTGAACTCACGGCTGCAACCACACACCCACATCCATCCATTTTTCAATTTCATTCAAGGCATTCTACTTGCATACAAGTGTGAAGGATCACGCACGAGGAAGCCTGGTGCTTGCGGATTGCCAAGGACCTCACTACGACGCTTTTAACCACTCGTTTTTCGCCTAGTTTCTCCCCTAGCCTCGAGCTAGTACTAAGTGACTCTAAACGCCTTCTTGATCTTGTCTAGAGTGGTTAATAAGAGATTTGTCGGTTAAAAATTATGAACATATAAGATCAAAGTCTAAAAGTCTACTAAAGTGATGAACAAGGTGGTTAATGGATGAATATTAGTGTAAATCATGTAGATCTTGTGTGATTATGATTATTGGTTGATTATCTGATGTTTTGCTGATTAATATTAATATGTAATGTTGTTGTGGTCACTAAACATGATTAACGGAATCAATCGAACACAAGTTAGTAAGTTAGAAAGTGAAAACAGAATCTGTCCCGGTTTTACAGCCAACTTCAATTGGCTGTAAACAGGTCATAAACTCAACGAAAAACCGATATTTTGAATCTAAAATATGTTATTATTAAATACGGTTCTAATGGCACCGGAATCGTAATTTTTGGACTTCGTTTACTATTTTTAAAGTGTCGATTTGTAACAACAACTTAAGCTGAATTTTGACAGCAATAAATGGGTGTCATACTTTCAGTCATAACCTGAGTTTTGTGATGAATCGGACCATGAAATTTGTACAGTAGATGACAACCGATGCATTTGTAATTACCCCACTTGAATTTCGTAAATCGGACACTCGATGAATTTTAAATAAATTATCCCGTGGACTGTGGTCAGAAAAATATAAATCTGAGTTCAGCCCGGGAAAATGATTTTTTATAAAATATTGGTAATGAATCGGACCCCGATATTTTTACACAATAAAATATGGAACGTTTAAGACATTCTGTAAAAAATTGGGAATTTTTGGAATAATTTAACTATTTTATTAAAATGTCCGAAAACAGCCGGTTTTGAATATTAATGCTGAAATGACATAAGTTGTGACTTGCGTGTCTAAATGTCGAGTATGCTATCTGTGAATGATCTAACATGTTATATGTGTTATGTGCATTATCGTATGTTTGATTTTGAGTGGGGAATGGATGGGGAACTTGGATGGGCATAAACCGTTAAAGTGATGCATGTTATGTGATAGATACGTGTAGAAACTTTGTGCTCTAATTGAAAATCACTAAATGACTAACTGGTAAATCATACTAGGACGTGATTGACCAACCTTGATTGTTAGCTATATTTGAGAATCTAACCGAGCAAATCGAGGTGAGTTCACACACTTTCTACAAGGCATGGGATTCCCGGTGGTTTGGGAATGGGTTAAGAAATTAAAATTGGAATCTACATATCCTCCTTGGGTAGGATATGTACGGCCATCCTCCATAGGTAGGATGCCATTATTAAACCTACGAATTCTCCTGGTGCAGAATACGTACGTTCGTCCTCCTTGGGTAGGACAACAACCTTAAAACTAGCTAGACAAAACTCTATCATGAAGTCCCTCAATTTATATCGACTTAATCGCCGAGGCCAATGGCGAGCGGGTCATTAGTTAATAGCGCTATTAGGTTTAAGAAACCTCACACAGTGCCAGTCGGACGGGCGTGTACTAATGGACTATGGCAGATTGTCAGTGATGATAGACACTGATATAGGGCACAACTTATTTGCGTAGCAGTCGATATCATACCGTCTAGTAGTTCAAACGGGGAAAGCCCCCACTGATAATGGTTATGGTTTGGGGTAATGAAAAAGGAACTGGTTAAACATACTTTCAACTACGGGGTAACCCCCACGGCAATTAAGCCAATGAAAGTCAAACCACGTTTTTTTCCGAAACAACTTAAAACTAAACAACCAAACGTGAACTCACTCAACTTTGTTGTTGACTAGTTGTTACATGCCTTACAGGTCGCTAGGTGCTTTTGGGAGCTTGCACGAGGAGAAGGTTGTTGTGGAATATGGGTTGTTATATCCCGTATTTAATAATTAACTTTATGAACTTGTGGAACTTATGTTTGAGTCTTAAAACTTATGAACTGTGAACTCATGTTTTGAACTTACGTTTTATGCTTCCGCTATTATCTTAAAATCGGTTACCTTCTTTAGGTCACCAATCGTATCGTAGTTGGTTTCATTTACTTATTTGTGTTGTTCAATATGATTGGTGGCTCGATCCTGGTCACGTCACGCCTCCAAGCGGTGGTACTCCGCATGGTGGATTTTGGGGGTGTGACAGGATCCCTTATGTACCTCACAGCATCAAGACCAGACATAATGTATCCAACGTGCCTGCTTGCCAGATATCAAGTTAACCCGAAGGCCTCACATCTTACAGGTGTTAAAAGGATATTTGGCTATTTGAAGGGATGCCCAGACACCAGTCTCTGGTACCCTAGGGATGATAGCTTTGACTTAGTCACTTTCAGTGATGCTGATTTTGGCGGATGCAAAATCGACGGAAAATCCACAACTGCTGGATGTCAGTTTTTAGGAAATCGCCTAGTCACATGGCAGTGCAAGAAACAGACTTGTGTCGCTACATCAACATGCGAAGCTGAATACATTGCTGCCTCAAGTTGTTGCTCCCAAGTCCTGTGGATTCAGCAACAAATGCGCGATTACGGTTTTGAATTCCTAACTACTCCTATTTTCGTTGATAATTCTGCTGCCTTACAAATCACTAGAAATCCTGTGCAGCATTCAAAGACCAAACACATCAAAATTAAGTATCACTTCATACGTGATTGCTTTGATAAAAGGCTTATCAATGTTGTTAAGGTCCACACTGATGACCAACGTGCCGGTCTTTTTACCAAAGCATTTGACAAATCACGATTTGACTTTTTATTATTGGTAAACGGCATTAAGGTCTAGCAAGAGTAAAACCGACATCGGAAAATCGTTTTTGTAAATATCTTTGTGTTTTTAATTTATCATAGTTTTTACATTTTAGGGGGAGTAAATCCAAATTTGAAAAATTCAAAAATATCGAAAAATTTCAAAAAGACAAAAACAATAGAAAAACAAAAATGAGTTTCCTGCTGAGCAAAAGAGAAAATGAGAGTACATCAGTGGTCTGTTGAAACCTTTACTGAACTTAAAATGGAAAAACGATAAGCAGCTCTATATAAGATGTATCGGTAGGCTCACAATCATTTTAAAGTGTGCAGGGTGATATAAACTTAAATCGACTGAAGATTGTATGGGAACCGCTCATTGGCATATGGTCTTAGCACCGAAATTTCGTTTGAGAGATTGCCAAGGTTCTGAGATATGTGGTCTTTATGTTGTTTATCTTCTGGGTATCATGGTTGTTTCTTTTACCGAAAAATAACAGAGACGAAGTCTAGATCTTCCATGATACCATACATACGTGTACATATTACATACGACCTCAATAAGTGATCAACAATCACATGTCCCACAAAATAAGTGATAATATATCACAGCTTTTATGTGGGAGTCAAGTTCGTCTCTTTGTCTGTACGATGGTACTAACCTGTTCACGGACTTGCTCGTGTGCCCTCATGCATCTGAAAATCAAGTTCCTCATCAATAAGTGATTCTATCACATAGGGATTGTTTTCAATCCAAAATAAGTGAGTATCTCACATTTTCATATACGTCAAAATAGATGATAAATGGTATACTCACCAGTAAGATGAACTCTTGTGCATACCTTGATACGGGAATGTGTCGTGTGTGGATGAACACCGGTCTGTAAGTATAAATCATACACTAATCGTATCCCCTCGCCGCGATTACATCTGATAAGTTGAGCTTAAGTTGACAACAATACCGATAATCGTTATAGGATGCTTATCTAAATGTTAACTAACTGAACAACAAGAGCGTTTTGGCGTGACCGTACACTGATATGATTCTCTTACCCTCGAAACTCGCAAAAAGAATGTTTGTATATACTTTCTTTCATTTCTTAGTTTCTGTATCTCTGTTTATACTTATTTACTACTTTCAGTCTTTACTTTTGAAATATTCAAAATTTCAAAAAGAGTTTAAGTGTGTTTTAATATAAACTTTATAAAAGCCAAAAAGATTTTATTTCTGTCTTATCTTTGATAGCCCGATGTTGGAACTTGAGTCTTTGACACCCGAAATCTGATTGAAAACCAAAACGACTAAATCTTCATAAACGGTCAAAATTTGCAAGTTTTGAAAGTTAAAAACTAAAATTGTTAAACTTTCAAACTGTCAGACGGTAGTTGATTGAAAAATGGTCACATGTGTGTCGTTTGTTTATGTTAATTTTATTCCAAGTAGTTGTTCTCATTACGCATTTAGCTTTCTTGTATGTGCAGAGCTACATCCAAATCAGCTAAAGGTGAAGAGAACGTGTTCGATGACGAGCTTTGGAATGAAGACACTCATGAATGCAATCAAAGGATCAAGATGATCGAGTTACCGCTGACCACTTCTCAACACCATAAGGATCTAAAATTCGAAGATCAACACTTCCCGAGCAACATTCAAGGGGGAGTTCGTTGATACACTCCTTTTTTGCGTCTCGCGAAGACTTTAAAGATCCGATGAGAATGTGAAGACGAACCATCACGAGCAGCGTCTAAGGGGGAGTTTGTTGATACATATTATGTGGACGCGGCCTCTTCGGTTTGATATCACTACGAGTTGAAGACGAAGACGTGATATCCTCCATCAAGTCTCGGTGATAATTGCTGATCTGTATATGTGTTGTCTGTTGTTGCTTTTTTTAAGGTCTGCATGATGCTATCCCCTACGAAGTGTATCTTCCTACGAAGACTCATCATGCAACAAAGTCTCCATCATCAACGAACCCTCAAGGGTTTGTCCATGTTCTTGTCGACGAAGACTGGCCTAGGCGAAGGTTCCTTATGACGAAGTCTCCCACATGACGAAGAATAAGCTTCGTCGTTATGTGTTTGTGACGAAGATTGTCAATCTTCGTCGTCTTGGAAAGTTCGTCAGGGACAGTTCGCCGCTGTAAAGGTTCGTCAAACCATGTTGCTATATAAACAGAAGACAGAAGGCAAACTAGATAGAGAGCACACGTGGAAGTCTGAATAGGTTTGAGAGAACATACACACTGAGAGAGTTTACAGAGAGTCATTTGTAAACATTGTATTGTAAAACGTTTCTAGATTAAGGCATTGGAGTGTTAATCGTTGAAAAAAAAATTATTGTAGGACCGTGTTTCGGGACCGAAACTGTGATTATTGAGTGAGATTAGTTCAAGACGGGAGAGATTAGAGATGGATAAACAAAACTTCTTTGTATTAATCGGTAGTAAAACATTACAAATCGGCCCGATTACAAGATAACCGAACTAATACCAAAGGAGTATACATCCGGGGAGAGACCAAGTGGTGATCTCTCCCCCCAAACACTAAAGCTCACGGTGAACTCTCCCAAATGAGCTCACCCTATCTCTCTAGTTTGCAAATGACAAAAGGGTTGCTATTTATAGCCACACCCCCATTGTCTAGCAAACACACATGGTCAAACACATAACCCTCTCGTTTGACCACTTCAAACAAGCGGGTCAATACAAATTCGTTTGACTGTTTCACTAACTAATACATTATCAGCATAAAAATAAATCTAAACTATTCGAACAACATCGGACACAAATTCTGCATCAACAAATTCCCCCTTGTCCGTTGCTGTCGAATGCTGAAACTGCAACAGTAATCGATCTTCAGTCAAGTATTCATCTTCTCTGTGTTAACAAATTCCCCCTTGACCGATGATCCAGGTTGTTGGTGCATGTTTTGTGACAACAACTTAATAGTTTGATTATTTAGTCTTTGTATATTTTGTATTGGGCTTAGCATTATTGGTTAGGGAGTTATTTAGTGTTATGGGCTTGGAGAATGGCCTGGACCAGACCAAAGCCCATGTGCAAACCTTGTCCTTTATAAACAAGGCTTGGCATAAGGGTTTATGTTAGACATTAGAGACATTTTGGAGAAATCTACAGAGAATGGCTGAGAGATTTCTTGTGGGTCTTGATTTGATTGTAAACTTTGTGTTGGATAATCAATAGAAGACCGGATTGAAAGTGTATCGTGTTCTTGATTCTGTTTCTACTCGTTTTCTGTGAAATCTGATCTAGGGGATTCCGCACTCTAGGTTAGATCGACGATTCTGTTATGATCTGCACGGATTAGGGGACCTACAATTGGTATCAGAGCATTAGGCTCTTGATTGGTTTGGTTCAGAATCGTTTTCTGTAGAAAATCAAAGTTTTGGACGTTTTTTACGGCTGTTCTAGGGTTCTGCTGCTGATTTCGGACAAACAGCAAGGATTTCGGATATAAATCTTGGCATTTCGGATCCATTTCGGATTAAAATCAAGTATTTCATATCAGTTTCGGACAAGAAATCCGTCATTTCGGATTAACAGCATCAATTTCGGATAAACAGCAAGCAATTCGGACAATTTCGGACCAGAAATACTGCATTTCGGATCATTTCGGACTTAAGGGCTTGCATTTCGGATTAGAAGTCTTGGATTTCGGATCAAAAGGTTGCATTTCGGACCAGTTGAACTTGCATTTCGGATCAAACAGTTGGATTTCGGACCATTTCTGATTGAAAGGGGTTCATTTCGGATCAAAAGGTCTGATTTCGGATCAGATTTTTCATTTCGGACCAGAGGGTGCTCATTTCGGATAAAGGACTATTCCGGATAACCATTTCGGACTTGAAACCATTTCAGACAAGTGGTGGAATTTTTCTAGGCTTGCGCAAGAAAAATTTCACTGTTTCGCGTTTAGAAATTCATCCGTAACTAATCTCAGGAAACCGTTCACACCGTTTAATTCCTTGGATTTTTAGGGCAAAAAAAACAGTTTTCGGACCGTTTAACTCTGGAAAATCCGGAAATAGGATTTTGACAATATATATCATTGGAATCGTAATTTCGAGACGAATCTAACGGTATAATTTGGTAAAAACAGTTTTCGGATAACTTTTGTACGGTTTTTACAGTACGGTTATGGTAAAAGCTAGACAAGGACCAGTAGAGAAGTTAGATTTGGATTTTGACACAGGTTACCAAAATTCATTTAAACTTTTACGCTGCGTGATGGCTAAGATGGATAATGGAAGTGAGGTTGTTAAGAACTGGCCAAAGCTTATAAATGTCAAAGAATATGCTGACTGGAAAAAGAAGGTTGAGGCATATGTTCAGATTAAGGATACGAGAATGTGGAGCTGTATGATTGATGGATACGTTGCTCCCACACGTCGTGTTGAAGGAAGGGTAAAAGTAATTTCTTATGCGAAGATGGATGAATCTGAGAAACAGTTGGTTGATGCTAAGAAGAAAGCTTTCGCAGCAATAAAGAAGTCCTTGCCTGATGGCGTTAAACATACCTTTACGAAGTATGGAACTTCTCAAGAGCTGTGGGAAGCCTTGGAAAACGTTATCAGATCTCTTCCAAAGTAAATTCTTGTGATCAAGCATTGGTAGCTGAGCTTGCAGCTGTGAAGATTGGAGAGGAAGCTGCTGAGGTGGAAGAGAATAAGGAAGCAGATGAGGATAATAGACTTACATCAGATGTGAAGGTATCATCAAAATCTGTAAGTCATACATGTCTTAATTGCACTGAACTACAGGTTAAAGTTAACAGACTATCGGAGCAAAACAAAATTCGGTTAGCCGATTTGGAAAACCGAAAAGAGTTAAATGTTCTTTTGATTAAAAGAGAGTCAAATTGTTTAGAAAAACTCAAATCAAATGAACAAGAAATCAGTAGTTTAACAAGCAAAGTCAATGAACAATTACAGATCATTGATTTGGCTCGTGAAACTCTGAAAGAAAAGACTAACGAGCTTTCAGAAAAGTGCACAGAATTGGCTGATGCACAAGCCAAAATTGTAGAGCTTCAGGGGAAGTTAAACAATTTTGGAAATTCTTCGTTAGTCAGGACTCAAATTCAAAAAGGTTTAAAAAGGAGTAATGATAAAACAGGGGTGGGGTTTACTAAAGCTTCATCTTCTAAACATCAAGACTACTCATTTTTTCCAACAGAAGATGAGCTAACTGATTTTGTGACCACTGCACAAGTAGTAGTGGATCCGATAGCTGTGGACTTGCCAAATAGCCCAGTTTCTTTGAAAGAATCTGTAGGGTCTAACAGTACACCTCGTAAAGTGGATGAGGATTCTGACGACAAAAAGGCCAACACATCTAAAAAGGGATCAAACAAAAAGAAAAGTTATAAGAAAAGATCATGTTTTAGATGTCACAACAAAGGACATGTGTCGAGTTGTTGTCCTTTGAAGAAAGGAAAACTAAAAGTTGATGAGGTTAAGGATGGGAATCAGGTTGGGTCAAGCGATAGTATAAAAACAAGTTGTCAGACGAAGAAACCTGAATTTCAATCAAAACCCTCAACTTCGAAAAGATTTGATAGACCAAGAAGTATTTCTCCACAATTTAGTCAATATAGTGGTAAATCAAATCGTTTTCAAAGTCAAAATAGAAATTTTGGATATCAAAATGGATACCAAACTGCTGGTAATCGAAATTTTCAACAAAGAAATGGACATAGGGGTTTTAGTAACTCAAATGTTCAACAACATCCAAAATTTTTCCAAAATTCATGGTATGAGAATGGGAGAAGAAGGTATCAAGATCATAATTTCCAAAGGTCAGAAAATCCGAGAGTTTATTGGAACTCTCGCAATCAAAGACCTAGTGGAAATTATCAATCTTGTTCAACAAAGGGGAAGCAATCCAAGACTCCACTGAGGAGTGATGGATATTGGATTGAAGCATCTTATATGGATTTACATGGTCGACCCAAAACCGGTAAGGTTTGGGTTCTAAGATCTAACTGAGTTGTTGAGTGAATGCAGGATGACCAAGAAGGACTGTTGATGTGTTCAACAGTGGTTATTCCTGTAAAGCATCTGAGGTGAATAGTAGGTTAACATGGGTAACGAACTACTTACTTCTGTGATTGTTTTGATTATTCTAAACTTTAACATTGAAAAACTTTTGTCGTGGGAGTTTGTTTGTTTTTTAAAATTTATGATTTTAAAACTTACTCCATAAAAACAAAAATTTAGGGGGAGAAATTTCCCTAAGCCAAAAAGAGTTTAGATAGTGCGTGTGTTTAGGGGGAGTAAGTTATAAATTTTTAAAAATACAAAAACATTGAAAAATCAAAAACATAAAAAATAGAAAATCAAAAATGAGTTATCACTGTGTGTAAAAGAAGAAATGATAGTACATCAGCAAGTTAGATTGTCACACTCAAACTGAATTAAAATGCTTAAGTGTGATAGCAGTTTCATCATGTGATGTACCAGTAGGCAAAAAGCATGAAATAATCAACTTACTAATGTGATATAAACCTAAAAGCACTGAGTATGAGTGGGGAACACATCAGTGGTGTATGGTTTAATGACCTTAAATCTTGCGTTGATAGATTGCCAAAATCTGAAGTTTTGGGTCTTTATACTGTTATTTCATCTGGGGATATCATGGTTGTCCTTCTGCTGCATCCAGATACATGCTGACCTAGACACAACCAGGATATCTTAAAAGAGCTAAATATGCCAAAACCCTAAAAATGAAGAAGCTCTCATAGAGAGTCATTCAAAAAATGCAAAAAGCATAAATCGTACCAAAATGGTATTTGTCTTAGCCCTCGTTAGATATTTTGGTCTCTCTGCTGTACGGAAGTACTAACCTGTTCACCAATTATCTAAACGTTGAAAAACAAAACGGATGAATTCAGTATACTCACCTACTACGATGAATCTTTGTGCATACCTTGATCGCGGGGGTATATCCTGAAGTGGGACACACTAGTATTTCAGAAATAATATTACCTTAACGTATCATACGGTAATGGTACTTGAAATGTTCATGCATTTTGTTTAAGTGGATAAACATACTGGTAATCATCTTGAACTACTTTTCATGAAAAATTACATAAAGAATTATCTAATAGTGTGAAAACAGTTTGATTTTGTTGATATGATCTTCTTGCACATGATTCTCACAAAAAGATGACATTGTAAATATTTTTGAGTTTAGTTTAGTTTGTGTTGAAAAATATCAAAAATACCAAAAATATTCCCTTTTAAAAGATCTCCCATTTTGAACTGACAGGTTGTTGTTTTTGCATGATAAGATAAAATATTGGTTTATCTTTAAATGTGAAAAAGGCTAATGGTTTCTCGAGATACTTGCTGGTGTTGCTAAACAGATTGATGCAGTTATCAAAATGAAGTGCAGAATACAAGTAAAGTGCAGATTGAGAATGAAGTGAAGATCGGGTGAAGATGCATGGAAGGATCCTTCTACTACATTGTAGAAAGAGAAAGAGATATGGAAGAAGTTGGAGATACTTGCTTAACCAAAGTTTGCTAGTTCGCTGATCTACAACGAATGAAAGTTTTGGAGATTGGAAGCCTCAGCTAAGGGGGAGTTTGTTGATGTCAGAAACTGTGTAGCTGACGCTATCCAAAGACCAAAAGACTGCAAGATGTTTAAAGACAAAGTTACACTATGAAGCTATTGTCAAGGGGGAGTTTGTTGGTGCATGTTTTGTGACAACAGCTTAATAGTTTGATTATTTAGTCTTTGGATATTTTGTATTGGGCTTTTCATTATTGGTTAGGGAGTTATTTAGTGTTATGGGCTTGGAGAATGGCCTAGCCCAGAACAAAGCCCATGTGCAAACCTTGTCCTATATAAACAAGGCTTGCCATAAGGGTTTATGTTAGACATTAGAGACATTTTGGAGAAATCTATAGAGAGTGGCTAGGAGATTTCTTGTGGGTCTTGAATTGATTGTAAACTTAGTGTTGGGTAATCAATATAAGACCGGATTGAAAGTGTATCGTGTTCTTGATTCTGTTTCTACTCGTTTTCTGTGAAATCTGATCTAGGGGATTCCGCACTCTAGGTTAGATCGACGATTCTGTTACGATCCGCACGGATTAGGGGACCTACACAGGTAAGTAGTATCTTGACGCTCCTTGTATCATATTTCCCCCTCAAAGTACGCGTATCCGTGATGGGTGTTGTGCAATTTCCTCACAAGGCTCAATTGACCAATCTTTCGCTGATCTTCCAATACTCCAACCGGCATTTGATAAGGGTTCCATTCTTTAAGAACCGCATCAAGTCTTGATCTGTCATAAGAACTCAATTTCATTCAAGCATACTATATTGGTAGAGGTTTCTGGTGAACTGTCTTCTGTAAACCGTCTTTGTGGAATCGACCAAGTAATGCACTTTAATCTTCAGCATCAACACTCAGGAAAGTCAGCTAGACCAAGTGTATCCCTTGCAAGCTCAACCAAACAGCACGCTTAGTTGAACTACATCCAGATCTCATTGTCTCGCCTTTGTGAAGTTGACCACGTAATGCACTACGGATCTTCAGCATCAGTACTCAGGAAGTCAGCTTGACCAAGTACATCGTTTGCAAACTCAATGAATTGAGTTACCCCCAGATCCTTGTAAAATCCCAAAGAAACATCAAACCCAAAACTGAATCCTGCAGGTCTTCAGCCTTGAACTATCAACTTTCATAAAGATTCCCCCAGGTCTTCAGTGAACAGCGCTTTGAAACTACTGTCGACTTTAGATACCTGTATGTTTCCGTAAAAACTCTTCACGCTGGCTGAAGAATTAATTAAAATCCTCAAATATGTGTCTGTGCAAAACATTCCACACAGAACCTTTAGTATCACCAGAAAATCACAAACTCTACCACCTGTGATTGCGTTTAGAAATTTACCGAAGAAATTTAACATATGAAAATTTGTATCCCCCCATTTCTTTGGTAAGATCTCTAAACCTTAACAGATTCCCTCCACTTCAAAGGAACTGTCGTCAATTTCACAGAAAAAATTCTCTCCACTGAGTAGATTTTATCTTCAAATGTTCACCAATTCCCTCCACTGAGCGGAACTGTCGTTAATCTTCACTGAATGTTCTCGGTTTTTCAAAAAATTACGAAAACGACTTTCTTCTTTGCATATTCTAGTTGAATAAGAACGTCCCCTAGTACCCCGTAGGATCCGACTTGTATCCCTCCAAAGACTTTGTGAACTCGTTAGGACCGGTATTGACATTCTAGGTTCATTCAATCGTTACCAAATGCGAGAATATGACAATAAACAAAATGCTTTCTTCTTTGCATATTCTAGTTGATAAAGAAAATCGCCTAGCACCCCGTAGGATCCGACTTGTATCCCTCCAAAGACTTTGTGAACTCGTTAGGACCAGTATTGACATTCCAGGTTCATACGTTCGTTTCCAAATGCGAGAATATGACAATAAACAAAATGCTTTCGAACATTTATGAATAACCGATAACAATCATAAACATTGACGTGCGGAAGTAATACCGTTCTTGGTTTTTGGCCCATAGTAGTCAAGTCACCAAATTTGACGTTTGCATCGGTAACCGTGACTACCCCACATTCTTAAAAAAAATATCATCATCTGTTTTCATCATCCTAAAGTGATCCCGCGCGCTCCCGAACCCGTACGAATTTTGACGTTGGAAAGTTCATCAGGGATAGTTCGTCGCTGTAAAGGTTCGTCAAACCATGTTGCTATATAAACAGAAGACAGAAGGCAAACTAGATAGAGAGCACAGGTGCAAGTCTGGATAGGTTTGAGAGAACATACACACTGAGAGAGTTTACAGAGAGTCATTTGTAAACATTGTATTGTAAAACGTTTCTAGATTAAGACATTGGAGTGTTAATCGTTGAAAAAAAATTATTGTAGGACCGTGTTTCAGGACCGAAACCGTGATTATTGAGTGAGATTAGTTCAAGACAGTAGAGATTAGAGATGGATAAACAAAACTTCTTTGTATTAATCGGTAGTAAAACATTACAAATCGGCCCGATTACAAGATAACCGAACTAATACCAAAGGAGTATACATCCGGGGAGAGACCAAGTGGTGATCTCTCCCCCAAACACTAAAGCTCACGGTGAACTCTCTCAAATGAGCTCACCCTATCTCTCTAGTTTGCAAATGACAAAAGGGTTGCTATTTATAGCCACACCCCCTTTGTCTAGCAAACACACATGGTCAAACACATAACCCTCTCGTTTGACCACTTCAAACGAGTGGGTCAATACAAATTCGTTTGACCGTTTCACTAACTATTACATTATCAGCATAAAAATAAATCTAAACTATTCGAACAGCATCGGACACAAAATCTGCATCAACAGTTTCAGTTTTCTTTTTTACTTTTAAATAAATCCTATTTCACACATTTTTGTTCATCAATTGGACATCAATTGATGTTGATGTCCTAGTTTGGTGGTTTGTTTGAGCTTCCTGTTCTCAATCTTCGTTGTTTCACTAAAATTAACAAAGCGGTCTCGGTTGCATGAAGCTTTGATGTATGTGGCAAGGTAAATCCACAATCAATGTATGTTGGTTAATTTTAAGTATTGCATTTGCGTTAACACGCCTCATTTCATCTTTTTACTCTTGTCTTTGATTTCAACAAATCTTTTCAACAATCAGTAAGCAAACACACAACGGTTCTCCAAGCTCAAAAAGAAGATAATGGACATCCATCAAGCTCAAAAAGAAAACTTGTGTTCAGAACCATCAAATCAAACGGCTTCTGCTATCAAGAAAAACTAGTTTCAGTTTTCTTTTTACTTTTAAATAAATTCCATTTCACACATTCGTGATCGTCAATTGGACATGAATTGATTTTATGTCAGTTTGGTGGTTTGTTTGAGTTTGGTGGTATGTTGATGATCATACGTGACAAGGTGGTGGTTTTGGAGGGAAGAGATTCACAGTTACGAGATTTGAGTTGGGTTACAAATGGGTTGTATCGGTTATTCAGATCTCTATCCGCTCATCTTTCCAAACTGCAACACACGAATATGTGGTTCCCAATTTGTAACATGTAAGACCTTTGGTTGATTTATACAATTTTTATATAGATTTCGACAATAATAGTGTATTTTACGATTACTCATACACTTGAAAATACGAGCTTGTTAAACATTTTATGAAATAAAACATTTCAACAATTTATATATATAATCGTCGTTTCGTTTAAAACGTAACGACGAAACATAACGCTGAAGCTTGAATATTGTGTGTGTTCGGTTCCTCGTTGAGCTTGATCATCCTCCGGTATATCACATAATACCTACATTTCATATAAACATGAAATGAGTTAATTATACTAGTTTAAAACATGTTTAAACAAGTTCACAATTCAAAACAATTGAACAGCAGCATTTTGCCAGCTCTGGTGGCTCTCACGGGCTGCGAGATCTTCAACTAAAAGGGTCGCGGGCCCCGAGCGGCCTCGCGTATCATGCCAAGATCTCCTTCCTCCGTCGCGTGGCGCGAGGAAGCATGTTTCCAGGGATTTTGTGGTTGAATGCATAAATTTCCAGCCAGACCAAGTTTTACGAAAACGGACATAACTCATTCGTTATTGATCCGATTTAAGTCATGTTTCTTCCTACGTGATCCTAATTTGATTCTCCATCATATGGATTTAAAATCCGACATCCGGATTAACAAAATTTGAGACTTTTAAGCCTTCGGCTTAATATAAATTTACTAAGTTTTGACCCGTTCATGTATTTATCAAACAAATATGTTTGTTTGATCCAAATTTCTCCTGAACCTCATAATTTCAATGTTGTCTAACATACTAGGTTCAAATCATGGGTTTATATACATTCTTAAACCCGTTTTTACTTAGATGCTTATTTTGACCCGTTAAGGGTATTTAAGCACTTTTCCGCATAATTCACACTCATTTATTTCTAGCATCTTATTTCCACATTATTTATCAAATGATCTTCCACCACAACTATAATTATGGTGGATTTAATGTGGTATATTATTTATTCCGAGTTCTATCCCTCGGATTATCGTTTTACGGCAAAGGCTCATTTTAAGGCATTTGACTCACAATGATCATGCCTTTCGCTTTTACTTATCTTAAGTATTTGCTTGATCGAATTACCTATTTCTAAACAACCCATAATGATCGTTTGCTTGATTTGTCAATCAAGGGTATTTTGGTCCATTATAGCCTTTCATTTATGATGAATGAATTTTAAAGGCATATTTGACCCAAAATCTCACTTTTAAACTATGATCTTGTTTAAATAATCATTATGTTTTCAAAACACAATGACTATAACTTAAATCATTCGGTTTTTGACCTTGTCTAAGCCTTATAGAACCTCAAGTTCTAAATGATGAGTTGAATCATTATACATACCTGACTCGGATCAATATATTGACCCGCTTTAATACCCTGCTTTAATAATCGCTAATTAATAGCGATGAAATTTTCCTTCCTCTATTCACTCCTGTGAACATAGGCCTCGACAATATTCAATAGTCAATATTTTCAAATCGTGATATCCTCACCATTTGACCCATTTGGTCTAAGTGGCCGTTTATCTTTGTGAGATGAGATTTATTACCATCTTGTCTACATTACTCGCTCCGGTTTACACCGTACGGTCATTTTACTTATAAACTATTTCTTAATGCTTTTGCCCCATTATGACTTACGCCATAAAGTGTCTTTCAAAACTAACGGTTATTGTCAACATGTGACCAATTTACCGTTTTGCCCTTATTATTTATTTTAGCTTACCATTTAAGGTAGCCATTGAAAGTTCTTACTCTATTCGTCATAATATGATCGAATACTCAATTTACTCCTTTTCAACCACTGTTATGATTTCTTATCATTTTCGATTATCTTGTTTAGTACGACTACACGTTGGAACATCACTTTTCAAATGTTTAATTATCTTTCTCGTAATTAATACGATAAAGGAATAATTTTCAATTTAAAAGGAGTGTAAGCTTTACTTACCTTGCATCCTAATTATGCTTTTTCTTCATTCTTGATTCGTTTGACCCGCTTCATTCCCAAGCTTTCACCTAGCTTGTCAAGCGTCAAACTATCATTGAAATTTGTAAGATGGTTAGATTAGTCATAATCATTCACGACTATTCCATCCTACAATTTTTATGTCGAAATTATCATTCGATCATATCAAAGGTCATTTTGACTTTTAAAAAGTCAACTGCCTATTAACGTAAATAATTACACGAGGTAGCTCAACTACTCGTTTAATTACTTGGTCAATTATCCGGTAAGCATCATTCTTATGTTACCGTTTTAATCACTTATTAACCAAGTTCTTGTAATCATAATCTACCAAATTAATACACAATGATATTAAACATCATTAACATGAACATATCATCAATTTTTATCATATTATACTAAACTCATTTCATAGTAAGTATGATTATATACTCAAAACACACAATTTGTTCAAGTATTTCCTCATTACTATCATATATGATGATTCTAAACCCACTTATATCATCAATTTCATCATATGATTAAAACCCACTTATCCTAGTGTGGGAAATCATCTAATCATTCAATTCATGGCAATATATGTATAATTTTTACTTAAGATTTTATTCCTAAGCAATTATACATCACAATTCAACCACAACTTTAATAATTCATCCATAATTCGTGATTATGATGATTCTTAAATTTTCACAACTTCACAAATCATCAAAATTTTACATACCTTATGATCCCCTAGCTTGGGTGATCATTAATTCACGTCCAATTGTGAATTTGAGCTTCATTCAAGCCTTCAATTTGATGATCCTAGTTGAATTAGGGTTTTGGCTCCTAAGGAGCTTCCTGGGTTCGAACAGAATCACCCAGAACACACTAAATGTGTGTTTTTTTGTTTTAAGTTTTTCTTTTTATAACTTAACTTTCAAGTTATCCGACTCTAGCCCCTCATGTTTAGTTAATTTATTAAGTAAACTACAACCCACTGAATTCCTAGTTAACTTAGTGGGTTCGGGAAGATTACAACTCGTTTTATTTTAAGTCTCGTTAACTCGGGCCTTTTATAAGCTTTATTTACTAAAAGCATTCTTTTTCCCTTTTTATTAAATATTAGGTTTAGTTATATAAATCCTAATATTACCACTAAAACGGTACTTTACCCGTCTTTTAATATTAACGTGGTTTGATTACCAAACCCATTTTCGGGGTGTTACATAACATATCATCACAAAGCCCTTGTGTTTACAAGCAGTGTACAGTGAAACTTTGTGTGTGAACCGCGGGTGTTCTTTATTTGAACAAATAGGATTTATTTAAAAGTAAAGAACACTGAAATGAGTTCTTCTTGGCGTAGAAAACCACGATGCGTCAGCTGACGCAGGTGGTTTTATTATGGTGTTGTAGTCCACCGTGTGGTCAAAGTAAAACTTTGTGTGTGGACCACGCGAGGTGGGTTATGGTATATGTTTCCCATAGCCACCATTCCCATGGTCACAAACGATTGCGGTTTGTATTTCCCATAGCCACCGTTTCCATAGTCAAAAAAGGTTGCGGTTTGCAATTCCCGGTTGTACCGCGGTTGGTTAAATGTTTTACTTCAAATTTGCAACCTCGGTTTCCAACATAACACCCCTCATTTCATCTTTTTACTATTTTCTTGCAATTAGTCAGCAGTCATTTCTAAAATATTATGTCAGTGGGAAATGTTTTAAAAATCAGATGCAACTTTATGACACGCTTACCTTAATCACATCTTCGAGCTAACTGTCGATATCTCATCCTTCTTATCTAAAACGTTATTAACTAACTCAAGGAGGTTTCTTACACTATCTTATCAAATAAAGTTACTTACAAAGAAAGTTGGATAATTGTATATGGGTCATATAACGTTACAAACCTTACAACTACCAAGGGAATAATGGATAGATATGGTAACAAGGGTGGTAATAAGTCTGCTTATGACTTTGTTTATCTACCCATTGATTTCAAAAAAAGTTATTAACTAACTCAAGGAGGTTTCTTACACTATCTTGTCAAATAAAGTTACTTACAAAGAAAGTTGGATAATTGTATACGGGTCGTATAACTTTATACAGCCCGTATACAAGTCATAAACAGTGCTCATATGTTGAGTATACGGTTGAATAAAAAATTAAAAAATTTGTATACGACCCGTAGAAATCCCCTTGTGTTTACATGCAGTCATTACTTCTTAATGAACTCGAATTCAAGAAATGATTAGTAATGTAAGAAGAAGCGGTGGAATTCAAGGGTTTAGACGAAATAGACATTGTTACAGGTGATGAAGAAACCCTAAAACGGAACATAATCCTAGATTGTCTAGAGAAGTGCTTTTATCATGTGACATATTGTAACAACTACCAAGGGGATATGGAAGTTATTGATACAAACCAACTTCAAAACCTTCATTGTGAACTTGAGATTATTGGTTATGGTGAAAAGGTGAAGGTTATTGGTTATGATGATTAAGATTTCTGTATTGACAACTAGTGCCTACCAAATAGGAAAAGCAATTTCCAATACAATTAGCAGCAAACTTGTTACAAACCTTACAAACACCATCTAAAAACTTATACTGAATAGTTGATATGATGATTAGACCCAACGGTTCTCCAATTCTAGATCAACGATATTGTTGAATCTGTTGTTGCAGCTCTATACAATGATTGTGGATTTAACTTGCAACATACATGGATGGAGAAGGTGCCAAACAGAAACTAAATGAATTATGCAACAGAGATTGAAGGTGCCAAACAGAAACTAAATGAATTACGCAACGGAGATTGAAGGTGCCAAACAGAAACTAAATGAATTATGAAACATTTTCGCATTTTATCTATCATGTCATCGACCAACTACTCATATACTAATTAAAAAATAAAGTTGGTTAATTGTATACGAGTTGTATAACGTTATACGGCCCGTATACAAGTCATAAAACAGTTCTCATATGTTGAATATACGATCAAATAAAAAATTAAAAACGTTGTATACAACCCGTATCACTTTATACAGAACCTTCATTATGAACTTGAGAACAAGAAGCTCAACAATGGTGGTAATAAGTTTTCTTATGACTTTGCTTATCTACCCATTGATTTCAAAAACAGTTATTAACTAACTCAAACAAAGTTCGTAGTTCTAAATACAAGGCTTAAGGAGGTTTCTTACACTATCTTATCAAATAAAGTTACTTACAAAGAAAGTTGGATAATTGTATACGGGTCGTATAACATTATACGGCCCGTATACAAGACATAAAAAAGTGCTCGTATGTTGAGTATACGATCGAATAAAAAAATCAAAAGGTTGTATATAAACCGTATAACTTTATACGGGACGTATATAACTTTGTTGAATCTGTTGCCGCAGCTCTATATTTTTATTGTGGATTTAACTTGCAACATGCATGGATGGTTTGTTCATGTGTCATATGTGTCATATAGCTACAAAACATAGTCTACAACAGCATGTTCATTGACTGAATACATATACATAGATAACAAACAAGATCCAGCTGCAAAACAAGTAATACTTCCAAGTTCTTGCTTTTTCTTCAAGTGTTCTTCTTTGTTGTTGACTTATCTTTAACTTATCTTCATACTCGTTCTTGCACTTCAACATTTCCGCATTTTATCTATCATGTCATCGACCAACTGCTCATCATTAAGAAGTAATGACTGCTGACTAATTAGTGGAAGAATCTCGTTCCGTATTTTCTCCTTTTGCTAGTTCTCGAAGAATCTCGTTCCGTATTTTCTCCTTTTCTAGTTCTCGAAGAATCTCGTTCCGTATTTTCTCCTTTTGCTAGTTCTCGAAGAATCTCGTTCCGTATTTTCTCATTTTCTAGTTCCCGAAGAATCTCGTTCTGTATTTTCTCCTTTTCTAGTTCTCAAATAATCTCATTCCATATATAGATGTCAATGATAGATGTCAATCAAAGTTACACAAGGTAATTAAACCTTACAAACACCATCTAAAAAGTTATATAATATGCTTCAAGCATTCTGAACCCTAGCTACAAACAACCCAACAAACCCTAACATTCACATGGACAATTGTTAGGAATTGTCTAAGAATAATTTAAAGGCGCACAAATTTCAATATCAATTATCTGTTCGGTCGTCTTTCCAAACTGCAACACACGAATATGTGGTTCCTATCACAAAGCCAATGTGTTTAAATGGATTGTACAGTGGTCTAATATCACCATATTCAAGCATTCTGAACCCTAGCTACAAACAACCCAACAAACTAGGGATGAGCTCGGTACCGAACCGGTACCGGAACCGAACGTACCGATACTGAAAATCCCCAAAAGTGGGTACCGGTACAGAATATACCCGGTACGGTTCGGTACTGGTACCGGTACGGTACCGGTATTTGAGTGTAAAAACCGGTAAATACCGGTACCGTACTGGACCGGTACCGAACCGTTACCGAAAATGTCAAAAGTTGGTACCGAATTGGTACCGAAAATGTACCCGCTTCGGTAAATTCGGTACCGGTACCGGTTCGGTACTGGGTCCAATTTGCTCATCCCTACAACAAACCGTTATCTGCTCCATTTAGTGAATACTTGATATGATTAGACCTCGAAAGTACTCCATCCGGTAGTTTACGGACGATCATCGGGTGTAAAACCGAACAACTGTTTAATAAATTTAAGAAATTCTTTAGATAACGTGGTGGGGTATGAAGTAAATAAAAATTGAAAATAAATGAATGTGTCATACATGGTGGGGGAATTATATAGGGTTTATGTATTAGTCTACGATTTCTTCAAGAGGGTTCATCTATGGTAGGGCTTTTCCTTTTTTAATATCACCATATTCAAGCATTCTAAACCCTAGCTACGAACAGGCCCGCAAAGCCCATCAACGACTACGTGTTGTGTGCATTGAGACAACAACAGATAATGAATGAATTGTTGGACTTCTTGTTCCAGATACAGCTGTAGGATCCGTACTTAACGTACATACCGCATTCGAAGATCCTTGCATCACAAAGACACTGTGTTCACATACAGTGTACAGTGTTCTAATCACAATATTCAACCATTCTAAACCCGAGCTATAAACAAACCAACAAACTTTGGATACTAAAAATGTTATCTAAAGAATTACTTAAATTTATTAAATGGTTGTTCGGTTTTACAAAAATATATATATATATATATATATATATATATATATATATATATATATATATATATATAGGGTCGGGATTTAGAGAAAACGGTAGAAAGTGTGAGAACGGTGAGAACGCTTAGCGATTGTCCGATCAAAATAATCTATGGACTAGATTGGCGCGGTGACGTTTTCGTAAATAACGTCAAATTTATTACGTGGACGCGCTTCATTAAGGGTAAAAGGGTCTTTTGACTTCTCCACACAAAACGCCATCTCATGAAATAAAACGCCAAAAACAAAAATCACAGACCATTCTAAGTAAAAACGCCATTAGATATAAAACGCCAAACTTAATTATAGTAAAATCCCGCCTAAAAAACCGCCAAAAAATCCTATATATATAACATCTCAAACCTTCAATTAAAAACACTCACAAAAACCCAAACGCCATATTTGAGATATCCCATTCGCCTTAAAACGCCAAAAAACCCAAACATCAAATATCTTCTAACCCAAAACGTTTTTTGAAATTCAGTTTGGTTGTCTGTAAGATTTTGCTCAATTAAATGGACAAAATCCTTAAGTGAGGATATTGTCCATTTCATTGAGTAAAATCTTATTGACTTATCCTCAACTTCCATCCAATTTATAACGCCAAAACATACAAAAACATTATTGAGGTTTGTTGTCAATAAAGTTTAGCTGTATGGGGTGGACAACATTATCAGTTATCTTTCTTAACTGAGGATTAACAATGTTGTCCATCTCATACAGCAAAACGTTATTGATTTTAGCATGATCAAAATTTAAGGTTTAAGGTCCTCTTATTTCGTGGCGTTCTTTTTATCGGTAAAACGCCAAAAAAGTTAAAAAAATCAAACATCGTTCATTGTAAAAAAAATTCAAGATTGTTGGCTGAAGGATCTAAACTCAATAACATTTTGCTGCATGAGATGGACAAATCTTCAAGAAAAAGATGCTGATGTCAGACTGTGTGCTTCCAAACAGCCACACAAAAAACTACTTGAAAAACAAAAAAACAAAATGAATCATAAGAAAGTCGAACCAGCCAGTTAACATGATTCAAAAAAGAAGAAAAAGACTGGTGACAGTGAAGATTTGGAAGATCAATTGTTTATGTATTCTTTTTTTTTTTCCTTTTCAGTTGATTGTTGTATAATAAAAACGCCATATATAATAAAAACGTCAAAACAGCCAAAATGTTTGTTTAAACGATATCATCCCGTTAAACGCCTCCAAAAACTCCCAAACTATAATAAAATTATTTTGAAAAAGTATTATAAAAAAAAATAAATAATAAAAAATAAAAAGCAAACTCGAAAATGTAACTAGAAACAGTAAATACAAATCAGTAATACTAAAGATAGGGGTAAATTTATTATATTAGAATCTAAAACGCCAAACTTGAAAGATGGGACGTGTTACAGACTTCAGAGATAAAGCCTATCAAAAACAATAATTACAAACAGTAACTGAAAAAGACAAAAAATACTTTATTATAATAATGTATCGCCTAACTTTGGCGCCAAAAAGACATCCTATAAAAATGATACGTCTTAGCAACTTCCATTTGATCAAACCAAAAAACCAAACGCCAATACTACTAAATACCACTCACTGTAAAACGCCAAAAAATAAAAAAAAAATTAAAGATGGCTAATATGCTTTCTTGGATATTCAGAATTGTTCTTCGTGAAGTTTCACTAAATGAATTGTTATCAGAAGGGAGTAACTCAGAAAGATTTTGCTGCATGAGATGGACAAAAAATCAAGAAAAATATACTGATGCCAGTCATATGGCATTTTGTATTTTTTGTTCTTGAAAAAGGTTTGGATGAGGAGAAGAGATCAATGACACTGAAGAGTGGGTTGATTATAAAGATGAAGATCAAGATAAAGAAAAAGCGAAAAACCCACTCAAACGTCATAGATCTATGTTCCCAAACAACCACAAAATAAAGCCAGTTCAACAGACGAGCAGGCAAAATAATCAAACCCATGGGTTTGTTAAGTTTTACATAAAACGTCATATATTTGGTGACAGTTCTTGTACTATTAAAGAAGAGAGAGACTGATGACAGTGAAGATTGTGAAGAGAGATCCGATTAGGATTTTTAATTTATTTTCTTCGCTTGTATTTTTTTCCTGTGGTTGAAATATAATCTAACAATAGCAAAACGCCAAGATACCACAAACACCAAAATGTTTATAAAAAATAATAGAACAATTGGCAATCTTGTTTAAAACGCCTTGAAAAACGCCATTCAAATAGATTTCCTGACCCCCTGGGTTCCAATGGCGTACGTTTTGAATAAAACGCCATAAACGCAAAAATGTTAATACTATGAAACCATTAAAAAGCCATTAATTATTGAATTTGCTTAATGCCAAAAATCTTAAAAACCAAAAATTAAAACTTTAATGGGAAAAGCGGAACTGGAAAAACAGAAGATGAAAGGAAAAAAAAGCCCCTCCGCCCTTTTCTAAGCGGCATGACACGTGTTTTGCCAGGAAGCGTTCTCACCGTTCTCACACTTTTGAGCGTTTTCTCCTGATCTCCTCTCTATATATATATATATATATATGTGTGTGTGTGTGTGTGTTGGCCGTATAACATTATACGACCCGTATACAGACCTTAAAAACCCAAAAACCTGATCAACCCTCAAAAAATAAACACATTTGGCTGTATAACATTATATTGCTCGTATACATATGTATACAGGTCGTATAATTTTATACGGCCCATATACATGTAAAACAAAATAAAGATTCCACTGCATTTATTTATGTGCAAAATCATTCTATACTGGTCGTACAACCTTATACGGCTCGTATACCCTAAAGGATGTGAAAATAAGATTATAAGGGTGTGTGTATATTATTGCCTATAGGAAAAATTTGTGAGGGTGAGGTTTGGAATTGGAATTATAAGCATGCAAGTGGTGGCCCACACTTATATCATACACACATAAAATTTATTTATATGGGTGTTTGAAATTTTATAGTGTTGGCAGTTTTGGGGGTTTGGTGATGTGGATGCTCTAGGTGGTAATCCAACCCAATTCCCATAGAGTTTGATAAGTACTAACCGTGGGAGTTAAGGAGATGAGGCAACGAGGTGCCAACCACAAACAATCGAACATTTTGCTAAGTCACAATTTTTGGTTCGCTTTCGCAATTCACATAGTTGCGGCAACTCAGAACTTAAGTATAACTTCTACACTTAAGTTTTTCTTCAAGATTTTTAACAAATACGTACAATGTGTATCTGGTTTTCGCCTTAAAGTGCACATGTTATCTGAAACTTTCTCTACCAATTCCTGATGAAACACTGGTTAATATTAGATTATCCCAGCTGGTCGTCTCGTGAATGGTGGTTCAATCTCTATATTTCACTCGCTGTAAAGCCGATCTCACAGAATTGTCCTGCAAAACAACAACACCGGTGACTCGCCACATGGAGGAGAAGATGGGGGTTCTCCTTGTGACCACCCTCCGGTGTGAGAATAAGTATTTGTTTTGAGGATAAGTGTGTGTTAAGAGTAAGGTAGTGAGAAATCGAATCCCTAAACCTAGAGGTGGAGTCTTCTATTTATAGCCGGAGAATAGTGAAGGAGGAGGCATGCCAGCTAGCTAGTGCCTGCCAGCTGTCCGACCAAGAGGAATATTCTTTCTGTCCCCTCTGACGTCGTCAGTTCCTGAGGTGACGTGGCGTGCGGTTATTCGTTCCAGCTGGGCAGTCGCTTGTACTGGTTGTCTGCTTGTCCTCCAAGGATCTTGCAATCGCTGCTGGTGTCTTGTTATTGGTGCCACCTGTTGTCCTTTTTGTCTGCAGGAGCATCTTTCTTGTCACCATGTAATTTCTTCCAGAAGGTTCTAGAACCTTCTGGATGCACTCGTGTGATGTGGACGTCAGCTTAGAGTGTGTTGTGGTCCCCATGACGTGTGTTCACTTGTAATTTGGGACCATACCTCTTCAATTCCTTAGATATTAGGACGTGGGGGTTGGGGAAGGCCCGGTGAAGCCCGGCCAGTCCAGGAACACGGGAGAATAATGGGGAAAGTGGAGATTTTGGTTTTTTTTATATGTTTCATGTGTGTGTATGTATTTTGTTTATGTGTGTATGTGTTTTTTTGGGTGAAGAAGATGGAAAGAGAGTTTTTTGTTTTAAAAATATATTAAATTAACAATTTAGATTTGAGGATAATATTTTATTAAAGTATGAGAAAATTTAATATTAATTTATTATTTATTTATTTATATAAGATAAGTATAGATTTGAGGATAGATGTTTGTCCAAAGTTTGTTTCTTTTATTATAGTAGATAGATGTTTGTTTTTTTCCTTTAACAGTTTAACAATTAATAATTATAAGATTATAATATTATTTTTTTTCTTTAATAGCTTAATATTTGTTTTTTTTTTTGGCTTTGATAGTTTAATAATTAACACTTATAAGACTATAATACTATTGTTTTTATAATTAATTTACTTTTTAAACCTTAAACTTTAACAGATTTATCATATAACCCCTGCACACTAATAGTTTTTTTATAAACAATATACGTATGTCTCTGAAATTTAGTAGATTTATCATACGAAGTTCAATAATAATTCTTTTTTTCGATAAACAATTTACGTTTTGACCCACAAACTTTAATAGAGTAACCATACGGCTCTTAAAGTTTAATAAAGTTATTTTTTTAACAAGTTAAATGCCATTTTAGTCCCTATGGTTTGGGCCATTTTGCTAGTTTAGTTCAAACGTTTCATTTTTCTCATGTGGGTCCAAAAAGGCTTCATCGTTGCCATATGTAATTTTCTTATATAAAATGATCGAATTGTCCTTCTCATTAACAGAAAATATGGATGAAGTTAACCTATTGGAGTAAAATGGCAACGGTGAAACCTTTTTGGACCCACAGGCGAAAAATCGAAACATTCGGACTAAACTGGCAAAATGACTCAAACCACAGGTAGGGGTGCAAATGAGCCGAGCCCGAGCTCGACCAGGCTCCAGATCGAGCTCGATTAAGTTATGAGAGCTCGGGCTTGAGCTCGGCTCGATTCGAGCTTCGTTTTCAAAGCTTGAGCTCGGCTTGTTGGTATTTTCTCAAGCTCGAGCTCGGCTAGTTTATTATCTATTGCTTAATATATTAAATAAAATTAATATAAATAATAGACTTTTTATGCGCGCGAGCTCGATAAGTGAACCTCGGGCTCGGGCTCGTTTACTAAATAAGCTTATTTTTAGGTTCGATGTCGCCTTGTAATCAAGTTTAAGTAAGCTCGGCTCGACTCGGCTCGTTTACACTAAGGCTCGATAAGGCTCGACGAGCCTAACGAGCGTCACATGCGAGGCTCGAGCTTGGGCTCGATAAACAACGAGCTTTATTTTAGGCTCAAGCTCGGCTCGGGCTCGATAAGGCTCGGCTCGTTTCGAACTTTTTTGTGAGCCGTTCTGCTCGTTTGCACCCCTAACCACAGGGACTAAAATGGCATTTAACTCTAACAAATATTTGTTCTTTTATCTGTTTTATTTTACTTATTATTAATTTAACTTATTATAGTTATAATTAACTTTTAACTCTAGATATATTTACTTAATTATGTTACTTATTTTTACTGTCATTTAGATTAAAACTTACATGGTTTATGTTAACCCTTTAATACACCAGGTAACAAATATAATCATTTTTTTATTTAGCTTATTATAGTTAACGCTGATTTTTAACTATAAACATGTTCAATTAATCGTGTTGATTACTTATTTTTACCATTGTTTAGATCAAAGTCTACATCATCTATGATAACTCATCGATATATCATGAAACAGATACATTCTGACCGGCAACCTCCAACGACCCCGCCGCAAAGCGCGGGCGCCGATTCTAATTTAAAACATATATTTTATTTTAGATTATAACTAAAATATATTGATATTTGATTTATCTTTTTGATTATGTACCTTTTATTTTATATTTAAAATATATCTTTTATTTTAATTTAGAGTAAACTGCCATTTTGGTCCCTGTGGTTTGGGCACTTTTGCCATTTTAGTCCAAATCTCAAACTTTTTAAATCTGGGTCCCTGTGGTTTCATTTTTATTGCCATTTTAGTCCAAAATTAAGAGTAAACTGCCATTTTGGTCCCTGTGGTTTCACTTTTATTGTCATTTTAGTCTAAATCTCAAACTTTTTGGAACAGTCAAAAAAAGGGGGATTTTGAATTTTGGACTAAAATGGCAATAAAGATGAAACCACAGGGACCCAGATTTAAAAAGTTTGAGATTTGGACTAAAATGGCAAAAATGCCCAAACCACAGGGACCAAAATGGCAGTTTACTCTTTAATTTATAACTAAAATATATTAAAATTTGATTTATTTTTCTTTTATGTATCTTATATTTTAAATTTTAAATTAAATATAATGAAATTTGATTTATTTTTTTATATATCTTTTCTTTTAATTTGTATTTAAAAAATTTAATATATAAATTGTTTTAAAGTTTTTATTAAATTAAAATAAATTGGTTTTATGGAAATCTGGGATGACACCACGCAATCTTTAAAATCTGAACTGGAAAGGCTGATGTGTCGCTGACGTGTCATACGGGAAAACGGAGAAAATTGGGACGACACCCTGCACCCTTACAAATGTGACTATCTTTTTTCGAACGACAACTTTTCATAATTAAAATGAGAATCGGCTTAGCAAGGAGCTAAAAAAACGAGGATACACCAAAGATTACATTTAATCAACCAAATTTACATTTTATCCATTGCTATAAAACTACACAAGAAGACCATTCAATCCAGTTGTGGCTCTATCTAATTACCCCAATTATGTTCTTTACATTTACTAGATTTGTGAGAAATTCATCTCATTCTTGCCTAACGTAGTTATTAGTCCAGTGGCTAAGCTTGAGATTTCCGACCGGGGGTCGAAAACGTATATACCTAAAAAAATTATAAAACCGGGGGGTCGAAAACGTATATACCTAAAAAATTCTATACGAAAATTACATACAGGCACTACTGAGCTTCATGGGCTATCAGGCTAGCGTGTACTGCAGGGTCGGCCCGAGAATCCGCCCAGGAATGGAAAGATGATGGATGGGCTTTCCTTTTTAAATCTTTATTCTTTTGATTTTATTTTTAAATATAATTTTAAAATGTGTCATTTAAAGTCAGTTACGCAAATAGTGACAAAGGACAAAATGTGTTACGCAATTTAATAAATAGTAAATGTTAAATCTGTAATATCTAAAAAAAATGATTAAAACTATCGAAGTCAAACACGCGATGTGCAAAGGGCGAGCCTTAGACTTAGGCACAAGGCACTTAAAAAGCGAGAACCCGGGATAAGCAAAGAGCTTATTATAGATGTACCATTTTGGTGGGTTTTAGACATGTTTAGGGTGGTTCTAAACCACTTTAGGATTTTTCGGACCAGTTTGTCGGAATTTGCAATTTTTACCAGAATTTTTAGCATTTGGCTAGGATCTCACCTAAGCGCCTGCATGGCAGTAAGGTGTTTTCTCACGCCTCGTCTCACTTGAGGGCCTAGTCGCGTGCTTGAATTGAACGGCTTTTGACAACGTGCATGTCACATCTCCGTGTAATCGGCAGTAACCTTTAAATCATGTGTACAATCAAATCTTCTACTATAATAAAGCAAAAGTTTATAATCCTATGTGTCAATCTTACAAAGCTCCTCATTTAATTTCATCCTATGTGTAATTTTATGAGATTTTTTATTTTTTTTTATAAAGCTGATGTATCAATGTTCTGTTGCAAGAGCAAAGAGACATCTGCAAATCTCTGAATCACTGCAAAACTCTTTCACATCATCCCAGAATTCAAAATTCAAAATTTAGGAATCATGGATACATGGTTTCTTTTTACACCGATCAAAAAACCCTAGACCTTTAACCTTTCTTCTTCAATACGTTGCAGACATTCCTCCGAAAACCATCTGATTCATTGCAAGATTGTCTTTCATTACTCAATATTACCTTTCACCCATCATTCTTTCACTTCCTGGAACTCTATTAACACAAACCCTAATGGCAAATCGTAATAGCTAAGTTAGTATGCGGCTTAAAATCTAATCTTTTACATCCTCAAAACACAGTCCAAAACCCTAGAGTTCATCATCGACGTCGTTCCACTTTCGTTTGTTCTAGAGATTGAAGATATTACACGAACATCGCTAAGCACAATCGACGACATCGGGTATTTTTCATTACATTTGTGTGTGTGTGTGTGTGTGTGTGTGTTTCAGTACTAATTTTAAAGTTATGTGTTGCTTTCTTTCTTATATCAGACACAAGATCTGCTTTGACAACTTTTAAAATCCTTGAATTTGATAAGCTTTTGGAAGTACTTCTGATCCGTTATCGTTAATTGTTTATGTTCATGTTGTTAGTTTATGATCTAGGTGTTTCCCCTTTTCATTATCCCTAATTTTTTTCAACTTTTCTAATTTATCAACAAAAAGCTGCTAAAATGTAAATTAGTTATTGTAATTTGTAACAGTAGCGATTAGGTTTAAATTTTCGACAAAATATACGAGATTGCTGTTGAAAATGGTAAAAAAATGTTATTTCATTTTGACTTTGGAAAAAGAAATATGTAAATCCATCCTCTTTTATTTTTTCCGGCTAGCAAATGTGAGTTCGCATGTCCTAATCATGCCTTTCTTTTGTGTTCTTTTTTTCTGTTTCGATATTTCATACTAACCATTTATGAGTTACTTGCTTGAGGTTTTTGGTTTCGTATTCTCGGTGGTGATGATGTCGAGAAGTAGGAGAGGATTTGTGATGGATTGATCGGTATATCTGATCTATGGTTTTTGCGAAAGGTACCTTATAGATGATCAAATTGATCAAAATATTTGATATATTGTTTTTGCTTTCTTGGTGGTTTTCTTATGTTTTGCGTTGTCTGAGATCAGAAGTGATCTTTGTGTTTTAATTTGTAGGGTAACAAGAGCCAACACAGAAAGTAGTCCAAGTGATTATTCTGAACAAATTTTTTAAAGGTAAGGTTTCTGATTCTGAATCCATCATGTATATAGACTCTAATCAATGCTAGGGGTAAGATGCAAGCATAATTTTCTTAATGTTATTCACATGATGTCTTCATCACCACACTCCAATAACATGTAATCTCTGTTTGCTCTTCTCTATTTTGCCTTTTTGCACTTTCCTCTCCAATATTACAGTGAACTAACGCAATTACGTACTTCAATTATGATTGGAGTAGCCTTTGGTATTTAGCTTTTTGCTTAATTTTAAGAGTTTTATCTAATCGACTTGATTTCTGATGAGCAAACTTGAGTCTCTTCTTCTTGATAAGAACCACAAAATGGAACATCAACTCACACAGTTAAAGGTCCAACTCTCTGAAAAGACTTCTTTGGCAGAAACATCTGAAATCAAGATTTCAGAACTTACCTCAAAGATTAGCGAACAACAAAAGCTTATACAGAAGTTAGAAGATGATATATTAAAGGGTTACAGTTCCAAAGATCGCAAAGGAAATATGTTTGAGGATTGGGATCTTTCAGAATCTGCTGTAAAAGATAGTTCCGAGATAGGTATCTTCACATTTTTTTTAAAAAACAAAGTTGAGTATGTTCATCACTTTGCATGAATGATTTTGCATTTGAACTTGATGGAACAGAATACAGATCATAGACATGTTTCGTCTGACCAAGATCAAAACTCAATGCTTAAGGTGATATGCAACCAAAGAGATCGTTTTCGGGCACGCTTGCGTGAGACTGAAGAGGTATGCTGTAGCTGTTTTCTTTATTTATTTTCTCTAGGTGGCAAAATGTAAGCATAATAATTAAATACCCAAGTGGGTCTGGGTCAAAATTAGCAGCTGATTTTTTACCCGTGACGTCGTTAGCACATCAGGTGATGGAGTTGGAGTTTCAGGTGAAGAATTATGATGTGTTCGTTAGCACATCAGGCGATGGAGTTGGAGTTTCAGGTGAAGAATTATGATGTTTTCGGGCACGCTTGCGTGAGACTGGAGTTTCTCTAGATGCGCTTCGCGCTTAAGCGCGCTTAAGGCGCGCTTTTTAAAACCAAGCATCAAGGTAAGCTTCATTGATTTTAAACATATTCTTATGTTTTTTGTTCAAGTGTACTCGATAAATTTCATTTAATTCATATGGGTTTGTTCTTAATGGGACGATACCTGATTGGTTGGCATAATGTTAGTGCACTCCAGGTGCTTGACCTAAGGTCAAGCTTAGTTTTTGGTCCAATTCTATAGTCAATTGGGTCTTTGAACCAGCTTAATGTGTTCCGTTACATTGTGTTCAGTTAATGTATTAATAAGTTTAATTTGATGTGCAAAAGGAGTTTTCAATGAATTAGTTACTTTTATAGTTTGTTTGAACCCGCTTTTAATTGCTACTATGCTTATGTGATTTCAGAGTAAAAAAATTGTAGAATCATAAATTGATGCTCCGTGGACAACATCGACTCAGATGAAATCAATCGAGTTCCGTCGTTGGATGTGCATCGTCCTGAATTGTCAAGACAACATGTGAGAGTTCTAAATAAACAATTTGCAACGTTTGTGGTCATTGAGCTGCTATGTTTTGTATATTTTGCAACATGTAATTTGCAACCGTTACAATCACTCTTTCTTTTAATTTGATAAGAGGCGAGGGCATGTCAATTGGTGATTATTGTGTTTTTAAATGGTCACGGAGCGAATGGAAGCTTTTGGTTGCAAAACCTCCAAAACATGTAGTACCACGCTAAAATAGCCTTTACGGAGTTTGATGTTTTCATTCATCTATTCACTTATTATTAGTATTGTATTGATTTCTTATCCTTTAAATTTTTTGAACAATTTTTTTATGTGTATTACGTTAACTTATTTTTTAATTGTTTAAAAAAAACTTTCAATTTTTAATACAAATGAATTTATAAACACGAATCATAAGCAATCAATAAGTTTATAAGTCTACTCTTTATAGCGAAAGTATAATATGTCATATTATTGTATTAAAAATTAATAATGTACTAACAAAGTTTAATGAAATAATACGTCATATTTTAAAAAAGTATGCATGTTTAATAAGTAATAAAATAAAACTACCCGGGATGCATTTCCGGGGTTACATGGGTCTTAGCATGAAGAGATGTCAGGTTGTAAATCATAAAAAAATAGATTTATAGATATAAATTTTTTAATGTTAATCCATTTGTTTTAGAAAAACATGCCTTATGTGCGAAGAGTGATGTGCACCACCCACAAGGCAATGGGTAAAATGCATTAGACAAGCCATAATGTTCTATTAGTTTACATATTTTTAGTTTTAAAACTATTAGTTGAGAGCATAGTCGCATTTAAAATAGAGTGCTTTTGGGAATCGTAGGCTATATGAATGTTTGTTCAACCCGTGTAATACACGGGTAGATATAGATTTTTTTAACACAACCCATAACCCGTGAAGCTCACGGGATATAACCTAGTATGTTTATATTACATTATATTCGTTCATGTTTTTAGTGCCCCCACTCCATCAAAAGCCACCACTCCACCATAAAACTCACATCATCACAACCCACAAATCAATCCAACTTTCTCCCAACAATTTCTTCTTCAGTAAGTTACGAAAATGTCATCGCGTCCTGCACAGCCGCACCTCAACGGCGCCTTCTACGGCCCTCCGGTCCAACCAAAAACCAAATCCTACCACCGCCCTGGCCGTGGCAGCACGTGTAACCCTATAACATGTTGTTGTAGTTGCATTTGCAACTGCATCATCCAACTCATCTGCCAAATCCTAATCACCATCGCGATCTTCGCGGCTATCATCGGCTTAATCTTCTGGTTCATCTTCCGCCCAAACGTCCCCAAATTTCACGTCGATAACGCCACCCTCACTCAATTCACCATGTCCCCTACTAACAACACTCTCAACTACAACCTCGTCGTCAACATGACGTTTCGCAACCCCAACCGCCGGTTAGGTATCTACTACGACAACATCGAGGCCACGACAATGTACTCCGGTCAGCGGTTTTCGACCAAGGAGGTTGATGGTTTTTATTTAGGACATAAGAAGGAGAAATATATTGGTCCTGTGTTTAAAGGAGAGCAAGTGGTGGTGTTTGATGGAGGTGATAGATCTAAATATGAATTAGAGAAGAGTGATGATGTGTACAAAATTGATTTGAAGCTGAAGTTGAAGATTAGTTATAAAGTGTTGTGGATGAAAACACCAAAATTTAAAGCTAAATATGAATGTGATTTGAAGGTTCCCTTGAGTTCTAAAGGTAAAGTTTCATATGTGAAATTTGAGGGAAAAAATTGTAATTTTGATTGGTGGGGAAGAAGTTGATGATGGTGGTTTAGTGATAGTTTTATAAGTTAATTAATAATTATAATACAATGATTATGATACTAATAGTAATAGATTCTGGTTTTTCATCTTTTATTTTTATAGAACATTGTTCTTTTTTTAACGGCAAATTTGGATTATTGACGGACCACTGAAGTATCATCGTGTCACCAGCGGAATCACCCGATCATATTCATCTCCACTATCCATAATGTCTATACACCAATTCAGAAGGAAACCAAATAAATATGAGAAAAAACCCCTTGTAGAAATCAAACCTAGTACCTATTGGTACCAAAGTCTTATCCCATCTGAAAGATGTTACTAGGCTATAAAGCCATGATATTTATATGTAAGACTTTAACACAATATTGTTGGTAAATGTTGATGCTAGACTTAGGGTGAAGGGAGTGGGGTGCGGCAAACCCTCAAACCGAATCGGCAATGGGCGGCAAACCAATGCCAACCCATTTGCCGCATGATGTGTTTGACGAAATGGGTTTAAATTGGTGGGGCATTACCGAATCGGTGAGGGGAGGAAGAAGAGAGGGAGGGGGGTTTGGGGTGGGGTCCAATCCAATCTCAACCAATCACACCTTTTTCCTTTTTTTTAAAAAAATAGTTTACCACTTCACCAAGTGTCTAAACCATTGCCAACACTTTTCACCAAAGTTTAAACACTTTTCAACGATTGACATGGCACGCTCTGATTGATCGGTTTTTTGGTTTGTCACTCAAAGTGTTTAACCACTCCCTTCACCCTTATATGATTGAGATTGTTTCATTTGTTTATTGATGGCAGATAAAGTATAGAAAGTTATGAATTCAGGTTATGTGCTTGCTTTTTTTAGCTTTTAGGAGTTAAAGATAAGAAACGTGGGACCCACGGAATGGTATTGTTTTTTGTGAGCGGTTTCATTTTCAATCGTTGAAACTGTGAAAAACTAGTTTTTAGCTTTTAGCTTAGAGTAAATTACGTTTTTAGCCTATGTGGTTATATCAATTTTACTATATTAGCTTATAATAAGAATTTTTAATATATCTGCCCCCATGGTCTTTATAACTAACCATTTTGGCCTCTAAGTCTAACCATTTTGGCCCCCATGGTCTCTATAACTAACCATTTTGGCTCCCATGATCTCTAGACTTAGGGGCCAAAATTGTTAGTTATAGAGACCATAGGGGCAGATATGTTAAAAATTCTTATTTTGGACTCTTATAGTAAAAGTGATATAACCACAGGGGCCAAAAACGTAATTTACTCTTTAGCTTATAGTTAAGATATAAAAGAAATAATTTTTAGTCACGACTGTCTTTTTCTTTTCTTTTCTTTTTTCCAAAGTTAAAAAGTTATAGATTTTATCTTTAATTATAAATAAATGAATCTTATTTAAATTTGATATATTAATAATTAACAAATTTTTAAATAAAGGGGCATATAATAGGATAAGTCCGTATGTTGGACATTCATAGGCATGGGTTGGACCAGGACAAAGATTCTAGGATGTAATTAACTTGTAAATTTTTCTACGCGTTGCAACAGGTCTAAATGTAAAGTAACTCGGATTTGTACAGCAAAGACCTGGATCGTTTCAAAACAAAAGTTACATCAAAACGTAGATAAACTGAATACATACATAACTATAAACACATAAACGGATTATATATGACCCCACTTATTTGCGAGGAAATGTTTGGTAGTAAGTGCTCACTTCATCTTTACCAACACCATGGGCGAAGCATTTAAGGGGCGGGAGGGGGCGGCCGACCCCCCGAACTTTTCGTTCAAGAGTGGAGAGTATGTAGTTTTCGTATAGAAATTTTTCGGTATATACGTTTTCGACCCCCCCCCCCCCTCGTTTTATTGATTTTTTTAGATCCGGTGACTTCCGATCCCAGTCGGAAATCTCAAGCTTCGCCACGTCCAGCACCTCTTTGTTTTAATAAAACTAGGTGTACACCCGTGTGAACACACGGGTTTGTTCTAATAACAATCGGAATCAAATACTAAAAAACATATTATAATATGTCTTATTTGTATATCAACCATGTTTTATAAACAACATATTAGTTCATGTTTTCATTTTAGACAACATATTACCAAGTACTTAGCTTATTTGTATATCAACCATGTACACTAACACATAATTTCATTAACATTGTTTTATAAGGATATGTAACTAAATGCAAAGAATTTAAATCATATATTATAATCTGTTTTTAGTATTATTGAATTATACAATAACAATGGACCTTTACTGAGTTTTACACTAACAATGTGTCAAAAAAAATTAACATCATATATAAGAAGTTATTAGACAACATAAAATTAGGTTATGCTTTCATTTTCGACAAAATATTATCAATTATTTACCTTGTTTCTATATCAAACAGGTACACACAGACAAGTTGTCTTTAACATTGTTTTATAATATGTAACTAAACATAAAGAATTTAAATAATATATTATAATATGTTTTTTAGTATTTGGTTCCGATCGTTATTAAAACAAACCCGTGTGCTCACACGGGTGTACACCTAGTTATTTAATAAAGAAAACTCGAATTATATACGAAAGGGATCATGAGTCCCTGCTATGTGAAAAGTCCATAATACCCCCCACCCTTTAATATCTACACTTAAAGTCCATTCACCAGTTTCAATGTTTCATCATCATCATCAACAGCTCCCAAAATCATCATCATCATCAACAGCTATCATCATCATCAACATCGAAGAGATCAACAGATCATCTTCATCGAACATCGAACAGATCATCTTCATCTTCATCGAACAGATCAGGTTCATCTTCATCCTCATATTGGTCATTCGATGTGTTTATGTGTTTATATTGTGAAAAAAACAGAGCGATGATTCTGGGTTTGATTTTGGGTTCCATTAGATGATTTTGGGTTGATTTTGGGTTACATTCGATGATTTTGGTTGATTTTGAAAAAACAGAGGGTTGATTTCATTCGATATGTTTATGTGTTTATATTGTGAAAAAACAGAGGGTTGATTCTGGGTTTGATTTTGGGTTCCATTCGATGATTTTGGGTTGATTTTGGGTTACATTCGATGATTTGGGTTGATTTTGAAAAAACAGAGGGTTGATTTTGGGTTCCATTCGATGTTTTTGGGTTGAAAAAACAGAGGGTTGAACGGCTCAACAATAAACTCGGTTTGAACTGTTTAACAAAATAATCAGATTTTTAAACATCTCAACTGATGAAATTGAAAACTTCATATAGTAAGAAATCGTGTTGTCTGGAATCTGCCACCACACTGCCTTAGACACTTGAAATCTCTAAACATAATCTAAAAAAAACACTGTTATTAATAATTCTTGTAAGACATACACGTTACTAAAAATCACCCATTATGTGAAACATCTGTTTCAAACATCTGTTTCCTAACCTCTGTTTGAAACATCTGTATCCTAACCTCAGTTTCAAACATCTGTTTCGCCAAATCACTCCTAAACATCTGTTTCCTAACCTCTGTTTGAAACATATGTTTCCTAACCTCTGTTTGAAACATATGTTCCCTAACCTTTGCTTGAAACATCTGTTTCCTAACCTCTGTTTCAAACTATACTAATTCAAGGATGACTTAAGTAGACTTTTAAAGTCAAATTGCTCATCCTTTTAAAATCATTCTTGACAAACTCTTTGACTGAATACCCCACAATCTTAACTCAAATTCAACCAAAACCAATATCACAGAAACTCCAAATTCCTAAATTTCTACAAACATATGTTATGATCAACAACACAAACCCTAGAAGCAAAATCAACAACAAAATCATTCTTGACATTCTAATATTCAACTTCAATCAATATATATGTAAGATTAACCACCGATGAAAATTCGTTTAATAATAATATCTCAAACTAAAACTTATCGGATTTTATTTAACTGTAAAGTTCATACATTCACGTGAGGAGACATAACAGTTGTTTAATGCTTTAGTTCAACTAAATAATTATTAGGTGAGAGAGTGAAACTGTGTAAAGGCATAAAGCGATGTATATCTACTTCATATACATTCAATAAACCATCTCAATTGCCAGTCAGATTCAAATTTTAGATCATTAATACTTAGATAATTATATGACCAGATAATCATAAGAGCAAAACACCTAGTCTCTGTCTCCTTTCAGAAAATACCAAACAATCTCATCAAATTTCAAACTTTAATAATAATTTCTAGGTCATGAAATTTCACAAGAATACAAGTTCTGTAACAATATCAAACTTCAAACTTTAATAATTTCTAGGTCATACAAATAGATATAACAACCAGATTTAGGGTTCATAATGTAAAGCAGAAAACACTAACCAGCAAATTCCAAAGTTGAGAGAGTTTTCTTGTAGGAAACCGGACAATACAAGCATCGTTAAACCATGGGACCTGAAATGAAAATCAGTAGAATCTATACAGGACCGTGACCGGCTTCATCGAATATCGTATTGTGTGATTAGTGAAATAGATAAGAAAAGAAGAAAACCTAAAACAGGGCCGTGACCGGCTTCATCGATGCCCAAGCTTCAAAGAACAAACATCAATCGCCATTGATTGAAGTTATAACTCTGTTTTTGTGAAGTGTTGTCTGAAATTCATAAAATTCGAACTTTTTTGTAACTCAGAAATGTTGATCTAAATGTCGATCTTGAAACCCTAGATGAATTTTGAAAGAACTCTGGATTTGAGAGAGAGAGATTGAAATTTGAAAATGGAGCCAGAAGTATATTTGAGGCAAAGAGGGATTGAAATTATGATTTGAATTTTGAAAATGGCTCCAAAACCATCATTATTATTATTATTAACTAAATGAAATGATTTTTTTAAATAAATAAATGGGATTTATGACATAAGCGGAATGACATAAGCATATCCTATGTGGCATCCTATGTGGCATGGCTGAGAGGCTGACACATAAGCAAATTGAGGTCAGCAGTTAAGCTCCTTTTATAGATAGTATAGATATTAAGCACTTTTGTTCCATCAAGATCGCATATTTTATTAAAAACACCTCTTTGTTTTAATAAAATATTAAGCACTTTTGTTCCATCAAGATCGCATATTTTATTAAAAACAGTTGCTAAACAAATAAGGCTAAAATCTATACTATATAATAAAAGAAATCATTTTCGGGACACTTGTCATCATATTAGGCCATGTTTTATAGATAAGTGTTATTTTAGTTTAATCTTTTCTAATTATTATAGATAATCCTCCTACTAAATATTATTTAGTTTAATCTCCTTCTCATTTATAATATTATTTATTTAACTAATAGAGTAAATTACGATTTTGGCCCCTGTGGTTATATCACTTTTACTCTTGTAGCCCAAAAAGAATTTTTAACATCTGAGCCCCCAACGTCTTTTTTTTTTCTAATCTTTTTGGCCCCTAACGTCTTTTTTCTAACCCTTTTGGCCCCTAACATTTAATGGATGAGGTTAGTGTTAGGGGCCAAAAGGGTTAGAAAAAAAGACGTTAGGGGCTCAGATGTTAAAAAATTCCTTTTTGGGCTAAAAGTGGTATAACCATAGGGGCCAAAATCATAATTCACTCTAACTAATATTATTTATCATTTATACATTTACGAAGTTTTAAATAATGAGTTAAATTTATTGAGACTTCGTTAACAAATTTTGCTACAACAAAATAATCTATTTATATCAATCTAAATTTTTATCTATACTATACTATATAATAAAACATTAATGTGTGACACATGTCATTCATTGTAAGTATTTATTTTATGATTTTCTCGCCTCACTTCCAAACTTATCTTATGTTAATTAAATAAATAAATGAATAATGAGCTAATATTAAATTTTATCCTACTTTAAATTTCGAATATCATTCTTCTATTATCCTACTTTAAATTTCGAATACCATTCTTCTATTTTTCTAATAAAATATTATCCGAAATTGTAAATTGTTAATTCAAAACATTTTAAATAAAACAAATTATTTATCACGAAAACCAAACTTTGTATTAATATATTAAATATTTTTATTTTCACTATACAAAATTACATTTACTAACCTTTTTATTATTTGGTATATAAAATTACATTTATTTAACTCGTGTAATAAATGAGGTTTTTTAAAGATGTATTATTTTATTACTTGTTAAACAATATTACATTAATTCAACCCGTGTAATACAAGTGGTTTTAAAGATATATTTTTTTATTTGGTATATAAAATTATATTAATTCAACCCGTACAATATGGTTCTTATATATAACTTTTTATTATTTAATATATAAAATTATATTTATTCAACCCATGCAATAAAGGAAGTTTTTAAAGATATAATGTTTTATTATTTAGTATATAAATTTATTTACTTAACCCGTGTAATACACGGGGTTATAACCTAGTAGCTTCTAGACGTAATAAACCTAACGTAAGACCGCACGGAAGGGTAAATTATATGTATGAATGTATTTTAGCATAACTACATGGTAAAAAAAATAATAAAAAAATAAAAACCTAGTTACGTTATCATTTATGAAACTAGATAAAACATTTTTGGATCACAACATGATACATATATATACCATATATCTTGTAACCGGTTTCCCTTGCTACAAAAACACTTTAACATTTTATCGATCATCATAATCAATACCAAAACAAGAATATAGTCTTTAGCTCAATTCACTTGGATATCAACCATTTGAAATCAATTAACCCAAACAATAATTAGAATCAAAAGATGTTTGAATTCAATTAACCAAACTGCTTCAAAATAAACCATTAAAGACACCTAATAAGATTGATTCAAAATAGTCCATTAAAGGATACTAATAAAAGTAATCATTTAACATCATCATCAGTACTACTACAAGATTGATTCAAAATAGTCCATTAAGGGTATCCGGGGCACCATACGGGGAGTGGTGCGGTGACCCCAGTCCCCGAGCGGGAACACGAGCGCCATCACCGCGGGGAGCGAAATCGGTGAGCAGGATCGGTGTGTATTCACCGATGAGGGGATCGAGGTTTAAACGGCTATATAGCCGTTATACATTAAAAAAAAAATTCCTAACCCCTATAAATACTACCTCTTTATTCTTTTTATTTTTCAAACCCAAAACAACTCTCACCCATTTTTTTAACCAATCTTTAAAAAAATGGATTCCAAGTTCCCGTTTTTTTCTCCCCTGCCCGACTTTCCCGACGATGAAGATTCATCGTCAAGCGATGGTAGTTTAATTTTCTTCCAAAATCTCATCCAACAAGCGGAGCTACTAGACACAGCATCGTCTAGTAAAAAAAATTGTCCGTCGAGATCGTGTGGGAGGCCACGAAACACTCATGGCCGATTATTTTGTCGAAAATCCAAAATTTAATGCCGATATTTTTCGTCAGAGGTTTCGTATGTCCAAGTCTTTGTTCCTAAAAATTGTTAGTGACGTGGAAGCGAATAACGAGTAGTTTCCAGAGGGCTTGGACGGGAGAATGAAGAAAAGTTTCACGGCGTTGCAAAAGGTTACTTCTGCGATTAAACAACTTGCAACCGGTAACCCACCAGACGAAAACGACGAGTATTTAAATATGGCTGAAAGGACCTCTCGTGAGTGCCTTGAATATTTCTACGAGACGGTCTGTACAATGTATGCCGATGAATTCTTACGTAGACCAACGAGCCACGACATTGCGCTATTGTATCAGGCTCATGGGAGATACATCACCTACCTGGTATGTTGGGTAGTCTGGATTGTACACACTTCGTCTGGAGAATGTGCCCCACATAATTGCGTGGACAATATATGAGAGGCGATCATCAATACCCGACAGTTATGTTAGAGGCGGTGGCGTCTCAAGATTTGTGGGTTTGGCATGCTTTTTGTGGCCCGGCGGGTTCACAAAACGACATCAACGTGCTCCAACAATCTCCTTTATTTCTTACTCAACGAAACGGAACGGCGCCAAATTATCCATTTCAGGTGAACGACCACTTATACAAACGCGGGTATTATCTTACTGATGGGATCTACCCTAGCTGGCCCGTGTTTGTGAAGTCTTTTCCATATCCTCACATCCCGAATGAAAAAAAATTCAAGAGGCAACACGAGGCCGCAAGAAAAGATGTGGAACGGGCGTTTGGTGTGTTAAAGGCGAAGTGGGGAATACTAAATCGTCCAATGCGTTCCAAAACGGTGAAAAAGATAAGGTCCATCGTATATACGTGCATTATTTTACATAACATGATTATAAAAGACGACGGAAGGGCGATAGTACCGGTACACATTCAAGATCCTTCAGTCGAACCCGTCTTCGATGATACAGCTTATAACGAGCTCATTGACGAAGAAACGCATTGGAGACTAAAACACGATCTCGTTGAGCATCTCGGACGTTTAGATCTACCTCACCTTGAAGTGAGTTCCGACGACGAGTAGTTTGTTTTTTTATTTTTCTAGCTTGAATGTAATTTTTATTTTTAATTTAATGAAATGTCTTTTATTAAATTTTAATTTATAAACATGCATAATTACAACAAATAAAAAAAGAAAAAAACAAGTCCCCCATGAGAGGAGTGCCGCCATCAATTTGAGGGTGTGAGGGGAGTTAAGAGAGGAGTTGACGTGGCATAACCTGATTGGGTATGTGTAAGAGAGGGGACTCCCCTAAGACCATGTGTAGTGGGGCGTTTTTTTTTTTTTTTTAATTTCAAAAAAAACGCCCAAAAACGCCTCCCCACCATTACATAGGGCGTTATTTTGCAAAATTTTTGAAAAAAAAGTGGTTTGGCGTTTTATTAAAAACGCTCAAGCAACAACTTGGATGAGTATGAGGAGTTTGACTGACCAATGGGAAGGGGCATTTGTGGTCCAAGTGGGATGACACATACTGACCAAACAGCTTTTTAAATAAGTTTTTTTTTAATCTTTTTTAATGATTGGAAGGGGCATTATTTGGGCATTATTCCCAGTACGCCACTTTTGTAATAATGCCCCATGCTGACTGGGATGACACGTGTCGGATAATGCCTCATGGTGGGGGCATTATTTTTCTTAACCACTACAGGTGGTCTAAGAGGAGAGTGCCCCTTTCACCCTAAAGGATACTAATAAAGTAATCATTTAACATCATCATCAGTACTACTACAAGATTGATTCAAAATAGACCATTAAAGGATACTAATAAAAGTAATCATTTAACATCATCATCAGTACTACTACAAGATTGATTCAAAATAGACCATTAAAGATACTAATAAAAGTAATCATTTAACATCCTCATCATTACTACTACAATTACCATCAGAATTAAAAGAAAAAATTAGTAACTAAATGTTCGAAACCAACCACAGAACACAAAAACAACTAACCACTCATCATTTAGAAGGGGAAAAAAGATTCACTATTTTATTAAAGGTAATGTTCGACACCTAATTTTTTTCTCGCCGTTCCCGTATAAACTTTGTTGAAACAAGAATTTATTCAAAATAGTACAGTGACGAACCGAAATAATACCGGCATCGGTACCGGTATAGTTATTATTATAACTGGCACCGGTATTCGTTTTTATGGTTTTCAGTGAAAAACACATTCTTTTGAGCATATAATGACTTTAAAACGAGTGTGGTACTATATTGATACCGTAACGAATCGAACCAATATCGAACGAATTCTCTTACGTAAGAGCACACGGGGCGGTCACTTTTCAACGAGTGATGGCCATTTTCAACGAGTGATGGGCCACCGCCACCATAAACATTAACGCATTATTGTATCACGAAATCCGGATTCCGTTATGTTTTCAACGCGTGATGATTTATTTTGTGAGGGTATTTGTTGGTTGGGGGAAAATTGTTGGGTGTGGTGGTGAGTGATGACCACCCCCACTAAAAAAAGTTGTGAGTGATGGAAAAATGGTTGCTGACATGACGGAACATGATTGGATATTGTGAGTGATGGAAAATGGTCACTAGTGACCCCCCCCCCCCCCTCCCCTAATGAAGTGAACCGATATCAACCCGTCACATCACGCGAAAACACTAAAGTCTACCCAAGTTTTTAACTGAAAATTATATTGGTGTTTCATCTAAACAAGTTAAACTCAAAATTCAGATTTCATCTAAGACTAATTTTCATTCCAGAATTCAAAACGTATTCCATTTTTTATATAATAATAATGTTAGTTTCACATTATTAGAATCCTTAAAAAACAAGGAGTAAATTACAAGTTTTGTCCTTTATGTTTACACTAAATTACAGGCGCTGTCCTTTAGCGTAAAAGTTTGCAAGTTTTGTGCTTTATGTTTCAAAATCTTGCACGTTTTAACCTTTAGGCCAAACCCAGTTAGATGTTTTAGTTAATTATGGTCATGTGACATGCACATGAGGGTATTCTTGTTATTTTAAAATACGTTGATATTTAAGGGACTAGTTATGTAACAAATAAAAAATAAAATATAAATATTAAAAAACCATAAATTTCTCTCTTGACTCTCTCTCCCTCTCTCTTTTCTCTCTCTCTCTCTCTCGTTCTCCTCTCCCTCATCTCTCTCTTTCTTCACCCATTACCACCACTTTCCAACCCACTTCCACCGCAACCTCCCACCAACACCCACCACCGCAACCTCCTATCACTACCCTTCAGCCGCCACCACCAACCTTCAGCGGCCACATCCCATCGCCCACCACCACCTCTTATCGCCATTCAAATGGCTCTGTTCGTCTTGCAAAGGATCAGCTTCTTAAATCAAAATTAAAAACGAGCAGCTTCTATATATTTGTATTATTGTGCAAATCTGATTGGCTTTTATTTTTAAAGTATTTTCTCTTTGACCAACCTGCAAAAGCAAGTCAGCTGACCAAGTGAATACTTAAGAAATGTAGAAAGCAAGCCCTATTTCACTGTCACTTAACAAAAAGCTGCTCGTTTTTAAGGGTAGTGGTAGGAGGTTTACCAAAAAAATTGGATTTTGATTGAGGGGTTTTGGTTTATGAGATTTATGTTGAGAAATCTGAATTGGATTTGCTAGAAACTTGAATTTTTGCTTGCGGGGTTGTGGTTTATGAGATTAATATTGAGAAATCTGAATTGGGTGTTGTTGATTGAAAGATTTCTTGAAAGGGTTTTGATCTGTGAAGGTTATTTTGGGAGAAAGTTTATGTATTTGAGATCCATATGGAAGATTGACTCGAATTTTGGGAGAAAGTTTATGCAATTGAGATCCACTGGAACGAATTAAGATTTTATTGCAGGTGGGGCTAAAACTGATGTTGCTCCACTGGAGAGAAGAGATAGAGAGGCGAGAGAAGGAGAGAGTACAGTTTTTTTTTAAATTATATATATCTTTTTCATTATATTACATAATAGTCCCTATACATTAAAGATTTACACATAGCCCCTAAGAATGTGAATAGACAAATATGCCCTCATGTGCAATGCACATGACCAGATTTAACCAAAAAATCTAATTGGGTTTGGCCTAAAGGACATAACGTGCAATTTTGAAAGGTTAAAGACACCGCCTGTAAACTTTTGCGCCAAAGGACAGCGCCTGCAATTTGGTGTAAACATAAAGGACAAAACTTGTAAGAAGGTTCACTAGCAAACGTATAACCCTCAAAACCTACCATTCCACTTTGGCAATTCATATCATATTCCCGCCACAAACCCTTCTCTCCGAACATGTCCGCCGTCGCCACCACTCCCACGACCGCCCCCATCGCCCACCTCTTCCCCGACAAAACATGCTCCAACTACCTTAAAACCCCTTCTTCAAACCCCTACTAACCAAAACAACAGCATTCACTCTGACCCACAATGCAAAAAACCCTATCTCCGACGTTATTTCATCATACTCAGACGATCAAACTTTAGTTTTAGACGACGACAAGCCCCATGAAGAGTGTGGCGTGGTGGGTATCTACAACGATCTGAAGGCCTCACGTATCTGCTACCTAGCTCTCCACGCCCTCCAACACCGCGGTCAAGAAGGCGCCGGAATCGTCACCGCCACACCAGACGGTGTCCTCAAATCTGTCACCGGCGTTGGCCTCGTCTCTGAAGTCTTCAACCAATCAAAACTCGACGAACTCGCCGGAAACAATGTCATCGGCCACGTCAGATACTCCCAAGGGCGGACCTAGAGTGATAGAAGGGGTAACCTCCGTTTCCCCTTGAAGCTCCGACGGTAGTGTAAATTTTGAAAAAAATTGATATTTTTTCGATTTCGTTACCCCTTTATATTGAAACGTTACCCCTATATGGATTTTCTAGATCGGCCACTGGATACTCCACTGTCGGACAGTCTATGCTCAAGAACTTGCAACCCTTCGTCGCCGGCTACCGCTTCGGCCGTGTCGCCGTCGCCCATAATGGCAATTTGGTAAACTATCAAACCCTAAGGGCGGAACTCGAACAAAATGGGTCTATTTTTGCTACTAGTTCTGATACTGAAGTTGTGTTGCATTTAATTGCTGTATCTCAAGAAAGGCCGTTTCTTATAAGAGTTATTGACGCTTGTAAGAAGCTTAAAGGGGCTTATTCATTGGTGTTTTTAACTCAAGATAAGTTAGTTGCTGTTAGGGATCCTTTTGGGTTTAGGCCGTTAGTTATGGGTAGACGAAGCAATGGCGCCATAGTACTGTGTTCGCGTCTGTGACAACTGGCCCAAACCGGTAATTTCCGTACACATTAGTTATTGCTTAATGACTGCAATTATGTGCTTAATTGTCAGCAATATCTGACTTCCTACTAAATAAGTGAATTCATGCACGTTGTATACTACAAAATATTGCTTTATGCATAAACGAGAGCGTTGCGTCAAAAATACTAGTAAACTCACCGGTAAGACACACTGTGTCAACGGAACTGCAGAACGCAGTCAGACAATAAAATTGGAGCCTAGGTGTAGGTCCGACAACAAGAATGCATTAAAACCCAAGAGTACATGCAAGGGTTAATATATATGCAATACGAAAGCAAAAATAAGCACTAAAAAGCACCCGAAACGCACTTTAAATGCAGAATTTTGTATAATTCAGCAATAATTCAGCTTTTAGCACACGAATATTATGCAGAAAATATAATTTTTCAGTCAGAATATTTCCCCAAGTGTCGGGAATCAAAAGTGTTACAAAAGGATACTTTAAAGTCACTAAAAAGTGTAATTTAGCACTTTAACGAACCGGTGTATAACCGAACAATCGGACTTTACCCGGAGCACAAAAAAAAATATATTGACATTGACATTGTTTTTCCTTTTCTAAGCCAGTTAGGGTCCCCGAATACCCTAACACCCGTTATAAAACACTACACACTAATAATTAATTTTAAATCTCTAATTTACTAACTAATACCTTAACCATTAGTTCAAAACAAACCAAATTACCCCCATTGAATCCGATTGGTTCCCTCCAAGGGAACACACACTTCCTTCTTGGATATTTTATTGATCTTTGCCAAATATCTAGACTACATTTTGTCTCTTGGTCACTAGAATATGGTGGTTATTAAATAAACTTGTGGGGCTAGGACTTTCTTGCGTTACAAACACTTAAACAAAAAAAAGGAGTTGATTCCTTTCCCTCTTTGTTGCTTACGGCCAAGAGCCAAGTCACAACCACCCACCCACTTTCAAATTCCATCTTAATAAACCTCATACACTCAAGTGTGTAAGGTCGCATACAAGGAGACCCGGTGCTTACGGAATCGCGAGGACCTCACCACAACGCTATTAACCACCCGTTTTTCGTCTAGTTTCTTCCCTAGCCACGAGCTAGTAGTAAGTGACTCTAAACACCCTATTGATCTTGTCTAAAGTGGTTAATAAGAGATTTAACGGGTAAAAATCATAAACACTAGAGATCAAAGTTTAAAGTCTACTAAAAATGATGAACAAAGTGGTTAATGAGTAAATATTAGTGTAAAATTTATGAAACTTGTTTTGTTATGGTTATTTATTATTGTTGAATGCTAGTAGGGGAACGGATCGCCATCTAACCACGCTAGGTCATGTTCATGGAACATGAACTAGCACTATGTTTAGTGTAAAAATAACTAGATGACGAACCCTTTCACTCACAAACATGAACTTGTGTAAAAATGATTTTTCTTATGAAATGGAGTTCTAAACATGTAGATCTAAAGATCTACAAGTGGTTTTTCGGAAGAACCAAGCAAAAATATTAGTTTTGTTAAAACCCGGATCTTATCCGAACTAAAAGCATTTTAGTACATAAACAAGTGTGTAGACACTTGTGTCACAAGAAAAATTTAACAAAGAAATATTTTTGCGAATCTCGACTAGAAGTTGTGAAACTTCATATTCTTTAAAAATAAAGTTTTTAAGAAATTAAACTTATTTTTAAAGATAACAAGACTTACTAAATGTGCTAGTAAGTTACTACACATTTTTGTAAATATTCAAGTTCATGAAATGGAGAAATTAGTGATTATTGTTGATGAGTATTGTTGATAATTGTTGTTGATGATTGTTGACGATTTAAAAGAAAATAAACACATGTTTTGAAAACATGGGAAACCTTCATTTTTAGGGGAAACTCTGTCAAAATTTTTATAAATTTTGACACTTAGAAAAACATAAGTTTTTTGGGAAACTTATTCCCTAAAAATGTATTTAAAAGTATTACCAAGGTTTCCCTAATTTTTGGTAATTAGAAATGAGGATTTCTTCAAAAATAAAAATGGATATTAAGTATATATATTTTTGAGAGAAAAATATATATTATTTGATCACCAACTTGTGTGCTAAGTGTATATAGTATGTGTTATACGTGCTAGTGTATTAAGACTTAAAAATACACTTAATACTCATGAGGAGTATAAACATAAAAATACACATATAACATACAAGATACATAATTCGGGTGCAAAGTGCAAAACAAGAGATACTTATATTAATTTTAGAGAAAATAATATAAGTAAGATACGTAGTTAAAAATATAGAATATTTTTAACACAAGAATATATACACAAAAGAGAGTGACTGTACTTGTGCGACGCAAGTCTAGTGACTAACGTTAAGAAAACGCGTATAGGTTACGACGTTAACTAAGCAAATCCGGTGAAGTTTACGACGCAAGGAACGCAAAGTTGTGAGTTCATGCTCCCTCTTTTCTTTTAACTGTTTTCAGTTTTTATAACTTCGGGGGTGAAATAAATGTACAAAAGTACAATATTTATAATTGGTATGATATAAATACAAGAAGTACACTTGGTGAGAACGAGAACCAAGTGTGACAAAATATAAGATAATAAGAAACGCACTTGGTGAGGACGAGAACCAAGTTGGATGCGTTATGAGAAATGATAAAAAGAAACGCGCTTGGTGAGGACGAGAACCAAGTTGAATGCGTTATGAGAAATGATAAAAAGAAACGCGCTTGGTGAGGACGAGAACCAAGTAGGATGCGTTATGAGAAATAGTGTCACGAATAGGGTACAGAAGCACCATTAATCGTGTACATACTTAGACCACAGAACAAAAGGTTAGATCTAACGGGTTCCTGGCAGCCACACTCTCGGTGAGGGCGAGAATCGAGTAGTGCTTTTGTGTCTCAGAATATACCAATTAAATGGCTTAGGTTTGGTGACTTCCTATGTCGTGTCACATGTTAATGGCTTTGCAACCCATTAACAATCTTGATATTTACAGGAATATTTTAATTACATGAAATTCATACCATACTAAAAATTGATGAATACTTGAGTACGTGGGGTACTCAAGAAAAGATTGAATTATACTTGAAGTACGTGGGGTACTCAAGAAAATGAGAATTATACTTGAGTACGTGGGGTACTCAAGAAGAAATTGAATTATACATGTGTACGTGGTGTGCACATGAAACTGGATTTATATATGAAAACTTGATTTACTCACAAACTATGTTTTCATACAAAGTATACAAACATGAAATACAAAACTGCATGAATTCACACCAACATTATGTTGACATTTTTCCAAAAACTCACATGTATTTCAGGTAACTAGGATGGATGTGCGCGCGGTCTTGCTTATGCTCGTGGATGTCGCTTGTGTTTAACTTTAAATAAAGTTGTAAACTTTTAAGACAATGTTTTAAGCTGTCTAGCGATGTAAACGCTAAACTTATGTTTTCAAATCATGGTATTTGATGTTATTTTGCGAGCATGTAGCATGTTTACTCTTCGTATGCAATGAGAACCTTTCATGATCACACCTCGTGCTTCCGCCGCAGAAAGGGGGGTGACAGCGTCCGAGACGTGCGCGCTAGATCTAGTCGAGGCGACTTATGAGCGAGAAGTGGAACCTGGCGAGCTTTTGATCGTAGACAAAGATGGTGTTCAATCTATGTGTTTGGTACCACACCCGGAGCCGAAATCGTGTGTTTTCGAGCACATTTACTTTTCGTTGCCGAATTCGGTTGTTTTTGGGAAGTCCGTGTACAAGTCGAGGCGAAAGTTTGGGGAAATTTTGGCTACTGAGTCTCCGGTCGATTGCGATGTGGTGATCGCCGTCCCGGATTCTAGGGTGGTTGTGGCGATCGGGTATGCGAATAAGGCGGGTATACCGTTTCAACAAGGTTTGATTCGGTCGCTTTACATCGGGAGGATGTTTATCGAGCCCTCACAGCAGATTCGGGATTTTGGGGTTAAGTTAAAGTTGTCGCCGGTTCGGGTGGTTTTGGAGGGAAAACGGGTCGTGGTGGTTGACGATTCGATCGTCCGAGGAACAACGAGTTCCAAGATAGTTCGGTTGTTGAAAGACGCCGGAGCAAAAGAGGTGCATATGAGGATTGCAAGCCCGCCTATCATCGCTTGTTGTTACTATGGGGTTGATATGCCGAGCTCAGAAGAGTTGATATCGAATAGGATGAGTGTTGAGGAGATTCGGGAATTCATTGGGTGTGATTCTCTTGATTTTTTGAAGATCGATAGCTTAAAGAAGATGTTGGCGGGCGATTCGCCTAACTTTTGCTACGCATGTTTCTCAGGGAACTACCCTGAGTTGGATCGTTAAGCGGGTTGTCGGTTTGATTGATGGGGTAGGCTTTAAGATCAAAAGAACAAAAAGATAAGGATTTGAGTGTGAATTATGAAGAACAAGATGGTAAAGTGCCAGTTTAGCTGGACAGATCGACTCTTTTTTTTTTGTTGGGTAAAAACTTTGAATTTTCTTGAACTAACTTATTTTTATATGTTTTCCTTTATATGGATTTTGGAGGCTTTTTGTTTTGTTTTTCTCATGTTGTTTGTTTTGTATTTTTAAGTAGCTACAAATGGGTTTACTCTGACCAACTTACCAATGGAACCAAACAAACTCTAGAAACAAAGCATAGATACACTTCTTCTTAGGGTCAGAAACTCGACAAATCCGTGATGATTATAGCAAATAAGTTCTTATAGAAGCTCTAGATATCCTTCCCCTTTTGTTAAATTAGTACATGGATCGGAATACAAACTAAACTTGTCTTGAGCAAACAGTTTTGGCCATAGCATCTCTACCGATAGAAGTAAAACTTGGATCGAGGGAATTTTTGATGCTAATGCCACAAGTTACCATTATGTTTCAAGAATATTCAGCATACTATGATTCAATCATCAAGGGTGTGGCTACTATTATGACCTCATATTCTAGTTGGAACGGAGTTAAAATGCACAAAAACCGTTTCCTTGTCACTGACCACCTCAAGAACACGCTCAAATTCAGAGTAACATCTGCTTCTCGGATTACATTAAATGACTTTAAACACAAATGCATCAACTTATGAAGTTTTGTGTTAAATTTGACTTCAGGGGTTCGTTATATCTGATTTTCAAGGGATAGATAAGATTACTACTCCTCCAAATGCTAACCATACATATTCTATCATGGCCGAGATGAATGCTGGCATAAACATGGTCGGTTATCTTGTAACATCCTTAAAAGAGTTGACTTTTTATAGCCTCTTAACATGTTGACTGTATGCAGTTCATGGCAGGATACAACTACGAAGAGTTCATCACTCGTCTAACTTACCTAGTCAAGAACAAGTTCATACCCATGAGTGTGTAAACGATGCGGTTAAGAGGATTTTAAGGGTCAAATTCACCATGAGTCAAAACTGGTTGTTTCAAAAAAGTATCAAATTTGGTGCAAGTGAAAACGGGTTCAGAACCATATGGGCTTGAGTTAAAAGAGCTCGTTTAAACATCAAATGCAATGTTATTCAGAAATAATCCTTGCAAACGGGCAGGCAGGCCATATAAACTAACGGATCAAAATGGACCATTTCAATAAAGTATCAATTGGGTTCGTGACAAACTTAAATCGAACCAATCCGTTTATAAGTAAATGTCCTTATTGCCACCTTTACTTGATTAATGTACTTTTATTTACTTGGGAAGCAGAAGCATTTGTAGAATTTTGATTCATGTCTGCTCAAGATGTTGCACTGCAAAACCACCAATACCTGCAGCATCAACATACTTCTTTAACATAAAAAAAATCTACAAATCGTGTTCCCCGCAACTTGTATTATCCGTTTGCCAAAAATTAAACAAATAAACGAATTATGGCAATCTTTGCAAGAAATTTTATCCTAAGCCAACGTGGTCATATGGTAGATTAAATGGAGCTGAAGTATCAGTTGTAGAGCCAACATGCTTTCTTTTTTTGTTCAACTATTTCTTTTGTAAATCTACAGCAGCAAAGTGATTCTTTTTTGCATTTGAAGACTCAAAACCAGTAAGTCCGACCTGGTTAGAGCAGAACTTCAGATGACCTAGCAAGGAACCTGCAAGATCACAAGGAAATAAGCACACCGTTAGCCTCGTCACAGGGAGGGGGGCCTCTCTGTGACCAAGCTCGGGCGTGAGAATAAGTATTTGTGAGGAGAAAATAGGTCAGGGAGAGAGAGAGAGGAGAGTTTAGAGAGAGAAAGTAGCGATTACCCCTTGCTGGAAGTCTTGGCGGGGTATTTATAGCTTTTGGGTGTGCTGACGTGGCAAGTTAGTTAGGGTCGGACCAGTCATTATCATGGTGGTTATGGAAGTGGGGCCCAGTTAGTTATGCCGCACCAATGTATCTGTCTGTTCTGTTTATGACGCGAGGCGCGGTCCGACCTTGATGTGCCATAGTTCGGTTCTGCTTATGGCGATGATTCGGTCCGGTCAGGGACGTATCCTCATCAAGTCCCCCTAGTTCGTAGCGTTTCTTAGATAAAAGCTTCGAACTATAACGGCGTAAATTTGGCGGTCTGATTCCCTGATTTGTCGTTTTGTTGAATTTTTTGAATTTTAAATTTTTGGGCGGTGACCTATTGTTGGGTGACCGACGGTTACTTAATTTTTTCCGCTTGATGTGAAGCTTGATGTGCGTCAGTTATCATGACGTGTCGCCTTCTCATTGGCCAATGTGAGGCGGTGTATATCCCTATAAAAAAGGGTAAAAAGTAATTTTAGTTTTTACTTTTTTCTATCTCGTCTTCTTCCTTATTTTCTTTCTGAAAACAGACGACTCGTCGCACAGGTTAGTGTTTCTTTCAGAATGGTGAAAAACAACTTGTCCGGTTGCTTTAATATTCTGAATAGAAATGGCTTAGCCTGGTATGTTGATAAATATGCAATTCCTGCTTCTTTACACCCTGTTCTCCCCGAAAAGAACACGCCTATTTATCCTTTTCCCCCGGGGAAGATAGGAGTTTATACTCGCCTGTTTGATTATTGCAACTATCGTCTTCCTCTGACGAAGTTCTTGATCGGAGTTCTTGCATTTCACGAGGTTCATCTTTCTCAAATGAACCCCTTCGGCCTTGCCAAGGTGTGTCATTTCGAGTTGGCTTGTCGTGGTTTGGGATCCGACCCGGATTTGGATGTGTTCCGGGCTTTTTACAAATTGAATCTGTCCGGTAACTGGTATACCTTCGAGGTTAGAGATAAAAACTCCTGCTGTTATACATGGATTACTACTAGCATAAAAGATTGGAAAGAACGCTTTTTCTATGTTGATGATCGGTGCGTTCCGGAGTTTATGGTATGGAGGCTAAAGAAGACGAAGCTCCCACCTCCTCTTCCTGAAGACTTCGAATTTGATAGAGATTTATATGCAAACTTGATCAAAGAAGCGGGTCGCATACAAAGTTATCCGGAACACATTCTTGTTATGGGACGGATCAGCACGATTTAGGCCGAACCGGAGTGGTATCCTACCCTTAGGTGGAATGGAAAGGGTTAGGCATACCTTTACTTTTGATACGGTGTTCGTTGCGTCGCTCGTATAATTGTACATATATATATATATGTATATATATTTTGCATGCCTTTCATTATACCGGACTACGGATATTACTTGCTTGCTTTTTTTTTTGCAGCTATGGGTTTGAGAGAAGCTTTAAGACTAAAGTCCTTTGATTCCAAGGAGCTTGAGATCCGAGCTACTAGAACGCCGAAGGGTGATCCTCCGTACCTAAGTGTGGTGCAAGAGAACCTTTACCCGATTCGGGAACCTGAGGCTCCGGATAACCAGGGAGGTTCAGCCGGTCAAGGAGGTTCGGGTTTGGGTCCCGCGGCGCAGACGGTGGGTACTGTTTTGGCTTAAGTTGTGGTGGTGGTTGGTGATGCCATGGGTAAGAAAACCAGCTCGAGCGGGACGAAAGGGTCCGGTTCCAAGTTTGTGATCGAAGGTGAAGGAGTCCACCTTTCTGTTGAAGACGAAGGAGTGCGTGATGAAGGTATAAAAGAGGGTGGTGATGGCGAAGAAGACGAGGAAGAAATGGACGAAGAGGAGCATCCTCAGGTTAGCTTGAAAAGGAAGAGGGCTGCTCCGTCTAAATCCGGTCCGAAACCTAAGCAAGTGAAGAAGAAGAAGAAAACGGACTTCAAGACTATCACATTAGATGACGATGATGATCAAGTTACCGAGTTTTCTGCTGCCGGAGGCATATTGGCGAATTTAGATGCTCATCTTCATGGGGGTCGTACCCCAAGGGACCGCCCGGTAAATATTCCATCAAGCCCATTATCCTTCGGAGGAGGGGCTACCAAGGTTATTGCTGATGTTCACATGTCCGATCCTAAGAAGACCGATCCTTCTCCTTCGGGTAAGCCTACCACGGGGGTTGCTTCTAACGTGTCAAGGCCAAGCCCCAAGCCAGTTGATGGTGGGGACAGTGCCTCTTCTTCCCCTTTATGGTATAACACTGAAGCTATTTTCTTGTCCCAGGAGCTAGGTTCGGGTGGCGTTGAAGATATGGACTCGGCTCGAGCGTTGGAGAAGTATGTGTCGGAGTGGTCATTAGCGAACAAGGATAGAATTGTGGATGCTCTTTCAGCCAAGATGGCATTATTTCATTTGGGAACCCCAGCTGAGCATTCTCACTACCGGAAGATGAGCGAGCCGGAGCTTGGGAACGCCCTAATGCTGAATCAGGCTCAATCGAACTCTCTAGTGGTGGAGACGTACAAGCGCTGGGTCGAGTCGGAGTCATCTTGTCGCAAGCTTCAGCGTGAAGTTGCTAATCTGAAGAGCGAAGACAATGTTCGATCGAAGACGAAACAGGAATTGACTTCCCTCCGATCTCAAGTCGATCGTTTAAAAGAACAGGTCTCGGAAGCAAAGGAAGTTAACAAGTCCTCTCAGGCTTCAGCTGCGGCAGCTTATGAAGCTCGAGACAAAGCTATCCAAGACTTGGAAACTCTCAAGATGAAATTCGGTGATTTGGAGAGGAAGCTCTCTGATTCGGAGAAGAAACACGCTGCTGAGTTGAAGGAAATGCAAACATCTCACGACCAGCTTCTGGCCGATTATCATCGCTTGATTGATGGTACATTCGTAATTCATTTTTTATTGCTTCCTTTTCCTACTTATTGAATCTTGTTTTTCTTCAGTTAAAGATGAATTAGAGAGGGCTCGTGACAGGGAGATTGAGTCACATAAAACGACAATTGATGAAGCGAAAGAGATATTGATTCGTTGTGAAGGTGAACTGGTTGAATCGTACGCCCAACTGTCGGAGCTCATGCTTACCAAGCAATGGTTCTTGACAGACGGGGTCGCGTGGGTAGTCAAACTGGTGCATCAAAGCCCGGAGCTGGAAAAAGTTATTGCGGACTTGGTGAACAGTGTGAATGTGGTTGGGGCGAATGAAGGTATCAAGCACGGCTTCGAAGCTGCCAAGGGTTCTGTTCGATCCTTTGAAGAAGTCCCAGGGTATGATGTGAGTGCTCAAGACACATTAAATGCTGCTATAAAGGCTTTCGAAAATTTTCACATCTCCGTGCTTGGCCAGGTCACGGACTTGGTGGATAAACCCCTATCCGTCATTAAGCAAAAAAGCGAGCTTCCAATCGTGAAGGAAGACTTTGAAGCTTGAGATTCGATCTTTCTCGTCGTATGACTTTTGACTTTGCCTCGTCATTGTAACCGTACAATTTTTAAATTTCTGTTTCTCTTGGCTTGTAATCCGCACAATTTATTTTTGTTTGAAATATTCGACTAACAAGTTTTGCGTGAAATCATGACTTTGATAATGGCTATTCATTCCTGGCTACTTAGTTCTTAGTTTGCGTCCAAACTTCACTGTTCGACCAGGTTTTTTGTTCGGTCATCTTAGGTGACTGGGACATAATAAGAAATTTTATGATTTCTTTTGCTTAATGGATTGTTTATAATCGGACCGTTTTAAGTACGGATCGTTTTGCTTAATAGATTTTGTTATTTTTGAACTATTTAAGCCTTCTCGATCGGCGCGAGGCATGGGTCGAGGCCCGTTTGTGCACATTTATGAAATTGTTCGAACTTACACACATGCTATTCTTTATACTTATAAAAGTACCGATCGCTTTATTCATTGCTTCGTTAATCATGGGTCCGTGGAAAACCCTCCCGGTTACAAAGAAAATGGAAATTTGTCGGGGCATTACCCTCCCGACTTATACACGGAAATTGGAAATAAAAACAAGAAATAGCGATCTTTTTTTAGCCGTAGCAGGCTATTCACATGAAACATTTCTTTAAATGCACCCCGTTCCATGTCCGGGGTACGGGGGTTCCATCAATTTTTTCCAACATGTACGAGCCCTTTTCACTGGCTTCTTTAACTCGGTACGGTCCCTCCCACTTAGGGGTTAGCTTGCCGGGGGCTTCAACACGGCTCGCATCATTGTTTCGGAGCATATAATCTCCGATCTTGAACTGGTATAGTTTGGTTCTGGCGTTATAGTATTTCTCAATCTTCTTTTTGTATCGAGCTTCCTTGATCGCTGCGGTGTTCCGACGTTCTTCGAGCAGATCAAGGTTAGATCGGAGCTCACGCTCATTTTCCTCCCATGCTTTACATCTTTGGTTCAGGAGTCCGATTTCTGCGGGAATCACAGCCTATGTGTCGTACGTAAGACTAAACGGTGTTTCTCCGTTACTGGTCTTGTGCAACGTTCGGTGAGCCCACAGCACGTTCGGTAATTCATCCGCCCAACCTTTGCCTTCGTAACCAAGCCTTCTCTTTATCCCATCAACAATTCTTCGGTTTATCTGCTCGACTTGCCCGTTCCCTTGTGGGTGGGTGACCGATGAAAAGATTTGGTTAATCTTCAAGTTTTCACACCAGCGTTTGAACGGGTTTTCCGCGAATTGCTTTGCATTGTCGCTTACAATGTAGAGTGGAAGACCAAAACGGCACATGATTTGTTCCCAAAAGAATCTCGTTACATTGTAGCCGGAGATGATTGTAAATGGCCGAGCTTCCACCCATTTGGTGAAATAATCTACCGCGACTAGCAAGTATTGAGCGCTTCCGCTCGATCGTGGAAAAGGTCCGACTATGTCGACGCCCCATTTTTGAAAGGGCCACGCCGCGGTTACCGGTATTATCTCGTTCTTTGCTCGAAGACTTATGGGTGTGTGCTTTTGGCACTCGTCACACTGTTGGAGCTCCTTTACCGCACTCTCGTGCATCCCGGGCCAGTAATACCCTGCATTTTTTACCTTTGTCACGATCATCTTAGGTCCGGCATGGATACCGCAGATGCCATAGTGTATTTCCCTGATGATATAACTGGCTTGCTCCGGGTCCAGACACTTTAACAGAGGCCCGAGGAAAGTCTTTCGGTATAAGCCTCCTTCTTGCATCTGGTATTGAAGAGAGTTGATTTGGATCTTTCTTGCTTCCGCTTTATCAGTCGGCAAAACGTCATGCACCAAGTAGTTAATTATTGGCGTCATCCATGTTTGCGACGGTGCTTCGACCTGCATAACCTGCGGAGCTGCAATTGAAGGTGCAGTTAAAACTTCCACTCTCACCTCTTTGGCTAGGTGACTGAATGATACCGATGCCAACTTGCTCAATGCATCAGCCTTCTTGTTTTTGCTACGGGGAACATGCTCGACTTTACATGCTTCGAATGATGCCATAGCTTGCTTCACTTGCTCGAGATACTCGATAATGTTTGCTTCCCTCGCCTCATATTCTCTGTTTACTTGATTCGCTACGAGCAATGAATCTACATGGGCTACGACATTTTTTGCTCCGACTTTCAGCGCTAGACGTAGGCCAGCTAAGAGGGCCTCGTATTCGGCTTCGTTGTTTGAACTCTTAAACTCTAGTCGGAGCGCGTACGTCATATCCGTTCCTTCTGGATCGTTGAGAATTAGGCCCGCCCCTGCTCCTTCGGCACTAGAAGCTCCGTCGGTATACAGGGACCAAGGCTTCTCTGGAGCTTTTTCAACTTCTGGCCGTTTTTTTATCCTCCGGTATTTCAACTAGGAAATCGGCTATCACTTGCCCTTTTAATGGACCCTTGGTTCTGAAGGTGATATTGAACGCGCCCAGCTCGATCGCCCATTTCGCCATTCGACCTGAAACTTCAGGTCGTCGGAGAACATGCTTGATTCTTTGATCCGTTCGTACCTCGATCGGATGAGCTTGAAAGTATCGGCGAAGTCTTCTCGAAGCATGGACTAGTGCCAAAGCTAATTTTTCCAAGTTTGAGTATCTTGTTTCGTAATCTTTTAGCGTTCGGCTCACGTAATAAATGGGGATTTGCGCCCCGGTTCGGTGAGCAACTAGTACTGCATTGATAGCTCCAAACGACGCGGCTAAGTAGACCGTTAGTACCTCATCTTCTTCCGGTACGGTAAGAGTTGGCAAAGTGCCCAGACATGTTTTAAGCTCTTCGAAGGCTCGTGCAGCTTCTTCCGTCCATTTAAACTCCGATCTAAAGCTTTTTCTGAGAACATCCATGAACGGGAGCGATCTTTCTGCTGCTTTTGACAAGAACCGATGGAGAGCAGCCAACCGTCCATTTAAGGACTGAATCTCTTTTACCGACGTCGGAGGCTTCAATGTAAGAACTGCATCAATCTTGTCTGGGTTGGCTCGCAAGCCTTTTGCCCCGACCATGACCCCTAGAAACTTACCTTCTTCTACCCCGAACGTACACTTTTTGGGGTTTAGCTTCATGTTGATGCTTCGGAGTCGGGTGAACGTTTCAAGTATGTCTTTTAGCATGGTGGCTTCATCGTGACTTTTGATCACGATATCGTCAACATACACTTCTACGTTTCGCTCAATCTAATCTTTGAAGGCTTTGCTCATCAAACGCTGATACGTAGCACCGGCGTTCTTCAAACCGAACAGCATCTTGGTAAAACAATACACTCCTTCATTAGTGACAAAGGCTGTCTTATCCTCATCTTCGAATGCCATTTGTATCTGATGGTATCTCTTGTAGGCATCCAAAAAACACTTCAACCTGAACGTGGCGACGGAATCAATCTTCTCATCGATCTCCGGTAAAGGAAAACAATCTTTCGGGCACGCATCGTTTAGATCGGTGAAATCAATGCACATTCTCCATGAATTATCTTTTTTCCGTACCAAAACGGGATTCGACACCCACGTCTGGTACCGGACTTCTCGAATGATTCCGGCGTCTAGGAGGCTCTTCACATCTTTTTCAATTGCTTTGGCCCGGTCCGGCGCCATGTGCCTTTTCCTTTGTGCTATTGGCTTGATTGATTCTTTTACGTTCAGGTGATGTTGCGCCATAGACCTGGGGACCCCTTGCATATCGGAGTGCTTCCATGCGAAGACATCAACCGAGTTGCTTAATAATTCCCATAGGAGCTTCTTTTTTCCTTTTGGGAGTTGAGCACCAATAGCTACTTGCTGTTCGGGGAAGTCCGGATTAATCGCCCAAAGTTCCGTAGGTACTTCGGACTTTTTGGAGCTCGTTTCCGCTGCATGTCTTACTTCGGCAACGAACGAGTTTGATTCTGAGAAAATAGTGGCGACTCCGGCCTCAGTAGGGAATTTAATGGCTCCATGTATTGTCGAACTGATTGCCCCAAGAGCTCGCAACCCGGGTCGTCCGAGTATTATGTTGTGCGATGAGTGAGTTCCGACAACCAGAAAGGTCAGTTGAACAGTTCTACTTTTGTCATTATCTTTGAATGTAGTCGGAAGCGTAATTTGCCCTATCGGACGATGTTACGACCGCTTATTCATATTAATAAAAACAACAACTTATCGAAATCTAGACCTTGTAATTAACATTGTTTATAAACTTTATAACAAAATTTGGGCATGACCCGTTTGTAAAACAAGCATACCCCCTGTTTATACATATAATAAAACATCATCCGTCAACGACCCTAGTACATTAAACTACCCAAAACAAAAACAACAAGTTTTCAAGTTTAAAACTTCTAACAAGATAAAACCAAATCACAAGACATAGACCCAAAAGTATGCATTTTGACTAGCGGAAGCGTTCGGTATAACAAGGCATAGACATGTGCTCGCTCCAAGCTCCGGATCGCCTATAGTGAAGTTTTACCTACATTCAACAAGGATTTTAAAAGTTAGTCATCATACTAGTTATATATATATAACCCTTTCGTTTTAGCTCAATTCATCATGAACTTCATCTCACTTACGCATTAAACTACCCAATTACTTGGGTTGTGCATAAACACTCTCAATGAGAGTTAAGCTTACATATCCAACCCGTTTAATAGGGTTATTTGCTTTCATCATAAATCCTTCTTTCCATCCGTATCACGGATTAAGCTTCTCGCATTTATCATAGCATACAAAACCACCCGTTCGAGACGGATGGTAGCTTATTCTTAATCGACTTGTTCACTAGAACCGGTCGACTTGCATAGCTTATCATGGCTTTCATAACAACCAAATCCGCAAGGGATTTGCTAGTTACTTACTAGTCACCATATCATTTTGACAATAATTATTTATGATGTTATATCAAAATTATAACTAAAGTACTTGTATGCAACGAAACATACCTCGGTCTTGCGTGCCTTCCGCCTTCTTAGAGCTTGTACCTTCTTCCTTCACGCCTACATTACAACATTCGTTCATTTAGTCTACCAATTTCGTCCTACCATTTTAACATTACCAATACATTCTTCTCCTAAGCATTTCATCAAACACTTGGTAGGCATCATAATTAAGGCATAAGGTACAAGTCTTTAAAGCACATCTTTACTAGTTCATCATCACCCAACATTCATGTTTATTCTAATTTACATATTTATTTCCTTCTACTTCAATTAATCTTACATTCACGCATTTCAAACAAGATCATACATCAAGATAACAAGCCATCACAATCATTATGATCTTCCTAAAATTTCACAAAATGGGTTTTCACTACAATCTTTCATGCAACCTAAAATCACCCATGATTCTTGTTCTAGGAGGCAATTCTAACTCAGATTTCTCCTATTTTGATACAAGAATTCGAGTTGGGTTGAACCCTTCTTGTTGCAAAGCATAATTTGATAAAATTGAACTTACCACTTTACTAGTTAGGCTTAGATTATTGGAAATCTTGAGACATGCAGAAGATTAGGCTTGAATCTCTTGATAATTTGAGGAATTTAGCAAAAGAAAGGGTCTCCCCTCCTTCTTCTTGTTCGATCGATCCCAGACACAGGTTCTGTGTTTGGGATTTAGTTTGTTTAGTAAATGTAAGTTTGTTCACCTTTGCACTTTTACCCCTTACACTTAGTTGCTATTTACAACTCTAACCTTTAACCCACATTTAACTATCATTTTACCATAAACTTAGTCATGTTAAGTTTATTATTTTTCCACATTGATTTTTATTGCGTTTTTAATTTTTGGGATGTTACAAGTCTACCTCCCTTAAAAGAGGTTTCGTCCCCGAAACCTGACTATTTAACAATTTAAACGTGTACATACCAAACAGAAAAGGGTAGTGCTTCCTCATTTCATCTTCCGCTTCCCAAGTAAGTTCCGACCCCTTTCGGTGTTGCCATTGAACCAACACTTGTTTAACGGCTTTGTTGCGGAGATTCTTCACCTTAACGTCTTTGATGGCTACGGGTCTTTCGACATAGTTCAATCCCTCGTCCAACTCAATATCATCGAGTGGTACTAGTGCTGTTTCGTCCGTAGGACTCTTCCTCAACTGCGACACGTGGAAGGTATTATGAATCCCGTCTAGAGTAGGCGGTAGTTCTAATCGATATGCGACTTTTCCAACCCGAGCCAAGACTTTGAACGGTCCAATATATCGAGGACCTAATTTGCCCCGCTTGCGAAAACGGATTATACCCTTCCATGGGGACACTTTCAACAGAGCGAAATCTCCGACTTGAAATTCAATAGGTCGCCTTTTCTTTTTCGCGTAAACTTTTTGCCGATCCTGGGCCGCTTTCAGTCGCGCTCTTACTAATTTTATCTTTTCATTTGTTACTGCTATTAGATCACTTGGCGCAAGCTCACTTTGCCCCACTTCACCCCAACATACGGGAGTTCTACATTTTCTTCCGTACAGGAGTTCATATGGAGCCATTTTAAGGCCACTATGGTAACTATTATTATAAGAGAATTCCACTAGGGGTAGATGGTCAGCCCAGCTTCCCCCAAAGTCTAATGCACACGCTCTCAGCATATCGATAAGGGTTTGAATGGTTCTTTCTGACTGGCCGTCAGTCTGAGGGTGGTAGGCGGTGCTTATGTGTAACCTCGTGCCCACACTCTCGTGAAACTTTCGCCAATAACGTGAGGTAAATCTGGTGTCCCGATCCGAAACGATTGACACAGGCACCCCGTGTCGAGATATGATTTCATTCATATATATTTCTGCCATTATCTCGGAGGAGTAAGCCTCTTTGATAGGTAGAAAATGAGCGCTTTTCGTAAGCCGATCTACGATTACCCATATTGTATCGTGCCCCTTTTTCGTTCTAGGAAGCTTAGTTACCAAATCCATTGTTATTTCCTCCCACTTCCATACCGGAATCTCTAAAGGCTGCAACTCCCCGTATGGTTTTTGATGCTCTGCTTTCACTTGAGAACATGTTAAGCATTTCGCGACATACTTAACGATATCACGTTTCATGCCCGGCCACCAATAATTGGTCTTCAAATCCTGATACATCTTTGTAGCCCCGGGGTGAACCGAATATCGTGACTTATGAGCTTCTTCAAGTATCGCGGTCTTGACTTCGCAGAAACGGGGTATCCAAATTCGGCCAAATCTCGTTTTGAGTCCGATCAAATTTTCTTCTAGCTTATCGGTTACTCCTTTCAATCTTTCTTTCTTTACATCTTCAGCTGCGAGTGATTTCATTTGAGAATCACGTATCGTCTCGAGTAATCGCGGCGTAACTATCATCTTCATGGATTTTACTCGAATGGGAGGCGGATATTCTTTTCGGCTTAACGCGTCGGCTACTACATTCGCTCTTCCCGGGTGATAAAGGATATCACAATCATAGTCTTTGATAAGTTCTAACCACCTCCGTTGCCTCATATTCAAGTCTTTCTGCTCAAAGAAATATTTAAGGCTTTTGTGATCCGAATAAATTGTGCACTTCACGCCATATAGATAATGCCTCCAAATTTTTAAGGCAAATACTACCGCTGCCAATTCCAAATCGTGTGTTGGGTAGTTTACTTCATGCAGCTTCAGTTGCCGTGAAGCATATGCGATAACTCTCCCCCGTTGCATCAAAACGCAACCTAAACCTTGATGTGACGCGTCTGAATAGACCACCAGGTCTTCAGTCCCATCCGGTAATGTCAAAACCGGTGGACATGATAATTTCTCTTTTAATACTCGGAAGGCTTCCTCCTGTTCTTTACCCCACACGAACTTCTCTTTTTTCCTCGTCAGCTTTGTTAAAGGCAAAGCTATCTTTGAAAAATCCTGTATGAACCTCCTGTAATATCCCGCAAGGCCTAGAAAACTTCTTATTTCAGTCTGGTTCTTCGGAGGAACCCATTTCATTACAGCATCGATCTTTGATGGATCTACTAGGACACCTTCCGAATTGATCACATGGCCCAGAAACTGCACCTCTCTGAGCCAAAAGGCGCATTTTGAAAATTTCGCGTAAAGTTTCTCCTTACGGAGAACTTCAAGTACTTCACGCAAGTGTCTTGCATGTTCGGCCTTGCTTCGCGAGTAGACTAGAATATCATCTATGAACACGATCACAGATTTATCTAACATGGGACGACATACCCGGTTCATAAGATCCATAAACGCAGCCGGCGCATTCGTCAACCCGAAAGACATGACTAAAAATTCATAATGCCCATAACGGGTTCTGAACGCGGTTTTCGGAACATCTTCTTCTCGTACCCTAACTTGATGGTACCCCGAACGCAAATCTATCTTGGAGAACCAACTCGCCCCTTGCAGTTGATCAAAAAGATCGTCAATTCTTGGTAAAGGGTAGCGGTTCTTGATAGTTAGCTTGTTTAATTCTCTGTAGTCGATGCACATGCGCATTGACCCGTCTTTCTTCTTAACAAATAACACAGGTGCTCCCCAAGGTGACACACTCGGACGTATAAAGCCCTTGTCTAACATGTCTTGTAATTGTGTCATTAGCTCCCGCATCTCGGTGGGAGCCAATCTATAAGGAGCCTTCGCAACCGGCTTCGCAACCGGATTCAATTCAATGCGAAACTCTATTTCTCTTTCGGGAGGAAGTCCCGGCAAGTCATCCGGAAATACATCCGGAAATTCATTCACGATCTCTACATCTTCAAACTTCGGAAAATCTCGATGAGCATCAACCACGTAAGCTAGGTATGCCTTACCCCCGTTAAGTGTATACTTAGCGGCTTGAACGAGGGTACAAAGTTTCGCTTCCACCCTTCTCTCTCCTTGTATAGCTATTCGTTTTCCACTTGGGGACTGAACATGTACCGTTTTGGTTTCACAATTAATTCCCGCTTGGTGTCGGGTCATCCAATCCATACCCACAATCATTTTGAATTCCCCCAAAACCATAGGTATGAGGTCAATATCGAATTCTTCATCTTCTATGGTAAATTTGCAATTTTTACAAATTTCGTGTAACATATAAATCTTGCTATCAGCTATTTCTACTTCTAAAGGCATCGGCATTCGTTCAATCTTAAATGAAGGATGTTGTATGATTTCATTTGAAATAAACGACATAGTGGCCCCGGTATCAAACAAGACATAAACCGGTATGGAGTTGAGTAAAAAGATACCTGAAACCACATTCGGATGAGACTTAGCTTCTTCGGAGGTGATTTGAAACATCCTCCCTTTCGCTTTAGAGCTCTCTTCGTTCTTTCCCTCCTTCTTTGATCCTTGTTGGAGTTTTGGACACTTCGACTTAACATGCCCCTTTCCAAAACAGTTGAAGCAAGTCTTCGAGTTATCTGGGCATTGAAAAGACGAGTGTCCTTCCTTACCACACTTGTAGCACCCCTTCTTGCCTAACAAACACTCCCCGGTATGAAGCTTCCCACAAGTCTTACAAGGAGGAATACCACTTTTCGATTTATCTTTCCTTCCTTGATCTTGATACCTCCCCTTTTTGGATGGACTCGAACTTGCCCCTTTCTCGCTTGACCTCTTTTCCCCACGTTCTTCTTGCCTCTTAATTTCGATTTCTCTATCCCGTGCCAGATTGATGAGCTCATCTAGAGTTTCACATTTCGAGGGAGTAATGAACTCCCTAAATTCCGCTTTTAAAACCCCATAAAAGCGATTGATCTTCATTCTTTCAGTCTTCACAAAATCCCCACAGAACTTCATCTTATCCAAGAAGGTATTTGATATTTCGTTTATCGTCTCGTTTTTCTGTCGGAGGCGTAAGAAATCCTCTTGGATTTTATCGATAGCCGACTGAGGGCAATGGTACCTCATAAAGGGTTCCTTGAATTCTTGCCAAGTTATCTCTTGTAATCGATCCTCCCCTATTTCTTTACTGTGTGCATCCCACCAATCTTTTGCCTGTAAAGTGAGTTGGCCCGTAGCGAACATCACCTTATCTTCATTATCACAACGACTTCGAATAAATACCGCTTCAATGTTGGAAATCCATCTTTGACATGCGATCGGGTCAATTTTTCCATCATACGTTGCGGGATGACATGCCATGAAGTCTTTGTACGTGCACCGTCTTTCTTTGCTTTTGTTTTTAGATCCCTCTATCAGTTCCTTCAGTTCTTCAATCTTGCTAGTCATCATGGCATCTACCACTCCCAACACCCGACTCTCTACTTCTTGAGCTAATTGTGGAAGATTAGCTTGCATAACCTCTTCTGCCACTTCAGCGACTTTATTGTACATTGCTTCTTGACGAGCAGTATCATCGTCATCATTAACGTTTCTTGCATCAGCCATCTACACATTATCATGCTTTCGTTTAATAAAGATCACAAGCTTACAGTTTATCATTACTCATTAATCATCATTCACTTATCCCATTTCATGTCATTTGCTTCATTTCCTTTGATTCTTACGAATCCATTTTTGTTGCATTCGCTAATTGTGATTACATGCACTTATTAGACCTTATACGGACACTACGTGTCCATGAAACAAGCTTTCGGACAACCCGGAACACAAAATGAGAAAACAAAAAAATTTCAGCAAAACGTTTTTTTTTTTTTTTGCAAGCCGTCGGCGACGGCTAGTATACCCGTCGGCGACGGGCTTTCAATAAGGCCGTCGGACACTTTAGCCCGTCGACAGTAAGTTAGGGCGTCGGAGATATGGGTGCCGTCGGCGACGGGGTGCCAACCCGTCGGCGACGGGCTTCCGTTTGCAGAAACGCTGCAGGTTTGTTTTTGGCTGTTTCGACTATTTTCCGAGCCCGTTTTCAACTTCCCGATTACCGGGATTTCTCATTTAGCCCAACTTAACACTTCACAACATAACGAATCTTATTTCTTAAACCGTAGCTCACCCTACATGTTCATATTAAACAAAAGTTTAAAATTTTACCTCCTTGGCGATCTTGGAGCGAGCACTTCTTCGAACGAGCCATCGGTTTGAGTTCAAGCATCACGTTTAACGCTCGAATCTCTCAAACCTTGGCTCTGATACCAACATGTTACGACCGCTTATTCATATTAATAAAAACAACAACTTATCGAAATCTAGACCTTGTAATTAACATTGTTTATAAACTTTTTAACAAAATTTGGGCATGACCCGTTTGTAAAACAAGCATACCCCCTGTTTATACATATAATAAAACATCATCCGTCAACGACCCTAGTACATTAAACTACCCAAAACAAAAACAACAAGTTTTCAAGTTTAAAACTTCTAACAAGATAAAACCAAATCACAAGACATAGACCCAAAAGTATGCATTTTGACTAGCGGAAGCGTTCGGTATAACAAGGCATAGACATGTGCTCGCTCCAAGCTCCGGATCGCCTATAGTGAAGTTTTACCTACATTCAACAAGGATTTTAAAAGTTAGTCATCATACTAGTTATATATATATAACCCTTTCGTTTTAGCTCAATTCATCATGAACTTCATCTCACTTACGCATTAAACTACCCAATTACTTGGGTTGTGCATAAACACTCTCAATGAGAGTTAAGCTTACATATCCAACCCGTTTAATAGGGTTATTTGCTTTCATCATAAATCCTTCTTTCCATCCGTATCACGGATTAAGCTTCTCGCATTTATCATAGCATACAAAACCACCCGTTCGAGACGGATGGTAGCTTATTCTTAATCGACTTGTTCACTAGAACCGGTCGACTTGCATAGCTTATCATGGCTTTCATAACAACCAAATCCGCAAGGGATTTGCTAGTTACTTACTAGTCACCATATCATTTTGACAATAATTATTTATGATGTTATATCAAAATTATAACTAAAGTACTTGTATGCAACGAAACATACCTCGGTCTTGCGTGCCTTCCGCCTTCTTAGAGCTTGTACCTTCTTCCTTCACGCCTACATTACAACATTCGTTCATTTAGTCTACCAATTTCGTCCTACCATTTTAACATTACCAATACATTCTTCTCCTAAGCATTTCATCAAACACTTGGTAGGCATCATAATTAAGGCATAAAGTACAAGTCTTTAAAGCACATCTTTACTAGTTCATCATCACCCAACATTCATGTTTATTCTAATTTACATATTTATTTCCTTCTACTTCAATTAATCTTACATTCACGCATTTCAAACAAGATCATACATCAAGATAACAAGCCATCACAATCATTATGATCTTCCTAAAATTTCACAAAATGGGTTTTCACTACAATCTTTCATGCAACCTAAAATCACCCATGATTCTTGTTCTAGGAGGCAATTCTAACTCAGATTTCTCCTATTTTGATACAAGAATTCGAGTTGGGTTGAACCCTTCTTGTTGCAAAGCATAATTTGATAAAATTGAACTTACCACTTTACTAGTTAGGCTTAGATTATTGGAAATCTTGAGACATGCAGAAGATTAGGCTTGAATCTCTTGATAATTTGAGGAATTTAGCAAAAGAAAGGGTCTCCCCTCCTTCTTCTTGTTCGATCGATCCCAGACACAGGTTCTGTGTTTGGGATTTAGTTTGTTTAGTAAATGTAAGTTTGTTCACCTTTGCACTTTTACCCCTTACACTTAGTTGCTATTTACAACTCTAACCTTTAACCCACATTTAACTATCATTTTACCATAAACTTAGTCATGTTAAGTTTATTATTTTTCCACATTGATTTTTATTGCGTTTTTAATTTTTGGGATGTTACAGACGAACCACCTCTCCAGAAAAACTGATTAGAGGGGTGGAGACTTCAATCAACCTCTTCTTTACTTGGGGGTTCAGCTGCTGGAAACACTGTAGATACATGATTTCAAAGGCGCTTCCCCCGTCCACGTAAATTCGTCGGACCAGATGTCCGGCGATGACGGCCGAAATTGTAATCGGTCCGTCCCGAGCATCGTTTGGATCGATCGGAGGGAAGTATGTTGGTTGATGCATCCATGTTGCCATATGTTGGTTCGACTGCTTTACCCTCTTGATTCGGTCGACCGGATCATATTGATTCCGGGCTCGGTGTTCGGATTATCAATTGCGGCTGCTGACTTCTTCCCATCTTTCACTTCTTTCACAAGGTGAGAGCGTTTACCGGATCGTATGGCCTTTTCGATTTCTTGCTTCAGAGCCCAACATTCATCAGTTGTATGACCCTTGTCTCGGTGATATTCACAATATTTCTTGGAGTGCTTATCCGAGGTAGGTCGCTGCTTCGACGGCGTAGGGAACCGAGTAGTCTCCGTACTGAGAATTTCGCTTGGCGATTTGGTGAGCTCGGAAAAGGTGTTGAAACGCACGTTTCCTGTTCGAAAGCTGCTTCGATCTGACTTCTGATACGGGCCACGATTTCTGTTCCAACTGCTGCTTCTATCCTTTGGTGGCGACGCGTTCCGTCTCCACGATGTGGTTCGGGCCTTGTCATTTCTTGCTGTGGTTTCGTTCGGTTGACCACAGGCACTCTTTCCCCGAACGAAGGCTCGAGCTCTCTCCATAAGTATCTCCATAGTTTTTGGAAGATCTTCATGGAGTTTTTCCACAAGCTGATTGTTACGAACTCCGTGACAGAACCCAGAAACTCGGAGCTGGTCAACCGCTCCACTTATCTGCATGCTTTCTCGATTGAAGCGATCGATAAAATCTTCTACGGACTCTCCGTCGCGGCGCTTTATATGGTGAACCTCGGTAATGTCTTTCTTGCAGCGTCGCTGCTGACAGAAGTTTTGCAAGAAAATACGCCGGAAATCCTCAAAGTGATCGATCGACCCATCTGGCAACCCATCAAACCAAACCCTTGCCGACCCGGTGAGAGTTTGGGCGAACATAAGACACCAAGCCGGCATAGGCCACTGCTCGACCTTAGCCGCTCCGGCAAACGCGAACATAAGGTCGTCCGGATCAGACGTACCGTCGTAAAACTTCAGTGTGGGGGGCATCTTTAGTTTAGCTGGGAGTGGGGCATTGACGATCCGTAACGTAAACTTTGATTGGAAAGTCATAGACGTGGGGTGATATGGCATGAGCAGCTCTTAATCCTGAGGGTTTAAACCCATAGATCCCTGGCGAAACAGGTCATTTAGACCGTTATTCATCGGAGCACTTGTAATCGAAGAAAATTGTGCAACGTGTGTTATAGGAGTGGAGATCATTGAACTTACCAGAGATTCGGAAGCGAAGGTTCCAACAGAGACGGGGTTTCCCCCTGGATAGACGTTGTTAAACGGGTTTGTTCGGAGACTCTGCAGCACCTCGTCTCGCTGTTGTTGCTGCTGTAACTGACGCAATAGATCGGCATTCCGTAAAAGGAAAGCGTTGTCGAAGTTAGGTAATGGTGTGGCGACCGGGGCAGTAACAGCCAGCGTGGTGATAGAGCTTCCGCCTACAGAATTTGCAGCTGGAGGAGTCGACGCGGATCCTATCGAAGCTGCTGAGGCAGCAACTGCTATTGAAGCAATCGTGGAGGCAGCGTTTCCTTCCCATATATCATTGTAAGATGGGAAAGTGCTGGTGGAGACTGCTGTCGTTGATTCTGCCATGATTTCAAATGAACAAAAACAAGGAAACGAATTATGTGAATTCGAGGGGATGGCGCCACTGAAGACTCAAAACCAGTAAGTCCGACCTGGTTAGAGCAGAACTTCAGATGACCTAGCAAGGAACCTACAAGATCACAAGGAAACAAGCACACCGTTAGCCTCGTCACAGGGAGGGGGGCCTCTCTGTGACCAAGCTCGGGCGTGAGAATAAGTATTTGTGAGGAGAAAATAGGCCAGGGAGAGAGAGAGGAGAGTTTAGAGAGAGAAAGTAGCGATTACCCCTTGCTGGAAGTCTTGGCGGGGTATTTATAGCTTTTGGGTGTGCTGACGTGGCAAGATAGTTAGGGTCGGACCAGTCATTATCATGGCGGTTATGGAAGTGGGGCCCAGTTAGTTATGCCGCACCAATGTATCTGTCCGTTCTGTTTATGGCGCGAGGCGCGGTCCGACCTTGATGTGCCATAGTTCGGTTCTGCTTATGGCGATGATTCGGTCCGGTCAGGGACGTATCCTCATCAGCATTAAAGAACAACACTAGGCCTATAACACAACATTATCACATTTATAAATAATGTGGTGTATTTAGAGGTGCACAAAAAAAACCGATTGGGTCCTCCGTTGCTGTCTGTGACCTTTGATTCGGACCTAGGTGTTGTTAATCTTGTTATCCGGCGTATGTGACCACCTCCACCCAGTGGGTTTTTTCATGGGGGCGGAAACTTTTAGGAGTCATTCCTTTATGTACGTTAATAATTAATTTACATTTTCAACTGACAATCATACAGAGAGTTTTCCTAAATGCTAATTATATTAACAAATAAGATATTTAAGAAAAAGCTTCATTATCCTCCAAACACTACAGAACAATACACCATACCATATGCATACTACAGATTAATACACCAATGCTCCGATACGTTGGTGGTTTGATCGGTGATACACCTGTTGAATCCAGAGGTTTTGTTTTAGTGGACTAAAGACAGTTACCTCTTACCGATTCAGAGGTAGTCTTTTAATGAAACCATTAAGAGGTAAACAAACAACCCTTAAGTCAGTTTGTGACGAGCAGATTATGTGCTAGATATATAAGGCATACGAGCGGATTACAAGATAAGAATGATACAAGTAACACAATGCTACAAACTATGTGAATGATCATAAGTTCATAACATATGCTTGCATTCGAGGTCAATGTCCATATTTATAACAAACATGTCATTACTAAGGTATGAAAACTGTTGATCTTTTGTGTGAAGGGAGAATCTATGTTGTATGTATAGTGTTTTAATAATAAGTTTACCTACAAAATAACATTTATTATAACTAAAATATATATGGATGGTTTGTAGTAATATAATTATATAGAGGAAGGTTAACGTACATTACGGCTTAACGTATATCACGTACGACAGGTAATTACGCGCGTTCATTTTAAAATCACGCACGTTATAACTCAAAAATCTAAAATCACGCATGTTGAAACACAATAATCACGCATATTGAAAACATTAATCACGCATGTTATAGAACAAATCACGCACGTTGTCGTACGTGAAGTACGTTAAGCCGTAATGTACGATATACTTTTTCTAATTATATAAATAGTGCATAACTTTAAATTTTATAATATTATTACAAGTAGCCAATTGCAATTATGAAAGTTTAAGTTGCAAATGTTATGTACCATTGTAAGATGCCAATGGTAACTATGTACAAACACCATCTTTTTATGGTCAGTGAAGAAAAGTGACCTAAGCTTCACATGTGCTAGTCACGTGATCCCAATCTTTCAAGGCTAAAATGACTTGATTGTTGGTTTAACTGACTATCAAAAGTTAGCTCTCCTAATTATTAGTATCTTAAAGAAACAATGAACAATGCAGTCATAGCCCCCTCGATTTTTTGAACCTTAGCCAAACAGGTTCTCTCTGACCCGGATTCAAACTGGGTCTACTCGGTGATCCCGGAATATGCAAACCGGGTCTACTTGGTGATCCAGGAATATGCAACTCCTCCGGATATGCTGTCTGGTGGTGACTAACGTTTGGTAGCGGTGGAGCTGTCGGCACCCACCTATCTTCAGCCTGATCTGGTCGAGGAACCACCGGTGGAGCAACCGTAGGAGGTGGTGGCGAATGTCCCGCCACAGAGTTTTGATGGTTTTGCAACACCTAAACAGAACGGAACAACAAATGAAATTAGTGGTTCAAATTATTTGATCTCAAATGCAAATTTCTTTTTATCATTCGACCACACCAACAAAGTGTTCAGATAAGCTTATTTTATAAAAAAGCCATTGGTTTCGTTTATTATTATTACTATCTTGCGGTTTATTCGTGTGGCATGTAGCCTCACACTTACAACAAATGACCTAAATTTTAAGTTAAACATAGGCTCATAGTCTATCCAAACGAATATTTGTAGTATCCAGTTGGGTGAATGTAGCACCCAACTGGATTTGATCTAATAATAGCCAAGATGAACCGGAACAACCATAATTTGTAGAATCCGATTGGATAATTTCCATTCAATTGGCTCTACTAATGGTTTAAAAAAATCAACACGAACAATGACTGTAGCCAGAGGCGCAGCATAGGGGGGGGGGGGGGGATTCCCCCAAATTTTTTGCTTAGTAGCGGAGAGTATGTAGTTTTCGTATATAAATTTTTGGGTATATACGTTTTCGACCCCCTGGTCGGAAATCTCAAGCTTCGCCACTGACTTTAGCCTCTGGTTGGATCCCCATATCATCTTCTTTGGTTTTTGCTTAGTGCTTTTTTTAAACGAGAAGGGAAAAAATGGTACCTCGGATCTTGGCCTCAAAGGTTTTGAAGTCAAGTAATGAATGATTTCAAAAAATCTAGTTTGTCCCAACTCCGAGGAATTGTGCCAATAGTAAATCGCCACATCCCACGCTTTCGCCCTCATTTCCCTTAAACTTCTTTCTATATCGGTCTCATGTCGTGCTACAAACGGTCTCAACATGGCATTATATACATATCCTGTTCCCTAAAACACCCAATAAAATTTCCATTTTAGAAACCAAAAGCGGTAAAATTTCATAGAATGAAATATGGTCATGTTTTACCTTAGTTTTAGGATACCATAAGTAGATGATGAGCGCTAGCTTCATTTCTCCATACATCGGTAACCTAAGAAACATTTTTCAAACAAAAGACTTACGGTGAATTCTCATGTTAAAACATGCATACATACATTACATCATCAGTAAGCGATTAGCATAGATAATCTACGATACGTACCATGAAACAAATATATCACCTATTCTTTCAAAAACTGTAAGAACCGCAATGATGACCCTGTGAAATCATAACCAAAGAACCAAGATTCAATTATTGAGACAATAAATCAAGAGTTTGACCTTTTGAAAAGTCTAAGTTTGACCATGATTATTCTTTGAATAAGATATGTTTCTTTATCTTATCTTTAAGATTAAGACATCAACAAGAAACTAAATACCATATCATGGAACATAAATGTCACAATCATTAATCAAAACAAAATGGGTTTGATCTAATCCCTAAAAGATAGTTGACCAAACAAGCAAATGGTCAAACTTACCAATATTGACACCAAAATCTCAATTCTGCATTTGCTGCACTATGCTTCTCAATGGTTTTAAAACACTCAAAAGCTGGATATGCATATCCAAGAATCAACCTAAAACCATAACCAAACACCATTAAATTTAAAAAAAAAAATTCCCAATTTGCCTAAAATAAGATTCACAAAAGGAAGATGCTTACACAAGACTGTTTATGATGAGCTCACCCAGCATCTTCTTCCAAGATTCTACAAAATTAACTGCAAAAACAAAACATAAAATACTAAAAAAATCAATTTTAATCATCATTGTCAAAGATATGAACTTTTTGCAAAATTAACTGCAAAACACAAAGTAAAACACTAAAATCAATTTTATTCATCAATTATTGTTGAATCTTGAATAAAGTTATAAACTTTTTGCAAAATTAACTGCAAAAAAAGTAAGTAAAACACTAAAATCAATTTTAATCATCATTGTATATGAAATCTTGATTAAAGTTATGAACTTTAAGCAAAAATTAACCTATCTGGATTAACAAATCCAATCAAATCAAATCTGATCTAAAATTGGAATTAATTAACTCCAAATGAGCAGAATAAAAAACCAATGTTGTTCGTAACTAGAATAAATAGATCTTTAATGGAATCTTGATTCTTGATAAGCAAGATGAACATTTACCTATTAAAAGGTGGAACTTTCGATTGATGCTTTCTGGGATTTGTAAAAAGATTTATGAAAGTAGCAAAATTGATAAGATTGTTGTTGTTTGTCTGCAACAATGGCGACTGTGTGTGTGTGTGTGTGTGTGTGTGTTGAAGGGGTAAAACGTAGAAGAGAAAAATGTGAATGGGTTATTTGTTTGGGTTGGGTGAAATTCAGAATTATTTATTTCATTGTTAAAGTAAAGATAAAATATTAAAATACGAATGTAAATTTATATACTAAATAATAAAACAATGTATATTTAAAAACCTCGTTTATTAAACGGATTAAATAAATGTAATTTTATATATTAAATAATAAAAAAAGTTATGTCTTTAAGACCCACGTATGTTGTTGTACTGATTGAATAAATATAATTTTATACCTCAAATAATAAAAAAATACTAAATAATAAAAACATTATATCTTGAAAAAACCCCGTGTATTGTACGGGTTGAATAAATCTAATTTTATATACCAAATAATAAAAATTATATCTTTTACAAACCACGTGTATTATACGGGTTGAATAAATGTAATTTGGTATAGTAAATAATCAAAAAGTTATATCTTTAATAAATGTAATTTTGTATAGTAAATAATCAAAAAACTATATCTTAAAAAAATCTCGTGTATTACACGGGTTAACTTCTGAGTAATTTTAGATTTTCATTAATATTTAATGGTATATTCTCTAAATAAATTATTTAATAGTATCTATATCTTAAATAATAATATAATCTAGTATGACTCTTTTTATCATCAGTAACGATTATATATGTATAATCTAAATAAATTATTTAATGGTTTCTTTTATTATATGTATAGATTTAAGTTAGGTTATTTTGTTTGTGGATTTGTGTTTCTTGATTAAAATATATATAATTTTTATTTTATTTGGGATTTGTTTAAATATATATTTTATGGTGGTTTTACTTCAAAGACTTGTTTAGTTGTTAGTCAAATAGAAAAAAGAATGTAAAGTCAATGACTATCAAGTATCATGCAAGCATCCTTTGGATAATTCATTGGTTTTTAACGAAATATTTTTACCAATAGCCAAACCTATACTATAAAACCTATAAGACTAGTGGGTATGGAGAGCCTTATCCCCAAGGGATGGGCCGTCACGTCACCGCCACGTAGGAGGTGTTTGAAGGGGATGGACCTAAGGGGGTGGGGGATGAACCCCTTTATATATATGTGTGTATGTATGTATAGGTGTGTGTGAGGGGATGAGGCCAGGCGAGATCGGCTGGGGGAGGACGAAGTTGACGGGCTGGGGCGGCGACGGGGCTGGGGGTGGAATGTTTGGGGCGTCAGCGGGAGGACGAGGTTGGGGACGAGCCCCATACCTTCTGGTCTAAGTGACTCAGGTAGGTTTGGGTGTAACGCCTCCAATTAAAAGAAAATTTATATACTAACTATTAATTTTAGTGTAAATTTATTGTTATAGATTTGTTTGATTTATTATACAAGCAAACCACTATGTGTTATAGTTGTGTTAAATTTTTGTTAGGTTCCAAACACGAATAAAGGAGTACCATTTATAATAATAAAAAAAGGAAAAGGGTCCCAAAATTTGATTTCGCCATGGGCCTCCAAAAAGGTTGTAACGACACTATTTTTATGTTTAATTCGTTTACTTTTCGGACTTTGTAGCAGAACGTGTTTATAAAATTGAAATATTTCAAAAGAGATATAGAAAGAGTTCAAATTGGGTTATAAGTCTTTGAGTACATTATTGTTTTATTAATATTTCAAAAGAGATAGAAAGAGTTCAAATTGGGTTATAAGTCTTTGAGTAGAGTATTGTTTTACTGGGTTAATAATTGGTTAGTTTAAATATTAAATAATGGATAGTCTCATGACATTATAGTACAGTGGCATCTTAGTAGTGAGATAAGGTTTATAGCCATTAGGTCATAGGTTCGATTCCGATAAGAGAGGTTTTTCCCAGATATATTTAGGTTTCCTCCTGAAATTATGTATAGGCATTATTGCCTAGTAGAGATGGATATGATCGGGTGGTTCCGCTAATGGCACGATGATACTCCAATGGTCCATGGGTGATCCAAATTTGCCGTTAAAAAATAAAATTAAATAAAGGATAGGATAAGTGTCGTTCGGTTATATTTGGTGTTCGAGTCTAAATAGTATAGTTCTTGTTTCTTATATAGAAAGGGTTCTTGTAATTGTTTATTTAATGTCCCTTGGTTTATACTTAAAAAAGTTGTGCGAGTTCCTTTATTATAAAAATAGGGCCTCTATAATTGTTTATTTGAATCGTATTTTAGTTTAGTTCATTCGATCTTCTTTGAGGATTCAGTGACGTCTTTCGTATTCGGGCAGAAGAGTGTGAGGGTGCACGTATTCATCCAATTCAAACTTGTCTTCAACAATATCTTTTGTTTGAACTTTACTTAGAACTAGAAATTAGACTCGTACGCATTGTGGCGCGGGTACATTGCAGATTAACATTGAATGGATAGTTTGACGTGTTCATTAGGTTTCATGAAGCAAAGCCGGTTGCAGTATATTACAAACAATAGTTTACATACTTTATTTGTAAGATTAAATATATTATGTATTAATATTTAATCTATAGCCATTATAATCATTTACATAATATAGATCAAAATATATAATAACCTATTAAATAATTAGTTGGTAATTGTTGATGGACCATATTACCCTTATTAACTAATTAGGTTTCCTCCTGTGTGCTTATATAAGGAGAATTATGTGGATGTTAAGGGGTTAGACAATTACACATTAGAAACACCCCATAAGCATAACATCACCTTCGACCTCCATCTCCCATAGCCGATACCCTTTTCGGTTTTCTAAGTTCCCATCATCAGTCAGCACCCTAAGGAGGAACCAGATCACGATGACAAGCATGTCGAACTCCATTACTGGATTCTCCACTGCACTGTCTGCTGTAACAGGTATGTTTTAATGTTTTCCTTCATGAATAAACAGAACTGAACCAACATTATTTACATTCTTTTAACATTAGAGTCTTTGTTTCGTTTTTTTTTTTTTCTTTATTGCCTTTGTTATATTCCTTTGTAGTCAGTTCTGGTTTTGTTATTGATGCCATAAGTTAAGATAATTTAAATCCATAAAAATTTAGTCACTTACAATAGACTATAATATTGAAAGGCAAAACACATAGAAATCTATCAAAATAAAGTGAAATGGACACGTTGCATGACATGTGTATGCCAACTTGACGATAAAAGTGACGTGGATATGCCACATGTAACGCCTTGTTAGCATATAAATATAGTGAAATCTAATGGTAATCACTATGTTCAAGATATAAAATAATGAGTTAATTGCTGTTTTCGTCTCTATGGTTTGTCAAAAATCACTATTTCAGTCAATTAGTTTAAAATTGCAATTTCAGTCCCTGTTAACCATTTCTGTCCCTGTACTTAACAGAACAATGAATGGTTACGAGAGTGAAACCACAGGGACTGAAATGGTTACGAAGTGAAACCACAAGGACTGAAATCGTAATTTTTAAACTAATGGACTGAAATAGTGATTTTTGACAAACCACATGGACGAAAACAGTAATTAACTATAAAATAATATAAAAAAGAATCTTAAATGTAAATTAAAATTAAATAATTTAAAAGCATATTTTATACTATCTTTATATAGGGATAATATAGGTTTAAAAAACACAATGGAAAAATCACCCCTAAAGGAATCCTTTACAATTGTCATGTGCTGATGTGCATAACATAGCAATACAATATATTTTGAAAAGCTTATATTGATGCTACAGGCTGACAGATAAAGTGATTTTGGTGTCGTTATGGGGTAACCAACATGTGTTAGGGAAACAAATAACAATATAGCAAGATGAAGGCGATCCTAGCAACGTAACTCAGGCAAACGACTAAAGCAAGCCGAAGGCGACAAAAGGAAAAAAAAAAAAAACCACACACGGTGGCTTTAGGTTTAGTACCTAATTACTTGTCGTTCGATGTGAATTTTGTATGTAGGATGCAATACGCCAAGCTTCATTCCGCCGTTCAGAAGCGACTTCTGCTTTTCTTTTTCCTCTTCATCTGGCGACTACTTAGAACAACTCAGAGAAGGCCAAAATCTTATATGCAAATAACAAACCCTGATGAGTACTAAAATAGTAGAATTCAAGCGATACTTCTTATAAAAGAAAAACGCTAGAAATATGTATTTACTATTTAATTTTGAAAGCTTAACGGATCAAACACATCGCCAGCCGACCACCACACATAAGCTTGACTAAAAATCAAAATTTGATATTGAGGAACACATATGCTTTTCATTCTCTGTGCATTTAGTTTTACTTCAAATTTCATGCTCTATTTTTAAGTTAAATATGTATTAATATTAATATTAATATTAAAGCGAGGACAATATTGTTCAATTCGATATCCAAAACCCAACTTTTGTAAAGCAACCGTTTGCGATTTCATCAAAATAAAGAATATTGCCTATCCAATAAATTTCAAAACACTGAATCGTCTAATCTTTGTTTTTGTGTTGAAGTGATGAAGAAAGACCGGAATTGAAATAAAGTCAAACAAACCATTTAGAAATTTTGACTCAATGATTGTATTCAGTGAAAACCCTTGTCTCTGAATCGTTAGTTTCTTCTTGTTTTTAACCACACCAATCTACCATTTATTATTTGTTGACTGAAATTAAGATTGAAAGCAAACACATAGAAAAGGCACTTGGATGGAGAAACACCAGAGAAGATAAGGAACGCAGAGGAAGGAAAATATACAAACGAAAGCAGATGGGTCAAATTGTAAAAAGCAAAAGCAGGGACCAAAACGGTAAATACCACCGACATTCAGGTTTTAGATTAACTAGTAATAAAGCTCGCGCGCGTTGCGGCATGGGTATATCGCAAACATCAAATGGATTAGTTCAAGCGTTATGTAATGTGTCAACGACCCACAACAATTTAGACAATCAAGACTTTGAAATTTATAAAGATGAGTGCTTGTAGTTTTTAACAGAAGGTGATCCTTGCATTTTATTCAATTTATAAGTTTTGCCTTTAGATGTGATAATATAGTTATTTGCCACATCAGCAAAAGGCCAACCAGATCAACTTCAAAAACTATAGGAAAAATTACACTTTTCGTCCTTTATGTTTGTACCTAGTTGCAATGGATGACCTTTACCTTTAATAATTACAGCCACAGTCCTTTATTTTGAAAACCTGTTACATCTTTCGTCCTTTAGCACTAACTTGGTTAGAAATTTAAGTTAACTCTCATCATGTGCTTAGCACATGAGGGCATTTATGTCCTTTTACCCCTAATTTCTCTCAACTTATATATAAACCCCTCTTTCACCCTCATCCCCAAATTAGGGTTCCATACTTCATACCTGCTATCCAAGCACACCACCACCATATCCCAGCAACCACAATCATCAAATCCGTCCACCAAGTCCCACCGCCACTGGAGGCGGTCTTCATCCGATTACTCGATATGTCATGAATTACCTTCGGGCTGCTTGTTCTCGACCGACATTGAAACAAGTGTTTGACGACGATGTTATTTGAAGCTCGACAAGAACAATAGTAGCTCGTCTTCAAATCTTGCTTCGAAAGCTTTGAAAGATAAACTGGATCTGTTTAATCAGGAAGAAGAGAACGAATGTGAACCTGGATCTGTTTAATCGGGATCTGAATCTGGATCTGTTTAATCGGGATCTGAATCTGGTGCACCAGAGTTTTTGAATCTGGATTCATTTGAGTTGATTTATCTTGAAGTAATAAAAGACGAGTTCCGGTGATGTGACCACCACCACTGTCCACCAAATCCGACCACCACAAAAAACCTCACCAAAAAATCTACAAAATACCAAATTGATAGCCTACAAGAAACCTCAATCGAGCAAAACCAAATCCCCAAAATTTACAAAAAAAAAACGGAGAATCAAACACAACCGCACCATTCCACCAACACCCACCACCACCATCGACTTCATCCGGCGAATTCACCACAACCACCACCGTCAAAAACAGAAATAAACACAAGCTTCGATTTTGCAGATCTGTAATTTTGCATACCTGGGTTCGTGTCATCCCCCTCTTACATCTCTCCACGGCTGCAATCGAGCAAGAAAAAGAAAGACATGGAGCGAGAATATTACGCGGTGGTGGTGCTTACAGTGGTGGTGCTAGGGCGGTGGCGCTTCCGGCGGTGGTGGCCGGCGGCAGGAGTGGTGGTGGTGAAGAGCTTAGGTTATAGGGTTAGAGAGAAAGAGAGAGTTGAGACTTGAGAGCATTCACATCCTAACCATCAAATTATGTGAGGATGGGTTTTTATATTATAAAGGGTATAAAAAGTGGTTGTGAGTAGAGGAGAGAGAAAATTTTACTGTTCATCTGTATATTTGGGGGGACACTGTTCACCCGTTATAATTTTTTAATATAGAGTAAATTACGTTTTTGGCCCCTGTGGTTATATCAGTTTTACTATATTGGCCCAAAATAAGAATTTTTAACAGATTTGCCCCCATGGTCCCTATATCTAACCATTTTGGCCCCTGAGTCTAACCAAACCCCAACTCTGGTTAATTTATTGGTCACATGGGTTGCACATGATGGGCATATTTGTAATTTCCTCTCCCCTTTTATGACTTTATAAATAAAACCTAAATCTTCAACAAATCATCATCTCTCTTTCTTGAACAAACCCAGATCTTCAAACCCACTTCCATCTTCAAAGCACTTTCAAACCCAGAACTTCAAACCCATATCTTCAAACCCACTTTCATCTTCAAACCCAGAACTGCAATTGAACGCTACCGATTCAGAATCCTCAACCAGGCATTTCAAAGTGAGTGGGTGGGGTGAGGGTATGACGCAAGGCCTAACCTTCATATGGCTGTTCAGTGCAATCTCAAAGCTTGTTACAATTAGAAATTTGCAGCCAAATAATATTCATTTGGGAATGTGAACATCATAATAGCACTAGAAATTTGCAGCCACCAAGCAGCAAACACTTAACTTGTTCGATCATTTCAAGCATTCTAAATCACAAAAACCGCTTATTGCACTTCCACACATATCATAACTTCTCATCTCGGTTTCTAAATTAATAAAAACAAACTCCATTAATCAAACAACATTAGGCATCTTAGTTCCTAGATACAAACGTGTAAGCAATTAAGCAAAACCATCAGCTTATCCATCCTAAAGACTACAAAAAAAGTCAACAACCGGTCTCTTATCAAACAAGTAATCAAGCACACGCAACTCAGCAACAATCGAAGAAATTAAACAATCGAAGAACCCAGATCTTCAAACCCACTTTCATCTTCAAACACAAATCCACAACTGACATTCATAATTTCACAACTGAACATTCATAATTTCACAACTGAACAAAATAAAAAAAAAAAACCAAAAGTTTCAGATCAGTTTCATGAACTTGAACAAATAAAAAAAAAACAATAATTAAATCAACAGATCAGTTTCAGATCTTCATGAACATGAACAAATAAAAAAAAAACCTAAATTCAAGAACAAGAACCCATCATCTGCACATCATCATCTTCAAACCCTAATCTTCAAGAACAATCATCATCTTCAAGAACAATCATCATCTTCAAGAACACTTCAAACCCAGATCAGTGTTTGTGTTCCGATTCGAATCAAACATTAACAGATCTGGGTCGACTTCTTATTTAGATGTGGGGGTTGTGGCTATTGCGCGTGGGGTTGTGGGGAGCTGTGTGCGGTGGCGTGTGAGGGGTTGTGGCGGTGGCGGTTGGTGGGGGATATGATGGTGGTTGGTGGCGGTAGAGAGAAGAAGATGATGAAGATGAACTGCTATAGAGAAGAAGATGGGGGAGAAGATGAGTGGGTTTATTTTGTGAGAAGATGAGTGGGTTTATTTTGTGAGAGAGAAGCAGATGAGTAGAGAGAAGAAGATCAGTGTTTGTGTCGATGATGATGAAGATGAACTGCTATAGTGCTATGTATGTGTCTATATTAATAAATTATTTTTTTCTTTAAATATATTTTTAATATATATTAAAGATAATTTAATATGTGTGGGAGGTGAATTTACAAATATGCCCATTATGTGAGTTACATGTGACAAATAATTAACCAGGTTAATGGGTTTGGTTAGACTCAGGGGCCAAAATGGTTAGATATAGGGACCATGGGGGCAAATCTGTTAAAAATTCTTATTTTGGGCCAATATAGTAAAACTGATATAACCACAGGGGCCAAAAACGTAATTTACTCTTTAATATATTTTGAAAGTGGTTGTGAGTGGAAGTGAGAGAAAAATGTAATGATAATATTATTTAATTGAAAGGAGATAGAAAAAGTATTTGTTTTTAGTAGAAATATATTGATATAGGAGTTGTTTTTTAGTGGAATGTATGTATAATTTGATGGATTGGATGTGAATGCTCTCAGAGTGTGAATCTGTGTGTTTGTTTTATAAATAAAATATATATATATATATATTTTTGTTTTTCCTTTTTTAAATATATTTTAAGTAAATAGGTAAAATTACAAAACTACCCTCATGTGAATAGACTTAACTGTAAATTTTAACTTGGTTAGTGCTAAAGGACGAAAGATGTAACAGGTTTTCAAAATAAAGGACTGTGGCTGTAATTATTAAAGGTACAGGTCATCCATTGCAACTAGGTACAAACATAAAGGACGAAAAGTGTAATTTATCCAAAACTATAATCTTGAAAGAAAATGTACCTAAACCTCTAACCCTTAGTACTACCCTGAATGCTCAACTAAGCACTTTACATAAATGCTCAACTATATCACTTTACATAAATGCTCAACCATCATCATCACCATCACCATCACCATCACCATCACCATCATATTATGCTTTGCTCTAAAACACAGACCCAATTATATTTTGAAAAACCAAAATCTTAACTCCAAGTAACAATGCATCTGTCCTATTCCACATAAACATATTCCTCCTGCAAATGCATTAGTCTGTTGTATGATATTTTTTTGACAGATTAATATCACATCCATTCAACAGAAACCATTTCAATCAGATAACAAACAAACGTACATAGTAAAATTCCACCAGATAACAAACAAACAAACGTACATAGTAAAATTCCTTCCACTCAAGCAATAGTTACAGGTGTAGTGTATTTATATATGTATGCTTAGTGATATAAAAAACAACAAAACACAAACAAACAAGATACCAAAAGATTAAACTGATATTAACAAGTCAACAAATTTACATCCATTAATCTGCTACAAATCCAACAATCTCAAAACCTACCCACCACTAAACCTTTCAAACAAACTCTAACCCATAAAGAACACCAGCATACTTCTCCGGTCCACCGACGCAACGCTCCTTAATCTTCTCAAACACATGCCACGTTAGCAAACTATCCGAACCCGCCTGATGACACTTCCCAACGACCCGCTCCACTTCAAGACTCTTAGCGACCCGATCCAACCCACCATACAACCCTTCACAATACCTCATAATATGCTTCACATCATACACATTCTCCCCAAACAACAACTTCATAACCTCAACAAACCCGCTTAACTCATCGGGCAATACCCGACCCGTTAACGCCTTAACCAAGTACCCGAAATCATACCCACTGTGAAAACTCACCCACCTCACATTCTCATTAAACACCAACCCTGATGACGTCATCATCTCAGCAAATTTCACTGTGCGAATTCCCTCGTTTAAATTCTTCTCAAAGTCAATGCCTTGACGCTTCAACAGGTCAATGGATTCAGACGCGTGCTGGTCACGTGACGGGTCAAAATCCTTGAAATTGAACTCCCATATGTACTTATTATTACCAAATTCTGGTAAATTCCCGCGAAAATCGGTCAAAGTCAACCCAACTTGAATCAATTTCAACGCGTCAACGTTTAATTTGAGCAGATTGTAGCATTCATTAGGGTTTTGGTGACCAAAAACCTGGTAATTAGAGCGGAAAACGACTCCTGGAAACTCTGTATCCATTGAAACGTATGGATAATAGTTGATAAGTGAGTTGATTAGGTAAAATTCGGACTCCAGGTTGTGACTCCACACGGATCGGATCACAATCGGCATTGGAGAGTGAAATCGAGGCCCAGATCTGTTTGATTTGTGTTTGGTGATCAAGATTTGGGGGAATTGAGAGGTTGGTATTGTGATTTGTGGGTTTTGGGAATTAGGGTTCTTGGTGATTTATAAAAGGGTGATTTATAAAAGGGGGAAAAGAGGTGGTGATTAATTTGGGGGTTTTCTGCAAGGTATTACATGTGGTTTCCTTTTTAATGTTACTGTATTAAATGATTAATGTTAAGTGTATTAAATGATAAATCTTTTATCAAATATGAAGCTGTTTTGTATTTAATGCTGTATTTAAAGTTGTATATGTAAACATACAAAATAGTTTGAATCATAAACGTAACGTAAACAAAATCTGCGATTTAAACATGATATGAGAGAGGAGCAAGATCGAGTACATATGTATGAAACGAATTATGAAAAACAATAAAAAAGAAAAGGTTAGTAGTGGGTATAGTATGGTTTTTATTGAATTTTTTTTTATCGGTTAAGGACGTAAATTCTTGCATTAAATTCTACTTTAATTTCATCTTATCGCATTAAACAATCTAAAATTCATCTATCGCATTAAACAATGAAAAAGATTAGTTCTAGGTAAGGCCGGTGGGTGTGGGGCGCGTCACCCCGCCACTTCAGCCTCCATAGCGCCCTCGGGGCGCCATCGTCCACACCGCCGCAATTAAAGAGGGGGCACCATCATCCTTCCGGCAGCATGTTAACGAGCAAACTTTGAGATTTTCGAAGTTGTGGCTTTAAAGGGGGCGCTATAGTGGTAAGTGAGCTTTATACCACACACTACAAGTTAAAGGAGGGACTTTAAAGCTCTTGTGTGACGTGGCGATGAGGTGGCGTGATAAAGCCCCTAGCCACACCCTCCAGCCTAATGCTCTTATCTTTGGGCGTTTTGCGTCATGTGACATCCTAGTCAGTAATGGGGCATTATGGGGAGTTTTCTAAAATGGGTGTAGCGGAGATTTAGGGCATTATGTTAAAAGAGGTTTAATAGAATTAAATTAAAAAAAACTATCAAAAAATGTTATTGGACAAAAAACCATCAAAAAAGGGTGATTGGTCAACACACAAGGAGCTTGGGTGTGAAAAAAACAACGCCAAACCAAATTTTGTTGAAAAAACGACCAGGGGGTGTGGGAGTTGGGTGTTGTGGGGCGTTTTTTAGGGAAAAATGCCCAACCCCCCCCCCCCCCCCCACACTAAGCATGGTCTTATATTTGGTGAAAAATGGTAAATGTATAGCACTGAGGGAGGAAGGTAGGGGTGTAAGCGAGCCAGACCGATCGAGCTCGGCTCGTCATGTTTTTATAAGGCTCGAGTTCGGCTCGGTTCGAGCCTACTTGAGCTCGAGCTCGACTCGCGAGTAAAACCCAAAGCTCAAGCTCGGCTCGAGACGTTTTGAGAACAACCTCAAAAGAGCTAAAAGCTCGGCTCGAGCTCGCTTCAATATCGCTTAGACGAGCCAAAGCTCGGCTCGTTAATGTTATCATCATTATATTTATAATATTATTTTTGGCCCTTATGGTTATATCACTTTTAGCCTAAAAAAGAATTTTTTTAACATCTGAGCCCTTAACGGTTTTTTTTTTCTAACCATTTTGGCCCCTACCATTTAATGGATGGGGTTAGTGTTATGGGCCAACAGGGTTAGAAAAAAAGTCGTTGGGGGCTCAGATGTTAAAAAATTCTTTTTTGGGCTAAAAGGGTAAAAATGATGTAACCACATGGGTCAAAATCGTAATTTACTCTTATAAAAAAATAAAATTTTGTTTGGCTCGTTTAGGCTCGCGAACCTAAACGAGCTTTGTATTTCAGGCTCGATCTCGGGCTCGATAACTGAACAAGCTCTATTTCAAGATCAAGCTTGGGCTCCTTAAAGCTCGGCTCGTTCGAGCTTTTAACCGAGCCGATAACGAGTAGCTCTTGAACCTTTGGGCTTATTTACACCCCTAGAGGAAGGGGCACTCAAGGGTCCTACCCTAGCCCCGACCAATCCCACATTGTCATGTCAATTCTACACCCAAGGTACCCTAAAACCACAAAACACTGACGATGCCTACCCACAAGTACCTTAAAACTATGGATCTTATTCTTTTACGCCACCCACCAATCACACAATCTTAAACACCCCAACTCTTAAATCTTTACACTACCTTGCATTGGTAGGTAAACCCGTGAACGGAACCCGCATGGCCTACCCTAAGGGTTAGCGGCGGTGTTACCGTGCGGGTACATTACCCGCATACTCCTACTCGTAGAGTGCCCCGGTCATCTAAATGACAAAAACATGTTATATAGATAATTTATTTTTTAACGGTAAACACATAGCGTCTTTGAAAACTGACTTCTTAGACCATGAGTAGGGGTTCACATGGTGAAGGGGTATTTTCGGCAATGTGACGTCCACGACATCATGGGTGAAATTACTTTCAAAACTATGTAGTGATGTGAAGTGTGTGAATCAAACAAAACCAACCAATAGTGGAAGTCTATGAGGCCATGTGTAGTCATAACGCCCTTTTGGGGGCGTTATGCGACACGTGGCGCGCCACGTCAGCAAGGGGCTTTATGGGGCGTTATGCAATTTGAGGCCGTAGTCATAAAGCCCCTTTGTCATCATTACTCAATTATGTTAATATTCATTTTTTTAATTAATTTCTAAGTTTTATAAAATTAAAAAACATTCCATTAAATAAAAAACAATACATTAAAATAAAAAAAAAGTTAAAGAAAAAAAAATTACACCTAAAAAATAAATTTATTCTTCGGTTTCATTTTCGTTCTCTCATTCTTCCTCTTCGTTTTCTCCAGCATCCAAACCTACGTCTTCAAAGTTCCCGTCTTCGAATTCCTCAACCTTTTCTTCCTCGGAATCTTCGTCGTTATCACTGTTGAATCGAATTGGGCGAATCGCCCAAGCATGCTCAACCAAATCCGCCTTCAACGTGTTATGTATTTCTCTAGATCGCAATAGCTGAGCATTTGCGAGTCTCTCTTCCATTGTTGCTTGGGTTCCTTCGACTAAATCTTCTGGAATATAGTTTTGGCATATCGCTCTTCCATCATCCTCAATGATCATATTATGCAAAATGATGCAAGCATACATGGTCATTCGTATTCTATCCTTATGCCACAGGCGACAAGGATTTCTGATAAAATGTCATCGTTGCTGTAGAACCCCAAAACACCTCTCGATATCCTTTCTCGAAGACTCTTATAATTTTTTAAAATACTTTCTTTTTTCATCGAACGTTTCAGAAAACGTTTTAACAATAATCGAATACTCCGGGTAGATACCATCGGCCAAGTAGTAGCCATGCTCGTAGTCGTTCCCGTTTGCATGAAAACCGGCCTTTGGTATAGTTCCTGAAATGTAGCCCTCTATTAATGGTGAAGCCTCTAACGTATTAATATCGTTAAAACACCCGGCTACACCAAAGAAGGCCGACCAAACCCAAAGGTCGTATGACGCAACAACTTGTAATACCAAAGTTGGCCCTTTTTGATCACCCCGTGTATGTTGACCTCGCCATGCGGTTGGACAATTATACCAACGCCATTGACGACAATCCAAGCTACCAATCATGCCGGGTATTCCATGCTTTTCTAGATGCACCTCATATATTTGTTGAAGGTCGTTCCAAGTGGGGTGTCTCAAATAACGTTTTCCATATAACTGACATATACCTAAAATATAATTTAATATACAAAAGTCTTACTAGTAAGCTACTAAAAAATAAATATATAAAAGTAAATAAATAAAAGACAATAAAAATTACCATAGCAAAAATGTTCCAAGCAATCTCGGGTTGTTTTCTCCGCCATCTTCAAGTACTCGTCGTTGATGTCGTACGTGTTTCCGTATGACAATACGCGTAAGGCGGATGCGACCTTTTGAATTGAGGTGAAGCCTAGATATCCTCGCGCGTCCATTCTTTGTTTAAAGAAATCATACTTATTTTCCAAATCATTAGAAATGCGCAAAAATAACCTTTGGCTCATACGAAAACGCCGTCTAAAAACATTGGGTCCGTGAACCGGTGTCGCATCAAAATAGTCTCTCATCAAACGCTCGTTCGCGGCTTCACGATCTCGCAAGATATAGGTGCGCCGCAAGATGGGTCGTGGAGGGGGAGTAGGCCGAACGTGCTCAAGTGCTTGTATCATAAAAGTACACACACTCGTAACCGCTTCTTCCTCCTCCGCGTCTTCTTCGGGTGAAAAAAATCTTCGGTAAATATCGGTGAATGAGTCTTCCGACGGGGAACCATTTTTTTGAATAAGGTGAGAGTAGCTTCAACACTTTTTAAAAAATATAGAGAGAATGAGAGTTGGATTGTATTGATTTGTAAAAAAAATGGAAGAGTTGGAATGTATTTATAGTGTGAAAATAAAAAAAAATTGAATTTTTTTTTATTTAAACATGACCGTTTGACAACGGTCAAAAGTCCAAAACATGCATCAAATAGCGCCGCGAAAATTATCGCGCTTTTAATTTTTTTTTGGGCATAGCGCCCTTCGTGTTGGTGTGGCCGGCGCCATCTCGGCGCTATGGGGGCATTTCGCGCCCCAGTACGCATGCTCTGAAAGTGTGTTAAATGTGTGAAAAAGAGGTGTGAATCAAAGCACGAAGGGAATCCAAAATGCCTTTTTTCACATGCTGGGGGCGGTGTTGCACATGTGAAATGGCGTGAAGTAGGGGTTCCACACCCATCACGCATGGTCTTAAATTCATATATTGTTCACTATACAGGGACTCGAATCTGGATCATTTTGAGAAGGATAAATGTATGATGTCGATAGGTCAAGAGCCCATCATCTCTTATAGATTATATAGATGTTTAATAAATATTTTATAAACACTTAAAAGAATATTGTTGGTTAAGATAAACTAGTATTTTGCCCGCCGTGCGTTGCGGCGGCGCGCGACGGGTGAAAACATATAGTAAGACAAAACACAATTCGTAAAACGCAGTGCGTAAAAGATAATTATAAAAAAACTGTAAAACACAAAGTTAGACACAAAGTGTAAAACACAATGCATTGGCATTTGGAAAAGTAGGAGTTGTAGTATAGGGGTTACAATTGCAAATTTTTTTTAAAGTTGGGCGGGTGTAAAAATTGAGTAATAGTGTATGGGGTAAAAAAACAAAGTATAAAAAAGACAGTGTAAAAGTATAGGGGTGGTGGCGAAAATGTGTAAAAGATGAGAGAGTGTTGGTGGAAATATAAAAGAAAAGGGTTGGTGGCGTAACTTTGTAAGAGCTAAGGGGGTGTTGGTGGAAAACCAAAGTAGAGGGTTGGTGCTGGCAAATTTTGAAAGATGATGTTGAGGTTTTGGAAATTCAAAGTAGAAAGGTTAGGGACTAAATTTGTCATTTTATGAAACTTTAAAAATACCAAAATCAAAGGGCTAAAATTGCAATATCGTTAAAATACAGGGGCTGGAAGGCAAAGCCGGTGGAAAATCCACCGACTTTGTCCTTTAAGATTGTATACAAAAATTTTTATGGCTTTTAAATATTTGGTTCTTAAGGTAAATGTTTTTATGATACAAGAGCCGACCTTAGCAATGTCAGGCGCATATATATAAAGTTGCGTTAGTTAAATAAATATTCAATGTCATCAAATATATCTATATCTATACTATATAATAAAAGAAACCAATAAGCGACACGTGTCATTCATTGAAGGCGTCTACATTTGTAATTTCCTGCATTTTCAAACTTATCTTATATTAATTAATTAAATAATAAATAATCAATTAATATTAAATCTTATCTTACTTTGAATGTCGGATAAAATCATTCTATTTTTTCTAATAATATTTTATCTTCAAATTTAAGCTATAAATATTCTATTTTTTCTAATAATATATTATCTTCAAATTTAAGTTATAAATTAAATATATTTTTTAAATAATGCTTTCTTTCCCTTCGTATTTTATCTTTCTTATTTATTCATAATATTGAATTGATTCTAACAACAAACATTTAAGATGGTGCACATATTATATATATATTTTTTATAAACATTGAACATCATATATTGGCCCGCTTTCGGTATGCGCATATAATATATTATATATATGTGTGGACGCTCGGAGGGCAAAAGTGAAATTGCACTAATTTTAACGTTATTTTACTAAGTTCGTGAAAATAACGTTAAAAGCGGCGGACGGTTAATAATGCATCATCATCATGTGGTGGCGTTGATAACAGAAAGACAAAAGGGAACATGCACTAATCTGTCTTTGTCCCGATTGCTGAGTGTTATGTGCTTTATGTCCAAGGCTTGATGCAAAACTACTATCGAGCCGGGGGTCTCACTGAAAGCAGCCTCTACATCTTACCTTCCTCAGACCCTACCTTAGCTTTGCTATTGGTGGGATTTAGTGAGTATGATGATAATGATGATTTAGTACATATAATTAGATTTATTCAACCCGTATAATACACGAGGTTTATAAGGATATAATATTTTTATTATTTAGTTTATAAAATTACATTTATCCAACCCGAGTAATATACAAGGTTATAAAATTACATTTATTTAACCTGTGTAATACACAGTGTTTTTAAAGATATAACTTTTATTATTATTTAGTATATATAATTAGATTTATTCAACCCGTACAAATCACGAGTTTTTATTATTTGGTATATAAAATTACATTTATTCAGTGCAATACATGGGATTCTTAGAGATATAATTTTAATATATAAAATTACATTTGTTCAACCCGTGTAATAAACGAGATTTTTAAAGAATATTTTTTTTAATTTAGTATATAAAATTACATTTATTCAACCCGTGTAATACACGGGGTATTAACCTAGTATTTAATTATTTGAACATACATCAAGTATATACTAGCAATTGTAACAAAACTAGGTTGTTCCCACCCGCGCGTTGCGGCGGGGAACTGACCTGTTATGCAAAGAAATAATGATCAACATAATCTGGTGGAGATTCCCTGTAAGCTCGAGCCGTACGGGTGTTCTCTGGTTACATCATGCACATAGTATATACACAAATACCATTACTACAAATATTAACCTTCTAACTAATGTTTATAATTATGGGCGTCAAAATGTGTTGAAACTTCCATTCCTATCCACGTTCATTTTACTAATCACTGTCTTCCGTTTTTGCGTTCTTCACTTGGTTGTCCGCATAAAATGTAACAATCTCAAAGATTAATATGGAAGTGACACTACACATAACAACAAACAAACAATACATGAGCAAGATGGCACAAATTTTTGTGATAATGTGTAACATTTTCAACATAAACACATAACTGTCGAAATAAAAGTTTATTTCGGATTGGTTAACATTATAAAAAGAAGCAAATAAGAAAAAAAGATGATACAAATACCATCAAAGCATGAAACAGTTCACAAAAAATCAAGCACTCAACATAACTTGTTAAGTTGTTAGACCCTCCTCTTGATCCTTTTCACCAGAAATCTGAAACCACTCATCAAAAGTTTCAACAACTTAATGAATCAAGGGCAAAGCAACTAAATATTTAATGAACAGTTATTTATTGCTAGTACTACATGGTTTCCTAATGCTTGTTCATCAAATTCACCCTAAATGACATACAGGACCAGCTAACAAATGACCTCCCTTTTATGCATCACTTATTAAAACCTTTTCACTGGAATTTCCTTGTATTTTATTGATTTTTAATGTATGATCAAAGCCCAAATTGATGTTACCTTTGTATCAAAAGAATGCAAAACTGAAGCTCACACATAAATAAAAATTTGCTCTTCAAAGAAAAAAAAATATTCAAAGTAAAGAACCGTAGAGTAAGCTTATTAAAGTCATGAAACAATGGGTGTTAAAATCTACATCACACTCACAGATTGCCAATGTCTAGCGATGCTCTTCACTCCACCAATAATAGATCGTGAAAGATTTAGTTAAAACCAAAAATTGAATCTAATCAAATTGGTCGTTCAAAAAAAAAAAAAATCTAATCAAATTGAACTTTTATTTAAGGGCCAAACTATCCACACACCAATTTTGCCTATCTACACACCTAAAAGGTGATTTTTGTCTTTACATGCACACCCTGCAGTGTCGAATTGTGGCCAAAACGGGGCGTTTTGGTCCGATTAACCAGACAAAGACTGACGGGTGTCTGACGGGTCTGTTGTCCGGACCAAAACGCCGAGCTTTGGCCGCGTTTTGGTCCTGTCAACCAGACCGGGTATCAGTCTTTTGTCTGGTTGACAGGACCAAATCGCGGCCAAAGCTCAGCCTTTTGGTACGGTCAACAGACCCGTCAGACACCCGTCAGTCTTTGTCTGGTTAATCGGAACAAAACACCTCGTTTTGGCCACAGTTCGACACTGCAGGGTGTGCATGTAAAGACAAAAATCACCTTTTTGAGTGTGTAGATAGTGAGATGAGTGTGTGGATAGGTACACTCAACAAATGTATATATTTTCACCAATTTTGAAGCATCATAGTGTGGACGTCAAAGATTCAATTAAACCAAATTGAATTTAACTTCTGTTATTTTTCTTTCCCGATGCATCGTCTTTTTTATTTATTTCACAACCTACACCATCTCCGTCCTTAAAACACAAACCTGCTTTCACTTTACTTTTTTGAACCAACCATAATCGTCTGAACCAGATCCGATGACCGGACCCAAGCCACCTGCGCTCCATCAAAACTGCTAATTTTCTATCGATCTGCCTTTGTACCCAGCGGTAACGGTAAAACCGTCACTGAACCAACAGTTATCTGAGCACAGACCAATCGACGCCTCTGGATCGTCTTTTGTCACCATCGCCACCGTCACATTCTCTCTCATTCCTCTCTTTCTGAAGACACTCGACGTCTCCTTCTATGCCGCTTAGCGGCTGAACATGTTCGCAGCAGAGTGGTGGACAGCGATGACCTAAATGTAGATGTCGCCGGACCTAGATTTGGGGCGGGGCGATGGTTGGCGGTGGTTATCGGTGTTCTAAGCTGGTGGGTGACATGTGTGTGCTGCTCTTAAGAACAGAGATGTATAAAGATGGTAATGACCGGCAGTTGTAGGTCGGCAGAACATAGAAACTGAAACTGTAGCCAGGAGTAATGTATACCGTAGATCAGAAAATCAACGGTTGTGATGCATTACTGTTCCTAAGAACTTCATCATTTGTATATATATCTAAATATAAATATAAATGTAGAGATACGTAAACTTTGGGGGTACCAAAATGCAGGGGGGTCAACAGAGGCTTAGGTAAAAAGAGAACATACACCGGTAATGTTATTTAAATATTATCAAACTCAATAACTCACGGCTCATTCTATTCCCACCCCCCTAATTACTAATTACACCCCCCCTATTAAAAACATTACATCCATCAATCACTTGTTTTTTGTTTTTCGCCTGTTTTGTCTTTTTGTTGTCTTTTTTATTCATTTATTTAATTAGTTAGTATTATTATCTATATATATAATCTAAAATTTAGTTGCATGTTCTATTTTAAAATCAACATTTATGAAGTTTTAAATGCAATACTTAATATAAATAAATAAATAAATGAAATGTATTCACTATTGTTAAATGTTAAATTAGTGCTATTTAATGATGGTAATCGAAAAGGTTATGAAAGTTCAAAAGAATTTAGGATATTAATGAAACCTACATTTATGTCAGTGGAGATGAAAAGGAAGAGACCAAATTCACTTCTCTCCATGAATGTCCTACAAAGCTTTTTAATACTTGGAACTGGAAAGGGCTGAATTTAATGATGCTTTTTAATACACAACACCCCATGATTGACTTTAATACACAACACTCCACGATTGATGAAGATGAAGAAACCGAATATATAAACACTCTTCATATAAACATCTTATCCCAACTTCCTCTCCAGCCTCCAGTGAATCAGTCGAGAGAGTGTGTGTTCACCACCGGCCGGAAAATGGTGCAACGACTGACTTACCGTAAACGCCACACCTATTCCACCAAGTCCAATCAACATAGGGTTTTCATAACCCCTGGTAATCTTCCTTACTCATCCCAAACCACCTTTCTAGGGTTTTATGCACATAATTTGTTGGGTTTTGTGATTTGTGATTTTATGAAATTGATTTATCTATTTAGGAGTTTGATTGATTTATTTTTTGGTTTTGATAGGTAGTAAGCTGGGTTATCATACTACTAAAAAGAGGGCAAGTGGACCAAAATACTCTGCTAATAGTAATAGAATCCAAGGGGTATGATTGATTATTAATTTTAGCATATGGTGCTTATTATTACAATGTTTCCTATTGTTGTTTGGTTAACCTTCGTTTTTTTTATGGATGGAGATAGATGAGAATCATGTTTTTTATACTACATTTTGTTTTTGTTTTTTTGTTGTGATTGGTTTCGTTATTTATAAATTGATATAAGGAATATCAAACCAAATGAACAGGCTTTTAGATTGATGATAATATTTAGAGGTGTGTTTTATCAGTTTATGGCTTGATGTTTATGGTATAGGTTGATGTTTACAATTAAATACATTACTTATTTTAGCAGTAAATTGGTCATGAATTATGTCTCTACCTATGTAGGTTTAACTTCCATTTGTTCTAGAGGGATGAACTGAAAACAGGGTCACCATGTTTCAGTTTTCATGTCAACCGTCGTATTTAGATTCTTTGGCTCGTGAAGATTTCGACTTCAGTTGCTGCATATATGAATACGATGGTAATTTCCCACACTTCTTCTTAATTTTATATTTTGTATTTGTAATTTCATAGGTAATGCACGTACGTACAAACGTATCTAGGGTGATGGTCAAAGTTCTTGTGGAATACCTGGAGTCTAAGAAGATATTTAACATAAGCTGCAAACGTGTTATAATATATAGTTCTAAAATCTTAGTTTTTTTTAATGAATTTGGTGAGTTTATTCATTCATTTATCTAATTATCGAGATTCTATTGTATGTGTGTATTAAATTAAGTGTATGAAACGTCCATAGTATAAGTTCATATCATGCATGCAATACTCGTGAGTTAAATTATATTATTGCAAAGAAGATGAAACACAAGAAATATCTCGTGAAACACTAACCTCTTTAGATGCCGAATGAGCCAAAACAAAATCTCTATCATGATTCGTGAGCAGATTCACCAAAGTTTGCCGTTCATGCTTCTCCTTCTCTTGCCTCAGCAACTCATCCAACCTCTCATTAGTAAAAGGGTACACATCGACACCGTAACGATAAATCAACTCGACTCCATCATGCAACACATGATCATCATCATCATGGGGTTGTAATATGACCAAGCATGGAATCCCCTCAACGTCATATCTTTTGTTCAATGCCTTTTTAGTTTCTAAATCCGAAAATGGAATCGCGAGCCATGGCATGTATGATTGATAGAAGTTGTTGAATGCATTCAAGTCTTCATCAGATAATACAAAAATGATCTCAAATTTTGAATCTTTTTTAGCTTGGATTTGATCATATACTTTAGTCTGGTTTTATTTAATTTATTGTAGCATATTGTAATATGATTTAAGGTTTTCATATGGTAGTGAGTTCTCTCAATGATTTTTATGGGTTAGTCATGTATGGAGAGTCATGCGTGCACATATGTTAAGATATTTGATTTGACTAACTCATAGCCGTTGCTTATGTTTACTTGCTTAAACCTGTTGTAGACAAGAAACTACTAAGGGGAAGGGCGACTACATGGGCATGCATTAGCGGCAGAAGATTTCGTGAATTATTGAATAAAACCGGAAGCCTTATGAACTCTTTTAAGTTTTTTTTCCTGTAATGTATGTTTTTAGACTTGGCATACATGTTTGTTCTTAAACACATTCCGCAAACAAAGTTTCCTGTGCTATGCACGCCTTAAATCTTATGTGGCCGGCTTATGGTACAAGCTCTTATGACGTTTTGTATGACTTCTCTTACATTGTCTTTTGGCTAATTACCTTTTATCCATGCATAAACATTTTTTCCCGAACGCACCACAAAATGAAGGACACTAACTGTTGGTCATGCCGTGCATCGCACGGGCCTACCCTCTAGTTATTATTATTAATTAGTATTTGTTTATTATTTAATTAGTTAGTATTATTATTATTATATTTATTATTATTAGTAGTAGTAATGATATAGTATTTATTATTAGTTTTTATTGTTATAATTTATCAAATTATATTTATAGCTGTAACAAAAGCTATATAAAAATAAGTACTTTTTTACAAAATTATTATCATTTAATAATTTACATACAGAGGTTTAATCGATACACCCCCCAAATGTAGCAGGTTGTGCTATCCAAGACTTATACATATTTTGAAGTGATTCAAATATATTCTCTCAGCCAGCTGCATCATTTTCTCTCATTAATTTCCATAGGTTGTTTGTGCTGGCAATTGGATACTCTCCTTGCAATTCTACCATTATAAAATGGTTACCATTCACGTGTGCAATTGTAATTATTTTTTTTTCTGGGAACTCGTGAGGGCCTCTCCAAAGCGAAAAACAAGTAGAACTGTTTCTTTTTTCTTGAGATAAAAAATGAACGATCACATTAAACTTGTTCGCAATCAAGAATCCTGCCTCTGGCATAATCATCCAGTGTTTTTCAGGTGCAAACCCCCGATCCTGACCAAGCCAAGGACGTGAACACATCTTTGAATGAGCCTAAGAAAGCCTTAGTGTACTTATTTCTAAACTCGAGTAGCTCTTCCAACAGTTCTCTCCGGATAAATAACCATTCATCTTCACCGTACCCAAGAGCAGAAGCTGTCGCCCGAAACCCACAATTTCCATCACCTAACACGTTATGTATGCGTGTAACATACGCATGGAAGATTTTTGGAATTAGATGAATATAGTTGTGTATCACCTGTGATGCTTGATCTTGGTTCAACCCCATGAAGTCATAGCCTGATGCACTTGTAGAGTTGGCGAAAGAACTTTGTCCGACAATATATTGGTTCAACCCCATGAAATCATATCCCGGTGTGTTTAAAAGGTTGGTATGTTTGACGAATAACCAAATAACTGTAAACTGTGTACCTTATTCTTATACAGTCGACTTAAAAAAAACTACCCCCTCGGGAACCACGTGCCACGGAGGGGCGTTGACCACGATTTTTTTTTTACAACTAGATCCGTATATTTTAACAACATTCGTAAAAAAAAAATTCAAACGGCGCGCCCGAGGGGGTAGTTTTTTACACCCAAAGTTTTGTGTTTTTATTATTTTTTTGTTTTTTCTTTTTTTTTTACAAACTTTGGGTGTAAAAAACTACCCCCTCGGGAACCACGTGCCACGGAGGGGCGTTGACCACGATTTTTTTTTACAACTAGATCCGTATATTTTAACAACATTCGTAAAAAAAATTTCAAACGGCGCGCCCGAGGGGGTAGTTTTTTACACCCAAAGTTTGGTGTTTTTATTATTTTTTTGTTTTTTCTTTTTTTTTTTACAAACTTTGGGTGTAAAAAACTACCCCCTCGGGAACCACGTGTCACGGAGGGGCGTTGACCACGATTTTTTTTTTACAACTAGATCCGTATATTTTAACAACATTCGTAAAAAAAAAAATTCAAACGGCGCGCCCGAGGGGGTAGTTTTTTACACCCAAAGTTTGTAAAAAAAACAAAAAAAAAAACAAAAAAATAATAAAAACACCAAACTTTTGATGGATTGAATAATAATAACAAAAAAACACTAAAATATACTAAAAAGACAACAAAAAGACAAAAAAAACTAAAAATAAAAGGCAAATGATTGATTGATGGATGTGATTTTTTGTAGGGGGGTGTAATCAGGAATTAGGGGGGTGGGAATAGTATCACCCTAACTCACTAATAGCATATGGCTTTATAGCTTAGTGACATTTTAGGGTGTGATAATGCTTTGTGACTAATAGGTTTTTGGTTCAATACCCACAAAGGGTTTTCCCATATTTATTGGATTTCCTCCTTAATTGGTTTATAAAAACATTTTTAAAAATTTTAGGCCCCTAGGTATACAAGTAAAAGAATTGGTTCGTATCGGGTTGGTTCATGTAAAACAAAAGAACATCATGACCACGAAACGCCAATCCACAATTCAACAACCCTTTTCCAAGCAAAGTAGAAGCACTAAGTCTAAGTCGGTATTCACGTTTCTCCTTAGTGGTTCTATTGTCCCATTGTATGTGTACAGCTTGATTTTCGTTAACTAAATCCCGCCATCCCGCCAAGAGTGTTCTTTTGTTATTAGTAGGGGTGCAAACGAGCCGATCTACTCGCGAGCTACTCAAGCTCGGCTCGAAAAAAAACTCGAACGAGCCGAGCTTAAACGAGTTCGAGCTCGAGCCCGAGCCTAAAAACAAGCTCGTTTAGTAAACGAGCTTTCTTTTTATATATTTTTATTAATATATTAAACATGTATTTAAATAATAATATTTACCATTTATATAAATATAAAAAAATAACTATATTATATGTATAACAATAATTATAATTAATAAATACTAAACGAGTCGAGCCCGAGCTTGAAAAATAAAATTCGAGCCGAGCTCGAGCTTTCATATGTTAAACGAGCTCGAGCTCGAGCCTGGTCGAGCTCGGACTCAGCTCTGCTCGGCTCGTTTGCACCCCTAGTTATTAGCACGATCCAATACATACATATATATATATATATATATATATATATATATATATATATATATATATATATATATATATGGGAAGGTTAAAATGAGAACCACCTCGAGTTGTAAGAACCAGTGAGAACCACCCCCGCGGGGGGCCGTTGACCACGATTTTTTTTTTACAACTAGATGTGTATATTTTAACACCCTACGTAAAGTTTGGGTTTAAACGGCGCGCCCGAGGGGGTAGTTTTTTACGCCCAAAGTTTGGTTAAAAAAAAAAGAAAAATTAAATAAATACAAAAAAACCCAAACTTTGGGCGTAAAAAACTACCCCCTCGGGCGCGCCGTTTAAACCCAAATTTTACGTAGGTTGTTAAAATATACACATCTAGTTGTAAAAAAAAAAATCGTTGTCAACGGCCCCCCGCAGGGGTGGTTCTCGCTGGTTCTTACAACTCGAGGTGGTTCTCATTTTAACTTATTCCTATATATATATATATATATATATATATATATGAATATATAGGGGGCCGCTAGAATGAGAACCACCACGAGTTATGAGAACCACGAGAACCGCGACCCGTGGGTGGCCGTTGACCACGAATTTTTTTTTACACCTAGATCCGTATATTTTAACACCGGGTGTAAAGTTTGGGTTCAAACGGCGCGCCCGATGGGGTAGTTTTTTACGCCCAAAGTTTGGGTTTTTTTATTTTTTTTAATTTTTCTTTTTTTTTTAACCAAACTTTGGGCGTAAAAAACTACCCCCTCGGGCGCGCCGTTTGAACCCAAACTTTACACCCGGTGTTAAAATATACGAATCTAGGTGTAAAAAAAAATTCGTGGTCAACGGCCACCCGCGGGTCGCGGTTCTCGCGGTTCTCATAACTCGCGCTGGTTCTCATTCTAGCGGCTCCCTATATATATATATATATATATGTATGTATGTATGTCTGTCTGTCTGTGTGTGTATGTATGTATGTATGTGTGTGTGGGCGTATGATAGAAGGGGCGGTTGGGGGGGGTGGACCGATTCTCCGAACTTTTCGCTCAGTAGTGTCCGTTATGTAATTTTCGTATAGAATTTTTTAGGTATATACATTTTCAACCCCTTGGTTTTACTATTTTTTTAGGTATATAAGTTTTCGACCCCCGGTCAGAAATCTCAAGCTTAGCCAGTGTATGTATGAAACAAATTATGAAAAACAAAAAAAAGTTAGTGGTGGGTAATATATAATACGATTTTTTCGTTGTATTTATTTTTTATCGGTTAAAAGACGTAAATTCTTGCATTAAATTCCACTCTTAAAATTCACATATCGCATTAAATAATGAAAAAGATAAATGTTATATTGGGTGTAAAAAATAGTAAATGTATAGCGTTAAATGGCACAGATTGCGTATTTTTATAATGAAAACAAAACACCGGTTATATAGATTTTTTTTAACTCTGAACTTCATTAAAAAAGGACCACACCCAATATAACTTTGCCACGTTGTATAAGGACACAACCAAGGCCTAGATTTGACGCGTCATAATAGAAAACAAAATCATCGTTTCCTTCGGGCAAAGACAAACAGGAGCATCACAGAGTTTTTGTTTCAAAGTTTGGAACGCTTCTTCTTGTTTAGGTCCCCACTGAAAAGGCTTATTCTTCTGAGTCAAAGCAGTGAGTGGAACCGCAATCTTTGAGAAGTTCGAAATGAATCGTCGATAATAACCAGCAAGACCAAGAAAAGAACGAACTTCTGTAGGTGTCGTAGGTGTATTCCAATCCTTAATAGCAGCTATTTTGGAAGGATCCACATGAATACCCTGCTTGTTAACAATATGACCCAAAAACTGAACTTCTTTAAGCCAGAACTCACACTTGGAGAATTTAGAAAAAAGTTGTTCCTTCTTCAGGAGTTTCATTGTCAAACGAAGATGTTGTTCGTGATCGGCTCGAGACTTCGAATAAATGAGAATGTCGTCAATGAATACAATGATGAACTTGTTTAAATAAGGTTTACAAACTCTATTCATTAAGTCCATGAAGATAGCTGGGGCATTCGTCAAACCAAAATGCGTGACAGTGAACTCTTAGTGCCCATATCTTGTGCGGAAAGCGGTTTTGAGAATGTCTTCCTCGAATACACGAAGCTGATGATACCCAGAACGCAGATCGATTTTAGAAAAATATGAAGCACCTTGCAGCTGATCAAAGAGATCATCGATTCGTGGTAGGGGATATCGATTCTTGATGGTAAGCTTGTTAAGCGTCAAATCGAACGAGCATTTTCTGAGCAGTTTCCGAACGAGCGTCGAGCGAGCGACGAGCGGCGAGCGATTTGAACGGCCCTAACTGGAGCGCCCTAAGGTGAATAGCAAGGTCGGATGAATCCTTTATCAGATAACTCTTGAAGCTGTTTAGATAACTCTTGTATCTCAGACGGTGCAAGACGATAAGGTGTTTTAGGAATCGGGTTAGCATTAGGTACAAGATCAATATGAAACTCAACTTGACGAACTGGAGGCAAACCAGGCAGTTCATCAGGAAACACCTCGGGATAATCGCGAACAATCGGAATATCTTGAATACACTTGCTCTTGCCTTTCTCCTCGGTGACATGTGCCAGGAAAGCAACATCCTTTTCGTAAATAACTTTGGGCTTTCGTACACGACATGAGTTTCAATCCACCAGATGGTTTCTCGCCACGAACCTCTAAAACTTCACCAGACGAAAGAGGAATACGAACAATCTTGTCGAAACAAACCACCTCAGCATGAAACTTAGTTAACCAATCCATCCCTACGATGATATCGAAACTCCCAAGTGCATCAGTGTGAGGTCAATAGGAAAAGATGGTTATCGAGGTTCAATTGACAATCGCGAAGAACAGAATTGAGTACAAGAGATTTACCACTAGCAACTTCGACAGATAAGGGTTTCCTCAGTTTAGTTCTAGGTATCATAAGTAAAGGCTCAATAGATAACGAAACAAAACTTCTATCGACACCAGAATCGAAAAGAACAGATGCAGGTCATTGGTTAACAAGGAACGTACCATTAACAACCTCGTTGTCAGCCCTCACCTCGTTTGCATTCAAGTTGTATGCTCATCCACGAGCGGGATTCACATTTTCATTTGCATTAGCATTCGGATTCGCAAGCCTCGGACAATTGTTGCGGAAATGACCCATTTCCCCACAATTATAACACGAACCAGGTGGGAATCTAGCAGCATTCCCCTGAGCCTGTGCCGGATTCTGAGCAGCTTGGTTCTGACCCAAACGACAAATGTCGGCCAAGTGCCCAAGTTTACCACAGGTAGTACACTGTTTACAAGCCCATTGTGCCACATGATGACCGTTGCACCTTGTACAGTGAGGTGCGGTACCAGCATACTGTTTCTTCGCAGGAGGTTGAGCCGGTGGGTTCTGAGCATTCTGTGCAGTGACTGCAAAGTTCTGGGAAGCCTTGCGCTTCCTCGACCTCCTAGAAGACTCGCCTTTCTTCTTTCCCTTACCTTTACCCTTGTCTTGAACGGAATCGACCGATTACTTCTTGTCGCCCTTGCGGGTCAGTTTACCTTTTCTGACCTGAGACTCGGTCAGGGTAGCAGCCAGTTCAATTGCCTGACGAACAGTGGTAGGATTACTACCAGTGACAATATCCTGCACAGTATCGGGCAGACCATCGATATACCTCTCAATCGCTTTCTCCAATAGGGTAACCATAGTGGGACACAACAAACTCAGCTCTTCATAACGATTCGTATATGCACGGTGTTCTCCCCCATCTTGTTTCAGATCGTCAAATTCTCGTTCCAAAGCCCGAATCTCGTGACGGGGACAGAACTCTTTCATCATGAGAGCTCGAAGTTCTTCCCAAGTTTATGCCATGGCCACATCGGCACCCCTATCACGCATCACACCGTTCCACCATGTAAGAGCATGCTTCTCAAAACAACTTGACGTAAACTTGACTTTACGCTCATTCGGACATTGCACATGTCTGAATGTACTTTCGATACTCTCGAACCATTGTAGGAGCGCGGTTGCTCCTTGAGACCCAGAAAAATTTAGCGGTTTAGCTGAATTGAAATTCTTGAAACTACACTGGGCATTGTTGTTGTTGTTGTATAATTGATGAATCTAGGTTAGTATGTTCGGAAGCACATCAGCCATTTGCTGAGCGACAAGGGCTGCGACTTCGGCGTTGGTTTGAGGTTGTGCATCTCGTCGAGGAGGCATATTCCAAAAAGAACCAGGAAACATGAGAAACGAGTGAGAACGACAATTGGATAAACAAAGAGGTATTGAAAACATCTACAAAACACAAGGAAGGCGATCATTTGTTCGTTACCTCGAACAAACAAATGACACGGAGTGACTAATCAAAGTAAATGGGTCAATGTAATGTATCGCGAAGACCTGCTTTAGCCTATAAGTGGACACTCACCCCAAGAGTTCCCAGGTAAGAGTGACTGGTCCGATTATGTGGATTTGTACGAACACTCTAGCCTTAGACAGAAGACCCGAGGTACATGTATCCACCCTTCCAGATTGCACGTGTTCAGACACAAACTTTGACGAGATTTTAAAAACATTGAAGGTTCAATACCTTATAACAAATCATCTACGAAGAGATGATTGGTTTTCAAATCGGATTTGTTATTGTGTTCTCGTTGTGGTTATCACCTAAAGATTGGTGACGGTATTGTTTTAAAATCTAAACGCAAGAAAACTCGCGTTAGGGTCCTAGAAAGTTATAGTCTAGGTCAAAGCATTACTAATAACCTAATTCCCTGTAACCATTGGCTCTGATACCAACTCTTCTGTCACACCCCGACCGCGTTAAAACAACGAAACCGTGGCGGAAACGTCGGGGAGTGTCGTGGAAGAATCATGGTTTCACAACCATGGATTCAAAAGTTTCGTTTTATTAGAATATCAAACATTAACATTTTCTTAAAGTTAAACAAACAAGTTAAACATAGTCTATCATCGTTATTAAGTCACTAAGGCCTCGTCCAGTCCTAAGTGAGCATGCATCCTAGCAATCAACATCATTCAACAACACCTGAAACATATGTAAAAACAAAGTCAGCAAAGAAATGCTGGCGAGCACATAGGTTTTGTGAGAGTGTCAGATTCATGGCTGGTTTACATGTTGCAATACCTCATTAGACTACAAGTGTCAAAAGTTGAAAACCTTGTTTTGGAAAGTGTATAGTATTGCAACATAAATAACCAACTCAAATCAAGTTGGTTATAGTTTATAAAATCTCGTAACCATGATTCTTAACCCAAAACATTTGTTTAAGTAAACCAAATTTTAAATCATCTCGTTAGTAATACACGTATGGTTTATATCATTTAATAAACATCGTTGTGTGACATCGTTTTAAAATCGTTTGCCCAAGTGAACTAAATAATGTTACGGAATGTAATATGATAGGAACATTTATATATAAGAAGTACCAGCGGCGTATCTACCATGCTTTTATCATATTACACCCGTCCCATTATCTAATCACAACCCAAAACCAATCGTTTGTTCCAATCGTTTAACTTGTTCAAATCGTTCCAATCGTTTAAACCGTTCACGTTTTAATTGTGAAAACTACTTTTGGTCGTCTCGCTAATAACATTCAAACCTTCATAACTCGTCCATCGTTCAACTCGTATTAACAAACCACCAAAGGGTAAGTTAACAATCACAGATTCAGTCGTTACCCACATAACCCCCACACATAACCATGGGTGCAGTCTGATAACGGGACTTGTCAGATCCTATGGTACCATAACCTAATACTGGTCGGTTCGGCCAAAACTAATGAATGTTATTCGTAATGTAATTACGTCCAACAAGTTTGTTCACATTATCGAAATCGTTATTAGTTTAATATAAACCATATTAATCGTTTTTGAAACCATCGTTAAAAGTATCGAAATCGTTTAACACATATGAATCCCCCCAAAACAATTGAAAACAATCAAATAGGGGAACTATGTACTCACTTGAAGTGCAAAGTATCCTCGATCTAATGAACTTAACGAAGCTTAGGCAAACAAGGAAATCAAGCAGCACCTAGTAATCGGATCACTAGTTAATAAATCGACACCTAAATCGAAATATTGGGTAGAATAAGGTCTTGTAAACCAAATGAGTTTTGGAACTCATGTGATATGGTTTAACAAAGCCTACATTCTAAATCGGAACCTATCCTAAGTGCTTTCGACCCGTTACGACACATTAAGGTAGCTTACGCCACTTTAACGCGTCGTTCGCGCGAATGCACGTTCGAGACGCCTAACTAGTCCTATGACAAGTATTATATGCCCTAACATGTTTAACTATGTTGCTTAATCAGTTTAAGTGACAAAAATTAAGTTACATATACTTAAATACCAATTATGCATGAAAAGGACATTTTGGTCATTTACCTAAGGCATATAAACTACCTATCATACAACTAATTAAACTAAGTGACCATAAGGTACAACCTCGGAATGTTATTCCCTATACAACTATGGTTACAAATATGCTTGGTCGGATCCTAATGATCGACCAAACGGGTCGGGTTTGAAAGTATAAGCGGTTGTTAAGACCGCTTGACTTACGACCCTATACAAGCATTAGACTAAAAGTGACGAGTTAAACGTGTTAAAACAGGTTTAACTAAGTTAGAAAACAGGTTTTGATATCAAAACAAAAGGGTTTTGATACCCAAGAATAGTTTGGTTGCAAAATACGCACAAATACGCATTTTGACCGAAACTATGACTCGTCACTACGCCTAATCAACGTGGTAATCAATAGATATAGTCACAAGGGACTATAACCATCGTGAGTACGCTCACGTTGCAAAGTTCGAACGAACTTTGTGTTGACCAAAGACTGGTCAAAGCAGAAAGTCAAACACGGTTTGACTTTCATGCTTGAAAAGTATAAACGCATGAAAGAAACTTACAAATGATCCAAGCAATGAAGATTTTGATCCAAAATACTAAAGTATGAAGTTTAAAACTCCAACTTAGAGCAGATTGAATCAAAGTGTGAGTTGCAAGAATGAAAGATAGTGGGTATTTATAGAATTCCAAGAACCGTTAGGATCGTTTCTCGTAATTCGTGCTTAAATCTGGACCTTACAAGTGTTGCCCATTGTTTACAATACAATGGGACATCAAATACCATTAAATGGTATTGCAAAACAATGAACAAAACCATCAAAAACAGCTGGAATGTCCAAATTCAGTGTTTCTGTGCAGAGTGTCTGTCGCGCCCACGAGAGAGAGAGCTCTCTCTCTTACGCGGCCCGCGAGGGATGAGTTTGGCAGAATGTCAACTTTGGTCACTGAATGTTAAAAACTCAGTTTTTGACACGTTTAATCCCTGTTAACCCCATTTCAAAGCTCTAAAATGAAGTTAAGGTATAGGAAACATGAAATATGCTCAAAAAACATCTCGGATGTCGGTTCGTTTGGTCGTACGGTTACGTTATTCGGTTAATTACGACGAAAACTCGAATGGACGCGAAAACGATCCAAATTGCACGACGAATGGGATTTTTGCATTCCAATCACTAAGATAAAATATTTTAATGATTACAAATTTTTTTGGATGTCCGGATATGTTCAGAACATAAGATATGTGCGAAAATGCAAACTTATGCACTTTTTGACGATTTTAGTCTCTATTGATCAAATAAGTTTATTTTCGCATACCAAACCCCTCAAAACCTATTTCTAGGCTATGTAAAGGATATTTAGGGTATGTTTAACTTATGATCAAGTTCCGGAATGTTCGTTATACAACGAATCGGCATAGTTTCGCAGTTTGAAACAAATAGTCCCTTCGATCATTTATACTTGTTTTCGACACACCAAACAATCCAAAACTTATTTCTAAGTTATGTAAAGGTTATTTAAGGTATGTTAAGCCTATGTCACTATTCCGGAGTGTTTGTCGCGTTAAACTGACTGCGTTTACGCACCAGTTTGCGTATAACTTTCCAGAAAGCGATTTAAAGCTTGAAATCGAACTCGAATCAAATCGTAAAATCATCAAACACAAATACACATATAATAACAGCAAAACACATTGTTTTATTGATAATTGATATTGTTTTACATCGTACATCGTTTACAGAGCACAGTTGTCACATATATTTTCTTTAATTTTGTATGTATAGTTCATATTATGGTTATATGTATTCGTATCAATATTTATATTTATTATGTGTGATGCAAGAAATAATATGAAATATAAAAATAATTCAAAATTTATAATCATTATTTCCTTCAAATGCAACCAACCTCAACAATAACATATTTATTTAAAAAAAAACTCATTCAAGTTTATATAAATGGAAAACACATTTTTTTCAAAGAACTCAATCAACTCCATGATTATCTTAAAGTCTTTCATTTTTTTATTCTCAAACACATGTAATACATGAGTCTATAACCTAGTCATATAATATATACCCATTTTTTATAAAACAATTTAATAACTGACCATTTTACCCTTAGTTTTCGAAAACTTCAAATTTCATATTTTCCGGCCAAATACCTAATTGACAAATCTTGAACTTTATTTTCTCAAAACACCATACAACTATGATGGTAAAGAACGCTTTAATCACAATAATTTTTTTTCTTCCTAATTTTGCACTAAATTTTTTCATAAATAAGTCTTTAACTGGGGTGGGGGTTGGATCCAATTCATAAAATCATTAGAGTTAAGTTGTTACTTCCTTTTAAGGTCAAGAGTTTGAGCCCCGTCAAAAACATATTTGATGTAATTTAAGCCATTAAAAATAAGAGTTGAATTATGTTGGACTTCTAATAAATGCACCCATTACAATAAAATATGAAAAAACTAAAATAAAATAAAATACAAGAAGATAAAAAGAAAACATAACTTCCTACTGATTTTAAACCCTTTTGTCATGTTCATTCCAACTCTTTTTTTGTTGTCTTAATATTACCACCATTGAGAACATCCAGTAGAACCGTGCTTTTGCATTTAGGGCACTCAGGTTGGTACTTCTCAGTTCTCAGCAAGCATGACATACATAAGGAACCGACGACACCCCGCCAACATCATAGACGTGGCGTCTGGGCTCGATGAGTACCGGATGCTGGTTTCATCAAAGCTGTGCTCGGAAGACAGACAAGAACTTGTAGGAGACTGGTTTGGTGATTCTGTCATTGGCCTTTGAGCTCTTGGTGGCGAAAGATGCAACTTCAAGTCAAGCTTTGCCTCTACCACCACCACTATTTCTTCTACTCGTATTTGCTCTTGCGGATGTCCCGATATATAGAACCTAAGTTAACTTTCCTGCAAGTTAACACATATACAAGTTAAATCATTTAAAAGGTTTGATCGTCCCCAAGAGGACGCCATGGTGGTAAGTGGTGTCCTCCGCAACCAAAATGTTGGGAATTCAAATCCTGCTACTGCATGATGTTTGAAGCCTCAACTAAAATGTTTGAAAATCTAGAAATTGGTGTTTAAAAATAAATAAAATGTTTGATCATTAGATGCTTATGTTATCAACAATCATGATAGTATGCTTAATTACCTTCAAATATAAGTCTATAGACAAATATAGAGAGAGGAAGAGGGAAATAGAGAGAGAGAGAGAGATGTGATTGTAGGTTTGAAGCCTCAAAGTCCATGTATATATAGCAACTCATATGTTAAGTGAGGAGCAGGAAATGAATTAAATTATTAATTGTTGGAACATCATCGTTGCTTTTTTTTTTTTATAATGTTTGGTTTTATAAAAGCTTTTTCCGCAAGTTATCAGATGTTCTTTCTTCAAATAAATGTATTAAATGATGGCAAATCTGTATCAAACATGTGGCTGTTTTGTATTTTAAGTTGTATATTATTGTATTTAAAATTGTATATGTAAACGCTAGTTTAAGTTTCTCTAAGTTACACGGTTGTATGAATAAAATACTTCTAATTGTAATTACACTTCATGATGATCTTGAAGGACGACGGCCAATATCACATGTCTACATAAGAGATGCGTCCGTCGAGTTAGTTTTTGACGAAAATGTCCTTATGGTGCCGCGTGATAAAGATTTAAATTTCCGGCTTCGGTATAATCTTATAGAAGATCTACCCTACCTTAAGAAGTCAAGACTCGAAATAGTTTATTTATGTTTTTATTAGTTTTATATATAACAAACGAGATAGATTAACTTGTTAAGTAAAACAAAACAATAATATACTTGCATAAAACAAAATAATATAGTTACGTCGAATTATTATTTTTTAAAATCAAGAAGGAACTTTTTTTAGTTACAATTTATGATAACCTTAGTTTACCTCAAATAACAAAACTATCAACAAAATATACATTTACTATATTAACAAAATTCACTCAGAATTTTTATAAAATATTAAATGTAGACAAAATTAATGGAATTTGAAATTTGAATGTTAACACATTTTTTTGAATGTTAACAAACGTTGACCACAATTATTTGAACGTTAACAAACATGTAATTGGATTTAAGGTTTAAAAATGACTGAAAGGAAACGAATTAGTAATTTAGGAAACTCGAATTTGATTGGGAGAATAGATGTTTCGGGACTGAATAGCGCAGGGGGGAAAAAGTCTTAAAAACCATTGTTTTCTTTATCGCTCAAATTCAGTAAATGCCTCACAATACATTGCCATGTGGCAAGTAGATGTTTAAGAAAAAGTCATGTGACCAAAGAATTAAGATGATTTTGATTTATTATAATTTATAGATAAGTATCATAATCTTATTTTTATAAACATACAAAATAGTTTGAACAAGGGCAAATATCATAAAAAAATACAATATAATTTCTATTTTTTCCTAGAAAAGTCACTTAAATTTTTTTCCACATAAATAAACACTATTTTCAGTTTTTTTCTCACAAAAATCACTAAACATTTTTTTGCACATAAAAGCTCCATAACATGTCAACTTCGTGCAAAACTAAGATTTTTTTGTCATAAATAACCTGAAACCGAAACGCCCGTTGTGTTTGTTTACATGTTCTTTTGTTTCGTATGTGGTCGTGGCCTGCATATTTTTTCATGTGTGCACTTACATGTGTCTAGCATAAACGATAAATAAGTTGTGTCATAGTTTTTTTTTTAAACTGCATTTGTTTTTTCGGTTAAAAGGCGTAAATTCTTGCATTAAATTCTACTCCTAAAATACACGTATCGTATTAAATAGAGAAAAAGATAAATTTTATATTAGGTGTAAAAAATAGTAAATATATAGCATTAAATGGCTACATATCGCACATTTTAATAATTAAAACAAACGTAGGTTATATATATATATATATTTTTGAATGGCAAATTTCTTTTATTTGTGCCGTTTGTGCATGTGACTTGAACCCAAGACCTCTCTCTCTTAAGGTATTTAAAGAATTTGTCTTTTTCAATGGACGACCACCTCATTGGTAAAAAAGTAGGTTATATACATTACTCTTTATAACATATCAAAAATTTCCTTTCTATAATTTATCAAAATTTGTATGTTAGTTTATTTTACTATTCAATTTTAAGTGTTTTGATTGATTGTTGGAATATATAGCATTAAATGGCTACATATCGCATATTTTAAGAGTAAAAACAAAAAAATAGGTTATATACATTTCCTCTTTATAATTTATCCAAATTTCCTTTCTATAATTTATAAAAAATTTGTATGTGAATTGGTTCCACAATTCAATTTTAAGCGTTTTGATTGGTTGTTAGAATTTGCAGGCTAATGAGTGGATGCCATTTGAAATCAACTATTTTATTTTTTATCTATACACACAAGTCTTAAATTTATGTGTACAAATATCTATTGCGTATAAATATTTATGTTTTCTTCAATTCGACTGTTTCTAAAATAAAAAATGTCCCCTTAAAGTATTTGTATAAGTACCATATAGCTCTTATGGTTTACTTTTATTTTCAATAAACCCTATAATTTATAAATTATTTAACTATTATTATTAGTAGTATTATTTTATAAATTCAAATCTGATTAACTTGCGAGGTGTAAACGACCCGGGCCTAGCCATACTAGGCTCGAGCTCGGCTCGTCATGTTTTTATGAAGCTCGAGCTCGGCTTGGTTCGAGCCTACTTATTTAAGCTCGAGCTCGGCTCAGGAGTTAAACCCAAAGCTCGAGTTCGTCTTGGCTTGAGCTATTTTGATAACAACCTCAAACAATCTAAAAGCTCGGCTCGAGCTTGCTTCAATATTGGTTAAACGAGCCAAAGCCCGGGTTTGGCTCGACTCACCAATGTTATCATTATTGTTATTGTTATTGTTATTGTTATTGTTATTGTTATTGTTATTATTATTATTATTATTATATTATATTATATATGAAAAAGTAAAATTTTGTTTGGACTGGTTTAGGCTCGCGAGCCTAAACGAGCTCTATTAGAGGCTCGAGCTCGTTAAAGCTCGGTTCGTTCGAGCTTTTAACCGAGATCGGGCAAGTTGCGAGTTAACACGTTGGAACGCGATTGCATTGTTCAAATTTTTTACATCCAAATTTTGTTCGGTTTAACGGTATCGCCGCAACGCGCTACACTTTTTTACATAAGATTTCAAGTATTTTCAACGTCTTTGCTATAATGCGTGAATTTTTTTTTCATTTTACGTTTTGGGATAAATTTTGCGGTTCAACGTGTTTGCGTCTATTTTTTGATTCGGTATAATGGTGTCACCCACAACGCGTGGGTCTTAACACTTAGTTATATATGTTATTTGATCAGGAAACACATATCGTCTCTGAAAACTTTACTTCTAAAATTCATATATAGTTTATTTTATATGACTTGAAGCCGTATCACTTTGTTGGGATAAAAATATGATGTCGCTAAGCCAAGAGACCATCAACTTATGGATTGTGTAGATGATTAATAAATATTTTATAGGCACTTAAAAAATTATTAATGTTGGTAAAGTTAAAAAAGTTTTTTTTTTCACTTTAAAATATTTGGGTCTAAAGTAAAGGTTTCTATTAATATAAGAGCTGATCTTAGCAATGTGTTTTGTTGTTCAAGGTGATAAAATCATCCATTAGATAGGGTATTTCATTCCATCAAATTCATTCCATCAACACCCCTTGTTTTATTTCCAATCCATTTCCTCTCTCACATTCATCACCACCACTTCCACCACTAGCCACCCACCACTGCCACCACCACCTTCCACCGCATCCTCCACCATCGAACACCGACGTTGTCGCCGCCACCACCACAGACCACCGACCACCAACGTCACTCGTCGCCACTACCCACCGTCGCCGCCACCGAACGCCTGCACCACCACCAACCACAGTTACCACCACCACCACCACAGACCATCGCTACCACCCACCATTGCCACCACCATCCGCCGCTGCTGCCATTGACCGTCGCCACCTACTACCGCCATCGACCACCTCCACCTCCAACACCCACAACCGCCACCCATTGCCGATTTTATTCCTTCTTCTTTTCATGCCTATCAAACAACACAAGTTAATGATTCATTCCAGTCCTACATGGTATCCAAACAAGAATATAGAAATGTAATGATCCATTTCATTCCTCCATATCAAACAGACCCATCGGAGAACCTATAAAGATATGAAAAGAAACCACTAGTTAATACCTTTGTGTATCTTCTTTTGAAAAACAAAAGTCATTTTTGTGCATTTATTAAAAAAAGTTAACATCCATCAAAATCCATTTGTCTTCTTTTAATGGCATAAGAATAATAAGTTTGCAATATGGCAGGGCTTTACATGCCGGAACCTTACCCATGTTTGAATCCAGAAACAGTGGTGTTTTCTCGGGTTATTTGCATATACTTGTTGGATTCGAACTTAAGACCCATCAGGAGGAAACCACTTAGTAGAAAATCCCGAACCAACTGAGCTATACCATGTTGGCATCAAAATCCATTTGTCAGCTTCCATATTCCTTAGACACGAACTTTTCATTCAAACTGTGCAGTATCATCCAGAAAAGCACTCGCATGAAGCATTCCTCATATGACGTCCTTGAGAATTAAACATTCACTGTGGATACTCTAATATATGATTAGGGGCGGCTCCGTGGATGTAACACCCCGAGAATTATGGATTGAATCCCAGCATGACACATGTCTATAAACCTTCCATAAATTTCACAATGTTGAAATGAAGGGTTAAAAATCATAAAAAAAAAACTATAAATTTAAAGTTAAGGGGCTAAATCAACGAAAAAGGAAATTTTTATAAAATTCTGAGGTCCCTTACGGACCGCAAGAACATCTTCTTACGGTCCGTAAGGATGTTCAAAAGGTTTGCCCGCCAGGGTCCCATACGGACCGTAAGGCATACCCCTTACGGTCTGCAAGGGGTACGCTGATAGCAAGTATCTTGCTGGACAGCAGCTTTGCTGCATATCTTGATACCTAATTTAAATCCTTGCCACACTTAACCATATGTTGACACATCTCATTCCACTAATCAGCTCCTTAGCTCTCCTAGTAACACCTGACACACTTTCCTCAAATTTGATCAACTATGAATAGGCCTAAGTTTTACAAAGTTCATCACACCATTCTCATTCCTACACTAAAACTTCTTATGGGGCTTGCTTCTGCTTAGGAGCCTCCTCTCTCTAGTTGTAAGCTTCCCTTCTAACACTAGTAAGTGTTATTTGCTTTGACTTTCGGTTCTGACCATTTTTCTCAAGTCAAAGTTCAAATTGAACTTTGCAACGTGATCATAATAATGAAGGTATTAATCCCCTATGATTATACCCTCTGATCATCACGTTTAGTAGACGAAATTGTAACACTCATCTTGTAAATCCGATATTTTAAAGGTTTTCGTATATAAAACGAAAATTTAACATGTAATTACTATTAAGGATTCTTAGAAATTCGAGTAATTTAAAACTTTTACAAATTAAAAGTTTACAACATAATTTATATATATAAGTTCGTCATTTACAACGACATCAAAACGACGTGCGGAAGCTTCATACTGATGTGTTCGGTTCTTGTAAATCGCTTGATCTTCATCCGGACATTTTGGGAGCATTCACCTATTGCTAAAACCACACAAACTGTTAGTTTTGACATTAATCACGTATAATCAAGTTCTAAGGGCCAACAATAGGAAAGAAACAAAATTTCTAAAATAATAGGCCGTCGCGCCCCGCGACCGTTCTCTAGTCATCCTTCGCGGCCCGCGACGATGGTCGCGTCGCGCGACTGTAATGTTGATATGACGTCGCGTAGCGCGACGGCCTGTTTTTCACAGCCGGTTTGTTTCATTGTTGCTGCACTTGCCCAGCTACGAAAATTAACATTTAACAACTTAAAACCTGCATAACTTTTGTTATACAAGTCCGTTTGCACGATTCTTTTTCTTACGCGTTCGTAATTTAATTCTCCATCTCATGGAGTCAATACCTGATATTAAACTACTTCAAAAATTCAGATTTCAAGCTCTCGGCTTGAAATCCCTTTTCAACACTTTTGACCCGTTTACGATTTAATCAAACAAACTTGTTAATTACCTTCAAAATGTCATGCAAATCACATTATATCAGTTTACTATTTTTCAAGGTTCAAATGACGGGTTCCTATGCAAATCTTAACCCGTTTTGCATATCTACTCATTTTGACCCGTTACGGGGTATTTAACACTTTTAAGCTTAAATCACGCTTCTTTTAGCTTACACCCTATCTCCATTTTAGACATATCCCAATGACTCAATTAAACAAAACGCTTATTTCTAAACAACTCTTAAAGGTTGTTTTTCCCTATTTACCCCTCAATGACTTTTTGGTCAATTTTAATCCTTCATTTTGTGACGAAGGGATTTCGCCAATAATTGACCGCGATATCGCTTCTAACTACAATACAAAATATGCGTACCTGGCTCGGGTCAACATATTGACCCGTTTAATATCTTGCGTCCATAATATGCTAATTCATAGCACCGCTAAATCATAACCATTTTATCCTGTGCGCATAAGACTCGACAATCACTTATTAGTCATTATTTGTCAAATGATATCTACATTACCATTTGACCCGTTTGGTCTAAACGATTTAAACACTTTGCGCTTATATTGGAATGGTATCTATTTACCATTTCATTAAATAACTAAATTCAGAATTCTCACCTCTTTAGCTATGTCTCTTAAACCCTTTTTCCTTACACATTTAGCCCGACATGACTTATGTCGCTTAGTGTTGTTCTATATTTCAATTTTTACCTATTTGTTCGTGACTAAATCACCGTTTCCCATTTTTACTCGTTTAGGCTTACTTATAAAGTAGTCGTTCGAAAACCTATTTTTCTTCATGTCACTTCATGACCATTTTGCCTCTTTATCATAAAACATAGTTTTTCATCATTAGATATGCTCTGACCCGTATCGTTTCGTGTCTAAGCCATATCTTGGATATCATATTAATCGTATAAGAAACTTTTAGAACAAACACATATTCTACAAAAAGTGTAAGTTTCACTTACCTTGCATCCGGTTATGCTCTTTTTCCGCGTACTCGATCCGTTTGACAAGCTTCTTTCCCAAGTCTTCATCTAGCTTGTCTAGAGTCAAACTATCATCATCACAATTCGTAAGACGGTTAGATTAGTCATAATCATTTACGACTATTCCATCCTACGGGTTTTATGTCGAATTTATCATTCGTCCATATCAAAATTATCATTCGATCTAATCATTGGTCGGTTTGACTTTTTAAAAGTCAATTGACTTATCAACATATTCAAATGCACATTTGGTTCAATGAACTCACTTAGGCATATTTCATCCGAACTCTTAACGAAATCAAATTTTACATACTAACTAGTAGGCCGCGATTTCATTTAGGCATTTCATATCACTGAAAATGGGCTTTTTTGGTGACTTGTTTAACCTGTTTACAAGTCTTCAAAAATTATGATTTTTTTATGTGGCGTACCTCTCGGAGGGTTAGGCCTTGTGTTAAAATTTCAAGATCTAACTCTTTACCAAAAATTCATAAAAATTCATTTACTAAGCTGCAATCAGATTCGTCACTTCTGACTGCAGCTTACGGAAAAAATCATTAAAAATTTCTCGTTTATCCGATTGACGAAATTCCAATCGGAGATTCTTTTAATCGCTTAAAACTATCTACAGTAAAAATTTGAGATCATAACTAAATTCATAAATTGAGTTATGACATTCGTAATGGGCTGCAAATTCTGCCAGAAAACGCAGCTTGAACCTTTGATACGGAAAAATTCATAAAACGCTCAATTTTCGTCGAAAAAATGCGATTCCAGTGGGGTTTTAAAGATATTTCAGGGAATTACATTTTAGACTCAGGAAACACATGTTTTTGTCATGTTTTGTTTATGTTACAGCCAATACAAGTCGGCTATAAATTCTGATTAGGAGCTGTTTGAATTCAGCTTTCAATTTAAACATGTTCTTGACACCATAACACTAATTTTTAGCAATCAAAACCCTAAAAAATCTCATACATGAATTTAGCATCCACAAAATCTGAATTTATTTGAGCTAGGCATGATTTCAATATATTCTTGTCTAGGGTTTACTCCTAAACACTATTTCACTTCAATATCATCCATACCACAATCATGCAACATCAATTTCGAATTTCTTATGTACATCAAGAATTTTCAACTAAATATCAAAAATTCGACATACCTTACGATCTTCACGACTAGGTGATCGTTTCTATGTATTCATGCATCGATTTGGGGCTTGAATCAAGCTTCAATTTGTTGATTTTGCTGAAGTTAGGGTTTGAGCCCCTTTTTTGTTCTCCTGGTCGATCTCCATCACGCACACAGACTGTGTGTTGTGTTTTTATTTTTGATTTTTAATAACCCAAGTTTCTCACTTAACATTATTAGCCCCCCATGTTTCATTAATTAGTAAGTAAGCTACAACCTACTTGTCTTCAACAATATTTTGTTTTATTAACTAGGTTAAACTTTCCTAGTTAGCTTAGTGAGTTCGAGATAGTCATAACCCGTTTTATTTTAAGTCCCGTTAACTCGGGCCTCTTCACATACTTTGTTTTTTCAAAAGCTTTCGTTCAGCTTTTATTTAATATTAGGCTTATTTATTTAAAAATCCTAATATTCACCGGGTTACTTTTACCCCAAACGGTAATTTACCCGTCTTTTAGTACTAACGTAGTTTAATTACCAAATCTCTTTTCGGGGTGTTACAAGTCTACCCCCCTTAAAGAGGTTTCGTACTCGAAAACTTTTCTTACATAATTTATCGAGTTTAACTTATGCATTTGCTCTCGATAATCAATTGAGCATTGCTCATATTTTAACCAATTGTTAGTGTTACCAGAAAAGTGTGGTAATATCTTTTTGGTTATTAATCATCTACGTATCTCATACGACATAATACAACTTGAAATAACGTAATCTCGTTATTTCCACTAGTTTAATTATGTTAGCAATATTTATCGCTCGGCTCTAATGTGATTATACTTCACATTACACTTCTTGACCGTGATCACGCCACGCCATGCCAAATTTTATATCCACTTTTATTTTCAAAAATATCACTTTTCGAATATATCGTCTTGCACCTGTCAGTGTCAAGACTTATATCTTTCATGTTAATCATTTTCCGAATTCGTTTCATAATATTCGTGTTTGTTAAAGCGTTGTTTCTCACTAATACTGAATTTTAGTTTAACGCTTTTCTCTTGAGCTCATGTCAATTCCAAGGAATTTACGTCCTAAGATTTATTCCCTTCCGTTGTCATTTCGGTAATGACTTCATCCACTTTGGTGACGTAACACAATTTAAATAATTGTGAATTCTTTTCATTTTTGCCCGTTTAAATGTTTTAGTGAAGATTCTTCACTTTTGTCAACCAGACCTTTCACAATCTCTTCTCTTTTAACCCATTTAATTAACTTAGCGAAACCCATCCTTTTATACGAACTTTATCTCCCGTTATTATTTTACGCGGGAAGTTACAACCAGTTTCCTTGTTTTATACTATTGACCCGTAGGTTCTTTCGCTTAGCCTCGTAAGCTATTTCTTTGTATTTTCACATTTTTACCTTATTAAGGTAAGACCCCAACAATTCGTTTCTTTCCATTTGCGACCCGAAGGTCTTCTTCGTCCCGTAGACCTTAGCCTCATTTATAATCTCGTAGGTTATGATAATCCCGTAGATCATCTTTTATTCAAGTCTTTGTTCAAAGGTATATACATTTATATATGTATATGGCGTTAAGGCACCCCCCCTTTTTTTATGTTCAAAATCATTTATTTTCGCCTTGGTATTTCCTTCTTTGACCTTGACCGTAGTCTAAGACTACATTTGTTTTCTTTCGGATAATTTTTTCGACTTTATGACTTCTCACGTCATTTATGCGTCGGTTCATCTTATGCTCACTATTATCCAGTTTACATATATCCGCATTTGATTATGTCCCATTACCGGGCTCATTATTCTTTTGCTTTTAACGCTACGGTTATCCCGCTTGCGCTTACTATGCCATCCAGCATTATATTATATTCGACCTGTTTGACTCATTCATGTGAAATTTTATCATTTATGGATGTCAACTTCATTCTTTGTTCGACCCGTTCAACTTTAAAATGGTTGAACATAATCTATCAAAATTTCTATTTACATTATCTTGTCGTCTTTTAGTCATGACTCAAAACCCGAGTCTTTTAACTTTCCATCCAAGTTCCCGTTTCTCGGTCTACGCATGTGTTTAATCCTTACCCATCAATCGGGTATTTTACCGAAGTCGTTATTATTGCAACCCTCCCGGTATGCATTAAGACTTCGCTTCACTTTTATATTCCGACTTTGTCCTCAAGTTTGACGTTTTACAAAAACGGCCCGTTAAGAGACACATTTGCATTCTCCGGGTTCGAGTGTAAGTACACCCCCTCCCAATGCATATCTTAATCATTTTACATGTTTGCATTCTCTGGGTTTGAGTGTAAGTACACCCTCTCCCAATGCATATCTTAATCATTTTACATGTTTGCATTCTCCGGATTTTACATGTTTGCATTCTCCGAGTTCGAGTGTAAGTACACCCCCTCCCAATTCATATCTTAATCATTTTACATTAATCTTTGTCCCTTCACTCTGACTCATTATCCTAATGTAATACGCTTCCGTTACCCGGTTGTGCATTTACATTATTATCTAATATTTTGCTCATTTGATTCATTTGGGTACCTTTTAATTTGTCCCACTCACCCCGTCCTTACTACATCGGATGTAAGCATGTCCATCATAAAAAGTTCATGGTACCACGTGCTCACCACTTACTTGGCGAGAGTAGGCGATCAGTACCTGGTATACATGACCTTTTTATAATTTTCACATTACACCCCATGTAAGTAATGTCTCTATTTGTTTCTCTTGGAAACAATATCCTGAATAGATTTTCTATTTGGGTTTTTCCAAGTTTTTAATCAATATATGCAACTTTCAATTTCTACATATTTGTTGCATATTACTATTTGTGCAATTAAATTTAAAATGTGCACCTGGTAATTCTTGCCCTAACGGGCTTCTCTTGTCATTAGCCTTGTTCGCGACTGCCACGCGATTTAGGTCCTTGATGAGCATACTCTTTGGACCGTTCCTCTATCAAATCCGCGATTTGTTAAACTCTCGTTATCTTCATATGCGAGTGTCCTTCAACTAAAACATTTACAACAGTTAGTAATTTTGACATTAATGGATGCCCATATTATAATATAAGGCTTTTCTACTATGCACATCAACGCGTGTAATTTCGTTGACTATATCTACTCCATATCGTTTTCATTGGTATAACGTGTATTACACGATAACCATATGTGTTGTTCTCAACACTTTAATCATACTAAACCATTGATATACATGTACTTACCGGATTTGCTATCAAGCCTCGAACCGAACACATTTTATTCTTTAACCATGAGCTCTGATTACCAACTTGTAACACTCATCTTGTAAATCCTGTAAATCCGATATTTTAAAGGTTTTCGTATATAAAACAAAAATTTAACATGTAATTACTATTAAGGATTCTTAGAAATTCGAGTAATTTAAAACTTTTACAAATTAAAAGTTTACAACATAATTTATATATATAAGTTCGTCATTTACAACGACATCAAAACGTCGTGCGGAAGCTTCATACTGATGTGTTCGGTTCTTGTAAATCGCTTGATCTTCATCCGGACATTTTGGGAGCATTCACCTATTGCCAAAACCACCCAAACTGTTCGTTTTGACATGTATAATCACGTATAATCAAGTTCTAAGGGCCAACAATAGGAAAGAAACAAAATTTCTAAAATAATAGGCGGTCGCGCCCCGCGACCGTTCTCTAGTCATCCTTCGCGGCCCGCGACGATGGTCGCGTCGCGCGACCGTAATGTTGATATGACGTCGCGTAGCGCGACGGCCTGTTTTTCACAGCAGGTTTGTTTCATTGTTGCTGCACTTGCCCAGCTACGAAAATTAACATTTAACAACTTAAAACATGCATAACTTTTGCTATACAAGTCCGCTTTGCACGATTCTTTTTCTTACGCATTTCTAAATTTAATTCTCCATCTCATGGAGTCAATACCTGATATTAAACTACTTCAAAAATTCAGATTTCAAGCTCTCGGCTTGAAATCCCTTTTCAACACTTTTGACCCGTTTACGATTTAATCAAACAAACTTGTTAATTACCTTCAAAATGTCATGCAAATCACATTATATCAGTTTACTAATTTTCAAGGTTCAAATGACGGGTTCTTATGCAAATCTTAACCCGTTTTGCATATCTACTCATTTTGACCCGTTACGGGGTATTTAACACTCTTAAGCTTAAATCACGTTTCTTTAGCTTACACCCTATCTCCATTTTAGACATATCCCAAGGACACAATTAAACAAAACGCTTATTTCTAAACAACTCTTAAAGGGTTGTTTTTCCCTATTTACCCCTCAATGACTTTTCGGTCAATTTTAATCCTTCATTTTGTGACGAAGGGCTTTCGCCAATAATTGACCGCGATATCGCTTCTAACTACAATACAAAATATGCGTACCTGGCTCGGATCAACATATTGACCCGTTTAATATCTTGCGTCCATAATATGCTAATTCATAGCACCGCTAAATCATAACCATTTTATCCTGTGCGCATAAGACTCGACAAACACTTATTAGTCATTATTTGTCAAATGGTATATACATTACCATTTGACCCGTTTGGTCTTAACGATTTAAACACTTTGCGCTTATATTGGAATGGTATCTATTTACCATTTCATTAAATAACTAAATTCAGATTTCTCACCTCTTTAGCTATGTCTCTTAAACCCTTTTTCCCTACGCATTTAGCCCGACATGACTTATGTCGCTTAGTGTTGTTCTATATTTCAACTTTTACCTATTTGTTCGTGACTAAATCACCGTTTCCCATTTTTACTCGTTTAGGCTTACTTATAAAGTAGGCGTTCGAAAACCTATTTTTATTCATGTCACTTCAAGACCATTTTGCCCCTTTATCATAAAACATAGTTTTTCATCATTAGATATGCTCTGACCCGTATCGTTTCGTGTCGGAGCCATATCTTGAATATCATCTTAATCGTATAAGAAACTTTTAGAACAAACACATATTCTACAAAAAGTGTAAGCTTCACTTACCTTGCATCCGGTTATGCTCTTTTTCCGCGTACTCGATCCGTTTGACCCGCGTCTTTCCCAAGTCTTCATCTAGCTTGTCTAGAGTCAAACTATCATCATCACAATTCGTAAGAAGGTTAGATTAGTCATAATCATTTACGACTATTCCATCCTACGGGTTTTATGTCGAATTTATCATTCGTCCATATCAAAATTATCATTCGATCTAATCATTGGTCGGTTTGACTTTTTAAAAGTCAATTGACTTATCAACATATTCAAATGCACATTTGGTTCAATGAATTCACTTAGGCATATTTCATCCGAACTCTTAACGAAATCAAATTTTACATACTAACTAGTAGGCCGCGATTTCATTTAGGCATTTCATATCATTGAAAATGGGGTTTTTTGGTGACTTGTTTAACCTGTTTACAAGTCTTCAAAAATTATGATTTTTTATGTGGCGTACCTCTCGGAGTGTTAGGCCTTGTGTTAAAATTTCAAGATCTAACTCTTTACCAAAAATTCGTAAAAATTCATTTACTAAGCTGCAATCAGATTCGTCACTTCTGACTGCAGCTTACGGAAAAATTCATTAAAAATTCCTCGTTTATCCGATTGACGAAATTCCAATTGGAGATTCTTTTAATCGCTTAAAAATATCTACAGTAAAAATTTGAGATCATAACTAAATCCCTAAATTGAGTTATGACATTCGTAATGGGCTGCAAATTCTGCCAGAAAACGCAGCTTGAACCTTTGATACGGAAAAATTCATAAAACGCTCAATTTTCGTCGAAAAAAATGCGATTCCAGTGGTGTTTTAAAGATATTTCCTGGAATTACATTTTAGACTCAAGAAACACATGCTTTTGTCACGTTTTGTTCAGGTTACAGCCAATACAAGTCGGCTATAAATTCTGACCAGGAGCTGTTTGAATTCAACTTTCAATTTAAGCATGTTCTTGACATCATAACACTATTTTTTAGCAATCAAAACCCTAAAAACATCTCATACATGAATTTAGCATCCACAAAATCTGAATTTACTTGAGCTAGGCATGATTTCAATATATTCTTGTCTAGGGTTTACTCCTAAACACTATTTCACTTCAATATCATCCATACCACAATCGTGCAACATCAATTTCGAAATTTCTTTTATACATCAAGAATTTTCAACTTCATAAATATAAAAAATTTGACATACCTTACGATCCTCACGACTAGGTGATCGTTTCTATGTATTCATGCATCGATTTGGGGCTTGAATCAAGCTTCAATTTGTTGATTTTGCTGAAGTTAGGGTTTGAGCCTTTTTTTTGTTCTCCTGGTCGTTCTCCATCACGCACACAGACTGTGTGTTGTGTTTTTATTTTTGATTTTTAATAACCCAAGTTTCTCACTTAACATTATTAGCCCCTCATGTTTCGTTAATTAGTAAGTAGGCTACAACCTACTTGTCTTCAACAACATTTTATTTTATTAACTAGGTTAAACTTTCTTAGTTAGCTTAGTGAGTTTGAGATAGTCATAACCCGTTTTATTTTAAGTCCCGTTAACTCGGGCCTCTTCACATACTTTGTTTTCTCAAAAGTTTTCGTTCAGCTTTTATTTAATATTAGGCTTATTTATTTAAAAATCCTAATATTCACCGGGTTACTTTTACCCCTAACGGTAATTTACCCGTCTTTTAGTACTAACGTAGTTTAATTACCAAATCTCTTTTCGGGGTGTTACAGAAATGACGAGTCAAACATGTATTAAATAAAAGTAATAAAAACACACACAAACTTTTCATTTTACGACGAATGATCTTTTAAGTATCTAAATAAGTTTGACATCACATCATTTTATATAACATTATAAAACTTATTTTGGCATGTTCAACTCGACATTTTCAGTCTAGCCCTCAATTCCATGTCGGAATTTAAGCAGTTGACTTTTGCTTTAAACTTTTGATTCTTACCCGTTTGGTCTACCTTAGAAACAAATCAAGGCGTGTTATGTGACCATGATATTATAGAAAATAACCCTCTGAGGTTATACCTTTTGGTCATAGTATTTGAAGGGTAAATTGACGAGTTAACTATATATACTTTTAAAAATGTCAAAAATGCCCTTATGGCATAAAAATGGTTTTAAAAAATGATAGACATATAATTTGACCTCAAAACTAATCATAGAGTATTTTAAAATGTGTTTTGACATAACGGACTCGTCATAGAACTATTCGACCCCCGATGTCGTAATTACACATAAGACTAATAAGATAATATATATAAACTAGTAGAATATACTTTAAACCTTTCAAAATCACTCCAAATTAGAATGTTTGGTTAAATAACTCATATCCAACGACACATTCTACCGGGTCAACGCTTAATCTAGCGAAACCGAACAAAATTCTAAGTAACGGGTCAAGTTATAGAACTTACTAAACGACTCGTGAACATTCCAACAGATATATAAATCTGTTTAATTCCGGACTATTGAACCCTCCAGGTGATCGTGCCTAGGAATAACAACTTGAATTGCGGCTTTGCTTCAAAGAACTTAATTATCAATTTATTTTCCAAGCAAAGGTAAATACTCTTAGCGTATTTAAAATTTGGGATATGGCATTAGCCACTTGGAGCAGGTATTGTATAAATGGGAAAATATTTTTATAAATATAAGAACCCGGTTAACCCGTATTGCTTGAATAACATTAAACACTTGGGGGTTATAATGGTACCGTGTCCGGACGTCCCGACTCATCGATTAGGAATGACCATATAAAATATGCGCAGGGTAGTAGGCATACACCCGGAAGGAGTTATTTTAAAGATGGTGTGTACCATGATCACATACGGGCATAGATTTCTGGTACCTAACTGTAGTGACAAGTATGTAAAACTGGTGAAAAGAAATTTTTTTATCAAGAAATATTAAATGATTAACCCACGGGTTATCATAACATATATATATATATATATATCAAATTATTTATAAAATGATTTTAGAATGAGTAGATTAATTGTATTTACCAGCAAAAGCTGACGTATTCTCAAAAGATTAAACCGCGGGTAACGAACCTTGATCATAGACTGGAAATGGTTCGGTCAAAGAAAAAGCTTTGGAATTTGCGACTCCACTTCTTAAAGGCATATGTTGTCCTAAGCTCACTTTATATCCGATACTACCTTGTGGGAATTGTATCGAACAAATTGTTTAATTTTATTAAATAAATTTAAAGCTTTTATATTTAAAACTTTATCATTCTATCTTCTGCTGCAAATTGTGATAATATTATCAATCGTCACGCATAAACCCACTGAACGGGCCCACCAGAAATTGGGGTGTGACAGGGGGTGGGTGGGGAGGACCAGCGGCTGGGCACATTTTACCGAAGATGCTTGAAATGATACGATTGGAGGTTTGGTCGGAGTATGCCTTTTCGGGTGTTATGGGTTATAGGATTGAGCATTATTCTTACCGTTTTATTATGGGACTAAACTCGAATGTTAGTTAAGATAAAGATGGAGATAAGTGTTATCATAAAAAAGTGAGTTAAAACGAGTGGATTAAAGAGATTTTTGAGGTTGCCAGAATTCTGACGAAACCGCCGGAGAAGACAAACAGAAAAGCAGCTCTTTTTTAATTTTTTTTTACTTTGTAAGTTTTGGTGATTCACACAAATGGTCCGCTCTTGTCTGGAGGATGTTCTGACCACCCTCAAGGTGCACGACGATAGTAGAAGCAATTGGACCCAATTGTCGACTGATCCTGGCGACACGACAACTTTACGCAAAGCACTTGTTAAAACCTGAGCAAACACCATCCGACAACACGGGGGAATGCTTTTAACAGTCTGAACAGGGAGGGAAAAATACGCTCAAGGAGTTTAACATCACCCCCGAGCCATGCTAGATGACGTGGGTTTGTATCAACTACCACTTGACATGGTTTCCGGATTCAACAATGAAATCTTCGACATCCCTCGAGACCATAGCGAACGACATAACCTTGTCATCATGCTTACACCCTATACTGAGTGCATGCATCACCATGCAACTACCACATAACCATTTATCTTCTGCCCTAAGAACTTCCCCTACATCCAAAAAAAGTTCCAAGTCCTTAAGGATAGTCTTCTTCAAATATAGCCTTCGGTTTTCAGTCTTGAAGTGGGTGCTTCAGGTGTTTAAGCAGGCGGAAAAATCCCTCCAGACCCCGGTTTGCCATCTTTATGTTCGTGGAAAATTTTAAAAGGGCAGGTCCTTAAACCATTAATAGAGTCATGCACAGGACTCCCTGACTTAACGTTCCGGGCCCTCCTCATAGGAGCCATGCGCGTAGGTTAACTGCCACTGAAGAAAAAACCCACCAACGGTAAACTGAACTTGAGTTGAGATGTGGGGTGTAGAAAACCGTTAATCAACAAGAAAAAAAAACCTTATACACAACGAAGGAGGGCAGCAACTACGATTTGCCCATCCTCTAAATGGTTGCCCACATAACCCCTTACCCCATTTTTGGTAATTCGGTGGTTTAGAGCGAGGAGGTAGAGGGCGGTGGGTGGCTTATAGCACGCGAATGGGAAGGGGAGTTGACACGAATGGGAAGGGTGGTTGACGCGAAGGTGAAGGGTGGCTGACCCGAGCACGAAGGAGATTCACAAAGAGACCATTGGGTGGTTAACGCAAAGGGAAAGGGTTGATGCAAAGATGGAGGGTGGTTGACACGAAGGTGGGTGGTGGAGGATACTGAAATTGGTTGTTATGGTAAATTGGTTTGTTTAAACCTTTTGTAAATAACAATTTCCAAAACAAAATTGGTTAGTTGAATTGAAAAGCTCCTCACCGTTATGCAACTCTCCACATGAATTGGGGAGATATGTAATTGATTGATAATAGAGAAAAATGCCCGGATAGTCCCTGTGGTTTCGCATTTTTTCACCTATAGTCCCCAACTTTCTAAAACTACCTGAATAGTCCCCAACTTTTCATTTTTTGTTCCCGGATAGTCCCTGGGTCTAACTTCAGTTTGTTTTCTCTGTTAAGTGGGTGTGAAATGACCAATTTACCCTTTCCTTTAAAAGACCAAACCATAGGGACTATCCGGGCATCTTCTTTATTTTTAGAGAAAATTTCCACCACCACACTTCATCTTCAACCTCCGCCCACCATCACCCTTCTCTACCCTCCACCATCACCACCACAGTCACCTGATTGTTTTCTCTATTAATATCTACTAGCCTAAGATCCCGCGACTTTCGCGGGTGGCTTAACACAAACATATAATATACTGGCAATGAGATGAACTTTGTAATGAAAGAACTTTTCAATATAAACGTATAAAAATGTGATTTTTCTCACTTAGGTAAATATGTTTTGATTCATTTTTTATAGGTATTGAGATGTTATTGTACAAATGATTTTATAGCAATTTTTAGAACCCGGATAGATTTCATTTTTTTAATTATTTTTTTATAACTTTGGTTATTTGATATATATTTTCTTAAATAAAGCATTTTTAACCAGGTTTGACCTTAACGTATATTGAGCAGAACACATATTGACATGAACCTATTTTAAGCAAAACCCGTTTTGACTGACCCGAACCTATTTTGACCTTGACATATATTGAGCAGAACACATATAATCAATAATCAATGAAATAAATCATAGTAAAGCTATTTATGATTAACACATAACTAAATCATACAAAAAGTAATTTATTCGGTACACATGCTAATTGACAAATACTCTTTGCTACAAAGTAATCACCGGTAGGATTGAGTGGTGGAGTTCTTTGCCCGAGATGAAAAAAAACTACATATTAAAGCACGCACACAATCGTATATTTGTATTCTTTTTCAGATGTGGCAAGATTGTCGTGCCAACAGGCTGGGTAATGAAAACACTTTTTACTTATAAAAAACATTAAAATAACTTATGTGCTAATTATGATTGAAGAAAGCAGTAGTACTATAATCATAATGTCAATCTAAATATATAACTAATAAAAACAAATGGAGGTTGTATGCGTTAAAAACAAACTTTAGGCGTCCCCATTGGTTAGTACTTGTAATTCGTATGTAGAGGTCGTCTTCCAATGTGTGCTTCTGTAATGGAGCGTCTTCAGCAAAATTCTGAGTTACTTCACGCCGCGTATGATCTACAAGCCAACAACAGTAATGGTAACAATATATATAAAACTAATTTGGTTATAGAAGACGGCAACTAATGATATTGATCAAGAAAACTAATTTGGTTATAGAAGACAGCAACTAATGATATTGATCAAGAATTTTGTGTTAAGTACCATGCCGCTTCAATACTTTAATGACTTCTAACAGACGGCTCAGAATAGGTATTGAGGTTGTCATGGTTGCATAACAGGTTGCTAGTAGCAAACAGCGCACTTGCCATCCTTGCTATGCAACGTCGAACCTAATTTTTTTTTACCAAAGTCATCACAGCCACAAAACGAACTCGGGACGCAACGACCGAATATAACTTTCAGTTACATACCCTCAATTCCAATAGGTAGGGTGTCGTTGCCATCAATAAACCATTTAGTTTATTTTGCCGGTTCCAAGCCCGGGTGAAGGAGGGTTTTTCTCAAATAGTTTTTTTTTAGAAAAAGGCCTCGAGTTTTACATATATTGACAAATAAAGTTATTACTGGAATTGTGAGAGGAGAACAATCCATACCTCGTATAAAACAATAGCTAAAGTCATCAATACCGAACATGTCAAAAGTGCAACCCCAACCCCTTATAAAAGAATAAACTTCTGGGTACAAACTGTACCTTGTATAAAAAAATATAAAGCCTTTTAACATGCCAAATAAGTTGAATGGGTCAAAAGTCACCCAAAGTGTTTGTATGCATAAAATCTATTAATCTTTTAATTCAAGGTTAAAGTTATTATTGAAATAATATAATTCCTGAAACCATGTTTACACCCAATAAAGCCTTTTAACATGCCAAATAAGTTGAATGGGTCAAAAGTCACCCAAAGTGTTTATACGATGCATAAAATCTATTAATCTTTTAATTCAAGGTTAAATTTATTATTGAAATAATATAATTCCTAAAACCATGTTTACACCCAATAAAGCCTTTTAACATGCCAAATAAGTTGAATGGGTCAAAAGTCACCCAAAGTGTTTATACGATGCATAAAATCTATTAATCTTTTAATTCAAGGTTAAAGTTATTATTGAAATAATATAATTCATGAAACCATGTTTACATCCAATAAATCCTTTTAACATGCCAAATAAGTTGAATGGGTCAAAAGTCACCCAAAGTGTTTATACGATGCATAAAATCTATTAATCTATTAATCTTTGTTGCCGATATGCGATATAAAGCTGGAAGTAAATCACATAAATAACCCCCAGAAGTCCATTTGTCTGACCAGAATAGAATAAAATTCCTTGTGCATGCACATATAGTTCTGTTACAAAACAGAATAAAATTTAAAACTTAAAAAACATAATTTTTTATGTTACAAACATAAAAGCAAAACTGTTGTGTCGAAACAGGTGACTGAACACCACGTTTTAGTGTATTTTTTTCTAATAAATAACTACTCATTACATATATAAATACAAAGAAAATATGATTAAAAATAAATATTGATCTAAATCAATGAATACACATTTTGAAAGACTGTCAACTGGTACGGCCATTTGACCCGTTCCATTTTATATAGGTTTTCTTGTTTGACCAGTTTTGAGATTATAAATGATTCAAACCAACCAACATATAATTGTAAATACCAGAAGGTCAAAAAAAGAAAAAAATGAACATATAAATAAATAATCAACTGGCAAGCCAATACCAGAAGTATAGCCTTTTCACTCCACAGGCACATGCCTACGCCACAGGCACATACCCTTAAAAAGATCGACTCCCACAATCAATGTCATAGCTAGAACCGTTGCCTCACTGTTAGTTTTCAAACAACGGAGAAGGAAAGTTAAATACAATAAACCAAAAATTGGACTCCCGTAAACAAAAAAAAAATGTGAGAACAGAGATGGAATTGAGAGTTCGAGGATTATCATAGCTTACAGATCCAATAACTCTATTAGGGTTCGAAATCTGAAACTACGTGAGTGAATTGGTTTTGTTGGGATACAAATATGGGACTCTTGTAAACAAAATCACCATCCTCCTGCATAAACCATCAACCCCGTTGCATTTTTAAAACGGGTCAAAAAGGGTTTTGTTGGGTTAAATAATAAAGCCTAAACGAAATTGAGTCGGTTTGTTGTTTTGTAACCGGTTTAAATGTTTTTTTGTAGTTGTTCCTCGTAGTTCATAATAGAAATTTTAAGAGATGCCACTTACATAAATTTCGGTTGCTTATTCTCGCCACGGTCGTCACACACGAACTTCGTGCCAATGTTTTGGCTCAACCTGATTGGCTTCGAACCAAAAAAGATAATGATCCCTCTTGATTCAGTAAGAAAACATTCAACCACTCATAAGTATATGGGTCAAAATTTCCACCTGTAGTAGATTATAATGTAGGATTAAACTTATGCAAATGCAGAGGAAGTACTTACCATAGTAGTTCCTTTACATTTTCTTATTGACCTTCCTATCATACCCTCTTTCTCCTGCATCTTAACAAATTGCATATGTTACCAGGGCGGAAAAAAAACAATGTTTGCAAGCATAAGACTTAGACCATTGAAATTTGATACCATATAAACAAACTTTGTTGATCTTGTAGAAGTTCTAGCCTTCTGAAGTCAAGTATATGAAGAAAGACAAATATATTACCTTGTTAGCACACAGTCCACGCACCAGCTAGCATGGAAATACTCCATCCTGACCCTAGACAAAAAGAAGTCAAGTATATGCTGAAAGTTATATACATTGGAAATACTCCTCCCTGATTTTATAAAAGATTACTACTTTCATCATTTAAAAAACAGAAAGCATAGCATTAATATAATAAACAGATTTACGGCTTCTGAAATTTTTTTCCTTATTATAGTCATTACAAAATTAGACGTGTACTTTGGTCTTAGTATCAATTCAAAGGAGAGGACATTTTTCGCTCGCCAAACCAAAACAACGAACCACGGTAATCACAAATGCAGTTACAGTCTCCCAAATCCAAGTACCGTGGTGCGAAAGGCGTCGAACGTGTCATCTCATGTGGCATGGTGGCAGTACATGCCTCCAAGCCGGCCATATTGCGGTCACATCTCGACATCTGAAGCATAGACGAAAGCATTAAAAAATTGAAATAAGAGTAAGAACTGAACATCATTTATACCAAACATGTTACTAATACATAAAATTGAATTTATCATCAAAAAAAAGGATGCTTTTTCATCTAACTTTAAAACTTGTACCTATATTATCAGCCCAACATAGAAATTGCAAAGCAGCCGACATTTCAGGGTTGATTTAATAAGCCAGGGTGTGCCAATAATAACACCCTATTGTGAAAGCCTATGAGATCCAATACCCATGATGCCAAAGAAAATAGTTGGCATAGCTATGCTAGAAGTTATAATTCAACTTTACTTTTTTAGCTGGGCATGCTCTGCTAATCTAATTGTTAGATTTCATGAGAATTAGTTAAAATATGAGTAAGTTTATCCTACACGGGTCGTAGTCAATAAAAGAGGAGTCCATGTGGGTAGTTTATTATGTCCAAATTTTGGTATCATGAACGAATCAGTGGACCATATTTTTGGGGAACATATTCGACAAACTGCAAAATGCTGGAGGACATTACGGAGACAACATTTATTTGGCTCAAGAATAGAGCTGGCTTGGAATATCTCACTTATGAGAACTGGTGTACTTTTGGTCAATATGCCATAGTTGCTTAGTTGAAAATATGTTGCGTATAGCTATCTGTATGGTGATTGCTAGCCACTGGCTAGTTTATTGGCAATAATACTTCCCTTTATGTTAAAAAAAATCTAGCAAAATATGGCATTGGTTCCCTTGAAATATGGACATAATTGCGTAATTTTATTCAAAACTAAATATGAAACTACCTGTATACATGAAGTATGCACATTGATATTTTCTTATCATTATATATGTCCTACAAATAAATATAAGATGAGGTTACCCACAAACTAAAAATTTCCTTGTAGACCACATGGGTTGTCTTAATCCAAGTACCTCAAAATAAGAACATAATAATCATGTCTGCTACAGTCAATTAAGCTTTCAAGTCTACTGCAGCCAAGAGGGTACTCCGTGTTACTAACTGATCCACACCTCACTTGTCCGAAAACCTACAATTAGAAGACCAAGCTGAACATTAAATTAATGTGAAGTTGGTTAATAAATATCACCTTTATTGAGTTTATCTTAAGCATCATAGCCCATTCTTTTAAGATTCGGTATTTTAATAGGATATTTTGAGATAAAATACAATTGGATTATGTATTAAATAGGTATAGATATGATATGTGTGTGTTGTGAATAAGAACGGGCAACATAAAAAGGTGCAATTAGAAACCTAGGCTCACAAAATCGTAACTCACCCATCAAAAACTTGGTTTTCTTTTAGAAAATGAGTTTCTTAAAGGAAAGGAAATTTAGAAGGTTTTCAACTTACTTGTAATTTATTGGAATAAAGACATAACCTTTCACAAAAAGGTTTTGACTTTTCTGGTCCACTTTCTTACACGATGAAAAGCCGCCATCTGGTGGTTAAAAAAACGCAGCCCCTACCCAACAAAAAATTGATATAACGGGCTCTATTAAACCCCTTCCACCCATCTAATAAAATCAGGTGGTGGGCCATCAAAACCCATAAACACCATCAAACATACCCAACTCTTTTCATGAATTGGAGCTGGTCTAAACCGATAGAAGATTGGCCAATTTATAAAAGATAAAACTGGCCCACATGAGGCATAACAACCTGGACAAAATGGACACCAAATAGGGCCACATGTAACAACTAAAAAACTTGTGATTTTTGCCCAAATCCACCACTAAAATGCCATTATATAAACTTCTCAGACCCACAAATTTCTGGATTTTTAGTCCCATAAGCTCTCATTCACTAAAGTCTAAACAAAAGATGACCCATAATACCCACAATAAAAGGAACCAAATCACCAAATTAACCCGAAACACTGAAAAAAAGAAACGAAAGAATCAAACCGCCACAACATACCTTCGAACACCAACACTTAATTACTTTTTGTGGGACCGTTTCGCAACAACCGGATCATAACTCTTATCGGTTGTCATCATACTTCTAACAAAAATGATATAAACCAAGCCAGCTTCTTCTGGACCTAATCAAATCATAGAGTGGTACTCGCACTTCAAGCTCTACAATGTTAATGGGACCCTGCATTTGCAAACAAAAATATGAAAATTATTAAAGGTTTTAAGGGTAATAAATCTATTAACTCATCATTTACCAACTTAATATGATGGATGTTAAACACCCTCATTGACATCTCAACTTTTATGATATCCGAATTTGATTTTTATAATATCACATTATCAGTATTAAAAGTCGAGCTTCACTATTGTTGCATAAATTTCACCAGCGCCGAAACGTCGACAACGGGAACTTATTAATCAATTGAAGGAAAAAAGGAATTAAAGAACATAGAGCCATTGTTAGAAGTTATTAATCATAATTTTGAGATTTCAACTAAACAAATTAATGATTGTAAATTTGTAATTGCAAGCTATGTATATCAAGGGCAACCGAAGAGCTTCCCTATTGTTAGAGGCTAAATTGCTACCATTTCAAGGGGTGCATCAGATTGGTAAGTCAAATGCTAACCATAAGTTAGACTGACTTACCGAAAAATTCTCATTAAAGGGCAAGGTTTTAGCTTTTCTTTCAAACTCTATCAGGTAAACCTGTGTTCTGCTAGAATTATTTCCTCTATAGCAGAACGAAAAACACTTGGTTCGCTATCATTTAATTCGGTTCGACCTAAACATGAAAACCAACAAATTATTATCACATTTTTTCTCTAATTAAAGCTTAAGATGTAATAAGGAACTCAATTACAACAACCTATCAATATTTTTCCACAAATGAATATCATAACATTGAATTGCATCAGTTATGAGATTGTAACAACTTTTGATGATTACAAAGAAAAATACAAGAGGTATAAATACACAAAAAGAACAACAATTGAGGAGTGAAATCCTCCTGTGACAAAAATAGAAAAAACTATATAAAGAATGAGAATAATGGCAGGAGAGATATTAGGCAATCATTTAGAGTTTCCTAATACCCCCCGTCAATGCAAGACGGAGGTGGTTGTAGACGAAGCATTGCTCGAAACTTTTCAAATAGAGGTTTTGGTAAACTCTTGGTGAAGATATCGGCTACTTGTTGATCCGTAGAAATGAACTTTGTGTGAAGATGACCAGCAGCGACTAACTCTCGAATGAAGTGGTAGTCAAGATCGATATGTTTGGCTCTCTTATGGGAGATAGGATTTTGACTCAGAAAGAGAGCACTCTTGTTGTCACATAAGAGAGTTGGTGGTCCCGGTGGTAAAGCATGCAGCTCACGTAGAAGATGGGTGATCCAAATCAGCTCCGAAGCGGTGTTAGCCATGGCCCTATACTCCGACTCACAACTAGAGCGTGCTACCGTTGGTTGCTTCTTTGCGCTCCAAGACACTAAGTTTCCTCCTAGATAAATGCAGTAACCATAGGTTGATCTTCGAGTGTCTATGCAACGAGCCCAATCTGCATCAGAAAAACCTAGTAAAACAGTGTTAGGTGGTCTATCAAAGGTCAAGCCATGTGATAAAGTCCCCTTGACATATCGAAGGATGCGTTTGACAAGCTGAAAATGAGTGGTGGTAGGATTTTGAAGGAATTGACTGGCTTGATTTACTGCATATGAGAGGTCCGGGCGAGTTATGGTTAAGTATTGAAGAGCACCGACAAGAGAACGGTAGAGAGTTGGATCATGGAAAGGGTCACCGGTAGAGTGGAAAAAATCCTTTGGTGTGAGAGGAGTAGCAACAGGTTTGGAATCAAGGAGGTCGGCTCGGGAAAGTATGTCATATGCATACTTGGATTGATTTAGAAACAAACCTGTTTTGGTATGGGTGACTTCCAAACCGAGGAAAAAACTGAGGTTGCCGAGGTCTTTAATTTTGAACTCCTTGTGAAGACGACGAGTGAAAGTGGTAATGAAAGTTTCATTGTTACCAGTGATGATGATGTCGTCCACGTATACAAGGATGTAAATTAAGGTGCCATTGTTTTTGAAGATGAACAAGGATGGATCGGCTCGACTACATGTGAAACCAAGAGTGATAAGAAAAGAACTCAATCGTTGAAACCAAGCACGTGGAGCTTGTTTTAGGCCATAGATGGCACGATTTAGTTTACACACATGAGTCGGTCGAGTTTCATCTTGGAAACCTGGTGGTTGTTCCATATAGACGGTTTCCTTGAGATTTCCATTCAAAAATGCATTGTTAACATCGAGTTGTCGAAGTTTCCATTTGTTGATGGTGGCAAGGCTGAGAACAACTCGAATGGTGGATGATTTAACAACGGGGCTAAATGTGTGAGAAAAATCTAGACCCGGAACTTGGTTAAAACCTTGAGCTACAAGACGAGCTTTGTAGCGATCAATGGAACCATCTGATTTGTATTTGATCCGATAAATCCATTTAGAGCCGATGATGTTGGTAGAAGTGGGACGAGGAACAAGTTGCCAGGTTTGATTAGAATGTAAGGCTTGAAGTTCATCATTCATAGCACAAACCCATTTGGAATCCTTCAATGCGGTTTTGATTCCTTTGGGGACATGTGATGAGAGAAGAGAATGATGAAGAGAGTGACTGTGGAATTGAGATAAGTTAGCAGCATGTATGGTTTTAAAAATACCATTCTTTGACCGAGTAGTCATCGGATGAGTATTGGTGTTGGTGGGTTGAGTTTGAGCAAAAGTGGGCTGCTGATTGGTAGAAGATTGTTGGGCTGATGCAGGGCTGGATTGGGCTGAGTTGGGATTTTCGGAAGGAGGAGAAAGTGGTTCGGCTGAATAGGGAAGAGGAGCTGGGATTGGGCTGATGGATGTAGAAGAAGAGTCGGATAAAGGGCTGGTTTGGTTATTTGGGCTGGTTTGGTTATTTGGGCTGGTTTGGTTATGTGGGCTGCTGGGAGGAGACGGAAGTGGGCTGTTGGGTGTATGGGCAGCGGGGTTATGGGGCTGCAGGTCGGTAAATGGACATTGGTTACAGGTAGTGTTGTTTTGAGGTGTGGTTTTGGTGGAAGGGGTAGGTGTGTGTTGTTTTGGAGAGGTTGGGGTTGGCAAGGAATCTTCGAAGTTGGTGAAGGGTAGGTGTGATGTATCGGTGTTTGTGGAAGATGTGTGAAAAGGGAAAACATCTTCGTCAAATTTGGCGTGGCGAGTGGTGTAGATTCGACCCGTTGAGGGATCGAGACACCGAAAACCTTTGTATCTTGGAGTGTATCCAATAAAAATGCAAGGGGCACTCCGTGGGAGAAGTTTGTTTTTGGTGTAGTCACGAAGGTATGGATACACAAGACACCCAAAAATGCGAAGATTAGAGTATGATGGTGGTTGGTTAAAAAGTAGTTCAAAGGGAGATTTATTTTCAAGAAGTTTTGTTGGAAGACGATTTATGATATAAGTGGCAGAAGTGAAAGCATCAACCCACAACTGTGGAGGAGCATGTGCATTAAACATCATTGCCAAACCAGTTTCGGTGATATGGCGATGTTTGCGTTCGGCCCGTCCATTTTGTTCCGGTGTGTAAGGACAGGACAAACGATGATGTATGCCAAGCTTTTGAAAACAAGTTTGAACCCGATGGTTTGTGAACTCGGTTCCACCATCACTTTGAAAAACTTTGACACTTTTAGAAAATTGATTTTGGACAAAGTTTAAGAAAATGGTGAGAGTGTTGTAAAAGTCGGATTTAGCCTTTAGAGGATAAAACCATGTGAACCGAGAGTAGTCGTCTACAAATATTACATAATATAAGTAGCCATCGGTAGAGGCAAGTGGTGCGGGGCCCCAAAGATCACAATGTATTAAGTCTAAAACTTGTTGTGCTCGTTTGTTATTTTCAACAAAAGGTAGATGTTTAGCTTTAGATAACTCACAAGAATTACATAAACCTGGTTTGGGTAATAAAGATGTAACAAAAACATGACCAAGTTTATTTAAACTAGTGATAGTATCAAAAGAGACATGTCCTAGGCGACTATGCCATTTATTGAACGAAGCACGAAGATGAGAAGCCGAAAGTGCGGCAACAAGAGACTTGTGACTTTGGGTGAGAACATAGAAACCATTCTCGCAAGTGCCTCTAGCAAGAACCTCCCCTGTTTTTCGGTCCTGAATATGAAAGTAATCGTTAGAAAATAAAACATCAACGGGAGAATCATTTGTGAGTCTACTAATTGATAGTAGATTCTTAGTGAGGTTTGGAACAACAATAACATTTTGTAAAGATAAAGAATCATTTAGAGTTGTGTTCCCAACATGAGTAATGGGTAATGTTTGACCATTACCAAAAGTAACACTCATGTTACCCGTGTGAGGTTTAGAATTGATTAAACCATGATTTTTAGTAAGCATATGGGTTGTTGCACCTGAGTCGGCTGTCCAATCCGGAGTTTCGGATGCAAGGCTGCATTGAGCAGTGAATGCTTGGGCTAGATTGGCATCTAGAGTAAGAGCTTTTTGTGCATAAGACGATAGAGTAGGACAGGTAGTAGCATAGTGACCGTCTTTGCGACAAAGCTGACAATGGGGAGGACGCTTGGTGTAAGTATTGCTGCGTCCTTTGGAAGGCTGAGAACGGCCTCTGCCCCGGTAAGAGGAGGAACGAGTAGGTTTGTGAGAATTAGAGTAGAAGGCAGCTTCGGTGGTTGTTGAGGGTCCATGAAGTTTAGAAACAAAAAGTTCCTGATTTTCAGCATTTGCAAGCAAATCCCGAAAGGAAGGAGCAGGTCTGATGGTTCTTTGGGATGTGGAAAAACTTTCAAAAGAGGCACCTAAGCCACAGAGAAACCAGTGGCGTTTGTCCTCATCGTTGATGGGATGGCCGATGGAAGCAAGCTGGTCGGAAAGAGCTTTAAACTTTCGGCCATAATCAGCGACAGAACCGGTACCCTTTTGAAGGTTACGAAGAGAGTCTTTAAGGTTGTGGATTCGCTCAATTGAGCAATGGCTATAGGCATTTGCTAATGCTGTCCAGACTGATAAGGAAGTTGAGTGTCCTATGGTTTCGGACATCGCTTCCTCAGTGAGAGTTGAGTTGATGAGAAGCAGGACCTTTTGGTCTGCTGATTTCCAGGCAGTAAAGGCTGGATTAGGGGTGGTTTGATTGTTGGCAGTGATGGTTTCTGGTGGACAGGTTTTGGTACCATCAATGTGGCCGATGAGATCAAGGTGGGCCAGGACAGGGGTGATTTGTTTCTCCCATGGGAGATAATTGGTGGAGTTAAGTTTGATATTGATTAAATGGCAAAGAGAATGAAGAGGAATAGAAGAAAGGTCTGTTGAGGAAGACATGGTGGTGGCGGCGATAGGGCAGAAAGAGAAGAAGACAGAAAAAATATCAAGGGGACAGGATCAAGGCTGATACCATGAGATTGTAACAACTTTTGATGATTACAAAGAAAAATACAAGAGGTATAAATACACAAAAAGAACAACAATTGAGGAGTGAAATCCTCCTGTGACAAAAATAGAAAAAACTATATAAAGAATGAGAATAATGGCAGGAGAGATATTAGGCAATCATTTAGAGTTTCCTAATAAGTTATGCATATAATTCTAAGTAAAATGTTTAACTAAAGTTACCCTTTAAGGATTATTAAGAAATTATTATATTAAGTCATGTTACATTGTAACAAATATATTAAAATACTTTTTGTAAACACGTACAGAATAAATCACCTGCTGGTGAAAGTTCCTTCAACAACCTTCATGACTCAGTTTTCTGTTGATCTTCAACTAAAGACTTCCCCTAAACGAAAATGCCTCACGTGGGCCCGGGTTTTTCGGAGCTGCATTCGTATCCGCAGGTGCGGGCACGCATGAGTTCAACCAAATTCCAGCTCAGAAACTCATTTTTGCACCCCCCCTGCGCGCGGGTAGGACTTGTAGTAAAACATGTCATAAAGCTACAATAGAGTAGTAAAGGCTTTACCTTATAAACAACCACTCACTTTGTTGCCACACCAATGTGGGACAAAGTATTTACCACCTTTTGAGACTTTTATTCACACACCCAAAACTTACAACATATAAGTCCTAAACTTTTGCTACTAACTATTAGCTCCATGATCATAAATGACATATATAATAGTTTTTTTTTAATTTTATATGTGGAATCTTATTTATTTTCAAAGCATAACATATTTTTTATATTTTTTTTTCTCTATGTGCGTTTTTCTTAAAAAAGCCCACGCTTTTTTTGCGCCTTGCGCCTAGGCTCCGAGCGAGGCCGGTGCGCCTCGCCTGCGCCTTGCGTCTTTGACAACATAGATTATACCTGCCGTTTCACAACATTCAGTAGCAAAAGAAAAGTGGTCTTTATAAATACGCCATCATTCACATTAAAAATCCAATCATCTCAACGAAAACAATAACAAACATATTCAAAGCAAACATCTACACAGGTTGTTCACTCCAGATTTCAAGATTAAAATAAAAAAACCCTAAATAAGTGAAAGCTCACCTATTGTAGTCATCGGAATGGATTGAGATTAGGGTGTTTCATCTACAACATTAGCCAATTGAGAATAAGAAACCCTAAGAACATTAGCAGCAGAACTGTGCAATCGATTTGTTCAGTAACATAATTAAAATAGGAAATACACTGGTACACAATTGAAACACAAACTAACCAAAATAGATAATCAGCCAATGAAGAGTGAATACTTGAAGGCTGAACCCACGTTAAAAAGGTAGAGTAGCAATACCTCAATCTCAGTTAGCCATATAGCATCCACTAATTTCTTTATTTTCCCCCCACAGTTTCATGTTATTTATATATCCATCAAACATGGCCTGACATACCAAGATCTGAGACCTTATCAAATGACATAAAATCGAACAAGAAATATTAAAACAGTTATAGAAATCAAATACAAAAAAAAAAACAGGAAATAAGAGGTAGAACACACCTTTGATACAAAATCAAAAAAGGCAAGGATGGTGAAACCTCAACCTGTTGCACCGAATAAAACCAATCTTAAAATCGCAAAGAATGAACAGATTATAGTTATTGAAAACATAAGAAGAAACATGCTACATGGAAGCCTAACTTGTTGATTTTATCAATTTTTGATCCAAGCCTCATCTGGATACTCTTGAAAGTACTTCTACAGAAAACGGGTGAAACATATCTTGATGGATTCGATAAATATGAAGTTAAATCATATGAAATATAAGTTAGGAATTTGTATACTAACTTCGAATCGAATAAATCATATGAAATCAAACCTTAAACGAAAACTTACCAGGTAGAGAGATGAGATCTAGGGTTCTTTCAATTGGTGGGAGGCAAAGGATGAAATGAAACACTGGATTTAGGGTTTTTGATTGTAACAACCCTCAATCAAATGGGAGAATCAAAAAGGTAACTCCGATTCAATAGGGATTGATTTAGCGAGTGAAGAAAAAAGAACGGAGTCCGCTTCTATGCTTTTGGCGCTAAAAGGTTTTCATCAGGGAGTATAAAAATGCCATGTGGCATTTAGTAGCTTAAGTTGATGTCATGTGGCATAAGTTGGTTTTGTTTTATTAGAAGTAGTAGATTTCCCTTTCTCTCGTCCACCACCAACACCCAATACCCATCTATTCCATGGCAACAACACTCATCGATTCCATTGTTTTGGTACCAAAATTTTCATTTTTAATGGATCTGAGACAAATGAACAACGATTGTGATATAATGGGTATTTTACCCAATCAAATTGTGATATAATGGATCTGAGATAAATAATTGGCCAATGTTTGGATCTTCTTTATAAAACTAAAAAACCAACCATCATAATTTCCAACAAACCCTTGCCGCCTGAAACGCAACCCTAATACCGCATCAAGGAAGGAGAAGGGTTAAGGGGAAACCGCCGCCGCTGCTGAAACGACCACCACCTGCCACAAGACTGGAGCACAAACAACGATTTGGGCCCATGACAGATCCGACGACCATCAAAAATATTGATTTGACATATATGATTCAATCATACCCTGGTTCGACGGCTAGAAGGATGGCGTCAGCCTGGTTCCGATTAGGTCATGCCTTATTTGACGACCAGAAGGATGGCGGCGACCCGGTATTTTGGCGACGATGGCTATAGCTCAGGCTGAAATCTGAAAATGGCAAGGATTCAGACTAAATTATTCTGGGCTACAAGTGCGTTTTCAGGTAGTGAGGTGGGTTTAGATGGGTTAGCGGTGGAGGGGGGGGGGTTTGTGAGGTGACTTGGGTGTTTTAGGGTTTTTTCAAAGAAAATTGCAGAGAAGACGGTGATGGTGGAGGAGGGTGAGGGTGGGTGGAGGTTGAAGATGAAGTGTGGTGGTGGGGTTTTTCTCTGAAAATGTAGAAGATGCCCGGATAGTCCCTGTGGTTTGGCCTTTTAAAGGAAAGGGTAAATTGGTCATTTCACACCCACTTAACAGAGAAAACAAACTTAAGTTAGACCCAGGGACTATCCGGGAACAAAAAATGAAAAGTTGGGGACTATTCAGGTAGTTTTAGAAAGTTGAGGACTATAGGTGAAAAAATGCGAAACCACAGGGACTATCCGGGCATTTTTCTCTTGATAATATTAGAAATGACAAATATGTAAATATTCATTTAATAGTTCATTAAGGGTAAAAAGTAATTTAATAAGAGTTTTTAATGAAAAGGGGAAACATGTAATATATATGAGTTAGGTAGGGGAAATATGTAATTGTTTTTTTTTTTTGATAAATACGTAATAAGCCAGCTTAAAAGGGGAAAATATGTAAAAATCCCTCTAAATTAATGGTTGTTTGTGTATTCGTGAACCATTTTTGGGCAACTTAATAAATTTAGGTTACAGATTAAAATTATGTGTTAAATTGTATATGTATATTTGTATGTGAATTGTTGTTACAATTTGGGTTATAGAAAATCTGTCTTAATAAATATATACATTATAATGGTCAATAATATTATATAATTTAAAAGAGTAGGGGTTTTGTTGGGTTTTCTAAAGGTGGTTGCCAAATTTATAGGGGGCTTTGGTGATGTGTAGATTTTTAATCGGAGGGGGCTCGGATTGAAAACGATGGTGATGTTTGGGATATTACATGCAATCACGAGGGTGCAAAATACGACGTTGTGAATGTAAAGGTGAGGAGGGGGGTTGGTCACATAATTAAGCCAAGTGATGGTGGGTTTGGGTTGATGTGGCTAAGCAAAGTGGCCATAGGTTTGTTTTGATGGTGTAAAGACAGCTCGATCGATCTTTTTGAAAGTCTACTACAAAATAAAAATCAAGGCATTTTATGAATTTCATAGGCAACAAAATGGTAAAACTAGTGTATAAGATTTACAAAAAATTCTATGATTTCAAATATAGCACAAGTATAAGCCAACCATGTGACTTCTTGTCAATTCAAGTTGATTTAAATAACCAAATTAGAGAAAAAAAAATAAAGTAAATAATATATAATAAAGTATATTTATTTTTTATAGAGAGATAGAAGTTATATAATTCATATATGTGGGTCGAATCGGTTTAAAAAATCACTAATTCAACCACAAGATTAAAACCTACGTAAGCCCTCTAACCTTTCTCTTTCTATTAGATTATAACCATTTTCTCGATATTTCAAGCTCTAAGGGAGAAGTTAAATAATGTAATCCTTAACCCATTCACCTGGCTGACAAACACTCGCTAAATTATATATGTTTTTATGTATACACGTACATATGTATTTAGAACTTGTATATGTATAAGAGTATATGTACACACTAACTATCAAGGCATAAGAGCATTCACATCCTTTTCATCAAATCTATCATATAATTACATTAAAAACTACATTTTCTCTCAACTTTCAATTAAATAATATTTTTTATACTTTTATCATTATTTTTTTCTCCCTCCTCTAATCACAACTAATTCCAAAATATATTAAAAAACTATAGAGATTGAACAGTGTCCCCCCAAATATACTATTGAACATAAACATTTTTTCGCTTCTCCACTCACAACCAGTTACAACCACTTTTTATAATATAAAAGCACTTTCACAGAATATAGGGTAAGGAATGTGAATGCTCTAACAATGTAACATCCCACACACCCTAAAATGCGAAGTCCTAACCACGACATGCATATCCAATCCAAGGACGACGTGGTCCCAGTTATGGAGCACACGTTCTAACTTTTAAGGACACAAATCCCAGATCAAATCATTGGCAACATCAATGAAGGGGTGCTCACAAGAAGTCAATCCCAAAACATTTGTCTTTTTGCTGGTTTTCTATCTCTCCATCAGCCAGTCAAGTACCAAGAGGCACTAAAAGACAACAGCTGGGTAAAGGCCATGCAAGAGGAGCTCCAACAGTTCAAAAGACAACAAGTATGGGAGCTTGTACCACTGCCAGAGGGTGTAAGTCCTATTGGCAAAAAGTGGGTCTTCAAAAACAAAACTGATGAAAGGGGCATTGTTGTCAAGAATAAAGCCAGGCTTGTGGTTCAAGGTTTCAGACAAGAAGAGGGCATTGACTATGATGAAACATTTGCCCCTGTAGCAAGACTTGAAGCTATCAAATTATTTCTGGCCTTTGCTATCAACCACAACATAAAGGTGTACCAAATGGATATCAAATGTGCATTCCTCTATGGTAAGATTCAAGAGGAGGTTTGTGTTTGTCAACCTCCAGGCTTTGAGGATCCATTTAATCCAAATCATGTCTACAAGCTAAATAAAGCTTTGTATGGCTTGAAACAAGCACCAAGGGCCTGGTATGAAACTCTTTCCACCTTCCTACTATCCATTGGGTTCATAAGAGGTAGAATAGATAAAACACTATTTTTAAAATGGAGAGGAAAGGATTTGATGATCGTCCAAATTTATGTGGATGACATCATTTTTGGAAGCACATGTAATAAAATGTGTGAAGAGTTTAGGCAACTCATGATAGCTGAGTTTGAAATGAGTGCAATGGGTGAACTCCAGTGCTTTCTTGGTTTCCAAGTAAGGCAACTGCAAAATGGCACTTTCATCCATCAAGGCAAATATGCCAAAGAACTTTTAAAGAAATTTGATATGGATGATTGTAAGCCATGTAGTACACCCATTGCAACTAATAAAATAGTCATATCTGATGAGTAGGATGAATTGGTTGATCAAACTTTGTATAGAAGCATGATTGGGTCTTTATTGTACCTAACTGCATCCAGGCCAGATATCATGTTTGCAACATGTGTTTGTGCCATATCCCAATCAGCCCCTAGAAACTCAAACCTTATTGCTGTAAAAAGGATATTCAGATACCTAAAAGGTGCTCCCACACTTGGTATCTGGTATCCAGCTGATGGTAAAATTGAGCTTTCAGGTTTCTCAGATATTGATTTTGCTGGATGTGACAAGACAAGGAAGTCCACTTCAGGAGGGTGCCAATTCGTAGGAAATTGCTTAGTGTCTTGGTAAAGCAAAAAGCAAGCAGCTGTTTCCACATCCACTGCTGAGACAGAATATATAGCTGCTGCAACCTGTACAGCCCAACTGCTCTGGCTTCAAAATCAGTTGCTGGATTTTGGTATCATTGCCTTAAAGACACCACTCATGTTAAATAGCCAGGCAGCAGAAAATATCATCAAAAATCCAGTTTCCCACTCAACCACCAAACACATTGACATCAAACATCACTTTGTGAGGGATTGCTATGAAATAGGTTTGATTTCTCTGCATCATGTTCCAACTAAGGATCAGCTGGCAGATGTGCTAACCAAAGCATTAGACACATCCACCTTTGAAAGCTTGATCTCTAGGATTGGAATGTTGAACATGGAATAACAGGCAAAATCCTGTTTTTCTATGAATAAAAGCATCAAAATGTTTTCAGAAAATCAAAAATCCATCCTTAAAAATAGCTAAAAATGAAGTTTTCATTAAAATCCTTAAAAGTCTGCCATAACGACTGCTTGTCCAAAAGTCTGCTCTACTTCAAAGTCTGTCCACTACTGAAAGTCAACCCCTGTTCTCTCATTTTCTTGATAAGCAATGATGCTCAAAATCAGTGTTTTATCCACTGATGTGCTATATGCTGATAGTAAAAATCATCCACTGCTTCCATTTGTTACCGTTGTAACCACTGCCTTTCATCAGTAGTTTTCATAAAAGTATTGTCCTTCATTTTATCAGGGGTTGGTACGTGGACAGTACATAGTGGTCAGACCTTTCGTAACCGCTGCCACGTCAGCATTCACTTTTTCTCCATAAAACCCCTTTCAAAACCCCAAACAGGGTTTTACTGTCGAATTGAATTCATAAAAATTCCTTTCTCAAAGCAGTTTTCATCTCATTTACACAAATTCCTTCACAACTTTCTTTGATCGTCTTCTCCAAAATGACTAAATCGAAGTCCTACGCAAAATCCACTTCAAAATCATCTTCCAAAGAGGCCTCTCAAAAGGCTAAACCCATCGAAATCCCACACAAAACTTCTCACAACCTTCTGGGTCTTCTCACAAAACCCGGCACCACTGATGCTTTCGACTCCATCATTGACATCATGCCTGCATCAAAGTATAAAACTTTGTTAATAGCAGATGCACCAATTTACTTGGCGACCCAAAGAGAGTTCTGGAAAAATGTAACCCTTGACAAACAAGGTGAGACTGTCATAGCCATTAACTCTTCTCTAAAAGGGTAAAGTTGTCAAAATTACACCACAATCCATCTCGGAAGTCTTTCAACTCGATGATCAGCAAGGTAAAACTTCCTTTCCTAAAAACGAGTTAAAAATTGACTTTCTTGAAATAGGGTATGCAGATACAATGATTAAGAGGGATACCTTACAAAAAGGTTTCTTCCCTCCTGCAACAAGGTTTTTATTTCATACCCTCTTAATGTGTGTTTCAAACAAAACCACTGCTTTTAATGAAATACCATTAAAAATTCAAAACCTAGGATATGCTATTCTTCAAGAAGAAAATTTTAATTATTCTCAGGAAATCTTTAATGATCTGGTTAAAAATGTTGAAACAAAGGCATTCTTACTGTTTCCAAGATTTCTAAGTTACTATTTTGAAAAGAAACTTGGTAAGAATGATGCTTCTGCAATAAAACAAGGTGAATCTTTTCAAATACACAGCTTAACTGCTGAAACTTTCACAAGAATGTCAACACCTTACAAAACACAAGCAGAGGTGCCTGAGCAGAATTTAGCAGCTACCACTGCTCCTCAGGTATCTGCTGCTGAGCCCACTGCTCAAGGTGATCAAAGCAGCAAAACAACTGTTTTGAAACCCACACCTACAATCCACAAAATGCCAAAACAAAAGAAAACTCAAAAAACCCCCCAAACCTATCAAAAAGGCAACTCTGGAGGATGAGATACCAGAGCAACTGCCAGTGATAGCACAAAAGTCACAAGAAACCACTGCTGCTACTTCCTCACAGCAGTTGGTACAAATATCTCAACCCATGGTTGAAACTCCTCCTGTTTCTTCTCAAAAAGAACAGGTTGTACAAATAGGGATACCACAATATGATGCTCTGGAATCACTTGCTTCCATCATCCACAACCCAATGCCCGGGGCCAATTCTCTTTCCACACCCAACCTCACATCCACAATTCCTCCACCAACTAAATTATTGTTGGATGCTATTGATCTGAACCAGGCACAAACCAGTCCTTCTCAATCACCTATCAATGAGAATATACTTCAACAAATGACTGGGTCTGATGTATCAATCATAGCTAACCCACCAACAAGACCTGAGAAGGTTACACCCCTTGAGTTACAAGTAACTCTTGGTGGTAGTCCAAGTGAAGCAGCCACTACAAGTGTTGAACCCACTGGTTTACATTTGGACAGTGGTTACATCAATAAGACTTCCTTGGAGGCAATTCCTTCCATAGCACCTCTGGTATCCACCAGTGAGTTTGTTTTACCCTCTGGTACAATCAAAAGGCTATCAAGTGTTGAAGGAAGAAGACCCCAGTACCAAGAAAAAGGGGCATCAGTGGTTAATGTTTGGAGTACACTCCCTGCGTCAACCACTGTTACAACCACTGCTAGTGGGAAATCAGATGATCTGATTAAATTGGGTGATGGTTTAAAGTACCTGGAATTGACGGAACAAGTTGAAAAACTGGATGCCTCTGTTGCAGAAATCAAAAACATGCTACAACAGTTGTTGACAGTACAAAAGGTGCAATCCACTGTTATTCCACCTCAAGCACCTGCTCCACTACAAGCACCTGCTGCAGATGAGATATGGAACCTATTTCAACCTTTTCTCCAACAACAAAAACAAATGGCTGATCAGCAACATGCAATACATGTACAAGAGCTGAGAAAGACAATGGAGTCTAGGTTCAAGAACACACAAGCAGACATTAAGGCTATCAAGGCCCACATATTGAACACCACTGGCACTGCCCCTCCAACTGTTCTTTTCATTGATCAATTACCCCCAGATAATGCCAAAAAGGGGGAGAAAATACAGGAGTGGAAGAAGAAGGGAATAGATGATGGTCTTTACATTTAACCAGAAAAAGATGCCATGACTAGAAAGATTCCCTTGCCAGATGGCAGCAAAAAGGCTGATGTTACCCAAAATGCACTTGATGAAGCTGTAGCAAGTGTAAAAAGGGACAGAGCGGCAAAGGATATGTCAAGGTGGAATGAGGAGAAAAGAGCTTACATGGAGCTGAATGCGCAGGGTTGTTCTGAGCCAGAGGATGTTAAAAATCCTGTGCTAAAAAGAAATCCCACTAGAAAAGTGAGGGAACCCAAATCCATACCATCCAGACTCACAAAGCATACTCCAAAACCACCATCCAAAAGCCCCCAACATCAAACTTCCACCCAAACAGTTGTTGTAACACCTGCTGTGTCAACTACTGCTGATACTTCAGTGGTTTCAACTACTGTCGGCCAAGCACCTGCCATCACTTCAACACACACCACTTCAACACACACCACTACCACTGCCTTATCACCATCACCACCAAAAATCACTTCACCTATAAAAACAGCCACTCCATAATCACTTCCTGCCAAAAAGCAGAAGACATCAGATGTTACAACATCTGTTGTAATGACAACAGTGGTTGAAACACCAGTTGTTTCAACAACTGTTAGTCAGCCAGCTTCTACCACTCAAATCACCACCACTAATCCACCCAAGACATCATCAGCCTCTCCTACAATAAAAAGGAGAAGGATTTTCATACCTGATGATGATTCTCCATCACCACCACCAACATCTTCACAATCTCTTTCACTTGTTACCATACCAAGCCCTGTTCCTCTCTCATCAGCTCAGATTTTAAAGCCAATAGCTCCTGCAGGTGTTAAATTTCCTCTTGAGCTCATAGCAGTCAGAGAAGAAATCAAGTCCTTCTACTATGAGGATGACCTTGTAAAAAGAAGCTTACCATCTATTGAAGGATATCCCAGGCCAAATAACATTGAAGAATATTTGAAAGTCAAAGCTAAACAAGCAGAGGATATCTCAAAAAGAGATACACAAGGGAAATCTGATAGAGAAATTCAGCAGAACTACCAATACTTGCTCACACAAGTCAGATCTTTAGAGCAATTTGCAAAAACTGTGTGTCAGCAAATCTCAGAAAAGGCAGATGAGTCCCTGAGAAAAGATTATGTTGATAACATCATGGCTTACAAGAAATACAAAGGAGAGAAATACATGTATAAAGACTGGACCATTCCTGAGCTTGAAAGTGAAGCAGCCAGGATTCGAGAAATGATTAAGAATAAGGTCAAGCACACTCCTCCAGATTGGTCAAAATACAAAAATAATTTGCCTGACAAAACACTAGAGCTGAAGAGAATGAAAGAGGAATTGGTTGCTGCTGATTATGGGTCCAAAAATCAAGTGATGAGATGGAAAGAAGAAAAAGTCAGGGCTACTTACAAAAGTTTGGAGAAATTGAGGAAGACAGATCCTAATGCTCCACAAAAGCCTGACTACACTAAAGCAGAGGTTTCAACAAGACCACCAAAGCTGCAAATCAGGAGAGCCACTACTCCAGCTGGTGCAGCCATCTTTAAAAGAAGGCAACAAAAACTGTTGGATACTGAAACAGTGGCAGAATTAATTGCAGGAGATGAGCTTGTAAAAGAAGGTATTAAAAAGATGATAGCTGAAACTCTTGGCCTGAATCAACCTGCAAGCACTGCTCAAACAGTCATCACAAGGCCTGCATCACCAAACACCTCATCTAATAAAAATCTCCCAAGAAACCCACCAGACTCAAAAGTACTAAAGTGGAAAACTGACAAACATACCCATGTACTGACAATGTTCAAGTCTAGTGGAGAAGTGAAGAAAATAACAAGGGAACAAGCACTTGGCCTAAGTCTTGAAGATTTGCAGGATCTCCTTGATCTTCCACTGTGCAGGGATGATGATGACACAGATGCCTTAGCCTTTGAGTTACAACTCAAAGGGCAAATAAGGGAACTGCTGATGAGGCAATAAAGATCTACCAATAATGAAGAGTTTTGGCATTATCTATTCCAGGGGGAGATTGTTGGGATTGAACCATATCAGAGGAACAGATAATCAAAGCCAAAACTGGATTAGAGCAGTGGATCCAGAATAAGCAAAAGTTTATATTCAAATCTCTCCCCTTGAAAGTAGTTTCAACATCTGCTGACCTCCAAACTACTGATCTTTACTAACTGCTGACCTACAACTGCAGACCAAGTCAAAAACTGATGGAAGACTAAAGCTCTGCTGATTCAATCTACTGCTATGGGTCAAGCTCTGCTGATCATGACAAGTACTGCTGGGTTCACATCATTGGAAGGATGCAGCAGCAGTTTAGTTTATATTATGAAATGTAATGTACAACAGTAGTTAGCATAGCAGAGGTTGTATAGATCAGTTGTTAGAGTTTGTTAGGAGGTTAGATGTCACTTTCATGGTGACGTCAGCTTAGATGCTTCAGTGGTTTGCTCGTGCCTATAAATAGAACAGTGCTCTGTACTGTTCTATTAGCTCTTCACCATCTTTCTCCTGCACGAACAAATCACTGCGAGCTCAGGCTGAGGGGGAGTTTGTTATACACTTACAATTGTAATTAAATCTTGTAATAAATTCAAGCATTCGGTTCAATGTTAAACTTGTGTATTGAAAGCAATTCTCTCGTTTGATTGTGTGCAAAGTTTGTTATCATTTATATTCCGCTGCATTTCTCATTCATCTTCATCTTAATTCAAACCTAAAACACAATCAAAACCAAACTTAGATCCTAACAAACCATTTTACCCTTAGCTTTCTAAAGCTTCAAATTTCATATTTTCCCAAATACCTAATTGACAAATCTTTAACTTTATCTTCTCAAAACAACATACAACTAAGATGGTAAAGAACACTTTAATCACAATAATTTTTTTCTTCCTAATTTTGCACTAAATTGTTTCATAAAAAACTAGAAACTCTATTGGAATTTAGAATTGCAAGCAATAAAAATAACAGATCCTAAAAAACAGAAAAACCCTAATGGATGAAATTGATACTAGGTGGCAACTTCTACATGTTTCTCTCTTCCTCTCTAGTGATTTTCTTTCCTTTTTCTTGTATTATGTGAAGCAAAACATCAATCATAAAAAACCAGAAACTTTATTGGAATTTGGAATTGCAAGCAAGAGTAATAACAGATCTTAAGACCACCCGTAATGGCATTCAATTTTGGCGTTTTTCCCCATCCACGCCTGCGCACCGTCCCCTGGGGTGTTTTTTTGCATTTTTTTGTTGGGCGTTTAACCAGTACACCCTTTTTTACCAAATCCCTCTTTGCTGACTAGGCGGCCACGTGTCGCTTTATGCCCAACGGTAAGACATTTGTTTCACTCACCACTACACATAGTCTAAAAAACAGAAAAACCCTAATGGATGAAATTGATACTAGATGGCAATTTCTACATGTTTTCTCTTCCTCTCTAGTGATTTTCTTTCCATTTTCTTGTATTATGTGAAGCAAAACATTAATTTTGTTGCAAATATAAAAACAATAATTGAAAATCTCATAAAACCGTCACATATTTTGGAACCCAACTCAATTAATTTAAGAGAATACCAATGGGTAAAGTCGCCTGATTTTAGAACCGAAGAAGAGGAGTAATGACCAGTTGTTATATTAAATGGTATATATGTCAATTAAGTGAAAATTTACTAAGGGTATATATAAAATTTTAATTTTTGATTGGGTATATAAAATTAATTAAGTTTGTAGGGAGATATATAAAATTATTCTTTTTATTATTCGCTTTAAGTTTTCTAAAAGCTTGAGCAGGCCGTAACTTGTAGTTTACTACTGTAGTTCGGTGTTTAAAGCATGTGAGGCCAACTAAATGACTTTTATATATCTATAATGTTCAAATAAATAAGACTTTAACTGGGGTGGGGGGTTGGGTTCAATTCGTAAAGTTATTAGAGTTAAGATGTTGCTCCCCTTTAAGGTCAAGAGTTCGAGCCCCCGTAGAAAACAGATTTGATGTAACTTAGAGCATTCACATCCAATCCACTAAAAATATACATACATTTCACTAAAAAACAACTCCTATATCAATATATTTCCACTAAAAACAAATATTTTTTCTCTCTTCTTTTCAATATATATTACATTTTCTCTCTCCTCTACTCACAACCACTTTCAAAATATATTAAAAAATTATACAGGGTGAACAGTGTCCCCCCAAATATACAGATGAACAGTAACATTTTCTCTCTCCTCCACTCACAACCATTTAAAACACTTTTTATAATTTAAAAACCCATCTCTCAAGATTTGGTGGATAGAATGTGAATGCTCTTAAGCCATTAAAAAAACAATAAGAGCTGAATTATGTTTGACTTCTAATAAATGCAACATGAAGTACCCATTACAATAAAATATAAAAAAACTAAAATAAAATACAAGAAAATAAAAAGAAAACATAATTTCCTGAAGGTTTACACGGTTTTCTGTAATGGATCGATTGCCTCTGTATCATTCATAATTCACTATATATCAATTACAAGGGATCTTCTATTTTTAGGAGATATTTACGTAATTGCCACAATACAAGGAATATAATAAATCTATTATATTTACATATACTATTACACCCCCGCAGTCGAAGCGGGAGGAGACCGTATGCTGAGGCTGGACCTGAAATCTTCAAATAGTACTCGGGGTAAACCTTTAGTGAATATGTCAGCAATCTGGTAACGTGACGGGACATGAAGAATCCGGACCTGGCCTCGTTGAACCTGCTCGCGTACAAAATGAATGTCTAGCTCAATGTGTTTAGTACGTTGATGCTGTACAGGGTTACCGGATAAGTAGATGGCACTAACGTTGTCACAATACACAAGTGTGGCCCGAGTCAACGGATGATGAAGTTCCAAGAGCAAGTTGCGAAGCCAACATATTTCGGCGACCACGTTGGCTACGCCCCGGTATTCGGCCTCGGCACTGGATCGTGAAATGGTGGCTTGCCGTTTAGACGACCAAGAAATAAGATTGTCACCATAGTAAACGCAATAACCACTTGTGGAACGACGCGTGTCCGGGCAACCCGCCCAATCAGCGTCAGTGTAGGCAAGGAGTGTCGGGTTGGTGGCACGTCCAAGGGTGAGACCGTAGGAAGCAGTCCCCTTAATATAACGAATAATCCGTTTCAGAGCGAGCCAATGATCCACTTTGGGAGCATGCATGTGCATATAAACTTGTTGTACCGCATAACTGATGTTGGGACGGGTGAAAGTTAAGTATTGCAATGCACCGGCTAGACTTCGGTAAAGAGTTGGATCATGAAAATCATCACCTGACGATGCACTTAACTTAGCATTAGTGTCAACCGGAGTAGAGACGGGATTACATAATGTCATGCCAGCTCGTTCGATGATCTCTAGTGCATATGCATTTTGAGAGAGAAACATGGAGTGTTTATGTCTTGTAACAGAGATCCCGAGGAAAAAACTTAGCGGCCCAAGATCCTTCATAGCAAACTCGGTAGCAAGATGACCCATAAGTTGATGTCGAAGATGATCAGAGGAGGTGACAAGAAGTATGTCATCCACATATAGAAGTAAAAATGCAACATCCTTACCATTGTGGAGAACAAATAAGGAAGCATCGCATCGACTTTGATGAAATCCCAAAGTAAGAACATAATCCGTGAATCTTTGGTACCAAGCACGGGGAACCTGTTTTAACCCGTAAAGTGACTTTTTGAGACGACAAACATGGTCCGGGAAATCCCGATGTCGAAAACCCATTGGCTGGTACATATATACTGTTTCATTGAGAGTACCATGTAAGAAGGCATTAGTGACGTCCAATTGATGCACCATCCAAGACTTGGAAAGTGCAAGCGATAAGACAGTTCTAATCGTTGCAGGTTTAACAACTGGGCTAAACGTGTCCCCACAATCAACACCGACCTGTTGAAGACGACCGTCACATACCAAACGTGCTTTATATCGCTCCAAACTACCATCCGATTTAAACTTATGTTTAAACAACCACATACTTCGAATAATATTCATGTCTGACTGACGCGGGACTAATTCCCATGTCTCATTTTTAATAAGAGCATGATACTCGTTTTTCATGGCATCGTACCATTCCGGTATGGACAAGGCATCGGTTGGGCTTGTAGGCACAGGGACAATGGTGGAGGCGTGAAGATTAAGTTTGTGAGTTGGTTTTACGATGCCATCCATAGCTCTAGTTCGCATGGTACGAGTAGTGGTGGCGGGAACCGTATGTATGTTAGAAGTAGTTTGAGTGGACGTTGGGGGTGGTGGAGAACTAGAGAAGTGGGTGGGTTCAGTTGAGTGATCGGATGGAGTGGGAGAGCTATAATGTGGAGAAGTGTATTGTGGTGATGTGGGCGGAGAATGTTGGGCCGAGGTAGGCTGGTGTAGAGGGTTGGTATCGGGTATGGTGTGTGGCGGGTGAGAGAGTGGCGTAGTGGTATAGGCTGGTTTGGGATTATGAGTTTGGGCCGTTTTTGGAGTGATGGGAGCGGAGGTAGATACAAGAGGCCAGAGATGTGGCGGGAAGATATCGGTCAAGAAATCATAGTTAGGTGACGGTGAGATGGTGTTGGCAAATGGGAACGTAGTTTCATCAAACACGACATGGCGTGAAATAATAATTTGGCGAGTTTTGAGGTTAAAACATTTGTATCCTCTATGGTTAGAAGGGTACCCAAGAAAAACACATGGGAATGAACGATGGTCGAGTTTATGAATAGAGGTGGAGGGGATGAGAGGGTAGCATAAGCACCCGAACACACGCAAGTGGTCGTATGAAGGTGTGCGTTGGTATAAAAGTTCAGTTGGAGTTTTATTATTTGGATGTTTGATAGGTAGGATGTTTAGCAAGTAAGTAGCGGTGTCGAGGGCGTGGTGCCAAAAGGTGTTCGGTAGAGAACCATGGGCCAAGATTGTGCGGACCATGTTATTAATTGTGCGAATTTTGCGCTCGGATTTTCCATTTTGAGAGGAGGTGTGAGGACAAGATAGGCGAAAGAGCATGCCATGTTGGTGAAAAAATTGTTGAAAAGCCGAGTTGACGTATTCTTTTCCATTATCGCATTGGAATGTTTTTATTTTTCTTTCGAACTGTGTTTCAATTTGTTTATGGAATTGAGAAAAAAAGGAGTGGACTTGTGACTTATTAGAGATGGGGTATGTCCATAAAAAGTCTGTTAAGTCATCTAAAAATAATATATAATACCGGTGACCATTAGAACTTAATATGGGTGATGTCCATAAGTCGCTATGGATTATGTCAAAAGGTTGAAACACACGAGTATGAGAAGGAGCAAACGGTAATCTAATGCTTTTGCCAACCACACAAGATTCACAAATATGTTTATTAAATTTGCCAAAATCAATGGAACAAGAATGTTTTAACGACTGTAATAAAGGGTGTCCCGGATGGCAGAGACGTTGATGCCAAAGTTGAGAAGTAATAGCTGCAAATGTGGAAGTTGAGACGTTGATGTCAGTGGATATAAATCACCGCTGCTGTTGCATCGAAGGATAGGGATCCGGGTCTTGTAATCCTTCACAAGAAAACCAAAGGGGTCAAATTCAACAGACACGGAATTGTCAGTTGTAAACCGACGAACAGAGATTAAATTTTTGATTAATTTTGGGGAATATAAAACATCTTTAAGGATAAGTGGGGGGAAGGGTGGTGGGAGGGTTTGTGTGCCATGTCCAAGAACGGGTATGGTCGAGCCATTTCCAACGACAATGTTTTGAGGCATGCTATTATTAAAATAAGACTGGAAATTACCTTGATTGTTCGACATATTTCCGGTAGCGCCTGTATCCATGTAAGGAGTGAGATCCGGTTGGTTCAGAGACATGGTATAGAGCGCCTGCTCGATGTCAGCAGGAGAATAAGCTGTGTAGTGGGCCTGATTTGGGCGTGGCCCAAGTAAACCTGATCCGCCAAAGTTATTGTTGTTAGGCCTCGCTGAAGTTGCTGGGTAAGGGCAGGGAGGAGGAGCCCATTGAGATTGCCATGGGCCTTGTGGAGTGGCGGCCCAAGGAGTGGAATAAGCCCACTGGTTGTAATTGTTGTTGGGCCAGAATGCTTGCTGAGGTGATTGTGGATAACCACGGCCACGACCCCATCCGCCCCTTCCTCGTCCTCGTCCACGCTTATTGCCCCGGCCCCGACCTGAAGTGGAGTCCCCGCGATAGTTGCGTTCAGCAGAAGGATCCACGCGGTTGTCGTTGTTGGATCCTGTTGAAGCCGGGTTTCGAGTGGAAGTAGCATGGAGCGCGGTACCTGCGGACTGGGCGGTGAGGAGTGCCTGTTCGGCTTTTCGAGATTCAACCAACATGATTTTTGAGCGAGCCTCGTAGAAGTTAGGGAGCGGTTCTTGTTGTTGAAGGATTGTAGCAATACCTTCGTATTGCTCGTTCAAACCGGATATCAGTTGCAACACAAGGCGGTCATTAGTGACCGGAGCGCCGACATTAGCCAATTGGTCAGCTAACACTTTTAGTTGTTGACAATAGGCTGAGACATTCGGAAAACCATCCAGACGGGTGTTCGAGAACTTGTGTAGAAGGTGAATGGCACGGGAGCTTTTATTATCATGAAAAAGGCTTTCGAGTGTCTTCCAAGCATCGTGAGCGGTCGTGTTTGGTTTGAGAATTGTATGAAGAAGGTCGCTAGATATTGTGCCGTATATCCATTGAAGCACAATGGCGTCCAACCGGTCCCAAGAGTCTTCGGTTTGTTTTGGTTGCTTGTCTTTGTAGGCGTCTTTGGATGCATTGACGGTCATTTCCGGTTTCGGTTGCTCGAGATGGTCAATAACAAGAAAGGCGCGACAATGAATCTTAAATAGTTCGCTCCAAGAGGCATACTGATTTTAAACCCTTTTGTCTTGTTCATTCCAACTCTTTTTTTGTTGTCTTGATATTACCACCATTGAGAACATCCAGTAGAACCGTGCTTTTGCATTTAGGGCACTTAGGGTGGTACTTCTCAGCAAACATGACATACATAAGGCACCGAGGACACCCTGCCAACATCATAGACGTGGCGTCTGGGCTCGATGAAAACCGGATGCTGGTTTCATCAAAGTTGTGCTCGGAAGACAGACAAGAACTTGTAGGAGACTGGTTTGGTGATTCTGTCATTGGCCATTAAGCTCTTGGTGGTGAAAGATGCAACTTCAAGTCAAGCTTTGGCTCTCTACCACCACCACTATTTCTTCTACTCATATTTGGTCTTGCGGATCTCCTGATATATAGAATCTAAGTTAACTTTCCTGCAAATAAAAACAGATATAAGTTAAATCATTTAAAAGGTTTGATCGTCCCCAAGAGGACACCATGGTGGTAAGTGGTGTCCTCCACAACCAAAATGTTGAGAATTCAAATCTTGCAACTGCATGATATTCGAAGCCTCAAGCAAAATGTTTGAAAATCTAGAAATTGTTGGGTTTCAAGCTTCAATTACACACAAACACACAAATATAAACTCACTAATAGAGATTCGTCTTTACTGCTTAAAACCCCACACTTCTATTCATTGCAATCTTTACATTATATAAGAAGAATTAGCTAACAAACCACTACTTACGTATGCCTAAAGAACCGGAAACAATCCCATGACTTGACCCACTAACTTGACTTAATCAAAACATAATAAAAACATGTGACTAAATAGCAACTTTTCTGCTGACCCGTTTGACTCGTATCCGATTACGAAGCTCCATTCTCGTACCCGATAACCCGGTTTATAATGCATCAAGATTAACCCTACAGAAATTGCTGTTAAAAAATAAATAAAAAGGTTTGATCATTAGATGCTTATGCTATCAACAATCATGATAGTATGCTTAATTACCTTCAAATAGAAGTCTACAGACAAATAGATATAGAGAGAGGAAGAGGGAAATAGAGAGAGGTGGTTGTTGGTTTAAAGCCTCAAAGTCCATGTATATATAGCAACTTATATGTAAGTGAGGAGCAGGAAATGAATTAAATCATTAATTGTTGGAAATATCATCGTGTGGTCACTTTCTTATAACAAAGTTAGCAGAGGTATCTGCGTCGTTGCTTTTTTTTTTTTATATAAAGTTTGGTTGTATAAAAGCTTTTTTCCGCAAGTTATCAGATGTTCTTTCTTCAAATAAATGTATTAAATGATGGCAAATCTGTATCAACTATGTGGCTGTTTTGTATTTTAAGTTGTATTTATTGTATTTAAAGTTGTATATCACTAGTTTAAGTTTATGTGTGTTACACGGATTGTATAAAGAAAACACTTCTTATAATTGGAATTACATTTCATGATCTTCAAGGATGACGGCCATGGCTATGCAATATCACATGTCCACATAAGAGATGCGTCCGTCGAGTTAGTCTTTGATGAAAACGTCCTTATGGAACTGCGTTACATTTACGGCTTCGGAAATGCGAGTCGTTGATTGAGGAGTCATAAAATTAACATGACATGCATTTGTGTGTCATGTTTTTATGACACACATTTAATGACACACATTCATGACACACATTTATGACACTTATTTTATGACACATTTTAATGACATACATTCATGACATTCATTTTATGACACTTTTTAATGACACACGTTGATGACAAACATTTATGACACATAAATATGACATTCAATTATGCTTGTCATGCTTTAAATTGTTTAAATTTTTTATAGAATTACTAATTTGCCCTGAATACATATATAATAACAAAAACAATAAATCTTTTTCATAAAACAAATACACACACATATATATATACCAAAATAATCCATTACATAATCATTTGTCAAGTATACTACAAATATTTTAACGGTAACAAAGAAAATAGTTTGTCAATACATTGTTAACACCTAAAATACAATTTGTCAGTTAAAAATAGAGTTAACCGCATAAGTCGACCAATCTTCACGAATGTCATCCATATCCGCAGCCGAGTATTCCTCTACTCCTTTCCCAACCTGAGACAACAATTAAATAAAATAAATAATAAAAATCAGAATTTAATCCTAATATATGAATTTTAACATTTGTTTGGATATATAAGTACATATTTCTCTAAAATTCAAACTAAAATATGCCTAAACTTACATTATCATTGTCAAGTATTTCAACTCCTTCATAAGGTATCTCCTTCATGAACTTCATCACATAGTAGCCGCATTCAGTACCTCCTGGCTGACGTGGACACTACACAATTAAAAATATCAAGAAATGTGAAACCAATGCGATTTAAGTTTAAACTAAAGGGTTTCAATATTTACAATATCATTACAACCACAATTTAAATAAGGGATTAAGTGCTTACACTAGCATTAATCCATATGAGTTTAACCCTTATGTTGGCACCACTTCGTGAAGCATACACGGCCATTGCCCTATGAAAAATCAAAATTATATCAAAGTATATATTCCAACTCTTTTGTCATCCATTATGATTATTTGTATTACTTACGTATCAATAATTTGCCTCAACTGCTCATTGACACTTCTAGGCCATAAGGAATCAAGATAATAGCAAGTAGTTGTTTTCAGGTTTAGTACTGCCAACACCCAATGGTTTCTTCAAAATCCAAAATTCAATCAAAATAAATTAAGATAATATGTCTTTATGAATACAAAATCAAACCCGGGATTATAGGGCAATAGGATGATGTCATTGCCCTTTCTTTTATACAATCAATCTGCAACCGCTCTACTTACATCCTCGATGTGTTTGGGTTTAGGTTTGCGTTGATCAACCCGCGAAATTGCAGATGGGTTCATAACAACTCAACACTAAACAATCTAATTTATCAAAAAATATAAAAGTTGTAGGAAACAAGCAAACCTTGAAGAGATGATTTACTGAGCTTGTTGTGTTCTAAAACCAATTTGCAAAAGAACAAAACAATGATTATCTGCCCATAAAAAAGATACACAAGATAGATACGTTATTTATATGAGCAAAATCCAAAGTATCCCATTTATTTAACAATATAACTCAGTTATAAAAGATATGCAAGAACTTACAGCAACAAAAAAGAAACTGTAACCAAATACACTAGCAATGTGTCGTGTAATAAGAGCAATAGAAGAGAAGGCCTACCAACAAACATATTAAACTAGTTATATAAGTGAAATTGATCTCGGAGGCAATCGGCTATCGACCAAGCATTACAGTAATGAGTGTAAATGACCAAATTAGTTTCATGGTTTGGAAACTGAAATAAAAACATTACCCATGTCTAACCTCTAAATCATGGTGATCCGCAGGTTAAATCAGCATGAATATGTTCGAGAAGAGCCCTTCAATCTGATTTATGTTGCACACAATAAATATGAACTTACCACCAAATAGCGGTGTTCATGGTTCAGTTTAAAACCGCGAAAACACCCAAACCGATCATCGAGTTGGTTTCTTGATCGATTTCAAAAAAGTTAAAACCGCAGTGAACGGTTTGGTTTACAGTTTATACCAAAAACCGGCCGCATAAAACCGGATAGGACCGTGAGAGTTAACTACATTTTACTTGCTAATTAGTTTAAGTGACTTACAAAATTTAGGCTTTTTTTTTCAATTGCTAATTAGGTGATTTAGTTATTCATAGTAACTTAATCAAAAAGTTCAAGTCAACTAGCTAATTATATTAAGGTGATTTAGGCTTTTTTTCCAATTGCTAATTAGTTTTTTCTAATTAAAATTTTCTAGTGAACCGGCTAAAACTCTAGAACTCACAAAATTTTCTTTTCAATTGTGCTCGTGGCCACATGAAATAAACATGGAGTCTCATAAATTCATAATCTTGGTACTTTAACTGAAACATATAAGAACTCGATTTTATTTTGTGTCAAATTAATGTCTAGAAAGGACATGTTACTGGTGTTTATTTGGTTGAAAAAATCACATGTTAGAAACACTGAATTGAAGTCTATAGTTACAGTTGGTTATCTTTATATATGGTTTTTTAGCTTGTATTTTAAGCATTTATATAATGACTCAAAAAAGTTCAAACTATGAAATCAAACCGGAACCAAACATTAACGGTTCAGTTTGGTTCATTTTTAAATTTCAATGGTTCGGTTTCGGTTTTCAATAATAAAAAACCATTACTAACGGTTTGACTTAAAAACCGTCAAAACCGAACCGTGAACACCCCTACCACCAAATACATGAGATATGTATTCTCCTCCTCAAGAACTTGTTCCTGACTCACACACGATACATAAATTTAGCGTACTCGCAATTAAAGTAACTTTTTAAAATGTTGTAATTGAAACCTATCAAACTGTAACCAGAAGTAGGAAAAGAGATCACCAAAACTTACGTGTTTTCGTGTGATTTTAGGGATTTCATCCTGTTTAGATTTGAAAGTTAAAAAAAAAGTCATCCAAACATCAAATATATAAAGTTATAAACCAACATTAGTGTGTGTGTCTAATCTTTGTTTAAGAATAGCTCTGAATAAGCTTACCTTTTTTCTCACGAATGTTAGTCAGTCCATTTTCAAGTGCATCTCTGTATCCAATTAGTTCTTCAATCTTCATAGTTCAAAGAAGTTATGTCTTCCCCTTTCAGGTTCCGGAAACGAGACATTTACTAATTAACATTTATATACAGAGAGATCTATATAGAGAAGGTAAGGAGTTAAGTACCGGAGCTTTGGCACATACCTTAACACATTCGACAGCAAAGAAACAACCAGCAACTTTTGCTTTTTTTCTTTGTTCATGTTTTTTGTGCAGCCCCTATTGATGTCAACCCAATCACATTTGAATAAAACTACTCATCGTAACCTAAATTGGTAGAGTTTTCCTTCTCCAAGATATCGTTATTACGCTGCGAGTAAGAACATAGATTCCACTTGTTCACCATAGACATATCATTGGTGGCGTGAATGCTGAATCCGCCGTTCAAGTTAAGCTTTGGCGTGACAATTAATAATTCAATTAAACATCAAGCATGCAAACAAATTCTAATGGCCTAGGTAATATGATAAAAGATTGCATAAAATGCTAAGGCTCACAGTTTAGTTCAGCCAACCTACTGTAATACATATATCAATGCCCCTGGATTGAATTGAAGATCATGAAACGCTTCCACGGAATGATTAAATTCCTCTCCACAATCAACAAATAAATATTCAACCTGCAAATAACTAGCAACATCAAGTCCCAACAAATACCATAACAAATTATGGGTGAAGCAAAACATCAAACACTTGGTGTGCAAGAATGTAAATCAGAAATTAAGTTATTTGTACCAATCTTGGCAACAATTCTAAGAGGTAATGAACACCAATAACAATATACTTACATCCGATTGATTCTTATAATCGAGTAGATATCCATAACGAAGCAGTAGCAACGGTTCTTCCTTTTGCGGCATATGACATGGAGATCTAACCTCTCAGTTGAAGCAGCAGGGAAGTTTGAGATCGATAGGGAAGGATGTGTTCTTTGAATTTTCAATTTAGGTTTTGAAAAAGAGGGGGGATTTGGATTTTTGAGGAAGAGGGGAAAAATGAGCGGGGAACTTAGAGCATTCACATTCTATCCACCAAATCTTGAGAGATGGGTTTTTAAATTATAAAAAGTGGTTTAAGTGGTTGTGAGTGGAGGAGAGAGAAAATGTTACTGTTCATCTGTATATTTGGGGGGACACTGTTCACCCTGTATAATTTTTTAATATATTTTGAAAGTGGTTGTGAGTAGAGGAGAGAGAAAATGTAATATATATTGAAAAGGAGAGAGAAAAAGTATTTGTTTTTAGTGGAAATATATTGATATAGGAGTTGTTTTTTAGTGGAATGTATGTATATTTTTAGTGGATTGGATGTGAATGCTCTTAAATGACTTTAATTGATAAATTTTAGGAGGAAATTATTTTATTTTTGAAAGGTGTGAATTATTCGCGAATGTCGGGAGATCTAGCATACGTTGTCTTAATCGGGTCCGCGCTAGAGAGCCCCCCTCACATAATAGATCCCCAATTTTAACCCCTCAATGAGAAACCCCTATCACCCAGACTCGAACTTGAGACCTGGAGGGGAAAAACTCACCCGCATCCACCATAAGTGGAACTTAAATACCTGTAGCCACCACTACAGCACTAGTGATAGTTAAATTTTAGGAGGAACTAGGGATGACAATCAAACCTAAATTTGGTGGGTAAACCCGAAACTCGAAATATTTGCGACGGGTTTGGGGTCGGTTAATCGGGTTTGGGAATAGTTTTTATTTTTATTCGCGAGTTTGGGATTTAGTGATATACCCGTTTACCCGACCCGGTAATGTCTTAATTAATCATGAATGACCTTAAATAACCATCAACAACCATAACTGGCTATCAGTGACTCAAAGGCTAAAGGGTGTGGGGGCATGAGTTGATCATCAATCGCCACATAGGACCATTAATGGATTGTTACACCACCCCTTGCTTCATTCACTATGGTTCTCATGTATTAAACCATGGGTCTCCTTTCCTTTTTCAATGTTTCATTTTTCTTTTCACAAAAATAAATTAAAATAAAAGAATAGTGGTTTGGGTCATGACCACACCCTTAGGGTAATGGTTTTGGACGATAGATTAGAAGTGGGTGACATGACGCTGATGTAGAGGGTCATGGTGACCATAAGACGACCCGTAGTGGGGCGTGATTTTTAAAAAAAATTGAAAAAAAAAACGCCCCTACCCCCACTACGCCCGGCGTTAGCCGGCGTTATTTTTGAAAAGTTTTGTTGGTGGCGTTTTAAATAAAACGCTCAAATTGGTTTGTACCACCTTTTGACCCACCAATCAAATTGTTTTATGCCTCTGACAACTTTTGACCCACCAATCAAATAAAACATGCCCATTTTGTTTGTTTTTTTTTCTAATTGGAAGGGGCGTTATTGGATAATGCCCCACTACGCCACTTTTGCTATAATGCCCCATCGCTGACTAAGACGCCACATGTCGGATAATGCCCCATGGTGGGGGCATTATAACCCACTACCACTACACATGGTCTAAGAGTGACGATCATACCCTATAGCCTAATTGATAATGATGACCATAGTTAACCATCACGCGAACCTAATTAACCATTGGTGACTCTAACTAGCACAATGAACCTAATTGAATATTAGTGATCATAATTGATCTAATTTAACCTTATTCTACCATTAGTGTCAAATATGTTCTAATGAAATGGTAGAATATGTATTAATTATTAAAGACTAACACATATTTTTTTGGTACCTTTTATCCATTTGTTTAACTTTTTTTTGCTACTTTTATTCATTTGTTTAATTTTTTTTTACCTTTTATTCATTTGTTTTTCTTTCTAAGTATTGCATAAATTAAATGGGATTTGAGATCAACAAAACGGTTTTTTTTTTTTGTTACATTTTATCCATTTGTTTGTTTCATAAATTTATTAAATTTTGTACAACCATGACATTTTTTTCTTGACACACATTTAAATGTCATAAAATAAATGTGTGTCATTATTCGCGTGTCAAGATAGATCTTGTTTTTTTATGACGCTAAAAGGATGACACACAAAAAAGTGTGTCATAAATATATTGAATTTTAGTAAAACTATGACATTTTTTTTCTTGACGGGCACTTTCGAATGTCATAAAATGAGAGTATGTCATTATTTGCGTGTCAAGATAAATCTTGTTTTTTTATGACGCTAAAAACGTGACACACAAAAAGGAATGTCACAGATTTATTAAATTTTGTAAACCATGACATTTTTTTCTTGACATACGTTTTTGAATGTCATAAAATATGCGCGTGTCATTGTTCGCGTGTCAAGAGGAGTGTATTTTCTAGTAGTAATGTGTTAAGTAAAACAAAACAATAATATACTTACATAAAATAAAATAGTTACGTCGAATTATTATATTTTTAAAATCAAGAAGGAACTGTTTTTTAATTACAATTAATGATAACCTTAATTTACCTCAAATAACAAAACTATCTACAAAATATACATTTACTATATTAACAAAATTCACTCAGAATTTTTATAAAGTATTAAATGTAGACAAAATTAATGAAATTTGAAATTTGATTGTTAACACATTTTTTTTGAATGTTAACAAACGTTGAACACAATTTTTTGAATGTTAACAAACATGTAATTGGATTTAAGGTTTAAAAAAGACCGAAAGGAAACAGATTAGTAATTTAGGAAACTCGAATTTGATTGGGAGAATAGATGTTACGGTATTGAATAGCAGGGGGGAGAAAAAGTCTTAAAAACCATTGTTTTCTTTATCGCTCAAATTTAGTAAATGCCTCACAATACATTGTCATATGACAAGTTGATGTTAAAGAAAAAGTCATGTGACCTAAGATGGTTTTGATTTATTATAATTTATAGATTTATAGATAAGTATAATAATCTTATTTTTATAAACATACAAAATAGTTTGAACAGCAAAGGAAAATATCATAACAAAAACAATATAATTTCTATTTTTCCCACAAAAGTCACTTAAATTTTTTTCCACATAAATAAACACTATTTTCAGTTTTTTCTAACAAAAGTCACTAAACAATTTTTTGCACATAAAAGCTCCTTAACATGTCAACTTCGTGCAAAACTGAGATTTTTTGTCATAATTAACCTGAAACCGGAATGCACGTTGTGTTTGTTTACATGTTCTTTTGTTTCGTATGTGGTCGTGGCCTGCAAATTTTTTATCCATATGTCCATATAATTTGCTTATGTGTCTATTTTGTACACACAAATTGTTCATGTGTGCACTTACATGTGTGTAGAATAAACAATAAATAAGTTGTGTCGTAGTTTTTTTTTAAATTGTATTTTTTTTCGGTTAAAAGGCGTAAATTCTTGCATTAAATTCTACTCCTAAAATACACGTATCGTATTAAATAGAGAAAAACATAAATTTTATATTAGGTGTAAAAAATCGTAAATATATATCATTAAATGGCTACATATCGCATATTTTAATAATTAAAACAAATATAGGTTATATATTTTTTAACGACAAATTTCTTTTATTTGTGCCGTTTGTGGGACTTGAACCCAAGACCTCCCTCTCTTAAGTTATTTAAAGATTTTGCATTTTCCAATGGACCACCACCCTATTGGTAAAAAAGTAGGTTATATTTTTTTTTGAACGGCGAAAATTCTATGACTATAGAACAAGGGCCAGCAGAGCTGTAAAACCCAAAATTTACATTACTCTTTATAACTTATCAAAAATTTCCTCTCTATAATTTATCAAAATTTGTATGTGAGTTTGTTTTACTATTCAATTTTAAGTGTTTTGATTGGTTGTTAGAATATATGGTATTAAATGGTTATATATCACATATTTTAAGAATAAAAACAAAAAATAGGTTATATACATTTCTTATTTATAATTTATCCAAATTTCCTCTCTATAATTCATAAAAATTTGTATCTAAGTTGGTTTCACAATTCACTTTTAGGTGAGTTGGTTTCACAATTCAATTTTAAGTGTTTTGATTGGTTGTTAGAATTTGCAGGCTAATGAGTGGATGCCATTTGAAATCCACTATTTTATTTTTTATCTATACATACAAGTCTTAAATCTATGTGTACAAATATCTATTGCATATAAATATTTATGTTTTCTTCCCTTCGACTATTTCTAAAACAAAAAAATGTTCCTTTAGAGTATTAGTATAAGTACCGTATAGCCCTTCTGGTTTACTTTTAGTTTTAATAAACCCTATAATTTATAAATTTATTTAACTATTATTATTATTAGTATTATTTTATAAATTCAAATTTGATTGACTTGGGAGGTGTAAACGGGCCAGGCTGAGCCCGACTAGGCTCGAGTTCGGCTCGTCATGTTTTTATGAAGCTCGAGCTCGGCTCGTCATGTTTTATGAAGCTCGAGCTCGGCTTGGTTCGTACCTACTTATTTGAGCTCGAGCTAGGCTCACGAGTTAAACCCAAAGCTTGAGTTCGTCTTGGCTCAAGCTATTTTGAGAAAAACCTCAAACAAGGTAAAAGTTTGGCTACAGCTCGCTTCAATATTGGTTAAATGAGCCAAACTAGGCTTGAGCTCGACTCACCAATGTTATCATCATCATCATTATTATATTATATATGAAAAAGTAAAATTTTGTTTGGACTCCTTTAGGCTCGCGAGCCTAAACGAGCTTTGTATCTCAGGCTCGAGCCCGGGCTCGGTAACTAAACGAGCTCTATTAGAGGCTCGAGCTCGTTAAAGCTCGGTTCGTTCGAGCTTTCAACCGAGATCAGGCAAGTTGCGAGTTAACACGTTGCAACACGAGTGCATCGTTCAACTTTGCTACATCCAAATTTTGTTCGGTTTAACGGTATCGCCGCAACGCGCTACACTTTTTTACATAAGATTTCAAGTATTGTCAACGTCTTTGCTATAATGCGTGAATTTTTTTTTTCATTTTACGTTTTGGGATAAATTTTGCGCTTCAACGTATTTGCGTCTATTTTTTGATTCGGTATAATGGTGTCACCCACAACGCGTTGGTCTTAACACTTAGTTATATATGTTATTTGAGCAGGAAACACATTCATCTCTGAAAACTTTACTTCTAAAATTCATATATAGTTTATTTTATATGACTTGAAGCCGTATCACTTTGTTGGGATAAAAATCTGATGTCGCTAGGCCAAGAGACCATCAACTTATGGATTGTGTAGATGATTAATAAATATTTTATAGGCACTTAAACAATTATTAATGTTGGTAAAGATAAAAGAGATTTTTTTTTTGCTTTAAAATATTTGGGTCTAAAGTAAAGGTTTCTATTAAAATAAGAGCTGACCTTAGCAATGTGTTTTGTTGTTCAAGGTAAAGAAATCACTCATTACATAGAGTATTTCATTCCCTCATATTTATTCCATCAACACCCCTTGTTTTATTTCCAATCCATTCCTCACTCACATTCATCACCACCACCTCCACCACTAGCCACCCACCACTGCCACCACCACCTTCCACCGGCACCCTCTGCCACCGAACACCGACGCTGTCGCTGCCACTGCAACCGCCACCACCACAGACCACCTACCAACGACCACCAACGTCACTCGTCGCCACTACCCACCGGTGCCGCCACCGTACGCCACCGAACACCTGCACCACCACCAACCACAGCTACCACCACCACCACCACCACAGACCGTCGCCACCACCCACCATTGTCACCACCATCCGCCGCTGCTGCCACCAACCGTCGCCATCCACTACCGCTATCGACCACCTCCAACACCCACAACCGCCACCCATTGCCGATTTTATTCCTTCTTCTTTTCATGCCTACCAAACAACACAAGTTAATGATTCATTCCAATCCTACATGGTAACCAAACAAGAGTATAGAAAGGTAATGATCCATTTCATTCATTTGTCCATTTCATTCCTCCATGTCAAACAGACCCATTGGAGAACCTATAAAGATATGAAAAGAAACCACTAGCTAATATCTTTGTGTATTTTCTTTTAAAAAACAAAAGTCATTTTTGTGCATTTATTAAAAAAAAGTTAACATCCATCAAAATCCATTTGTCCACTTTTAACGGCATAAGTATAATAAGTTTGCAATACAGCAAGGCTTTACATGTCGGAACCTTACCCATGTTTGAATCTGGAAACAGTGGTGTTTTCTCGGGTTATTTGCATATACTTGTTGGATTCAAACTTAAGACCCATCAGGAGGAAACCACTTAGCAGAAAACCCCTAACCAACTGGACTATACCATGTTGGCATCAAAATCCATTTGTCAGCTTCCGTATTCCTTAGAAACAAAATTTTCATTCAAAGTGTGTAGTATCATCCAGAAAAGCACTCGCATGAAGCATTCCTCGTATGACGTCCTTGAGAATTAAACATTCACTGTGGACACTCTATTATATGATTAGGGGCGGCTCTGTGGATGTGACACCCCGATAATTATGGATCGAATCCCAGCATGACACGTGTCTAGAAACCTTCCACAGATTTCACAATGTTGAAAGGAAGGGTTAAAAATCTTAAGAAATATTATAAATTTAAAGTTGAGGGGCTAAAAAGGCAATTTTTATAAAATTCTGAGGTCCCTTACGGACCGCAAGAACATCTTCTTATGGTCCGTAAGGATGTTCAAATGGTTTGCTCGCCAGGGTCCCGTACGGACCGTAAGGCATACCCCTTATGGTCCGCAAGGGGTACGCTGATAGCAAGTATCTTGCTGGACAGCACAAACAAAAAGCCATATAGTGGCACACGTTTTTAATGGCATTTAGCATTTGTACCACTAATTTAAGTTTTTAATGGCACTTTGTGTATGTCACATTTGATTAGCCACACTTTTAGTGGCATTTAGTTTTTATGCCACTAAGTTGAGTTTTTAATGGCACTTTGCGTATGCCACTAAAATTTTCAATAGGTTTTTAATGACACTTTCCATATGCCATTAAAACTCTCGAGCATCTCTTTTAAAAATTCCTATTTCCCGCCTAAATCCTTTAATAAGATTTCTCAAAAAATTAATCCCTCTCAATGAATTAGTTTTCCCTCTAAAGTCTTGAATACAATTGAAAATATCCACCAAAATCATTATATGACTTTCACCGTAATCAATTTCCCTCCTACTGTTTTTCATGTTGAAAATCTTTAATTGCATTATTATTTGAGGTTTTTATAATTTTATAGTTATGAAGGTGCATCAAGCTTTATTAATGTGTTTTATGTGATGTTAGTAACTATTTAAAAGCATAATCATTATTTATCTTTTATAACACAGATTATTTATTAATTTATATAAAATAAATAACTTATGTTTTTAATTTTAAAGCTAAATTATGTTATAAGCATACGTACTTTCAAAATTTTTGAAAAACCTTGATCTTCCCTCCCGCTTATCAAAAGAAACTCCTCCAAAAAGAATTTAATCTCCTTCCTCCCATCTTCTTTAACCTAAAACGGTTATCTCCTCCTCTTGTAAGTTATTGAATCGATGCTCACTCTTTACCTAAAAACGACTCACCCTCCCCTCAGATCGCCTTCACGAGCCTACCCTTTGACCATCGCACATCTCAAACAGGCATGTGGCGTGTTGATTCTGCCAACTGAAACCCATATCGTGTTCTTCATCGCAGCCGTTCCACACCAGCAATCAGCTCCCTTGGATTACTCCGACTACTATCACCGACGTCACGTTCCAGTTGACCTCTCTTGTAAGTCTGTAAAAGTGGAAGGTTTAAAGATGCATACCAATTGCTCGATGAAATGCATCAACCAAAATAACTTCTATTTCACATGTTTTACTAGATAAATAGTTATTCTAGCAAATTTTTTATATGAAACTTGTGTTTTGCAGATTTATTTATGCGACCTTAGAAATAGAAATCGTGAATTTTTGGTAATTGTGGTTATCATCTCTTCTAAAATTGTATTGCTTCATACCATTTATTTGTTCTCGTCAAAAAAGTACATATTAGTTGTTAGTTGGTTGTTCAATGGCATATTAATAATTACATATTAGTTTGGATTTGAAGCAGTCAAAAATTGTTACTGCTTTTTAATTAGAGATTCTCATTACTATTTATTTATTGATAACTTCATTAATTTATGTTAATTACTAATTAGAGATTAATATATAAATTCTGAACTTTTGGATTTTATTTGGGGTGTAAACAAGCCCAGAGGCTCGAGAGCTACTCATGATTGGCTCGATTAAAAGTTCGAATGAGCCTGAGCTCGAGTCTGAAATACAAAGCTCGTTTAAACGAGCCCAAACAAAGTTTAAGTTTTTTTATATGTAATATAATAATAATCTCTAATTAAAGCGATACTAAAGCGAACTTGTTGACACATGGATCTTAAATTATAGGCCAAATTCCTAATTTACAAAACGGACCTATCAGTTTCACTTCTATAAGGTTAGTTATTATTGTCGTTTTTTGTTTTTTTTTTTTTTTTTTGCTATGGAACAATTTACAATTTATCTGCTTCATTTTATGTACTTTAAAACTTTGTCATGTCTGATATGTGGTCGGTAGGATGAGACAGCAGCCCATGTTCTAGTTACCTGTCCTATGGCCGATTTGGTGTGGAGTCAGATATGCTACTGGTTAAAATTACTCATGGGTTATGCTGTGGATAATGCAAGTCAGGTTTTTCAGATGGTAAACAACATTGGTCTAACCCCCTAGTAAAGAATGCTTATCCATGCAGTTTTCGTTCTCACGGTTTGGGTTCTACGGCAGGCCAGGAATGACCAGGTTTTCAAAGGGGTAGCCCCTCGGTTTTTAAAATGGTGGAAGAAACGAAAGAAGTGTCATATGAATGGTTAAAAAACATATCAAAAGCGGAAGACGTCAATTGGAGGAGCTGGATCAATCACGACACTCTAAAGTAATGTTATTCATTGTATTTTGTTTTGCTGTCTTGTTTTCTTGCTGTATACATGTAAACATGATCCCCTAAGCTCCTTGCTCGGGGGGTTTGGTGTGTTTTTTGGTTGGGGTATTTATTAAAGTTTCGTTTGGCCATTTAAAAAAAAAAGAAGTCATCATGTGTAGCGATGTGTCGTACATTTGAATTCAAGGGTTATGAGTAGGGGTGCAAATGAGTCGGGCTAAGTCTGAGCTCGACTAGTTTTAAAAGGTAAAAGAATTTAATTATACTAACTATAATCTTGTACCTTTCAGATGTGGAAAAGCAAGGTTTTCTTTAGGGCTGGAGACAGGGCTTGCTCTACCATATACCAAGGTAAAGTTTTTTGAGTGACGGTTAAACAATACTCACCTAAATGTTCTATTTTCAATGCTAATGTAGTTAGAATCCATATAGCTTAAACCCATTTTTAGTGGAGTTGTTTTTTATGAACAAATGCCATCGTATTAAAAATACATTCATATGTGTTGACTTTAATGATGTTTTAGTTCATAACCAAAAAATGAACATTTTGAGTCATCCTAGGAAATCTGATTGAATAATGCTCCTGGCTAGTGGGCAACATCTGGGAGGATAACTTCTAAGAGCTGAAACTGTTTTTCCGTGAGAATGAATATGTTCATATCTTTTATCACCCGTAAAATAAAGAACTTTTGGATTTCTCTTAATCAATACTAATACTTGTTTATATGGTTGATCATGGCAGGGTAAATATCTTTAAACTGATGATGACAGGGTAGATATCATGAGAAGCTTTGGAGTAAAGTTTTATGATAGTGAAATTATTACTCAAAAGAACATTCAAACTCCTCGTAACAATTGAAATTTGGAATATGTTGCTTACTACACAATGTTTTGCTAACATTTGGAATGTTTTCGGGTGGAACTTATTATTGAAGTTAAAATATTATGATTTCTACATTTACAATTTTATTGAACTTTTATGTAATATTTATATTCTAAATAATGTGATTTTTGTGGCAAAATTATCTTAACTAGAAACAATTAATCAACACAAAATCTGTGCTACAAAAGTTTTATTTGGCAAAAAAAAGTGCCACTAAAACTAGTATAGATATGTAACTAGGATTACTTTTTAAAGGCATACAAATTGTGCCATAAAAATCTTATTTTATATTGTGGCAGAAAAAAAGTGCCACTAAAAGCCCCAAAAACTTTGTGTGGCATATCAAAAAATTGCCACGAAAAGGCTTTAGCGTCAGCGCTTCTAGTGGCACTTTTTTTGTGTGCCACCCATTCTTATAAGGCTCTTTAGTGGCACTTCTTTGTTTTTTTGTGGCACATTTTGTGTGTCATTAAATGGCATTTTTTTGTAGTCCTTGCTGCATATCTTGATACCTAATTCAAATCGTTGCCACACTTAACCATGTGTTGACACCTCTCATTCCACTAATCAGCTCCTTAGCTCTCCTAGTAACACCTGGCACACTTTCCTCACATTTGATCAACTATGAATAAGCCTAAGTTTTATAAAGTTCATCACACCATTCTCATTCTTACACTAAAGCTTCTTATGGAGCTTGCTTCTGCTTAGGAGCTTCCTCTCTCTAGTTGTAAGCTTCCCTTATAACACTAGTAAGTGTTCTTTTCTTTGACTTTCGGTTCTGACCATTTTTCTCAAGTCAAAGTTCAAATTGAACTTTGCAACGTGGTCATAATAATGAAGGTATTAATCCCCTATGATTATACCCTCTGATCATCACGTTTAGTAGGCGAAATGACGAGTCAAACATGTTTTAAATAAAAGTAATAAAAACACACACAAACTTTGCATTTTACGACGAATGATCTTTTAAGTTTCTAAAACAAGTTTGACATCACAACATTTTATATAACATTATAAAACTTATTTTGGCATGTTTAACTCGACATTTTCAATTTAGCCCTCAATTCCATGTCAGAATTTAAGCAGTTGACTTTTGCTTTAACTTTCAATTCTTACCCGTTTGGTCTACCATAGAAACCAATCAAAGCATGTTATGTGACCATGATATTATAGAAAATAACCCTCTGAGGTTATCCCTTTCGGTCATAGTATTTGAAGGGTAAATTGACGAGTCAACTATATATACTTTTAAAAATGTCAAAAATACCCTTATGGCATAAAAATGGTTTTAAAAACTAAGAGACATATAATTTGACCTCAAAACTAATCATACAGTATTTTAAAATGTGTTTTGACATAACGGACTCATCATAGAACTATTCGACCACCCGATGTCGTAATTACGCATAAGACTAATATTATATATATATATATATATATATATATATATGTAAACTAGTAGAATATAGTTTAAACCCTTCAAAATCACTCCAAATTAGAATGTTTGGTTAAACAACCCATATCCGCACTCGAAATGGTTTAAACCACATTCTACCCGGTCAACGCTTAATCTAGCGAAACCGAACAAAATTCTAAGTAACGAGTCAAGTTATAGAACTTACTAAACGACTCGTGAACATTCCAATGGATATATAAATCTGTTTCATTCCGGACTATAGAACCCTCCAGGTAATCGTGCCTAGGAATAACCACTTGAACTACGGATTTGCTTCAAAGAACTTAATTAACAATTTATTTTCCAAGCAAAGGTAAATACTCTTAGCGTATTTAAAATTTGGGATATGGCATTAGCCACTTGGAGCAGGTATTGTATAAAAGGGAAAACATTTTCATAAATATAAGAACCCGGTTAACCCGTATTGCTTGAATAACATTAAACACTTGGGGGGTTAATGGTACCGTGTCCGGACGTCCTGACTCATAGATTAGGAATGACCATAAAAATATGCGCAGGGTAGTAGGCATACACCCGGAAGGCGTTATATTAAAGATGGTGTGTACGATGATCACATACCGGCATAGATTTCTGGTACCTAACTGTAGTGACAAGTATGTAAAACTGGTGACAAGAAAAATCTATCTCAAGAAATATCAAACGATTAACCCACGTGTTATGATAACATATATATATATATATATATATATATATATCAAATTATTTATAAAATGATTTTAGAATGAGTAGATTAATTGTATTTACCAACGAAAGCTGACGTATTCTCAAAAGATTAAACCGCGGGTAAGAAACCTTGATCATAGGCTGGAAATGGTTCGGTCAAGGAAAATCTTTGAAATTTGCGACTCCACTGCTTAAAGGCATATGATGTCCTAAGCTCACTTTATATCCTATACTACCTTGTGGGAATTGTATCGAATAAATTGTTTAATTTTATTAAATACATTTTAAGCTTTATTTAAAACTTTATAATTCTATCTTTCGCTGCAAATTGCGATAATGTTATCAATCGTCACGCATAAACCCACTGACCGGGCCCACCGGAAATCAGGGTGTGACAAGGGGTGGGCGGGAAGGACCACCGGCTGGGCTCAAGATTCCGAAGGGCACATTTTACCGAAGATGCTTGAAATGATGCGATTGGAGGTTTGGCCGGAGTACGCCTTTTCGGGTGTTATGGGTTATCGGATTGAGCATGATTCTTACCGTTTTATGGGACTAAACTCGAATGTTAGTTAAGATGAAAATGAAGATAAGGGTTATCATAATAAAAGTAGGTTAAAACGAGTGGATTAAAGAGATTTATGAGGTTGCCAGAATTCCGACGAAACCACCGGAGAAGACAAATAGAAAAGCAGCTCTTTTTTATTTTTTTTTATTTTGCAAGTTTTGGTGATTCACACAAATGGTCCGCTCTTGTCTGGAGGATGATCTGACCACCCTCAAGGTGCACCACGGTAGCAGAATCAATTGGACCCAATTGTCGACCGATCCTAGGGACACGATAATTTTACGCAAAGCACCTGTTAAAACCTGAGCAAACACCATCCGACAACTGGGGGGAATGCTTTTAACAGTCTGAACAGGGAGGAAAAAAATACGCTCCAGGAGTTTAACATCACCCCCGAGCCATGCTGGGGGACGTGAGTTTGTATCAACTACCACTTGACATGGTTTCCGGATCCCAACAATGAAATCTTCGACATCCCTTGAGACCATAGCGAACGACATAACCTCGTCATCATGCTTACACCCCATACTGAGTGCATGCATCACCATGCAACTACCACATAACCATTTATCTCCTGCCCTAAGAACTTCCCCTACATCCAAAAAAAGTTCCAAGTCCTTAGAGATAGCCTCCTTCAAAGATAGCCTTCGGTTTTCGGTCTTGAGGTGGGTGCTGCATGTGTTTAAGCAGGCGGAAAAATCCCCCAGATCCCGGTTTTCCATCTTTACGTTAGTGGAAAAATTTGAAAGGTCAGGTCCATAAACCATTAATAGAGTCATGCACATGACTCCCTGACTTAACGTTTCGGCCCCTCCTCATATGAGCCATGCGCGTAGGTTAACTGCCACTGAAGAAAAAACCCACCAACGGTAAACCGAACTTGAGATGAGTTGTGGGGTGTAGAAAACCATTATGCAAAAAGAAAAAAAACCTTATACACGATGAAGGAGGGCAACAACTACGAGTTGCCCACCCTCTAAATGGTAGCCCACATAACCCCTTACCCCAATTTTGGTAATTCGGTGGTTTTAGAGCGAGGAGGTAGAGGGCGGTGGGTGGCTTATAGCATGCGAATGGGAAGGGGAGTTGACACGAAGGGGAAGGGTGGTTGACGCGAAGGTGAAGGGTGGCTTACTCAAGCATGAAGGAGATTCACAAAGTGACCATTGGGTGGTTGACCCAAAGGGAAAGGGTTGATGCAAAGATGGAGGGTGGTTGACATGAAGGTGGGTGGTGGAGGATACTGAAATTAGTTGTTATGGTAAATTGGTTTTTTTATATGAACAAAACCTTTTGTAAATAACAATTTCCAAAACAGAATTGGTTTGTTGAATTGAAAAGCTCCTCGCCGTTATGCAACTCTCTACATGAATTTGGGAGATATGTAATTGATTGATAATATTAGAATTGGGAAATATGTAAATATTTATTTAATAGTTCATTAAGGGTAAAAAGTCATTTAATAATAGTTTTTAATGAAAAGGGGAAACATGTAATATATATGGGTTAAGTAGGGGAAATATGTAATTGTTTTTTTGTTTGGGTAAATACGTAATAAGCCAGCTTAGGAGGGGAAAATATGTAAAAATCCCACTAAATTAATGATTGTTTGTGTATTTGTGAACCATTTTTGGGCAACTTAATAAATTTAGGTTACAAATTAAAATTATGTCTTAAATTGTATATGCATATTTGTATGTGAATTGTTGTTACAATTTGGGTTATAGAAATTTGTCTTAATATATACGTTATAATAGTCAATAATATTATATATTTTAAAAGAGCAGGGGTTTGGTTGGGTTTTCTAAAAGTGGTTGCCAAATTTATGGGGGGCTTTGGTGATGTGTAGGTTTTTAATCGGAGGGGGCTCGGATTGAAAACGATGGTGATGTTTGGGATGTTACATGCAATCACGAGGGTGCAAGATACGACGTTGTGAATGTAAAGGGGGGGGGGGGGGGGGGGTTGGTCACATAATTAAGCCAAGTGATGGTGGGTTTGGGTTGATGTGGTTAAGCAAAGTGGCGATAGGTTTGTTTTGATAGTGTAAAGACGGCTCGATGATCGAGTTGATTTAAATAACTACATTATAGAAAAAAATAAAGTAAATAATATATAATAAAGTATATTTATTTTTATAGAAAGATAGAAGTTATATAATTCATATATGTGGGTCGAATCGGTTCAAAAAAATCACAAACTCCACCACAAGATTAAAACCTACGTAAGCCCTCTAACCTTTCTCTTTCTATTAGACTATAACCATTTTTTCGATATTTCAAGCTCTAATGGAGAAGTCAAATAATGTAATCCTGGCTCGCAAACACTTACGCTAAATTATATATGTTTTTATGTATACACGTAACATATGTATTTAGAACTTGTACATGTATAAGAGTATACGTACACACTAACTATGAAGGCATAAGAGTATTCACATCCTTTTCATCAAATCTATCGTATAATTACATTAGAAACTACATTTTCTCTCAACTTTTAATTAAATAATATTTTTTTATACTTTTATCATTATCTTTTTTCTCCCTCCTCTAATCACAACTAATTTCAAAATATATTAAAAGATTATAGAGAGTGAACAGTGTCTCCCAAATATACCGTTGAACATAAACATTTTTTATCTCCTCCACTCACAACCAGTTACAACCACTTTTTATAATAGAAAAACCGCTTTCACAGAATATTGGGGAAGGAATGTGAATGCTCTTGTTGGTGCATATGTCTGTTGACTTCGTCTTGTATCGAGTCGTGTAATTAGATTGGATAGACAAGTGCTTGGTATACGAGAAATTAGGAAAATAGGTGTGAAAGACCAGTTCGCACGAACTGGATATGCCAGTTCGTACGAACTGGCTTTGTCCTGTTCGTGCGAAGTGGCTCTCCTATAAATACCCTACTTGTCATTTCATTTGTAACGTGTGTGATTCCGGTAGCGAAGCTCTGCCGAAGTGTCTCCTGCCTATAAAACGTTGTGTAATCAATACAAGAGACAGATTATAGTGAATCTAGTGAAATACAAGCTGAACGAAGACTAAATCACTGAATTCCGCCTCTGATTTAGTCCGAGATCTCTTCTGAACGACTCGTTTGGTCGTGCAAACGATCCTACAAGTGGTATCAGAGCTCAGGAGGAGGAGTTCTTACCATTTTAGCTTGTTTTCACCAGAAAATTCTGTTTTCTACTCATTCTTCTACACGTTTTTCAAATTTGAACGAGATTTTATGGTCAAAATGTTCTGATTGTCACATATAACCTGCGAAACCTAGTTTTAAACAATCTGTGAAAGAATTAGATAAAAAATCGACCTAAAAATGGATCAATTTGACAAAATTATGTCCGAATGTTTGACAATTTGGCAGTTCGCACGAACTGATTGAAATCAGTTCGCACCAAAAATCTTACAGGTCGCGTGGTTTGATCTTTTAGTTCGCACGAACTGAGTCTTGTCATCCCAGTTCGCACGGTTTGTTGTTGTAACCATAGTTCGCACCAATCAACATTCACTTCGCAAGGACTGATTAGTTGTGTATCAGTTCGCACCAAATCAACCTTCACTTAGCACGGTTTGGTGTAATAGCCCTTCAGTTCGTACGGAGTGGTGTATTCTAGTTCGCATGAGGTGTGGTTTGTTAGATTGTTTGAAATCTGATTAGTTCGTTTGAAGGTTTGAACACTCAGTTCGCACGGGTTGTGTAAACATCACATCAGGTTGTTTGAAGTATGGATAAAATGTTTGACGAACAGGAAAATGATACACTTGAAAGATTAAATGATTGATTTGATGCGTATTGGGTTAATGGAAAAAAAGATGAGAATAAGAATGTTTGGGTTAAAAGACTTGAATATTTTTTGTGTAAGAAAAATGAAACGTTGAATGAGTTGGAAAATCGGTATGATCATTTACTGGACAATTTAAAAAGGTACGAGATAAGGATATAAATGCTAAAAATATATCAAAATTTGCTGACGCATTACCTTCAGAGTGGGATGAATTTTTGATAGAATTGAAAAAGGATTCTAGGTTCTCAAATTTTTATCCAAATGCATTCATCAACAAGCATAAAACACACAATTATGAAAATAATAAAAGAAAGAAAGGTTTGATGAATGAAATAGATAAAAAACTAGACAAAATAAGTTTGGATGTGATTGTTGAAATAAGCAGAAGAGTTAATATGTGTCTTGCAGCAAAAAATATTATGAAATATGATATTAAGAGGGGTTGTTTTGTTGATAAGAATTTGAATCCTCTTGATTTTGTTAAATTTTTTTCTGCAGGAACATTCAAGACAGAGATAGAGCCAATTCCAAAGTTTGAAGAATCCGAGAAAAATGGAACTTCAAATTCTGAACCAGTGTGCTCAAATTGTGATAAATCTACATCAGATAATGTCAAACTCTTGAAAGATGTGGAGAGTTTGACATTAGAGAACAAAATTTTAAAAGAAAATGAAAAAGAATTTCAAAATAAAATAACATTTTTAGAAAATGAAAAATTAAAAATTGAAAAAGATTTTAAAAATCAAATAAAAATTTTAGAAAATGAAAAATCTATTTTCAGTAAAAATAATATTGAAAAACAAAAGGCAATAAATTCTCATCTTGAGAAAATCATTCAACTTGAAAAAGAAGTTGAATGTGCTAAAAATAAAATTGGTGATTTAGAAAAGAAATTGAAAGGTTTTGTGACTTCGTCATTAATACAAGATCATATATGTCCAAAACCGATCAATGAAAATAAAGAGGAAAGTCCAATAAGTGACAAAGTCACAAATTATGATGAAGTCACAATTGAAGATTGTGATGATAAATCTGATGATGAAAATGATAGAAAGAAAATATTTTTGAAATTAAAAGAAAAAATTCAAGAAACTGTTTTACAGTCTACTGAAAAAGGTGAATGCTCAACGCAAAAACCTTTTAAGAAGATTGTAGAACAAAAACAAAATCAAAATTCTAAAAATTTTCAAAACAATAATAAAAGATCATCAGTTCGTTCATCCAATCGTTTTCAAAAATCACAAAAATTTGAAAATCAAAACTCACAAAAAGTTGGTAATAAGTGGTGCAGGTTTGACCACAGTGCTCAAAAGTCAAATCAAGCTTATAGAAAAAGAAGGAATGAAGATTCTTCAAAGACAAATCTTTGTGAGGATAGAAAGAGAAAAATTCATGACTACCACACGGCCAAACAATGTTATGGTTTAAATGTTTGGTATGAAAGTGGTGAATGGTATGATAACAGGGTGTGTTACAAGTGTGGTTTCAAAGGACACATTGCTATTAACTGTCAGAGTCAGAGTTTTGAGATAAGAAGATGCTATGAATGTCAAATCAAAGGTCATATTGCCAGAGATTGCCCAATGAGATCAAAGAGAAGATCGAGGGCCGAATCTCAGAAAATGGTGAAGAAAACAGTCAAAATTGAAGAAAAGCCCAAAGAACAGAAAGTGCAGTTGTCACAAGGGCAGAAAGATAGACTGAGAAAGAAGAGAAAGAAAGCAAGAGAGTATCTTGAAAAGATTTTGTCTTCGGATACAACTGTTGATTCAGATAAAAGCTCTGATGAATCGCTTTACTCAACAAAAAGTGATCAATCAAGTAAAACGAATTCATCAGATACAAATCTGAGGACAAAAGAGAGAGTAAAGAAAGAAAAATTTGTCAATCAAACACTTAAAAAGTCAAAGAAAGTTAAATTTTCAGACAAAATTTTTATAAAAGTGTTTGAATACAAAATAAATTGTGAAAAGTCGTTCATGACACATGTCAATGAACTTGGAAAACCTAAATCCAGTAAGGATTGGGTTCCACTATCTGGCAATGAATTTGTTTCTTGGAAAACAAAGGAGCCAATTTCTGGCGATGAATTTGTTTCTATGGAGACAAAGGAGCCACATTCTGGCGATGAATCTGACTCGTCAAAGTCAGAAGAGCCACAAATTGAGGCAAAAAATGACAATTTCGTTACGACAATGGATGATGCAAACTTTCCATCATTGTCAAACGGAAATTTAAAACAAAAAAGTGGTAAACCTAAGGTTCGTCAGGCTTGGGTGGATCTCTTTAAATAAAAATCCTGACTTGCCGGAGCTCCCAAGTTGGTAATCGTGGAGCATGAATCGGCATCATTCTTAAAAATGTGTTGTGAAAAACTTACAAATGTGATATTTTTGCAAGTGGTTGAAAAGACAATGTGATGAAACCCCATGTTTGTGAAATGACACACAAAACTAATTTTCCGGAAAAACCATTTTGATTAAAACAAACTTAAGTGTTTTGACATCATTATGGGAAATAGTTTGTTGTCAGGGGGAGTTCTGATTGTTTAAGCCAAGTGTATGGCGAATTGAAGCGATTTACATCAGTTTGTCAATTTACTTTGTACAATTTTTTGTTTTCAAATTTTCCCGGAAAATCAAAATTGAAATATATTTTGATTTTAGGGGGAGTATAAAATTTGGAAATTTTGAAAATTTGAAAAATCCAAAAACATGATAAAATCTATAAAAAACCAAAAAACATCGAAAAATAAAAAAAAAGAGTTTTGTGTAAAAAGAGGAAATGATAGTACATCAGTGGACTATCAGTGCACGCTAGAGAAATGAAAAGTTTTATAAAGTTTTAAACAAGTTTCACTATGGATGTGTCGATAGGCTCAGCTAAGACTAGTAGTTTTGCGAAAATGATACAAACATAAAGCAAAAAGCCTAAGTCTGGTGGGAAACACGGTCAAACGCATAGTACTTAGTTTTATCCTTCTTGTCTGTGTGCCTGCTCGGTAATTGCTGATTGTCGAAAGACATAAAACCAGTTAAGTTTGTGAGCTTTCACAACTTTGCTAAAAAGTCACTGTGATTCTGTGTTTTCATTTTGAAAGATTTAAACTTGTTTTATTTCTTTATTTTGTTTAAGCATTGGACATCCTCTGCGTATACGTGAGTATCGACCTGGATGTTATTGCCTAAACATTTTGCTTTATTTTATTTGGTGTTTCGTTTAAGCTTTGGATCATCTCTGCGTATACGGGAGTATCGACCTGGTGGTTAAAGCCTAAACAACTTCAACTTGTTTTTATTTCTTATTTTGTTTAAACATTGGACTTTCTCTGCGTATACGGAAGTATCGACCCGATTGTTAATGTTTAAACATTCTGCATTGTTTTTACACAAATCACAGTTGATGAAAGTTTAAAGACATTACGTGAGTCAGTGTATTGCATGATGAGGGGATATGCTAAGATCGTGGGGCGCATAAGACTTTAGTGCTATCTAATGTACCCTAATTGTATCAGTAAGCATTACGAACGTCTTAGAAGAGTTTAAGTGGATCACAATATCGATGATCTAGGGTGAATTGTTTAAAAACTTTAAGTGGTAATTTTTAGATCAACGGTGCAGCTGATTTGTCTCATTAAACTGATATGATCCTCTTACACAAACTCACACAAATATTGTCTGTAAATATTTCTTTATTGCAGTTTCTTTTAAGACAAAAATCCAAAAAGATTTTAGTGTGTTTTAGCATAAACTTTTGAAAATCCAAAAAGAATTTATTTCATCGTATTTTCGACAACTGATGTTGAAAAGCTGATTTTCAAAATTCCAAGTGCTAAACATGATGAACCACATTGGGTTGGGAGAGTTTGTTTGTGGTGAAAAATGATTTTGAAAATGTCACATATACAAATGTTTTTGAGAATGATTGTATGATTAGTTAATCAAGGTCATTAATTTGAACTTGATGTAACTATTATATTGATGGTGTATGATTTCTACCAGTAAGTTTTTCATGTTGTTATAAATTGAAAACTTATGTTTTAGGTAGAGAATTTGTGCAGGAAACGTTGAAAAAGCTAAGTTTCAATTCCTGAAGACTAATGCCAGGTTTCCGATCCTAAGCTAAAGATAGAGAATTCCAGACTGTGATCCCTGCTGATTGAAAGGGGGAGTCTGAAGATGGAAAGTCAGGTTTCTGATCCTGTTGCTACGGAGAGCCAGGTGAAGTTCCTGAAGTTGTATGAGAGTCAAGATCCGTTCTGAATCTGTGAAAGCTAAAGAGCCAGATTCGAATCCTGGAGTTCAAAGGGCCAGGTTATGATTCTGAAAGTAAATAAAAGCCAGGTTGCAGTTTTGGGAAGAAAGAAGAAGAAGATAGAGTTTGAAAGTTGTGTACAGTGTCAAATATTTTGGAGAAAGAGCGAGAAGACTGATCAAGACTGAAGAACAGTGTGCCTAAGACTCGTCAACATCCAAGGGGGAGTTTGTTGGTATATATGTCTGTTGACCTCGTCTTGTATCGAGTCGTGTAATTAGATTGGATAGACAAGTGCTTGGTATACGAGAAATTAGGAAAATAGGTGTGAAAGACCAGTTCGCACGAACTGGATATGCCAGTTCGTACGAACTGACCAGTTCGCACGAACTGGCTTTGTCCTGTTCGTGCGAAGTGGCTCTCCTATAAATACCCTACTTGTCATTTCATTTGTAACATGTGTGATTCCGGTGGCGAAGCTCTGCCAAAGTGTCTCCTGCCTGTAAAACGTTGTGTAATCAATACAAGAGACAGATTATAGTGAATCTAGTGAAATACAAGCTGAGCGAAGACTAAATCACTGAATTCCGCCTCTGATTTAGTCCGAGATCTCTTCTGAACGACTCGTTTGGTCATGCAAACGATCCTACAGCTCTAAAAATGTAACACCCCACACACCCTAAAATGCGAAGTCCTAACCACGACACACATGTCCAATCCAAGGACGTGGTCCCAGTTATGGAGCACACGTTTTAACTTTTAAGGATACAAATCCTAGTCCCAAAACACATGTTCTAATCCAAGGATGTGAACATGTAGTTCCTAACTTAAGAACAACAATCATAGTCACTGAATGAATTAGAATGGAGGAAACAAAAACTTTTGATAGTGGGCAACATACTATGTTTAACGCATGTAGCAAAGGTTTTGGGCTCCTGTTTCCATAGATCCCTCAAATTCTAAAAAAAAATAATTTATCTGTCTGTATTTCGGGCTTTAGGATTGTTAACGGTTATGTTTATGATCTATAAATTATGTACACATGACGATATAGAATCACAGGACCCAAAGCCAAATAACATTTTTTCTTTGTGAAGACGGCCCAATTTTATTATGGGGGCATTTTCATATATACCCCTACAAAGTTGGAAAATATCATATAATATATACCCATTTAAAAAAAAACAATTTAATAACCGACCATTTTACCCTTAGTTTCTAAAACTTCAAATTTCATATTTTCCCAAATATCTAATTGACAAATCTTGAACTTTATCTTCTCAAAACAACATACAACTATGATGGTAGAAAGAACGATTTAATCACAATAGTTTTTTCTTCCTAATTTTGCACTAAATCTTTTCATAAAAAACCAGAAACTCTATTGAAATTTGGAATTGCAAGCAAGAATAATAACATATCTTAGAAAAACAGAAAAACCCTAATGGATGAAATTGATACTAGGTGGAAATTTCTACATGTTTCTCTCTTCCTCTCTAGTGATTTTCTTGTATTATGTGAAGCAAAACATCAATCATAAAAAACCAGAAACTCTAATGGAATTTGGAATTGCAAGCAAGAATGATAACATATCATAAAGGCCCTTCCCCAACCCACCAATCCAGCCAAAACCATATATTTTCCCCATTCTCCACCACACCTTTAAATAATTGTCCAATATTCAGATTGTATGAACCAATTTCATTACCTACTTTTACTATCCCGCTCCAGATTCCGACAATTCCTTCTTTAACAGGTAAGTATGATGAGGAGTGCATGTGAGCATGAATTGCCGTTATTGTTTTTCCCATAGACTCTCTTTCTCGTGTTTTAATTGCCACCACCATTTTGAGATTAAACTGATATTCATGTCTTTGAGAGACCCCAACCCAAGGCCATCCTTTTCAGTGGGACCAATTACCTTTTTTGAAATAAGATATGCTAATTCTTTTGTATTCAAAAACAAAATTCTTACTTCGTAAACGAATCATTTAAAATTTAAAATGAGTAATGTTATATTTTCTTTAATTTTGTATGTATAGTTCATATAATGGTTATATGTATTCGTATCAATATTTATATTTATTATGTGTGATGCAAGAAATAATATGAAATATAAAAATAATTCAAAATTTATAATCATTAGGTCCTTCAAACGCAACCAACCTCAACAATAACATATTTATTTTAAAAAAACTCATTCAAGTTTATATAAATGAAAAACACATTTTTTCAAAGAACTCAATCAACTCAATGATTATCTTAAAGTATTTCATTTTTTATCCTCAAACCCATGTAACATGGGTCAATAACCTAGTCATATAACATATACCCATTTATTATAAAACAATTTAATAACTGACCATTTTACCCTTAGCTTTCTAAAGCTTCAAATTTCATATTTTCCCAAATACCTAATTGACAAATCTTGAACTTTGCCTTCTGAAAACAACATACAACTATGATGGTAAAGAACGCTTTAATCACAATAATTTTTTTCTTCCTAATTTTGCACTAAATTGTTTCATAAAAACCAGAAACTCTATTGGAATTTGGAATTGTAAGCAAGAAAAATAACAGATCTTAAAAAACAGAAAAACCCTAATGGATAAAATTGATACTAGGTGGCAATTTCTACATGTTTCTCTCTTGCTCTCTAGTGATTTTCTTTCCTTTTTCTTGTATTATGTGAAGCAAAACATCAATCATAAAAAACCAGAAACTCTATTGGAATTTGGAATTGCAAGAAAGAGTAATAACAGATCTTAAGACCACCCGTAATGGCATTTAGTTTGGGCGTTTTTCCCCATCCACGCCCTTTCACGCCTGCGCACCGTCCCCGGGGGCGTTTTTTTTTGCATTTTTTTGTTGGGCGTTTTGATTAAAACGCCGGATTGTTCAAAGGTTTCAAAGTTTGACCAATAACAAATTTCCCCTTTGTTTTATTTTTCTAAAAAATAATAATTGGGTAATCATTGTTGGGGTATTATTGGGCATTATACCACTACACCCTTTTTTTTAACAAATCCCTCGCTGCTGACTAGGCGGCCACGTGTCGCTTTATGCCCAAGGGTAAGACATTTGTTTCACTCACCACTACACATGATTTAAAAAACAGAAAAACCAAAATGGATGAAAGTGATACTAGGTGCCAATTTCTATATGTTTCTCTCTTCCTCTCTAGTGATTTTCTTTCCATTTTCTTGTATTATGTGAAGCAAAACATCAATTTTGTTGCAAATAGAAAAACAATCATTGAAATCTCATAAAACCGTCACATATTTTGGAACCCAACTCAATTAATTTAAGAGAATACCAATGGGTAAAGTCGCCTGATTTTAGAACCGAAGAAGAGGAGTAATGACCCGTTGTTATATTAAATGGTATATATGTCAATTAAGTGAAAATTGATTAAGGAAGGGTATATATGAAATTTTCATTTTTGATTGGGTATATACGAAATAAGTTTGTAGAGAGATGAAGGGTATGGTCCTAAATCACGCACCAACATGGTCGCGAGTGACCATTACCCTTATCAAATACTCCCACCGGCAAGAACTTATCTGCGTCCGTACAGGCACGCGCGAACGCAGCGGTCGAATCCAATCTGTCAAGTGATGAGAAGACTTACCTTGTGTATGAAAATGGGTGTTGCACATAGAGATGCGGCTTAGCACCACATCCTATGAACATTTTCGTCACGGCAAGGGATATAGAAAAAGCAGTTACCAAGTATGACGATGCGGCTCTGCACCGCATCTCATAAACATCTACGCCAAGCCAAGGGACGCGGAAACAACCGCGGTTACCGCAGGCAGCGATGCGGCCTAAGCACCGCATCCTACTAACGTCGCAAGTGGGACTAACACTTTGACTCTAGTAGCCAAAACAGTAAGTGGCAGTGATGACAGTCATCTGTCAGCCCATACGTAAACGAAACTGGCGCACAGACTGACACCACAGTAGGACGTGGCATCACGTCCGTGACCGACAAGCCTAACACACCTGCAAGGGGCTGCGCGTTGTCAGTCTAGCCACTCAATTACCCTCCTTCACTCCTCGGCTATAAATACCCATCCTGGACCAGGTTTGAGAGATCGCTTATCAAACTCTCTCACTCTTACTACTATCACACACTTTGCTATCAAGCAAATTACTGATTCTCACGCCGGAGAGTGGTAACAAGGAGCACCACCCACCCCATCCTCCTTGTTACGAGTCACGGTGTGTTTTCCTTGTGCAGGAGACAGATCATCGGACGATCCAGCCACCGATCCTCGGAAAGAAGGGATTAACCCTACTTGACGAGACCAGTGAATTAACCTCCCTTGGTTAACCACTGTTTCATCATTGGCGCCCACCGCTACTCTTAGCACTTTCTTACGTCTCTCTCTTTCTTGAAGATCATGTCTGATCATCAAAACAATGTTACCGGGGAAAACCTCAACCCCACAAACTTGGGGCCTACGGGGACCATTCCCCCGGCCCAACAAATCAGCCACATAGGCACATCCGCACAGGGGGCACTCCCCCGGTGTTCATCCCAGATCTTTCAGAGTACGCTCCTGTACTGACCCCAAGGTATGGACCTCCATACCTGGTATTACCAACAACAGACTGCCCTCGCCGCAGCCTACATTAAAGCTTGCGCAGAGGCGCAAATACCTGGAGGACCCACGCCCGCACCATACACACCTGCGGCTCGTATCTTGCAATACGAGGGTAGGACACCCACAAACCCGGATTCCCGGGATAGGTGCGAGGAAGACGGCTCCTCCTATTGTAGCGTCCGCACGCTCAGAGAAGACGATTCCACATACGGGTCCCGCTCTAGGGGTCCAATACATGATCGCCTGGGCCCACATGGCGAAAATCGACGACAGTCAACAGTTCACCGCGGGTCCGGCATACAAAGCCCTCTGGGGCCGCAACCCCACAATGAGGGGTATGATCGCACCGACGCAGACGACCATACATACTGCGGGGAATCCCACTCGGTTAATAGCCGACCAGGAGGATACAATTACTATCCCCCTACACAACCCCGCGCTGCATACGACCGCTCCACAAAGCGCAATCAAGCCCAACCCTACAGGCCAAAGTCCGCAGCCGAAAACTCCAAATTCATACCGGAGATCGCCCACGCCACACTCACTACAAATAAACTCCCGCTTACGGTGGGTAAATTCAGTGGTTCGTCATACCCTGACAACCATATGAATATCTTTACCGGGGCTGAGTGCATGGGTCGTTGGGACGAAGCCAGTCGATGCCATTTTTCCCCCAGACCCTCACTAGACTAGCGAGGGCCTGGTTTGATTCTTTGCCAGTCGGATCGCTGGCCTCATTCGAACAATTGCAAGAAAAATTTCTTGCTCATTTTAGCCAACAATGACGTCACAAACGCGATACATTGGATGTCATGAACAACTGGCGCGGATAAAACGAAAGTTTGGAATCTTTCGTTATCCGCTATAACAAAGAATGCCTCGAGATTGGCGGGGTAGCGGACCAAATGGCCTGCAATCATTTCATCCGGGCGGTCAACCACGATGAAATGATCATGACCATCTCAGGCAAGGAGGGCTTGCCAGAAAAATGGGACGACGTCATGGCGGTAGTCAAGACGTACGTCCAGACCACGCGGTCCCTCAAACCGCACGCTGGCAAAACGCACCCCCAGGCGGAAGGTCAATCCTCCCGCCAAGACCCCAAACACAACAACAATAAACGCAACCGGGATAGATGGAATCGAAGTAACGATTCCAAACCATACATCCCGCACAGATATCAGCCCTACACACGGGCAAGGATTAATGCCCAGCATGACCAGCGGGCATCCAAGACGTAATCTCGGGACCGCAATTGGACCGAGATCACCAAGACGCCAAGAGACGTCCTTCTCACGGACGCACAGTTCTTGCAACCGGCCCAACCGATGAAGTCTAAGAAGGGCCAAGATCTGACCCTTTACTGTGAATATCATAAAGAATTAGGCCGCTCCACGAACAATTGCATCACTCTCCGGTTGGAGATTGAGCGAGCCCTAAAAGAGGGGAAGCTACAAAACCTGTTGTCAGCCGCGCAGAAACAAACTAAGCGCATTACCCCCCATGACGAGGGCACCTCCACCGGTAAAAAGGCCACATATGTGGCCACCACCCACATGATCAATGGGGGCCGTGGAAGGTCAGGCAAGGCGGCGAGAAGAGGGGACGACAACTGGCGAGACGAACAAGTCGTTTTACCCAAAGTTCGAGGCTGACCGCGTGATAGGCGCGCCGTCTTCATCACCGGCTACCTAGCTCATTACCTCACGGAGCGTCTATTTATCGATCCAGGAAGTACCTCCGACATTATCTATGAGCAATGCTTCAACCAATTCGATCAAGAAGATAATGATCGATTGCAGCCGGTGGACTACCCATTGGCCGGATTCGTGGGGGAAACAGTGTTCCCCCTGGGCCAAATCACATTCTCTGTGTGCCTTACCAATGGTAAGTACACGCGGGTCGAGGAGGTAAACTTCATGGTTTTACCCCACACCTCCCGTTACGACGTACTTCTCTGGCGAGAATCTCAAGGCGATTTTAACATGATCACATACATTCCCCACTCTACTATCGGTTTCCCAACCGAGACGGGGTTCGTGATAATTTACGCCCGTAGAGAAGTAATGTCTACGGACGAACTGCGTCCGAAAAAAAGCCAAGGCTGACCCCCAACACCGCACCCGAGAAATGGGTAGTTAATGCAAGGTACCCCGAACAGACAGTGACATTGGGTCACGCCTTATCTAACAGCACAAGAGCGCGTCTGAAGCAACTTCTCTTCAAGAATCAAGATATTTTTGCATGGACACCCTCTAATATCACAGGTGTCTCACGTGAAGTTCACAACATTTCTTGAATACCCTACCGGGTTTCAAGCCCGTGATCCAAGGCCAACGCCACCTCGGATTTGCAAAAAACGAGGCGATGAACAAGCAGGTCAAAGAACTGCTCTCCGCAGCCATCCTATGGGAAGTCAAATACCAGAATTGGTTGTCTAACCCAGTCATGGTAGAAAAACCATCCGGGGGCTGGCGCATGTACGTCGACTACAAATATCTTAAGAAAGCTTGCCCCAAAGATTGCAACTCACTTCCGGAGATCGACGAGAAAGTCGACAATCTCGCCCCATTCCGATGGAAGTGTTTCCTTGATTGTTAAAAGGGTTATAACCAAGTACAGATGGCAATCGAGGACGAAGACAAAACCGCATTCCGCACCCCTACCGGAAATTACTGCTACACAAAAATGCCATTTGGGTTGCGCACCGTGTCACACCCCGACCGCGTAAAACAAAAAACCGCGGCGGAAACATCGGGGAGTCGAGCAACAGAATTATTGTTTCACAACCATGGTAATTAAAGTTATGTTTTATTTATTAACAAAGCGGTTACATTGTCTTAAAACAAGAAACAAAGAGTACATAACGAAAATTAAACTAGTCTAGCTTCATTTTTATGTCACTAAGGCACAGGTCCGCCTAAGTGTATCTTGATCATTCCTACGCATCAGCTCCTGAAAATACATGTGAAAATAGGTACGTCAGCATAAAAATTCCTGTGAGATACATAGGTTTTGTTAAAATAGGATTCATGACTCAAGTTTTAAAGAAATGTTTAATAAAAGTTAGTCATTAATCTTGTAAAGTGTTTCCTTTTATAAATCAAACGAAAACTTGATAAGAAATCAGATTATATAAAAGAAAGGTGTATGGCTAGTTAAATAACCAAATAAAATGAGTTGTATAAAATAAACTGTTTGTAAAACAATGTCTTGTGAAGATATTTTATTTATGTAAAATGTAATATGTCTAAATTGAAATGGTTTAAATAACTCTACAATATGTAATATCATAAAAGGACTTATATATAGGAAGTACCAGCGGCGTATCCATCATGCTTTTATCATATTACACACGCCTCGTTATTTAAATCACTTACCCAAACAAACCATCAAAATGTCTTGTTTAATGTCAAAATGTTTATGTGTAATCAATGTCTATTGTCAAATGTAAATCATGTAATGTGTAACCAAATGTCATGTATGGCAAGTGAAATGTGTCAACTAAAACATAGGTAAAATGCACAAACAAGGTATTGAAATAAATCATGGTTTAAATCAAAGTTATGTTTTGTAAAATAAATGCATGCTTTACTGATACAAACATCTATGCGGTATTGTTAAAATGCATACATTCAAGCCTTGCGACTGTGGCGACAAACCCTTAAACAAATTAAAGGTTTATCTAAATTATGTATATTGGATTCAGTCATTCCTTCCACCCAAACAAACCTAAGATTTCAGGAGCGGGAGTTGTCAATTCCTAAGGTACCATTACTTACTACCAAGCGGCATGGTCAATGTTAATGAACGTATTTTTGTCCCATTTAAACAACCAAATGTCATACCAAATGTAAGCATGTTATGTGAAAACAATGTACTAAGGATGCAATAAATGAACATACATAGCATGAATATGATGTAAAACAATGTGTACATGTGCTGAAATGAACATATGAAACAAGTGTGTGTTTAATAAATCAATGTACTAGCATGTTAATAAAACATACATAGCAAAAACATGGATAAAATCATGTACTATTTAAAAAAAATAGCAAGCATATGATATAAAAACATGAAAAGCACGAAAGTAACAAGTAGGCACATGTGTTTCACCCCAAAATGTTTGAAAAACAGTAAAAGAGGGGACTATGTACTCACTTGAGATTGCTCAATAGTCTTTGGATAACAACCAAGCAATGCTAGAAAGACCACGGAATCAATCATCACCTAATATAGGTAACTACGTTAATAAATCGGACCTAAATCGGAAGATCGGATAAAATGAGGTTTCGTAAACCAAATGAGTATAGGAACTCATGTAATGTGGTTTAACAAAGCCTACATTCTAAGTCAGAACTTAACCTAAGTGCTTATGACCCGTTACGACCCGTTTAGGTAACTTACGCTACTTTAACGCGACGTTCGCGTAAAACGCGTTCGGACCGCCTAACTAGTCCTATGACAAGTATTATATGACTTAACATGTCTAATAATATTTCCTAATCAGTTTAGATGTCAAAATTTAGGTTACATATGCTTAAAATGAATTTATGCGTAAAAAAGGCATTTTGGTCATTTTCCTAAGGCATATAAACTACCTATCATACAACTAACTAAACGTAGTGACCATAAGGTATAACCTCGGAAGGTTACTTCCTATACAAGTATGGTCACAAAATGTGTTTGGTCGGATCCTAATGATCGACCAAACGCGTCGGGTTCGAAAGTCTAAGCGGTTGTTTAGACCGCTTATCTTACGACCCTATATAAGCACTAAACCTAAAGTGACGAGTTAAACATGTTAAAACATGTTTAACGAAGTTAGAAAACAAGTTTGATATCAAAACAAAGGGTTTTGATGCCCAAGAATAGTTTGGTTGCAAAATACGCATAAACGCGTATTTTGACTGAAATTATGACTCGTCACTATGCCTAATTAATGTGGTAATCAGTAGGTATAGTTGCAAAGGACTATAACCATCGTGATTACGCTCACGTTGCGAAGTTCAAATGAATTTCATGTTGACCATAGGCTGGTCAAAGCTGAAAGTCAAAACTGTTTGACTTTCACGCTTAAAAACGCATAAAAGAACGAAAGAAACTTACAAGAGGTCCAAGCAATGGAGATTTGATCTAAAAATTCTCAGGCATGAAGTGTAGAAACTCCAACTTAGAGAAATAATCAGATCAAGTGTGAGTTTTCAAATGAAAACATGGGGGTATTTATAGATTTTGGGCCACCATTAAGATCGTTCCTCGATAACGAGCTTCAATCTGAGCCTTACATGTGTGCCCATTGTTTTGTAATACCATGGGTGCCCAAAACAAGCCCATATATTCAAAGAAAACATTTGCAAAACATGTGAACAGATGGAAATAGCTGGAAACAGATTTTTACTGATCTGATGGGCTCTCGCGCTCCGCCTACGAGACAGGTCCAGTTTACGCGGCCCGCGACCGCCAGCAGTTCAGAAACATGTTTCAATAATTACAGAAATGGTCCCTACAATTGTTTAAGCCCATTTTCGACATGTTCAAGGCCTGTTAAGCCATTTTCAAGGCTATACAATGATGCCTAAGCATAGGGGACATGAAACATGCTTGAAAATATGTCGGATGTCGGTTCGTTTGTGTAACACCTCAGAAATTCACGTCCTATAATATGTTGACACGTGTCATAAAGTTTAAACGTGTGAAAGAAATATTATGGAAGGACTAAAGTTGACAAACGTGGAAAGTATGTAAATATACGTATTCTAAGTGTCAACAGTGAATTAACATATTGTATTTTAAACCTACAAGATGCTCATACCTTCAAACGAATAAATCATGGATCATACGAAGCTTAAAGTGAGTAATTTCAAACTACAGGGACCAAATGTGTCAACATGTTTAATTTATACCTCTGAGTGACCTTTTGACAAACCCGAAGCTTTGTAAATATTAATTATGCTCATGAGAATACACCATAAAAATTTCATAAAGTTTCGTTAACGTATGAGAAAGATATGATCAAATTCGTGTGCGAAGCGTTAAAGCGTAAACGTCGAAAGTTAGGACTTTTCGGGTGAAAATAAAGTTACCCGGGGACTTGGCAAAGTGGGTATATGATTTAAGGCCTTAGTAGATCAATTGTGGAGGTTTAAAGTGCAATAAATCAGTAACCATTCGAGTTTTGAAGAGACAAGGGCTGAATCGCAAACAAAATCAACAAACCTGATCTGGTAGGGGGTCGCGTCGCGCGACGGTACCCTCGCGCCGCGCGAGGGTGTGCCCAGCTCCGAGAAATTCGCTGAATGTCTGCCAATTCGTAATTTCGCGATCTCAACTCGTTTTTCCACTTCTCCTGGCCCCTAAGACGTCCCCTAAGCCCCTAGGACACATGTCAAATGATTGTGGGCACTCATAGACTCAGTTGTCAAAGATTTATGGTGTGTGGAACCATTATAAATAGCCATCCAAGTTCACCATTTTTCTCACACCTTCATTTGATCATCTGGAGCCTTTATGGAGCTAAGGAACTCTCCCAACTGATCATAAGTCGTGCATAGGACCCTTGTAAGTGTTCTAATCCTTTCTTGTTTGAGTTTAGCTTAGTTAATTAGCTAAAAGTCAAACCGTCGTAATTACGGTTTGACTTCGAGATTAGTCAATAATGGCTCAGTCAAATCTCGAATTAAAAGTAGTTATAAGTTGGTATTAATGTGGGTAATAAAACCCCAAAAGGGTTTCCCCTGATCACCACTTTAACTAGTTCAAAAGTCGGGTCAAACGTATACTTAAAAAGTCAACAGAATTCTTAAAAGGTCATTTATGCATAATTAGCTATCTAGACCATGTATAACCTGTTTGATTATTGTTATAACTTAGTAATTAGTGTAAGAACATGTCCAAACCTGTTCAACCCGACTATTTCCTGTTTAGACCCGGTTCGGAACCGAAAGTCACATAGTTTGACTTTCACTTTGACTTTCAGTTCTGACCCGTTTAGGCATATTCTAGAAATGCCACAGAGCTTAAATTGGACTAGGTTACATGTTAGAACAACCCTCTGTGTTTATGCACCTCGGTTCATTAGTTATCCAATTAATATGCAAGTTTCCGTTAATTGTTCATATGTTGACCGTTATGCCCTTATTACCTTAAAACATGATTTATGAAAATGTAAAAGTGTAGAAACCTTGGATATTGATATATAAACTTATATGCAAAATTTGACATCAGTTTGACTTGTAGATTAAGAGTTATGCTCATTAGCGTAATTACGGTGCTTTATGTTAATAAAATGGCGTAATTAGCGTATAGCCTAATTAAACATACTTTTTGGTATCAAACGAATTACCCACTGATGTAATATATTATTTTGGGAATTTTAAAGATTTTTAATTAATTTTAGGCTGAGCATAACTCATAGTCGTAGGCTTAAATCGGTAATTGTCGGTTTTGCCCTTACGGGCCATAAAATGAGTTTTACTTATCTAAACGACTCCAAACCTTTTGCTACTGATCATATATGATTAATAAATCATTTTAAGCCTTCTGGAAATATAAAAATATCAGATTTATGTATGGAACCCGGTAATGGCCTTTAATCGCCTAAATTAGCGTTTTTAACGCATAGTATGTTTTAAAATCATATGGGACATACCCGGGTTGATACCTACTGATATAAGAAGCAAATTATCATATTTTAACAGTAAGCAAAAGTTGATAAACTCAGACTTCAGTTTTGAGCTTGTCGGCTTATGTGAAATTACCAAAATACCCCTACGGGGCCTAGTTTGGTTAAAAATGATAAGTTTCACATACATACTTTAGCCTACTGTTAAAACTCATCAAATTGAGTATGTTTGCTGTTTACATCAGACCTGTAACTCAGTTAGACATTTAAACTCTTTTACAAACTTTAAAATGACCAAACTACCCCTACGGGGCATAGTTTGTGTTTAAACTAGTTTCGGGCATAACGAAAGACGTCTTACTGATGTCACAACATATTTGAGACATAATTGACTTAGGAAACCTGTATATAGCTCTTGCGGATACCCGTTACGCTTATTTCGCGTTCGGTGCGGTTTATGTAACAAGTTTACATAAATTAGCCGAAACGGGTCAAACCTTAACGGTTTTATCTCAAAATCCAGAATGTGAATAATAAACCCATATTAAACAAGTCTTTAAACTTGTCGGGTCTAAATCACATTCTATCCGGTCTTCGCTTAATTGTGCGTACGAACCGTATCTTGAAACTAGCCGGTCTAAGCTTAAGCTTAATAAAAGACCCGCTAGAATTCTAATAGGTTATATTAAACCTTCGTTCCAGATTAGGAGAGACAGTAAAAGCTACGTGCATTCTACTTATTGTGAATTATACTTGCATCAGGTAAATACTTTTAACTTATTTTCCCTATACGGGCTTGGGTTACGGTACATAGCGTACCGCTTGATCGGGCATCAAATCTCCACGCTTAGTGGGTAGTTGAATAATTTGATCGGCTCGTTTTAAACAGATGTGTTTACTTTATAGCCTTTGGGGGGTTAATGACCATGTCCCGGATATCCCTGGCATCATCTTACGAGATGGCCACGACCTGAGCACGGGGTGTAGGCGTACTCCCGTGTATAACTCACTTAAAGTGGTGTGTCTATTGATCTTTAACCCGGATACGTTCCGGGCTACTGAACGCATAAGTAACATGTAATTCGTTCACAAGATTATTATTAAATAATTCTCCCAAGTTAAATAAAATGATTTATGCCACGTGCATCCAAACCAATTTTTAATCATTTTCCAAAATGAGTCAGTTGAATGTATTTACCAGTGTAAACTGACGTATTTTCCCAAAAAGACTGAATGCAGGTACTAAACGAAATTTGGCTGGATTGTCTCCTAAGCATCAATAAAAGTCTCGCAAGCTTAGGATGCCAGAAGTCTGTTGAACCATAATTGTTATTTTGTTTCGATCCTACTGTGGATAAACACCGGATAGTTGTGACTTTGTTTACAATAAATAAATTCGGTTGTATCTTATTTTAAATTTGCTTCCGCTGTGCATTATTATATTGTGTTGTTTGACTATTACGTTGCCAACCACGTCACGATACTCCCCCACCGGGCCCACCGGTGACACGTGGAAATCGGGGTGTGACAGGTTGGTATCAGAGCCAACACTGAGTGAATTAAACACTAGCCTTTGGTGTTTAATCTCAGTTACACAATTACACATATCTAAACCTTCGAGTCTAGACTTATAACCTAGGACAAATTCCACCTTTTCGATAATTGTTTTGTCCTTTAAATTTTATATTTTATATTTTTGTTATTGTTATCTCATGCTTTATTGACAGGAATAACAAGGATGCCTCCTAGATTCTTCCGAACACGAGGAAGAGGACGAGGAAAGGGGTTAGTTACAGCCCCCAACGACCACGAAGCTGGACCTTCACAACGGCGAGCGCCATCCAACACCGAGAGTGACGACCCTCGGGAAAACCGAAGAAACCAGTACGAGCCGGCCAGACGATCGGTTTCACATACTTCCACACCTCCTGCTCTAAATCCCTATGAACCCAATAACCCTCAACCGTCTTACATACCACTACAGAGGTCCCTATCTCATCATTCATATGGGGACCCTACACCTGTTTTTAGGGGACAGTTTAACCCGGTTGGGTTCATACCAGAGCCCGTGGGTTTTAACCCACTGGGTCCGGAGGACCACTTTTCAGGAGATCACGCCGACGATATGGACGAGGATACGGACCCCGTCATGCCGGCAAGTGGTACTCCAAACCATCCGATCGAAATCTCCGACGGATCGTCCTTCCACGGGTCACCCTATGGTGGTCCGGACAGTTACCAAGCCCTGTTTGATCAACACCAGTGGTATTATACGCCATCACACCACTCGTCGTCACATGGGCAGCATCAGCAGCAGTATTCTCAGCAGCAGCAGGAGCCACAGCCACAGCCGCATCATCAAGATTCATCTGAGGATCACCGCTTTGTGGCAGTTACGCCACCACCTCCACCGCCACCAGTTCAACCGCCACCTCCTCAATCGCCAAGGCATAGGAGAACCGGTGCACACATGTCAGTGCGACCGGGGGGCTTCACTTTCGACTCCCCACGACAGTCAAGTGCTAGTCACTACCCACCGCACTATGAGGACCCACAAATGGGTGGGCCTTCGCAGCCAGTTTTTCAACAGCCACCGCCCATGGGTTTTGAAAACCCAATACCAGCGTACACGGGTCCAAGTAATTACAACCCGTTTGAACCACCAGCTTACCACAACTACGGATACGCTGAGGCAGATCCTTACATGGAAGCAGCAAATCATAACGCCCTCAATGCCCAAGGACCCTACGGAGATCCATGGGGGGTAAGCTATCCGAATCAGGGGTACCCAATACCTCCCAGGCCTATCATTAGAACGCAGTCGCAGCCGCCACGATTTTCTCCCCCAGAACGGGAGGAAATTCTACATAGATTGAATCAGGTTGAGCGAGAAGCTCGCCGCGACCGCCAAGAGAAGCAGACCTTCTTCCAGGGATTAATAGGACTGCTCAAGGGAAAGAACAAAAAGGATTATTAAATCCTCCCAGCTGTTGTTGAGCCCCTGCGTGGGCATATTTGATTGTTAAGCCCCTACGTGGGTGTGTTAGTTTGTGTGTATTGACCCCTGCGTGGGTCTACCTTTCCATAAACCCCCACAAGGGTATGTTGTATGTTTAGTCCCTGCGTGGACTTATGTTTGTTTGAGTCCCTACGTGGACAATTGTTGGTGTGTTAGTCCCTACGAGGACTTGTGTCTTTCTGTAAGACCCCGTGTGGGCATATCTGTATAATTTAGCTCCTGCGTGGGCAAACTTCATGTGTGAAAGACCCGTTTAGGGCAGTATGTAATATTGTAATAACTTAATGGAATGGTTATTTTGTAAATTTCATGTTGCCATTATATGCATATATAAGTTATAAATGAAATAAATAAATTAAAAATCATTCCTTTTAATCTGCCTATGTAATTATTTAATTAAGGATCTTAAAGTGTGAAACCTAGCCACGTGTCAAATATAAGACCGGGCCAAAATGGTAAGACCTGTTTAAAAGATTCAAATCCCTGTTAACATCTTAAAACATGTTAACACTCCTGGCAGAAGTGATTCGTTAAAATCACATGTCATTTTTTATATATATATAAGGATTCTTTAGAAGATTCCAAACCCAGTTTAATGATCTCTAAATCCTGGGTCTACATCATCAATTAAGATGAATCTATTTTACCATACTTGGTAGTATGATGCCTACGGGCCCCGCTCATTTTTATATGAGCCAAAAGACAGTGGTAGCTATGACTCCCCGTCTGATAAGGGTAATGAACTAGGTTCAAACCTTAAAAGTCTTGATTCTCTAAAGTCATAGCTTATAATGTAAATTGTCCATGTGACCAAGCCTTATGTGCTAATATATATTGTTATTGTTTATGTTTAGGATAAATTTTAATTAAAATCCTAAATTAATACGATTGATAAGTTAACCAAATATGGTTTCTGTTACCATGGTTAACGAGTTACCCTAAGGGGTAATTCCATAATAAAATCCCAAATAAAAATATTGACATTGTTTTCTGCAACAGTTCAATACAAATGGCTGACTCCAATGAAGTAAATAGCCATCCAGTGGAGCCAAATGAGAACGCCCAGATTACATTAACGGGCGCTGAACTAAAAGCAATCATCGATGGTGCTATCACACAGGCTTTGGATAGACAGTATGAGGAATACAGTGGTACTCGTAGTAGGACCCACTCTGCGTCACATTCGAAGCCTAGGACACATTCTGAGGCTCATAACAAGCCTCCTCCCAAAAAGGACGGATCAAAGAAAAACGGTGATGATCGCCAGTCCACTAACCACCAAAGTAATCCATCTCAGCATTTAGTGCTGCATCAAGGACACCGTAACAGGGGTTGCACATATAAGTACTTTGTGTCTTGTAAACCCAGGGATTTTACGAGGGAGAAAGGAGCCGTCGACTGTATGACGTGGCTAGATGAGATGGACACGGTCGTGGACATCAGCGGATGTGCTGAAAGTGATGTGGTTAAATTTGTCTCACAGTCCTTCAAGGGTGATGCGTTAGCTTGGTGGAGATCTCTGATGGAGGCCTCCGGAAAGATCCCGTTGTATAGTATGTCGTGGGATCAATTCATCGCCTTGATCAAGGAAAATTTCTGCCCTCAGCATGAGGTGGAAAAGATAGAATCAGACTTTCTATCATTGGTGATGAAGAACCTCGATTGTCAAGCTTATCTGACAAGCTTCAATACACTATCCCGGTTGGTACCTTATCTGGTAACCCCGGAGCCTAAAAGGATCGCTCGTTTTATTGGTGGATTAGAACCCGAGATCAAGGCCAGTGTAAAAGCTTCTCGGCCAGTTACCTTCAGGTCTGTAACTGACCTTTCCTTATCCCTCACACTGGATGCGGTCCGGCAGAGATCGCTGAGGAATAAGAATGCTGAGAAGAGGAAGCGAGAAGATGATGGTTCGCGTAGGGCGAACAAGAAGCACCGTGGGAGCGGTGATCACAAGAAGGGATCGGATTCAAAGAAAGATGGGCATCGTTCTGGAGAGAAGCCCACATGCAAAACTTGCAAGAAACAGCACTTTGGAAAGTGCAGACTCGAATCAAACTCGAATAACGAGTCAAGGTCTTTTGCTTGTGGTTTGTGCAAATCCAAGGAACACAAAACCTTGGATTGCAAGAAGATGAAAGATGCAACGTGCTACCGTTGCAATGAAAAGGGCCACATCAAAACTAACTGCCCTAAGTACAACAAGAAGCCTGAGGAGGCTAAGAAGACTAATGCCAGAGTCTTCAGGATGGATGCGAAGGAGGCTGTGCAGGATGATAACGTCATAACAGGTACTTTCCTTGTAAATGATGTTTTTGCAAGAGTACTTTTTGATTCAGGCGCAGATAAGTCTTTTGTAGATCATAAATTTTGTAAATTGTTAAATTTACCTGTCAAAACCCTAAAGGTGAACTATGAGGTAGAGTTAGCAGATGGTACCATAGAAACCGTCTCTACTGTGTTAGATGGATGTGTTATATCCATTAAGAACCATTCTTTTCCTCTATCTCTACTTCCATTTAAATTGGCTGGTTTTGACATAGTTCTGGGTATGGACTGGTTATCTCATAACCAGGCCCAAATTGTCTGCAACCAGAAACATGTGGTAATAAAGACTCCGTCTGGTGAATCACTTACCATTCGGGGAGATACCCAGTATGGGCTGCCTGAGCAGGTGTCTATGCTCAAGGCTTCCAAGTGTTTGAAGAAGGGATGTGTCATTTACATGGCGCAAGTGATTATGGAGGAACCTAAACCGAAGTTAGAAGACATCTCTGTCATTTCTGAATACCCAGAAGTGTTTCCTGAAGATCTACCTGGGTTACCACCAGATAGACAAGTCGAGTTCAGGATCGATATCATCCCCGGAGCGGCACCAATTGCTAGAGCTCCATACAGATTGGCACCCACGGAAATGAAGGAGTTGCGGACGCAGCTAGATGAATTGCTGGCTAAGGGTTTCATTAGACCTAGTTCATCTCCTTGGGGAGCGCCAATCCTGTTTGTCAAGAAGAAGGATGGGTCGATGCGTCTGTGCATCGACTATCGCGAGCTTAATAAAGTCACGATCAAAAATAGATATCCATTGCCCAGGATCGACGATTTGTTCGATCAGCTTCAAGGGGCAAGTTACTTCTCAAAGATTGATCTGAGGTCAGGATACCACCAGTTGAAGGTTATGGATGAAGACGTTCACAAGACTGCATTTAGGACTCGTTACGGTCACTACGAGTTCCTAGTGATGCCTTTTGGGCTCACTAATGCACCAGCCGCGTTCATGGATCTCATGAATCGCGTCTGCAAGCCTTACTTAGATAAATTTGTTATCGTCTTCATCGATGACATCCTTATTTACTCTAAGAATAAAGCTGACCACGAGAAACATCTTCGATGTATTCTCAAACTTCTACGTCAGGAGAAGCTCTACGCCAAATTCTCTAAGTGTGAATTTTGGCTACGAGAAGTCCAATTTCTTGGACACGTGGTCAGTGAGCGGGGTATCCAGGTGGATCCCGCTAAAGTTGAAGCTGTTATGAATTGGCAAGAGCCAAAGACGCCTACGGAGATTCGTAGCTTCCTAGGATTGGCAGGTTATTACAGGCGTTTTATTGAAAATTTTTCCAGGATTGCTGCACCCCTAACTTCCTTGACCAAGAAGAAAGTAAAGTTCGTTTGGGGTCCTAAGCAGCAAGAGTCCTTCGATGTTTTGAAACAAAAGTTGAGCAACGCTCCTGTGCTTACCTTACCTGAAGGCGCTGAAGAATTTGTAGTTTATTGTGATGCATCACACACTGGAATGGGGTGTGTGCTTATGCAGAAAGGCAAGGTGATTGCCTATGCATCACGACAGTTAAAGGTGCACGAAAAGAATTACACCACCCATGACTTGGAATTGGGTGCAGTTGTGTTCGCACTAAAACTGTGGAGGCATTATCTTTATGGAATCAAGTTTGTGATCTTTTCTGATCACAAGAGCCTCCAGCATCTGTTTAACCAGAAAGAATTAAACATGAGGCAACGCCGTTGGATGGAAACTTTAAATGATTATGATTGTGAAATCAAATACCATCCCGGCAAAGCGAATGTAGTCGCTGATGCCTTGAGCAGAAAGGAAAGGGTTAAACCCATCCGAATCAATGCCAAGCGCATGGAAATAAAGAACAGTTTGATAGAAAGGGTGTTAGCTGCACAGAAGGAAGCTGTGTTGGAAGCTAACTATCCTAATGAAAAGTTAGGAGTGACTGAGGAGCAGTTGACTCTTAGCAAGGACGGAATCCTGCGATTAAATGGACGAACATGGGTTCCAATTTTTGGAGGACTTCGTGATGTCATCCTCCAAGAAGCCCACAGTTCCAAATACTCCGTTCATCCTGGAGCCGATAAGATGTACCAGGATTTAAAGGCAAATTATTGGTGGATAGGCTTGAAAAAGTCTGTAGCCGCCCATGTAGCAAAATGCTTGACATGTGCGCAAGTCAAAGCCGAGCATCAGAAACCGTCAGGTTTGCTACAACAGCCTGAACTCCCTACGTGGAAGTGGGAGATGGTAACTATGGATTTTATTACCAAGTTACCCAAGACAAGGAAAGGAAATGATACGATATGGGTTATAGTTGACCGACTGACTAAGTCAGCTCATTTCTTACCCATCAAGGAGACTTATAGCTCCGATATGTTAGCCCAGTTATACGTTGATAAGATTGTAGCCTTACACGGCATACCTGTAGCTATTATCTCTGATAGAGATACTAGGTACACGTCACATTTTTGGAAGAGCTTCCAGCAATCTTTGGGCACACGTTTGAACTTTAGTACGGCTTACCATCCTCAGACAGACGGTCAGAGTGAGCGTACTATTCAAACGTTGGAAGACATGCTACACGCATGTGCGATCGATTTGGGAGGTAGCTGGGATAAGAACCTACCATTGATCGAATTCTCCTACAACAATAGCTACCATACCAGCATAAAGGCTGCGCCTTTTGAGGCATTATACGGTAGAAAGTGTAGATCGCCAGTTTGTTGGGCGGAAGTTGGAGAAGTCCAGTTATCAGGACCAGAGATCGTGTTCGAAACAACGGACAAGATTGTCCAGATTCGTAACAATCTCCAAGCTGCCCGGAATAGGCAGAAGAGTTACGCGGATCCAAGTCGTAAGGATTTTCACTTCGAAGTAGGTGACAAAGTCCTACTTAAAGTGTCACCATGGAAAGGGGTGATGCGATTTGGTAAGAAAGGCAAACTAAGCCCGAGATATATAGGACCTTTCGAGGTTATCGAACGTGTCGGGTCAGTTGCCTACAAGTTGAACTTACCAGAAGAGCTCAGTGGAATTCACAATGTGTTCCACATCTGCAATCTAAAGAAGTGTTCCGCTGACGATTCACATGTCATGCCACATACAGATGTGCAAATAGATAAGAGCTTAACGTTTGTGGAAAAACCTTTGTCGATTGAAGATCGACAGGTAAGGAAGCTTCGAAGAAAGCATATACCTTTTGTAAAGGTCAAATGGGATGCCCGTAGGGGTCCCGAATACACGTGGGAGGTTGAATCCACGATGAAAGAAAAGTACCCTTACTTATTTCAGTAAATCTCGGGTCGAGATTTATTTTAAGGGGGTGAGGATGTAACACCTCGGAAATTCACGTCCTATAATATGTTGACACGTGTCATAAAGTTTAAACGTGTGAAAGAAATATTATGGAAGGACTAAAGTTGACAAACGTGGAAAGTATGTAAATATACGTATTCTAAGTGTCAACAGTGAATTAACATATTGTATTTTAAACCTACAAGATGCTCATACCTTCAAACGAATAAATCATGGATCATACGAAGCTTAAAGTGAGTAATTTCAAACTACAGGGACCAAATGTGTCAACATGTTTAATTTATACCTCTGAGTGACCTTTTGACAAACCCGAAGCTTTGTAAATATTAATTATGCTCATGAGAATACACCATAAAAATTTCATAAAGTTTCGTTAACGTATGAGAAAGATATGATCAAATTCGTGTGCGAAGCGTTAAAGCGTAAACGTCGAAAGTTAGGACTTTTCGGGTGAAAATAAAGTTACCCGGGGACTTGGCAAAGTGGGTATATGATTTAAGGCCTTAGTAGATCAATTGTGGAGGTTTAAAGTGCAATAAATCAGTAACCATTCGAGTTTTGAAGAGACAAGGGCTGAATCGCAAACAAAATCAACAAACCTGATCTGGTAGGGGGTCGCGTCGCGCGACGGTACCCTCGCGCCGCGCGAGGGTGTGCCCAGCTCCGAGAAATTCGCTGAATGTATGCCAATTCGTAATTTCGCGATCTCAACTCGTTTTTCCACTTCTCCTGGCCCCTAAGACGTCCCCTAAGCCCCTAGGACACATGTCAAATGATTGTGGGCACTCATAGACTCAGTTGTCAAAGATTTATGGTGTGTGGAACCATTATAAATAGCCATCCAAGTTCACCATTTTTCTCACACCTTCATTTGATCATCTGGAGCCTTTCTGGAGCTAAGGAACTCTCCCAACTGATCATAAGTCGTGCATAGGACCCTTGTAAGTGTTCTAATCCTTTCTTGTTTGAGTTTAGCTTAGTTAATTAGCTAAAAGTCAAACCGTCGTAATTACGGTTTGACTTCGAGATTAGTCAATAATGGCTCAGTCAAATCTCGAATTAAAAGTAGTTATAAGTTGGTATTAATGTGGGTAATAAAACCCCAAAAGGGTTTCCCCTGATCACCACTTTAACTAGTTCAAAAGTCGGGTCAAACGTATACTTAAAAAGTCAACAGAATTCTTAAAAGGTCATTTATGCATAATTAGCTATCTAGACCATGTATAACCTGTTTGATTATTGTTATAACTTAGTAATTAGTGTAAGAACATGTCCAAACCTGTTCAACCCGACTATTTCCTGTTTAGACCCGGTTCGGAACCGAAAGTCACATAGTTTGACTTTCACTTTGACTTTCAGTTCTGACCCGTTTAGGCATATTCTAGAAATGCCACAGAGCTTAAATTGGACTAGGTTACATGTTAGAACAACCCTCTGTGTTTATGCACCTCGGTTCATTAGTTATCCAATTAATATGCAAGTTTCCGTTAATTGTTCATATGTTGACCGTTATGCCCTTATTACCTTAAAACATGATTTATGAAAATGTAAAAGTGTAGAAACCTTGGATATTGATATATAAACTTGTATGCAAAATTTGACATCAGTTTGACTTGTAGATTAAGAGTTATGCTCATTAGCGTAATTACGGTGCTTTATGTTAATAAAATGGCGTAATTAGCGTATAGCCTAATTAAACATACTTTTTGGTATCAAACGAATTACCCACTGATGTAATATATTATTTTGGGAATTTTAAAGATTTTTAATTAATTTTAGGCTGAGCATAACTCATAGTCGTAGGCTTGAATCGGTAATTGTCGGTTTTGCCCTTACGGGCCATAAAATGAGTTTTACTTATCTAAACGACTCCAAACCTTTTGCTACTGATCATATATGATTAATAAATCATTTTAAGCCTTCTGGAAATATAAAAATATCAGATTTATGTATCGAACCCGGTAATGGCCTTTAATCGCCTAAATTAGCGTTTTTAACGCATAGTATGTTTTAAAATCATATGGGACATACCCATGTTGATACCTACTGATATAAGAAGCAAATTATCATATTTTAACAGTAAGAAAAAGTTGATAAACTCAGACTTCAGTTTTGAGCTTGTCGGCTTATGTGAAATTACCAAAATACCCCTACGGGGCCTAGTTTGGTTAAAAATGATAAGTTTCACATACATACTTTAGCCTACTGTTAAAACTCATCAAATTGAGTATGTTTGCTGTTTACATCAGACCTGTAACTCAGTTAGACATTTAAACTCTTTTACAAACTTTAAAATGACCAAACTACCCCTACGGGGCATAGTTTGTGTTTAAACTAGTTTCGGGCATAACGAAAGACGTCTTACTGATGTCACAACATATTTGAGACATAATTGACTTAGGAAACCTGTATATGGCTCTTGCGGATACCCGTTACGCTTATTTCGCGTTCGGTGCGGTTTATGTAACAAGTTTACATAAATTAGCCGAAACGGGTCAAACCTTAACGGTTTTATCTCAAAATCCAGAATGTGAATAATAAACCCATATTAAACAAGTCTTCAAACTTGTCGGGTCTAAATCACATTCTATCCGGTCTTCGCTTAATTGTGTGTACGAACCGTATCTTGAAACTAGCCGGTCTAAGCTTAAGCTTAATAAAAGACCCGCTAGAATTCTAATAGGTTATATTAAACCTTCGTTCCAGATTAGGAGAGACAGTAAAAGCTACGTGCATTCTACTTATTGTGAATTATACTTGCATCAGGTAAATACTTTTAACTTATTTTCCCTATACGGGCTTGGGTTACGGTACATAGCGTACCGCTTGATCGGGCATCAAATCTCCACGCTTAGTGGGTAGTTGAATAATTTGATCGGCTCGTTTTAAACAGATGTGTTTACTTTACAGCCTTTGGGGGGTTAATGACCATGTCCCGGATATCCCTGGCATCATCTTACGAGATGGCCACGACCTGAGCACGGGGTGTAGGCGTACTCCCGTGTATAACTCACTTAAAGTGGTGTGTCTATTGATCTTTAACCCGGATACGTTCCGGGCTACTGAACGCATAAGTAACATGTAATTCGTTCACAAGATTATTATTAAATAATTCTCCCAAGTTAAATAAAATGATTTATGCCACGTGCATCCAAACCAATTTTTAATCATTTTCCAAAATGAGTCAGTTGAATGTATTTACCAGTGTAAACTGACGTATTTTCCCAAAAAGACTGAATGCAGGTACTAAACGAAATTTGGCTGGATTGTCTCCTAAGCATCAATAAAAGTCTCGCAAGCTTAGGATGCCAGAAGTCTGTTGAACCATAATTGTTATTTTGTTTCGATCCTACTGTGGATAAACACCGGATAGTTGTGACTTTGTTTACAATAAATAAATTCGGTTGTATCTTATTTTAAATTTGCTTCCGCTGTGCATTATTATATTGTGTTGTTTGACTATTACGTTGCCAACCACGTCACGATACTCCCCCACCGGGACCACCGGTGACACGTGGAAATCAGTTATTTTCCCTATACGGGCTTGGGTTACGGTACATAGCGTACCGCTTGATCGGGCATCAAATCTCCACGCTTAGTGGGTAGTTGAATAATTTGATCGGCTCGTTTTAAACAGATGTGTTTACTTTACAGCCTTTGGGGGGTTAATGACCATGTCCCGGATATCCCTGGCATCATCTTACGAGATGGCCACGACCTGAGCACGGGGTGTAGGCGTACTCCCGTGTATAACTCACTTAAAGTGGTGTGTCTATTGATCTTTAACCCGGATACGTTCCGGGCTACTGAACGCATAAGTAACATGTAATTCGTTCACAAGATTATTATTAAATAATTCTACCAAGTTAAATAAAATGATTTATGCCACGTGCATCCAAACCAATTTTTAATCATTTTCCAAAATGAGTCAGTTGAATGTATTTACCAGTGTAAACTGACGTATTTTCCCAAAAAGACTGAATGCAGGTACTAAACGAAATTTGGCTGGATTGTCTCCTAAGCATCAATAAAAGTCTCGCAAGCTTAGGATGCCAGAAGTCTGTTGAACCATAATTGTTATTTTGTTTCGATCCTACTGTGGATAAACACCGGATAGTTGTGACTTTGTTTACAATAAATAAATTCGGTTGTATCTTATTTTAAATTTGCTTCCGCTGTGCATTATTATATTGTGTTATTTGACTATTACGTTGCCAACCACGTCACGATACTCCCCCACCGGTGACACGTGGAAATCGGGGTGTGACAGTTTGGTCGTACGATCACGTTATTTGGTTAATTACGACGAAACACGAACGAACGCGAAAAACGATCCAAATTGCGCGACGAATGGAATTTTATCATGCCAATCACTAAAATAAAACATTTTAATGATTACATAAATTTTTGGATCTCCGGATATATTCAGAACGTAAGGTATGCGCGAAAGTGCAAACTTATGCACTTTTTGACGCTTTTAGTCCCTGATTGACCAAAAAGTTTATTTTAGCACACCGAACCCCTCAAAGCCTATTTCTAAGCTATGTAAAGGATATTTAGGGTATGTTTAACTTATGATCAAGTTCCATAATGTTCGTTATTGTACGAATCGGCATACTTTCGCAGTTTGTCGAAATTAGTCCCTGTAAGCGAATAAACTTGATTTTGCCATACCAAAGCCTTCAAAACTTATTTCTAAGTTATGTAAAGGCTATTTAAGGTATGTTAAGCATATATTGATGTTCCGAAGTGTTTGTCACGTTAAATTGATTATGTTTACGCATCGGTTTGCGTATAACTCTCGAGAAAACGATATAGAGTTTGAAATTGAATAAAAATCAAAACATGCAAAATGTCAAACATAAATAAACAAGTATTGGGATCAAATCACATTGTTTTATTGATAACTGAACTGTTTAAGGTTTATACAATGATTACAAGCACAGATGTCACAGTCTCCCCTACTTGTGGAAATTTCGTCCCGAAATTTATTTAGAGGAAACTTGTGAGAAAAGATGTGGATATTTCGCCTTCATTTGATCTTCATGTCCCCAAGTAAATTCTGGTACACGTTTAGATTCCCAGTGAACTTTGACAAGTGGAATGCGCTTGCGTTTGAGGCATTTGACTTCACGGTCCATGATTTCCACAGGCTTCTCAACAAAATGCATCGTGTCATCAACACGAATTTCATCAAGTGATATGTGGAGGTTCTCATCAGCTAAACACTTCTTGAGATTGGACACGTGAAAGGTTGGATGAACATTTCCAAGTTCAGGAGGTAACTCAAGTCTGTAGGCTACCTTTCCGATTCTTGCGACGATCTTGAATGGTCCAACATATCTAGGTGCAAGTTTTCCTGTCTTTCCAAATCTGATCACACCTTTCCAAGGTGAAACCTTGAGTAGAACACGATCACCGACTTGCAATTCCAAAGGCTTGCGTCATCAATCCGCGTAACTCTTTTGACGGCTTCTAGCTATGTGAAGGTTATCACGAACTTTCTAAACCTTATCTGTTGTCTCTAGAATGAGGTCAGGTCCAGTAAGCTGAGCCTCACAGATCTCATTCCAGCAGACTGGTGAACGACATTTTCGACCATAGAGAGCTTCGAAAGGAGCCATGTTGATGCTGGAGTGGTAACTATTGTTGTAGGAGAATTCAATCAACCGAAGATACGAATCCCAACTACCACCAAAATCGATCACACAAGCTCTAAGCATATCCTCCAAAGTCTGGATTTTTCTTTCAGATTGGCCATCGGATTACGGATGATAAGCTGTGCTTAAATTAAGTTGGATTCCCATAGCAGATTGCATGGTTTTCCAAAAAACAAGATGAGAATCGAGCATCTCTGTCAGAAATAATGTTCAAAGGAACGCCATGACGGGACACAATCTCATCCACATAGATTTTAGCCAGCTTGTCATCAGATAGATCCTCACGGATCGACAAGAAATGTGCTGACTTAGTAAGACGATCAACAACTACCCAGATGGCGTCATGACCTCTTTTAGTGCGCGAAAGTTTGGTAATAAGATCCATAGCAATGTTTTCCCATTTCCAAACTGGAATCTCTGGTTGCTCCAATAAACCAGAGGGATGTCGATGTTCAGCCTTAACCTTAAGACAAGTAAGGCATTTGGATACGTACAAGGCAATGTCTTTCTTCATACCAGGCCACCAATACTGAGTACGAAGATCCTTATACATTTTGTCTGCACCAGGATGAATAGAATAACGAGACTTATGAGCTTCATCCATAAGCAAGGTGCGAAGATTGTCTTGACTTGGGACCTAAAAACGATCCATGAAATAATACAATCCATTGTCTTTTAGTTCAAGATCAGGCTTAATGTGATAGGGTAATTCCTTACCCATCAAACCTTGTGAAACACAAGTATGTTGAGCCTGAGAGATGTGGGTTTGAATATCAGATCGAACTTTGACACAGTGAAGCTTGACACGTTCTTTACGACTTAATGCGTCAGCCACGACATTCACCTTACCAGGATGGTAGCGAATTTCGCAATCAAAGTCGTTTAGAAGTTCAACCCAACGTCGTTGCCTCATGTTGAGGTCTTTCTGATTGAAGATGTGCTGAAGACTTTTGTGGTCAGTGAAAACCACACATTTTGTACCATACAAATAGTGTCTCCAGATTTTGAGAGCGAATACAACTACACCTAACTCAAGATCATGAGTGGTGTAGTTCTTCTCGTGTATCTTCAACTGCCTCGATGCATATGCTATGACTTTGTTCCTTTTCATGAGAACACAGCCAAGAACCAAGTTTGATGCATCACAATACACGACAAAATCATCATTGCCCTCAGGCAAAGATAGAATAGACGTATCACAAAGCTTCTGTTTCAAGGTCTGAAAAGCTTCTTCCTATTTAGATCCCCATTCAAAGGGTTTATTCTTCTGAGTTAGAGCAGTTAGGGGAACTACAATCTTTAAGAAGTTTTCGATGAAGCGGCGGTAATAACCCACGAGACCAAGAAAAGAACGAACTTCGATGGGTGTAGTAGGCGTATCCCAATCCTTAATCGCACTGATCTTGGAGGGATCTACGTGAATACCTTGTTCGTTGACGATATGACCCAAAAATTGAACTTCCTTAAGCCAGAATTCACACTTGGAGAATTTGGCGAAAAGTTGCTCTTTCTTCAGGAGTTCCAAAGTAAGACGAAGATGTTGTTCGTGATCAGCTTGCGTCTTAGAATAAATCAGGATGTCATCAATGAAAATGATGATGAACTTATCCAAGTAAGGCTTGCAGACGCTATTCATCAAGTCCAAGAAAAAACAGGAGCATTAGTTAAACTGAATGGCATAACAGTGAACTCATAATGTCCATATCGAGTGCGGAAAGCAGTCTTTGGAATATCTTCTTCATGCACACGAAGTTGATGATACCCAGAACGTAGATCAATCTTTTAAAAATAAGTAGCACCCTGTAACTGATCAAAGAGATCATCAATGCGAGGTAGGGGATATCGATTCTTGATGGTAAGCTTATTAAGCTCACGATAATCGATACACATCTTGAAAGATCCATCCTTCTTCTTGACAAAAAGAACGGGAGCACCCCAAGGTGAAAAGCTAGGACAGATAAAACCTTTGTCAGAAAGCTCCTGAAGCTGCTTAGATAACTCTTGCATCTCAGACGGTGCAAGACGATATGGAGATCTGGCAATAGGATTTGCACCAGGTACAAGATCAATACGGAACTTGACTTGGCTTGCTGGGGGTAAACCAGGTAATTCTTCAGGAAAAACTTTAGGAGACTCCCGAATAACAGGGATATCTTGAATAGAATTACCTTTGCCTTTATCTGCTACAACATGTGCCAAAAAAGCCACATAGTTCTTTCGCAGATACTTCTGAGCTTGAGTACAAGACATGAGTTTGAGACTACTAGCAGGTTTCTCACCACGAACCTCTAAGATCTTACCAGTCGAAAGCGACACACGAACAATCTTCTCAAAACAAACTACCTCTGCGCGATTCTTGGCTAACCAATCCATTCCCACTATGATGTCGAAGCTTCCAAGTTGCATAGGCGTGAGGTCAATAGGAAAAAGGTGGTTATTAAGGTTCAACTAGCAATTTCGGAGAACAGAATCGAGAACAACGGGTTCACCACTAGCTACCTCTACTGTCAAGGGTTTTCCTAGTTTTGTTATAGACATGCGGAGCAAGGATTCAAAAGATAAAGACACAAAACTTTTATCGGCACCCGAATAAAAAAGAACAGATGCAGGCTGATTATTAACAAAGAACGTACCGTTGACCACTTTATTGTCTGCTCACGCCTCATTATCATTCATGTTAAAGACTCGACCATGAGCCTGAGTCTGATTCGCATTGGCCAGCCTTGGACACTGGTTTCGATAATGAGTCAGGTCCCTACAATTGTAGCACGAACCAGGAGGATAGTGAGGTTGTGCAGCTGGAGCCTGTTGTTGAGCAGGTGGTTGAGCGGCTTGCTGAGCTGGGTTACGTGCAGCTTGATTGGGAGCAAAGCGACAAACATCGGCAAGATGACCCGATTTTCCACAGTTAGCACAGAAACGACACTGAACTTGCGGTTGATGGTGACTATTGCATCTGTTGCATAAAGGTGCATTCCCCACATACCGTTTCTTTGCTGGTGGTTGTGCAGGCTGGTTGGGAACTGCCTGGTTGACTTGAGCAGTAACAACAAAGTTTTGGGAAGCCTTGCGCTTCCTAGACTTCTTTGTAGACCCAGCTTTCTTACCCTTCTTGTTTTCACCCTGTCACACCCCGATATTTCCACGTATTACCGGTGGGCCCGGTGGGGAGTATCGTGACGTAGTTGATATCATCATAGTTAAACAACACAATTTAAATGCACAGCGGAAGCAAAAGATAAATATATTACAATCCGATAAAGAGTAATATCAAGTATTACAAATACGGTTGTAAAAGATCCACAGGCGGATCAAAAGATAAATAACATCATTGTTCAGCAGACTTTAGCATCTAGAGCTTGCGAGACTTAATTCATGATGCCAGGAGTAGCCAGCCTATTTTGTCTGGTACCTGCACTTAGCCTTTTTGGAAAATACGTCAGTTTACACTGGTAAATACAATTAACTGACTCATTTTGAAAATGATTTAGAAAATTGATTTGAATGCACATGGCATAAAAGTTCTTTTATAACTTGGGACAATTATTAAAAATAATCTTGTATACAGTTTTACTTATTTGTCATCCGTTAGGGCCGGTTGGTAGAGTCGGTCAAGATTAACTGACACGCCACAGGTATAATGCCCACAAGGTTGATTCCTTTAAGTGGATTACCATTTTTTACATAATGCAACTGTTAGGTGTATGCCTACACCCCATGCTTAGGTCGTGGCCATTTCTTTGAATGATGCCAAGGATATCCGGGACATGGTCATTTAACCCCCAAAGGCCATACACCAAATAATACAGATTAAAACAGGTTATGTAAATACATTAATCACAATCCGAGTTAAATGACTACATACCCGACCAAGCTGTATTATTATAATACCGTATCCCAAGCCCGTATAGGGAAAATAAGTTAAAAGTATTTACCTAAGCTAAATATAAATTCAATCCCAGCCGTATATCAAATCAGCAAGTACAGATAGCTTTTACTGGGCTCCTAAATCTGGAACGCATGTTTTTAATAACCTATTAGATTACTAACGGGTCTTTAATTAAGCCTAAACTTAGACCGGTTAGTTTTAAAAAGAAGATACGGCTCAAAACGCATGATTATGCGAAGACCGGATTAGAATATGGTTTAGACCCGAAAAGCTTGTATACTTGTTTAGTATGGGTAACCTAAACACATTCTGGATTTTGAGATAGAAATGATAAGGTTTGACCCGTTTCGGCTAATTTATGCAAACTAGTTACATAAGCCGACCCGAACGCGAAAAGTGCGTAACGGGTAACCACATGAGTCATGAACAGGTTTCCTAAGTTAATATGCCTTTAATATGTTGTGATATCAGTAGGATACCTTCCATTATGCCCAAAACGAATTTAAAACTAATTTATGCTCTTTAGGGGTATTTTGGTCATTTTAAAGGTTATAAGAGAGGTTAAATAATAATCTGAGGTCCTGGTCTGATATAATCCATAAATCACTCAATTTAATAAGTTGTATCAGTAGGGTATTACATATATGTTAAATTTATTAATTATAACCAAACTATGCACCGAAGGGGCATTTTGGTAATTTCACTTAAGCTTTAAAGGTCAAAATTTGAATTCTGAGTTTAAAACTTTTGCCTACTGTTTAATTATGAAAATTTACTTAAAACATCAGTAGGTATCAAACCTTATATGTTAAAAATAGTTTTAACTTATACTATGCGTTAAAAACGCGTAAAAAAGCGATTTTAAGCGATTTCTGGGTTTTATAAGAAAAGTTGATATTTTTATCATTCCAGAAAGCATAAAATATTTTATTTATCATATAAAATCAGTAGCAAAAAGTTTGGTATCAAAATGTTATGTAAAACTCATTTTATGGCCAAAAGGGCAAAACCGGCAATTACCGAATCAAGGCTAGAACCCTATGTTATGCTCAGCCTAAAAATAAATAAAAATCTTCAAAAATCCCAAAATATTATTTAAAATTTGTAGGTAAAAAGTTTGGTACCAAAAATTGGGTTTAGATATGCTTTATGCTAATTAAGTCGTTTAATTAATAAAAAGCTTTTCATTTACGCTAATGAGCATAACTCCTAATCTAGAACTCAAACTGATGTCAAATTTTAGGGACAAGTTTATAAATCAGTAATAAATATTATTGTCCTCTCGTGTTTTCAAAATTCTCGTTTTAGGGTCAAAAGGGCATAATGGTCAACATTTAAGCATATAACGGAAACATGTAAATGAACTTAAATTCTAAAGGACCAAGTAGTATAACTTCAGGGGGTTACACTAACATATAATATGGTCACAAAGGAACCCTAAGACATAATCAAACTAAGCTAATTCGGGTCAGAACTGAACGTCAAAGCAAAAGTCAATTTTTGCGACTTTCGCTTCCGAACCGATCCTAAACTTGAAATTGTCGGGTTGAACATGCTTAAACATGTTCTTAGATTAATTACCAAGTTATATAAGTGTTAAAACAGGTTCCATGGCTTCTACTTGGTTAATTATGAATTTATTTGAAAAAATAGCCTTCTGTTGACTTTTTATAATTATGTTTGACCCGACATTTGACCAAGTTAGGGTGATAATCAGTAGGTGCCCTTTTAGGAGTTTATTACCTACATAATTACCAACTTATAGCTACTTCTAATTTGACTAATGACTGGATCATTAGTGTTTAATTACTAAGTCAAACCTTAATTACGATAAGTTTGACTTTTGGCCATTAAACTAATCAAAACTGAAATTAGGAGGTTAAGGACACTTACAAATGGTCCTTAGTACTGAAAAGAACTCCAAGGAAGTTCCAAATGCTCAGGATCCTCCAGAAATAAGAAGATAGCAAGATTGGAATGAAATGGTGAGTTTGATCTATGAAACCCACTTCCTATTTCTAATTTTTGGAGGATCATTGGATGATGACAAGTGTTATAGAGGGATAACAAGATCATAACAGGTGTATACCAGTCTTCTAAACCATCAAAGGATCCATAGTATCAATATGTGAGACAAGGGAGCAAAACCAAAGCTGGTTTCTGATTTTCTACTGTTGGGTATTAGCATACGGACCGTAAGGGTCTGTATACGGTCCGTAAGGACCATGCCAGCTCACAGGAACTTTCAATTGTTGACATATTTGGCCCCTACACTTCCAAATGCCATTTCCGACACATCTAAGGCCCGTTAAACCATTTTAAGGCTCTATAATGATGCCTAAATATAGGGAACATGAAACATGCTCAAAAATATGCCGGAGGTCGGTTCGTTTGGTCGTACGGTTACGTTGTTCGGTTATTTACGACGAAACACGAACGGACGCGAAAAGCGAACCAAATTACGCGACGGTTGGAATTTTATCAAGCCAATCACTAATTTAAAATATGTTAGTGCTTACATAAATTTTTGGATGTCCGGATGTATCCAGAATGTAAGATATGCGCGAAAATGCAAACTTGTGCACTTTTTGACACTTTTAGTCCCTGCATGACTTAAAAGTTTATTTTTGCGCACGAAACACCTCTAAGCCTATTTCTAAGCTAGGTAAGGGATATTTAGGATATTTTTAACTTATGTTCATATTCCGGAAGGTCCGATATTATACGAATTGACATACTTTTGCAGTTTGACGCAAATAGTCCTTTAATCGCACAAAGCAGCGCGGAATGTCGTTTAATGATACCCAGCCTTCCATCGCCCATAATGGGCATTCCCAAGCATATACTTAAATATTACTACACTTCTGTTTGCTTAAATGGTCACCGAAAGGCGTAGATTCAAAAGTTGACGCTTTAGGTCCCTCTATTGCGCAAACTTGCGTATCTCATCATTTAATAGCATCGAGGCCTTATCTAATACATGTTAGGAATTCTTGAGAGTATTATTAAACATCACGATGCTCGTGTTCGCTAAAAGTTCATTCAGATGTATAATTAAACATATTGACACTTTTAGTCCCTCTAACTTGCAAAGTTGCGCGTAACTTTACTTATTGGCATAAAAACTTTAGACGGCCAATGTTTGGCATTCCCGAGAGTATAATCAAATATCATGAAGCTCCCGGTTTGTTAAAAGGTCACTCAGAGGTAAGAATTAAAATGTTGACGCTTTTAACCCTTCATTGCGCAAACTTTCAATTAATTACGCGAACGGCTATACTCGATCAACAAGTGGCTCATTTGTGAATATAAATACCATACGAGGTTATTCAGAAACTTATTTTAGGTATACAAACACTTCCAGTCCTTTCATAATCAAGGTTTTCGATTTTTCGAAAAAATTAGTCCCTTAAATTTACTATTTGGCTTCATTAGGGTTATTACACGTGTCAATACATCATTGGACGTGATTTTACGAGGTGTTACATCCTCACCCCCTTAAAAGAAATCTTGACCTCGAGATTTGCTAAGATGCTGGAAGTACTTTTTGTCACAGAATGGACTCAACTTCTATAGCATATCTGGAGCCTCTCCAAGCTCCCAAGTTGACCTCTATAATAGGTAAATGTATCCTTTTTGGAGCTTCTTAACCTATCGATCCTCAATCGATACAGGTTTCTCATTATATTATAAATCTGCATATCATTATGTGATAATGCTTCTCGACTTATTGGTGAAACACATCCTTAAATCATTAGTGTGTGATGCATTGCGTGCTCCGCTAAACTCCTTAAATAGGTTTTAGCTTATGAGCTATTTGATCCTGATACATTCGATTCCCTCGGATGATTCTATATATTCAGAGTGTAACCATCCTGATAATTAACAATTTGGCACACCCTTCCAGGGTGATATCTTTTGTTGAACCTTATTCCTTAACAAGAACTTAGGAGGGTTGCTACTTTCATTAATCTTTGATTTTCTGCCGAATACTGGCAACTTACAGATGATTATGGATTTGTATGATCTTACTCATTGTTTCCAATGCAACTTTCAGATCCTGATAATTAGACTTACTAATCTTTTGTCTAACAATAGATGTTTAACATTCCACCTATGCAAGGTCTCCAAAGAAGCAACCTTGATACTTACATAACAACCATTATAGAAAAGCTTATTTTAAGGTGAGATGGTTATTCCAACTACTGCTTAAAACTAATCTTAAGGAATAGCTAATCCTCGCCGTTAGTCGAACAAATCGATGATCCTGGGTAGCTGATGGCGATTTTTAATTGTTGCATAAATAGGGTTGCGGTAATCAATGCATAAGCAAGATGAACCGTCTTTCTTAATTAATTATACCGAATTCTCAGAATATTTAGTTAGGCTATATGAATACTCTATTTTAAAACTTACTTAATCAGGGTTTCGATTCCTCCAATGATGGTACTAGCCGTTTTGGAGATTTCATAATAATACAGCCCTAAATGAGATATGAATCTTAACTCTACTTGCCTCTCAGGAGGTAAACAGGGTAATCTTAGAAGAAGATAATCAAGATATAAGGAGGTTACAGAGATTTTCCAAATCTCAGGCTCCAGTTCATCCATCCTTGCTTGTGTCAAATGAGTGACACATTTAGGTTATGAGTCCACGAATTTCTTAATCGAAGACCTTTACTTGGACAATTCCATTCTGGATATCTTCTTTGAATACCATTAGCTGACTTTAGTACCATATGACCATCGGAATATCTTTGTGGTCCCATGCATTAAACCTCCATACTGATCAGGCATGGAAGCAATCTATGGAACATATTAAGATACACCAATCCTCATATGGCGTTGTTATCGTACCATCTGGTATTCGTAACCGATAGAGATTAAAGAGATATCAACTATATATGCTGACGCACTTCCTCTAGAGAGAGGATACTTCTAAAATTCTACGACTGAAGGTTTCTGACAGAAACAGAAGAAATGATTCTTATGATTTCGCCTGTAAGTTTTATCTTATACTTTATATATGGGGTTCTTACAGGAAAATTTCTAAAAGTTTGCTAAGCTTATGATCTTATGAGAGACTTAGCAGCACCTGAACCCAAACGTAACTCTTAGCAAAAAAAAAAAATCACAATAAGGGATTTATCTGGTGTCATTATTAATGTGGACTGCCTCTAATCATACATCAGGAGGGTTAAACGCCTCCATTTTTAATCCTTTTAAGCTTAGCTGCAAAATCTTTGACAAATTTTAGGGCAGTCTCAGCTTTGACTGATTATTTCTTAATCTATATAACGTGAGTAGCTGAGGTAGATCCATAATGGATTTATAATGAGCAGGCTTTGAAACTTTAATGTGCCCTCTTATTGCCGTTGCTAACCACCAATAATTATTGCATTAAGCTTAGATTTTGGGTAAACTGAATAGGGCACTATCTCAGCCAATGAGTTAAAATTTATAACATATTGTCGACAGTCTAGAACTTTTATGGTGAGAGTCATAAAATTTTATTCCATCTTTTTCCATTTCGTGAAGCGGATAATAGGTTTTTCTAATAAGGTCCTTAAAACTTGGACCATCCCATAATATATAAGAGGATCTTTCTTGTGGACTTCATTAATGTCCTTACTAATCAAGGGTATTGCCATCGAATGACTGAGATGTATACCTCACCGTGTCCTTTCCACCATAACTGCTGATACACCTAATGGTTTCTACTTCATTCAACAATTTCCTGCAATCATTGGCCCCTTTTTACTATTGAAGTCTCTTGACTTCCAAGAGACGAAGTACCTTTAAGTATATCCTAAAAGGAATGGGCTCCTTGCCACATATGATTTTGTTTGGGTTATTCTTCGCATTTGAAGTATGAATAAAGCTCTTCTCATGAGCAGCGCCATGTGTTTTAGAGCGAGCAGCATCTGGCTTCTTGAACCTTTTCATGACTTTTCTCATAGCCTTTCTAATAGCTGCGTTAATTACAGTTTTGGAGATTAACTCCATTAACATTGAGGTTCACATTGGATGCACCATTAACATTTGTCGCATCTCCAGCATCGCGACTGTTGTTTGTCTCTTCTGAGTTTTCCATATTCGAATCTTTGGTATTAAATACCATATTCAACAAGTGCATAGGCAATCCATACCCAGTGTCTCCTTGAATTGTCAAAGGCTCACCATAAGGAGTCTTGATAACTACTTGCTTCTTATCACACACAATATGGGCTTGATTTTTAAGACGACCAATTCATTCCTATCACTATATCGAGTCCCTCTTATTTTAATGGAAACAAGGACAGCGGAAAAGAATGATTCCTAATGGATATAAAACATCCATCTAATATTGCTGAAGCAGTCTCTGAAGTACTATCGGCCAATTCTACATTATACTTAACGCTTAGAGTTTTAACAGGCAGATTTAATGATTTACAAAATCTATTGTCTACGAAAGACTTATCTGAACCTGAATCAATTAATACTCTAGCATGAGCGTTATTGATAAAGAAAGTACCTGTTGTGACATTGTTATCCTGAATAGCCTCTTGAGCATTCATTTGAGAGCTTCCAGCTTTGGTCTTCTTAGCCTCCCCAGGCTTCTTGGTTTTATTTGGGCAATTTGTCTTGATGTGCCCTATTTCATTGCAACCATAGCAGGTTGCGTCCTTTATGTCTTGGCACTCCAAGGTCTTGTGCCTTTCATTATTACAAATCCCACAAGGCCTAGCTTGTGACTCCAAAGTGCATTTCCCTTTAGTTGCCTTCTTTGGGCAGCGGGTCTTTATGTGCCCCTTCTCGCCACAAGCATAGCATGTGGCGTCCTTCAAGTCCTTGCATTCATGGGTCTTGTGATCCATCTCTTTACAGATGACACATCCCCTGGTCTGCTCATAGAAACATTTTCCGAAGTGCTTCTTCCCGCAGGTTTTACATTTGGGTTTTGCCTCCTTTGGCTTGGACTGGTCATAGTTTGAACCGGTCTTATCCTTTTTGTAACCTTTATTTGGGGTATTATCGCACTTTCCCTTATGATCCTTTAATACACGGTCCACGGCTTTGTTTACGGCTGTATCCAACATAGCATGTAACTCGGTGCCTGTTAAGTTCAGTCTTGCATTATCATTCTGATCAACTGGATGATTGTAAGCTTCAGATGAGTCAGCCATGGTGAAGCTTTGGAGGCTACAAACTAAGTAGTAATAATTTGTTTAATTATATAGTGAATTGTCGAATTTGATGATTAAATAGCCATGGTGCAAAGAAACCATATAGGCCAATAGATAGTATTTAATTTATTTGATTATGTTTTGCCTAGGTTTCTAAATAAACCATCTTTGGCGTTTAAACAGAATATAATCCTTCATATTTATTAGACAGGGGACATAAGTCACGACTGTCAATGTCGTACTGCCATTTTATATATAGCACAAGGGCTTGTTCCAAAGGACTTTTTGATGGCATAGATGCCTTGTCACTAGGGAAATTTTAAAACATAATCGATGATTCCTTTGGATCGGAAAATTTCATAGTTCATTGTCTTGACAAGAAGTTATGAAATAAAACTATCTTTTTCATGTATACATCTTTGCCCGAAGGTATTCATCCCAATGGATGTTTTAATGTGTTCATCATGTTCGACGTTTATTAGCCTTGATTCCTCTTGATCATTTACGCTAAATAAGGGGGTTGGAAATTCCTAATATGAAGATGACAAGTGTGATTGTATCGCATCACTGTTGTCGGGAGTGTTAACATATTTTCAGATGTTTAACAAGGATCCGAATATCTTTTTAAACAGGTTCTACCATCATAGCTAGGTCTTTAATGACATTCAAGCTAGGTTATATCTTTTAAGATTCTTTTTAACATGTATACTGGCAGAAAAGGAATGATATTTTGATTTATTTCATATATTTTATTCAGGATTTTCATTATAATTATCCTAAACTTAATTAAAATATAACTATGGCACAAAAGGCCAAGTCACAAGGGCAACTTTAAATTATAAACCATGATTTTGTAGGATCAAGGTATTTAGGCTTGAACGTTGTTCATGCCTTTTCTTGACAGGGAGTTGTAGGCTACGACTGTCTTTTGTCTTAATGACAATGAATATGGCCATAAGCATTTCATCCCTAATGGATGCTTAATTCACAAAATAAGAAAGGATTTTGGGTGAATCCAGTATAAGGATGATTTATGTGATTGAATCACGTTTGCCAGGAATGTTAACATGTTTACAGGTGTTAACAAGGATTTAAATCTTTTGAATAGGTTTTACCATCTTGGCCTTGTCTGAAATGACATATAGGCTAGGTTATCCCTTTAAGATTCTTTTAATATTTAACGCAGAGCAATCCTAAATTGAGATGTTAATAAGGATCTGAATCTAATTGAGGAACTGCCATCTTGGCCCTGTCTTAAAATGACACATGGGCTAGGTCTTGCCCTTTTTAGATTTTGCCATTTTATTATAATGGTAGATCTTATAAAAGGAATGTTATTATTATGTTCATATATAATTATATAAATAAAATTTAGATAAAACATTCCAATGATTCCAAAGGAGGTACAGAATTGCCCTAAACGGGGCTTGAAAGAATGATGTTGTCCATGAAGGGACTGAAAGATAAGTATGCCCTTATAAGGACTTACTAAGGAAATGAACTTCAGCAAAAGGAGTTTCTTCTTCATTTTATTTCTGAATGTTTTCTCCTTGGTTGCACGTTTATCCTAGTCGCAGTACAAAGCTCCGCATTCCTAGGCTTCGGATGGGGAGGATTTCCATTACGGCTCCTTTGCTTGGCGACATATTAAAAGTATATAGAATTGAAAGCAATAATTCTCCGAATAGAGACGAGAGCATTCCTATGTTAACTCTAGACTCAGAAGGTCAAGGAATGTGCTATTGTGTCATTGAGATTAAACACAAAAGGCTAGTGTTTAATTCACTCAATGTTGGCTCTGATACCAACCTGTCACACCGTGATATTTCCACGTATTACCGGTGGGCCCGGTGGGGAGTATCGTGACGTAGTTGATATCATCATAGTCAAACAACGCAATTTAAATGCACAGCGGAAGCAAAAGATAAATATATTACAATCCGATAAAGAGTAATATCAAGTATTACAAATACGGTTGTAAAAGATCCACAGGCGGATCAAAAGATAAATAACATCATTGTTCAGCAGACTTTAGCATCTAGAGCTTGCGAGACTTAATTAATGATGCCAGGAGTAGCTAGCCTATTTCGTCTAGTACCTGCACTTAGCCTTTTTGGAAAATACGTCAGTTTACACCGATAAATACAATTAACTGACTCATTTTGAAAATGGTTTAGAAAATTGATTTGAATGCACATGGCATAAAAGTTCTTTTATAACTTGGGACAATTATTAAAAATAATCTTGTATACAGTTTTACTTATTTGTCGTCCGTGAAAGGCCGGTTGGTAGAGTCGGTCAAGATTAACTGACACGCCACAGGTATAATGCCCACAAGGTTGATTCCTTTAAGTGGATTACCAGTTTTTACATAATGCAACTGTCAGGTGTACGCCTACACCCCGTGCTTAGGTCGTGGCCATTTCTTTGAATGATGCCAAGGATATCCGGGACATGGTCATTTAACCCTCAAAGGCCATACACCAAATAATACAAATTAAAACAGGTTATGTAAATACATTAATCACAATCCGAATTAAATGACTACATACCCGACCAAGCGGTATTATTATAATACCGTATCCCAAGCCCGTATAGGGAAAATAAGTTAAAAGTATTTACCTGAGCTAAATATAAATTCAATCCCAGCCGTATATCAAATCAGCAAGTACAGATAGCTTTTACTGGGCTCCTAAATCTGGAACGAAGGTTTTTAATAACCTATTAGATTACTAACGGGTCTTTAATTAAGCCTAAACTTAGACTGGTTAGTTTTAAAAAGAAGATACGGCTCAAAACGCATGATTATGCGAAGACCAGATTAGAATGTGGTTTAAACCCGACAAGCTTGTATACTTGTTTAGTATGGGTAAAATAAACACATTCTGGATTTTGAGATAGAAATGATAAGGTTTGACCCGTTTCGGCTAATTTATGCAAACTAGTTACAAAAGCCGATCCGAACGCGAAAAGTGGGTAACGGGTAACCACATGAGGCATGAACAGGTTTCCTAAGTTAATATGCCTTTAATATGTTGTGATATCAGTAGGATACCTTCCATTATGCCCAAAACGAATTTAAAACCAATTTATGCCCCGTAGGGGTATTTTGGTCATTTTAAAGGTTATAAGAGAGGTTAAATAATAATCTGAGGTCCTGGTCTGATATAATCCGTAAAATACTCAATTTAATAATTCGTATCAGTAGGGTATTACATATATGTGAAATTTATTAATTATAACCAAACTATGCACCGAAGGGGCATTTTGGTAATTTCACTTAAGCTTTAAATGTCAAAATTAGAATTCTGAGTTTAAAACTTTTGCCTACTGTTTAATTATGAAAATTTACTTAAAACATCAGTAGGTATCAAACCTAATATGTTAAAAATAGTTTTAACTTATCTCTGCGTTAAAAACGCGTAAAAAGGCGTTTTTAAGCGATTTCCGGGTTTTATAAGAAAAGCTGATATTTTTATCATTTCAGAAAGCTTAAAATGTTTTATTTATCATATAAAATCAGTAGCAAAAAGTTTGGTATCAAAATGTTATGTAAAACTCATTTTATGGCCAAAAGGGCAAAACCGACAATTACCGAATCAAGGCTAGAACCCTATGTTATGCTCAGCCTAAAAATAAATAAAAATCTTCAAAAATCCCAAAATATTATTTTACATCATTAGTTTAGTAGCCAAAATATTAAATTCTAAAGGACCAAGTAGTATAACTTCAAGGGGTTACACTAACATATAATATGGTAACAAAGGAACCCTAAGACATAATCAAACTAAGCTAATTCTGGTCAGAACTGAAAGTCAAAGTAAAAGTCAACTTTTGCGACTTTCGGTTCCGAACCGATCCTAAACTTCAAATTGTCGGGTTGAACATGCTTAAACATGTTCTTACATTAATTACCAAGTTATATAAGTGTTAAAACAGGTTCCATGGCTTCTACTTGGTTAATTATGAATTTATTTGAAAAAATAGTCTTCTGTTGGCTATTTATAATTATGTTTGACCCGATATTTGACCAAGTTAGGGTGATAATCAGTAGGTGCCCTCTTAGGGGTTCATTACATACATAATTACCAACTTATTGCTACTTCTAATTTGACTAATGACTGGATCATTAGTGTTTAATTACTAAGTCAAACCTTAATTACGATAAGTTTGACTTTTGGCCATTAAACTAATCAAAACTGAAATTAGGAGGTTAAGGACACTTACAAATGGTCCTTAGTACTGAAAAGAACTCCAAGGAAGTTCCAAATGCTCAGGATCCTCCTGAAATAAGAAGATAGCAAGATTGGAATGAAATGGTGAGCTTGAACTATGAAACCCACTTCCTATTTATAGTTTTTGGAGGATCATTGGATGATGACAAGTGTTATAGAGGGATAACAAGACCATAACAGGTGTATACCAGTCTTCTAAACCATCAAAGGATCCATAGTATCAATATGTGAGACAAGGGAGCAAAACCAAAGCTGGTTTCTAATTTTCTACTGCTGGGTATTAGCATACGGACTGTAAGGGTCTGTATACGGTCCGTAAGGACCATGCCAGCTCACAGGAACTTTCAATTGTTGACATATTTGGCCCCTGCACTTCCAAATGCCATTTCTGAGACATCTAGGGCCCTTTAAACCATTTTTAAGGCTCTATAATGATGGATAAACATAGGGAACATGAAAAATGCTCAAAAATATGCCAGAGGTCGGTTCGTTTGGTCGTACGGTTACGTTGTTCGGTTATTTACGTCGGAACACGAACGGACGCGAAAAACGAACCAAATTACGCGACCGATGGAATTTTATCAAGCCAATCACTAAAGTAAAATATTTTAGTGCTTACATAAATTTTTGGATGTCCGGATGTATCCAGAATGTAAGATATGCGCGAAAATGCAAACTTGTGCACTTTTTGACACTTTTAGTCCCTGCATGACTTAAAAGTTTATTTTTGCGCACGAAACACCACTAAGCATATGTCTAAGCTAGGTAAGGGATATTTAGGATATTTTTAACTTATGGTCATATTCCGGAAGGTCCGATATTATACGAATTGACATACTTTTGCAGTTTGACGCAAATAGTCCTTTAATCGCACAAAGCAGCGCGCAATGTCGTTTAATGATACCCAGCCTTCCATGGCCCATAATGGGCATTACCAAGCATATACTTAAATATTACTACACTTCCATTTTCTTAAATGGTCACCGAAAGGCGTAGATTCAAAAGTTGACGCTTTAGGTCCCTCTATTGCGCAAACTTGCGCATCTCATCATTTAATAGCATCGAGGCCTTATCTAATCCATGTTAGGCATTCTTGAGAGTATTATTAAACATCACGATGCTTCGGGTTTGCTAAAAGGTCATTCAGAGGTATAATTAAACATATTGACACTTTTAGTCCCTCTAACTTGCAAAGTTGCGCGTAACTTTACTTATAGGCATAAAAACTTTAGACGGCCAATGTTTGGCATTCCCGAGAGTATAATAAAATATCATGAAGCTCCCGGTTTGTTAAAAGGTCACTCAGAGGTAAGAATTAACATGTTGACGCTTTTAACCCTTCATTGCGCAAACTTTCAATTAATTACGCGAACGGCTATACTCGATCAACAAGTGGCTCATTTGTGAATATAAATACCGTACGAGGTTATTCAGAAACTTATTTTAGGTATACAAACACTTCCAGTCCTTTCATAATCAAGGTTTTCGATTTTTCGAAAAAATTAGTCCCTTAAATTAACTATTTGACTTCATTAGGGTTATTACACGTGTCAATACATCATTGGATGTGATTTTATGAGGTGTTACACACCCTTACCAGACGATTGTTTCTTATCCTTGTCATCCTTCCTATGAAGCTTACCCTTTCTGATCTGCGACTCAGTCAAAGTCGCAGCTAACTCGATTGCCTGATGAACTGTGGTAGGGTTACTACCAGTGACGATGTCCTGCACGGAGTCAGGTAAGCCATCAACATACCTCTCGATAGCTTTCTTGAGTGGGGTAACCATTGTAGGGCATAACAAACTCAGCTCTTCATATCTGTCGGTATAAGCCCGATGTTCACCACTATCCTGCTTCAAATCATCAAACTCCCTTTCTAAAGCCCTTAGTTCATGACAAGGAAAGAATTCCCTCATCATAAGAGCCCTAAGCTCTGCCCAGGTCTGTGCTAAAGCAACCTCAACACCACGGTCTCTCATGACTCCATTCCACCAAGTAAGAGCCCTCTTTTGAAACACGCTAGAAGCAAACTCGACTTTGCGATTATCAGGACACTGAACATGACGAAACGTACTCTCAATGCTGTCAAACCACTGTAGGAGCCCAGTTGCTCCTTCAGAACCACTAAACTTGAGTGGTTTAGCCGAATTGAAACTCTTGAAGTTGCACGGAGCATTTTGGTTATTGTTGGCTTGGTTAACTTGAGCAACAATGTCTAGGAGTACAGCAGCCATTTGCTGCGAAATGATTATTTCCAGTTCGGCATTAGGTATCAGATTTTCGCGTCGAGGAGGCATTCTAAAAGAGGAAACATGAGAGAAAACTAGTGAGATGATAAGATGAAAAGCGAGATGATACAAAAATCGACAAAAGCAAAGATGGTGGTCATTCGTCCGTACCACAAAGCAAACAAACGACACACAGTGACTAATCAAAGTAAATGGGTAAAAAATAATGTATCGCGAAGACATGCTTTAACCTATAAGTGGACACTCTCCCCAAGAGTTCCCAGGTAAGAGTGACTGGTCCGATTATGTGGATTTGTACGAACACTCTAGCCTAGACAGAAAACCCGAGGTACAGGCACCCACCCTTCCAGATTGCACGTGTTCACATTATTTAGACCCAAAACTTTGACGAGATTTTGAAAACTTGGAAGGCACAAGGCCAAAAGAATCATTCAAGAATGGATGATTGAATTTTCAAATTCATTTTGAAAAATTGGAGGGTTCAAAACCTTATAACAAATCATTTAAAAACAGATGATTGATTTTCAAAAAATCGTTTTAGAAAATTGTGTTCTTGTTTTGGTAATCACCTAAACATAGGTGACGTGTGTGTTTTAAGATCTAAACACAAGCTAACTTGTGTTAGGGTCCTAGAAAAGTTATAGTCTAGGTCAAAGCATTACTAATAACCTAATTCCCTATAACCATTGGCTCTAATACCAACTCTTCTGTCACACCCCGACCGCGTAAAACAACAAACCGCGGTGGAAACGTCGGGCAGTCGAGCAACAGAATTATTGTTTCACAACCATGGTAATTAAAGTTATGTTTTATTTATTAACAAAGCAGTTACATTGTCTTAAAACAAGAAACAAAGAATACATAACGAAAATTAAATTAGTCTAGCTTCATTTTTATGTCACTAAGGCACAGGTCCGCCTAAGTATATCTTGATCATTCCTACGCATCAGCTCCTGAAAATACATGTGACAATAGGTACGTCAGCATAAAAATGCCTGTGAGATACATATGTTTTGTTAAAATAGGATTCATGACTCAAGTTTTAAAGAAATGTTTAATAAAAGTTAGTCATGAATCTTGTACAGTGTTTCCTTTTATAAATCATACGAAAACTTGATAAGAAATCAGATTATATAAAAGAAAGGTGTATGGTTAGTTAAATAACCAAGTAAAATGAGTTATATTAAATAAACTATTTGTAAAACAATGTCTTGTGAAGATATGTTATTTATGTAAAATGTAATATGTCTAAATTGAAATGGTTTAAATAACGCTACAATATGTAATATCATAAAAGCACTTATATATAGGAAGTACCAGCGGCGTATCCACCATGCTTTTATCATATTACACACGCCTCGTTATTTAAATCACTTACCCAAATAAACCATCAAAATGTCTTGTTTAATGTCAAAATGTTTATGTGTAATCAATGTCTATTGTCAAATGTAAATCATGTAATGTGTAACCAAATGTCATGTATGGCAAGTGAAATGTGTCAACTAAAACCATAGGTAAAACGCACAAAACAAGGTATTGAAATAAATCATGGTTTAAATCAAAGTTATGTTTTGTAAAATAAATGCATGCTTTACTGATACAAACATCTATGCGGCATTGTTAAAATGCATACATTCAAGCCTTGCGACTGTGGCGACAAACCCTTAAACAAATTAAAGGTTTATCTAAATTATGTATATTGGATTCAGTCATTCCTTCCACCCAAACAAACCGAAGATTTCAGGAGCGGGAGTTGTCAATTCCTATAGTACCATTACTTACTACTAAGCGGCATGGCCAATGTTAATGAACGTATTTTTGTCCCATTTAAACAACCAAATGTAAGCATGTTATGTGAAAACAATGTACTAAGTATGTAATAAATAAACATACATAGCATGAATATGATGTAAAATGTGATAACCCGAACCTTTGAGGTCAGTAACGTCTAACTTTCTAATCTAATTTCTTATTATTTCCCCTCGATGTGTTATACGTTCCGCGTTGTTTTGTTGGTTTTGGTTTTGGTTTTGGTTTGGGCCGCAAGTCGATGGGCCATATTAACAACCTTTGTGATACAATTGGGCCCTTGATAACCCGAACGAACATGAACTGAGCCCAAACTTCTCCGAATGGACTTGATCAATTGGGCCCGGTTGTGATTTAACACAAGGTGTTAGAGGTCGGCCCACTTGTTGAAACATTAGTTTTATATTTGTTGTGCACGTGATTACTTAAACTCCAATTGCAACATAACAATTCTGTTTCTCTTTCCTGTTGTGCGACAGCCCAAGTGGATGGGCCTGAGCCCACTTCGGCTAGTAATGTTAACCGCCCAAGTTTCCTTAATATATGACTACGTAAATCGTTTCTTAACATATGAACACAAGTCAAAAACCCTATATTCTATTCCCCTGATCGCACGACTTCAGTTGCAGCCCCCCTTCCTTCGAATTCTGTTGGGCTCGAATACTTCTTTCCCTTCGGTTAGTATACTTTCTTGATACGTAATCTGATTTCTTGTCATATAATCATAGTTGTAGGCTGTAGCAATAGATGGCCGTTGTTGATTATGTCAATATTTGGTGATCAGTGTGCTCGATACATGATTAGTTTTCGTGATGTGATTGGTTTCTTTGGTAGATATAATCTGTTTCGATTCGGCATATACATGTGGCAATAGGTGTAGGCACTACATACTTGTAATTTCGGATTGATAATTAATGATATTATTGTGATCTTGTTGGTGATTTAATGATACACAAATGGGGGTAGGTTGTAATCGGATTTCAATGGACTTGTTACAGTAATCAGTAAGTGTATTGCTTGTATATATATGTTGGTGTATTGCTTGTATATATATGTTGTTAACAATGGGAATAAATTAATTATATGCAAAAGTCTTACAAAACAAAACAAAAATCAATTGTTCTAACAGTTGCATTGTGCTAGATGTGAGGGTAAGGGTATTGGGTCGATACATGGTTGCTAAATTAATAGATGAAAGTATATGTATGATGTTGGGCCGCACGGTCTGTTGTACCATTTGTCTTGGGCCGGCACCCAACTGGGCCGTACCGGGATTGGCGAAATGGAGGGGAGCCCAACGGGAATGAAACGAGGATTGGGCAATTGTTACTCATACATATAAAGAATTTGTAAAGTTCATGAATTAAATTATGCAAAATTGACAACAATGGATGTACACTAAATTTACGTATGTGCACATGGGGATAGTTAATTTAGTGGGCCGAACTAAGGAGACGGGGTGCATTTGTTAACTTGGTTGAACAGGGATATTGCCCGGATCCTGGGCTCTGTTAAAATTGCACAAGATTTAAGTTATTGTGCCCTACATGGTTGATGAACTAATATGCAACATGCTTAGCAATGCCAATACTTGTATCCTTGTACGCTAACTGATTACTAGATGTGGAATATTACGTGCTGTGTCGGTATGCAAACTGATTGATTACATGTAACTATCATAGGGCTTGGTTGACTATTTTCGTTAAACGGGTAATTAATCCAACCGAGCAAATCAAAGGTGAGTTCACTACTTTGAGCATGCGTCCCAGTGGTTGGGACTGTCAGTGGGTATCCCGGGGAGGGATAAATCTTTTGGGTAAAACTGGGATGTTGGATAATATTCTCACTCTCTATCTTTTAAGTCCCATCTTTTTCTATCGTGGGTGGTAGCGCTACTTAGGTTTGGCACCCTCAGCCCGTTCCTGAGAGAGGGCGGGTGTGAACTAATTACCCAGTCGGGCCCAGTGCTTTGATAGGAGCACTGGGGAACGGGCAAAACATACATCAGGAGCCGTCTTGTTCAGTATCGAGATATTATCAACATTGCTTTCGTATTTGTTAAACAGACTGGATTAAATACTTGGTAACTAACGTTTTATTAAAACTGTGAACTCGCCAGCTTTGTCTGATACACTTGTTGCATGCTCGCAGGTCGTTAGGTATTCTGGGTTGAGGAACTTGCTGTCTGAGGAAGCTGGAGTGGTCATGGGTCGACTGAAGAGATTCATGAGATGTTCTTGATATTATAACTTGGCTTATTGATACTGTTTGAGTTTAGTTTTCTATTTTGCTTCCACTGAACTTATTGGGATTTACTAAACTTATTATTGGTATAATTCTTTAATAATTGGTATTTATTTACAAACTTATCATGAGTTCAATATCATTGGTGGCTCGTTATTGGTTTGTCACACGCCTAGTAGGGACACTCCCTAGGTGGTATTTTGGGGGTGTGACAGTTTGGTATCAGAGCCACTGGTTATCGTGAACTTGGTTTTAAAACGATTTTATAAAACCAGACTATAACCGAACTGTTCCGAAATCGACCATGACACTCAGCTCCAGACTGCAAGGTTCGTCTCTTGTTTACTATTGCACAGTATCTATAGTATTTGCTATTAGATAACATCACATGTGAATGCACACTCGGCACTACAGTATGAACTTATTTGTTAACATTCCTTGCTATGTGTGACACTCCTTGAACTTCCATGATCTGTGTTGTGATGTCATTTGTCTTATTTCGTGAATTTGGGAATCCTTCTAGTACGAATTGAGTGGAGCTGAGATGAACATGCAAATTGGATTATTATTGTGGGTGCACACATAATAATAATGTGGGGTGCATGTGAGTCCCAGTGAAACTTGACAAGTGTGAAAAGGGTTCCGCTCTGTTAGTTGGTGATACGTTAGAACTCAGAAACTTGTGGAGATCATAGTGATGCTTGACTCCTACTTGAACTTGCATTTTAAATCCTTCCTTTTCTTATATATATAGAGTCATGAGTGGACGTGGTGGACGTAGTGGAGGCCGCGGAGGTGGACGTGGCCATATTGCTATGAATCAAGCTGAGTTAACCGATCTAATTAACACTCGCGTGGCTGAAGCCCTAGCGGCTTATCAGGCTGGTCAACCGGTGCAGCAGAATCCGCACCATCCACCTGTTTGCACGTTCAAAACCTTTATGGATTGTAAGCCGCAGACCTTCAGTGGGACTGAAGGGGCTGTAGGACTCCTGCGTTGGTTCGAAAAGGCAGATTCCGTATTCGCGATGTGTAACTGTCCAATTGGGGACAGAGTGAAGTATGTTACGGGCACGCTAGATGATGACGCCCTGACATGGTGGAATGCCCAGGTTCAGCTGTTGGGCATCGAGGCGGCGAACGCCACTACTTGGGACGACTTTAAGGAGTTGATCAGGGAGGAGTATTGTCCTCGCGATGAGATACAAAAACTGGAAAATGAGTATTATGATCTGAAGATGGTGGGATCCGAGATTGAAGCATACGTGAAGCGGTCTCATGAGTTGGCTATCATGTTCCCGAATTTGTCCCGACCTCCGCATCGAAGAATTGAATTATTCATCAAGGGATTACCCTCACGAGTGAAGGGTTTGTGTTACTGCAGCAAACCTCAACGACCTGACTCAGATTGTCCGTTTGGCTCGCAAGATCATCGATCAGGAGGTGGAGAGCGGGTCGCTACCACCGCGTGTTTCAACTGCTACTACTACTGCTGCCGCTACTATGGCTACTACTCCCGCCACTGACAGCAAGCGCAAGTGGAACGATGTGGACAAGGTGTCCAATTCAGTGCAGTCACAGAAAAGGCCGGACACTGGCAGTAATCGTAGTTTCAGCCAGTCGTCTTCAGTGAATCAGAATCAGGGTAACAGTTCAGGTCAGGGTTCTTATGCGGGAAAACTACCAAAGTGCAGTAAGTGCAACTATCACCATCAGGGGCAGTGTACTCGAGTATGTCACAGGTGCAACAAAGCGGGGCATATGGCCAAAGATTGTAGGGTTTCACTTCCGAGACAGCGGCAGCAGAAGCCACAGCAACATGACAGACAGCAACCTCAGCAGAATCAGGGTAATCGCAAGAGTTGCTTTCAGTGTGGTGACGAGGGTCATTTCAGGCGGGATTGCCCTCAGTTGAATCAGAATGCGGGTAATAACAACAACAATGGGAACAACGGGGGAAAAGGTGTGCGTGGGCGCGTGTTTACTATTGGAGCTGGGGAGGCTCGGAATGATAGCAACGTAGTGACTGGTACGTTTTCAGTAAATGGTATATTTGCTTCTACTTTATTTGACTCTGGTGCCAATTGGAGTTATGTATCATTGGGATTCAGTCGTCAGTTTGGGTTGAGTCCTACACCACTTGTAACTAAACACATAGTAGAGATAGCTGATGGTAAAACAATTGAAGCTTCACACGTTCTTGTTGGGTGCAAACTCGACCTCATGGGTCAAGTGTTCGACGTTGATCTACTCCCTATTACTCTTGGAAGTTTTGATGTGATTATCGGCATGGACTGGTTGTCCAAACATCAGGCGGAAATTCTCTGCAAGGAGAAAATCGTGCGTGTTCCTCTCCCTAGCGGAGAATCTTTATCGGTTCAGGGTCATCGTAGTGGTGCCACGGTTAGCATTATTTCTGTAATGAAGGCTCAGAAGTGTCTACGTAAGGGCTACCTTGCTATCTTAGCTCTTGTTACTGATTCGTAGTCTGATGAGAGGAAGATCGAGGATCTTCCAGTAGTTCGTGAATTCCCTGATGTATTCCCTGAAGAACTTCCTGGTTTACCTCCACACCGTCAGGTGGAATTTCAGATTTAACTTGCGCCAGGAGCAGCCCCGATTGCTCGTGCTCCTTATCGTCTTGCGCCAGGAGAGTTACAGGAGTTGTCGAATCAACTCCAAGAGCTGTTGGATAGAGGTTTTATCCGACCTAGCTCTTCACCATGGGGAGCCCCAGTTCTGTTTGTGAAGAAGAAGGATGGGTCCTTTCGGATGTGCATAGATTATCGCGAGCTCAACAATGTGACCGTCAAGAACCGCTATCACTTGCCATGTATCGACGACCTGTTTGACCAGCTGCAAGGGTCAAGTTATTATTCCAAGATCGACTTAAGGTCGGGTTATCATCAGGTACGAGTCAGAGAGGAGGATGTTCCCCGGACGGCTTTTCGGACGCGGTATGGCCACTATGAGTTTTTGGTTATGCTTTTTGGATTGACCAATGCACCAGCGGTCTTCATGGATCTCATGAACCGCGTGTGCAAGCCGTACCTCGACGACTTTGTTATTGTTTTCATCGACGACATCTTGATTTACTCCAAGAGCAAGGAGGACCACGAGCGGCATTTACGTCTGATATTGGAACTTTTGAGGAAGGAACAGCTGTATGCAAAGTTCTCAAAGTGTGATTTCTGGATTCGGGAGGTACACTTTCTTGGGCATATTGTCAACGAGATGGGGATACATGTGGATCCTTCCAAGATTGAAGCTATTAGGAATTGGGCGGCACCGAAGAATCCCTCGGAGGTGCGACAATTCCTGGGTCTGGCAGGGTACTATCGTCGGTTTATTCAGAATTTCTCAAAGATCGCTCAACCTCTTACCTCCTTGACACAGAAAAACGTTGTTTACTCTTGGGGAACGGAACAGGAGGATGCTTTTCAGCTCTTGAAGCAGAAACTATGCAGCGCACCAATCTTGTCTCTACCAGAGGGTACCGAAGATTTTGTGGTCTATTGTGATGCATCGATTCAGGGTCTCGGTTGCGTGTTGATGCAACGCGAGAAGGTGATAGCTTATGCTTATCGACAGCTGAAGGTACACGAGAAGAATTATACCACTCACAACTTGGAGTTAGGGGCTCTGATATTTGCGTTGAAGATTTGGAGGCATTATCTGTACGGTACCAAATGCACCATCTACACCGATCACAGGAGTCTCCAGCATATCTTCGACCAGAAGGAATTGAATATGCGGCAGCGTTGTTGGATAGAGCTTCTGAACGATTATGAGTGCGCCATCAAGTATCATCCGGGTAAAGCTAATGTTGTAGCTGATGCACTTAGCCGAAAGGAGACGAAGCCTAAACGGGTTCGCGCATTGCAACTCACTATTCATTCGAACCTTCCTTATAAGATTCGTACGGCTCAGACTGAGGTATTAAAGGAAGAAAACATTAAAGCTGAGGGTTTGCCAGGTATGAGAAAGCAGCTCGAGCAGAGATCTGATGGCATCTATTATATTATGGAAAGAGTATGGATTCCTCTGTTTGGTGATCTCAGAGAACTTGTGATGGATGAAGCGCACAAGTCACGATACTCTATTCATCCGGGATCGGATAAGATGTATCAGGATCTTAAAGTTTTGTATTGGTGGCCGATTATGAAAGCTATCATCGCCACATACGTGAGTAAATGCTTGACTTGTGCTAAAGTCAAAGCAGAGCATCAGAAGCCCTCGGGTCTACTTCAGCAGCCAGAGATACCCACGTGGAAGTGGGAACAGATCGCTATGGATTTCGTTACAGGGTTACCGAGGACTCAGGCTGGAAACCATACTATATGGGTGATTGTTGAAGTCAGCTCATTTTCTGGCAATCAAGGAAACAGATAAGTTTTCACAGCTTGTAACAGTTTATCTTAAGAAGGTAGTTTCTAGGCACGGGGTGCCAACTTCTATCATCTCGGATCGGGATCCGCGTTTCACTTCTGAATTGTGGCAGTCAATGCATAAATCGTTCGGTTCGCAACTCGATATGAGTACTGCTTATCACCCACAGACGGATGGTCAGAGCGAGCACACCATTCAGAAACTTGAAGACATGCTGCGGGCATGTGTGATTGATTTTGGGAAAGGATGGGAGAAACATTTGCCGTTGATAGAGTTCTCCTACAACAAAAGCTACCACACTAGTATTCAGGCAGCTCCGTTCGAAGCATTGTACGGGCGGAAATGCCATTCTCCTGTCTGTTGGGCTGAGGTGGGTGACAGTCAGATCACAGGTCCTAAGCTTGTTCTTGAAACTTCAGAGAAGATTGTTCAGATCAGGAATTGTATGGCGGCGGCGCGTGATCGTCAGAAAAGCTACGCTGACAAGCGTAGAAAACCATTGGAATTCGAAGTTAATGATCATGTCATGTCGAAGGTCTCACCCTGGAAGGGCGTGGTGCGTTTTGGGAAACGCGGTAAGCTTAATCAACGTTACGTTGGGCCATTCAAAATCCTGGAACGGATCGGTAAAGTTGCTCAGAAGCTTGAGTTACCTGCTGAGTTGGGTAATGTTCACGATGTCTTTCACGTTTCGCAGTTGAAGAAGTGTTTGTCTGATGAAACACTGGTTGTACCGTTTCAAGAACCCAAGATTGACGACAAGTTACAGTTTGTTGAAGAACCTAACGAGATTATGGATCGGGAGGTCAAGGTGCGTAAACATAGTCGTATTCCGATTGTTACAGTTCGTTGGAACTCCAGGCGCGGACCGGAGTTCACATGGGAGCGTGAAGATCAGATGAAGCTCAAATATCATCAACTTTTTCCTAAAGACAAATCTAAGCCTGGTAAAGCTGGTGAATTTCGGGACAAAATTCCTCTTCAAGTTGGGGATGATGTGGCACCTGAGCAAAATCCGCAACAATCTTGATTTCTCACTTCAATCTTCCGTGCTTACTTGGCAAATTTCGGGACGAAATTTCTTTCAAGTTGGGGATGATGTGACAACCCGAACCTTTGAGGTCAGTAACGTCTAACTTTCTAATCTAATTTCTTATTATTTCCCCTCGATGTGTTATATGTTTCGCGTTGTTTTGTTGGTTTTGTTTTGGGCCGCAAGTCGATGGGCCATATTAACAACCTTTGTGATACACCTCACTCCGGCTTGTGCCTGAACGAACATGAACTGAGCCCAAACTTCTCCGAATGGACTTGATCAATTGGGCCCGGTTGTGATTTAACACAAGGTGTTAGGGGTCGGCCCACCGGTTGAAACATTAGTTTTATATTTATTGTGCACGTGATTACTTGAACTCCAATTGCAACATAACAATTCTGTTTCTCTTTCCTGTTGTGCGACATCCCAAGTGGATGGGCCTGAGCCCACTTCGGCTAGTAATGTTAACCGCCCAAGTTTCCTTAATATATGACTACGTAAATCGTTTCTTAACATATGAACACAAGTCAAAAACCCTATATTCTATTCCCCTGATCGCACGAATTCAGTTGCAGCCCCCCTTCCTTCGAATTCTGTTGGGCTCGAATACTTCTTTCCCTTCGGTTAGTATACTTTCTTGATACGTAATCTGATTTCTTGTCATATAATCATAGTTGTAGCAATAGATGGCCGTTGTTGATTATGTCAATATTTGGTGATCAGTGTGCTCGATACATGATTAGTTTTCGTGACGTGATTGGTTTCTTTGGTAGATATAATCTATTTCGATTCGGTATATACATGTGGCAATAGGTGTAGGCACTACATACTTGTAATTTTGGATTGATAATTAATGATATTATTGTGATCTTGTTGGTGATTTAATGATACGCAAATGGGGGTAGGTTGTAATCGGATTTCAATGGACTTGTTACAGTAATCAGTAAGTGTATTGCTTGTATATATATGTTGTTGTATTGGTTGTATATATGTGTTGTTAACAGTAGGAATAAATTAATTATAAGCAAGAGTCTTACAAAACAAAACAAAAATCAATTGTTCTAACTGTTGCATTGTGCTAGATGTGAGGGTAAGGGTATTGGGTCGATACATGGTTGCTAAATTAATAGATGAAAGTATATATTTGATGTTGGGCCGCACGGTCTGTTGCACCATTTGTCTTGGGCCGGCACCCAACTGGGCCGTACCGGGATTGGCGAAACGGAGGGGAGCCCAACGGGAATGAAACGAGGATTGGGCAATTGTTACTCATACATATAAAGAATTTGTAAAGTTCATGAATTAAATTATGCAAAATTGACAACAATGGATGTACACTAAATTTACGTATGTGCACATGGGGATAGTTAATTTAGTGGGCCGAACTAAGGAGACGGGCTGCATTTGTTAACTTGGTTGAACATGGATGTTGCCCGGATCCTGGGCTCTGTTAAAATTGCGCAAGATTTAAGTTATTGTTTCCTAAATGGCTGATGAACTAATATGCAACATGCTTAGCAATGCCAATACTTGTATCCTTTTATGCTAACTGATTACTAGCTGTGGAATATTACGTGCTGTGTCGGTATGCAAACTGATTGATTACATGTAACTATCATAGGGCTTGGTTGACTATTTTCGTTAAACGGGTAATTAATCCAACCGAGCAAATCAAAGGTGAGTTCACTACTTTGAGCATGCGTCCCGGTGGTTGGGACAGTCAGTGGGTATCCCGGGGAGGGATAAATCTTTTGGGTAAAACTGGGATGTTGGATAATATTCTCACTCTCTATCTTTTAAGTCCCATCTTTTGCTATCGTGGGTGGTAGCGGGGTATTAGTTGGTAGCGCTACTTAGGTTTGGCACCCTCACCCCGTTCCTGAGAGAGGGCGGGTGTGAAATAATGACCCAGTCGGGCCAGTGCTTTGATAGGAGCACTGGGGAACGGTCAAAACATACATCAGGAGCCGTCTTGTTCAGTATCAAGATATTATCAACATTGCTTTCGTATTTGTTAAACAGACTGGATTAAATACTTGGTAACTAACGTTTTATTAAAACTGTGAACTCGCCAGCTTTGTCTGATACACTTGTTGCATGCTCGCAGGTCGTTAGGTATTCTGGGTTGAGGAACTTGCTGTCTGAGGAAGCTGGAGTGGTCATGGGTCGACTGAAGAGATTCATGAGATGTTCTTGATATTATAACTTGGCTTATTGATACTGTTTGACTTTAGTTTTCTATTTTGCTTCCGCTGAACTTATTGGGATTTACTAAACTTATTATTGGTATAATTCTTTGATAATTGGTATTTATTTACAAACTTATCATGAGTTCAATATCATTGGTGGCTCGTTATTGGTTTGTCACACGCCTAGTAGGGACACTCCCTAGGTGGTATTTTGGGGGTGTGAGATAAAACAATGTGTACATGTGCTGAAATGAACATATGAAACAAGTGTGAGTTTAATAAATCAATGTACTAGCATGTTAATAAAACCTACATAGCAAAAACATGGATAAAATCATGTACTATATGTGTACTATATGAACATAGCAAGCATATGATTCAAAAAAACATGAAAAGCACGAAAGTAACAAACAGGCACATGTGTTTCACCCCAAAATGTTTGAAAACAGTAAAAGAGGGGACTATGTACTCACTTGAGATTGCTCAATAGTCTTTGGATAACAACCAAGCAATGCTAGAAAGATCACGGAATCAATCGGCACCTAATATTGGTAACTACGTTAATAAACCGGACCTAAATCGGAAGATCGGATAAAATGAGGTTTCGTAAACCAAATGAGTATAGGAACGCATGTAATGTGGTTTAACAAAGCCTATTCTAAATTGGAACTTAACCTAAGTGCTTATGACCCGTTACGACCCGTTTAGGTAGCTTACGCTACTTTAACGCGTCGTTCGCGTAAAACGCGTTCGGACCGCCTAACTAGTCCTATGACAAGTATTTATATACCTTAAGATGTCTAATAATGTTGCCTAATCAGTTTAGATGTCAAAATTTAGGTTACATATGCTTAAAATGAATTTATGCGTAAAAATGGCATTTTGGTCATTTTCCTAAGGCATATAAACTACCTATCATATAACTAACTAAACGTAGTAACCATAAGGTATAACCTCGAAAGGTTACTTCCTATACAACTATAGTCACAAAATGTGTTTTTTCGGATCCTAATGATCGACCAAACGCGTCGGGTTCGAAAGTCTAAGCAGTTGTTTAGACCGCTTATCTTACGACCCTATATAAGCACTAAACCTAAAGTGACGAGTTAAAGATGTTAAAACATGTTTAACGAAGTTAGAAAACAAGTTTGATATCAAAACAAAGGGTTTTGATACCCAAGAATAGTTTGGTTGCAAAATTCGCATAAACGCGTATTTTGACCGAAACTATGACTCGTCACTATGCCTAATTAACGTGGTAATCAGTAGGTATAGTCGCAAAGGACTATGACCATCGTGATTACACTCACGTTGCGAAGTTCAAACGAACTTCGTGTTGACCATAGACTGGTCAAAGCTGAAATTCAAACACTGTTTGAATTTCACGCTTAAAAACGCATAAAAGAACGAAAGAAACTTACAAGAGGTCTAAGCAATGGAGATTTGATCTAAAAATTCTCAGGTATGAAGTGTAGAAACTCCAACTTAGAAAAATAATCAGATCAAGTGTGAGTTTGTAAATGAAAACATGGGGGTATTTATAGATTTCGGGCCATGTTAAGTTCGTTCCTCGATAAACGAGCTTCAATCTGAGCCTTACATGTGTGCCCATTGTTTTGTAATACCATGGGTGCCCAAAACAAGCCCATAGATCAAATAAACCATTTGCAAAACATGGGAACAGCTGGAAATAGATGGAAACAGATTTTTGCTAATCTGATGGGCTCTCGCGCCCCGCGTACGAGACAGGTCCAGTTTACGCGGCCCGCGACCGCCAGTAGTTCAGAAACATGTTTCAATAATTAGAGAAATGGTCCCTGCAATTGTTTAAGCCATTTTCTATATGTTTAAGGCCCGTTAAGCCATTTTCAAGGCTCTACAATGATGCCTAAGCATAGGGGACATGAAACATGCTTGAAAATATGTCGGATGTCGGTTCGTTTGGTCGTACGATCACGTTATTCGGTTAATTACGACGAAACACGAACGAACGCGAAAAACGATCCAAATTGCGCAACGAATGGAATTTTATCATGCCAATCACTAAAATAAAATATTTTAATGATTACATAAATTTTTGGATGTCCGGATATATTCAGAACGTAAGTTATGCGCGAAAGTGCAAACTTATGCACTTTTTGACGCTTTTAGTCCCTGATTGACCAAAAAGTTAATTTTAGCACATTGAACCCCTCAAAGCCTATTTCTAATCTATGTAAAGGATATTTAGGGTTTTTTTTAACTTATGATCAAGTTCCAGAATGTTTGTTATAGTACGAATCGGCATACTTTCGTAGTTTGTCGAAATTAGTCCCTGTAAGCGAATAAACTTGATTTTGCCATACCAAAGCCTTCAAAACTTATTTCTAAGTTATGTAAAGTCTATGTAAGGTATGTTAAGAATATATTGATGTTCTGGAGTGTTTTTCGCATTAAACTGATTACGTTTACGCATCGGTTTGCGTATAACTCTCCAGGAAACAATATAGAGTTTAAAATTGAATAAAAATCAAAACATGCAAAATGTCAAACATAAATAAACATATATTGGGATAAAATCACATTGTTTTATTGATAACTGAACTGTTTAAGGTTTATACAATGATTACAAGCACAGATGTCACACAACACAGGCGTAACCTATCAAAAACTGATGAATGACACCTTTGGCGATCAAATCAGCAAGAGTGTCGAAATCTACATGGACGTCTTGGTCGTCATGAGCATGGAGGAGGATACCATACTCCAAGATATTGAAAAAACATTCCAAACTCTGCGAAGCATCAACATGAAGCTCAATCCAGGGAAATGCAATGATTAGCCGGCCGGCTAGCCGCATTCAACAGATGGATTCAAGGTCAACCCGAAAAAAGTCCAGGCGATCGAACGCATGCCATCGCCTTCCATAATTAAGGAAATGCAATGATTAGCCGGCCGGCTAGCCGCATTCAACAGATTCTTAGCCAACCATGCGGCTAAATCTTACCCCTTTATCAGTACTCTGCGCAACTGCCTAAAAAAGGAACAGTTCCAATGGACCGTAGAGGCAGAGAATGCTTTTCGGGAGATGAAAGAATGTTTGATCCAACTCCCAACTCTCACTGCACCACGCAATAAAGAACCACTCATCCTGTTCTTGTCTGCCGCAGACAACGCGGTGGGCGCGGTACTCATAGTGGAGAGAGAGGGGGTCCAAACACCAATCTATTATGTCAGCAAAATGCTCAACGATCCAGAGACAAGATACTCCATCATGGAGAAGTTGGTACTCGCATTGGTACATGCCTCAAGACGGCTACGCCGTTACTTCGCAGATCACGTCATCATCGTGATAACCAACTACCGAATCGGGTAATTTCTCTCCAAGCCCGAAATCTCTGGAAGACTTGCCCAATGGGCCATTGAACTGGGCGCGCACACATTGATTTACAAATGCACCCAACAATCAAAGGCCAGGTTTTAGCTGACTTCGCTGCGGAGGTATCGGTGAATCGCATCCAAGAATGCGAAGATGAACAAAATCCTACACCTCCACCGTCCCCATCAGACATCTGGGCACTATACACCGATGGTGCATCCAATGAGGACGGTGTGGGTGCAGGTCTGTGACTCGTCAGCCCTGATGGCCAAGAGCTTACTTATGCCATCTGCCTCGATTTCAAAAGTACAAATAACGAGGGAGAGTACGAGGCTTTACTAGCAGGGCTACGCTTGACAGTCAAGCTCGGCGTCCAACATTTGGAAGCACACGTCGACTTGTTACTAGTTGCTGGGCAAGTCCGCAGAGACTACGCCGTGAAAGGGGATATCATGATCCTCTATCTCGAACAAGCCAAGCAACTGAAATCACGATTCACCTCCTTCAACATTCGCCATATCAATAGGAGTGAAAACAAACCCGCGGATGCACTTTCAAAACAAGTATCCACCAGCTTCCAACACCTGGCAAAGGAAATACGTATTGAGATCCTGCAAAATCCCTCCGTACCCCTCCGCCAAGTCAACGTCATCCAATACGGTACAACGTGCTGGATGACACCAATTATAGGATAACTACAATTAGGTATTACCCCCAAAAGTAAAGCAGAGGCATGCAATCTACAGTACAAGGCGTGTCACTATCAAATGGGGGACGGTATCCTGTACCGCAAATCATACCTGGGGCCACTATTACGATGCGTCGACCATCAAGATGCCACGTATCTTGCCAGAGAGATACATGAAGGAATATGTGGCATACACGCAGGCCCGCGCATGGTAGTGGCCAAAATCATGAACGCTGGGTATTATCGGCCTGGCATGCACCTAGACGCAGTTAAAATCTTGCGCAAGTGTTTCAATTATCAACGACATGCACCAAAAACATTGCGCCCAAAGAACAACCTGATCCATGTCACCACCGCATGGTCTTTCCAAAAATGGGCAATCGACGTGGTGGGACCCTTTCCAGACGCACCAGGTGTGGTGAAGTTTATCATAGTGGTCGTCGAATACTTCCCAAAATTGGTAGAAGCAATGCCGCTAGCCTCTACCACCGCTATGATAACAAGGAAGTTTGTCTGGGAACACTTCATCTGCCGTTTCGGTTTACCAATGTGCATCGTAACCGATAACGGAACCAACTTCACTGCGGATGATTTCCAAAACTGGTTGAAAGAACTAAACATTGAACACGTCTTCTCCTCAGTGGCGCATCTGCAAGGGAATGGCCATGTTGAAAGCATCAATAAAAGTTTAGTTGAAGGCATAAAAGCACGGTTCGGAACAACCAGACGCGGCTGGATCGATGAACTCCCAAGTATCCTATGGGCGCATAGGACCAACCCAAAGACAAGCCATGGTGAGACACCCTTCAGCCTAGTCTATGGCTTTGAGGCAGTGATCCCTGCTGAAATTGGTCTCCCTTCACCTAGAATGTTAGCCGTCAATAAAGTTGACAACAACGACGAGCGCAGGCTTGACTTAGACCTCTTGGAAGAAAGGCGTGAAAATGCAGCAATCAACGAGGCTAAGTACAAAACAAAACTTGAAAAATACTACAACGCACGCGTTCGCATTTGTACATTCAATACGGGAGATTATGTCCTTCGCGACAATGAGGCTTCTAATGCAGGACGCCCAGGGAAACTTGCCCCTAAATGGGAAGGGCCCTATCTCGTCCAAGCGGTTTTGCGAAAAGGTGCGTACAAACTGCAAACGTTAGAAGGAGACCCTGTCGTAAGAACATGGAACGCACAGCAGCTTCGACGCTGCTACATGTAAGCTACGTTTTACATTTTCTAGGTAACCTACTGGCCCGCAGGCCATTATTCAATAAATAAATGAACAATTCAATGCAATATATCTTTTCTATTACAAACGCGTGTTCCACTTTGCGGTATCTACAAAAACAGATTGGCAAAATCTTCATTCACGATACCCATACAAAGTGGCAACCACACACAAATATTGTAATAGGCCAACAAAGGCAAAACATCGATATGTATCTGGCCGGATACGTACACGTGGGTTGCTAAAACCTGAAAACAATTCCTAGGCCCTAACGGGATAAAAACGGGAATTGACTACTACTTACACGACAATTGTGTACAGTATACTCAATCACGTTTTACAGCCAACAGAGTCACACGATTAACATACTTGCATATCACCTAGACATCCAAATGGCAAACTATGACATGGTATTATTTACATGCGCCTGAAACGTTAGCCTTAAATAACACTATTTCACCCGCGCACACACAAAGACAAAGTAAATATCCTTTACTTATACACTTTGAGCCACACATACTTGCATATCACCTAGACATGCTAATGGCAAACTCCGACTTAATGTTATTTACAAAGGCCTTAAACATTGGCCTTATAAAACATTAACTCGCATACGTCCAAAGGCAAAAAGTAAAAACACTTGCACACTTTGAGCCAAAGGATGGATTTTATATCCAAAATACTTATACACCTATGCGGTGCATAAGGAACTTTACACGGTTTCTTCAACATTTACATCAAAAGAAAGCAAAAGAAGGCACACAGTCCCAACCTAATCTGCTTTTGTACCGCTAGTGCCTGCATCATTCTTCGCACCACCAACGCCTTCATCCTCCTCTGGTAGGTCAAACAGTAGGCGCAAACGATCCACATAATCTTCCGCCTCCAAACATTTCTCAATATCATCAAGGGCGGAAATGGACAGGTTGTTGTATGCATCCACCGCTGCGGCATAAGCAGCTTCAGTATCTACACCATGGAACCCCGATCTTTCGTCTGTAAATTTGCTAGTAAAAAAGGGGTTCACATCGCCAAGGCATTTGTTATAACCAGCCTTGAACCCAGCCTGCCGTGAACGCTCGTTCATCTCATCAACCGCAGTCGCGTTCTCAGGCGCATCAAGTATGGTTTCCACAATCTGAACACATAAGAATAAAAAGATTATAAAAGGCAAACACAAAGATAACAAGGACACCAGATACTTACATGCGCGATACTGTGCTCATGCATCCAGGCACGAACCGCACTAACTTGGTTCAAAGAGGTGGTGAACCCATCTCTGACCTCTTCAGCTTGCCTTGCCCGCGCCTCAGCCTTAGTAGCGCGGGCACTCACCTCCTCAAGGATGGTCACTCGGCTTTGCACTTCTTCCTGTTCATAATTAGCACAGACAAGTATAAGCAAACAATCCCTTACACTTACCGAACAAGGAAACAACTCATGTATAGTCACAGTTCATGCCTTGAGTTCCTCCACAGCCTTGTTTAACTTGGTGCGGTCAACATCCGCATCTTCAAGCACCTTGGAAGCACGCGCCTCCGCTTCTTCCAACGCGGTTACACCACGTGTCTCTGCCTCTTTTGCAGTCACTTCAGCCACGTCCTTTTCCTTCACCAAAGCAGCGTTCGCAGCCTTGAGATTATTCAACTCCTGGCGAACACAGAAAAGTTTTTCATTCTCTCTAGCACAAGCTTCCCTCCAACCCTTGCGCTCATCAGAAAGCAGTTTTGCAAGAGTACAAACCTGTTCAAGGCTGGCAGATGCGGCCCACCTCTCAGTCTGATTCAGCTTCTCAAAAGCAGCTTTATCTTTCTCCAACTGCTCTGCACCTTCTCGAGCAGCCTTCACCATCGCCTCAGCTTCAGCCCGCAGCCGAATGGTTTCCTCTTCTCTGCGAGCTAGAACATCATAGTCTTCCAGAACCGCATTCGCGATTATGGAACTCCCAACAAGCATGGAATAAATTTGATTCAACCGGCTTTGGCGAGGTAGGCCACGCGCCCGAGCAGTCTCAAAAGGGGTCCCCACACCCCTCAGAATCTCCCTGCAAGCAGAAGGATCATTCGACACATCATCCCCCTGCAAAACATTCCAAGGGGGACAGTGGTAGTCAAAACCCCGCTCTGCCGCATAGGAACGGTAATAAAACTCAAATTCACTCTCCCCAGGCTGAATTGAAGGTTGATCTTCACCCCCTGTGCCCGCAACAGTGGAACCAGAAGTTTTTTCAGGGGACTTTGGTTTCTCACCCAGATTACCATCATCCTCCTATGGGTCGATCAAGTTGTTGGAAGAGTCCAACATATCAACGATCGTCTCACCCGCGGTCTTCTTTGAAGTCTCCTCCGCATGAACAGATGGTGGAGTACCACCTCCACTAACCACTTCAATAGAAGGGCTTTCTCCACCCTTCTTCTAGACTTCCACGTCCACCACTTTCGGGGGAGAAGGAAGGGCGACAAAAAACAGAACACATCTATCACTTACAACTGCGACAACAACACTTGTATAACATACTATCAACTTACCAGTTGTAACCGAAGGTTTTGGCTTCGGGACCGCGGTCGCCTGAGTTTTTCTCAACTTAGGAGCTTTTTCCCGACCAGCAACAGGGGCATCTCCTTTCCATTTCTTCACATCAATGGGCTTAGTACCCGCTGTCGATCCACCCGCAGCCGCAGAACCACCTGGAACACCCAAGCTCTCAAGAATGTCAGACACCACTACGTAATCTTCATATTTTCGTAAACGAATACGAGGGATACCTGCCACCTCCGGCACCAAAGAAGGAACAGAAACCGCCTCGTGCGTCTTCTTTTTACGCTGACGCTTATCACTAAATTTCAGCACAGTCTGTTTGGGAACACCCGCCGCAGCAGGGTCTCCCAGGGCCCCAAGATCCCCTGCGTTTTTTCATCACAAAACAGTCATCAGGGACAAGTTGCTTAAAGACAATAAAGGAAAAATAAATTACTATACCTTTGCCTTCCGGCAACACCACATTCAATGCAGCCTCATCAGGCATCCGGAAATTGCTGATGATGGTGCGGTTCCATCCTTCCGCACCCGTACCGCAAGTCAATATCTCTACCTTGCCCTTGAAGTCAGGGCAAAACATCCTCCACAAAGGAGCCTCCTCTGTCAACCTATTCACAAAGATTATTAACACAAATAGGAAAGCAAAATAACCGCACAAACGAAGAGACACTTACCACCGATCTTTTCCCGCAGCGCAGGCCTTGCTTTCCTGCTCAGCCTGCAAATCATCATCCGCAACACCCACAGATGCCTGTTATCCAACTTAAACCAACCAATGATCCGCAACCTTGAGAACCAATCCACCATTTCCGCTCTGGGACACTAATATTTTCGGTTATGTTGGTCCCCGTTACGTTCCTAAACTGCAACGTTGCAGTAATCGCAGCAGCCTTAACATAGAAGAACTTTGTCTTCCATTTCATCATACCCTTCGGGGGGATCATCAACTTAGGAGTATGATCCCGTTGATGGAAAGAAAAGAAACCCAGTGACACAAATAACTGGTAAAACCGCAAGAAATCTCCTACACTAGGCTCTATACCCAGAGCACGAAACGTATAGTCAAAATTTCGAACTCGAATAATTCCCAACGGACTCAGTTGGGAAATATGGAGTTTGTAGTACTCCAATACTTCAACCACAAAAACGGTCAAAGGAAGCCGAAGATTACAATCCCTAAAGAAATCGGCAGACATGGTGACATACCCCGCCAGAGCATCACCGGCGGTGTCACCTTCCTGGGGATACACACCCCCATACTCTGGAGGCATTTGGGTGTTCGTCAACAACGTCTCGAACGCCGACTTTGTCCACTTCAAAACCGGCAAGTTCTTGCCGGGAGTGTTAACTTCAGCCTCCTCCTCCACCTCCGCCGCCACCGGCGACGACGGTTCAGGATTTCCAACCGTTGTAGACAAAGGGTTGGAAGGTTCTGCCATCTAGAAAAGAAACTAATAGACAAGTGTAAGGAACTCGGAAAACTGTCACCGGAAAATCAAACTTTTGATCGGAGAAGACAAAGAAAATGGTTTCCCTCACCGGAAAATTTTTGAAATTTCGAAAAGTGAGGGGAAACCCTAAACGGTTTCCCCTTTTATACTCATCGCAATTAATGTGATCACAAAAACCAAACAGACGTGCTAATTCGGAGCCCATCCTGCGTCGCCACGTGTCAAGCGACGGTTTTTCTGACAGTTACCACGCTGGCGAAGCCGCCCACGCGCCTGACATTACACGACCTTTTGCACACTTGCTACAGTGCATTAATTACCTTGGGCAGTGCAAATGTCCTTTCATTTCAGCATATGCCAGCTAAAGCTCACCAACTTCAACCAACCCACGCGTGCGGTCTACCACGTATACATTAAGCAAAAAGCGACGAAAACCTTCAGTAAAGCGGCATGCGGTTTCTCTGGTATTCCGGACCATAACCCATACCGCATGTCGTTTTTTACATACCCCCTCAAAAATGAAAAAAAATATATATACTATGTAAAGTGGGATAACTAACACCTTCATATCTCCACTACCACTCGTGGAATATGCGGAGATAACACACACGAGCCCGCACAGGTGTCTCAGATACTCAGAACCAGCAATGTTCTTTCGACTGCAAAAACCGCTTCTCAGGAACAGGCAAACCGCATTGCTTTAAAGCTTCTTGAAGCTTTAAATCCCTCGTGTCCGGTTCACAACCACAGAGGGGACACAAACAGCTTCTCTATAGGGAAAGGATAAGTATGATGAGCGACCGCACATCAGCAACCCTGACTCCTGAACCATTAAGAGCTACATCCAAGTGTAACACTCTTTTAAAGCGAGTCTTCTATTACAAACCGCATGCACTCATGAGTCGCTGCAGTTACACGTAACTACGCGAACGGTAGCTTCGGAAGAGCCACGACTAAGTCATCACAGGGATGAGCAAAGCTACTTCAAGGAAAACTGCTCTACAGCTTCCCGTGAAGGAAAGTGGCTACAAAACGAATGCGGACGAGTATCACCCAGATTCCTAACCTTCCATGGTGATCTCATTGAGCAACAAGCCAAGTAATAGTGGTAACAAGTCTGCTTATGACTTTGTTTACCTACCAAAGGGCCGCATAGAATAAACAATGGTGGGCACTAACATGCCTATTACCATGTTAAATTGCCCATAGTTTGACGGGTGGTCCATAGGACAACCCTTAATGATGTTAAAAGAAGAATTTATCCCTCACTTGATCGTGTAATTATCTTGAAAGAAGAAACAAAACCCAAGAATCAGGGCTCCACCGTAAATTACGGTGGCCACCGTAATTTACGGTGGCCACCGTAATTTACGGTGGCCCTGAAACCTGCATTCTCCTCACCGTAACACAGGAGATCTTCACCGTAACAAACTGATGACCACCGTAATTTACGGTGGAGAACGTAAATTACGGTGGAGGTGACGGACAATTTCGTAACTGCCTCATTAAAATAGTTTTTGTGGTGCCTTTTCACATTATCTCATCATTGGACGTTTCTCTGGAGTTCTAGGGCGAATTTTGGCTTTGGCAAGTCTTTATGAACAATTTCTAACATTTCGGTTTGTCTTTTGATTCATATGAACTTCAATCTTGATGTTATGATGATCCACCAAACAATGTCCGGCTAAACTTTCGGTGATCATCTTAGGTGAAGGTTTCTTATGACTTTTGTGTGATGAATCTTTATTTCTAGAATAATAGACTTGGTATGTTTGCTATGTTTCTTATGGTGCATGAATGCTTGATTGTAAATTGTTAATTGGGATTGCAATTCTAGTCTAAATCGTACGTTCTTGGTGTCGTTGACAATCGAGATATCACGGGAAGGGTTAGGGTTGGATATTGGTTAATTGATCATCGAGTAACAACCTCGCGTTTACATAATCCAAGTACTTCGTTCCCTTTTATCACAACAAACGTTTATGCATGAGTTATGTCTATGTAACTCTTTCTAGTTGGATTCGTGCACAATTGTTAATGGAAACCGGAACCTAAGATGGTCATTTTCTCTTAATCTGTTAAACACCCAATTTTGATTTGCAATTAGCTAGTAATTTAGTTTTCTAAAACAACAATCCAAATCATTGATCTTTAATAGCTGCATATTAGGTTAACTGTAGTTAAAATGCAAAGCTATAACATCAACACATTTTCCACATACTCCCTGAGTTCGATACCCATTTACCACTATCTACTAGTTGTTAATTGGATTAAATTTGTGTGTACCACGACATGACGTCAAATTTTGGCGCCGTTGCCGGGGAGTTGTGCGCAACGTGTGTCAGTTTGTTAGTTTTGCTTTGTTATTTTCGGGTTTACACTGGTGTGTTTAGTGTGCAGGTTCTACAGGTGCATGCATACTAGAGACTCTCACAAGTCGTCACCGTTGTCATTTGATCCGGAGATCGAAAGAACGTTAAGGCAAAACAGAGTTTTAGTACGAGAAAATAGAATTATTGGTTCACCTACCTCACCCATCACACCATGAAACATCATGCAAGAATCCCAAATACCACCCACAACGGGTCAAACGACCTCATCATTTATACCTACTTCCACACAACCATCACCAAACACAACCATACCTAATACCACTACAATTCCTACTCCACCTCATAACATTACACCAACCAATACCACACAACCGATTACTACTCAAGTTGAACCCAATCTTACCTTTAGCCCTTCTTCCACAATTCCACCATTGTCACACTTCTTTCCCCCAACTACGGGTCAATCATCTTCTAATTACCCAATACCACCAAATTCAACCATTGTCCATGCTACTTCATCATTTAGACCATCGAACCAATCGGGTTTTCAATACTCAACTCTTCCTTTTGGGCAATCCTCGGGTATTCAAGGAGATGGATATAATGATGGTTATGAAGAGGATTTTAGGGGGTATGAAGAGGAAGGTTTCTATTATGGGGGCGATGGAGGATATTTGGGACCTCAAGGAGGAGCATGTCAACAAAGTCAACCGATTCAACAATTTCAAGATACGAGTAGATTACCGGTTGGGGTGCAACACATTAGACCGCAAGGGCCACAACTGCAACGCCCTACACCGCTACATCAAGTGCGTCCTCAAAATACACAACCGCAATTTCAAAGACCGATTCAACAACAACCGCCAATGCCACAATACCAATTTCAACCACCCTTTGCACCTCAAGGGCCTATGGAAATGGGTCAACCAAGAGCACCATTGGGTGCCCCTCAAAGACATCATCGGGAAGTAGTACGGGGAATTGAAGCTCACTTCTGGCCTATTATCACTAACAATCCTTCACCGGTAGTGATTCCTCATCATGCGGATGGAAGAACTTTTACAGTTAGAACAACCGCCCTCCAAAGTCTACCAAAGTTCAAGGGATTAGCAACGGAAGAACCCTATTTTCATTTGGAGACGTACGACTCCATTTGCAACACTATAGGAGGTTAAGGTTTTTCTTCGGATGATGTGAAGTTAGTTCTCTTCCAATTTTCTTTGGAAGACAAGGCAAAGAGATGGTTTCACACTCTACCCTCCGCATCGATTTTTACATGGGCCGATATGCAACAAATATTCTTGGATGAATATTACACCTCTCAAAAGACTAATGATGCAAGAAGAGGTTTGAGAAGCTTCCAGCAACAATCGGGGGAGATGTTTCATGAAGCCTTCGAAAGGTTTAATATGATGTTAGGGAATTGTCCTCATCATGGGATCCAACTATGGGAGTTGTTGAACGCGTTTCACGAGGGGTTGAGTTCGGAAGATGCACGAGATTTGATGTCGATCACCAATGGTACATTCGGTACGAATTATGAACATGTTGATTGGGCATTTTAGAGCAAATGGCGGTGAATTCCAAGAGAAAGGCCCAATCTTCAAGACGGGCAAGGCATGTGATCCAAAGGCCGCAAGTGCATGGAGTAGAGAATGGCAATGTTCAAACTACGAACCAAGTGTACAACGTGTGCACTAATTGCAACGAAATAGGCCACACGGCGGAAGTGTGTGTAGTGAAGGTAGTTGACGAACAAGTAGAGGAAGTGAATGCAATTCAAGGAGGGGGTGGTCGAAATTTCAATATGAACTCCAACACCTACCATCCCGGGTTACGAAACCACCCTAATTTCCGCTACGGGAACGCGGCGAACCAAGCTAACCCAAATTTTCAAGGAGCTCAAGGTAACTTTGCACCTCGTCAACAATACAATCAAGGAAATTATCCGGGTGGAAGCAATTATGGTTATCAAGGGCAATTTCAACAAACGGGTCAAAGTGGTTCGGGTCAAACTTCGTCAAGCGGGAATGAAGTCATGGATATGCTTCGGGCTATGCATCAAGATATGGAAAAACGGAATCAACTCGATGAAGTCCGGATGCAAAAGGATGAGGTTCGTGACAAGAGCATCCAATCACTAACAACCCAAATGGGTCAATTGGCAACCGATGTGGCGGAGTTGAAGAAAAGAAAGGGTCAACTTCCTAGCGACACCAAGGTAAATCCTTCACACGGTTCGTCACGAGGTAACAACATTAATATTAGTCATGTTAGTGTATTGAGAAGTGGTAAAGAATTTAAAGCAAATTTGTCACCGGGTTTGGTCGAGGGCGTAGTTGAGGATGTCACGGGTAATGAAAGTGACGATGATGAAGTTTCACCGGTTAAACTTAAAGAATCAAATGTTAAAAAACCGAGGTTGGGTGAAAATGAAAAGAATGAAAAAGTTGAGGGTGAACCGAGTCAAGTCCCGTTTCCATCGGCTTTACTTGACCCGGGAAAGAAAAATTTTATTGCATCAAGAGGTCCTCAAAAAGAAGAATTGTGGGACACGTTTAAATAAGTAAAAATCAATCTTCCACTACTTGATGCAATAAAACAAGTACCCGCTTATGCTAAATTTCTAAAGGAATTGTGTACATAAAAAGGGCAACAAAAGAAGAAAATGCCTAAGCGGGTGGATTTAACCGGGCAAGTGAGTGCGGTTTTGAATGGGGAGCTTCCTCCTAAGCTCCAAGATCCGGGCACGCCATTAATTAATATACAAGTTGGTAATTTTCAAATGGCAAAGGCGTTACTAGATCTTGGAGCCGGGGTGAGCATTTTACCGGGTGGCTTATATGACCAATACGATTTTGGTCCGTTAGCAAGGGTGGAGACAACGGTTGTTTTGGCCGATTTGTCTCATAAGCTACCTCGGGGGATGGTTCAAAATGTGATTGTGAAAATGGATGAATTTTACTATCCGGTTGACTTTTTAGTCTTGGACTACTCATCCGCGGACCCAAAACAACAACAAAATGTAATTTTGGGTTGGCCATTTTTGAGCACCGCGCATGCTGTGATCGACTGTAGATTTGGTACAGTCGATATGACTTTTGGGAACCGAAAAATGCGCTTAAATGTTTTGATTAACAATTCTAATGCTGTTGGTGTTGATGAGTGTTTCATGGCAGATTTAGTTGACGGATGCAACCCGCATGAGTATGAGGAGGATGGTATGGATGTTTGCTTGTGTGATTTTTCTGAACAGGTACATGCTTATGCTTATGCACTACAGGTTGAAGAGTAAAAACAGGATGCTATGGCCTTGAAAGAAGGTCGACCGCCATGGACTCACCAATTCGAAGGCTTGCCGGTGGAGATAAATTCGGGTACTAAACCATCATTAGAAGAACCGCCAAAGCTGGAACTCAGAGACTTGCCAAGCCATTTGAAGTATGCTTTCCTAGGGGATAATGACACGCTACCGGTCATTATTGTCTCTAATTTAGAGATGGCACAAGAGCAAGCCTTGTTGGAAGTCTTGAAAGAGAACAAAGGAGCTATTGGATGGACGATTGCCGATCTCAAAGGAATTAGTCCATCAATCGTCATGCACAAGATAATCACCACCGAAGATGCAAAACCGACACGAGAAGCTCAAAGGCGATTGAATCCGAACCTAAGGGAGGTAGTAAAGAAAGAGGTAATTAAATGGTTGGATGCGGGAATTATCTATCCGATATCGGATAGTGCTTGGGTAAGTCCTACCTAAGTTGTTCCTAAGAAGGCCGGCATTCAAGTAGTCAAAGATGAAAATGGTGAACAAATTGCCACCCGACCGGTCACCGGGTGACGTGTATGTATTGACTACCGGAAATTGAATGCCGCCACTTCTAAGGACCATTTCCCGCTACCTTTTATTGACCAAATCATTGAAAAACTGTCGGGTCAAAAATACTACTGTTTTCTGGACGGGTACTCGGGTTACAATCAAATAGCAATACACCCGAATGACCAACACAAGACCACCTTCACTTGTCCATATGGCACCTTTGCCTTTCGGCGAATGCCATTTGGCTTGTGCAATGCACCGACAACTTTCCAACGATGTATGATGAGTATCTTCTCGGACATGGTTGGAGAGTCGCTTGAAGTGTTTATGGATGACTTTTCAATTTTTGGCACTAGTTTTAAATCTTGTCTCAACGAATTACAAAAAGTTTTAAAAAGATGTGTTGAGAAAAATTTAGTGCTTAGTTGGGAGAAAAGTCATTTCATGGTGCAAGAGGGAATTGTGCTAGGTCATGTGATTTCGGAAAGGGGGATGGAGGTAGATAAGGCAAAAATACGGGTAATAGCATCTTTGCCACCACCGAAAAATGTCAAGGGTGTAAGGTCATTTTTGGGACACGCGGGGTTTTATAGACGTTTCATAAAAGGTTTTAGTGTTATCACCAAACCTTTATGTAAAATGTTATTAAAAGATGTCCCATTTGATTTTACTAATGAATGTATGCAAGCATTTACTGTTTTGAAGGAATACTTGGTGAAAGCTCCCATTTTGCAACCATAGGATTGGTCAAAGCCGTTCGAGATCATGTGTGATTCAAGCGACACTACAATTGGTGCAGTTTTGGGTCAACGGGTTGATAAAAAGCCGGTGGTGATTTACTATGCAAGCAAGACTTTATCCGAAGTGCAACTGAATTACACCACAACCGAAAAGGAGTTATTAGCGGTAGTGTATGCTTTGGATAAGTTTCGTTCATATATTTGGGGGAGCAAAGTGGTGGTTTATTCGGATCATAGCGCAGTCCGGTATTTGATGGGGAAAAAGGACGCGAAGCCCCATTTAATTCGATGGGTGTTGTTGTTACAAGAGTTCGATTTAGATATCCGAGACAAAAAGGGAAGTGAGAACGTAGTGGTGGATCACTTGTCTCGGATCCCGGTGGAAGGAATTGACGATATGAACGAGATAAATGAAAGGTTTCCCGACGAGCAACTCCTAGCCGTATCCACCTTTGTTGCACCGTGTTATGCTCATTACGTAAACTACTTAGCCACGGGTGTCATTCCGAATCATTGGACCAAGAAGCGAAGACAACAATTTATGGTCTAAGTGAAGCAATATATTTGGGATGAACCGGATCTTTTCAAGATCGGGCCGGATCAAGTTATTCGGAGATGTGTGCCCGAAACGGAGGTGTTGGAAATCTTGACTCATGCCCACTCATCCGCATGTGGATGTCACTTTAGCGGGCATAAGACGGGTTATCGGGTTCTCTCATGTGGGTTTTATTGGCCCACAATTTTCAAAGACGCATGTGAGTTTGCAAGAAATTGTATAAATTGTCAAAAGATGGGAAGCATTTCAAAGAGGGACGAGATGCCATTACAACCAATCTTGGTTGTGGAAATATTCGATGTATGGGGCATTGACTTTATGGGTCCCTTTCCGAATTCCAACTGGTTTTTATACATTTTGGTGGCGGTGGATTATGTCTCTAAGTGGATTGAAGCCATTGCAACAAGAACAAATGACCACTTGGTTGTTTGTAAATTCGTTCAATCCAACATCTTCTCCCGTTTCGGCATTCCAAGAGTTATCATAAGTGACGGTGGTTCGCATTTCAAGAACTTTAATTTCGGGAAATTGTTGAAGCGGTATAGCGTGAATCACCGGATTGCCACACCTTACCATCCGCAAACGCGTGGACAAGTCGAAGTGTCCAACCGTCAAATCAAAGAAATCCTCATGAAGACGGTTAGAACGGATAGGAAGGATTGGTCGAGCAAGTTGGATGATGCGTTGTGGGCATACCGAACGGCCTACAAGACTCCGATTGGCACAACACCTTACCAGATAGTTTATGGAAAGGGTTGTCACTTGCCAATGGAGTTAGCGCATCGGGCACATTGGGCAATCAAAATGGTAAATGCGGACTACGATGAAGCGGGGAAGATGAGAAAGTTGCAATTAAGCGAAATTGAAGAAATTAGAGATGAGGCGTATGAGTGTGCATCGGCTTATAAAGACAAGCTCAAGAAGGTACACGATGCAAAGTTGAGGAGGAAAACCTTTGAAGTGGGTCAAAAGGTTTGGTTGTATAATTCAAGGCTCAAGATGTTTGCGGGCAAGCTTAAAGGCAAATGGATGGGCCCGTATGCCGTTCGGCGAGTTGGGAGGTTTGGTGATGTAGATATCCAAGATGAGCAAACAAATAAACAACAAACAGTGAATGGCCATAGGTTGAAGCCATACTTGGAGGGGAACGACATCAACAACTCGGAGCTTGATAAAGCGGGCTACATTTTACGCCCGGTCGATGACGAACAACCATGAGAGGCCCAGGTTTGGTAGTGTAAATAGTTAGTATTTTATTTAGTTTGTTTTGTATAGTTTGCATAGTTACCGTACTCACTTGAAGCTTGTGTTTGAAACAAGTGTGGGGACATTCAGGTCACGAATTGCTCTAACATTGTGTTGAGGATAACACGGGATTTTCGAGGGGGTAGGGTAATTTTTACATGTTTTTGAAAAATTTAAAAAACACAAAAAATTGAAAAAACTGAAAAAAAAATATAAAAAGGCCACTTAAAATCACAATTTTTGGCGAAAAAAGGATGCCCAGGTACCACCGTAATTTACGGTGGTACCGTAATTTACGGTGGGAGTGAAAAATGTTGGGCGTTACGGTGTAAACCTACTGTTTTATGGTAGAAATATTGTGCCAGCATCAACCGTAATTTACGGTGGTACGGTAATTTACGGTGGAACTGGCGAGTTGAGGGGTCGATCTGGGTGCAACATTTATATATATATATATAAAAAACAATCAGTCACGTGAACTAAACCCCATCCACTCGTTTTCCTTCATTCTTCTCCTTCAAACATTCTCATCCATCACTTTCTATTGTCCCACAAGATCTTCACAACTCCATAACCTTCTTCAACCTTCCAAGCTTCATATCTCCTTCAATTTTTGGTCAAATCAAGTGAAATCTAGGTCTATCTTGACTAATTTTTCACGTACTTGCTGATTTTGCCAAGAGACTTGCGAGAAAACGACGTTTTCTGGTTCAAATCCCAAACCCTAGGTCCAAAAATTTTAGGGGTTTTTGAAGTTTTTGTTTCACAAGTGTTCTAGCATCTTCAAATCAAGGTATGTGATGTTTGTGTGTTACTTTTGATGATGCATTGTGAGAAGGAAGGTTATCTTTGTTACTTGTTCATGCCCACTTGCTTGTTCTTAGATTTTGTCATGAAAATAGTTACTTGAACATTGTTATGGTTTGTAGATGTAGGTTTAATGTAAAGAAGTGAACTTTTTGGGAATCTCTACATTGTAGAGACACCATGCCCAATTTTTGAGAAAGTAATTATTAAATTTTTGGTTCACTAACATCAACAACCATAGTAACAAGCAAGTGTGGGGATGTTATGACAAAAGGGTCTAATTTTTTGTGTTTGGTTGTGTTGTTTGCTTTAATGTGTGTAGGAAAATGGTACGAACGAAGGAAAGAGCGGGAGCTAGTTCATCTTCTTCGTCTAAAGGTAAAGGCAAACAGCCGGAAGAACAACCGAAGAAAAGACAATATTTGGGTAGAGTTAGTGAAAGTGAAAGCAAGGATGAAGAGATGGTAGAGTTGGACCCGGCTGAAAAGCCAAGATGGGAATCGGGTCCTTTGGATAAGAAACCGGATGAATGGCAACCGACATTATTCCATGACAGTATGAACCGAATGAAAAACAAGGCAGCTGCATTCATCTGTGAAAGGGAGGTGAGAGAGGTTGACTTTGGGCCGTTCAATGTGTTTGCCCAATTCCGCGCCCTAGGATGGGAGGCGGCTCTCAGTTGTTATGATAAGGATAGCAAGAACTTGTTCATGGATGAAATTCAAGAATGGATGGCAACCCTCAAGTGCAACACATACGATAGGCCGTCGCAAATGAAGTTAACGGGTGAGGTGAATGGGATTAAGGTAGAGATGTCTTTTGATACACTACGAAAGTTGGCAAGGTATGACAGTCTATCGGCTCGTGACTACATGATCCCTAGTCTTGATGACCTTTTGATAAAACCAGAGAAGCATCCTCGTTGGAATGATATGTTAGCGGCTTTATTCTTGCCCGGTACATATAGTGGAATCTTGTACCGGAAGAACTTGAAGATTTAAGCGAAGTTGTTGTTAACGATTTGCATTCTGAATGTTATCCCAAGGAGAGGAGATAAGGAACAAGTGAGGTATCTGGAAGTACCCGTCCTCTATTCATTGCTTAATGGGTCTCCTCGTTTCCCAATTCGGTACTTAATCATGAACCATATTTGGATTTGCCGAAACAAGTTGGCGAGGAGCATTATTCCCTATTGCCGAATTATCACGAGATTGATGAAGCAATTTAAGGCAATCACGTCGGAGGATAGAGGACATCCGAAAAGGCATCAGCCTTTTACTTTACAAAAGATGGGGATTGGTTGGACCTACACGCAATCGGAAAGGTATCATAAGCTCAAGTCAGAGGGGCTGAGATGGAGAGCGTTGAAAGTGGGTGCAAGGGATCTTCTACCGGGTGAAGAGGATGAACCGGAAAGTGAGGCGGAAGCCCCGAGCGGGGATGATGATTATGCGGATGAGCCTCATGGTGGTGAGAATGTGAATGTGGGCCAAGGGGGCCTAGGTAGGGGTTATGGTGGCGCGTTCTATGATTACACGGAACGTTCATACGAGCTGAATTGGGCTTTTGATGGCACGGTTCAAGAGGTTATCGAGAACCAACGTCCTCCGACACCCGTTTTTGAGTCATGGTCGGGTTTGGAGCATACTTTATTCGATCAACAAACGATGATGAGTGCCAGTATGGAGCGGTCTTTGAAGCATAACTTTGATCGTCAAGAATCATGGAATCGTGCACACGCTTACTCTCATGAGCTAGAGATGAATAACAGGTATGAAGATGATCAAGCGCGAAGAATGCATGCGGATTGGCATGCCGGGCGGCCCGTGGTTGTGGATCCACCTCCGGTGGATTATGCGTCTCTACCACCATACGATGGTAGTGTATCGTATCCAACCCCGCCGCTCCATCATTCACAATGGCTAGACCCGCGTCAACAACAAGGAGCATCCCAACAAGGTGGAAGCGGTAGCGGTGCATTCGGCTTTGGAGAATGGAACGAAATGATGTCTTCCATTTTTGGACCACCTCAACCGCGCTACTATTAGTCAGGTCGTGCTCCTTCTTGTACATTTTGTGAATATTTGTTTAGTTTGATATGTTCATGGTTGGGTGGATGGGTGGTGTTGAGTTTTTGATGTTATGTTCGGATGGTGGAAGTTGGCGGTGTGATGTTTTAAAAGAAGAAAAATATAAAAAAAATATAAAATGAAAAAAATACCAAAAAGAAATTTGTGGTTCGAGTGTTGAGATTTTAGTTGGTGTTAAAGAGTTTAGCAATCAAATCCTCCTAAAACCATACATTGGGGTCAATGTATCCCAAGTTTGGGGATGGGGGGAAATTTTTTAAGTTTTTGAAAAATTTGTAAATCAAGCGAAACAATGTGAGAATTTGAACACCTTGGATTAACCCCAAATGATGCACCGGCAACCCTTAATACCTCTTATTCTTGGTGAGAGTTGAAGCCACACATGTAAATAAATAATACTTGTCTTTGATGAGAGTGGCAACGGGTGGGGGTGCATTAGAACTTGTGCCTTGATACGGTTTGAGTCCTTAGTTGGATATGAATGCGAAAAGGATAAGGGCATTTAGGTAGCCTCGTCTTTAGTGTGTGCGAGTGTGGGATTTGGGGGGTTGGACCTCATTAATTATATATATGAGCATGGTTGCGAGAGGGGCGGGGGTTTGGACATTTAGTTGCCCATGTTATGCCTAAAGCCTATCATTTGTTACCCCTTAGCTAGTTACCTAAAAATTTACCCAACTTGACTCGGTCTTATAGTGTTAGTAGTAGTTTAGTAGTATGTAGATATATTTGATGTTTTATTGTAAGTTTGTAAAAAAAAAAATCAGAAAAAGAAAAGAAAAAAAAAAGAGGAAAAAGCAATGAAAAATGAAAAAGAAATGATGTTTAGTTGTCTTGTATATATTAGTTAAGTTGGTAGTTGTTTGTTTACTTTATTGTGTAATAAAAAGACCGGGTTAAGTTTTCGCTACTTCATATATATTCCATTTCCTACCCGTACACCTAGCCACGTTACAACCTTAAAGTCCCTTTGATTTGCATTCATGTTTGGCACTTGTTAGGAGAAGGATCGATTTAGGTACAAGCCTATAGTTGTGCAACCGCCCGTTTGGCTTTTGTGTGTCTAGCTCATAGTGCTAGTGCTTACTTGTTGCCGAGAGGAGAGACATAGCGAGGGGTGCGTTATTTTGGGTTAAGAAGGGGTTAGTAAAAGGACTACATGTTTATGCTTGGTTTATGTGATCGGTTGTTTTGAAAATGGTTTGATGAGTTGCTTGGGACAAGCAACAGTTAAGTGTGGGGATGTGACGGGTGGTCCATAGGACAACCCTTAATGATGTTAAAAGACGAATTTATCCCTCACTTGATCGTGTAATTATGTTGAATTAGATAACTACAGTTGCTTATGTTTCAGGTATGTTTCGGGAGCTAAAAATGGATAAAACGCTGCGTTGGACGGTTTGGAGAGGAACGGGTCGTGCATGGAATGAAAGAAGAAACAAAACCCAAGAATCAGGGCTCCACCGTAAATTACGGTGGCCACCGTAATTTACGGTGGCCCTGAAATCTGCATTCTCCTCACCGTAACACAGGAGATCTTCACCGTAACAAACTGATGACCACCGTAATTTACGGTGGAGACCGTAAATTACGATGGAGGTGACGGACAATTTCGTAACTGCCTCATTAAAACAGTTATTGTGGTCCCTTTTCACATTATCTCATCATTGGACGTTTCTCTGGAGTTATAGGGCGAATTTTGGCTTTGGCAAGTGTTTATGAACAATTTCTAACATTTCGGTTTGTCTTTTGATTCATATGAACTTCAATCTTGATGTTATGATGATCCACCAAACAATGTCCGGCTAAACTTTCGGTGATCATCTTAGGTGAAGGTTTCTTATGACTTTTGTGTGATGAATCTTTATTTCTAGAATAATAGACTTGGTATGTTTGCTATGTTTCTTATGGTGCATGAATGCTTGATTGTAAATTGTTAATTGGTATTGCAATTCTAGTCTAAATCGTACGTTCTTGGTGTCGTTGAGAATCGAGATATCACGGGAAGGGTTAGGGTTGGATATTGGTTAATTGATCATCGAGTAACAACCTCGCGTTTACATAATCCGAGTACTTCGTTCCCTTTTATCACAACAAACGTTTATGCGTGAGTTATGTCTATGTAACTCTTTCTAGTTGGATTCGTGCACAATTGTTAATGGAAACCGGAACCTAAGATGGTCATTTTCTCTTAATCTGTTAAACACCCAATTTTGATTTGCAATTAGCTAGTAATTTAGTTTTCTAAAACAACAATCCAAATCATTGATCTTTAATTGCTGCATATTAGGTTAACTGTAGTTAAATTGCAAAGCTATAACATCAACACATTTTCCACATACTCCCTGAGTTCGATACCCATTTACCACTATCTACTAGTTGTTAATTGGATTAAATTTGCGTGTACCACGACATCACGTCATAGTTCAAGTGAACTATTCACATTGTTCAACAAAACACGGCCAACAATGACGGAAAATTCCTCACATTGTTCGACCAAACACGGCCAACAACGTTTAGGAACGAGGTAACCGCAAAGGACGTGCAGTTACTTGAGAGCTAAACTGGAAGAACACGAATACCCTACAGGATGAGGATAGGGATCATCGTTTCATGTCTAGTTCACAAACATAAAGCGCCAGTAAGGCACTTAACGCATTGCATCCGCAACCACAAAGGTTACAAGTAGAGTTGCGCATACTGATATCTTCAGTCACCGTCTCAAAGGTTGGTTCGGCACACCAACAGGTGGTAACCAAGCCTGATGACATCAGAAAAAGGTAGAGCACACTACCTAAGTCATCGGCTGATGTTCCAGCATCAGCCTGAACTTGCTCACCGGTACAGAAGAGACGTCACACGACTCTACCGGATCTCCGATTTGATTTACATGAAGCAGGAGCAACCGAGAGGGCCTAGAATCTTCTCCACTACAACTTCAAAAGTACCCACTCGACCTAATAGTCCAGTATTCCTCCCACATGCAACTTGCATGAGGAAACAACACTGGACTGGGGGGACTTGAAGGGGTATGGTCCCAAATCACGCACCAACATGGTCGCGAGTGACCATTACCCTTATCAAATACTCCCACTGGCAAGAACTTATCTGCGTCCGTGCGGGCACGCGCGAATGCAGCGGTCGAATCCAATCTGTCAAGTGATGAGAAGACTTACCTTGTGTATGAAAATGGCTGTTGCACATAGCGATGCGGCTTAGCACCGTATCCTATGAACATTTTCGTCCCGACAAGGGATATAGAAAAAGCAGTTACCATGTATGGCGATGCGGCTCTTCACCGCATCTCATAAACATCTACGTCAAGCCAAGGGACGCGGAAACAACCGCGGTTACTGCAGGCAGCAATGTGGCCTAAGCACCGCATCCTACTGACGACGCAAGTGGGACTGGCACTTTGACTCAGGTAGCCAAAACAGCAAGTGGCACTGATGACAGTCATTTGTCAGCCCATACGTAAACGACACTGGCGCACAGACTGACACCACAGTAGGACATGGCATCACCTCCGTGACCGACAAGCCTGACACACCTGCAAGGGGCTGCACGTTGTTAGTCTAGCCACTCAATTACCCTCCTTCTCTCCTCGGCTATAAATACCCATCCCGGACCAGGTTTGAGAGATCGCTTATCAAACTCTCTCACTCTTACTACTATCACACACCTTGCACTCAAGCAAATTACTGATTCTTACGCCGGAGAGTGGTAACAAGGAGCACCACCCACCCCATCCTCCTTGTTATGAGTCACGGTGTGTTTTCCTTGTGCAGGAGACAGATCAGCTGGCGATCTAGCCGCCGATCCTCGGAAAGAAGGGATTAACCCTACTTGACGAGACCAGTGACTTAACCTCCCTTGGTTAACCACTATTTCATCAGAAGATATATAATTTTTTTTCTTTTTATTATTCGCTTTAAGTTTTCTAAAAGCTTGAGCAGGCCCGTAACTTGTAGTTTACTACTATTGTTCGGTGTTCAAAGCATGTGAGGGAAACTAAATGACTTTTATATATCTGTAACGTTCAAATAAATAAGACTTTAACTGGGGTGGGGGGTTGGGTCCAATTCGTAAAGTTGTTAGAGTTAAAATGTTGCTCCCCTTTAAGGTTAAGAGTTCAAGTCCCGTAAAAGACGGATTTGATGTAATTTAAACCATTAAAAAAATAAGAGTTGAATTATGTTTGACTTCTAATAAATGCAACATGAAGTACCCATTACAATAAAATATAAAAAAACTAAAATAAAATACAAGAAAATAAAAAGAAAACATAATATCCTACTGATTTTAAACCCTTTCGTCTTGTTCATTCCAACTCTTTTTTTGTTGTCTTGATATTACCACCATTGAGAACATCCAGTAGAACCGTGCTTTTGCATTTAGGGCACTTAGGGTGGTACTTCTCAGCAAACATGACATACATAAGGCACCGAGGACACCCTGCCAACATCATAGACGTGGCGTCTGGGCTCGATGAAAACCGGATGCTGGTTTCATCAAAGCTGTGCTCGGAAGACAGACAAGAACTTGTAGGAGACTGGTTTGGTGATTCTGTCATTGGCCATTGAGCTCTTGGTGGTGAAAGATGCAACTTCAAGTCAAGCTTTGGCTCTCTACCACCACCACTATTTCTTCTACTCATATTTGGTCTTGCGGATCTCCTGATATATATAGAATCTAAGTTAACTTTCCTGTAAATAAAAACAGATATAAGTTAAATCATTTAAAAGGTTTGATCGTCCCCAAGAGGACAGCATGGTGGTAAGTGGTGTCCTCCACAACCAAAATGTTGAGAATTCAAATCTTGCAACTGCATGATATTCGAAGCCTCAAGCAAAATGTTTGAAAATCTAGAAATTGCTGTTAAAAAATAAATAAAAAGGTTTGATCATTAGATGCTTATGTTATCAACAATCATGATAGTATGCTTAATTACCTTCAAATAGAAGTCTACAGACAAATGTAGATATAGAGAGAGGAAGAGGGAAGTAGAGAGAGGTGGTTGTTGGTTTGAAGCCTCAAAGTCCATGTATATATAGCAACTTAAATGTAAGTGAGGAGCAGGAAATGAATTAAATCATTAATTGTTGGAAATATCATCGTGTGGTCACTTTCTTATAATTTGATAAACTTTAAAATTAACAAAATTAGCAGAGGTATTTGCGTCGTTGCTTTTATTTTTATATAAAGTTTGGTTGTATAAAAGCTTTTTCCGCAAGTTATCAGATGTTCTTTCTTCAAATAAATGTATTAAATGATGGCAAATCTGTATCAAATATGTGGCTGTTTTGTATTTTAAGTTGTATTTATTGTATTTAAAATTGTATATGTAAACACTAGTTTAAGTTTCTCTGTGTTACACGGGTTGTATAAATAAAATACTTCTAATTGGAATTACATTCCATGATCTTGAAGGACGACGGCAATGGCCATGCAATAGCACATGTCTACATAAGAGATGCATCCTTCGAATTAGTTTTTGACGAAAATGTCCTTATGGAGCTGCGTGATAAAGATATGTATTTCCGGCTTCGGTATAATTTTGTTGAAGATCTACCCTACCTTAAGAAGTCAAGACTCGGAATGGTTTATTTATGTTTTTATTAGTTTTGATATGTAACAAACGAGATATATTAACTTGTTAAGTAAAACAAAACAATAATATACTTGCATAAAACAAATAATATAGTTACATCAAATTCTTATTTTTTTAAATCAAGAAGGAACTTTTTTTAGTTACAATTAATGATAACCTTAGTTTACCTCAAATAACAAAACTATCTACAAAATATACATTTACTATATTAACAAAATTCACTCAGAATTTTTATAAAATATTAAATGTAGACAAAATTAATGGAATTTGAAATTTGAATGGTAACACATTTTTTTGAATGTTAAGAAACGTTGACCACAATTATTTGAACGTTAACAAACATGTAATTGGATTTAAGGTTTATAAAAGACTGAAAGGAAACAAATTAGTAATCTAGGAAACTTGAATTTGACTGGGAGAATAGATGTTACGGGATTGAATAGCAGGGGGTAGAAAAGGGTCTTAAAAACCATCGTTTTCTTTATCGCTCAAATTGAGTAAATGTCTCACAATACATTGCCATGTGGCATGTAGATGTACAAGAAAATGTCATGTGACCTAAGATGGTTATGATTATTATAATTTATAGATAAGTATAATAATCTTATTTTTATAAATGTACAAAATAGTTTGAACAACAAGGGCAAATATCATTAAAAAAAACAATATAATTTCTATTTTTCCCAGAAAAGTCACTTAAACTTTTTTTCCACAGAAATGAACACTACTTTCAGTTTTTTTTTTCTTTTTTTTTTTTTCACAAAAGTCACTAAACATTTTTGCACATAAAAGCTACTTAACATGTCAACTTTGTGCAAAACTTAGATTTTTTGTCATAAATAACCTGAAACCGGAACGCACGTAGTGTTTGTTTACATGTTCTTTTGTTTCGTATGTGGTCGTGGCCTGCATATTTTTTATCCTTATGTCCATATAATTTGCTTATGTGTCTATTTTGTACACACAAATTGTTCATGTGTGCACTTACATGTGTGTAGCATAAACAATAAATAAGTTATGTCATAGTTTTTTTTTTAAATTGTATTTGTTTTTTTGGTTAAAAGGCGTAAATTCGTGCATTAAATTCTGCTCCTAAAATACACATATCGTATTAAATAGATAAAAAGATAAATTTTATATTAGGTGAAAAAAATAGTAAACATATAGCATTAAATGGCTACATATCGCATATTTTAATAATTAAAACAAACGTAGGTAATATTTTTTTTCGAACGGCAAATTTCTTTTATATGTGTCATCTGTGAGACTTGAACCCAAGACCTCCCTCTCTTAAGGTATTTAAAGACTTTGCTTTTGTTAATGGACTACCACTTAATTGGTTAAAAAGTAGGTTATATACATTACTCTTTATAACTTATCAAAAATTTCCTCTCTATAATTATTCAATATATAAATAATCAAACTTTTTGTGCATAGCCAGTTGTAACATGTGCTTTAAGGGTTTTTCAAAAAAAAAAAAAAAAAAAACTTGATTTCTTAATTTTAACCTAAAGGTTTTACCTTTTGCAATTTTAACCCTGCATAATTTGTTTTTTTAACTTTAACCCAAACTTTTCATTACTTTTAAACCAAAGGTTTTTACCTTTTGCAATTTTAACCCTACATAATTTGTTTTTTTTTTAATTTTAACCCAAAACTTTTCATTATTTGCAATTTAACTTCACAACTTTTGTTACTTATACTTCTTCATCTTTGGCAAATTTTCGGTTTATGTATAGTTCTTAATTTTTTGAGTTAATACAACGCAACGTACAAGTGTGGTTCAACTTTTTTATGTTTTGTTTCAAATTTTGAAAGTTAATACGACGCAACATACATGTGTGGTTCAACGTTTTTACCTCTATTTTTCATGTTTGACAGGTTCGTCGCAACACGCAGACCCTAGCTCGAGTCAGTGTTGGTGGTCGATAACGGTTGTGTGACATTAGTACTATTTGACACCGTTTTACGCCCCGCCGCAACGCGGCTTATGCTTTGGGGGTTTTCCAAAGAAAAAATCGTTATGCATATGGTTGTCGTAACCTTGGCGTTGGGGGTTTCCAAAAAAAATTGATTTTTTTTAGTTTTCAACCAAAAGTATTTCATAAATTAATTTTAACCCAAAACTATTTGTTTTTTACTTTTAACCCAATTTTTTTACTTTCAACTTTGGTCCTCACAACTTTTTTTACTTTCAACTTTGGTCCTTTACAGTTTTCATTTTCCGCAAATTTTTCGCTTTATGCTTGGTTCTAAATTTTGTGACTTAACGCATCGCAACGTGCGTCTTTGGTTTAACTTTTTTCCGTTTCGTTCTAAATTTTGCGAGTTAACATGACGCAACGTGTGTGTGTGGGTGAACGTTATTACATCGTCTATTTTTCCCCGTTTGACAGGTTTAACATAAAATGCGGGTCGTAGATCGACTTAGTCATAACTAAAGAATCCCCGCCGCATTGCGGCGGGTCTCAATTCTAGTTTATCAAAATTTGTATGTGAGTTTGTTTTACTATTCAATCTTAAGTGTTTTGATCGGTTGTTAGAATATATAGCATTAAATGGCTACATATCGTATATTTTAAGAATAAAAACAAAAAATAGGTTATGTACATTTCCTCTTTATAATTTATCCAAATTTCCTCGCTATAATTTATAAAAAAAAGTTGTATGTGAGTTGGTTTTACAATTCACTTTAGGTGAGTTGGTTTCACAATTCAATTTTAAATGTTTTGATTGGTTGTTAGAATTTGCATGCTAATGAGTGGATGCCATTGGAAATCAACTATTTTATTTTTGATTTTTTTATCTATACATCTTAAATCTATGTGTACAAATATCTATTGCATATAAATATTTATGTTTTCTTCCTTACGACTATTTCTAAAATAAAAAAAGCCCTTTAGAGTATTTGTATAAGTACCATATAGCCCTTATGGTTTACTTTTATTTTTAATAAACCCTATAATTTCTAAATTATTTAACTATTATTAGTAGTAGTATTATTTTATAAATTCAAATATGGTTGACTTGCGAGGTGTAAACGACCCGTGGCGAGCCCGACTAGGCTCGAGCTCGGCATGCTTTTATGAAGCTTGAGCTCGGCTTGGTTCGAGCCTACTTATTTAAGCTCGAGCCCGGCTCACGAGTTAAACCCAAAGCTTGAGTTCGTTTTGGCTCGAGCTATTTTGAGAAAAACCTCAAACAACCTAAAAGCTCGGCTCGAGCTCGCTTCAATATTGGTTAAACAAGCCAAAGCTCGGCTTGAGCTGAACTCACCAATGTTATCATCATCATTATTATTATATTATATATGAAAAAGTAAAATTTTGTTTGGGCTTGTTTAGGCTTGCGAGCCTAAACGAGCTTTGTATCTCAGGCTCGAGCCCGGGCTTGGAAACTAAACCAGCTCTATTAGAGGCTCGAGCTCGTTAAAGCTCGGTTCGTTCGAACTTTTAACCGAGATTGGGCAAGTTGCGAGTTAACACGTTGGAACGCGAGTGCGTTGTTCAACTTTTCTATATCCAAATTTTGTTCGGTTTAACGGTATCGCCGCAACGCGCTACACTTTTTTACATAAGATTTCAAGTATTTTCAACGTCTTTGCTATAATGCGTGGAAAGTTTTTTCATTTTACATTTTGGGATAAATTTTGCGGTTCAACGTGTTTGCGTCTATTTTTTGATTCGGTATAACAGTGTCACCCACAACGCGTGAGTCTTAACACTTAGTTATATATGTTATTTGAGCAGGAAACACATTCGTCTCTAAAAACTTTACTTCTAAAATTCATATATAGTTTATTTTATATGACTTGAAGTCGTATCAATTTGTTAGGATAAAAATCTGATGTCGCTAGGCCAAGAGACCATCAACTTATGGATTGTGTAGATTGTGTAGATGATTAATAAATATTTTATAGGCACTTAAACAATTATGTTGGTAAAGATAAAAGAGTTTTTTTTCGCTTTAAAATATTTGGGTCTAAAGTAAACGTTTCTATTAATATAAGAGCTGACCTTAGCAATGTGTTTTGTTGTTTAAGGTAATGAAATCACCTATTACATAGGGTACTTCATTCCCTCAAATTCATTCTATCAACACCCCTTGTTTTATTTCCAATCCATTTCCTCTCTCACATTCATCACCACCACATCCACCACTAGCCACCCACCACCCACCACTGCCACGACCACCTTCCACCACCCCCTCCGCCATCGAACACCGACGTTGTCGCCGCCACTATCACCGCCACCACCACAGACCACCGACCACCAAGGTCACTTGTCGCCACTACCAACCGTCTCCGCCACCGTACGCCACCGGACACCTACACCACCACCACAGACCATTGCTACCACCCACCATTGCCACCACTATCCGCCGTTGCTGCCACCGACCGTCGCCACCCACTACCGCCATCGACCACCTCCAACACCCACAACCGCGACCCATTGCCGATTTTATTCCTTCTACGTCGAACGCCGTTGGGAGATTAACGTGTTTACGGTTTAGAAGCTTTTCGAATTCAAACGACACAAAACAGTTATCGGCTCCAGTTTCAAATAAACACGAAGCATAAATACCGTTAACGAGGAACGTACCATTGACAAAATTGTTGTCAGTCTGAGCCTAGCGAGCATTGAAGTTGAAGGCTCGTCCATGGACGGCTTGTTGTTGTTGCGGCTGTTGCTGCTGTTGCTGCCGCTACGGTGGTTGCTACTGCTGCGGTGGTTGTTGCGGCTCTTGTTTCACCCCACGGTTCGGGAAAACATTTGCGAAATGATTTGGGTCACCACATGCGTAACAGGCTCGTGCATGAGCAACAGGAGTTGCTGGGTTACCCTGAATAGCAAGGGGTTGAGCTGGTGGTGCAGGAGGAGCTTGAACTGCTTGAGCTTGTTGGCGTGGGCCAGTGCGATAGTTCGTTGTGAAGTGTCCGTAGATGTTGCAGTGGACACAAAACGGCAAGCTATCCTAGCTGGGTGATGGTAGGTGCAAGTAGGGCACAGAGGATGAGGACCAGTGTAGGCACGCTTAAAAGGCGGTGCGTTGGTCACAGGTGCTGCTTGACGATTCAGGTTCTGATTGGGTAGGACAGGAACAACGTTGAGAGGAGCGGTAGTTGCAGCACAGTTCCTGTTGTTGTTACCCTTGCGCTTGCAATTCTGGCGTGAAGACTTCGAAACTTGATGTGCTGCGGTTTCAGGAGCGGGAGTAGCAGTGACCTGTTGGAGATTCTTGGTTGAGGTTTTGAAATAACCAGCCAAAATCGCTTATCATTGATCTTAGCGGCGAGTTGGAAGGTTTCCTCAATGGTAGCAGGCTTAGCTGCCGGAACAAAATCGGCAACACAGTCTGGGAGAGCGCGGATGTACTTCTTGATCGTGATGTCAGGTGTTGACACTTGACTAGGACAGATAATGCTGAGTTGTTTGAAGCGGGCAGTGAGACCAACATTGTCACCTCCTTCTTGCTTGATACCCCAAAAGCGAGCTGTTTGAAGCGGGCGGTGAGACCAGGACAGATAATTCATTCATCATGACTTCCTTCAGTTCCTCCCATGACAGACCATAGGCCGCTTAATTTCCGCGTCTGTTGCGCTCTGCAGTCCACCAATCCAGCGCCCTAGATTGGAAGACTCCGGTAGCATTCACAGTGCGGAGTTCATCTGGGCATCCGCTTTGACGGAGGGTGACTTCAATGGACTCAAACCACTGGAACATGGCGCTGGATCCATCTTCACCAGTGAAGTCTTTAGGACCACAAGCTTTGAATTGTTTAAAGCTAAAGTGAGTTTTCGGAGAGTCGCTCTTTGATTCGACAGACGATTTGCTGCTGGCCTCGATGATCTCACTAACGATCTGAGGTATGACTTTAGCCATTTCCTTGGTGACTAGAGAAGCGATGCAGTTGTCATCTCTGCTTCTCTGGGCATTTCGACGAGTGTGAGAGTCAAGGGAAGACATTGTCTGCAGCAGATGTCGTCACATAACTCAGAAGAGATTTGGCTATATCGGGTTTAGATAGTAGTATAGCGTTTAACCATCATACTTACTATTATTATTAAAGCTCAGGAACACGTAGGCACATAACACACAGGCACATAAGCACATAGTCCACGTAAGCACATAAGCACATAGGAGCACATAAGCCACGTAAGCACGTATTTTACACGTATTCCTTCCTATTTTGCACGTATTCACCTACATATTTTGCACGTATTCACCTATCCTTCAAAGCTATGATTTGCGTTTAAGAGTTGCGAGTGCGAGTAACATAGTGAGTAGCGAGTAAGATAGCGAGTAGCATAGCGAGAGTGCTTAGTTGGTATGCGATTTGTTAGCGTTTTGAGCTAAAAGTTCTGTGCGAGTTATGTGCGTTTAATAAAGCGATGAGCAGAAAGCGAGAAAAGTCTCCAAAATCAAAACATACAAACATGTGAGCACATAAAACACATAAAATCAATGATCCATAGAGTTAGCGGTTGCGAGCTCAGAATCGAAACAGAGTGTCTGGGTGTTGAGACATCGACTACCCAAAGTGATTCGACTATTCGCAAGGACCTCGAGTACACGCTTTGGCCTAATAGACTGTGCTATCGCTGTACTTACAGCGATCGACACTCATCCTTTCAGTTACTACATGACTCGAGTCGTTGCAATCCATCGAGACTTTGGTGAGAGTTTTGCGAAGCCAATGTAGGGAGTGGAACAGGTCATTACAGTACAAGAAAACTAGGTTTTTAGTACGCGCAAAAGCGTCCTAAAATGCTATTTTATAGGACCTTTCATTTAACAGGACCAACGGTAAAAACGTTTCATGTAAAGGGGTCGTAATAAGTCTCGGAACTAAAAAAGCGTCCTAACATCTCAAATAAGATTATGAAACCAATTTTATGGTCGCGTAATATGTCTTTGAACAACTAAAATGGTGCCCTAATAAAAACATATTAGGAATCTTTTACGATGTTCTAACATGTGCTTACATACTTTTAATCTTTTGATACACTTACAAGCGTCCTTAGAAATTAATTGATAGGACCCTAACTTAACAACCTCATTCCGGTAGGTGTGGTAAAACCATGGAATATAGATGGAAAATTTTGTCGAGATATGGATTTCACTCCTAACCTAACAAAGATTCTTGTGCTGAGAGTAAAAAGTACGCGTAGAGTGAGTGATTCATCGAGAGTTTTCGGTTTTCACACCTAATCTCGATCCAATCACTCGATTGTCTTATGCGAGGGTTTTCGAAAACGTGTGTGTTGTGTCAGCTTTAGGAAAAGCTAAATAGTTTCCAGCCTTAGGAAAGGCCTTTCTTGCGCGAAGCTGTAGTATGCGGTGTTCGCGTGAGGATGTAGTTTTAGCGAGTTCGAACGAGAGTAACAAAGTAAGCTTGTACGAAACCCCTACTTGGTTCACACAAAGCGGCCTGTTGGTACTTAGACTATAGACTAGGTCAAACCTTAAGACATCAACCCGGACTAGGTCGTGTCTTTCCTAATTCCCTATAGTTATGGCTCTTATACCAATCGGTCACACCCCAACCGTTGGCGGAATCATCGGGGCGTGGAACTGAGCGAAACAGATTGTTCAAGAGAATCCATAACTATTAATGATGATATATTTAACGTTAATGTCCCATACCATAAACATATAAAGTAAAAACAATTATTACAGATAGAGTTTCTCAAAAACAAGCAAACTGTTCCGACAACTCAGATTTTATTTAGTTTGTTTCTAGACTCCCTAGCTTGTTCATCATGGCACAGCATGCAAGGCATCCTAATCAACCTGTCACAAGTTTGCATAGTATATAGTATAGCGAATTCGTTTACGCATAACCAGCATGTAACACGTAGAAATGTGAAGCATGTAAACTATCGACAATGAAGCATGTAACCGACATGACTGCGAGTTGTAGAATGCGCAACACATTATCGCCACTGTGACCATGTGAAGTAAAGCCCTTAAAAACCCCTGTCCATGACAGGTGCTGAGTCCAAACTATAGTACTATCATTGCTAAGGTGTCAGGCAAACAATCACTGTGTAAACATAACATACAAGCATTCATCGAGTCACATATAACGTGCGAGAGCGGTTAGCATTAAAGTGTTTGCATTGTGTGCTTGATGTGATTTGCTATAGAACGTATGTAACACCCAAAAGTGCGTTAAGCAAAAAGGGTTCGAGTATATTCACAGTATGTGTTTAACAATAAACACAGCCTTGGATTGAAGGGAACGCTTTGGAGATTAGCCTGAGCATAGAATGATAGCGTAAGCATTGAACAACGTGTAAACAGTGCATCAAATGAGATTAGTGTAGGATGGTGAGTCGATCGGATGATCATCCGGAGGGACGACCATTTGGTCGGCTGATCATTCGAGTGAGATGCGAGTGCGTGTAAATTGTTTTGAAACTTTTGAAGTTTTCGTTGTAATGTAAATCAAGTCATTTGATCGGATGGTCATCCGGACGGATGGCCATTCGATCGGATGGCTATCCGATTGTAAGCGTGATATTCTTTGAATTTTTGCTCAAATTGTTTAAGTGTTGAGTTATTGATAAAAGGGCGAGTCACCTGGTCGAATAGTCATTCGATCAGATGGTCGTCCGATCGGATAGCTATTCGATTGGGTGATCCTTTGTTTGAAAATGTTATAAAAATCCCCTAAGTTAAAAGTTTGAGTTTTGACGGAGACGACACGACGACGTGTCAAACAACGGAAAACCACACAAGTCCAGCTCAGCCGATCGGATGGGAATCACCCCATTCGATCAGACTAAACTGTTCTTGATAGAGTTTCATGTTCAATCCGTGAATCGGTCGTCTCTTTGATGGAAACCCGTTTTCAGACCGGTTCTCAACTAGAGAATGAGCTGAGAGCCTGAATGAGTGTAAATCTCATCGGTTCTTCATAAAAAGTGAAGGAAATGTTGAAGAAAAATTTGAATCAGTTTGAAAAGTGTTTAGATCTAGTTGAGATTTATGATAAATCATGTAGAAATTGTTTAGATCTAGGCAAATCTTGATGAGATGAGGTCACACTTCAGTGTTCATAAGAACCCGAGGTGACGTCACCGGAAAGTAGCCCAAATCAGATGATTTCGTGGTGAAAATGTAAGATTTGATGGGGAAGATGATGAGAAAGTGTGTATTGATAATAGAATTACAAGATTTAAGAAGAAAACTTACGAAAATAGTCTTGATTCGAGGGAAAAGTGCTTGAGAACGAACTGAGAGCGTGCTGGTCGGATAGGGTTGTCACATGAATGAACAGTGACATGTGGGAGGTATTTATAGTGTGAGAGAGGAAGTGAGGCGGTGGAGAATGTGGGTCGGATGGTCATCCGGACAGATGGCCATTCGATCGAAGGGTCATTCGATCAGACGGCTTGTGCGAGTTGGTTTCTGATTTTCATTTCGTGCGTTGAGCGTTACATTGCGTTTAAGCGAGTTGCGAGTGGGCATTGCGATGAGATAAACCAAGCGATATTTAAACAACTAGTTACACATATAACATAACCACTACACACTTAACAAATAAATGCATAAAAGTAAATATGCGTTTCGAGTTTGCGATGAGAGTGCGATGCGATAGAGTTGCGATTGCGTTTGCGAATAACATCCCACAACATATATAAGGTACACACAAGTAAGGCACATAATAGCACACATAGAACAATACCAATAACTGCGTTTCGAGTTCACGTTGCGTTGCGATAGCGGGAAGTAACAATGCGATAAAGTGTGATAAAAAGCGTTAACTGTGTTTTAAATAGCAATAATTAAGCAAGTAATGACAGATCTGAATAAGACCTTAACTTTGACTTCGACTTGTACTTTAACTTTCCTTTGACCTTGATCCGAAAAGTCGGGTTGTTACACCAAACAAGAGTATAGAAAGGTAGTGATCCATTTCATTCATTTGTCCATTTCATTCCTCCATATGAAACAGACCCATCGGGGAACCTATAAAGATATGAAATGAAACCATTAGCTAATATCTTTGTGTATTTTCTTTTGAAAAACAAAAGTCATTTTTGTGCATTTATTAAAAAAAGTTAACATCCATCAAAATCCATTTGTCTTCTTTTAACGGCATAATTATAATAAGTTTGCAATACGGCAGGGCTTTACATGTCGGAACCTTACCTATGTTTAAATCCGGAAACAATGGTGTTTTCTCGGGTTATTTGCATATACTTGTTGGATTCGAACTTAAGACTCATCAGGAAGAAACCACTTAGTAGAAAACCCCTAAGCAACTGGGCTATACCATGTTGGCATCAAAATCCATTTGTCAGCTTCCCTATTCCTTAGACACGAACTTTTCATTCAAAGTGTGTAGTATCATCAAGAAAAGCACTTGCATGAAGCATTCCTCGTATGACGTCCTTAAGAATTAAACATTCACTTTGGGCACTCTAATATATGATTAGGGGCAGCTCCGTGGATGTAACACCCCGATAATATGGATCGAATCCCAGCATGACACGTGTCTAGAAACCTTACACAAATTTCACAATGTTGAAAGGAAGGGTTAAAAATCATAAAAAATATTATAAATTTAAAGTTGAGGGGCTAAATCAGCCAAAAAGGCAATTTTATAAAATTCTGAGGCCCCTTACGGACCGCAAGAACATCTTCTTATGGTCCGTAAGGATGTTCAAAAGGTTTGCCCGCCAGGGTCCCTTACGGACCGTAAGGCATACCCCTTACGGTCCGCAAGGGGTACGCTGATAGCATGTATCTTGCTGGACAGCAGCTTTGCTGCATATCTTGATACCTAATTCAAATCCTTGCCACACTTAACCATATGTTGACACATCTCATTCCACTAATCAGCTCCTTAACTCTCCTAATAACACCTGGCACACTTTCCTCACATTTGATCAACTATGAATAGGCCTAAGTTTTACAAAGTTCATCACACCATTCTCATTCTTACACTAAAACTTCTTATGGGGCTTGCTTCTGCTTAGGAGCCTCCTCTCTCTAGTTGTAAGCTTCCCTTCTAACACTAGTAAGTGTTCTTTGCTTTGACTTTCGGTTCTAACTATTTTTCTCAAGCCAAAGTTCAAATTGAACTTTGCAACGTGATCATAACAATGAAGGTATTAATCCCCTATGATTATACCCTCTGATCATCACATTTAGTAGGCGAAATGATGAGTTGGACATGTATTAAATAAAAGTAATAAAAACACACACAAACTTTTCATTTTACGACGAATGATCTTTTAATTATCTAAAATAAGTTTGACATCACAATATTTTATATAACATTATAAAACTTATTTTGGAATGTTCAACTCGACATTTTCAGTTTAGCCCTCAATTCCATGTCGGAAGTCAAGCAATTGACTTTTGCTTTAACTTTCGATTTTTACCCGTTTGGTCTACCTTAGAAACCAATCAAGGCATGTTATGTGACCATGATATTATAGAAAATAACCCTCTGTGGTTATACCTTTTGGTCATAGTATTTGAAGGGTAAATTGACGAGTCAACAATATATATACTTTTAAAAATGTCAAAAATGCCCTTATGGCATAAAAATGGTTTTAAAAACTAAGAGACATATAATTTGACCTCAAAACTAATCATACAGTATTTTAAAATGTGTTTTGACATAACGGACTCGTCATAGAACTATTCGACCACCTGATGTCGTAATTACGCATAAGACTATTAATATAATATATCTAAACTAGTATAATATAGTTTAAACCTTTCAAAATCACTCCAAAGCAGAATGTTTGGTTAAATAACCCATATCCAACGAAGTTCCGCACTCGAAATGGTTTAAACCACATTCTACCCCGTTAACGCTTAATCTAGCGAAACCGAACAAAATTCAAGTAACGGGTCAAGTTATAGAACTTACTAAACGACTCGTGAACATTCCAACGGATATATAAATCTGTTTCATTACGGACTATAGAACCCTCCAGGTGATCGTGTCTAGGAATAACAACTTGAATTACGCCTTTGATTCAAAGAACTTAATTAACAATTTATTTTCCAAGCAAAGGTAAATACTTTTAGCCTATTTAAAATTTGGGATATGGCATTAGCCACTTGGAGCAGGTATTGTATAAATGGGAAAATATTTCATAAATATAAGAACCCGGTTAACCCGTATTGCTTGAATAACATTAAAAACTTGGGGGTTAATGGTACCGTGTCCGGACGTCCCGATTCATCAATTAGGAATGACCATATAAAATATGCGCAGGGTAGTAGGCATACACCCGGAAGGCATTATATTAAAGATGGTGTGTACCATGATCACATACTGGCATAGATTTGTGGCCCCTAATTGTAGTGACAAGTATGTAAAACTGGTGACAAGAAAAATCTATCTCAAGAAATATTAAATGATTAACCCACGGGTTATCATAACACACACACACATACACACACACACACACATATATATATATATATATAATTATTAATAAAATGATTTTTGAATGAGTCGATTAATTGTATTTACCAGCGAAAGCTGACGCATTCTCAAAAGATTAAACCGCGGGTAATGAACATTGATCATAGGCTGGAAATGGTTCGGTCAAAGAAAAAGCTTTGGAATTTGCGACTCCACTGCTTAAAGGCATATGATGTCCTAAGCTCGCTTTATATCCGATACTACCTTGTGGGAATTGTATCGAACAAATTGTTTAATTTTATTAAATAAATTTCAAGATTTTATATTTAAAACTTTATAATTCTATCTTCCGCTGCAAATTGTGATAATGATATCAATCGTCACGCATAACTCCACTAACCGGGCCCACCGGAAATCGGGGTGTGACAAGGGGTGGGCGGGGAGGACCACCGGCTGGGCTCGAGATTCTGAAGGACACATTTTACCGAAGATGCTTGAAGTGATGCGATTGGAGGTTTGGCCGGAGTACGCCTTTTCGGGTGTTATGGGTTATTGGAGAATGTTAGTTAAGATAAAGATGGAGATAAGTGTTATCATAAAAATGTGGGTTAAAACGAGTGGATTAAAGAGATTTATGAGGTTGCCAGAATTCCGACGAAACCTCCGGAGAAGACAAACAGAAAAGTAGCACTTTTTTATTTTGCAAGTTTTGGTGATTCAGATAAATGGTCCGCTCTTGTCTGGAGGATGGTCTGACCACCCTCAAGGAGCAGCACGGTAGCAGAAGCAATTGGACCCAATTGTCGACCGATTCTGGTGACACGACAACTTTAAGCAAAGCACCTATTAAAACCTGAGCAAACCCCGTCCGACAACTAGAGGAATGCTTTTAATAGTCTGAACAGGGAGGGAAAAAATACGCTCAAGGAGTTTAACATCACCCCCGAGCCATGTTGGGTGACGTGGGTTTATATCAACTACCACTTGACATGGTTTCCGGATCCCAACAATGAAAACTTCAACATCCCTCAAGACCATAGCGAATGACACAAGCTTGTCATCATGCTTACAACCCATGCTGAGTGCATGCATCACCATGCAACTACCACATAACCATTTATCTGTTGCCCTAAGAACTTCCCCTACATCCAAAAAAAAGTTCCAAGTCCTTAGAGATAGCCTTCGGTTTTCAGTCTTGAGGTGGGTGCTGCATGTGTTCAAGCAGGCAGAAAAATCCCCCCCCCCCAGACCCCGGCTTGCCATCTTTACGTTCGTGGAAAAATTTGAAAGGGCAGGTCCTTAAACAATTAATAGAGTTATGCAAAAGACTCCCTGACTTAACGTTCCGGCCCCTCCTCATAGGAGCCATGCGCGTAGGTTAACTGCCATCGAAGAAAAAACCCACCAAGGGTAAACCGAACTTGAGATGAGATGAGATGAGATGTGGGGTGTAGAAAACCGTTAAGCAAAAAAAAACCTTATACACAACGAAATAGGGCAGCAACTACGAGTTGCCCACCCTCTAAATGGTAGCCCACATAACCCCTTACCCCACTTTTGGTAATTTTGTGGTTTTAGAGCGAGGAGGTAGAGGGCGGTGGGTGGCTTATAGCACGTGAATGGGAAGGGGAGTTGACACGAAGGGGAAGGGTGGTTGACGCGAAGATGAAGGGTGGCTGACACGAGCAGGAATGAGATTCACAAAGTGACCATTGGGTGGTTTACGCAAAGGGAAAGGGTTGACGCAAAGATGGAGGGTGGTTGACACGAAGATGGGTGGTGGAGGATACTGAAATTAGTTGTTATAAATTGGTATTTTTATATGAACAAAACCTTTTGTAAATAACAATTTCCAAAACAGAATTGGTTTGTTGAATTCAAAAGCTCCTAGCCATTATGCAACTCTCCACATGAATTTGGGATATATGTAATTGATTGATAATATTAGAAATGAGAAATATGTAAATATTCATTTAATAGTTCATTAAGGGTAAAAAGTCATTTAATAAGAGTTTTTAATGAAAATGGGAAACATGTAATATCTATGGGTTAGGTAAGGGAAATATGTAATTGTTTTTTTTTTTGTTTGGGTAAATACGTAATAAGCCAGCTTAGTAGGGGAAAATATGTAAAATTCCCGCTAAATTAATGGTTGTTTGTGTATTCGTGAACCATTTTTGGGCAACTTAATAAATTTAGGTTACAAATTAAAATTATGTGATAAATTGTATATGTATATTTGTATGTGAATTGTTGTTACAATTTGGGTTATTGAAATATGTCTTAGTATATACGTTATAATAGTCAATAATATTATATAATTTAAAAGAGTATGGGTTTGGTTGGGTTTTCTAAAGGTGGTTGCCAAATTTATGGGGGGCTTTGGTGATGTGTAGATTTTTAATCGGATGGGGCTCGGATTGAAAACGATGGTGATGTTTGGGATGTTACATGTAATCACCAGGGTGAAAGATACGACGTTGTGAATGTAAAGGTGAGGAGGGGAGGGGGGGTTGGTCACATAATTAAGCCAGGTGATGGTGGGTTTAGGTTGATGTGGTTAAGCAAAGTGACGATAGGCTTGTTTTGATGGTGTAAAGACGGCTTGATCGATCTTTTTAAAAGTCTACTACAAAATAAAAATCAAGGCATTTTCTGAATTTCTTATGATAGGCAACAAATGGTAAAACTGGTGTATAAGATATACAAAAAATTCTATGATTTCAAGTAGCACAAGTACAAACCAACCATGTGACTTCTTGTCAATTCGAGTTGATTTAAATAACTAAATTATAGAAAAAAATAAATGTAAATAATATATAATAAAGTTTGTTTATTTTTATAGAAAGATAGAAGTTATATAATTCATATATGTGGGTCGAATCGGTTCAAAAAATTACAAATTCAACCACAAGATTAAAACCTACATAAGCCCTCTAACCTTTCTCTTTTTATTAGACTATAACAACCCTCCTAGAACCCTTAACGTGACCCAAAAACGTTCCTTACGTTCCATGTACGCGAGACACAGACCCGAAATACCCTTATACTTATTAAAAACAAGAAAAACAAAGTTTGGCAGTCGCTCGCGGGGCGCGAGGGCCTTTGCTTGATCGACACTGCATAGCGCCACGTGGCATATGACTCGGCGAAGCTAGGTTGGTGACTGGTCAAAGCTATAGTCGACACGTTGTTCCTCGCGGGCCGTGAAGGCCTTAGCCTTCCCTTTCGCGGGGCGCGACAAAGTGGTCGACTAGCCTATAAATGCAGGGCTCAGGCTCATTTGTTCGGTCGTTCATTTCTCGATTTCTCTCTCAATTTCTATATAGTAGAAGTAATATCCGGGCATAATACCCACTATAAAGCGAAGCTCTGCCTCGTTGTAAGTATTATAACCCTGCTGTTACCCTACACGATCGATTTAGGGCTCCGTGACGCATGTCAGTGCTCTGCCCGACTCAGTCGTTGGAGTTCTGTCTCGTGTTACACTCAATTGATCTAGGATCCGTAATGCATGTCAAGGCTCTGCCTGACTCAGTCATTGGAATTCTATCTCGAGTTGTACGAATAATGTGTTTTGGGTTATTTTACTAACACCTGTGCATTGTTTAATTTTAATAGATAATAACCAGGAGATACAACAGGAATCCTTAGTATTACCTAAATCTACAATGTGAGTACGTTTCTTTTATAAACTCCTTTTGTAAATCTTTTATGAAAACCTTAAATGTTTTTATAAATACTTAACCAGTGATTGAGTCTTTGTGTTCTAGAATTACTGCCGGTATGTTGGGGTTTTGTATACAAAATGTGAAAGACGTTACCATTGGACAAAGAGTTAGCCAATGAGTAATATGACCCACAAGTCTGGTGTGGATAGTACTGAATGAATAATTGTGTAGATATAAACATTGTAATCATCCTCAATACTGTGGAAGTTATTTAAACTATTTTTGATTAAACTGGAATGCACTCGCCAATATTTCTTGCTGATAAAATGTTTTTAAAACGCGTTTGAGGTAACAAAATGTGAAAGTCAAATAGAAGCCAGCTGGAGATTACTGAAGGCTTGGAAAAGTGGCTATAAAAGTTACCTAAACAAAAAGGAGTTTTATTTCCAATAATTAGGGTTTATCCCTACAAATGTATTGTCAAATAAACTTGGGTTTTAGCCCAATTTTTTTTATTATTATAAAAGTTTGGTGTTTTACTCTGATAAAAATATTTCCTAACTACGGTCCTGATGTATTCCGCTGCTAAATTAATAAACACCGATACCACCAATCTCTGAGGCTCGCGGCACCCGCTCCCGGGGCAGGGGACGGGGGTTACGACATAGACTATTACCATTTTTTCGATATTTCAAGCTCTAAGGGAGAAGTCAAATGATGTAATCCTTTACCCATTCACCTGGCTCGCAAACACTTACGCTAGATTATATATGTTTTTATGTATACACATAACATATGTATTTAGAACTTGTATATGTATAAGAGTATACGTACACACTAACTCCGAAGGTATATGAGCATTCACATCCCTTTCATTAAATCTATCATATAATTACATTAAAAACTACATTTTCTCTCAACTTTTAATTAAAATAGATTTTTTATATCGCGCGTTGCGGCGAAACTGAGAAAATGATAATGTAAAACAAACGTAATTTGAAAATAAAGCATGTTGTTTAGAAAGTCAAACCATTAGAACGATTTAGTTTATCATTATACCGTTTTATAATACCAAATAAATTCTTTATTTTGAGTATATCCTCGTTTTAACAAAACTTATAACGGAATGTCAGGGAAAGAAATCACGCACAACTACGTACTTAAGTTTTTAGAAAAAAAGTTACAAACGTAACTTGTTAAAGAAGTATCAAATTAATTGATAAATTAATATATGTTAAAAAAAAGAAAAATATGTTATTAAAAATAAATATAATAATAAACTATTATAATATATTAAATAATAAAATAATAAAAAACTATATATTATTATAAAAATAAAGTTACCATTCATCGTCACTCGAAATCTATATATATATATATATGTATATAATATTATTTTTATACTTTTAACATTATCTTTTTTCTCTTTCCTCTAATCACAACTAATTTCAGAATATATTATAAAATTATAAAGAGTGAACAGTGTCCCCCCAAATATACGGATGGACATAAACATATTTTCTCTCCTCTACTCACAACCAGTTACAACCACTGTTTATAATATAAAAAAGTCTTTCACAGAATATAGGGGAAGGAATGTGAATGCTCTAACAATGTAACACCCCACACACCCTAAAATGCGAAGTCCTAACCACGACACACATGTCCAATCCAATGACGTGGTCCTAGTTATTGAGCACACGTTCTAACTTTTAAGGATACAAATCCTAGTCCCAAAACACATGTTCTAATCCAAGGATGTGAACATGTTTTTCTTAACTTAAGAACAACAATCATAGTCACTGAATGAATTAGAATGGAGAAAACAAAAACTTTTGATAAGGGGGCAACACACTATGTTTAACGCATATAGCAAAGGTTTTGGGCTCCTGTTTCCATAGATCCCTCAAATTCTAAAATAAAAGAATTTATATGTCTGTACTTTGGTCTTTAGGATTGTTAACGGTGGTGTTTATGATCTATAAATTATGTACACATGATGATATAGAATCACAGGATCCAAAGCCAAATAACATTTTTCCTTTGAGAAGACGGCCAAATTTTACCATGGGGGCATTTTCATATATACCCCTGCAAAGTTAGAAAATATCATATAATATATACCCATTTTTTAAAAAGAAATTTAATAACCGACCATTTTACCCTTAGTGTCTAAAACTTCAAATTTTATATTTTCCAAAATAACTAATTGACAAATCTTGAACTTTATCTTCTCAAAACAACATACAACTATGATGGTTGAAAGAACGCTTTAATCACAATAAATTTTTTTCTTCCTAATTTTGCACTAAATATTTTCATAAAAAACCAGAAACTCTATTGGAATTTGGAATTGCAAGCAAGAATAATAACATATCTTAAAAAAACAGAAAAACTCTAATGGATGAAATTGATACTAGGTGGCAATTTCTTCTCTCTTCCTCTCAAGTGATTTTCTATCCATTTTCTTGTATTATGTGAAGAAAAACATCAATCATAAAAAACCAGAAACTCTATTGGAATTTGGAATTGCAAGCAAGAATAATAACAGATCATAAAGGCCCTTCCCCAACCCACAAATCCAGCCAAAACCTTATATTTTCCCCATTCTCCACCAGACCTTTAAATAAACTGTCCAATATTCAGATTGTATGAACCAATTTCGTTACCTACTTTTACTATCCGTTCTAGGTTCCGACAATTCCTTCTTTAACAGGTAAGTAAGATGAGGAGTTCATGTGAGCATGAATTGTCGTTGTTGTTTTTCCCCCGTAGACTCTCTTTCTCGTGTTTGAACCGCCACCACCATTTTGAGATTAAACTGATATTCATGTCATTGAGAGACCCCAACCCAAGGCCTCTCCTTTCAGTGGGACCAATTACCTTTTTTGAAATAAGATATACTAATTCTTCTGTATTCAAAAACAAAATTCTTACTTCCTAAACGAATCATATAAAATTTAAAATGAGTAATGTTATATTTTCTTTAATTTTGTATGTATAGTTCATATTAGAGTTATCTGTATTTGTATCAATATTTATATTTATTATCTGTGATGCAAGAAATAATATGAAATATAAAAATAATTTTTTGTACTAAATTGTTTTGTAAAAAAACCAGAAACTCTATTGGTATTTGGAATTGCAAGCAAGAAAAATAACAGATCTTAAAAAACAGAAAAACCCTAATGGATGAAATTGATACTAGGTGGCAATTTCTACATGTTTCTCTCTTCCTCTCTAGTGATTTTCTTTCCTTGTTCTTGTATTATGTGAAGCAAAACATCAATCATAAAAAACCAGAAACTCTATTGGAATCTGGAATTCCAAGCAAGAGTAATAACAAATCTTAAGACCACCCGTAATGGCATTCAATTTGGGCGTTTTCCCCCCATCCACGCCCTTTCACGCCTGTGCACCGTTCCCTGGGGCGTTTTTTGCATTTTTTTTGTTGGGCGTTTTGATTAAAACGCCGGATTGTTCAAAGGTTTCAAAGTTTGACCAATAACAAATTTCCCCTTTGTTTTATTTTTCTAAAAACTAATAATTGGTTAATCATTGTTGGGGTATTATTGGGCATTATACCACGACACCCTTTTTTAACAAATCCATCTTTGCTGACTAGGCGACCACGTGTCGCTTTATGCCCAACGGTAAGACATTTGTTTCACTCACCACTACACATGGTCTAAAAAACAGAAAAACCCTAATGGATGAAAGTGATATAAGGTGGCAATTTCTACATGTTTCTTTCTTCCTCTCTCGTGTATGTTTAGAAGGGCCTGTGATTTGGGCATTTTAAAAGGGGTAAGTCTTCCCAACGATGGCCCAACTGTTTCGCATCTTTTTTATGCCGATGACGCTATCATTTTAGGTGAGTGGGATAAGGAGAATATTTTAAACGTGGTTAGAATTCTGAGATGCTTTCATATATGCTCGGGTCTTCAAATCAACTTCGGTAAATCCAACATTTTTGGTATGGGTTTGAGCTTGGGGGAGGTGGGGGAGATGGCGGGTGTTGTGGGTTGTAGAGCAGATTCATTTCCGTGTACTTATCTTGGCCTAACGGTGGGGGCCAATATGAACCGAATTAGCAATTGGAGACCGGTATACGAGATTTTTGAGAAGCGATTGTCGTTGTGGAAAGCCTCGGTTCTTTCCATAGGGGGTAGAGCTACTTTGGTCCGGTCCGTTCTTGAAAGTCTTCCAACTTACTTCTTCTCTATTTACCGGGCTCCGAAGAAAGTGGTGGGCGATTTGGAAGGTATGATAAGAACATTTCTTTGGGGAGGAACTACGGGTGTTAAGAAGCTACATTGGGTAGGTTGGGATCGGGTTGCGTCTCCTAAGAAAGTGGGGGGGGGGGGTTTGGGTCTCCACAATTTACAGGATGTCAATTCGGCTTTGCTTTCAAAATGGGGGTGGAGATTTAAAAGTGAAAAAGGGAATCTGTGGGTTGAGATCATCAAGGCTCTTCATCTTGGCGGCTCAGATTGGGAGTTTTTTCCGGCAAAGAAAGCGTATGGAGGAGTCTGGAGTAACATTGTTTCGGCTATCAGGAAACCGATTGCGGATAACATCTCTATCCGAGACCTTTTTAGAGGAGTGGTTGGCAGAGGGGATGACATTATGTTTTGGCTTGACCCTTGGTTATTGGAGGTCCCGTTAAAAACTAGGTTCTCGTCTCTTTTTCGGTTGGAGGTGGTGAAAACTTGCTCTGTCAGAGATCGGTTGGACGGGGAGGGGCTGTGGTTATGGAAGCACGATCTATAGTTGGATTCGGAGCATGTGGAATGGCATGAATTGGTTTCAGTTCTCGAGCCGGTAGCTTTGTCCGATTGCCCAGACAAATGGGTCCTGGGCTGGAAACGGGCCGGCTTCTTTCTCGGTTGTTGCAGTGAAGGATTTCTGGTCTTCTAAGAAAGATTATAGCAATCGGTATGTTATGGAGTGGTGTAAGTGGGTTCCTGCTAAGTGTAATATCTTTGCGTGACGGGCGGAGATGGATAGGGTTCCTACGGTCGAGGCGTTAAACAGAAGGGGAGTCTTCGTGGCTAACTCGATGTGTAGTTTTTGCAACTCTTCTCCAGATTATGTTCTCCACTTGTTCACAACATGCCCTCTTGCTTTGGGTCTTTGGGAAAAGGTGAGCTTTTGGTGCCGGGTGAGGAATTTCTATGTCTTCTCTTTTCGTGATCTCCTAGAAATCCATTCTGTGGATCATAAATCATAATCGGAGAGGAAGGCCCTCCATGGGATCGTAATTACTGCTTGTTGGATTCTTTGGAAGGCGAGGAACGATCTTCGTTTTAACGACAAGAGACGTAACGTTGAGGAGATTTTTAGTGAGGTAAGGGCGGTTAGTTTCTTATGGTTCAAGCATAGGGCTAAAAAAGGCTTTTTCCTTTGGGAAGATTGGTGTAAAGTTGTAAATATGTAATTATTTTGGTTGTTTTCCGTCCCGGTTTTCGGGTTCGGCGGTGTTATGAAGTTCACTTTAAAAAAAAGTGATTTTCTTTACATTTTCTTGTATTATGTGAAGCAAAACATCAATTTTGTTGCAAATAGAAAAACAATCATTGAAATCTCATAAAACCATCACATATTTTGGAACCCAACTCAATTAATTTAAGAGAATACCAATGGGTAAAGTCGCCTGATTTTAGAATAGAAGAAGAGGAGTAATGACCAATTGTTATATAACAGGGCCGGCCATTGGGGTGGGCAGGGAGGACCACCGGCCAGGACCCGATATTTCGGAGGGCATATTTTTAGAAAAAAAACCCGATATGTATACGTAAATTTTTTTTAATAGGGTATACCTATACAAACACCAACATAGGCCCACTTACAAAACTATTCTTATGCTTTAGATTAGTTATTAGCCCATTGTCATTAGGTTTAGACCTTTATTGAGCCCAATACTCAATTTCTTTAAGGCCTAAGGGCATGTTTTTTGGATCTCGAATAGGGTATACGAATTCTCAGGGCCGGCGTTGTTATATAATAAATGGTATGCATGTCAATTAAGTGAAAATTGATTAAGGAAGGATATATATGAAATTTTAATTTTTGATTGGGTATATACGAAATAAGTTTGTAGGGAGATATATAAAATTTTTCTTTTTATTATTCGCTTTAAGTTTTTTTCTAAAAGCTTGAGCAGGTCCGTAACTTGTAGTTTACTACTATTGTTCGGTGTTCAAAGCATGTGAGGGCAACTAAATGACTTTTATATATCTGTAACTGTAACGCTCAAATAAATAAGACTTTAACTGGGGTGGGGGTTGGATCCAATCGTAAAATCATTAAAGTAAAAATGTTACTCCCTTTTAAGGTCAAGAGTTTGAGCCCGTCAAAAATGTATTTGATGTAATTTATGCCATTAAAAAAATAAGAGTTGAATTATGTTTGACTTCTAATAAATGCAACCCATTACAATAAAATATGAAAAAAACTAAAATAAAATAAAATACAAGAAAATAAAATAAAAAGAAAACATAATTTCCTAATGATTTTAAACCCTTTTGTCTTGTTCATTTTAAGTCATTTTTTGTTGTCTTAATATTACCACCATTGATAACATCCAGTAGAACCGTGCTTTTGCATTTAGGGCACTTAGGTTGGTACTTCTCAGCAAGCATGACATACATAAGGCACCGACGACACCCTGCCAACATCATAGACGTGGCGTCCGGGCTCGATGAGTACCGGATGCTGGTTTCATCAAAGCTGTGCTCGGAAGACAGACAAGAATTTGTAGGAAACTGGTTTGGTGATTCTGTCATTGGCCTTTGAGCTCTTGGTGGTGAAAGATGCAACTTCAAGTCAAGCTTTGGCTCTCTACCACCACCACCACTATTTCTTCTACTCATATTTGCTCTTTGCGGATCTCCCGATATATAGAAATTAAGTTAACTTTCCTGCGAATTAAAACAGATACAAGTTAAATCATTTAAAAGGTATGATCGTCCCCAAGAGGACGCCATGGTGGCAAGTGGCTCCACAACCAAAATATTGAGAATTCAAATCTTGCAACTGCATGATATTCGAAGCCTCAAGCAAAATGTTTGAAAAAGCAAAATGTTTGAAAATCTAGAAATTGCTGTTAAAAAATAAATAAAATGGTTTGATCATTAGCTGCTTATGTTATCAACAATCGTGATAGTATGCTTAATTACCTTCAAATAGAAGTCTATAGACAAATAGATATAGAGAGAGGAATAGGGAAGTAGAGAGAGATGTGGTTGTTGGTATGGTGAAGCCTCAAAGTTCATGTATATATAGCAACTCATAGGTTAATTGAGGAGCAGGAAATGAATTAAATCATTAATTGTTGGAAACATCATCGTGTGGTCACTTTCTTATAATTTGACCTATGATGGTTTTGATTTATTAGAATTTATATAAGTATAATAATCTTATTTTTTTTAAACATATAAAATTGTTTGAACATATAAGGAGCAGGAAATGAATTAAATCATTAATCGCATGCGTCTGTAGGAGGACACATTACCACTCTTACGGGTCTGAACGAGACGCATCGCATCAAGAAATCAACCAGCCACACAAACGCAACCGAACAAGCCAGACGCATCGGACGCGTCTGTCTGCAGGTTACACGTGTCAGCATATTGTTGGCAAACGCATTAGATGGCCATGCGGAAGCATCCGAATCTTGAATGGCCTTCCAACGACGCGTGGACTGGCTAATTTCGTAAGTTGACTAATTTCTTGGCTAGTTTCGTAAATTTCTCAAAAAACAATATAATTTCTATTTTCTCACAAAAGTCACTTAAATTTTTTTTACTTACATAAATAAAAACTATTTTCGGTTTTTTCTCACAAACACTAAACAATTTTTTGTTTTTCACATAAAAGCTCCTCAACATGTCAACTTCGTGCAAAACTGAGAGTTTTTGTCTTAAATAACCTAAAACCAGAACACACGATGTGTTTGTTTACGTGTTCTTTTGTTTCGTATGTGGTCATGGCCTGTATATTTTTTTATCCTCGTGTCTATATAATTTGCTTGTGTTTATTTTGTACACAAATTGTCCATGTGTGCACAATATATCTTACATGTGTGTAGCATAAACAATAAATAAGTTGTGTCATAGTTTTTTTTTTTTAAATTGTATTTGTTTTTTTGTGTCGGTTAAAAGGCGTAAATTCTTGCATTAAATTCTACTTCTAAAATTCTTGTGTCGTATTAAATATAGAAAAAAGATAAATTCTATATTAGGTGTAAAAAATAGTAAATGTATAGCATTAAACGGTTATATATCGCATATTTTAATAATTAAAACAAAAAGTAGGTTATATACATTACTCTTTATAACTTATAAAAAATTTCCTCTCTGTAATTTATCAAAATTTATATACGAGTTGATTTCACTATTCAATTTTAAGTGTTTTGATTAGGTGTTAGAATATATAACATTAAATGGCTACATATCGCATATTTTAAGAATAAAAACAAAAAATAGGTTATATACATTTCCTCTTTATAATTTATCCAAATATCCTCTCTATAATTATACACTACATAAATTATCAACTTTTGTGTGCATTAGGAGTTGTAAATTATGTTTGGGGAGTTTTCCAAAAAAAAAAGGTTGATTTTATACTTTTAGTCCAAAAGCATTTGATGTGTTATTTTTAACCCAAAACTATTTGGGTTACAACTTTTAACTCTAAACTTTTTATCTTTTCAGTTTAACCTAATAACTTTTTTACTTTCAGCTTTGGTGTCCTGTACTTTTCATATTCCGCAATTTTTTTCGTTTTACGATTCATTCTAAATTTTGCAAGTTAACACGTCGTAACGTGCGTGTGTGGTTCAACATTTTTACGTTTCGTTTTACGCTTCGTCATAAGTTTTGCAAGTTAATAAGATGCAATGTACGTGTGTAGTTCAACGTTTTTACGTCGTCTATTTTTTCCTGTTTGACAAGTTCGTCATAACGTGCGGGTCCTAAATCGACTTAGTTATTATTTTCTATGTTTTACGTTTCAGTCTCATTTTTTCGCCGCAAATTCAGTGTTGGTGGTCGCTGGTGATGGTATGACATTGATGCTATTTGACATGTTTTATTCCCCCCGCCGCAACGCGGGGGTGTTTTTTCAAAAAAAAAAAAATGGTTATGCATATGGTTGTTGTAACCTTGTCTTTGAGGGTTTTTTTTTTTAAAAATTGATTTTTTTACTTTTCACTCAAAAGTATTTCATAAATTACTTTTAACCCAAAACTATTTGTTTTTTTACTTTTTTTTTTGAAGGGTAACTTTCTATGAACAGGACCTATTGGTCACCGGGTTCATGTCGAAGACAATCCCCCGTCAGCCCCGCTCTTCCGGACGCGATGTTCGATCGGGCCCCGGCCGTTGCGCAAGCTGACCTTCGCCCGGAAACAATATTGCCCCCACACGAGAGACTCGCTGGGGTAACAGCTGGGTAAAACCGGGTTGCCCTGAACACCGCACCATGCCTCGGTAGAAACGATCAATCATTGGGACGTCCTCCCCCCGAAAAGCCGCAGCCGGGTTTCGAACATGTGACCTCCCAAAGGAAGACACAAGCCCAACCACATGGGACCAACTGGGCTGGGGAGAGGATATGTTTTTTTACTTTTAACTCAAAACTTTTTATCTCTTTTGAAATTTATCCTCACAACTTTTTTTTACTTACAACTTTAGTCCTTTATAGTTCTCAATTTCCACAAATTTTTCGCTTTATGCTTCGTTCTAAATTTTGTGACTTAACACATCGCAACATGCGTCTTTGGTTTAACGTTTTTACGTTTCGTTCTAAATTTTGCGAGTTAACACGACGCAACATGCGTGTTTGGGTGAACGTTTTTACATCGTCTATTTTTTCCCGTTTGACAGGTTCAACATAACGTGCGGGTCCTAAATCGACTTAGTTGTGTGCATTAGGAGTTGTAAATTATGTTTGGGGAGTTTTCCAAAAAAAAAAAGTTGATTTTATACTTTTAGTCCAAAAGCATTTGATGTGTTATTTTTAACCCAAAACTATTTGGGTTACAACTTTTAGCTCTAAACTTTTTATCTTTTCAGTTTAACCTAATAACTTTTTTACTTTCAACTTTGATCTCCTGTACTTTTCATATTCTACAAATTTTTCGTTTTACGCTTCGTTCTAAATTTTGCAAGTTAACACGACGCAGCGTGCGTGTGTGGTTCAACATTTTTACGTTCCGTTTTACGCTTTGTCATAAGTTTTGCGAGTTAATAAGATGCAATGTACGTGTGTAGTTCAAAGTTTTTACGTCGTCTATTTTTTTCCTGTTTGACAAGTTCGTCATAATGTGCGGGTCCTAAATCGACTTAGTTATTATTTTCTATGTTTTACGTTTCAGTCTCATTTTTTCGCCGCAAATTCAGTGGTTGTGGTCGCTGGCGATGGTATGACATTGATGCTATTTGACATGGTTTTATGACCCCCGTCACAACGCGGGGGTGTTTTTCAAAGAAAAAATGGTTATGCATATGGTTGTTGTAACCTTATCTTTGAGGGTTTTAAAAAAAAAATTGATTTTTTTTACTTTTCACTCAAAAGTATTTCATAAATTACTTTTAACCCAAAACTATTTGTTTTTTTACTTTTTAACCCAAAAGTTTTTATCTCTTTTGCAATTTATCCTCACAACTTTTTTTACTTACAACTTTAGTCCTTTATAGTTTTCATTTTCCGCAAATTTTTCGCTTTATGCTTCGTTCTAAATTTTATGACTTAACACATCGCAACGTGCGTCTTTGGTTTAACGTTTTTACGTTTCGTTCTAAATTTTGCGAGTTAACACGACGCAACATGCGTGTTTGGGTGAACGTTTTTACATCGTCTATTTTTTCCCGTTTGACAGGTTCAACATAACGTGCGGGGTCCTAAATCGACTTAGTTATAACTAAAGAATCCTCGCCGCATTGCGGCTGGTCGTAATTCTAGTTTATAAAAAATTGTAAGTGAGTTGGTTTCACAACTCAATTTTAAGTGTTTTGATTGGTTGTTAGAATTTGCAGGCCAATGATTGGATGCCATTTGAAATATTCAATTTTTTTTCTCAAGTCTTAAATATATGTGTACAAAGGATTAGGTTCAAGAGTGTGCACAAGTGTATTTGCGAACTGAGCGAACTAATCCTGACCATATATGTGTGTAAATCAATAGTTAGGATTTGATGATGAAATACACTAGTGTATTTACACTAGTGAATTTAACGATTTAATAATGAAATCCTAGCCATACACGTGTGTAAATCAATGACCAGAATTTGTTCATTCAGTTCGCAAATACACTAGTGTTCACTCTAGAACCCCACCCTCTGTACAAATATCTATTGCATATAAATATTTATGTTTTCTTCCCTTCGACTACTTCTAAAAAAAATGTTACCTTGGAGTATTAGTATAAGTACCATATAGCCCTTATGGTGTACTTTTAGTTTTAATAAACCCTATAATTTATAAATTTATTTAACTATTATTATTAGTAGTATTATTTTATAAATTCAAATCTGATTGACTTGCGAGATGTAAACGAGCCGGGCCGAGCCCGACTAGGTTCGAGCTCGGCTCGTCATGTTTTTTATGAAGCTCGAGCTCGGCTTGGTTTGAGCCTACTTATTTGAGCTCGAGCTCGGCTTACGAGTTAAGCCCAAAGTTCGAGCTCGTCTCGACTCGAGCTATTTTGAGCACAACCTTAAACAAGCTGAAAGCTCGGCTCGAGTTTGCTTTAATATTGGTTAAAGGAGCCAAAGCTCGGCTTGAGCTCGACTCACCAATGTTATCATCATTATTATATTACATATGAAAAAAGTAAAATTTTGTTTGGACTCGTTTAGGCTCGCGAGCCTAAATGAGTTTTTTATCTCAGGCTCGAGCCCAGGCTCGAGCCCAGGCTCGAGCCCAGGCTCGAGCCCAGGCTCGAGCCCAGGCTCGGTACCTAAATGAGCTCTATTATAGGCTCGAGCTCGGGCTCAAGCTCGTTAAAGCTCGGTTCGTTCAAGCTTTTAACCGAGCTTGGGCAAGTTGCGAGTTAGCACGTTGCAACGCAAGTGCGTTGTTAAACGTTTTTACATCCAAATTTTGTTCAGTTTAACGGTATCGCTGCAACGCGCTACACTTTTTTACATAAGATTTCTAGTACTGTCAACGGCTTTGCTATAATGAGTGAAATTTTTTTTTCATTTTACATTTTGGTATAAATTTTGCGGTTCAACGTGTTTGCATCTATTTTTTGATCCGGTATAACGGTCGCACCCACAACGTGTGGGTCATAACTATTAATTGTATATGTTATTTGAGCAGGAAACACATTCGTCTCCGAAAAATTTACTTCTAAAATTCATATATAGTTTATTTTATATGATTTGAAGCCATATCACTTTGTTGTGATAAAAATCTAATGTCGCTAGGCCAAGAGACCATCAACTTATGGATTGTGTAGATGATTAATAAATATTTTATAGGCACTTAAACAAATATTAATGTTGGTAATAAAGATAAAAGCGTTTTGTTGGCTTTAAAATATTTGGGTCTAAAGTAAAGGTTTCTATTAATATAAGAGCCGACCTTAGCAATGTGTTTTGCTGTTCAAGGTAATGAAATCACCCGTTACATAGGGTATTTCATGTAAGACCCTTACTTAATAAGTTGAAAATCTCATAAAAATTTTGCTCCATAAATATATTTATGCAAATACACATCCATTAAGATTACGAGTTTCATAAAACTTCTTAAAGTTAAAAAAAGTATTTCAACAAATTAACGATGAATAGTTTCTTAAATTACTAGACTTAATGCAGAAGCTTTAACTTGATCGTGTCCGGTTCTTCATTGAGCTTGATCTTCATCCAGTACTACGAATCATCATCCGTATTTCATAAAACATGAAATATATAAGTTATAACAAGTACATAACATGTCTAATTAAGCCCGGATGCCAAAAAAAAATAACAAAACAGCAAACAAATAAGATTTTGTCAATACCTGTCGTAAGCTACGGCTCCGGACGTAGCTTACGGTCTGTGGGTTTTGTTGCGAGCAGCAGCTGGCTACCGTAAGCTACGGTAGGCCACCGTAGCTTACGGTGGGTTGCTGTAGAATTTTCCAATTTACCGTTTTTGTTACAAAATCTTCCGTAACTTATTCAATTTTCATCCGTTTCACTAGAAACTTGTTTCTAAATGTCCGTAAATTGTTTACTTACATATTTAACTAGAGAACCTCAACCCGGATTCATAACTTTTATAAATTACGCAACCATTACCCGGTTTATGCGTATAATTCATTTTGACCCGTTAAGGGATTTAAGCATTTGAGCTTAAATCTCGCTTCTTCTTTCCTTACCTCCTATTTCAACACTCAGACTTCTTTTATCTTCCACCACAACTATATTTGTGGTGGATTTGATATGGTTAAATCCTATTTTCCGAATTGCACCATTCGGTTTGACAATTTATGAAAAAGACCCATTACAAGGCATTAGACCAAAAAGGCTTATACCTTTCACTTTTACATTTATCAAAATAATTTACTCAATCACAAAACTTATTTTTAAACTACCCTTAAGGGTCGTTTGCCCAGTTTGCAAATCAGAGGGCATTATGGTCAACTTTAGTCCTTTCTATGACGGAGGACTTTTACAAGCATATTTTGACCAGGTGAGCACCTCTAATCAGTATTCTAATTAAAAATCATTATGTTCCTAAGAACATAACATCTACGATTCAAACCATTAAATATACTTTACTTTAGGTGACCCAATGTCCACCCATAACATGTTTAACTCTCATCGGACCTTAAGTCCTTATTGAAAGTTGACCCATTACACATACCTGGCTCGGTTCATAACATTGACCCGTTTGTTTTACTACCTTGCACTATTAATTGCTAATTTAATAGTGATGCAAGCCAAACGCTATTTTCGCTATGAGCACAAACTCGACAAACGACCATTAGTCATTATTGTCAAATGGTGATAACATCAACTTTTGACCCGTTTAGTCTAAATGACCATTTTATCATTGTGAGATAGTATCTATATGCCATCTCATTCATTTAGCCTGTTTCGGTTTACCCCATACGATCATACTACTTAAAAATCATTTCGTAATTCTTTTGACTCATCATGGCTTACGCCATAGAGTGTCTTGTTCAAAACCTAATGTTTATCCGTTAACTCGTAACCAAATTACCATGTTACCCTTTTTACCCATTATAGGTTACACCATAAGGTAAATTAATCAAAACTCATTGTTTATTTGTCATCCCATGACCGAATTACCGTTTTACCCCTTTTTACCATCAAATATGGTTTCTCACCATTTTCACTTGTTCCGACCCGTATCATTTTCGCGTCCGAACATCATATTTCAAATACTAATTTACCTTATTCATAACCAATACAATAAGTAGTTATTCTACTAAAAGGGTGTAACCTTTACTTACCTTGCATCTAAATTATGTTTTTCCCTCGTACTTGATCTGTTTGACCCGCTTCTTTCCCAAGCTTCCACCTAGCTTGTCAAACGTCAAACTATCATTTATAATTCGGAAGATGGTTAGATTAGTCATTATTAATCACGACTATTCCACCATACGGATTTTATATCGAATTTTTTATTCGATCTTATTATAGGTCAATTTGACTTTTAAAAGTCAACTGCCTTTTAACATACGAAATAGCATTAAATTTAACAAACTCATTTAGGCGTTCCATCAATTTCCCAGTATACGTTATTTCTAGGCCACCGTTTTAACTAAATTTCTCTACTAAGTCCATACAATTGTTAACATCAATTTAACACGATTTCGATCATTATATGCTAATCTATCAATCATATACAAGAACTTGGAATTGTTTCATCACTATAAAACAACCCATTGCATCATATAAATGGAATCTACCCAAACATCAAACTTAGTCAAATACTTCAAACATTCATAAACATATGATTATTTCAAACATCCTTTAACATGAATATGACATTCATTCTATCATATCATACAAAACCCATTCCATGGCAAGTATGAACATGTACTCGAACCCATAGATTATTCAAGTATCTTCCTATTACTATCATGTATGATGATTTTAAACACTAGTATATCATCAACTTCATCATATTATCAAAACCCACTTAACTAAGTGTGGTAAATCAACTAAACACCCAAATCATGGCAATATATGTATAATTTTCACTTAGGATTTTGTCCCTTAGCAAGTATACATCTCTTATCTCACTTCAATTTCTCATATTCATACATGGATTGAAATCCATGTATTCTACCTTCAATCGTAATATCACCAAATCGAGATTTTTGACATACCTTATAATCCTCTAGTCTGGGTGATTGATAATTGAGTTCATGCATGATTTGAAGATCTGAATTTGATCTTCAATTTGATGATTTGGAGCTGAACTAGGGTTGCACCCTTTTTCTTTTCCCCTGAAGATCGACACACACACACACTAAGTGTGTGTTATGACTAATTTCTTTGTTTTAAAACTCAAGTTTCCTTTTTGACATCTTAGGTCCCTCAAATTTAGTTTTTGTTTAAACCCCCCATATAACACTTACTAACAATTAACCATTATTATAACTAGGTTTAGATATTCCTAGTCAAATTACTTAAATTTGGGGTGTTACAACCCGATTCAATTTAAGTCCAACTCACCGGAGCCTTTTATAAACTTTTACTTAATACAAAGTATTTGTTCTCTTTAACTGGTGTTAGCTTTGATTATTTAAAATCTTAACGATTATCCGGTAAATCTTTTACCACTGATGGTATTGTACCAGTTCTTTAATATTAACAGGGTTTAATTACCAAACCCGTTATTAGGGTGTTACATTTCATTCCCTCAAATTCATTCCAAACACCCCTTGTTTTATTTCCAATCCATTTCCTCTCTCACATTCATCACCACCACTTCCACTACTAGCCACCCACCACTGCCACCACCACCTTCCACCTACACCCTCCGCCACCGAACACCGGCGTCGTCGCCGCCACCACCACAGACCACCGACCACCACCGTTACCTGCCGCCACAACCCACCGTCCCTGCCATCGTACGCCACCGAGAACCTGCACCACAACTACCACCACCACAGACCATCGCCACCACCCACCACTACCACCACCATCCGCCACTGCTGCCACCGACCGTCGCCACCTACTGCCGCCATCGAACACCTCGAACACCCACAACCGCCACCCAATGCCGATTTTATTCCTTCTTCTTTTCATGCCTACCAAACAACGCAAGTTAATGATTCATTCCAGTCCAACATGGTAACCAAACAAGGGTATAGAAAGGTAATGATCCATTTCATTCATTTGTCCATTTCATTCCTCCATATCAAACAGACCCATTAGATAACCTATAAAGATATGAAAAGAAACCACTAGCTATCAAAATTAGAAAAGGTTAAAATCTATCAAAATCATTTGTCTTTTTTTAACGACATAAGTATAATTAGTTTGCAATACGGCATGGTTATACATGCCGGAACCTTACCCATGTTTGAATCCGGAAACAATGGTGTTTTCTTAGGTTATTGGCATATACTTGTTGGATTCGAACTTGAGACCCACTAGGAGGAAACCACTTAGTAGAAAACCCTAACCAACTGGGCTATACCATGCTGGCATCAAAATCCATTTGTCAGCTTCCATATTCCTTAGACACGAACTTTCCATCCAAAGTATGTAGTATCATCGAGAAAAGCACTCGCATGAAGCATTCCTCGTATGACGACCCTGAGAATTAAACTTTCACTGTGGACACTCTAATATATGATTAGGGTTTAGGGGCGGTGTAACACCCCAAAAAAAAAATTAATAGTTAAAAACACCATATCCCAAAATATATATAAAGGGTGTTAGTTTAGTTTACAATAGTCTAACAAGAAAAACTAGAGGGGCTGATTTTGTAAAGATGGCCAAACTTGATTTTAATAAAAATAAAACAAAACAAAACCCACACACATCAGTGTGTGTGCGTGTGGGAGGCGACCAGAAGGAGGAACAAACACCCAAACCCTTATTTCATCAAATTGATCAAATTGAAGGGTGAATTGGGGTTGTAATTATTGCATGAATCAAAAATCTTGATCACCCACACTTGTCTAACACTAGGTAAGTTACAATTTCAGTTTTGGTGATGTTTGATTTTTGGGTGAAATTTGATTAATAGAAGTTCTTGAATAATTGAGTGATGTTATGATTCCAGGAAGTGTGATTAAAGTGTAGGATCATAAACCCTAACTGAAATCATGTGAATTGATTGATAAATTTTGTGTTAGGATTGTCATGTGCCATATAATGAAGTGGGTTTTGATCTAAAATGAAAAGCCCCATGATTATTGTATGAACTATGTGAATAATAACCTTGGTTTGTTGAAATAACATGATAATATGGGCTATGATGAGAAATTAAGCTTGTGAAGATGAGAATCTTGGATTTACCAAGGATTAATTAAACTAAAATGACTAGCTAAAAGTGTGCACATAAGGTGCTTGACAAAACACCTAAAAGATGTTAATAGACACGAATTGTGGGGTTTGGCAGAATTAACAAGCTTTAAATTATGAGCCGAAAGGTTCTAATGATGATTGGCTTGTATATTTTAGGCAACACAAGTGAGGCGTCGGGAAGTCAAGCCGGTGCGGACACTCGCATGAAAGGAAAGCTTTAAGGTACGTGGCTAATCGCTTCGTTAAAACCGTTATTTAATTTCTTTTGTTATTGGTATTGGTTGATTGATTAGGATATAAAATAGAGTGTGTTTAGTTTGCTCAAAATGATGGATTTCATACGGGCAAACCAAACGGGTCAGTTTAAGGATAGGTGCAAACCAGGTAACGGAAGCACTTTATCCGTAGACTTTAAGCCTGGGTAACTAGTAGTAATTTATTTAATACGCAAACCGGCAATGGGAGCGTGAATGTCGAAAATAATGAACCTGGGAATTGGTAGGAAGAATGGGTGAAACCCCAAGCCACAAATTATAAGTAGTCTAAGTTAATGCACTTAGATTACTAACAGGTCAAATATTAAAGGCACAAACCCGGTAATGGGAGCGCTAGATACGTCAGATAAGGAACCCGGGAATGGGTCAACATATTGCGAAATAATACGCCGTCCGTAGGGATTTGGGAAAAATGAAACAAAGGATAAAATTGGTAAAAATGTCGGAATGTAATGTATTTGCATGATCATGTTTTCCGATGATGCATATTTGTATAAAATTCGCAATAAAAATGTTAAAAGTTTGAAAGTAGGAAAGAGATAAGTTTCATTGGTGATTTTCGAATGTCCCGAGTCTCGTTTTGATGATTAAAACATGCGAAATGGAACAAACGGGTCAAAATGGTAAAAAACAGTAATCTTTTGCTGCAGATTGAGTCCCTGGCGGGCCGCGACAGATAAGCCATGGCTTACGCGGGGCACGAGAGAGCTACCGTAAGCTACGGTGGCTACCGTAGCTTACGGTACTGATTATAGTTGTTACACTGGTTCTCTACTGCCTTACGGTAGTGCCCAATCATTTTGTTGAGTTTTGCTTATTGTGGCTAATCGAATCCGATTCCGAGCGTAGTTTTCGATTATGCTAATTTCCTAGAATCCTAATACTATGTTTATTTAAATTTTCAGCCTTTAGAATGATGCAAGCATGTGGATGATGATCAAGTCCTTTCTATCGAACCGAACATATTCAAGATCTTGTTCCACAACTTTTGTTATTACTTGTAGTTAGTAAAACTTGTGTAATCAAAGGAATACTTATGTAATCTAATGTTGTTTTTTTTGAATGTTTGTTAAACTAGTAATTACTAAGCTAAATGTTAATGTAAATGTTTTGGCTTAACGTTTATAAAGAATAGTTCTATTTTGTCTTTAGAATTTGTGTTATAAAAAAAACGAGTGTTACAAGTTGGTATCAGAGCTAAGGTTAAAGACAAATGTGTTCGGTTCACGACTTGATCAAACATCTGGTAAGAATTTATTTGAAGTAAATTCTAAATTGAAAGACTAGAAAGAATAGTTATTTAAAGTGTATGGGAGGAGTATAGTAATATACTCGAACCCGGGAAGTACACTTAGCATAAACGGTTAAGGCAAAGTTATATACTTGGCCGAATAGTGAGTATAAATTCTCATGTAAAGATATGAGAATGATTGAATGAATTATTTATCAAATTACCTTTAACATTTCAGTAAGAAGATGTCGGGAAGTGCTAGTGACAATATCCTATCCCTCACTACCGACGAGTTGAAAGAAAAGATTTCCGAGGAAGTCGGAAGGACATTTGAAGCTAGCCTACCAAGATTCATGGAAAGGCTACAAAATACATTACTTTCGACTATGGAGGAAAATATGAGTGAATTAAGAGAAGACCTTACCAATGATAGATGCAAGGCCAAAGAAAAGAAAGGTTGTTCCTATAACAAATTCATGGCGTGTAAGCCCCCGATCTTCTACGGAGAGGTGGATCTAATTGCTTGTCAAAGGTGGATAAGCGATATTGAGGGTGTTTTCGAACGAACGCATTGTGATATAAGCGACTTCGTGGCTTACGAAACTGGCCAACTTAGAGGCCAAGCCAAGGATTGGTGGGACAACCTCAGAAATGAAAGAGGTGTTGAAGCGACGAGAGCGATGACTTGGGAAGATTTTAAAACACCTTTCCTCAAACATCATAGCCCCAAGGCGGTAATCAACAAGATAAAGGAGGAATTCATGCAATTGAGGCAAAAAGGGGAAACCATTGATAAAATCACAGGAACGTTTATGGTTAAACTCAAGTTTTGTGATGAGTTGGTCAAGACCGAAGAACAGAAAATTTATTACTATCACAACATGCTTAGGGCAGAGTATAGGGAGCTCATGACTCCCTCACATTATGAAATCCTCACTGATATAATCAACGCGGCGTGAGAACGCGAGATTGAGCTGAAAAGGCAAGTCGAAAGATGTGAGAGAAGGGCTTTGGATGCAAACCCGAGTCCCACAAAGAATTCGAAGGTAGCTGAATCTTCGAAGAAGGGAAATGCGAAAGGAGGTTCCCCGAGTTGTAAGATATGCGGATGCGCCTATAGAGGCGGATGTTATTTCAAGAACAAACTGTGACAATTGTGCTCTGTAAATGATGTACAATGTAAAAAAATATCAATTATCAATAAAACGATGTGTTTTGGTGTTAATATATGTGTATTTGTGTTTGAAGATTTTACGATTTGATTCGAGTTCGATTTCAAGCTTTAAATCGATTTCTGGAAAGTTATACGCAAACTGGTGCGTAAACATAGTCAGATTAACGCAAAAAACACTCTGGAATAGTGACATAGGCTTAACATACCTTAAATAACCTTTACATAACTTAGAAATAACTTTTGGATGGTTTGGTGTGTCGAAAACAAGTTTATTCGATCGCAGGGACTATTTGCGTCAAACTGCGAAACTATGCCGATTCGTATGGTAACGAACATTATGGAACTTGATCATAAGTTAAACATACCTTAAATATCCTTTACATAGCTTAGAAATAGGCTTTGAGGGGTTTGGTATGCGAAAATAAACTTATTTGATCAATAGGGACTAAAAGCGTCAAAAAGTGCATAAGTTTGCATTTTCACGCATATCTTACGTTCTGAACATATTCGGACATCCCAAAAATTTTTGTAATCATTAAAATATTTTATCTTAGTGATTGGAATGCAAAAATACCATTCGTCGCTTAATTTGGATCGTTTTTACGTCCGTTCGAGTTTTCGTCGTAATTAACCGAATAACGCAACCGTACGACCAAATGAACCGACATCCGAGATGTTTTTGACCATATTTCATGTTCCCTATACTGTAACTTCAATGTAGAGCCTTGAAATGGGGTTAACGGGGCTTAAACATGTCAAAAATGCATCAAAAACCAAGTTTTGGACATGCAGGGACTAAAACTGACAATCTGCCAAAGTTTGCTCGGAGGGGTGCGTAAGACCATGCCTGGGTCTATGCGGCACGCAACATATTGTCAGACATAAACATTGAATCTGGTCTTTTGAGCTGGTTTTGATGGTTTTGATCCTTGTTTTGCAATACCATTTGATAGTTTTTGAGTTCCCCATGTTTTGTAAACAATGGGTAACACTTGGATGGCTAGGATTAAAGCACGAATTACAAGAAACGATCCTAACAGTTCTTCGAAATCTATATATACCCACTTGATTTCATTCTTGCAACTCACAAATTTTGATTCAATCTGCTCTAAGTTGGGGTTTATACTCCATACCTGAGTAATTTGAATAAAAAACTTCCTTGCTTGGACCTTTTGTAAGTTTCTTTCATGCTCGATTATGCTTTTCAAGCATGAAAGTCAAACAATGTTTGACTTTCTGCTTTGACCACGAATTGGTCAACACAAAGTTCGATTGAACTTTGCAACGTGAGCGTAATCACGATGGTTATAGTCCCTTGTGACTATACCTACTGATTACCACGTCGATTAGTCGAAGTGACGAGTCAAAGTTTCGGTCAAAATACGTGTTTATGCGTATTTTGCGTCGAAGCTATTTTCGGGTATCAAAACACTTTGTTTTGATATCAAACCTATTTTCTAACTTAGTTAAACATGTTTTAACATGTTTAACTCGTCACTTTTAGTCTAGTGCTTGTTTAGGGTCGTAAGTCAAGCGGTCTTGACAACCGCTTAGACTTTCGAACCCGACCCGTTTGGTCGATCGTTAGGATCCGACCAAGCATATTTTGGGACCATAGTTGTATAGGGAATAACCTTCCGAGGTTATACCTTATGGTCACTTAGTTTAATTAGTTGTATGATAGGTAGTTTATATGCCTTAGGTAAATGACCAAAATGCCCTTTTCATGCATAATTGGTATTTAAGCATATGTAACTTAACTTTTGTCACTTAAACTAACTATGCAACATATTTAAACATGATAGGGCATATAATACTTGTCATAGGACTAGTTAGGCGTCTCGAACGCGCATTTTTGCGCGAACGACGCGTTAAAGTAGCATAAGCTACCTTAATGGGTCGTAACAGGTCGAAAGCACTTAAGATAGGTTCCGATTTAGAATGTAGGCTTTGTTAAACCATATCACATGAGTTCCAATACTCATTTGGTTTACAAGACCCCGTTCTACCCGATCTTCTGATTTAAGTGTCGATTTATTAACTAGCAATCCGAATTACTAGGTGCTACTTAAATTCCCTGGTTTACTTGAGCTTTGCTAGTTCACTTTAATCAAGGATACTTTGCACTTCGATGCGAGTACATAGTTCCCCTATTTGACTGCTTTACATGTTTAGGGGTGATTCATATGTGTTAAACGATTTCGATGCTTTCTAAGGATGATTTAAAAAACGAATACTATGGTTTATATTAAACAAGAATGATTTCGATAATGTGAACGAACTTGTTGGACGTATTTACATAACGAATAACATTCATTAATTTTGGCCGAACCGACTAGTATTAGGTTATGGTACCATAGGATCTGACAAATCCCGTTATCGAACTGCACCCATGGTTATGTATGGGGGTTATGTCGGTAACGACTGAACCTGTTAATTGTTAACTTACCCTTTGGTGGTTTGTTAATACGTTTTGAACGATGGACGAGTTATGAAGGTTTGAATGTTATAAGCGAGACGACCAAAAGTTAGTTTTCACAATTAAAACGAGAACGATTTGAAACGATTGAGCGATTTAAACGATTTGAACGAGTTAAACGAATTGAATGAACGATTGGTTTTTGGTTAGTGTTTAGATAACGGGACGGGTGTAATGTGATAAAAGCATGGTAGATACGCCGCTGGTACTTCTTATATATAAGTGTTTTTATCATATTACATTCCGTGGCGTTATTTAGTTTACTTGGATGAACGATTTTAAACGATATCACACAAACGATGTTTACTAAACGATATAAACCATACGAGTTTTACTACAAGAACGATTTACGATTTGGGTTTACATAAACAAATGTTTTGAGTTAATATTCATGGCATCGAAGTTTTATAAACTATAACCAATCTGTTTTGACTTGGTTATTCATTTTACAATACAAATGTTTTACAAAACAAGGTTTTCTAATATCGATTAACGAAGTTATACGAGTTTTTTAAACATGCAAACAAGTCATGAATCTGACACTCACACAAAACCTATGTGCTCGCCGGCATTTCTTTGCTGACTTTATTTTTACATTTGTTTCAGGTGGTGTCGAATGATGTTGATTACAAGTAGGATGCATGCTTGTTAGGGGAGGATTTTCTAACAATTAGTGATCCTTATTCGTTATCCTAATTAGTGATCCTTACTTCTGTGACAGGTGGTGATCCTCAGAAGAGCTTCAGGATCAGGATCATGGATCACTTTAAGGATCCTCGTACTGACGATTGTTTACTTATGTTTTGTAGCATCTCGCAGGTATATTAAGCTTGACCAAGTCTAGGCGACATTCCTGGAGAATATTCCTAAACTATGCTGCACGTGCTTGACCAAAAATAGACGTTATGGAGAACGTGGAGGCTTGGCACGAAAATCGGATAGTTAGTTTAGGTGGTTATTTCTATTTTAAAAAGGGAGTAACGAGCTAGTAGGAAACACTTAGTCATTTCTCAGTTACACACACTCGTAAAAACGCTCATACAAGCTCTCATTCAAACACTTAGCAATTACTTACACTTTTTACACATTTCACCGTAGTGATCCTTGTACCTAGCTCGTTACTATCCGAAGTTGTAAACATTTATTCATTTATTTGAGCTTGGTGATCGGTAGTTTCCATCACCCGGGGTTTTTTGTGCCGGAGATCAACTCTTGATCAAGGGCTTTTTCCCCGTATAAATCCTTGTGTTGTTTGTGCACTTTACATTGAAGTGATCCTCATCGCTGTTATATATTTTAAGCATCATTCCCCTAAACAAAGAGTTTGGTTGCAATATCCTCATCAGATTTTTTTTGACCAAAACAGTTTGGCGCCCACCGTGGGGCAATTGGTGCTTCGTCCTTAAGAAAATACGCATTTCTGTGCTTAATTCGGCTCACTACAACCAAGCAGATGGCTTCCTCATCGAAGAATGCTTCAAACTTGATGCCCTAATTCACTTCCTCACAAGGCGTTCCTCCTTTGCCTCCACCACCTTCTGGATCCCAGAAGAATACAGAGAATGCTGCGAAGAAACCGACTCCCATTTTCTCAAAACCACCTACTTCTTCTGTTTCAACTAATCCTACTACTAATGATCTCTATGCCTTGATTTTGCAGATGAGGAATCATGCACAAGAGAAGGATAAGACCAACGAAAGGATCCTCCGGGAGATTGACGAAATTAAGAAACAGAAGAAAACGGCAGAGGATCATTCCCCACTGATGCCCAGATCTTTGAATTTTGATACTCCGGTGATTACTTCTCAGCCGTCAGTGGTTCCAGACATTCAACATGCGGGTGGACCAAAAGGAGTGCACTACGGAACAACAGCTATGACCCAGGCACTAGGTTCATATTTTCAGCCAGCGGGATCCTATCCCCAGCATATGGGATCCCTCACGAGTACAGGAGGATATTCAGGAATGCAGCAGTTTCAAGGATCCTCCTTCGTCCCAGGATCATCCCAGGTTCAAGGATCCTCCTTCGTTCCAGGATCATCCCAGGTTCAAGGATCCTCCTTCGTTCCAGGATCATCCCAGGTTCAGGGATCCTCCTTCGTTCCAGGATCATTCCAGGTTCAAGGATCCTCCTTCGTTCCAGGATCATCCCAGGTTCAAGGATCCTCCTTCGTTCCAGGATCATCCCAGGTTCAAGGATCCTCCTTTGTTCCAGGATCATCCCAGTTTCAGGGATCCTTCCAGATGCCAGGATCCTTGAGGAGTTTGCAAACAGGAAGTTCAGATGTCCATCAAGGAGATTTTATTCCAATGCAGACCAATGCCTCTACCGGTCCCTCGATCATTCCAGAGTCTCAACAATATGGATTAACCTCCATTCTTCCTAACTTGAATCCAATGGGAGGTAACACTTTCAATAATTCTCATACTACTAACCATGGTCTTATGCAGAATCCAGGTATCAATCATGCCATGGCCAGAGAATTGCAAAAGCTAAAAGATATGATCTCGAGTGTTCCGGGAGTAGTCAAACCTATTCCAGAGATTGCAGACGGGAGCCACAAGATATCTCGTTTTGCACCACCGATCTGTGATGCTGAGATACCCAAGAGGTTCCATGTGCCTACAATGAAACTGTATGATGGTTCGACGGATCCTGAAGAACACATAGCACAATACAGGGAGAGGATGGAGATCAATCCAATCCCAGAAAAGTTAAAGGAAGCATGCCTGTGCAAAGGATTCGGATCCACTCTTACTGGATCAGCTCTCAAATGGCTGCTAAGTCTTCCTCCCTATTCTATTACCTCATTTGCTAACCTAGTTAACTTGTTTAATAATCAGTTTTCTTGTAGTAGAAAATTTGAACGATTAACTAGTGATTTATATAGGATAACCCAGGGTCATAATGAATCATTAAGGGATTACATTACCAAATTCAGTAAAGAATCCTTAGACATTCCCAACTTAGATATAGCCACGGCTGTTGAGGCCTTCAAAATGGGACTGCTTAGGGATTCGTTATTTTATGATGATCTTGTTATGACACCATGCAGGAACCTAGATGAGGTAAGAACCCGGGCCCTCAGGTTCATTCGGCTAGAGGATGACAAGAGGATTCAGGAGAGGATAACAGGATCCTCAAAGCAGGATAAGCAAGGATCCTCATTCAGGAACAACAAGTTCAGATCCTACAACAAATCTGATAATCAGAACGTGCATTCTATTGATCAAGAAGAGGATGATGAGGATTATCCTCCAATTTCTGAATATTGCTTTAGTGTTGATAACAATGAACTAATCCTTGCCATGCAGAACTTAGGTGATAAAGCTAGATGGCCAAGAAAGAATGATAGGCCGGCTGCAACTAAGGATAAATCAAAGTGGTGTGCATATCATGAAGATTTTGGGCACCTCACAGAAGAATGCATTGCATTAAGAAAGGAAATTTGATACTTGTTGAGCAAAGGGCATCTAAAAGAGTTATTGGGAAGGAAAAAGTCAAGGACTCAGGATCCTGAAAGGATCCCTGAGAAGGCTCCAGCCCCTCCAGCAGATGCACAAGTGATAAACTTTATTTCTGGAGGATCCGACATTTGTGGCACATCCTTCTCAGCAGCTAAGAGGCATGCAAAGGAAACTAAAATGGATAATGGAGAAAGACCAGTTCGAACATCAAGTGTCTCCGAAGGAAAAGTCATAACCTTTGATGAAGAGGATCGTGTTGATATCCAGGATCCTCATCACGATGGTTTAGTTATTACTCTTTTCATTTCTAACCATTTTGTCCGCAGGATCCTTATAGACGGAGGAAGTTCAGTGAACATTATCCAGCTTGATGTTCTAAAGAGGATGGGTATCCCTGAATCAGAGATCATACCAAGATCCTCCGTGCTCGTGGGATTCAGTGGCGAAACTAAGAACACCCTGGGGGACATTAAACTCCCAATATATATTGAAGGCTTACACTCTTATAAAAAATTTTGTGTTATTGACTGTTTATCTTGTTGTAATGTTATCCTTGGCAGGCCCTGGATACACGATATGAAAGTAGTCCCGTCTACTTACCATCAATGTGTGAAGCTCCCTAGTCCTTGGGGAATAGTAAAGATTGATAGTGATCAGCAGGAGGCTAAGAATTGCTATACTTCATCGATGAAGCCAGCCTCGAAGTCAAGGGAGCAATAGCAATCAAGGTATCCTCCGAGGAATGTCTTGGAGGCCAGAGACCAGGATGTGGTAGAAATCCTCATGGATCCCGATGATCCTGAATCCAAAATCTATATCGGATCAGGGATCCTTGGCGAAATGAAAGAAGACCTCATATCCTTCCTCAAAAGGAGAAAGACTACCTTTGCATGGAAACACGAAGATATGACTGGTATATCCAAAGATGTTATCACTCACAAGCTCGGCATCGACAGATCCTTCAAACCAATCCATCAAAGGAGAAGGAAGTTTGCACCAGAAAGGAATGCTATTATCCAGGAAGAGGTAGAGAAATTGCTCCGGGCAGGTATGATTAGAGAGGTCAAGTATCCAAGATGGTTGGCCAATGTGGTTGTTGTTCAAAAGAAAAACGGAAAGTGGAGGGTATGTGTCGATTTTACCGATTTAAATAAGGCATGTCCCAAGGATCCTTTCCCTTTACCCCACATTGACTCCATGGTGGATGCAACTGCGGGTCATGAACTGTTAACTTTTATGGATGCTTCATCTGGATTTCAACAAATCCAAATGGAACCATCCGACCAAGAGGATACAGCCTTCATGACTCCAACTGGTATATATTGCTATATTGCTATGCCGTTCGGATTGAGAAATGCAGGTGCAACGTACCAAAGGCTGGTGAATATGATGTTCAAGGATCAGATTGGACAAACTATGGAGGTTTACATAGATGATATGGTGGTAAAATCCTTAAAAGCTGAGGATCACCTAAGAGACTTGGAGGAAGCATTCGATATCCTTGACAAATATAACATGAAACTTAATCCTTCAAAATGTCACTTTGGTGTTAAAGCAGGTAAATTCTTAGGATATATGGTGACAAAGAGAGGCATCGAAGCTAGCCCGGAACAAATCAAAGCAATAGTGAACATCAAATCTCCGGCCAATGCTAAGGATGTTCAAAGGCTAACAGGAAGGATAGCAGCCTTGAACAGATTCATATCCAAGTCCTCCGAGAAGTGTAAAGAATTCTATGATATCCTAAGGAAGAACAAGAAATTTGAGTGGACGGAGAAGCATGAAAATGCTTTAAAAGCCCTCAAAGATTACCTATCCTCGGCCCCGGCTTTGATGAAACCAGAAAAAGGTGATGTGTTATCCTTGTATCTTGCTGTATCCTCAAAAGCGGTAAGTGCGGTCCTTGTTAAGGATCATCAAGGTACACAACATCCTATCTATTATGTAAGTAAAAGTTTACTTGATGCCGAATCTAGGTATTCACACCTTGAAAAACTTATTCTCGCATTAATAATGGCATCTACCAAGTTAAGACATTATTTTGAAACTCATGTTATCATTGTTAAAACTAATTTTCCAATTAAGAATGTCCTCAGGAAACCAGAGATGTCAGGAAGGATGGCTAAGTGGGCAGTAAAGCTGAGTGCATATGATATAAGATATGAGCCTAGGACAGCCATCAAATCCCAAGCACTAGCTGACTTTGTGGCTGATTTCAGTAGTGATTTACAAGAAGAAGCTGAGCTAGAAGTCCAGCAGCTAGAAGAGACCAAGGATCCTTGGATACTCTATACTGATGGATCCTCAAACGTCAAAGGCACAGGGCTTGGAATACTACTAAAATCGCCACAGGGGGACATAATACCCCATTCTATAGCTTGTGAGTTCCAAACCACTAATAATGAGGCTGAATATGAAGCCTTAATTGCTGGTTTGCAAATTGAAAAATATATGGGGATCAGGTATCTTGAGGTACACGTAGATTCTTTGTTGATTACAAACCACTTTAATGGATCATATGCTGTTAAAGGTGAAAAGCTAACCAAATATTTGGAGATAGTCAAAAGTTTGGCACTCTCTTTTGTTTCCTTTAGTTTGTCACAGGTACCAAGGGAAGAAAATACAGAAGCTGATGCATTGGCTAACTTAGGATCATCTTTGAAGATCCCAGAGGATATCAGGATTCCCATTATCCATATCCTGACCCCAGCTATCGAGGATCACCAGACTATGGAGATAGGAGATGATTCTGCAGTTATCCCTAGTGAGGATACTCAATCCTATTCAGGATCCGGATCATGGATCTCACCAATTATAAGATACTTACAACATGGAGAGATTCCTACAGGAGAAAACCCTAGGGCTTTCAAATCTAAGGTATCTCAATTCACAATTATGAATAATATGTTGTATAGGCGATCTCTTGCAGGACCATACTTGAGATGCATTGAGGATCCTGAAGTTCAAGAAGTTTTAAAAGACTTCCATGAAGGAGATTGTGGAAACCACACTGGGGGCAGGGCGTTATTCTCAAGGATCCTGAGGACAGGATATTACTGGCCAACCATGAAGAAAGATACTGTGGAGTATGCCAGAAGATGTGATCCTTGCCAGAGACACAGCAATATCCTTCATCAACCAGCTGAATTATTGCATCCTATATCCTCCTCTTGGCCATTTATGAGATGGGGTATGGATATAGTTGGCAAGCTCCCTAAGGCACCTGGTGGAAAAGTATTCATGCTAGCTATGACTGATTACTTCTCCAAATGGATAGAGGCTGAAGCTTTTGCCCAAGTTAGAGAAAAGGAAGTTATATCCTTCATTAAAAGAAATATTATAACTAGATTTGGAATTCCTTCTGAGATTATATGTGATAATGGTTCCCAATTTATTGGGGGCAGAACCACTAACTTTTGTGACAGCTGGGGGATTAAGATGATAACATCAACACCAGTCCACCCACAAGCTAATGGTCAAGCAGAATCATCTAACAAGATCATCATCATCAACAACTTGAAGAAGAAGCTTGGATCCAAGAAAGGGAAATGGGCAGAAGAACTACCCTATGTGCTCTGGGCTGACAGGACAACCCCTAAGAATGCTACTGGTCAAACACCATTCTCTTTGGTGTTTGGGGCAGAATCAGTGATCCCAACAGAAATGGTGGTTCCTACTGCTAGAACAAGTACTCGTGATCCTGAGGAAAATAATAAAAACTTGGCTCAAGACCTGGATACTATCGAAGAAATCAGGGATATGGCTAGGATAAGGATGGCCAGTTATCAGCAAAGAATGGCTGGTGCTTACAACAAAAATGTCAGGATCAGGAGGTTTCAAGTTGGAGATATGGTATTAAGGAAAGCATTCCAAAATACTACCAATCCTGCTGATGGGAAGTTGGCTCCAAAATGGGAAGGCCCTTATTTGATTGAAGCTGAAGCAGGAAAGGGGGCATATAGATTGCTAACCATGGAAGGTGATTTGCTACCAAGAGCTTGGAATGCTGTCCACTTGAAGAAATATTTCATGTGACAAGGATCCTCATGGCATAGGTGATCCTAGCGAAAGGGATATCCTTAAAGGATCCTCAAAGTATCGATGATCCTTACTTAGGTAATATCCTAAACTTAAGCTATTTCATTTTATTATTTTCTCTTATAAGGATAAGGATCATGTATCCTTTATCCATCTCTCACGTGAGTTTAAGTTTTGAAAGTTCAGGTATCCTTAGCATAACGTTGGTTATCCACAGAAGCAATCCGTCTTTTGGGTTTAACCCCAGTTATTCGGGCTTGTCCCCAGATTCCGCCTGTAGCGCACGATGATCCTGGTATAGTTCAAGGCTTTGGGACCAGTACTCGTTCTAGGGGCTGATAATTCCATTGTTCTGGCTATGCTTAGGATCCTACGTATAATGGTAGACGTACCATACATCCGTCCATACGGTTTCTAACGTTTTCACGTTAGCTAAGGTTTTGGCATTTTCATGTCACTAAGTTTGGATAGTCGCCAGTTAGGGCCATACTCCAGTTTACACACGATCCATGGGCTTGTCCCCAGTTATCCTTGGGCTTGTCCCCAGTTATCCTTGGGCTTGTCCCCAGTTATCCATGGGCTTGTCCCCAGTTATCCTTGGGCTTGTCCCCAGTTGCTAACTCTTCTCTTATATTGGCTTAGTCCCAAGTTATGCTCTATTTCAGGTCCTTGAAGATAGGCAGCTAGGGATCCTTGTTCCTTATTTCACTCTAAGGTTTATCTTATAGTTATCCTTATTATGGTTAGGATTCTAACTTGGATCCTCAGGTATGATCCTTAACTCTTTTGATTTTATTCATTATTCTTTTAAATAACCCTCATACTTGACAACTGAACTTGTATTTCTTAAATCATATCACTTTTTAAACCTATCGGTTATGGGATATGTGATCCTTGTTCATATCCTAAACTTTTTGGATATCTTTTCTAATTTTTCAAGGCTTGATAAGTATAAGCAGAATGAACCTTACAACAGTTGGAAAGTAACATATTAAAAAAGGATAACAACACATGATAAGCGACAAAAGGTTAAGTTTTTATTTATTAACATAAGGCTAACCCTTTAAAAGTTGTCAAAATTACCTACCCAAGCATCTACCAGCAAAACGTGGCCCGTCCGCTGGGGTAGGTAAAGGGTGTCCATGATAATGAGTTCAAAGGTAGTGCAGGAATATAAAGGCGGCAGGATCACAATGGCTTCATCCCCCAAACAGAGGATCCCTCCACCAAATGCAATCCTGCCTATTGTCCAAAGGATCATACATGATCCTTAAACCTAAGAACTATTGTTTAGAGTTATTACAGACCCACCATTGTTCAAAAACATCAACAATCCAAAAAACTACCAAACCATAAAAAATGGGCTCCGGCCACGTCTAGAAATTTCCATCATCGCCCATTTTTGCAGCTCACACCTTCGCTGCATTACCATCACCACCCGCCGCTGCATCCTCAGCTTTATCCTTCAACCCGCTGCCACTAGCCTCAATTGTCAGAATCTCCTCAGCCTCCTCTTCATCACCCAGTTCAGCCAGCCTCGCCTTCCATTCTTCAATTTCCCAGCTACTTTTGTCAAAGGCAGGATCCTGAGCTTCCAAGGCCATTTGAAGCTTGGTTTTGTACATTGCTATGGCGGCAGAAACTTTAGCATCATCTGTGATCTCTTGCCTTTCATAGTCAAAGTTAACCAGCACCTTAGCCATCTTCTGCTTAGTATCCTGGAGTTCCTTCTGAAGATCAGCAAGTGCAAGATCCTTGAGCACAGCAACCTGCTGGAGATCGGCAATCTTCTTATCTTGATCCTCAACATGGCCGACGTAATCCTCGATCTCAGCAAATTTCTGCAAAGGAAAAGGATAAAACAGTTCAAGAGCAAGTGATCCTTAGATCAGCAGGATATACAAACAGAGATAGTGATCCTTACATCATTGAAGTACTCGAGGAACTGGTGGCGAATTAAGAGCAGACCCTGCAAATCCTCAGCCTCGGAAGTCTTTCTTTTCTTGATTCCCTTCCCCTTGAGGGGTGCCTTGGGGATTGAGGCTGTCGGGCTAGTAGGGACCTTTCTTTTGGAGGATTTGACAGTGGTGAGATCGGTGACACTGAACCTTGAAGCAGCTTTGGCAGATTTTCCAGCACCTACACAACCAAAACGAGATAAGTATCTTTTCTTAATATACATTTAACTATTTATTAAAATTTTAAACAAGGATACTTACTCGACATTGTGACAGAGCCTGAGGATACCTCCTGTGAGTCTTGGGTTATTGTCTTAAAAGTTCTAATTTCAGGGTCAAGTCCCCAGAAAGTAGCAAGTCTTTCCCTGGTTGCGGGTGTCGTGATGAGATGTGAAAAGGAGATGGCTGCATGACACAAGACAAAGAAGGGGTTAGTGATCCTATTACAAAAACATGACGATCTGGTGATCCTTCCCAGGATCCTCCAGCCTACCATGGGTGGACCATGTTCTCGGTAAATGCTCTCCATCTGGAATGGTATCCCTTCTTACAAAGAAGAAGCGACGCTTCCAATCTTTGTCGTTTTTGGTGACTTTGAGAAGAGGATGATCTGCACTGGGTTTTCGTTTGAATAAATAACGATGGGAACCGAAGGTAGTAAGATCATACAACTCCGCCAGTTCTGACATTCCTAAATCAAGACTCTCCTGCTCAATGATCCTCTCTAGGGTGTATAAAACCCTCCAAATCATCAGCATGGCTTGAATGTAAGATATGCCGGTAAGGGAAAAGAAGGATTGTGTGAACTCCGGGAAAGGATAGGTGTACCCTATAGCAAATGGAGTGACTGGAAAGGCAACCCATGTATCAGAAACATAGTCGCTTAGAACAGTTGGATCGAAGGGTTTGAAAAAGACATTCGCTGGGAAACGGTGACGGATGTTATCTACTTGTGCGTCGTTAAAGCAACACCTCTCGTTCACTGAGTCTTTGATGATCTTTTGACTCTTCAAAGGGCTATCCTTTTTGTGATCCTTGGCCGGTGAACTTCGGAGCAACATTTTCGGAATGACGAAGATAAAGATAGAGAAACAGAGTAAGAGGGAAGGAAAAGGAGAAAGAATTACCTGGTTGTTCGTCGACTGAGAATTTAAAGGGAGTCTCTTTCGAATTTGAATGCATAATGATCCTATCTATATCTCTATTTATAATTATGATTCTGCAGGATTGTCACTTCCGTGACATCATCATCGCAACGGCTAGTTCTATTTTAACGGCTATATATCCGTTAGTTAGTTAGTTACGGATAAGATCAAGAAAACATAACTCGCCAAATTTTACAAATTACTCCTTATATTTTGGGGGCAATTGTTAGGGGAGGATTTTCTAACAATTAGTGATCCTTATTCGTTATCCTAATTAGTGATCCTTACTTCTGTGATAGGTGGTGATCCTTAGAAGAGCTTCAGGATCAGGATCATGGATCACTTTAAGGATCCTCGTACTGACGATTGTTTACTTATGTTTTGTAGCATCTCGCAGGTATATTAAGCTTGACCAAGTCTAGGCGACATTCCTGGAGAATATTCCTAAACTATGCTGCACGTGCTTGACCAAAAATAGACGTTATGGAGAACGTGGAGGCTTGGCACGAAAATCGGATAGTTAGTTTAGGTGGTTATTTCTATTTTAAAAAGGGAGTAACGAGCTAGTAGGAAACACTTAGTCATTTCTCAGTTACACACACTCGTAAAAACGCTCATACAAGCTCTCATTCAAACACTTAGCAATTACTTACACTTTTTACACATTTCACCGTAGTGATCCTTGTACCTAGCTCGTTACTATCCGAAGTTGTAAACATTTATTCATTTATTTGAGCTTGGTGATCGGTAGTTTCCATCACCCGGGGTTTTTTGTGCCGGAGATCAACTCTTGATCAAGGGCTTTTTCCCCGTATAAATCCTTGTGTTGTTTGTGCACTTTACATTGAAGTGATCCTCATCGCTGTTATATATTTTAAGCATCATTCCCCTAAACAAAGAGTTTGGTTGCAATATCCTCATCAGATTTTTTTTGACCGAAACAATGCTCACTTAGGACTGGACGAGGCCTTAGTAACTAAATAACAAATGATAGAGATGTTTAACTTGCTTGTTCAGATTCAAAGATAATGTTAATGTTTAATATTCAATAAAACGAAACTTTTTGAATCCATGGTTGTGAAACAATAATTCTGTTGCTCCACTCCCCGACGTTTTCGCCACGGTTTCGTTGTTTTAACGCGGTCGGGGTGTGACACAAACCTTGCGTCGCATGTGGCAAAACAGGGCATGGGGTTTCAAACTGCCCGGAAAAAATGTCAGTGTGCTATAAGTGTTATCAGTCGGGTCATAAAAAGTCAGAATGCCCGGAACTAACGGGTAAGAAAGAGGGTGCTGACTCAAAGAATGAAACCCCGAAGTCAAAGGAAAGGTCGTTCCAAATCACCGCTGCTGAAGCAAAAATGGAACCTGACGTGGTTACAGGTATATTTACTGTGAATTCTGTCCTTGCACATAGATTCATTCAAAACCCTTTGTTCACATTAACAAAATTACCTATGCCAATGGAAGTAGAAGTAGGTAATAACAAAAGTTTCATTGTTTGTGATGTATGTCAGGAATGCAAACTGAATATTGATGGCGAGGAATACTCCATTGATTTAATACCCATGTCGATGGGTGAATTTCAAGTGGTAGTTGGAATGGACTGGTTTTCTCGCTACCACGCTAAGGTGATATGCTTACGTAAAGAGATACACTTAACGTCTCCGAGCAGAAAGCGTGTCATAATCTATGGGGAGAAGGCTTGTAATCCCATGGTATGCTCGATGATAGAAGCCCGCAAGTTATTACTATACGGATGTAAGGTATATTTAACTTACGTACGTGATATGGAAAAAGAAATGCCAAGGATTGAAGACGTACCAGTGGTGCGTGAATTCGAAGACATCTTTCCCGAGGATCTACCGGGAATGCCGCCCGAGCGTGAAGTAGAGTTCGGGATCGAACTGATTCCAGGTGCTAAACCAGTTGCTAAAGCACCATATAGACTGGCACCGTCGGAATTGCAAGAATTAATGTCCTAATTACAAGATTTACTCGATAAGGGATTCATCCGGCCTAGTGTATCTCCTTGGGGAGCGCCGGTGCTATTTGTAAAGAAGAAAGACGGGAGCATGCGGATGTGCATTGATTACCGGGAGTTAAATAAACTCACGGTAAAGAATCGATACCCGCTCTCGAGGATCAACGATCTGTTCGATCAATTACACGGCGCTAGCTGGTTTTCAAAAATCGATTTAAGATCGGGTTACCATCAGTTGAGGGTAAAGGAGGAGGATATACCAAAAACGGCGTTCCGTACACGATACGGACATTATGAATTCCTCGTGATGTCCTTCGGATTAACGAATGCGCCCGCGACTTTCATGGACCTCATTAACCGGGTTTGCAAGTCGATGCTCGACAAATCTGTGATCGTTTTTATCGATGACATTCTTGTATACTCAAGAAAAGAGACGGATCACGTGAGTCATTTACGAGAAGTATTAGAGGTACTAAGGCGAGAAAAGTTGTATGCTAAATTCTCGAAGTGTGCTTTCTGGTTACGAGAGGTGCAATTCTTAGGCCATGTTATAAGTGCCGAAGGGGTATTGGTAGATCCATCTAAAGTAGAAGCTGTGTCAAAATGGAACCCTCCAAGGAATCCATCCGAAATTAGAAGTTTCTTGGGGTTAGCAGGTTACTATAGGAGATTCATTCAAGATTTCTCCAAGATTGCATTGCCTTTGACCAAGCTAACCCGCAAGAACGAGAAGTTCATCTGGGAAGATGATCAGGAAAAGGCATTTCAGACATTAAAGGAAAAGTTAACCTGTGCACCGGTGCTAACTTTACCGGATGGCACGAATGACATGGTGGTATATTTAGATGCATCGCACTTAGGTCTTGGGTACGTGCTTATGCAAAGGGGAAAGGTAATTGCGTATGCCTCGAGACAACTTAAACCGCACGAAACAAAATACCCGACTCATGACCTCGAGCTGGCAGCCATAGTATTAGCCTTAAAGATCTGGAGGCATTACTTATATGGCGTAAAATGTACTATTTTCACTGACCATAAAAGTTTAAAATACTTCTTCGATCAGAAGGAGTTAAATATGTGGCAGAGGCACTGGTTGGAAGTAGTGAAGGACTATGACTGCGAAATCCACTATCACCCCGAAAAGGCTAACGTAGTGGCGGATGGCCTTAGCCGAAAGGAAGAATACACTCCTATTCGGGTACGGTCTATGCAATTGGTAGTAACTTCGGGCTTGCTTGAACGAATTCGAGAAGCCCAGATCGAAGTAGTAAAGGAAGAGAATTGGGAAAAAGAACGTATTAAGGGGTTGGTAAAAGATCTCGTGGAAGGAAATAATGGGATGAAATACCGGTATCGTAGGATTTGGGTCCCAAACACATGTGGTGTTAAGAATCTTCTACTTGACGAGGCTCATAAGTCTCGCTATTCGATTCACCCTGGAGCGACCAAAATGTATAGAGATTTGAAGCAAACCTATTGGTGGCCGGGGATGAAAAGAGATGTGGTTAAATATGTGGAGAAGTGCATGACTTGTTTACAAGTCAAAGCGGAGCATCAAAAGCCTTATGGCAAACTCCAACCATTGGATATTCCGGTTTAGAAATGGGAACATATTACTATGGAACTATTGACGAAACTGCCAAAGACAGCTCGGGGATTTGATGCCATTTGGGTAGTCGTAGATAGACTAACCAAGAGCGCTCACTTCATCCCTATTTGAGAAAACTACACCTCTTAGAAGATGTCGGAAGTATACGTAAATGAGATCATAGCACGCCACGGGGTTTCGGTAACTATTGTGTCCGATAGAGATACCCGGTTTACTTCGAATTTCTGGCGTGACTTTCAAGAACAAATGGGTACCAAACTATTGATTAGTACCGCATATCACCCGCAAACCGACGGGCAAAGTGAGCGAACGATACAGACGTTAGAAGATATGCTTCGAGCATGCATAATAGATTTCGGCGGTAATTGGGATGCGTATCTGCCGTTGAATTTTCATATAACAACAACTACCATTCAAGTATTGGTGGAGCCCCATATGAAATGATTTATGGTAGAAAATGTAGGACACCGATATGCTGGGAAGAAGTAGGCCCTCGAGAGCTTGCTCATAAAGATGTGATTCGGGTTACGAACGAGAAAATTGACATGATCCGAACCCATTTAAAGGCAGCTCAAGATCGACAAAAATCATATGTGGATAAAAGACGAAGGCCAATTGAATTTCAGATTGGTGATAAGGTGATGATTAAGGTGTCCCTGTGGAAGGGAATTATCCGGTTTAGAAAACAGGGAAAGTTAAGCCCGAGATTCATAGGGCCTTTTAAAATCCTAGATCGCGTGGGTAAAATGGCTTACCAATTGGAGTTACCAGAAGAGCTGAGCGGAATACATAACACGTTCCACGTCTCACATCTATGGAAGTGCTCAGCGGATGACACGGCTTATGTTCCTCTCGATGATATAGAAATTGACAACAAACTCAACTATATAGCAAAGCCTATTGCAATCCTCGACCGTAAGGTTAAGGGTTTAAGGAACAAAGAAATCAACCAAGTGAAGGTCAAATGGGAACACCGTAAAGGATCAGACACCACTTGGGAGTCTGAAGAGGAAATGAGACGTCTCTACCCTTCACTTTTCGGTACGTGTATGCATTAAAAAATTTATGCGTAAAATGGTTTCGGAGACGAAACCCTCTTTAAGGAGGGTGGACTTGTAACACCCCAAAAATAATTAATAGTTAAAAACACCATATCCCAAAATATAAATAAAGGGTGTTAGTTTAATTTACAATATTCTAACAAGAAAAAATAGAGGGGCTGATTTTGTAAAGATGGCCAAACTTGATTTTAATAAAAATAAAACAAAACACAAACACATCAGTGTGTGTGCGTGTGGGAGGCGACCAGAAGGAGGAAAAAACACCCAAACCCTTGTTTCATCAAATTGATCAAATTGAAAGGTGAATTGGGCTTGTAATTACTGCATGAATCAAAAATCTTGATCACCCACACTTGTCTAACACTAGGTAAGTTACAATTTCAGTTTTGGTGATGTTTGATTTTTGGGTGAAATTTGATTAATAGAAGTTCTTGAATAATTGGGTGATGTTATGATTCCAAGAAGTGTGATTAAAGTGTAGGATCATAAACCCTAACTGAAATCATGTGAATTGATTGATAAATTATTGTATGAACTATGTGAATAATAACCTAGGTTTGTTTAAATAGCATGATAATATGGGCTATGATGAGAAATTAAGCTTGTGAAGATGAGAATCTTGGATTTACCAAGGTTTAATTAAACTAAAATGACTAGCTAAAAGTGTGCACATAAGGTGCTTGACAAAACGCCTAAAAGATGTAAATAGACACGAATTGTGGTGTTTGGCAGAATTAACAAGCTTTAAATTATGAGCCGAAAGGTTCTAATGACGATTGGCTTGTATATTTTAGGCAACACAAGTGAGGCGTCGGGAAGTCAAGCCGGTGTGGACACTCGCATGAAAGGAAAGCTTTAAGGTACATAGCTAATCTCTTCGTTAAAACCGTTATTTAATTTCTTTTGTTATTGGTATTGGTTGATTGATTAGGATTTAAAATAGAGTGTGTTTAGTTTGCTCAAAATGATGGATTTCATAAGGGCAAACCAAACGGGTCAGTTTAAGGATAGGTGCAAACTGGGTAACGGAAGCACTTTATCCGTAGACTTTAAGCCTGGGTAAAGGGTAGTAATTTATTTAATACGCAAACCCACAATGGGAGCATGAATGTCGAAAATAATGAACCCGGGTGTCACACCCCAACCAATGGCGGAAACATCGGAGTGGGACTAGTTCGAGATTATAAGAGACTTCATAACACTATTTGTGACAATATTTAATTCAACCGATTTCATTTCATAAACAAATTGTAAATACATTACAAGAAATTCAAATAACAACATTGTTTAAACATAACATAACAAAATTGATACAACACTTTAAACCTAAATGTCTAAGTGAGTATCTAGGCATCTTTGCTAGTCCATTTTCATAGCATCATCAATCCTCAACCTGTAACATGTTTAAAATACAATTTAATGCAAAAGCAAAGGCGAGTATACAAGTTTATGAATAAGTATAAGTATAAAAGTTTAAAAATGAATCCACATGGCAACTTAGTTTATACAAGATCAACCTAACATGGCATGCAATATTTCTAGTCAACCCTCTGTTTATGCAAAATGATATAATTCAACATGACCACTAGTCTACGGGCGGTGCGTTACTCCTATAGCGCTATACATGTCAAATGGAGACTCGTGAAACCTAATGACTAAAACATATCACATAAGTATGGTCCACGTAAGCATCAGGTATCACAATATAGTATTCATGTATAAGGATTGTTTTCGTGCATTGCATAAAGAATAAGTTTAAGTGTGATTTGATAAATTAACATGTTAGACCCCAAAAGTGGTAAACATAAAAAGGGGGTTGCGAGTATACTCACAAAATTGCTAAGTCTTACGATTATCCAAGTGTCGACGAGTGTACGAGTTTAGGGGGATGGAACACCGAGGTCACCCTATATGGGCAAACGAAGGTGTAAGAGAAATCGGGATTACGACCAAGGATTTGAATTGGAATTTAGAGTATAACTAGTTGATATATATATGTACATATATAAACATATACATATATATTTTATATAGTTTAAATAACATTTTAAAATTAATTCTTTCAAAAGTATTGTTGTAATATTGTCCAAAAATAAAAAAAAATAATTATACATTTATATCTATTTTATAAAAATTAGCCGAATTTGATAGGTTGTGTTTTTAAAAAAAGTTACACGTTTTGTTTTACGAAATTTTACGAAAAAATGGCAGAGTTTCCTCTGTTTTTGGACAATCTCGACAACCAAAGTGTCGGTATAAATTTCAAAATTCAACGACGACAAAACAACATATAATTATATATGTTTCTATGTATTTTTATAACAAAAATATATAATTCGGTTTTGTGATAACGAGATATATAAAACAATATAATTGGAATATTTACATCGTTAAAATACCGAGTGCACCGAGACCTCAGTTGACCAAGTTTGACCCGACAGTTGGCGGCCGCGTTGTCTGTTTGACCAGTTTTGACCTGAAACGAAATGCACTCAAATTATACTCGACACAAATGTTGATTAGTCTCGACTGGTCCACCCGAAATGAGATCAATCCGAGACTCGAATTGAAACCGAAACCAAAATATACCCAGAACATAATCCGATTTAGAATAACACTAAAACTTAATAGAATAACATCAAAACTCCTACCGGTATAAACCCGACTCGAACCACACTGATGCCGTGAATACTCTCATGCTGCTGAACCGGGACCTGAATCAAATGTGATTGTGAGTCCCGAACCGAAGCCAGAGCCGAACAACTCCAGCCAGAGCCCGTACCCGAGACTTGGACTGTCGGAACGTCATCACCGCCGCGACTCAGCTGTCGCCGGAGAACCGTCACCGGAAAAAGAACAAAAGAACACTCTGGTCGATTAGCTTGAGATCGAAAGAAGGTTTTACAAATAAACGAGAAAGTGAGAGGGGTTTACCAGAGGAGATTTGTTGGGCCAGAACAGCTACCCCCACCGCCGCCGACGGCGGGTCGTCGCCGTCGATCCTCTTCTCTCCTTGCTCTATCTCTCCCGATTTTTGTGTTCGACACTCACCACCACCCGAGGATGGTGGTAGTCGCTGCTGGAAGCAACCACCGTCGCCGGTGGTCCCACCGGAGAAGAGACGGGTGTGAGGGGGTGGGGGTATATGAAGGTGAGGGAGAGGTGCAGGTGTGTAGCCCGAAAACCAACGGTCAGAGTAGTTGCTGTCGTGCCGCCGTCGCCGGAACCGGGGAGGGGTCGAGAGAGATCAGAAGTTGGGGTCTGCTTTAGGTGCGGCTGGAGTGATATATGGAGATTAGGGTTTGGCCATTTTTTTATGCTTCCATTATTTACACAAATAGACCCTAAACTTTACCCACTAACTTTATGTTATGATATAAAAAGAACTAACTTTATAATACAAACTAACTAGGTTAGGTTACTAACTTTAAAATTTAACGAGACTAACTTAGTTTGTTAAAAAATAACTTTTAAATAGTAAAATAAATAAATTTAATTAAGTTAACAATAAATAAATAACCCAAATTATAACCAATTAAATTAAGGATAAAGATGTTTCGATGATACAACGGATTGTAATTTTTAAAAGGGACAAGCTTCTAAAAATAGATTTCTTGGCTCGCTTTCTAAGTTAGGAAAGTTATGAAAACGCGTAGCGTTACAGTCTCCCCTCCTTTAGGAAATTTCGTCCCGAAATTTATTCATGAGCAAGACCTTGAAGGAAAAAAAACATTTGGCTAAAAGAATCGAGATATATAGCATAAGTAAAAGCGTGTACGAGTGTGTGAGTTTAAACAGTTTTGAGTCAAATTGGAGATGTATATATATAAGATGCGTCGCGTTAAGAAGAAAATCTTTGTAAAAAACGGTTTGTATTTTGATGAAAAGTTTTGCATGGAAGGTTTAAAGGATAACACCAAATCACATATTGCATAAAATTGTTTTATTAAGAGGAGCGAGAGGTTTTGACGTTTTACATAAAACGGTTTTGGAGGTGATGACCAACTACGTGTGTTTGCGCAAGAATAAAGAATAGATAGACAGTTTCAAAAGTAAGAAGGTAGATTAGGATTTGAACATTTAAACAGACTTGATTATGAACGAGATTCGTATAAAAGAAAAGAATAATGGAGAATAACAGGAGTATAAAAGTGAACGAACGAATGCGAGTATAGGGATGACATAAGTATCGGATAGACAGAAGCAGTGCGTTAAGAATGAGTCTCGTCGTGGATATTCGGATATAATGCGCTTGTGAGTTGTTTAAAGTTTGAATAAGGTCCAAGAGGTCTGCAGAACTCGGAATTTCTCATGGCACGTTTTACGAAAGTTTGGTAACATGGTGAAAACACTTATATATAGGATGTGACAGCGGCGTATCCACCATGTTTTAACCATATTACGTCCGTCTCGTATTCGGTGTCATGTTACGTTCCGTGTCTTACCATACACAGTAGTACACTCTATGGTTCTCATGCGTTTATTACTATAATCCTGTGTGCACCCGCGATTATACCAATCGTCGCATGATCTGCATAGCTTGTACCAGTTGCATATGGATCAAGGTATACATAAATTCTGAAAAATAAGATTGTGTGCGTATAGAAGTGTAGCATATAGCATGTTTGTTTTCCAAATAGTATAAGGTCAACGTAAGCGAATCCCTCGGGTTTCGCTCGCGTATAGGCGCGAAAGTATGAATTTTGAGTAAAAAGCATGAGCATAGTATAAGTTTAAATACGAATACGTATGTGAGCATAAACACAAAATGTATGACAAGAGTGTGAGCATAAGTATAAGCATAACGTGTATGAAAGTGAGTATAAAATGTGAATACAATCATGAGTATAAGTATAAACATAAAGCATATGAGTCTGAATACGAGTATAAGTGTGAACATAAGATGTATGCGCATAGATGTGAACGTGAATATATGTAGAATCTAGTTTGTGAATGTAAGGGAATATAAAACAGTTATTGGTTACGTGAAACGTACTTTGTAAAAAGGATGGAATGCTACCACAGTTTTAAATGAGATTACATAAGTTGAAAATTTGTCGGTCTTTATGAAGTTTCCTTGCCCACGTGTTTTGAATTTAATTGACGTATCGAGTGAGGTTTTGAAAAGTTCTAGAGATTCAAAAGTCCGCATCGTCTTAAGTAACTTTGTATTAGAAAATTTTGGAAATTTACAGATTCTTGTGAAAAAGTTGATCCTTAGAAAAAGGAATTTGATACGTGAACTTAGTGATCGTGAAAGGTGTTTTTAATAAAATTATTTCGTTGATCCTGAAAAGAGTTTTGATGGCGATCGAATAATATGTGTAATACTTTGTATGAAAAGTTGGATTGTTTATCAATTGAAAAACAACGATCTTTAGTATAATGATGCGAGATGAGTACGTTTTAGTAATTACGTGGAATACGAAATTTTATGAGCAATGGATTTATTAGACCGACTAAGTTGGTTAGTAACATTTCGTGAAGTTTTGAAAGTCGAGGAACAAGCGTTTATGGAAAAGTTACAAATTTTATGTGTGTGAGCTATATGAAAATAGATTGTAAGATAAGAATTTCGTTTATATAAACAATACCCTTTCAAATAATTAGAGATTTGACTAATGTTAAACGACTTAGATATAATCATGATCGTGTTTAGATAATACAGTCTATAAAAAGAAAGCATTGGTAACGATCATTGTAACATCTCGTAAAATCACGTCCAATGATGTATTGACACGTGTAATAAACCCTAATGAAGTCAAACATTGAATTTAAGGGACTATTTTTTTGAAAAATCGAAAAACTTTGAGCATGAAAGGATTGGAAATGTTAACATACCTAAAATAAGTTTCTAAATAACCTCGTACGGTATTTATATTCACAGATAAGCCACTTGTTGATCAAGTGTAAGCCGTTTGCGTAAATTATAGAAAGTTTGCGCAATAAAGGGTTAAAAGCGTCAACATGTTAATTCTTACCTCTGAGTGACCTTTTAACAAACCAGGAGCTTCAAGATATTTGATTATACTCTCGGGAATGCCAATTAATGGCCGTCTAAGGTTTTTATGCCTTTAAGTGAAGTTACGCACAACTTTGCAAGTTTAAGGGGCTAAAAGTGTCAATATGTTTAATTATACCTCTGAATGACCTTTCTGCGAACCCGAAGCATCTTGATGTTTAATAATACTCTCATGAATGCCTAATATGGATGAGATAAGGCTTTGATGCTATTAAACGATAAAATGCGCAAGTTTGCGCATTAAAGGGACTATTTGCGTCAAACTGCAAAAGTATACCGATTCGTATGGCATCGAACCTTCCGAAATATGATCATAAGTTAAACATGCCCTAAATATCCTTTACATAGCTTAGAAATAGGCTTAGAGGTGGTTGGTGCGCAAAAATAAACTTATTTGATCAACAGGGACTAAAAGCGTCAAAAAGTGCATAAGTTTGCATTTTCGCGCATATCTTACGTTCTGTATATATCCGGACATCCAAAAATTTATGTGAGCATTAAAATATTTTATTTTAGTGTGTGGCATGATAAAATTCCATTCGTCGCTTAATTTGGATCGTTTTTGCGTCCGTTACGACTTCCGTCGTAATTAACCGAATAGCGCAACCGTACGACCAAACGAACCGACATCCGAGATATTTTTTAGCACATTTCAAGTTCCCTATACTTTAACTTCATTTTAGAGCCTTGAAATGGGGTTAACAGGGCTTAAACGTGCCAGAAATCAAGTTTTTACACTACAGGGGCCATTTCAGCAAATCTGCCATTTTGGTCTCTGGCGGGGCGCGAGAGGCCTCTCGCGGGGGGCCAGAGACTGAGCTGGGTAGATTCCTGTTTTCAGCAATCTGGTCGAATTTCGGGTGCTTTTTAGTAATATTTTCAATACCTTGGGCTACCATTTGATGGTTTTTAACATCCCATTGTATTCCAAAACCATTTGCCCAAGTGGAGGGCCAAGATTGAAGCTCGGGTTACGAGAAACGATCCTAACGGTTCTTGAAATTCTATATAAACCCACTTGTTCTTACTCTCATTTCACACCTTGATCTGAATTGTTCTAAGTTGGAGCTTTTGTGCTTCATACCTGAACATCCTAGATCAATTCCATCCTTGCTTGGGCCCTTTGTAAGTGTCCTTTCGTGCTTAGTTCAATTATTTGGCTCTTAAAGCCGAAAAGTCAAGCGTTTGTGATAAACGCTTTGACTTTTAAACGATCAAGCCATTGTTCGCAACGAACATGGCTACGTGATCGTAATTAGGTAGGTATTAAACCCTCAAAAGGGCACCTCCTAATTACCACGTTTGCTTAGTTATTTGTCGGGTCAAAGTAATTAAAATAAAAGTCAAGCGAGTCGGTTTTTAAATAAAATTCATAACTAATGATGTAAAGGAAATAAAATCAGTTTTGTCACTTTAATAACTTGGTAAATATTAATTGAACATGTCTAGGCATGTTCAACCCGACAATTCTAAGTGTAGGCTCGGTTCGGAACCGAAAGTCGTAAAAGTAGACTTTTGCTTTGACTTTCAGTTCTGACCCGATTTAGCTTAGTTTAGACATGCCTTAGAGTTCCATTAGGACCAGGTTATATGTTAGTATAACCCTCTGTGATTATACAACTTGGTTCCTAATTTATCCGATTCATTTGCGTGTTTCCGTTATATGCCTAAAAGTTGACCATTATGCCCTTTTGACCTTAAAACGAGAATTTTGAAAATGTGAAAAGACAATAACTTTGGTTACTAAATTATAAACATGTCCTTAAATTTTCACATCAGTTTGAGGTCTAGATTATGAGTTATGCTCAATAGCGTAATTAGAAAGCTTTTATTAATTAAACGGCGTAATTAGCATAAAGCCTATCTAAACCCAATTTTTGATACCAAAATTTTTACCCACTCATGTAAAATAATATTTTGGGATTTTTGAAGATTTTTATTTATTTTTAGGCTGAGCATAACATAGGGTTCTAGCTTTGATTCGGTAATTGTCGGTTTTCCCTTTTGGCCTATAAAATGAGTTCTACAAATCATTTTGATACCAAACCTTTTTCTACTGATCCTGTATGATAAATAAAATATTTTAAGCCTTCTGGAATGATAAAAATATCAGCTTTTCTTATAAAACCCGGAAATCGCTTAAAACCGTTTTTACGCGTTTTAAACGCATAGTATGTATTAAAACTATTTTTATCATATAAGACTTGATACCTACTGATATTTTTAGTAAATTTTTTTTATACTTTAACAGTAAGAAAAATTTGTAAACTCAGATTTCCAGATTTGACCTTTAAACCTTATGTGAAATTACCAAAATGCCCCTTAGGTGCATAGTTTGGTTATAAACAATAAATTTCACATATATATAATACCCTACTGATATAACTTATTAAATTAAGTATTTTTACTGATTATATCAGACCTGAAACTCAGATTAATATTTAATCTCTTTTATAACCTTTAAAATGACCAAAATACCCCTACGGGGCTTAATGTGATTTTAAATTCGTTTTGGGCATAATGGAAGATATCCTACTGATATCACAACATATTTAAGGCATATTAACTTATGGAACATGTTCATGACTCTTTTGGTTACCCGTTACGCATATTTCGCGTTCGGATCGGTTTGTGTAACTAGTTTGCATAAATTGACCGAAACGAGTCAAACCTTATCATTTTTGCCTCAAAATCCAGAATGTGTTTAGTTTACCTATATTATACAAGACTCCAAACTTGTCGGGTCTAAATCACATTCTATTCCGGTCTTCGCTTAATCATGCGTTTTGAACCGTAAACCTTTCCTTAAAACTAACCGGTCTAAGTTACAACTTAAATAAGACCCGCTAGGAATCTAATAGGTTAATAAAAACCTTTGTTCCAGATTGAGAGCCCTAGTAGAGGTACTTGTGCTTGCTGATTAGGATATACGGCTGAGTATAAATTGCATTTTTAGCTCAGGTAAATACTCTTAACTTATTTTCCCTATACGGGCTTGGGATACGGTATTATAATACCGCTTGGTCGGGTATTGAATGTTTAATCAGATTGTGATTAAATTATTGAGGTAACCCATTTTAATCTGTCTTGTTTGAAATAAAGGCCTTTAGGGGTTAATGACCATGTCCCGGATATCCTTGGCATCATTATAAAATAAAAATGGCCACGTCTTATGCACGGGGTGTAGGCATACACCTGACAGTTGCATAAGGGAAACAGTATCTCACTCTCTTGTGGGCCTATACTTGTGGTGTGTTTGTTAATCTTGACCCGGTTTTTAACATCGGGCCCTAAATGTATAACGGACATGTAAATCTGTATACAAGATTATTTTTATATAATTGTTCCAAGTTATAAAAGATATTTTGTGCCTTGTGCATTAAAATCAATTTTCTAAAAACATTTTCAAAATGAGTCAGCTAATTGTATTTACCAGTGTAAACTGACGTATTTTTCCAAAAAGATTAATTGACAGGTACTGTACGTAATTGGCTGGGAGCTCAGGGCGTTAATAGGGAATCTTCCAAGTTCTAGATGCCTAAAGTCTGTTGAACAATGTTCCTTTTTAATTTTGATCCGCCTGTGGATCTTTTACAACCGTTCTTGTAATACATGATATTACTGTTCATCGGTTTGTAATATATTTATCTTTTGCTTCCGTTGTGCATTTAAATTGTGTTGTTTGACTATGACGATATCAACTACGGCACGATACTCCCCACCGGCCCCACCGGTAATACGTGGAAATATCGGGGTGTGACAGGTTGGTATCAGAGCCAACATTGGGTGAATTAAACACTAGCCTTTATGTGTTTAATCTCAATGACACAATAGCACATTCCTTGACCTTCTGAGTCTAGACTTAACATGGGAATACTCTCATCTCTATTCGGAGAATTATTGCTTTCAATTCTTTATATTTTTAATATGTCGCCAAGAAAAGGAGCTGTAATGGAAATTTTTCCCTTCCGAAGCCTAGGAATGCCAGGCTTCGTACTGCGACTAGGATAAACGTGCAACCAAGGAGAAAACATTCAGAAATAAAATGAAGAAGAAACTCCTTTTGCTGAAGTTCGTTTCCTTAGTAAGTCCTTATAAGGGCATACGTATCTTTCAGTCCCTTCATGGACAACATTATTTCTTTCAAGTCCCGTTTAGGGCAATTATAGACTCCTTTTAAAATCATTGGAATATTTTATCTAAATTCCATTTTATCATTTTATATGAATATAACTTATGAAATAAATCAAAATATCATTCCTTTTTGTAATTGATCTGCCAATATATATATAAAAAAAAAGAATCTTAAAGGGTATAACCTAGCTTGTATGTCATTAAGGACCTAGCTATGATGGTAAAACCTGTTTAAAAGAGATTCAGATCCTTGTTAACATCTGAAAACATGTTAACACTCCTGACAACAGTGATGCGATAAAATCACACTTGTCATCTTTATAATGGGAATTTCCAACCCCTTATCTAGCCTAGTGATTTAGAAATCATGACTTAAATCATCAAATTAAGATGTTCATTTTTACAAACATCCATTAGTGATGAAACGCCTACGGGCTATATCTACTGTCCTAAAAGACAAAGACAGTTGTAGTCTTTGACTCTCTGTCAAGAAAGGTAATGAACTGCGTTCAAACCTTAATGCCTCGATCCTATAAGATCATGGCTTATAAATTCAAAACTGTCCTCGTGACAAGTGCTTTTGTGCCATTTCAATATCCTTAATAGCTTCTAGCTGGATTAATTATAATGAAAATTTAAAATAAACCTGATTATCAAATTAACCAAGTATAGTCTATTAGTACCATGGTTAATGAATCATCGAAGATGATGGTTCCAAAATAGACTCCCTGTCAAGAAAAGGTAATGAACTATGTTCAAACCTTAATGCCTCGATTCTCTAAAATCGTGGCTTATAAATTTAAAACTATCCTTGTGATTAGTCCTGTTGTGCCACTTTAATATCCTTAATGTTTTATATACTAGGATGAATTACAATGAAATTACTAATATAATTAACAAATTAACCAATATGGTTTATATTACCATGGTTAATGAATCGTAAAAAATGATGATTCCATAATAACCTCTGAATAAATCATTGTTAATATTTATGTAGCAATCAAGCTACATGGCTGGATCAGTTGAGGTTAACAGCCACCCAAGGGAGAATAATGATGCTACCAGAGTTAATATAACTGGTGCGGAACTACATGCATTAATAGATAATGCTGTTACTCGAGCTCTTGACAGACAATATAACGAATCAAGTGATACACACTCTAAGACTCTATCTGTGGCTCGTAGTAAGCCCCCTTCTAAATCACACGAGTGAAAGGAGGACGATGTTCATAACTCGTCAAATCAGAGGAGTGTTCCGTCTAGACAGGTTGTGCTTAATCAAGAGCTACATGTTAAAACCTGTTCATATAAATATTTTGTCTCCTGCAAGCCCAGAGACTTCACAGGAGAAAAGGGAGCCATCGATTGCATGACGTGGCTCGATGAAATGGACACCGTTGTTGATATTAGCGGATGTGCAGAGAAAGACATTGTGAAGTTTGTTTCACAATCTTTTAAAGGAGAAGCTCTAGCTTGGTGGAGGTCACTAATCCAAGCCACTGGGAAGGTCCCGTTGTATAATCTGACATGGGATCAGTTTGTTGCTCTTATTAAAGAAAATTACTGTCCTCAACATGAAGTTGAGAAAATTGAGACTGATTTCTTGGCATTGGTGATGAAGAACCTAGAATGTCAGGCATATCTTACAAGTTTCAATACCATGTCTCGATTGGTTCCTTACTTGATCACACCAGAACCGAAGCGTATAGCTCACTTTATTTGGGGTCTAGCCCCAGAAATCAAGGCAAGTGTGAAAGCATCGAGACCTACTACATTCAGGTCCGCGGCAGATCTGTCACTATCTCTCACGCTCGATGCGGTCAGAAACAAGGCTGCTAAAGCTTCTAATGATGGAAAGCGTAAAAAGGAGGATGAGGATTCTCATCGCTCCGATAAGAAGAAAAATGGGAACTCTGATCATAAGAAGAGTTCCGGGTTTAAAAAGGGCAACCAGCAGTCGTGTGAAAAGACCAGGTGCAAAACCTGTAGGAAATACCACCTCGGGAAATGCAGATTTGAATCTCAGCCTTTACCTTGTGGAATTTGCAAGTCCAAGGAGCATAAGACCTTGGATTGCAAGAAGTTGAAAGATGTGACCTGTTATGGTTGCAACGAGAAGGGGCATATCATGACCAACTATCCTAGGAATCAGAAGAAGCCTGAGGAGGCTAAGAAGACCATTGCTCGGGTCTTTCAAATGAACGCCCAGGAGATGGTGCAGAATGATGACGACGTATCAGGTACCTTTCCTTATCAATGATGAGTATGCGAGAATTGTTTGATTATGGCACAGAACAGTCTATTGTGGACAATAATTGTCGTATGCTGTTGTATCCGCCTATTAGGACCTTAGGCTTATGACGCGAGGTAGAATTGGCCGATAACATTTAGAGACTATTTCAACAACCTTAGATGGATGCTCTATATTCATTAGAAATCGCTCTTATCTAATATCCTTATGAGAAGCTTTCAAGCTATCCAAAATCATCAATATGATCAAGACAGATGTGACATTTGATCCCCTGTCAAAAAGGTGATGGACTAGGTCCAAACCTTAATTGCCATTGATGGTCTTTTATGGCCTAGGCTAAGTATAATTGATATATATACATATCTAAATAACGTTCATTGAGATTGTTTGTACTACATTAGCCTGTATGGGTTAATGATACCATGGATAGTATATGTTAGGTCATCAGGATGAAGAATAGCGTTTGTTGGATTGCAACTAAGTAACTGTTTTATTTGGTGTTAGGACCCAATATCGAGTATGGCAAACTCGGATAAGACAGCCATTGATCGTGTCATGGATGATGCGACGCATGCTAATGATGCTACAATTGTGAACCTCAAAATCTCCAAAGATGTTCTCCAAGCTATGATAGATGCAGCTGTTGGAAAAGCTGTGAGGAAGGCTGTGAAAAAGTTCAAGGAGCCCAATGCTAGTTGCTCTAAATCTCATCCAAGACCACACTTCCTTACTCACAAGAAGGATCTTGTTCATACCTCGAATGCAAAGGATGAACTAAAGAGGAAAAGGGAGGAAGATAACTCCCAGAGTTCTAAGAAAAAGAACAAGAAAGAGTCCAACAAGAAACCTGTATGCAAGACCTGCAAAAAGCGCCATCTAGGGAAGTGCAGGTTCGAACCAATATCCCAATCGCAGCCTAGGGCTTGTGGGATCTGCAAATCAAGGGAGCATAAAATGTTGGATTGCAAGGACATGGAGAATGCAGTCTGTTTCGGCTGTGGTGAGAAAGGCCATATCAAGACTACATGCCCTACATCTGTCAAGGGAAGTGCGGCTAAGGAAGGAAAGCCTAAGAATGAAAGCGCTTGAACTCTCCTAAAAAGTGCCAGAGGTAGTTCATATTAATAATGACATCAAATACGTTCTTTAACATTTATTGGAATATAAATGCTAAGAGTTTTGTTTTAATTCGGATACCAATAAATCCTTCATAAAATTATAAGTACAATAAACTTCTAAAAATCTTCCATAAGAATCCTAGATATTAAGTGTAAGGTAAAACTTATAGGCGAAAATCATAGGGACCATTTCTTCTGTTCATGTCAGAAATCTTCAGTCGTAATTCTAGAGTGTCCTCTCTCCAGATGAAGTACGTCAGCATATGTAGTTGATATCTCTTTGATCTCTATCGATTGCGAATACCAGATGGTATGACAAAAGCGCCATATGAGGATTGGTGTATCTTAAAATGTCCCATAGATTGTGATGTGCACAAAATGCATCATATAAATTACATCAATTGTGGCATAAAACTAACCCTTTTTTAGTACTAATGTTGGAAAAAGTGTGTTTTTGTCTTCCTTTTGTATTTTCAGGATTAAATGAGCTCAAATTAACAAAAGAAGCAAAAAGGCAGCTAAATCTAACATAAATACAAGAAAAGGAACAAACGTGGCATGCCCAACCCCCCGACAGCATCCTCCCAAGCAAAATCAAGAAGACAGAAGACTGAACACGCCCTGTGCTCAGTGAACACGGGGGCGTGCCCAAGTGCCAGCATAAAAGATAAAGCTATAGAAGCTTCTATCACCCACCACGGGGGCGTGCCCAGCGGACACGGGGCCGTAGTCAACTCTAAGATTCGCAGAATCTGAGGAAATCTTGATAGTACAGATATGCTTCTGCACACGGGGGCGTGCCCAGCGAACACGGGGGCGTGGTCAACTAATGCAGACAAACTGCAATTAATGAAGACAGAGAGAAGGATGGACACAGGGCCGTGCCCAATGGACACGGGGCCGTACCCGAGCTGCTGTTTAGGCTATAAATAGGGGTGCTTGGCTCATTTGCAAACCATCCCTTGGCACACCACCTCTCTCACACTTCACCCACCACCCACCACCATCACAACACCATCATCATCCATTGTCCATCATAGACTGTGTGAGTCGTCTCGGGATCCAAGATTGATCGTAAGAGTTCTTGACAATCAAGGCCATGTTTGCCTAAGTCTCTTACATCACTTGGTGAAGACAAGTGTCTAGTGTAATACTTTTTATTTTTAATCTTTTCGCACTTTTTACTTGGTTATGTATTAATGACTTTAATAACTAGTTTCTTATGTTGAAGGTGATTCTTCCTTATCGTTTGTCCGTGGTGTCTTGGCATTATTTTACTGTCTATATAAAATAAAAGATTTTCACCATTCATATCTCCACGGTCTATATGGAGATATGTTGGCTACCTGGTCGGGGGCTAAGGGAACGGTTTGGTAAGAGTCTTGCCTTGTTCAGTGTATAGATCCTGCAAGGACCTGGGTCAAATTTAGTAGGACCTCCTTCAATACCCACCGGTATTGGATGGCGGGGGTCCAAACTCTTTGATCCCCTCATATGTAAGCTACTATTAATACTTTTATCCGGCTACTTAGGACTGTGTCCCTGCTGACTCAGACTACTTAGCCGAGGGTAACGTCACCTTCAAAAGAAGGGCCTACCATAATATGCATTAATAACTTAATTAATTATCTTTCAATAATCTGACCCTTTAGGATTGTATCCTTGCTGACTCAAACTACTGGGTTGAGGGTAACGTCACCTTCAAAAGAGGGGCCTACTACAATAACTAAGATAATCTCTTAAAAAGTGCAAAAGTGCGGAAATAATCAAAGGTTACACTAAACACGAATCGGAGCCAAGTGATTCATCTTGTCTATCTGTTTTTACTTTTATTTTATTTTTCAGCATTTTAGTTAGTTTTATTTTTCTTATTTAAAACTTTTTCTAACTTTTGATTTGATTAGACGTTGAGGATAAACCGGTACTAAAAGCTCTTGTGTCCTTGGACGACCTCGGTATCTTACCAACAATATACTACGCTCACGATGGGTGCACTTGCCCATATGTGTGTTTAGTGTTAGTAAATATCGTGTTTTATAAATTTAAAACTTGACTAAAAAAAGTGTAAAAGGGCTTAAAATATACTTAAACTTATAAACACACTTACGCACATCAAGTTTTTGGCGCCATTGCCAGGGACACAAGGATTTTAAGAAAGCTTAAAATCGACGGCCTAATCAGTTTTTCAAAACCTTTTTAAAACGCGCGCACATTTTCTGCATTTTAGTTTAGTTTTGCATTTACAGTAACCTGAACACGGGGTCGTGCTGCACATTTTTCATAAAACACCCAGATACAGAGCCTAAACACGGGGCCGTGCTCACTGAACACGCCCCCGTGCTCAACGAAATCAGTAACTTTAATTAAAACGCCCAGATACAGATTCTGTACACGTGGTCGTGTCCACTGAACACGGGGCCGTGTCCAGCTTCTGATTCTGTTTTTATTTTTGTTTTCTGATCTCGAGACTTGGTTGTGGTCTGCTGAGTGATTCTTATGGATCAATACTCAGGAGGTTACAACTACACCTATGAGGAGGATGATTATAGGAATAATTATTGCACTAATTGTGGTGACCCGCACTCGGTTCAATATTGTAACTTATATCAACCATCCACTTCATACACCTACTATGAGGAACCCAGGTACGAGCCATCAACTTCATACACATCCTATGAAGACCAAAGGTGTGCACCTCCTCCCCCATACTTATATTTTAATGAACCAAGGTATGAGCCTTCATACTCATGCTTTGAGGAACCAAGATATGAGCCACCACCTTCGTATGCTTATTATGAGGAATCATGGCATGAACAACCCACCTTATATGAGTATTATGAACAACAAAATTATGACCCTTATCCATCATATACTTACAATGAAGAACAATGGTGTGAACCATCTACTTCATATGGGTATTACGAGGAACAAAGGATCGAACAACCGGATTGAAGCTTTGAAAATCCCGATCCTTACTCTATCACCGAAGTGACCGATAGGATATTAGAATACCTTAAAACTATCGAGCGCTACATAAAAGAATCTCGTGCAAGGGAAGAGGAGTCCCACACAAGAGAAGAATTAAATAAAGAAGAGATAGTTGAAAGTGTAAAAATGGAAGAACAGATAAGTGAAAAACCGACACATGAGTTAAACAACGAAAAAAGGTGAGTCCGTTAATGTTAAAATTCAAGAAGAGTCTAATTTTGAAGAAATTAATCTCTTGTCACCTTCTTTTGAAAATCATTGTTTGGTTCCAACTCATGCTAAGTTTTTAAAAGAGTTAAACACTAACACTAAAATTGACGAAACGGTAAGTATTAAGTTAACTAACGATCAAACCTCGCTAATAAAAGAAGACCCATTTGAAATCAACATTACACCGGTTCCACGTTTTTTTCAAAATTCGTTTATTAGTAACGTCACAATTGATAAAGATCTTTGCGTTAACATAATGCCCAACTACATTTTCGAAAAATTAAGTATTAGTGATTTTTCTCCACTTCAAATACCCATTTTTCTATCCAATCGGAAAGTAATAAAATCAATCGGTGTAGTCGAGGATGTCTTGGTTCAAACAAATCAAATGGTAATCCCAACCGACTTTGTCATCCTCGATGACGCTCCTCTAGTGTTGGGACGACCTTTTGTAAAAACCCACGAAGCTTTGAAAAACCGGAAGTACAATAATCTACCTCTTCAATTAGGGGCATTTAAAAAGAGTGTCGATCTTGAGCGATCAATGAAATATCCATTCGGCAATAATGACCCCCTAATTGAAGATGAAGATGAACCACCCGATACAAGTGAAAAGATTGATCACTTTGTTGAAGAAGAGGTCGCCATAGAACAAACTTTTAAGGTTCTTGATCAAAACGAGCAACCAAATAAGGAGTCTCCTAAAGACCCACCTCTTGAGCTCAAAGAACTTCCAAAAGGTTTGGAATATGCTTTTCTAGACAAAGATGGTAAATCACCTGTAATTATTTCGTCTAAATTAGGTAGTTTAGAAAAAGAAAAATTAATTAAACTTTTGAAAAAACACAAAAATGCGATTGCTTGGAAGTTTGTAGACATAAAAGGAATAAGTCCGTCCATATGCATACACAAAATTTTAATGAATGATGACTACAAATCAGTAATACAACCACAACGTTGAGTAAATCCAAATGTTCAAGAAGTGGTTAAAAATGAAGTCATCAAATTACTTGACGCAGGACTTATTTATCCTATCTCCGATAGTCCTTGGGTAAGTCCCGTTCAAGTAGTTCCAAAGAAAGGAGGTATGACGGTAATAACTAACGAAAAGAATGAATTAATACCAACGAGAACCGTCACAGGATGGAGAGTGTTTTGGTCAAAAATTACCGAAGCAATTTAGTGATCAAATTAGTTAAGTGAGGTAGTGTGCTAGAAATGAGTGTTGAGAATATGTTAATCAGATTAATTGCAAAAACAGTTTAAGGATACGGCTCAGGATATAGAGCTGTATTTATGATCAAACAATGAGCAAAAATGTAAAGGGTGACACGAGATGTACGAGGAAAGCCCTTGATCAATCTAGATCGCCGGCACAAAACCTCGGGAGCTGACAATCGCAGCTGCCTTGTTCTTCTATTACTTCGAATATATGCCAATCGCTTACCGCCTCCGATCCCATGGTTCTAGTCGGTTTTTGCATTTTTCAACTTCCAACAAACCCCTTATTCTTAAAGCCACCAAAAACGAAGACGGGTGGTAACGCAAGTTCTTCTTCATCAAACGAGAGTCCATTGACGAGGGTGCTAGCCTTCCGGTGGAGTGGTTAACCACCGGTAGGATCATGAATGTCCCCAGGTACTTCTAGACTTTTATCTTTTGCTAATATCCTCTTATTTGATCCTTTTGCAGTGAATTTTAAGGAAGTAGCTCCCCCTACCGCGGAATCAGAAAAAAGAATCAAAAGAGTTTACCAATTACCTGCAAGTGACAGGAGTTTTACCACACATATCCCGAGTTCCAGTCAATACTCATCATCCGAAATGTCTGGTAAGTATTACTTTTGAAATAATTAATTAGCGCAATATAATATAATGAAGGGTAATAAAGACGTAAGACTTCTCCCTTTACGCAGCACCAGCCAAGATCCCTGAAGTCTTTAACCTCGACGAGCTGGACAGTTATTCCGATCCGGTCGAGATCAAGAAGGAACCTAGTCCCAAGGCCACGGCCTCATCCAAGCCCAGCAGTTCCAAGGCCATCGTCATTCCCAAACCTTCGCCAGCTACCAAGCCCCGGAGTTCAAGCTCTCGTAAAAGGAAAGAGCCCGATTCCCCCGTTATCTCTGATACATTCCCCTATGAGAATCACGGGTTCATCGAAGCAAGCGGATTTATGACTTCTTTTCTCAACCAGGTTAGTATCCTTGAGCCATATCCTGCAGCTTATACCACTTATAAGTATTTATTAAAACCAATACCTGTCCTCTTATTTTTGCAAGGTCTTGAACGTCTGGTTCATCTATATCAAGAACCCTGTGGGCTCAACAAGACGCTTGAATCCAAGTTGACGAAAGCCGAGGTTACCATCTCTGATCAGGGCATGATTGCAACCGCCAAATCTCGGCACTACGAGGAGAAGTTCAAGGCTATGACCCAAGAACACCAGACCGCTCTCAACAAAACTGCTCTCCAGGCCCAAGCCAATCTTGATGCCTCCCATGCTCAACATGAACGGGATATGGTCAGCTACCGGGAAAGCCTTAAAAGTTCCGTCGTCACTTCCCTCCTCCAGGCCAGGCTAAAGATGGCCCATGAAGCCAATACACTGGGCTTCGAATGCCCTTCTTGGGACGTCAATGCATGGGAAACAAAGCTAAGGAGCCTCGGCGGCACTTCTACTAAACCTGCAGCTGAAGGATCTTTAAAAGCAGTCGAAAAGCCAACTGGTGCTGAGAGGGATGCTGAGGCTGATCCCGAGACGGATGCTGCTGAAAATACCATGAATGAAGAAGGCGCTGCCTCCTAAAACTTATTGTCCTATGAACAGTTTCCATTCCCGTATTAAAACAACTTGATAGCCGAAGGTGGATGGGACTTAGGTTTTAGGATGAAGCCCTCGGTTATCAACTAGTATTGCTTATTTCAAATAACTTCATCTTTCAATTGGATTGCTATTTCTTAGCGTAGATTTTAGCTTTACAAAATATCCTGATCAATATACTCGGTGATATATTGTGGAAACTTTTATTAAATAGCATTTCTAAAAATTCAATCAACTCTAGACAAAACTTCTAAAGAATAAAAAATAGTCCATTTTCTAAAACCTGTTTTGATAACACTTGTTTGATCAGAGTTTTATTTTCAATTAAGTATTACTTCCCCAATATTCAATCAGATATCCCGAAACGTATCCAAAAACACATTCTGAAGGCATATCCTAAAGATATGTCGTTTTCAAGATATTTTGAGCCTTAATCAGAGTTAAATAATTCATGTAAGATTCACAAAGGAAAGATCATACCAGGAATTGAGTGTAACCCTAGCATCAAACACCAACCCCTTTTGCAACTTCTCCTACCAAGATGTCCTCAGTCCGAGACACTTAGCCCAATTTTGATCTTTCGAGCTTCAAGCAATTGCTTTAGAAGGAATGTCCCCTGTGCATTATGTCCTCAAACACTTAGAAAATTATTGAACATTAGTTCCAACTGTATAGACGATTCTTGTGTTACAGGGGTAAAACCCAAAATATACTGGAGATAAATCCTTAGTATCATGGGGAAAATCCCAAATTTTCATGCGCTACAGGCGGGAGTGTATAAAATCCAAGACTTAGAAAGGTGAAAACCTTTAAACCTTAGAGAGTATGAAAATACCCTTACGTGAGAGAGTGTGATCAATCCTCATATACCTTTAGGATTCAGGATATAGCCAATAGTAACGAAATTGTCAGCCACTTTTACATGAACTGGTCCCGCCACCTTGAACTATTCTCGAATAACTTGTGCTCCAGGCGGGGTGTTTAAACCCAATTCGGAATAAAGGTGAATACCTTTAAACCTGTGAAGGGATCAGGATCCCTTAAACGTGAGAGAGGGGGCCAATCCTCTAATCTTCCAAAGTATCCTGAATGTGTATCCTGGTGATACATCCCGAATCATATACTGCAAAACAATCGTAAGCTAAGGTGGGTGTTAGCCTGGCTAACACCCCTCCAATGCTTAAGTCAGTGATGGGTTCAAAATAGAAAATAATGTCAAAATTTTAATAAAAGAGATAGAATCCATACCGTCCTGAGTTAGAATTTAAATCCCATACTCACTTGAAATAGAGTTTTAGATGTATAGCATTCCAGGATCTTGGTAGCATATCCCCCACCATATTCTTGAGTCGGTATGCTCCTTTCCAGATTCTGATTCAACCTCATAGGGTCCTTCCCATTTTGGAGCCAACTTTCCATCAGCAGGATTAGTAGTATTCTGAAAAGCCTTTCTTAATACCCAATCTCCAACTTGAAATCTTCTAGTCCTTATATTCTTGTTATATGCTTTAGATATCCTCTGTTGATATGCTGCCATCCTTAGCCTTGCAGCGTCTCTTGTCTCATCAATAGTATCCAGTTCCTGGCATAAGATTTCAGGATTCCGCTCAGGATCCCTGAAGTTGGATCTCGCTGTAGGTATCACCATTTCTGTCGGGATCACCGCCTCTGCTCCAAACACCAAGGAAAACGGGGTTTGGCCAGTTGCATTTTTTACCGTTGTTCTATCAGCCCACAAAACAAAGGGTAATTCTTCTGCCCATCTTCCTTTCTTAGCCGCTAGTCTCTTTTTTAAGTTGTTGACAATTATCTTGTTCGAGGATTCTGCTTGTCCATTTGCTTGAGGGTGTACCGGAGTAGACGTGATCATTTTGATTCCCCAACTCTTGCAAAAGTCAGTAGTCCTTTTACTTATAAATTGAGATCCATTGTCACAAATTATCTCAGCTGGTACTCCAAACCTAGTCAGGATATTCCTTTTTATGAAGGATACCACTTCTTGATCTCTAACCTGAACAAATGCTTCTGCTTCAACCCACTTGGAGAAAAAATCGGTCATTTCCAACATGAAAACCTTTCCTCCTGGAGCCTTTGGAAGCTTTCCCACTATATCCATACCCCACTTCATAAACGGCCAAGGGGAAACGATAGGATACAGCGGTTCAGCAGGCTGATGTAATATGTTACTATGTCTTTGACACGCGTCACATCTTTGAGCATATTCTGCAGCATCTTTTGTCATCGTCGGCCAATAATATCATGTCCTTAATACTTTTGAGAATAACGACCTGCCCCCAGTATGGTTACCACAATCCCCTTCGTGTATATCCTGGAGCACTTCTTTGGTTTCGGGATCCTCCAAGCACCTCAGATATGGTCCTGCAAGGGATTTCTTATACAAAACGTCATTTATAATAGTGAATCGTGATACCTTCATTCTAAAGGCCCTAGGATTCTCATTCTTTAGGATGTGTCCTTCCTTGAGATATCTCATGATTGGAGCCGCCCAGGACTTAGGATCCTCCTCGGGATACTCATCATCAGGATCCTGAATACTTATTACTTCTTTATCCTAAGGATTCGTCACAAGATATAAGATATGTAATATTGGTATTTGGGTTCCTTTCGGTATCCTGACCGATGATCCCAGATTTGCCAGGGCATCAGCTTCAGCATTTTCCTCTCTCGGTACCTGTTCAAGTGTAAAAACATTGAAATACCCTGCTAATTTTTTGAGAATATCGAGATACTCGATTAACTTCTCACCTTTAACTGCGTAGGATCCATTAAAATGATTAGTAATTAACAAGGAATCAACATATACTTGCAAATTTTTAATATTCATGTTTCTAGCCAATTCTAATCCTGCGATCAAAGCCTCATATTCCGCTTCATTATTAGTGGCAGGAAATTCACATCTAATAGCCTGGGGTAATATGTCCCCCTGTGGCGATTTTAGTAGTATACCTAGGCCTACACCTCTTACATTAGATGCACCATCGGTATATAATGTCTAGCATTCTAAGTTTTCTCCTAGCTGCTGTACTTCTAAGTCTACTTCATTTTGAATATCACTACTGAAATCAGCCAAAAAGTCAGCTAAAGCCTGAGACTTTATGGCATTTCTAGGCTCATAAACTAAATCATAGGCACTTAATTTTACTGACCACTTAGCCATCCTGCCTGACATCTCGAGTTTCCTAAGCACGTTTTTAACAGGATAATTGGTTTTAACATGAATCCTATGTATTTCAAAATAATGTCTAAGTTTTGTTGATGCCATAACTAGGGCTAATATCAATTTTTCTAGATGAGAATATCTAGTTTCAGCATCTAATAAACTTTTACTAACATAATAGACAGGATATTGCTGACCTTCGTAATCCTTGACCAAAACAGCACTTACTGCATTCCCTGATACTGGAAGATACAGGGATAATGGTTCGCCATCCTCAGGCTTCATCAATAAGGGTGCGGTTGAAAGATACTGCTTCAAATCCTACAAGGCTGCTTCATGTTTCGCTCCCCATTCGAATTTCTTATTCTTCTTGAGGATATCGTAAAATTCCTTGCACTTCTCCGAGGATCTCGAAATAAATCTGTTCAACGCTGCTACTCGGTCTGTTAACCATTGAACATCCTTCATATTTGAAGGTGATTTTATATCCCGGATAGCTTTAATCTGCTCCGGGCTTGCCTCTATCCCCCTTTTTGTCACCATATATCCTAGAAACTTTCCTGCCCCCACTCCGAAATGACACTTAGCAGGATTCAGTTTCATGTTATAATGATCCAAGATATCAAATGCTCCCTTAATATCCTGGAGATGATCCCCAACCTTTTTAGATTTTACCACCATATCATCAATATATACCTCCATGGTGTCCCCCAGTTTGTCTTTAAACATCATTTTTACCAACCTCTTGTATGTTTCACCTGCATTTTTCAAACCAAAGGGCATAGCAGTATAACAATAAATACCTGCGGGTGTCATGAAAGCAGTATCCTCCTGATCGGAGGGTTCCATTTGGATTTGCTGAAATCCTGAAGAGGTATCCATGAAGGTTAACATTTCGTGGCCGGCGGTAGCATCTACCATTGAATCAATATGAGGTAGAGGAAACGGGTCTTTTGGACCGGCTTTGTTTAAGTCTGTGTAGTGTACACAAACTCTCCATTTCCCATTTTTCTTTTGTACCACGACTACATTCGCAAGCCATTTAGGAAACTTCACTTCTCTAATCATCTTGCTCCTTAATAGTCTTTCAACTTCCTCTTGGATGATCACATTTCGCTCCGGAGCAAATTTCCTTCTCTTTTGTTGGACTGGCTTGAATGACCTGTCAATACGGAGCTTATGTCTTATAATATCCTTGGAAATACCTGTCATATCCTCGTGCTTCCATGTGAATGTTGACATCCTGCATTTCAAAAAATTAGTCAATTGATTTTCGATATCCTGAGGGATATTGGTTCCTACGAGCACCGAGATATCCGGATTATCCGGATCCAGGAAAACTTTTTTACATCCTGCTCCGAAGCCTCCACGATATCCTGGGCCCGCATCTTTAATTGCTATGCTGCATTAGGCTTGGTTGAGGATTTCATTGAGGATGAGTAACATTCCTTTGCCTCCTGCTGATCACTATCAACCTTGATAACCCCCCAAGGGGTAGGGATCTTGATGCACTGATGATAAGTTGATGGCACAGCCTTCATGTCATGGATCCAAGGCCTGCCTAGTATGATGTTATAGCAGGATAGGGAGTCCATCACACAGAAACGTTGTATCGAGTTGACCCCTTCAACATATACTGGTAACTTTATCTCCCCTACGGTATTCCTAGCTTCTCCACTGAAACCAACGAGCATAGTGGACTTCGAAGTAATGTCCATCGGAGATACATTCATCCTCTTCAATGTTTCCAGCTGAATTATGTTGACAGAGCTACCATTGTCCACTAATATCCTGCGTACAAAATAGTTAGCAACATACAATGTTATTACGAGAGCATCATGGTGAGGATCCTGGACAGTATCCCTGTCATCACTGTCGAAAGTGATCACTTTATCAGTTGTAAGGGTAGTCATCCTGGCTGGTTTGTCTCCCCTTTCAGTCTTAGCCTCCTTTGCATGTCTCTTGGCCGCAGAGTACGAAGTTCCACAAATGTCGGATCCCCCTGAGATAAAATTAATTATTTTGGCATCTGCTGGGGGTGATGCTGCTCGTTCAGGATCCTTCTCAGGATACTGCCCTTTATTCTTCTTTCTTCTCAGCAGATCCTTCAGATGTCCCTTGCTCAATAGGTAGCTTATTTCTTTCCTTAGAGCAATGCAATCCTCAGTTATATGTCCGAAATCTTCATGGAAGGCACACCATTTGGATTTATCCTTCCAATAAGCTTTTTGATGATTCTTTCGAGGCCACCTAGCTTTGTCTCCTAAACCCTGCATAGCATACATTAATTCAGGTATGTTAACAGAAAAGCAATATTCAGATAATTCAGGATATTCTTCAGGATCCTCGTCTTCAACAGCATTCACTTTCTTGTTGTCATTTCTGCCATATGGCTTGGAGCGATATGGTTTATACGAGGATTCTGATTTCATGTTGGTTTATTCATAGGTTGAGGTAGAATTCATCCTCTCTTGCATCTTTTTGTCATCTTCCAAGCGAATATATCTCAAGGCCCTGTTACGAGCTTCGTCGAGATTCCTGCAGGGATTCATTACAAGATCCTGATAAAACTGAGAATCCTTTTGTAACCCCATCTTAAAAGCCTACACAGCTGTTGCAACATCAAGATGTGGGATATCCAAGGATTCCCGACTAAACTTGTTCACATAATCCCTCAAGGATTCCTGAGGTCCTTGAGTTATCCTGTAACGATCACTGGTTAGTTTCTCAAAACTTCGGCTGCAAGAAAACTGAATATTAAATAAATTAACCAAATGAGCAAACGAAGTAATTGAGTGAGGAGGAACATTTAACAGCCATTTTAAGGCTGATCCTGTCAGGGTAGATCCGAAACCCTTGCACAAGCATGCTTCCTTGATCTCCGAAGGGATAGGGTTAATCTCCATTATTTCCCTATACTGGGCAATATGCTCTTCAGGATCCGTAGTTCCATCATACAGTTTCATGTTGGGGGTTTGAAATCTCTTTGGGATTTCAGCATCACAGATAGGATACGCAAAGCGGGATATCCTGTGACTGTCTTGGGACACTTCCGGAATTGGCTGGACCACCCCAGGTACACTGTATATATCATGTCCTTCAATTTCTGAAGTTCCCTAGTAAATGTCGACGTTATACCTGCATCCTGTAAAGATCCATTATTGTTAGCAGCAAGAATATTATTATTCGACACGTTACCGGTCTGAGGATTTTGGCCATATCCTGAAGCATATCCTGAGCTCCTCACAGTTGACATCCTGATCGAGGAGGGTATCTCAGGATGTTGGGATTGAACCCTATCAGAGGAACATATAATTAAAGCCAAAACTGGATCAGAGTAGTGGATCCAGAATAAGCAGATGTTTACATACAAATCTCTCCCCTTGAAAGTGGTTTCATATCTGCTGACCTCCTATCTGCTGATCTTACTAAGTGCTGACCTACAACTGCTGCCTTGCATCTACTGCCCAATGTCAAAGACTGATGGAAGACCAAAGCTCTGCTGAAACAATCTACTGCCTTGAGTCTAGTACTGCTGATCCGGACAAGCACTGCTGGGTTCACAGCAGTGGAAGAATGCAGCAGCTGTTTAAGTGTCTTTTATGTAATGAATTGTAATAGCAGTAGTTAGTACATCAGTGTTTGTATAGATCAGAGGTTAGAGTTTGTTAGGAGGTTAGATGTCACTTTCATGGTGACGTCAGCTAAGATGCTCAGTGGTTTGCTAGTGCCTATAAATAGTTCAGTACTTTGTACTGTTCTATTAGCTCTTGCATACCGTCTTCTTTGCACGAACAAACGCTGAGCTCTGGCTGAGGGGGAGTTTGTATTCAAGCATTACTTGTAATCGTTGTTGAAAGTTAATTCAATCATTCGGTTTCTTGTTGAAAATGTCTTGATCAAAGCAATACTCTCGTTTGATTGTATGCAAAGTTTGTTTTCATATTAATTCCGCTGCACAACTCTTTCATTTCCATCTTAATCTCAAACGTAAAATACAATCAGAAACAAACTCAGATCCAACAATTGGTATCAGAGCTTGGACAGTCAAATTTGATTTAACAATCATTTTGACATAAATAGTTCGGCTCATAAGAGTTGATATTGATCGTTTGTTCATCCGTTGAAAAACAGAGCAAGGATTAATCACCATTAAAGTTGATTTCTCAGTGTCTGTAAAACAACAAGAATGACGTCACAATCTCAAGATGATAAAAACAACATCGGCTCACTTTTTAAACCACCTATGCTAAAAAGAAATGAGTACAACATCTGGCAGAGGAGGATGGGTCACATCCTTGCTCAACAAAGCACGGTTGTTGGAGGTCTGTCATTTATGGTCCCCATGTTCCTTCAGTGCCAAGCGCTGAAGATGCTAAAAAGTTCGTTCCAAAACCAGTTGAAAATTATACCGAAACCGACTTTCAAAAGATCGAACTAGATGCTAAAGCGTTTAGCATCATAGCATCAGCGCTGCCCAATGAGATATATGCTGGACTGTTACACTGTAACAGTGCCAAAGAGTTATGGGACACACTTAAGGAACAGTTTGGGGGAACCGAAGAAGTCATAGAAAACAATAGGGAAATCCTGAACCAACAGTATGAAACATTTTGTTACGTTAAAGGTGAATCACTAACGCAACAATTTGAGCGTTTCAGTTGTCTCATCAGTGAACTGAGGCTTGTTAACACCACTTTTACAAACTCAACTCAAAATAGCAGGTTCCTCAGGTCACTGCCAGAAAAATGGGACACCATAGCTTTTGTCACCCGAAACTCACCTGAGTTCAAGGATCTGACCTTGACCCAACTCCACGGTCGACTCCTGACCTACGAAAGGGAGTTGAACCAGAACAGGAGCTTACAAGAGTCAGGAAAAGTTACTGATGATTACACTTTCGGTAATACTGCTCTTCTGGGTCAAGAAGAATCTGGGAGCAGTGGTAAGGATCAGGGTTATGATCACTTCATTGACATAACTGCTGGTGCAAATTTTAACAACCCTGATCCTCACTCTGCAAGTTATGCATTCACTGCAAACGAAAACCAGATGTCAGATAATCTAAGCTTTGAACTCAATGATTTACAACATTTCGATCCCACTGACTTAGAGGAAATGGACATCCTGCACCAACTGGCTTTGCTAAGTGTTAGAACTAGCAAATTTTACAAAAGAACAGGGCGAAAATTCCCAGGTTTGCATGGGAATCTAAGGGTTGGGTTGGATAAATCGAAAATCAAGTGCTACAAGTGTAATAGGTTGGGACATTTCGCTAGGGAATGTAGGAGTCAAACTACTGGTCCCATAATTACTCATCCTAGCTCAAATCCTAGACCTCAAAACCAAAGCACTGTGCACTATACCCAGTATACCCCAGCAGCTCAAGTGAACACTGCTCCCTATGCTGCTGCCCCTGTGCTAGTACACTATGTCCAAACTACTGTTCCACAAATCCAATATGTTCAAACCCCTGTTCCCCAGGCACAAGTGTAGCCTGCACCTCAAACCACTGCTCCAGCAGCAGTACAACCAGATCAACAAAGTTTTTTCACTCAAGGGTTTGTTGACTGGAGCAGTATGCCTGAAGACCTTAGTGATGAAAATTTTGCACTCTATGCTTCTAATGATTCTTCTCATAATGAATTTTGTTTGATGGCATTAGAGTCAATACAGGAGGGGGTTGAAACTGAGGAGGAACAGCTGAGTATTGAAACAGTGGATAAGGTGACTGAAGCAGTGGTTACTGCTGTGGCTGGTGAACTACTGTTGGGAGAAAGTTCAGGTACCCTGATTGAACCAATGACAGATCCATGGTCCGAAGAGGACAAAGAAGAAGAGAAGGAAGAAAAGGCTGGTGAAAAGAAGGTGAAAGCTGATGATGAGGAAGATCATCAATGTGATTGTGCAATGATGGCAGCTGCCAAGATATCTCCTCAAGTTCTTGAAAAACTGTGTTCTGACAATTGCATAATTGCTTTTGCTAACATCAAAGAGGTGAATGAAAACCTTCGGGATAAAATCTTGACTGATGAGGTTAAATTTGAAAAGTCTCTAAAAGAACTTAAAAACAAATTGACTGAAAAGGAAAAAGAGATCAGCTGTCTGAAAGAAGAGCAAAGCATAACCAAAACCCAACTTCAAACTATGGTAGAAAAATACCAAGTTTGCAAAAAAGGAGTTGGAATCCACCCAGATTACTTGTGAAAGATGGGTGGAATCCTGCAGAGGATATGAGGTGATGCTTGCTAAACAGATTGAAAGTAATGTGAAATTTGGGGTTGGGTATAGAAAATATGATGATGAATGCATTACTTGTGAAAAATCTGTTCAAAACACTGTTGAAAACACTGATGTAACCACTGAGTTCATCCCCACAAACAAGAATGGCCAAGAAGTGAAAATCACTGACAAACTTGGTAACAAAATCACACTTGGCAGAACAAGGAGTTCCTCTACTTTTGAAGAACTTGAAAAATATCAGTTTAAACCCACTTGGTCTGATGAGTGTGATATTCTTGAAAATTTCAAGCCAATGGACTTTACATCAACTGATGGTGTTAAAGCTCCAAAAGCTAAAGTCATACCTCTCAAGGACATCCCAGCAGTGGTTAAAACCTCTGCTGCAAAGGAGTCTGAAAAGAGAAAGAAGAAAGAAAAAATTGATAACTTGTTTTGTGAATTCTGTGAGAAAAGGAATCATCTAACAAAAGATTGTTTCCACTTGAAAGCCTATGATTTAAACAGAACAAGTGTCATTGTTTCAGTAGAAAGTTGCATTGTTTGTGGTAAAACAAACCACAAAACTCAAGCATGTGTGTATCTCAAAAACTTTGATGTGAAAAAGAATGAGTACATGGCTAAAACATCCTTGAGTCCATCATCATCATCATTATCATCTGTCAAGTTCACCAAGAAACAACCACTGTTTGTGCCAGTTCAAACAGCTGTCACAAAACAGCTGAACCAAACATCTGTCAAAAGAGATGTTCAGGTTATTGATGCACCCCCTGCTAATCAATTCAGAAAAGGCAGGGAAAAACAGTCTTACCAAAGGATTCCACACGTTTATGAGGCCTACAAAAGGCCCTCTAAACCCAGAGTGAACAGGCATTCTTTTGGTTACCAGCAGGTGATTGGTCAGGACCCACAACAGTGGTTAGAGAAACACTGTCCTAAAACAGTCCAAACCCCTGACCTAACCACTGTCCATCATTCTGCATCCATCCCAGACACTGTTGAGACCCCATCCAAAGCCTTGTTGGCTTTGGAGACCTTAATGAACTAATCCTTTTACTTCATGTGCAGGGAGCTTCTACATGCTTTGATAGTCTTTGGTATGTAGATAGTGGAGGCTCCAGGCACATGACAGGATGTAAAGCCCTCCTCAAAGACTTTAAAATCCATGGAGGGGGTGATATATCCTTTGGGAACAATAGTAAAGGGAAAGTTCTGGGGTCTGGTACAGTGCAATCTGGAAATGTAAAATTTGAAAATGTCAATCTAATAGACAATCTAAAATTCAACCTTCTGAGTGTATCACACATGAGTGACAAAGGGTTTAGGTCATTCTTCACAAAAGATTGTTGTAGGATTGTTGGACCAGAAATGGTCAAAAAGATTGAAGCAATAATCAAAACTGGTCAAACTAAACTTGTTGCTCAAAGAAGTGGCAATGTTTATGTTTATGTTGTTGACATGTCAAAAGAATATCCCAGAGCTGATGCCTGTCTGTTCTCAGATGCCTCTAACAAAGAGACAGAACTTTGGCACAGAAGGCTGGGGCACACAAATCTTAAGACAATCACAGAAATTTCAAAAAATGGTTTGGTGAGAGGCCTACCACAAAAATTGTTTTCATGTCCTGAACATTGCATTTCCTGTTTAAAAGGAAAACAGCATAAAAGTTCTTACAAGTCCATTGAAGAGTCCAAAACAACCCAGTGTTTGCAAATGCTACACATGGATTTGTTTGGCCCAGTTCAAGTCATGAGCCTCTAAAAGAAAAGATATTGTTTGGTTATTGTTGATGACTTTTCTAGGTTTACATGGACTTTCTTTTTACACTCAAAAGATGAGACTGCATGCATTTTGCAAGACTTTGTAACACAGGTTGAAAAGCAATTTGACCTTCCAGTGAAAAGCTTCAGGAGTGACAATGGCACAGAATTCAAAAATAGGGAGTTGGATGCCTTCTGTGTGAAGAAAGGGATTGTAAGGCAGTACAGCATCCCTAAAACACCAGAGCAGAATGGGGTAGTGGAAAGGAAGAACAGAACTTTGATTGAGGCTGCCAGAACCATGCTTGCAGATTCAGGTTTGCCATTAACTTTCTGGGCAGAGGCAGTAAACACTGCTTGCTATGTTCAGAACAGAGTTTTAATAAACCCCAGGCATAAAAAGACTGCCTATGAAATTCTGTATAAAATTAAACCCCTGATTTCATACTTCAAGGTGTTTGGCTGCCCATGCTTTATTTTGAACTTAAAAGATTCAATTTCAAAATTTGCAGCCAAAATTGATTGTGGTTATCATTTGGGATACTCAACCACTGCCAAGGCCTACAAAGTGTTCAATACACGAACCAAGGCAGTGGAGGAGACTTTGAATGTAAATTTCAATGAACTTTCATCAATGAAAATCCCAGCAAACCCTGCAGATCTGTTTGATCTTGAAAAATTTACTTTTGAAAATACTGCTGTCAAGACTAACAGTGCAGGTCCATCAGAGGATACAACACCAGACTATGGGTATGAAATCATCATCCCTCAAAGGTCTGCCACAAAGGGAAAAGCAACAGCTGTTCAAAACAGTTGTCAAAGCTCAACCACTGCTACCTCAACAGTTGTTGACCAAAGTAGCCCATCAACCACTGCTTCCACATCCTAAAACACTGCTGACAAAAGTCCTCAAACAGTGGATAAAAGTCAGCAGTTGTCCACTTCATTACCTCCTATTCCACCACCTTTTGAAGCCACTGCTGGATCATCAAAGTCCCCAGCAGTGGTTAGCTCAAATGATACACATTTGCAGCCTTCACTAACCAATGCCATCATACCATACCAAGGAGATTTAATCTTCTTGAGATCTCATCCACCTGATCAAATCATTGGCAACATAAATGAAGGGGTGCTCACAAGAAGCCAAACCCAAAACATTTGTCTTTTTGCTGGTTTTCTATCACTCCATCAGCCAGTCAAGTACCAAGAGGCACTGAAAGACAACAGCTGGGTAGAAGCCATGCAAGAGGAGCTCCAATAGTTTAAAAGACAACAAGTATGGGAGCTTGTACCACTGCCAGAAGAGGTTAGTCCCATTGGCACAAAGTGGGTCTTCAAGAACAAAACTGATGAAAGGGGTATTGTTGTCAAGAATAAAGCCAGGCTTGTGGTTCAAGGTTACAGACAGGAAGAGGGGATTGATTATGATGAAACATTTGCCCCTGTTGCAAGATTAGAAGCCATTAGACTGTTCCTGGCCTTTGCTGTCAACCACAATATGAAGGTGTTTCAAATGGATATCAAAAGTGCTTTCCTCTATGGTACAATTCAAGAAGAGGTGTATGTTTGTCAACCTCCAGGTTTTGAGGATCCATTTTATCCAGATCATGTCTACAGGCTGAACAAAGCCTTGTATGGCCTGAAACAAGCACCAAGGGCCTGGTATGAAACTCTTTCCAACTTCCTACTCTCAAATGGTTTCAAAAGAGGTACCATTGATAAAACATTGTTTTTAAAATGGAGAGGGAAGGATTTAATGATTGTCCAGATTTATGTGGATGACATTATTTTTGGAAGCACATGTAACTCAATGTGTGAAGAGTTTAGAGAACTCATGACAGCTGAGTTTGAAATGAGTGCAATGGGTGAGCTGCAATGCTTTCTTGGTCTCCAAGTACAGCAAATGCAAAATGGAACTTTCATTCATCAAAGCAAATATGCTAAAGAACTTTTAACCAAATTTGATATGAATGATTGTAAACCATGCAGCACACCCATGGCAACAAATAAGCTGGTCATGTCTGATGAAAAGGATGAGCTGATTGACCAAACACTTTATCGAAGCACGATTGGGTCTTTATTGTACCTAACTGCATCTAGACCAGACATCATGTTTGCAACATGTGTCTGTGCAAGAAGTCAATCAGCTCCCAGAAAATCAAATCTCATTGCTGTAAAAAGGATCTTCAGATACATAAAAGGTGCTTCCACACTTGGTATCTGGTATCCAGCTAATGGGAACATCAAGCTTTCAGGTTTTTCAGACAGTGACTTTGCTGGATGTCACACCACAAGGAAGTCCACATCAGGAGGGTGCCAGTTTCTAGGTGATTGCTTAGTTTCATGGCAAAGCAAAAAGCAAGCAGTTGTTTCAACATCCACTGCTGAAGCTGAATACATTGCTGCTGCAAGCTGTATAGCCCAACTACTGTGGCTTCAAAATCAGTTGCTGGATTTTGGTATCACTGCCTTAAAGACACCACTCATGTTGGACAGTCAGGCAGCAGAAAATATCATCAAAAATCCAGTTTCCCATTCAACCACCAAACACATCGACATCAGACATCACTTTGTGAGGGATTGCTATGAAAAAGGTTTGATTTCTCTGCATCATGTCCCAACTAAAGACCAGCTGGCTGATGTGCTCACAAAAGCACTTGATACAGCCACTTTTGAAAGTTTGGTCTCTAGGATTGGGATGCTGAACATGGAATAACAAGCAACATCTTGTTTTTCTATGAATAAAAGCAACAAAATGTTTTCAGAAAATCAAAACTCCATCCTTAAAAATAGCTAAAAATGAAATTTTTCATTAAAATCCTTAAAAGTCTGCCATTAACCACTGATTGTTCAAAAGTCTGCTTTACTTCAAAAGTCTGTCTACTGCTGAAAGACAACCCCTGTTCTCTCATTCCTTTGATAAACTCTGTTGTTCAAAAGCAGTGTCTTATCCACTGATATACTATCCACTGATAGTGAAAATCATCCACTGCTCTACTACCACTGCCTTCATCAGTCACTTTCACAAAAGTACTGTCCTTCACTTTCACCAGGGGTTGTCACGTGGGAAGTACATATTGGTCAGACCTTTTGTAATGGCTGCCACGTCAGCATTCACTTTCCTCCCTATAAAATCCCCCACTCACCACCAAAACAGGGCTTTACTGTCGAATTGAATTCTTAAAAATTCTCTTCTCAAAGCAGTTTATCTTCTCATCTTTCACAAATTTCTTCGATCATTCATCTTCAAAATGACAAAATCGAAGTCATCTTCAAAACCCTCATCCAAATCATCATCGAAAACAGCCTCTCAAAAGGCAATCTCCACTGAAATTCCACATAAACCATCTCACAATGTCTTGGGTCTTCTCACAAAACCAGGAACCACAAATGTTTTCGATTCCATCATTGACATCATGGCAAAATCAAAGTACAAAACTTTGTTCACTGCCGATGCACCAATCTATTTGGCGACCCAAAGAGAGTTCTGGAAGAATGCAACCCTTGAAAAACAAGGAGACACTGCCACCACCATAACCTCTTCTATAAAGGGTAAAGCTGTCCAAATCACACCACAATCCATTTCAGAGGTCTTTCAACTCGGTGATCAGGAAGGTAAAATTTCTTTCACTAAAAACGAGTTACAAACTGACTTCATTGAGAGAGGGTATGAAGCCACATTAATGAAGAAACTTACCTTAGAAAAAGATTATTTTCCTTCTGCAACCAGATTTTTATTTCATACCCTCCTACTATGTGTTTCAAACAAAACCACTTCTTTCAATGAAATCCCTTTAAAGATTCAAAATCTGGGATATGCAATTCTTCAAGGAGAAAATTTGAACTATTCTCGGGAAATTTTTAAAGATTTGGTTAATAATGTTGAAACAAAATCATTCTTACTGTTTCCAAGGTTTTTTAGTTACTATTTTGCAAAGAAATTCAGTAAAGATGATTTAGCTGTAATAAACCAAGGTGATTCTACTCAAATAAACAGTTTAACAACTGAAACTTTTTCAAGAATGCTAGCACCTTGCAAAACACAAGCAGAGGTGCCTGAGCAGCTTTTAGCAGTTACAACCGCTCCTCAGGAATCTGCTGCTGAGCCCACTGCTCAAGGTGATCAAAGCAGCAGCACAACTGTTTTGAAACCCACACCTACAATCACCAAAAAGCCTACAAAAAGAAAAACTCAAAAACCCCCAAAACCCATCAAAAAGGCAACTCTGGAGGATGAGATACCAGAGCTCCTGCCTGTGACAACACAAGTGTCACAAGAAACCACTGCTGCTACTTCCTCACAGCAGTTGGTACAAATATCTCAACCCATAACCGAAACTCCTCCTGCTTCTTCACAAAAAGAACAGGTTGTACAAATAGGGTCTCCACATCATGATGCTCTGGAAACACTCGTTTCTATCATCCACAGCTTAATACCCGGGGCAAATCCACTTTCTACACCACCCTTCACATCCACAATTCCCCCACCAACTAAACTGCTGTTGGATGCAATTGATTTGAACCAGGCATTAACCAGTCCTTCTCAATCACCTATCAATGAGAATACACCTCAACAACTGACTGGGTCTGATGTATCAATCTTTGCTAACCCACCAACACAACCTGAGGAGGTTAGACCCCTTGAGTTACAAGTAACTCTTGGTGGTAGTCCAAGTGAAGCAGCCACTACAACTGTTGAACCCATTGGTTTACAGTTGGACAGTGGTTACATCAATAAGACTTCCTTGGAGGCAATTCCTTTTATAGCACCTCTGCCAACCACCAGTGGATTTATTTATCCTACTGGCAACATCAAAAGGTTGTCAAGTGTTGAAGGAAGAAGACCCCAGTACCAAGAAAAAGGGGCATCAGTGGTTAATGTTTGGAGTATACTCCCTACATCAACTACTGATAAAACCACTGTTAGTGGGAAATCAGATGATCCCATTAACTTGGGTGATGGTTTAAAGTACCAGCAATTGACGGATCGTATTGAAAAGCTTAATAACTCTGTTGCAGAACTCAAAGATATGCTACAACAGGTGTTACAAGTACAAAAGGTACAATCAACTGTTGTTCCATCTTAAGCACCTGCTCCACAAAGGGCACCTGCTACAAATGAGCTCTGGAATTTGTTTCAACCTTTTCTCCATCAACAAGCACAATTAGCAGATCAGCAACATGAAAAACATGTCCAACAGCTGAGAAATGCAATGGAGTCAAGGTTCAAGACTCAGGCTGATCTAAAAATTCTCAAAACTCAGATCCTGCACACCACTGGCACTGCTCCTCCAACAGTACTTTTCATTGATCAACTCCCAGAAGATAATGCCAAAAAGGGGGAGAAAATTCAGGAGTGGAAGAAGAAAGGAATAGATGATGGTCTTTACATTGAACCTGAAAAGGATGCTATGACCAGAAAAATTCCTGTGCCAGATGGTAGTGAAAAGGTTGATGCAACTCAAGAAGCACTTGATGAAGGAGTAGCAAGTGTTAAAAGAGATAGAATGGCAAAGGATATCTCAAGGTGGAATGAGGAGAAAAGAGCTTTTATGGAGCTGTATGAGCAGGGTTGTTCTGGTTCAAAGGATACTAAAAATCCAAAGACAAAAAGGAAGCCTAAGTCCACCTCATCCAGAATTCCAAAGCATATTCCAAAACCACCATTCAAAAGTCATCAGCATCAAACCACCATCCAAACAGCTGTTGTAACTCCTGCTGTATCAACTACTGCTGGTACCTCAGTGGTTTCAACATCTGTTCTCTCTTCAACACACACCACCTCAACACACACCACAACCACTATTTTACCACCACTGTCACCATCAAAAACAATTTCACCACCACTTTCACCTGCTGACAAAAAGTAGAAGACAACAGATGTTATAACATCTGTTGTAATGACAACAGTGGTTGAAACACCAGTTGTTTCAACAGCTGTTAGTCAATCACAAACCACTGCCATACAATCTACCACCACTGATCCACCCAAAACATCATCTGCTTCTTCTAAAACAAAAAGGAGAAGGATTTATATATCAGATGATGATTCACCTTCACCACCACCAACATCTTCAAAATCCCTATCACTTGTCACTATTCCAAAACCCATACCTCTCTCTTCAGCTCAAATTTTAAAACCACTACCTCCTGCTGGTGTCTCATTCCCTCTAGAACTCATGGCCGTTAGGGAAGAAATAAAATCCTTTTATTATGAGGATGACCCAGCCAAAAGGAGTTTGCCATCAATTGCTGGATATCCCAGGCCTAACAATATTAAAGAATACTTGAAACTCAAGGCTAAACAAGCAGAGGATATTGCAATCAAAAACAGAAAAGGGAAATCTGATAGAGAATTTCAACAAAACTATCAGTTTTTACTCTCACAGGTCAATGTTATGGAGCGATTTGCTAAAAATGTATGTCAGCAAATTTCAGAAAGGGCAGACGAGTCCTTGAGAAAAGACTACATTGAGAACATCATGACCTGCAAGAAATACAAGGGGGAGAAACACATGTACAAAAACTGGACCATTCCTGAGCTTGAAAAAGAAGCAGCCAGGATTCAAGGAATGATTAAAAATAAGGTCAAGCAGACTCCTCCTGAAAAGTTTAAACAATTTGAAGCTGAGAAGATGTTAGAGTTGAGGAGAATGAAAGAGGAGCTGATTGCAGCTGATTATGGGTCAAAGAATTCAGTGACAAAGTGGGGAGAAGATAGAGTCAGGGCAACCTATAAAAGCTTAGAGGAACTTAGAAAGAAAGATCCAAGAGTTCCACAAAAGCCTAACTACTCCAAAGCAGAGGTCTCAAAAAGACCACCAAAGCTGCAAAACAAAAGAACCACTGCTCCAGCTGGTGCTGCCATCTACAAAAGAAGGAGCAAAAACCAGTTGAGTACTGAAACAATTCAAGATCTATTAGCTGGAGATGCTGTTGTAAAAGCAGGCATGAAAGTAATGATAAAAGAAGATCTTGAATTGGAACAATCTGCAAGTGCTGCTCAGCCAGCTATGAATAGGCCAGCCTCACAAAATACTTCTGCAAATAAACATCTCCCAAGAAACCCACCAGGCTCAAAAATACAAAAGTGGGAAACTGACAAACAGACCTGCGTATTGACTTTGCTCAGGTCTGGTGGAGAAGTGGAGAAAATATCAAGGGAACAAGCTCTTGGCCTGAGTCTTGAAGATTTGCAGGATCTCCTTGATCTTCCACTTAGCAGGGATGATGAAGACACAGATGCCCTAGACTTTGAACTACAATTCAAAGGTCAGATAAGGGAACTGTTAATGAGGCAATAAAGATTTCCACAATAATGAAGAGTTTTGGCATTATCTGTTCCAGGGGGAGATTGTTGGGATTGAACCCTATCAGAGGAACAGATAATTAAAGCCAAAACTGGATCAGAGCAGTGGATCCAGAATAAGCAGATGTTTACATACAAATCTCTCCCCTTGAAAGTGGTTTCATATCTGCTGACCTCCTATCTGCTGATCTTACTAAGTGCTGACCTACAACTGCTGCCTTGCATCTACTGCCCAATGTCAAAGACTGATGGAAGACCAAAGCTCTGCTGAAACAATCTACTGCCTTGAGTCTAGTACTGCTGATCCGGACAAGCACTGCTGGGTTCACAGCAGTGGAAGAATGCAGCAGCTGTTTAAGTGTCTTTTATGTAATGAATTGTAATAGCAGTAGTTAGTACATCAGTGTTTGTATAGATCAGAGGTTAGAGTTTGTTAGGAGGTTAGATGTCACTTTCATGGTGACGTCAGCTAAGATGCTCAGTGGTTTGCTAGTGCCTATAAATAGTTCAGTACTTTGTACTGTTCTATTAGCTCTTGCAATACCGTCTTCTTTGCACGAACAAACGCTGAGCTCTGGCTGAGGGGGAGTTTGTATTCAAGCATTACTTGTAATCGTTGTTGAAAGTTAATTCAATCATTCGGTTTCTTGTTGAAAATGTCTTGATCAAAGCAATACTCTCATTTGATTGTATGCAAAGTTTGTTTTCATATTAATTCCGCTGCACAACTCTTTCATTTCCATCTTAATCTCAAACGTAAAATACAATCAGAAACAAACTCAGATCCAACACAGGAGTATGATTCTGAGAATGGCTTGGCATGATATTTCCCCGGTTATCTTCAGTGTAAACTGCAGAACTGAAGTTCAAAGCCCTAGGCTGCAAAGGAGTGACAGTTTCTTCAGCAGGTCTACTTGGGCCGGATTTCAAGAGTTGTATCTCTGTCATCGGCATCCGATTTGTTTCCTGCTGCTGCCTCATCTGTTCCTGTACACTACCAAACAAATTCAGAATTTCATCATTAGAAGCCAAAACAGGACCAGATCCCTGGGTACTGGGAGCGGGTATAACATCCTGAGCCACATGACTCTCAGTTCCGTGTGAAGAAGCTTGCATTCTTGGAGGAGGACGTGGAAGCACCGAACCAATTGTTGCAGAGGTTGTAGCAGACATGGTGGAAGAGCTCATGTTTGATCTTGAGGCCATTGAAAACAATGTAGCAAAAAGTTTTGACAATAGAAAACCGAGTAATGAATTTACTAAAGTTTTTATTAAAAATAGCACCACTTGCCCCACAGTGGGCGCCAAATTTTTTTGGTCAAAAATTACCGAAGCAATTTAGTGATCAAATTAGTCAAGTGAGGTAGTGTGCTAGAAATGAGTGTTGAGAATATGTTAATCAGATTAATTTCAAAAACAGTTTAAGGATACGGCTCAGGATATAGAGTTGTATTTATGATCAAACAATGAGCAAAAATGTAAAGGGTGACACGAGATGTACGAGGAAAGCCCTTGATCAATCTAGATCGCCGGCACAAAACCTCGGGAGCTGACAATCGCAGCTGCCTTGTTCTTCTATTACTTCGAATATCAGGATACAGTGCAGGATGTGATGCGGATCAACTAGGTGTTACAATGTAATTCGAGTACAAGTGTTTGTGTATAGTGTTTGCTAGAAGCTAGAGAGCAAAAGTGTGCGAAAGAGTGTGTGTGTAAAGTTGCGTGCCTTAATCTGATCTGCCCCATCTATTTATAGTAAAAGAAATGCAACAAACTAGCCTATTAAACCGGGATCCGGCGGATATTCCCCTTTTGAACGTTGTAGGCCTGGTCTTTCGGGTCCAACGTCTCTTAAATAACTGCTTTGCCCGAGTCTCAAGGAGAAGAAGTCCATCTGACCGTTAGTGACCTACAGCTTTTTACCTGCATGTGGATTATTTAGTTAACACTAGGATATCGCACCAGGATGTTACCAATACCCTGATCCGGTATCCTGGTCACAAGTAAACAATCAAAAGCAGCATATTAGTCAGGATATATACGCTCAGAAAATGACCCATAACAGAGAGTATGTATAGATTATAGACGATTAAATGAAGCAACAAGGAAAGATCACTTTCCTTTGCCCTTCATTGATCAAATGTTAGAAAGATTATCCGGTCATAAATTTTACTGTTTCTTGTATGGTTTTTCAGGTTACTTTCAAATTCCGATAGCACTCGAAGACCAAGAAAAGACAACCTTCACATGTCCCTATGGAACTTTTTCTTATCGACGCATGCCATTTGGTCTATGTAATGCCCCCGCAACCTTCCAACGTTGCATGGTAGCCATCTTCCATGACATGATAGAAAAGACAATGGAAGTCTTCATGGACGACTTTTCTATCTTTGGGGATTCATACGACCAATGCCTCGACAACCTCGAACGAATGCTATCCCGATGTGAGGAAACTAACCTCGCCCTTAATTGGGAAAAATGCCATTTCATGGTAACGGAGGGAATAGTACCCGGTCATAAAATCTCAAGCGAAGGAATGGAGGTTGATCGAGCCAAAATAGACACTATTTCTCGATTACCACCCCCGTCCTCCGTTAGAGCTATCAGAAGTTTCCTAGGGCATGGCGGATTTTATAGGTGGTTTATCAAAGACTTTTCTAAAATTTCAAGGCCTCTAACAAAACTACTTGAAAAAGATGCCCCTTTCATCTTTGACAAGGATTGCAATCAAGCATTTCTAACCCTAAAGGAAATGCTAGTCAATGCACCTATCATGATAGCGCCTGATTGGAAATTTCCTTTTGAAATCATGTGTGATGCAAGTGACTCTGCAGTTGGAGTTGTCTTAGGACAAAGAAAAGAAAAGCATTTTCACCCAATTTATTATGCTAGTAAAACACTTAACGATGCACAAGAAAATTACACAACAACTGAAAAAAAAAATACTAGCTGTGGTATTTGCTTTTGATAAATTTCGTTCTTATCTTATTCTTTCTAAAACAGTAGTCTATACAGATCATGCAACCATTCGATATCTCTTCAAAAAGCAGGACGCAAAACCACGTTTGATTCGGTGGATTTTACTCCTCCAAGAATTTGATATTGAAATCAAAGACAAAGGAGGAGTAGAAAACACCGCAGCAGATCATCTTTCACGCTTAGAAGACCCAGCTTTGGAGGCAACCAGGGACGAGCAGATCAACGAAAAATTTCCAACAGAATCCCTAGAAATGGTGGAATACAGAGAAGAACCATGGTACGCCGACTATGCTAACTACCTAGCTAGCGGTATAGTCGCAAAAGGTTGGCCACATCATCAAAGAAAGAAATTCTTTGCTAATGTGAAGCATTATTTTTGGGAAGATCCTTATCTTTTCAAAATGTGTGCCGACCAACTCATTCGAAGATGCGTATATGGTAGCGAAGCACGAAGAAATCTCCGCCATTGTCATGAAGGTCCATACGGAGGACATCATGGTGCCGCTAGTACAGCACGAAAGGTATTTGATTAAGGGTTTTATTGGCCAACCATTTACAAAGACGCCCAAAGTCTTGTCAAGACATGTGATGTTTGCCAAAGAACAGGTAATATTTCTTCCAAAAACGAAATGCCCTAAAATGTCATTCTTGTTTGTGAAATTTTTGATGTGTGGGGACTCGACTTTATGGGGCCTTTCCCACCGTCAAAAGGAAACAAATATATACTTGTGGCGGTAGATTACTTGTCTAAATGGGCCGAGGCTGAGGCACTTCCAACAAATGATGGAAGAGTCGTGGTAAGATTTCTGAAAAAATTATTCTCTCGTTTTGGAACACCTAAAGCATTAATAAGTGATAGAGGTACCCATTTTTGCAACCATCAACTTGAAATTTTTTTAACAAGATATGGGGTCTATCACCGGGTCTCGACAGCATATCACCCTCAAACAAACGGACAAGCTGAAGTGACTAATAGAGGTTTAAAACGAATACTTGAAAAAACGGTAGGGTTAAATAAAAAGGAATGGGCCGATAAATTTGATGATGCTTTATGGGCTTTTCGAACTGCTTATAAAACAACAATAGGTACAACCCCATATAAGCTCGTCTATGGAAAAAGCTATCATTTGTCGGTAGAAATTGCACACAAGGCCTACTGGGCAATTAAAAATGTAAACTTAGATTTAGAATTCGCCAGTAAAAATCATTTTTGTCAATTAAATGAATTAGACGAGTTAAGGAATTATGCATATTCAAACTCTGAAATTTATAAGGAAAGAATGAAAAACTTGCATGACAAACATATTAAACCTAATGAATTTCGAGCAGGAGACCAAGTTCTTTTGTTTAATTCACGACTTCGACTATTTCCTGGTAAATTAAAGTCTAGGTGGTCAGGACCTTTTTCCATCACCCATATTTTCCCACACGGTGCAGTCGAAATTAAATCTCGGAATGGAATTCCATTCAAATTCAATGGCCAACGGCTGAAGCTATATCAAGGATTCATTGAGGATGAAGAGGAAGAAATCTCGCTTCAAACGGTCGAAGAGTGAAAGCATCAACATCATATCTGGTAAGTTACGAACAAACGGGCTGACATCTAAATCGGTAAGTCTTCTAACCAAGTTTTTTTGGGAAACAAGGGCACTCACACGAGCACGAAAAAAAATCTCTACTTTTGCTCGGCACGAGGCCGTATCCGCTGGACACAGGGCCGTGTCCGCGCAACTGTCGGGATAAAACACTTTTTCAAAACAATTTCTTCATTTCCACACGCCCCGTTTCCCCGAAAACGCTCTGGTTCAAGGCGATTTTCCGCAGATTTTCGACGTCTCCTCTACTTCTAACAACACCAAGGTATGATTCTATCATCATTAGTAGTTAGATTAGGCATTTGCATGTAGTTTAAACATCAAAAATTTGGGGAAAAATCTAGGGTTCTTGAAGTTCATCCGGATCGAACCTCAAATTTTTGCTTAAATCTGTTAGCATTAGTTTAGATTAATGTTATAGGAAGTAAATCCACTTGTATTGTTCAAAGATTCGCCCGATTTCTCACGAAAACCCCAAACCCTTGTTTTTTAACCGGAAAAGATAAAATTGGAAGGGTAAATTGGTTGTTTTGGGAAAAACGGCACTTGGGGTTTCATTTTCGGGGGAACCGCACCTATTGGACCAAAAATTTTCAAGTTTTCGAAACCGGGTCGAAAAATGAAGTTTTTGAGTAACAGACGCCTGGACACGGGGTCGTGTTCGCTGGACACGGGGCCGTGTCCAGTTCGCTGTTTTCAGTTTTCTCCGAAATTTCAACTGTTTCGTGCTAAATTTTGGTGTATTCTTTCAGATGTCAAAGAAATACAAGGTTCAATGCAACTGAGCAAGATGCTAAGGCAAGATAAGACGTGCTTCGAGCCAGACCGGAAGAATACCCAAGACAAGTGTGCACGGATCTTTTGGGATTGGTAAACCAATGGGACCGCTTCAACAACCTAGTTACTGGGCCGCTGAGAGTCGCTCTTACTACTCGCCTTCGCTCGGTTCCCGAACATACTCTGGAAATCTATAGCACATTCGTCTTCAATTCAAGGTGCGACCCATTTGATAATGATGGGGTATAATTCAGATATGGAGGGACTACATCCTCTATCTCGATGGCACAGCTTGGGTCGATAGTTGGGTTGTATGCGGAGGAAGATGCGGGTAATGAAGAAAACACCGGAGGGTTATGAGAACTATCCGAAAACGAACGCCAAGCCGCTTGGGCTCAAATAGGAGAAGGGCACTACAACCCAAGCAGCACTAAGAGCACTAGGTTGAGGGACCCTCTTTACCGTTACATTACCGTTACAACCCAAAGGCACGATAGCAATGGCGTCGTTGGGTTGAGAGATTTGGTGGTCCTTCATTGCATTCACAACCGTAGAAACCTCGATGTTCCGTACCTCCTGCTCCGAAACATGCATCTGAACTGGCTTGCTACTCCACCAACTCCTATCTTCTTCGGGGGGTGGATATACCGCTTCTTCAAGCATTTCGTGAACATGCCCAGGTCTTTCCGAAAAAGCCTATGGTCGGGAAGAGTGGACATACACATCTGCCGCTCCATGAACTTAATTTATGAGGCTGAAGACGGGTCGGTTAGCTTCCAAAGGATGCAGGGGCATGCATGGAACCCGCAAGAGGCACTCGTCCTTCACGCTCCACAGCATCATCAGTACCAGTATCAGCCCCACGGTGATCCGGGCCAATTCTCCTCACAAGGAGGCGGTTTTCCTAACTTCCAAAGTTTACATGATTTGTTGCAGGAAAACCTCATGTGCACCAGGAACACCTATAACATGGCAAGCAACACGTACAACCGGGTCGGAGCAATCGAGAGAAACATATCTGATATCCAAGATGATATTGGGAGTATCCGGGAGTACATAGCGGGGCATGGAGGAGGAAATGATGATGAGGACGAGGACATGGACTAGGCAGGTGGAGTAGAGGCAGGAGCAGCTGGCAGGAGTTCCCACAGGTTAACCCCTTTTATCTTGAACAATTTCCGGCCTACGTGCCATGTGTTGAACAATTTACTTTCCTTTAACTCTTTTTATTTTCTGCATTTGTTTTTCTTTTTAACTTTGTGACGTGGATGTTTGAACGATGGTAATTTAGGATGCTTGTTATGGTTTGGTGTAGTGTTTATTGATAAAACAGGTACATGCGAGGCTTAGAGCACTAAACATTAGTGCTACTAAAGCCGGGGCAGGAGAACCGGAGCCAGAAACCTGTTTTTCAACTTTGCAGATTGTCTACACGGGGTCGCGTCTAGTCGACACGCCCCCGTGCCCACTCCCCCAGACCTGTTGTTTATCTAAATCTGCAGACTTTCGCCAGACACGGGGTCATGCCCAGTGGACACGCCCCCGTGTTTACCTTCTGTAAGTTTTCGTTACTGGCACCTGAACACGGGGTCGTGTTCATCGGACACGGGGCCGTGTCCAGACGCCCAGTAACATAAAATTTTGCTTTTTTTCACACATTTTTACACATTCAATCAACCTAAAAACTTATTTTTGGGACACATTGAGGACAATGTGTAATTTAAGTGTGGGGGGATGCTAAAACCTTGAATCTTGAAAGTCCTAAATACAAGCCTTACACAAAACTCTATTGGAACCGCTAATCACCCCAAATTTTTTCAAATTTTTTTTTTCATTTTTTTACTTGTCTAAGTTTAAGTTGGGAATTTCAAATTCTAAAAAGGTTATATTTTTGCAAATTTACAACCGATAGCGTCGTGATAAAAAGAACCAACATAAGAAAATTATGAAAAGGCATTACAAGTTTATTTAAAATTTGATTATATATACTGGATCACATAAAAACCCATTCCCACAAAAAGTGAGTTTTGAGTCTTTATTGAGCATACAAATACATATCTTTAAACTAAATGCTCATTTTTCGTTTCTTGTGTGAATAGCCGCTTGGTTCTTACAACTCTAGAACTTGCCACGACGATACATTCCCGGTCCTTACCAACTTAAACCCGAGTAAGTAAATGATGGAGGCATTAGGACTAACCCTTTTTCATTTCTACACCATTATTTTTTCTTTTTTTTTTACCACCTACCCAAAATCCCCCTAGTTAACCCCTTTGAGCCTAAACCTTTTCATTTCTTAACCCAAAAACAAACACCCTTTCACCCACCAAAACGCCTTTTATTTTTAACCCTTTGTTTTAGTAACAAGCTCGGATTTTCGTATGACATTTCAAAAAAAAATGTTGATGATGAAGGAAAAGAAATAAACAAGCAAGTTCATAAAAAAAATATAACTTTGTTTGAATAATGGCTTCATCAAAATAAAAATTGAAAAAATAAAAAGTCTTACGAAAACCGATGCTTTTTACGCTTTTCGCCCTTTTCTACTAACCACTAACCCAACCACCTACCTTTAACCCAAGCCTAACCCTTCACCCAAAAGTCCTCTTGATATTTACAAAGGTATATAGTTAAAAAGGAGGAGGATTGATTGCTTGGCAAGCCTATGGTAGGAGTAAGTTCCACGCCGCTCTCGAGTGATTCACTAAAATACATCTTCGGCCGAGTGTTGAGTGATCCCCCGTGAGGTATGTGAACTTGTATATAAGTGACATTTTAAGCAAGGCATGTTATGCCCTAATAAGTAATTTATCTTATATAATGTTTTAAATAAATCATGACGAATAGGATTGTAAATAAATTAAAATAAAACTTAATAAAGAATCTTAGAAATCCCGACACTCTATGACAAGCCCAAAAAACCTTCTCTTCTACCCATTCCATTTGGGAGTGTAAAGCCACATTATAAAGAGTTTTGCTTGAGGACAAGCAAAGATTCAAGTGTGGGGGTATTGATGTGCACAAAATGCAACATATAAATTACATCAATTGTGGCATAAAACTAACCATTTTTAGTACTAATGTTGGAAAAAGTGTGTTTTTGTCTTCCTTTTGTATTTTCAGGATTAAATGAGCTCAAATTAACAAAAGAAGCAAAAAGGCAGCTAAATCTAACATAAATACAAGAAAAGGAACAAACGTGGCATGCCCGACCCCCCGACAGCATCCTCCCAAGCAAAATCAAGAAGACAGAAGACTGAACACGACCCGTGCTCAGTGAACACGGGGGCGTGCCCAAGTGCCAGCATAAAAGACAAAGCTATAGAAGCTTCTATCACCCACCACGGGGGCGTGCCCAGCGGACACGGGGCCGTGGTCAACTCTAAGATTCGCAGAATCTGAGGAAATCTTGATAGTACAGATATGCTTCTGCACACGGGGGCGTGCCCAGCGAACACGGGGGTGTGGTCAACTAATGCAGACAAACTGCAATTAATGAAGACAGAGAGAAGGATGGACACGGGGCCGTGCCCGAGCTGCTGTTCAGGCTATAAATAGGGGTGCTTGGCTGATTTGCAAACCATCCCTTGGCACACCAACTCTCTCACACTTCACCCACCACCCACCACCATCATCCACCACCATCATCGATTGTCCATCATAGAGTGTGTGAGTCATCTCGGTATCCAAGATTGATCGTAAGAGTTCTTTATAATCAAGGCCATGTTTGCCTAAGTCTCTTAAATCACTTGATGAAGACAAGTGTCTAGTGTAATACTTTTTATTTTTAATCTTTTCGCACTTTTTACTTGGTTATGTAATAATGACTTTAATAACTAGTTTCTTATGTTGAAGGTGATTTTTCCTTATCGTTTGTCCGTGGTGTCTAGGCATTATTTTACTGTCTATATAAAATAAAAGATTTTCACCATTCATATCTCCACGGTCTATATGGAGATATGTTGGCTACCTGGTCGGGGGTTAAGGGAACGGTTTGGTAAGAGTCTTGCCTTGTTCAGTGTATAGATCCTGCAAGGACCTGGGTCAAATTTAGTAGGACCTCCTTCAATACCCACCGGTATTGGATGGCGGGGGTCCAAACTCTTTGATCCCCTCATATGTAAGCTACTATTAATACTTTAATCCGGCTACTTAGGACTGTATCCCTGCTGACTCAGACTACTTAGCCGAGGGTAACGTCACCTTCAAAAGAGGGGCCTACCATAATATGCATTAATAACTTAATTAATTATCTTTCAATAATCCGACCCTTTAGGATTGTATCCTTGCTGACTCAAACTACTGGGTTGAGGGTAACGTCACCTTCAAAAGAGGGGCCTACTACAATAACTAAGATAATCTCTTAAAAAGTGCAAAAGTGCGGAAATAATCAAAGGTTACACTAAACACGAATCGGAGCCAAGTGATTCATCTTGTCTATCTGTTTTTACTTTTATTTTATTTTTCAGCATTTTAGTTAGTTTTATTTTTCTTATTTAAAACTTTTTCTAACTTTTGATTTGATTAGACGTTGAGGATAAACCGGTACTAAAAGCTCTTGTGTCCTTGGACGACCTCGGTATCTTACCAACACTATACTACGCTCACGATGGGTGCACTTGCCCATATGTGTGTTTAGTTTTAGTAAATATCATGTTTTATAAATTTAAAACTTGACTAAAAAAAGTGTAAAAGGGCTTAAAATATACTTAAACTTATAAACACACTTACGCACATCAGATTGCTTCCATGCCTGATCTGTATGGAAGTTTAATGCATGGAACCACAAAGATATTCCAATGGTCATACGGTATTAAAGTCAGCTAATGGTCTTCAAAAAAGATATCTAGAATGGAATTATCCAAGTAAATGTCTCTGATTAAGGAATCCGTGGACTCGTAATGTGAATGTGTCCCTTATCTGACACAGGCAATGATGGATGAACTAGAGCATGAGATTTGGAAAATCTCTGTAACCTCATTGTGTCTTCGTTGTCTAATCCAAAGATTACCCTGTTTACCTCCTGAGAGGCAAGTAGAGTTAAGATTAACATCCCGCTTAGGGCTGCAGTATTGCGAAATCCCCATGTTGATTAGTACCACCAATTATGGAATAATCGAAACCCTAATGAAGTGATTTAAGATATAGGTTTATAAAGCCTAACTCAATATTCTGAGAATTCGGTATAGTTAATTAAGAAAGACGGTTCATCTTGCTTATGCATTGATTACTGCAACCCTAATTAGGCAACAATTAAGAATCGCCATCAGCTACCCAGGATCATCGATTTGTTCGACTAGCTGTGAGGATTAGCTATTCCTTGAGATTAGTTTTAAGCATTGGTTGGAATAACCATCTCACCTTAAAATAAGTTTTTCTATATAGTTGTTATGTAAGTATCAAAGCTGCTCCTTTGGAGACCTTGTATAGATAGAATGCTAACATTTATTGTTAGACAGAAGATTTGTAAGTTCAATTATCAGGATTTGAAAGTTGTCTTGGAAACAATGACTAAGATCGTACAAATCCATAATCATCTGAAAGTTGCCAGTAATCGGTGAAAAATTAAGGATTAATGAAATTCGCAACCCTCTTAAGTCCTTAATAAGGAATAAGGTTCAAATTGAAAGTATCGCTTTAAGAAGGGTGTGCTAAATTTTTTATGCAACAGGCTAGTTAAGCTCTGACTATATATAGGATCATTCGAGGAAATCGAATACATCAATGGTCAATAGCTTATAAGCTAAAATCTATTTATGGAACGTGGTGGAACTCGCAATGTGACCCACACTAGTGATCTAAGGATATGTTTCACCGATAAGTCGAGACGCACAATCACATAATGATATGCAAATTGATGATATGATAAGAGACCTGTATCGATTATGGATTGACAGGTTAAGAAGCTCCAAAAGGATACACGTACCTATATTAGAGGTCAACTTGGGTACTTGGAGAGGCCCCAGATATGCTATAGAAGTTAAGTCCATTATGCGACAAAAAGTACTTCCATCATTTTAACAAATCTCGAGGTCGAGATTTCTTTTAAGGGGGTGAGGATGTAACATCTCGTAAAATCACGTCCAATGATGTATTGACACGTGTAATAAACCCTAATGAAGTCAAACATTGAATTTAAGGGACTAATTTTTCGAAAAATCGAAAAACTTTGATCATGAAAGGACTGGAAATGTTAACATACCTAAAATAAGTTTCTAAATAACCTCGTACGGTATTTATATTCACAGATAAGCCACTTGTTGATCAAGTGTAAGCCGTTTGCGTAAATTATAGAAAGTTTGCGCAATAAAGGGTTAAAAGCGTCAACATGTTAATTCTTACCTCTGAGTGACCTTTTAACAAACCAGGAGTTTCAAGATATTTGATTATACTCTCGGGAATGCCAATTAATGGCCGTCTAAGGTTTTTATGCCTTTAAGTGAAGTTACGCACACATTTGCAAGTTTAAGGGGCTAAAAGTGTCAATATGTTTAATTATACCTCTGAATGACCTTTCTGCGAACCCGAAGCATCGTGATGTTTAATAATACTCTCATGAATGCCTAATATGGATTAGATAAGGCTTCGATGCTATTAAACGATAAAATGAGCAAGTTTGCGCATTAATGGGACTCTTTGCGTCAAACTGCAAAAGTATACCGATTCGTATGGCATCGAACCTTCCGGAATATGATCATAAGTTAAACATGCCCTAAATATCCTTTACATAGCTTATAAATAGGCTTAGAGGTGTTTGGTGCGCAAAAATAAACTTATTTGATCAACAGGGACTAAAAGCGTCAAAAAGTGCATAAGTTTGCATTTTCGCGCATATCTTACGTTCTGTATATATCCGGACATCCAAAAATTTATGTAAGCATTAAAATATTTTATTTTAGTGTGTGGCATGATAAAATTCCATTCGTCGCTTAATTTGGATCGTTTTTGCGTCCGTTACGACTTCCGTCGTAATTAACCGAATAACGCAACCGTACGACCAAACGAACCGACATCCGAGATATTTTTGAGCACATTTCAAGTTCCCTATACTTTAACTTCATTTTAATGCCTTGAAATGGGGTTAACAGGGCTTAAACGTGCCAGAAATCAAGTTTTTACACTACAGGGGCCATTTCAGCAAATCTGCCATTTTGGTCTCTGGCGGGGCGCGAGAGGCCTCTCGCGGGGGGCCAGAGACTGATCTGGCAGATTCTTGTTTTCAGCAATCTGGTCGAATTTCAGGGGCTTTTATGTAATATTTTCAATACCTTGGCTACCATTTGATGGTTTTTAACATCCCATTGTATTCCAAAACCATTTGCCCATGTGGAGGGCCAAGATTGAAGCTCGGGTTATGAGAAACGATCCTAACGGTTCTTGAAATTCTATATAAACCCACTTGTTCTTGCTCTCATTTCACACCTTGATCTGAATTGTTCTAAGTTGGAGCTTTTGTGCTTCATACCTGAACATCATAGATCAATTCAATCCTTGCTTGGACCCTTTGTAAGTGTCCTTTCATGCTTAGTTCAATTATTTGGCTCTTAAAGCCGAAAAGTCAAGCGTTTGCGATAAACGCTTTGACCTTTAAATGTTCAAGCCATTGTTCGCAACGAACATGGCTACGTGATCGTAATTGGGTTGGTATTAACCCCTCAAAAGGGCACCTCCTAATTACCACATTTGCTTAGTTAATTGTCGGGTCAAAGTAATTAAAATAAAAGTCAAGCGAGTCGGTTTTTAAATAAAATTCATAACTAATGATGTAAAGGCAATAAAATCAGTTTTGTCACTTTAATAACTTGGTAAATATTAATTGAACATGTCTAGGCATGTTCAACCCGACAATTCTAAGTGTAGGCTCGGTTCGGAACCGAAAGTCGCAAAAGTAGACTTTTGCTTTGACTTTCTGTTCTGACCCGATTTAGCTTAGTTTAGACATGCCTTAGAGTTCCATTAGGACCAGGTTATATGTTAGTATAACCCTCTGTGATTATACAACTTGGTTCCTAATTTATCTGATTCATTTGCATGTTTTCGTTATATGCCTAAAAGTTGACCATTATGCCCTTTTGACCTTAAAACGAGGATTTTGAAAACGTGAAAAGACAATAACCTTGGTTACTGAATTATAAATATGTCCTTAAATTTTCACATCAGTTTGAGGTCTAGATTAGGAGTTATGTTCAATAGCGTAATTAGAAAGCTTTTATTAATTAAACGGCGTAATTAGCATAAAGCCTATCTAAACCCAATTTTTTATACCAAACTTTTTATCCACTGATGTAAAATAATATTTTGGGATTTTTGAAGATTTTTATTTATTTTTAGGTTGAGCATAACATAGGGTTCTAGCTTTGATTCGGTAATTGTCGGTTTTGCCCTTTTGGCCTATAAAATGAGTTCTACAAATCATTTTGATACCAAACCTTTTTCTACTGATCCTGTATGATAAATAAAATATTTTAAGCCTTCTGGAATGATAAAAATATCAGCTTTTCTTATAAAACCTGGAAATCGCTTAAAACCGTTTTTTACGCGTTTTAAACGCATAGTATGTATTAAAACTATTTTTATCATATAAGACTTGATACCTACTGATATTTTTAGTAAATTTTTTTTATATTTTAACAGTAAGCAAAAGTTTGAAACTCAGATTTCCAGATTTGACCTTTAAACCTTATGTGAAGTTATCAAAATGCCCCTTAGGTGCATAGTTTGGTTGTAAACAATAAATTTCACATATATATAATACCCTACTGATATAACTTATTAAATTAAGTATTTTTACTGATTATATCAGACCTGAAACTCAGATTAATATTTAATCTCTTTTATAACCTTTAAAATGACCAAAATACCCCTACGAGGCTTAATGTGATTTTAAATTCGTTTTGGGCATAATGGAAGATATCCTACTGATATCACAACATATTTAAGGCATATTAACTTGTGGAACATGTTCATGACTCTTTTGGTTACCCGTTACGCATATTTCGCGTTTGGATCGGTTTATGTAACTAGTTTGCATAAATTGACCGAAACGGGCCAAACCTTATCATTTTTGCCTCAAAATCCAGAATGTTTTTAGTTTACCCATATTATTCAAGTCTCCAAACTTGTCGGGTCTAAATCACATTCTATTTCGGTCTTCGCTTAATCATGCGTTTTGAACCGTAAACCTTTCCTTAAAACTAACCGGTCTAACTTACAACTTAAATAAGACCCGTTAGGAATCTAATAGGTTAATAAAAACCTTCATTCTAGATTGAGAGCCCCAGTAGAGGTACTTATGCTTGCTGATTAGGATATACGGCTGAGTATAAGTTGCATTTTTTGCTCAGGTAAATACTCTTAACTTATTTTCCCTATACGGGCTTGGGATACGGTATTATAATACTGCTTGGTTGGGTATTGAATGTTTAATCGGATTGTGATTAAATTATTGAGGTAACCCGTTTTAATCTGTCTTGTTTGAAATAAAGGCCTTTAGGGGTTAATGACCAAGTCCCGGATATCCTTGGCATCATTATAAAATAAAAATGGCCACGTCTTATGCACGGGGTGTAGGCATACACCTGACAGTTGCATAAGGGAAACGGTATCTCACTCTCTTGTGGGCCTATACTTGTGGTGTGTCTGTTAACCTTGACCCGGTTTCTAACATCGGGCCCTAAATGTATAACGAACATGTAAATCTGTATACAAGATTATTTTTATATAATTGTCCCAAGTTATAAAAGATATTTTGTGCCTTGTGCATTCAAATCAATTTTCTAAAAACATTTTCAAAATGAACCAGTTAATTGTATTTACCAGTGTAAACTGACGTATTTTTCCAAAAAGATTTAGTGACAGGTACTGTACGTAATTGGCTGGGAGCTTAGGGCGTTAATAGGGAATCTTGCAAGTTCTTGATGCCTAAAGTCTGTTGAACAATGTTCCTTTTTAATTTTGATCCGCCTGTGGATCTTTTACAACCGTTCTTGTAAAACTTGATATTACTCTTCATCGGTTTGTAATATATTTATCTTTTGCTTCCGCTGTGCATTTAAATTGTGTTGTTTGACTATGACGATATCAAATACGTCACGATACTCCCCACCGGGCCCACCGGTAATACGTGGAAATATCGGGGTGTGACAATCACCTAGGTAAGGGAATCACCCCTAATCCATTGGTGAGGTCGTTGTAAGATGAGAAAAGAAGCGGAGTCAATCTTCAAGGTAAGGAAATCACTCCTATCTCGATGATATGTCTCCATTCGTTGTAACAAAAGTGTAAATAAAATTTCGTGAAATTATGCATGCTAGTAATGTATAATCGTATGAAAAGTATTAGTATAATGTATGCGTAAAACTGAAAACTAAAAAATGGTTCAAAGTTGACAAGAGTGAGTTTCATCATAAATGATCGAAAATAATAAAGCGTAAGCTTGATAAGAAGAAATTTGGATGGTTTCTAAACGGAACGTTGACTCACCAAAGTGGTCGAAAGGTCTTTTGAAATTAACAACATGCTTTGGCCTAATAGGTGAAATACTCTCGCCGACGTGTCGGTTAACGGTATTTACCCTTCTGGTTACTACACGTTCCAATTCAATCGAAAATTCGAGACCTGGCGGGATTTGTAAAAATCAAGGAGTGGAACTAGTCGACGAGGTGCGGGTTTCACTCCTAACTTGACGACTTCGTACCCTACTTGACGAATTTAAATTTGAAATTTCCATTAAGATGTGGATTTCACTCCTAACTTAATGGTGAATTTCATGCAAAAATAGAATCAAACGGAATGAAAGTCGTTTACCAAATTGTGGGTTTCACGCCTATTTTGGTAAACTCGTCTCGTTTGTATAATATGAGTGTTTTCGTGTTTAACAAAAATCGAGTAAAATGCCTTGGAAAAAGGCGTATGTTAAAGGAAATAACGAACAAGTATAAGCACATAAAAGGCATGTCGAGAATAACACACAAAGAATAGATCAATAGATCAAGTATCGACACATAATAAGACAAGTATTGTCACATAAGAATAGCACGCCAAGTATTAACTCACAAGCGACATATATGTTTAAAACGTCAAAGCGAATAAATAAAAGCAAATAGAGTAGCATGCAAGGAGTTTCAAGCAAGACGTAAGAATAAATCTCTAAAACTATAGACTAGGTTAAAGCATTCCTACTTTTCCTAATTCCCTATAGTTATGGCTCTGATACCAATCTATCACACCCCAACCAATGGCAGAAACAATGGAGTGGGACTAGTTCGAGATTGTAAGAGACTTCATTACACTATTTGTGACAATATTTAATTCAACCGATTTCATTTCATAAACAAATTGTCAAAACATTACAAGAAATTCAAATAACAACATTGTTTAAACATAACATAACAAAATTGATACAACACTTTAAACCTAAACGTCTAAGTGAGTATCTAGGCATCTTTGCTAGTCCATTTTCATAGCATCATCAATCCTCAACCTGTAACATGTTTAAAATACAATTCAATGCAAAAGCAAAGGCGAGTATACAAGTTTATGAATAAGTATAAGTATAAAAGTTTAAAAACGAATCCACACGGCAACTTAGTTTATACAAGATCAACCTAACATGGCATGCAATATTTCTAGTCAACCATCTGTTTACGCAAAATGATATAATTCAACATGACCACCAGTCTATGGGCGGTGCGTTACTCCTATAGCGCTATACATGTCAAATGGAGGCTCGTGAAAGCTAATGACTAAAACATATCACATAAGTATGGTCTACGTAAGCATCAAGTATCACAACATAGTATTCACGTATAAGTATTGTTTTCGTGCATAGCATAAAGAATAAGTTTAATTGTGATTTGATAAATTAACATGTTACACCCCAAAAGTGGTAAACATAAAAAGGGGGTTGCGAGTATACTCACAAAATTGCTAAGTCTTCCGATTATCCAAGTGTCGACGAGTGTACGAGTTTAGGGGGATGGAACACCGAGGTCACCCTATATGGGCAAACGAAGGTGTAAGAGAAATCGGGATTACGATGAAGGATTTGAATTGGAATTTAGAGTATAACTAGTTGATATATATGTACATATATATAAACATATACATATATATTTTATATAGTTTAAATAAAATTTTAAAATTAATTCTTTCAAAAGTATTGTTGTAATATTGTCCAAAAATAAAAAAAAAATTATACATTTATATCTATTTTATAAAAATTAGCCGAATTTGATAGGTTGTGTTTTTAAAAAAAGTTACACGTTTTGTTTTACGAAATTTTACGAAAAACGGGCAGAGTTTCCTCTGTTTTTGGACAATCTCGACAACCAAAGTGTCGGTATAAATTTCAAAATTCAACGACGACAAAACAACATATAATTATATATGTTTCTATGTATTTTTATAACAAAAATATATAATGCGGTTTTGTGATAACGAGATATATAAAACAATATAATTGGAATATTTACGTCGTTAAAATACCGAGTGCACCGAGACCTCAGTTGACCAAGTTTGACCCGACAGTTGACCGCGTTGTCTGTTTGACCAGTTTTGACCTGAAACGAAATGCACTCAAATTATACTCGACGCAAATGTTGATTAGTCTCGACTGGTCCACCCGAACCGAGACCAAACCGAGACTCGAATTGAAACCGAAACCAAAATATACCCAGAACATAATCCGATTTAGAATTACACTAAAACTTAATAGAATAACATCAAAACTCCTACCGGAATGAACCCGACTCGAACCACACTGATGCCGTGAATACTCCCACGCCGCTGAACCGGGACCTGAATCAACTGTGATTGTGAGTCCCGAACCGAAGCCAGAGCCGAACAACTCCAGCCAGAGCCCGTACCCGAGATTTGGACTGTCGAAACGTCATCACCGCCGCAACTCTGCTGTCGCCGGTGAACCGTCACCGGAAAAAGAACAAAAGAACACTCTGGTCGATTAGCTTGAGATCGAAAGAAGGTTTTACAAATAAACGAGAAAGTGAGAGGGGTTTACCGGAGGAGATTCGTTGGGCCAGAACAGCTACCCCCACCGCCGCCGCGGCTCCGCCACCGACGGCCGGTCGTCGCCGTCGATTCTCTTCTCTCTCTGCTCTATCTCTCCTAATTTCTCCTCTCTCTCTCTCTCTCTCTCCTGATTTTTGTGTTCGACACTCACCACCACCCGTGGATGGTGGTAGTCGCTGCTGGAAGCAACCACCGTCGCCGGTGGTCCCACCGGAAAAGACACGGGTGTGAGGGGATGGGGGTATATGAAGGTGAGGGAGAGGTGCAGGTGTGTAGCCCGAAAACCAACGGTCGGAGGAGTTGCTGTCGTGCCACCATCGCCGGAACTTGGGAGGGGGTCGAGAGAGATCAGAAGTTGGGGTCTGCTTTAGGTGCGGCTGGAGTGATATATGGAGATTAGGGTTTGGCCATTTTTTATATTTCCATTATTTACACAAATAGACCCTAAACTTTACCCACTAACTTTATGTTATGATATAAAAAGAACTAACTTTATAAGACAAACTAACTAGGTTAGGTTACTAACTTTAAAATTTAACGAGACTAACTTAGTTTGTTATAAAAATAACTTTTAAATAGTAAAATAAATAAATTTAATTAAGTTAACAATAAATAAATAACCCAAATTATAACCAATTAAATTAAGGATAAAGATGTTTCGATGATACAACGGATTGTAATTTTTGAAAGGGACAAGCTTCTAAAAATAGATTTTCTAGGCTCGATTTCTAAGTTAGGAAAGTTATGAAAACGCGTAGCGTTACACCGGGAATTGGTAGGAAGAATGGGTGAAACCCTAAGCCACAAATTATAAGTAGTCTAAGTTAATGCATTTAGATTACTAACGTGCCAAATATTAAAGGCGCAAACCCGGTAATGGGAGCGCTAGATACGTAAGATAAGAAACCCGGGAATGGGTCAACATATTGCGAAATAATACGCCGTCCGTAGGGATTTGGGAAAAATGAAACAAGGGATAAAATTGGAAAAAAAAATGTCGGAATATAATGTATTTGCATGATCATGTTTTCCGATGAGGCATATTTGTATAAAATTCACTATAAAAATGTTAAAAGTTTGAAAGCAAGAAAGAGATAAGTTTTATTGGTGATTTTCGAATGTCCCGAGTCTCGTTTTGATGACTAAAACATGCGAAATGGAACAAATGGGTCAAAATGGTAAAAACAGTAATCTCTTGCTGCAGATTGAGACCCTGGCGGGCCGCGACAGATAAGCCCTGGCTTACGCGGGGCGCGAGAGAGCTACCGTAAGCTACGGTGGCTTCCGTAGCTTACGGTACCAATTAAAGTTGTTACGCTGGTTCTCTACTGCCTTACGGCAGCCCCATATTGCCTAGAGGCTACCGTAGCTTACGGTGGCTACCGTAAGCTACGATAGTGCCCAGTCATTTTGTTGAGTTTTGCTTATTGTGGCTAATCGAATCCGATTCCGAGCATAGTTTTCGATTATGCTAATTTCCTAGAATCCTAATACTATGTTTATTGAAATTTTCAGCCTTTAGGACGATGCAAGCATGTGGATGATGATCAAGTCATTGATATCGAATCGAACACATTCAAGATCTTGTTCCACAACTTTTATTATTACTTGTAGTTAGTAAAACTTGTGTAATCAAAGGAATACTTATGTAACCTAATGTTGTTTTTTTTTTGAATGTTTGTTAAACTAGTAATTATTAAGCTAAATGTTAATGTAAATGTTTTGGCTTAACATTTATAAAGAATAGTTCTATTTTGTCTTTAGAATCTGTGTTATAAAAAAACGAGTGTTACAGGCGGCTCCGTGGGTCTAACACCCTGATAGTTATGGATCGAATCCCAGCATGACATGTGTCTAGAAACCTTCCACAAATTTCACAATGTTGAAAGGAAGGGTTAAAAATCATAAAAAATATTATAAATTTAAAGTTGAGGGGCTAAATCAGCTAAAAAGACAATTTTTATAAGATTCTGAGGTCCCTTACGGACCACAAGAACATCCTCTCACGGTCCATAAGGATCATCAAAAGGTTTGCCCACCAGGGTCCCTTACGGACCATAAGTCATACCCCTTACGGTCCGCAAGGGGTACGCTGAACAGCAGCCTTGCTGCATATCTTGACACCTGATTCAAATCCTTGCCACACATAACCATATGTTGACACCTCTCATTCCACTAATCAGCTCCTTAGCTCTCCTAGTAACACCTGACACACTCTCATCACATTTGATCAACTATAAATAGGCCCAAGTTTTTCAAAGTTTATCACACCATTCTCATTCATACTATAAAATTTCTTATGGAGCTTGCTTCTGCTTAGAAGCATCCTCTCTCTAGTTCTAAGCTTCCCTTCTAACACTAGTAAGTGTTCTTTGCTTTGACTTTCGGTTCTGACCATTTTTCTCAAGTCAAAGTTCAAATTGAACTTTGCAACGTGATCATAATAATGAGGGTATTAATCCTCTATGATTATACCCTCTGATCATCAGGTTTAGTAGGCAAAATGAAAAGTCAAACATGTATTAAATAAAAGTAAAAAAACACACACACACATAAACTTTGCATTTTACGACGAATGATCTTTTAAGTATCTAAAATAAGTTTGACATCATAACAGTTTATATAACATTATAAAACTTATTTTGGCATGTTCAACTTGACATTTTCAGTTTAGCCCTCAATTCCATGTCGGAAGTCAAGCAGTTGACTTTTGCTTTGACTTTTGATCCTTACCCGTTTGGTCTACCTTAGAAACCAATCATAGAATGTTATGTGACCATGGTATTATAGAAATAACTCTCAGAGGTTATACGTTTTGGTCATAGTATTTGAAGGGTAAATTGACGAGTCAACAATCTATACTTTTAAAAATGTCAAAAATGCCCTTATGGCATAAAAATGGTTTTAAAACCTAAGAGGCATATAATTTTACCACAAAACTGATCATACAATATTTTAAAATGTGTTTTGACATAACGGACTCGTCATAAAACTATTCGACCACCCTATGTCGTAATTACGCATAAGACTAACAATATATTATATATAAACTAGTAGAATTTGTCACACCCCCAAAATCCACCATGCGGAGTATCACCGCTTGGAGGCGTGACGTGACCAGGATCGAGCCACCAATCATATTGAACAACGTAATAAAGTAATAAACCAACCACTATACAATTGGTGACCAAAAGACAGTAACCAACTTTAAGTTAACAGCGGAAGCATAAGACATAAGTCCAAAACATAAATTCATAGTTCACAAGTTTAACGACCGAACATAAGTTCCATAAGTTCATAAAGTTTATTTATTAAGCACGGGACATAACAGTCCATATTCCACAACGACCTACTCCTCGCGCAAGCTCCGTAAGTACCTATCGACCTGCAAGGCATGTAACAACGAGTCAACAACAAAGTTGAGCGAGTTCACAGTTAAATGTTCAGTTATTGAGATCGTTTCAGAAATCGTAAGTTTGTTTTAGAGTCATGTGCTACCCAGTATCCTTGTTTCCCGAACCTTTACGATATTTAGTGGGGGCTTCCCATGTTATATATATATTACTAGACTGAATATATCTATAGGTGTCCTTCCCAATCCGAGGACAGTGATAAGTAGGAGATTACGTAGGTTTTACGTAAGTGCCCTTCCCAATCCGAGGACAGTGGTAAGTATGAGATTGCGTAGGTTTTACATAAGTGCCCTTCCCAATCCGAGGACAGTGGTAAGTATGAGATTACGTATGTTTTATGTAAGTGCGCTTCCCAATCCGAGGACGGTGATAAGTAGTCTAGTAGTGGTAAATGTACAAGTTCTGTCATAGTTATTCAATCCCATTCCCAAGCCACCGGGAATCCCATGCCATAAGAGTGTGAACTCACCTTTGGTTGCTCGGTTTGACTCTAAAAAATAGCTAACAGTCAAGGTCGGTCAATCACGTCCTAGTATGATTACCACTTAGTTTATTAGTGACTTCAAATAGAGCACAAAGTTCCTACACGTATCTATCACATAACATGCATTCACTTTAACGGTTTATGCCTAGATAAGCTTCCCATCTATTCCCGTTCATAAGCAAACATACGACATTGCTCATAACACTTTTATTGACATATAACATTTTAAATTATTCTCAGATAACCTACCCGACATTTAGACAAGCAAATCACTACTTATGTCGTTTTAGCTTTAATCTTCAAAACCGTGCTATTTTCGGGGATTTAAATAAAATAGTTAACTTATTCCAAAAATTCCCAACTTTTTATAGAAGGTCTTAAACGACCCAAATATTATTGTGTAAAAATATCGGGATCCAATTCATCACCAATATTTTATGAAAAATCATTTTCCGGACTAAAATCAGATTCATCTTTTTCTGATTGCAGTCCACGGAATAATTTATTTAAAATTCCTCGTAAGTCCGATTTACGAAATTCCAGTGGGATAATTACAAATACATCGGTGGTCATTTACAGCAAAAATTTCATGATCTGACTCTACACAGAATACAAGTTATGACGGAAAACAGAACGCTTATTTTCAGCAGTAAAAATGCAGCTTGAGCTGCTGTTACAAAACGATACTTTAAAAATAGTAAACGAATTCCAAAAATTATGATTCCAGTGCCATTAGAACCGTATTTCATAGTACATAAATCTAGACTTCAGAAAATACATTTTTCGCTTTATTAGGGTCCGGTTACAGCCAACTGAAGTTGGCTGTAATCACCAAACAGCTTTCTGTTTTTCAGCTTTTACATTCTAATGCGAGTTATTTTGGTTCCGTTAACATGTTCAGCGAATAACAACATTTCTAGTAATCAATATTAACAAGTAATCAGCAAGAAATCAGCAATATCTCAAGACAACTTCATACTAACATAAATACATCATGTTTCATCTTCTTGTTTAAACTCTTTTTAGTGTTCTTGTAGATTTAATATATTACATCTTTTTCTACACAAAATGGACATGAACAAGGGTTAAATAGAGACTTACTACTAGCTTAAAGCTAGGGAAAATCTAGTGAAGGAGATGATAAGAAATGACGATGAACAAGACTAAAACAAAGCTCCTTTGAATGCCCTTCAAGATGCAAGTCCCTATAGCCCTTTCTTCTATACTTGGATGAGACTTGAAGGTGGATGAAAGTGGTGGTTTAGGGGTGGTGATGGTGGCGGTTTGGGGTGAAACCGTGAGAGAGAGAGAGAGTGTGAAGAGTGAGATGAAAGATTGAGGAATGATGGTTATGATCTTGGAAAGGTACTTATAATCTTACACCATATATTATGTTCATATTCTCAAGCAAGACATCACATAATATCTAATAAAATATACTAAGAGATCTAGGAAGTATGGAGTGGATCTTATGGGTCCTCTTGGGACTAAAATCGGTTGGGGGGGGGGGGTGCTTTATGTAACATTTTGCAACTAATAGGTAAACATTAGTTAGTTCCCAAGTATTGTTTACATATGTTAGTTAGTAGGCATTTTAGCGGGTGTTATGGTGTACGGGGATCATGACAAGCCAAGAAATAAATGAACAATGTGTTTGACAAATATTTGGTGTCCCGGGTAATGTCCGGTTGTTCGGTCAGATACTGTTCCGTTAAAGTGTTTAATTATTCCATACGGTGTCTTATATATATATATATATATATATATATATTTGTAACACTTTTAATTCCTAATACATAGGAAAATATTCAGGACCATTTAGTCAAGTTTTCTGCACAAGCCAAGTACGTTAACAAACACATGTAAGTATGACACAGTCACCAAGCACTTTAATTATCATTAATAAATTGTACGGATACATGGAATTACGAGGGTTGTCACATTCTCCCCCTGTTAAGAAAATTTCGTCCTGAAATTTAGTGCGTATTTACTGAGGAAGCTAGTTAAGTTGCGGTGTTTACTGGCTTTTCCTGGGGCGTCACATCATCCCCTCGTTGATTTGGAATTTCATCCCGAAATTCTGCAGTAGCTTCAGCCTCAGTAGTGGTTGCATTTTTCTTAAACAGTTGGGGGTACTTGAGTTTCATTTGGTCTTCTCGTTCCCAGGTATACTCTAGGCCACGACGGGAATTCCAACGAACTCGGATAAGAGGTATCCTGGTACGTTTGAGAATCTTAACATCTCGATCAGTAATCTCTACTGGTTCCTCGACGAATCGCAGCTAGTCGTCGATAGTGAGCTCCTTAAGAGGAACTATGAGGGTCTCGTCTGACAGACACTTCTTCAGATTCGACACATGGAACACATTGTGAACTCCGCTGAGTTCGGCCGGTAGGTTCAACTTGTAGGCGACTTTGCCAATTTTCTCAATGATTTCAAATGGTCCGACATAGCGCGGATTGAGCTTGCCTCATTTGCCAAAACGGACTACACCTTTCCAAGGTGAGACTTTGAGTAGCACTCGATCCCCAACCTGGAACTCGAGTGGTTTTCTTCACTTATCAGCATAGCTTTTCTGACGGTCACGAGCTGCCACCATTCGCTGTCGTATCTGAGCAATTCTCTCGGTTGTATCTACTACAAGTTCTAGGCCAGTGATTTGACTGTCGCCAACCACTGCCCAACAAAGAGGTGATCGACATTTCCGTCCGTACAATGCCTCGAACGAAGCGGCCTAGATGCTGGTGTGGTAACTGTTGTTATACGAAAACTCCACTAATGGGAGGTGCTTTCCCCAACCATTGCCAAAATCAATCACACATGCCCTAAGCATGTCTTCAAGGGTCTGGATGGTGCGTTCAGATTGCCCATCCGTTTGTGGGTGATAAGCGGTGCTCATATCTAAGCGTGATAAAACAGATTTGTGCATGGCTTGCCACAGTTCCGAGGTAAAACGTGAGTCTCGATCAGAGATGATGGAGGTTGGCACTCCGTGCCTTGATACTACTTCCTTCAGGTAGATGTCTACTAGAGTAGAAAACTTATCTGTTTCCTTGATTGCCAGAAAATGTGCAGACTTGGTCAGTCGATCCACGATCACCCAAATGGTATCGTTTCCACGTTGTGATATCGGTAGGCCAGTAACGAAATCCATGGAAATTTGCTCCCATTTCCATTTAGGTATCTCTGGTTGTTGAAGTAGGCCCGACGGTTTCTGATATTCGGTCTTAACTCTCGCACAAGTCAAACATTTGCTAACGTAGGTTGCTATGTGGGCTTTCATACTAGGCTACCAGTATGTAGTCCTTAGGTCGTGGTACATTTTATCCGAACCAGGATGTACTCAATAACGAGACTTATGTGCTTCATCCATCACAAGCTCGCGTAGGTCTCCATACAATGGAACCCAGATGCGCCAGTTAACATAGTAGGCGCCGTTTTCCTTTCGTTCTAGCCGCTGCCTCGATCCTCGTAAGGACTCAGCCCTGATGTTCTCTGCTTTCAATGCTTCAACCTGAGCATCGCGAATCTGAGCGGGAAGTTTGGATTGGATGGTAAGTTGTAAAGCACGTACACGCTTAGGTATAGTATCCTTTCGACTGAGGGCGCCGGCCACAACATTGGCCCTGCCTGGATGGTATTTGATAGCGCATTCATAATCGTTCAAGAGCTCGACCCATCGGCGTTGACGCATGTTTAACTCCTTTTGCTTGAAGATATGCTCGAGACTCCTGTGATCGGTGTAAATGGTGCACTTGGTACCTTACAGGTAATGTCTCCATATCTTTAGCGCAAAAAAAACTGCTCCCAACTCCAAGTCGTGCGTAGTGTAGTTTCTTTCGTGAACCTTAAGTTGGCGCGATGCATAGGCAATGACCTTGTCACGTTGCATCAACACGCAACCAAGTACTTGGATGGAAGCATCGCAATAAACCACAAAATCATCTGTGCCTTCAGGCAATGAGAGGATAGGCGCGCTACAAAGTCTGTCTTTTAAGTGCTGAAATGCGGACTCCTGTGCATCTCCCCAACAGTAGATGACACCCTTCTGAGTCAGTGAAGTGAGAGGTTGCGCAATCCTTGAGAAATCCATAATAAATCTTCTGTAATATCCTGCCAAACCCAAGAATTGGCGGATTTCTGTTGGTGTACGGGGTGCAGGCCAGTTCTTGATCGAGTCAACCTTGGATGGATCAACATGAATCCTATCCTTGTTTACCACATGGCCTAGAAAGTGGACTTCGCGAAGCCAGAAGTCACATTTCGAAAACTTGGCATACAGTTGCTCTCCTCGAAGAAGTTCCAGCATAAGTCGTAGATGCTGCTCGTGTTCCTCCTGACTCTTAGAATAGATCAGGATGTCGTCGATGAAAACAATAACGAACTTATCCTGGTAAGGTTTGCATACTCGATTCATGAGATCCATGAAGACCGTCGGTGCGTTCGTCAATCCGAAAGGCATATCCAGAAACTCGTAGTGGCCGTAACGAGTTCTGAATGCTGTTTTGGAGACGTCCTCATCCCGGACTCTCAGCTGATGGTATCCCGATCTCAAATCAATCTTAGAGTAATAGCTCGACCCTTGCAACTGGTCGAACAAGTCGTCAATGCGCGGGAGAGGATAACGATTCTTTACGGTCACCTTATTGAGTTCGCGGTAGTCGATGCACATTCTGAAGGTACCGTCTTTCTTCTTCACGAATAGTACTGGAGCTCCCCAGGGCGAAGAGCTAGGACGAATAAAACCTTTTTCCAAAAGTTCTTGTAATTGCTTGGGCAGTTCTTCTAGTTCGGTTAGGGCTAAGCGATAAGGTGCTCGAGCTATGGGCGCTGCTCCAGGAGCTAGCTCGATTTGGAATTCGACTTGTCGATGAGGCGGAAGACCAGGTAATTCCTCAGGAAAATCGCTCACTATAGGAATGTCTTCAATTCTCTTCTCTTCCATTGATGCGTCAGTAACGAGTGCAAGAATGGCAGTGTGGCCCTTACGCAAACACTTCTGGGCCTTAAGGAAAGAGATGATGCCCACAACAGCACCACTCTTGTCTCCATGAATCATGAGAGGTTCTTCACCAGAACGAGGAATGCGGCCGATTTTCTCCTTGCAATTAATCTCCGCTTGATGATGAGATAGCCAATCCATCCCGATAACGACGTCGAAACTACCAAGTACAATAGGGATAAGATCGATAGAGAAGGTCTGACCAGCTAAGACGAGGTTACAGCCCTTAACTATGCGTGTGGCTTCAAGACTTTTACCGTTTGCTAGCTCTACCGTGTGCTTGGTGTTCAAAAGTGTTGGGGTACGTTTAAGCATTTGACTAACTTTTAGGGACACATAACTAGTATCGGCACCCGAATCAAATAGAACATTAACATAAAAGTCGTCGAGAAGGAACTTACCCATCACTACGTTAGGATCATTCCTTGCGTCACCCTGACCAATTACGAACACACGACCCCTGGCACCGTTGCCATCATTGTTTCCCCCATTGTTGCCCCCATTATTGTTCCCGTTCCCTTGGTTGTGGTTCTGATTCTGATTCTGATTTAACTGCGGGCAGTGTCTCTTGAAGTTACCTTCAGCGCCACACTGAAAGCATCCCCTGTTGCCCTGTTGCTGTTGCTGATTTTGCGGCGCTTGCTGCTGCTACTGAAGATTCTGACTTGCAGGCCGTGAGCTCCTGCAATCCTTGGCTTCATGACCCATCTTGAGACACCTCTGACAACGTCCCTTGTTGCACTGACCACTATGGTGTCTGTTGCATTTGTTGCACTTTGGGTGGTTTCCTCGATATCCACCCTGCCCTTGACTACCAGAAGATTGCTGACCAGGACTCTGGTAGTCATCAATCTTTCGCTGCTGCGCCTGGGACTGATTTGTAGTCGAACCCTTGCTGGAGACTCCATCCCATTTTCGTTTGTTGTCACTGGGAATAGCAGAAGTAGTAGTAGCAGTAGCACCTATACGCTTAGGTAGCTTGTTCTGTTCCACGGCCTGGTCTGTGAGACGATGAGCAAGAAGAGTAACATCCTCGATGGTAGCAAGGTTAGCAGCAGTCACATGGCTTTGAATCTCTGGTACTAAGCCTTTGAGGTACAGCTCGATACGCTTGATGGGAGGATCCACCATAGTTGGACATAACACTGCCAGTTCGTTGGATCGCTTCGTATACGCCTCTATCTCTGACCCTGGCATCTTTAGGTTAAAGAACTCCACTTCCAGCTTGTGGATGTCATCACGATTATAGTATTCTCGCTTGATCAGTTCCTTGAAGTCGTTCCATGGGGTGGCATTAGCAGCTGTCAGCCCTAACATTTGAACTTGCGCGTTCCACCAAGTCAGCGCAACGCCTTCGAGAGTACCAGTGGCATACTTCTCCCTACGTGCCTCAGGGCATTCACACATTTCGAAGACCGATTCGAGCTTCTCGAACCAGTGGAGGAGTCAAACGGCTCCTTCAGTGCCACTGAAAGTACTAGGACGACAGTCCATAAAAGTCTTGAACGTGCACACAGGAGGCTGAGCGTGTTGACCTCCTGCCTGGGCAGCGGCGAGTGCTGCAGTAACTTGTTCAGTGATCAAAGCCGCCAACTGGGCTTGAGTCATGTTAACGCGTCCACTCATGATCTTCATATCAAAGGAAACATGGGTGAGAAATGTTCGCGAATATGTGATGACAGAAGAAGGTTAGCACACAAGTGTTTTCAAACAATAGTTGTTACGTTTATCTAAGCATACCATGAGCAAAGTTCTATGTAATTAGCAAGTAGGCAATATAAACATAAATCATATCACCTATAGTGTTGAGTCTTGCACGTGGAGCGAAGCGTCGTTGTGGATCGTTGAGCGCTGTACAGGTTATAGTCTGGTTTTAACAAAATCTTTTTCCCTTATTAAAACCAAGTTCACTATAACCAATGGCTCTGATACCAATCTGTCACACCCCCAAAATCCACCATGCGGAGTATCACCGCTTGGAGGCGTGACGTGACCAGGATCGAGCCACCAATCATATTGAACAACGTAATTAAGTAAATAAACCAACCATTATACAATTGGTAACCAAAAGACAGTAACCGACTTTAAGTTAACAGCGGAAGCATAAGACATAAGTCCAAAACATAAATTCATAGTTCACAAGTTTAACGACCGAACATAATTTCCATAAGTTCATAAAGTTTATTTATTAGGCACGGGACATAACAGTCCATATTCCACAACGACCTCCTCCTCGCGCAAGCTCCGTAAGTACCTATCGACCTGCAAGGCATGTAACAACGAGTCAACAACAAAGTTGAGCGAGTTCACAGTTAAATGTTCAGTTATTGAGATCGTTTCAGAAATCGTAAGTTTGTTTCAGAGTCATGTGCTACCCAGTATCCTTGTTTCCCGAACTTTTACGATATTTAGTGGGGGCTTCCCATGTTATATATATATTACTAGACTGATTGTATCTATAGGTGTCCTTCCCAATCCGAGGACAGTGATAAGTAGTAGATTACGTAGGTTTTACGTAAGTGCCCTTCCCAATCCGAGGACAGTGGTAAGTATGAGATTACGTAGGTTTTACGTAAGTGCCCTTCCCAATCCGAGGACGGTGATAAGTAGTCTAGTAGTGGTAAATGTACAAGTTCTGTCATAGTTATTCAATCCCATTCCCAACCCATCGGGAATCCCATGCCTTAAGAGTGTGATCTCACCTTTGGTTGTTCGGTTTGACTCTAAAAAATAGCTAACAGTCAAGGTCGGTCAATCACGTCCTAGTATGATTACCACTTAGTTTATTAGTGACTTCAAATAGAGCACAAAGTTCCTACACGTATCTATCACATAACATGCATTCACTTTAACGGTTTATGCCCAGATAAGCTTCCCATCTATTCCCGTTCATAAGCAAACATACGACATTGCTCGTAACACTTTTATTGACATATAACATGTTAAATTATTCTCAGATAACCTACCCGACATTTAGACATGCAAATCACTACTTATGTCGTTTTAGCTTTAATCTTCAAAACTGGGCTGTTTTCGGGGATTTAAATAAAATAGTTAACTTATTCCAAAAATTCCCAACTTTTTACAGAAGGTCTTAAATGACCCAAATATTATTGTGTAAAAATATCGGGATCCAATTCATCACCAATATTTTATAAAAAATCATTTTCCGGACTGAAATCAGATTCATTTTTTCTGTTTGCAGTCCACGGAATAATTTATTTAAAATTCCTCGTAAGTCCGATTTAAGAAATTATAGTGGGAGAATTACAAATACATCGGTGGTCATTTACAGTAAAAATTTCATGATCTGACTCTTCACATAATACAAGTTATGACGGAAAACAAAACGCTTATTTTCAGCAGTAAAAATGCAGCTTGAGCTGCTGTTACAAAATGAAACTTTAAAAATAGTAAACGAAGTCAAAAAATTATGATTCCAGTGCCATTAGAACCGTATTTCATAGTACATAAATCTAGACTTCAGAAAATACATTTTTTGCTTTATTAGGGTCCGGTTACAGCCAACTGAAGTTGGCTGTAATCACCAAACAGCTTTCTGTTTTTCAGCTTTTACATTCTAATGCGAGTTATTTTGGTTCCGTTAACATGTTCAGCGAATAACAACATTTCTAGTAATCAATATTAACAAGTAATCAGCAAGAAATCGGCAATATCTCAAGACAACTTCATACTAACATAAATACATCATGTTTCATCTTCGTGTTTAAACCCTTTTTAGTGTTCTTGTAGATTTAATATATTACATCTTTTTCTACACAAAATGGACATGAACAAGGGTTAAATAGAGACTTACTACTAGCTTAAAGCTAGGGAAAATCTAGTGAAGGAGATGATAAGAAATGATGATGAACAAGACTAAAACAAAGCTCCTTTGAATGCCCTTCAAGATGCAAGTTCCTATAGCCCTTCTTCTATACTTGGATGAGACTTGAAGGTGGATGAAAGTGGTGGTTTAGGGGTGGTGATGGTTGCGGTTTGGGGTGAAACCGTGAGGGAGAGAGAGAGTGTGAAGAGTGAGATGAGGGGATTGAGGAATGATGGTTATGATCTTGGAGAGGTACTTATAATCTTACACCATATATTATGTTCATATTCTCAAGCAAGAGATCACATAATATCTAATAAAATACACTAAGAGATCTAGGAAGTATGGAGTGGATCTTGTGGGTCCTCTTGGGACTAAAATCGGTTGGGGGGGGGGGGGGGGTTTATGTAACATTTTGCAACTAATAGGTAAACAATAGTTAGTTCCCAAGTATTGTTTACATATGTTAGTTAGTAGGCATTTTAGCGGGTGTTATGGTGTACGGGGATCATGACAAGCCAGGAAATAAATAAACAATGTGTTTGACAAATATTTGGTGTCCCGGGTAATGTCCGGTTGTTCGGTCAGATACTGTTCCGTTAAAGTGTTTAATTATTCTGTACGGTGTCTTATATATACATATTTTTGTAACACTTTTAATTCCTAATACATAGGAAAATATTCAGGACCATTTAGTCAAGTTTTCTGCACAAGCCAAGTACGTTAACAAACACATGTAAGTATGACACAGTCACCAAGCACTTTAATTATCATTAATAAATTGTACGGATACATGGAATTACGAGGGTTGTCACAGAATTGGGTCTGAACCTTTCAAAATCATTCCAAATCAGAATGTTTAGTTAAATAACCCATATCCAACGTGGCTCCGCACTCGAAATGGTTTAAACCACATTCTACCCGGTCAACGCTTAATTTAGCAAAACCGAACAAAATTCTAAGTAACGGGTCAAGTCATAAAACTTACTAAACGACTTGTGAACATTCTAATGGATTTATAAATTTGTTTCATTCCAGACTATAGAACCATCCAGGTGATCGTGCCTAGGAATAACAACTTGAATTATAGCTTTGCTTCAAAGAACTTAATTAACAATTTATTTTCCAAGCAAAGGTAAATACTCTTAGCCTATTTAAAATTTGGGATATGACATTAGCCACTTGGAACGGGTATTGTATAAATGGGAAAATGTTTTCATAAATATAAGAAACCGGTTAATCTGTATTGCTTGAATAACATTAAACACTTGGGGGTTAATAGTACCGTGTCCGGACGTCCCTACTCATCGATTATGAATGACCATATAAAATATGCGTAGGGTAGTAGGCATACACCCTGAAGGCGTTATATTAAAGATGCTGTGTACCATGATCACATACCGACATAGATTTCTGGTACACAACGGTATTGCGAAGCATGTATAACTGGTGATAAGAAAAATATATCCCAAGAAATATTAAATGATTAACCCACGGGTTATCATAATATATATATATATATATATATATATCAAATTATTTATAAAAAGATATTAAAATGAGTCGATTAATTGTATTTACCAGCGAAAACTGACGTATTTTCAAAAGATTAAACCGCGGGTAACGAACCTTGATCATAGGCTGGAAATGGTCAGGTCAAGGAAAACGCTTTGGAATTTGCGACTCCACTGCTTAAAGGCATATTATGTCCTAAGCTCGTTTTATATCCAATGCTACCTTGTGGGAATTTTATCGAACAGCTTGTATAATTTTATTAAATAAATCTCAAGCTTTTATATCTAAAATTTTATAATTCTATCTTCCGCTGCAAATTGTGATAATATTATCAATCGTCACGCATAAACCCACTGACCGGGCCCACCGGAAATCAGGGTGAGATAGGGGGTGGGCGGGGAGGACCACCGGCTAGGGCTCAAGATTCCGAAGGGCACATTTTACCAAACATGCTCGAAGTGATGCGATTGGAGGTTTGGTCGAGTATGCCTTTTCAGGTGTTATGGGTTATTGGATTGAGTATGATTCTTAGCGTTTTATGAGACTAAACTTAAATGTTTGTTAAGATGAAAATGGAGATAAGTGTTATCATAAAAAAGTGGGTTAAAACGAGTGGATTAAAGATATTTCTGAGGTTGGCGGAATTCCGACGAAACCGCCGGAGAAGACAAACAGAAAAGCGTCTATTTTTTATTTTTATTTTTGCAAGTTTTGGTGATTCAAACAAATGGTCCCTACGGTTATAGTTATTTACAAAACAGATTTGGAATTTAACTTATGTCTTATTTAACTTTATATTAAAATTCTATAAACGATGTAAAACTTCATTTCTTTATAAATTTCAAATAAAAATGTGAAGGATTTAAACCCGGATGTTTTTTATTAAATGCCAATTTATAAATTTTAAGTATTTAGGCATTAACTTAATTTGTAAAAGACTATGGCTAAAGCACATACTCCCGCCAATGGTAGTGATTGAGAAGGTGATGATAATGGAAAAATCTCCCTCACACCATAATATTTAAAATTGTTTTAATGACTTGAAAGTGCAAGAAAAGCCAAAATAAACATCTCTAGAGCAAGTACAAACTGCATAGGCAATTATAAATCAAAGCCCTTGAATCTAATCAGCTTATGTATTTCATTAAGTTCTTACAAATCCTCAAGTGGGAGTAAGACTAGTAAGTAAGACCGTGTCACTAGGAAGTAACCTCAAAATCCTAAGGAAGAGGTGTACGTTTAAACATATTGTCTCAAATAAACCCCAAAACTTCACAGGAAAAATAAGGAGCCATTGATGCCATAGAAAGGCTCGATAAAATGGAAATCATTATAGATATCAGCGGATGTGCCGAGAATGACGCGATCAAATATGCGTTGCAGTCCTTTTAAATGGACGCTTTAATATGGTGGAAGACCATGATTTAATCTATTAGGAGAGTTACCCTATACTATTATAAGGCTGGGAAAGTTTAATCAAATTAAGGAAGAAAATTGATTGCTCACCTCACGAGGTTGAGAAAATAGAGTCTTGACTTATTAGAACTGACCATGAACAACTTAGACTATAAGGAGTATACCTCCAACCATAAATTCTATATTTGAGATAGTACCATTCCTCATTACCTTAAGTCTAAGAATATTTGCAAAGCATAAGGGATTAACACCCGAGGATTTAGAGATGATGGAATCATCCAATCTCGTTACTTCCCTGTCAGAAATAGATCTGGCCTTTGCCCTAACCGAGGATGAGATTCGGTTAAGAGAAGCTAGGACTGAGTTAGAGCCCAAGTGGAAGAACTGATTTTAGAAAAATCATTCAAGACACAGCAAAGACAAACAAGAGTGTAAGGTTTGTGGAAAAAAGTGCATTTTGGGAAAATGCTTTTATAAGAAAAAAAGGGTTTTGATATGCAGAAAGAGCTGGCCACAAGACCCATGAATGTAAGAAGATTAAGAATAAAAATCACTCTCAAAATAGAGATAAGAGCCACTTCAGGACCAGTAATCCTAATCACACCACTAATGAAAATACCAAAGCCGGCAACGCCAATAAGGGCAATGCCTGGACTTTAATTTGACCGCTAGGGAAGAGGTAAAAGTGCAAATGTCATAATGAATGCGCTTTGTGTTAGTAATGTTTTTGCAAGAGTCTTGTTTAAACTTGGAGCTGATAAGAGATTTGTAGATCATAAGTTCTATAAATTAATAAGTGATACTTATAATCACCTTAGATTGTACCTATAAGAACGAAATGATTGATGGGATATAGAAATAACCTTTAAAGTTTCTAGAAGGATGTTTTATTGTAGGTCCATGTTACTGATCGTTCGATTATGTCACCGTAATATCTAAACCTAAGTTTGATGTGCGGAATCCATCAGAAATAGGTAGAAACACAAGATTTCATAATTTTCTATGTTTTATAAATAATTCACACTTCTAGTACAAATTTGACAGCGCTTTGCCTCACATTCTACCACCGCACTTCTATTTATACACGTTTTACATCTGTACGGACTAAGACTTACGTTTGTATGGACTTACGCACTTACATTCGTGCGAACCTACCATACATCTTCGTGTGAACTAGCCAGCTCATCCGTGCGGATGAGCTACATCCCTACGGATAAGCTTGGTTTACAAACACAACTGATATATGACGCTATCTAGCCCTATTACATCAAGACGTAGGCGACAAACATATGCATCAACAGTCTCCCCCTTGGCTGTTACCGCAGTCTTGATCTGCACTTTTGATTAAGATTTTCAATTGAAATCTATAGACTCCCCCTTGAATGATGCTCCCCACACAAACAATATTTAAATAATCTCATATGTTTCACTCACATTCAATGTTTCCAGTCTCAATGGAATTTTTTGAAAGAAAATATTTTTGGATTTTTAAAATAAAATGCAGAAATGTAAACAACTGAAATGTAATATTTACAGTTAATGTTTTTTTGTGAGAAAACGTGCTAGAGGATCATATTAGTTTCAATAAGACAATTCAGATGGATTGTCCACTTAAACTCAAACTAAAACACTTAGATCAAACAATTCACATGTATTGTTGTCCACTTAAACTCAAACTAAAAATTTCATAATGCTTACCGATACGTTAAGGTATATTAATTTTCACTAAATTCTTATGGACCCCACGATCTCAGCATATCCCCTCAAAATGTAATCCACTAACTCAAGTAATAACTTTAAACTTTCATCATCTGTGATTTGTGTAAAAAATAAAGCAGAATGTTTAATCATTAACAATCAGGTCGATCTTTCGATACACAGAGAAAGTCCAATGTTTAAGCAAAACAAGAAATAAAATAAGTTGACATTGTTTAGATCTTAACCACCATTTCGATATTCTCAGATACGCAGAGGTGACCCGAGATTTAAACGAAACACCAAGTAAAATAAAGCAGAAACGTTTAGGCACTAACATCCAGTTTGATACCTTTGTATACGCAGAGGATGTCCAATTCTTAAACAAAATAAAGAAATAAAACAAGTTTAAATACTTTGAAAATGAAAACACAATCATAGTGATTTTTTCAGTAAGTTGTGAAAGTTTACAAACTGACCAGTTTTTATGCTTATTGGCATTCAGCGATTACCGAGTAGGTACACAATCACGAAGGACAAAACTAAGTACTATGCTTTCAGCCGCATTTCCCACTAGAACTAGGCCTTTTCATTTAAATTTGTATTGTTTTCTCAAAACTACTAGTCTAGCTGAGCCTACTGACACATCTTTAGAGATATTGTTTAACATTTTAAAGATTACATATCTTTAGCATGCACTAATAGTCCACTAATGTACTATCATTTACTCTTTTCGGACAAGTACTCTCATTTCAATTTTTGACTGTTTTTTTTTTTTTTTACATTTTGAGATTTTTTATTGTTTTTGGCTTTTGAAAATTTTTATCTATCTAAAATGATTTTGAAATGACTGTTTTCAATTTGACGTAAATTTTGAATTTTGACAATTTTGAATAAAATTTTCTCCCCCTCAAATTGAAAACATCTTTCGAAATGGAAAATAAAATTAAAATCTTCTGTTTTAACCGTTTAACGAATTTTTACGAATGTGAACGTGAGACTATTATTTTGTTTGTGTGTAAATCAAAACTATCATTCTTTCAAACTCTGCACGAACAACCACTGCTTCTAAATAGACGTTTGCTTGAAGCTTGGTTATCCTGCAGATGCAAATGAACTTTAATTAGTTAAGAATTGGAACCCAATCCATATCGAATTTAGGTTGACCAATTTCATCCAAGTAAGAAACAACAGTCCATTCGCAATCTCTTTTATCATCGAACAGTTTTGAAATTTCCACCAGAGTAAAAACTTCATCTGAAACTTTAGTTTTCCAGATTTGTTTTGGTTTCGCAACCTTTTGATGAATAACTTTCTTCTCCACTGTTCTCTCTCCTATATCCTCAGATTTGTATCTGATGAACGCGTTTTTCTTGACGGATCATTCTTAGTTGAGTAAAACGATTCTTCAGAACTGTTATCTGACTCATCGGTTGAATCCGAAGACAAAATCTTCTTCAAATGCTCTCTAACTTTCTTTCTCTTCTTTCTCAATCTATGTTTCTGCCCTTGTGATAATTTGACTTTTTGATCTTTGTGCTTTTCTCCTACTTTCTCAGTTTTCTTTTCGTTTTTCTTTTTCTTAGCCTTCTTGTGAGACTTATCCAACGATCTTCTCTTTGATTTCACTGAACAATCTCTGGCAACATGACCTTTAAATTGATAGTTATAGCATCTTCCCGTATCAATTTTTCATACAGTTTACAGCAATGTGCCCACTGAAACCACAGTTGAAACACATCATGTTGTCGTGCCAATCTTCTCTCTCAGACCAAACACTCAAATCATAATCATAATACTGATTTGATGTGTAATAGTCATCATCCCATCTTCTCCTGTAATCTTGATTTGTCTTTTAAGCACTATAGCCAAACCTGCACCACTTTTTACCAGCGTTTTGTGAGTTTTGATTTTCAATTTTTTGTGATTTTTAATAATGATTGGATGACTGAACCGATGATCTTTTATTGTGACTTTGAACATTTTTAGAAATTTTAGAATTTTTATCATTTTATTTTTGTTTTTGTTTCCGATTTTGCTTAGAAGTTGAACATTCATCTTTTTCAGCAAACGGTGGAACAGTTTCTTTAAATTTTTCTTTTAGTTTCAAAAATAATTTCTTTTTATCATTTTGATCATCATCAATGTCACCATCATAATCTTCAATTATGAATTCGTCATAATTTGTGACATTGTCACTTATTGGATTCTCGACTAAGGGAGTTTTGTTTTTAGTGTTATTAGGTACAATTGTTTTTTATTTACCTTATCCCAACGGTTTATACCCAATACCACGTTTACAAAAGTCATATTCATCCTCTCAAGTTTCTTTATTTTTATTGATCGGTTTTGTTACCATATGATCTAGCATTAAAGACGAGACAACAAAACCTTTCAATTTATTTTCTAAATCTTTGATTTTATTATTAGCAATCCCAACCCTTTGTTCAAGTTGAATTATTTTCTTAAGATGTGAGTTTATTGTAATTTGTTTTTTTCAAAAACATTTTTATTTAAAACCATTTTTTTCATTTTCTAAATTTTTTATTTTCTAATGTCAAACTCCGTGCATATTTCAGAACTTTGACATTTTCTGATTTGATTTTATCGCATTTTGAGCACACTGGTTCAGAACATGAAGCCTCCTTCGTAAGTATGACGGAATCTTTGACTACACTGTTCTTCACCACCACCTTTTCTCTCTCCAACTTTACCCTTAAAGCTTTCTTCTTTTCAAATTATGCTATCATCGATTCAATCTTGTCAATGAAACCATATTCCTCATACTCATACTCATAATCATCGATCTTTATCTTTCTCAAAATTTCTTCCCAATCTAAAGATAATGATTTGATTAGTTTTTCATTCTTCCTTTTTGGGGTTTTGTAGACACCAAATTTATTCACTTCTTTCCATAATTTTGTATATCTATCTATCCCTTCTTCTAACGTCTCATTATCTTTTATTTTAAAATTTTCAAATCTTTCTTTTATACTCTCTTGGTTTTTGTATCTTTGATAATCACTTTCCGACATTTTAACAAATTTTGTCAAACAAACAATTTTTGAACCGACAAAATTCTTTGGTGCGAATGTAAGCCTTTGTGCGAATTAGTCTTTTTCGCGCGAATGAGACTGATTCGTGCGAAGGTATTTACTTCCGTGCGAAGGAAAAATAAATTTGATCACAAGAAATCACTTTGGTGCGGACGTAACAATTCAAACGAATGAACCTCCTTCGTGCGAATCAAAACACTTTCGTGCGAATGTCAATGATTCGTGTGAATGAAATTTTCAGAAAACAATTTTACTTCCATCCGGACGTACTAGTTCGTGCGGACGAGCTCTAGTCCGTGCGAACGAGTACTTCTGTACGGAGGTGAAAATTTTGGTTTTTCTTGTTTTTATGAATTTCGGCGTGAAAATGTTTAAATTTTAAGCTGAATTTTCAATATGGTGTTCAAAACTGAGTTTTTTCACAATCCTGGAAAAATCAGTCTAGTTTAACCGTGAAAATTATGAAAAAAGAAAATGTGTATAAAAAATGTTCTAATTGTTGAAATCTTGGTTTCGGTAGGTATCAGCCTCCTGCTCTGATACCACTTGTAGGTCCGTGTTATGGATCGTTTGATTATGTCACGGTGATATCTAAACCAAAGTTTGATGTGCGGAATCCGTCAGAAATAGGTAGAAACACAAGATTTCACAGTTTTATATGTTTTATAAACAATTCACAGTTTTGGTACAAATTTACAGCGCTTCGCCTCAAAGTCCATCACCCTTGTTCCGAACACTCAGTCCGCACGTCTATTTATAGACGTTTTACATCCGTGCGGACTAAGACTTACGTTTGTACGGACTTACGCACTTACATTCGTGCGAACCTAACATGCATCTTCATGCGAACTAGCCAGCTCATCCGTGCGGATGTCCTACATCCGTGCGGATGAGCTTGGTTTACAAACACAACTAATATATGACGCTGTCTAGCCCTATTACATCAAGACGTAGTTGAGAGACATATGCATCAAAAATAGGTAGAAACACAAGATTTCACAAATTTCTATGTTTTATAAACAATTCACAGTTCTGGTACAAATTTGACAGCGCTTCGCCTCACAGTCCCAATTTCCAACTGGGTGTCGAGTTCAATCTCATCTCCGTCTACTAGCCGAAGAAACAAAGGCAAAAAAGTTGTCAGTTCGAGACCGGGAGTTATAATACATAAATGGCTGGTCGAAGAAGAAGAAGAAGCTCTTACACGAGCTTACTTCATGTATCAACTTGCGCGGTAGTCCGAAAAAAACCAAAACAGTACGGACTACTGGAGGGTATCCGCAAGTATTTTTATGAAGAAATCACTAATATGCATAACCGAACGAGTGATAACTTGAAGTCTCATTGACATTATATGAGCACTCCAATAATTTTTTATTTTTTTTTGGAATTTATAACAAAAACATAAATAGCCACAACAGTTACTGACCTGTGCATCAATTGGGCAATGCAAAGTATGAAAACCAATACGAAGTTGATACGGAAGCGTACGAAAAGTAAACCCGTCACACAAATCCGGTGACGTTACTGAGGCCAAATCCGGCGACTCACAAGAACGGATAATTGATTTCGAAAAAAACAAGTCTAACAAACTGAAAGGAAACTAAGAGTTTTTAAACAAAACGCTCCTATCTTGCAAGATAGGCATGGAACTTGTATTCGAAATTCAAATACGAGATAATGAAAATTAAATAATGAAAATAACTAAATAAAACCGGCTTCAAGCTTCCGCACCCGAAGACGGACCCGGACCCGTGCCACGTGCATGGTTGAAGGCTGTGGCATGCATGGGCTCAAGTAGACGGGTGGTCGGGCCGGGATCATTCTCCCCCACTTGAAAAGGACTCGTCCTCGAGTCATCACTATCATCACTTCCCTCGTCATACGGTAGTAAGTCGGCCACGTTGAAAGTTGCAGATACGTTATAATGTCCCGGGAGATCGATTTGATAGGCATTGTCATTTATCCTTTTAAGAACTCGAAATGGGCCGTCGGCCCGTGGCTGAAGCTTGCCATAGCGGCCCGGCGGAAATCGCTCCTTCCGTAAGTGGATCCAAACCAAATCCCCCTCCTTGAACACAACCTGTTTTCGGTGTTTGTTGGCTCGCGATTGGTATTGTAGGTTGTGTTTGATAATTTCGTCCCGTACTTGTCGATGCATGTCTTGAATTTGCTTTGCACGTTCGTCCCCCTCAGTTGAAAAAAACGGTACGGTATCCTTCGGAACAAGATCAATTGGCGTGAACGGGTTCCGCCCATAAACAACGAAGAATGGTGAAAGGCCAGTCGAGCCGTGGTTGGACCTGTTGTACGCGAACTCAGCTTGTGGAAGGACCGTGTCCCACTGCTTCGGGTTTTTCTCCACCAAACTCCTTAGTAAATTTCCCAAGCTTCTGTTGGTCACTTCCGTTTGGCCATCCGTTTGCGGATGGTGTGAACTGCTAAACTGTAAGTGCGAACCCAATCGTTTCCACAACGTCCTCCAAAAGTGACTTACAAATTTAACATCCCGATCCGAAGTTATAGTTTTAGGGATACCATGCAAACGAACGATTTCATTAAAATATAAACGAGCAACCTGAGACGCGTCAAACGTTTTTGTGCATGGAAGAAAATGAGCCATCTTCGAAAAACGATCCACAACCACCATGATCGAATCTTTCTGTTTTTGCGTACGCGGGAGGCCTAATACAAAATCGAGACTAACATCTTCCCACGGAGCGGCTGGCGTCGGAAGTGGTGTGTACAAACCCTGATTCGTTCCATGTGTTTTCGCAATATGACATACCCGACAACGTTTGATCACGCGCATAACATCCCTGTCGATTCTCGGCCAAAAGAAATTTTCCCGCACAAGCGATACAGTTTTGTCCCGTCCAAAGTGTCCCGCAAGAGCACCGCTATGACACTCGTGGATGATGGCTTGGCGGTAGGAGGATATTGGGATGCACAGTTTATTTGCCTTGTAAAGAAAACCATCCCGAATCACAAATTCAACCCCGGAACCGAGTTTGGCGAGCTCCCACTGTTTTGCGAAGTCCGGGTCGGCTTCGTATAAGTTTTTTATCGAATCGATTCCGGCCACTTTGGTGTGAACGATGACGGCTAAGGCGGGTCTGCGGCTAAGCGCATCAGCGGCTCCGTTGGCATGTCCGGCACGATGCTTGATAACAAACGAGAATTCTTGTAAGAACTCAACCCACTTTGCATGGCGCGGATTGAGCTTTGCCTGGCCTTGTATGTAACGAAGTGCCTGATGATCCGAAAATAAGACGAACTCGTTTGGTAGCAAATAGTGTCGCCAGTGTTCGAGAGACCGAATGATCGCGTAGAACTCTTTGTCGTAGGTACTATAACGACGACGACAATCGTTAAGTTTTTCGCTAAAAAAAACAACCGGTCTATTATTTTGCGATAAAACACCCCCAATACCGGTCCCCGACGCATCACACTCAACCAAAAAAATTAACTCAAAGTTTGGAAGTGCTAAAACCGGTGCTTCCGTTACAGCCTTTTTTAAAACCTCGAAAGCCCGCTGAGCCGATGTGGTCCATGTAAATTTCGAAGCCTTTAAACAATCGGTGATAGGTGCCACCACTGAACTAAAATTGCGGATAAAGCGTCGGTAGAACGAGGCCAAGCCGTGAAAGCTTCGAATATCGTGGAGAGAAGATGGGGTCGGCCACTGGGTAATCGCGTCAACCTTTGTTGAGTCCATTTTTATTCCCATACCCGAGACCAAGTAACCGAGAAAAATCACCTCCGGTTGAAGAAAAATGCACTTGGCCCGATTGGCAAACAGTTGTTGAGCCCGTAGGACTTCGAAAACGGACCTTAGGTGGCCTAAATGTTGTTGTACCGATTTGCTAAAAATGAGAATATCATCAAAGTACACCACGACACACTTACCGATCAATGGCTTAAAGACGTGGTTCATGAGCCTCATAAAGGTACTCGGCGCGTTGGAGAGGCCGAAAGGCATAACCATCCACTCGTAGAGGCCGTCCCGTGTCTTAAAGGCCGTTTTCCACTCATCCCCCGGTCGCATCCGAATTTGGTGATACCCACTGCGCAAATCGATCTTAGAAAAAACAGTGGCCCCACATAGCTGATCAAGCAAATCTTCGAACCTCGGAATTGGAAAACGGTACTTAACCGTAATTTTATTGACTGCACGACTGTCGATACACATACGGTAGGCGCCATTAGGTTTTGGAACAAGCAGTGCGGGAACCGCACACGGGCTCATGCTCTCCCGAATAAGCCCCTTATCTAGTAAATCCCGTACCTGTGACTGCAGCTCCTCAAATTCCTTTGGATTCATGCGGTACGCGGGTTTGTTTGGAATGCTCGCACCGGGTAGAAAATCAATACAATGCTGTATCTCTCGCATCAACGGGAGACCCTTGGGAACATCATCTGGAAAAACATCGTGAAATTCATGTAGCAAGGGTTGTACCGCCGCTGGAGGTGGCTCGGCGGTGGGGTTTGCTTTGGCAATAACGAGCCCGAGAACAAGGGTGGTGCCCGTGAGTCTCGAAAAGTCAAGGAACTCGGAGCGCGATGCGATGTAAGCGGCGGGTTGTGTGTCACGAGGATCCAATGGTGCGAGCGTAATGTTAATACCGTCCTTTTTAAAAGAGTAGGTATTGCGAAACCCGTCATGGCGTGTACGGCGATCAAACTGCCACGGTCTACCGAGGAGGAGGTGGCACGCATCCATCGGTATAATCTCACACCACACCTCATCAACGTATTTGGTACCAATAGAAAAAGGAACGAGGCACCGGTGGGTAACTTTGACGGCGTTCCCTTTTTTTAACCACGACAATTGGTAAGGCTCCGGGTGGTCATGTTTTTGTAAGCCGAGTTTGTCCACCATTTCCGTAGACACCATGTTCTCACAACTTCCCCCATCTATGATCATAACACACACTTTACCCTTGGAAGTGCACTTTGTACGAAAAATATTGTTGCGAAGCCAAGCGTTCTCAGCATCGGATTTAGCGGGTGTAGCGGTGAGAACCCTTAGAGAAATTAGGGCCTCACCTCGGTCGGGAAAAAGCGTTTCAGACGGTTCATCATGTGTGTCGTCATCCGTGTCGTATGTGGGCATTGTGTCATCGGTAAGGGCGACCACTTGGCGGTTCGGGCATTCACGCCGGAGGTGGCCAATGCCGTGACATTTATAACAACGCTGAACCGAAGGGGTGGGGGGGACGGTATTAGTTTGGGCCGTGGATGTTAACGGTGGGTTTGCGGAAGAGCTTGGGCCGTCGGCTTTGATTGGGCCCGGACGGCCCGAAGAAGTACTAGGGCCAACGGTTCGAGTATTAGTGGATGGGTTGGTGTTAGGAAAAGGTGTCTTGGGCTTAGCACGTAACTGTTTTTCAACTTTGTGAGCTAAAAGGCAAACATCATCGAAAGACCAATTGGGTTGTAAGTTAACAACATCAGCAATATCGGAACGTAAGCCCCCCAAAAACCTAGCGATCACCTGTTCTTCTTCTTCGTCAACCCCACAACGCATACGCAATTTTTCAAACTCCAAAATAAATTGCTCAACGGATAAATTACCTTGTTTGCAATTGTGATAATCTAGGTAAGAGCCCTGGCGGTGATTGGACGGTAGAAATTTGGAGCGTAATAATTTCTTCATTTTTTCCCATGACTCCACCTTTTTTTTTCCCTCGTACTGTCGCTTCTTCCGAACATGTTCCCACCATAACGACGCGTGTTTGCGGAGTTTGATGGCGACAAGTTTGACTTTTAAATGATCGGGAATATCACGCAACTCGAAAACCCGTTCAACTGTATGCAACCATTCGATAAAATCGTCCGGATGTAACTGGCCCTCGAACTCGGGGATTTCAACCCGAATGCCCAAAGCTTTCAACGGATCAACAGGGGTCGGGGATCGGTAACGACGTGGTCGTCCCCCAAACGGATTTCTGTTGTCATCGGAGTCGTAGTGGAAATCCGACTCGGTACGTTCATCATCTCGCTGCGGTTGTTCATAACGATCTGCGGGTGGAACATTGCGATTCCGTGGTGGCTCGTAGCGAAGTTCTAATTCCCGAACCCTACGCTGCAGTCTCTCCAATTCGGCATCCCTGGGATCTGGATCGTGAAAAACTCCGTTGCCTCCTGCGGCGAATCGACGTTGAAAATCACGATTGTTCCTCCAGTTTTCTGCCATGGCTCTGATGCCAAATGATACGGAAGCGTACGAAAAGTAAACCCGTCACACAAATCCGGTGACGTTACTGAGGCCAAATCCGGCGACTCACAAGAACGGATAATTGATTTCGAAAAAAACAAGTCTAACAAACTGAAAGGAAACTAAGAGTTTTTAAACAAAACGCTCCTATCTTGCAAGATAGGCATGGAACTTGTATTCGAAATTCAAATACGAGATAATGAAAATTAAATAATGAAAATAACTAAATAAAACCGGCTTCAAGCTTCCGCACCCGAAGACGGACCCGGACCCGTGCCACGTGCATGGTTGAAGGCTGTGGCATGCATGGGCTCAAGTAGACGGGTGGTCGGGCCGGGATCAGAAGTTTGTTTCAACTATGAGCATGTTTTTTACAATGTGAAAAACTTTCACGGTCCAAAATGGCATGAACCGTTGCTAATGGTGTCAAAGACATCGGATTCGGGACTATATACATCGTTTGCTTTTGATGTGGTTGACTTGGATGACAATTATCTCCTAACCGAGATTCAGGATTTTAATGTCAATCTCTGGGTTGATAATGAAACCCCAAACGAGTTTCAAGGGTTGCCTCGTTCAATGGAGCAAAGGGCAAAGGAGGCTCGGTCGAACGCAAGGAGGGGGACAAAACAAATGGAGACGCTAAATCATGAAGACAATGACACGGTAAAGCACCGGATGCATCAATACATCGGCAACTACATCATCCTTTTTATGGACCGCTCGAACATGGAACAGGAGCAACGTCAAACCCATGAAAGAATTTGTGAGGATAACAGAAAACAATGTGGACTACATTAGTTATTATTCCCATAGAATAAAAAGGAAATAAGCTGCAAGTTTAAAAATTCATGTGACACTCAAGTCTCATGGTCGACAAAAGCAGGGGCGGACCTATTAATAAACATCGGGTTCCTAGGATCCCATTCGGTTTTTAATTTTTAGTGCAAATATATATAACAAACTGAAAAGGAACCCATATGTAAAATATAAAGGGAACCCATAAACAAAAAAAAAACATTGGTTCTCCATTGGTTAATCCGCGTTATTCTTCCCAACATACCCGGTTTCGAATCCCGTATGAGGCAATTATTAGGGTTACAACAAAACAAACCCATAACAAAAAAAACAACAGAGAACAAGTGAACAACATCAGCAATGCCTCCACTTTCAGCGACCACCTCCGCTTGTTCCGGCAATCCTCTTCCCGTCCTCCGCCGACAGCCGTCCTCCTCCAATTTCCTACACTTTACACTTTGGTAAGTCTTTCTTTCGATGTTGTAACTGCCACGTTAAACATCTCAAATTTTAGGATTTTTTTTTTCTGTTTTTTATTGGATTATGGATACATGTATAGATAGGATCGCAAGACCCATGATTTGCTTGTTGGCCCAGTTGCTGTTTTTTATCAGAAAAAAAGATTTGATTTTTCTTATCCTCTTTTGGTTTTATCTTGTGGGTATTTGTGGAATCTTGATTATTGATGGTGGGGGTTTTTGCATGGGGGATGTAACCGTGTAAGTATTTGATGGTGTTGTTTGGTTTAATAATACCCTGAATGTGTTTTAGATGATGAATGTTTGTGAATAATCAGATCTGTTTGGAAGTTAGGTTATGGTTGGTTATGTTAGAGGAACTTAAGTGTGCTAGTTATGCCCTTTTTGGTCATTAATAGTTTGTGGTGACAAATGTGGTTGATATGGAATCTTCTTGAATGTAGGTGAGATCGGGTTTTTCTTTTTCGCTTGATTGTATGATGAAGATGTCACTTATTTAATTAAAGTGGAACTAAAGTTACAGAATTTGATATGTTTATGAGGGTGTGTGCTTATTTGAACTAATGATTGGTAATAATTAATAATTACAATGATTTGAGAAATTAGGGTTAGTAGCAGGCATCAGTCATATACGGAAGTCGAACGTGTTTTGTACTCTGCTTGTGTTGTTTCTGTGTTGCTCGGTTAGCATGTTAACAAACAATAAATATGGCACAACGCATCCTTAGGTTTTTTGGGATAGGAATACCACGAATCTTCATAGAAAAAAAGGTGATAAAGCTGCCCGACCCGACCCGAAAATTCTAACGTCGAGTCGACCGAAATTCGAGAACCTAAAAAAGTGAATCCAGTGGATAAAAATTTTGGATCTGCCACTGGACAAAAGTCATATTGACCCGAGAATGAAAACGGACAGTAGGAGGCTTCTCCGAGTAATATTTGTTACAAAATAGCTTCAACTGATATTTTCGGCCTTCATGTAAGGGCCGAAGAACACCACTATAAGAAATTTAAGTTGAGTAAAATTTTAGCAAGTAGGTTCCATAAATATCTATACATATAGTAAAAGAAATCAACTTTAGAACACTTGTCATCATATTGGGCCATGTACTCTATAGATAATTATCATTTAGTTTAAATATCTTCTAATTAATTATAGATAATCTCCAAATATTATTTAGTTTAAGACTTTAATCTCTTTTACCTGATTATAGATAATTGAGAGAGATAAAAGAGATATCCTTTTAATTTTAAATGGTTGATAAATATGATTACGAAACATAAACGTTACTAATGATAAAAAGAGACATAATCTATACATATACTGATGATTATGATTATAAAACATAAACGTTACTGATGATAAAAAGAGACATAATCTATACATATACTATACTGATCATAAAAAGAGTCATACTAGATTATATTATTATTTAAGATATAGATTCTATTAAATAATTTATTTAGAAAATATACCATTAAATATTAATCAAAATCTAAAATTACTCAGAAGTTAACCCGTGTAATACACAGAGTTTTTTTAAGATATAGTTTTTTTGATTATTTACTATACAAAATTACATTTATTGAAGATATAACATTTTGATTATTTACTATACCGAATTACATTTATTCAACCGGTATAATTCTCGTGGTTTTTAAAAAATATAACATATAATAAAAGAAACCATGTTTGGAACACTTGTCATCATATTAGGTCATGTACTCTATTGATAATTATAATTTATTTTAAATATCTTCTAATTAATTATAGATAATCTCCAAATATTATTTAGTTTAAGACTTTAATCTCTTTTACCTAATTATAGATAATTGAGAGAGATAAAAGAGATATCATTTTAATTTTAAATGGTTGATAAATATGATTATGAAACATAAACGTTACTGATGATAAAAATAGACATAATCTATACATATATACTGATGATAAAATGAGTCATACTAGATTATATTATTATTTAAGATGTAGATTCTATTAAATAATTTATTTAGAAAATATACCATTAAATATTAATCAAAATCTAAAATTACTCAGCAGTTAACCCGTGTAATACACGGGGTTTTTTTAAGATATAGTTTTTTTGATTATTTACTATACAAAATTACATTTATTCAACCCGTATTATACACGTGGTTTTTAAAATATATAACATATAATAAAAGAAACCATGTTTGGGACACTTCTAATCATATTAGTCCATGTACTCTATAGATAATTATCATTTAGTTTAAATATCTTCTAATTAATTATAGATAATCTCCAAATATTATTTAGTTTAAGACTTTAATCTCTTTTACCTAATTAAAAGGGTTATTGGATTTTATCACCCCCAACTATCGGCCTTTGGCTGTTGCCACCCCCAACTAACACTTTGACACCCGAAACCCCCAACTTGACTTTTAGTTTGTGCTGGCACCGCTCAGTTAAATCCTTACTAACTGGGTTAGTTTCTGATCCTATGTGGCATTGACTTGCTGAGATGAACAGGATTACGTGGCGAATGACGTGTCACTAAGCTTCATCACCTTTTTTATAACACCAGATCATATATTGAACCCTAATTTCCTCATAAGCATCTTGTATTCACACGCCTACCATAGCTCCGGACTGATTATCCTGTTCTCTCTGCCTGCTTCAAAACATGAATATGATAAACTCACAAAAGTTAAACTCGATCCGGAAAATCACAAAAGTTAAACTCGATTCGTCACAAAAGTAATCAAAATCGCTACAAAAGTTTAATAAATTCGACGGAAAATCAATCGGAGAAGATGATAACTCACCTTCAACTGGATTCGCAGTTGTTAAACTCGAGCCGGAACTGTTCGCCGAAATCTTCATTGCTCGTTGTTCAAATCAAATCACCGAAAAAAATGAGCTTTCAGTTACTGTAAATCAGATAGAAGAAAATGCCTAAAATCACTGATAAACGGCGCCGTATTACACACGACCGAAGAGTCCTACTGCCGGAGATTCAACTACTAAAAATGAGATCAGAGAAAACGCCTAAAATCACCAACAAACGGCGTCGTATAACAGACGAACAGAGAGTCATATAGCCGGAGATTCATCGGAGCTTTAAGTCACCGGAGCTTTCAGTCTTAAAAGTGTATGTATGTATATATCTGAATCTGTATCTTTCTCTCTCTTCTGGTCTGAAAGCAATCTTTCTCTCTCTCTACGCAATCAGTAGTAGCAGAAAGAAAAGGATAAGAAGATGCATGTTTTTAAATGCATGTGCCACGTAATCAAGATTCGCCACATAATCTTGTCCATGTCATCAAGATTGTGCCACGTAGGATCAGAAACTAACCCAGTTAGTAAGGATTTAACTGAGTGGTGCCAGCATAAACTTAAAGTCAAGTTGGGGGTGCCGGGTGTCAAAGTGTTAGTTGAGGGTGGCAACGGTCAAAGGCCGATAGTTGAGGGTGTTAAAATCCAATAACTCTATATAAAATTAGATTTATTCAACCCGTATAATACACGGGACGGGGTTTTTCAAGATATAATTTTTTTATTATTTAGTAATTTTTTTATTATTTGAGGTATAAAATTATATTTATTCAATCAGTACAACAACATACGTGGTTCTTAAAGACATAACTTTTTTATTATTTAATATATAAAATTACATTTATTTAATCCATCCAATAAACGAGGTTTTTAAATATACATTGTTTGATTATTTAGTATATAAATTTACATTTATTGAGCCCGTGTAACACACGGGGTTCTCAAAAATGAACACATTTGCAATCTTTCCCGTTAAAAAAAATAAGCCTTTAGTAATTACACAATCGTGTTCATCAGTCATTCACGCAGTCACGTGTATCGTTTTACAAAATTAGCAAAAGGAGCCCCAAACAATCACAATTTACAATTCTATGCGAACATGAAGTCTCGTCAATCATTTTAATTATTGATACAAACTGATACATTAACAAAAGTTCTAAACGTTATTACCAAAAAAGTGTTTCAAATCATTCCGACCTGAAAAGTTTGAACATAAACAATATTACCAAAAGCCCGACCCATAACTGTTAAAGTCATTACAAAACAAATGGAACTTACATTGTGAGGCCCAATAATGGTACCCATCCAAGAAGGCATACAAATGCCATCACCATCACCATCATCCAAACCATAACTCATGGTACCATCTCCAATACCCTTTTCTCCACGCTCAAGTTCCTCCAATAATTTGTCACTTTAGGTGAGAGTCAAACAATGTGAGGTTTGGCTGACCCGTTCACACTTTTTTGTCCAGTTTTCCAATGTTACAAGGGTTTACGCCAAGGTGATCCTATTTCGCCGTTTCTTTTTATTATGGTGATGGAGGTGCTCTCTTGCATGATTGATAAAGCTAGAAGTGATGAAGCGTTCTCGAGTATTCAGATTCCAAATGGGCCGTGTGTTTCTCGTTTGTTTTATGCGGATGATGCGGTCATTCTTGGGGAATGGTCGGCGGCCAACATTAGAAATGTGGTCCGTATTCTCCGGGTTTTTAACATTTGCTCGGGTCTTAAAATTAATTTAGATAAATCTAATATTTGTTCAATCGGCTGATCTGAATGCGATGGCTGCTACGGTGGGTTGCCTTGCTGAAATTTTTCCGTTTAAATATCTTGGTCTTTTGATGGGGGCTAACATGAAACGGGTGAGCAATTGGAAACCGGTGTATGACGTTTTTGATGCCCGATTGGCTAAATGGAAGGCAAAGTTATTATCTATTGGTGGAAGAATTACATTGTTTAAAGCGGTCTTGGAAAATCTTCGTAATTACTATTTCTCCTCATACAAGGTGCCGGTTCAAGTGGTGAAGAATCTGGAAGCGAAAATAAGGAATTTCCTTTGGGGTAGTGACCCGCTCGGTAAAAAAACTTCATTGGGTGTCTCTCCCGAAAAAGAACGGCGGACTCGGGCTTAGCAAATTAAAAAAATATCAAGACGGCTATGATATCCAAATGGGGTTGGAGATTCTTGGAAGATAAAAACAAACTATGGACCAAAACTATTGAAGCTCTACACACGGTTAGAAATGGAGGTGATTTTCTGCCGGTTAAAAAATCTCTCTCTGGTGTATGGTTCAATATTTTGCAGGTTTTAAACAAAATTAAGATCGACGGGATTCCCTTGAGAAATTTTTTCAAATCCTCAGTGGGGAACGGTCAGAAGACAGCTTTCTGGTTGGACCCATGGATCTGCAATAAGCCTTTAAAGGAGTTGTTCCCAAGATTGTTTCAGCTTGAAAAGGAGAAAGGGTGCAGGGTCAATGTGTGCTTGAGCTCTAACCAGCAGTTTGATTGGAGATGGAAAAGATGGTTATCGAACGAAGAGGAAGTTAATGAGCTTGTGAATCTGTGCACGTTATTGATGCAAGTGCGGCTAAATCAGAATCAAGATAAATGGGAATGGATAGGTGCTGCGGATAAAGAATTCAGTACCAACGCAGTAAAGAAGCTGCTCGATTCGAATAGGACCGGTTCAGCGGTTTTCATTCCACAAGAGTGTAGATGGATTCCGAAAAAATGCAATATCTTCATTTGGAGGGCAGAGATGGGTAAAATTGCGACTATGGATGAATTAAGTAAAAGGAATGTTGGCATTTCGGTTTGTAGTTTTTGTGGAGAGGTGGATGAGTGTATTGAGCTTCACAAATTGTTTTTTTGCATCCATGCTGTGGTCTTACATCAGCAGTTGGTGTAAGTGCCCGAATTTTGTGGTTTTCTCTTTTAGAGACTTAATTGAAGCTCATGATCATGTGGGATTATGTGGGTAGAAGAAAGAAGTTGTGAAGGGCCTAATCAGAATCGGCTGCTGGAGCATATGGAAAATGAGGAATGAAGTCAGGTTCAATAACAAATCGGTTAGTCTTGACCATATTATCAGGGAGGTAAAAGAAGTAGGTTTTTTTTGTGGTACAATACGAGATCCAAAAGTGAGTCAGTCCAAAGGACTGGTTGGTGTAAATTTGTAAATATGTAACTGGTGTTTCTTGTTGTGGTTTCCTTGGTTTGAGGCAGCTTTAGTTTTAATGAAGTTTACCTTTCAGAAAAAAAAAGAAAAAAAAAGAAGTTTGTAAATAATGCATGCATTATATAGATTACAAAAAAAAAAAAAAAACTGTTATTACAAAACTAATCCTAGTCTATGAATGAAACCGTTTAGGAGGTTTTATGCATTAAAAATAGACTTTGTGTGACTTTCAGCTATATTTGACCAGTTCCAGCCATTTGACTAGTTTCCCCTTTTACATAACAGAATTCTGACCCGTGAGAGATATATTACAACTTTAAGCCTCAAACAATAGTGGATGCAGGCTAACTGCTAAACAATGTATAATTTTGACTGCGTGATTTTTGTCTGCCTATGATTGCATCATGTATGTATACTATTAATCGTAGTAAGTAGATGTGAATCGATTATCGATAGCTACACGAATCAAATATAGAAGCCTCAATAATATTCAAAGTTTCAAACTAACATCACCATCACTGAATATATACCATGGACACCTAAAGTTACCTAATCAAATCTCCACGTGAAATCATTTTGTACACAAATAAGTATGGAATAGAGTCCTATTACTATAAAATGAAGCATTCTTTAGAGAATGCAGACTGAAATTCAGTCACAATCCTATAAAGACTACATCCGCAAACCTAACATCACATAAAATTTATTGACACAAGAGCCTAAAATAAGAAATAGAACAATTACCATTGGGGTTGGTGGCCCAATGGAAGAAGTAAAACTTTTAGGAGCACCTAAAGGTCATGGGTTCAAGTTCTGCAATGAGTAAACAATAAAATTTGTTGTTTAAAAAAAAAGAAAGAGAACAATTAGAAAAGTCGACCGTATATCCATTATTAGCATCAAAACACCTTAAATGCATCAAACAAATATGCAAGAAAAACCTGTGTTGTTTGGCCACGTTTTCATGACAGAAGCCATGCACACGTTCACATCCATTTTCTCGTTACATGTTTTGCATGTTGATTTATTTGAGTTCGTAACACGTTCACATCCATTTTCTCGTTACATGTTTTGCATGTTGATTTATTGAGTTCGTAACATTGGATTAGTGTAGTTAGTGGGTTTCGTTGTGGTTTCCTTTGTTCCATCACGGCTTATTTAAATAACCATAGTTTGCTGATGAAAGATATGAATGAAAAATGATAAAGTCAGTCTCTTAAATCTCAAATTCTATTAAGTTCTTTCTATTTTCTTTGGATCAGTTGGTTAATGATTCGGTTTGTAACAACCTAATCTCCATGTTTTATTGGGTCTGTTTGGTATGGGGTAATTGAATGGACGAGGTATAGAATGGACGAGTGAATGCAATGAATCATTACCATTCCATGTCTTCTTTGTTTATCATGTGGGAATGAAATGAATTATTAGTGTATTGTTTGATAGGCAAGAAAAACGAAAGAATAAAATCAGTGGTGAGTGATGGTGGTCGGTGGTAGTGATTGTGGGTGGTTATAGGTGGCGGTGGTGGGTGGTGGCAGCGGCGAGTGGCGGTGGTTGTGGCATTGACGGTGATCGTTTTGTGATAAACTTTTCATTAACTTCGTACGGGCATACCCTTAACATGTATAGCAGTATAGGAGTAACGCACCACCCGTTTTCTTGAGGTCATGTTAAGTATTTAAATATTGCGGTAATCTTTGGGTTGACTTGTATATTCACATGCCAGTTTTACGTTAATCTTGATAACATAGTTTGCCATGTGGATTTGTTTAAATCTTCTAATACGTATGCTATGTATTAAACTTGTATACTCGCCAATGATTTTGTATTGAACCATGTATTTTAAACATACTTACAGGATCATCATCATCATCATACTCAGTGAATCATACCAATAGCAAAGCTAAGGTAGGGTCTGAGGAGAGTAGATGTAGACAGCCTTACCTCTACCCCATAGGAATAGAGAGGCTGCTTCCAGTGAGAGGCACGGCTCAATTGTAGTTTTGTATCACGCCTTGGATCTAAGACACATAACACTCAGACAATCGGGATAGAGACTGAGACTGATTGGTGCATGTACCCCCGTGTCATTCAGCTATCAACGTAACCACATGATGCATGATTAACCATCCCGCCGCTTTTAACGTAATTTTCACGAGATTAGTAAAATAATGTTAAAGTTAGTACCATTTCACTTTTGCCCACGAGCGGCCACACATATATACATTATATTTGCAGGATGATGATGATATTAAAATGGGTTTTGCGAGAATGCTTTAGATACCCACTTTAAATTAGATTTTGTTGTTATATCATTTTGAAACGATGTTGTATTTTGATTATTGCCTTGTTGTTGTATTTGAAACAATGTTATTATTTGAATTTCCTTGTATTGTAACTTGACAATGTTGTTATGAAATGAAATAAAATCAGTTTTATTTAAATATTGTCGCAAATAGTGTTATGAAATCTCGAACAATCTCGTTTTCGTGTCACTTCGATGTTTCTGCCATCGGTTGGTGTGTGGCATGGGAGATTGTTCGAAAGCATTCAAAATGGGCCAAAGTACCGACCATGGCTGAAGCATCGGATAGTCATTACCCCAAGAGACGAAAGTCATCGGAATCTCAACGAATGTAACGCACCCAAAAGACTAAATCGGAAAGATAAGAAATCGGTCGAGTCATCAAGTAAAGCTTCTTGCTTGGCGAATTGGGTGCGTATAGAAATATGTAGCAAGACATGCTTCAAAAGTTTGTGTAAATATAAATGGAATAAGGTCAAAAAGCTATAGCGTTTGGATGAACAACACAAGTTTTAGAAGAATCAACAATTTCACTACGATTTGGCCACGTTTACGAAACTGCACAACGATGTTAGGGGTACAATGTTGCAAGTAATTCTACAACGAAAATGAGAATTGCCTCGAAATATGGGTGTGCTGTTATTGGGAAACCAAAAGAGATGCTTGTTCTAATTTTTATTTCACTAATCGTAATTTTTATGGTTTTTAGTTTAATTTTATGTATGTTTTAATTAATTTTAATGAAATTATAGTCTATTGTTTAAATTATTTTTATTTAAAATGTTTTATATATCTTAAATTAAAACGGTTACCTTATTTTTAAATAAAAAAGGAAGATTGTAGTTTAGGGTAGTGGTATGTGCCTTCAAATTAGGTAGCTTAGAGTAGTGGCTGGAGTGAGTGACGTGACAATGCATGATTAGTGGGGGTTAGCGTATGTTAGGGTTTTGGTGCCACCCCTTTATGTTAGGGTTTTTTTTATTGAGGAAATTGATTGTATCACCCTAAACTAAGCAAAATTGGCCAATACCACGCCCAACTTTCAAGTTGGCTCCCACCACCCCCAACTGGACACTTGGGTTGCTATGTCACCCTGTCGTTACTTATCCACTAACCTGCTTAGTTTTTTATCCTACGTGGCATGCTGACGTGGATCTGAAGCATATCATTTTAGCTATTTATATTTAATAAATAAAAAAAAGTAATTAAAAATAAAAAAACTCTTATATATACACACAAATCAGTTTAGGTATGTATATATGTTTTTTCACCCATCTCTCTCTCTCATACACACTTAGCACCACCACCATCCGCCCCACCCTACACCACCATCCTGTCATCTACCCCACCACCATCCTCCGCTGCCATCCACCCCACCACCATACTCCCCTGTTCAAGAACCACCATCCTCCTCTGTCATCTACCTCACCACCATACTCCCATGTTCAAGTACCGCCACCACCACCACCATGGCTCCCTTGTCAACCACCAACAGGCACAGCAGCTACTTCAACCACCACTACGGCCACCACAGGAAGTGGTCTTTTTGGCTTTAGTTCTGCAACGGCAGCGGCAACTACTTCGACAGCCACAACCACCATCACCGCCACAAGAAATGGTCTCTTTGGCTTCCGTTCTTCGGCAGCAGCGATGGAGTCAAAACCAGGCAAAATCGTTGCTTTTTTCTTTAGGGTTTTGATTTTGGGGAAAATGGGGATGAGGGTTGAATTTAGGATTTTGATTTTGGGCGGATTTGGTGGATCGAGAGTTGAATATAGGGTTTTGATTTTGGGGAAAAAAGGGGATGGTGATGGTGATCAGGTGGTTGCGGTGAGAATGAAGTGATGGTGGCTGTGGTGACAAGGTAGTGGTTGCGGTGGTGACAAGATGGTGGTGGCGGTGGTGCAAAGGTGGTGGTGGTTGCGGTGAGAATGAAGTGGTGGTGGCTGTGGTGAGAAGGACGTGGTGGTGGTGATGGCTGTGTTGAGAAGGCGGTGGGGAACGATAAGTGAGAATGGTGGCGGTAGCAGGGGAGGGTTTGGGCGGTGGTTGCAGGTAGGGGGAATGTGGTGGTGGTGGAGTTGATAGTAGGGATGGGCAAATCCCGATCCCGATACCATACCGTCCCGATACCGACAAATCCCGATCCCGAATTTTGTAAAAACTAGGTACCAATACCGATACCGAAATACGTCGGTTCGGTACGGTATCGGTACGGTGTCGGTATTTTGAGGGTAAAATTCGGTATTATACCGATACCATACCGTACCGATACCGAAAAAACCTAAAAGTGGATACCGAAACCGCTTCGGTATGGTATTATCGGGATCGGGATTAGGATGGGATCGGTATTGGATACCACTTGCTCATCCCTAGTTGATAGCGGCGGTGGTTTTAGAGAGAGAGAGAAAGAGAGGGGAGAGAGGGAGATTCAGTGGAGTTTATAAAATCAGATCATCTTTATAATTTAAATCTTTTTATGTTTTTAAATTAAATCAGATTAAAAAGACAATAAAAATATATATTTGAAAAAGAGTAAATTGCAGTTTTACCCCCTGTGGTTAGGGGGCATTGGCAGGTCTCCCCCCCTAAGGTAGTAATTGCAGTTTTACCCCCCACTGTTTGGGGTTATGTCGCACGTTTACCCCCTGACCATTTCAACGTTAGATCTTACCGTTAGTTAGGTTGAAATGTCCAAACTACCCTTGTTCTTCTCCATTAATAAGCCCTAGCCCTAATTCATCTGTGTTCTTCAACTGCTCTTCAGTCGATCCCTCAATCCCTCATCTTCGTATTCGTCGTCTGTGCCTTGAAAATGCCATAATCTTCGTCGTCTGGGCTACGATTCAAGGGCAAGAGTCAACATTCAGACATCATATGTCCATGTGGTGCGAAAACAGTGGTGAAACAATCAGCATCAACAGCTAATCCTGGTCGTTGGTATATTCGATGTGTAAGTTTCTTCTGTTTTATGCTTATTGAATCTTAACTTTGTTGGATAGTGTTGCTTATGATGTCCAATAATAGGTTGGAGGATGTGGATTCCTAAGATGGGCTGACAAAGGTGAAGAACAGGGTTGTCCGGTTTGTGGAGAGGTAATGCCTGGTTTAATCATTGACTTGGCTAACTGCAAAGAACAGTTGGGTCGGTACAAGAATGGAGATGTGTTGAAACTGAAGATGTACTTTGTGATTACTTGGGTGTTGATTGTTCTACTGTTTTTGGTTAAGTAGTATAATGTAGACAAATTGGATTTGGTTGTGTATCTTGACTGCTTGTAATTATACTTTGTAGTTGCTTACTTTTTGATGCAATGGTCTTTTTCAAGTTCTTATTATATGTTTGTGTTGGTAGCCTTCTTATATGTTTGTGTTGGTAGCTTTCTTGTAATCCTGTAGGTAAGGATGTTGAGAATGAGAAAGATGTTGGTAAGGATGAAGAAATAGAGGTTGGTAAGGATGAAGAAACAGAGGTTGGTAAGGATGAAGACGTCGTTGCAGCCGAACAACCAGACAGTTATGTCTACTTTGAAGATCAAGAGTCTGAGATACTCAGACGTTACATGGAGCAAGAAACAGATTATGAAAAGTTATTCGGAGATCCGACAAAGGATTATGACCCTGAAGTGCTTGAACATGCATGGGATTACACATATTGGGATGAAGATGATGATTCGTACTTTGACCCATATGAAGGGGAGCATGGTTCTGATTCGGATTGGTCTTGTTTGGATGATTGTCACTGGAAATAGGCTAGATTTTGTTTGGTTTTAAGTTAGTATGTTGGACAAACCTTTTGTACTAAATGTTGCAATGTAATGTAATCGAATCACTTTCCGCCTCTTAATTGTACCAATTATCCAAACATGTTGCAAACCAATATAATGAACTCAAATGGATCATATGGTCAAAAGCTGCTGCAAATTGATATGGGCTGCAATGGAGCATATGGTCATTTAGACCATATAAACTAGTCAAAACATGCTGAAATGGAGCATATGGTGATTTTGACCATATAAACAAGTCAAAACCTGCTGCTAATGTATAATATGGTGATTTTGACCATATAAACAAGTCAAAACCTGCTGCTAATGTATAATATGGTGATTTTGACCATATAAACAAGTCAAAACCTGCTGCTAATATATAATATGGTCATTTTGACCTTATAAACAAGTCAAAACCTGCTGCTAATGTATAATATGGTCATTTTGACCTTATAAACAAGTCAAACCTGCTGCTAATGTACAATATGGTCATTTTGACCTTATAAACAAGTCAAACCTGCTGCAATTGAGCAAAATGGTCATTTTAATAAAAACATAACATTGTATTGACCAAACCAAACATAAAGGTACAAACCAAACCAAACATTGTCTTGACCAAACATAAAGTTACACACCAACCAAACATTGTCTTGAACAAAGTCGACAAACCTAACAAACATTGACAAACCTAACAAACATTGTCTAAACTTACAAACCATCCATCACTCATCAAGATTGTAAACTGGTGCACCTTGAGTGGCAGTGTGTGATTCCTGTGAAGCAATGGATTGTTCAGCCCCTTGTCCTTTGCAGCTCCTGACATTGTGACCCATATTCCCACATTTACCACACCTGATGCTACTACCCTTTCTGGTCATTTTACCTCCTTTGTCGAAATCTTTCTCAAGTTCTTTTTCACCATATGCCTTCTTTCTTTTCTTCTTTGGCCTTCCAACTTGTGTATGATGCTTAGGTGGGATGAGTGTTGTTGGACACCCTGAAGGAGTCCACATCTCCGGCCCGTTGATTGGCTCTATGACATTGCAATAAACTTTCTTCCATGTTGACAGCCAATACACTTCATCCACCCACTCTTCTGGTATGCCAGCATCAATGCTATTCCTTGACATATCCCATATGGCTGCAACTGCATGTTTGCAAGGCATCCCGGTCAAATCCCACTTCCTGCATGCACATGTTTTATGTTCAACATTCACAACACACTGTGATCTCGGACCTGTGACTTGATACTTGTCCGAATCAACCATTAAAACAGACATTTCAGCAGCCTGTTTCTTGATCTGATCGAAGACCTCAGTGGCATGAGGAGTCAGTGGCCCCATACACTTTGCTTGTAATTTCTTGACATTCACTATCCTCTTGGTCATGTACTCCCGAATGAATTCTAGGCATGTGATAATCGGCTTGTCCCTTGCTCCAACGATTTGTCTGTTAAAAACCTCACATATGTTGTTCAGCAACATATCACATTTAGCTCTTCCAGAAAAATATGCTCTTGACCAAGCGGTGAATGGGATCTCATTCAGCCAGTCATACATGGCTCGTTCTGTTGTCTTAATTTCTTCCATTGCTTGGTTAAAGTATGGAATAGATGTCTTCCTTCCGGATGACCAAAGCAAATTCTTGTAAACATCTCCACGCCACTTGGATTTCATATTCTCATGAATGTGCCTCAAACAAAATCTGTGTTCAGCATTAGGGAAAACGGCTAGCATAGCAGGAATCAGACCCTGTGATACAAAATGAAATTAATGACAGTATTTTGCAAGTTTTTAATTAACAAATAAGAACATTTTACCTTTTGTCTGTCACTGATGAAGGTGAAACAAGAGTCTGCCGTACACTCTAGGTCATCTCTCAAAAGTTGCAAAAACCATTTCCAGGTTTGTGTTGTTTCTGCCTCAACAAGGGCATAACAAACGGGATATATGCTATTGTTCCCATCAATACCAACAGCACTCAAGATCTGTCCTGGAAATGGACCTTTCATGAAACAACCATCCACACCCAGCAATGGTCTCCCAATCATCTTAAATCCTCTCATCATAGAGGCAAAACCAAAATAAACCCTTCGAAACTGCCTTGTAGGAGTAGCTGGGTTCCCACATGGCTCCACATCAATTTTAATTGTACTACCTGGGTTGGCTTTTAGAAGTTCATCACAGTGTGACCTTAGCAAACCATACTGTTCTTGGTAATCACCATAGATCTTTGTAGTTGCTATCCTCTTAGCTCTGAATACCTTATGTAGTGATACATCAAGTTGATGCTTCCGAAGCAGTTGACTTTGGATTGCTTGAATTGGCATGTCTGGATTGCTTTCAATCATGGGTTGGATCTCTTTGGCAATCGAACTCATTGTGTACAAAGAAACGGCCCTTGTTTTCAAACAATGATGTTGATTATGAATGGTCTTCACACACCATCATCATGATCCTCGTCACCTGAACCATCCAAGTCTTCCCTAGTAAAATCAACATTAGCCCTGAACATCTGCATATCCACCTCTATTTCATAAACCAAATTATCTTCTTCAACATACTCATAATCAGGATCACTACCTTTACTCTCTTCTTCATCACTTCCTTTACTCTCTTCTTCATCTTCATTCATACTATAATCCTGATTATTTATTGTAAATGATGCTGGAACAATTGCTTTACCTGCCCCTACAGGACCTTCACTTGTATTTTCCAATATTGTTGACATCCGGTGTTCAACATACATGTCTATGGTGTGGACTCCTTGACGCACATGATCGAAGATAGGCTCTAAGTCAACATCACATTTTAATGTCCTAAGACCAAAATCCAACGAACAATACGGTTCCTTGTAATGAATGCAGAAAAACAAACCATCATTATATCCTAATTTCTTAACAATCTCCTCTAAAACATCAGTATTCAACACTCTAAAATCTACATGATCAATGTAGCTCATCTTCCCACCAAAGTATTTCCTATTTGGGTTTTCTACAAAATTACCTCCATGGTGAAATTTAATGGTAAATTGAGATCGGGTTTCTCCTGTAAACACACATCAACAACAAATTAATACGGAAAAAAGTTAAGATCTTACCAAATTCAGACCCTTTGAACTTGCATGTCACTTACGGTACATTTCACCCGGTTCGAAATACTGATCTTCAGCTCGTATCTTCCACATTCGAACATCCATGCTCGTAACAGACTTCAAATCTGCTGTATCTGTTGAAGAATGGCTGGTTTCGCCGTGCAGAAGTCTTCAATTTCGACTTATGTTAACTTCAGGGTTTCATTGTGGTGAATGGTTGATTAATTGAGGTTGCAGGTCAACATGAAAGCCAAATTACCTAACTGCCCTTTGACCATTAACAGTTAACGGTAAGATCTAACGTTGAAATGGTCAGGGGGGTAAACGTGCGACATAACCCCAAACAGTGGGGGGTAAAACTGCAATTACTTCCTTAGGGGGGGAGACCTGCCAATGCCCCCTAACCACAGGGGGTAAAACTGCAATTTACTCTTTGAAAAAAAATACACGTGCCATGTAAGCATGCCACTTTGGATAAGGGGGTTGGCCACGTAGGATTACAATGACACGTAGGATTAAAAAACAAACAGAGTTAGTGTTTAGTTAATGCCGGGGTGACATGTACACCAAACTGTCCAGTTGGGGGTGGTGGGAGCCAACTTGAAAGTTGGGCGTGGTATTGGCCAATTTTGCTTAGTTGAGGGTGATACAGTCCATTTCCCCTTTTTTATTTGATTTGATCTTTTTCCATTAACTCGTGTTCCTTAACTTTTTATAAATTTCTTTTAATAGGGTGGTATTTATTTTGTTAAAAATAGAGTTGAATTCAAAATACAGTATATTTTTGGGAACGTAAGTTATACGAGTGCTACTACTGTGATGAGCCGAACTGATTACGACCGAACATCTGGTTTCCATATAATCGGTATCCAAGCTGGAATCTATAGTACAATTAACCCAGGCTTGGGCCTAGGACCTCCAAATAATAAGGCCCCCCACTAAATGAAAACTAATATGCTGACTATTAATATTATTGCAAACTTATTGTTTAGATTTGTTTGATTCTCTATAAAAGCAAACCACTCTCTATTATAACTGTGTTTGATTTTTGCTTGGTTTCAAACACCGATAAAGGAGTATCGTTTATAATAACCAAAGAAGGAAAAAAAGACCCCAAGATTTTATTTCGCCTTAGACCTCAAAAAGGGTTAAACGGCCCTGCGGGTATCAAAGTTTTATTTAAAATAAAGTATTTTTGGGCATCTTAAGCTATACAAGTGTTAGTAGCGTATTAAAACCATGACAAAACAAACCGATTCCAAACGAACAAAATCGGTACCAATATCAGCATTTTCGAAACCAATACCGCTATTCTTAATTATGGTTTTCAATGTCCTTTTGGATATATCACCATTTTATTTTTTGTGTTTTGCCTTTCGGTTAATATAAGGAGTACCGGTATAATTATCCTATATATTAATAATTAATAATTGAAGGAAAGAAACAGTAGAAGCAACTAAGCAGCTGAAGAGTAGAAGCATTTTCAACATATATACAAAGAACATGGCAGGGAATAGTATCTCCCTGCCATTGGTTCAAATGGGCGGCTGGCCCTTACCCATTGGACCAACCAGTTTATTATTTTATACACACTTTAAAATTACATTTTCGTCCTGAAATAGTGTTTCTTTACCATTGGTTCAAATCGGCGGCGCGTAATACCCATTGGATCAAGCAGTTTATTATTTTATACCTATCTTAAATTACGTTTTTGCCCTCAGTTAAAAAATACGGTTTTGCCACAACTTCAAAATACATTTACCCTTTTGCCCCGAGCTAAAAAATACGATTTCGCCCTCATTAAAAAAATTACGCTTTTACCCTCAGCCAAAATTACGTTTTCGCCCCAGTTCAAAATAAAATTTTGTTTTCCCCCCGGCTCAAAACTACGATTTTACACCAGTTTATTATTTTATATCCACTTTAAAATTACGGTTTTGCCTTAGTTTAAAATTACGTATTTGCCCACAGTTCAAAATAAAATTATGCTTTTCCCCCAGCTAAAATTTACGATTTTCTCTCGGTTCAAAATTACGATATTACACTCAATTCAAAATTAGGTTTGTTCCCCAGTGCAAAAAAAAAAAAATGGTTTTCCCATAGCTAAAAATTATGATTTTACCCTCGGGAAAAAAATTGATTTTTCCCCAAGTAAAAATATAAATATGGCTTTGCCCTCGAATAAAAATCTTTTTAAGTAGCTGCCTAACACTCTTTTTATTTTTTCTTTCTAGCAAAACTATAGTACTGTTTTTTTAATTGGTTGAGAATTATTCGGCCATCGACTCGCAACGCGGACGTGGCATCACCTAGTTTTCTTTAATTTGGAATCTTTATGTATATATAATTTATATGAAAGGAAAACTCATAAGTTGTCAGAAATTAGAGAACTTGACCTTAAGAAAGGTTTTTTCAAAAATTTATTTTACCAAAAATCCTAAAAAATTAGCTTTTCAAAAAAAAAAAAAAAAAAAAAAAACTTATACTGGAAGACCGAGTTTGGATAAACAAATCTATTTTACAGCAGATGTAAGGAGCTGAAAAACCCACTTCGATATTTTTACAACTATTTTGAACATATTAACCTAGAGGTGTGAAAAAATGGGGGCAAAACTCATACTGGAAGACCGAGTTTGGATAAACATGATAAGTAAATTTAAGCACATTGAAGGAAATTTAAATTCGTATCTATCAAGGTGAGGTAATACTATCATTATTTCCAACTGTTTTCTTTAATTCTTTGCGTTTTTTTTTTAAATATATTAAATGGTATTCGATTTAAGTTACAGTTATTTTCTCATTAATTATCCAATAAATGCATATATTATAGTAAACAAGAAAAATAAAATACAGTGTACTTCCATATGCAGTGAAACCAAAAAGATTTATCACTGCTTCTGACTTGGTTTATTGAATTGAAAGCTGCTTACGAGATGAATCAACGTTACGTTTTAGGTTTGCTTAACTAATGGTTGTTTGTGAATCTGTGAACCACTTTTGGGTAACTTTATAAATTTAGGTTACAAAGTTGTGTTAAAACCCATAACTGTGTGTTACTGAAATTTTACAAGAGTATGGATTTGGTTGGGTTTTATAGGTGGTTGCCAAATTAATTTTTGTGTGTGTGTGGGTGGGGGGTGGGGGGGGGGGGGGGGGGTTGGTGTGTAGGTTCTTCATCGTAGGGGGCACGGGTTGAAACGATGTCGATGTTTGGGATGTTACATGCAATGACGGGGTGGGGGAGATGTTGGTCACAGTGGTTAAGCAAAGTGGCCACGGGTTTGGGTTGATGGTGTACGGATGACTCGTGATCTTTTCGAAAGTCTTACAGGGAAATAAAAATTCGAGGCATTTTCTAAATATATATCTTAGGCAACAAACCGGTAAAACTCGTGTATAAGATTTAAGATAATTTCTTTGATTGCAAGAAGAACAAGTATAAGGCAAGCATGCGTGTGATTTCTTTTCAATTCGAGTTGATTTGAATAACCTAAATATAATAACAAGAAGATAAAAATTATATAATCTGAATATGTGGATAGAATTGGTTCCAAAAATCACAAAATGGACCACAAGATTAAAACCCTTTTTTTAATATTTGTTAAAGTCAAATAATGTAATCCTTAACCCATTCACTTCACATGTTGGGCCAGACAGATCAATTAACCATATCAAACTCGAACATGAGATAAGTTCGGGGGACAATGTTAAATCTAGGTACGATATTAGAGAGATGAATATGAACGAGATTCAGCTCCTTATACAATTTTTTTTTTATATGCATAAAATACATGACATAAGGAATATAAATATCAAAAACACTATACTGGAACTCCTACTTTTACTTATTTAAACAATTAGAAACTAAATAACATTAATAGTTAGGATAATTCAAATAAAAATTAAATACATTTAATTATTATTATTATTATTATACTCGTTTAGTTCTTTAACTTTAGATCTCCTCCAGACCATCCGTTTGAGATCAACCGAACTGTTGATGCAATTTTATCACTCTCTCTCAACATCAATTTTCATAAGGCTCACTCTCAATCTTGACTCATTCTGCCTCGATCTGCCGCACCATCTTCGGTAAACACGTCACCTCCATTGACATCTTTACTAGACACAACGCCATTATCATCCTTGGTTACAACATCATTAAAGGTACTAACATCATGTAACAACTCCCAAAACACCTTATAAGTACTCCTGATCGAAACCACGGACTTGTACGACACGAACCAGTAAGAAAAACAAAGAAACTAGTAACTGGACTCACAGGAGGCACGCGAGGGATACCCCTAAATCTTCTGCGACACACGGAGGAGTACCTGGACACGTGTTACCCGAGCATGACGTGTGGCAAGCCTACACGTGTGACAAAGCCAGTCTAGGCAAAATAGGTATCTCAGGTGACACGCGGGGGGGGGGGGGGGGGGGAGGTCCCATTGCCTGTCGCGACGCGCGTGTCACACCCTAACCGATGGCGGAAACATCGGGGTGAGGCACTGAACGAAACAGATTGTCCAAGAGAATCCATAACAACTAAAATTACCAGATATTTAACATTACGTCCTATACCATAACATATCAAATAAAAGCAGTTATTACAGACATAGTTGTTCTCAAAGACAAATCATAGTTTCGACAACTCAAATATTGTTTAATTTGTTTCTAGACCACCAAAAGTTGATTCCACGACATCCAGCAATCCTAGCATCTTAAACACCTGTCACATACGTTAAAATAGGTCAATACACATAGTGTAAAGGTAAGCATACAAGTTTAATAGTATAATAGATAGTGAAAGCGGTTTACGCATAACCAACATGTAACATGTTGAAAAGTGAAGCATGTAAGCTATCGATAATGAAATATGCACAGACATGACTGCGAGTTGTAGAATGCCCAACACATATCACCACTGTGACACATGAAGTAAAACCCTTAACAACCCCTGTCCAAGACAGGTGCTGAGTCCAAACTATAGTACTATCGTTGCTAAGGTGTCAGGCAAACATTCACTGTGTAAACATAACATACAAGCATTTATCGAATAACATGTATAGCATGCAGAGCGGTTAGCGTATAAAAGTAGTTGCGTTGTGTGTCGAAGTGATTTGATATAATTAACGTATGTAACACCCAAAAGTGTGTTAAGCAAAAAAAAAAGGGATCAAGTATACTCACAGTTCGTGTTAAATAAATAACACAAGCTTGGATTGAAGGGAGCGCTGGAGAGATTAGCCTGATTATAGAACGATAGTGTAAGAATTGAACGGTGTGTGAAATAGGATGTCGGTGGAATAAGTGACGAAGGGTGATCCGATCGGATGACCGTCCGGACGGATGACCATTCGGTCGGAGGGTTGTCCGTTTGGGATGGATGTGTTTGTGTATGAACTTTGAAGTTTTCGTTGTAGCATTTTAAAAGGAGTGAAGCATCTCTATCTATCAGGTCGAACGGTCGAACGGTCCTCTGGACGGATGGCCGTTCGCTCGGATGGCGATCCGTTCGAGTGAGATGTTTCAAAGGTCCAAGTCCCCTGGTAGGATAGTCATTCGATCAGATGGTCGTCCGATCGGATGACTATTCGTTTGGAACTGATATCCTTGGAAATTTGTAAAATGTTCAAGTATTGAAAACCACAAGTCATCCGTTCGGATTATTGTTCGATCAGATGGTGATCCGATCGGACGACAATCCGTTCCGCGACCTGTTCATTTGAAAACTTGTAAAATCCGTTAAGTTTGTGTAGGATCGTATTCTGACCCGAACGAGTCTATCAGAGGAGTCTTGATCAGTTACAGGTGCGGAAAACAAGTAACCAACGTAGAAACAACTAGATCTTCACTTAAATAACACTTTTGATTGATATTACAGCGTTTACAACCAAATCTCACACCGGCAGCACCTCGGTATGGATAACAAGAACACTCACAAATGATTTCGTTCTTGAGATATTTATAGGGACTAGGTTTCGCTCATATGGACATGTCCATAAAAGCGAAACCCCATTGTACATATAAGCGAAACCATCTTCTAGGTTTCCCACATACGGACATCTTTGTGATTTCCCACATATGGACATGTGGTTTCCCACATATGGACATGTCCATATATGTGAAATCAACTTTCTCGGGTAATCTCGTACAATGTGCCCTAATCTAACATTCTAAGACTAAGACTCGATACAAGACGAAGTCGACAGATGTATGCACTAACAGACTCCCCCTCAGATGTTGACGAGTCTTAAGTGTCGAGTCTTCGCATCTTCAGTGTTGATCTGTCTCTGGGCATCACTCTCTCAATCTATTCTCGCAGGTCTTCAGACTCCCCCTTGCGATATGCTGGCATTTCTTCAGTTCATCAGCATCATCAGCTTTAGGATCGTTGTCAAAAATCTTTTTGGATTTTTTAAACTTTATGCTAAAACACACTGAAAATCTTTTTGGATTTTGTAATAAAGAAAATGTAATGCAGTAAAGAAATATTAACAAACAATATTTTTGTGAGTTCGTGAAAGAGGATCATATCAGTTTATGAGACAAGTCACCAACACCGTTAAGCTTCATTTCATTTTAAGTTCTAAACAATTCACCTAGATTGTCAATATATTTGTCCACTTAAATTTTCACACAAAGTTCAACTGTTTCGAGATACGATGTTAATGTTTTAAAGACTTGAACTTATCCGTGTGTCCCACTACTTGAATATACTCCCATATCCAGATCCCAATATTCAGTCTTACAGGTGAGTATACCACAGATGATATCTGTAAGGGAATAATTTATAGTACGAAACCGTGAGAGCTCAGGTCAGAACTTCCGTTCAGCAGAGAGATGACGGCTCGACTTTCGGTGGGCCCCCTTTAGAGGATCTTTTTGATTTCAACAGCAGCGACTATCAATTTTATTGTTTCATCAGCTTGCTGAGGGCTGCGCTATATTTCAAGCATGCGGAAAGTATTATACGGGGACTAGGTCAGTACTTCCATACAGCAGAAGTCCCGGGATAATACCCCGGATATCACTGAGCATAAAGACCTAGTATCTCAGAATAAGGGATCTTTCAAACAAGATTTCAGGGGTTACCTATATATCCAAGATGTTGTTACCCACATAATAAGCAAGTTTGAATTTTAGGTTTATATCTCGTCACAATCTACTAAATGTGCAAAAACCTACTGGCATATCCGCAGTAAGATTGTTTATCACATTTTTAACTTTACATTTCTTTAGCATATTTTGACAGTCCACTGATGTACTATCATTTCCTCTATTCACAACGAAACTCATTTTTGAATTTTATCATGTTTTTGTCTTTTTCAAATTTTCAAATGTTTTTGTATTTTCTGAAATTTTCTACTCCCCCTAAAATGCAAACACGTTAAAGAAAATTTGAAAACAAACTATACAACAAAGTGACAACTGATATCAAATCACCTCAATTCGCCATCCACTTGGCATAAACAATCAGAACTCCCCCTTACACAAAACTATTTTCTCATTATGATTTCAAAACACTTAAGTTTGTTTTAACCAAAATGATTTTTCCGGAAAATAAGTTTTGTTTATTTTACCACTTGTAAAATTAGGAGTTTGATTCATCATTTTGTCCATTCAATCTCTTGTATCAGGATTACATCAAGTTCAAACTAATGACCTTGAGTAATTACTTTGTCAGAATCAACCTCTTACCACTTGTAAGAATTTCCAAAACATATAACCACATGTAGGAATAAAACATCTACACAAAACCATTTTACCAATCAAGATGCCGATTCATGCTTCACACTTACTAACCTGGAAGCTCCGGCAATTCACAATCTGTAAAATTTAACAAACTTTAAGATTCATTTACACAATCAATTTTTAAGAAAGATGCCGATTCCTGATCCACGATTACAAACTTGGGATCTCCGGCAAGTCAGGTTTTTCAATGAAAGAAAATATCCACCCAAGCCTGACCAGTCTTGGGTGATTTCAATTCAGATTTAGTTGGGGTGTAAGTTGCTTTCTTTGTAGCATAAAAATCTTTAACCCCTTTAACCTTCCCATCGACCATATTTCCGAAAATTTTCTTTACATTTCCATTAAATGCTTTCTCAACATCAAAATTATCCTTCTCAGAATAAAACAGATTTGAGATTTCAACCTTCCCAATCTTTTGTTTAAAATTTTCAGTTCTCATAATCCATTGAAGGAACTGAGTTTTCAACACTCTCATCAAATTGTGGCTCCTCTGATTTTGTGGAATCAGATTCATCGCCATATTTTACTTCTGATTTCTTAACAACCCATTTTTGGTTGTCAAGTTTCACACTTCGCCTGTAAAATCTCTTCAAACATTCACCAACTTCAAATGTTGAATTTTTGAAAACTTTAAATTTTTTAGTTGGTGGTTCGGTTTTATCAACAACAACTTCTTTCAGTTTTCCAGAAACTCCCTGTTTTGTCTTGGTTGATTTAGGACAATTCCATGAAATGTGTCCAACGTCGTTGCATCTAAAACAGGTTCTGGTTTCTGTTCTCTGAACTTCATTATGCTTTTTCTCAGCTAGGAATTCTTGATTTCTTTGTCTCCAAAATGAGCTCTTCTTCTCTTCCTCAGCAGACGGACCTGAAACAAATTTTGTATTTATTTTAGAAAGTTTTTCATTTTTATAGTTTTCTGGAGGAATAAAACCAAGTCCTTTCTTTTTGTAGCTACGATTGTGGTTTGGTTTCTTTTGAAAACCAGAACCAGAATTGTAACCTTTTTTCTTGTTCAAACGTTGTTGTACTCTTGAGATGTAAGGTTTAGGTTTTACATTAAGATTTTCATCTTTTATTTCAGAAATATTAATTTCTGTTAGTTTGAAAACCTTTTTTATTAAATCAGTTTTGACACCTCTTATTGGAAACTCTTTATCAAAATATAATTTGTTAGAATCATTCAAAGTATACACAACTTCAAATGTTTCATCATTCAATTTAGATTTTGACAACAAAAATTCTTTACTGTAAACCCGTTTTCCCGACGATTTTGAACTCTTTTCGGACGAATTTGAACTCCCGACTGACTGACACGAACTTTCGGACTTGGATTTGAACTCTAACTCCTCGTCCTTATCCAACACCTGATCGACCACACGTTTTATCAGTTCTGACTCATGATCTGTATCGGACGCTGTGAACGTGACATCAATATTGTCCGGTAAAACATCAGTTATCTCGGATTCTAACTTATTATTGACCGCCTGTTTTAGTTCTTCCTCGTTAGGTTTTCTAGGCGAGTACCCTTCCCAAATCGGAGGCGGACACTTATTATAACAGACACCCTGTTTCTTACCAGTATCCTTTTTCTTCTTTGACTTTGTTTCTTCACCTTTAAAAGCTTCAAATCCTTCAACTGTTGGATAAATTCTATCAATTATGTAGTCACAACCTTTGTAACTTTGCAGCAATCTTCTGATTCTTTCATTCTCAGTTGCTTCACTATCCAACTCTTTCTTCCACTTTGCACATTCTTCTATGTACAAGTTGATCTCTTTCTGCTTTGTCATCATGGTAGCATTCATCATCTTCAAAGCTTTTTCTCTTTCAGAGTTAGTCTTCTCCAGACTATTCACATGTCTGTTCAATACATCATACGACTTTTTCAAATTCTTTACATCAAACAACAATTGTTCTTTCAACTTTTCTAACTCACTAAACCTCTCATCTTTCTTTATACATTGTTTACAAGACTCTAAACATGTAAGACAGGGTTTTGTGATTTCAACGATCTTCTCGACTTCAACCATCTTTTCTACTTCCACAATCTTCTCAAACACTTTGACTTCTTTTAAATCTTTTGCAGCTTTCCTTTCTTTCAGTTTCTTCAATTTTTCTGCAAAATAAAATTCAAAAGTGTTAGAAGATAAATGCGTTTTTCCAAGATTTATCTGTTCCATCTCTTCATCACTATCACTTGTTTCTGATAAATTGTTTTCAGATGAAACAGATCCTTCATCTTCACTTTTCTCTTCATCAGATAACACTCCTATCCATTCCTTCAACATTTCTGGCTTTTGAACAATATGTGCAATAAAAGCTTGAACATTTGGATCAGCTGGAATAAACTTGTCCCAACTAAAACCTTCAGCCATTCTCTCATCTTCTTGATCAACGATACCATAATAAGCTTTCCTGTTTGCATCTTCAATCATTTTTCCATGTGCCGTTTGAGATTCTTTTTGTTGATGCGGTTGGTGAGTGATTTGCTGATAAATGGTTTTCCTATAATAATCATCTTTCCCAGACGACTCCTTTGCTCCTCTCGGCTCCTGATTCTTGCACTCTCTTTTAAAATGACCTTTCTCCCTGCAACGAAAACAGACAACTTTAGATTTATCAAATCCTAGATTAGAAAGGTTTGCATCCAAGAAGTCATTTCTTCCTGTAATCAATCTAAACTTTTCTGCTCTCCTCAAAACACTAGCTAAGGCCCATTTAATATCCATCAGTTCCAGCTCCTCTGCATCGATTTGGTCATAATCTTCCTTTGTGAGCATTGGATTGCCAATTTTTCCGGCAATCAACCCTTCATAAGACTCTAATGCAGTGACCAATAATCCCATATGATGCTTTACAACTTCTTCAGAATAATTTTGACCATTTTGAAGATGTAAAGCTACATTACACTGAATCGAATGCCCATTTCCAGCAGATGCACTTTGAACACTTTGAGGATTTACCGTTGAGAACCCACTAGTGTTGACTGATCCTTGACTGCTTGGTGTAGACTGATTTCCAGCACTAAATGCAGTTTGTATCTTTGGACTGGCTTCAGCAGTTTGAACATTTCCTTTATAGTACAATTTAATATCTAGTTGATGAGTTGAACTGTTCATTCTAGCAATTTTCTGCTGCTCCAGATCCTGTGCCTCCAGCTTCTCGATAAACTGTGCAATTGATAGCCTAATAAACTGTCCAGAATTCTTCAATATCATCAGATATGTACCCCATTCCTTTTGTGGTAACGCATCAGCAAGTTTTTCAACCCATTCTGCTGGAGTTTTTGTAATCTTTAACTGTGACATGGTGCGAACAAGATGACAATATCTTTCAATAAGAGTCTTTGTTGTTTCACCAGGCATGCACGCAAATAGTTCAAACTCCTTTTTCAGCAATGCTGCTTTACTCTGAAGCATCTCAGTACTTCCTTCAAATTTCTTTCTAAGAGCTTCCCAGATAGAGTAAGCATTGTCATCATGTTGAAGCAACACAAATATATCCTCCTTTACTGCTTGTTGTAACAGATTGATCATCATTTTCTCTCCTTTATAACTATCTCTTTCTTGCTCTGTGAATTCTGAAATGATTTTATCGACTCCCACTGAATTCTTTGGCCTCTCATATTCAGTTTCGATGCTCTCCCAAGCTTTTAGATGATTCGCCTGAACCCAATTTTCAAACCGTTTCTTCCATCCGTGATAATCTTCAATACCCATAAGTTTCGGGGGTTTTTTCATTGTTCCGGTTTCATTTTCCATTGTCATGGCCTTAGTAATGTCGGATGGACTAGCCGGGGTTGTAGCAAATGCGTTGTAAAACTCAGTATCCATGATGACTTATCACGTTTTTCAAGATCAGTGACAAATAAGCGAAATCAGATGTTTGTGCACGAAGAGCGAAAACCCAGATGTTCACAAGAGTGGAACCCTGATGTTCACAAGAGTGGAACCCTGATGTTCACAAGAGTGGAACCCTGATGTTCACAAGAGCGAAACTACTGATGTTCAAATGAGCGAAACTACTTGATGTCCTTATAAGCGAAACTACTGATGTTCAAATGAGCGAAACTAGTCACTTGGGAGGTCCTTTGGAGCGAAACTAGCTACTTAGGAGGTCCTTTGGAGCGAAACTAGCCACTTAGGAGTGACACATAAGCGAAACCTGATGTATGTAAAAGCGAAATCACTGGTTGTTCGTATGAGCGAAACCAACTCGGGGGTTATTTTGGACCATTTTTAGTTCGAATTTTAGGCTCAAACTTTCAGGGATTTGTCTATGATCAATTTCCTTTAGTCTGTGAAAATTTGAACGAATTTCGACCGGTAAATCTTGTTCTGATGAAGAAAAAAGATGTAGAAATAAGAATTTATGATGAAATCCAGCAAATCTCTGTAGAACTCCTCCTCCTGAAGCTCGGATACCACTTGTAGGATCGTATTCTGACCCGAACGAGTCTATCAGAGGAGTCTTGATCAGTTACAGGTGCGGAAAACAAGTAACCAACGTAGAAACAACTAGATCTTCACTTAAATCACACTTTTGATTGATATTACAGCGTTTACAACCAAATCTCACACCGGCAGCACCTCGGTATGGATAACAAGAACACTCACAAATGATTTCGTTCTTGAGATATTTATAGGGACTAGGTTTCGCTCATATGGACATGTCCATAAAAGCGAAACCCCCATTGTACATATAAGCGAAACCCCCATTGTACATATAAGCGAAACCATCTTCTAGGTTTCCCACATACGGACATCTTTGTGATTTCCCACATATGGACATGTGGTTTCCCACATATGGACATGTCCATATATGTGAAATCAACTTTCTCGGGAAATCTCGTACAATGTGCCATAATCTAACATTCTAAGACTAAGACTCGATACAAGACGAAGTCGACAGATGTATGCACTAACAGTTTGGAAAGTTGCGGTTTGACCGAGATGGTATGACATTGTGTAGAACAACGGAAACCTCATTAAGTCCTACTCATCCGGTTGGATGAGAGTCACCTCGTTCGATCCAAACCAGCTGTTCATGACGGCGTTTCATGTTCAACCCGTGAATCGGTTGTCTCTTTGATAACAATCCGCTCTCAGACCGGCACTTCACTGAAGAATGAGTAGAATGCCTGAACGAGCTCGGATTCTATTGGTTTTGAGTGAAAAGTGAAGAGAGTTTGAAGAAAAGTTTGAATCTAGTTGAAAATGTTTAGATTTTGGTGAAATCAGTGTTTAAACATTGTAGAAATCTCGTAGATCTTAGTTGTTCTTGGTGAGATGAGATCATACTTCGGTGTTCATATGAACCCGTGATGACGTCACTCGAAAACAGCCCAAATAAGGTGGATTTCATTGTTAAGAGTTGTTATTTGTGGGTGAAATCGATGAGAAAGTGTGTGTAGATCAAGGAAGTACAAGATTTGAGATGGAAACTTACAAGAACCGTGAGAAATCGAGAGAGAAAGTGCCGAGAATGCGCTGGTCGGAGGAGAGCTGTCACATCACGTGAACTGTGATGTGACAGGTGAGTATTTATAGGGGAATGAGGAGAAAGGCGGTGTGGGTTAGTGGATCAGATGGCCTTTTGATCGGATGGCCATCCGATCGGATCATCCGATCGGATGGTCATCTGTTCGGATGACCATTCGATCGAAGGGTCATTCGATCGAAGGGCTTCAGTGAGTTGATTTTCGACTTTTCGTCTCGTGCATTGAGCGTTGAGATGAATTTAAGCGTGTGTTGAATAAGCGATGCGATAGTATTAAATAATAGTTACACAAATAACATAACTTACATACAAGAACGTAAGTAACCCTGCGTTTCCAGTTCGCGATGGGATTGCATTGCGATAGAGTTGCGATTAATCACCTCAAAACATATAATAAACATGCACAAGTAACACATAATTTCACACACACGTAAAACAATATCCAGAACTGCGATTCAAGTTACGATGTGATAGCGATGAGATAGCGTTAAGTAGATTAGCGTCCAAACTGCGTTTATTGCATTGTTACTTCACATAACACAACTAAAATAGCGTAAACCAAGGTATCGATTATCGAGAGTCGAGTGTACAAGTAATAATTAAGCAAGGAATAACATATCTGATTAGCAATCTTTTCTTCCTTTGACTTTGACTTTGACTTTTACTTTGACTTCAAAAAGTCGGGTTGTTACAGCCTCCCCTACTTTAGGGAATTTCGTCCCGAAATTAGGATGCAGGCGTAACGAATAGTTTTGGATACTTAGCCTTTATGTCACTTTCGAGTTCTCAGGTGAACTCGGCGCCACGTTTGCATTCCCAGCGAACCTTCACTATAGGAATGCGTGAGCGCCGAAGTTTCTTGGTTTCTCGATCCATGATCTCGACTGGCTTTTCCACAAAGTGTAATGTTTCCTCCACTTGTAGATCCTCAAGTGGTACATGTAAATTATGATCGGCAAGACGCTTTTTGAGGTTCGAAACATGGAAAGTCGGGTGGACGTTGCTAAGTTCCTCCGGTAGTTCGAGTCTATAGGCCACATTGCCAATCCTTTCCAGAATTTTAAAGGGTCCAACATATCGAGGCACGAGCTTTCCTTTCTTGCCGAATCTGATCACCCCCTTCCAAGGTGAAACCTTTAGGAGTACGTGATCGCCAACGTCAAATTCAAGGGGCTTGCGGCGTCTATCAGCGTAACTCTTTTGACGACTCCTAACATTCATCAGATTGTCTCGAATTTGGAGGATCTTGTAAGTCGTTTCTTGCAACAGCTCAGCACCGGTAATTTGCGCATCTCCGATCTCGTGCCATACAATAGGCGATCAACATTTTCTTCCATACAATGCCTCAAATGGTGCCATTTGAATGCTAGAATGATAGCTGTTATTGTACGAGAATTCGACCAAAGGTAAGTGCGCGTCCCAATTATCACCAAAATCTATGACACACGAGCGAAGCATGTCTTCAACGATAAAGTCTTCTCGTATCGGCAGAAAATGAGCAGATTTTGTCAGACGATCAACGATAACCCAGATTCTATCGTAACCTGATGGCGTGTGGGGAAGTTTCGTTATGAAGTCCATAACTATACTCTCCCATTTCCCCATAGGGATCTCGGGTTGCACGAGTAAGCCAGAGGGTCTTTGTTGCTCAGCCATAACTTTCGAACAAGTCAGGCACTTCAAAACATAGACATCGATATCCTTCTTCATTCCAGGCCACCAATACCGAAGAAGAAGGTCGTGGTACATCTTGTCGGCACCAGGATGAATGGAATATCGAGACTTGTGGGCTTCAGTCATCAGTATATCCCGAAGAGAATCCATAACAACTAAAATTACCAGATATTTAACATTACGTCCCATACCATAACATATCAAATAAAAGCAGCTATTACAGACATAGTTGTTCTCAAAGACAAATCATAGTTTCGACAACTCAAATATTGTTTAATTTGTTTCTAGACCACCTAAACTTGATTCCACGACATCCAGTAATCCTAGCATCTTAAACACCTGTCACATACGTTAAAATGGGTCAGTACACATAGTGTAAAGGTGAGCATACAAGTTTAATAGTATAATAGATAGCGAAAGCGGTTTACGCATAACCAGTATGTAACATGTTGAAAAGTGAAGCATGTAAGCTATCGACAATGAAATATGCACAGACGTGATTGCGAGTTGTAGAATGCGCAACACATATCACCACTGTGACACATGATGTAAAACCCTTAACAACCCATGTCCACGACAGGTGCTGAGTCCAAACTATAGTACTATCATTGCTAAGGTGTCAGGCAAACATTCACTGTGTAAACATAACATACAAGCATTTATCGAATAACACATATAGCATGCAGAGCGGTTAGCGTATAAAAGTAGCTGCGTTGTGTGTCGAAGTGATTTGATATAAGTAACGTATGTAACACCCAAAAGTGCATTAAGCAAAAAAAAGGGATCGAGTATACTCATAGTTCGTGTTAAATAAATAACACAAGCTTGGATTGAAGGGAACGCCGGAGAGATTAGCCTGATTACAGAACGATAGTGTAAGCATTGAACGGTGCATGAAATAGCGTGTCGGTGGAATAAGTGACGAAGGGTGATCCGATCGGATGACCGTCCGGATGGATGGTCATCCGGACGGATGACCATTGGGTCGGAGGGTTGTCCGTTTGGGATGGATATGTTTGTGTATGAATTTTGAAGTTTTCGTTGTAGCATTTTAAAAAGAGGGAAGCATCTCTATCTATCAGGTCGTCCAGTCGAACGGTCCTCCGGACGGATGGCCGTTCACTCGGATGGCGATCCGTTCGAGTGAGATGTTTCAAAGGTCCAAGTCCCCTGGTAGGATAGTCATTCGATCGGATGATCGTCCGATCCGTTCGAGTGAGATGTTTCAAAGGTCCAAGTCCCCTGGTAGGATAGTCATTCGATCGGATGATCGTCCGATCGGATGATCGTCCGATCGGATGACTATTCGTTTGGAACTAATATCCTTGGAAATTTGTAAAATGTTCAAGTATTGAAAACCACAAGTCATCCGTTCGGATTGTCGTTCAATCGGATGGTGATCCGATCGGACGACAATCCATTCAGCGAACTCTTCTTTTGAAAACTTGTAAAATCCGTTAAGTTTGGAAGGTTGTGGTTTGATCGAGACGGTATGACATCGTGTAGAACAACGGAAACCTCATTAACTCCAACTCATCCACCCGGACGGGTGTCACCCCGTTCTATCCAAACCAGCTGTTCATGACGGCGTTTCATGTTCAACCCATGAATTAGTTTTCGCCTTTGATAGCAATCCGCTCTCAGACCGACACTTCACTAAAGAATGAGTAAAAGGCCTGAATGAGCTCGGATTCTATCAGTTTAGAGTGAAAAGTGAAGAGAGTTTGAAGATAAGTTTGAATCTAGTTGAAAATGTTTAGATTTAGGTGAAATAGATGTTTAAACATTGTATCTGAGTTGTTCTTGGTGAGATGAGATCATACTTCGGTGTTCATATGAACCCGTGATGTCGTCACTTGAAAACAGCCCAAATCAGGTGGGTTTCATGGTTAAAGGTTGTGATTTGTGGCTGAAATCGATGAGAAAGTCTGTGTAGATCAAGGAAGTACAAGATTTGAGATGGAAACTTACAAGAATCGCGAGGAATCGAGAGAAAAAGGGCCGAGAATGCGCTGGTCGAAGGAGAGCTGTCACATCACGTGAACAGTGATGTGACATGTGAGTATTTATAGGGGAAGGAGGAGAAAGGCGGTGTGGGTTAGTGGATCGGATGGTCATCCGATTGGATGACCATTCGATCGAAGGGTCATTCGATCGAAGGGCTTCGGCGAGTTGGTTTCTGACTTTTCGTCTCGTGCGTTGCGTGTTGCAATGCGTTTAAGCGAGTGTCGAATAAGCGATGCGATAGTATTAAATAATAGTTACACAAATAACATAACTAACATACAACAACATAAGTAACCTTTCATTTCCAGTTCGCGATGAGATTGTGTTGCGATAGAGTTGCGATTGCGTTGTGATTAATCACCTCAAAACATATAATAAACATGCACAAGTAACACATAATTTCACACACACGTAAAACAATATCCAGAACTGCGATTCAAGTTGCGATGTGATAGCGTTAAGTAGATTAGCGTCTAAACTGCGTTTACAGCATTGTTACTTCACATAATACAACTAGAATAACGTAAACCAAGGTATCGATTATCGAGTGTCGAGTGTACAAGTAATAATTAAGCAAGGAATAACAGATCTGATTAGCAATCTTTTCTTCCTTTGACTTTGACTTTGTCTTGTACTTTGACTTTGTCTTGTACTTTGACTTCAAAAAGTCGGGTTGTTACAGTGCGGGAGGTGCCCAGTTGACCTATAAATCTAGCAGCGTGGGACTGAATTTTCTGCACATTTAGATCGAAATTCACGTTCAATTGCTCTCTCGTTCTCCATCTTCTCTGCATTATACCCCTATATCTGCGAAACTCTGCCCCGTTGTAAGTGTTTTAACCCTGATCATTGATTCGATACCCTGCGAAACTCTGCCCCTTTGTTAACTACGTTGGGGTTTTGATCTCATGATGTATAATTGAAGTTTGAGTTAGGTTGATGCACTGACACGTGTTGAATTGTATTTTTATTAGGACTCAGGATTAGCACTAGGAAGCTTTAATCTAAAACCCTAAATCTACAAAATGAGTCACTCTTTCTTTTTACCAAATGCATTGCAAAACCCTAAATGATTTTCAGTTATACTTACACTGATTAAGTTTTTGTAATATGAAATTACTGGCGGTATGTAAGGTTTTGTATACACTACTTGATAATCTTCACTATTGAACGAAAGTTAGTCAATGAGTGATATGATCACCGTCACATCGGAACTGCCACCGTGTGACAAATATTGATTGAGTATTTGATAGATATAAACAAATGTAAAAACCATTGATGCTGTAAATTATAACAATGTGTCTTTTTAAACAAATGAATGAACTCACCAGTATTTTTCGTTGATAAAATGTTTTCAATCGTGTTTCAGGTAACTTACTGTGAAGGTAATAGAAGACTGCTATGGAGCACTGAAGGCTTAAATAAATTGGCTATGATTACCCGAATAAAAGAAGAAATTTATGTTTTATCAATTAGGGTTTATCCTTATAAAACATTTGATTTTAACATGGGTTTTATCCCATTTGTTTAATATTAAACTTTGGTGTTTTACAAACTATGAAATATTTCCTAACTACGATCCTAATGATATTTTCCCTTGCAAATTTAACAAACACCGGTACCACCTGTAACTGCCTCACCGCTCCCGCCCAGGGTGTGGTCGGGGGCTGTGACAGAAGGTGGTATAAGAGCCACTGATTAAAGCTATTTAGGTGTTATTTTAATACTTAAACTTAAACATTAATGTTAGGAAATTAATATAAAATAACTTATGTGTTATTTCTATGAAAATAAAATTCAATATATATATATATATATATATATATGATTTTTATGTTATTTTGACGATTTCTGAGTCCATAGTATGAGTGACAAAAGTGTGTCCGATGCTTTCCAACATATGTCTGATTCGAAGATGGATGAAGGACCATCTGGAGCCATATCAGGATATGAAGCAGACGTGGAAGGATCTTTCATTTTCCAAGCTCAGCCAACTGAAACCTTCCCACCTAAGAAAAGAGTTTGGTTTAATAAAGGAAAAGGAGAGAAAAGGAGAAAGAAGAAAAATCAAGAGGCCACTATAACACTATTAGAAGGTCCAGCCCAAATACCCGTTACTAAACCACTATGAGAGGAACTAGACCGAAGGCTAGCAAACTATGACATATTCCAAACCGTAGAAAACGAAATAAACTTAAACCTACTAGCGGACCCTGAACCACAAATACTACTGATACGTGGTCGAAAACCGATGTCCGTTTCTGTCTAAGTATAAGTTTTTACTTAACTTTTAATCTTGAAAAGCCTACTTTTGATTAGATTTGTGTTTTCCAAGTTTAAAGGAGTTTAAGAAGATTTTCGGGAGCTCTACGGGCCACCAGAACGCGAAACACGTTAACCGTGAGCAAGGAAATGAAAAATGGAGGAACTGATGTTGGAGGCACCGTCGGCGACGCCTAAAAGGGCCGTCGGCGACGCCCCATAGCTTGTCCCGTCGCTCAATTAGTCCGTAGACAGGAAAACAAGACGTAGCGTGAAATCCAACATTGGACAGTGCGTCGGCGACACACAATCTGGCTGTCGGCGATGGCACACGGGTTGCTGAAACGCGAAGATTTGATTTCTTTGGTTATGGGACGAATTAAAAACATCTTGGAACCATTATTACGGGAGTTACTCTTCTTGGGAGTTTGAATAGGAGTTCTTGGAGCCTAAACCATCATCTCTTCCACTCTAAATCATCCATCATCACACCCTATCATCCGAATCATTCCATCCATTATCCATTTCATCTTTATCACTAATCCGCAAACCCCAGTTCATTCATCCATCATTCCTTTCACCATCATCACCCACCAAAACCCTAATCCTCATAATTCCACCATTACACAAGTTCAAGATGATCCAATTCAAGTCTCCGTCATCCGTTGATCATGTCCCGTTCACCATGAGCGACTAATTTCTTGAAGGTTTCACTCCGGTTTAGGTTATTGTAAGTTTCTAGGGTTTAACATTGTTTGAACTTTGATTTTGACAAGTTGTATTTTGATTTTGAATTCTTAGATAATTGTCGTGCATTTGAATTGAATTTGTGAGTTGTCAAACGATGATAAAGTTATGACTTTATGAAATGAATTTGTGCACTTATGCCTTATCTAAGTTAGGAATTACGTGTTCTTGGTAACAAAGTGCATTGTGGTCCGTTGTTTACGACATTAGTAACTCTTGGCACCTAAATCACACGACACTAATTCCGTTAATCACTTGTGCAATTGAATCAAATCTAAAACGTGTAGAAACCCTAGAACTTCAATTACCGAACTGGGTGTGAACCTTGTTTACATCTCTTGTTTTAAACTATAAATTAAGTTTTCCTGCAATCATTAATCTTTAGTCGTTAATTAATCTAACCAATTTCATTAGTTAATTCACAAACTTTTCAATCAAACAAAACCACAAAAATAATCTAGCAAGCTTCAAAAGTTGTGACACTAGCTAAAATTCAATCAAGTCCATTCGCAGACCACATACTCTTCGTGGTTCGACCCCTTACTACCACTAACTATTTATTAAGGGTAATTTGGGTATATAAATCTTATCTTTGACCGGAGCGCGACATTCCGATCAACTACCACTCTACCCAGATCAACCATTAGAACCAATACTTCTTTACCTAGAGCCAATCCAAATGAACCCTCAACCAATACCTACATTTAATCTAGAGGATATCCCAAAAATAACTGCGCCAGCACCGGATGCCATGGAGCAGTGGTGGACAAATGATTGGGCATTCTAGAATTTGATAAATGATCCAAATCCCTACTACCCATACAACGAACCAATACCGGCGGTGTTCCCTCCAATGAACCCCGAAAACGTAGTAGAACTTCGTCACTACGGTGAAGAACTCATATACGCAGGAAACAGGATCCGGAATGTGGGCAAATATCTCGTCTGAAAGTACGACGAGAGAGAACTCCAGTTCTGAAGAAAAGACAAACCTAATATATATATATAGTCTTAGGATCCTGTAAAAATGACATTTTTCGTGAGAAGTGTGAGAAGGCATAAAAATTCATATGTAGACATCATGTTTTGGACTTGAACGTAATACTTTTGGTTGTTTTGGCAAGAAAAACACCAAACATATCAATTTAAGAAACAATGCAATGAATTCTAGGCTTAAAACTTAAAACACCTTGCCAAACACGTTAAGTAGTGTGTTTTAAGTGTTAAATAGTGTGTTTTAAATTCCACGCCTATAATACGTTGCATTGTGTTTTAAATTGTTATGTTTGATGTTTTTCTTGTCAAGACAACCCAAAACATCATGCCCAAGTTCAAAACATGATGCTTATATGTCAATTTCTATGCCTTCTCACACTTCTCACGAAAAATGTCCTTTTTACAGGAACCTCACCCTATATATAGGGGAAGGTTTAAATGAGAACGCTAAGTATCGCTAGAACCGTGAGAACGAATGAAAAAACCATAAGAACTTGGTAAAAAACAATTCAAATTCAAAATTTCTTTTTACATTTATCATTATTATTCGAATACAATGTTAAAATTAAATTTACAAGTTTAAATAATTGTGAATTCGTAAATAAAGAAAATTTACACATGTGTAAGTTTGCCATTTACACATGTGTAAATTTGTTATATATACATATGTGCAAAAAGTCTAGTAAGAGTGATTTTTAGAGAAAAAATGAACTATTTGATTTTGTAAATTCTTTTTTGATGTTGTATTTTTATTACAGTGAAGTTTGTATTAAAAAAAATCGATTTTGATTGGTTTGTCCATTCGTTCTCACGGTTCTCGCAATATTTAGCGTTCTCAAGATAAACCTACCCTATATATATATATATATAGGGTTCATGAGAGAACAACCTTTATTGCGAGAACCAATGTGAGCACAACAAAACAAACTCATTACACCACCAAAAACCTAAAAAAATCTAACCCCCGCAAAAAAAAAAAAAAAAAAAAAAAAAAAAACTAAACCCCCCACCACCACCCAAGTTAAATGCTAAAAACTAAACCCATAAAAAATCTTAAAAAATCTAAAAAACACACAATTGTTTTGTTAATATTTTTTTATTTAAATCGCTACTTTTAGTAGCCAAATTTTTTTTAATAACGAAAAGTAGCGATTTTTTCATAAAAAAATATTAAAAAAAATTTATGTGTTTTTTAGATTTTTTTGGTATTTTTTGTTGTTTTCACATTGATTCTCGCGGTTCTCTCAATAAAGTGTGATTCCTAACGAATCCTTATCTTATATATATATATATATATGAGGATGGATCATGAGAAAACTAGTTTAAATGAGAAAACCAAAAAACTAACTAAAAAAGCCTAAAAAACATACCAATTTTTTTTAAAAATATTTATAAAAAAAATCGCTAGTTTTTATGCATGTAAAAAATTTTCAAAAGAAAAAAATAATTTTTTTCTTGTATTACACATGTGCACTATTACGGATATAGTGCACATGTGTGGTACACATATAATGCACATGTGCAGTAAAACAAAAAAAAAAATTTTGAAATTTTTTTATATATAAAAATAGCGTTTTTTTTATAAAAAATTGTAAAAAAAAAAATTTGGTATGTTTTTTAGCTTTTTTAGGCTTTTTTAGTTAGTTTTCTAGTTTTCTCATTTAGATGTAGTTTTCTAATGATCCTCTCCCATATATATATATATATATATATATATATATATAGGGGAAGGTTAAAATGAGAACCACCTCGAGTTGTAAGAACCAGCGAGAACCACCCCCGCGGGGGGCCGTTGACCACGATTTTTTTTTTTACAACTAGATGTGTATATTTTAACACCCTACGTAAAGTTTGGGTTTAAACGGCGCGCCCGAGGGGGTAGTTTTTTACGCCCAAAGTTTGGGTTTTTTTATTTTTTTTTAATTTTTCTTTTTTTTTAACCAAACTTTGGGCGTAAAAAACTACCCCCTCGGGTGCGCCGTTTAAACCCAAACTTTACGTAGGTTGTTAAAATATACACATCTAGTTGTAAAAAAAAAATCGTTGTCAACGGCCCCACGCAGGGGTGGTTCTCGCTGGTTCTTACAACTCGAGGTGGTTCTAATTTTAACTTATTCCTATATATATATATAGGGAGAGGATCATGAGAAAACTAGATATAAATGAGAAAACCAAAAAACTAATCAAAAAAGCACTAAAAAGAAGGGGGGAGCCTTTTAATGAAGGAGGGGGGGACTTTTAATGAAGGAGGGGTAAAATTGGAAAAAAAATATATAACTTTTCAAACATTTCCCATTTCTCCATACGTTATCATTTTAAAACAAAAATGGCACCATAAGATCACAAATTTTTGTATCTTTCATTCAAGTATATTCGAGCATATTTTTTATGACATAAAAAAAGATTTATGGTGTCGTCTTGTTTTCAATACTATTATTACAGTAGTGCACATGTGCAATATAACATGTACTACAATTGCATTACATGCTTAAAATTAGCTTTTTGAGTCTAGTTTAGCTTTTAGGGTTAGTTTTTTTAGAGGTTTAGGATTAGGATTAGGTTTTTGGGTGTGGGGGGGAGGGGGGGTTTAGGTTTTTGGGGGGTGGGGGGGTTTAGGTTTTTTTTCGGGTTTACAATTGGATTACATGCTTAAAATTAGTTTTTTGAGTCTAGTTTAGCTTTTAGGGTTAGTTTTTTTGGAGGTTTAGGATTAGGATTTGGTTTTTGGGTGTGAGGGGAGGGGGGTTTAGGTTTTTGGGGGGTGGGGGTGGGGGGGTTTAGGTTTTTTTCGGGTTTATGTTTAGGGTTTAGTTTTAGGTTTTCGGGAGGGTGGGGGGGTTTAGGTTTTTGGGGGGTGGGGGGGGGGGGGGGTTAGGCTTTTGGTGGGAGGGTGAATTTAGGTTTTTTGGGGGGGGGGGGGGGTGGGGGTGGGGGGTTTAGGTTTTTGGGGGGTGTCGGTGGGGGGTGGGTTAAGTGGTTTAAGCTTTATGTACTAGTGCACATGTGCAGTACAACCAAAAAAAAAAAAAAATTTTTTTTTTTTTTTTTTTTTTAAAATTTTTTTCTAGGCATAAAAACTAGCGATTTTTTTATTAAAAATTGTAAAAAAAAAAATAAAAATTTTTTGGTATGTTTTTAGGTTTTTTTTAGGCTTTTTTGGTTAGTTTTTTGGTTTTCTCATTTAAACTAGTTTTCTCATGATCAATCCCATATATATATATATATATATATATATAACATATCTATAAGAAATATAATAGTAATAGTAATAATAACAATAACAATAATGTATAATATATATATATATATATATATATATATATGTATATCACACACACACATATATATAGTTTGTATTGATGCAATATATATAAAAGAGTATAGCATCACAATGATCGACGGTTTCGATAAAATGTGTTTGAATATTTGTTTTAATTAATCTGTGATATTAATACCAGATAATTTTTGCAATTCAGATGTCGAATGAAGTAAATCAAGAAGTTCATGCAAATAATGATAACGAAAATCATATGGATAAAAGTGCTATAGAGCATATAGTAGCCCAAGGGATAGTCGATGCCATACCCTTTATTATTGAAGCTATTAAGAAACCTATGTCTGTAAGCAATAATACTATTATAAGCAGTAAACGTACTCATACTAAGCTTGTCACAGCGTCAATGGAGATAATGGCATTCTCATCAAAGCTCCATTTCCTAAACGAAAGAAAACCATCGCATATGTTTGTTCTTATAAAAAGTTCTTGTCCTGTAAACCAATAGAATTTTCTGGTAATGAAGAAGCCATTTTAGCCTTACGCTGGTTAGAGAAGACTGAAGCAGTTTTAAAAATTAGTAAGTGTGCTGAAGCAGATAAGATAATGTATACTTCTAACATTTTCAAGGATGAAGCGTTAGAATGGTGGAATACCATTCTTCAATCAAAAGGGAGTGACACGGTTTATACAATGGAATTGAATGAATTTAAGGAAATGATTGAAAGAAAAATTATGTCCTCCTCATGAAAAGGAACAGATAGCTAATAAATTCCTAAATCATAAGATGATTGGGGTAAATTGTCCTGAATTTACTACCAAATTCTTCGAATATGCAAGAATAGTACCAGTACTGGCTTCGCCAGAACCGGTATCAATCTCTCGTTACATTTGGGGATTAGTTAGTGAAATCAGAGATATGGTCAAGGCAGCTAGACCACAAACTATTGAAGAAGCAATTGAGATTCCTAACACCTTAACAGATGGACTGATACGCATAAGGGAAGAAAACCAGAAAAAGGATTTAGCCCAAAGGATTACCCAAGAACTACATTCTGGTAATTCCTACCGTAGAAAAGGAGCAGGTCCATCCTTTTCATCACCTTTCTGTAAGTTCTGTAAATGGAAGCATACAGGAAAATGTACGGTGTACCACCACATCTGCAAGATACCTGGACATAAAGAAGAAGAATGTAGAAGAAGATTAATGCTAAAATATGCTTCAACTGCGGAGAGGCAGACCATATCCAACCAAACTGCCCAAAACTAGCCACAACACCTAACAACAAGGCAAAGACAACCGAAGGACCCAAGAAGAATGCTAGAGCCTTGGTACTGACAACCCAAGAAGCCGAATTGATTCCCGATTTGATTACCGGTACGTTTCTCGTTCATGATCTCTATGCTAAAGTATTATTTGACTATGGTGCAAACCAAAGTTTTATAAATACTACTTTCTGTCAATTACTCAATAAACCTTTAGCTAAAATTCGCCAAGACTGTACGTGGAAACGACAAATGGAAATTTTATCAGCATAAGCGAAATCCTTTCAGAAAGGAAAGATCGAATTTTTAGGTCATAAGTTCACAGCCAACCTATTACCAATGAATCTAGCCGGATTAGATGTTGTGTTAGGAATGGATTGGTTGGTAGCCAATCATGCGCGAATCTTGTGTGATAAAAATTCTGTTGAAGTTCGTACGTCAACAGGAGAAAGGATCATAATCCAGGGAGACAAGCCGACAACATCAACAAAATTCATCTCTGTGATGAAAGCTGCAAGCTACGCACGCAAAGGTGGAATGGTGTGTATGATCTCTACGATCATTAGCACTTAAGAAAAAGAATTAAAAGATATTTCTATAGTATCTGATTTCTCAGATGTTTTCCCAGAAGAACTACCTGGACAACCGCTTGATCGCGAGGTTGAATTTAGAATTCATCTAATACCAGGAACTGCACCGATTGACAAAGCGCCCTATCGTCTACCACCAACGGAGATGCTAGAACTGAAGAAACAACTAGAAGAACTATTGGAAAAAGGTATCATACAACCTAGCTCATCGCCTTGGGGAGCACCTGTGTTATTCGTTAAGATAAAAGATGGATCGATGTACATGTGTATTGACTACAGAGAATTGAATAAGGTTACGATTAAAAATCGGATCCCACTACCGAGAATCGATGATCTATTCGATCAACTTTAAGGAGCTCGATTCTTTTCAAAGATTGATTTATGCTCAGGATACCATCAATTAAAAGTACAGGAAAAAGACATTCCTAAGACTGCTTCCAGAACTAGATATGGTCATTATGAGTTTACAGTCATGCCATTCGGTTTGACAAATGCTCCAGCCGCATTTATGAACATTATGAACAGGATATGTAAACCAATCCTGGATAAATTTGTAATTGTCCTCATAGACGATATACTTATTTATTCCAGAGTAAGGAAGCGCATGTCGAGCATTTACAGGTACTACTGACATTATAGAGAAAGGAAAAGCTTTATGCTAAAATCTCAAAATGTGAATTCTGGTTGCCAGAGGTACAATTTCTTGGACACCTAATTAATCATGAAGGAATTCATGTGGATCCTACAAAGATCGAGGCAATTATCAAATGGAAAGCCCCTAATTCACCAACAGAAGTGAGAAGTTTTCTTGGATTAGCAGGATACTATAGACGTTTTATTCAAGATTTTTCTAGAATAGCCATTCCATTAACCAAGTTAACATGCTAAGACTAACTAATGCACCAATACTTGCTTTACCAGACTGTGATGCATCAAAAGTAGGATTTGGATGTGTGCTGATGCAAAGTCAGAAAGTGATTGCTTATGCCTCTAGACACCTAAAGAAACATGAAGAAACTACACAACACATGATCTGGAGTTAGGAGCGATAGTTTTTGCCCCTCAAGAATTGGAGACATTATCTTTACGGTAGTAAGTTCACTATCTTCACAGATTATAAAAGTTTAAGATATATTTTCGGGCAAAAGAATTGAACATGAGACAAAGACGTTGGATGGAGATCCTTAGTGACTACGACTGTGATATCCAATATCACGCAGGAAAAGCTAACGTAATAGCTGATGCTCTAAGTCGAAAGTATCATGAAAAGCCAAAAAGGGTACGTGCTCTAAGATTAAACCTGCAAATAGACCTAATGGAACAATTGAAAAAGATTCAGGAAGCATCAATAAAAAATGATGTTGAAGGACTAAAAGGACTGATAAAAGAATTAGAAAAAGGAACAGATGGAATTTAAAAATTCCATAAGAAAAGAATTTGGGTACATATCAAAGGAAATCTACGAAACCAAATCTTAGAGGAAGCTCATAAATCCAAGTATATGATACATCCTAGAAGTGACAAGATGTATCAAGATCTAAAGAAATTTTTTTAGTGGATAGGAATGAAAAAGGACATAGCAAGTTATGTTTCTAAATGTTTAACTTGCTCACAAGTTAAAGCTGAACATCAGAAACCTTCAGGTTTACTTCAACAATTGGAGATGCCAATTTGGAAATGGGAACTGATAACAATGGATTTTGTTACCAAACTACCCAAGACACAAAAAGGTAACGACACAATTTGGGTGATTGTGGATAGATTAACTAAGTCTGCATATTTATTACCGACGAAGGAAACTTTCAGTATGGAAAGATTAACTAAGCTGTTTGTGGATGAAATTGTCTCATTACATGGAATCCCTTTATCTATTGTGTCCAACAGAGATAGTCGTTTTACTTCTTATTTTTGGACAAGTTCCCAAAAAGCTATGGGAACTCGATTAAATCTAAGCACAGCTTATCACCCTCAAACAGATGGACAAAGTGAAAAGAAGATTCAGAATTTGGAAGACATGCATAGAGCCTGTCTGATATACTTTGGAGAAAGTTGGGACGATCACTTACCATTAATAGAATTTTCTTACCACAATTGTTATCATACAAGCATTAATGCTCCACCATTTGAAGCACTCTATGGATGAAACTACCGAACACTAGTATGTTGGGCAGAAATAAGAGAAAAGCAGTTGTCAGGACCTGAAATTGTACAAGAAACGACTGACAAAATAATTCAAGTCAAGGAAAGACTGAAAACAACACGAGACTGTTAAAAGAGTTATACAGATAATTATAACAACCCTCCTAAAATATTTCCAACACCCCAAAATTAATTAGAGTGTTCCTATACGTCTTAAAATACACCCCGTATAAGAAAACCGGTCCCAAATACCCTTATGTAATAAAAATTTAAATAAAAATAAGTATCTGGGCTCGCTCGTGGGCCGCGACAGCTAGGAAATTAGGCGGAAACCCTAGCGTTCCACGTGTCGGCATCGTGGCAAGTCTACCAGGTGATTGGTCAAGGCTATGGCCTACGTACCCTACGTCGCGGGCCGCGAAGGCCTTGCCTTCTGTTACGCGGGACGCGAGAACCTGGTCGACCAGAACTATAAATAGAGGCCTTCAGCGGTTCATTTTCGTCGTTCAGTCTTTCAATCTTTCTCTCTCTCAATTTCTCTATAGTAGGCACTATACTCGGGCATTATACCCCCTAATTAACTAAGCTCTGCCTCGTTTAAGTATCATAACCCCAAGTTACGTATTCGATATGCTGCCCGATTGAGCTAGGATTCCGTAACGGCTGTCGAGGTTCTGCCCGACGTAGTCGTTGGAATTCTGTCTCGGGGAGGGTATTACTAATGTAAATATTGGGTTATTATACTAACGCGTGTGCATTGTGTAATTAATAGATAATCACCAGGAAATCACAAAGGAAAACCCTAAGATAGCAATGTGAGTAATCTCCTTTTTGTGAACCTTTTTGCAAACTGTTTTTAAAAGACCTCAAATGTTTTACATTATATTAAACAATGATTGAGTATTTGTATTCTACAATTATCGTCGGTATGTTGGGGTTTTGTATACAAAATTTGTTACTACACTGTGAGTAGTAACATGATCACAAGTCGGGTTGACAGTACCGTGGGTGGTAATTAAAGTAGAAAATAAACAAATGTAATTGCGCGACCGCCCTCAATGCTGTAAACGGTTTTTCCTATCTTGATTAAACTGGGATTCACTCACCAGTATTTTCCACTGACAAAATGTTTTTAAACGCGTTTCAGGTAACAAAATGTGAAAGCCAAATAGAAGCCAGCTGGACAGCACTGAAAGCTTGGAAAGTGGCTATAAAAGTTACCTAAATGAAGAGATGTTTTATTTAAATAAAATAGGGTTTATCCCTATGAAAATGTGTGTACTGAAAACTTGGGAAGTTCCCACGTGTTTAATATTATAAAAGTGTGGTATTTTACTCTGATAAAATATTTCCTAACTACGATCCTGATGTAATTTCCGCTGCCAAACTGATAAACACTGATACCACTGAAACTGGCCGCGGCCGCCCGTTCCCGGGGTATTAGGGGACGGGGGTTGTGACAGAAGGTGGTATCAGTGCTAAGCCACTGATTCAGCCGTAGAAGTGTTCCGCTGACACCAAAGTATTATTCAATATGTTAGGAAATTATCTACGGAACTACATGCATATTTTATTATTTTGTGTTATTTGACTATTTGTTAGTTTACAGTATGAGCGACCAAGGACCTTCAGACGCTTACCGTCAGTTGTCCAGCTCACCTAGGGATGAAGGCACCTCTTTACAGCCTACCCTCTTAGGGTATTCGGCTGACACTGAAGATGGGATTTTCGTGTTCAAAGCACAATCTGAAGAGCCATTCCATCCTAAGAAGAGAGGATGGTTTAGCAGAGGAGCCCACGAACGTAGAAAAAGGATGAGAAAACTTCAGCAGCAACGTACTTTAGCAGCCCCGAATAGAGTAACAAATGCACACACTCAGGATATGCTCAATAGGAGTCTAGAAAATTTTCATATCTTAGCAACTACAGCTGCAGACCCTAATCTAGAACAACTCATAGCACCCCAACCATTACCACTATTTCCCACACAACCTATGGAATTGGGACCAAACCCTGTAGACCAAATTCTAATGCCTGATTTTGACCAAGCAGAAATACCTAGAGTACCAGCACCCCATCCCCTAGACTATGACCCATGGTTTGACGACCATAGGGATTATGAACAACGCTACCCAATACCAGACGAACCCATGCCAAATCTAGCACCCTACCCAAACCTGGACCCCTTGGACCCATATTATGATAACGACCAATTCATTAGGGAAATCCTAGAGAACCCTTACCCACCTGAGGAACCCATGCCCTAGTTCCCAAACCCAATACCAGCACCCGCACCACCCATGAGCACTGAGAATGTGCAAGAACTCCGAACCTTTGGTGAGGAGATTTTAAAAGGAAGTGAGAGGATGAGACAAATAGGGGAACGACTCGTCTGGAAATATGACGAGCGTAATATGGACTTTTGGATGAACCCGTACCATTAACAGTAGCAGTAATATATATATATAATATGTGTGTATGTTTGAAAAAAAAATATGTAATATCTAGATAACAGTTATGGACGCATACTAGTATTGTATTTTCAATTTCAGTTGTATTTGTAATAAATATAGATGCATAATATAAAATAGAGTAAAAGTCGCAATGTTCGACGATTTTGATCAATATGCTTGTTGTGTGATTGGTTGCATTAAATGTTATCTTGTGATATTAATATGTGATAAATGTTTAAAATTCAGACGGACAACGAAGTGAATCAAGAAAACCAGAATAACGGTAACCAGAACAACAATAATAATGGAAACCAAGTGGATAATAGTGCAATCCAACACATACTGGCACAAGGAATTATAGACGCGATGCCATATAGAATCAAAAGGGTTAAAGAAGCGGATAATAATAAAAGTAATAATGGCAGTAAGTGACCTACTGAACCAGAACACAGCGTAAACAATGGCCTAATACTTCAAGTGCCCATTCCCAAAAGAAAAAGAACCATGTCTTATGGTTGTTCTTATAAAGAATTCTGGTCTTGTAAACCAACAGAATTCTCGGGCAATGAAGGACCCATTGCAACTCTACGCTAGATAGAAAAGATGGAGGCAGTCTTAAAAATAAGCAAGTGTGCAGAAGAGGATAAGATAATGTTTGCTTTCAATTTGTTTAAGAACTCAGCCTTAGAATGGTGGAACACTATCCTCCAGTCTAGGGAAAGTGACAGGGTTTACAATATGGAATGGGAGGAATTTAAGAACATGGTGGAAAGGAAATTCTGCCCTCCCAATGAAAAGGAACAGATAGCAAATAAGTTCTTAAACCTTAGAATGACTGGAGTAGATAATAAGGGTTACACTACTACTTTCTTTGAATATGCTAGAATAGTGCCAACCCTTGCATCGCCCGAACCAGTATTAATCTCCCGTTACGTATGGGGATTAATCAGCGAGATTAGGCATGTAGTCAAGGTAGCTAGACCACAAACCATAGAAGAAGCTGTAGAACTAGCAAACACCTTAACTGATGAATTAGTACGTACACGAGAAGAGGACCAGAGGAGGAACCTAGCTCAAAGGCTTACCCAGGAATTCCGCTATGGAAATTCCAATCGTAGGAAAAATGTAGGTTCTACCTCTGCACCTTACTGTAAGGCCTGCAAGAAGAAGCATTCAGGAAAATGCTCCACTTACTGCAATTTCTGCAAGATACCAGGACACAAGGAAGAAGATTGTAGGAAGAAACCTAGTAATGGAGTGTGCTTCAACTGTGGAGAAAAAGGGCACATCAAGCCCAACTGTCCGATATTAGCTCCAGCCATGAACAACAAGAATACTTAAAATGCTAGAGCATTTGTTCTGCCTGCAGAAGAAGCCAAGATGATTCCGGACGTGATTGCCGGTACGTTTTTAGTCAATGATGTTTTTGCTAAAGTATTATTTGACTCTGATGCGAACCAAAGTTTTATTAATACTTCATTTTGCAAACTTCTCAATCAACCATTAACTAAACTCCCACAAGAATGTCTAGTAGAAACAGCAAATGGGGAAACCGTTAAGATTTTCGAAATCTTGCAGGGAGCAAGAATAGAATCTTTAAATCAAAAGTTTATTGCAAACCTTTATCTAATGAATCTGGTAGGATTTGATGTTGTACTAGGAATGGATTGGTTAATAGACAATAAAGCCAGTATTCTATGTGATCAAAAGTCAATCCAAGTAAATTCACCAAAGGGTGAAAAGATCACAATTAAAGAAGATAAACCCTGTAGATCCACGAAATTCATCTCTGTAATGAAAACAGACAGTTATGTAAGAAAAGGATCATTAGTGTATTTGATTTCCATAATCACTAACACTAGAGGAAAAGAACTGAGGGATATTCCGGTAGTATCCCAGTTTCCAGATGTGTTTCCGAAAGAATTACCAGGACTACTGCCAGACAGGGAAGTCGAATTTCTAATTCATTTGCTACCAGGAACGGCACCAATTGCCAAGGCACCCTACCGTTTGGCTTCAGCAGAAATGCAAGAGATAAAGAAACAATTGGATGAATTGTGGGAGAAAGGGTTCATACAGCCAAGCTCATCGCCATGGGGAGCACCGATCTTATTCGTTAAGAAGAAAGACTGGTCAATGCGAATGTGCATTGATTACCGTGAATTGAACAAAGTCACGATTAAAAATTGGTACCCATTACCGAGAATTAATGATTTGTTTGATCAGTTGCAAGGAGCTCGATTTTTCTCTAAAATCGATTTACGCTCAGGATATCATCAATTAAAGGTATAGGAAGAGGACATTCCTAAGACCACTTTTAGAACAAGGTATGGCCATTATGAATTTACTGTCATGCCATTTGGTTTAACCAATGCCTAGCCGCATTTATGGACATGATGAACCGAATATGTAAGCCATATTTGGATAAATTCATAATTGTCTTTATAGATGATATTCTCATTTACTCTAAGAGCAAAGAGGAACATGCAAAGCATTTGCACGCACTTCTAAGTTTATTAAGAAAAGAAAAGTTTTATGCAAAGTTTTCGAAGTGTGAATTTTGGTTAGAAGAAGTACATTTTCTTGGGCATTTAATTAATCATGAAGGAATTCATGTGGATCCTACAAAAATTGAGGCGATTACCAAATGGAAAACCCCTGAATCACCAACCAAGGTTAGAAGTTTCCTAGGATTGGCCGGTTATTATAGACGATTTATCCGAGATGTTTCTAGAATAGTCATTCCCTTAACTAAGCTAACCTGTAAATCTGTTAAGTTTGAATGGGGACTAAAACAAGAAGAAGCCTTTAGAATTCTTAAGCAAAGATTAACCAACGCACCCATACTAGCGTTACCAGAAGGAACGGAAGACTTTGTAGTCTATTGTGACGCTTCTTAGTTAGGTTATGGATGTGTGTTGATGCAACGTCAAAAGATTATAGCCTACGCCTCTAGACAACTTAAGAATCATGAAGAGAATGAAGAGAATTATTCTACCCATGATTTGGAATTAGGAGCCATATTTTTTGCCCTTAAGATTTGGAGACATTACCTTTACGGTAGTAAGTTTACCATTTTCACTGATCATAAGAGTTTAAGATATGTTTTCGGGCAAAAGTAGTTAAATATGAGGCCAAGACGCTGGATGGAGATTCTTAGTGATTATGATTGTAATATCCAGTATCATACTGGAAAGGCCAATGTGGTAGCCGATGCTTTAAGTCGAAAGTATCACGAAAAGCCAAAAAGAATACGTTCTCTTAAATTGAATCTACAAATAGATTTAAATGAATAGATTAAGGAAGCACGAGAATCAGTAGTCAAGGATGATACTGAAAATTAAAAGGAATGATTAAGTAATTAGAACAAGGAACAGATGGAATTTGGAGATTCCATAAGAAAAGAATGTGGATACCCAAATTAGGAAATCTGCGCGACCATATATTAGAAGAAGCCCATAAGTCTAAGCATATGATGCATCCTGGAAGCGATAAGATGTATCAAGACTTAAGAAGGAATTTTTGTGGATAGGAATGAAAAAGGATATAGCAACTTATGTTGCCAAATGTTTAACCTGTTCACAAGTTAAAGCTGAACATCAGAAACCCTCAGATTTGTTGCAGCAGTTAGAAATGCCAATTTGGAAATGGGAATTGATAACAATGGATTTGTTACCAAATTACCCAAGACGAGAAAAGGTAATGATACAATCTGGGTGATTGTAGACAGGCTAACTAAATCAGCTCATTTCCTACCAATGAAGGAAACTTTTAGTATGGAACAATTAACTAAATTGTATGTAAATGAAATTGGTTCATTACATGGAATTCCCTTATGAATTGTTTCTGATAGAGATAGCCGTTTTACCCCTCATTTTTGGACAAGTTTCCAAAAAGCAATGGGAACCAAGCTTAATCTAAGCACGCTTTTCATCCTCAAACGGACGAATAAAGTGAAAGGATAATTCAGACGATGGAAGATATGCTTAGAGCTTTCGTAATTGATTTCGGAGGTAATTGGGATGATAACTTACCATTGATAGAATTTTCATTCAATAACAGCTATCATACAAGTATAAATGTTGCACCATTCGAAGCACTTTCTTGACGAAAGTGCCAAACCCCAGTCTGTTGGGCAGAAATTGGAGAAAAGAAACTATCTGGACCATGAATAGTACAAGAAACAACGGACAAGATTGTTCAAGTCAAGGAACAACTGAAAGCAGCACGTGATCGACAGAAGAGTTATGCTGATAACAGACGAAAACCATTGGAATTTCAAGTAGGAGACAAGGTGTATTGAAAGTTTCTCCTTGGAAAGGAGTGGTAAGATTCATCAAAAGGGGAAAGCTAAGCCCTAGGTATGTTGGACCTATTGAGATTATCAGAAGAATAGGACCAGTAGCTTATCAGCTACAACTGCCAGAGGAAATGGCAGGAATACATGATGTATTTCATGTATGCAATCTCAAGAAATGTTTAGCTGATGAATCATTAATAGTGCCTCTTAAGGATATAGAGGTAAATGAAAAGTTAAAGTTTGTAGAAAAGCCTCTACAGATTGAAGATAGAAAAGTTAAGAATCTCAAACATAAGAGATTAGTTTTGGTTAAAGTAAAATGGGATTCCAAGAGAGGACCAGAATACACTTGGGAGCTTGAATCAGAAATGCAAAGGAAATACCCACACTTATTTCAGTAAACCTCGAGTATGAGTTCTAAAACAAGGTGGGGAGGATATAACAACCCTCCTAAAATATTTCCGACACCCCTAAATTAATTAGAGTGTTCCTATACGTCTTAAAATACACCCCGTATACGAAAACCGGTCCCAAATACCCTTATGTAATAAAAAATTAAATAAAAACAAGAATCTGGGGTCGCTCGCGGGCCGAGAAGACCTTAGTCGTCTTCTACGCAGGTCGCGGCAGCTAGGAAATCAGGCGGAAACCCTAGCGTGCCGCGTGTCGGCATCGTGGCAAGTCTACTCGGTGATTGATCAAGGCTAGGGCCTACGTACCCTACGTCGCGGGCCGCGAAGGCCTTGCCTTCTGTTTACGCGGGCCGCGAGAACCTGGTCAACCAGAACTATAAATAGAGGCCTTCTGCAGTTCATTTTCGTCGTTCAGTCTTTCAATCTCTCTCTCAATTAACTAGGGCATTATACCCCCCTAATTAACTAAGCTTTCCCTCGTTGTAAGTATCATAAACCCCGGTTACATATTAGATACGCTGCCCGATTGATCTAGGATTCCGTAACGGCTGTCGAGGTTCTGCCCGACGTAGTCGTTGGAATTCTCTCTCGGGGAGGGTATTACTAATGTAAATATTGGGTTATTATACTAACGCGTGTGCATTGTGTAATTAATAGATAATCACCAGGAAATCACAAAGGAAAACCCTAAGATAGCAATGTGAGTAATCTCCTTTTTGTGAACCTTTTTGCAAACTGTTTTTACAAGACCTCAAATGTTTTACATTATATTAAACAGTGATTGAGTATTTGTATTCTACAATTATCGTCGGTATCTTGGGGTTTGGTATACAAAATTTGTTACTACAATGTGAGTAGTAACATGACCACAAGTCGGGTTGACAGTACCGTGGGTGGTAATTAAAGTAGAAAATAAACAAATGTAATTGCGCGACCGCCCTTAATACTGTAAACGGTTTTACCTATCTTGATTAAACTGGGATTCACTCACCAGTATTTCCCACTGATAAAATGTTTTTAAACGCGTTTCAGGTAACAAAATGTGAAAGCCAAATAGAAGCCAGCTGGACAGCACTTAAGGCTTGGAAAAGTGGCTATAAAAGTTACCTAAATGAAGAGATGTTTTATTTAAATAAAATAGGGTTTATCCCTATGAAAATGTGTGTACTGAAAACTTGGGAAGTTCCCACGTGTTTAATATTATAAGAGTGTGGTATTTTACTCTGATAAAATATTTCCTAACTACGATCCTGATGTAATTTCCGCTGCCAAACTGATAAACACCGATACCACTGAAACTGGCCGCGGCCGCCCGTTCACGGGGTATTAGGGGACGGGGGTTGCGACAATAATCGTCGAAAGCCATTAGAATTTCAAGTCGGAGACAAAGTGCTATTTAAAGTTTCACCTTGGGAAGGATTCGTTAGATTTGGTAAGAAAGGAAAGTTCAGCCCAAGGTATGTTGGATCTTTTGAAGTTATTAAACGAATAGGACCAGAAGCTTATCAGCTATAGTTACCTGAAGAAATGGCAGGAGTAAATGATGTATTTCATGTATGTAACTTAAAGAAATGTTTAGCCGACTCCTTGATAGTACCTCTTCAAGACATAGAGGTAAATGAGAAACTGAAATTTGTGGAAAATCCTATACAAATTGAAGATAGAAAGATTAAAAATCTCAAGCACAAGAGATTAGTTCTGGTCAAAGTACAATGGGATTCAAAAAGAGGACCTGAATACACATGGGAACTAGAAGCAGAGATGAAATGAAAGTACCCTTACTTATTCCAGTGAATCTCGAGGATGAGATTTAAAACAAGGTAGGGAGGATTTAACAACTCCCAAAATACCTTATAAGGACTCCTGATCGAAACCACAGACTTGTAGGGCGCGAACCTGTACGAAAAACAAAGAAACTAGTAACTGGACTCTCAGGAGGCACGCGAGGGATACCCCTAAATCTTCTGCGACATGCGGGGGAGTACAAGGACACGTGTTACCTGAGCGTGACGTGTGGCAAGCCCACATGTGTGACAAAGCCCGTATAGGCAAAATATGTGTCTCAGGCGACACGCAGGGGGTGTCCCCTTGCCTGTCACGACGCGCGGGAGGTGCCAAGATGACCTATAAATCCAGCAGCATGGGACCGAAGTTTCCGCACATTTATGATCAAAATTCACGTTCAATTGCTCTCTCGTTCTCCGTTTTCTTTGCATTATACCCCTAAATCTGCGAAACTCTGCGCTGTTGAAAGTGTTTTAACCCCGATTACTGATTCGATACACTGTCCGATCGATCTGAATCCCAGCAACGGATGCCAAAGTGCTGCCTGAATAAGGCTATACATTGTTAACTACGTTGGGGTTTTGATCTCGTGATGTATCGTTAAAGTTTGAGTTGGGTTAATGCACTGACACGTGTTGCATTGTATTTTTATTAGGAACTCAGGATTAGCACCAGGAAGCTTTAATCTAAAACCCTAAATCTACAAAGTGAGTCATTCTTTCTTTTTACCAAATGCATTGCAAAACCCTAAGTGATTTTCAGTTATACCTACAGTGAATAAGTTTTTGTAATCTGATATTATTGCCGGTATGTGGGGTTTTGTATACACTACTTGATAATCTTCACTATTGGACGAAAGTTAGTCAATGAGTGATATGACCACCATCACATCAGAAACCGTGTGCCAAATACTGATTGAGTATTTGATAGATATAAACAAATGTAAAAACCCTTGATGTTGTAAATTATAACAATGTGTCTTTTTAAACAAATGAATGAACTCACCAGTATTTTTCGTTGATAAAATGTTTTCAAACGCATTTCAGGTAACTTACTGTGAAGGTAATAGAAGCATGCTATGGAGCACTAAAGTCTTAAATAAAGTGGCTATGATTACTTGAATAAAAGAAGAAATTTATGTTTTATCAATTTGGGTTTATCCCTATAAAAACATTTAATTGTAATATGGGTTTTATCCCATTTGTTTAATATTAAACTTTGTTGTTTTACAAACTCTTAAATATTTCCTAACTACAATCCTGATGATATTTTCCGCTGCAAATATAATAAACACCGGTACCACCCGTTACTGCCTCAAGGCTCCCGCCCAGGGTAGTCCCAACGCCACTTCATCCTTAAGAACCTGACCCTTTTAATAGGACTTCATGAGGCCCTCGAACGCCTTTCAAGTAGCCCTCGAAGTATCCTTTAAACACACTTCAATCGAACTTTTGACCTTGACTAATAACAGAACTCGATCAAATGGAAGAAGGGATGACTTATTATCTGCCTTCAACCAAATTGAATCAAAGGGTTCACCAAGATCTGATCGAGATCCTTTACCACTGCCTTTGAACGAGTTTTATTATTTTGGTAAGCCTACTAAACCACCCTGACACACGAAGGTTTAACCATCCTGACATACGTTGGTGGCATATCATCATTGAAACCTTTCAACATCAAACACAGATTTTGATGATCGAGAGAGCCTTGGCCATTAGAACTTTCAACCGAGAGATGGGTAAATATAACAACCCTAAAGAAAACCGAAACCCTCGAATTATTTTCGACACCCAAATATATTTTGAATTATCCCAATATGTCCTAAAATACACTCCATACGTGAAAACGGACCCCGAATACCTTACATATTATTAAAAATACTTAAAAATTAATATTTTGGGTTTGTCGCGTGCCGCGTAAACCCCTTAGGGATCTTACGCGGGCCGCTAGAGATAAAAAATGCGGCGAACCCTCGTGCTGACACGTGTCCGACTCGTGTTGAACCTAATAGCTGACCCGGATCACCTACGCTGTTAACCTTCGTTGACGCGGGCCACGTAGCCCTTTGGTTAACCTTTACGCGGGCCGTGTAAAAGTCAAAATCAAGCCCTATAAGTAGAGGGCATCGGATCTTCAGTCTGCTCGTTCATTTTCATTCTCAATCTCGAATTTCTAAAGTGTAGGCATAATACTCGGGTATAATACCCCCTAAATAAGGAAGTTCTGCTCCGTTGTAAGTATCATAACCCCTGGATACGTATTAGATACTCTGCCCGATTGATCTAGGGTTCCGTAACAGCTGTCGTGGTTCTGCCCGACGTAGTCGTTGGAATGCCGTCTTGGGGAGGGTATTACTAATGTTAAAATGAGTTATTATACTAACACGTGTGCATTTGTGTAAATTATAGATTGTCACCAGGAAATCCTAAAGGATAATCTAAGACAGCAAAGTGAGTAATCCTCTTTTTATGTAAACCTTTTTGTGAACTGTTTTTACAAAACCTCACACAATTAATTCTATATAAAGCAGTTATTGAGTATTTGTAAGGATACAATTATCGTCGGTATGTTGGGGTTTTGTATACAAAATTTGTTACTGGAGGGGTAACATTTCCACAAGTCGGGTCTGACAGTACCGCGGGTGGTAATTGATATAACTTGGAAACAAATGTAATTGCGAGACCGCCCTCAATACTGTACAATGGATTTTATTTAAACTTAATTAAACTGGGATTCACTCACCAGTATTTTCGACTGACAAAAATGTTTTTAAACGCGTTTCTGGTAACAAACTGTGAAAGCCAAATAGAAGCCAGCTAGACAGCACTGAAGGCTTGGAAAAGTGGCAATAATGTTACCTAAAAAGAAATAGATGTTTTATTAAATAAAGTAGGATTTATTCATATGAAAATATGTGTACTTAAAAGTTGGGTTTTATCCCATGTGTTTAATATTATGAAAGTGTGGTATTTTACTCTGATAAAATATTTCCTAACTACGGTCCTGATGAAAATTTCGCTGCCAAAATTAGACAATACCAGATACCACCGAAACTGGCCGCGGCCGCCCGTTCCTGTATTTGAATAGGGGGACGGGGGTTGCGACAGAAGGTGGTATCAGAGCTAAGCCAATGATTCAGCCACAGAAGTGTTCTGCTGACACCAAAATTTAAATTGTTAGGAAATAAATTACGGGAATACGTGCATAATTGTATTTTCTTGTTATGTGTTAATTGACTATTTGTTAGTTTACAATATGAGCGACCAAGGACCATCTGACGCGTACCGTCAATTGTCTGGTTCGCCTAGAAGCGAAGGTGCCTCTTCTCAGCCTGCCCTTTCAGGGTACTCTGCTGATATGGAAGAAGGAATATTCGTGTTTAAGGCTCAGTCTGAAGAGCCATTCCCTCAGAAAAAGAGAGGATGGTTCAGTCGAGGGGCACACGAGCGTATGAAGCGTATGAAAAAATTACAAGACCAGAGAGCACTAGCAGCAGCTAAAAGAGAAACCGATGCCTATGCCCAGGAAATGATTAATAGGGGTATAGCCAATATCCACATCCTAGCAACCACTGCAGCCGACCCTAACCTGGAACAAATGATAGCACCCCAACCACAACCACCAATTCCTGACCAACCGATGGAGATAGAAAACCCTGAAAATCAAGTAGAAATGCATGATTTCAACCCGAAGGAGATACCTAGGGTACCTGCACCAAATCCCTTAGACTCAAATTATGACCCGTGGTTGGATGACAATAGGGACTACGTGCAACGTTACCCGATACACGAAGACATACCCATGCCAAACCTAGGAGTCTACCCAGGGTTAGATCCTCTAGATCCCTATTACGATAATGATGTATTCATTAGGGAGATTCTAGAAAATCCTTACCCATACTAGGCCCCTATACCTCCGTACCAGGATCCCGCACCCCAGATTCCGAACCCAGTCCTAGAACCTGCACCCCCAATGAGTGCAGGCAATGTACAAGAACTTAGGACATTTGGCGAGGAAAATTTAGAGAGTAGTGAAAAAATGCGACAGGTGGGAGAGCGACTCGTCTGGAAGTACGATGAGCGCAATATGGATTTCTGGATGAATCCATATCCGTAGATGTGATGATGGAGACGGTAGTAATAATAATATTAAAATATGTGTGTATGTATATGAAAAAAAATTACAGATGCCTATTATTAGTAGTGTAACTTTAAATTTCAGTCGGTATTGTAATTTTAATTTCAGTACTGGTGTGTAATAGATGCATATTATATAAAAATAGAGTAAGTCGCAATGATCGACGCTTTTGACCAAAATGCGTGTCATGTGATTGGCTATATTAAATATTATTTTGTGATATTAATACGTGGTAAATGTTTAAAATTCAGATAACCGACGAAGGAAATCAAGGAAATCTAAATAACGATAACCTGAGTAACATTAACTTGGTTAATGAGAATCCGAGTATCAATAACAATGGAAACCAAGTGGATAACAGTGCTATCCAACACATAGTGGCACAAGGAATTATAGATGCAATGCCATATATTCTTCAAACTGTTAAGGAAGCAGATAATAAAAGTAAACATAGCAGTAAACGACCAACTGAACCAGAAAACAGCGTAAACAATGGACCTGTACATCAAGTGCCCATTCCTAAACGAAGAAGAACCGTGTCTTACGGTTGTTCTTACAAAGAATTCTGGTCCTGCAAACCGATAGAATTCTCGGGCAATGAAGAACCCATTGCAGCTCTACGCTGGATAGAAAAGACTGAGGCGGTTTTAAAAATAAGCAAGTGTGCTGAAGAAGACAAGATAATGTTTGCTTCTAATCTGTTTAAGAACTCAGCCTTAGAATGGTGGAACACTGTTCTCCAGTCTAGAGGAATTGATAGGGTATACAATATGGAATGGGAGGAATTTAAGAATATGGAAGAAAGGAAATTTTGCCCTCCCAATGAAAAGGAACAGATAGCAAATAAGTTTCTGAACCTAAGGATGACCGGGGTAGATAGTAAGGGTTATACTACTACATTCTTTGAATATGCTAGAATTGTACCAACCCTTGCATCACCTGAACCGGTATTAATCTCCCGTTACATCTTGGGATTAATTGGAGAGATTAGACATGTAGTCAAGGCAGCTAGACCCCAAACTATAGAAGAAGCTGTAGAACTAGCAAACACCTTGACAGATGAGTTAATCCGTACTAGAGAAGAAGACCAGAGGAGAAACCTAGCTCAAAGGCTTACCCAAGAATTCCGTTCTGGGAATTCCAACCATAGGAATATAGGTTCTACCTCTGCACCATACTGCAAGGCCTGCAAGAAAAAGCATTCGGGAAAATGCTTCACTCACTGCAATTTCTGCAAGGCACTAGGACACAAGGAAGAAGATTGTAGGAGAAAATCCAGTAATGGACTATGCTTCAACTGTGGAGAAAAAGGTCACATCAAGCCGAACTGTTCGAAACTAGCTCCAGCCGCGAATAAGAAGAACACTAAAAATGCTAGAGCATTTGTTCTGACTGCAGATGAAGCCAAAATGATTCCGTACGTAATAACCGGTACGTTTTTAGTTAATGATGTTTTTGCTAAAGTATTATTTGACTTTGGTGCAACCCAAAGTTTTATTAATACTTCATTTTGCAAACTTCTTAATCAACCATTAACTAAACTCTCACAAGAATGTCTAGTCGAGACAGCAAATGGAGAAACGGTTAGGATTTCTGAAATCTTGCAGGGAGCAAGAATAGAATTTTTAAACCAAAAGTATTTTGCAAATCTTTACCCAATGAGTCTGGCATAATTTGATATCGTATTAGGAATGGATTGGTTAATAGCCAATAAAGCTAATATTTTATGTGATCAAAAGTCAATTCAAGTAAATTCACCAAAGGGTGAAAAGATCACAATTAAAGGTGATAAACCATCTAGATCCACTAAATTCATCTCTGTGATGAAAACTGCAAGCTATATAAGAAAAGGGTCTATAGTGTATTTGATTTCTATAATCACTAACACTAAAGGAAAAGAACTAAAAGACATCCTGGTAGTGTCTCAATTTTCAGATGTATTTCCAGAAGAATTACCAGGATTACCGCCAGACAGAGAAGTCGAATTCAAAATCCATCTACTGACAGCAACAGCACCAATTGCCAAAGCACCCTACCGTTTGGCACCCGCCGAAATGCCGGAACTAAAGAAACAGTTAGATGAATTGTTAAGGAAAAGATTCATACAGCCAAGCTCATCGCCTTGGGGAGCACCGATTTTATTCGTTAAAAAGAAGGACGGATCAATGCGTATGTGCATTGACTACCGTGAATTAAACAAGGTCACGATTAAGAACCGGTACCCATTACCGAGAATCGATGATCTGTTCGATCAATTGCAAGGAGCTCGATTTTTCTCTAAAATAGATTTAAGGTCAGGATATCATCAATTAAAGATACAGGAAGAGGACGTTCCTAAAACCGCATTTAGAACAAGGTATGGCCATTATGAATTTACTGTCATGCCATTTGGTTTAACCAATGCCCCAGCCGCATTTATGGACATGATGAACCGAATATGTAAGCCATATTTGGATAAATTCATAATTATTTTTATTGATGATATTCTCATTTATTCTAAAAGTAAGGAAGATCATGCAAAGCATTTGCACGCCCTTTTAAGTCTATTAAGAAAGGAAAAGCTCTACGCTAAATTTTCAAAGTGCGAGTTTTGGTTAGAGCAGGTACAGTTTCTTGGACATTTAGTTAATCATGAAGGAATTCATGTGGATCCAACAAAGATCGAGGCGATTACCAAATGGAAAACCCCTGAGTCACCAACCGAGGTTAGAAGTTTCTTAGGATTGGCCAGATATTATAGAAGATTTATTCGAGATTTTTCTAAGATAGCCATTCCTTTAACTAAGTTAACCTGTAAATCCATTAAGTTTGAATGGGGACCAAAGCAAGAAGAAGGCTTTAGAATTCTTAAGCAAAGATTAACCCATGCACCCATATTAGCATTACAAGAAGGAACTTAAGACTTTGTAGTCTATTGTGACGCTTCTAAATTAGGTTATGGATGTGTGTTAATGCAACGCCAAAAGGTTATAGCTTACGCATCTAGACAACTTAAGAATCATGAAGAGAATTATTCAACCCATGATCTAGAATTAGGAGCAATAATTTTTGCCCTTGAAATTTGGAGACATTACCTTTATGGTAGTAAGTTTACCATATTTACCGATCATAAAAGTTTAAGATATGTTTTTGGGCAAAAAGAATTGAATATGAGACAAAGACGCTGGATGGAGATGCTTAGTGATTATGATTATGATATCCAGTATCATGAAGGAAAAGCAAATGTAGTGGCAGATGCTTTAAGCCGAAAGTATCACGAAAAGCCAAAAAGGGTACATTCTCTTAAATTAAATCTGCAAGTAGATTTAAATGAGCAAATTAGAAAAGCATAAGAATCAGTAATCAAGGATGATACTGAAAAATTAAAAGGTATGATTAAGGAATTAGAACAAGGAACAGATGGAATTTGGAGATTTCATAAAAAGAGAATGTGGATACCTAAATTAGGGAACTTGCGTTATCGTATATTAGAAAAAGCCCATAAGTCCAAATATACGATGCATCCTGGAAATGATAAAATGTATCAGGATTTAAGAAAGAATTTCTGGTGGATAAGAATGAAAAAGGATATAGCAGCCTATGTTTCTAAATGTTTAACCTATTCCCAAGTTAAAGCTGAACACCAGAAACCCTCAGGTTTGTTACAACAGTTAGAAATGCCAGTGTGGAAATGAGAATTGATAACAATGGATTTTGTTACTAAATTACCCAAAACAAAGAAAGGAAATGATACAATCTGGGTGATTGTAGATAGACTAACTAAGTCAGCTCACTTCCTACCAATGAAAGAAACTTTCAGTATGGAACAGCTAGCTAAATTATATGTAAATGAAATAGTTTCTTTACATGGAATACCTTTATCAATTATTTCTGATAGGGATAGCCATTTTACATCTCATTTTTGGTCAAGTTTCCAAAAAGCAATGGGAACCAAGTTAAATCTAAGCACCGCTTATCATCCTCAAACGGACAGACAAAGCGAAAAGACAATTCAGACGATAGAAGACATGCTTAGAGCTTGTGTAATTGATTTCGGAGGTAATTGGGATGATCACTTACCTTTAATAGAATTTTCTTATAATAATAGTTATCACACAAGTATCAATGCTGCACCATTTGAAGCACTATATGGACGAAAATGCCGAACCCCAGTCTGTTGGGCAGAAATTAGGGAAAAGCAACTATGTGGACCTGAAATAGTGCAAGAAACAACTGACAAGATTATTCAAGTCAAGGAACGACTGAAAGCAGCACGTGATCGACAGAAGAGCTATGCCGATAACCGACGCAAACCGTTGGAATTTCAAATAAGAGATAAAGTATTGTTAAAAGTCTCTCCTTGGAAAGGAGTGGTAAGATTCATCAAAAGAGGAAAGCTAAGTCCCAGGTATGTTGGACCTTTTGAGATTATTAGAAGAATAGGACTTGTAGCCTATCAGCTACAACTGCCAGAGGAAATGGCAGGAATACATGATGTATTTCATGTATCTAATCTCAAGAAATGTCTAGCCGATGAATCACTGGTAGTAGCTCTTAAGGATATAGAGGTAAATGAACAACTCAAGTTTGTAGAAAGGCCTCTACAGATTGAAGACAGGAAACTTAAGAATCTCAAGCACAAGAGATTAGTTCTGGTCAAAGTAAAATGGGACTCCAAAAGAGGACCAGAATACACATGGGAGCTTGAATCAGAAATGCAAAGGAAATATCCACACCTATTCCAGTAGATCTCGAGGACGAGCTCTAAAATAAGGTGGGGAGGATATAACAACCCTAAAGAAAACCGACACCCTCGAATTATTTTCAACACCCTAATATATTTTAAATTATCCCAATATGTCCTAAAATACTCCCCATACGTGAAAACGGACCCCGAATACCTTAAATAATATTAAAAATAATTAAAAATTAATATTTTGGGTTTGTCGCGGGCCGTGTAAACCCCTTAGGGATCTTACGCAGGCCGCTAGAGATAAAAAACACGGCGAACCCTCGTGCTGACACGTGTCCGACTCGTGTTGAACCTACTAGCTGACCCGGATCACCTACGCTGTTGACCTTCGTTGAGGCGGGCCGCGTAGCCCTTTGGTTAACCTTTACGCGGGCTGCGTAAAAGTCAAAACCAATCCCTATAAGTAGAGGGCATCGGATCTTCAGTCTGCTCGTTCATTTTCATTCTCAATCTCGAATTTCTAAAGTGTAGGCATAATACTCGGGTATAATACCCCCCTAAATAACGAAGTTCTGCTCCATTGTAAGTATCATAACCCCTGGATACGTATTAGATACTCTGCCCGATTGATCTAGGGTTCCGTAACGGCTGTCGTGGTTTTGCCCGACGTAGTCGTTGGAATGCCATCTCGGGGAGGGTATTACTAATGTTAAAATGGGTTATTATACTAACACGTGTGCATTTGTGTAAATTATAGATTGTCACCAGGAAACCCTAAAGGATAATCTAAGACAGCAAAGTGAGTAATCCTCTTTTTATGTAAACCTTTTTGTGAACTGTTTTTACAAAACCTCACACAATTAATTATATATTAAGCAGTTATTGAGTATTTGTAAGGATACAATAATCGTCGGTACTTTGGGGTTTTGTATACAAAATTTGTTACTGGAGGGGTAACATTTACACAAGTCGGGTCTGACAGTACCGTGGGTGGTAATTGATATAACTTGGAAACAAATGTAATTGCGAGACCGCCCTCAATACTGTACAATGGATTTTATTTAAACTTAATTAAACTGGGATTCACTCACCAGTATTTCCCACTGACAAAAATGTTTTTTAATGCGTTTCAGGTAACAAACTGTGAAAGCCAAATAGAAGCCAGCTGGACAGCACTGAAAGCTTGGAAAAGTGGCAATAAAGTTACCTAAAAAGAAATAGATGTTTTATTAAATAAAATAGGATTTATTCCTATGAAAATATGTGTACTTAAAACTTGGGTTTTATCCCATGTGTTTAATATTATGAAAGTGTGGTATTTTACTCTGATAAAATATTTCCTAACTACGGTCCTGATGAAAATTCAACTGCCAAAATTAGACAATACCAGATACCACCGAAACTGGCCGCGACCGCCCGTTCCTGTATTTGAATAGGGGGACGGGGGGTTGCGACAGTAAACAATTCTAACAGTGTTCAACTCGATGTACATGAAACTAAGTTGACACACAACCTAGATGCAACCCTTTACTTATCAACTACTAACAAATACGACAACTGTCACACCCCGACCGCGTTAAAACAACAAACCGCGACGGAAACGTCGGGGAGTCGTGTGGCAGAATTATTGTTTCAAAACACATGATAATTAAAGTTAAGTTTTACAAGCTTAAGTTATTACATTGTCTTAGTTCAAACAAAACACATAACATAAAAGACGATAACTTTCTTGATTTTAGATTGCTAAGGCCCAAGTCGCCCTAAGTGTAGCTTGCTCACATCAAATATTCGCTCCTGAAACATATGTGAAAGTAAATACGTCAGCATAAAAATGCCTGTGAGTAACATAAGTTTAGTGTTGAAGATTCATGACTTTGAATGTTAAAAGAAATGTTTAACGAAAAGTAGTCATGAACCTTATAAAATGTTTTCTTTTATAAAATCATATGAAAATCAAATGATATAAAAGAATGATGTATGGTTAAGTAAATAACCAAATGAAAATAATATGTATAAAATATGTCATGTCTTGTCTTGTCTTTGTTGAAGTGGTTTAGATAACGCTACGATATGCAATACAATAAAAGCACTTATATATAGGAAATACAAGCGGCGTATCCACCATGCTTTTATCATATTACACACGTCTCGTTACTTAAATCACTTATTAATAACCATGAAATAATGTCTTGATTAAATGTCAATGTCCAATGTCAAATGTCAAATGTCCAGTATAAACCATGTCTTGTATGGCGAATAAATAGTGTTTACTCAAGCCAAATGCATAATGTCATGTATAAACAAATGTCTTATGTAATCAAAATGTCATGCACAAAACAAGGTCTTTGAATAAACAAAAGTTTAAAAAAAAAGTTATGTTTTAAAAACCATTGCTTTTATCGATATGAACATTTATGTGGTTTGTCTATCGCATACACTCAAGCCTTGAGACTATCGGATAAACCCTTATCAGGATCAAGGTTTATCAAAAAATGTATTCGGATTCTATCATTCCCCTTCCGAAATACCTAGAAAGCGGGAACGGCATTTGTCAAGTCCTATAGCGCTATTACATACTACCGAGCGGCGTGATCAATGTTAATAAATTTACTACTCCGTTAAACATACCAAATGTCTTTTTCAATGTAAGCATGTCATGAAAATGTCTTTGTAAAACCATGTAATAGACATACTAAGTCAATATGCCAATAAAATGTCTTTGGAACCAAATGTTAGGTATACTAAGTCAATATACCATAAAAAAATGTCTTTGAAATAATGTATTATATGTAATATGTAATAAAACATGTATCATGTCATGAAAACGAAAAGTAAAGTTATGCACATATGCTTCACCCCAAAACATTTGAAAACGTAAAATAGGGGAACTATGTACTCACCTTTGGGTGCGTTTTTATATGTTAACACAATCCCTCAAATTGTTTATTCATCCAAAATTAAGTAAGAACGATTTAATAATCAAAAACCCACAAAAATACATAAGTTTCTCCGATACTTAGAATTTTCACATAACTTTGAGATTTTCTCGAAAAGTTATTATTTTTTATTATATCGGTGTATTTATATATATGAGTTCATATATATTTTAAAAACTTTGCGACTTGAACGATTTTATTGGTGACCCTCATCATGTTATAAGCAATATATCTACGATTTGCGCGTTATAATATATATACTCAAATGTAACATACTAATAATAACGTAATACACATAATCTTGTCAAGTATTAACATGTCATCATACACATTTTATAAAAAACATAACACATTGTAACACATAAAATTAACCCATGAACAACCCATTCTAGTGTATGTTGAAAAACACGTATTTTTGCGATTCGGTAACGTTTTTGGGCGCCGGAAGTCACGTATGACTAACCAAACACCAAGTAAACTTAATATAAGTTAAAATACTTATTTTTATATCAAAAATATCAGTTTACTTACTGATCTAAAACAGTTTTATAAAAATCCTCCGAAAAGCCGATTTTCTACCGTTTTACCGCATAGTTTTGCATCAAACGTTACCCTAACCATCCCAAATCATAACGACTTGATATTTTAACATAACCCATGTTATTTACTGAATAAAATAGTGGTTATACTCATGATAGTTCAGGTCTCACATAAAGCACATAAATCATGCAAATTTCACATATTTTACCACTTTCTAAGCTATATGTACAACATGCAAAGCTAGCAAACCTATGACAAAGTTTCATGCCATTATAATATACCAAAAAATGTTATTTTTAGTGTTTATAATCTGTTCTAAATCATTTTTGTCATACAATCATTTTTTTTATCATTTCTTGAGCTTTAAATCAACATGTATTCTTATGTACAAGTGTCTAAAGCACACTATCATATCATCATTATTTCATATGAATTTAATTGCATCAAACATGTGATTTATTCATGTTCATTTACTGATTTAATTGAACATTCATCATATCATGCACAAATCATCAAACACTTGCATTTTAACTATTATTCAAGAACAAGCAGCAACTTAAAAATCCTCAAATATGTCTAATAAATTTTTGGCCATTTACATGTCAAAGTACTAACATTATTTCAAATTTTAACTCATGATTCAATCACTCCTTTATATCTCTAACATATTTGCACATAATCTTGTTCATGCAAGCAAACATTCTAAACAAGTATTTATCAAAAATCAACTCAAAATCAATTCTCATACACATACATATATATGTACGGTTATATATACACACATATATACTACCATTTTTATTTTGTATCAAGACCCATTTCTTTTTAGATTTCAAGTTTGTGAAAAATTCCAAGTTTCAAGAGAAACTTCCAATCATCAAGAACAACCAAGAATCAAGTGTATGATTTAAACATAAACTTTATACCTACAAGATTCAAGTGAGTTTTTGGATGAGATTTTGATGATATGGAGCTTGAAATCACTTGAAAGCACCTTGGAAACTCCTTTGGACCTTCACACCAACTTGAAACTAGATTGGAATGTGGTTTAAATCTTGAAGAACAAAGTTGAAAAGATGAAAATGGAGATGGTGGTGGTGTTTACGGTTTGGGAGAGAGAGAGAGGAAGAAAGATTGAGTGAAGTGTGGTGTTGTGATCTTGTAAGATTAGGAAAGATATATAAAGATATGGAAGATATATGAAGATGGAATGCATCAACACTTGTCAAGTGGAAGGAAAAAAATGGGCACTTGTCTACATACATACATATACGAAATATATATATATATATATATGCACAAAATACACATAAATGATATATGTAGGTTAAAAACAGGTGTTTAACTGGATATCGGGTATTTTATCTAGCGTTTAAATCCCTGTTTATGGCGTTCTAAATTATTTTTATTATTCTATAAAAATAAACTCGCCAAATTATTACTAAAATAAATATCAGTTGCCGAGACTGGCTGCGTTGTCTGCGTTTTGCAGTAGAAGCACTGTGTTACGCAGTAACACGCGGTACGCGCTTAAACTTTGAAAAATAACATTTTTAAGTGTTTTAATTTATTTTTCAACACGAACATGATTAAAAATAAAATTTTAATCATAACATAATATTTTTAGGATTTAAATATTATCCGGGCGGTCACCAACGTTCGTTTCGCAGTTTTGTCGCAATTAGTTCTTAAGTTCGAATAAACATGTTTTTGCCATACCGAATCCTTCGAAACTTATTTCTAAGTTATGTAAAGGGTATTTAGGGTATGTTTGGCTTATGTCACAGTTTCGGAGTGTACGTCGCGTTAAACTGATTATGTTTACGTAACGGTTTATGATTTCACTTCCAGAACAAGTTTGAGAGTTCGAAATTGAATAATGATTAAAAACGTACAAATGTCACAAAAAACAAATATTGAAATTAAAACACCCTATTTTATTCAATACAGAATTGTTCGGAAACGTACAAGGATTAAATACACAGATGTCACAACAACTACTTGTTGATTTGTCTTTCAATTGCCAAACAAACTCCTAAGTTTCTCGTACTTTCTTTTCCTTCCGCAACACATATGTTAGTTTTTGTTTCTAGTTGATAAGTATTGTTTGATTAAACTTGTTATTCCTTGGAAACTAACTGTTGATCAACTTCCGAATCACCTGTAAAATCGAACTGAACCTGTAACTGTTGTTGAGATGTTTTTATTAATTGAATTCTTGAATATGTTTCATTACAATGAAGGGAAGCAAATAAATAGACAATTACAATTATGGAAAGAGATATCATTGGCTGTCAATTTCTGTAGAAAGGAATCCTCAAATTTGGTATCTAAATCAGAGGGATATGATGCAATTAAATCACCGATCTCACTGATCCCCAATTCAATCTTTCCTTTTAACACTCCCCCGCAAGTTGAATGGTGGGATTTCCAAAATTAAACGTGCTTAGACATTTGTAAAGGTTTTTTCGTTAACAGCCTTTGTTAAGATATCAGCGAGTTAATCTTCTGACTGAACGAACGGAAATGTGATGATCTCTGCTTCCAACTTTTCTTCGATAAAATGGTGATCAACTTCTATATGCTTCGAATTTTGCTAGTCTCTTGTGGAGGATGCCCTATCTCTGGTAAGAGTCTTCGAATAGCTGTTTCATTATAACTCCAAATTTTGCTAGTCTCTTATGGAGGATGCCCTATCTCTGGTAAGAGTCTTCGAATCCCAAGCACTTTAGTTACACCCCTTGTAATTCCTTGGAACTCGGCTTCGGTACTTGAAAGAGCAACCACTTTTTGTTTCTTACTCCTCCACGTAACAAGATTTCCTCCAACTAGAGTAAAGTAACCTGATGTGGATCTTCGCTCACCTTTATCCCCGGCCCAATTTGCATCGGTGTATAATTGAGTTTCGAGGTGTCCATTTGGTTTGAACAAGATTACATGCCCTGTCATTCCCTTGAGATACCTTATAATTCTTAAGACTGCTTCCATGTGATCCTTTTGGGGTTAATGCATGAACTGACTGACTACTCCCACAACATATGTTATATCGGGTAGTGTGTGTACACCTTCTGGTTTGCAATCATTGGAGTGTCTGCTGGTTTACAATCAACCATGCCAGTTTCTGCTAACAGATCAAGAACATACTTCCTCTGGAACATAAAGATCCCATGTTTTGACCTTAAAACTTCAATCCCAAGGAAATATTTGAGTCTCAATAGGTCTTTCATCTCAAATTATGTGAACAAGTTCTTCCTTAGTTTGGGTATTTCTTCTTTGTCAACCCCTGTAATGATCATATCATCCACATAAATTATTAAACAGGTTGTAAGATTGCCTCTTTTTTTTGAGAAACAGTGTATGATCCGAATTACTTTGTGTGAACCCGTAGTTTTCATGGCTAGGGTGAATTTCCCAAACCACGATCTAGGAGATTGTTTCAAACCATAGAGGGATTTCTTAAGAAGACACACTTCCCTTTCCCCAAATTTGTATGTGAATCCATGTGGAGCTTCCATATAGACTTCTTCTTTTAATTCTCCATGTAAGAAAGCTTTCTAATCATTAAACTGATGCAGGGGCCATCATTTATTTGCACCTACGGAACAAAGAACTCTAACTGTATTCATTTTTGCAACTGGGGAAAAGGTTTCAGAGTTATCAATTTCGTATGTTTGTGTATAGCCCTTTGCTACCAGCCTCGCTTTATATCTCTCAATTGTACCATCGGGCATGTATTTAATTGAAATAATCCACCGACACCCGACAGCTTGATTCCCGGGAGGCAAGACAAGTTTTTCCCATGTGTTATTTTTTGTGAGGGCCTTCATATCTTCATTAATTGATTTTCTTCCATGGTTCTGACTTTAAGGGCCATTCTGTATTGGCAGGGATCTCATCAGAGTGCATAGATGCAGCAAAAGCCTTAGCTTCCTCGGATAGGTTTCCTTTGGCTATGTTAGTCACTAGATACCTACTTCCTCTTGATTCCTTTTCTAGGTAGTATCTTTTCAGAGGAACTCCTCGATTCGCTCTTGGTGGCAGAACATATCTCTCTGATGTTTTTTCTTGTGTGGGAGAGTTCTCTTTTTCTTCCACATGTTCATTCTGCTCTGTTGAAATATCTTCTTGAGTGACAAACATCTCTTGTTGTTGTACATTCTCCCCTTGCCCTAAAGTGTTAGTTTTAACGTGATCGGTAGTAGAAGAGTGAGTATTACTTACCTCGGGTATCAGGTTAGGTGCAGTTTGGGGAGTGGCACTGTCTTGACCTTCAGGTTGTGTGGGGAGGTGAAACTCATCAGGGTGACTCCTCCCTTCTCCCGATGCAACATATCTCAGCCAACTCCGTGTGTCAAGGCATTCCTTCTCCCCCTGACCACTGTGTTGAGGACCATAATAGTACTCGGTTTCAAGCCAATCATAGTTCATAGTGGTGTACATGTGTCTGGTTTTTGGGTTATAACACTGGTATCCCTTTTGAGTTATTCCATATCCAACAAAGACACATCTTTCAGTACGTGGGTCGATTTTAGTTCTGTGTGATTTTAGGATGTGAACGAAAACGGTGCACTCAAAGATCCGTGGTTCAAGAGTAAGGATGGATGGAGGATTTGTGACTTCTGTAAGGACTTGCAATGGTGTTTTAGATTTTAGAATTTGAGTGGGAAGCCGGTAACAAGATATGCAGTAGTATTAAGAGCTCCGGGCCAAAAGGACTGTGGAACCCGTGACACTATTAGAAGGGCCCGAGTTATTTCTAATAGAATACGTTTTTCCGTTCTGCCACGCCATTTTGTTCTGGGGTCTGGGGACAGGTGGTTTGATGGATTATCCCTTTGTTTTAGAAAAAGAGCTTCATTTCAAAGTTAACAAATTCTCCTCCATTATCGGATCTACACACCTGAATGTTTTTTCTGAAATTCGGTTTGGATCATGGGGTAGAAAATGACAAATTTATCAGGAACTTCAGATTTGTTTTTTAGTAAGTACACCAAGGTCATTCGTGTGCAATAATCCACGAATATAACAAAATACCAAAAAATCTAACCCCCAATAATTGGGACAGGACCCCACACATCTGATTCAATTAACGAATAAGGTGAGTCAACCTTATTATTATTAGGTTTGAAAGTTTTTCGATGACTTTTGGCTAACACACAAGTTTCGTAATGTGACTTACAATTGGAAGGGAATAACTTAGGAAATAAAACATGCAAATAACCCGTAGATGGATGCCCCAGTCTTCGATGCCAAACCCATGCTTCTCTTTTTGTCGTTCCATGAGAGAGCATTACAACACCATTCTGAGTTATCTTATCCACGTAGTATAACCCTTGTCTTTCAGTGCCACGCCCAATGATCGCTCCCGTCCTGATATCCTGTAAGATACAAAAAGTGGGTTGCATAAGAACCGAGCAATTTAACTCCTTTGTTACATGGCTTATTGATAGGAGTTTGTGTGATAGGGTGGGTACATAGAGACAATTTGAAAGCTTAAGTGTCGGTGAAATTTCAATAGTACCCCCACTTTTTACAATCATTTTCCCTCCGTTTTCCGTGTGTATACACGATTTTTTTTGCTTGGTTGGTGTGGTAAAATCTGATAAATCATAAGGCATGGTATCCGTAGCCCTACAATCAAACATCCATGACCATTCCGGGTTTTTACTAGAATTTTAGTCATGTTTGCCATCCCACCATTAATAGATTTCTTTTTACAATTTTTAAAATTTTCTTTTATAAAGTTGACCAAAGATGTAGGGTCAGTGTGGATATTTTTTAAACAAGATGGGCGTTTCGAGACATATGGTCTCTCACCCCCTTTACTGTTTACACAAAGAAATCACCTTCTCCTTAAGGAGAAGTTTCCGCCACAACTATCCCCCCAAATCCTGTGGGATTTTTCCGGTCGACATCATTGGAGATTTCTTTTTCTTTGGCGTCAACAGATGCTTTCCCTCTTTCTGGTCCAGAGTTCTTGGTACCCTTCTTCTGGCTGTCCGCCCACTAATCGGGATAAACGGCGAGTCGAAAGCATTAACTTGAAATGAAAGTATTCAAAATTCATAATTAAAGCAACCATTTAAGTTCTTTGTTTTTCTGTTTTTTGACATGATTTCTTGATATTTATCATCTTTAGTATCTATGAATAACTTTATTTTAATAATAAAAATTGTTTGTTTATATAACATGTTTTTTAGATACTCTTTTTTAGGGAGTCGGGTTTTCTGTGTCACTAATTATTGTGTAGTACAAATTTTTTTTACTAATTTTGTAACCCATTTTAATGAAATATTAAATGATAAATTATTGTATAAATGATTCCATGTATCAAATCTCATAAATTAATTACCAAAATTAAAAAAAAAAATAAGCATGTAAACACTAATAAAGATTTATATCATACCAAATTTAAAAAAAAAAATGTAGCAATTACTTTTGTTTCACAAATGGCTGGTGTAATTTTGTTTATGAACTTAAGTTGGCCTTTGGTGATACTCTATGTTTCCAAATGCAAAATAAGACATTTTTTTAAACTACAATTTTTAATAAAGATGATTACGAATTGTTATTGAGGAAATCAACATTAGATGTCATTGATCTTGAAGATACCTATGACCCATACAACTTCATTGAGATTCCTAATGATTCAAAGTATCATGTTTTTATACAGTTTTATTGACTTTTTAACACTTTACATTCTAATACTACTAACAATTTGTTCTTATTTTGTAGTGGCTACCTAAACACATCGGAATTTTCGCTGGTTTACATAATAATTCCAAAATAATTATAAAGATGATTGGTGGATCTGAATGAGAATTGAAAATATCTATAGAAGAAGGGCTTTTTGAAACTACAAGGTTTATAATTTATTTATAATATCATACAATTTGTAATCTATTTATAATATACTACATTTTTTCATATCTACATTTATTAACTGTTGTTTGTTATAGGTATAATGTTGTCCGTTTAAATGATTTGATCAAATCTGTGGGAGTTCCATGGGGCAAGATGGGTATCTTCAAATGGTCAATGAGCCAAGGAAAGCTTTTGCTTGCTATAGATCAAGACCTTTAAAATTTCATAAAATTGTGTTTATCAAAATATCTTCGCATAACATTGTTTTTTTATATTCAGTATTGTGTGTTTATTTGTTGGTTGAAATATTTGAACATTATCATTTTTTTTCTCATAAGTCAATAGTACGATTTTAACATTGTGCTTCATGTTCAAAACCCATGTTTAATTATACCAAAACTTTAAAATTCGTTTGTAGATAACTTATTGTATTATTTTAAATACGATGTTACTCATAAAATTAGAATATAAAAAAACTTTCTCGAGCCGGGACGCAGTCCCGAGTGATAACCTAGTAGAGTTATATAGAAAAACTTTTATATACTCTTGAGGCCCTAAGTCTTGTAAGGGCCCTAGGCAAGATAACACAATAGGTTCACCCATGAACAATGTAACGGTCCACTCGCCTTAAAACATGAATTCCTAACAACGACACACGTGCCCCATCCAAGGATGTGAGTCCTAGTCGTGGAACAGACCTCTACGTAAGGATATAAGTCATATTCTCATAACCCATGTTCTAATCCAAGGACATGAGTCCTACTTATGGAACACACATTACGCGCCTAAAGACACATGTCCCTGCCACGAGACATAGTTCCTATACTTAAGAACAACAATCCTAGTTATTGAATAAAATAGCACTAGCAAAAAAAGTTTGCTAGGGGGCAAAATGGGTCGGGTAAAATATTGGGTTGAATAAAAGAATATAGCAAATAATAATAAATCACACGAAACGATTACGAAGTTGTTAACTTATGATTACTCATAATACTTATCAAGTAGTTTAGTAGAACAATAAGATTTAAGTCCTAACTTTAGGGTAATCAAATAAAACTAAAGGGTCTAAAGAGTTTTTGCTCATCAATACCTGCGCACAAGGCTGTATCCGAGGGGAATAAGTATGTCACCCTGAAATTAACTTCATCGGTTATTTCATAAGTCCATTTAGTCAATTACAACTTCATCACCCCCTGAGCATAATCACACTACCTCATCTAAAGGTTGGTTTGTGTCGGATCTACAAGAGCTCGGCCACGTCCTCTAAGGCTCTATCTGCCACTGGCCAACTTAACTATGAAGCAGGACTCCCATACTCAAAGATATATAGACCAACCAAAGTCAAATGCAGATAAAGCACAAGCCCCTATCGGGCGTAGCTGCATGTCACTATGTGATAAGCTTATGAGATTAAGGCCTAAACCATCAGAACAAAAGCACGACTACACAAGCTAGTCTCACCAGACAGGTCGACATAAACTATACAGACAAGAAGCATATTAGGGAGTCAAGACTTAGATTGTTGGTTATACGCTTCCACAAATAGAAAGTGGTCCAAATGGCCAACAATAAGAATTCACACAAGTAATATATATGCATTTTTTTTGTTTAGGTAGTGTTCATTACACTCTTAACTCTCTTCTTAATATTTTCATCTCCATCATACATATACATGTAGGAATCGTTCGCGTATAAATAAAATAAAACAATTTTATTAAAGAAAGCAGGAAATTACAGAACTATTACAACTGAAATAAACAAATTTTGAGTCTCCCAAGAGAACTTGTATTGTTTCCCAAGGTACAACAGCCACAAAACAAGTACTGCCGGAGCTGGCTCGAGGACCCGAAAAATACCTTGAAAAGAGTAAGAAGAAGATCGGAAATCTACAAAAGGAAGTTTGCATAAGTTGTTGATGTTGCTGGTGTACTTCTGCAGTGGATGTGATGTTTTATTTATATAGTATCTGAGATGAAACAGCCAAAACGAATTAAATGAGAGAATTAAATTGAATTAGCCGTCTTTAATGCACTTTAATTCGTCATTTAAATCTCGGTCAAAACCGTCGACTCATATGTTCCAAATGATGAAATGAAAATGCTTTGTCCTTAAAGTCTGGAAGCTTCTGTCATGCACGCGCACGCGGGACAGACAGTCTGGTGCGCGTGAGCCAGTTTGGCTCACTTTCATACGCGCAGGACACACTCTGGTGCGCGTGCGCCAGTTTCGCTCACTTTCATGCGCATGCAGGTTTGCGGCACTCATGCACGCGTGCGCCAAGTCACCAGTGAACCTATACGATCACGCAACACAGTCGCGCCATATTGGCTTACTTTGGTGTGCCGCGCGCGTCACATAAATGTTCATTCGCCATCGCGCGCAGACTAGTTGTACCTGTGCGCCCGTGTCACACCCCCAAAATACCACATGTGGAAACCCCGCTAGGCGTGTGACGTACCAGGATCTAGCCACCAATCACGTTGGACTAATATCAAGGTATTAAACAAAGTTTCCAATCATAATGATAAAACATTCTTAAACATAACCCAAGTTTTAACATGTTCAGCGGAAGCATAAGATAACTCATCATTTAGTGTTTCAAAACCAAATAAAAGAAAGCCAAATGTATCGTTGTGTGTTCTCAAAAGAATCGACCCATGACCACTCCAGCAATCCCAGACAGCAAGTTCCTCGTCCATAGCATCTAACGACCTGCGAGCATGCAACAAGCGTATCAGACAACGCTGGTGAGTTCATAGTTTTACGAAAATGTTAATTGCCAAGTGTTTAGTTCAGTTTATTGATAATGTTGATAATAACTCGAGTACCGTACAAGATGGCTCCAGATTGTTTTGCCCGTCCCCAATGCCCCCTATCTAAGCATTGGTCATGAATTGAATAAGGTCATTAGGTCACACCCGTCCTCTCAGGTACGATGTGAGGTTGCCAAGCCTAATAGCGCTATCAACTAATACCCCGTTACCTCTCGGGTAACTAATTCGGTATAAGATGGGACTTAAGGTGATAGGAATGAGTGTATTATCTAACATCCCAGTTTTTACCCAAAAGACTTATTCCTCTCAGGAATCCCCATTGATTGTCCCACCCACCGGGACGCATGCTCAAGAGAAATGAACTCACCTTAGTTTTGCTCGGTATATTAAGTTACCCATCCAAGTTGGTCAACCCAAACCCTATCGTCGTTACCATTATAATCAGTTTCATAATCAATTAAGTCACGTAGTTTTCACAGATTGCATTCATCACAAAGATTATTGTACAACACGTAGCATGTATTCAATTCTCATTTAAGTCCACATCCCATGTGCATATCATATAATAACCATTAACATATGAATTGGCTACTCACACGAGTCAAATCAAGTTCCTAATTCCTAATTAACATTATTAACATGCAACATATAGAGTTTTGAAATCATAAACATTCATCATCACAGACTTTTCTGTTTAATTTTTCACTTACAGCATCTCCACGAAGAACCAGTTCTTCAGGGAATGCTTCCTTGACGAAGAACCCTATGGCGAAGAACTGTCATTCGCCGAAATTCAGTTTGACGAAGAACCCTGGTGGTCGTCAGGAACCAGTCAACGAAGAACCATGTTCTTCGTCGGGGCGTGTTTCGTCGCTGCCCTCAACAGACTGTTGAATCTCCCTTAAACTCGAAACAACAATTAACAAATCCTTTGCATGATTATCGGATCAAACAACAATTATTTTACAAGTTTCAACAAACCCTAATTGTTGTTCATCATCAAACTAATAACACCACAATATTAACATCGAATACATGCCCTAAATCATTTAATAACCATATACGATCAGGATGATTAACATGTATACCCAATAATCAAATCAGACCAACACAAGATACGACTAACCGGACTGTTTTGTGAGAATTCAATAAAGATCATTCCTTTAGATTAGACTCAAGTGATTTTATTGATAATTCTTATGAGCCTGCAACCCTAGATGTGATCCTATGCAAGAACACAATTTATCACAACATCATGCATCGATACCATTTTAATTCTAGACAAGTAACACAATAAAGCACAAATAAATCAATCAATATCTCACTAACCGTGATAATGAAGTGAGTAGTTTATTCAGGATGGATAGGCTTCGAGACCCACGATTGCCGTCGCACAGGAAGAGGAGAAAAGGGAGACAGTTTTAGGGTTTTGAGTTTACGATTGTCGGTCACCAGAGATTATACAAACAAAACAACTGTCGGCTCATCTTGGGCCATGAATGGTCCTGGGCCGAGGGCCCTTTTTGGCGAAAGACCACTTGGCGAAGAACCCTCCTTCGCCAAGGATTGGTTATGATGAAGAACCCTCCTTCGTCAGGGAGTGCATGTGACGAAGAACCCTAGTTCTTCGTCGTTATGAGTTCTTCGTCGATAAGAGTGTGGTATGCACATGCTGTGACTAAACATTAAACATTAAACAATTCCTAAGTTTTCATGCAACAACCAAACATAATAATACTTTAATTATTCATATACAAGGCACATGATACAACGTAAAACGATTTGCGAAAACAGGATTGTGAAACAAGTGGTGCGTAGAGGAAAGACCTTGAAATCTCGAGTTGTCACATCATCCCCAACTTGATAGAAATTTCATCCCGAAATTTGATAAGTAACCCAAAAGTAACCCTAAGCGGCAGAGTATTAGATAAGGATGACTGAAGAATTTTCCTCGGGCGCCACAGCCCGCCTGCCATGTCATTTGGCAAGGCTGACCTACCACCTGGTCCTTGCAGCCCTTGTGCTTCACCACGCTCACACGTTAAAAATACAAAAGGCGGCTCTCAAGCGGCTCACGGCGTTGCGAGCGTACGAAGTGTGCCATCAAAGCGCCACATTGCACCATCGCCCACGTGCACGCGCGTGTGCGAGTGACTCTATGACCTTATGTTAATACTTCCACATATTATGGGTAACGTAGGAGACATCTCTATTTCCCACGTGGAATCTTTAGAGCTACCACTGCTTCGCTTTCAATTCGCCTCTGACCATCAAATGAAATGTGAATCATCCGTCCTCTTCACTTTGAGAGAAGGGGCGCTTCCGGTTCTGTCGGTGCTTGAAACATTTTTGTCTTTTCCATATTACTATATCTCTAGAGTCAGTAATTTTATATGAGGAACTACTGAACTCAACCACTTTTTGTGGTTACCCTCCAGTCCTCCGTTGCGGTGGGTGCTCCGCACCATTCGCGAGTACACTAGTGTGTGCTTCCATGAAACAATAAGGAAGGAGTGTTCCCACTTAAATAGCTCTTTAAGTTTCATCTTTCCTCCAATGTGGGAAAAGGTGCCACTTTCCCTTTATTTCAATATTCATTGTTTCAATCACTAAACTTTGTGTAAGGTCTAAAATTTTGAAAGAAAATAACGAGACTCATTTGACAAAATACCAAATGGGTCAAATAATTCACAAGTAAAATTTCTGCATTTAACTTCGTGATAGCTAATGAAATAGTTACAAAAGGAGTTTACAACCCAAACATTCCATAAACAACTAACATAATCTTTAAATACAAGTTCAACATCTAACAACTACCGGGTTAAGTTACTTACAAAAGATGCATTTTAACAAAACCATTTAACAAAAGTTTAAACCATAACTAGTATCTTTGCGGAAGCATGCATCATGAGTGTGTTCGATCCAAGTAGCGCCATCCATCAAGTTGCTTTACTTACATTCAACCAACCAATTTAACATTTAAACCGTACGTTCATATGACTTAAAAATTTACTAATCGAACTACAAGAAAACTTTTTTAAAGCTTCATTCGAACATAAACTTCCCAACTTGGCGTAACATCCTTTCTACTCATTCGCATCATATCCTTAACACATCTTCAAATTACACTAACCCATTACACGGATAAAGATTCAAAATTTAGAATAACATTAACCATCATAATTTTATGAACTACTAATACTTGGTAAGCGAATGAACTTACCTTTATCGTTCTTCGTTTGTGACCCGGGTTGGCTTGAGCTTTCTTCCTTTATTCCTACAATCCAAAATCACATACTTTAATCTCATGTCGTTCTTTTCATTCCGTAATTAACAACTACAAATTAACAATCAACTAACTCCCAATTCTAACTATTTAACTTTGGAAATCATTTGATCACCTCATTTAAGCATTTTAACAAACACTTGGCGTGCGTACCACTAATCAAGCATAGTGTACAAGTATTATATGCATAACATGGCTAATTCATATCAATAACATCAAGAACATCAATTTCAATCAAAATCTCATACAACCTTCATCCTAATTCGATTTCACATAGCAACAACTTAATAAGAACATCATCATACAACATCTTTATGCTAATTTACATCAAAATTCCATGTTACATATCACTACCATTCTACTCTAAGTGGGGTTTTCACTTCCAACATCAATTTAATATATTCCAAGCATTCATCATGTTCTAATAGGTGATCCTAGTTCATTATCATACTAATTTCATATTAACTCAAGGATTTCTTGAAACCCCAGATATCCAAGATCACCAAAACATAAAATTCTTGTTACCTTATGCTTTAGTAGGACTAGTTGATCAAGAATTCATTAACATGCAAGAATTATGGCCAGGTTTAGGGCTTCAATTGTTCAATTTTTGTGAAGATGAGAAGGGTTTCTTTCTCCTTCTTGCTCCTGGAGACCAGACACGCACATATGTGTGTGTGTGTGTTGTGTGTTTTTTGTGATTTTAATAATTTAACTTTCATCATTTACACATTCCACCCCTCATATTTGCATACTTATTTTTAAATGGCCAAAACTTGTTTCTTTTAGTTAAAAATCCTAATTCACATTCTAACTAGGTTCACCTCCTAGTTATTTCTTAAAACATATTATAGCAATATATATAAACACATATTATTAAATTCGGGGGCGTTACAAGTCCACCCCCTTAAGAAAGGTTTCGTCCTCGAATCCTGATTACGTACCGAACAAAGATGGGTAGAACTTTCTCATTTCATCCTCCGGTTCCCAAGTGAGATCCGACCCCTTCCTGTGTTGCTATTGAACTAGAAATTGCTTGATTTCTTTGTTGCGAAGAGTCTTCACCTTGGAATCTTTTATAGCTACCGGTCTTTCAACGTAATTCATTCTCTCTTCTACCTCAATGTCCTCAAGAGGTACATGAGCTGTTTCCTCCGCAAGACACTTCCGTAATTGTGACACATGAAAGGTGTTGTGAATCCCTTCTAATGTTGAGGGTAGTTCTAACCGGTAGGCTACCTTTCCAATTCGAGCTAAAATCTTGAACGGTCCGATATATCGGGGACCCAACTTTCCTTGCTTACGGAATCGAATTATGCCTTTCCACGGGGACACCTTCAAGAACACTCGGTCCCCCACTTGGAACTCAATAGGGCGCCTTCTTTTATCCGCATAGGACTTTTGTCGGTCTTGCGCCGCTTTTAATCTGGCCCGTACCATATCGATCTTTTCATTAGTTATCGCTACTACATCTTTAGGCACGAGTTCTCTTTGTCCCACTTCTCCCCAACAAACAGGGGTTCTACACCTTCTCCCATACAACATTTCATACGACGCCATTTGTATGCTACTTTGGTAGCTATTATTATAGGAGAATTCCACTAATGGAAAATGTTCATCCCAGTTTCCCCCGAAATCCATAACGCATGCTCTCAACATGTCTACAAGAGTTTGAATGGTCCTTTCGGATTGACCATCCGTTTGTGGGTGATATGCGGTATTTACGTGCAATTGTGTACCCATTCCTTCATGAAATCTTCGTCAGTAGCGGGAGGTAAATTGCGTATCCCGGTCTGACACAATAGACACTGGCACACCGTGGTGGGAAACGATCTCATTCACATAAATTTCCGCTAACCTTTCAGAGGAATAAGTCTCCCGAATGGGTAGGAAATGGGCACTTTTGGTAAGGCGGTCAACAATGACCCATATCGCGTCATGTCCCTTTCTCGTCCTAGGAAGCTTAGTTACAAGATCCATGGTTACATCCTCCCATTTCCATACCGGGATCTCTAAAGGTTGTAGTTTCCCGTATGGTTTCTGATGTTCCGCCTTTACTTGGGAACACGTCAAGCATTTAGATACATACTTAGCAATGTCACGTTTCATTCCCAGCCACCAATAATTCTCTTTCAAATCCTGATACATTTTAGTGGCTCCCGGATGAACCGAGTAACGGTACTTATGTCACACCCTGACTTTTGCGGAAGCGTGATTATGGTGTGACTTTCTTAATATCATTGCATTCAATCATAACATCAACTATATGATAAAACCATAGGTTTGTCATCCATATTAAATAAGTTCAAAACATAACAACATTGTTTTAAAACGTAGACTTTAAGTTCAAGTTTTACAAACCGTACAAATTATTTATGAGTTCATTAAGGACTCGTCAAAGATATTGAATAACACCAAGGTTTGAAAGACGTGTCTCTTCCAGGAATAAGACACACTGACCAAACCCAAAGACCATGGATGACATCTTTATTTCTAACGCAACATGGAAACTTCCAACGCTCGCCAGATCCACTTACAAATTCCCTGAAATACATGTAGTTTGAAAACATCAACAAAAGTTGAGCGAGTTCATGTGTTCGTTTGAGTGTATGTATAAACCTTTGAAATCGTTGTAAGTATGTATGTAAGTTTATAAGTCCCGGTATGAAAGCAACAAGGAAACAGGTCAATTAATGTGTAGCTAATACATTAATATACGTGACATGGTGCAGGAAGACTCAAACCTAGCAGACTTTGTGCCGGGCTTCCGGCTGTAAGACATAGTCACCTCATGGCCCATTCGGCGGACTCATGGATGGGGCTCGCTACACCCAAATAGATCTATCACTCATGCCCCTCGGTCCTACAAGAGGATTGGTGGCCTCAAGTATACGCCTACCCATTCATATGATCTATGGTTCTTTCCTAGGCTAACCATACCAATTGTATTGTAAGTAATCCTTTTGTAACATGTATTTCACCCCCGAAGTAAATAAACAAAACAGTTTTAAAGAAAAGGGGGAACATGAACTCACCGTTTTACGTTCCTTGTATCCGATGTAACTCAAAGCTTCCTCTAGAACGCACGATTACCTACATGCATACTACGGTCCATTAGACGAGCGGGTATTGCCTTGACTTAGTATTAATTAGTGTATTTGAGTTACGTTTCCAAGTGTCTTCATCATTATTCCAAGTTATAATTATTTGTTAAAATAATAAATATTTTAACTTAATTATATTTATTGAATTTTTGGAATAATAGTTATAACGATGTATATCATCTTAATACTCCCCAATTATTTATACTTGTATCTTCTTCCCAAGGATGGGGTATCCCATACATGTGTATTCGTATTCTTGTATTTGTATATCTTGCCATGTATTGGCGTCGTATTCCGGTGTGTACGTATTTTCTTAATAAATATCCAATATATATTTCCAAAACAATATATTTTCAAGTCTCACTTAGAAAATATTTATAAACTTATTTTATCCCAAATGTATTTCAAGTTTATCCAAGAAAACATATATTTTTCCCAAAAATCATACGTCTTCTAAAAACTCTAGGAAAATATACTTTTACTTCTCAAGAATAATATATTTTCTCCTTGTCGAAAACATGATATGCTTTGTAATAAAAATCATATTCTCATTTCTTTTGTACCCAAAATAATATTTACCAAAAATATACTCATAAATGCATTTTCCGGAATATTTGGTAAGTTATATTTCTTGCTCGGTTTCACAATATTATGTGTGTAACTTGTATATTTATTCCATGAGATTTTTGGTAATATTTAGGATTGCAATTTCTTGGTATTTGTCAAGTTATATTATTTTAACCCTAAAATAATATAACTACTACACAAAGCATACAAATATTCACACACATCATGTCTTTAATGTAAATATATATTCTAAACACATATTTATCCATTTTTATTTACAAAAACCAACCTCCAATACTTGTATTTTTGTTACAACAATTATGGCAAAGTTTATATTGAAAACCATAGTTAAAATACACTTATAAATATTTGTTAGAAAATATTCTTCTAAGTGTTTATGTTTTTAGAAATTTTTGCCATAGTTTCCCCTAAAAATGGAGGTTTCCATGCTTTCAAGCATATCATTTTCTTTTGTAAAAATCATCCCAAACACTCAACAATTCAATCAACACTTACCAAGTGCCAAAATCATGCAATATAGATAACAACATGAACTTGAACTTTTATTAAAACTTGTAATAACTTGGTAGTGTTTTTAGTACGTTTAGTTACCCTTCAAAAGGTATTTACTTCTTTGAAAACTTCATTCTTAAAGAAGTTGGGTGTTTACAACTTCAAAACACATTTTCGAAAAATGCTTCTTTATGTAATCTTTTTGTTACACAAGTGTTTCTACACTTGTTTAACCATTAAAATAGTGGTTGTTTATGTAAGAACCAAGGTCTACTAAAACTCATATTTCAAGTTTGTTTCTTTTTGGAAACCATTCATAAATTTTAAATCTATATGATTGTTAACCCACTTTGATTATTATTTCTCAAGAACACAATATATCTTTTCAAGTTCATGTCTTTCATGAGGATGATTTATAAATCTCTAACATTTTCATCCTCTCGTCTTGCTAGATTATGTTTTTAATCATGATCTAGCAAGATCATATAATGATCTACATCATTTACACAAACAATCTTTCATCAAATACAACAACAACACTAAACAACATGATTCCTTTAAATTTTCTTATAATTTCAAGTTTATGTTCATGTTTCTTACTGTTCTTCATGATTTTCAACATGTATCATTCTTTAACCACTTGAAATAGATGTAAAATGAAGAGTAGAAGATCTTACTACTAGCTCAAGGCTAGGGATGATTCAAGGGTAGAAAACAAGTGGATAAAAGCAATCCGTGAAGGTCCTTCAACTTCCGAAAGCTCCAAGCTTCCTAACTTAGCTCCTTACACCTTTGTATACATGTAGAATGGATGGAAAAGGATTAAAGATGATGGATGGGGGTGGGGTGTTCTTGGCCGTAGGTAAGCAAGAGGGAGAGAGAGAAAGTTTGTGTTGGTGATGAAGATAATGAAATGAGTGAAGGACTAAGGGTTTATATAATCTATTATCCAATATATCAAGATCTTCCATAGATTTTTTATGTCATCTAGTACAAGACATATCTTCTAATAAATCAAATAAAATCCAATAATATCTTGCAAGATCAAGCAATATCTAGGGAGATCATGTAAGATCTTGATGAGATTTAGTGGAGATTTTGGTGGGGTCATTGTGACCGTCCACACACAAAATGGGGGGGGGGGTCTAAGTGTAAGTTTTAACCATATAGTTAGATAAGGTTCCATTTCAAGTGTTAGTTGCAAGTGTTATTTACTAGATATTTTTAGTGGGGTGTTATGATGTTCGGGGATCATAACTAGCTGAGAAACATTAAAACAATGCTTCTAGTATAATTTTGGTGTTTCGGGTAATGTCCGGTTGTTCGGTTAGATATCGGTTCGTTAAAGTGTCAAACTATTCCGTTTAGTGATCTTTATGTACCCCTTTTGTGACACTTTTAATTCGCGACACTTAGGGAAGCATTCAGGACCGTTTAGTCATGTTTTCGCATGTTACTAGCTTATTAAAAAGCTGATTTTTGCTGAATTTTTTGCAGAATTCTGCACTTTAGGTAAGTTTTAGGCACTTTCCGGCACTTAAACTATTTCCTAGAAAAGCAGTTTTGTTGTCCTTACTTCCCTACACATCATACTAATGTAATACTTGGTTTCTGGCCCATACTGGGTCTCAAAACACTGTCTGTCTATGTACTGAACCTCGTCAACATTTTTCTGAGTTATCCGTTAACTGTGCTAGCTGTGCTTTGTGCATCATTTACGCCAATATGTTTGCATGCAGTCGATGATGTCATTTGCAGTATGTGATGCACATGTAAGTATAGTAATCAGAAAGCAATTCCGGTCATAAATTGTAAATCAGCACAGTCATTAAGCACTAATCGTCATTTAATAATTGTACGGATGCATGCAAATTTGACGGTTGTCACAACTTATGTGCTTCTTCCAATATTAAGGTTTTTGCTTCACAATGACGTGGTATCCAAACCCCACCATACCTCGTTTTTAATCCGCTCACATTTACTTCAAGTTTATTATCAAACCCCTACGTCCTTTCACTTTTCGGATCACCTACATTCAAGGACTCATCTTGCGCCTTTCGTATTGTTTCGAGAAGGTTTGATGTGACTATCATTCTCATCGATTTCACTCAAATAGATGGTGGGTATTCTTTTCGGCTTAGTGCGTCCACCACAACATTAGCTTTACTCGGATGGTAAAGAATGTCACAGTCGTAATCCTTGATCAATTCTAGCCACCTTCGTTGCCTCATATTAAAGTCTTTCTGCTCGAAGAAGTATTTAAGGCTTTTGTGGTCTGAATAAATTGTACACTTTGTTCCATAAAAATAATGCCTCCAGATTTTTAAGGCAAAAACTACCGCCGCCAGTTCTAAATCGTGGGTTGGGTAGTTAATTTCATGTTGTTTTAGTTGTCTTGAAGCGTAGGCAATAACCTTGCCTCGTTGCATCAAGACACACCCCAACCCCTGATGAGATGCATCCGCGTATACCACTAAGTCTTTCGTTCCCTCTGGCAGGGTTAATATGGGAGAGCTCGACAATTTCTCTTTTAATATTTAGAAAGTTTTCTGTTGATCATCACTCCATTCAAACTTTGCTTCCTTCTTTGTCAATTTGGTTAAAGGAAGAGCTATTTTGGAGAAATCTTGGATGAATCTCCGATAATAGCCGGCTAGACCGAGGAAACTTCTTACTTCACTAACATTCTTCGGGGGTACCCATTTTACCACAGCTTCCACCTTAGAGGGATCCACTAAAGTCCCTTTCTCATTAATTACATGGCCTAAGAACTGCACTTCCCTGAGCCAAAACACACATTTAGAAAACTTAGCATATAATTTTTCCTTTCGAAGCGTCTCAAGCACCTGACGTAGATGACTCGCATGTTCAGACTCGCTACGAGAGTATACTAAAATGTCATCAATAAATACTATGACAAACTGATCTAGCATATTTCGGTATACGCTATTCATTAAATCCATAAAAGCGGCCGGAGCGTTAGTTAACCCGAATGACATTACTAAAAATTCATAATGTTCGTAACGGGTTCTGAGTGTTGTCTTAGGTACGTCCTCTTCTCTTACTCGTACTTGATGGTAACCCGATCGCAAGTCGATTTTTGAGAACCAACTTGCCCCTTGTAATTGATCTAAAAGTTCATCTATTCTCGGAAGGGGATATCGGTTCTTTATCATGAGTTTGTTGAGCTCGCGATAGTCGATGCACATTCTCATCGACCCATCCTTCTTTTTAACGAACAAAACGGGCGCTCCCCACGGGGACACGCTAGGGCGTATGAAGCCCTTGTCAAGAAGTTCTTGTAATTGGAAAATTAATTCCCGTACCTCCGCGGGTGCCAACTAGTAAGGGGCTTTGGCTACCGGTTTCGCATTTGGTTCCAACTCGATACAGAATTCGACGTCTCGTGTGACAACTGGCACCCAACCGGTAATTTTCGTACACTTTAATTATTATTTAATGACTGCAGTTATGTGCTTAAATGTCAACATTTCCTGATCACATGTTATACAAGTGAATTCATGCACGTTTTATACTACAATAATTACTTTATGCATTAATGAACAGCGTTGCGTCAGAAATACTAGTAAACTCACCGATAAGACACATTGTGTCAACAATTCTGCAGAAAGCAGCCAGACAATAGAATTGGGGCCTAGGTGTAGGTCTAACGTCAAGAATACATTAAAACCCAAGAGTACATACAAGGGTTAACATATAAACATTCCGGAAGCTACAATACGCACTAAAAAGTACCCGAAACACACTATAAATGCTGAAATTCATACAATTCAGCATTGTAACAAGATTATATCATGCAAAAATATGACAAATTGATCCAGAATATTTTCCTGAGTGTCGGGAATTGAAAGTATCACAAAAGGGCACTTGAAAGACACTAAACGGTGCAAGTTAGCGCTTTAACGAACCGGTACTTAACCGAACAACCGGATATTACCCGGAACACCAAAATATTGCTAGAAGCATTGTTCTTATTTTTCTGAACTAGTTATGGCTCCCAAACACTTAAACATTCTACATAAAGCATCCTATACTTAAAACACTAGACATTATACTTAACCTCCACTAATTACTTGAATCTACCATCAAAATTACACATAACCCCCTCCCCGTTCTTGTCTACGGCCCCAAGGTGGGCACCCCACTCAAGATTTGTATAATCTCTACTAAATCTCCATAATCTTCTCCTTGGATTCCACAAGATTTATTTAGATTGGCTTGTACTTAAGGGAACATGAAACCCATTGGTTAATAGCATTATGGTTATAAGAACACTTATCTTCTTCACTAAATCACCACACCACAACTCTCCTCTCTCCCTCTACACCCTTCGGCTGAGATCAAGTCCAAGCACCACCACCATTTTCGTTTTTTGTTCATCCATTCCAAGTGCTCTCAAAGGTGTAACAAAGTGTTTAACGAAGTGTGGAACTCACAGATCGTCAAGGACCTCTCTTGTGTGCTATTATCCACTCAATCTTCTTCATTGTTCTTCCCTAGCTTCAAGCTAGTAGTAAGATTTTTGAACACCCTTGTTACTTCATATTTTTAGTGGTTAAAAGACATATTATGTTGAAATAACAAGAACACTAAAAGACTTGAACATGAATCTTGAAACATAAAGCATGTAATATGATGAAATAGTGTTGAAATGATATTTTTTGGTGCATGAATGATATTTGATAGTTGTTTACTCAAGATGATGATGTTAATCTTCATATAAAGCTTGCTAGATCGTGATTAAACACATGATCTAGCAAGATTAGGAGATGATTATGTGTTTACACAAAGATGATCATCTTCTTGATTAAACATGAACTTGAAAGTAAAATGATTTTAAACAAAGTAAACTAGTGAACTTGTAGATCCAAGATTTATAAATGATTTTCCAAGAAAACCAAGTATAAAATATGATTTTTGGAAGATCATGGTTTTTATTAAACCTACACTATTTTTAGTGGAAAGACAAGTAAATAAACACTAGAGAAACAAGAAGAGGTTACGGATAAACATTTTTGTAAATTATGTTTACAAGTTGTAAACACCAAATCTTTTCAAGAGTGAGATTTACAAACAAATAACCATGTTTTTAAGGGTAACTAAACCTACTAAATAACATGGTAAGTTACTACAAGTTTTTACAAAAACTTCAAGTTCATGATGTAGTATGATTTACATGATCTAGACTTATGGTAAGACTTGATTGTGTTGTTGATGTTGTTGATGATTTAAAAGAAAATAAACACATGTTTTGAAAACATGGGAAACCTCCATTTTTAGGGGAAACTATGTCAAAAATTTTATAAATTTTGACACTTAGAAAAATATAAGTTTTTGAGAAACTTATTCCCTAAAAATGTATCTAAAAATATTTACCAAGGTTTCCCTAATTTTTGTGTTAAGAAATGATGATTTCTTCAAGATTAAAATTGATATTAAGTATGTATATTTTTGAGAAAAAAATATATATTTATTGATCACCAAATTTTGTGCTAAGTGTATGTAGTATGTATTATATGTGATAGTGTATTAGGACTTGAAAATACACTAAATACTCCTAAGGAGTGAAGATACAAAAATACACATACAACATACTTAGACAACTACAAGAAAATATATTTATAAAAATATATTACTTGATAGAATAAATAACTTAGACAAGTTATGAACATGAAATGAAGCTTTGAACAAAACACATAATTCGGGTTCAAAATACAAGATACTTATATTTATTGTTGAGAAAATAATATAAGTAAGACACATAGTTAAAAATATAAATTATTTTTAACACGAGAACATATACACAAAAGATAGTGACTTGTACTTGTGCGATACAAGTCTAGTGACTAACGTTAATAAAACACGTTTAGGTCACGACGCTAGATAAGCAAATCCGGTGAAGTTTACGGCGCAAGGAATGCAAAGTTGTGAGTTCATGCTCCCCCTTTTCTTTTAAATGTTTTCAGTTTTATAACTTCGGGGGTGAAATACATGTTACAAATCTTACAATGTTTATAAATGGTATGATACAAAAACAAGAAGCACTCTTGGTGATAACTAGTACCAAGTATAATGCGTTTTAAGGAATGATACGAGAAATGATACGAGAAATGATACGAGAGATGATACGAGAAATCGTGTCACGAATAGGGTACCATAAGCACCATTAATCGTGTACATACTAAGACCGCAAAACAAAAGGTTAGATCTAATGGGTTTTCGAGCAGCCACACTCTTGGTGAAAGCTAGTACCGAGTAGTGCTTTTGTGTCTCCGTCGTGAATCGACAACTAGAAAAATGCCTATGGTTTGGTTGCTTCCTATGTCGTGTCACATGTTAATGGCCTTGCAACCCATTAACTACCTTAATACATACAAGAATACTTGAATTATACAAGAATACGTGATTTATACAAGAATACTTGACTTATACAAGAATACGTGATTTATACAAGAATACTTGACTTATACAAGAATACGTGATTTATACAAGAATACTTAATTTATACAAGAATACTTGATTTATACATACCATGTTTTCATACAAAGTATACAAATGTTCAAATACAAGAACTACATGAATTCACACCAACATTATGTTGACGTTTTTCCAAAACTCACATGTATTTCAGGTAACTAAAAGTGGATGTGCGCGCGGTCTTACTCATGCTCTTGGATGTCGTTTATGTTTACCCTTAAATAAAGTTGTAAACTTTCAGACAATATGTTGTCTCGTGATGTAAACACTCTAACTATCTTTTCCGTTATGTAATGGTAATGGTGTTTGAAGTTATTTTTATGAGCATGTAGTGTGTTTACCAATCGTATGCAATGAAACCCTTTCATGATCACACCTCGTGCTTCCGCCTTAGAAAGGGGTGTGACAGATTGGTATCAGAGCTGCGATTGTAGTGAACCAGGATTCCTTCTCGAGTCTAGTCTTCAATCTCTAGGATCCTTTCACGAAAGCAATTTTTCAAAAAGTTTTCATTGCATAAAACTTTCCGCGACATCCACTACCTGAAACTGTTTACAAGAGTCAAGATAAGACACTGCGAGACTTAGGGTGCACTAGAGTAGCACTTGTCTGTGATTAAGAATTACTTGCAATTATGTGTGATAATTGATATTTACATATACTAGAAGTAGAATGTCACAAGTATGCGTGACTTTACCTGAGAGCAGTGACTTATCTGAAGGAAGAGATACGAGGATGAAACGAACTGTGCGGACTGTGCAAGGAGTTACGTAATTATGGATGCATACATAATTATGGAATTCAGTGTGCAGAAACCACAGCAAGTCTTGTCGCGTATAGATTCCCTCAGTACAAGAAAAAGTCAAACGAGAACCCCAGCCTATTAAATACTCTGCTGGAGTAATAATTGTTTGATGTCACTTATGTGGTATATGCCTGTATATATATACTACAACTGTCTCGCATGACGATATCAAACAAATGTCTAACCCTATTGTGTTATGTTCTGTCAGAACATGGCACCCAGAAGATCTGTGAATGCTCATGATCAACCTCCTCCTCCCCCACTGCCAAGAACTGCTGAAGAGCTGAACGCTCTACTGGAAGAAAGGATCTCCGCAGCTATTGCCCAGTACGAGGCAAACCGTACTGAACAAAGTGGAGGACCAAGCAATGCGAGACGCAATGGGAATGGAGATTCATCTGAAGGAAACGCAGCTCAGGGCTGCACTTTCAAGAAGTTTCTCGACTGCAAACCGATGAACTACGACGACACTGGAGGTGCAGTAGCGTTTGTACGCTGGACGGAGAAGACTGAAGCCACTATCCGTATGAGCAAGTGTACCGCGGATCAGCAAGTCACTTTTGCTACTGGGTTGTTTGTCGATGAAGCTTTGACTTGGTGGAACTTGCAAGTCCAAACCCTGGGTGATGATGCCACTTATGGCCTGACTTGGGATGAACTAAAGGAAAGAATGAGAGAGAAGTATTGCTCACGTGCTGAACTCCAAAGGTTGGAGACTGAATTCTGGCACTTAACCATGGAAGGTGCTGGTATTATTGGTTATACTCGAAGGTTCCATGATCTGTCTAGGGTGATCCCCTACATGGTGACTCCTGAATTTAAGCGCGTTGAACGCTACATTTGGGGATTGGCCTCAGAATTCCGTGACATGGTAACTGTGGCCAAACCTGCAACAATCATTGAGGCTGTAACTCTGGTTGTCAGCCTTACTGAAGATGCTGTTCGAATGAAGAAGTTATCATTGAACCTAACAGAAAAGACCGAGACGCATGCTGAGTCGTCTGGTGACAAGAAAAGGAAACATGCAAACCTGAATCAAGCGACACGTAACAACAAAGGTTCAAACAACAAGAAGCGTGACACTAACCCGCATCAGGAGGCGAAAACTCTTGCAACCATGAACGACGCTCCTACCAAAAGGTACCTGGGCACTCTGCCCAATTGCAACAATTGCAAGCGTCATCACGAAGGAGTTTGTCGCATTCCAAAATGCGACAAGTGTGGAAAATTGGGTCACTATGCTGAGGATTGTTGGGGAAAAGGAAAGAACCGGAATGGAAATGGTGCTGGTAACAGGAATGGTAACGGAAAGGGGCAAAACCAAGGATGCTTCAGTTGTGGAAGCAAAGAGCATTTCATGAAAGACTGCCCAAAGGGAAACAACGCTCAGGCTCGAGCATTTGTGATTGGAGCAAGGAACGCACGCGAGGACCCTAACGTGGTCTCCGGTACGTTTCTCGTTAACAATCACTTTGCATCCATATTATTTGACACTGGTGCCGACTATAACCTCATGTCTGTGGAATTTAAACGTATGCTTGGAATAGAATCTAGTAGATTAGATATTCCTTATTCTATAGAGCTAGCCAATGGTAAACTTGTTGAATCAGGCGAAGTTGTCAGAGGTTACACATTGGAACTTGGTGAACGAAGATTTAGCATCGATCTTTTACCTATTCAATTGGGTAGCTTCGATGTAGTGGTCGGAATGGACTGGTTGTCCAAGAACAAAGCTGAAGTTATTTGTCATGAGAAAATCGTTCGCATTCCTCTGGCGAATGATGAAAATCTCATCGTACATGGAGAAAAATGAGACGCGCCTCTTCGAATCATCAGTTGTATGAAGGCACAGAAGTGCTTAAGGAAAGGATGTGTTGCCTTCCTAGCACATGTTGTAGATAAGAAGGCTGAGGAGCCGAAACTCGAAGACATTCCTGTGGTGAAGGAATTCCCTGATGTTTTTCCTGAAGATCTGCCAGGACTACCTCCGCAACGACAAGTCGACTTCCGTATAGACTTGGTTCCAGGAGCCGCTCCTGTAAGGCACCCTATCGGCTTGCACCATCCGAGATGCAAGAATTATCTACACAACTCCAGGAGTTATTGGATAAAGGATTCATAAGGCCAAGCTTCTCGCCTTGGGGAGCTCCAGTATTGTTCGTGAAGAAGAAGGATGGAACTCTGCGGATGTGTATCGATTACAGAGAATTGAAGAAGCTCACAATCAAGAATCGGTACCCACTACCGAGGATTGACGACTTATTTGATCAATTGTAAGGGTCAAGCTACTATTCCAAGATCGACCTTCGATCTGGATACCATCAGTTAAGAATACAAGAGGAAAGCGTACCAAAGACTGCATTTCGAACACGTTATGGGCATTACGAATTCCTTGTAATGCCGTTCGGACTAACGAATGCGCCAGCGGTATTTATGGATCTGATGAACCGCGTATGCAAGACATATCTCGATAAATTCGTGATTGTATTTATCGATGATATTCTGATTTACTCGCGAATGAAAGAAGAGCACGAGCAACACCTCAGAACCATTTTGGAACTACTAAAGAAAGAGAAACTTTATGCAAAGTTCTCGAAATGCGAATTCTGGATTCGCGAAGTACAGTTTCTTGGTCACGTTGTGAAAGAGAAGGGCATTCATGTAGAACCATCCAAGATTGAAGCAATAAAGAATTGGGAAGCTCCCAAAACCGCAACTGAAGTTCGACAATTTTTGGGCTTAGCGGGCTATTATCGACGGTTTATTGAGAATTTCTCAAAGATAGCTCAACCGCTAACTACCCTTACGCAGAAAGACAAGAAGTACGACTGGGGTGATAAACAGGAAGAAGCCTTCCAACTGCTCAAAAATAAGCTATGCGATGCACCGATACTATCCTTGCCCGAAGGCACTGAAGACTTCGTGGTATACTGCGACGCTTCGCGTCAAGGTTTGGGCTGCGTACTCATGCACCACCAGAAAGTCATCGCTTACGCTTCAAGACAATTGAAGGTACATGAAAGGAATTATACCACTCACGACCTGGAGCTAGGCGCAGTGGTATTCACCTTAAAGATCTGGCGACATTATTTATATGGTACTCGATGTACAATCTTCACAGATCACAAAAGTCTACAACACATAATTGATCAGAAAGAATTAAACATGCGTCAGCGACGATGGGTCGAGCTGCTGAACGATTATGACTGTGAGATTAAGTACCATCCAGGAAAGGAAAATGTTGTGGCAGACGTGTTAAGCCAAAAAGAAAGGGTTAAGACCCTAAGGGTTCGAGCATTGGAGACGCACAACAAGAAGCCCTTAAGATGGAAAACCGTAAAGCCAAATACCTCCGGGGTATGTTGAAATATATGGTTCCAAACAAAGAGGGAACCTTATACTTTAAAGGGCGTATTTGGGTTCCGCTCTATGGAAATATTCGAGAAGTCATCCTTGATGAAGCACACAAATCGAGATACTCGATCCATCCAGGATCGGACAAAATGTATCAAGACTTGAAAGACTACTATTGGTGGCCGAGACTCAAGAGCGATGTTGCTATTTATGTTGGAAAGTGCCTAACCTGTGCTAAGGTTAAAGCTGAATATCAGAAACCGTCCGGCCTACTGCAACAACCAGAGATACCCATGTGGAAGTGGGAGCAAATATCGATGGACTTCATAACGAAATTACCTAGGACCCCTAGAGGGCACGATATGATATGGGTGATAGTTGACCGACTGACGAAATCTGCGCATTTCCTACCGATCCGAGAGAAGGATAGCACTGGAAAGCTTGCTGAGATATACTTAAAGGAAATCGTGGCACGTCATGGAGTGCCTGTCTCAATTATTTCAGACTGAGATGGACGCTTTGTCTCAAGAATCTGGCAATCCTTTCAGGAAGCCTTTGGATCTTAGCTGGATCTAAGCACGGCTTTCCATCCACAAACAGACGGCCAGAGCGAACGAACTATACAAACATTAGAAGATATGCTTTGCGCATGTGACATGGACCTAGGCGGCAACTGGGATACTCATCTACCTTTAGTTGAGTTTTCCTACAATAAAATTTATCATACAAGCATAAAAGCCGCACTGTTCGAAGCTCTATATGGTCGCAAGTGCCGCTCGCCCTTATGTTGGGCAGATGCTGGAGATAAACGTATGGTTGCTCCTGAACTTGTACAAGAGACAACCGATAAGATTATGCAGATCCGAGAGCGCATTAAGGCGGCTCGAGATCAACAAAAGAGCTACGCTGATCGAAGACGAAAACCATTACAGTTCGAGGTGGGAGACAAAGTTTTGTTGAAGGTCTCACCCTGGAAGGGCATAGTAAGATTTGGAAAACGTGGAAAGCTGAACCCACGATACATCGGACCATTCAAGATCTTAGAAAGAATTGGTACCGTGGCATATAAGTTGGAATTACCGGAAGAACTTAATGGAGTACATGATACATTCCATGTATCCAACCTCAAGAAGAGTCCAACACAAGAAAACGTGATCATCCCTGTGGATGAAGTGCATATTGATGACACCCTCCGATTTACAGAACAACTCGTTGAGGTTACCGACTGGAAAGTCAACAAGACCAGGAGGAGCAGCGTGAAACTTGTCAAAGTACGTTGGAACTCTAAGCACGGGCCCGAGTACACGTGGGAACGTGAAGACCAGTTTAAAGAAAAGTACCCCCACCTATTTAAGAATACTCCTGCGAGAGTTAGCTCAGCCTGAATTTCGGGACGAAATTGTTTAACCAGGGGGAGACTGTGGCAACTGGCACCCAACCGGTAATTTCCGTACACTTTAATTATTATTTAATGACTGCAATTATGTGCTTAAATGTCAACATTTCCTGATTACATGTTATACAAGTGAATTCATGCACGTTTTATACTACAAGAATTACTTTATGCATTAATGAACAGCGTTGCGTCAGAAATATACTAGTAAACTCACCGGTAAGACACATTGTGTCAACAATTCTGCAGAAAGCAGTCAGACAATAGAATTGGGGCCTAGGTGTAGGTCTAACATCAAGAATACATTAAAACCCAAGAGTACATACAAGGGTTAACATATAAACATTCCGGAAGCTAAAATACGCACTAAAAAGCACCCGAAACACACTATAAATGCTGAAATTCATACAATTCAGCAAAATTCAGCATTGTAACAAGATTATATCATGCAAAAATATAACAAATTGATCCAGAATATTTTCCTGAGTGTCGGGAATTGAAAGTATCACAAAAGGGCACTTGAAAGACACTAAACGGTGCAATTTAGCGCTTTAACGAACCGGTACTTAACCGAACAACTGGATATTACCCGGAACACCAAAATATTGCTAGAAGCATTGTTCTTATTTTTCTGAACTAGTTATGGCTCCCAAACCCTTAAACATTCTACATAAAGCATCCTACACTTAAAACACTAGACATTATACTTAACCTCCACTAATTACTTGCATCTACCATCAAAATTACACATAACCCCCCTCCCCCTTCTTGTCTACGGCCCCAAGGGGGGTACCCCACTCAAGATTTGTATAATCTCTACTAAATCTCCATAATCTTCTCCTTGGATTCCACATGATTTATTTAGATTGGCTTGTACTTAAGGGAACATGAAACCCATTGGTTAATAGCATTATGGTTATAAGAACACTTATCTTCTTCACTAAATCACCACACCACAACTCTCCTCTCTCCTTCTACACCCTTCGGCCGAGATCAAGTATAAGCACCACCACCATTTTCGTTTTTTGTTCATCCATTCCAAATGCTCTCAAAGGTGTAACAAAGTGTTTAACGAAGTGTGGAACTCACGGATCGTCAAGGACCTCTCTTGTGTGCTATTATCCACTCAATCTTCTTCATTGTTCTTCCCTAGCTTCAAGCTAGTAGTAAGATTCTTGAACACCCTTGTTACTTCATATTTTTAGTGGTTAAAAGACATATTATGTTGAAATAACAAGAACACTAAAAGACTTGAACATGAATCTTGAAACATAAAGCTTGTAATATGATGAAATAGTGTTGAAATGATATTGTGTGGTGCATGAATGATATTTGATAGTTGTTTACTCGAGATGATGATGTTAATCTTCGTATGAAGCTTGCTAGATCGTGATTAAACACATGATCTAGCAAGATTAGGAGATGATTATGTGTTTACACAAAGATGATCATCTACTTGATTAAACATGAACTTGAAAGTAAAATAATTTTAAACAAAGTAAACTAGTGAACTTGTAGATCCAAGATTTATAAATGATTTTCCAAGAAAACCAAGTATAAAATATGATTTTTGGAAGATCATGGTTTTTATTAAACCTACACTATTTTTAGTGGAAAGACAAGTAAATAAACACTAGAGAAACAAGAAGAGGTTATGGATAAACATTTTTGTAAATTATGTTTACAAGTTGTAAACACCAAATCTTTTCAAGAGTGAGATTTACAAACAAATAACCATGTTTTTAAGGGTAACTAAACCTACTAAATAACATGGCAAGTTACTACAAGTTTTTACAAAAACTTCAAGTTCATGATGTAGTATGATTTTACATGATCTAGACTTATGGTAAGACTTGATTGTGTTGTTGTTGATGATTTAAAAGAAAATAAACACATGTTTTGAAAACATGGGAAACCACCATTTTTAGAGGAAACTATGTCAAAATTTTTATAAATTTTGACACTTAGAAAAATATAAGTTTTTGAGAAACTTATTCCCTAAAAATGTATCTAAAAATATTTACCAAGGTTTCCCTAATTTTTGTGTTAAGAAATGATGATTTCTTCAATATTAAAATTGATATTAAGAATGTATATTTTTTAGAAAAATATATATATTTATTGATCACCAAATTTTGTGCTAAATGTATGTAGTATGTATTATATGTGATAGTGTATTAGGACTTGAAAATACACTAAATACTCCTAAGGAGTAAAGATACAAAAATACACGTACAACATACTTAGACAAATACAAGAAAATATATTTATGAAAATATATTACTTGATAGAACAAATAACTTGGACAAGTTATGAACATGAAATGAAGCTTTGAACAAAACACATAATTCAGGGGCAAAATACAAGATACTTATATTTATTGTTGAGAAAATAATATAAGTAAGACACATAGTTAAAAATATAAATTATTTTTAACACGAGAACACATACACAAAAGATACTGACTTGTACTTGTGCGATACAAGTCTAGTGACTAACGTTAATAAAACACGTTTAGGTCACGACGCTAGATAAGCAAATCCGGTGAAGTTTACGGCACAAGGAACGCAAAGTTGTGAGCTCATGCTCCCCCTTTTCTTTTAACTGTTTTCAGTTTTATAACTTCGGGGGTGAAATACATGTTACAAATGTTACAATGTTTATAAATGGTATGATACAAAAACAAGAAGCACTCTTGGTGATAACTAGTACCAAGTATGATGCGTTTTAAGGAATGATACGAGAAATGATACGAGAGATGATACGAGAAATCGTGTCACGAATAGGGTACCATAAGCACCATTAATCGTGTACATACTAAGACCGCAGAACAAAAGGTTAGATCTAATGGGTTTTCGGGCAGCCACGCTCTTGGTGAAAACAAGTACCGAGTAGTGCTTTTGTGTCTCCGTCGTGAATCGACAACTAGAAAAATGCCTATGGTTTGGTTGCTTCCTATGTCGTGTCACATGTTAATGGCCTTGCAACTCATTAACAACCTTAATACATACAAGAATACTTGAATTATACAAGAATACGTGATTTATACAAGAATACTTGATTTATACAAGAATACGTGATTTATACAAGAATACTTGATTTATACAAGAATACGTGATTTATACAAGAATACTTGATTTATAAAAGAATACTTGATTTATACAAGAATACTTGATTTATACATACCATGTTTTCATACAAAGTATACAAACGTTCAAATACAAGAACTGCATGAATTCACACCAACATTATGTTGACGTTTTTCCAAAACTCACATGTATTTCAGGTAACGAAAAGTGGATGTGCGAGCGGTCTTACTCATGCTCTTGGATGTCGTTTATGTTTATCCTTAAATAAAGTTGTAAACTTTCAGACAATATGTTGTCTCGTGATGTAAACACTCAAACTATGTTTTCCGTTATGTAATGGTAATGGTGTTTGAAGTTATTTTTATGAGCATGTAGTGTGTTTACCAATCGTATGCAATGAAAACCTTTCATGATCACACCTCGTGCTTCCGCCTTAGAAAGGGGTGTGACATCTCGCTCGGATGGAAGTCAAGGCAATTCATCCGGAAACACATCCTAGTATCATTCACAATCTTAGTATCTTCAATTCTTAAAACACCTAGTTTTGTATCGGCAACATAGGCTAAGAATGCCTTACTTCCATTCTTCACATACTTAACCGCTTCTAAGATAGTACAGAATTTTGCCTCTACCTCCCATTCCCCATGAATACTTACCCGCCTTCCCTTAGGAGATGTCACATGAATAATTTTGCTTTCACATAAAATTTCCGCATGATAGCGGGATAACCAATCCATACCTACTACTATCTTGAATTCTCCTAAGACCATGGGAATCAAATCAATTTCAAAATCCTCATTCTCGATAGTAATTTTACAATTTCTACATATCTCATATAAAAGGTAACTCTTACAGTCGGCTATTTCTACCTCTAAAGGTGTAGGCATTCTTTCTATCGTGAACAAAGGGGAATGTATAAACTCGTTCCAAATGAATGATCTACTAGCCCCGGTATAAAACAACACATATGTAGGTATAGAGTTTATCATAAATATACCTGATACCACATTCGGGTAAGCTCTAGCTTCTTCCGTACAGATTTGGAACATTCTTCCTTTAGCTTTAGCGGGTTCTTCCTTCTTTCCTTCTTTCTTCGTTCCTTGTTTGAGTTTTGGGCATTCGGATTTCACATGGCCCGATTCATTACAGTTGTAGCACACTCTCTTGGGATTTGGGCAATTATAATACGGATACCCTTCTTCTCCGCAGTTGTAACATCCTTTCCTCCCCAATAAACACTCTCCCGAATGGGGTTTTCCACACGTTTTACATCGTGAAAACCCTCCTTTAGAAGCTTCTTTCTTTCCTTGATCGTGTGTCTTAGATTTCTTGGAAGTGCCTTGTGTTGATCCTTTCTCGATTTGTCTTTTCTCCCCACGTTCAACTTGTCTCTTCAACTCGATTTCCCTATCCCTTGCCCAATTAATAAGCTCATTCAAAGTTTCACATTTGGAAGGAGTTATGAACTCCCGATATTCAGCCTTCAGCATATCATGATAACGGATAATCTTCATCCTCTCCATTCCCACTATTTCTCCGCAAAACTTCAGCTTGTCGAGGAAAGTATTTATGATCTCATCGATTAATTCATCCTTTTGTCGGAGTCGGGGAAAATCTTCTTGGATTCGATCCACGGCTGATTGTGGACAATGTTATTTGATAAAATGTTGCTTGAATTCTTGCCAAGTCAAAGTTTGGACTTTATCCTCACCGATCTCTTTACTATAAGCATCCCACCAATCTTTAGCTTGTCGTAAAAGTTGCCCCGTGGCGAACATGACTTGATCTTCTTTATCACAATGACTATGAATGAACACCCCTTCCATATTGGCTATCCATCTTTGATATTCAATGGGATCAATTTCTCCATTATAAGTTGCGGGCTTACATGCCATGAAATCCTTATATGTGCACCGTCGTGCATCCTTCTTGCCTTGAATTCCGACTATCATTTCCTTCAACTCATCTACCTTACTCGTTACCATAGTCTCCACCCTACTTAACACTTGGCTTTCCTCTTCTTGCGCTATCTTTGGGACGTTTGCATCAAATGCCTTCACTACTTCATCCGAAATTATCTTGATTAATTCGTTTCGAGTTATCCGTTCCGTGGTATCCGTGTTTCCTCCACTTGCCATCTATAATTTCATACTTGTGTTAGATATCGTTCCATTCATCCTCTTTAACATTCTATGCATTGTTTGCTTTCAATAACTCATTCCCATAGGTCATGGACCTATATAACTCCTTGGTACAAGCATTCTAGATGTGCTAATCAAAGCATACATTCATTTAGATACTTAACTTTCCATTCGTTCATACTTTAACTAATGACATTCATGTTAATCGACTTCTAATCATGGTTTCATTGGTGTTAGGATGTCTTTCTAAAGTTAAACGTGGGTTCGGGATTGATTTAGAAGCTTTGGTATAACAAAACAAGCAAAATCAGCAACTTGGTTCAGTCACCGGCGTCGCCGACGCCCTAACGGCGTCGTCGACGCCCCTCAGAACTTGGCGTCGCTAATATCTTGCATAGACAGGCAACTAGTGCGTCGGGGATCAGGGGCGGCGTCGCCGACGCCCTAGGGGCCGTCGCCGATGCCCCTTCTGGTCTTGAAACGTTGTTTTAACTACCCAAAAATCCATTCCCGGGCCCCGTTCCAACCCGAAATGGTCCCGTGTAGTCCCAAAACCTTCCATAACATCCCGTAATGTTCCAACCTAGGTTATACTAGTGAATTAACCATAACCCCTTTCCCGTTTCCAACTAAAAGCATAAATCGAAATTCCTAAATTACTTACTTGCGTAACGCTTCGGAACGAACACACCTTCATTCGAGCTTTCGGTTTGAGTTCAAGCATTATAACTCCAATACTTGAATCCCTCAAACTTCAGCTCTCATACCAACTTGTAAGGTCTAAAATTTTGAAAGAAACTAACGAGACTTATTTGACAAAATACCAAACGGGTCAAATAATTCACAAGTAAAATTTCTGCATTTAACTTCGTGATAGCTAATGAAATAGTTACAAAAAGAGTTTACAACACAAACATTCCATAAACAACTAACATAATCTTTAAATACAAGTTCAACATCTAACAACTACCGGGTTAAGTTACTTACAAAAGACCCATTTTAACAAAACCATTTAACAAAAGTTTAAACCATAACTAGTATCTTTGTGGAAGCGTGCATCATGAGTGTGTTCGATCCAAGTAGCGCCATCCATCAAGTTGCTTTACCTACATTCAACCAACCAATTTAACATTTAAACCGTAAGTTCATATGACTTAAAAATTTACTAATCGAACTGCAAGAAAACTTTTTTAAAGCTTCATTCGAACATAAACTTCCCAACTTGGCGTAACATCCTTTCTACTCATTCGTCTCATATCCTTAACACATCTTCAAATTACACTAACCCATTACACATATAAAGATTCAAAATTTAGAATAACATTAACCATCATAATTTTACGAACTACTAATACTTGGTAAGCGAATGAACTTACCTTTATCGTTCTTCGTTTGTGACCCGTATTGGCTTGAGCTTTCTTCCTTTATTCCTACAATCCAAAATCACATACTTTAATCTCATGTCGTTCTTTTCATTCCGTAATTAACAACTTCAAATTAACAATCAACTATCTCCCAATTCTAACTATTTAACTTTGGAAATCATTTGATCACCTCATTCAAGCATTTTAACAAACACTTGGCGTGCGTACCACTAATCAAGCATAGTGTACAAGTATTATATGCATAACATGGCTAATTCATATCAATAACATCAAGAACATCAATTTCAATCAAAATCTCATACAACCTTCATCCTAATTCGATTTCACATAGCAACAACTTAATAAGAACATCATCATACAACATCATTATGCTAATTTACATCAAAATTTCATGTTACATATCACTACCATTCTACTCTAAGTGGGGTTTTCACTTCCAACATCAATTTAATATATTCCAAGCATTCATCATATACTAATTTCATATTAACTCAAGGATTTCTTGAAACCCCAAATATCCAAGATCACCAAAACATAAAATTCTTGGTCCTTATGCTTTAGTAGGACTAGTTGATCAAGAATTCATTAACATGCAAGAGTTATGGTCATGTTTAGGGCTTCAATTGTTCAATTTTTGTGAAGATGAGAAGGGTTTCTTTCTCCTTCTTGCTCCTGGCGACCAGACACGCACATATGTGTGTGTGTTGTGTGTTTTTTGTGATTTTAATAATTTAACTTTCATCATTTACACATTCCACCCCTCATATTTGCATACTTATTTTTAAATGGCCAAAACTTGTTTCTTTTAGTTAAAAATCCTAATTCACATTCTAACTAGGTTCACCTCCTAGTTATTTCTTAAAACATATTATAGCAATATATATAAACACATATTATTAAATTCGGGGGCGTTACACTTTGAGTATCGATATCTCATTCATCTTAACTCCGTTTTGTACGCGGTTTAGTTCCTTGCGAAGCTCTTCAAACATAGAACACAACCCACAAATAAATATATGAAATTCCCTTCGTTTCTTATATTTATTTCTAGTCTAAAATTAGGAAAAAATGCATTTTCTGTATTTATGAAAATTGCTATTTTCACTAAATTTCCAACAATACATATACTTATTCTCATTCCATTATGTCTGTATCGAAACTGACCGTGTTGTGTAATGCAGATGATTAAATATCCCAAAGCCACGTTGTTGGCCATACTCTTGCACTACTTTCGAATCCAAACCTCTAGGTGAGGATCATTGGAGCAACACACTACGTTTTATAAATTTTTACCAACAGTCCTAACTTTGAGGACATTTTCCATAAGCGATCACATACTAACCGAAAATTAAACCAGTTAGTTTTTGTTGAGGTGGACTACCAAATAAGCAGTCAAGGTCATCAATATTTTGACTTTTTGCCACATAAGCAGTTAGTATCAACAAAAACTATCTGAGTTAACTTTCAGTTAATGTGGGATCGCTAAAGAAAAATCTGTTAAAAGTTAAGACTGTTTGTAAACATTTCCTGAGTTGTGATTAATCTCGGTCAACATCAATGTGAGAATTAGTAAAATCCAAATTTCCTAGATAGGGAAATACCTAATTGGCCATGACATTAGCCTAGTAGCATCTTGTGGGTGAAATAAGGCTTATAACCATTAGGTCATAGGTTCGATTTCCGTAACTGGGGTTTTCTCCCGAATTTATTGCGTTTTCTACTGAATTGGTGTATAGCAGTGATCCAAATTTGTCGGTTAAAAAAAGGGGAAATACCTAATTAAGGACAATCATATAAAATGGACAGAAACCGTCGATTTTGTATCACCAAACACATAAGGGCCAACTAAGCAAGCAAAGGTTTTGGAGTCATGTTTCTTTAGCTTAACCCTCAAATCATAAAAAAAAAGTAAATTTATACGTATGTATTAAGGCTTTTAAGATAGTTGGCGATGGAGCTTGTAGTAAAAAAAAGTATGTACACACAGATGATATAGAATCATATGATCGAAAGCAAAATAATTTTGTTCTTTATAAGAAGGGCCATATTTTATTATTCGCTATAAGAATCATAAGATCGAAAGCAAAATAATTTTGTTCTTTATAAGAAGGGCCATATTTTATTATTCGCTATAAATCTTAAAAACCTTAGAGCCGGCATGTTTAAAAACCTTAGTCATACCTTGGTTTGACTTGTTATAAATGCAATACAAATTGCACCTAAGGAATCTTCAAACGTACTTCCAAAGAAAATGGAAAGTGTAAAAGTGTGGAAATTATGTAATTAATTTAACTAGCCGTTCAAATAGTGAGCTTACCAAGCTCATAATAACGACTAAACTATATAAAAAGTAGAAGGTTAAAGTGGGTGATGTTGTTTAGAGTCCATCCATTTAACCTAAACTTTCAACATGAAGTACCCCATTACAATAAAATATGAAAAAACAAGAAAAAGAAAAAAAAAAAGACAAGCTACTAAAAGAAAGAGCATAATTTCCTACTGATTTTTAAACCCTTTTGTCTTGTTCATTCCAACTCTTTTTTGTTGTCTTGACATTACCACCATGGAGAACATCCAGTAGAACCGTGCTTTTGCATTTAGGGCACTTAGGGTGGTACTTCTCAGCAAGCATGACATACATAAGGCACCGAGGACACCCTGCCAACATCATAGACGTCGCGTCCGGGCTCGATGAGTACCGGATGCCCGTTTCATCAAAACCGTGCTCGGAAGACAGACAAGAGCTTGTAGGAGACTGGTTTGGTGATTCTACCATTGGCCTTTGAGCTCTTGGTGGTGAAAGGTGCAACTTCAAGTCAAGCTTTGGACCTCTACCACCACTACCCCCACTATTTCTCCTACTCATATTTGCCCTTATGGATCTCCCAATATTAATATAAGTCAACTTTGCTGCAAATTAAAACATAAACAAGTTATATCATTAAAAAGGTGTGATCGTCCCCCCAAGAGGACGCCAGGTGGTAAGTGGTATCTCCACAACTAAAATGTTAGCAGTTCAAATTTAAAAAAATAAATAAAAAGGTTTGATCATTAGATGCTTATGTTATCAACAATCATGATTGTATGCTTAATTACCTTCAAATATAAGTAGACATATAGAGGAAATGGAAATAGAGAGAGAGAGAGAGAGAGAGAGAGAGAGAGAGAGAGAGGTGGTTGTTTGTTTGAAGCTTCAAAGTCCATGTATATATAGCAACTCATACAAGAGATAAATAGACTGATATTAAGTGAGAATCAGGAAATGAATTAAATCCTTAACTGTTGGAAACATCATCGTGTGGTCACTTTCTTATAATTTGATAAACTATAAAATGAACAAAATATTTCTTATAATTTTACAAATTATAAAATTATAAGAGAGGTATCAACATAATTTGAGAAATTATCATCGATATTGTTGTTCAAGCGAGTGAAATGAGAAAAAAAGAGTATAGAGTTCTGGTAGCTCGATTGATGCAACATATGTTTTTATTTTTGTTGTTTTTTTCTTTCTTTATCACTATTTATTTTATTTTCCTAGCATGCTATATAAGTTATAACATAGTCAAAGTTGCTGTTAGGTGGACTTGTATAGATTTGTTGTTTTAAGAGTGGCAGGATGGTGGTTGGGCATAAACAGTTAAATCAACACTTAGTTTGAAGATTTAAAGTTACGTCATACGTGGCTTAGACTTCTATATTGTAGAATATTTTATTTTTGTAAACCCAAAATACATAAAGGAGAATTAAATATGTAGTTATTAAAAATTTAAGAAGGTTGTGGTTGGATTTATTGGAAATTTAGTTTTATATTAAATAGCATTTAATTTAACATGCATAGTTGCATACATAATGGTAGATTTGAAAACAACAACAACAACAACAATAATAATAAGAAAACCCAAACTTAATGGAGTAATTTTGAAAAATAAAAAATCTGATCAATTTGTAATTAACTTGTCTACAAGATTATGTAATGAAAACCGAATCAACTGCTCAACTAGAGGCTCCGGCGCATGTTCATTTGGTCAGCCATGTCATAAAACCCGGTTGACGAGGCAAAAATCGTTGGGTTTGCCGGTTTTGGTTTTGTGTGTGAAACGCGGGTTCAATTCATTTATGTCGAAACCTTTGGCATTTAAACGGAGCCGGTGGTTTTAGTTTAGTTAAATTGGTCATACTAGCCGATCCAGTTTTTAAAACACAATTTGTTTAAACATATATATTCTTTGTGGTAAAACTGCAGCAACCAGGTTATATACGGTTTAAAGGTTTAGAAAATATGTTTGATGATAAACTGATTCCAGGAAGCACAAGTGAGAGAAAGGCAAAAGCAAACAAATATCTAGAGATTATATTTGTATTTCTAATCACTTAAAACCCTACATAACATACAACCCGTCTCCGTTCATTAACTACTTAGACCATGTGTAGTGGTAGAAGGTTATAAAGCCCCCACCATGGGGCATTATACGACACGTGGCGTCCTAGTCAGCAAGGGGGCATTATAGCAAAAGTGGTGTAGTGGGTATAATGCCCCATTCAATCATTTGACAATCATTTCACAATTATTTATTTTAATTTAAAACATAAAAAACTTCATTAATTAAAAAAAAATTACATTACTTGAAATAAAAATAAAAAAAAACTGAAAATAAAAAAAAACTGAAAATAAAAAAAAAACAGAAAAAAAAACACTAGTCTTCATCTTCGCTTTCTTCACCCTCACCAACTTCGTCTTCGTCGTCCTCCGTTTCTTCCTCTCCCTCAGGTGGTACATACCGAACCGACCACGCGTGGTGTAGCAAATCAACCATTAACTGGGAATGGTACGGTTCGTAACGCAACTCTCGCGCATTATTCACTCTTTCTTCCATTGACGCTTGTGGATGCTCCTCTTGAACGGCTTCTGGCAAATAATTCTGGCATATCGCCTTTCCTTCGTCTTCCAAGATCATGTTGTGCATGATTATTCACGCGTACATAGCATCTCTCATTTTTTGCTTGCTCCATGCACGACAAGGATTTCTCAAATATTGCCAGCGTTGTTTAAGAACCCCAAAGCATCTCTCAATGTCTTTTCGTGAAGACTCTTGAACCTTTTTAAAGTATGCTCTTTGTTCATCAAAAGGATCACTATACGTCTTCACGAAAATCGAATACCTATGATAAATTTCGTCGCTCAAATAATATCCATGAGGGTAGTAGTTTCCATTTGCGTAAAACGATGCTTTAGGAGCTTTGCCAGAAATCCACTCCTCTAACAGCGGAGATTGTTCAAAAACATTGATATCATTGCATGACCCGACCACGCCAAAGTAAGCCGACCAAACCCAAAGATCCTGTGAAGCAACCGCCTGAAGAATAATAGTGGGTCCTTTTTGGTCACCCCGTGTGTGTTGGCATCGCCATGCAGTCGGGCAGTTATCCCAACGCCAATGCATGCAATCTATGCTCCCGATCATACCAGGCAAACCATGCTCGGCATTATGTACCTCGTAGATCTTTTGAAGGTCCTCCCATGTAGGCGTTCTAAGATAACGCGCACCGTACACATCAATTATACCTTTATAAAAAAATATAGACAAACATAAGATTAAAAAAAAAAAATTCTAAGCATACTCGTCGTTTAAAAAAAATAAAAGTAAAGTATAAGGAAGTTTTTTTACCGCGACAAAAATGTTCCAAGCTGTCTCGTGTTGTTTTCTCCGCCATTTTTAGATACTCGTCGTTGACGTCGGTAGTGTTACCATAAGCAAGGATTCGTAACGCCGACGTACACTTTTGGATACCGGTAAATCCAAGTTCCCCTCTCGCATCCGGTTTTTGTTTAAAATAATCGTTGTTGGCTTCCAAGTCGTCGACTATGCGTAGAAACAACCGCTTACTCATTCGGAAATGACGCCTAAACATTTCGTTCGAAAATGTCGGTGCCTCGTCAAAATAGTCTTTCATCAAACGATCGTGTGCCGCCCGTCGGTCTCGTTCAACATAGCCTCTTTTATTTTTTTGTGCTTGGGGCCGACGAGAATGCTTGACATATCGCACCGCTAGTTGACATGCACTCGTAACCGCCTCTTGCTCAACCTCCTCATCGGTCGAACCATCGCCATCCGCAAAATACTCGTTGTAGTAAAAATTAATCATGGACGAAGAACTAGGAGAATCCATCAAGTTTTTTTAAAAATGATGGGATTTTTTAGAGAGGTTTTGAGATTGTTTTTGTTGAAAATGGATGAGTTTTGGTTGTTTATATATATATGTATATATAATAGGTTTAAAAAAAAAATCAAACTAGCCGTTAGGAAACTAGCCGTTTGATTGGTTGTTGGTTTTCGATTAAGCGTTTTAATTTAAACGCCGGCCCCAATTTTTTTGATTTAAAACGCCCTATAACGCCGGGTGTAGTGGGTTATGGGGCGTTATAGGGCGTTATTTTTGAAATTTTTTTATGTAAAACGCCCCATTACACACGGTCTTATTATGAAATCAAACTTTATATTACTTCATTAAATTTAAAATTAGAAACTGAATCAACTAACTTTAGGAGGGTGAAAATTATCGGAGACTAATAAATTCATTTTAAAGCTTCAGACAAAAACATGATATGTATATAATATATATAATTAATGGGTGGAGATACAATAGGAAGTTTATTTCGCTAGGAAGGATAGGAAGTAATCATAACCGTCCAATTGCACAATCTACGGTCAAGATCAAAATCAAATTAAAAACTGTCATTTAAACACGCTCTCCGGAGTTTCAGGGGTATTATCGTCAAATTTCAAAATAACCGCCGTTGATTATACACAGAAACTCTTCGAAACAAAGTGCATTACGTTTTACACTTCCATTGAACGATCAAACACATACAGAAATTTGAGAAAATCATACTCCATTGAAGTTCATGGCGTCGTCGAGAGATAATTTGAAGGTTTACATTCGAGTTACTCAAAACAAATCAGTCTCTGAAAACCCTAAATCATCAAAGAAGCGAAAAACATCAACAGCTGAAGAGAACATTGATGAACAAGAAAATATTAGCCGAAAATCAACAATCAAACAACAAAGAACTAGAAAACGCAAAGATATTTCAGACAATGGTATATTTATCTATTTTTTGCTCTTTAACTGAATTCAAGTTACGTTTTATGTAGTACAATAGACCTAATATATCATATCCGTTCCGAAAAATAGTTAATGAGTTATATCATCCCCTATCTTAACATTTTTGTTACTAGAGACTATATTGCGTTTTATGTTAAAACTATGATCTAAGATACTAATGCTTCTTACGGGATTTATATATTGTGAATTAATGCGTTTTACCCTAATAAATTTGCAGAAACAATGAGATTATTATTATGATAATTGTAATCGAATTTTACTACATTGCTGAGATACATGTGTTGTTAACTATTGCGTTTTATATTAATATATAATAAAAAAACAAAATGAGATTATGTAATGTTAATTTGGTGTGTTAAATAATATGATGTAAAGTATTGCGTTTTATCTTAAACCTGTGAATTACTGCTTTTTATCTTTATAGTGTTAGCTAATGTTAATTTGGTGTGTTAAATAATATGATGTAAAGTAATGCGTTTTATCATTAATTTCTTAATTGACATTGTTGACTAATGCGTTTTACATTAATAAATCATAAAAAACAATATGAGATTATGTAATGTTAATTTGGTGTGTTAAATAATATGATGTAAAGTATTGCGTTTTATCTTAAACCTGTGAATCACTGCTTTTTATCTTTATAGTGTTAGCTAATGCGTTTTATCATTAATTTCTTAATTGACATTGTTGACTAATGCGTTTTACATTAATAAATCATAAAAAACAAAATGAGATTATGTAATGTTAATTTGGTGTGTTAAATAATATGATGTAAAGTATTGCGTTTTATCTTAAACCTGTAAATCACTGCTTTTTATCTTTGTGGTGTTAGCTAATGCGTTTTATCATAAATTTGTTAATTGACATTGTTTCATTATTCTATTTAAAGTTAAAAAACAAGAGGAAAAACAACAACAGGAAAAACAAAAAAGGCGAAGAAAGAAAGTGGTGATAGAATCATCAGAAGAAACAGTTTCTGATTCAATGGATGAAAAATCTAGTCGAGCTATTGTTCTGCATACTTCCGAACAACAACAAGTAAATTCAGGTAACATAAAACGCATTTAACAAATTTCATGAAAAAAATATATGTTTTTAACACAATTCAATGTATCAGATGATGATTTTGTTGATCCACAACCAAGAGTTAACCCGACAAAAAATCAAAAGAAGGAAAAGGCAGAATCAAAACCAAAGAGATCACTGAGGAAAGATAAAACAAAAGAACAACCAGAACAACAACCATATTATGATTACGAAGGAAAAAAAATTAACATAAGATGTGCAGTCAATAATCTAAAAGATTATATTGAAGGTTTGTCAAAAGAGCAAAGGAATGTTGTTAGAGAAATAGGGTTTGAGAGCATACTAAAATTCAAGCTGCATTCAGTTCCACGCAAATTCGGATATTGGCTGGTAAAAAACTTTGAAGCTGAAAATGATGAGATAAATATTGGAGATGAAAAGATTAAGATCACAGCTGAATTCATCCAAAAGGTATTTCAAATACCAAATGGAAAAACAGAGATTGTGGAAAAACTGAGACCAAAAGACACTGATCTTATAATTAAATTCTGGCGCGGTCAATTCACCAAAGATATTTTGCAAAGAATGTATGCGCACAACTTGATTACTTATTTAAAATCAAGAAATGAGCTTGGAAGATTGTTCAAACTGAATTTCTTGGTTATATTTTTTACGATCATGGCGGAGGCAATGCAGAGTAGTAATGTTAATCAAAGATTCCTGCCATCAATGAAAAGTGACAAAAAACCCCAGGATTTTAATTGGTGTGAATATATGCTGACCGTTTTAAAGCGTACAAGAAGACAATGGCCTGGAAATGAGAAGCTCTTCAATGGACCTATTGCATTGTTAGCGGTATGAAATCTGATCTTTCATTATTGCTACATATTTGCTGAATGCTTGTTTAGGCTGCTTGTTTATATTATTTGTTTGTTTAAAACTAGACTTTATAAAACGCAATGTATATTTTAAAACGCAATTATCTTTCATTTTTGTTTATTTATATTCTTTGTTTGTTTAAAACTATTCTTTGCTTGAGTAAAACGCAATGTTTTTGTAAAACGCTATATATTTAAAGTTACAAAACAATAGTTTTGTAATTTGTTTACAATGATCTATATTTTAAAACGCAACAAATTATGAATTGATTATTTATCTAAAACGCAATGAATCATACAGATACTATATGCATACAAAAAACAAGGATTTGACGATACTGAAAACACTGAAGAGTTCTCACTTGATAAAATTGATTCTACAACATTACAAGAATTTGAAGATGAATTGGAAATTGCTGCACAAAATGAGGGCAGATGTCTTGTAAAGGATAAAGTGAAAAAAGTCAGAAAGACTAAACAAAAAAAGAAAGATGAAAAGAATGAATTTTATGTTTATCCAAGTGAATCCGAGAATGAAAACGAAGAAATTTTTGAAGACGAATCTGAAGAAAAACATGAAGACGATGCTGAAGAACAACCAATCACCTTACTTAAAGCTGCAACAGACTGGATTGATCAAGAGAATCAAGAGAATGTTCAAAACAGCCAAATTATAACAAATTAAACTGAGAAAACACATACAGAAAGTGGAGGATCATGGGGGCAATTCTTCATTAAACCATCAATAGGAAATAAAGATAAAATGTGGGTAGACAGTCAAAGCCGACTGCGTAATTTCATGCCATCACAAAATCAAAGTGAAGGTCTTTCTGACATTCATTCAACAAAAAGTGGCGATGAAAATATGAAGAACATTAAAGATAAAAAATCACATGAAGAATATCTTGTGACTGCTTTGGATCATCATTTTAAAGGAATTGAAGATATTTTCGAAAACATCCAATCACGCATAGATGAGATTGTGGAGGAATATCCAACGAGTGAAGCTCTTCATAACAAAGTTAACGAATGGGTGTCATTGATTGAAAAATTCCACCATCAAGCAAAAAAGCACATGAAAGTTAATATTGATTCAACTATGATTGAAACACCATCAAGATTTCTAAATTTGAGCCAAAATGAAGACACTGAAAATCAAATCATTTCAACACCATTGATTGTAAAACGCAATGATGATGATACAAAACGCAATGAGGATAGCTCACCTCTAGTTCAATCATCCAATCCAGAAAAAATCAGTGAGAATGAACCTGCATCTGTTCTGCAAACACACATTGAAAAACCTTCAATGGTACAATCATCATTTAGCGAAGAAACTCCATCATTAATGTTGGAGATTATCAAAAAGACTGATGAAGAAGAAAAAAAATCAAATCAAAAGAAATTTCATGATGATGAGGTACCATCCTTTGATTTGAAAATTTCTCAGTTGTCTTCAAATGTTGATGAAAATGAAGTTGAAGTTGATGCTACTCGAGACGGTGCACAAACCGAAATTCAAGCGGAATCTGAAAAAAAAACAATCGAACAAGATGTTCAAATTACTGGAATACAAACAATGTTTGATAGAATTGAAGAACAGGATACTGAAAAGGAAATCAGTGATCTACTTCAAAACACATCATTCCTACATCCACAAGAAGATCCGTATAAAACACTTGCAAAATCAGTTCATCAAGAACAACCAACAAGTGATATAAGCAAAACAGAAGAAATAATCACAAAGATGGCACGACCAGATCGAGAGAAAAATGTTCCTGAAGTATTTTGTTCACCATATTATCTAAGACAAGTAGCAATGAAGGAATCAAGAACAGCACACGAAAACAACATATCGGGATATGCATTCCATGCAAAAGGAGAAATGATGTAAAAATTCATTTATATACACTAAAACAAAAAAAACAAAAATCTAAATATTATAATTTAATTATTATTATTATTATTATTTTTTTGCAGGGATACTCTCTTTGAAATTAAAGAACATGCATTTCTATATAGATATGCTGCTGAAACAATGAGGCCAGGATTGGAAATCACCGGAGAAGTAATCAATTGTTGGTCATATATTTTGAATGAAGAAGAAAAAAGAAGATCAAAAGACAACAAATCTCCAAGATTTTTCTGTACTATTCGAATGCTGGTATGATATTTAAAACACAATTTTTCTGTATTCGTATAATGAAGTATTTTGAAGTTTGATTGAATGATGTTTTATAAAACGCAATTGAATTTTTATTTCTTTAATAAAACGCAATGCTTTCTTTGTTTGAATGAAGTTTTATAAAACGCAGCTGTATGTTTTATTAACTTCATAAAACGCAGCTTTATGTTTATTTACCTTCATAAAACGCAATAATATGTTAATTTGTTTAATTTTATACAGGCTTTACCAAATTGTAACAAGGAAGAAACTGAAAATAAAGAAAAGATGATAAAGGCATTCACAATGAACATAGAAAAAATTCTTAAAGGTGCAAAGCTAAAAAGCATAAAGGATTTTAAAATTATCCTTGTCCCGATTCTCCATATACAGCATTTCTTTGTTATATCCTTCAATCTTGAAGAGAAACAAATATTCATCATTGACAACAGTGCGAAGGAAGAAACAAATGAATCTAAATATGGAAATGTCCCTGAAAATACAGTAAGTATTCTTAATTATGCTTTTAAAACACAAATATAAACCACCTAATCTTTTTGTTTTGTTTTTTGTTTTTTTTTTCTATAGAGGGATGCTTTGGCAGCTTACCTTAAATCTGTTGGACATGAAAAAGCAGATGATATAAAGGGAATAATCCCTGTTAGAATGCAGATGAAATGGAGGACACAAAATAATGGCATTGATTGTGGTATATTCACAATGCGTCATATGGAATGTTATAATGGAGAACCGGTCGAAAAATGGGATTGTGGGTTTAACGTGGAATATGAAGAACCTGCAAATATCAAGAAGGTTAAAAACAAAAAACCAGTCAACAAGCAGACCGCACAACTTGAAGATTTAAGAAGAAAGTTCATCGCGAAGATATTATCGCACGAAATCAACGAACAAAGAGATTATGTTATTGAGGACTCAAAGAAGTTTCGAGACCTCAGTGCGAAACTTAAAAAACAATCTTATGACACTAGTTTAGATAGGATTAAAGACAGGCTTGCTCTTGCTGGTTTACTTTGATTTTGAAATGATACTTATTATAAAACGCAATGTTTTTTCATTTATCTTGGTTTTTATATAAATCATTATTTTCTTGATCTTGCTAGTTACTTTGAGTTAAAAATGCTACTTACTATAAAACGCAATGTTTTTTATTTTAAAATACCAGTTATTTTTTTGTTATCTTAAAACGCAATATGTATCATTTAAAATTATTTAATCATTATTTTGAAAAAAATTATACAATTTATATAAAATTTATAAAACGCAACATTTTAATATATGTTATTGTCTATTTAAATTATTACAATGTATTAAAATGCTAAAAACTATAAAACGCAATATTTTTTCTAATTATTCATTTCCAAACATATAACGCAATATATTTATAACGCATTGATTTTTTTTTTTTTTACAATTTTATAACCTGAAAAAACAAAAAAAATAAACTGATATCTTAAAACGCAATATGTATCATTTAAAATTATTTAATCATTATTTTGAAAAAAATTTATACAATTTATATAAAATTTATAAAACGCAACATTTTAATATATGCTATTGTCTATTTAAATTATTACAATGTATTAAAATGCTAAAAACTATAAAACGCAATATTTTTTCTAATTATTCATTTCCAAACATATAACGCAATATATTTATAACGCATTGATTTTTTTTTTTACAATTTTATAACACAAAAAAACAAAAAAAATAAACTGATATCTTATTGACAAGAAATGATTAGACCAAAAGCCTTAAAAAGCCTTTTAGATTCCTGATATAAAATACTGTATGTATGATGGAAATATCAATTCAAAGAAAAAAATAAAAAATAATCATTATTATTATTAAGACAATTGATTCAAATTCCTCTACCAGTAGATTATATAAGAACAGAAACCCTAAACTATTTTCACATTGCTCTCATCATACACCAAAAAACACCAAATACCCAACACACACAAACCCTAAAATGGATAATCAACAACTATCAGTTTGGTGGGTTAAAAGAGGCAATTTCTTTCTTCAATTCCTTGATGGAAAAAAAATAAAATACCATTCCGTTGCTTCTGTTCTTCAAAACTGCAATGAAAATGTTTTGAAAATGATGAACGAAATAGGTATACCACCTTCTTGTTACACAGATCAAACAGCCGCACTGTTCAGCATTCTACACAAAAGATATGGTAATCCGAATCAAACAGCAACTGAAGATGCCCAGGTTACATCTTGGGAGTTCATTGAGGAAACTTTCAAAGTTTCAGTGACTTGGGACGATGGTAATGTGGAGATGTATGACCCAAAGGACATATCTACCAGTGAGGATCTAAGTTTTTTGAAGCAGTTATCTGAAATACCAATCATCAACAACTCTGCTAGCAAATTTGCAGAGAAGCTTCAAAACGCAGTACTCTCACAGGTTGAACTTTGGGTTGAATCTGAAAGTGATGAAGAAATCCCTGATGGAAGCTTAGGGTTTTCATCCGATGAAGAAACAAACTTTGATCCATGAAGCTGATCATGCTAGTAATTTTTGTTTAATTTTCTTGTTTGAAAACATCATCTTTGTTTAGAACTATCATTATCTATATAACGCAATGTTTATTATATCCACTTGAATTTCTTGTTTAATTTTATGTTTAATATTTGTTACAATAAAACGCAATAATCAAAAAATACATATTAAAGTATATTGTTCTATCTATAAAACGGAATAACAATATACTGCTATCATAAAACGCAACTTTCCAAAAAAAGCTGATAAGTGATTTGGAAATCCCTTATGGAAGCTTAGTGTTGTCATCATTTCTTGTTTAATTTGATCTATGATCTGTGTTACAATAAAACGCAATAATCAAAAAATACAATTTAAAGTATATTGTTCTATGTATAAAACGCAATAACAATATATTGTTGGTATGATAAAACGCAATTAACCAAAACATACTGATAACTATGAAGGATATTATAAAACTCAGTAACAAAATGAGATGAAACATATACATCATAAAACGCAATGACAAATTTTTTTTTTACTTATTGATATCTGATTTTGTCACAATTTCTATACATAATTACATTGCATTGCTAGAACCTATAGCATTAGAAGAAACCTTATCTTTACATGTGCGACTGTTATGTCCTTTTTCACCACATACACGGCACGATTTCTGGATCTTTGATGATTTCTGAATTGCAATCTCTCGATTTGACTTGATCCTTTTTTGTACACCGCATCCTTTGGTCCTTGTTTTGATCGGCACACGAATAATAGAATCTGATTTTTCTATGTTCCCTCCAATTTCAGCAAATCTTTCTTTGCGACTAGGAGGCGGCGCAGCAACCATAACCTCATCCGCTTTATCAATATAACTTTTAATATGATCCCTGTAACGACACAACTCATCTATATCGCCAACCAGCCTATTAACCACATACTCATTTGCAACAACGATTTCTCTATAAACTTTATCAATTTCACTATTCCTACCAATTTCATCAAACCGAATATTTGAATGATTTGATCCAACAGAAACAACATCTCTCATCCATCTTCTATGAACATATCTTCTAGGAAACTCATTTATATCATCATACCGTAATACGTAAAATATATGCCGCCATAATATACCAAATTGTTCAAACCGTTTGCAAGAACAACTTATTGTTAAACCATCTTCTTGTTTGCTGTATCGCACCTGTAAATAAGATTAAAAAGCTATATAAAATTAGTGAAATGAAATATAAAACGCAATGAATCTTAATTATAATACAGATAAAACTATATTTTCATATAATGATAAAACGCAATGAAAGATGGAATAATAAAACGCAATAGATATTAAAAAATCTATAAATTTAAAAAATACCTTCAAAAAAGATGTGCATGGCTGTCTGAAATCCTTTATTTCAAAATATTGAACATCACCCACAATATCAAGAGACTTTGACATACACTTTGTAATGGCAGCATCAATTTCAATCTGAATATCCTTAAAAATTGTTTTGGTATATATTTCTGATGCTTGTTTCTCCAATACAAAGTCACTCCAGGGCTTAGACTCAATATACCTTGTATCATGATCATTCCTCCTATGCTCATGCCTTTGAATATCCATTGCAGTCTCAAAATGAGTGAAAAATTCAACAAGTGTACATCTTGGATTACAAATCTGACCAAAGAAGTAATTCTCGCTTTCACATCTCGACGTAGTACGCATAAGACCAGCCAAATCCTCTCCATGGTAATAAGCAGGAATCCAGTCAAATCGAAGATCGTACATATCTTTTAACCACTCATGATTTTCCAATCCAAAAGTAGACATTATTGAATGCCACTCAGTTTCAAAATCTTCTGGACTAATAGTATCATTCCAAACAACATGAGTCATTCTTGTATTAAAATCTGTGTTTGCTGACAAAACAGGACCAACCTGAATAAAAAAGTAATAATATTATTAAATATAAAACGCAATAATTTAAAAACAATATATTGAAAATGATAAACATATTGAATTGATGATAAAACGCAATTCTTTTGTAATTCTATTGATAAAAATATTTGGTGATCTTATTGTATAATACATAAAACGCAATAATAAAACAATTAAAATTGCAGTTTGTTATATCATAAAACGCAGTTAATACCTTTGTCTTCAATTTCTCCCATATATGCCACATACATAACCTATGCCTACTTCTTGAAAGTACATCCTTAATAGCTCTCTTCATTGCAGCATCTTGATCAGTAACAACAACTTTAGGCTCACTTCCAAAAGCATTAACAAAACACCTTAAAAGCCATCTATAAGAATCTGCAGTCTCCGAACCAAGTAATGCACCACCAAATGTGACATTCCTATAATGATTATCAATACCAGTAAATGGTACAAAAACCAAATCATACCTGCATAAAAAACAAATTAAAAAAGCATTAGAAAATTAGAACAGCATATATAACGCAATAGAATATATATAACGCAGTAAATGAAAAAAAAACTTACTTGTTTGATTTATAAGTAGCATCAAAACCAAATATGTCACCAAACACTGTATACTTTTTTTTTGATTGCTCATCAGCCCAGAAAAGCCCTTTCAATCTTCTATCTTCACCAATAACATAATCACATGTGAAACCAGGACAACATTCTTTCTTCCTAATAAGACGCCTAACTACCATTTCTGCATCATACTCTCCGATATAAAGATTCAAATCCCTTCTATAATTCTTACAATCAACTTTACTAGCACCAACTTCACCAAAACCACCATACATTGTTTTCATAATATTGAATGCTTTAACAGGTCCAATATTGATTGCAGACAATCCAGATATAAAACTTTCTTTCACATAATCGATACTTCGTGCAGCCGGCAAGAAATGAATATCTTCATCTTCCACAAAGATATGATTATGTTCTTCTTCAAAGTAGTAGATTTTATACATATTATTGTTCTCTAATATTAATTTCACATGAGCATTGCATCCAACTCTTTTTGAACCTCTATTACGTCTAACAATCTTTTTACTATTCTCAACTGAACCAGAATCTATTTCTTTGCTAACATGAAATCCTTCTTTTGAACAGACAATATATCTTATTTTCACTAAACCATCACCATTTTTCCAAGAGGTATTTTTTCTTGCAGAAAAACCTGCAGCAAGTGCATATCTCTGATAAAACGCAAAAGCCTCATCAAACGACTTAAAAAACATTCCAACAGCAGGTGTAATGGATCCACTGACTTTAGGTTTGAAAAACTTTCTTCCACTGTTTATGCATACACGTTCCTCCCACTTGGAAATGTTATCTGAAACAATTAAAAAAAACTTTAAAACGCAATTCATCTTACATAATAATGTTTTTATTGTTAAACCAAAAAATATGTTAATAAAAATTTAAAATTCAAACATTTAAAGTTTATATATACACTAATATGGATAAAAAGCATAAAAAGCAATACTTTCAGTAAAACGCATCATATGATCTGAAACACTTAACAAATAATCATAAAACGCAATACATCCTATATAATAATGTGTTTAGTATTAAATCACAAAATAAGTTAATAATAATATAAGTAATACAAACCTTTAAGGTTTGTATATGAACTATTAGCTTAAAAATCATAAAACGCAATACATTCAGTAAAACGCATCAAATGATGAATAAACAAAACATTGTACAACAATAACAGTTATAGACAGTTAAAGCTTTATATTACATAAAAATAAAAGTTTTATATGCATATAATTTAATTAATATCATAAAACGCAACTATTCACTAAAACGCAATAAATGATGAAGAAAAAAAACAAACAAATTATGTTTAATTATACAACAATAACTATTAAACTTATGAAAAATCAAATATTACTTACAGAACCACGAATTATAAAACGTAAAACAATGAAATTCGGAAAAAATAACAAAAATTTACTCCGAATTGAAGCTAAACATACCAGCAGAGTCTGAAGAAGACATTGAAGTTATCGAATTGACGAACGATAGAAGATTAATGTTTGAAAAGAGTTGAATTTGCGATCGACGGCGATTTAGGGTTACAGAAACTTCAATTATGTTATGAGAGTGATGAACTAAGAAAAGAAGTAACAGAATCTGTAATTGAATTAGAACGAAGATATGATAATGTAAAAAGACGAAAATGCCACCGCGTACAAAAATTTAAAAAAATATGATGAACGGCTAAGATTGCTTCCTATACTTCCTAGCCAAAATAAACTTCCTATTTGATCTTTACCCTATAATTAATAATTTAAAAGCTTTGTTCTTTTTATAAGATTTAAAAGTTTTGTTCTTTTTATAAGAGTTATATAATGAGTTAAAAAAATGTTTCAATTGGAGTTAAAAAGAATATGAGATCATTATTCAAAGTATGGTGTTTGAAATGAAACATACAGTAGGAGATGAGTAATATTTTTATAGGTGAGTGAACAATTCACAAGGAATGTAGATGCTTGACAAACAAATTCATTGGGTTTTAGAAGGGTAGGGGTGGTTATCACTCAACACTCATTTATCACTCACAACATCCAATGAAATTGAGTCACGTCATCAACTATTATTCCATCACTCACAACCTTTTTTAGTGGAAATGCTCATTACTCACAACACCCAACAATAAATCCTCAGACCCCCTCACATCCTTCCTTCCATCACGCGTCAAATTTATAACGGAAATTAAAATTCACGCGTGGAATTTGAACAGTGGCGGTGGTTTGTTTGCATGTATCACGCGTTGAACTTTCTTATCACGTACAAAACTTAAGCCACCCCGGATGGCCTTAATCTCACAACTACACACACCGTGAGGGTGGGATGGGTCAAACTCGTCAATGCTTATGCAAGTCATGTTTTCTGATGAGCCATAACTTTTTTGAACAAGTTTTTCAAGTTTGGCTGACCGAAAAAAATAATAATTGTACCATCCCACACATAACAAATCTATTAGTAGCGCTTAGAGAGTGTGTGATGTAAACAAACCTTACCTATATCCATACAAATAAAAAAACTGCTTCCAGATATTCCCCAACTCGGGGACAAACAATACTAAAAGAACGTAGGTAGGAATCTATCATATAACACAAGCAATGATACACAAGCAATAATTAGAGAGTACCATAGTAGAGCATAGACATATATAGAATAAAGAAAACACATATAGACATACATATAGACAGACAATCGCATGTATAATCCCCCTTTAGCTGACTGAAACAATTGTATGTAATATTTATAACAACCATAATACTAAAACTTATTTTTTTCCTATACCATTGAGTTGTTTGATTTAATATTAATTAAATCATTTAATTGTAATTAAATCAGATTATTACAAGATTAATATGATGCAATTTCTTATTGTTTGACAATAAGGATATTGTGGTTCATTTCTTTAAACTCAAAACACCATTAACCTGTTTGGTTGCATATTAAATCTAGTAATTACAATTATATGAGTTTAATGAAAGGGTTAATATGCCGATCGGATTTGATAATGTGTGGCGGTAAATGAGCATTTGGGAGAAGAACACTCTACTTTTTCCCATTTCACGAAACAAGAGACTAAACAATTTTGTTTGTTTTCATGCTTGAAATGTACTACGAAACGACTACCACATCTTTGTTTAGTTCAACAAAAGAAACAACATAGAAAACCTTGATGTAAATTCTCAAACTGGTTGGTCATGTCAAACAACTGTTGTACCCTTGAATACTGTACTACATGAATGGATGCGAAATCTTTTTTACAAATTCTATTTAACACATACTTCAAACAATTATGATTCGTCTTCTATTCGATGATTCTTAATATTAAAGTTTCTGGTTTAATTTATGTCATTTTTTCTATCGACTTATTGTACATCTTATTCTAAGCAAGGTATTATATTTGCAAAAACCTAAGGGGAGAATATGTTAGTTTTAAAATTAACTAGTGGTATCAAAACCGCCGCATTGCGCTGATGGATTCCTCATACTACACGACAGGAATTTGATTGGTATCGCTTCATCTCCTTATGTTACAGTACTGACGCTCGTTAATATAGCAATCGAAAAAGGAAAAAAACAAATAAATAAAATCGCGATATGACCAAAAGAATATCAACATGTGATCTACATTGTTTGAAAACAATTGTTTTGTACGAATTGGTTCGGTTCGTCAGGGTACCACCACGATACTGGCATGCACGCATATAGCATATATAAAAAAGAGTAAGCTACAATTTTAGTCCATGTGGTTTATATCAAATTGTAGTATTTTACAAATTTGAAAAGTACCGTAAAAAACACATCAAGGTTTATTTATATTGCGATTTTAACCCGCTCTATCAAATGACCATCCATATCTCTGTTAAATGATTGTCACATGCAACGCATGTGATGGATAAAATTGTAATTGCGATCTCCAATATTTACTCAATATTATTTTTTCCAATTAAATACCCAAACATTCGTTCAAAGCCACAACTTCTTAAAAGCAAACCCTAGAAAATTGCACTTCGTCAACTACAAAATCCGACCACCACTTCGTCGACTACAAAATCCAGCAACCACTTCGTCTTCCACAGATATCTGATCAATGGTTTGTGAAGCTTGTGGTTCATCAACTATCATCATAACATTGTGGCTTTGTTCACCATGGTTCTGTGAAAACGTATCACCATCAACCCTATCCACATACATTAGCTTTCCCTTAACGTATTCTCTACCTAGAGTTTTTCTGAACTCTCTACCATGGTGAATTTTAAGGTAAAATATGTGGAATTTTGATGTAAAATACAAAAACAAGATAAAAAAATTGAACTTTAAGCATCGATTCGTTTTACTTATTAGTGGTCTTATCGAATATGTAACGGAAGAGGTGCACATTCTGATTGTCTACGCTCCCTATGACCTCTCTGCCAAGATAGCTCCTTGGTATAAATCTGTTTATTAAAGCATTTTAAACCAAGTATATGGGTGTTTATGGGTGGATTTAACGTGGTTAGAACCTGGGAGGAGAGAAGAAATTTTGCTTTTACCCCGATTTTTGCTAGGGAATTTAATGAATTTATCTTCAATGTTAACTTTTCTAAATTTTCTATGAAAGGGATATGTTTCACATGTTCTTTGAGGTATAATGGTAAACTTAGTAGAACTGATTGCATTCTTGTATGCCATCATTTTAATAACTTATGGCCAGAGGCATGTTACAATTGTGACAACTCACATTTTCAGGTTATTACCGTTAACTTTCTTAGTTAAATCTTTATGTTTTTGCTAGCACATACGCACATACATTCACATTATATGTGTAGGTTATAACACGTTAATAAATATAAACTAGCTAGTGGGACTAGTTTCGATTACACACTTAAAGTTAATTGCTAACTTTCTATGTAAGATGTTAGGTTTGATATGTGAGGGACTTAATGTGTATAAATTGGAAACAAGGACACAAATTCGGACCTTCCTAAACCATTCACAAATTCGAAACTACCTTATACCCCTCTTTAAATCCGGAACCCTCTAACCTATCACCTAAATTCGGAACAACCCTAATCCCCTTCACAAACTCTGACTTACCCCTCCCCCTTATAAACTTGGAACACCCCGACCCCTTTACTAAATTCGGACACCCATCCATTAACAAATTCGGAACCCAACTTTTACTCATAAACTTGGACTTCCCTCTATCTTTTGTTACAAGTTCGGACTCAACTATAAACCCTTAACCGACTCTAAGGTCATTCCATATATAAATATTCTTAGCATGCAAACCCTAATTGCATATGTTGCTACAAACCTTATTCTCTTCTCTCTACACGGCGATTTAACATCAGGACTCCCAACCCTCTCAAGTTTCAAGCTCGGAATCTCAACCTACCTCTAAGTAACCTAACTAGATCTCAGTTATAACCCTTGTTGCATATATATATGATTCTTGGCTGCGTTTGTTTATATGAATGCATGAAAACATTTTTCTAGAATGTTAGGGTTTGACTTATAACAGGTTCTTGATCCATGATGATGTTAGTTGTTTACGTGTTTGGTAAAGATGCATAGATGATAGGGTTTCATTTATAAATTGGTGTTGATGATACATTGTTGTTAAATCTGATGTATATGGTTTAATACATGGGGTAAGGGTCGAAATAGGGTTAGACGATATCATAAACATGTTTTTGTAGAAAGCTGAAAACTAATACATTCTGTCTGAAATTTTCAGCCGCCTTGCAATGACTATAACGGGGTCAAAACATTACGAAATCTACTGTTTCTTGAGTTTAAAATGTATTGTTTTGAAATACCCTTCAAACCTCACTAGTTTCGTAATTTTTCGACGAGATTAAATCAGTCAAATAAATTTTTCCATGACATAGGTTCAGGCTGTGTTTTCAGGCAGAATTTGCAGCCTATTTCGAATGTTATAACTTGGTCTAGGGATGTAGAAAATACTTGAAATTTTACAGTAAGTAGTCTTATGAGGTAAAGATATTCTCCAACTGGAATTTCATTAAAGGAATTAACGAGGATTTTTAAATAAATTTTGCCGTAAACTGTCGCCATAATGTGACTATCAGACCTACGTGGGCTAAATGATTTTTAATGATTTTTCTGTGAATAATTAGGTCATGAAAATTACACAAGTTATAGTGGACTAAATGGCATGTCTCATAAAAATATCATAATTTTTCGGGTCCGTTTGGTATTTTAAATAAATTCCCAAAAACTGCTTAAAAACTTATATGCAATTATGTAAGCTGAAACATGATGTTTGTGTTTATGATTGCTTGTGATAGTTGGTAGTAGTGTCAATGCATGATTTGAAACCTATGTAAACATAATACATGACATGAGGTGTAGACCTACTCATGACCGCACCAATGGTTAACTAAATGACAACGTGATGCATATTATGTAGTAGTTACGTGTAGAATCTAAGTGTGCACAGTTTAACAAAAACGGTAACCATATCAGGATGTGGTTGACCACTGCTACTACAATACACTTAATATTCTAGCTGAGCAAACTAAGGTGAGTTCACAACTCTTTTCTAAAAGCATGCGTCCCTGGTTCGGGGACAACACACTTACTTCCCTGGTTTAAAAAACACTTACGGTAGCCTGGTTGGGGCTACGTGCACGTTCCTAGTTTGGGACCACATACATACTGATGCGTGTGAAGTGTGTATGGTTTTTAATGTATATTTTAAGCCCTTTTATACTTTTTAGTCAAGTTTTAAATTTATAAAACACGATATTTACTAACACTAAACACACATATGGGCAAGTGCACCCATCGTGAGCGTAGTATAATGTTGGTAAGATACCGAGGTCGTCCAAGAAAACAAGAGCTTTTAGTACCGGTTTATCCTCATCGTCTAATCAAATCAAAAGTTTAGAAAAAAGGTTTTAAACTAAGAAAAATAAAACTAACTAAAATGCTGAAAAATAAAATAAAAATAAAAACAGATAGACAAGATGAATCACTTGGCACCGACTCGTGTTTAGTGTAACCTTTGATTATTTCCGCACTTTTGCACTTTTTAAGAGATTATCTTTGTTATTGTAGTAGGCCCCTCTTTTGAAGGTGACGTTACCCCTCAACCAAGTAGTTTGAGTCAGCAAGGATACAATCCTAAAGAGTCGGATTATTGAAAGATAATTAATTAAGTTATTAATGCATATTATGGTAGGCCCCTCTTTTGAAGGTGACGTTACCCTTGGCTAAGTAGTCTGAGTCAGCAGGGATACAATCCTAAGTAGCCGGGTTAAAGTATTAATAGTAGCTTACATATGAGGGGATCAAAGAGTTTGGACCCCCGCCATCCAATACTGGTGGGTATTGAAGGATGTCCTACTAAATTTGACCCAGGTCCTTACAGGATCTATACACTGAACAAGACAAGACTCTTACCAAACCGTTCCCTTAACCCCCGACCAGGTAGCCAACATACCTCCATATAGACCGTGGAGATATGAATGGTGAAAATCTTTTATTTTATATAGACAGTAAAATAATGCCAAGACACCACGGACAAACGATAAGGAAGAATCACCTTCAACATAAGAAACTAGTTATTAAAGTCATTAATACATAACCAAGTAAAAAGTGCGAAAAGATTAAAAATAAAAAGTATTACACTAGACACTTGTCTTCACCAAGTGATGTAAGAGACTTAGGCAAACATGGCCTTTGATTGTCAAGAACTCTTACGATCAATCTTGGATCCCGAGACGACTCACACACTCTATGATGGACAATGGATGATGGTGGTGGATGATGGTGTTGTGATGGTGGTGGGTGGTGGGTGAAGTCTGAGAGAGGTGGTGTGCCAAGGGATGGTTTGCAAATGAGCCAAGCACCCCTATTTATAGCCTGAACAGTAGCCCGGGCACGGCCCCGTGTCCATCCTCTTCTCTGTCTTCATTAATTGCAGTTTGTCTGCACTAGTTGACCACGCCCCCGTGTCCGCTGGGCACGCCCCGGTGTGCAGAAGCGTATCTGTACTATTAAGATTTGCCTGGATTCTGCGAATCTTATAGTTGACCACGGCCCCGTGTCCGCTGAGCACGGCCCCATGGTGGGCGATAGAAGCTTCTATAGCTTTGCTTTTATGCTGGCACTTGGGCACGCCCCCGTGTTCACTGAGCACGGGGCGTGTTCAGCCTTCTGTTCTCTTGTTTTGCTTGGGAAGATGCTGTCGGTGAGGTCGGGCATGCCACATTTGTTCCTTTTCTTGTATTTATGTTAGATTTAGCTGTCTTTTTGCTTCTTTTGTTAATTTGAGCTCATTTAATCCTGAAAATACAAAAGGAAGACAAAAACACACTTTTTCCAACATTAGTACTAAAAAGGGTTAGTTTTATGCCACAATTGATGTACTTTATATGTTGTATTTTGTGCACATCAAATACCCTCACACTTGAATCTTTGTTTGTCCTCAAGCAAAACTCTTTATAATGTGGCTTTACACTCCCAAATGGAATGGGTAGAAGAGAAGGTTTTTGGGCTTGTCATAGAGTTTCGGGATTTCCAAGATTCTTTATTAAGTATTTATTTTTATTTATTTACAATCCTATTCGTCATGATTTATTTAAAAAATTACATAAGATAAATTACTTATTAGGGCATAACATGTCTTTTTAAAATTCTATTTATATACAAGTTCACATACCTCACGGGGGATCACTCACACTCGGCCGGAGATGTATTTTAGTGAATCACTCGAGAGCGGCATGGAACTTACTCCTACCATAAGCTTGCCAAGCAATCAATCCTCCTCCTTTTTAACTATGTACCTTTGTAAATATCAAGAGGACTTTTGGGTGAAGGGTTAGGCTTGGGTTAAAGGTAGGTGGTTGGGTTAGTGGTTAGTAAAAGGGCGAAAAGCGTAAAAACATCGGTTTTTGTAAGACTTTTTATTTTTGCAATTTTTATTTGGATGAAGCCATTATTCAAACAAGGTTATTTTTTATGAACTTGCTTGTTTATTTCTTTTGCTTCATCATCAACATTTTTTTTTTCAAAAAGTCATTCGAAAAACCGAGCTTGTTACTAAAACAAAGGGTTAAAAATAAAAAAAGGTTTTGGTGGGTGAAAGGGTGTTTGGTTTGGGTTAAGAAATGAAAAGGTTTAGGCTCAAAGGGGTTAACTAGGGGGATTTTGGGTAGGTGGTAAAAAAAATAATGGTGTAGAAACAAAAAGGGTTAGTCCTAATGCCTCCATCATTTACTTACTCGGGTTTAAGTTTGTAAGGACCGGGAATGTATCGTCATGGCAAGTTCTAGAGTTGTAAGAACCAAGCGGCTATTCACACAAGAAACGAAAAATGAGCATTTAGTTTAAAGATATGTATTTGTATGCTCAGTAAAGCCTCAAAACTCACTTTTGTGGGAATGGGTTTTTATGTGATCAAGTATATATAATCAAATTTTAATTAAGCTTGTCATGCCGTTTCATAATTTTCTTATGTTGGTTCTTTTTATCACGACGCTATCGGTTGTAAATTTGTAAAAATATAACCTTTTAGAATTTGAAATTCCCAAATTAAACCTAGACAAGTAAAAAAAATGAAATGGGGTGATTAGCGGTTCCAATAGAGTTTTGTGTAAGGCTTGTAATTAGGACTTGCAAGATTCAAAGTTTTAGCATCCCCCACACTTAAATTACACATTGTCCTCAATGTGTCCCAAAAATAAGTTTTTAGGTTAATTGAATGTGTACAAAGGTGTGAAAAACAAAATTTTATGTTACTGGGCATCTGGACACGGCCCCGTGGTGTCCGGGCATGACCCCGTGTTCAGGTGCCAGTAACAAAAAGTTGTAAAAAGAAACAGAAGCTGGACACGGGGGCGTGTTGGGTGAACACGGCCCGTGTCCATTTTACCTGAACTGGGCATTTTTTTGCAGACTGTGCAGCACGGGGCCGTGTTGGGCGGGCACGGCCCGTGCTGAAACTGCTGTAATGAAGAAAATTTTGTCGGATGGCCCTGTTTTCGTGCATGGGGTGCTGGTCCAAGTTTCCCTTGTTATCCTTCACCATCCCGAGTGTGTTTTATTCCTGAAAATTAAAACTAAAGTAGAAAACATAAAAATTAATCTAAACTAAACTAAGGATAGTTCCGCGTAATGCCTCCGTGGTGCGCCACGTTTATAAGGGTCCTTGGCTAGACACAAAGCCTGGTCATATGTTACCCAAGTGGGATGTTTTGCATCCCATGCTACACCGTCGGAGAGCGTCATCCAAGCTCGAGTCTATGACCTTCATGTAGTTGACCGGGTCTTCGTCTTCTACTCTTTTTCCGACTCCAAACTTCACTTCCTCGTCCCCAAACTTCAATGTTAGTGTTCCGTCATTCATGTCTTCCACTGCTTGGGCAGTGGCTAGAAATGGCCTCCCTAGGATGAGAGGGACTTCGGTGTCTTCTTCCATGTCTAGTATGACAAAGTCGTCTGGGAAAACGAAATTGTCGACTTTGACCAATAGATTTTAAGCGACACCTTGTGGATATTTGACGGATCTGTCGGCAAGTTGTATGCTCATCTTTGTAGGGCTTGTTTTTCCTAGGCCGAGTCGTTTAAACATTGATGCGGGCATGAGGTTGATGCTAGCCCCAAGATCGGCTAGTACAATGCGAATGGAGGATTCCCCAATCGAGCAAGGAATCGTGAAGCTTCCAAGATCAATCTTTTTTTGTGGGAGTTTGTTGAGTAGTAAGGCGGAGCATTCTTCGCCTAAGTTAACTAATTGCAATGATTCAATTTTCCTTTTATAAGTGAGGAAGTCCCTCATTAATTTTGAATATTTAGGCATTTGGGTTAAGACTTCGATAAATGGAATATTAACATGCAATTGTTTTAGTAAATTTTCGAACTTTGCGAATTGCTTATCGGTCTTTTGACGAATTAACCGACCGGGGTATGGAACCGGAGGAGTCTTAGTAGGCTCTTGAACTGGTGGAGAAGCCTTTTCTTGTTGGGGCACGGGTGGAGTTATGGTTTGGCTAGATTGGCTTCTTTCAGTTGGTGGAAGATGAGCCTCTTCGGGACCCACGGTACGGTTTCTCAATGTTATGAGATATACTTACGCCTTTGGGTTGGTCTCGGTATTACTTGGTAATGCGCCTTGTGGTCTCTCGGAGAAATTTTGAGCTATTTGATTTAATTTTTTTTCAATGTTTTGAATGCTAGCCTGTTGATTTCTAAAATTCGATTCCAAATTCTGAAATCGATCCGAGTTTTTCTTTTCGGTGTCGGAGATGAGACGAGATACAGTATCTTCAAGCCTTTCTCGTCCACCTTGTTGTTGAGAAAAATTTTGTGGTTGTTGAAAGTTAGTTCGTTGGTTTTGTTGGTTACTACTATTGTCGGGATCTCTCCAACCAAGGTTAGGGTGGTTACGCCATCCTTGGTTGTAGGTATCCGTTGGAGGACCCGACGGCCTAGGTCTATTATCAATGTAGTTTACCGTTTCCGTTTGATCATCTAATTCTTTCATACAACTTCAATTTTCATGTGGCCCACCACACCCTTCACAAGCCATAACCGAGACCGCTTTTGTCATTTCTAACTTTTTGATTTTTGAAGAAAGGGCCTCGATTTGGGCTTGTAGAGAAGTGCTTTCATCAACCTTATGGGCGCCCGGGGCAATAGATTTATTGCCTCTAGGAGTGTGCCACTGAAAATTGGTTTGAGCAATTTCCTCAATTTGATTATATATTTCATTTGGGCGACGATTACCTAAAAGTCCCCCGGAGCTAGAATCAAGTGTTTGTCATGTGTGTGGCAACAACCCATTGTAGAAAGTGGATACTTGTTGCCATACCGCGAGACCGTGATGAGGACACTTTCTTAGTAGCTCCTTGAACCTTTCCCAAGTTTCATATAAGGATTCCCCATCTTCTTGTGAATATGTATTAATTTCAGTCATTAATTTAGCCGTTTTAGCAGGAGGGAAATACTTATATAGAAACTTTTGGGCTAGTTCATCCCAGGTGTTTACCGAGCCAACTGGGAGGGTATTAAGCCATGCCTTAGCTCGGTCTTTTAGTTAAAATGGAAACATCTGAAGGCGGATGGCGTCGTTTGATGCTCCATTGATCCGAAAGGTATCACATATTTCTAAGAAATTAGTAATATGTAGATGGGGATCCTCGTCCGCAAGCCCATGGAAGGTTGCGGAGTTTTGAAGCATTTGTATCAAATGTGGCCGAAGTTCGAAGTTATTGGCTTCGACATTCGGTGCATTGATAGCGGCGCCGAGATCACCTACAGTGGGTCGTAGGTAATCCATGAGGGTACGTTGGTCCGCCATTGGAAGTGGATCCCCCGAAACTTTCCCTTGGTTTTTAGCTTTAAGTCTTTTTCTGAGAAAGCGTTCGGGTTCTTCTAGAGGTTCTTTTATGTCTCTACTAGAACTGGAGCTCATACACTACGTAGAAAGTTCAGATGTGGCGCCTGGGTTCCTAGTCCTGCAATAAAAACAGAAAAAAACGTTGGTCAGAAGGTTCACCACGGCCCCGTGCTCAGATGAACACGGCCCGTGGTCGGAGATACAGTGTGTATGGTTTTTAATGTATATTTTAAGCCCTAACTTTCTTAAAATCCTCTGCGGAAACTGAAAAATTAAGAACAATTCTAAAAAAATAGAAAAATAAGAAAAACGATTAGGCTGTTGATTCCTAACTTTCTTAAAATCCTTGTGTCCCCGGCAGCGGCGCCAAAAACTTAATGCGTGTGAAGTGTGTATGGTTTTTAATGTATATTTTAAGCCCTTTTACACTTTTTAGTCAAGTTTTAAATTTATAAAACACGATATTTACTAACACTAAACACACATATGGGCAACTGCACCCATCGTGAGTGTAGTATAGTGTTGGTAAGATACCAAGGTTGTCCAAGGACACAAGAGCTTTTAGTACCGGTTTTTCCTCAACGTCTAATCAAATCAAAAGTTTAGAAAAAAGGTTTTAAACTAAGAAAAATAAAACTAACTAAAATGATGAAAAATAAAATAAAAATAAAAACAGATAGACAAGATGAATCAATTGGCTCCGACTCGTGTTTAGTGTAACCTTTGATTATTTCCACACTTTTGCACTTTTTAAGAGATTATCTTAGTTATTGTAGTAGGCCGCTCTTTTGAAGGTGACGTTACCCTCAACCCAGTAGTTTGAGTCAGCAAGGATACAATCCTAAAGGGTCGGATTATTGAAAGATAATTAATTAAGTTATTAATGCATATTATGGTAGGCCCCTCTTTTGAAGGTGACGTTACCCTCGGCTAAGTAGTCTGAGTCAGCAGGGATACAGTCCTCAGTAGCCGGGTTAAACTATTAATAGTAGCTTACATATGAGGGGATCAAAGAGTTTGGACCCCCGCCATCCAATACCGGTGGGTATTGAAGGAGGTCCTACTAAATTTGTCCCAGGTCCTTGCAGGATCTATACACTGAACAAGGAAAGACTCTTACCAAACCGTTCCCTTAACCCCCGACCAGGTAGCCAACATACCTCCATATAGACCGTGGAGATATGAATGGTGAAAATCTTTTATTTTATATAGACGGTAAAATAATGCCAAGACACCACGGACAAACGATAAGGAAGAATCACCTTCAACATAAGAAACTAGTTATTAAAGTCATTAATACATAACCAAGTAAAAAGTGCGAAAAGATTAAAAATAAAAAGTATTACACTAGACACTTGTCTTCACCAAGTGATGTAAGAGACTTAGGCAAACATGGCCTTTGATTGTCAAGAACTCTTACGATCAATCTTGGATCCCGAGACGACTCACACACTCTATGATGGACAATGGATGATGGTGGTGGATGATGGTGTTGTGATGGTGGTGGGTGGTGGGTAAGTGTGAGAGAGGTGGTGTGCCAAGGGATGGTTTGCAAATGAGCCAAGCACCCCTATTTATAGCCTGAACAGTAGCACGGGCACGGACCCATGTCTAGTGGGCATGGCCCCGTGTCCATCCTCTTCTCTGTCTTCATTAATTGCAGTTTGTCTGCATTAGTTGACCATGCCACCGTGTCCGCTGGGCACGCCCCCATGTGCAGAAACGTATCTGGACTATCAAGATTTGCATGGATTCTGCGAATCTTATAGTTGACCACGGCCCTGTGTCCGCTGAGCACGGCCCCGTGGTAGGCGATAGAAGCTTCTATAGCTTTGTCTTTTATGCTGGCACTTGGGCACCCCCCCCCCCCCCCCCGTGTTCACTGAGCACGGGGCGTGTTCAGCCTTCTGTTCTCTTGTTTTGCTTGGGAAGATGCTGTTGGTGAGGTCAGGCATGCCACGTTTGTTCCTTTTCTTGTATTTATGTTAGATTTAGCTGTCTTTTTGCTTCTTTTGTTAATTTGAGCTCATTTAATCCTGAAAGTACAAAAGGAAGACAAAAACACACTTTTTCCAATATTAGTACTAAAAAAGGGTTAGTTTTATGCCACAATTGATGTAATTTATATGTTGCATTTTTTGCACATCACATACTATCCACTAGAGGTGGAATAGTACAGATAACTAAATGCAAACTCTATCTGGAAGTCCCTACACAGTTTTTCGATTAGTATGTCGGGTTGGCAGGCGAGGGATTATTTGATAGCGCTGTTAGGCTTGAACTATTGTCCTTTTTCATTACATCAATGTGGATAGACATTGATGAAGGCACAAAAACTATAACGTCAGCATTCGGTACACACAGTTTAGTTACTAAGACGAGGGTTAGCTACCTGAGTCATACTTATAACGCTTTGGATGTGAACTTACTGTTATGCTCTATGCTTAACAAAAACTGTGCATTCGCCAACTTTATGTTGACACACTATTGCCTGCTTTAGAGGTCGTTAGGTACAACTGGACGAAGGCTTGCAATGGTTGGAGTGTTGTGGGTTATTAAATTTACATTTTATTTGTGCTATCAACTTGAGGTTTTGATTTGTGTCTGGATTTTTTAAATTTGCTTCCGCTATTAACTAAAATTATGTTTTGGTGATCACTAATCGTGTTGATTGTGATGATTTTATAACTTTAATAATTGGTTCAACATGATTAGTGGCTGGATCCTTGTCAGTCGCACGTCTTACGGTAAAACCCCACATGTGGAATTTGAGGGTGTAACAACAATGCACTTCCTAGATATTTATATGACGACTATCCTCTTATGTTGATCACAGATCTAAACTATTTTGGTATGCTCCTGTTTAGATTCTATAATTCTTGGATGGATTGTCTTGTTATTGATTATGTGATTATTAATGCTAATAATACATTTTTAAAGGACTTCTTTATTTAAATTTGGCAAAAAAAACTCAAGTATTTCAAGGAAGTTCGAAAACTAGGGATCAAGGAAATAAAGGAAATAGACGAGGAATTACATACAAATATTTCAAACGAGTTTGATCAATTAGATGATCTCATGGAGTTGAGAGCCTTAACAGAGGAAACCTATGGACTAGAATGGAATGCAAGAAAGGCTTATAGGCTTAATGGAGTCGGATTCCATTAAAACAAAATATATTAGACAAAAATCTAGATTTAAATGGGCTACTCATGGGGACGAGAACACGACCTTTCATGGAATGATTAAACGTAGAACTGTGAGAAATTGTCTTTAGGGGCTGAACACTAATGACATGTGGTTCAACAAACCTATCACTAATAACAAGCACTTCTTTGTCACTTTCATGATAGATCCAAGGAGAATAGCCTCTCTTGGCCTTTCTTTCACTCTTCTAACTTTTAAAAGCTCCCTGACTCAGATGCAGCTTCTCTAATATCTCATTTTTCCTTTGAGGAAGTGAAATGAGCAGTTTATGATTGTAAAGATGACTGAACCCCGGTTCCGGATGCTTTAAGTTCTAGTTTATCAAAAATTTTAGCATATTATGAGGATGAATTTTCTCTAGCTTCTTACCGACTTCCATGTGGTTAGGGTGATTAATGACGACTATTTCTATTCTTTTAATGGTTTATTACCAAAGCTTAAGGATCCTATCAGTCTTCATAATTATCGACCAATAATCCTTATCACAACCATTGGTAAAGTTATTATAAAAGTTCTCGCCAACAGATTAAAGATGTTTTTCCTTATGTTATTTCTAACTCTCAAACCGCCTTTTTAAAGAATCATTCTTGATGGTCCCTTAATTATTAATGAAATTATCACATGGTTGAAGAAAAGGAAGTACCAAGGCTTGTTGTTTAAAATTTACTTTGAAAAAGATTTTGACCATTTAAATTGGGATTTCATGGATTAGGTTCATTTGAATATGAATTTCCTGTCTCGGTGGAAGTCTTGGGTTAGATGAGTTGTTTCTTTAGCTAAATCTTTGGTTCTTGTGAACGGGTCTCCTACCTTTGAATTTCAATTCTCTTGAGGAGTTGGCTATGGAGATCCTCTTTCTTCGTTCTCAATTATCATTGCCATGGAGTACTTTACGTTTTTAAAGAGCCATACCAGTAGTGTGGGCATGTTCCATCGTTTCGTTACCCCTAATGGTTGGCCCACAAAATCACATATGTGTTTCGAGCAATGATCTCTTGGTTATTGGAGATTGGTTCTACGTAAATGCTAATAACACCATGAGGCTATTAAACTTCTTTTACTTAGTCTCCGGGCTCAAAATTGCCCTTCACAAGTCAGACTTTTTAGGTATTGGGGTGCCTCTTAGAATCTCTCGATTATGGCTACCTCCATGCGATGTAAGGTGGCTTGTCTTCCTTTAGACTATCTAGGGATTAAGGTGGGCACAAATAGGCTCGATTTAATAGTTGGGAGCCCCTTTGTAAACCTTTAATAAATGACTTTCTGAATGGAAGGCGTAGTCACTATCTATTGGAGGGCGTATCATAATGCTAAATTGTCTTTAAATGCCTCCCAACTTATTAGTTCTCTCTACAAGGCCCCATTGATAGTGATCGAGTTTTTGTAAGGTAAGAGATGAAGATTAATTTGGGGAAGAAATGATCAAGTTAAGAAGATCAATTGCGTTGCTTGGGATCAGATGACAGCTTCAAAAAAGGATGGCAATTTGTGTCTTTGTTCGTTAAAAGACTCTAAGATCGTCCTCCTCATCAAATGGTGGTGAAGATTCTAAAATGAGAAAGAAAAACTATGGCAAAAACTTATTGTCGTCCTTCGTATCTCAAATTTTTCTTCGGTAGCCTTCCCACATAATAACGGGTCTTCGTGGTACTTGATCACTATTGTCCATCTTGAAAACTCTCTCGTTGTCTTGGGTTACTATTAAATGGGTTGATTAGAGGTAAGATGGGTAAAGGTGAGTCAATCAGGCTTTGGATTGATTCTTGGGTTGTCAATAAAGCTTTAAAGGATGTGTTTCCCCACATGTATAAAGTATCCATCAACACAAATTATGTTGATGAGCATACTAGTTTGTTTACAAAGCATAGGTATGAATAAATCTCAAATCCACATGTTTATAATTTACAAAATTATGTATCAAACTAGCATGCAAAGACTAAATATCAATCCAAAGTTTGGCACTAATGTAACTTTATCACCAAAGTATTAAGACCGTATAGAATAACTTAACAATGACCTACAAAACAGACGGTGTGCTAATCCTATAGCGCTATACATGTTAAGGGAGGATTGCAAGGTTAATGATATATAGTAAAGCATAAGAATGTTCTAGCATGTATACCAAAGTAGCATAACAAATAAGCATGTTTAAGGATTGAGTGTTTGCATAAATTTGTTTGTATATGTGTATATGTGTATTTAGTAAGGAAACATGTTGCAACCCAAATAGTGTTTAAAGCGTAAAAGGGTCAAGCATGAACTTATGGTTTGCGAAAATTTTCCACAAAATGCGAGTGAGTGGTTTGAAGGATGCAATCACTAAAGTTACCCTAAATAGGTAAACAAAGGTAGATGAGTATGAGGATTCAGAGGTTGGAATATAAACAAAGTTTACGAGTATGAAATTACATAAAACATATCTTTCTTTTGACACTTATTTGGACACTATTTTTAGTTTGTGTTTTTCATGAGTGTTAAACACTCATTAGAAGCCCAAAATAAGGAAATCTAAGATCAATATATTCTCCACCTTACCATATCACATTCAACCATAGATTGGCTTTTAGGGTAAGCGTTATATATATATGGTGGGGTTCTAGAGTGAACACTAGTGTATTTGCGAACTGAGTGAACAAATCCTGGCCATTGATCTACACACGTGTATGGCCAGGATCTCATCATCAAATCATAAAATACACTAGTGTATTTCAACATCAAATCATGGCCATTGATCTACACGTATGACCAGGATTAGTTCACTAAGTTCGCAAGCTACACTAGTGTTCACTCTTGAACCTAATCCTATATATATATATATATATATATATATATATATATATATATATATATATATATATATATATATATATATATATGTGTGTGTGTGTGTGTGTGTGTTATGTATATAATCAAGAATTATAGATAGGATAAATCCATTAACCTCAATGATTCACTATTGCACAAAATCACCAACATGGTTGATGATTCGGATGGTCATGAATATAAGTAATGAAATGCATAATTAACCTATCTATTTTGCTAAGTAACCAAGTAATGAAATGTAACCAAGACGGGTGCTTCCAACATTGTGTGGTTAGAGACTTAGTGTGGTATCACTCACATCATTGTTTGTTGGTTACTTAGAGGTTTACAAGTATATAAAAGGGAGGCATATGAACCTCATGTTTCTGAAATTAACCCTTAACTCAAGTCATTCAACATGGAAGTTTGTTGGTGACTTGAAGGTATTCCAAAAACAAATTTAAGAAAACAATTATGAAAAGTTCACTAAAAATCCTAACTTGGACCTCAAAAATGGTGGTTTATCATATTTGTTTACCTTGGTAAACATGTGGTAATACTCCTAGAGGTTATCCAAGTGTAAGGAAGAAGAAAAACAAGAAGAAAGTGGCCAAAACTCACTATTTTGGACTTAGAACTTTATGCCCAAAATTGGATCTCTTGGAGATTAGGGAGTGTTCGAGAGAGAGTTTGGGGGTGTGGAAAGTGTTTAGGAGGTGGTATGGGGTTGTATTTATAAGTGGGATTAGGGTTTGGTTGTTAAATGTGGTGGTTGTGAGTTAAAAGGAGGGAAAAACACAAAAAATCACGAGCTGCTAAACCTTCTGTCAGCGACACCCCTTGTGGACCGCAAGGGGAAATGGATACAGTTCGCAAGGGCCTAGGAAGATCCAAAAATTTTGATTTCAGCCCTTGAAGTTATATGGTTTGTTATTTTATGCTACAAATTCATTGTTAACCATGTTTTGGATGTTTTAAGGTGTATGCAAGCATGTGAATGATAATAACATGTATGAATAACGTTTCCAACAAAACATAATATCGATGTATGGCACGGTTTTTAATTAAAAACGTGTATTTGTGATTGTTTATGTATTATGCAAGTATAATTAGGCAATAATAATATAAAATATAATATTCATTATGATCAAGTCTCGAATTACAAAGATTAAAAAAAAGAATTACATTAAAAATGGAAAAGAATGAAAAATAAGGAACGTTACAAAAATTGTGTGGTGGAGGATTGTTTTTCCTTGTATGGTCAACAAATTTCCCGATCTTAGGAGATGGAGTTATTTTTCTGCTACTCAAATCGAGATCCAAGAATGGCATAAATGTGAAGATTTGCTCCACAACATCTCTGTTTTGGATGTTATAGGTCATTGGGATTGGGTAGCGGATAGTTCGAAGTCCTTCTTCATTGCATCTATTAAAAGCATTCTCTACAAAACACAGTTTTGGATGGTGTTGATTCCATTTTACAATGGAAGAATTGGGTCCCTAAAAGTTAAAGTCTTTTTATGGAGGGCTCAAATGGATAGAATTTCAAAGTTTTGATGTGTGTGTTATATTTAAGATTTAATGTGTGTAATTGATGGTTTTTAGTTTGGAACATTTGTACTTTAACTATGTTTATAAATTGCAGGCCAAAATGCGTTAAAGGAGCATAAAGGGGTGTTGGAAAAAAGTTTGGGGGCTAAACTTGACAACTGTGTTGATCGTTCTGTTTAAACATAATGAAAAACACGAAAACATACATGTGATTGCAGACAGCCAGCAGAGAATCCAGTTAAAGATGCAGTCATCAAGTTCGACATACTTGTCAAGATGATCCGGTTCCTCCTTAGGGTGCAAACTAATGATGGTGATGATAAACCGAAAGGGGTATTTGGTTGGGAGAAAGAGGCGATTGATGTTATGAGTTAATACAAGTTGTCTAACCTTGTAACCTCTATATTAATCTCCTTATATATGCACCTAAGAGGAAACCCAATTAGCTAATAAAGGTAATATGGTCCATCAACAATTACCAACTAATTATTTATTAGGTTGTTATATATTTTGATCTATATAATGTAAATGATTATAATGGCTACTAGATTAAATACAACATAATAATATATTTAATTGTAACACCTCGTAAAATCACGTCCAATGATGTATTGACACGTGTAATAAACCCTAATAAAATCAAACATCGAATTTTAGGGACTAATTTTTTGAAAAATCGAAAACTTTGATTATGAAAGGACTGGAAGTGTTAACATACCTAAAATAAGTTTCTAAATAACCTCTCACGATGATTATATTCATAAATGAGCCACTTGTCGATCGAGTGTAGTCGTTTGTGTAATTAATTGAAAGTTTGCGCAATGAAGGGTTAAAAGCGTCAACATGTTAATTCTTACCTCTGAGTGACCTTTTAACAAACCGGGAGCTTCATTATATTTTATTATACTCTCGGGAATGCCAATTATTGGCCATCTAAGGTTTTCATTCCTATAAGTAAAGTTACGCGCAACTTTGCAAGTTAGAGGGGCTAAAAGCGTCAATATGTTTAATTATACCTCTGAATGACCTCTTAGCGAACCCGAAGCATCGTGATGTTTAATAATACTTTCAAGAATGCCTAATATGGATTAGATGAGGCTTCAATGCTATTAAATGATGAGATGTGCAAGTTTGCGCAATAGAGGGACCTAAAGCGTCAAGTTTTGAATCTACGCCTTTCGGTGACCATTTAAGCTAACGGGAGCGTAGTAATATTTAAATATATGCTTCGTAATTATCAATATGGGCCATGGAAGACTTGGATATCATTAAACGACATTTCGTGCTACTTTGTGCGATTAAAGGACTATTTGCGTCAAACTGCAAAAGTATGTCGATTCGTATAGAATCGGATTTTCTGGAATATGACCATGAGTTAAACATACCCTATTTATCCTCTATATAGCTTAGATATAGGCATAGAGGTGTTTGGTGCGCAAAAAATAAACTTTTAAGTCATGCAGGGACTAAAAGTGTCAAAAAGTGCACAAGTTTGCAATTACGCGCATATCTCACATTCTGAATATACCCGGAGACCCAAAAATTTATGTAAGCACTAAAATATTTTATTTTAGTGTTTGGCTTGATAAAATTCCGTTCGTCGCGTAATTTGGTTCGTTTTTCGCGTCCGTCCGTGTTTCGTCGTAATTAGCCGAACAACGTGACCGTACGACCAAACGAACCAACATCCAGCATATTTTTGAGCATGTTTCATCTTCCCTATGTTTAGGCATCATTGTAGAGCCTTAAAAATGGTTTAACGGGCCTTAGATGAGTCGGAAATGACATTTGGAGGTGCAGGGGTCAAAACTGTCAACAAATGAAAGTTGTGCTGATCAGACCTGGTCCTTACGGACCGTATGGCTGGACCCTTACGGTCCGTAAAGCCTCACCAGACCAGAAGAATGTTGTTTGCAGCTGTTTCCAGCTGTTTGTGAGTGTTGCACATGGTATTCTTCAATCCTTGGGTAGCCCATAGTATACAAAAACAGTGGGTAAGAGGTGTACGGTCCAGATCAAAGCTCGTTTATCGATGAATGATCTTAACGGTTTCGAAAAACCTATAAATACCCCACCTCTTTTCCTTCAAACCCACATTTGAATTCTGAATTCTCTAAGTTAGAGACCTTGCTCTTCATACCTGAGAATTTGGGATCAAACCTCCTTGCTTGGACCCTTTGTAAGTGTCCTTTCTGCTTAGTTTAAATTTCTAGCGTTATAGCCGAAAAGTCAAGCGTTTTGATGAACGATTTGACTTTTAAACGGTTGAGCCATTGTTTGTAATAAACATGGCTACGTGACCGTAATTAGTAGGTGTTAAACCCTCAAAAGGGCACCTCCTAATTACCACGTTTACTTAGTTTAATTGTCGGGTCAAATAAAAGTCAACCGGGTTTGTTTTAAATAAAATTCATAACTATTAATATAGAAGTTATAAAAATCAGTTTTCTCACTTTAATAACTTGGTAAATATTAGTTGAACATGTCTAAGCATGTTCAACCCGATAATTCTAAGTATAGGCTCGGTTTGGAACCGAAAGTCGCAAAAGTTGACTTTTGCTTTGACTTTCAGTTCTGACCCAATTTAGCTTAGTATAGATATGCCTTAGGATGTCACACCCCCAAAATCCACCTGCGGAGTACTACCGCTTGGAGGCGTGACTGACCAGGATCCAGCCACCAATCATATTGAACAAGCATATAGATAGTTATAAAAATCCAACCAATACAATTGGTGTTCAAACAAAACATAGTTAAGTTGCAAGCGGAAGCATAAGTCTTCAATCAAAACGTAAGTTTAATTGTTCCATAGTTTAACATGGCACACAGTCGTCCATGTCCCACAACGATCCTCCTCCATGCAAGCTCCAGCTAAGAACCTAAGGACCTGCAAAGCATGTAGTAACGAGTCAACAACAAGTTGAGTGAGTTCACGGTTGGGTGTTCGTTTTAAGTTGTTTCGAAAACAGTTTCCTTTAGCTGGCTTCCTGCCGTGGGGGTTACCCCATAGTTAAAAACGTGACTTGTTTATTCCCGGTTACTCTAGCTGTCCAGCCGTGGGGGCTACCCCGTGTTAGTTATCTGGCTTTTCGGCCGTGGGGGCTACCCCATGTATCTACTAGACTCGTTACCATATCGACTGCTGACAGTAGTCATGTTTATGTGCCCTGAACTGTCAATGTCTATCATCATTGACGTGCCAGTAGTCCATTAGTTCACGCCCGTCCTCTGCGGCACGGTGTGAGGTTTGTCAAACCTAAATAGCGCTATCTAACTAATGACCCGCTCGCCATTGGCCTCGGCGATTAAGTCGATACAAAGATGAGGGACTTCGTGATAGAGTTTTGGTCTAGTACGAGTTATCTGTCCGTGAGGACGAGGAATTACATTCCTGAACCATTGCTGTCCTACCCAAGGAGGACGAGGAACCCATGTTCCTTAACCCCAATTCCCGACCCCTGGGAATCCCATGCTTTGTAGAGGGTGTGAACTCACCTTGGTTTGCTCGGTAGAAACACAGAAAAGTCAAACAAGCAATGTTGTGGCTACTCACGTCCTATCATAGTTGTATCATACAATCAGGTTCGTATTCAAGTAGTGCACGTATGTTTCTAGCATAATGCATTCAAGTATCGTTCATGGCATACACGTTTAATCATGGCAGATCAACAATATTCACGTTCAAGTAACATATACGGTCTGTGCATTAGGCCCAAGGGTCCGGCCCAAACAATTAAGCCCGAAATGAGGTGCAAGCCCAAACAGCGTGTATCTGTGTATAGTTTCGAGTCGCAACTAGGCGTTTGCGACTCGCAACCTGAGTCGCAATCATGGTTTCGGTTCGTGCTGTTTTGGTTACGAGTCGCAACTGGACTCGCAACCGGGATTTCGAGTCAAACAGTTTATGTGCTGATCTCGTGTGGTTTCGAGTCGCAACCAGGTGTTTGCGACTCGCAACCGATGTCGCAACCGGGGGTTTCGACTCATCATGCAGCGGTTTCGAGTCGCAAATGGGAGGTTTCGGTTGGACAGGAGCTGATTCTGCACAGTGTACTATCCAATGGAAATTTGGTTTCAGGAAATGGTTTGTACTATCCACTTAAACATGTTTGTTTGTCTAGTAATTTACCAAAATGGATCAAACATAGCAGATTTCAAATATTCAAGCATGTTCATATCACATTCAAGTTGTTCTTCATATGTTCATCATGTTCATCATAATATCCAATAGTTCATCATGTTCATAACTTGAAACAACAATCAAAACGTTCAACAACCAATCCGATTTCCACATATAAGCAGCCATTTAACAAGCATTTGATTTGTAACCTAGGGGTATGCAATCCGATTTATATGAAAATTATCTAACATACATGTGCAAGCCGATTTCATGAACATTAACAACCATGGTTTAAATCACACAAGACATCATAAGTTCATTTTGTAACATCTCCGAAATCAAAACATGTTAGCCGATTATCAATTTCACACACATCCGATTCACCACAACATCATCAAGCATACAACTAGTTAAATCATACCATTCATACTATCATTTAACAAACATCATAAAGGCACTAACCGATTGATGGGTCTCAAAGGTGAGTATGAAGCTTCCGAATGTGTGTGTGTGTGAGCCGATCCGAGAGCTCCTAGTGTCTCCGGTTTGATCCGAGAAGAAGGAGGAGAGGTGACGTTGAGGCTTAGGGTTTAGTGGTTTCTAGAGAGTGTAGAGGAGTATGTGTGGAGTGTCCAAGAATGGCAAGGTTAGCATCACTAAGGGTTAAATACTTGTCCACAAGGTGCACCCTAATGGGTTTCGGTTGAGTTCAATGGGGTGCGTGGCCCATCCGGCCCAAGTGTTACGGTTTACTCGAGACCACATGGTTTCGAGTCGGGTTCTTGGTTCTCGGCTCACATAAACCTATACGCATACTATACATACAAGCATACACACATAACATAACACATAACCACATACGAGGTTCACTCATCATTAATCATACCAGTTAATTAGTCACACGTTTGAGCATGTTACATCGAGATGCAAATAAAAGGTTCCAAATTTCGAGTTGTCACATCATCCCCAAGTTGAAAGAAATTTCGTCCCGAAATTTGATAGGCACTCACTGAGGAAGCTAGTTAAGTTGTATGGTTTTCCCGGTTTTCCTGGGGTGTCACATCCACCCCCCGTTGATCTGGAATTTCGTCCCGAAATTCCGTAGCTTCAGCCTCAGTAGTGGGTGTACTGTTTGCGAACAGTTGGGGATACTTCTGTTTCATTTGATCTTCGCGCTCCCAGGTGAACTCTGGGCCGCGACGTGAGTTCCAACGAACTCGAACGAGAGGTATTTTAGTGCTCTTGAGGACCTTAACATCCCGGTCCGTGATTTCGACTGGTTCCTCGACGAATCGTAACTGTTCGTCGATAGTGAGTTCCTTCAGAGGAACTACGTGGGTCTCATCTGATGGACACTTCTTCAGATTCGACACGTGAAAAAACGTTGTGAACTGCACCGAGTTCCGCTGGTAAGTTTAATCTGTAGGCCACCCTGCCTATTTTCTCAATGACCTCGAAAGGTCCAACGTATCATGGGTTTAGTTTGCCGCGTTTACCAAAACGAACCACACCCTTCCAGGGTGAAACTTTGAGTAGTACCCGCTCCCCAACCTGGAGCTCAAGTGGTTTCCTGCCCATGTCGGCGTAAACTTTCTGACGTTCACGAGCTGCCGTCATGCGTTTTCGTATCTGAGCGATCTGCTCGGTTGTATCTACCACATATTCTGGACCAGTGATCTGACTCTCTCCCACCTCTGCCCAGCAAAGAGGAGACCGGCATTTACGTCCGTACAATGCCTCAAACGGAGCAGCTTTAATGCTGGTGTGATAGCTGTTATTGTACGAGAATTCCACAAGTGGCAGATGCTTTTCCCAGCGGTTGCCAAAGTCGATTACACATGCACGAAGCATGTCTTCTAAGGTTTGAATAGTGCGCTCGGACTGCCCGTCCGTCTGAGGGTGATACGCTGTGCTCATGTCTAGTCGTGAGCCAAAGGATTTGTGCATTGCTTGCCACAGCTCTGACGTGAAGCGTGCATCTCGGTCCGAGATGATGGAGGTGGGCACCCCGTGCCTCGAAACAACTTCCTTGAGGTATATTTCTGCAAGAGTGGAGAACTTATCCGTCTCCTTGATAGCCAAGAAGTGTGCAGATTTTGTGAGTCGATCCACGATCACCCAAATGGTATCGTTCCCGCGCTGGGATCTAGGTAGGCCAGTGACAAAATCCATGGAAATTTGCTCCCATTTCCATTGAGGTATCTCTGGTTGTTGGAGTAGGCCTGATGGTTTCTGGTATTCCGACTAGACTCTTGCACAAGTCAAACACTTGCTGACGTAGGTTGCTATGTGGGCCTTCATGCTAGGCCACCAATACGTAGTTTTGATGTCGTGGTACATTTTATCCGATCCAGGATGTACCGAGTAGCGAGACTTGTGTGCTTCATCCATCACAAGCTCTCGTAGGTTGCCATAGTGTGGGACCCAAATGCGTCCCGTTACGTAGTAAGCACCGTCTTCCTTCTGTTCTAAGCGTTGCCTCGATCCGCGTAGGGCTTCGGCCCTGACGTTTTCTGGTTTCAGTGCTTCTATCTGAGCAGCTCGTATCTGGGAAGGGAGACTAGAATGGATCGTGAGTTGTAAAGCTCGCACGCGCTTAGGCGCAGTGTCCTTTCGACTAAGGGCGTCAGCCACAACATTGGCTTTGCCCGGGTGGTATCTGATTGAGCACTCGTAGTCATTTAGTAGTTCGACCCATCGTCGTTGTCGCATATTCAGTTCCTTCTGTTTGAAGATATGCTCGAGGCTCCTGTGGTCGGTGTAGATGGCGCACTTGGTACCATACAGGTAATGCCGCCATAATTTAGGGGCAAAAACAACAGCTCCCAGCTCTAAGTCGTGCGTAGTGTAGTTCTTTTCATGAACTTTAAGTTGGCGTGAGGCGTAAGCTATAACTTTGTCTCGTTGCATCAACACGCAACCAAGACCCTGAATTGATGCGTCGCAGTAAACCACAAAGTCGTCTGTGCCTTCTGGCAAGGAAAGGATAGGTGCGCTACAAAGTCTATCCTTTAGGTGCTGAAATGCCAACTCCTGTGCGTTTCCCCAGCGATAAACAACGCCCTTCTGCGTTAGAGAGGTGAGAGGCTGTGCAATCTTAGAAAAATCCTTTATGAATCTCCGGTAGTATCCCGCCAAACCCAAGAATTGGCGAATTTCCTTTGGTGTACGAGGTGCAGGCCAGTTCTTAATCGAGTCTATCTTGGATGGATCAACGTGAATCCCATCCTTGTTTACCACGTGGCCTAGGAAATGGACTTCTCGAAGCCAGAAGTCGCATTTCGAGAACTTTGCATAAAGCTGTTCTGTTCGAAGGAGTTCCAGAATAAGTCGCAGATGTTGCTCGTGTTCCTCCCGACTCTTGGAACAGATCAGGATGTCGTCGATGAAGACTATAACGAACTCGTCCAGGTAAGGCTTGCACACTCGGTTCATCAAGTCCATGAAAACCGCAGGTGCGTTTGTCATCCCAAAAGGCATGACCAAAAACTCATAGTGCCCGTATCGAGTTCTGAAAGCTGTTTTGGAGACGTCCTCTTCCCGGACTCTCAGCTGATGATAACCCGATCTCAAATCAATCTTTGAATAGTAGCTCGACCCTTGCAACTGGTCGAACAAGTCGTCGATCCGCGGTAGAGGATAACGATTCTTCACCGTCACCTTGTTGAGTTCCCGGTAGTCGATGCACATTCTGAAAGTACCGTCCTTTTTTCTTTACAAATAGTACTGGAGCTCCCCGGGGCGATGAGCTTGGACGAATAAAACCCTTATCCAAGAGTTCTTGTAGTTGCGTGGAGAGTTCTTTCAACTCTGATGGGGCCAAACGATAAGGTGCACGGGCTATAGGCGCAGCTCCAGGAGCTAGTTCGATCTGAAACTCGACTTGGCGATGAGGCGGAAGACCAGGTAATTCCTCAGGAAATACCTCTGGATAATCGCGTACAACTGGGAAATCTTCAATCTTCTTCTCTTTTTTTTTTTTTTTTTTTCTGTGGTGTCAGTAACGAGAGCCAAAATGGCAGTGTGGCCCTTTCGCAAGCACTTTTGGGCCTTAAGGAGAGAAATGACGTTCTCAACAGCACTCCTCTTGTCGCCATGGATCATGAGAGGTTCGCCACCGGAACCTGGAATACGGACAACCTTCTCGTTGCAAAGAATCTCTGCTCGGTGTTGGGATAACCAATCCATCCCAATGACAACGTCGAAACTACCCAAGACAATAGGGATGAGGTCGATAGAGAAGGTCTGGTCAGCGAGAATAAGTTTACAACCCTTGACTATGTGTGTGGCTTCTAAACTCTTACCATTGGCTAGCTCTACGGTGTGCTTGTTGTTCAAAGGTGTTGGGATACGCTTAAGCATTCGACTAACTTCTAGTGACACGTAGCTAGTATCGGCACCCGAATCAAATAAAACTGAAGCATAAAAGTCGTCGAGAAGGAACTTACCCGTCGCAACATTGGGGTCATTCCTTGCTTCACCTTGACCAAGCACGAACACCCGCCCCCGGGCTCCATTGTTGTTGTTGTCGCGTTTCTGTCTCATCTGCGGACAGTTCCTCTTAAGATGGCCTTCAGCCCCACAACGGAAACACCCCTTTTTGCTACCCTGCTGCTGCTGGTTTCGGTGTGCAGGGTATGGGCTCCTGCAATCTCTAGCCACATGTCCCGTCTTCTTGCACCGATGGCAGCACGATTCCATACATGACCCGGTGTGGTGTTGATGGCATTTGCGGCATTTCGGCTTATTCCCAAGGTATCCCCCTGGATTTTGGTAGTTCAGTCCCTGCTGTACGAGTTTCCCATGCGGGTCTTGTTGTATAGGGCCACGACCTTCACTCTGGTGATCACCCCAAATATGCTTGGTGTTAATAAGAGCATTTGCATTGGGAGGGTTACGCTTGGGTAACTTGCCCTCTTCCACTGCCTGATCAGTGAGCTGGTGCGCCAAACGAACGACTTGTTGGATTGTGGAAAAGTTGGCCGCAATCACGGACCCTTGGATTTCTGGGGCTAAGCCTCTGAGGTATAGCTCGATTCGTCTAGAAATGGGTTGTGACAAGTTAGGACATAGGGCAGCCAAGTCGTTGGATCTTTTTGTGTACGCTTCGATCTCTGATCCTTCCATCTTCAAACCGTAGTATTCTATTTCAAGTTTTAGAATGTCGTCCGGGTGACAGAATTCCTCCTTGATCAAATCCTTGAAATCGCTCCAGGGGGTGGCATTCGCATCCGCCAATCCAAGCATCTGAACTTGTGTGTTCCACCAAGAATACGCTTTCCCTTGCAAGGTACCAGTAGCGTACTCTACTCGCTTACTGGTAGGGCTTTCACTTTCTTCGAATGCCGATTCGATCCTGCGAACCCAGTGTAGGAGACCTATCGCTCCCTCGGTGCCACTAAAGGTACTAGGTCGACAGTCCATAAAGGTTTTGAAAGTGCACACGGGTGGCTGAACGTGTTGACCTATCGTGGGTGAAAGAAAAGACAGAGTTTAACACAAAGGTTGGTTCACGAGAGTAGGATCCTAAAGATCCTAGAATGAGTTCGGACTGCAGGATATACCTCCTGCGTGTGCAGCTGCAAGTGCTGCGGCAACTCGTTCGTTGATCAGAGCCGCCAACTGGGCTTGTGTTAGGTTAACGCGTCCAGACATGATCTTCATATCAAGAAGAACGTGAGTGAGAGGGGTTTCGCGAACGTACGACGATAAAATAGGGTAAGCACGCACGTGTTCAAGCAACAGTAGTTATACTAACCAATCATACCATGAGCAATGCACTATATAACTAACGAGTAGGCAATATACACAGACCATATTACCTAGAATATCGAGCCTTGCATGTGGAGTGAAGCGTCGTTGTGGACCGTTGAGCACTGTACAGGTTATAGTCTGGTTTTAACAAAAACGTTTTTCCCTTTATTAAAACCAAGTTCTCTATAACCAATGGCTCTGATACCAATCTGTCACACCCCCAAAATCCACCTGCGGAGTACTACCGCTTGGAGGCGTGACTGACCAGGATCCAGCCACCAATCATATTGAACAAGCATATAGATAGTTATAAAAATCCAACCAATACAATTGGTGTTCAAACAAAACATAGTTAAGTTGCAAGCGGAAGCATAAGTCTTCAATCAAAACGTAAGTTTAATTGTTCCATAGTTTAACATGGCACACAGTCGTCCATGTCCCACAACGATCCTCCTCCATGCAAGCTCCAGCTAAGAACCTAAGGACCTGCAAAGCATGTAGTAACGAGTCAACAACAAGTTGAGTGAGTTCACGGTTGGGTGTTCGTTTTAAGTTGTTTCGAAAACAGTTTCCTTTAGCTGGCTTCCTGCCGTGGGGGTTACCCCATAGTTAAAAACGTGACTTGTTTATTCCCGGTTACTCTGGCTGTCCAGCCGTGGGGGCTACCCCGTGTTAGTTATCTGGCATTTCGGCCGTGGGGGCTACCCCATGTATCTACTAGACTCGTTACCATATCGACTGCTGACGGTAGTCATGTTTATGTGCCCTGAACTGTCAATGTCTATCATCATTGACGTGCCAGTAGTCCATTAGTTCACGCCCGTCCTCTGCGGCACGGTGTGAGGTTTGTCAAACCTAAATAGCGCTATCTAACTAATGACCCGCTCGCCATTGGCCTCGGCGATTAAGTCGATACAAAGATGAGGGACTTCGTGATAGAGTTTTGGTCTAGTACGAGTTATCTGTCCGTGAGGACGATGAATTACATTCCTGAACCATTGCTGTCCTACCCAAGGAGGACGAGGAACCCATGTTCCTTAACCCCAATTCCCGACCCCTGGGAATCCCATGCTTTGTAGAGGGTGTGAACTCACCTTGGTTTGCTCGGTAGAAACACAGAAAAGTCAAACAAGCAATGTTGTGGCTACTCACGTCCTATCATAGTTGTATCATACAATCAGGTTCGTATTCAAGTAGTGCACGTATGTTTCTAGCATAATGCATTCAAGTATCGTTCATGGCATACACGTTTAATCATGGCAGATCAACAATATTCACGTTCAAGTAACATATACGGTCTGTGCATTAGGCCCAAGAGTCCGGCCCAAACAATTAAGCCCGAAATGAGGTGCAAGCCCAAACAGCGTGTATCTGTGTATAGTTTCGAGTCGCAACTAGGCGTTTGCGACTCGCAACCTGAGTCGCAATCATGGTTTCGGTTCGTGCTGTTTTGGTTACGAGTCGCAACTGGACTCGCAACCGGGATTTCGAGTCAAACAGTTTATGTGCTGATCTCGTGTGGTTTCGAGTCGCAACCAGGTGTTTGCGACTCGCAACCGATGTCGCAACCGGGGGTTTCGACTCATCATGCAGCGGTTTCGAGTCGCAAATGGGAGGTTTCGGTTGGACAGGAGCTGATTCTGCACAGTGTACTATCCAATGGAAATTTGGTTTCAGGAAATGGTTTGTACTATCCACTTAAACATGTTTGTTTGTCTAGTAATTTACCAAAATGGATCAAACATAGCAGATTTCAAATATTCAAGCATGTTCATATCACATTCAAGTTGTTCTTCATATGTTCATCATGTTCATCATAATATCCAATAGTTCATCATGTTCATAACTTGAAACAACAATCAAAACGTTCAACATCCAATCCGATTTCCACATATAAGCAGCCATTTAACAAGCATTTGATTTGTAACCTAGGGGTATGCAATCCGATTTATATGAACATTATCTAACATACATGTGCAAGCCGATTTCATGAACATTAACAACCATGGTTTAAATCACACAAGACATCATAAGTTCATTTTGTAACATCTCCGAAATCAAAACATGTTAGCCGATTATCAATTTCACACACATCCGATTCACCACAACATCATCAAGCATACAACTAGTTAAATCATACCATTCATACTATCATTTAACAAACATCATAAAGGCACTAACCGATTGATGGGTCTCAAAGGTGAGTATGAAGCTTCCGAATGTGTGTGTGTGTGAGCCGATCCGAGAGCTCCTAGTGTCTCCGGTTTGATCCGAGAAGAAGGAGGAGAGGTGACGTTGAGGCTTAGGGTTTAGTGGTTTCTAGAGAGTGTAGAGGAGTATGTGTGGAGTGTCCAAGAATGGCAAGGTTAGCATCACTAAGGGTTAAATACTTGTCCACAAGGTGCACCATAATGGGTTTCGGTTGAGTTCAATGGGGTGCGTGGCCCATCCGGCCCAAGTGTTACGGTTTACTCGAGACCACATGGTTTCGAGTCGGGTTCTTGGTTCTCGGCTCACATAAACCTATACGCATACTATACATACAAGCATACACACATAACATAACACATAACCACATACGAGGTTCACTCATCATTAATCATACCAGTTAATTAGTCACACGTTTGAGCATGTTACATCGAGATGCAAATAAAAGGTTCCAAATTTCAAGTTGTCACATAGGATTCCTTTAGGATCATGTTATAGGTTAGTGTAACCCTCTGAGGTTATACAACTTAGATCCTTAGTTATCCTATTCAATTACATGTTTCCGTTATATGCTTAAATGTTGACCATTATGCCCTTTTGACCCTAAAACGAGAATTTTGAAAATGTGAGAGGACAATAATCTTTATTGCTGATTTATAAACTTGTCTCAAAAATTTGACATCAGTTTGAGGTCTAGATTAGGAGTTATGCTCATTAGCGTAAATGAAAAGCTTTTATTAATTAAACGGCATAATTAGCGTATAGCCTATCTAAACCCAATTTTTGATACCAAACTTTTTACCTACTGATATAAAATAATATTTTGGGATTTTTGAAGATTTTTATTTAATTTTAGGCTGAGCATAACATAGAGTTCTAAGCTTGATTCGGTAATTGCCGGTTTTGCCCTTTTGGGCTATAAAATGAGTTTTTCAAATCATTTTGATTCCAAACCTTTTTCTACTGATCTAATATGATAAATAAAATATTTTGAGTCTTTTTGGAATAATAAAAATATCAGCTTTCCTTTAAAAACACGGAAATAGCTCAAAATCGTCTTTTAAGCGTTTTTAACGCATAGTATGTATTAAAACTATTTTAAACATATAAGGTTTGATGTCTACTGATATTTTCAGTAAATTTTTATATCCTAACAGTAAGTAAAAGTTTTTAAACTCAGATTTCCAAATTTGACCTTAAATCTTATGTGAAATTACCAAAATGCCCATTCGGTGCATAGTTTGGTTATAAATGATAAAATTCACATATATGTAACACCCTACTGATATAACTTATTAAGTTAAGTATTTTTACTGATTGAATCAGACCTAAAATTCAGATTTATATTAAACCTCCTTTATAACCTTTTAAATGACCAAAATACCCCTACGGGGCATAATTTGAGTTTAAATTCGTTTTGGGCATAATGGAAGGTATCCTACTGATATCACAACATATTTAAGGCATATTAACTTAGGAAACCTGTTCATGACCCTTTTGGTTACCCGTTACGCACTTTTCGCGTTCGGATCGACTTATCTAACTAGTTTGCATAAATGAACCGAAACGGGTCAAACCTTATCATCTTTATCTCAAAATCCAGAATGTGTTTAGTATACTCTTGTTACACAAGTATACAAGCTTGTTGGATCTAAACCACATTCTAATCCGGTTCTCGCTTAACCAAAACTAACTGGTCTAAGCATAGGCTTAATTAAGACCCGTTAGGAATCTAATATGTTATTAAAAACCTTCGTTCTAGATTTAGGAGCCCAGTAAAAGCTATCTGTACTTGCTGAATTGAGATACGGTTGGGATTGAATTTATATTTAGCTCAGGTAAATACTTTTAACTTATTTTCTCTATACGGGCTTGGTGTACGGTATATAAAATACCGCTTGGTCGGACATTGCATCTTTAATTGTATGAAGGTTAAATCATTGAAATGTCCTGTTTGAAAATGTTTTGTTTGCTTAAAGCCTTTGGGGGGTTAATGACCATGTCCCGGATATCCTTGGCATCATTTTACGAAATGGCCACGACCTAAGCACGAGGTGTAGGCGTACACCCGTCAGTGCCTAAATAAATAATGTGGTGTGTTTATTGATCTTTAACCCGGCACGAACCGGGCTACTGAACGCATAAGAAACATGTAATTCTTTTACAAGTATTATATTCAAATAATTATCCCAAGTTATAAAATTTTTGTGCCACGTGCATTCAAACCAATTTTCCTAAACGTTTTCAAAATGAGTCAGTTAATTGTATTTACCAGTGTAAACTGACGTATTTTCCCAAAAAAGGCTAAGTGCAGGTACTAATCGGAATAGGCTGGCTACTCCTAGCATCAATAAAGAGTCTCGCAAGCTTAGATGTTAAAATCTGTTGAACAATTATCTTTTATTTGATCCGCCTGTGGATCCTTTACATTATGTTTATAATACTTTGATATTACTTTATATCGGTTTGTAATATATTTATTCTTTGCTTCCGCTGTGCATTTAAATTGTGTGGTTTGACCATGATGATATCAACTACGTCACGATACTCCCCACCGGGTCCACCGGTAATACGTGGAAATATCAGGGTGTGACAGGTTGGTATCAGAGCCAACATTGAGTGAATTAAACACTAGCCTTTTGTGTTTAATCTCAATGACACAGTAGCACATTCCTTGACTTTTTGAGTCTAGACTTAACATAGGAATACTCTCATCTCTATTTGGAGAATTATTGCTTTCAAATCTATATTTTGATACGTCGCCAAGCAAAGAAGCCGTAATGGAAATTCTCCCCAATTGAAGCCTAGGAAAGGCCGAGCTTCGTACTGCGACTAGGATTAACTTGCAACCAAGGAGAAAGCATTCATAAATAAAAATGAAGAAGAAACTCCCTTGCTGAAGGTCGTTTCCTTAGTAGTCCTTATAAGGACATATTTATCTTTCAGTCCCTTCAAGGACAACATTATTCCTTTCAAGTCCCGTTTAGGGCAATTCTGTACCTCTTTTAAAATCATTGGAATGCTTTATCAAAAATTCATTTTATCAATATATATGAATATAATATATGAAATAAATGAAAAGTATCGTTCCTTTTATAAGATCTACCATTATAATAAAATGGCAAAATCTAAAAAGAACAAGACCTAGCCCATGTATCATTTTAAGAACAGGGCCAAGATGGCAGTTCCTCAATTAGATTCAGATCCTTATTAATACCTCAATTTAGGATTGTTCTGCGTTAATTATTAAAAAGAATCTTAAAGGTAAACCTAGCCGATATGACAAGGCCAAGATGGTAGAACCTATTCAAAAGATTCAAATCCTTGTTAACATCTGCAACATATTAACTTTCCTGGCAGACGTGGTTCGATAAAGTCACATAAATCATCCTTATACTGGATTCTCCCGAAATCCTTTCTTATTTTGTGAATTAAGCATCCATCGGGGATAAAATGCTTACGGGCCATATTCATGGCCATATAAGACAAAAGACAGTCGTAGCCTACAACTCCCTGTCAAGAAAAGGCGTGAACACGTTCAAGCCTAAATACCTTGATTCTACAAAATCATGGTTTATAATTTAAAGTTGTCCTTGTGACTTGGACTTTTTGTGCCATAGTTATATTTTAATTAACTCCAGGATAATTATAATAAAAATCCTGAATAAGATAAATATCATTCCTTTCCTGCCAGTATATAAAAGAATCTTAAAAGGTATAACTTAGCTTGAATGTCATTAAAGACCTAGCAAAGATGGTAAAACCTGTTTAAAAAGAGATTCAGATCCTTGTTAACATCTGAAAACATGTTAACACTCCCGACAACAGTGATGCGATAAAATTAAACTTGTCATCTTTATATTAGGAATTTTTCCAAACCCCTTATTTAGCGTAAATGATCAAGAGGACTCATGGCTAATAAACGTCGAACATGATGTACACATCGAAACGTCCATTGGGATGAATACCTTCGGGTAAAGATGTATACATGAAAAGATAGTTTTATTTCATAACTTCTTGTCAAGACAATGAATTATGAAATTTTCTGATCCAAAGGAATCATTGATTATGTTTTTAAAATTTCCGTAGTGACAAGGCCTCTGTGCCATCGAAAAGTCCTTTGGGACAAGCCCTTGTGCTGTATATAAAATGTCGGTACAACCTTGACAGTCGTGATTTATGTCCCCTGTCTAATAAATATGAAGGATTATATTCCTTTTAAACGCCAAAGATGGTTTATTTAAAAACCTAGGCAAGACATAATCAAATAAATTTAATACTATCTATTCGCCTATATGATTTATCTGTACCATGGCTATTTAATCATCAAATTCGACAATTCACCATATAATTAAACCAATTATTACTACTTGGTTTGTAGCCTTCAAAGCTTCACCATGGCTGACTCATCTGAAGCTCACAACCATCCAGTTGATCAGAATGATAATGCAAGACTGAACTTAACGGGCACCGAATTACAGGCTATGTTGGATACAGTTGTAAACAAAGCCGTGGACCACGTATTAAAGGATCATAAGCGAAAGTGCGATAATACCCCAACTAAGGGTTACAAAAAGGGTAAGACCGGTTCAAGCTATAACCAGTCCAAGCCAAAGGAGGCAAAGCCCGAATGTAAAACCTGCGGGAAGAAGCACTTCGGAAAATGTTTCTATGATCAGACCAGGGGTTGTGTCATCTGTAAGGAGATGGATCACAAGACCCATGAATGCAAGGAACTGAAGGGCAACCAGCAGTCAGGTGAAAAGACCAGATGCAAAACCTGTAGAAAATACCACCTCGGGAAATGCAGATTTGAATCTCAGCCTCTACCCTGTGGAATTTGCAAGTCCAAGGAGCATAAGATCTTGGATTGCAAGGAGATGAAAGACACAACCTACTATGGTTACAATGAAAAAGGGCACATCAAGACAAATTGCCCAAATAGAACCAAGAAGCCTGGGGAGGCTAAGAAGACCAAAACTGAAGACTCTCAACTGAATGCTCAAGAGGCAGTTCAGGATGACAATGTCACAACAGGTACTTTCCTTGTCAGTGACGTTCATGTTAGAGTATTATTTGATTCAGGTTCAGATAAGTCTTTCGTAGATGATAGATTTTGCAAACTATTAAATCTGCCTATTAAAACTCTAAGCGTTAAGTATGAAATAGAATTGGTCAATAGTACCTCAGAGACTGCTTCAGCAGTATTAGATGGATGTTTTATATCCGTTAGGAATTACTCTTTTCCGCTGTCCTTGTTTCCGTTAAAATAAAGGGACTCGATATAGTGATAGGAATGGATTGGTCGTCATGTAACCAAGCCCATATTGGGTGTGATAAGAAGTATGTAGTTATCAAAACTCCTTATGGTGAGCCTTAAACCATTCAAGGGGATACTGGGTATGGATTAGCTAAGCACTTGTCATATATGGTATTTAATACCAAAGCTTCGAGAATGGAAAACTCGGAAAGGACAAACACCAGTCGCAATGCTAGAAACGCGACAAACGTTAATGGTGCATCAAATGTGAACCTCAATGTTAATGGAGTTAATCTCCAAAACTGTAATTAACGCAGCTGTTAGAAAGGCTATGAGAAAAGTCATAAAAAGGTTCAAGAAGCCATATGCTGCATGCTCTAAAACACATTTCGCTGCTCATAAGAAGAGCTTTATTCAGGCTTTAAATGCGAAGAATAACCCAAACAAAAATCACATGTGGCAAGGATCCCATTCCTTTTAGGATGTACTTAAAAGTACTTCGTCTCTTGGAAGTCAAGAGACTTCAATAGTAAAAAGGGGCCATCGATTGCCGGAAATTGTGGATGAAGTAGAAACCATTAGGTATGTCAGCAGTTATGCTGGAAAGGACACGGTGAGGTATACATCTCAGTCATTCGATGGCAATACCCTTGATTAGTGAGGACATTAATAAAGTCCACAAGAAGGATTCTCTTATACATTATGGGATGGTCCAAGTTTTAAGGACCTCATTAGAAAAACCTATTATCCACATCACAAAATGGAAAAAGATGGAATAAGAATTTTCTGACTCTCGCCATAAAAGTTCTAGGTTATAGACAGTATGTTACAAATTTTAATGCATTGGCTGAGATAGTGCCCTATTCAGTTTACCCAAATTCTAAGCTTAATGCAATAATTATTGGTGGTTCGCAACGGCAATAAGAGGACACATTAAGGTTTCAAAGCCTGCACATTATAAATCCATTATGGATCTACCTCAGCTACTCGCGTTATATAGATTAAGAAATAACCAGTCAAAGCTAAGACTGCCCTAAAATTTGTCAAAGATTTCGCAGCTAAGTTTAAAAGGATTAAGAATGGAGGCGTTTAACCCTCCTGATGAAGGATTAGAGGCAGCTCACATTAATGACACCAGATAAATCTCTTATTGTAATTTTATTGCTAGGAGTTACGTTTGGTTCAGGTGCTGCCAAGTCTCTCATAAGACCATAAGTTTAGCAAACCTTTAGAAACTCTCCCCTAAGAACCCCAGATATTAAGTGTAAGGTAAAACTTACCGGCGAAACCATAAGAACCATTTCTTCTGTTCCTATCAGAAGCCTTCAGGCGGAGAATTTTAGAAGTATCCTCTCTCTAGAGGAAGTGCATCAGCATATATAGTTGATATCTCTTTGATCTCTATCGATTACGAATACCAGACGGTATGATAAAAAGCGCCATATGAGGATTGGTGTGTCTTAATATGTTCCATAGATTGCTTCCATGCCTGATCAGTATGGAGGTTTAATGCATGGGACCACAAAGATATCCCGATGGTCATATGGTACTAAAGTCAACTAATGGTATTAAAAGAAGATATCCAGAATGGAATTGTCCAAGTAAATGTTCCCGATTAAGGAATTCGTAGAATTATAACATAAATGTGTCACTTATTTGACACAAGCAATGATGGATGAACTAGAGCCTGAGATTTGGAAAAATCTCTGTAACCTCCTTGTATCTTGATTATCTTCTCCTAAGATTACCCTGTTTACCTCCTGAGAGGGAAGTAGAGTTAAGATTTATATTCCATTTAAGGCCGTATTATTATGAAATCTCCAGGACGGCTAGTACCATCATTGGAAGAATCGAAACCCTGATTTAGTAAGTTTTAAGATAGAGGATTCATATAGCCTAACTCAATATTATGAGAATTCGGTATAGTTAATTAAGAAAGACGGTTCATTTTGCTTATGCATTGATTACCGCAACCCTAATTAGGCAATAATTAAGAATCGCCATCAGCTGCCCAGGATCGTCGATTTATTCGACTAGCTGTAAGGATTAGCTATTCCTTAAGATTAGTTTTAAGCAATGGTTGGAATAACCATCTCACCTTAAGATAAGCTTTTCTATAATAGTTGATATATAAGTATCAAGGCTGCTTATCAGGATCTGAAAGTTGCCTTGGAAACAACGAATAAGATTAAACAAATCCATAATCATCTGTAAGTTGCCAGTATTAGGCAGAAAATCACGGATTTATTAAAGTAGCAACCCTCCTAAGTTCGTGTTAAGAAATAAGGTTCAACAAAAGATATCACCCTGGAAAGGTGTGCCAATCTGTTAATTATCAGGCTAGTTAAGCTCTGAATATACAGAATCATTCGAGGGAATCGAATGTATCAAGACCAAATAGCTTATAAGATAAAACCTACTTAAGGAGTTTGGCGGAGCTCGCAATGCATTACACACTAATGATTTAAGGATGTGTTTCGAGAAGCACTATCATATAATGATATGCAGATTTATAATATAATGAGAAACCTGAATCGATTGAGGATCGACAGGTTAAGAAGCTACAGAAAGGATACATGTACCTATTATAGAGGTCAACTTGGGAGCTTGGAGAGACTCTAGATATGCTATAGAAATTAAGTCCGTTATGCGACAAAATAAAGAATACTTCTAGCATTTAGCAAATCTCGAGGTCCAGATTTCTTTTAAGGGGGTGAGGATGTAACACCTCGTAAAATCACGTCCAATGATGTATTGACACGTGTAATAAACCCTAATAAAATCAAACATTGAATTTTAGGGACTAATTTTTCGAAAAATCGAAAACTCTGATTATGAAAGGACTGGAAGTGTTAACATACCTAAAATAAGTTTCTAAATAACCTCTCAAAATGATTAAATTCATAAATGAGCCACTTGTCGATCGAGTGTAGCCGTTTGTGTAATTAATTGAAAGTTTGCGCAATGAAGGGTTAAAAGCGTCAACATGTTAATTCTTACCTCTGAGTGACCTTTTAACAAACCGGGAGCTTCATGATATTTGACTATACTCTTGGGAATGCCAATTATTGGCCATCTAAGGTTTTCATGCCTATAAGTAAAGTTACGCGCAACTTTGCAAGTTAGAGGGGCTAAAAGCGTCAATATGTTTAATTATACCTCTGAATGACCTCTTAGCGAACCCGAAGCATCGTGATGTTTAATAATACTTTCAAGAATGCCTAATATGGATTAGATGAGGCTTCAATGCTATTAAATGATGAGATGTGCAAGTTTGCGCAATAGAGGGACCTAAAGCGTCAACTTTTGAATCTACGCCTTTCGGTGACCATTTAAGCTAACGGGAGTGAAGTAATATTTAAATATATGCTTCGTAATTATCAATATGGGCCATGGAAGTCTTGGATATCATTAAACGACATTTCGTGCTACTTTGTGCGATTAAAGGACTATTTGCGTCAAACTGCAAAAGTATGTCGATTCGTATAGAATCGGATCTTCCGGAATATGACCATGAGTTAAAAATACCCTATTTATCCTCTATATAGATTAGATATAGGCATAGAGGTGTTTGGTGCGCAAAAAATAAACTTTTAAGTCATGCAGGGACTAAAAGTGTCAAAAAGTGCACAAGTTTGCAATTACGCGCATATCTCACATTCTGAATATACCCGGGCACCCAAAAATTTATGTAAGCACTAAAATATTTTATTTTAGTGTTTGGTTTGATAAAATTCCGTTCGTCGCGTAATTTGGTTCGTTTTTCGCGTCCGTCCGTGTTTCGTCGTAATTAGCCGAACAACGTGACCGTACGACCAAACGAACCAACATCCGGCATATTTTTGAGCATGTTTAATGTTCCCTATGTTTAGGCATCATTTTAGAGCCTTAAAAATGGTTTAACGGGCCTTAGATGAGTCGGAAATGACATTTGGAGGTGCAGGGGTCAAAACTGTCAACAAATGAAAGTTGTGCTGATCAGACCTGGTCCTTACGGACCGTATGGCTGGACCCTTACGGTCCGTAAAGCCTCACCAGACAAGAAGAGTGTTGTTTGCAGCTGTTTCCAGCTGTTCCAGCTGTTTGTGAGTGTTGCACATGGTATTCTTCAATCCTTGGGTAGCCCATAGTATACAAAAACAGTGGGTAAGAGGTGTACGGTCCAGATCAAAGCTCGTTTATCGATGAACGATCTTAACGGTTCCGAAAAACCTATAAATACCCCACCTCTTTTCCTTCAAACCTACACTTGAATTCTGAATTCTCTAAGTTGGAGACCTTGCTCTTCATACCTGAGAATTTGGGATCAAACCTCCTTGCTTGGACCCTTTGTAAGTGTCCTTTCTGCTTAGTTTAAATTTCTAGCGTTATAGCCGAAAAGTCAAGCGTTTTGATGAACGATTTGACTTTTAAACGGTTGAGCCATTGTTTGTAATAAACATGGCTACGTGACCGTAATTAGTAGGTGTTAAACCCTCAAAAGGGCACCTCCTAATTACCACGTTTACTTAGTTTAATTGTCGGGTCAAATAAAAGTCAACCTGGTTTGTTTTAAATAAAATTCATAACTATTAATATAGAAGTTATAAAAATCAGTTTTCTCACTTTAATAACTTGGTAAATATTAGTTGAACATGTCTAAGCATGTTCAACCCGACAATTCTAAGTATAGGCTCGGTTTTGAACCGAAAGTCGCAAAAGTTGACTTTTGCTTTGACTTTCAGTTCTGACCCAATTTAGCTTAGTATAGATATGCCTTAGGATTCCTTTAGGATCATGTTATAGGTTAGTGTAACCCTCTGAGGTTATACAACTTAGATCCTTAGTTATCCTATTCAATTACATGTTTCCGTTATATGCTTAAATGTTGACCATTATGCCCTTTTGACCCTAAAACGAGAATTTTGAAAATGTGAGAGGACAATAATATTTATTGATGATTTATAAACTTGTCCCTAAAATTTGACATCAGTTTGAGGTCTAGATTAGGAGTTATGCTCATTAGCGTAAATGAAAAGCTTTTATTAATTAAACGGCATAATTAGCGTATAGCCTATCTAAACCCAATTGTTGATACCAAACTTTTTCCCTACTGATATAAAATAATATTTAGGGATTTTTAAAGATTTTTATTTAATTTTAGGCTGAGCATAACATAGAGTTCTAAGCTTGATTCGGTAATTGCCGGTTTTGCCCTTTTGGGCTATAAAATGAGTTTTTCAAATCATTTTGATTCCAAACCTTTTTCTACTGATCTAATATGATAAATAAAATATTTTGAGCCTTTTGGAATAATAAAAATATCAGCTTTCCTTTAAAAACCCGGAAATAGCTTAAAATCGCCTTTTAAGCGTTTTTAACGCATAGTATGTATTAAAACTATTTTAAACATATAAGGTTTGATGTCTACTGATATTTTCAGTAAATTTTTATATCCTAACAGTAAGTAAAAGTTTTTAAACTCAGATTTCCAAATTTGACCTTTAAATCTTATGTGAAATTACCAAAATGCCCCTTCGGTGCATAGTTTGGTTATAAATGATAAAATTCACATATATGTAACACCCTACTGATATAACTTATTAAGTTAAGTATTTTTACTGATTGAATCAGACCTAAAATTCAGATTTATATTAAACCTCCTTTATAACCTTTTAAATGACCAAAATACCCCTACGGGGCATAATTTGAGTTTAAATTCATTTTGGGCATAATGGAAGGTATCCTACTGATATCACAACATATTTAAGGCATATTAACTTAGGAAACCTGTTCATGACCCTTTTGGTTACCCGTTACGCACTTTTCGCGTTCGGATCGACTTATCTAACTAGTTTGCATAAATGAACCGAAACGGGTCAAACCTTATCATCTTTATCTCAAAATCCAGAATGTGTTTAGTATACCCTTGTTACACAAGTATACAAGCTTGTTGGGTCTAAACCACACTCTAATCCGGTTCTCGCTTAATCATGCGTTTTGAACCATACCATCCTTTAAAACTAACCGGTCTAAGCATAGGCTTAATTAAGACCCGTTAGGAATCTAATAGGTTATTAAAAACCTTCGTTCCAGATTTAGGAGCCCAGTAAAAGCTATCTGTACTTGCTGAATTGAGATACGGCTGGGATTGAATTTATATTTAGCTTAGGTAAATACTTTTAACTTATTTTCCCTATACGGGCTTGGGGTACGGTATATAAAATACCGCTTGGTCGGACATTGCATCTTTAATTGTATGAAGGTTAAATCGTTGAAATGTCCTGTTTGAAAATGTTTTGTTTGCTTAAAGCCTTTGGGGGGTTAATGACCATGTCCCGGATATCCATGGCATCATTTTACGAAATGGCCACGACCTAAGCACGGGGTGTAGGCGTACACCCGTCAGTGCCTAAATAAATAATGTGGTGTGTTTATTGATCTTTAACCCGGCACGAACCGGGCTACTGAACGCATAAGAAACATGTAATTCTTTTACAAGTATTATATTCAAATAATTATCCCAAGTTATAAAAGTTTTGTGCCACGTGCATTCAAACCAATTTTCCTAAACGTTTTCAAAATGAGTCAGTTAATTGTATTTACCAGTGTAAACTGACGTATTTTCCCAAAAAAGGCTAAGTGCAGGTACTAATCGGAATAGGCTGGCTACTCCTAGCATCAATAAAGAGTCTCGCAAACTTAGATGTTAAAATCTATTGAACAATTATCTTTTATTTGATCCGCCTGTGGATCCTTTACATTTCGTTTGTAATACTTTGATATTACTTTATATCGGTTCGTAATATATTTATTCTTTGCTTCCGCTGTGCATTTAAGTTGTGTGGTTTGACCATGATGATATCAACTACGTCACGATACTCCCCACCGGTAATATGAGGAAAGTTAACTAATAGTTAGTCATTCATAGTACAATATGCAGTTTTGCATAGCCATCAATTAAAACCCGTTTCTTTTATGATCTCTCTTAATAAGACTTATTGGTAGTAGCCCTTCAGTTATAGGATCCTTAAGCATATCATGAATGTATTCAATACAAAGATTTAGTTTCCTCAATTCATTCATAAACGAATAATTAATTGCGTATCAAAATTTAATGCAGCACCTCTCGAACTGTTACTGTTCAAGGAGATATGGTAGCTGACGTTATCACAATAAGTCTTCAATATAATTCATATGGAGTTAATCAACTTATGGGTCCACTAATAAATTTCCAACAACATTTAGTGAATATATTATGTCGTTATAACTTAGGTTGTTATTATCAGTTTATTATGACTCCTCCATGAGATAAGTTTTGTCTGCTGACATAAGAATATACCCGAAATTACATTTTGTTATCTTTGAATATTACAAAGTTAAAGTAATCAACCGGTTTGAGTTCTCACTTCTTCTTTATATAGCCTCTCGTTTCTTTTAAAGATACTGTAATACTCTTTTAAGTTCTTCACATTAATCTAGACAAATCTAGTGTGTTACAATGTGAGTAATATCTAAACGAGTACATACTTGAACTTACATAAGGCTTCTAATTAATGAAGCGTAAAGAAATAATCTCATTTATCCTATTATCCTCTAAAGGAGAGTATTATTGTTTGTTAAATATGTAAGGACCCATTTAAGGTTAAACTTATGGAACGAAACTAATGTCCCATTGGGTCTATCTCGGTATGTTATGATATCTATCACGTAGGAGATATCTCTGAGATCTATTATATCAAAGTTTGTGTTAACAATGCTTTGACTTATATAACATATACTTGTTAAAAGAATATCATCTATATCGACAAGTTTATTTTAGTTGCTCCCACTCATTTTGAGGTAGGTACATTAATCCACTTTGATTCTTCATCAAAATAATTGCGTTAAGATTTCATCACATTGTGATGTTTGCATTAACATTTACATGGCTGTTATTGGCTTACAAATAAAGTGTTCTTTAACCATCAGTTTGGAACTTTTAGATTGTTTTATGAACATGTAAATATGTCAGCCAATTGTTAGGGAAAATCGTTTTAATGTTCATCTAATGTAGCTCAAAACTATTATAAGCTACTAGAACAGTGATGATCCTCAATGAAATCTTCTGTAAGATAGGTAAGAAAGACTCTTGGATAATTTATCTCTTCCTGAGTATGACCTTTGACAATCAATCATGCTTCTTCGTGTCTTAACGCTTATATTAGGATTTAGTTTGGTTATGAACACTCTTAGGTAATTTAATCAAATCCTAAACGTTATACGAACACACAAAATCAGATTTACTAGAAGACAATTTTATTCCATTTAGAAGATTGATTGACACTAATGGCTTAATTAGAAGAGATAGGATCAGTAAACTTTTCCAAATCCATTTCAACTTCAGTTAGGGAAGTTATGTAATCATCAAAGTTAGTAGGTTTTTAAACCTAGATGGCCACCTGAGTTGATTATTGGGTTTATTAGAAGTTTCAGTTTTATGGATTAGCTCTTGTTTAGGTTGCTATCATTTTCAAGATTCTAAGTTTGTAAGAGTTGGTGCAGTATGGTGTACAAGAGGTTTAATCGGAGTTAAATTCGGAGCAAATTTAATGACTTTCTTCCCCCCGCCTCTTGTATTCCTTGCAAGTCATGATAAGGACTTTGACGGCTCCCACTGACCTTAGAAATCTTTAGGAACTCAACATGCTTAGGGTCAATTGTCACACCCCGACCGTGTAAAACAACAAACCGCGGCGAAAACGTCGGGGAGTGGAGCGACAAAATTATTGTTTCACAACCATGGCATTTAAAGCTTGGTTTTATTTGAATTAAAGTGTTTACATTGTCTTTGCATTAACGAAAACATAACATAATTAAACTGTCTTTTAAGTCACTAAGGCCCGAGTCCGCCTAAGTGTAGCATAATCAACATCAAGCATTAGCTCCTGAAACACATGTGAAAATAAGTACGTCAGCATAAAAATGCCTGTGAAATACATAGGTTTTGTTGATGAATGATTCATGACTTGTAGTTAAAAGAATTGTTTAACAAAAGTAGTCATGAACCTTATAAAAATGTTTTCTTTTATAAAAGCATATGAAAATCAATATGAAAATCAGATGATAATAAAAGAAAAATGCATGGTTAAATAAATAACCAAGTAAAAATGAATTTGTATGAAATATGTCATTTGTAAAACAATGTTGTGTCTTTGTATAAAATGTATCATGTCTTTGTCAAGTGGTTTAAATAACGCTACGATATGTGATATCATAAAAGCACTTATATATAGGAAGTACCAGCAGCGTATCCACCATGTTTTTATCATATTACACATCGCCTCGTTATGTAAATAACTTATCAATAACCACCCAAAATGTCTTGTTTAAACAAATGTCAAAATGTTTATGTATATACAATGATCAAATGTCAAATGTAAACCATGTCATGTATAATCAAATGTTATGTATGGCGAGTAAAAATATCAACTCAAACCATACGTATAATGTCAAAGTGTAACCAAATGTCATGTACAGTGAATAAAAAGTATTTACTCAACCCCGTATGTAAAATGTACAAAACAAAGTCTTTGAATAAACCTAAGTTTAAATCAAAGGTTATGTTTTGTAGAAAACAATGCTTTATGATTACAAACATTTATGCAGTAATGTTTATCGCATACATTCAAACCTTGAGACTGTCGGATAAACCCTTAAGAAGTTAAAGGTTTATCAATTACGTATATCGGATTCTGTCATTCCCTACTTCCAAACAAACCTAGGAAGTCGGGAACGGGATTTGTCAAGTCCTATGGTACCATTACATACTACCGAGCGGCATGATCAATGTTAATGAATGTATTATTGTCCCTTTAAACATACCAAATGTCATAAACAATGTAAGCATGTCATGTAAAAACCATATACTAAGTATGCTAAGTAAACATACATAGTAGAAATGTTCATGAAATCAATTGTGCCCATATGCTGAGTAAACATATGCAGCAGAAATGTAATGTAAATCAATGTGTCCATATGTTGAGTAAACATATGCAACAAAGTGTCTATGAAATCAATGTGCTAGCATGTTCAGTAAACATACATAGCAAAACGTAATTGAAATCATGTACTATAGGTGTACTAAGTGAACATAGCATGTTTATGTCATAAAAAGCAATGAAAGCATGAAAGTAACAAGTATGCAAATGTGTATCACCCCAAAATATTTGAAAGCGGTAAAAGAGGGGACTATGTACTCACTTGGGATTACTTATTAGTTTGAAATAAAGACCAATTAAAGCTTCAAGGATCCTGGAATCAAACGGCACCTAATATAGGTAACTACGTTAATAAACGGATCCTAAATCGGGAGATGGGATAGAATGGAGTTCTATAAATCAAATGAGTATTTGAACTCATATGGCATGACTTAATGGAGCTAACATTCGGATTAGAAACTTAACCTAAGTGCTTTTGGCCCGTTTCGACCCGGTAAGGTAGTTTAAGCTACTTTAACGTGTCGTTTGCGTAAGCCTAAGGTTGGATGGTTATCTATGTCCTATGTTAAGTCTTACATGCCCAATTATGTTTAAATATGTTACTAAATAAGTTTAGATGTCAAAAACTTGATCACATATGTTAAATATGGATTTATGCTCAAAAAGGGCATTTTGGTCATTTTCTATGGGCATATAAACGACTTAATGAATAACTAACCAACCTAAGGGATCATAAGGTATAACCTTAGTCGGTTATTCCCTATGCAACTATGATCACTAAATAAGTTTGGTCGGATCCTAATGATCGACCAAACGGGTCGGGTTCGAAAGTCTAAGCGGTTGTCGAGACCGCTTGACTTACGACCATAAACAAGCACTAAACTAGTAGTGACGAGTTAAACATGTTAAAACAAAGGGTTGGTAAAACATGTTTAACTAAGTTAGAAAACTGATTTGGTATCAAAACAAAGGGTTTTGATACCCGAAAATAGTTTCGTCGCAAAATGCGCATAAATACGCATTTTGACCGAAACTTTGACTCGTCACTATGCCTAGTCAACATGGTAATCAGTAGGTATAACCACTAAGGATTATAACCATCATGATTACAATCACGTTGCAAAGTTCAATTGAACTTTGATTTGACCGATTGATGGTCAAAACCGAAAGTCAAACTGTTGGTCAAACTGTTTGACTTTCAGCTCTAAATGGCTGAAAATAAATACTAAGCCATGAAAGAACACTTACAAGGTGTTCAAGAGCTGGAAAACATGAACTAGAACTCAAGTAGGTGGCTCCCAAAGGTGGAAATCCTCCACTTAGAGTTCAAAGATGGAAATGAGCAATGAAACAAGTGAAATGGGGGGGGGGAGGTATTTATAGTTGTGGAGATGTTACAAGATCATTACAAGTGGATATGTATTCCCCAAGCAATGAATCTTGGCCATACAAGTGTTAGGGACAGCTATTGTTACATGGAAAGGTGTTTAACTTAGAGCCCAAAACAAGAAAATTTGCATAAAAGGCCCTCAAGAACAAGCTGGCAGCTGAAATGAACATTCTGTCGCTGGCACTCTCTCACGCCCCGCATAGGGTATAGAGCTGGCCTTCGCGGCCCGCGACCTAATGTCCAAAAGTTTCAGATTTGTTCAGTTTCAGTCCCTACATGCAAATAACTTGATTTTTGACACGTTTAAGCCCGGTTAACCCATTTTCAAGGCTCAATAATGATGTCAAAGTATAGGGGACATGAAATATGCTTGAAAACATCTCGGATGTCGGTTCGTTTGGTCGTACGGTCGCGTTATTCAGTTAATTACGACGAAACTCGAACGGACGCGAAAACGATCCAAATTAAGCGACGAATGGTATTTTTGCATTCCTATCACTAAAAGAAAATATTTATTGAGTTCAAAAATTTTTGGATGTCCGGAGGTGGTCAGAACGTAAGGTATGCGCGTAAATGCAAACTTATGCACTTTTTGACGCTTTTAGTCCCTATTGATCAAATAAGCGTATTTTCGCACACCGAACCACTCAAAGCTTATTTCTAAGCTATGTTATGGTTATTTATGGTATGTTTAGCTTATGATCATGTTCCGGAATGAACGTTGCCATACGAAACGACAGACTTTTGTAGTTCGACGCAAATAGTCCCCGTAAGCGAATAAACTTGTTTTTGCCATACCAAACCCTTCAAAACTTATTTCTATGTTATGTAAATGTTATTTAAGGTATGTTAAGATTATGTTGATGTTTCGGGGTGTTTGTCGTGTTAAACTGATTACGTTTACGCATCAGTTTGTGTATAACTTTCCAGAAAGCGATTTAGAGTTTAAAATCGAACAAAAATCAAAATGTGCAAAATGTCAAACATAAATGAAACAAATGTTAAGATCAAAACACAATTTTTTATTGATATTGAATTGTTCAGAGTTCGTACAATGATTACACAAGCACAAATGTCACATCAATGTTTAACGACCTACAAATTCTAATAGAGAGACACAAAATTAATGACTTTAGTCGTTGTAGTTTCTCTTGTTGAGGATTATGTAAGTTTAGGTAAGAAATCTAAGTGTTCCCATAATTAAGCAACAATGAAACTTTTGTAAGTATAGCATTATATTTTAAGGAGATAGGTTTTGATGGAACAGAGTCGAGAAGGAGCAGTGTCTTATACAAGAGGTGTAATTTGAAGTAATGTGTAATTTTCACTCCCCACATCTTGCAACTATTGCAAGTCATTATTAAGACACTTATTGCTCCCACTGATCTGTGATATCTCAAAATGCTACAAGGGAAATTTCAATGAGGCACGTGACATGGGAACCTATCATATATATGTTAGACTTTATTTGATTTTCTTAACGTCCAGATGTCATAAGAAACTTAGGGACATATTTAATAGAAATCTTATTAAGTATATATATGAATAGATTTCTTTTATGACCGTGGGCCATATGCGAAAAAAATTTAGATACAAGTAGATAGTCTTTAATTGATAAATGAATTATGTCTGAATATTCCATTTTGAATAAGTTCCACGAATGTCAATGAATAACTTATGATGGACTCACACTTCTAAGAACGTTTTAGATGAAAAATCATCCTCATTAACCATGTCATGATTTCTCATGAATTTCGGATATAACGGGTGAAATTTATAGGTCTCATTTTCCTTTTGTCAAATTCTCATTTGCATGATGACAAAAGTTGTGAAAGTGTAAGGTATCATCTATTTTCATCTTATTAATGTTTCTATCCAGATACTAAGAACAAATAATATGAGAGTTTAAGGTAAGTGTGACTTTATGTTGACTATGCAAAACTCACAACTTTCATAACATAGCTTAATTATTGATACTATATTCCGATTAATTTTCAGAATATGTAAGGTATCGAAAAACGTTCTTAGAAGACTGCTTATTATGGTTAGTATAGCCTTAACATTTAATTTTGTCACTAACTCTCATGTTATTTGTTGAGTCCTGGTAAGGGAACGTTTAGAACTAGAGTCAACTAATCATGTGTTAGTTGGAATATTAAAATTAACAGTCTTAAATATCATTAGTATGTGACTATCTAATTAACTTATTCAACTGTTCTTTTGAAAAATGAATAGTCTCATTGTTTATGCCTAGTCTAATGGCATAATTTAAGCAGTGAGATTCTCACTTGAAGAAACTTAGAGTTGGAATTTTGTACTTGTATTTTGACTATGGACCTTAGAACAATCCTCTTTTAAGGTTTCATTGGTTGTAAGGTGAATAACATCTTATTTTTCTGTTTCAAAACATTACACACTCATTTTACTTTGGTACTTTTGAGTGTTATAGTTGATTTATAAGGCATCAAATTGTACAAGTGGAAATTTTAGTATGTAATATACTGGAAAATGTACTTATTTCCATGCGTAAGCCCTTAATTTTATGGGTTATGGTACTGTACATTATGATGTTTTCATAAATGTCATTTAACCTTATAGTTTAGAATTTTAAATGAAGGCATGCATCTTAGGAGTTCTTGTGATTATTCCACAGATATTAGATTTGTCTTAGGAAAAACTTAATCTGGAATAACTTTAGTGATAACATTTCGTTAGATGAGTTCTTGATTATCATAAGAGACATCATGTTCGATTTATCCTATTCATCATGCTCTACTTTTCTTCTGTAGTACTTTTATCATAAGAAAGCGGTAAGATTATCGTGTCTTAAGGGATAATCAAGGATTTAATTTAAGAACTAATCTTATAGAAACTTTAAGTAAAGCAAAACATATTAGGTTTAGGAATTAGAGTGGATGAGATATAGATTTATAGAAGAAAATTACAGTGAGTAATGTTATGGGTATAAAAATAAGGCAGAAAAAATGATCATAAGATTAATGAAAGATCATTAATGTGAGGATCATTATATGAAGAAGTTGTGATATATCTATTACTAACATCAAAATAATAGACTTAGTTAAAATTCTACTTAAACGAAGACAAATCAGCTTTGGTCAGAAGTGTAATCATTTAAGCATGTGTGCAAAGTAATCATGACAAATCAGCTTTGGCCAGAAATTAGACAATCACTTTAATTATGCACTTGTTAAGTATGCTAGACATAAATGAATTAAATCAGCTTTGGCCAGAAATAATACATTCATGTTTGTAATGCATACTTAACATAGCTTTTATAATACTTGAACAATAAATAGATGCATCAAATCAGCTTTGGCCAAAAGTGATACATTAGAAGCTCATTCAAGTTAAGCTATTTTGATTTTGCAAAATTATCTGAATAATGATTAATTAGTATTTACAAAACCAACTATTTAATAGCAAAACACCTGTTAGCGCGGATCGAATTTTAGTTCACATTAACAGCCTAATAAAGTAATGCAATTTCAAGTGAGATTTCGAGTAAGGTCTCGAGTTAGATCTCGAGTCAGTTATGAAATCTTAAGTTTACTTGAGATTTCGAGTAGGATTTCGACTTCGTTATGAGTTCCTTAATGATTTTGAGTAGCCTTTTAATCTCGAATTTCTAATGAGATTTCGAGTCCCTTGATGATTTCGAGATCTGATAAGATTTCGACTTCTAAGTGGGGTTTCGAGATCTACGGTGATTTCGAGTGATTAATGCCAGTCGCAACCTCACTCGAAATCTCGAGGATTCTGATAGACTGTCGGCGGGTCTATGCAAAAACCTAAAATTACCTATAGACAGGGTAAGTCAGGTATCGAATCCAGAGGAGCATGTGGTCAGTGTAATACCGTTTAACTAATCTAAACTTACTTTATGAAATTTGCTAGTTTATCTATTTTTGTAATTTTTATGAATAAGTATTGTGAAAATGAGAAAACAATGATAGGAACGTGACCACTCCGGGATTCAGATTCTGTAAACACCTAATAATCTAATTATTGTTTATTTGGATGCCACTGATTAAATGGTAAATCTATCACATAAACCAATTACTTATACAAGATCCTAGCATAATACCAATTGATCAGAGAGATATTAACCGCAAGCATAAATAATTATTCAATCAGCAAAGGCACAATTAGATTCAACATAAATACGTCTTTGGTTATCACCAGGATTTGTCTGTCACACAAATTGTATATATATATGTAAATGCAATTCGGTCAACACCTAATTACAATCTAATTCTCAAACAAACAGAACTAAATTAAAAGTGAAATACAAGAATCATCACCCGGAGTGTTCACTGGAGGGTTAACCGCACATGCTCATGACTTGATCTTCAATAGCTTGGTAAGAAATTGATGAAGACATGATCGAATTTGTTATGTTGTAGATGATGGGCGATGATGAGTTTTAGAGCCAAAGGTTGATGTGCTGTCCGGCTGCCTCCAATTCAATGGTGCTGATGATGTATTGATGATGATCAATGCTATTGACTTTATGTCCCTATCTCTCACGTGATTTGTCAGCCCAACAAGTCTCATATGTTTGCTAAAATTGCATGTGTAGGTTCAATAGAGCAATTACACATATGATGTATACATGTACATGATGGATGATGCTTACTGAATTTGATGAGAACCTCCATGTTGGCCACCACTTTCTATTTCTTTTCTCCTTCTCTTTTTTCGTGATGTGATGATGTGAATGACATTGCCTCCTTTTATTCACGTGATGTTGAATTGTTGATGATATTGTATGTCCAATCAAAAACAATGAATGGTGTTGAGATGTGATTCTTTTCTTTTTATGATCAATTATAAATTCTCTCAAAAGTCCTCATGTGCACATGATTAGCTGCCAACAAAATTAGGTTTTCAAAAGACTTCCCATGTGTGGCTCCTTTTTACATTCAGCCGTAATCCGAACAACTTCCGTTTAACATGATATCTCCTTAATAATCATCCGTGATTGTTCCGCTCCATCACTAACCACTCTAACTTCACTGAATTACGCGTTTTACCTGAAAAATCACAAACACACGTAGTTAACACATTCAAGGTGCATTATCACTTAAACGACAATAATTCACACAAAATACGCACGTTAACACTCGGGTTTCACACCCTCCATCACATCCCCACACTTACCTTTGATTGTCCTCAAGCAAACCAATCCGGAACTACTCACCACAATAACAACACCTCTAAACCCCTATACCAATGCAACAGTTTGAGTCCCAAGTCATACCCGTTCCATAGACTGACACAATCAAGATTGACAGTCCGACAAGAAATTCGTACATTTTATAAAACTTAAGACTTGTCTATTCAAAACTAACATGCTTAGGATTCTAACACATGCTACACGCCCCTCACAATCAACTCTCCTCTCGGTTTAAAAACTGAACTAGCGTGTAATGTGCTAGTATGTATAACACTCAAAACCAAACATGCAATTCTGTAGTCATAGGCTTGTATGACAATCAAACCTCCACTGTATCATATAACACGACACATATCAAAAGGACTTTCGGTTTTGGGCTTAGGCTAAGGTAGGAAATTTTTGGCTTATATTTATATTTTTATGTGGCGAGCAAACAAACGACCAAACCGTGACAACATTATTTGCAAACATAACAAACTTTTGGCTTGGTTTCTACCCAAGAACATAAACGATATTCACAACACTTCTATTTTTTCCTTTTTCTTTTTCTATATTTTTTTTTTCTTTTCTTTGTTTTTTTTTTCATAATTTGTCATTCACGGTCGGTATCAAACAACTCACATTAGGTGGACAAACGAAAGGGTAAATAGGCTCAACAGGGCAACTAGGGGTAATGGTTCGGTAAACATGAAACAAACACAGCGGGTGTACAGGATATCCTAATGCCTTTATCATGTACGTGCACATATTAAAGCACAGTCTCAGCATGCATCAAATCATACAAGTTCTAACACAGAATAACATGCGGACTGCTCTCATCAAATGAATTCATAATGTGAATTATTCTATCATTCTACCGGCACAAAATTCTCACCAAGAAAAGGGTAAAAAGACTGCCGACACGTAGCATATGCAATCTAAAGCATGTTACCCCTAAATAGACATGTCTTTTCAATTCTAGTATCCTAAAAACACCTGTCGGACCTACTCTCATGAAACTTAAAGGAACGACCATGACAAGGGACTATGTTAGTTTACTACCGGCAAGGAACCCATTAGTGATTGAAACGTTCGGTTTTTTTATCCGTTTAGCTTATTTAAGGCGATGAAATTTTTCAAAATTTTCAATTTTTTTTTCACTTTTCATCGTTCTCAATCACTTTTAACCTCTTTCAAACCTTTCCCTTCCCGGGTTTCCCATATCCCCACACTTGGGCGACATTGTCCCCAATGTATAGTGCTTTTAAAACAAAACCCGGGAATACCAACTAACAACCCCCTGAGTGGCTATCCCTAACACAAATAACGTAAACACATTCCCTAAACATAAATAGTTCAACACCACCAAAAACAAAAATAAAAATGCAATAATAAAAGTGGAACAGACTCCCCTGGTTTAAAGCGTAGAATCCTCATGCGTCATGTTCCACGACGACCGTATAGCATTTCATTCGCGGCCGTGTCCAACAAGTACTCGGGTCAATCTCTACAATTAGTGTACAAATCATCCCCGTCCAAATGGAGATTGAGTATGGACAGTTTTGACTGAACTCTAATCTGTGCATCGTCCGCCACTGCACTAGAACGTATTGGGACTTCACCAAACATCCCCACACTTGGACCATTGCATCCGTAAAGATTAATAACCTGGTAACCTGCAACAATAATCACGCAAAAAAAAATACACTACTCTACATCCTCGGGCTGCCTCCCGAGAGCGCTAAGTTTATAGTCTTCAGCCAGACCGTATCTGGTTAAGCTCATGGTGGTTCATATAGTATCCCCTATGTATGAAACACATGGTTATCATCCCACATCCATCCATCATCTCTTATGGCATCCCAATGATCCGGGTTATCTGGATCTGCATCATCGAAAGAATATAATAACTCGCCCGTACGTGTCTCTATGGGATTCTTCTTGGATTTGGTTGCTTCCTTTGGTGGCTTCTTTTTTCGCTTGGCTAATTGCTTTTTAATTCTCAATTTGAGCCACCAAGGTGACTTGGCCTCTTTATCCTTCATGATCTTGTCATCTTTAGACCTGTCAATCATAGCAACACTCTCTTTCGGGCCATCGTCACACACTCGAGAATAACTCGTGTTAGTAAAAAAATCCCATGAACAAGTATTTATAAATGAATAATCAAAAGAATGTGAAAGGAAGTCAATAGAAAGCTTACGTCTCCCGTATGTCATATCAACTGTACCTTTCCAGCAACAGATCTGAGCATCTGCAGTGGCCAAGAATGGTCTGCCAAGTATCACCCTCAGTTGTTCCTTCTCTGTATATGGATCTAAGACAACAAAATCTTCAGGATAATAAAAGTCGCCTACCTTTACAGTCAATCCCTTCAAAATCCCTCGGGGCCTTCCTCGTGAGTATTCAGCTAAAACCATAGGATCATTAACCTGTTGCAATGGGCCCAAATCATACGTGTCATAAATATACCCGGGAAGAACACTCATACTAACTCCAAAATTCAATGAAGCGTTATCTGTCTTGAGATCCCCAAGTTGAATTGGGATGAGCGGTTCCCTTGGATCTCTATCTGTCTCTGATCCAGCATCCTCAACCAGGCTAACTGTAGCTTTTCTTTCTGCAAAATTGTCAAACTGATTAGTTAGTTGTTCAATTCGCTGGTTAAGTGATTCATTAATATTTTGCTGTTCCTTGAGAGACTGGGTGAGTTCCTCTACATGCTTGAGGAGGGTTTTGAATAACTCTAAAATCTTATCTTCCTCAATTGAGTTTCGATTCTGCTCGTTACCGCCTTTATCGGATTGATTGTAATTTTGATATCCTCTGGAGCCATGATCCGGGTGGTAAGAACGTGGACAATCTTGAGCCCAGTGATTGTGACTCCCGCAACATGAGCATGGTTCAACATCATAATCCCATTCCATAGTTGCTGCCCAAGTAACAAACTAAAAGTAGTACTGAAAAAAAAATCAAATAAACGATATAACACTAAGCGCACTAGCTCCCCGGCAACGGCGCCATTTTGATAGACTGTCGTCGGGTCTATGCAAAAACCTAAAATTACCTATAGACAGGGTAAGTCAAGTATCGAATCCAGAGGAGCATGTGGTCAGTGTAATACCGTTTAACTAATCTAAACTTACTTTATGAAATTTGCTAGTTTATCTATTTTTGTAATTTTTATGAATAAGTATTGTGAAAATGAGAAAACAATGATAGGAACGTGACCACTCCGGGATTCAGATTCTGTAAACACCTAATAATCTAATTATTATTTATTTGGATGCCACTGATTAAATGGTAAATCTGTCACATAAACCAATTACTTATACAAGATCCTAGCATAATACCAATTGATCAGAGAGATATTAACCGCAAGCATAAATAATTATTCAATCAGCAAAGGCACAATTAGATTCAACATAAATACGTCTTTGGTTATCACCAGGATTTGTCTGTCACACAAATTGTGTATATATATGTAAATGCAATTCGGTCAACACCTAATTACAATCTAATTCTCAAACAAACAGAACTAAATTAAAAGTGAAATACAAGAATCATCATCCGGAGTGTTCACTGGAGGGTTAACCGTACATGCTCATGACTTGATCTTCAATAGCTTGGTAAGAAATTGATGAAGACATGATCGAATTTGTTATGTTGTAGATGATGGGCGATGATGAGTTTTAGAGCCAAAGGTTGATGTGCTGTTCGGCTGCCTCCAATTCGATGGTGCTGATGATGTATTGATGATGATCAATGCTATTGACTTTATGTCCCTATCTCTCACGTGATTTGTCAGCCCAACAAGTCTCATAAGTTTGCTAAAATTGCATGTGTAGGTTCAATAGAGCAATTACATATATGATGTATACGTGTACATGATGGATGATGCTTACTGAATTTGATGAGAACCTCCATGTTGGCCGCCACTTTCTATTTCTTTTCTCCTTCTCTTTTTTCGTGATGTGATGATGTGAATGTCATTGCCTCCTTTTATTCACGTGATGTTGAATTGTTGATGATATTGTATGTCCAATCAAAAACAATGAATGGTGTTGAGATGTGATTCTTTTCTTTTTATGATCAATTATAAATTCTCTCAAAAGTCCTCATGTGCACATGATTAGCTGCCAACAAAATTAGGTTTTCAAAAGACTTCCCATGTGTGGCTCCTTTTTACATTCAGCCGTAATCCGAACAACTTCCGTTTAACATGATATCTCCTTAATAATCATCCGTGATTGTTCCGCTCCATCACTAACCACTCTAACTTCACTGAATTACGTGTTTTACCTGAAAAATCACAAACACACGTAGTTAACACATTCAAGGTGCATTATCACTTAAACGACAATAATTCACACAAAATACACACGTTAACACTCGGGTTTCACACCCTCCATCAGATTCGAGTGATGAAGACTAATTCCTTAATGAGATTTCAAGCGATTTATGAGGTTTCGAGTGATAAACCCCAGTCGAAATCAAGCAACAGTCTTCTCAGTCACAACAATCTGATTGTAAGTCGAAATCTTAGTCGCAATTTCAGTTGTCCTCGAATTTTAATGAGATTTCGAGTAGGAATCTCAGTCGGGATCATTTAATCTTGAGAACTTATTCTCCATGTCTCGAAATCTGCTTATCAACAGTTGTTAGTTGTGATAAGTTTGAAAATTCGAATTTTTAAGGATTGTGTGATTTAGTTTCCTGTTTTAATGCTGATCTAAATTTATCAAAAAATTTCGAGATAATATCCATTTATCTATTATGAGATTTCGAAAGTTTTCTAAGGTAAAAATAGATCAAAAACAGGAAAACACCCAATAATCCAAATTTCATTCCAAAATATAAGGGAATTTTTGAATTTTCATAAGAACACATGATAAACCCCAAAAAATAAAACCAAAAATTCTGGAATCTGAAACCTGAATATTAAGGTTTTGTAAACAGATTTCGGACAGTAATATTACTCATTTGATTTCGAGACATCAATTAACGACTCGAAACTGTAACTCGAAACAGGGTTTCGAATTTTTATTAGGTTTTCAAAATTCCGTTTTCCAGATTTCAATCCCAGAATAATGGATATGAAAAAGAACTGATTTATCAACATATGCTCTGATAACACATGTTGATCAGTTCTGTTTACACATAATGGAAAACATGAAAACATACATGTGAGTGTGGATAGCCCAGTAGAGAATCCAGTTAAAGGTGCAGCCATCGAGTTCGACATACTTGTCAGGATGATCTGGTTCCTCATTAGGGTGCAAACTAATGATGGTGATGATAAACCGAAAGGGGTATTCGGTTGGGAGAGATAGGCGATTGATGTTATGAGTTAATACAAGTTGTCTAACCTTGTAACTTCTATATTAGTTTCATTATATATGCACCCAAGAGGAAACTCAATTAGTTAATAAGGGTAATGTGGTCCATCAACAATTACCAACTAATTATTTAATACGTTGTTATATATTTTGATCTATATAATGTAAATGATTATAATGGCTACTAGATTAAATACAACTTAATAATATATTTAATCTTACAAACTGGTGATGAAAGCTAGAAAAAGTTGAAAAAATGAAAATTGAGTAGTGCATAAAATACAGAACTTAGTCTATAATTTACGGGCCTGCATGACCATCAAAGAGACCAGAAAGTTGACCCCCAAATAGTGAAGCTTGTGCGTTAGTGTGAGGAGTTCGTAAATTACGGACGACCGTCCGTATTACGAATATGTCGGGGTAACTTTAGAAATTCACGAATTCATGACCTATAAAATGATCTGACCTAGGTTTTAATTTCTAACTAATCTTGGATTTGAGAAAGCGATTTTGAGCATCCCAAATTATCCAATTCACGTCTTCATCCATGTTTCAGGCATCCAAATCAAGAATCGAAGATTTGATGAAGAGTATTTGAGGCTCATTTACCGTGATGATCTCCAGGTGTGTGGTCCATGTAAGTAGATGTTTTTTATGTTTGTTTTACCTTGTTGGGATTGAATTTTGTTAGCTCCTTAGGGTATTTTGAGATTCAATTGGTATTTGATTTCGCTAAGTGGTTTGATTTTGTTAAATACTTTGATTCAATACTTACAAGTTCTTGGTTTCTTTACATCGGGAATAATATGGGGTTATAGATCGTTGGGATTGGGTAGCAGATAGTTCGAAGGCCTTCTCCGTTGCATCTGTTAAAAGCATTCTCAATAAAATTTTAGTCTTGGATGATGTTGATTTCATTTTACAATGGAACAATTGGGTCCCTAAAAGTTAATGACTTTGTATGGAGGGCTCAATTTATAGAATTCCAACTCTTTATGCTATCAATAAAAGACACATATAAACTGAAACAACGTTTTCCCATCTTTGTGGTTCTGCGACGGAATCATTTGAGCATCTATTGATTTCATCTTGATTGCTTGTTGGTGTATTTGGCGTGCAAGGAGTGATCTTCTCTAATAAACTGGTTGTGATGGAAAAGCTAAAACATGATAACAAGTCAACGAGTTATCTTTGATTTATGAATAGGTCTAACTTGATTGCTTTAAATCATAATCAATGGTGTAATTTCTCGTTTTAGCCCTCGTTGTTTTCCCTCTTTGTTTGTAGTTGAAATCCCTTTAGCGCCTTGCTAGCGGTGGTTGTTTTTAACAAAAGCTGATGTTGGAAAAATAAAAAAAAAACAAGTTCAGTTTCTATAGCTATTGCTTAACATATTTAGTTATAATTAACAAATTTTAATGCACGGTTTAACTATTTTAATAATGACTAAACCAATATTCTACATAATGGCTTTAGTTACAATGTCTTCTAACCACACCAAGTCAAATTTAATGAGAACAACCATTTGGAAGGAACGAACCCATAAGGAACAATGTGACAACCCGGATTTTCGAGGTTCTCTTTGTACGTATTGATTCTACTCTTGATCCACCGCCACCATATGTAGTGGCCACGCGTTCATTATGTGATTTTGTTTACGAGGATGTTATGCGCGATTATTTGAAATGAACAATCAGAAGTTGTTAGGAGACGATACGTCATTGTGTCTATTGTACATGAGATACGAGCCGCACACTCTAGACGATCGCGCATCTCCTTTCATTGTTTGGGCTCAAGAAGCCCAGCTCTTCCTAAGGCCCAAACCGAGCCCTACCTTAGCTTAAGGGTTATACACGCATACATCCATGTATGCGACCTCTACACTCTCATAAGCCACAAAACTCAACAAACCCTACACCCTCTTGGACGCCATAGTGAAGCACAGCAGCAGCAGGGAACCCAAATCAGTCGCAACCCCTCTCCCTCTCGATCCTCTCGTTTCAGTTGTCCGGTTAGTATGACTCCCCTTATTCTAGTTGATGATTCTCGATGATTTAGGACATGTTAATGTGTCTCGATGCAAGTGTTTGATCTTATATGGTTGTGTTCTTGTTAATTGTTTGGTTGTCATTGTATATGTGTAGGCGTATTGGTGATTTGTGTGATAGTTGAGCCTTATGTTATGATGGTTCGATGATTTCGATAATCTAAAACTGGTTTAGGTGACTTGAGAATCATTCAAAACAAATAATCCTTACTCTCGGCTTACATGGTGCTAAGTTCAGATAATTTCAATAAGATAATTGAGTAGGAATCTGTTATGCTAGTCTCTATGTTATTGTCATGAGAATATATGGATAAATGGTTATACGAGTTAACAGGGAAGAACGTGTGAAACGGTAATTCTTGATGATGGTACGTGTGATAAATGGTATTTGTAATTATGATGATATGAATGGTAATTGATTAGAGTTCATAGGATGATTGGAAAGTTGTTGTGATTTTGTAAAAAGAAATTGGAATGCATGATTGATTCAATCATGTAACTATTAGGCGACATTAATGGGGGGAGTTATGGGAAGTTATGGAAAGGTTGGACTAGGTCAATCACACACTTCTTTCACGTCGCATAAACTCTCATGAGTCGCACAAACCGAGTGGGCCACGAATGGATGGCACCCTCTGGTAGGGCCGTATCAGGGGTTTGGCCAGACCATGACCAATTGGGGGTCCCGGAACACATAAGTAAGTCCCGGATCGCACAAGTAAGGTCCGAATCGCACAAGTGAGGTCTAGATCGCACAATGAGGCCTGGATCGCACAAGTTTAACTCAATCGCACACTTCCTTGGGCCGGTGCAACTGGGCCACACACACACGCGTACATATTCTGTAATTGGGGTAAACAGTTTAAGTAATCAGTTATGAAGTTTCACTCTTGAATGTTTAATGTGCTGAACTACTAAGTTGTTACATGGCTATGAGCCTGCATATCCACTTGATGGAGAACTGAGCTAGATATGTGCTAAGGTGAATTATGAGTACGTGATGTGAACCTTGCATGAGACTTAACTACTTGTTACATGCTGTTATGAATTATTGTGTTACGTGAACTCTTGTTACAACTTGTATAGTGATGTGTGATTACGTGTACGCTACTTGGATAACGTGAATGTGGGATACGCAATTCATGTGTATACGAAACTGATTTGTCATTGGTAATCACACTAGGATTTGGTTCATTAATATGGAACAAGTAACATTACATACCGAGCAATCTAAGGTGAGTTCACTCCTCTTTTTCAAGCATGCGTCCCGGGGAGGGACATCTGGTAAAATATTCCGGGGAGGAATGTTGGGTAATGGGTTTGACTGGAATGTTAAACCGGAATGTTGGATAATACACTCACTCCTATCACCTTAAGTCCTATCATCTGCCGAATTAGTTATCGGGGAGGCAACGGAGAATTTAGTTGATAGCGCTACTAGGTTTGGCACCCTCACACCGTACCGGGGAGGACGGGCGTGAACTAATTACCTTAACCACTCGACCAATGCTTTGATAGGGGCATTGGAGAAGGGCAAACAATCTGGAGCCATGTTGCGGTATCGAGTTATTATCAACATTGTTTTTGGAATCGCTTTTAAACTGAACTAATCATTTGGCAACTAAACCTGTAACTTGGTTTTCGGTAAACAAAACTGTGAACTCGCCAGCGTTAGCTGATACACTTTTCTGCATGCTTGCAGGTCTATAGGTACAGTCATTTGGAACTTGCTGTCTGGGATGCTGGAGTGGTCATGGGTCGAGTTACAAGGAATCACGAGACAAGTTTAACGTTTTTTTTAAACACTTGGGTTATGAAATTCTTAACTGTTGTAGTATGCTTCCGCTGAATAATAGATAATGTTTTGTAACGCTTTATTTTTAATAAACGAAAGTTTTATTTGAAATATTAGTATGAGTTCAATGTGATTGGTGGCTACATCCTAGTGCGTCACACGCCTTGCGGGAATTCCCGTATGTGGTATTTTGGGGGTGTGACAGATTGGTATCAGAGCCACTGGTTATAGTGAACTAGGTTTTAAAACGTTTTTATAAAACCCGACTATAACCGAACAGTTCAGAAATCGTCCATGACACTCAGCTCCAGATTGCAAGGTCCGTCTCTTTACCTGCTGTAGACATTGCATGATTAGCGTACACTTGTTTATGATGTAGCATACGGACACACACTCATCGCTAAAACATGATTTCATGAATTGCTTGCTTAAATTTGATGCGTTGCTAGTATGTCATAGTCCTTATATTTCCGTGATCTTATCGTTTTGACAACTTTCGTTTGACATTTGAGTTTGAGGGACCATTTGACATGAGTTAGGAGGAACTGAGATGAGCATGCAAATCACAATATTATTGTGGGTGCACACATAATAATAATGTGGGGTGCATGTGAATCCCAATGAGACTTAACGAGTGAAAAAAGGGGTTCTGTTTCATTATTCGAACGTGATCTTTTCACTTCCTTCTGGATCCTTACGAATCCCGAAGCTATTAAGCATTACCTGAATGCTCATCTGAACGTTTAGCGAACCGTATAAGAATGTAGGTGTTATGCGAACATCCTTGAGTTAGTTATCGAACCACTGAATGCTTGGTCTGTGTCTTCCTCACTTTCTTCGTTTACTTGAATTCCACGAATTGACGCCTAAGATCCCGGAGTATGATCACCTTTATACCCTCTAGCAACTTACCGTGCATTGTTCAATCAACTCGCAAGGCCGATGGATTAAAAGATGAACGTGATACATTACCAACCCTCGTATTAGGACGACCCTGCTTGCAGACAACGAACACCCGTAGGCTGACCTCCATCGAGTCTTTAACCCTAGTCAGCAACTTTGGGGAGCCAACCCTTATGAATTCTCCAAGGCATAACCACTGACAATCGGCCGGAGTATGGGATGTGCAATATCAAGCATTTTGGGCAGTACCCAAGGATATGTCAAGAAACGCAGAAAGGTGGATTCTTTTGGTGAAAGGTCGTAGAAACTGTTCACAAAGCAACAACATTAGGGGCAAGGGCCACGGTGACAACAAGGTACTCACAATCATAACCTTCAGTATGGAATAGAAGGTGACTACGACAAGGATTGGCCGTTATTAATTCCAGACGTCAATGACTAAGGGAACAATGACAGTATTGGGAATCCTCGTAATGATAACAACAATGCTGGATGTGGTGCTCGTGGAATAGCCCTTAGGATTGGCATGGGCGACGCCAGGTATAATAGAAACAAGGTGGTATGTACGTTCTTGGTAGCTAGTCGCTTCGTCTCTGTTCTATTCAGTCCTGACACCTCTTGAAGCCAGACACGTTGTAGAAGCGACTGGTGGCAAGCCAATTGAAGTCTCAGACATTGTAGGTCACGTGTTCGACATTGACTCTTTTCCCGTTACTTTTGGAAGCTTTGATGTAGTCGTCAGTATGGACTGGTTGTTCAAGCATCGAGCAGAAACCTTTGTAAAGAAAAAAATTGCATGTATATCTCTCCCAGGCGGAGATTCACTGTATGTCAATATCACTTCGGCTACGGAAGTCTAGAAGCGCTTCAGCTATCCTGCTATCCTAGCACTCGTTGAAGGTACCCAGCCCTAGGAGGAGAAGAGTGAAGATCCATCGATTTGTGCCACGACAGAAGCAACCCTGAATTCTGGTACCTCTCATCGTCTCGCACCAGGGAAGGTGCAAGAACTGTTTAAACAACTTCAGGGACTACTAGGAAGGGGTTCTAATTGACCTAGCTTCTCGTTTTGGGGAGCCCGAGCTCTATTTGCGAAAAGAAGGACCTGTTTGACTAGCTGCAAGGACTAAGCTCCTAATCAGAAATCTACTTAAGATCGGATTGTCACCTGATGGAAGACCCAGGAGAGGACGTTCCCAACACAGCATTACAGACGCAGTATGGCCATCGCGATTTTCTGTTCATGACTTTCAAGTTACTCAAACACATCAGCAGTCATATGGAGCATCGGAAATGTATGTGTAATCTCACTGAATTCGTCAACCGTGTTTATCGATGGCGTTTTGAATCATCTCCAGGAGAAAGGAACACTGTGAGCGGCACTTGTATCTTATCGTAGAGCTCCTAGGGGAGGAGCAACTCCACGCTAAGCCTTTCTAAGTGTGACTTCAGGATTCGAGAAGTACACTTTCTTGGTCAAGTAGTCAACGAATTGGGAAATACACGTGGGATTCACTAAGATTCATTTTATTAGAAATTGTTCGGCAACGAAGAATCCTTCAGAGGAGTGGCAATTTCTTGGCCTCGCTGAGTATTATCGCAGATTCATCAAGGGATTTTCGAAGGTCACTCAGCTTTTACTACTTTAACGAGGGTACGGTGCATCCGTGAGGGAAACAAAACAGGAGAACGTCTTTTCCAGCTTTCGAAGCCAAACTCTACAATACACTGAGAATTGTCCATACTTGATTGTACAAGCGATTTGGTAGTGCACCGTGTCATTTCGAGTCAGGGTCTCGGTTTTGTGCTGATGTGACACAAGAAGAGTGACAGCTTACGCCTCTCAACAGCTTTAGGTTTACAAGAAGAATTGCGCGATTCACAAACCTGGGGTGGAAGCCATGGCCTTTAGAATTCAAGTTTGGGGGAATTACTTGGACGGTACCAAATGCACTAATTAGACCGATCACAAGGGCCTCTCGCGTACCTTTGACTTGAGAGAGCTAATCATGTGACGGCGTCGCTGGATGGAACATTTGAATGATTACGACTGTGAAACCTAAATGTGTTCAAGCTTTGCAACTCACTGTCAACTCTAACCTACCTGATCGGATTCGTTCTGCCCAATCCGAAACACTGGAGGAAGAAGAATTCTCAAGCGAAATCCATGCGAGGCATGGGGAACAACTTCCGGTAAATCAGATGGTATTCGCTACTTCATGGAACTAATGACTGGGCATGAAGGCCCACATAGCGACGCATGTGAACGAGGTTTGACTTGTGCGGAAGTCAAGGTGGAGTATCGGCAGGCAGCACACAAATCATGTGGCTCATGTTTAGACATGAGTACTGCTTATCACCATCAGACAGATGGTTAGAGGGGACGAACCATTCAGACACTCGAAGACATGCAGCGAGCATGTGTGATCGACTTTCATAAAAGTTGAGACATTTACCTCTGGTAAAGTTTCACTGCAACAGCTACCATTCTAGTATTCAGGCAGCTCCGTTCGAGGCATTGCGTGGACGACAATACCGATCTCTTGTTGGGCTGAGCTCGGTGACAGCCTAATCACAGGTCTAGGACTTGTACACGAAACTCCTGAAAGGATTGTTTAAATCAGAAATTGTATGGCGGCAGTGCGTGACCGCCAGGAAAACTGAAAAAACTTAGGGTATACTGAGAGTTCGCTGTAGGCGATCGTTTCATGTTGAGAGTTTCACCCCGGGAGGATCTGGCAAACTCAATTCACAATACGTTGGCCCATCCAGGATTTTGGAGGAAATAGGTAAAGTGGCCTACAAACCCGAGTTGTCTGGCGAACTGAGCATTATTCACACTGTTGATCACGTCTCAAATTCGAAGAAGTGATTGCTAGACGAAACACTTGCGATCCCTTTTGCAAGAACCATGGATTGAGGATAAGTTGTAGTTCTTGAAGAACCAAAGCCCGGATTCCAATTATGAGAGTTCGTTAAAACTCAAGATGTGGACTGGAGTTCACGTGGAAACGCGAGGATCAGATGATGAATTGTTCAAAACCGTTGAATCAACTCTTGAGACGACTGACGAATTTAATTCCCTTTCAAGTTGGGGATGATGTGGCACCCGAGGAAATCCACAGTCATCTGGGTCTGTCACTTCACTTTCGAGACTGCTTATCAAATTTCAGGACGAAATTTCTTTAAAGTTGGGGATGATGTGACAACCCGGATTTTCGAGGTTCTCTTTGTACGTATCGATTCTACTCTTGATCCACCGCCACCATATGTAGCGGCCACGCGTTCATTATGTAATTTTTTTACGAGGATGTTATGCGAGATTATTTGAAATGAACAATCAGAAGTTGTTAGGAGACAGTACATCATTGTGTCTATTGTACACGAGATACGGGCAGCACACTCTAGACGATCGCGCATCTCCTGGCATTGTTTGGGCTCAAGAAGCCCAGCTCTTACCTTAGCTTAAGGGTTATACACGCATACATCCATGTATGTGACCTCTACACTCTCATAAGCCACAAAACTCAACAAACCCTACACCCTCTTGGACGCCATTGTGAAGGACGGCAGCAGCAGGGAACCCAAATCAGCCGCAACCCTTCTCCCTCTCGATCCTCTCGTTTCAGTTGTCCAGTTAGTATGTCACCCCTTATTCTAGTTGATGATTCTCAATGATTTAGGACATGTATATGTGTCTCGATGCAAGTGTTTGATCTTATATGGTTGTGTTCTTGTTAATTGTTTGGTTATCATTGTATATGTGTAGACGTATTGGTGATTTGTGTGATAGTTGAGCCTTATGTTGTGATGGTTCGATGATTTCGATGATCTAAGACTGGTTTAGGTGACTTGAGAATAATTAAAACAATTAATCCTTACTCTCGGCTTACATGGTGCTAAGTTCTGATAATTTCCATAAGATAATTGAGTAGGAATCTGTTATGCTAGTCTCTATGTTATTGTCATGAGAATATATGGATAAATGGTTATACGAGTTAACGGGGAAGAACGTGTGAAACGGTAATTCTTGATGATGGTACGTGTGATAAATGGTATTTGTAATTATGATGATATGAATGGTAATTGATTAGAGTTCATAGGATGATTGGAAAGTTGTTGTGATTTTGTAAAAAGAAATTGGAATGCATGATTGATTCAATCATGTAACTGTTAGGCGACATTAATGGGGGGAGTTATGGGAAGTTATGGAAAGGTTGGACTAGGTCAATCGCACACTTCTTTCACGTCGCACAAACTCTCATGAGTCGCACAAACCGAGTGGGCCACGAATGGATGGCACCCTCTGGTTGGGCCGAATCGGGGGTTGGGCCAGGCCATGACCAATTGGGGGTCACGGAACGCACAAGTAAGTCCCGGATCGCACAAGTAAGGGCCGAATCGCACAAGTGAGGTCTAGATCGCACAATGAGGCCTGGATCGCACAAGTTTAACTCACTCGCACACTTCCTTGGGCTGGTGCAACTAGGCCACACACACACGCGTACATATTCTGTAATTGGGGTAAACAGTTTAAGTAATCAGTTATGAAGCTTCACACTTGAATGTTTAATGTGCTGAACTACTAAGTTGTTACATGGCTATGAACTTGCATATCCACTTGATTGAGAACTGAGCTAGATATGTGCTAAGGTGAATTATGAGTACGTGATGTGAACCTTGCATGAGACTTAACTACTTGTTACATGCTGTTATGAATTATTGTGTTACGTGAACTCTTGTTACAACTTGTATAATGATGTGTGATTATGTGTACGCTACTTTTGTAACGTGAATGTGGGATACGCGATTCATGTGTATACGAAACTGATTTGTCATTGGTAATCACATAGGATTTGGTTGATTAATATGGAACAAGTAACATTACATTCCGAGCAATCTGAGGTGAGTTCACTGCTCTTTTTCAAGCATGCGTCCCGGGGAGGGACATCTGGTAAAATATTCCGGGGAGGAATACTGGGTAATGGTTTTGACTGAAATGTTAAACCGGAATGTTGGATAATACACTCACTCCTATCACCTTAAGTCCCATCATCTACCAAATTAGTTGCCGATGAGGCAACGGGGTATTTAGTTGATAGCGCTATTAGGTTTGGCACCCTCACACCGTACCGGGGAGGACGGGCGTGAACTAATTACCTTAACCACTCGACCAATGCTTTGATAGGGGCATTGGGGAAGGGCAAACAATCTGGAGCCATCTTGCGGTATCGAGTTATTATCAACATTGTTTTTGGAATCGCTTTTAAACTGAACTAATCATTTGGCAACTAAACGTGTAACTTGGTTTTCGGTAAACAAAACTGTGAACTCGCCAGCGTTAGCTGATACACTTTCTGCATGCTTGCAGGTCTATAGGTACAGTTATTTGGAACTTGCTGTTTGGGATGCTGGAGTGGTCATGGGTCGAGTTACAAGGAATCACGAGACAAGTTTAACGTTTTTTTAAACACTTGGGTTATGAAATTCTTAACTGTTGTAGTATGCTTCCGCTGAATAATAGATAATGTTTTGTAACGCTTTATTTTTAATAAACGAAATTTTTATTTGAAATATTAGTATGAGTTCAATATGATTGGTGGTTAGATCCTGGTGCATCACACGCCTTGCGAGAATTCCCGTATGTGGTATTTTGGGGGTGTGACAAACAAACTCATCGAAAGGCTATGATACCAAATAGGTTCATGAAATTACAATTCAAAGCAAAACCCAATTGCCTTTGCTAGTTCGAGTTTTTAGGCTAATTGAACCAAATTCCAGAGTTTTGCTAAGGTCTTAGCTTTGAGAAATAGAAAGTATTTCATCATCTTCAACCAAAGGGCCTTTGGCCTAACGGTATCCATATGTGTAAAATGACACCTCTATCCAAGAGGTCGAAGGTTCGAGTCTGAACAATATTGTATAATTAGAAGTGATTAGATTATTGTTAAAAAAATCTATAATCTTCAACTTAGATGCTTTAAGACTCTGCTTTCTAAGGGGTTTTTTTTTTTTTTTTTTTTTTTTGAAAGGAGCTTTCTAAGGGGTTGATGAGCCTAACTTAGATTGGTGCTTTTGTGAGAATTAAACACATCACTATGTCGGACGTATCAAAGTCTATTTGTATGGAATCAAACTATTTAACCTTTCTTTAATTTGAAATGTCAAACTATTAATTTTTTATTAATTTCATATTTACTAAATCAACGATTTTAAAGTCAAGTACAATCTTAGGCTAATAGACGATCTTGAACCTAGATCATCGGAAAACTTCAAGACTTATTGTTATCTATATTGATGTTGTGTGAAAACCGTTTGTTATCATATGTCGACGTCTTAGTCGTCATGATTTTATCGAGTCTTTGTCTTAACCTAACAATTTGGTTCGGAAAAGTTCATTGGTTTGAAACTCACCACCCAAATGCGAATAAGTTAACAAGGTTTTTTCAATAAATATAAAGTAATCTAATATATATATCTTTTTTCAGATATGGTTTTAGGGTTTTCTAAGTCTTTCTCAAAACTATTGAAATAATGATGTGAAGAGCATAAATGATAGGACAAGGTAGAAATTGCCATTCTTATACAAAGAATTGAGGAGGGTCAAATGTCATGAATTCAAATGTGACTTCATTCATGAAACCTAAATTAATCTCTCAACCTCCCCACATTTAAGATGCAAATGCATTTAATCACACATTAAGGGATCCTTTTCTATATGCCAACCAAACTCCACCATAAAAGAACACTCTCAGGTATTCAATCCCTCTCTGGCTTAGTTATTATGAACACATTCAAGTGCCTCCTGCCCATTACTCTTTTTTATGTACTATCTTCTTTATTTTCCTGTAGAATGTGAAAGGCGAGTAAGTTAAGATGTTTTGAATTTTTATTTAGTTATTTAAAACTAAGCTGCTATGGGTTGTGTTGTACATATAGCTAGTGAAAACATTATCCAGTGTGTTGTACATATATATAAATGGTTGGAACCTGCGGGTGTCATCCACATTCTGGTAGTTTGAAACCTCTCCTTAATTATCATTAAAATGTTGATAATTTTTTTTAATAAAAATGAAATGATTCTAAAATCAAATGTACTAAACAAAATAGTTCATAAGAGGTTTTAAAAAGACCAAGTATAACATTTATCATTTGCATAAAAAACATTATAACAAAGGATATTGTCAACAAATGAAACTTGTCTGTCAACCAAAACGCAGGCAGGTTCCAATTTTCATTTCTTCATATTTTAAGTCTTTTAACGTATATCCTATTCTGTTAAAGAAACCAAACAACCCCCTACGTTTAGTGTGTGTGTTTTTTAAATATAGTTACCTCCGTTATATCATGGAGTTTTTTTTTTTTTTTTATATAATTATCCTATGATTCATGTGGCCCTAACCTCTTTCTAACGTGTTTTTGTTATTCATTGTTAATAATGCATGGATAATAAAATATCAATAAAGATACTTAAATATACGGTGTTTAAAAGCAAGCATTCATATCTAACAATAAATATGTTGCATTTTCTTCATATCTTCTTAATGTCACATTGATATATATGTTGTATAGAGGAAAGATTTTAATTATGTTTATAGTCTTAGTTTTCCATGAAAGTTCAATAGATATCTTAGTGGGTATTGGGTAATACTTAAAACTTCTGATGTTAATCGACCAAATCTTTTAATGCTAGATGGGTTGGCTAGTTGGGTGAAAATATCAAATGTAATGTAATAAATATATTTAATAGTAATGATAATGATTATAATAATAGTAATAGTAGTAGAAGTTTTTTTAACGATCAATAAAGCCTGATCATTCAGATAAACCCAACGACAAAAAGTCATCCACGCCTATGAACACAGACACCACTGGTAACCAGTCTGTCACTATTCAGAGAAGTATACAGTTATCTACTTCATTTCCCAAATAAGGCTAATGTGTGGAGTTTTATGAAAATTAAAGATAGAGCCATTGTTTCAAAGGTGTTAGAAACAATACCCAATCAAGAAAATGTAAGTAATTGAGTTGTTATAATCACTTGGTTTTATACCCAAATGTTTTACTAAGTGGTAGTGGATGTTGATGCGCATGTTCTAACTACGTAGCGTTCGTTTTATTTTCAACATATACAATTTCCATGGCGGGAATAGTGATTCACAGCCTTGGCTGAAATGGGCGGCCGACCCTCTCCTATTGGACCAACTATTTTATTATTTTATACACGTTTTAAAATTACGTGTTCGCCCCAGAATAGTGTTTCCCTGTCATTGGTTCAAATGGGCGGCGAGCAATACCCATTTGACCAATCAGTTTATTATTTTATACCCACTTTAAATTTACGGTTTTGCCCCCGTTAAAAAATACGGTTTTGCCCCAATTTCAAAATACATTTACACTTTTTCCCCGAGCTAAGAAATACAATTTCCCTCTCCGTAAAAAATTACGCTTTTACCCTTAGCCAAAATTACGTTTTCGCCTCAGTTCAAAATAAAAATTTGTTTTCCCCCTGGCTCAAAATTACGATTTTATACCAGTTTATTATTTTATACCAACTTTAAAATTAAGGTTTTTACCCCAGTTTAAAATTACGTTTTTGCCCCAGTTCAAAATATAATTATGCTTTTGCCCCCAGCAAAAATTTATGATTTTCCCCTCAGTTGAAAATTACGATATCACTCTGAATTCAAAACGACGTTTTTGCCCCCACTGTGAAATAAAAATATTGTTTTCCCCTAGCTAAAAAGTACGATTTTACTAAAAAAAATATGATTTTTCCCCCAGCTAAAAATCGTGTCAATGAGCTGCCTAACACTCGCTCATTAATCCTTATAAATTATTGTTTTGCCCTGAGCTCAAAATTGCGATCTTGTCATCGTTTTACTTTTTCTTTCTAGCAAAACTATACTACTGTTTTTTTTACTGGTTGAGAATTATTCGGTAATCGCCCCGCAACGCGGAGTTAGAATAAGATAAAAGGAAGACACCTTGATAAAGATAATGATTAAACCACATGAACATTGTATAGGACATCCATTCACAAAATAACATAAAATAAAGAGTTAAATGCCATTTTAGTCCCTGTGGTTTGAGTTAATTTGCCAGTTTAGTCCAAATGTTTCATTTTTAACATGTGGGTCCAAAAAGGTTTCACCGTTGCATTTTAGTCCACTGAGTTAACTCAACCCATTTTTTCTGTTAACAAGAAGACCAATTCGGTCATTTTATATGGCTGAATTCCCCTTTTAGTTAACAGAATTACATACAAAATTACCGAATTGGCCTTCTTGTTAACAGAAAAAATAGATGAAATTAACCCAATGGACTAAAATGGCAACTGTGAAACCTTTTTGGATCCACAGGTTAAAAATGAAACCTTAGGACTAAACTGGCAAAATTGCTCAAACCACAGGGACTAAAATGGCATTTAACTCTAAAATAAAATATCAATTCACTAATTTTTCCATTACAGATTACAAAAGAAAAAAATAACAAAATGAAAAGTAACAAATCTATTTAACATTATAAAAGCACTATAAATTACAACAGAATGAAAGAAAAAACTGAGAATGATATACAAAGAGAGTAAATTGAACAAGAAAATAAAACACAGGTGAATAAGGCACGTTCAAGACGCTTCCCTTTTCGGGCCACCCAGGCAAACCCATCTTTTTCCTAGGGTACAACAGTCAGAGCAGGTTGTATTGCCAGAATTAGCCTTGCACCTGAAACAAGAGTGCGTAGAGGCGCAAAATCTGGGAATTCGGTGGATGTGTTGTGTGTTGTGCCCTGAACCATACGACTTTGTGTCTTGTGTGTGTTTAGAACAAAGCACAAAACTTTGTATATGAGCTGTTAGGAATTCCAAGTGAAAGGTCTCACTTGAATACCAAATTCAATAAAAATAAAGACTAGAAGTAAATTACATAATGAATTCTTTGACTTGAATAAATGGAATGTAAACAGTCTCCAGCTGATCACACCAAGCCACTGAATCAAACCCACACACACCTAAAAAATAGTAAAGGTGGCTCCAAGCGGCTTGCGGCGATGCGAAGTGGAAAGTGCGTCATCAAAACGTCATATTACGCTCATCGCCCTCATCCCTCTCCCAGTCCCGTGCCCAGGCGCGTGCGCGTGTCGGGTGCTTCGCACCCTTCTCGCTGCCACTGGGTGTGACTTGTCATATAGGAATATATTTGTGTAGAGATTTCTAATTATAAATCAACAAAAGATTTATCTCTCCACCAATGTGGGACAAACACAACTTCCCACACATTAAAGTTTCAGTGCACAATTAATGCTTATCATCTCTCATTCATTTTGCTTTAATCACTAAATAATCATTATATTATTCAATAATATAATATCATTTATAAAATTTCCAACATTTCCCCACATGAATGGAGATTGTCCCATACACTCAAGTGTCACGATAAAATTTCAGCGGGTAAGTAATACAGGATATGTAGGTTTCCCTTTGAACCCTCCTTTGTGACATATACTTAGTCTCCTAGCGGTTCGTAGACGCGATGTCCTTGAACCAACTCCTTTTTAGGTCGACATTATTACACATCACACATTACTCTTCCTGGTTCGGTAACCCCTCATAGTTATGTCCATTATGGTCATGGAACACCATCATGGTTCTGCGAGAGCTATAGGAATTGTGCCCCCAATTCCATTCGAAGCGACCCCACTTCTCTCTAACATATGTGATTTGTTGAGCCAGGTTATGAGTTGCCCGATTCTGATCAGCAGGAATGCGGCATGTAGCAGCAAGATGACCAGGTCTTCCACAGTTGGTACATTGACGACACTGGAGGTGTGGCTGATGATGACCGTTACACCTGTTGCACAAAGGTGCATTGCCTAGATAAGGTTTCTTGGCAAGTGGTTGCGCAGGCTGATTTGGTGCAGCTTGAGCCTGTGCAGTAACGGCGTAGTTTTGGGAAGCCTTTCGCTTCCTAGAACCCTTCGAGGAACCAGAATCCTTACCCTTCTTGTTTTTACCTTTCTTGCTATCCTCTTTGTCAAACGTCTGCCTCTTACCTTTGTCGTCCTTTCTGTGCAACTTACCCTTCCGAATTTGCGACTCAGTCAATGTCGCTGCTAACTCGATCGCCTGACGGACTATGGTAGGGTTACTACCAGTAACGATGTTTCGCACTGAGTCAGGTAGACCATCGATGTACCTTTCGATAGCCTTATCGAGTGGGGTAACCATTGTTGGGCATAACAAGCTCAGCTCCTCATACCTATCAGTATACGCCCGGTACTCGCCACTATCCTGTTTCAAGTCATCAAACTCCCTTTCCAAAGCTCGTAGTTCATGACGAGGACAAAACTCCCTCATCATAAGAGTCCTAAGTTCAACCCATGTTTGTGCTAAAGCAACCTCAGCACCACGGTCTCTCATAACCCCGTTCCACCATGTAAGCGCCCTCTTCTGAAACACACTGGAAGCAAACTCGACTTTGCGATTATCAGGACACTGAACGTGACGGAAAGTATTCTCGATGCTCTCGAACCATTGAAGAAGCCCAGTTGCTCCCTCAGAACCACTAAACTTGAGCGGTTTAGCCGAGTTAAAACTCTTGAAATTGCATGGAGCATTATTGTTGTTGTTGGCTTGGTTCCATTGAGCAATAAGATTTGGGAACGCGGCAGCCATTTCCTGTGCGATGATTTCTGCCAGTTCGGCGTTTGGTAGCGGATTTTCGCGTCGAGGAGGCATTCTAAAAAAAAGAAACATGAAAGGAACGAGTGAGATGATTAGATGAAAAGAATGAGATGAAACAAAAATCGACAAAAGCAAAGATGGTGGTCATTTGTCCGTATCACAAAGCAAACAAGCGACACATAGAGACTAATCAAAGTAAATGGGTCAAAAATAATGCTTCGCGAAGACATGCTCGCCTATAAGTGAACACTCACCCCAAGAGTTCCCAGGTAAGAGTGACTGGTCCGATTATGTGGATTTGTACGAACACTCTAGCCTTAGACAGAAAACCCAGGGTACAGGCATTCACTCTTCCAGTTTGCACATGTTCACACTATTTAGAACCCAAAACTTTGACGAGATTTTGAAAACTTGGAAGGTTTAAGAGATTGATGATTCATTTTGGCTTTGTGCCTTCCATTATGTTTTGTTTTTGGTAATTACCTAAGGATAGGTGAAGTTCATGTTTTAAAATCTAAACACAAGACAACTTGTGTTGGGGTCCTAGAAAGGTTATAGTCTAGGTCAAAGCATTACTAATAACCTAATTCCCTATAACCATTGGCTCTGATACCAACTCTTCTGTCACACCCCGACCACGTAAAACATCAAATCGTGGCGGAAACGTCGGGGAGTGTTGTAACAGAATTATTGTTCCACAACCATGGTAATTAAAATTACATTTTATTTAACAACCAAAGGTGGAATACATTGTTTCAAAACAAGAACCAAAGAGTACACAACATAATTAAACTAAGTCTATCTTTATTTTAAGTCTCTAAGGCACAGGTCTGCCCTAGTGTCACGATCATCATCCTAAGCGACAGCTCCTGAAAACACATGTGAAAATAGGTACGTCAGCATAAAAATGCCTGTGAGATACATAGGTTTTATGAAAGTGGAATTCATGACTTGAGTTCAAAGAAATGTTTAATAAAAATTCAGTCATGAACCTTGTTAATTATTCTGTTTTATAAATCATTTGAAAAACGATAGCAAAATCAGATGATATATATATATAAAAGAATAGTGTATGGTTAAAAGAATAACCAAGTAAAAATGAGTTTGAATAAATCAAGTTATTTGTAAAACAATGTTTAAGTGAAAATGTGTTGTAAATGTAATATGTCTAAACTGAAGTGGTTTAAATGACGCTACGATATGTAATATCATACAAGCACTTATATATAGGAAGTACCAGCGGCGTATCCACCATGCTTGTATCATATTACACACGCCTCGTTATTTAAGTCACTCAAATCAACCAACAATGTAAAATACTCATGTTTAATCCAATAGTCAAATGCCATTTGTATAACCCAAGTTAAATATGAATCATGTAATGTGTAAACACAAGTTATGTATGGTAAGTAAAATGGGACTACTTAAACCACAAGTAAAAATGTACAAAACAAAGTATTTTGAATATATCAAAAAGTTATGTTTTGCAAAGTAAATGCATGATTTATTGATACAAACACTTATGTGGTAAGTTAACGCATACATTCATGCCTTGAGACAGACGGATAACCCTAAGTAAAGGTTATCAAAAGAAATGTTTTCGGATTCAGTCATTCCTTTCCTCCAAACAAACCTAGGATGTCAGGAACGGGATTTGTCAAGTCCTATGGTACCATTACTTACTACCGAGCGGCGTAGCTAATGTTAATGAACGTATATAAGTCCCGTTTGTACAAACCAAATGTTATACCAAATGTAAACTTGTTAAATGAAAACAATGTACTAAGTATGCTAAGTAAACATACCAAGCAGAAAAGTCATGTAAATCAATGTGCTAGCATGCTCAGTCAACATACATAGCAGAAAATGTAATGTAAAACAATGCGCTAATATGCCAAGTAAGCATACATAGCAAAACAAAATAAAATTATGTATTAATAGTGTACTAATGAACATAACAAGTATATTATGTAAAAACATGGAAAGCACGAAAATAACAAGTAGGCACATGTGTTTCACCCCAAAATGTTTGAAAAACAGTAAAAGAGGGGTCTATGTACTCACCTTTGGGTGCGTTTTTATATGTTAACACAATCCTACAATTTGTTTATTCGTCCTAAATTAAATAAGAATGATTAAATAATCAAAACTCACAAAAATACATGAGTTTCTCCGATACTTGAAATTTTCACATAACTTTGAGATTTCTCGAAAAGTTATTATTTTTTATTATTTTGGTGTATTTGTATATATGTACTCGAGCGTAACACACCTAATCTTGTCAACACTAACACATGATCATACACATATTGTAAAACACATAGTACACTGTAACACATAAAATAACCCATGAACAACCCATTCTAGTGTATGTCGAAAAACACTTATTTTAGCGATTCGGAGACATTTTTGGGTGTCGGAAGTCACGTATGACTAACCAAACACCAAGTAAACTTAATATAAGTTAAAATACTTATTTTTATATCAAAAATATCAGTTTGGTTACTGATCTAAAACAGTTTTATAAAAGTCCTCCGAAAAGGCGATTTTTAACCGTTTTACCGCATAGTTTTGCATCAAACGTTACCCGAACCATCCCAAATCGAAACGACTTGAAATTTTAACATAACCCATGTTATTTACTGAATAAAATAATGGTTATACTCATGATAGTGCAGGTCTAAAATAAAGTACATAAATCATGCAAATTTCACATAATTTACCACTTTTTAAGCTATATGTACAACATGCAAAGCTATCAAACCTAAGTCAAAGTTTCATGCCATTATAATACATCAAATAATGTTATTTTTAGTGTTTGTAACCTGATCTAAAACAGTTTTGTCATATAGCCATTTTTCATCATCTCTTGAGCTTTAAATCAACATATTTTCATATGTACAAGTGCCTAAAGCATACTATCATAGTAACATCATTTTTTTATGAGTTTAAAAGCATCAAATATGAGATTTATTCAGGTCTATTTGCTGATGTAATTTACATTTAACATGTCATAAATAAAACACCAAATACTTGCATTTGTACCACCATTCAAGAACATGTAGCAACATAAACAAGTACTTAACAAGATATCAAACTTCAAAACTCATATACACACATACATATGTACGGTTATATATATACCACCATTTTTTATTTGTTTCAAGACCCATTTCATTTTAGATTTCAAGTTTAGTGAAAATCCCAAGATTCAAGAGAAACTTCAAATCATCAAGAACAACCAAGAATCAAAGTATGATTTAAACATAAGTGTTATACCTTCAAGATTCAAGTAGGTTGTAGGATGAGGTTTTGATGATAGGAAGCTTGTAATCACTTGACAACACCTTGGAATCACCTTTAGATATTCATACTAACTTGAAGGTTGCTAGGAAAGGGACTTGAATGTGAAGAACAAGACTTGAAGATTTGAAGGTAGAGAGAGAGATGGGACGGTTTTGGAGAGAGGAAGAGGGAGGAGTTTGAGTGTGAATGATCTTGCTTAGATATGAAGTAGATATAGGAGATATGGAAGGAGATATGAACTAGCATGCAAGGACACTTGGCTAAAACAAAATCATATAGAATTTTAAGAGATCTTGCAAAATTTGGTGGGTCCCCATATATATATATATGAGCGTAGGATGTATGGGGGGAGGGGGTGAAGTGTAAGTTTTATATAAATATGTTATATGTAGGCTAAAACGGGTGTTTAACTGGATACCGGGTATTTTATCTAGCGTTTAAATCCCGGTTTATGGTGTTCTAATTTATTTTTATTATACTATAAAAATAAACTTGCCAAAATATTACTGAAATAAATTTCAGTTTCCAAGACTGGCTGTGTTGTCCGCGTTTTGCAGTAGAAGCACGGTGCTGCGCAGAAACACGCGGTACGCGCTTAAACTTGAAAAATAACGTTTTTAGGTGTTTTAATTTATTTTTCATCACGAACCTGATTAAAATAAAATTTTAATTATAACAGAATATTTTTGGGATTTAAATATTATCCGGGCGGTCACCAACGTTAGTTTCGCAGTTTTGTCGTAAATAGTTCTTTTAGTTCAAATAAACATATTTTTGCCATACCGAATCCTTCGAAACTTATTTCTAATTTATGTAAAGGATATTTAGGGTATGTTTGGCTTACGTCACAGTTCCGGAGTGTACGTCACGTTAAACTGATTGCGTTTATGCACCAGTTTGCGTATAACCTTCTAGAAAGTGATTTAAAGCTTAAAATCGGAATCGAATCAAATTGTAAAATCATCAAACATAAATACACACATAATAACACCAAAGCACATTGTTTTACATTATACGATGCTTACAGAACACAGTTGTCACATTTCCCTCTTGGCTAGGAGCAGAGAAACTCTCTGGTTGCTCCATGTAAATCTCTTCCTCCAATTCCCCATTGAGAAATGTAGTTTTTACATCCATTTGATGAATTTCCAAATTTATCGAAGCTGAAACTGCAAGCACCAATCTAATAGAGGTTATTCTAGTCACAGGAGAGTATGTGTCAAAGTAGTCAAGACCTTCCTTTTTTTAAACCCTTTGATCACAAGCCTTGCCTTATACTTGTCGACAGAGCCATCAGCTTTCATCTTTTTTCTTGAATATCTATGGATATCCGAGTGGTTTGCACCCTGCTGGAAGATCTACTAACTCCCAAATATGATTCTACAAAATAGAATCAATTTCACTCTTGATGGCTTCTTTCTATTGAGGTCCATCTGAAGAGGTGACCGCTTCTCGATAGGTCTGAGGCTCACTCTCAATCGTGTATGTAAGAAAGTCAGGCCCAAAGGATTTCTCAGTCCTTTTCCTTTGCTTCTTCTTGTCTCGCCCTCTTCAGCCTCTGATTGTTCTTGAGTTTCCTCTCGAACAATCTTATCAAACGTTGTTGATGAAATTGAATGATTCGTTGTTGAAGAACTCGTATGAGTTTGTACTAACATTGAAAACTCTTCTTTAAAGTAAGTCACATTTCTTGGCCTTGTCTCTATGATAGAGTCTTGTGCACATCAGGATTCTTGGATTCATATATAAGAAAACGATGTGAACTACCATTTTTGGCATATCCAATGAAAATGCAGTCAACAGTTTTATGCCCTATTCTAAGTGCCTTAGGAGGTGTAACAATCACTTTGGCCAGGCACCCCACACTTTCAAGTATTTATAAGACGGTTTATGTCCCCACCACAATTTATAAGGTGTTACATCCTTATTTTTGAAATTTATTATATTTAATAGAAAATTGGCCGACAAAATAGCCTCCCCCCACATGTCCTAGCTCTTCCCAGAACTAATCAACATAGTATTCATCATTTCTTTTATTGTACGATTCTTTCGTTCTGTAATGCCACTTTTGCACATACCTCCCCAAATGGTTGAACATATTCACCTCCTCTATCACATCTCACACGTTTTATTTTCTTGTTGGGTTGATTCTTAACTTCAGCTTTATACAAGATAAACTTGTCAATTGCTTCATCCTTACTCTTAAGTAAACATAACAATATCTTGTATTGTCATTGATAAAGGTAATAAAATATTTATTACCACCTCTGGTGGGAATTGATTTTTAAGTCACACACATCAGTGGGAATCAGATCAAGGGGTTCAGTTATTCTTTCAACCGATTTAAATGATGATTTTGTTTATTTGGCTTCAACACATGTTTTACATTTTGATTTAGAGTCAATGGCAAAAGTTGGTATGTGATCTAATTTAATTAAACGACGCATCGAATTAAAATTTAAATGACCAAGACGTCCATGCCTAACATTAGGATACTTCTCCAAGTAAGCAGAAGTGGTAGCATTCTTATTCATGTTTTTCTTAATAGACATTACATTAAATTTAAACATGCCATTTTAGGCATAACCCTTTTTCCCACAAACATACCATGCTTACTTAAAACAAATTTATCACTCTCAAAAACCAAACGAAAGCCAAACTTGTTAAGCATCCAACCCGACATAAGACTCTTGCGCAAGTTAGGAACATAAAGCACATTCTTCAAAGTGAGCTCTTTCCTAGAAGTCCATTTTAAAATCACATCACCTTCTCCCTTGATATAAGCTATAGCAGCATTTCCCATGTACAACTTATCTTCTCCCACCACCTCTTTAAACGTATTAAAGAGGGTCTTGTCTGGACACACGTGGCTGGTTGCCCCAGTATCAACCCACCTCCCTTTTGGCTCATTAGCCACCAAATTTACCCCCTCCATAATGGCAGCAAGGTCTGAAATCATGGCCACTAAGGGCATACCATCATCATCAACCATAAGAGCCATGTCACCTTTAGGCTATTTGCATTGGTCAGCACGGTGACCACTTTATCCACGGTTGTAACACTTCCCTTTAAAGTGACCAACCTTCTTCTTCACACCACATTTCTTTGGCCCAAGGTCAACACCTTTAGTTTTCCCCTTGCCATTAAACTTGTGGCCTTTGTTACCCTTGTGACCCCTTGAGGATTGACCATGTTCCACAAGGTTCACTTTTGCAGAAGCTTCAACTTGACTTCCTTTGTGTGACAGCCTGTTGTCTTCCTCAATACGAAGACGAACCACAAGTTGTTCAATGTTCATTTCCTTTCGATTATGCTTTAGGTAATTCTTGAAGTCCACCCAACTACGAGGCAACTTTTCAACAATTGTTGCTACTTGGAATGTTTCACTAAGATTCATTCCTTCAAACAAAATATCACTAAAAATAATCTTCAGTACTTGAACTTGACTCATTACATTCCATTGACTCCCATAATTCTTTGGTAGTTGGAACCTTGAAATACACATTATGCAACACATAGTTGCGGCATATGTACTCAAATTGTTTCCATGCATCAAATGCACTCACAGATTGGACATCACTAGTCCCTTCAGCAAGAACAAGAGGGGTCTCAGTCAAGAACCTCGCAAGGTTCAAGGTGGTCAGATAAAACAGCATCTTTTATTGCCATCTTTTAAAGTTCAAACTAGTGAACTTTTCTTGTTTCTCAGCATGATTAGCTATAGCTTGGGTACCAACTAATTGTCCCACGGTAGTGGAAGTGGGTCCAACAGTTGTTGATGTAGTAGCAGGAACAGTAGCTATTTCTTAAACAAGATATACAAATAATCAGTTTTCAAGAAATTATGGTTTACACAAAACCAAAATAAAATATTAATCCTCTTAGAGATAGTTGAATTGGTTTACAAAAAAAAAAAAAAAAAAAAAACCTAATGCAAACCACAAAAGTTTACTAATAGCGAAAACAAATTGTTTGTAAATATTTTAAAACAAAACAGTGAACGGGTTTTAAAAATATGTTTTAAGCTTGGAGACATCCTTTCACGAAATAACATAAAATAAAATATCTGCTCATTAATTTTTCTATTACAGATTACAAATGAAAAATAACAAAATGAACAGTAACAAATCTACCGAACAACATTACAAAAGCACTATAAATTACAAACAAAATGAAAGAAAACTGAGAAGGAATTACAAAAAGAGTAAACTGAATAAGAAAATAAAACACAGGTGACTAAGGCACGTTCAAATCGCTTCTCTTGAAACAGATTCCGGGCCACCCAGGTGAACCCATCTGTTTCCCAGGGTACAACAGTCAGAGCAGGTTGTACTGCCGGAATTAGCCTTGCACCTGAAATAATACCTGAAACAAGTGTGCGTAGAGACACAAAATCTGGGAATTCGTTGGATGTGGTGTGTGTTATGCCCCGAACCATACGAATTGTGTCGTGTGTGTGTTTAGAACAAAGAAAAAAGCTTTGTATATGAACTGTTAGGAATTCCAAGTGAAAGGTCTCAATTGAATACGAAATTAAATAAAAATAAAGACTAGAATTCAATGACATAATGAATACTTAAACTTTACTGATTGGAATGTAAACAGTCTCCAGCTGACCACACCAAGCCACTGACTCGAGCCCACACACACCTAAAAAATAGTATAGGCAGCTCCAAGCGGCTCGCGCACGATGTGAGCGTGCGAAGTGCGCCATCAAAACGCCACATTACGCCCATCGCCTTCATTCCACTCCCGGCCCCGTGCCCAGTACTACGCACCCTCCTTGCTGCCACTAGGTGTGACTTGTCACATAGGAATATATTCGTGTAGAGAATTCTAATTATAAATCAACAAAAGATTTATCTCTCCACCAAAATGGGACAAACACAACTTCCTATACATTAAACTTTCAACACAATTAAAGATTATCATCTCCCATTCATTTTACTTTAATCACTAAATAATCAATATATTATTCAATAATATAATATTATTTATAAAATTTCTAACAAGCATGAGATAATTGTTGTCTTAAGTAAAGATTATTAGCTATGATAAGATAGATATGAATACATGCTTACTTTATAATGTGTTTTGAATACATCGTGTTGTGCCTTTTTAACCCATAATAATAATTTACCATGAAAAGAATGGTTTAATGAAAGAACAAGTTATAAATTGTTTTACTCTATTTGGTCGTTATCTACGTCGCATGTTACAAATAGAGAGAGACACCATGATGTCACTACTAGCTAGTAAACTAAGTAATATGGTAGGATCTAAGTTTACTTGTTTGTGTTATTTTATAAGATGAACAATTAAAGAAGATAAACAGATGATAATTTGCAGCGGAATGAGGGAAAAACTTTATAACACAAACAAGGAAAGAAAAGCTTTTATCATTTATACCTTGTGTCGAATGATTTCATTACAAAATATTCAACGTATGCATGAACACTTTCTCCCCCTCAGCCTGAGCTCACTAGTGTGAGTTCGTACAAGATTCAAGTGTGTGAAAGAGCTAATAGAACAGTACATGCACTGTCTATTTATAGTACTATCCTAAACACTATGGCATCTTTGTTGACATCACATAGACAGTGACAGCTAACAATCTTAACAACCTCTAAACATTGATGATTAGAGACACTGTTACATTAAACACTGATTATCAAACTACTGATGAATGCAATCCACTGATGGGCTTCAACCATGGTTGCAAAAGTCGCTAGGCGCTCCCTAGTCGGATTCGGGAGTACTCGGGGAGTACTCGGCTTAGGCGGAGATTACCCGGGGAGTAATTGGCCTAGGAGACCAGTACTCGTGCCTCGGCAGCCTGCCTTGTAGCGAGTACTCGGGGAGTACTCGGAGCCTAGGCGGGACTTTTACAACCATGGCTTCAACCACTGATGAAGACTGAGCAGTGCTTTCCATAAAGGTTGATCAGGCCTTTGACTTCCAGCAGTTTTTTGACTACAACAGATGATAGGTCTTCAACAGACTTTAGACTTTAGCAGTTCTTTGTGTATAACAGACTTTGAGTTTCAGCAGACCTTAGAGATCATCAGATGTTGGATACCACTGCCATTGGAGGGAAATAGAATTCAAACACTGTTATTTGGATCAGTTGTTGTAGAACCAGTTTTGGCTTTGTATCATCTGTTCTTCAGGAAGGATCACATGAGCCAACAATCTCCCCCTAGAACAGATGATTCAAAACACTTCATTATTTTCTTATCTTTATTTTCTCATCAACTGTTCCCTTATTTACCCTTTGAATTGGAGCTCAAAATATACAGAATTTGTGTCTTTTTCATCCCTAATCAGTTGAAGGTTCATTAGATCTTGAAGGTCTCCTGCATTCAGACCATATGCAGCCTTCCTTAACAGCTTTTCAACATTACCATCAGACCTTAGCAGAGTCAATACGTAGGTATCTTTGTCAGACTTCCACTTTAGTATTTTGGGATCTGGTAGCTTTCTAGGGACAAGATTTATTTGAGATGAGTTTGGTGATTGAGGTCTGCTTGCCAACTTTTTGATTTTTTCAGATATTGAGCATCCAATTGTTGGGAAGCATCATCAACTCCAAATTGAAGTTGATTTCTGATGGCCTCTTTTCTGTGTTCAGCATACCTCTTTTCATCTTCCTCATCCCTCTGCTTTTGCCTTTTTAGTTGATTCAAGGCACTGATGGGTAATGCAGATGATGAGAACAACTTTTTAGTGGAATGGGTCTGTTGAGGCCTATCAGCAGTGGTTTCAGTATACACTGGTTTCTGAGGAACGTTAGGATCTTTCTTTCTCAGCTCTTCTAATTTTCTGTAGGTCTCATCAACATTCTGCTTTAACCATCTTGTAATTGATCTTGCAGAACCATACCCAGCAATGACAAGCTCTGCTCTCTTTCTCTTGTACCTCTATGCATCATCTACATCAACCTTTTTGAATTTATTCTAGTTGGGTGCAGATTTCTTCATTTGAGGATCTTTGTTCATTATTTCAATTCTGTTTATTTCTTCTTTGAGAGCATCAAGAGACCAATCTTTGAATTGAGACTTGTTTGCTTTGTAGGGCTTGGTTTTCATGATGAGATCCAAATAATCAACCCTTAATTCCTTTTGAAGACCAGCATCTGGTGGCAACTTTGACATGGATTTACTAAGGTCTCTAACAAAGTCTTCAAGTTTCCTGACTTTGCTAAGCCCATGTTGCATCAAACCTTGGTATCTCCTATCTCCTAACCCTTTACTCTCTTCTTTTGCTATAAGCTCTGCTTGTTTGGCTTTCAACTTCAAATATCCGTCTATATTTTGAGGTGTTCTGAAGTCATGTAGAGATGGGAAGGCTCTTTTAAATGGATCCTCTTCTTTGTAAAATTGAATAATTTCATCTTGAACTACAAGCAGTTCCAGAGGATATTGAGTTGCCAATGAGATGTTCCGTGGTATGTAACCAATGGGTGGATGATTGAGTGGGTTTGTTTGTGGAGATGAGGATGGAATGAATGTAGCAGGAGCAGATGATAAAGGAATTGGTGATGGAATTTCTTTTCCTTCATTAAGCACAACAACTTTCCTTTTACTAGCATAATCAAATTTTGGAGGAGGAGGAGTTTTTGATGGAGAAGGTAGTTTAGGTGAAAAGGCTGATTGTGAGGGGAATATTGGTGGTTGTGTTGATGGTGGAGGATCAAAACGAATGAGAGCAGTGGATTGACTAACAACTGCTGAAACCACTGGTGTCTCAACGGCTGTTGCCTTAACATCTGCTAATGCTTTTGATACATCAACATCTTTTGGTTTTGTTGAGGATGGTGGTGGTGAAGCTGTTTTCTGCTTCTTTTGAGGTGGCTTTTGTGGTGAAGGTTTGGGTTTGGTTGAAGCAATGGTTGGCTTTTTAGAAACGGTAGTGGTTTTGGGGAATGTGGCAATTGGAGGTCTGTTATTTCTGAATGATTTTCTCTTTTCATCTTTTTCTCTTGTTCCTACTTCCAAACATCTGCCTTACTTTCTGCTGTATCTTTTCTCTTCTGCTTTTCTAAAATCTATGCATCTGTCTGTTTATTAAAGGTCTCATCAACTCCCTTTTTTTTCTTTCAGCATCAGATTTTGCAGAAGTGTCTTTGGCAGACTCTGGCTTTTGTTGTTGTTGACATTTGCCTTGGGGTCAGCATCAAGTTTTCTCAAGGAATCTTTCTCCCCCTTTTTGGCATCATCCTGATCTTCTTTTTCAAAGATAGGTGCTGGGGTAGTGCCAGTTAGTTTTGCAAGGGATTCCTTGATACCCATGATATCTGCCTGGGTATCCTTGTATCTTGCATCAACCATAACTTTGATCAGCTCTATGTGTGAGTTGTGGTTGATTTCAGCTAATTGCCTTTGAGCTGCTAAGCTCTTGGGTAATTTGCTGGTGATTAGGCTGACTTTTAGAAGCATCAACCAGCAGTTTCATCAGATCTTTCATTTCCCCAACAGTGGTTTCAATTGATGACATAGTTGTCGGTAATATGTCAGTTATATCGTCCATTGGTAATCCCTTGGTAAACCGTAAATTTATTTTGGTGTACACCTTACACCAAATTTCTACACCATGGTTTGATATATTTATTGGAAATGGTCATAATGTATAGTTTTATGTTAATGTTAAACTAATAGCTAAATATTTTATATCACTTTTTCAAAAATAATAGATTTCAAGAAAAGACATATGTTATAGGTGTTACTTATCAAGCATTAGTAAATGTTTAGCTAAGTCATTAGGTCCTATCATTCCACATCTACACAACCTTATACACACTACAAAACAAAGGGCATTCAGATGGACGGATCCTTCGGAAATCTGTACACGAACATAAATTCTTTAACCAAGAGATATCGTGTGGTAGTAAGGTTCACACCCTGCAAGCAAGATACATCGATAGGAATACTTAGTCACATGTTAATTTGTTGCTAAAAAAGTATACACCAAAATGAATTATTCACCACCCATTTACATCAAATTTAGTCTATTGCTATTCGTCGAATTTAATTTTTATGATTTGCACACACATACACAAATGTATATACACTAAAAAATAGCCTAAAATCAAAATTAAATATGTTGAACAAGATGTCATTACAATAAGCTCACTGAGACTTCAAAATGAGTCCAATATGAATCATTTTACTCCGTTTATGGTACGGTATGAATCATTTCACTCAGTTTATGGTACGGTTGTTTTGACCACTACGTTCTCTCCCGAGGGCATGCCTTTATGTGGAAGTAAAAGCCCTACCAGAAACTAGGGGGCGTTTGATTCACGGAATAATTTGAAATTGGAATTGGAATTTGTATAGGTATAGGAATTAGAATATGAAGGAATTGGATTTAGATTTTAAACATTTCAATTGGAATTGGAAATTGTTGGAATTGAAATCTCAATTCCAATTTTGTTGTGTTTGGATGTCAAAAGAATTGGAATCATCACCCCAGCACCAATAACCCCCAGTTCGGGTTGAAACGGTACGGATCGAAACGGTACGGGTTGAAACGGTACTCTTCGAAACGGTAAGCGTCAAAACGGTTTGATTCGAAACGGTATGGGTCGAAACGGTACGGGTCGAAACGGTTCCCGTACTCTTCGAAACGGTAAGCGTCAAAACGGCTTGATTCGAAACGGTATGGGTCGAAACGGTACGGGTCGAAACGGTTCCCGTCGAAACGGTTCGCGTCGAAACGGTTCGCGTCGAAACGGTTCGCCTCGAAACGGTACGGGTCGAAGCGGTTTGCGTCGAAACAGTACGCGTCGAAACAGTACGCGTCGAAACGGTTCGCGTCGAAACGGTTCGCGTCGAAACAGTTCGCGTCGAAACGATACGATTCGAAACAATAAGGGTCGAAACGGTTCGGATCGGGTCGAAACGGTCGAAGATTCCAATGAATTTACTTTAATTCTTTCACATATTGGAAGGATTTTGAATTCCTTTAGTTAAAGAATTTGAAGGAATTCATGACTAATTCCAATTCCATTGTCAACCAAACACAAGAAGATTGGAATTGGGATTTCAATTCCATCAAATTCTATGAACCAAACATGTTAAGAGATAGAATTCAAATTCCAATTCCCTTAAATTCCATTAAATTCCTACGAACCAAACGTCACCTAAACCTTTAACATATGGTTAAAGGTAAAGCCAAAAAAGATCATTTTAGATGCTCATCTGACCTTACCTGAGCTCTATATATCTCTGGATATCGTATCTCTTTATCACTGACAACACATATACTTACACTAAATAATTCCCCTTAAGTCAAAGTACTAACTTGCCATCAATATTCATCAACCTCATTTTTGTTGGATACCTTCTTAATTCTCTTACCCACTTTTTTAGTTTTGTATTCATTGATATCTAATAGTGATATTTCAACTTTCCTCATTCATTTAATCCGAAATTTTGTCTTCCTACTAAGCGCATGAGGCCGTATCATCTCAGCTTAACCAGATAGAGAGCATTTCATAAGCATAATCGTTAACCAAATCTAACCATCCGAATAAACAACACTGTTTCATTGACCAAATCTAACCATCAGTTTAAGCAACACGTACTATTTTTTGAACGGCGACTTCCATTAAAACCAGCCCGCTAGCAAGGCACACAACAACAGTTTTAAGCAACAAATGACGTCTCTCTTCTTGTACCTTGGAAGCCACAATCAACCAACCTTAATTGTCCATAATTGAGTAGTTATTAAGCCTTTAGTTTTTCATCAAAATTTGTACACTCGGAAGTCCTTATAATTAAACAAACGTAGAATTTCCTATGACTGCAATTTTAGAGAGACACGAAAGCTAATGTCTATGTGGCTGCCTTTTTTATTCGATAACAAACTTTGAAGATTGTCTTTGCGTTGGATGGTTTAGTGTTTGATGACCCCTACCTTACTAACCGCAACTTATGTATTTGTTATCACATCAATTCATCTAATAGCTAGTAATAGTGTGAATGTGCAGGGATGAATCTATCATACTATTGTTATACTACCACTTATTTATGTATGTGAAATATAATAATTGTGTATATAATAATAAAACTTAGGCTAAATTGACACATCAAAAAATGGGTGTGCATCACTTATCTTTTTCATAATAATGATGTATGACCCTTCAAAGTACCAATCTCATCTCACTTTAAATTCCAAGGGTTGGTACTTATAAGCAAAAAAATATGTGTAGTGTCAAAGAACTGTTGGTTGATTTTGCTTAAAGTGAAAAAGTGGTCTTGAATTTTAAGGTACACAAGAACAAGAAGGTATTCATTAAATGATCCTTAAATAGTGCGCAATATAGATAAGATGCACAATGTGTTAATTAGGTGTTGCGTTAGATGATTAGATAATATGATGGTAACATGTTACCAACACTAATTAAAGAGGCTCAATAAGGCTATGCGGTATGGGGTGTCAGTGTCACCCCCATGCCACCTCAGCCAAAAAGGACACAATAACGCCCCCCTACAATACCGTCGGTGAACGAGATGATCGTGTGTGTGAGGATGGTTGCTCTCTCCAATAAAGAGGCGCCATTGGTGAAAAGAGGCAATAGGGGGTACCATTCCATACCATAGGTGTTATTAAGAAGAGGTAATAGAGCCTTTTGGTTGACGTGGAGCTGAGGTGGCGTAATGGAGCCCCTGTGGCTTAATTCGGCTCCATTCTATACCCTCTAGCCTAAACATTTTGGATACATCATACATGTAACTTGAAACATTTGTTAAAGAATTCCCGATATTTTTTTCGATTTTACTAGGATAGATTGGCAGTATAGATTGTTGAATGCGCACATGTAGATTCAAAACTCTTAAATACAGAGAGTGCCAACTATTAAAATTAATGTAGTGTTAATATTAAAATTTATGAGCACAACCCATTCTATGGTTGATGTATGTTAAGTCATAGGCCGGCGGATCAAAAGGGGTCTGGGGGGTCTGTTAATTTTCTCGCTGGCCAAGTTTTCTATTAAGGCTATGGGGTGTGGGGACCATGGATTGAAACATTATTTCCACATAGGACCATTGATTAAATAGTACACCATCCCCCTCCTTGATTGATGGTGGTTTCCATGGATTAAACCACGATTACCACGACCCTCCCATTTGATAATTTTAAAACAAAAATAAATTAAAAAAATAAGGGGATGGTGGTTTGGGTTATGACCACACCCTTGTAGTGGTTTTGAATGATGGATTAAAGATGAATGATATGATGCCTATGTGGAGGGTCATGAGGGTCATGACCACACCCTATAGCCTAAGAAGAGTAGTGGTACGTTATTCTCATGTCATTTGACCCTTAAATTGTTGCCGAAAAGTAGTTGAAGCAAATGTAAAAAAGATGTTGATACTTCTGAGTTGAAAATTTTGTTTGCGCAAGGGCACATGATTTTTATGAGTAATAACTAATAGTACATTTTTATCAAACTCTAAGATGTTACAATAAAAAAATAATCATCATAAATATTTGATGAATAAAGTGCTGGGTTTAATTTAAGCTTAGAAGATTTAGGCATGGTTTCTGGTCCATGTTATTTTCTGAGGGTCTAAATAACAAAGCCTAATTATTCTCTAGATATGCCTAGTCATTATGATTGTAATCTTTATTTGAGTTAATAACAAAACCCTAGTTACTGTCCATGGATGTAGGTCCCCCAACAAAACCCTAGTTACAGTTCAGCTCAGGCTCGAAGTTAAACAAGTCAGCTCAGTTCAACTTGGGTTGAGGTTCGAAGTTAAACAAGTCAGCTTAATCTTGCTCGTTTATCTTAACGAGTTGAAGTTTTGAGCTCGGTCTCGGCTCTTCAGTAAGGAGTTGAAGTTCTGAGCTCGGTCTCGGCTCTTCAGTTGCCCGAACCATCTCATTTCTTTATTTGAGTATTTTTGTAATTTAAAATTTATTTATTATATATTGAAGAATTATGTGCTTATTCATTATGTCATCTACTACTATATTGATTTTTACTTTTAGATCATTTCAATATGTTAAAAGCACATGTGCCACATAAAATCAGTCATCGCTGCTGGAAGGATTAAAAGGTTTTAAACCATTAAGAGGTAGCATCTTATATCATCCTATTTTTTTGCCAGGGGTATCTTCGTATTGATTGTGTCAATCTTTTAATCAGTCATCTGAATGGTCATTAAAAGGTTTTAAACCATTAAGAAGTAGCATCTTATGTTAAATGTTTAAAAGTATTTATTTTAAAAATAATTAACGAGGCGGACTAAAAGTTAATTAAAAGATTGACACAATCAAGATGTTTAAACTAAAACCCATGAAGGATCCTCTTACACTGGCCCACGAGAGATGCTGTATTGATAATTAGCAATAGTACAAACTTTCACTCGAGGACACAAATGCAGGAACAAAGTAATTGATTGTTGATGACAAGAGGGTACAAATCTGAACTTCCATCGCAAGGAGGGTCATCGACAGTAGCATGAATGGTCACTGCTAAATGGTTTTGTTGTTAGCTACAACTAGTTATTGTTATTGGCGATCTCTAGGATTTCAACCAACTGATTGGAGAAGTGATTGCGTATAAACCTAGAGATCACCAATAGCAATGGCAATCTCTAGCCAACCTCAATCCATTCAGAAGTGATGACCTCTCTTGTGATGCACGTCCAGTTTTCTACCCGCTTGTGATGATCTTTTGTGTGGGGTACCCTTTTCCAAAAAATAAAAAAACAATTCAATGAAAAGGCAATGCCGTAGGGTTTTTTTAGATCGGCTAATTCACACCACTAATTCTATCACTAAAGGACCTGAACCCTCAACCTCATGCATAAAGACATATTTTATAACATCTTAGTACCGCTAGGCTACAAGCCCTTTAGTAGGTCGTGTCATAGCTTTATGAGGACCGTGGATTTCTTTACATGTCATTAGGGGCGGACCAATGTAGTAATAGGTTTCAACCTCGTATTCGTAGTGTATTTTTTCGGTTTTATACAAAGGATACCCCTAAATAAATACGAAGATACACTAACAAAAAAAATAGGATAGTTGATGTCATTAAAATCCCAAATTTTTATATGTCTGAACCATTTACAATCCAAAAGTTGTAGAATAAATTAGACCCAAATTATAAAGTAATATAATTGAAATGAGTCAAATTAGTAAATGCAAAAGCTGAGCACAAGACCCAAAACATTAAAATAAACCTTTTTCATTATGGGCGGCAATTGGAAAGAGGAAACAAAATGTCAAACCTGAATTATCGAACAAATTTTTTTCTCATTATGGGCGGCAATTTTTTTTTGATACCCCAAAATTAATAGGCTAGCTCCGCGACCACACCTCATTTGGGGGTTCCATCATCAAGGACGGATCCACCCCCAGCCCAAGGTGGGCGGGCGGGCACACCCCTTAAAAAAATTAGTGCTAATATCTGTCGAAAATTCCGTCCGCACCCATTGAAAATTTTCGTCCGCGCCCCATAGCTAAAAAAAATCTTATGAATTTATATTTAAAAAAATTAGTAAACTCTGCTTTTTAAAAAAATACTACCTAAATTATATAACTTATAATTGATACCCGATTAACAAACCCTTATGACCTTAACCTTAACCCAATTAACATTTAGCCCAATAAGTCTTACCCAAGCCCAATCCACATTAGTTTTAACTTTCAAACAAACATATAATAAACCCAACCAACCCACTGGCTGTTCGCCTCCTGCCTACGATCGAAGAACGCACAGAACAGAAGACAACACAGCAGCAACAGTTCAGCGAAATCAAGAGGTTTCTCGCTGGACAAACCTGAAATCCGACCACCCTCATCGCACGCAAACAGCAACTTTGTTCTCATTTGGTAAGGATCGACTTTTAATGTTTATATTCTTGTTTTAATTGTTTTTTTTTTTTTAGAAATAGAGTTGTTAAAGTTTGAAATTTTTGTTGTTTTGATGTTATTTGAAACATTAGTAGGGTGATGATGTTGTTTTAGTTTGTTTAGATGTTTACTTAAAAGGAATCAACAACTATGGCTTGAAACTAGAAGTGAAAATTATGAAGTTTGGTGATGAAAAGTATGCAAATTAATGGTGTTGTTGTTTTATATTTAATAGAAAGTTAGGAACCATGAGTAGGGAATTTATGGCGTGATTTCTCAAGAGGATATGGGTTGAATCATCTTCCGAATTCGCTGATGTGGATACTCTTCCTTCGGATCCTTATGATCGCAAGCCGATTGAATAATAATAACGTAAATCGACGAGATGAGATTAGAAGGGCATATCTACTAAGAAGACCATGTCAACCAAGAGGTACCGAATTCCCACAATCAACGTTTCAAGGTAAGGAGTTAAGAAAATTTAAGGAAGAATGGTATGACAAACATGAGTATAAGGGATGGTTAGAGTATAGCTCAAAATTGGGTCGCGTGTTTTGTTTATGTTGTTATGTATTTAGGAGCGAATTTGAAGATCGTAGAGACACATTTATGTCCGACAGGTATAACAATTGGAAAAATGTACATGCGGCACTTAAAAAACATGTTGGCTTAGTTAATAGCCTCCACAACAAATGTTTCCAAATGAGTGCCGATTTAGTTAACGAAAATCAAGCGGTACACACACAATGGGACAATTGGACCACTAAGGAGAAACGTGAATACCGACTTAGACTTAGTGCTTCTACTTTGCTTGTAAAAAGATTGTTAAATGGCGTATTGGCATTTCCTGGTCATGATGATTGATGAATCAAAAGATTCATTAAATAAAGGAAATTTCATAGAGCTTTAAGAACTAATGGGTGAAATGAATGAAAAACTTGGTAAACTTATCTTAGAGAATGCACCCGCGAATAACCAAATCACAAGTCCTAAATTTAAAGCAGACAAAAAACGTTGTTTGCTCAAGAGGTACTTAAACAAATTTAGAAGAACTTGGTGAGTTTACTGTCATGCCATTTGGTTTAACCAATGCCCCAGCTGCATTTATGGACATGATGAACCGAATATGTAAGCCATATTTGGATAAATTCATAATTGTTTTTATTGATGATATTCTTATCTATTCTAAAAGTAAAGAGGAACATGCGAAGCATTTGCACGCACTTTTATTGATGATATTCTTATCTATTCAAAGTGCGAGTTCTGGTTAGAGCAAGTACAGTTTCTTGGACACTTAGTCAATCATGAAGGAATTCATGTGGATCCAACAAAGATCGAGGCGATTACCAAATGGAAAACCCCTGAGTCACCAACCGAGGTTAGAAGTTTCTTAGGATTGGCCGGATATTATAGAAGATTTATTCGAGATTTTTCTAAGATAGCCATTCCTTTAACTAAGTTAACCTGTAAATCCATTAAGTTTGAATGGGGACCAAAACAGGAAGAAGCTTTTAGAATTCTTAAGCAAAGATTAACCCATGCACCCATACTAGCATTACCAGAAGGAACTGAAGATTTTGTAGTCTATTATGATGCTTCTAAGTTAGGTTATGGATGTGTTGATGCAACGCCAAAAGGTTATAGCATATGCGTCTAGAAAACTTAAGAATCATGAAGAGAATTATTCAACCCATGATCTAGAGTTAGGAACTATAATTTTTGCCCTTAAGATTTGGAGACATTACCTTTATCGTAGTAAGTTTACCATATTCACTGATCATAAAAGTTTAAGGTATGTTTTCGGGCAAAAGGAGTTGAATATGAGACAAAGACGCTGGATGGAGATACTTAGTGATTATGATTGTGATATCCAGTATCATGAAGGAAAAGCAAATGTAGTGGCAGATGCTTTAAGCCGAAAGTACCATGAAAAGCCATAAAGGGTACGCTCTCTTAAATTAAATCTGCAAGTAGATTTAAATGATCAGATAAGAGGAGCACAAGAATCAGTAATCAAGGAGGATACTGAAAAATTAAAAGGTATGATTAAGGAATTAGAACAAGGAACAGATGGAATTTGGAGATTCCATAAGAAGAGAATGTGGATACCCAAATTATGAAACCTACGCCATCATATATTAGAAGAAGCACATAAGTCCAAATACACGATGCATCCAGGAAGTGATAAAATGTACCAGGATTTAAGAAAGAATTTCTGGTGGATAGGAATGAAAAAGGACATAGCAGCCTATGTTTCTAAATGTTTAACCTGTTCACAAGTTAAAACTGAACATAAGAAACCCTCGGGTTTGTTACAGCAGCTAGAAATGCCAGTGTGGAAATGGGAATTGATAACAATGGATTTTGTTACCAAATTACCCAAAACAAAGAAAGGTAATGATACAATCTGGGTGATTGTAGATAGACTAACCAAGTCAGCTCATTTCCTACCAATGAAGGAAACTGTTAGTATGGAACAATTAGCTAAATTATATGTAAATGAAATAGTTTCATTACATGGAATACCTTTATTAATTGTTTCTGATAGAGATAGCCGTTTTACCTCTCATTTTTGGTCAAGTTTCCAAAAAACAATGGGAACCAAGTTAAATCTAAGCACAGCTTATCATCCTCAAACAGACGGACAAAGCGAAAGGACAATTCAGACAATGGAAGACATGCTTAGAGCTTGTGTAATTGATTTTGGAGGTAATTGGGATGATCACTTACCTTTAATAGAATTTTATTATAATAACAGTTATCACACAAGTATCAATGCTGCACCATTTGAAGCACTTTATGGACGAAAGTGTCGAACCCCAGTCTGTTGGGTAGAAATTGGGGAAAAGCAACTATCTGGACCTGAGATAGTACAAGAAACAACTGACAAGATTATTCAAGTCAAGGAACGACTGAAAGCAGCACGTGATCGACAGAAGAGCTATGCTGATAACTGACGCAAACCATTGGAATTTCAAGTAGGAGAAAAAGTGTTGTTGAAAGTCTCTCCTTGGAAACGAATAGTAAGATTCATCAAACGAGGAAAGCTAAGTCCCAGGTATGTTGGACCTTTTGAGATTATTAGAAGAATAGGACCTGTAGCCTATCAGCTACAACTGCCAGAGGAAATGGCAGGAATACATGATGTATTTCATGTATCAAATCTCAAGAAATGTTTAGCCGATGAATCGCTGATGGTACCTCTTAAGGATATAGAGGTAAATGAACAACTCAAGTTTGTAGAAAGGCCTCAACAGATTGGAGACAGAAAAGTCACGAACCTCAAGCATAAAAGATTGGTTCTGGTCAAAGTGAAGTGGGACTCCAAAAGAGGACCTGAGTACACATGGGAGCTTGAATCAGAAATGCAAAAGAAATATCCACACCTATTCCAGTAGATCTCGAGGACGAGCTCTAAAATAAGGTGGGGAGGATATAACAACCCTAAAGAAAACCGACACCCTCATAAATTTTCCGACACCCTAATATATTTTAAAATATCCCAATATGTCCCAAAATACACCCCATACGTGAAAACGGGCCCTGAATACCTTAAATATCATTAAAAATAATTAAAAATGGAATTTTTGGGTTTGAGGCGGGCCGCGTAAGCCTCACCTCAACCCCTACGCGGGCCGCGTGAAGGTGAAAGCTGGCTGAACCCTGGGCCGCCACGTGGCCCAACACATGTCAAGCCTACTAGCTGATCCGAATCGCCTATGCAGTTGACCAGAGTTGACACGGGCCGCGTAGGCCTTTGCCTACTCTTACGCGGGCTGCGTAAAAGTCGAATTCAAGCCCTATAAATTGATTTGCTCGGATCTTCAGTCAGTTCGTCCCAAATCTTTCTTTCTCACTCAATTTCTTAATAGTAGGCATTATACTCGGGTCTAATACCCCCCCCCCCTAAATAACGAAGTTCTGCTCCGTTGTAAGTATTATAACCCCTGGATACGTATTAGATACTCTGCCCGACTGATCTAGGGTTCCGTAACGGCTGTCGTGGTTATGCCCGACATAGTCGTTGGAATGCTGTCTCGGGGAGGGTATTACTAATGTTAAAATGGGTTATTATACTAACACGTGTGCATTTGTGTAAATTATAGATTGTCACCAGGAAACCCTAAAGGATAATCTAAGACAGCAATGTGAGTTGATCCGCTTTTTGTAAACCTTTTGTTAACTGTTTTTACAAAACCTCATACAATTAAATGTATATTAAGCAGTTATTGAGTATTTGTAAGAATACAATTATCATGAGTATGTTGGGGTTTTGTATACAAAATTTGTTACCACCTGGTCAAGGAGTAACATTTCCACAAGTCGGGTCTGACAGTACCATGGATGTTAATTGATATAACTTGGAAACAAATATAATTGCGAGATCGCCCTCAATACTGTACAATGGTTTTTATTTAAACTTGATTAAACTGGGATTCACTCACCAGTATTTCCCACTGACAAATGTTTTTAAAACGCGTTTCAGGTAACAAATTGTGAAAGCCAAATAGAAGCCAGCTGGACAGCACTGAAGGCTTGGAAAAGTGGCAATAAAGTTACCTAAAATAAAATAGATGTTTTTATTAAATAAAATAGGATTTATTCCTATGAAAATGTGTGTACTGCAAACTTGGGTTTTAATGTGACAACCGGTGATTTACGGCTCTTAATTATGTGATTAACGCGATAATAAATAGTGTTTACAGCATAAATTAACTTAATTAGGCCTTTGGAGTGCCTAGGAACGTTTATCCGACTTTACAGTACGCGTATGAAGATTCGCGTGGAATCTGCGGAACATCAAACGACAACGAACTGATACCGTACAAAATACTGAGAATGCCGACAAGTATGAATGTTACACAAAAATTCTATGCTTATGAAATTAATTTTGTGATTTTATTGGGCTTCCGTGCGACACAAATGCAAACGTGGACTATAAACGCGATGGTAGGAAACGCAACGGCAAAGAAACGGAAGCAACGGAGACGCCTGTCACCTTCGAAACTTACATTTTACGCTATATTTGGCTCCGTAATAAAATTTTAGTAATTACAGTCGAAACCAGATCGAAAAACAGATTAAAACGGTGAACAGCGCCTTTTACGCGAATTTTTACCGTTATCAACGCGCGAGCGCGACTACGACGGTTACCGACATTATTTTTACACGTTTTTAACCCTGAAATATTATTTTACGATGTTACGGTGGATTCGAGTTTTGAAAACGGGATCGTATATGCGGGCGGGCCACTTAAAAACGCGAGAATTAGGCTTGTGGGCCTTGGGCCCAAGCCCAATGCCTATTAACAAACAAATTCTATGTATAAAAGGGGTTATACCCCTTGATTTTTCTCATTTGTGCAGAACTTACTTAACAAACACACACGTGGCTCTCTCTCTCTCCCCCAGCGGATCAGGCCGGACTCCGGCCGGCGAGCGTCGGAGCCGGTGAGTCATGGCGGCGGCTCCGATGCATGCGGCGGCGGCGGTTATCTTTCCGGCGAACTTTTCTTCGAGCCTATACCCTACCCCCACTAAAACGAACATCCCCGACACGATGGTGACCTCTATTTTTGAAGAATCAAAGTCGTTTGAGCTCACGCGCAACTCCGGTGAAGTTCCGGTCAAAATTCCGGCAAACTATTTTTGAAATTCTAACTCCGTGCATGTCTAGATCGGAGCCTTGGGGACCTACTGGTAAAGTTTCATTGAAATCAGAGCTCCGGCGAAATTCCGGTGAGTCCCGACTCGATTCTTTAATTCCTTTTCTTCTTTTGTTTCGGGTGTTCGACCCCTTTAACAGTGGATGGTCGTATTTTAGGCGTTTTCGGTATGAGTGGGAATGACGGGGTGGCCGGCGTGGTAACGTGATGATGTTGGTGGTGGTGCGATGCCGGCGGCGGCAGCCACCGGCCGGCCGATGACAGCAGTAGGGATGGTGGTGGACGGATTGGCTCGGGTCCCGTCAAACGTGGTCTACTTCGGTTTGGGTTATGCTACGATTTAATTTCGGGATTTCAGACTATTTCGAGTCCACTCAAGTCAGACTTAGTTCGGTTCGGGTCAACAGGACAACGACTCAGTTTTGGATGTTTCGAGTCAACTCGGTCAACTCAGGTTCGACTCGGTTGACCCGGTCAACGCAGTCAACCTCGTCGGCGTTCGACACTAGAAGATGGTAAAAGTTTAAGTCGCGATTATTTTCGTTAACTATTCCTTATTTTAATAATACGTGATTGATTATAGTTTACATTTCATGAAATTTTTGGCAACTTGATATATTGGTAATTGAATCTTGGATTGAATTTTGATAAAATGACTACAACTTGTGTTGTCGGGGCGTCCAAAAACAGAGAAACTCTGTCCGTTTTTCGAGAAAATCCGAAAATAATTGTGTTTTATTATAAAACAAAAGAAATCGGAATGTTACTTATCTTTCCTAAAACAAGACGCAAATACATAATTTCTTTCTACGACACTTTACAACTTACAATAAACGACGATTCGGAAAATTATTTACAACGATAAATATAGTTATTTTAAACTTCAAAATTCCACAATTCTTTTACAAGATTAATATAACTATTTGTGTTGTTTCAAACGCCGATAATACGACTTCCTTTATAAAATAAATATAGTTTATGTATTTATTTCAAATACCAAACAACACAAATTCGTTTTATAAACGAATATAGTTTATAGATATGTTTCCAATATCAAGCAACAAGATTTTGTTTTGTAAAATAAATATAGTTTACATATTTATTTCGAACATCAAACAAGACGACGGTTCTTTTATAAACTTAAATATAGTTTATATACTATTTTAAATATCAAACGACACGACGATTGTGTTACTAAAATAAATATAGTTTATATATTTATTTGAAGTATTAAACGACACGAATTCGTTTTACAAAAATAAATATAGCTTATATATTTATTTCAAACATCGTATAACACGAATTCTTTTATAAAATAGATATAGTTTATCTATTTATGTCAAACATTCAACAACTCGACGATCATTTTATAAAATAAATATAACTTTTTATATTTATTTTTAAACGCCTAAACGGCATATGCCTATATTTTGTTAAGACGCGAAACATAATACGAGTTGGTTATATATTGTTTTATTTTCATATAACTATTCTTTACATACGCCTACGAATTCTCGAGACGATTAACGTGATTATATCAATATAGTTATATGTTTTCACATGAATATTCATATATTATAAACCTCTCGAGAGCTAAGTCTTTCTAAGACTTATTTATTACCGCCAATAAACGACCTAAATGAATATAACCTAATCGTTTCATCAAGTTAACAACTTACCGTTGAATCGTTCGGTTAATGTAACACCCGTTCTTATAAATCAAGGTTTAACGTATATTTTACGAATAACAATCATGTAATTAAGATTACATAAACATTGGAAATACGGTTTTTTAAAAACTTTTACAAATCATAAGTTATTCTGCATAACGTGATTAAATTCGTTGTTTAAAATTTACAACGTAGCAAAGTGCGGAAGCGTGTATCTTTATCGTGTTCGGTTCTTCGTTGAGCTTGATCGTCTTTCGGCATCCAAAATGTACCTACATTTCATAAACATGAAATGCTTTAGTCATACGGAGATTAAAATGTGTCTAAACGAGTCCGGGAAGCGAAACTTGATAAAAAAATACATTTTTGTACAGGGCCCACCGTAAATTACGGTGGGTACCGTAATTTACGGTATCCCCTGAAACCTTACTCTTCCACCGTAAATCAGAAGAGAACCACCATAACATTTTCAGCTCCACCGTAAATTATGGTGGACACCGTAATTTACGGTGGCCCCTGCATTCAGCTTTTCCATTTTGCCGTGATTTGACACGAAATCTTTCGTATCTTTCAAACCGCTTATCCGTTTGACGTACCGTTTCTTCCTACATGTTTGAAATTTGATTCTCCATCATATGAGTTAAAATCCGACATCCGGCTTGATAAAACTTAAGACTTTTAAGTCTTCGGCTTATTACCCTTTTACCAAAATTTGACCCGTTTGTGATTTTATCAAACATACAAGTTTGTTCGACCCTTATTTCTCACAAACCTATTAAATTCAATGATGTCTAACATATTAGGTTCCGATTATAGAATTATATACCTTCTTTAACCCATTTTCACCCATATGCTTATTTTGACCCGTTTGAGGTAATTAAGCATATTATAAGCACCAATTGTCTTCATTCGTTTCCAAATACATATATCCACATTTCTTATCAAAGGATCTTCCACCACAACTATATTTGTGGTGGATTCAATGTGGTGATTTATATATACCAAAATTTACCCTTCAAATCGTTATTTTACGGCAAAGACTCGAATAGAGCCATTTGACTAACGTGTTACATCTTTCAACTTCTATACTACTCCTAAGTAATTATCTAATTGTAAAACTTGTTTCCGAACAACCTTTAAGGATCGTTTGTTCCATTTAGCCTACAAGGGCGTTTTGGTCGATTTTAGTCCTTTTATAACTAAGGACTCTCTCTCAAAATATTCGACCACAATAGCACTTTTAACTACAACATAATTACACGTACCTGGCCCGGATCAACAAGTAGACCCGATTTATACCTTGTTTCATTATCACACCATCAATGGTGACGCAATTATCTGATTTGCTAATCGGTCCTGCTAACATAAGACTTGACAACCATATTAGTCGATGTTGTCAAATAGTGTTATCATCACCATTCGACCCGTTTGGACTATATGCCCAACATTATCTTATTTAATCAAAAACATCGTTTTTGATTTCCAATTCATACATCCATCCCCTCCTGGATTTTATAACCACACTCTTTTTCTTTTACACTATTTTCTTATAAATTCAACCCATTTCGGATTACGCCATGGGTATCCTTTTAACCCTGATTTACATTAGTCGACACTTGACAAATTTCCATATTTCCAATATTATCGTTATCACGTTTACAACGTATCGAATAAACGAGTATTCTACATAAGTGTGTAAATTACACTTACCTCGCATCCGTGCTACACTTTTCTTTCCGTACTTGCTCTGTTTGACCCGCTCCCTCCTCCAAGCTTTCACCTAGCTTGTTACGCATCAAACTATTGTCAAACATTTACAAGGCGGTTAAATTAGTCATTAACAATCACGACTATTCCACCTCACATATTTTCTATGCCGAAGCTACTATTCGGCTTCATGATTAGTTAACTTAACTTATCTAAAGTTAACTATTTTCAATCACATGTTTACTGTATTAAGTCTAAATCAACATAGTATTTAGAACTCTCATCACTTCATATCACGCGTAATTGCTATATCATTCGAATACGCGTTTTCACTCTAAATTCAATACTTTGGTTCTCATTTAGGCATTTTAACAACACCTATTGTGCATAATTTCACATATTTACTAACTAGTTCATATTTAGTCATTTTTACCAAGATTAACATCAAATTTCAACCATTATCGCTTATGATCAAATACTCAACTTGCAAATTGTTTAAGCATTTCCTGATTACTTAACATGCATGATGATTCTAAGCATAGTTATATCATCAATTTCATCATAACATCAAAACCCACTTATCTAAGCATGTTAATTCATCAAGTCCTTCAATTCATAGCATGTTATGTATGATTTTCACTTAGGGTTTCGTTCCTAAGCAAGTATACATCACTAATCTAGCCATAGCTTCTCTAATCCATGCCTAATTCGCGATTTGGATGTTTATCCAATTTTTACAACTTCAAGAATGTTAGAAATTCGACATACCTTACAATCCCCTTGATTTGGTGACCGTTTCAACGTGTTCAAATCCGAATTTGGCCCTTGTTTGATCCTCCAATTTGAGGAATTTGTGAAAGTTTAGGGTTTCACCCTCTTGGTCGCCCCTGAGCTCGATCCAGAACACACACTGTGTGTGTGTGTCTTTGTGTTTGATTTAATTAAATAACTTTTCTAGTTATCCCGCTTTAACCCCTCGTGTTTGGTTCGTTATTAAGTAGTTCACAGCCTACTTATTTCTAATAACGATATTCCCACTTATTAACAAGGTTACATATTCCTAGTTAACTTAGTGGGTTCGGGTAATGTATGACTCAGTTTATTTTAAGTCCCGTTAATTCAGACTTCTTATAAACTTTATTTACTTAAGAACAATTATTAACATTTTATTAAATATTAGGTTTATTTATTTAAATCCTAATATTTACCGGGTTACTTTCACCACTAACGGTATTTTACCCGCTCTTTTGTATTAACGGGGTTTAATTACCAAACCCGTTTTCGGGGTGTTACAAGTCTACCCCCCTTAAAGAGGTTTCGTCCTCGAAACCTTTTCTTACATAATTCATTGACTTTAACTCAATGCATCTGTTCCGAGAATCTTTAAAAAACATTACTTATACTTTAACCAATTATTAGTATTACCAGAGAAGTATGGTAATATCTTTTTGGTTAATAATCATCCACGTATTATATACGGCATAATGTAACTTGAAATAACGTAATCTCGTTATTTCCACTAGTTTAATTAACTTAGCGATATCCATCACTTTCGTATACTATCGAATTCTTTATGAATCCGTTATTTTGACCCGTTTAAAGGTCTTTAGTGAAATTCTTCACTTTTAGCAACAAATTCTTTTATTTTCAAATTTATTTATTCGGTTCAATTATACCGAATCTACCACTTGCAAGCCAACCAAATTTCCTGATTTGAATTGCTGACCTTAACCTGTCTCACTAACTAGACTTATTAGTCCAGTGGCTTTTACCGCTCGCCTGGTTATAACGCGATTCCACTTCACATTGCATTTCTTAACCATGATCGTGTCACATTATGTTTAATTCAAATCAACCTTTCATTTTCGAAAACATCACTTTTTCGAATATATCGTCTTGCGCCTATTAGTGTCAAGACTTGTATCCTTCATGCTTACTATTTAAATTCCTATCAGAATTTCTATTTGTAAAAACATTATTTCTTACTAAAACCGAAGTTTTAGTTTAGGATGTTCTCTTTATCTTTTGTTAATTACCCGTACCAGGATATTGACAGTCCATAATTTATTCTGTCAGTTTAGTCCCGTAGACCTTTACACTGTTTATAACCCGAAGGTTATAATGATCCCGTAGTTCGTCCCTTTTATGTTTGAAAATTTATTTATTTTCACATCAAAAGTTCGTTCACTCCGACTGTGATTCGTGTCTGCAATCATTTCATATTCAATTCCGACCCATTACATGGGTTCATTAATATGTCGCGCTTTCCTTTATTCGGTTTGCGCCCATATTTGTATTCAATCTCGTCCCATTACCGGGCTCATTATCCTTTCCAATGTTACGTTTTATCTAACCCGTTTAACTTGTTTGTGTGAAAATTCGTCACTTAATAATGTCAAACTTCAATATTTGTTTGACCCGTTCAACTTTGGAATAGTTGAACATGATTTATCCACAATTTTTATTTACATTATTTTGTCATCTTTTAGTTATGACCCAAAACCCGAGTCCTTTAACTTTCCATCCGAGTTTCCGTTTCTCGGTCTGTGCATGCGTTCAATTCTTACCCATCAACCGGGTGTTTTACCGAAGTTGTTATTATTGCAACCCTACCGGTATGCATTAAGACCTCGCTTCATTTCTATATTCCGACTTTGTCCTCGAGTTTGACGTTTTACAAAAACGACTCGTTTAGGGACATATTCGCATTTTCCGGGTTCGAGTGTAAGTACACTCCCTCCCAACGCATATCTTGATCATTCTACATGTTTACGTTTTCTGGGTTCGAGTGTAAGTACACTCCCTCCGAATACTTGTCTAAATCATTTTACATGCTTGCGTTTTCTTGGTTCGAGTGTAAGTACACTCCCTCCCAATACTTGTCTAAATCATTTTACATGCTTGCGTTTTCTGGGTTCGAGTGTAAGTACACTCCCTCCCAATACTTGTCTAAATCATTTTACATGCTTCTTTGTCCCTTCACTCGGGCTCATTATCCTAATGTAATACGCTTCCGTCACTCGGTTGTGCGTTTACATTGTTATCAAATATTTTGCTTATCTGCTTCATTTGGGTACTTTTTAATTAGTCCCATTCACCCCGCTCTTACTACATCGGATGTAAACGTGTCCATCATAAGAAGTTCATGGTACCACGTGTTCACTACTTACTTGGCCAGAGTAAGCGATCAACACCTGGTATACATGACCTTTTTATAATTTTCACATTACACCCCATGTAAGTAATGCCTCTATTTGTTTCTCTTGGAAACAATATCCTGGATAGGTATTCTATTTAGGTTTTTTTCCAAGTTTTCAATCTACATATGCAACTATCAGTTTCTACGTATTTGTTGCATATTTCTATTCATGCAATAATTTAAGCGTGCACCTGGTAAATGCTTGCCCCAACGGGCGTTCCTTGCAATTAACCTTGTTCGCGGTCGTTACGCGATTTAGTCCTCGGTGAGCATGCTCCTCTCGTCATACTTCGGACCGTTCCATCATCATATCCACAATTCGTTTGACTCTCGTCGTCTTCAAACGCGAGTGTCCTTCAATTAAAACATTCACAAAGTTAGTAACGTCAACTTCAATAATCGCCCGTATTATAATACAAGGCTTTTTCTACTATACACGTCAACGCGCGTATTTTCATCAACTATATCAATCATTTTAATTGGGGTAACGTGTATCACACGATAGCCCTATGTGTTGTTTACAACACTTTAGCATGCTAAATTATTAACATACTTGTACTTACCGGATTTGCGATCAAGCTTCGAACCGAACACCAATCTTTATTAAGAGCATAAGGTTTAAGTCCAAGCATAGTTTTCCCCCACCATACTTGAATCTCTTAAACCAAGGCTCTGATACCAACTTGTAACACCCGTTCTTATAAATCAAGGTTTAACGTATATTTTACGAATAACAATCATGTAATTAAGATTACATAAACATTGGAAATACGGGTTTTTTAAAACTTTTACAAATCATAAGTTATTCTGCATAACGTGATCAAATTCGTTGTTTAAAATTTACAACGTAGCAAAGTGCGGAAGCGTGTATCTTTATCGTGTTCGGTTCTTCGTTGAGCTTGATCGTCTTTCGGCATCCAAAATGTACCTACATTTCATAAACATGAAATGCTTTAGTCATACGGAGATTAAAATGTGTCTAAACGAGTCCGGGAAGCGAAACTTGATAAAAAAATACATTTTTGTACAGGGCCCACCGTAATTACGGTGGGTACCGTAATTTACGGTATCCCCTGAAACCTTACTCTTCCACCGTAAATCAGAAGAGAACCACCATAACATTTTCAGCTCCACCGTAAATTACGGTGGACACCGTAATTTACGATGGCCCCTGCATTCAGTTTTTCCATTTTGCCGTGATTTGACACGAAATCTTTCGTATCTTTCAAACCGCTTATCCGTTTGACGTACCGTTTCTTCCTACATGTTTGAAATTTGATTCTCCATCATATGAGTTAAAATCCGACATCCGGCTTGATAAAACTTAAGACTTTTAAGTCTTCGGCTTATTACCCTTTTACCAAAATTTGACCCGTTTGTGATTTTATCAAACATACAAGTTTGTTCGACCCTTATTTCTCACAAACCTATTAAATTCAATGATGTCTAACATATTAGGTTCCGATTATAGAATTATATACCTTCTTTAACCCATTTTCACCCATATGCTTATTTTGACCCGTTTGAGGTAATTAAGCATATTATAAGCACCAATTGTCTTCATTCGTTTCCAAATACATATATCCACATTTCTTATCAAAGGATCTTCCACCACAACTATATTTGTGGTGGATTCAATGTGGTGATTTATATATACCAAAATTTACCCTTCAAATCGTTATTTTACGGCAAAGACTCGAATAGAGCCATTTGACTAACGTGTTACATCTTTCAACTTCTATACTACTCCTAAGTAATTATCTAATTGTAAAACTTGTTTCCGAACAACCTTTAAGGATCGTTTGTTCCATTTAGCCTACAAGGGCGTTTTGGTCGATTTTAGTCCTTTTATAACTAAGGACTCTCTCTCAAAATATTCGACCACAATAGCACTTTTAACTACAACATAATTACACGTACCTGGCCCGGATCAACAAGTAGACCCGATTTATACCTTGTTTCATTATCACACCATCAATGGTGACGCAATTATCTGATTTGCTAATCGGTCCTGCTAACATAAGACTTGACAACCATATTAGTCGATGTTGTCAAATAGTGTTATCATCACCATTCGACCCGTTTGGACTATATGCCCAACATTATCTTATTTAATCAAAAACATCGTTTTTGATTTCCAATTCATACATCCATCCCCTCCCGGATTTTATAACCATACTCTTTTTCTTTTACACTCTTTTCTTATAAATTCAACCCATTTCGGATTACGCCATGGGTATCCTTTTAACCTTGATTTACATTAGTCGACAGTTGACAAATTTCCATATTTCCAATATTATCGTTATCACGTTTACAACGTATCGAATAAACGAGTATTCTACATAAGTGTGTAAATTACACTTACCTCGCATCCGTGCTACACTTTTCTTTCCGTACTTGCTCTGTTTGACCCGCTCCCTCCTCCAAGCTTTCACCTAGCTTGTTACGCGTCAAACTATTGTCAAACATTTACAAGGCGGTTAAATTAGTCATTAAAAATCACGACTATTCCACCTCACATATTTTCTATGCCGAAGCTACTATTCGGCTTCATGATTAGTTAACTTAACTTATCTAAAGTTAACTATTTTCAATCACATGTTTACTGTATTAAGTCTAAATCAACATAGTATTTAGAACTCTCATCACTTCATATCACGCGTAATTGCTATATCATTCGAATACGCGTTTTCACTCTAAATTCAATACTTTGGTTCTCATTTAGGCATTTTAACAAACACCTATTGTGCATAATTTCACATATTTACTAACTAGTTCATAATTAGTCATTTTTACCAAGATTAACATCAAATTTCAACCATTATCGCTTATGACCAAATACTCAACTTGCAAATTGTTTAAGCATTTCCTGATTACTTAACATGCATGATGATTCTAAGCATAGTTATATCATCAATTTCGTCATAACATCAAAACCCACTTATCTAAGCGTGTTAATTCATCAAGTCCTTCAATTCATAGCATGTTATGTATGATTTTCACTTAGGGTTTCGTTCCTAAGCAAGTATACATCACTAATCTAGCCATAGCTTCTCTAATCCATGCCTAATTCGCGATTTGGATGTTTATCCAATTTTTACAACTTCAAGAATGTTAGAAATTCGACATACCTTACGATCCCCTTGATTTGGTGACCGTTTCTACGTGTTCAAATCCGAATTTGGCCCTTGTTTGATCCTCCAATTTGAGGAATTTGTGAAAGTTTAGGGTTTCACCCTCTTGGTCGCCCCTGAGCTCGATCCAGAACACACACTGTGTGTGTGTGTGTCTTTGTGTTTGATTTAATTAAATAACTTTTCTAGTTATCCCGCTTTAACCCCTCGTGTTTGGTTCGTTATTAAGTAGTTCACAGCCTACTTATTTCTAATAACGATATTCCCACTTATTAACAAGGTTACATATTCCTAGTTAACTTAGTGGGTTCGGGTAATGTATGACTCAGTTTATTTTAAGTCCCGTTAATTCAGACTTCTTATAAACTTTATTTACTTAAGAACAATTATTAACATTTTATTAAATATTAGGTTTATTTATTTAAATCCTAATATTTACCGGGTTACTTTCACCACTAACGGTATTTTACCCGCTCTTTTGTATTAACGGGGTTTAATTACCAAACCCGTTTTCGGGGTGTTACAGTTAACGATTCGTTAGAGCTCGATGACACGTAGTTTAGTTACTGTGTTTATTTAAAAACTTATAAGATATTCCGTGATTAGGAATATTGTAGAATGCACGCTAGCGAGTCACGTCTTGGAACGACATCACGAGGTCGTAAATAGCTAGCTTTGCACAGGAATATCCAGGTGAGTTCATAACCCCACCTTTTTACGGTTTTACATTTTTATAAATGTTTTCGGGGTGGAAAGACATGCACGTTTTGCAGAAAACACACAAAGTTCTCGATGAACAAAGACTGCATATTTTAGACAAAGCACGTTTTGCAAGAACATACAAAGTTTTTTAATGAACGAAAACTCATATTTCTAAATCATGTTACGAATGGATTTCGAGGAACTTAAATGGTTTACGAATGGATCATACTAAACATACCGGTTTTTACAAAACAAATGCATATTATCGAAATGTGAATGATTTTCATGACTAGGGATGGGATCGTCTAGTGATAATATTGGGACTGGGTTGGTCTGAGAGACTGGGGAGTTAGTCTGAGAGACTAGCTGGGTAATTCAGTCTGAGAGACTAGGGAGTTGGTCTGAGAGACTGGGGAGTTAGACTGAGAGACTAGCTGGGTAATTCAGTCTGAGAGACTGGGGAGTGAGTCTGAGAGACTAACTGGGTAGTTCAGTCTGAGAGACTGGGTAGTCTGAGAGACTAGTTGGGGCAGTTTGAGAAACGGGACACCCAGTGAGTTCATGTCCCCCTTTTCTTTAAACTGTTTTGTTTATTTACTTCGGGGGTGAAATACATGTTACAAAGGATTACTTACAATACAATTGGTATGGTTAGCCTAGGAAAGAACCACAGATCATGTGAATGGGTAGGCGTATACTTGAGGCCATCAATCCTCTTGCAGGACCGAGGGGCATGAGTGATAGATCTATTTGGGTGTAGCGAGCCCACACCCATGAGGCCAGGGTGGCCCATAGTGGTGACTATGTCTTCCAGCCGAAAGCCCGGTGCAACTTTGCTAGGTTTGAGTCTTCCTACACCGTTACACATATCAGTGGCCTTGCAAACCATTGGTGATCTTTTCCTTGTTTGCTTTCATACCGGGGTTTTACAATTTACATACCATGTTTTATACAAATTCAAAGCATAGGATTATGCAGGCATGGAGTCAAAGTCAGGGTGGGCATTGACGGTTATACGAACATTACAAATATGAGAGTTTACAAATACATGGTTTTACGAACATAATGCGTTACAAATACAAAGTTTCCATATAACTTGGCAAGAAAATGATTTCTAAATTCGTTTTCTCAATATTATTTCACAAACCGGTTATTCAAAAAGATTTATTTTAAATCTTTTACAAACAAACTATGAACTCGCTCAAGTTTATGTTGATTTTTCGCATGTTTCTTTCTCAGGTTACTTATCAAAGTTATGGCACTGTTGGAATAGGAGAACCATTGGAGATTTGAGTACTTAGTGGGTGTTTGTTTTCTAAAAGTCTTAGCTTATTTGCTTCCGCTGTGCAATGAAGATACCAGTCCAGTCACGCCAGCTCTGATAATTTCGGGGTGTGACAGGTTTTATCCCATGTGTTTAATATTATGAAAGTGTGGTATTTTACTCTGATAAATTATTTCCTAACTACGATCCTGATGAAAATTTTCGCTGCCAAAATTGGATTATACGTGATACCACCGAAACTGGCTCGCGGCCGCCCGTTCCTGTATTTGTAGAAGGGATCGGGGGTTGCGACAGAAGGTGGTATCAGAGCTAAGCCACTGATTCAGCCACAGAAGTGTTCTGCTGACACCAAAATTCAGTCTGTTAGGAAATAAATTATGGAAATACGTGCGTAATTGTATTTTATTGCTATGTGTTATTTGACTATTTGTTAGTTTACAGTATGAGCGACCAAGGACCATCTGACGCGTACCGTCAATTGTCTGGTTCACCTAGAAGCGAAGGTGCATCTTCTCAGCCTGCCCTCTCAGGGTTCTCTGCTGATACGGAAGAAGGAATATTCGTGTTTAAGGCTCAGTCAGAGGAGCCATTCTCTCAGAAAAATAGAGGATGGTTCAGTCAAGGGGCACACGAGCGTAGGAAGCGTATGAAAAAGTTACAGGACCAGAAAAGCGATAGCAGCAGCTTAAAGAGAAACCGATGCCTATGCCCAGGATATGATTAATAGGGGTATAGCCAACATCCTTATCTTAGCAACCACTGCAGCTGACCCTAATCTGGAACAAATGATAGCACCCCAACCACAACCACCAATTCTTGACCAACCAATGGAAATAGAAAACCCTGAAAATCAAGTAGAAATGCATGATTTTAATCCGGAGGAAATACCTAGGGTACCTGCACCAACCCCATAGACCAAAATTACGACCCCTGGTGGGATGACAATAGGGACTATGTGCAACGTTACCCGATACACGAAGATATGCCCATGCCAAACATAGGAGCCTACCCAGGTTTGGATCCTTTAGATCCCTATTACCATGATGTATTCATTAGGGAGATTTTAGATAATCCTTACCAATTTTAGGCCCCTACACCCCCATATCAAGAACCCGCACCCCAGATTCCGAACCCAGTCCTAGAACCTGCACCCCCAATGAGTGCAGAAAACATACAAGAACTTAGGACATTTGGTGAGGAAATTTTAGAGAGTAGTCAACGAATGAGACAGGTGGGAGAGCGACTCGTCTGGAAGTATGACGAGCGCAATATGGATTTCTGGATGAATCCGTATCCATGAATGTGATAGTGGAGACGGTAATAATAATAATAATAATAATAATAATAATAATATAATATGTGTGTATGTGTAAGAAAAAAAAACTACGGATGCCTATTACTAGTAGTGTAACTCTAAATTTCAGTCGGTATTGTAATTTTAATTTCAGTACTGGTATGTAATAGATGCATAGTATATGTATAGAGTAAAGTCGCAATGATCGACACTTTTGACCAAAATGCGTGTCATGTGATTGGCTATATTAAATATTATTTTGTGATATTAATATGTGGTAAATGTTTAAAATTCAGATGGCCGACGAAGGAAATCAAGAAAATCTGAATAACGATAACCAGAGTAACATTAACTTGGTTAATGAGAATCCGAGCATCAATAACAATGGAAACCAAATGGATAATAGTGCTATCCAACACATAGTGGCACAAGGAATCATAGATGCAATGTCATTTATTCTTCAAACTGTTAAGGATGCTGATAATAAAAGTAAACATAGCAGTAAGCGACCAATTGAACCAGAACACAGCGTGAACAATGGACCCGTACTTCAAATACCCATTCCCAAAAGAAGAAGAACTATGCCTTATGGTTGTTCTTACAAAGAATTCTGGTCCTGCAAACCAATAGAATTCTCGGGCAATGAAGAACCCATTGCAACTCTACGCTGGATAGAAAAGACTGAGGTTGTTTTAAAAATAAGCAAGTGTGCTGAAGAAGATAAGATAATGTTTGCTTCTAATCTATTTAAGAACTCAGCCTTAGAATGGTGGAACACTATCCTCCAGTCCAGAGGAAGTGATAAGGTATATAATATGGAATGGGAGGAATTTAAAAATATGGTAGAAAGGAAATTCTGCCCTCCCAATGAAAAGGAACAAATCGCAAATAAGTTTCTGAACTTAAGAATGACCGGGGTAGATAGTAAGGGTTATACTACCACATTCTTTGAATATGCTAGAATAGAACCAACCCTTGCATCACCTGCACCGGTATTAATCTCCCGTTACATCTGGGGATTAATTGGAGAGATTAGACATGTAGTCAAGGCAGCTAGACCCCAAACTATAGAAGAAGCTGTAGAACTAGAAAATACCTTGACAGATGAGTTAATCCGTACTAGAGAAGAAGACCAGAGGAGAAACCTAGCTCAAAGGCTTACCCAAGAATTCCGTTATGGGAATTCCAACCGTAAGAATATAGGTTCTACCTCTGCACCATGCTGCAAGGTCTGCAAGAAAAAGCATTCTGGAAAATGCTTCGCTCACTGCAATTTCTGTAAGTTACCAGGACACAAGGAAGAAGATTGCAGGAGAAAATCCAGTAATGGACTATGCTTCAACTGTGGAGAAAAATGTTATATCAAGCCGAACTGTCCGAAATTGGCTCCAGCTGCGAACAACAAGAACACTAAAAATGCTAGAGCATTTGTTCTGACTGCAGATGAAGCCAAAATGATTCCGGATGTCATAGACGGTACGTTTTTAGTTAATGATGTTTTTGCTAAAGTATTATTTGACTCTGGTGCAAACTAAAGTTTTATTAATACTTCATTTTGCAAACTTCTCAATCAACCATTAACTAAACTCTCACAAGAATGTCTAGTCGAGACAGCAAATGGAGAAACGGCTAGGATTCCTGAAATCTTGCAGGGAGCAAGAATATAATTTTTAAACCAAAAGTATATTGCAAATCTTTACCCAATTAATCTGGCAGGATTTGATATCGTATTAGGAATAGATTGGTTAATAGCCAATAAAGCTAATATTTTATGTGATCAAAAGTTAATTCAAGTAAATTCACCAAAGGGTGAAAAGATCACAATTAAAGGTGATAAACCATCTAAATCCACAAAATTCATCTCTGTGATGAAAACTGCAAGCTATATAAGAAAAGGATATATAGTGTGTTTGATTTCTATAATCACTAACACTGAAGGAAAAGAATTAAAGGACATCCTAGTAGTGTCTCAGTTTTCTGATGTCTTTCCAGAAGAATTGCCAGGACTACCGTCAGACAGAGAAGTCGAATTTAGAATCTATCTATTACCAGGAACAACACCAATTGCCAAAGCACCCTACCGTTTGGAACTAGCCGAAATGCAGGAACTAAAGAAACAGTTAGATGAATTATTAGAGAAGGGATTCATACAACCAAGCTCATCGCCGTGGGGAGCACCGATTTTATTCGTTAAAAAGAAGGATGGATCAATGCGTATGTGCATTGACTACCGTGAATTAAACAAGGTCACGATTAAGAACCGGTAACCATTACCGAGAATCGATGATTTGTTCGACCAATTGCAAGGAGCTCGATTTTTCTCTAAAATCGATTTAAGGTCAGGATATCATCAATTAAAGGTACAGGAAGAGGACATTCCTAAAACCGCATTCAGAACAAGGTATAGCCATTATGAGTTTACTGTCATGCCATTTGGTTTAACCAATGCCCCAGCTGCATTTATGGACATGATGAACCGAATATGTAAGCCATATTTGGATAAATTCATAATTGTTTTTATTGATGATATTCTTATCTATTCTAAAAGTAAAGAGGAACATGCGAAGCATTTGCATGCACTTTTAAGTTTACTAAGAAAGGAAAAGCCTTACGCTAAATTTTCAAAGTGCGAGTTCTGGTTAGAGCAAGTACAGTTTCTTGGACACTTAGTCAATCATGAAGGAATTCATGTGGATCCAACAAAGATCGACGCGATTACCAAATGGAAAACCCCTGAGTCACCAACCGAGGTTAGAAGTTTCTTAGGATTGGCCAGATATTATAGAAGATTTATTCGAGATTTTTCTAAGATAGTCATTCCTTTAACTAAGTTAACCTGTAAATCCATTAAGTTTGAATGGGGACCAAAACAGGAAGAAGCTTTTAGAATTCTTAAGCAAAGATTAACCCATGCACCCATACTAGCATTACCAGAAGGAACTGAAGACTTTGTAGTCTATTATGACGCTTCTAAGTTAGGTTATGGATGTGTGTTGATGCAACGCCAAAAGGTTATAGCATATGCGTCTAGACAACTTAAGAATCATGAAGAGAATTATTCAACCCATGATCTAGAGTTAGGAACTATAATTTTTGCCCTTAAGATTTGGAGACATTACCTTTATCGTAGTAAGTTTACCATATTCACTGATCATAAAAGTTTAAGGTATGTTTTCGGGCAAAAGGAGTTGAATATGAGACAAAGACGCTGGATGGAGATACTTAGTGATTATGATTGTGATATCCAGTATCATGAAGGAAAAGAAAATGTAGTGGCAGATGCTTTAAGCCGAAAGTATCATGAAAAGCCATAAAGGGTACGCTCTCTTAAATTAAATCTGCAAGTAGATTTAAATGATCAGATAAGAGGAGCACAAGAATCAGTAATCAAGGAGGATACTGAAAAATTAAAAGGTATGATTAAGGAATTAGAACAAGGAACGGATGGAATTTGGAGATTCCATAAGAAGAGAATGTGGATACCCAAATTAGGAAACCTACGCCATCATATATTAGAAGAAGCACATAAGTCCAAATACACGATGCATCCAGGAAGTGATAAAATGTACCAGGATTTAAGAAAGAATTTCTGGTGGATAGGAATGAAAAAGGACATAGCAGCCTATGTTTCTAAATGTTTAACCTGTTCACAAGTTAAAACTGAACACAAGAAACCCTCGGGTTTGTTACAGCAGCTAGAAATGCCAGTGTGGAAATGGGAATTGATAACAATGGATTTTGTTACCAAATTACCCAAAACAAAGAAAGGTAATGATACAATCTGGGTGATTGTAGATAGACTAACCAAGTCAGCTCATTTCCTACCAATGAAGGAAACTTTTAGTATGGAACAATTAGCTAAATTATATGTAAATGAAATAGTTTCATTACATGGAATACCTTTATTAATTGTTTCTGATAGAGATAGCCGTTTTACCTCTCATTTTTGGTCAAGTTTCCAAAAAACAATGGGAACCAAGTTAAATCTAAGCACAGCTTATCATCCTCAAACAGACGGACAAAGCGAAAGGACAATTCAGACAATGGAAGACATGCTTAGAGCTTGTGTAATTGATTTCGGAGGTAATTGGGATGATCACTTACCTTTAATAGAATTTTCTTATAATAACAGTTATCACACAAGTATCAATGCTGCACCATTTGAAGCACTTTATGGACGAAAGTGTCGAACCCCAGTCTGTTGGGTAGAAATTGGGGAAAAGCAACTATCTGGACCTGAGATAGTACAAGAAACAACTGACAAGATTATTCAAGTCAAGGAACGACTGAAAGCAGCACGTGATCGACAGAAGAGCTATGCTGATAACTGACGCAAACCATTGGAATTTCAAGTAGGAGAAAAAGTGTTGTTGAAAGTCTCTCCTTGGAAACGAATAGTAAGATTCATCAAACGAGGAAAGCTAAGTCCCAGGTATGTTGGACCTTTTGAGATTATTAGAAGAATAGGACCTGTAGCCTATCAGCTACAACTGCCAGAGGAAATGGCAGGAATACATGATGTATTTCATGTATCAAATCTCAAGAAATGTTTAGCCGATGAATCGCTGATGGTACCTCTTAAGGATATAGAGGTAAATGAACAACTCAAGTTTGTAGAAAGGCCTCAACAGATTGAAGACAGAAAAGTCACGAACCTCAAGCATAAAAGATTGGTTCTGGTCAAAGTGAAGTGGGACTCCAAAAGAGGACCTGAGTACACATGGGAGCTTGAATCAGAAATGCAAAAGAAATATCCACACCTATTCCAGTAGATCTCGAGGACGAGCTCTAAAATAAGGTGGGGAGGATATAACAACCCTAAAGAAAACCGACACCCTCATAAATTTTCCGACACCCTAATATATTTTAAAATATCCCAATATGTCCCAAAATACACCCCATACGTGAAAACGGGCCCTGAATACCTTAAATATCATTAAAAATAATTAAAAATGGAATTTTTGGGTTTGAGGCGGGCCGCGTAAGCCTCACCTCAACCCCTACGCGGGCCGCGTGAAGGTGAAAGCTGGCTGAACCCTGGGCCGCCACGTGGCCCAACACATGTCAAGCCTACTAGCTGATCCGAATCGCCTATGCAGTTGACCAGAGTTGACGCGGGCCGCGTAGGCCTTTGCCTACTCTTACGCGGGCCGCGTAAAAGTCGAATTCAGGCCCTATAAATTGATTTGCTCGGATCTTCAGTCAGTTCGTCCCAAATCTTTCTTTCTCACTCAATTTCTTAATAGTAGGCATTATACTCGGGTCTAATACCCCCCCCCCTAAATAACGAAGTTCTGCTCCGTTGTAAGTATTATAACCCCTGGATACGTATTAGATATTCTGCCCGATTGATCTAGGGTTCCGTAACGGCTGTCGTGGTTATGCCCGACATAGTCGTTGGAATGCTGTCTCGGGGAGGGTATTACTAATGTTAAAATGGGTTATTATACTAACACGTGTGCATTTGTGTAAATTATAGATTGTCACCAGGAAACCCTAAAGGATAATCTAAGACAGCAATGTGAGTTGATCCGCTTTCTGTAAACCTTTTGTTAACTGTTTTTACAAAACCTCATACAATTAAATGTATATTAAGCAGTTATTGAGTATTTGTAAGAATACAATTATCATGAGTATGTTGGGGTTTTGTATACAAAATTTGTTACCACCTGGTCAAGGAGTAACATTTCCACAAGTCGGGTCTGACAGTACCATGGATGTTAATTGATATAACTTGGAAACAAATATAATTGCGAGATCGCCCTCAATACTGTACAATGGTTTTTATTTAAACTTGATTAAACTGGGATTCACTCACCAGTATTTCCCACTGACAAATGTTTTTAAAACGCGTTTCAGGTAACAAATTGTGAAAGCCAAATAGAAGCCAGCTGGACAGCACTGAAGGCTTGGAAAAGTGGCAATAAAGTTACCTAAAATAAAATAGATGTTTTTATTAAATAAAATAGGATTTATTCCTATGAAAATGTGTGTACTGCAAACTTGGGTTTTATCCCATGTGTTTAATATTATAAAAGTGTGGTATTTTACTCTGATAAATTATTTTCTAACTACGATCCTGATGAAAATTTCCGTTGCCAAAATTAGACAATACGTGATACCACCGAAACTCGCTCGCGGCCGCCCGTTCCTGTATTTGTAGAAGGGATCGGGGGTTGCGACATGATGTATCAGAAAAATAACAAATGACGGTTGTTATTCGTTTTGTTGATAAACTTGGGATTGTTAAGGAGCGTTTTATTTGTGTTAGACATGAGTAGAGAGTGTATGATTTTTTATATATATTTTTAACATTTTTTTACTCGTTTATCAACCTTTAAATTTATAAAAACACGATATAACACTATCACTCTCTACAACACGCTAGGGTAAGTGCACCCATCGTTGGCGTAGTATAGTGATGGTAAGATACCGAGGTCGTCCAAGGACACAAGAGCTTTTAATACCGGAATATCGTTAACGTCTAATCTAACCAAATTTTGAGAAAAGATTTTTAGTAATTAAAATAAATAAAGAAACTAAAGTAATAGAAGAAACAAATAGATAAGATAGAATCACTTGGTTCCGACTTATCTTTTATGTATCCTTTGATGATTTCCGCACTTTGGGTTTTTTAAGAGATTATCTTAGTTATAGTGACATGTCCCTCTTTTAGAGGCAATGCTACCCTCGGCCATATTGGTCTGAGTCAGTAGTGATACAGTCCCCCAATGTCGAAATATTGAAAGATAATTAAGTAAGTTATTAATGCAAAATATGACATGTCCCTCTTTTGGAAGTAACGCTACTCTCGGCTATATTGGTTTAAGTCAGCAGGGATACAGTCCCACAAGGCATGTTTAAAGTTTTACTGTTAGTTTATTTATAAGGGATTCAAGTTGTTCTTACTTCCCCCGATTTGATACTGTATGCCTCAAAGGAATTCCTAATAAGCTTGAATCAAGTCCTCACAGGATCTATACACTGAACGAGGCAAGAACTTTACCCAAACCACCTTTCGAAACCCCTTTCAGGCAGTTAACGCGCTTTACATAGACCGTAAAGACACGAATGAGTGAATCAACAAAACATGAAGAGATGCTAGAATAAAGTTCATTTTCAATATAAAAAACTAGTTTTTAAAGTCATTACCGTCTTATATCCACGAAAATTTTAAAAACTAACCACAAACCCTATCTCATACATGAAATACATAATTTGGTTATTAATATATGGAAATTTTAAATGCTAATCACAAACTCTAATATCTTACCCTTCTTGTATCCATATTATAGTTATTATATGTATTATTAAACAATGATTAGGTGGAAATGTAAAAATGTTTGTGAAGAATAATAGATCAGAGAGGAAAGTTGATTGTGAGCACTATTTGCATCACCTATTAAGTATGTTCTTAGTGAATCCCTAAAAGGTATTATTGGGGTATCCGTCGGACAAAAGATGCCATCAAGGATGAACATTCTTAAGACATTAGACGTGCCGACGGTCTAGTCTATATGGGGCGGCGTGGGTCATCGTTTTTTTTTTTCTTTTTTTTTTTTCATATTTATGCTCATTTAGCTTTTAATTGGATTCATGACTTGTATCACACACATTTATGAGTTGTAGACTATATTTATTTTAAATGTAGCAATTGAGTATAGTAATAAAAAAATGTAAGTTTTAATTATAAAAACATTAATTTCTTTTTTTTACACTATTTTGATTTCTCTAATGCATTACTTTAATTTCTATAAATTATTTTACTAATTAAACTATTTGTTTATTATAATAAGTTGATTCGATTTTCTTATAAATAATCTGATTTTCTGTAATATATAGTTTGGTCATAAAAATAAATGTAAAAGGTGCTAAAGATATGGAAATGTAAATTCAAGTTTATAAACTATGGATATTAATCCATAGATATATGTTTATTGCAAACTTACATCGATTCCAATGGTTGCTCATTTAAGGCAACTTTATTTTCATAGATTGCAAACTCACATAGATATATAAAACCATATTTTACCCTTCAAAACATAGAACTATAACAAGCTTGTTGGGTTAAAATTATTGAGTGATGGATTAACAATGCTAAACCCACCATCAATAAAAAGGTTTTGTCCGCTAATGTATTTGACCTCGTCACTCGCTAGAAAAAGAGCAGCATTGGCGATATCATCGGTTTTCAATTTAACACCCTTGAGGTTTCCTGTCAAGTGTATCACACTCTCTACAACCTCCTCTACATTAACGTCCGCTTCAAGCTTGAAATTTTTTGTCGAAAATGGTGTCGCGATTCCATGAGGGGACAAACAGTTAACTCGAATTCCAAATTGTCCAAGCTCTACAGCCAAATTTTTGGTCAACCCGACTACAGCGTGTTTTGCACTACAATAAGCATGTGTCGAGATTCCACCAATATTTGATGCAACACTCGCAGTTGAGATTATTGAGCCTGTTTTTACAGGAACCATAACTCTAGCAGCATGTTTCATGCCTAGAAAGACACCAATGACATTAACACTAAGCACACACTCGAAGTCAGACTTTTCATTATCAAAGATGTGTGGCTTGTTGGAATCCATAATTCCTGCATTATTGAACATGATGTCAAGTTTTCCGTATGTGGTGATCGCAGTATCTATAGCATTTTTGACATCTTCTTCTTTGGTTACATCACAATGGACATATATCGAGTTAGATGAGCCTATGGCATCACAAACCGCTTGACCAAGCTCGTCTTGGATATCTGCAATTACAATTTTGGCTCCATGTTTAGCAAAGAGTTTTGCAGTACACTCTCCAATGCCGCTTGCTGCTCCCGTTATCAAAGCAACTTTTCCTACCAACCTATCAGCAAGTAAGTTTCATATTAATCAAGCAAAATTCAGGTAAAAAGCCTTGTATTGATATTGTAAATGAACACTTCAAAACTTGCTTGAGTAATATCACTAGAGGTTAACTATAAATCTTTCTAGCTAAATACCCTTGTAACTCGCCACCCCTGCGAATTGACCAAGATACACCGCCGCAACCTACTCGGGTTGTGGAGCGAGTTGCTTGAGCGGGTTAGTAAACTTGGGTCGACTCGGGGGAAGGAGATGAAGGCTGCTCACTCGTCCCTACCATTTTGGACCCTGGTTACCAAGTTTTTAGTGGATGGGCCTGTATAGTGGGGCCACCCATCAAAGCCCAACATTCATTTATCCAAGTAAGAGCCCAACAGAAAATCTTAGTTGATAAGGAATTATGTTTTTATTTTTTCAAGTATAGTAATTGTGTTTTTCTTATGTCTTTTTTTACTTAAACTAGTTGATTTTCCGACCCCACGTTACGGCAGGGATCCAATGTCTGCAAAACGCGTGTCGACAACGGCAAACGGATACCGAATATCAAAACATAGATAAAAATGACGTAGTAACGTTAGTTACTCCGTCCTAAAAAACGATTTTAAATAATCTAATATATAATAGTAGGACCCACACGTTCTACACGTTGGAAATTCGGTTGTTTTCAGTTCAGTTATGACGTTACTAATACGTTAAACTATGGATGAGCTCCGGTAATGGCACCGAAAGTACCGATCCCGAAAATAATCGAAATTAGGTACCAGCACCGAAAATACTCGGTACTATATGGTATGGTATTTGAAGATAAAAATAAGTAAATACAGGTATGGTGCTAGTCCGGTGTCGAACCGAAAGTAACGATTCTGAAAATGTCAAAAGGTGGGTACGAAATTGGTACCGAAAATGATTTGGTATAGTAAATTTGGTACCGATACAATACCGGTTTTATTACAGGATTTGATACTATTTGCTAATCAATAATCTAAATATTCAAGTTAATTTTACATGTTACAATTCATTCATTACAGAAAAAACCAAAAAAGAAAACAAAAGAAGTTGTGTATATAAAACCTCATTTAAACGAAATACAATTTACTTACCATGTGTATGAAAAACAATCTAAACGGTGCAATTACTTGCGTTGCTACGTGGCATGAGCTCAAAGGTGATGTTAGGGATGAGTTTGGTACCGAAAACCCCCAAAAGTGGGTACCGGTACCGAATATACCTGGTACGGCACCGGTACGATACCTGTATTTTAGGGTAAAAACCGGTACCGAAAATGTTAAAAGTCGGTACCGAACCGGTACCAAAAATATACCCGGTTTGATAAATCTGATACCGATACCGATACTATTTTCTTATCCCTCTATCGTGTTACTATTCATTAGGTACTGTTTTTAATATATAGGTAATGATTAGTTTTTTTTTTTTTAATTTAAAAGAAAATGTTTGGGTGCTAGGTGGGTGGTCATCCTATTTGGGTTGAAGTGGGTTTTAATAAGTTAATTAAAATGGCAAATATCCTATTGGCTTTGGCTGATGGGATGGGTTGAATTGGGTTCCTGCGATGGCTGCCCCCTACACCCAATGTTATAAAATAAGGTCTTGGAGACCAAGTACTCGTCAAGCAATCACTACAAGGTAGGCTATTGAGTAGACTTTCTTCAATTTCACCTAATTACCCAGATTCGATCAAACGTAGTCAACCTCGGTCAGAATCGGATCTAGTTGGTCAAGTCGGCTGAGTTTGACTTAAAAAAATGAAACATAATTCATATGTCTATCATATTAAAGAATAAATATAATATTTCAAGAAATAAATGATAATTCTTGAAATATTTAACTAATTGAACATGTATTTTTTATTTATATTTATATTCACGTATTTTGTTATAAATATCAGTAAACTTATCATATCTAACGCGTATATAATTTCCCGAAAACTATTTTTTTATAATTAAACATGTCTGAGTATTCCCTGGGTACTATTCGCCTAAACCGAGTACTCGCAACTACTCAATCGACCAACTTGAGAGCGCCTAACGACTTTTTCAACCATGCCTAAACCCTTACAAAACACTACTTGTTTCACTGCATATCCTGTGTAAAAACATTCATTTACCATTGAATTCTCCGGTATGAATGAGAAAGAAATATATTTTTATATTTGTATTACTATAATACAAGAAATTAAAGAAAGAAAAAATAATATAACTTTTCTCTCAATAAATAAAACGACCACAATCTAAAAGAAGTTACCTTTTTGTGGAACTTTCCATTGTGTCTTAAAGAGTGAGAATATGAAAGTGAGAGATGGTCTCAAAACAAGTACAAGCTCAAGGGTTATATAGTGACAAAAGTTGACTTAGGGTGAGAGGGGCACTCCCCTAAGAGGGGATTCCTCTCTCTTACGCACCACCAACCAGCTAGTGTCACGTCAACTCCCCTCTTAAACTCCCTTAACACCCCATTTTGATGGCGGCACTCCCCTATTAGGGGACTTGGTAATTTTTTTTTATATTTGTTTTAATTATGCATGTTTATAAAAAAATATTAATAAAAATTAAAATTACATTCAAACTAGAAAATTAAAATTACATTCAAACTAGAAAATAAAAATTACATTAAAACTAGAAAATAATAATTTTAGAAATCGCACGGCCACCCGTACTTGTTAGCGATGTCGCGTTTTCGGGCGAGGATGAACGGCAACATACTTGGCGGAGCATCGTCGTGCGGCTTGATGAATGTTTCCATATCTCGATCGTAATTGTAGTTTTTCATCGTCTCGCGTTGTTCCGATATGAGCTCGAGAGCCCGCGCCTCTCTTTTCTTCCTCAATTCAACCGCCTCCAATTCAATCGCGTTTTTCTTTTCTTTCATGGCGGTGTACTCTTTGAATTGTGCCGCCAACTCGGCCGAGCTTCCCTCGGACGATGTCGCTTGACGCTTGTTTCGCCGTTGTGCTCTTTGTGGCGAGGGGTCTTCGTTCATATCGGGTATGGAACCTTCCCCTTCCTCACCCAACAATGGGACTTGGGCCCATTTGTCGTGTTTTCGAAGGACCTCCCACGCCTTGACATGTTGAAAACCGTTCGGAAATCTCTCTTTAAATTCTGTTAAAGCGACTTTCATCACGTCGAGATCCTTGACTCCACTTCCTCGTGTGCGATCCTACATATTATAAAATAATAAGTGTTAAAAAAATATGAACTTAGTAAAGAAAATTAAAAAATATACAATGTTAAAAAATATAATTTTTACCGCTTGTTGGTATAGGCCGTTGAAAAAGTTTATTTTCGTGTGCATCGGGCCCCATTTAGACCGTACTTGATGCACGGTCCGGTTACTTCCACCGACGGTGGCGTTAAAATGATTTAAAATCTTACGCCAAAAACTATCGCGGTTTTGTTGATTGCCCTTCTTTTTGTTGGTAGAGCAATGTACCAACGCCTTCGCCAACGCCTCTTCTTGGAGCTTTGTCCATTTTTCGCTCGTCATTTTTCCCTTTTTATCCCGAGCGTCATCTTCTTCGTTGCCCAAATCTGCATCCACATTATATTCATCGTCCTCGTCGCCCAAATTTTGAGTTTCGGGCACTACCTCATCGTCCTCGTCGTCCCAAATAGGTAGAGGACGTTCAACATTTTCTTGGACCGATGGAACTTGTGGGGAACGAAAACCATATGGGTCGAAGGCGGGGGAGTGAGGAGGAGCATCCATTGATAACAAATTTTGAAAACCGTAGCCGAAATTGGGTTGAAGGTTGGTTGCTTGAGTGTTGTAAAAGGAGGGGTGTGAAGGTTGTTGGAAAAAAACACGGGGGTTGTGAAGTATATCCGAAAGGGGGTTGTGATTGTGCACTTGCACCGCTCGAACCACCACGAGACGGTTGCTTGCCCCGTCCCTTAGTTTTTTTCTTGGCTTCGCGGGGTTGGTTCTCCATTGCTCGGTTAGAAGTGGGTGTGGTTTGAGAGTATAAAAAATTAAGTGGGTGTGGTTTGAGAGTATAAAAAATTAGTGAGAAGTGGGTGTGGTTTGATGAGAGTGTAAAAAATTAGTGAGAAGTGGGTGTGGTTATTTATATTTGTTTAAAAAGTGAATTTTTTTTTTTTTAAATCGACCGTTGCACAAGTTACCGTTCCTCAAACCTTGTGCCCTCCCCACGCGGTGAACAAGTGCCGAAACCACTCCCCGATTCGGGTCCCCGCGGTGATGGCGGCGGTGTTCCCGATCGGGGAAAGTGGTCACCGAAGCCACTCCCCGAGTACGCCCCGGACACCCTTATAAAATCATTTCCTCAAGTTGATTAAAGCAATTCTGATGGTAAACACGTAGTTAAAAGTAACTAAGGGTGAAGGGAATGGTTAAACATTTGGAATAGTTAAACTCCTCATTCACCCAATCAGACAGTGTCACATCAATTTACCTAAATTGTTTACCTAATGCTTAAAAACGTTGGCGGTGGTTTATCTAATGTGGTTTAGGTAAACTATTTTTTTTTAAAGGAAAAAATGTGTGATTGGTTGAGAAGGATTGGACCCCATCCCCCCCCCCCCCCCCCCTCCCTCCCTCTCACCGAATCCGGTTTGCACTTCCATGGAAAATTTGAACCGACCGAGTGCGACCATTGTTATACCGTGTGGGTTGTTTGTGAAGTTTGGGAGTAAAAAAAGTTGAGGTTGAGGGTGTGGTGTATATACCTGAGTGGGGATTGAATCGGTGGACTAGGACCGCTTGAACCGCCTCGCCTCATATGCGAGACGCGTCCCCTCGAGTTTGAACCCGATCCACGACGAGTAGAACCTTTTTGGCGGCATCAACTTTTTTTTGTTTATACACATTTTGTGTTTGATTTGTATTTTGGTTATAAATGCTTTAATGTGTGAGAAATGGTTTGTGAATGGTGGTTTTAAATAATACAATGTAATTTTTTTATAAATCACACAGCATTATAGCCATTGAAAAATGTTTCAATGGTCAAAAAAATCAAACGTTACACGCATTACAACCGGGGTTGACGGTGGTGTTAAGCCGCAGTGACCAGTCACCACTCGCCTTCCCCGATGGACGCCCGTACAGCCCTAGTGTTTTACACTAAATTGTATTTCACTATTTTGTACCATTTCGAAGTTTTGCTTTGAAGGTAAAAAAGCAAGACTACCTTTAAAAAAAAAAAAAAAAAACTCTTTTATTTATTTTATTTTTTCAAACCAAAATGTCCTAAAATGCATAATAGTTAAATCAAACTTACAGTTCTAAAAAAAGTTAAATCAAACAAATTACATCATAAACAATCGGTTTTTTAACCTGTAAACACAACACTTAATATACTTCTATTAGTTTTTATTTTATTTTTATTTTTTTTACTAGATCATCAAAATATTAGTTTACATGTAAACTAATAGTGTGTAAATACAACTAGGTATTTGTAGATTTACAATTTGTTGAAAATTAATAGAAGTTCACATATAAACTATTATATATCATTTTAATCAATGTTATTTAACATATGAATTCATACGAAAGAATTGCGCATTTGATTAATATTTCTTTACATTAAGTTGTTTCTCATGTAAATCAACATTAACTTTCTAAGTATTCTCCTGTTGATCTATATAATTGTACCAATCGCAACATTTTATACCTTAATAAAGTTGAATTAGTATTTTGGTTATAAACCGTTAGTGTATAGTATTTGACAGATTAGTGTGACCAAGTTGGATTATCAATAGTGTACTTAATAGTGTATCATGTTAAACTTATATATAACTGAAGTTTTCGTTTAGACAAATTATCAAACATGCTTTTTCATTGTTTTTAGCTGATTTTTTCTAAAACGGCAAACTCACTCATCCACTAAATTAACTTTTAAATTGTTACACAAACATCTATTACAAGATTAGAACCCACTCCACTTGTTAAGGTTACTTTGCCAATTATCTCATTCCTTGATATTATTAGGCTACAAACCATTATTTCGTTACGTTCTAAACAAAAGAAAATGAAAAATCAATAAGTCTTTCTGATTAAAGTCTTCATTATTTATGACTATACTTTTAAAGTCAAATCCAATTTACTCTCTATTAAATTAAATGCAATTTGCCAATGACCTTTAGTTCAAGTGGTAGGAGGACTTGAGTTCTTTTTTAAAGACTCAAGTTCAATTATCATTTGGTGCAAAAAATGAGTGAGACACTGGTGTGCAGTGATAGGAGACCCAGGGAAGGAATTCATGTAGATCCAACCAAGATTGATGCGATTACCAAATGGAAAACACCTGAATCACCAACTGAAGTTAAAAGTTTCTTAGGATTGTCAGGTTATTATAGAAGATTTATTAAAGATTTTTCTAGAATAGTCATTCCTTTAACTAAGCTAACTTGTAAATCTGTTAAGTTTGAATGGGGATTAAAACAAGAAGAAGCCTCTAGAATTCTTAAGCAAAGATTAACCCATACACCCATACTAGCATTACCAGAAGGAACTGAAGACTTTGTAGTCTATTGTGATGCTTCTAGACTAGGTTATGGATGTGTTTTGATGCAAAGACAAAAGGTTATAGCTTACGCATCTAGACAACTTAAGAATCATGAATAGAATTATTCAACCCACGATTTAGAGTTAGGAGCTATAATTTTTGCTCTTAAGATTTGGAGACATTACCTTTATGGTAGTAAGTTTACCATATTTACTGATCACAAAAGTTTAAGGTATGTTTTCGGGCAGAAAGAGTTGAATATGAGGCAAAGACGCTGGATGGAATTTCTTAGTGATTATGATTGTGATATCCAGTATCATGAAGGAAAAGCAAATGTAGTGGCAGATGCTTTAAGTCGAAAGTATCATGAAAAGCCAAAAAGGGTACGTTCTCTTAAAATAAATCTACAAGTAGATTTAAATGAACAAATAAGAGAAGCACAAAAATCAGTAATCAAGGATGATTCTGAAAAATTAAAAGGTATGTTAACAGAATTAAAACAAGGAACAGATGGAATTTGGAGATTCCATAAAAAGAGAATGTGGATACCTAAATTAGGAAATCTACGTCATCGTATATTAGAAGAAGCCCATAAATCTAAGTATACGATGCATCCAGGAAGTGATAAAATGTACCAGGATTTAAGGAAATATTTCTGATGGATAGGATTGAAAAAGGACATAGCAACCTATGTTTCTAAATGTTTAACTTGCTCACAAGTTAAAGCTGAACATCAGAAACCTTCAGGTTTGTTACAACAATTAGAAATGCCAGTTTGGAAATGGGAATTTATAACAATGGATTTTGTTACTAAATTACCCAAGACTAGGAAAGGAAATGATACAATCTGGGTGATTGTAGATAGACTAACTAAGTCAGCTCATTTTCTACCAATGAAGGAAACAATTAGTATGGAACAATTATCTAAGTTGTATGTAAATGAAATTGTTTCTTTACATGGTATTCCTTTATCAATTGTTTCTGATAGGGATAGTCGATTTACCTCTCATTTTTGGTCAAGTTTCCAAAAGGCAATGGAAACTAAGTTAAAATTAAGCACAGCTTATCATCCACAAACGGATGGACAAAGTGAAAGGACAATTCAGACAATAGAGGACATGCTTAGAGCTTGTGTAATTGATTTTGGAGGTAATTGGGACGATCACTTACCTTTAATAGAATTTTCCTATAATAATAGTTATCACACAAGTATCAATGCTGCACCATTTGAAGCACTTTATGGAAGAAAGTGTCGAACCCCAGTCTGTTGGGCAGAAATTGGGGAAAAGCAACTATCTGGACCTGAGATAGTACAACAAACAACTGACAAGATTATTCAAGTCAAGGAACGACTGAAAGCAGCACGTGATCGACAGAAGAGTTATACCAATAACCGACGCAAGCCATTGGAGTTTCAGGTAGGAGATAAAGTATTGTTAAAAGTATCTCCTTGGAAAGGAGTAGTAAGATTCATAAAAAGGGGAAAACTAAGTCCCAGGTATGTTGGACCTTTTAAGATTATAAGAAAAATAGGACCTGTAGCCTATCAGCTACAACTGCCAGAGGAAATGGCAGGAATACATGATGTATTTCATGTATCAAATCTTAAAAAGTGTTTAGCTGATGAATCATTGATAGTACCTCTTAAGGATATAGAGGTAAATGAACAACTCAAGTTTGTAGAAAAACCCCTACAGATTGAAGACAGAAAAGTCAAGAATCTCAAGCATAAGAGACTAGTTTTAGTCAAAGTAAAGTGGGACTCCAAAAGAGGACCTGAGTACACATGGGAACTCGAGTAAAAAATGCAAAAGAAATACCCACATTTATTCCAATAGATCTCGAGGACGAGCTCTAAAACAAGGTGGGGAGAATGTAACAACCCTCGGTAAAACCAACACCCTCATTATATTTTAAATACCCTATTATATCTTAAAATATTCCAATGTGTCTTATATTACACCCCGTATGTGAAAACCGAGCCCGAATAATGTTTTAACATATAAAATAAATGAAAAACATAAAATGTCAAGCTGAGGCGGGCCGCGTAGACCCACCCCATGCTTGTACACGGGCGGTATCAAGGCTCAACCTGATATCGTTGAAACCTTTAGTTCAAACGGGCCGCGTGAGAGTTTTAGACAGTTGACGCGGGCCGCGTGAGATTATGAAACGCGGAGACATCCCAGGCCGACACGTATCGACATCGTGGCGGACCAATTAGCTGACCCAGCTAAGCTATTATGTTGACTGGCGTTGACGCGGGCCGCGTAAGGCTTAGCCTTACCTTACGCGGGCCGCCTGAGAGTTAATAACAGCAACTATATAAGAAGGCCGCCGGGTTTTGTTTTCCGTCGCTCACTTTTCATTTCTCAATCTCACTTTCTGAATTAGAGGCATTATAGTCGGGTATTATACCCCTAATTAGCGAGGTTCTGCTCCGTTGTAAGTATTATAACCCCAGTTTCGTAATAGTTACGCTGCCCGATTGATTTAGGGTTCCGTAACAACTGTCGTGGTTCTGCCCGACGTAGTTGTTGGAATGCCGTCTCGGGGAAGGTATCATTAATAATTTCAAAGGGTTATGGTACTAACCAATGTACATTTGTATAAATTATAGATTATATCCAAGAAACCCTTACGAAAAGCCTAAGACAGCAATGTGAGTTTATCCTCTTTTTGTTAAACTTTTTGGTAATGTTTTACCAAACCTTAAATGTTTTACTATGAAAATAAGCAGTGATTGAGTCTTTGTAGTTCTTCAATTACTGCCGGTATGTTGGGGTTTTGTATACAAAATTTGTACTACTTGCGAGTAGTAAGTCGGGATGACAATACGTTACCATTGGACAATGAGTTAGCCAATGAGTAATATGACCCACAACTCAGGATTGATAGTACCAAATGGAGTAATTGTGTAGACATAAACAATGTGATCGCTCTCAATACTGTTCACTGTGACTTTAAACTTGATTAAACTGGGATTCACTCACCAGTATTTCCCGCTGACAAATATTTTTAAAACATGTTTCAGGTAACCCAATGTGAAAGCCAACTAGTGAAAAGCCAGCTGGAGAGCACTCAAGGCTTGGGAAAAATGTGGCTATAAAAGTTACCAAATAAACGATGTTTTAAATTCAATAAAATAGGGTATGTCCCTATAAATGTATTGTAATAAGAAACTTGGGTTTTACCCATGTGATTATTAATATTAAATAAGGTGGTTTTTCTCTGATAAACATTTCCTAACTACGGTCCTGATGTAAATTCCGCTGCAAGACTAAATAACCCTGATACCACCGAAACTCTGTGATCGCGTCCGCCCGTTCCCGGGGATCAGGGATCGGGGGTTGCGACAGAAGGTGGTATCAGAGCCTAGCCACTGGTCTAAGCCAAAGAAGTGTTCTGCTGACACTTGAAATTTTAAAATTTGTGTTAGGAAATAAATTACGGAAATACGTGCATAACTGTATTTATCTGTTATGTGTTATTTGACTATCTGTTAGTTTTCAGTATGAGTGATCAAGGACCATCAGACGTGAATCGTCAGTTATCTGATTCACCTAGGAGTGAAGTTACATCATCACAACCTGCCCTCTCTGGGTATACTGCTGATCAGGAAGACGGGATATTTGCCTTTAGAGCTAAATCTGAAGAACCATTTCCTAATAAGAAACGAGGATGGTTCAGTAAAGAAGCTTTTGCTCGTAGGAAGAGAATGCGAAAATTGCAACAGCAAAGGGCTTTAGCAGCTATTAAGCGAGTGACAGATGCCCATACTCAAGATATGCTAAATAGAAGCCTAGCTAATTTTCATATTTTAGCTACAACTGCTGCTGACCCGAGTCTGGAACAATTAGTAGCCCCACAACCACAAAACCCAGAACAACCCATGGAAATAGAAAACCAGGAAAACCAGGTGGAGATGCATGACTTTAATCCAGAAGAAATCCCTAGGATACCTGCACCAAACCCCCTAGACCCGAACTACGACCCCTGGTGGGACAATAATAGGGACTTTGTGCAACGTTACCCTATTCAGGATTATCCACCCATACAGAACATAGAAGCTTATCCAGGTATGGACCCTTTAGATCCCTATTATCAAAATGATTATATTAGGGAGATATTAGAGGATCCTTACCAATTTCAGGAACTGTCACCCCCATATCAGGAAAATGCACCCCAGATTCCAAACCCAGTCCGAGAACCTGCACCCCCAATGAGTGTAGAAAACGTTCAAGAACTTAGGACTTTTGGGGAGGAAATTTTAGAGAGCAGTGAGAGGATGCGTCAGGTGGGAGAGCGTCTCGTATGGAAATACGATGAGCGCAATATGGATTTTTGGATAAATCCATATCCATGAATGTTAGAATGGAGGAAGCAGTAGTAATAATAATAATATAATAAAAATAAAAATAAAATAAAAATATGTGTGTATGGATGCATATTACTATTTTATTTCTGTTGGTATTGTAATATTTATTTCTGTACTAGTGTGTAATAGACGCATAAGTATATGAAAAGAGTATAGTAGCAATGATCTACGTTTTTGGCTAGATTGCATGTCATGTGAATTGCAATATTACTTATTATCTTGTGATATTAATATGGGATAAATGTTTAAAAATTCAGATGGCCGACGAAGGAAATCAAGGAAATCTGAATAATGATAACCAGAGTAACATTCACGTGGTTAATGAGAATCCAAGTATCCATAACAACGAAAACCAAATGGATAATAGTGCTATTCAACACATAGTAGCACAGGGAATTATAGATGCAATGCCATTTGTACTTCAAACTGTTAAAGATGCTGATAATAAAAGTAAGCATAGCAGTAAGCGACCAAGTGAACCAGAAAACAGCGTGAACAATGGACCTGTACTTCAAATGCCCATTCCCAAAAGAAGAAGAACCGTGCCTTACGGTTGTTCTTATAAAGAATTTTGGTCTTGTAAACCAATGGAATTCCCGGGAAATGAAGGGGCCATTGCAACCTTACGTTGGATAGAAAAGACTGAAGCAGTCTTAAGGATAAGTAAGTGTGTTGAAGAAGATAAGATAATGTTTGCTTCTAATCTGTTTAAGAATGCAGCACTAGAATGGTGGAACACTATCCTCCAAACAAAAGGAAGTGATAGAACCTATAATATGGAATGGGAAGAATTTAAGGACAAGGTAGAAAGGAAATTCTGCCCTCCAAATGAAAAAGAACAGATAGCAAACAAATTCCTAAACCTTAGGATGACTGGTGTGGATAGCAAGGGGTATACAAAGTTATTCTTTGAATATGCTAGGATAGTGCCAACTCTTGCTTCACCAGAACCAGTATTAATCTCCCGTTATATCTGGGGATTAATTGGAGAGATTAGACATGTAGTCAAGGCAGCTAGACCTAAACTATAGAAGAAGCTGTAGAACTAGCCAATAGCTTGACTGATGAGTTAGTCCGTACTAGAGAAGAAGATCAGAGGAGGAACTTAACCTAAAGGCTTACACAGGAATTTCATTCTGGAAATTACAATCGTAGGAATATGGGTTCTACATCTGCAACATACTGCAAGGTTTGCAAGAAAAAGCATTCAGGAAAATGCTCTACTCTCTGTAATTTTTGCAAGAGGCCAGGACACAAGGAAGAAAATTGTAGGAAGAAAACCAGTAATGGATTATGCTACAACTGTGGAGAAAAAGGTCATATCAGGCCAAATTGTCCGAAATTAGCTCCAGTCACAGACAACAAGAATACTAAAAATGCTAGAGCATTTGTTTTGACTGCAGAAGAAACTAAGATGATTCCAGATGTCATAGCTGGTACGTTTTTAGTTAATAATGTTTTTGCTAAAGTATTATTTGACTCTGGTGCAAACCAAAGTTTTATTAATACATCATTTTGCAAATTTCTAAATCAGTCATTAACTAAACTACCACATGAATGCGTAGTAGAGACAGCTAATGGGGAAACTGTTAGAATTTCTGAAATCTTGCAGGGAGCAAGCATAGAAATTTTAAATCAGAAATTTATTGCAAATCTTTATCCTATGAATTTGGTAAGATTTGATGTTGTTTTAGGAATGGATTGGTTAATAGCCAATAAAGCCAGTATTTTATGTGATCAAAAGTTAATTCAAGTAAATTCACCAAAAGGTAAAATGATCACAATTAAAAGAGATAAAACCTCTAAGTTCAATAAATTTATCTCTGTGATGAAAACTGCAAGTTGTATGAGAAAAGGTTCTATAGTGTATTTGATTTCCATAATAACTAACACTAAAGGAAAAGAACTAAAAGATATTCCCGTAGTATCTCAGTTTTCAGATGTATTTCCAGAAGAATTGCCAGGACAACCTCCAGACAGAGAAGTTGAATTTAGGATTCATCTAATACCCGGAACAGCACCGATTGCCAAAGCACCTTATCGGTTGGCACCTGCAGAAATGCAAGAATTAAAGAAACAATTAGATGAATTGTTGGAGAAAGGATTTATACAACCGAGTTCGTCGCCATGGGGAGCGCCGATACTATTCGTTAAAAAGAAGGACGGATCAATGCGTATGTGCATTGACTATCGTGAATTAAACAAGGTTACGATTAAGAATCGGTACCCATTACCGAGAATCGATGATCTGTTTGATCAATTGCAAGGAGCGCAATTTTTCTCTAAAATCGATTTAAGGTCAGGATATCATCAATTAAAGGTACAGGAAGAGGACATTCCTAAGACCGCATTTAGAACGAGGTATGGCCATTATGAATTTACTGTCATGCCATTTGGTTTAACCAATGCCCCAGCTGCATTTATGGACATGATGAACCGAATATGTAAGCCATATTTGGATAAATTCATAATTGTTTTCATAGATGATATTCTAATTTACTCTAAGAGTAAAGAGGATCATGCAAAACATTTACAAACACTTTTAAGTCTGTTAAGAAAGGAAAAACTTTATGCTAAGTTTTCTAAGTGTGAATTTTGGTTAGAACAGGTGCAATTTCTTGGACACCTAGTCAATCATGAAGGAATTCATGTAGATCCAACCAAGATTGATGCGATTACCAAATGGAAAACCCCTGAATCACCAACTGAAGTTAAAAGTTTCTTAGGATTGGCAGGTTATTATAGAAGATTTATTAAAGATTTTCTAGAATAGTCATTCCTTTAACTAAGCTAACCTGTAAATCTGTTAAGTTTGAATGGGGATTAAAACAAGAAGAAGCCTCTAGAATTCTTAAACAAAGATTAACCCATACACCCATACTAGCATTACCAGAAGGAACTGAAGACTTTGTAGTCTATTGTGATGCGTCTAGACTAGGTTATGGATGTGTTTTGATGCAAAGACAAAAGGTTATAGCTTACGCATCTAGACAACTTAAGAATCATGAAGAGAATTATTCAACCCACGATTTAGAGTTAGGAGCTATAATTTTTGCTCTTAAGATTTGGAGACATTACCTTTATGGTAGTAATTTTACCATATTTACTGATCACAAAAATTTAAGGTATGTTTTCTGGCAGAAAGAGTTGAATATGAGGCAAAGACGCTGGATGGAATTTCTTAGTGATTATGATTGTGATATCCAGTATCATGAAGGAAAAGCAAATGTAGTGGCAGATGCTTTAAGTCGAAAGTATCATGAAAAGCCAAAAAGGGTACGTTCTCTTAAAATAAATCTACAAGTAGATTTAAATGAACAAATAAGAGAAGCACAAGAATCAGTAATCAAGGATGATTCTGAAAAATTAAAAGGTATGTTAAAAGAATTAAAACAAGGAACAGATGGAATTTGGAGATTCCATAAAAAGAGAATGTGGATACCTAAATTAGGAAATCTACGTCATCGTATATTAGAAGAAGCCCATAAATCTAAGTATATGATGCATCCAGGAAGTGATAAAATGTACCAGGATTTAAGGAAATATTTCTGGTGGATAGGATTGAAAAAGGACATAGCAACCTATGTTTCTAAATGTTTAACTTGCTCACAAGTTAAAGCTGAACATCAGAAACCTTCAGGTTTGTTACAACAATTAGAAATGCCAGTTTGGAAATGGGAATTTATAACAATGGATTTTGTTACTAAATTACCCAAGACTAGGAAAGGAAATGATACAATCTGGGTGATTGTAGATAGATTAACTAAGTCAGCTCATTTTCTACCAATGAAGAAAACAATTAGTATGGAACAATTATCTAAGTTGTATGTAAATGAAATTGTTTCTTTACATGGTATTCCTTTATCAATTGTTTCTGATAGGGATAGTCGATTTACCTCTCATTTTTGGTCAAGTTTCCAAAAGGCAATGGGAACTAAGTTAAAATTAAGCACAGCTTATCATCCATAAACGGATGGACAAAGTGAAAGGACAATTCAGACAATAGAGGACATGCTTAGAGCTTGTGTAATTGATTTTGGAGGTAATTGGGACGATCACTTACCTTTAATAGAATTTTCCTATAATAATAGTTATCACACAAGTATCAATGCTGCACCATTTGAAGCACTTTATGGAAGAAAGTGTCGAACCCCAGTCTGTTGGGCAGAAATTGGGGAAAAGCAACTATCTGGACCTGAGATAGTACAAGAAACAACTGACAAGATTATTCAAGTCAAGGAACGACTGAAAGCAGCACGTGATCGACAGAAGAGTTATACCAATAACCGACGCAAGCCATTGGAGTTTCAGGTAGGAGATAAAGTATTGTTAAAAGTCTCTCCTTGGAAAGGAGTAGTAAGATTCATAAAAAGGGGAAAACTAAGTCCCAGGTATGTTGGACCTTTTAAGATTATTAGAAAAATAGGACCTGTAGCCTATCAGCTACAACTGCCAGAGGAAATGGCAGGAATACATGATGTAGAAAAAAAAAAGGGTAATTGCACGGTACCCCTGACCGCGGAAGGGATCTCCCTTCCCAGTTCACCACCCGACAAGGATCCCTGGCGGCAAATACCCATAGCCATCAAAGAGGGGTAAGAAACATGTTTCAAACCCGAGACCTCGAGTGTCCTCGGTCCGGCTTAAAGCGGGTGTCGGTGGCCACCAAAGTGACACTAATGGGAATTGAACTTGGGTCTCCATTGGAGAACCCAAGTCACTCCACCACTAGGCCACTTGTGGTGGTTGAATACATGATGTATTTCATGTATCAAATCTTAAAAAGTGTTTAGCTGATGAATCATTGATAGTACCTCTTAAGGATATAGAGGTAAATGAACAACTCAAGTTTGTAGAAAAACCCCTACAGATTGAAAACAGAAAAGTCAAGAATCTCAAGCACAAGAGACTAGTTTTTGTCAAAGTAAAGTGGGACTCCAAAAGAGGACCTGAGTACACATGGGAACTCGAGTTAGAAATGCAAAAGAAATACCCACATTTATTCCAATAGATCTCGAGGACGAGCTCTAAAACAAGGTGGGGAGAATGTAACAACCCTCGGTAAAACCAACACCCTCATTATATTTTAAATACCCTATTATATCTTAAAATATTCCAATGTGTCTTATATTACACCCCGTATGTGAAAACCGAGCCCGAATAATGTTTTAACATATAAAATAAATGAAAAACATAAAATGTCAAGCTGAGGCGGACCACGTAGACCCACCCCATGCTTGTACGCGGGCGGTATCAAGGCTCAACCTGATATCGTTGAAACCTTTAGTTCAAACGGGCCGCGTGAGAGTTTTAGACAGTTGACGCGGGCCGCGTGAGATCATGAAACGCGGAGATATCCCAGGCCGACACGTGTCGACATCGTGGCGGACCTGTTAGCTGACCCAGCTAAGCTATTATGTTGACTGGCGTTGACTCGGGCCGCGTAAGGCTTAGCCTTACCTTACGCGGGCCGCCTGAGAGTCAATAACAGCAACTATATAAGAAGGCCGTCGGGTTTCGTTTTCCGTCGCTCACTTTTCATTTCTCAATCTCACTTTCTGAATTAGAGGCATTATAGTCGGGTATTATACCCCTAATTAGCGAGGTTCTGCTCCGTTGTAAGTATTATAACCCCAGTTTCGTAATAGTTACGTTGCCCGATTGATTTAGGGTTCCGTAACAACTGTCGTGGTTCTGCCCGACGTAGTTGTTGGAATGCCGTCTCGGGGAAGGTATCATTAATAATTTCAAAGGGTTATGGTATTAACCAATGTACATTTGTATAAATTATAGATTATATCCAAGAAACCCTTACGAAAAGCCTAAGACAGCAATGTGAGTTTATCCTCTTTTTGTTAAACTTTTTGGTAATGTTTTACCAAACCTTAAATGTTTTACTATGAAAATAAGCAGTGATTGAGTCTTTGTAGTTCTTCAATTACTGCCGGTATGTTGGGGTTTTGTATACAAAATTTGTACTACTTGCGAGTAGTAAGTCGGGATGACAATACGTTACCATTGGACAATGAGTTAGCCAATGGGTAATATGACCCACAAGTCAGGATTGATAGTACCAAATGGAGTAATTGTGTAGACATAAACAATGTGATCGCTCTCAATATTGTTCACTGTGACTTTAAACTTGATTAAACTAGGATTCACTCACCAGTATTTCCCGCTGACAAATATTTTTAAAACATGTTTCAGGTAACCCAATGTGAAAGCCAACTAGTAAAAAGCCAGCTGGAGAGCACTCAAGGCTTGGGAAAAATGTGGCTATAAAACTTACCAAATAAACGATGTTTTAAATTCAATAAAATAGGGTGTGTCCCTATAAATGTATTGTAATAAGAAACTTAGGTTTTACCCATGTGATTATTAATATTAAATAAGGTGGTTTTTCTCTGATAAACATTTCCTAACTACGGTCCTGATGTAAATTCCGCTGCAAGACTAAATAACCCTGATACCACCGAAACTCTGTGATCGCGTCCGCCCGTTCCTAGGTATCAGGGATCGGGGGTTGCGACATATAGTGCTCTTGTTGATGATCTGGTATTGTTTCCGCTGCATCTTTGTGTGTACTGATTGTGTGTTTTTTGTTGTCTAGGGTTTTTGTACTCGAAAACTTGTGGTGATAACAGATCTGTTCAGATCTGTTTATTGTTGGTGACATACTTGCTGGATTTGGACAAAACCCTAACTTAGGGTTTGTTGTTGGTTGATCTTCTCTGCAATCGGTATTCCGTGTTAGTCTTTGTAACCCTAGAAGGTTCAGAGCAAACTGACCTGAAGGGTATTCTGGGTATTTTCTGAATCAGATTGTGTAGTTCTTGAAAACTACAAATCTGATATCTCTTGAAGCTGTGCACCCTCTGTAAGATTGTTCTTGTTTTATGTCTTAGTTTTATTATTTTCTGCATCATTCTTTTCTGTGTCTAGGCATCTTGTTTACCGGACTAGTCAGGCCGGCACTTGATCAAGTCTGTCTAGTTGCTATTTGGTGTGTCTGAATTTGTTGTGTCTTGGTTGTTTTTAGGAACGGATCCTGAGTAAAGGCTTGTCCAGGCACCTGTGAGTGACGAACCTGGAATCTGGTCCCTGACTCAGTTTCGCCCTAGTTTGTTTCATATTTTAAGATATCTGTTGATAACTTGTGATATCTGTGTTTAATTGTTTTTGTTGTTTCTTGTTGTATTGTCATCATGGGAGATGGTGAGGGAACTTCTGTTACCCTTATCAGCAAGTTGGACTTAGGAGACCCACTTTATTTACATCCCAGTGACTCCAGTGCCCTGACCATAGTTAGTATAAAACTAAAAGGCACTGAGAATTACTCTGTTTGGTCTAGTGCAATGAAACTTGCACTAGAAGCTAAAAATAAGTTTGGTTTTATAAATGGTAAGTGTGAAAAACCTACTGGTAATGATGTCTTAGCTGCCCAATAGGATAGATGCAATTCTGTGGTTTTAACCTGGTTATTGAATTCTGTATCTGATGAATTGTTTTTAGGGCAGGTCTTTTCCAAACTTGCTTCTGAAGTTTGGACAGGCCTGAATGAGACTTATGATCAGGTTGATGGTTCTGTTGTCTATGACTTATATAAAAGGATCAACTGTATTTCTCAAAACGGTAGTTCTGTGGCTGAGTATTATAATAGATTGACAACAATGTGGAAGCAGTTTGATGCAATGGTGCATCTGCCTTCATGTTCTTGTCAAGTAGCCAAAGACTAAAATGATTTTTCTACTTTAATCAAACTAATGCAATTCCTCATGGGTCTTGATGATGTGTATCAACCTGTGAGGACAAATTTGTTGACAATAGAACCATTTCCTTCTGTCAAGGCTGCTTATGCCTTAATTTCTAGAGAAGAGTCACATAGACTCTCAAGTAATGGGTCTAAGAATCAAAATGTATCATATGTGGCTAGGTCTAACAATTCTAATCAAAACACATCTAGAAGAAAATTTAGAGGACCTAATTCAACTTTAAAATGCACTCATTGTAATATGTTAGGTCATACAGTTGATAGGTGTTTGGAGATAATTGGTTATCCACCTGGTATGAAAAAGAGAACTAGTGGATCATTTGTGAGGAACAATAATAGTAATAATTGATGTATGTAAAATGCAACATATAAATTACATCAAATGAGGCATAAAACTAACCCTTTTTAAGTACTAATATTGGAAAAAGAGTGTTTTTGTCTTCCTTTTGTATTTTCAGGATTAAATGAGCTCAAAAACGCAAAAGAAGCAAAAAGATAGCTAAATCCAACATAAATACAAGAAAAGGAATATTAGTGGACTGCCCGATCCCTCAACGGCACCTTCCAAAGCAAAGTAGAGAAATCAGAAGACTGAACACGCCCCGTGCTCAGCCAGCACGGGGCCGTGCCCAAGAAGCAGCAGAAAAGACAAACCTATAGAAGCTTCTATTGCCCACCACGGGGCCGTGCTCAGCGGACACGGGGGCGTGTCGAAAGTACAGCAGGCGCATTTATTGTAATTGCGAATTACAATTAATGAGGAGAGAGATTGTCAGACGGACACGGGGCCGTGCCCAGCGGACACGGGGCCGTGCCCAGCTCTCTGTTCAGCCTATAAATAGGAGTGCTTGGATTCATTTCATCTCATCCCTTGGCACACCACCTCTCTCACACTTCATCCACCACCCACCACCCACCACCATCACAACACCATCATCCACCACCATCATCCATTGTCCATCGTAGAGTGTGTGAGTCGTCTCGGGATCCAAGATTGATCGTAAGAGTTCTTGACAATCAAGGCCATGTTTGCCTAAGTCTCTTACATCACTTGGTGAAGACAAAGTGTCTAGTATAATACTTTTTATTTTTAATCTTTTGCACTTTTTATTTGGTTTTGTATTAATGACTTTAATAACTAGTTACTTATGTTGAAGGTGATTTTTCCTTATCGTTTGTCCGTGGTGTCTTGGCATTATTTTACTGTCTATATAAAATAAAAGATTTTCACCATTCATATCTCCACGGTCTATATGGAGGTATGTTGGCTACCTGGTAGGGGGTTAAGGGAACGGTTTGGTAAAGGTCTTGCCATTGTTCAGCGTTTAGAGGTCCTGCAATGGATCTGGGTCAAATTTAGTAGGACCTCCTTCAATACTTCACGGTATTGGATGGCGGGGGTCCAAACTCTTTGACCCCCTCATAAGTTAACTACTATTAATACTATAACCCGGCTATTTAGGACTGTATCCCTGCTGACTCAGACTACTTAGCCGAGGGTAACGTCACCGCCAAAAGCGGGGCCTACCACAATACTGCATTAATAACTTAATTCATTATCTTCCAATAATCCACCATTTTAGGATTGTATCCCTGCTGACTCAAACTACTGGGGTGAGGGTAACGTCGCCTTCAAAAGAGGGGCCTACTACAATAACTAAGATAATATCTTAATTATGTGCAAAAGTGCGGAAATAATCAAAGGTTATACTAGATACGAGTCGGAACCAAGTGATTCAACTTGTCTATCTGTTTTTCTTTTATTTTATTTTTCAGCATTTTAGTTAGTTTTTAATTTTCTTAGTTTAAAACATTTTTTTTCTAAACTTTTATTTTGGTTAGACGTTGAGGATAAACCGGTACTAAAAGCTCTTGTGTCCTTGGACGACCTCGGTATCTTACCAACGCTATACTACACTCAACGATGGGTGCACTTGCCCATATGTGTGTTTAGTGTTAGTGAAATATCGTGTTTTATAAATTTAAAACTTGGCTAAAATAAGTGTTAAAAAGGGCTTAAAATACACACCTAATATATATAACACTTTATCGCACATCAAGTTTTTGGCGCCGTTGCCGGGGACATAAGGATTTTAAGAACGTTAGGAATCAACGGCCTAATCATCTTTTATTTTTTTCTTTTTAATTTTTTTGGATTTTCTTAGTTTTTCAGCATCTGCAGAGCTCAGCACGGGCCGTGCTCGGTCAGACACGGGCCGTGCCCAGCATCATCACTGGCAGTTTTTATTTTCTGAGTTACAGAGAGCTGAACACGGGGCCGTGTCGGTGCAACACGGGGTCGTGTCCAACTCCCAGTAACTGGGATACAGAAAACGATTACTGTACTTCTGACCACGGGCCGTGTTCACTGAGCACGGGGCCGTGGTGAACATTCTGACCAACGTTCTTTTTTGTTTTTGTTGCAGGACTCGGAACCCAGGCGCCACATTTGAACCTCCTACGTAGTGCATGAGCTCCAGTTCTAGTAGAGACATAAAAGAACCCCTAGAAGAACCCGAGCGCTTTCTCAGAAAAAGACTTAAAGCTAAAAATCAAGAGAAAGCTTCGGGGGACCCACTTCCAATGGCGGACCAACGTACCCTCATGGATTACCTACGGCCTACCGTAGGCAATCTTGGCGCCGCTATCAATGCACCGAATGTCGAGGCCAACAACTTCGAGCTTCGGCCGCATTTGATACAAATGCTCCAAAACTCCGCAACTTTCCATGGGCTTGCGGACGAGGATCCCCATTTACATATTACTAACTTCTTAGAAATATGTGATACCTTTCGGATCAATGGAGCATCAAATGACGCCATCCGCCTTCGAATGTTTCCATTTTCACTAAAAGACCGAGCTAAGGCTTGGCTTAACACCCTCCCAGTTGGATCGGTAAACACTTGGGATGAACTTGCCCAAAAGTTTTTATATAAGTATTTCCCTCCTGCTAAAACGGCTAAATTAATGACTGAAATTAATACATACTCACAAGAGGATGGGGAATCCTTATATGAAACTTGGGAAAGATTCAAGGAGCTTCTAAGAAAGTGTCCTCATCACGGTCTAGCGGTATGGCAACAAGTATCCACTTTCTACAATAGGTTGTTGCCACACACAAGACAAACACTTGACTCAAGCTCCGGGGGACTCCTAGGTAATCGTCGCCCAAATGAAATATATAACCAAATTGAGGAAATTGCTCAAACCAATTTTCAATGGCACACTCCCCGAGGTAATAAATCTATTGCCCCGGGCGCCCATAAGGTTGATGAAAGCACCTCTTTACAAGCCCAAATCGAGGCCCTCTCTTCAAAAATCAAAAGGCTAGAAATGACAAAAACGGCCTCGGTTATGGCTTGTGAAGGGTGTGGTGGGTCACATGAAAATTGGAGTTGTATGAAAGAATTAGATGAACAAACTGAAACGGTAAACTACATGGATAATAGACCTAGGCCATCGGGTCCTCCAACGGGTAACTACAACCAAGGATGGCGTAACCACCCAAATCTTGGTTGGAGAGATCCCGGCAATAGTAGTAACCAACAAAACCAACGAACTAATTTTCAACAACCGCAAAATTTTTCTCAACAACAAGGTGGAAGAGAAAGGCTTGAAGATACTGTATCTCGCCTCATCTCTGACACTGAAAAGAAAAACTCGGATCGATTTCAACAATTGGAATCGAATTTCAGAAATCAACAAGCTAGCATTCAAAACGTTGAAAAACAATTAAATCAAATAGCTCAAAATTTCTCCGAGAGACAACAAGGCGCGCTACCTAGTAATACCGAAACGAACCCGAAGGCACAAGTACATCTCATCACATTAAGAAATCGAACTGTGGGTCCCGAGGATGCTCCATTGCCGCCAAATGAAAGAAGCCATTCTAGCCAGCCTATAACTCCTCCTGCGCCAGAAAAGGCTTCTACACCAAATCAAGAGCCCACCAAGACTCCTCCAATTCCGTACCCCGGTAGGTTAAATCGTCAAAAGGCCGATGAGCAATTTGCAAAGTTCGAAAGTTTACTAAAACAATTGCATGTTAATATTCCTTTTATTGAGGTCCTAACCCAAATGCCTAAATATTCAAAATTTATGAGGGATTTCCTCACTCATAAAAGGAAAATTGAATCATTGCAATTAGTTAACTTAGGCGAAGAATGTTCAGCTTTAGTACTCAACAAACTTCCACAAAAGAAAATCGACCCCGGGAGCTTCACAATCCCTTGTTCGATTGGGAAGTCCCCCGTCCGAAATGCTTTAGCCGATCTTGGGGCTAGCATCAACCTCATGCCCACATCAATGTTCAAGCGACTAGGCCTAGGAACAACAAGCCCTACAAAGATGAGCATACAACTCGCCGACAGGTCCGTCAAATTCCCACAAGGTGTCGCCGAAAATCTGCTAGTCAAGGTTGACAAATTCGTCTTTCCAACCGACTTCGTCATCCTAGACATGGAAGAAGACACCGAGGTCCCTCTCATCCTCGGGAGGCCATTTCTAGCCACCGCCCAAGCATTGGTGGATATGAATAACGGAACTCTAACATTGAAGTTTGGGGATGAGGAAGTGAAATTTGAATGTGGAAAGCGAGTAGAGGAAGAAGATCCGGTCAACTACATGAAGGTCATAGACTCAAGCTTGGATGACGCTCTCCGACGGTGTAACATGGGATGCAACACATCCCAATTGGGTAACATATGACCAGGCTTTGGGTCTAGCCAAGGACCCTTATAAACGTGGCGCACCATGGAGGCATTCCATGGAACTATCCTTAGTTTAATTTAGGTTAATTTTTATGTTTTCTAGTTAGTTTTAATTTTCAGGAATAAAACACACTCATGGTGGTAAAGGATGAAAAAGGGAACGAGAAAAATGATCCCATGCACAAGAACAAGGCAAGCCGACAATTCTCTCCATTTCAGAAGGTTCAACACGGGCCGTGCCCAACCAACACGGCCCCGTGTCGAACCACCTGCAGAAAAACGCCGAGTACAGGTACCTGGACACGGGCCGTGTTCACCCAACACGCCCCCGTGTCCAGACTTCTGTTTCTCTTATTTTAATTTTGTTACTGGCACTTGCACACGGGGCCGTGCCCGGACAACACGGGGCCGTGTTCAGTGCCCAGTAACACAAATTTTTGCTTTTTAAACACTATTTTACACATCTAATCAACCTAAAAATTTATTTTTGGGGCACATTGAGGACAATGTGTAATTTAAGTGTGGGGGGGATGCTAAAACCTTGAATTTTGCAAGTCCTAAATACAAGCCTTACACAAAACTCTATTGGAACCGCTAATCACCCCAATTTTTTTTCAAAAATTTCATTTTTTTTACTTGTCTAGGTTTAACTCGGGAAATTCAAGTTCTCAAAAGGTTATATTTTTACGAATTTACAACCAATAGCGTAGTGATAAAAAGAACCAACATAAGAAAATTATGAAAAGGCATAGCAAACTTATTTAAAATTTGATGATATATACTTGATCACATAAAAACCCATTCCCACAAAAGTGAGTTTTGAGCCTTTATTGAGCACACAATTACATATCATTTGACTAAATGCTCATTTTTTGTTTCTTGTGTGAATAGCCGCTTGGCTCTTACGACTCTAGAACTTGCCATGACAATACATTCCCGGTCCTTATCAACTTAAACCCGAGTAAGTAAATGATGGAGGCATTAGGACTAACCCTTTTTATTTCTACACCATTATTTTTCTTTTTCTTTTACCACCTACCCAAAAAAAAAATCCCCCTAGTTAGCCCCTTTGAGCCTAAACCTTTTCGTTTCATCACCCAAACAAAAACCCTTTTACCCACCAAAAACCTTTTTCATTTTTAACCCTTTATTTTAGTAACAAGTTCGGTTCTTCGTGAAAAAAAAAAAGTGTGATAATGATGAAGCAAAAAGAAAATAAACAAACAAGTTAATCAAAAATAACTTGGTTTGAATAAAAACTTCATCAAAATAAAAAAATAAAAAAAAAATTTGCAAAAATACGAAAACCGACACTTGTTACGCTTTTAGCCCTTTTTCTACTAACCACTAACCCAACTACCTACCTTTAACCCTAGCCTAACCCTTAACCCACAAAGTCCTCTTGATATCTACAAAGGTATAAAAGTTAAAAAGGAGGAGGATCGATTTCTTGGCAAGCCTATGGTAGGAATAAGTTCCATGCCGCTCTCGAGTGATTCACTAAAAATACACCTTCGGCCGAGTGTGAGTGATTTCCCCGTGAGGTATGTGAACTTGTATATAAATAGAATTTTAAAAAGGCATGTTATGCCCAAATAAGTAATTTCTTTTATGAAAAGTTCTAAATAAATCATTACGAATAGGAGTGTAAATAAATAAAAATAAAAGCCAAAAAAAAAAAGATCTTGGAAATCCCGACACTCTACGACAAGCCCAAAACCTTCTCTTCTACCTATTCCATTTGGGAGTGTAAGCCACATATTAAAGAGTTTTGCTTGAGGACAAGCAAAAGTTCAAGTGTGGGGGTATTTGATGTATGTAAAATGCAACATATAAATTACATCAAATGAGGCATAAAACTAACCCTTTTTAAGTACTAATATTGGAAAAAGAGTGTTTTTGTCTTCCTTTTGTATTTTCAGGATTAAATGAGCTCAAAAACGCAAAAGAAGCAAAAAGATAGCTAAATCCAACATAAATACAAGAAAAGGAATATTAGTGGACTGCCCGACCCCTCAACGGCACCTTCCAAAGCAAAGTAGAGAAATCAGAAGACTGAACACGCCCCGTGCTGAGCCAGCACGGGGCCGTGCCCAAGAAGCAGCAGAAAAGACAAACCTATAGAAGCTTCTATTGCCCACCACGGGGCCGTGCTCAGCGGACACGGGGGCGTGTCGAAAGTACAGCAGGCGCATTTATTGTAATTGCGAATTACAATTAATGAGGAGAGAGATTGTCAGACGGACACGGGGCCGTGCCCAGCTCTCTGTTCAGCCTATAAATAGGAGTGCTTGGATTCATTTCATCTCATCCCTTGGCACACCACCTCTCTCACACTTCATCCACCACCCACCACCATCACAACACCATCATCCACCACCATCATCCATTGTCCATCGTAGAGTGTGTGAGTCGTCTCGGGATCCAAGATTGATCGTAAGAGTTCTTGACAATCAAGGCCATGTTTGCCTAAGTCTCTTACATCACTTGGTGAAGACAAAGTGTCTAGTATAATACTTTTCATTTTTAATCTTTTGCACTTTTTATTTGGTTTTGTATTAATGACTTTAATAACTAGTTACTTATGTTGAAGGTGATTTTTCCTTATCGTTTGTCCGTGGTGTCTTGGCATTATTTTACTGTCTATATAAAATAAAAGATTTTCACCATTCATATCTCCACGGTCTATATGGAGGTATGTTGGCTACCTGGTAGGGGGTTAAGGGAACGGTTTGGTAAAGGTCTTGCCATTATTCAGCGTTTAGAGGTCCTGCAATGGACCTGGGTCAAATTTAGTAGGACCTCCTTCAATACTTCACGGTATTGGATGGCTGGGGTCCAAACTCTTTGACCCCCTCATAAGTTAACTACTATTAATACTATAACCCGGCTATTTAGGACTGTATCCCTGCTGACTCAGACTACTTAGCCGAGGGTAACGTCACCGCCAAAAGCGGGGCCTACCACAATACTGCATTAATAACTTAATTCATTATCTTCCAATAATCCACCCTTTTAGGATTGTATCCCTGCTGACTCAAACTACTGGGGTGAGGGTAACGTCGCCTTCAAAAGAGGGGCCTACTACAATAACTAAGATAATCTCTTAATTATGTGCAAAAGTGCGGAAATAATCAAAGGTTATACTAGATACGAGTCGGAACCAAGTGATTCATCTTGTCTATCTGTTTTTCTTTTATTTTATTTTTCAGCATTTTAGTTAGTTTTTAATTTTCTTAGTTTAAAACATTTTTTTTCTAAACTTTTATTTTGGTTAGACGTTGAGGATAAACCGGTACTAAAAGCTCTTGTGTCCTTGGACGACCTCGGTATCTTACCAACGCTATACTACACTCAACGATGGGTGCACTTGCCCATATGTGTGTTTAGTGTTAGTGAAATATCGTGTTTTATAAATTTAAAACTTGGCTAAAATAAGTGTTAAAAAGGGCTTAAAATACACACCTAATATATATAACACTTTATCGCACATCAATAATACCAATAAATCCAATGTGTCATCTGGACCTTCTAGTTCTGCTACGTGTGCATTACCTTTTACTCCTGAACAGATTGAAAAGTTAATGAGTCTTGTTGGTGATAAGTCTGAGGGAGATCAGGAGAAATCCAATATGGGAGGTATGTCTGCTTGTGTGTCTGAGTTTGTTAGTTGTTCTAGCAGTGTGAGTTTTAATCATGATTATAATTGGGTAGTTGATTCTGGTGCTAATCAACATATGACTAAAAGTGATAAAGATATGTTTAATTGTGTTGATGTTTCTGAATGTGGGTTAAAGGTTGGTCATCCTAATGGGACAAGTGTTAGTGTGTTAAAAATTGGAGAACTTAGGTTGATTAATAATGTGGTCATTAAAGATGTGTTTTGTGTTCCTGGTTATAGTGTCAATCTTTTGTCTGTTCATAAGTTAGCAAAAGATAATAAAATAGCTGTGTTGTTTAATGAAAATAATTGTATGTTACAAGATTTGAGATCAAAGAAAATCCTGGTGATTGGTAAACAGGAAAATGGGTTGTATTTTATAGGTAAAAGTGGTAATTCTGTGAATATGTGTTTTAACAGTGTTGTTAGATCAAATTTGTGGCACAGTAGGTTAGGTCACCCTTCAGATCACGTTTTGGCTGTGTTAAAAGATGAGTTGAATGTTAAATCAATTGAACATGGTCCTTGTGATATTTGTCATAGGTCTAAGCAAGTTAGAGTCCCATTTCCTTTAAGTGATCATAAGTCTAAAGAATTAGGTGATCTAATTCACTTAGACTTATGGGGTCCTTACAAAGTATCTAGTTATGAAGGATATAGGTATTTCTTAACTGTTGTTGATGATTTTTCAAGGTCTGTATGGTGTTATTTGCTTAAAAATAAAATGGAGGTTTTTGAAAATCTAAAAACTTTTTATGAACTTGTTTTAACTCAATTTAAAAAGAAAGTTAAAATGTTTAGGAGTGATAATGGAACTGAGTTTATAAACAATCAAATGTATATGTTTTGTAAACAAAAAGGTATTATACATCAAACTTCTTGTTCATATACCCCATAACAAAATGGGGTAGTTGAACGGAAACACAGACATCTTTTAAACATAGCCAGAACTTTGATGTTTCAGAGTGGCCTGCCACTGAGATTTTGGAGTGATTGTTTGCTAACTGCTGTTTATATTATCAACAGGCTGCCAACTTCTGTGTTAAATGGAAAAAGTCCTTATGAGCTCATGTTTAGTTTTAACCCCTCTTTGTCTCATATTAGAAATTTTGGGTGTCTTTGTTTTAGTACTATATTAAATGAACCAGATAAATTTGCTTATCATGCTGATAAGTGTGTGTTGATAGGTTATTCAAATGTAAAAAAAGGGTATAAACTTTGGAGTTTTGATGAAAAAAAGGTTTTTTATTCAAGGGATGTTAAGTTTTATGAACATGTTTACCCTTTTAAGTCAAAACAAGTTAATGATAATGCATGACACAGTCAGTGATGATCAGCAGCCAACTCCCTCTGCATCTGCCACTCCTGGACAAACTGACTTAGGTCATGTTTTTTATTCTAGTGTAGATAGTAGTGATAGGGTGGAGTTAGGCGAGGCAGAGGACACTGATGTGTTATTAGATGAGATTAACCCATCTGAGGGGACCCAAGTAGGTCTAAGAAGATCTTCTAGGAGTGTTTCTGTTCCTAAAAAATTTCAAGATTATGTGCTTAATTGTTCTGTGAAATATGATCTTAATAAGGTTCTGAGTTATTCTTGTTTGTCTGCTGATAATACTAGTTTCATTAGTTGTTTGAGTAAGTCTATTGAACCTAGTAGTTATAGTGAAGCTTCGAAAGACTCCAAGTGGGTTGAAGCTATGAATCTTGAAATGGAAGCCTTATTGCGAAATCAAACATGGGAACTTGTTGATCTGCCTAAGGGTAGAAAGCCTATAGGATGTAAGTGGGTTTATAAAACAAAACATAAGGCCAATGGTGAAATTGAGCGTTATAAAGCTAGGTTGGTTGCAAAGGGGTATAATCAAAGGGAAGGGCTTGATTTTGGTGAAACTTTTTCACCAGTTGAGAAAATGGTCACGATTAGGTGTGTTTTAAGTTTGGCAGTTCAAAATAATTGGACCTTATACCAATTGGACGTTAATAATGCTTTTTTGTATGGCTCAATCACTGAAGATGTTTATATGACCCTTCCTGAAGGATATTATGCTGAAAATGAGTCTAAAGTTTGCAAATTGATTAAGTCTTTTTACGGGCTTAAGCAAGCCCCTAGAAAATGGAATGAAAAACTGACTGATGTGTTAGTTTCTGTTGGTTTTATTCAAAGTTCATGTGATCATTCTTTGTATTTTATGTCTAAATCTTCTGTATTTGTTGTGTTACTTGTATATGTTGATGATATAATAATAACTGGTAATAGTGATGCTAAAATCATAAAGGTTAAAAGTTTACTAAGCAACAGTTTTCAAATTAAAGACTTAGGTGTTTTGAAATACTTTCTTAGGTTAGAAGTTGTGTATGACAAGTCTGGTTTATGTTTGAATCAACGAAAGTATTGTTTGGAACTGTTAGCTGAGTTTGGGTATCTTGGATGCAAACCTGTAGGTACACCAATTGAGTTGAGTCATAATGTTAATAAGAAAGCTGTTAATGAACACGAAGAATTAGTTAATGTTGCAAATTATCAAAAGTTGATTGGTAAATTGATCTATTTGTCTTTAACTCGTCCTGATATAAGTTATGTTGTGCAATATTTGAGCCAATTCATGCATAAGCCATTGTCTATTCATCTTAAAACTGCTTTGAGGTTGTTAAGGTATCTCAAACTTAGTCCAGGAAAAGGTTTGTTGTTTAAAAGAAGTAATAGTTTTGAGTTGTCGTGTTTTGCTGATTCCGATTGGGCTAAGTGTGTAGATACTAGAAAGTCTGTCACTGGGTTTTGCATATTCTTGGGCGAAAATCTTATTTCATGGAAAAGCAAGAAACAATCTACTGTTTCTAGATCAACAGGAGAGGCTGAGTATAGAGCTATGTGCTCAACCACCTGTGAACTTATCTGGATTGTGAATGTACTTAATGAGTTGAACGTTAGTTGTAAATTGCCTATTCAGCTGTCTTGCGACAGCAGTGCAGCTATATCTATAGCTGCAAATCCAGTATTTCATGAGCGCACTAAGCATTTTGAGATTGACTTATATTTTCTAAGGGAAAACATGTCTACTGGGTTTATAGTTACAAAAAAGGTTGATACAGAGAATCAACTAGCAGACCTTTTTACCAAAGGGTTGAGTATTACTCAGCATAATGTTTTTTTGTAAACTGCTGGGTATGATAGACTTGTTTAAACCATTTGAATGAAGGAGGGATGTTGAAAAGTATGTTTGGGCTTTTCAATTCATTCAAATGGTTTTGATCTCTAATGTGAATTGGGCCTGTTCATTATTGGGTTTGTTATTGTTTAAGTTGTTATAACCGTTTAACTAAGTTGTTGGTCTTTTGTGAAAGTTCAGGGGTTGTTATGTAACATTTGAGGGGCTGCGATCATCTATGAAGGAACATTTGGACTGAAGTGTAACATTGGTTAGATCCTGATATAAAAGCTGGGTTCCTGAAGCTTCTCAATCATTCACTCGCATTTGTTTACTTTCACTTTTCTCTGTAATATTGCTAGGGTTTGTAGCGAGTGGTTGCATCTCCTTCTTGTCTTCATACCTCTCATCTGTTAGAGAGATTTTGATTGATTGTTGGTATAGATGATCATCAGTTGATGATCATCGAGACTGGTTGTATCGTTTCCTTTGTTTAGATCTTACTTTTGTAAGATCTTTGGGTATTTGGGGGGCAAAGTTTTCTGGTTTGGGTTAGTAAGAGTTTTGTCACCGGTTTTGTCGCTATATTTGTGTTCTTCTTATTTTTTGTTGTTGATTCATCATCATACCATCGTTTTTAACACATACATCATAGTTCAAGATAGCAATCACCCATTAAACTAAGCTTACTGAGTACATGGAAAATTTTCTAAAAAACGAAGGGGTCATGATCGAATGTTCCATTGACATAAGGGTGTAGGGAGTGGTTAGGCACTTGAAAGTGGTAAACTTCAAAATCAACCAATGAGAGTGTGGCATGTCAAAGTGGTAAACTATGCTCAAAAGTGTTGGCATGGTTAGACACTTCATGAATTGATAAACTATTTAAAAAAAGGAAAAATTTGTGATTGGTTTAGATGGCATGGACCCCACCCCACACACCCCCTCTCTCTCCCCGCATCGGCAACCTATCACCGAATTGGCAAACTTTGAGTGGTAAACTTATGTTGGCGGTGGTGTTGCCAATTGGCAAACTAAGTTTACCACATTTTGTCGCACCCCACTCCGTATACCCTAAAGAGCTATTTGAAAGGATGGTTGGCAAGAGGAACGCATACATCACGACTCAAGATCTTGGAGCACGATACCCATTAAACTAAGCTTACCATATACATGGATAAATTTTACAAAAATCGAAGGTGAAGGACATGATCGATTTAGGAGTTGCCTGGACATACCCAACACATGTGAGGAGATCATGGCGCTCAGATTCTTATGGATAAAAGATTGGGTAAGTCTTCACTCTAATGCATGAAAAAAATTTAGTGTCATTTCAATTTGTACTCTGCGTTCAATGTTCATCGACTTTCTCTTCTATACTTTCATCTAGCTTCTTGGTAACTTTTACTATAATAAAATTCTCCGTCCTTGGCATGCCAATAGTCAATTTTAAAGTCTTTGTTTATGTTGAATGTATTTAATAAGTCTTTTATTTTAAATTATTTATTATCTGCAATTAATTTTTAAAGTCAAATCCAATTTACTATTTCATTAACCCAAGTGACCAAAAATCAAAATGAGTTATAATGCTGCATAATCAATTTATTGTTTCATGCTAAAGTCTTTGTTTATGTTAGATGCATTTAGTAACTCTTTTAGATTAAAGTCTTTTCCATTTGCAACACAAAGTGGTAATTTCACAAAAAAAAATTAAAAATGCTTATTATAGCTTTCAAAACATAGGGTACAAGTATTTTATGAAATAGTTTTTAATTTGTCCCTGTTTAGTATTTTTTTTAACGGCTATTTCTTTAATCCCCTGTCGTCTGTATGACTTGAACTCAAGACTCTCTCCTTCTCAACCTAGGTATTTTAAAGACTTTGTCTTTGCCAATAGACCACCAACTCATTTGTATTTAGTAAACTACAATAAATATATTACTGTTGAAGGTGAAGGTGAAGGTGAAGGTTATTAAAATAAAAGTCCAAATATTACGATACTATAATTATTAAATTTATTATGTTTGTTAATTTTGTTTATAAAGTTTTGTGTTTGTTGTCTTTCTATGTAATATAATATATAATAGTTAATAAATAGTTTTGTTATATTGCTTATAAATTTGATTCTTTTAGTTAATAGTTTTATAACTTTAAAACTTTGTGAATTGCACTTTATTTTATTTTATTTATTTACAATATTGCTTATAAATTTGATTCTTTTAATTAATAGTTTTATAACTTTAAAACTTTGTGAATTGCACTTTATTTTATTTTATTTATTTACAAATAGAACAACATTTACAATAGATATTAATAATGTTATATTAACTAAATCTTTGTTTTTCTATAAAAACTCATATAGTGCTTAGCTTATAAACTTGATTTTTTATTAATAGTTTTCTAAGTTTATAACTTTACTAGGTTAGAACTCCGTGTATTACACGGGTTGAATAAATGTAATTTTATATACTAAATAAAAAACAATATATTTTTATAAACCTCTTTTAGTACACGTGTGTTGAGTAAATATAATTTATATATTAAATAATAGAAAATTATATCTTTAAGAAACTCGTGTATTGTGCGGGTTGAATAAATGTAATTTTATATACCAAACAATAAAAAAGTTATATTTAAAAATATGATTTGGAGTTGATAAGATTGATATTAATTCAATTAATATTTAACAATTTAAATTAAATAATAATTATCTACAATTAAGGATGGTCAAGAATAATGACAAGTATCCCTTCATTTGTTTATCACTGATTTTACTAATAATAGCAAAGTCTTAATTTTTTTAAATTATATTTATTACGGAGTTTTTAAAATATAATTAATGTTTTATCACTCAAATGGTTGCTTATTTGCTTCTTGAATAACATGTTTGACCACTGTATCTTCTTTTCAATAATTCATCTCCGCAATCACCATATCTATCACGTACCGAGTATACTGTATATCTATTAGTTTTTTTTAAATATAATTTTTCTATTATTTGGTATATAAAATCATATTTATTCAAGTCGTGTAATACACGAGGGTTTTTAAAGATATAATTTTTTATTATTTGATATATAAAATTACATTTATTCAACCCGTACAATATGGTTCCTACAGATATAACTTTTTTATTATTTAATATATAAAATTAACTTTATATAACCCGTGCAATAAAATAGGTTTATAAAGATATATTGTTTTATTATTTAGTATATAAAATTTATTTATTTAACCTGTGTAATACACGAGGTTATAACCTAGTATCTAAATATATATGATTTTATAATGTTATTTCTAATAATTTTACGGCAAACTATTGTTTTATTTGGGTAAAACTTTAATTAATTTTTAAACGTGGGTATCTGATTATTTTTAATTACAAACTAAAAAATCAATTTAAATTTAGGGTAATAATCAAAATATATTTAAAAGTTTACAATTTTTATTTTGGATAAATTACACTTTTCGTCCTTTATGTTTGTACCTAGTTGCAATGGATGACCTTTACCTTTAGTATTTACAGCCACAGTCCTTTATTTTGAAAACATGTTACAGCTTTCGTCCTTTAGTGCTAACCAGGTTAAAATTTTGAGTTAAGTCCAGTCACTGGAGGGTATTATGGTCATTTCATGTTTTTATTTAATAATAAAACTAAAACATAACATATATACATTTAATCATTTCTTGTATATATACATAATACAGCTTAGCCAAACAGCCCCTATATCTGTACATCTGAATCTCTCTTGTATCTACTCAACCACCACCTAAGTCCACCACCGCCACCGCCTGTAACATCACCACCACCATCATCGGAGCTATTTAAAACCCAGAAAAACCCTCTGTATATAGATCGATGCACACCCCTGTTAGAGAGAAAGAGATAAAAATCCCTAATTCATCTTCCACAATCTACCTGCCATCACCACCAGGCACCAGCAACATCCTAATCTAGCCAACCACCACAACCGAATCTACACACTTCTCTAAGTAACCCTAAACCCAGTTAAAAATTTATACCTTATCTCAGCCGCCGCCATCAAATCGAGCCACAACACCACCACCGACGTATGCCAGCACCACCGATCAAAACCCCACTCACCGATGTGTGCCAGCACCACCGATCCGCCACCGATTCACCACTGCCACCATTTTCTTTCTCTCTCCCACGCTCTCTCTCCCTTCATCTTCTTCACCACAATACCCACTAACCTAATCCAAAACCCCCAAATCTTGCAAACCAAATCCCCCAAATCAGCTCCATCTAGGGTTTATACTTCATAGGTTTCAAACCAAAACTGATGCTTCCACTATGAATCGACTACTTCCAGATCCACTATGAATCGTCGGAGACTCACAACGATGACGGTGGTGCCGGTTGTGACGGCGGCGATAACAAGATCCGGAGACTTTAGTCCACTTCAATGATCTAGGGTATCTAACGAGGGAGAAAAACAGAGGAAAAACACCTCCGATCATCAACAATCAACAGCAACATCTAGGGCTCCGATCCGACGGTGGTGTTATGATTTAGAGAGAGAGTGAGTGGTGGTCGTGTAGCTTCGATGATGGTGGTGGTAATGTTACAGGCGGTGGCGAAGGCGGGGCGATGGCGGTGGTGGACTTTGGCGGTGGTTGGGTGGTGGTTTTATCAGAGAAAGTGTATGTGGTTGAGTGGACTGAAGCTGTACTGCTGTAGTGTGTATATATATATGTTAATGTTTTTGTTTTCTTTATTAATAACATAAAAAAACGTGAAATGACCATAATACCCTCATGTGATCAGATTTAACTTAAATTTTTAACCTGGTTAGCACTAAAGGACGAAAGCTGTAACATGTTTTCAAAATAAAGGACTGTGGCTGTAAATACTAAAGGTAAAGGTCATCCATTGCAACTAGGTATAAACATAAAGGACGAAAAGTGTAATTTATCCTTTTATTTTTTTGGAAAAGCAAGGCAAATGCATTCAAAACCAACATATCCCAGCAAGATGTAGGGACCAATACATTTAAAAAAAATATATATATGTTTAAATCTAGGGTAAAACAAACATAACTAAAATTATGCACGTATAAAAAGCATCCAAACTATTATTTAATATTTAATTCAATTAATATTTAATAATTTAAATTAAATAATAATTACCTGCAATTAAGGATAGTTTAGAATAATGACAAGTGTCCATTTATTGGTTTCTTTTATTATTTAGTATAGATAAGCTACGTTTCATTTTATTTATCACTTTGTAAACAACGTTTTATTTTATTTTATTTTCATAGAGATATATATTAATAATAAATTTATTTTATTAAATTATTTGTTTTTATAAAAATCTATATAGTACTTAGCATATAAACTTGATTTATACTTAATAGTTATAAGCTTTTAAGTTTATAAACTACGTATTATTTTATTTTATTTTTACTTATAGATAGATATTAATGATAATATTTTAATTAAATCTTCTAAAAATCTTTATAGTGCTTAGTTTATAAATTTATTTATACTTAATAGTTATATAAGTTTTTAATTATATAAACTGTGTTTTATTTTATTTTTTTACTTATAGATAGACGTGAATGATAATTTTTAATGCAATCTTTTAAAACTACAATAAGTATTATGTAATAAATAGTATAAGTATTGCGACAAATTATTATGTCATATATTCAATACTTTCGGACCATTGTTCAATTAATATATTAATTTAAAAAACAAATTAATAAATGTTCATTAGTTTATAAATACTATTTCTGTCAAAAATTTTATCAAAACAAATAAGTAGTCTAAATATAATATATTTAAATGAAAATTGAGATGTAGTCATGCTAGATAAATATGAATCCAATAAGTATATAAGCTAGAGGTATAATAGTAAATCCACTAAGTATATAAGTGAAGGGTATAAAAGAATTCAAACCAATTTAAATGGGGGTCAACATATAAACAACACCAAAGAATAGGGGGCTATGGGAAAATAAGGAAATCATTATACAAATTAATTTCAAAAATTTCAAACTTAGGATTTCTTTTCATTGTGTTGTTAATGCTACATTTGGTCACATCTTTTTATAGGTTTATGATTTACTTGCTATAAATGTGTGTTTCTTTTTTCAATCTCTTTGCTAGCTATCATGTTCAATAAGTTATCAAATGTTGTTTATATTTTCCTTGGCATACCTTGTAATTTATATAACACTGTCATGCCTTATATCATCTATGTAGAAAAATGTCACACCTTAGTAACCAGAGGAAACATGTAGCAATCGAGCAAAGCATGCAGCAACCAAGCGACCCCCTTTGGGACAAGGAATTATGGGCAAAACATATGTATGAGAAAATCAAGATTTGCAAGCGCTATAACAAAACCTAATATTTAGAGCACGCAAATAGCCACCCGAATCTTTAATTCATTGTTAGTAAACGACGCTCTCCTACTTTGTAATAATTGTGATGTGCCCACTTAAATTTTCCATAACCCATATTTATGAGTTTCAAATTTTAATAACTTGTTTATATAAGTTACGCCTTACTACTAGGGTGTCGCTTCATACTTAATCTACACGTCACCATCACGAATAATAAACAAACGCCTTACATGAATCACAAACCCCAACAACAACTATGAGAGGACAAAATAAACGAACCCATCATAACGCACGAGCATTCCCATTATATAACTTTAATACATTTTGCCTTTTCCGTTATTTAACTTTCTAGTAATTTTAGTGGTAAATATTTGACAGCGGCTGCAATATGGATCTTATTGTTATGATTCCAAAGTTGACATCTACAATTTGGTGTTAAGATTTACATGTTGAGTTGTTGACACTTGCAATATAAAATTCATAGGTACTAGCCAGAGTCATCTGGTTTTCTTCGAATTTTCCCATGTGACACAGCAGCGTCACATCATTTTCCCCCACTTTCCATAGTTTTTTTCCTGCAATGTATGGTGTCCTCTCAGTTTTCCCCAAAATTCCCCAAAACAAATTTAACCCATTTTCCCCACTTTCCCTTTCTCCCGGAGGATCAGTGAGCAATCACCAAATTTTGTTTGACTTTTTTTCTCAAACCCGAGAGTGGTGTTCCCACACAGGGCCTTAAGCTCCCTGGCTCTTCCCGTACACTACTACAACCCCCCCCCCCCCTCCCCACCCCATAAAAAGACATTTCAAAAAAATTTACCCAAACTTTTATAATTTTTTTAATCATCATATGGCTATTAGATAAAATTCACCTACTCTTGTTCACTTGATTTGTATATAGCCGTGTAATCTTAATTTGCATTTTGCTTTTAAAAAGTCGAATGCTATGTAGAAACCTTCACATAATCGTGTGTTAAATCTTACTTAAGAATTCTAAATTTCTTTAAAAAAACGGCTCGTTACGTTACCAAGTATGTATATAACTTCAATCACATTACCATGTAATTTAATTCAGAAAATTTTCACTTTTGATCGAGTGACAAAAACGACTATTTAAAAGAAAACACATAGACATCAATTGGAGTTATTTGATGAAAGGCGAGGAATGTCAATTGGTGATATTTGTGTTTTTAAAAGGTCAATGAGTGAAGGAAAACTATTTGTTGCAAAAGCTTCAAACCTATAGTATTGAATTAGAATTGTCTTAGACCAACTTATTATTGCTCCTTTAATATTTCATTTTGTGACACCTCGAAAATTTATGGCGAATGATATGGCAACACGTATCCTATAACTCTCAAATATTTCCGATATGTTGGACGAGAGGGACTAAATTCATAAAATGGAAGATGAAACAAGTCGAGGGATCAAAGATGGACAAATGCCAAAATTTTGGCTTCCAACGGTCCCTTATAGACCGCAAGACATATGCCTTACGGTCCGTAAGGCATTTGAAATCTGTGGGCCCGCCAGAGGTCCTTATGGACCGCAAGGCATATGTCTTACGATCCGTAAGGCCTTCACTGGCAGACTAATTGCAGCTGACAGCTACAGCTGCTGTTCCCTGCCACTCTTGGTCGAATTGTGCCACCTTCAACCCTTCATAAGCCATGTGTCCTGCCAATAATCCTCCTCTTAACACTCCTAGACACACTTGGCAAGATTTGTAGGCTTGAGCTTCACTATAAATAGCCATGCTCATGCGTCATTCAAACTTGCACCTTTCATTCTTCATTTCTCTCATCTTTGTAGTTGCTTCTCTTCATAGAGGCCTCCTACCTGAAGTCTAATATTCAGCTTGAACACTTGTAAGTGTTCTCCTTGAGTCTTTTCCAATCATAGGCTAGTTATAAGCGTAAAGTCAAGCAGATTGACTTTTGCTTTGACTTTCGGTTATGACCATTTTGGTCAAGCCAAAGTTCGAATCGAACTTGGCTATGTGATCGTAATAATGAAGGTGTAAATCCCTTGTGATGACACCCTCCGAAAATCACGTTATGTTAGTGAAATGACGGGTTAAAGTTTTATTAAATAAAAGTCAATACAGAGATTTTCGTAAATTACGTTAAATAAACTTCTAAGTATTGAAACCTTAACTTTTGACATTATAACCTTTTGTATAACATATGAGGACATGTTTGATCATGTCCAACTCGTCATTTCCTATTTAGAGCTCGATTCGCAATCAAAAGTCATACAGTTCGACTTCTTCTTTGACTTTCGATCCTGACCCGTTTGAGCAAATTTAGAGTCTGATTAAGGGTCGTAATATGATCATATTATTGTAGGGAATAACCCTTAGAGCTTATACCTTCTAATCATATTGTTGTCGAGTTTACTGCAAAGTCCACATATTATGCCAAATAAATGCCCAAAATGCCCTTATGGCACAAAAAATGGTTTTAAAACCAAATGAACATGTAATCTGATTATGAAACTGATGGTATGATAATATGAAATATATTTTGGCATGTAAGACCTTGCCCTTTATTTAATAATTCATATAGTATGTGATGCATTTAACATACCATTAAACGAAAAACATCGACAAAACGATGATTTATATAAAGTTCAAACCTTCAAACAAAGTTTACTAACGTTTCCAAACTATATTGTTAAAACAAACGATACTTAACTTTCAAAACATGCAAACCATATTTACAAAAGTAGATAACACAAACCAAAGTGTTTTGTGACAAAAGTAGTAGTTTTCATTTTTCAGAAGCTTCTTTTAAGCGTGTGTTCGGTTCTCTAACGTAGCTTGATCTTCATCCGCAAGTTCGCACAGTTAGCTATGACCAAAATCATCCAAAACATCAGTTAACAGACTTTATAATATGAATTAACAAGTTATAAATGTCAAAACACATCAACAACAAATTTTTCCAGCTCTGGCAAGCTGTCGCAGGCCGCGACCAGGAAGAGCAAGGCTCTCGCGGGCCGCGAGACCTATCACGTGTCGCGCAGGGGACATATGTTGCTGTCGCGTGGCGCGACAACGTTGTTTTTCCAACGAGTTTATGTTAAAAACCTGCATATTCCCAGCTATACTACTTTTTTACGAAACTGGACATAACTTGTCCGTTATTGATCCGAATTAGGCCCCGTTTCTTCCTACGTGATCGTAATTCGATCCTCTATATTATAGTATCAAAATCCAATATCATGATTTTCAAATTTCTTAACTTTATGCTATCGAAAATCATAATTTCTTACAATTTATTTGACCCGTTTAGAAATTTTGAACCATAAACTTATTTTATGACTTCAAACCTTCTATAAAACAATACCCATCAACATACTTATATTTACGGCACATTATATGTAAAATTCATGTGCCGTTATCGATGTGCTTATCTCCTAATTGACCCGTTTAACTTACTTAGGGACATCCATCGCTTTAACTTGCCAAAGTTCAATACTGTGGTGATTTTGACCCGTTTGATTTCATTAGCGAAATCTATCGCCTTATTACAATCAAACATGTATTATTCGAGTCAATTTGACCCGTTTAAACCTTTAAGTGGAATCCACCACTTTTGCCTTTTTACCTTATCATTAATTTCTAATTATTCTTGTTCAGTTACTACATACGAAATCCTCCGTTTTAGTAATAACCAAACATCATATCGATGTAATTATTATTCAAGCAACTAAACATAAAATGCTAACGAGATTTTACGAAGCGTATAGCCACGTACCTTTCAAAGCTTTCCTTTTAAGCGGTTATCCGTTCCGCCTTGCCCACTCGATGATCCACCCAAATTGCCTATAGAATTTAATTCGAATATGCCGATTAGAACTCATGTTTCAATATTCGACATACCATACTTTTAATTAATCAATTGAGTGATTACTTCATATTTTTCAAATATTCCGATTCACTTAGACATTTTGTCGAACACCTTAAAGGCGAGATCATAATACTAACACTATTATGTTCATGATTAACAAGTTACCCATATGAAATCATCATTTTCATAATCGTATGTCTAGTATAAATGAAACGACACCCAAATTTGCATCATAATATTCAATTAACATCAAGTATCACAAAGATTCAAGTATTTATCCCAAAACCCATATAACACCTATATGATAAACATTGAAACTAATAGGTTATGACATGAATTGATCAAATTATTGTCTAAGACTTGTTCCTGGACTTGTATTCATCCTAATTTGATCATAACATCAATCAATTCTCCACTAATTTAAGTTATAAGAAATCATGTCAATTCAAAACATCACCAAATACAAGAATTTAACATACGTTGTAATATATTAAGTATGAGGATTACGAATTTAGCTCAGAATCGAATGAAATTCGGTTTCTTTCTTTGATTCTTGATAGTATTTGATGAATTAGGGTTTAAGAACAAGATGTTTGTCTTCTGGGTGTTTGGTCGAACAAGATAACACACACAGAGTGTGTGTTTGATGTTTATCCAGGATTTTAAAACAACTTTTCATGATTACACAATTGGTCCCTCTAGTTTTTAGAATAGGTAAAATGATTAGAAACCCTTGATTTCCCCTCATTTTTATCTTGTATTTAACTAGGCTAATATTCCTAGTTTTTATTTCACTATTTTATTAGGAATATTATAACTTATACATGTACACACATATATAGTATAATATTTTAGGGGTGTTACATGGCATATTTGACTTGTCTTAGACCCATTCGACCACCCGATACCGCATATGCGCATACGACTAGTTTAATCAGCATAAATTATATAAACAAGCCGAATTGGGTCAAAACATTTCCAAATCAGTTTTAATAAAAATGTATGGATATTTGACCCATATTATACGACTCCTTGCACTCGAAAGTTTATAAACCACGTTTTATTCGGTCTCCGCTAAATCTAGCGAACCATACGTATTTATTAAAAGTTAATCGGTCAAGTCAAATGACTTGTATTAGAAAGTTAATATTGTAATGGATCATAGTTCCGTTCATTCCAGACTAGGAGCCTCTTGTAAATTGCGTCTGTTTTAGTTATTTTGATTAACGGTTGTGTTTAGCGCCTTTGATTTGTAAAGACTAGCACATGTAAATACTCTTAGCCTATTTTCCCTATATGAGCTTGGGATACGCCACTAGCCGCTAGGTCGGGTATTGAATCAGGGCGATTGATGCTTAAAATTTAAATAACCCGTTTTAATCCGTTTGGTTGATAACTTAAACATTGGGGTTAATAAGACCGTGTCCTGGATATCATCGGTTCATTTAATTGCAAGTGGCCACAACCTAAGCGCGGGGTGTACGCATATACCTAACAGACGCTAATGCTATTTTATATGATATTAAAAATGTGGTGTGTCGGTTAATCATGTACCGGCGTTTAGTTCCGGTCCCCATATGTATTGACAAACATGTAAAACTGGTAACACGAAAAATTATATTATCCCAAGTTATTTTTAAAATGATATACCAAATGGTATTAAATGTTTTTTGAAAAGATTTTCAAAAAGAGTCGGTTAATTGTATTTACCAGTGAAAACTGACGTATTTTCAAAAAACTAAGCGTAGGTTATATAGCAAATACGAAATAGGCTGGAGCTGCTCGGTCTAGGCGATTTTGAATTTGCAACTCCACGAAAGACATATTAGTCTCAAATCTCATTTTATTATATTCGGTTCGTTTGTGAATCTTTTTAAGTACAATCAGTCTGTATAATTATTTTTGAACCTTCGGACACTTAAGTTTATACTTTTATATATTTAATTTAAATTCTCATCTTCTGCTGTGATTTGTGATTAATGATATCAATCTTCAATCATCACGTATAAACCCCATGTCCGGGCCCACCGAGAAATCAGGGTGTGACACATTTTGTGATTTGAATGTACAAAATAATTATTTGTAGTTGTATTTCTTATTAACATTATCTCTTTGACTACCCATGTATTACACGCGTTATAATTAACCTACTGTAGAAATATATAGCAAAAATCGTAATTTTGACATAAGAGAACATGTTTATGTGCAAAATGCCAAGTAACCGTATCCCAACACTTAACAAAAGCTCCATTTTTTTACTGAGGGTTGTGTATAAAGGATCATATATTTATCCTTTTGACCTGAAATTGTGTAATCACCCTTCATCTTAAAGAAAAAATATAACATAATTCTAGGCTCGGTCAGAGTGAAACTCATTTTAATTAACTTCAAATTAACTATATAAACTAAATAAAGTGAACTTATCTGATTTATGATTGATAACAAATTTTCATGTTTACTTTAGACTATTTCAATTGTTCTTAGTATTTGCTTATCAAACCTGCTAAACATCACAAAACTCGCAAATTAGGAATTCCATCTAAGTTAAATTAGACCCGTTACCATGTACACGATTAGCACATCGAAATGCATTTTAGTATTTATGGCTTATAAGATGTGCCCAATGCTCATTATCGGATACATATATGCTTGCTTATTGTAAACTTACATGCATGTGGCGAGACTCCACCAACAGTTGAAGCAACACTAGCAGTTGAGATTATTAAGCCTGTTTTTACGGGAACCATAACTCTTGCAGAATGTTTCATTCCTAGAAAGACACCAGTGACATTAACACTAAACACACGTTCGAAGTCGGATTTTTCATTATCAATGATGTATGGTTTGTTGGGACCTATAACCCCTGCATTATTGAACATGATGTCAAGTTTTCCGTAAGTGGTAATCGCAGTGTCTATAGCGTTCTTGACATATTCTTCATTGGTTACATCACAGTGGACGTATATTGAGTTTGTTGCGCCTATGTCATCACAAACAGCTTGACCTAGCTTGTCTTGTACATCTGCGATTATAAGCTTGGCTCCATGTTCAGCAAAGAGTTTTGCAGTACACTCTTGTTATCAATGCTACTTTTCCTTCAAGCCTACCAGCAAGTAAATTTCATATTAATAATTAAGCAAAAGCAAAATTAGAGAGAAAAGCCTCATAAATAAACACTACAATTTACAAAAGATGCTGGAATAGTATCATTAAAGTTTATATAAATATTTTTAGCTAAAAATCCTCGTAAACATATGAATAAAAAAAATAAAAATAGATATGAAATGACAAACCCTTATTGTCATTAGGGTGATTTAAGAATTATTTCTTAAAAGTTCTTTAGCGTATGCATGAACTTCACTACTGCAGCACTTGCATACTCTAAATCTAAAGTCTAAAGGCTAAAGAATAATATTTATTAAACCGGAGTTATACTTAATTAACTGCATATTCTATGTATGCATCTACCAGTGAACTCTATTGTTTGGAGAGAAAAGGAAACCAGCGTAGAGAAAAGAACCATGGTAAAAGAAAATGATAAGTAAAAAGATAATTTTATTTTTGTGTTACTGAATTATAAGAAAACGTGGAAAGAAAATAAGACATGGCTAGATTGTATACTTGAAAACTGGTATTATTCCTATCAAAATTTTCTACGAACGAAAATGCCGACACATTTCCTACGAAATTCCGACGTATAAGAAAGGGTCTTAGTTTTGTGACAAAAAACGACAAATTCCTACGGAATCCGTTTTCATTTTAATCATCGGTAGAAATGTGTAGGAATCCAATTTATCATAAAAAATATTCATAATAAAACGAAATTCTTGATATTAAAATATAAAGTTTATTATTTATAAAAATATATGTTACTTTTAAAATAAATTTATTAACATCCGTAGTTTTTAATATCCGTAGAAAATGTGTAGGAAAATACCGACACAATTCCTATGAAATACATTTCATTTTAACAAATTTCCTATTCGTAGGAAGTGTGTCAGAAATTACCGACAAATTACTCACGAAATTGATATTTTTTTTAATATATATTGTATTATATATGTGTTATTTTTAAAACAAATTTAGTAATATCCATATGAAATTTGTCATAAATGCCGAAAGAATTCCGACGGAATGGTTTTTAATTAATATCCGTAGGAAACATGTAGGAAAATACCGACACAATTCCTACGAAATACGTTTTTTAACCATTTGTCAGAAATTCGTAGGAAAATAACGAATTTAATAGTTTCGTAGAAAAAGCATAGGTTCTAGGGATGGACGTTCCGCCGATCTTGGTCAAGGTGTAAGCTCCATTCTTTCTTGCTGTCTTGATTATGTACGGTCCCTCCCATCTGGGAGCCAACTTACCCGTACCTTCGGCTAGGCTGGCATCATTTAGTCGCATGACATAGTCGCCTATCTTGAAACGAATTTCCTTGACCTTGGAGTTATAATGCTTTTCTAACTCTCGTTTGTATTTGGTCTCCCGGATGGCCGCTACTTCTCTTCTTTCCTCAGCTAGGTTAATATTCAGGCGGAGCTCATGGTCATTTTGGTCTTGATTTTTTAACATTCGGCATGTCGGCATGCCAACCTCGGTCGGAATCACTGCCTCCGTACCATAGGTTAAACTGAATGGTTTGTCTGCAAATTGTTTCCCATTATAACTTACTATGCACAACGACATCCTGTATCGGCATAGGATATTCTCCTAGACAAAGCGCAGGATTTCATAACCGATGATTGTGCGGAGGGTCTTAGCTTCTATCCACTTTATGAAATAATCTAGGGTACCTACCAGAAACTTCACACCTCCGGTTGAAGTGGGAAAAGGTCCAACTATTCCCCACTTTTGAAACGGCCAGGATGATGTCACCGGAATCAGATGCTTTTTTGCACGGTGGCTGACCAGAGCATGCTTTTGGCAATCCTCGCAAGCTTGTAATTCATCAATGACACTTTGATGCATACCCGACCAATAACATCCGGCGTTCATCGCTTTCGCAATCACCATTCTCGGCCCTGAATGGATGCCGCAGATTCCCCAATGAATTTCTCTAACCATGTAGCTTGCCTCCTCCGGTGTTAGACATCTCAAAAGTGGTTATAGAAATATCTTTCAGTATAACTTTCCGTCGTGCACTTGGTATTGAAGGGCTTTCACTTTTAACTTTCTGGTCTAACCTCTGTCTTCCGGAAGCTTGCCATTTGTTAGATAGTCTAAAATCGGTGTGATCCAAGATTCGTTCTGTATGGAGATAGCCATGATGCCTTCTCCCTAGCTTACGGCCGATGTTTGGATAGTTTCTACCAGAACTTCCTTGAATAAATGGCAGAATGACACTGAGGCCAGCTTGCTTAGAGCATCGGCCTTTTTGTTTTTACTCGTTGGAATGTGAATCACTTTACATCACCTTGTTCAAGTACCGAGTCATGTTTTCTTCACGGGCTTCATATTCCCCCATTAACTTGGTTTGCTACCAACAGTGTCACACCCCAACGATGGCGGAATCATCGGGGCGTGGCACTGAGCGAAACAGAATGTTCAAGAGAATCCATGACAACTACTAAATGACAATATTTATAAAGTTTAATATTCCATACTATTTAACAAATAATTCATAACAGTCATTCCAGATATTCAGTCTCAAAAACAAATTCCATTCCGACTACTCAGATCTTATTTGGTGAGTTTCTAGACTTCATAACTTGTTTACAGCATAACAGACCATCAACCTGTCACATACATTAAAATAAAGTCAATACATAAAGTAAAGGTGAGTACACAAGTTTGCATAGATATAGTAATAAAAGCGTTTACGCATAACCAGCATGTAACACGTAATGGGTGAAGCATGTAACTATTCGACAATGATACAACCTAACCACGTGACTGCGATGTAGAGTATGCGCGACACATGTTCACCGAAGAAAACACGTGAGGTAAAGTAATGTGATACTTAGCAACCCCTGTTCACAACAGGTGCTGAGTCCAAACTATATAACTATCGTTGCTAAAGGCAGGCTAGTGTAACACTGTGTAAGCATAGCAACAAGCATTCAACAAATCACGTATAGCATGCGTGAGCGGTTAGCGTTTATAAAGTGTTTGCGTTGTGTGTTGTGTTTTGATAGAGAACGTGTGTAACACCCAAAAGTGCGTTAAACGAAAATGGGTTCGAGAATACTCACTGAGCGTGTAGTAATCAAGAAACACGATCCTCAATGGATTGAAGGGAGCGTCGGGTCAGGCTGCGTACGGGAATAGAAGCATAAGTCCTCCAAAGTGCTGAAACGTTTGAAATTCGGAGTGTCGGTGGGAAATGGAAGCTTCATACAAAGCTAGTGCCTTCGTACAAAGGTGTGCCTTCATACGTAGGTGGGTCTTCGCACACGTGGGGCTTCTGTTGTCCAAAATCGAGTGTCTTCGCGTCTGTCTTTGGAAAATCGAGTATCCATCCCTCCAACCTTAAGCTACTGATTAAACTTATAGTCGGAGAGGTCTTTGATTACGTCACGAGTGGAAATCGGGCTGTTAGGTGTAAAACCAGTGCCTTCGTACGAAGGCAGCGCCTTCGTACGAGGCCATGTGCCTTCGTACGAAGCAGGCTTCGCACAGAACAGTCCAGTTCACAAATGTGGCTGTTTTTTGGCATCCGGTGCTATGTTTTCGCCTGAATCGGATGTGTTTCCAAGTCCTATTCAAGCTGGTTTCAACATCACCTCGTTCCACTATCTATTAAACGAAATACATGTAGTTTTAGGTCCGTTTAGGGTGAAAATCGAGTTTAAACAGGTTCTAAAGAGTTTCATCTTAGGTTCTAACACTTGGTGAGGGCGAAATCAACTGATTTTTAACTTAGGAAGTTGTGGCTAGTCCAAATGCACTCGGTTAAGTGTAAAACCATTGTAGATGAAGAAGATTTGATGAAAAAGATGAAGATTCTTTGTAAAACAGGGAATTTATGAAGAAAAGAAAAGGTTAAGTGAAAAGATAAATGTTTTTAAGTGAAAAAATAAGAATTTAGATGAAAATGAAGTGATTCTTGTGGAAATCGAAGTGGAAAACGTTGTATAATTGAATAAAACTGTTCAATCTTACTTGAAAATGGTCGGGCAGCAATTCGGCAGAGTTTCGGTTTGAAATCAGCAAGTGAGAATGAATGAGGAGGGGCTTGGGTATTTATAGAGAGAGTGGGTTCGCACAGAAGGGCCTTGTTCGAAGCAGCTGGCTTCGTTCGAAGGGCCTGTTTTGTGCGGGAAAACCTCGTTTTCGTGTGTAGGGTGCTCTCTTAATGCGTTCTGCTGTGTTAGATAGTATTGGCACATTAATTATTTTAGCGTAGCACTGAGTTTCGGGTTGCGTTGCGTTGCGTTTTTAGAGTGAATAATCGAGTTGTGCGAGTAGCGTTGAGTTTGCGTTGCGATAGCGTTTACGGGTAAACAACACACATAAGAAGCACACCCAAGTAAGACGCATAAGAACACACGTTATTACATACTACTACTACTACTACTACTACTACTACTACTACTACTACTACTACTACTACTACTACTACTACTACTACTACTACTACTACTACTAATAACAGTGTTTGCGATTTAGCGTGTTAGTTGTGATAAGCGAATGCGGAGGCGTATGGTAACCAAACAAACACACTCGGCAATTTAAATAGCATAATTTTCTGTAATTCGTGTTGCGTAAGCGTTGCGAATAATAAGCATTTAAGTGTATAGCGGTGCGGTGTGATGAAAATGCATTTATTATAACATAACCCTTTATTTATATCGAATCTCAGAATACGATGCGGTTACAATTTGAAGCGAAAGTAAATAGGTAACGATCCTAAAAGTCGGGTTGTTACAGCCTCCCCTACTTTAGGAAATTTTGTCCCCGAAATTAAGGAGCAGGCGCAGCAAAGAGTTGTGGATATTTAGCCTTCATATCACTTTCGAGTTCCCAGGTGAACTCGGCGCCGCGTTTACCTTCCCAGCGAACCTTCACTATGGGAATGCGTGAGCGTCGAAGTTTCTTAGTCTCTCGATCCATGATTTCTACAGGCTTTTCCACAAAGTGCAGGGTCTCATTTACTTGCAAGTCTTCGAGAGGCACGTGAAGATTTTCTTCAGCTAAGCACTTCTTGAGGTTTGAGACTTGGAAAGTCGGATGTACGTTGCTGAGTTCCACCGGTAATTCGAGTCGGTAGGCCACTTTGCCAATTCTTTCTGGAATCTTAAAGGGACCCACATATCTTAAAGGGACCCACGTAACCTGCCAATCCAAGAAATGAACGAATTTCGGATGGAGACTTCGGTGTAATCCAACTCTTATATGCTTCAATCTTTGCAGGGTCGGCGTGAATTCCTTGACTATTAACGGTGTGACTGAGGAATTGAACCTCCTCGAGCCAAAATTCACACTTGGAGAACTTGGCGTAGATACGATTCCCTTGGAGAAGCTCGAGAACTAAATGGAGGTGTTGCACGTGTTCGGCTCTCGACTTCGAGTAGATGAGGATATCATCGATAAACACAATAACGAAACGATCCAAGAAGGGTTTGCACACACGGTTCACGAAATCCATGAAGACTGCGGGTGCGTTTGTGAGACCAAAAGGCATGAGCACAAACTCGTAATGGCCATAGCGGGTATGGAAAGCGGTTTGAGGGATGCCTTGCTCTTGAATACGCAACTGATGATAACCAGAACGTAAATCAATCTTTGAGAAACACGTAGCACCTTGCAGTTGATCAAATAAGTCGTCGATTCGGGGTAGAGGGTAGCGGTTCTTGATAGTAAGCTTGTTGAGTTCCCTATAATCGATGCACATTCGGAACGATCCATCCTTCTTTTTCACGAAAAGGACAGGTGCGCCCCAAGGGGATTTGCTAGGGCATATGAAGCCTTTATCAAGTAACTCCTGGAGTTGGCTAGAGAGTTCACGCATTTCGGACGGTGCGAGGCGATAAGGAGCTTTAGCGACAGGGTTAGCACCAGGGATAAGGTCGATATGAAAGTCGATATCTCGGGTAGGGGGTAGACCGGGTAAATCGTCAGGAAAGACATTAGGAAAATCACGAACCACAAGTACCTTTTCCATCGTCTTCTTTCCTCCTTCGCTAGTACGATGTGCGCTAAGAAAGCCAAGTATTCCTTGCGGAGATACTTGCTCGCTTGAATGCACGACATAAGCTTCAATTCTTTCGAGGGTACTTCGCCATAAACACATAGTTGATTGCCATTTGAGAGGGAGAAACGAATCATTTTTTTTTGAAACAAACGACTTCGGCACGATTTTCACGAAGAAAGTCCATGCCTACTATGACATCCAAAATACCAAGTTGCATCGGAATGAGATCGACCGAGAAGATGTGATTGTTGAGTGTAAGAGTACAATCACGGAGAACGGAGCTGACAGTGACGGTTCTTCCGGTGGCAACTTCTACGTCAAAGGTCGTTAGGAGATTAGCGCGTTTACGTTTTAAAAGCTTTTCGAATTCAAACGACACAAACAGATATCGGCTCCAGTATCAAACAAGCAAGAAGCATAAATACCGTTAACAAGGAATGTACCGTTGACAGCATTGTTGTCAGTCTGAGCCTGGCGGACTTTGATATTGAAGGTTCATCCGCGTGCTGCTTGCTGTAGCTGTTGCTGCTGCTGCTGAGGCTGCTGTTGTTGCTGCTGCTGTGGTGGTGGTTGCTGCTGCGGTTCTTGTTTCACAACACGCAGAGGGCAGACATTAGCAAAATGATTCGGGTCAGCGCAAGTGTAGCAAGCTCGTGCATGAACAGCGGGTGCATGAGCTGCTTGGTTGACCTGAGGAGCAAGAAGTTGAGCTGGCGGTGCAGGAAGAGCTTGAAGAGCTTGTTGGCGGGAGCCTAAGCGGCAATGAGCAATAAAATGCCCATAGATGTTGCAATTAGCACAGAAACGACAGTTCACCCCTGCTGGATGATGATAGGTGCAAGTAGTACACAGAGGGTGAGTACCAGTGTACGCACGCTTTGCAGGCGGTGCATTGGTAATAGCAACTTGACGATTCTGGTTGTTGGGCGGTGCGAAGACTGCGTTGAGTGGTGCTGCGGTGGTAGTCACATAGTTGTTGTTGTTGTTGTTGTTCCTTCGCTTGCGACCTTGGCGTGAAGACTTTGAACCTTGAGATGCTGCATTGTCGGTACCAGGAGTTGCAGTAGCCTGGCTGAGACTCTTGGTCGAGGTTTTAAAAGCTCCAGCCATGACTCACTTGTCGTTGATCTCAGCTGCGAGTTGATAGGTTTCCTCGATAGTAATAGGTCTCGCTGCCTGAACAAAATCAGCTACACAATCGGGAAGAGCGCGAATATACTTTTTGATAGTCTTATCAGGCGTGTCTACCTGATTGGGACAGATAATGCTCAACTGTTTGAAACGAGCGGTGGGACCAGCGTTGTCACCTCCTTCTTGCCTAATGTGCCAGAATTCATTCTCCAACTTCTGGACTTCGTGAGGAGGACAGAACTCCTTCATCATGAGCTCCCTGAGCTCCTCCTATGAGAGGCCATAAGCTGCATCGTTACCGCGCCTGTTGCGTTCAGCGGTCCACCAATCCAGTGCCCTGGACTGGAAGACTCTAGTAGCATTCACAGTGCGGAGATTTTCAGGACATCCGCTTTAACGAAAGGTGACTTCGATCGAGTCAAACCACTGAACCATTGCACTGGGTCCATCCTCTCCAGTAAAGTTTGCAGGACCGCAGACTTTGAATTGTTTGAAGCTGAAGGGAGCTTTAGGTGCGTCACTCTTTGACTCAATAGAAGATTTACTGCTAACCTCATTGATTTTACTGACAATTTGAGGTATGACCTTGGCCATTTCCTTGGCCACAAGTGACGCGATTCGTTTGTCAGCTTTGTTCCTCTGAACATTTCGGTGCGTGTGAGAGCCAAAGGAAGACATTGTCGAGTGAAGGTTCTGCAGCAGACATCATTCCGAGGGATTAGACGAGATTCGATTATACAAGGATTCTTTTTGAAAAGTTTAGCGTTTTTACAACCCATTTATTATTATTATTATTATTATTATTATTATTATTATTATTATTATTATTATTATTATTATTATTATTATTACTCATGTAAAGCGCAGGAACACGTCGACACATATTCACGTACACACATAATTCACATAAGCACGTATACACATAAGCATGTATAAGCGCATAATTCACGTAAACACATATTTTGAACGTATTCACCTACATATTTTGCACGTATTCACCTATCTTTCAAGGGCGCGTAACGCGTTCGAGAGTTGCGAGCGATAGCGAGTAGCGTAAGTGACGAATTTAGCGTATGAGGCTTCTTAGTTTGTTCGCGATTAATTAGCATTTTAGATTGAGAAAGCTGTGCAAGTTGTGCACGATGATCGGAAAGCGAGAAATCGAAACCATACATCATAAATTCAAAACATCACATAGTAAAATCGATGACGCGTAAATTCGGCGACTGCGGCTTAAAATCGAAATAGAGTGCATTGGGTGTTAGACATCGACTACCCAAAGTGATTCGATCATTTCCAACGTGTTCGAGTACACGCTTTGGCCTAATAGATTGTGCTCTCGCCGAAATACGGCGAATGTCACTCATCTTTCCAGTTACTACGTGACTCGCGTCGTCGGAACAGTCGAGACTTTGGTGAGATTGTAAAATCGAAGTAGGGAGTGGAACGTGTCATTAAGATGTGAGTTTCACCCCTTACTTAACAACTTTGCTCCTAGTTGTGGTTGAGACAACCACGAAATAGGGATGGAGATTTCCGTTGAGATGTGGATATCACTCCTAGCTCAACGGAGATTGCTGAGAGTAAAATACGCGGAGTGAGTGATCTTATTGAGAGTTCCTGGTATTCACACCTAATCTCGACACAATCACTCATTTGCGTTATGCGAGCGTTTTTGAAAACATGTGTATTGTGTTAGCCTTATGAAAGGCAAAAATAAGTTTACACGCCATAGGAAAGGCTTCCCCTTCGTACGAAGCTGTAATGTGTGGGTTCGTACGAAGGTGTTGTGTTGTAGGTTCGAACGAGGGTATCACATCATGTGAGTTAGTACGAAGCCCCAAGTGGGTTCGTACGAAGGGTCTGTTTTGGGTACTTAGACTATAGACTAGGTCAATTCTACACGACTCAACCTAATTCCCTATAGTTATGGCTCTGATACCAATCTGCCACACCCCAACCGATGGCGGAATCATCGGGGCGTGGCACTAAGCGAAACAGATTGTTCAAGAGAATCCATAACAACTATTAAATGACAATATTTATAAGGTTTAATATCCCATACTATTAAACAAATAATTTATAACAGTCATTACAAATATCCAGTCTCAAAAACAAATTCCATTCCGACTACTCAGATTTTATTTGGTGAGTTTCTAGACTTCCTAACTTGTTTGCAGCATAACAGACCATCAACCTGTCACATACATTAAAATAAAGTCAATACATAAAGTAAAGGTGAGTACACAAGTTTGCATAGATATAGTAATAAAAGCGTTTACGCATAACCAGCATGTAACACGTAAAGGGCGAAGCATGTAACTATCAACAATGATACAACCTAACCACGTGACTGCGATGTAGAGTATGCGCGACACATGTTCACCGAAGCGAACACATGAAGGTGGGTCTTCGCACACATGGGGCTTCCGTTGTCCAAAATCGAGTGTCTTCGCGTTTGTCTTCGGAAAATCTAGTGTTCATCCCTCCAACCTTAAGCTACTGATAAAACTTAAAGTCGGAGAGGTCTTTGATTACATCACGAGTGGGAATCAGGCTGTTAGGTGTAAAACCAGTCCCTTCGTACAAAGGCAGCGCCTTCGTACGAGGCCATGTGCCTTCGTACGAAGGCAGTGCCTTCGTACGAAGCTGGCTTCGCATAGAACAGTCCAGTTCACAAACGTGGTTGTTTTTTGGCATCCGGTGCTATGTTTTCGCCTGAATCAGATGTGTTTCCGAGTCCTATTCAATCAGATGTGTTTCCGAGTCCTATTCAATCAGATGTGTTTCCGAGTCCTATTCAATCTTGTTTTCGCCTGAATCAGGTCTGTTTAGGGTGAAAATCGAGTTTAAACAGATTCTAAAGAGTTTCATCTTAGGTTCTAACACTTGGTGAGGGCGAAATCAACTGATTTCTAACTTAAGAAGCCATGGCTACTCCCAATGCACTTGGTTAAGTGTAAAACCGTTGTAGATGAAGAAGATTTGATGAAAAAGATGAAGATTCTTTGTAAAAGCAGGAATTTATGAAGAAAAGAAAAGGTTAAGTGAAAAGATGAATGTTTTTAAGTGAAAACATAAGAATTTAGATGAAAACGAAGTGATTCTTGTTGAAATCGAAGTGGAAAACGTTGTATAATTGAATAAAACTGTTAAATCTTACTTGAAAATGGTCGGACAGCAATTCGGCAGAGTTTCAGTATGAAATCAGCAAGTGAGAATGAATGAGGAGGGGCTTGGGTATTTATAGAGAGAGTGGGTTCGCACAGAAGGACCTTGTTCGAAGAAGCTGCCGTCGTACGAAGGCAATGCCTTCGTACGAGGCCAGCTGGCTTCGTTCAAAGGGCCTATTTTGTGCGGGAAAACCTCATTTTCGCGTGTAGGGTGCTCATTTAATGAGTTCTATTGCCTTAGATAATATTGGTACATTAAGTATTTTAGCGTAGCACTGAGTTTCGGGTTGCATTGCTTTTTTAGAGTGAATAAGTGAGTTGTACGAGTAGAGTTGAGTTTGCGTTGCGATAGTGTTTGCGGGTAAACAACACACATAATAAGCACACACAAGTAAGACGTATAAGAACACACGTTATTACATTACTACTACTAATAACAGCATTTGTGATTTAGCGTGTTAGTCGTGATAAGCTAATGCGGAGGCTTATGGTAACCAAACAAACACACTCGGCAATTTAAATAGCATAATTCTCTGTAATTCGTGTTGCGTAAGCGTGCGAATAATAAGTGTTTAAGCGTATAGCGGTGCGGTGTGATGAAAATGTATTTTGTATAACATAACCCTTTATTTATATTGAATCTCAGAATACAAGGCGGTTACAATTTTAAGCGAAAACAAACAGGTAACAATCCGAAAAGTGGGTTTGTTACAAACAGTGAGTCCACATGAGCCAGGACGGAATTTGCTCCAGCTTTAGCTGCGGTTTGAAGTCCAACCAAATTTGTTTCATATTCGGCCTCGTTATTTGATGTTTTGAAATCAAAACGCAGGGCAATCAAAATCAATCTGGCCCCGGCGCCTTCCTTACTGGAGGCTCCATCTGTATACAGATTCCACACTTTAGGGATGACCGGCCTTTCTTTCGTACTTTCCCCAGTAGGGACTTCTGTTAAAAAATCAGCAACTTTGGCCTTTTACCGGACCTCTTGTTAGGTAAGTTATGTCGAAGGCGATGAGCTTAATGGCCCATTTGGTGAGTCGGCCAGTGATTTCTGGCTTCAGTAAGACTTTCTGAATCTGGAGATCGGTTTGTACTTCTATGTTGAAGGCCTGAAAGTATCTTCGTAGCCTTCTGGAGGCGTGGACCAAGGCTAAGGCCAGCTTTTCAATCATTGGATACCTTGTTTCTTAATCTTTTAAGACGGGGCTTACATAGTACACCGGAATTTGAGCCGTATTCCAGTGGACTACAAGTATCGCGCTGATTGAGAAGTGAGAAACGGACAAATATACCGTGACTGTTTCACCCGTTACTGGAGCGGTTAAGGTGGGAAGAGATCCCAGAAAAATTTTTAGATCCTGAAAAGTCGTGTCTGCTTCTGCACTCAGTTCGATCTGCACTTTTCTGGTCCTTCTTTTTAAAACATTCATGAACGGTATAGTTCCGTCTACGGCTTTGGAGATGAAACGGTGCAACGCGACTAACTTTCCATTTAGCGACTGAATTTATTTAACTGTTCGAGGCGGTTGCATTTTAATTACGGCCTGCACTTTGTCTAGTTGAGCCTGAATTCTGGACTGCGTCACCCACACTCCAAGGAATTTTCCTTCCTCTAGGCCGAATGAACACTTTTTGGGGTTCAGCTTCAGGTTTATGCTCTAGAGTCTCGTGAAAGTTTCAACAATATCATCTAACATATCATCTTTAGCCGCACTTTTAATGACCATGTCATCCATGTAGATCTCCAAATTACCGCTAATTTGGTTTTTTTAGGCTTTTTCCATCAAACGCTGGTATGTAGCCCCTGCATTTTTCACGCCGAAGGGAATCTTCGTGTAACAGAATAGACCTTCATTCGTAACAAAGGCTATTTTATCTTCATCCTCAATGACCATCTGTATTTGGTGGTAGCCTTTGTACGCATCCAGAAAACACTTCAGGCGAAAACTTGCTAAGGAGTCGATATTGAGATCGATTTCTGGGAGCGGACAACAATCTTTTGGGCATGCGTTATGGAGATCGGAGAAGTCTACACATATTCTCCAAGTGTTATCCTTCTTAGTAACCATCACTGGGTTCAAAACCCACGTTTCATACCGTACCTCTCGGATTATACCTGCTTCCAGTAACTTTCGTACGTCTTCAGCAATTGCTTTATTTCTTGCAGGAGCCATGTTTCTCTTCCTTTGGGCCACTGGTTTAACATTGTGTGAAACTTTCAGTTTATGCCTGGCCAGTACCCTCGGAACTCCGATCATGTGTGAATGTTGCCAGCGAAAACATCCAGAGAACTAGACAATAACTTCCACAATTGTTGTTTGGTTCGGTCAGGGAGCTGCGCACAAATGGTAACTTTCTGCCCTGGAAAATCTGGGTGAATTGCCCGTTCCTCTGTGACCGGAGGTTGGGAGCTGCTTCCCCCACTCTGCCTTACTTCAGCGACAAACATTGTCGATTCAACGTGTAGGATAGCTACCTCGGCTTCGGTTGGGAATTTCAACGAACCATGAATTGTGGAGCTAATGATGCCGAAGGCGCACATTCTCGGCCTTCCCAAAATTACATTGTGTATGGATCTTGCCCCTACGACCAAAAAGGTTAAATTCACAGTTTGCATTTGTAACACCCCGAAAATATAAATCCTCATATTAAAAATCTAGAGTAAAAATAAACAAGACTCGATCAACTAGGAATTTTAACTCAGTTAAATACAAGCCTTGAAATAACCCATGATGGGGTTAAAACACTTAAACTTAAAGATAAATCAAAGTTAAGGGTGTAAACTTGTCAAAAACTGAAATTAGGTTACTAATATAAACCAAAACAAAAACCAAACACCCAAAAGCTGGTGTCTGGTCGAACTGGGAGCAAGGGAGCGACACAGGGTTTCCTTCAAACCCTTGTTTCACATCAAATCTCCAAATTGAAGCTGCAAAACTGCCTTAAATCAAGTTTTGAATGTAGATTAGTAATCCCCTTGTAGTAAGGATCAAAAGGTATGTAAAATTTTTATATTTTGATTCACCATAAATTCTAGGTTAATGGTGAATAGCTGAAATTAGACCTAGATAGGTCATGCATGAATGAATCTTGAAGCAATATGTTGTTGGGATTAAACCCTAGATGATAAATTGTGAAAATCATTTCATGTTACTTAAAGAAATTTAAAATCACCATTGTAGGTGATTTATGATGGTGTGAAGACTAGACAAGTACTAGGATTGTGAACTTTAACCTAGAGAAAAACTGATTGGTATGATGAAATTCAGCAAATTGAATGATTAAATGATACAAGTGGCTTAATTATAGTGAAATTTGATGTTAAATCGCAAGTTAGGAACTTGGTAAAAATTGTAGAAAAATCTGTCCCGTTAGGTGTTCGTAGTAATGCCTAATCGAAGTTTTGAATGCTAGAATAGTAGGAAAACGCAGAAATTATCATGACTTATAATGATGCGATGATAGTCATGAAAAGAGTTCTAAACAAGTTGTAAAACTGAAATTTTCTAGGCAAAGAGTCCGGATCATCAAGCGGACAAGCCGGAGGGAATTCACGGGGAAAAGGCGTGCTCTAAAGGTACGAAATTGTCGTTTCGTTACATTATGTATTATTTGATAGATTTACGTCGTAGTTTGAAAACATGGAAAACAAGATGAATCAACATATCACGGGAGTGACTATTCGTCTTAATCTAGTGAGACGGGTCAAAACAATTGTTAGAAATTGAGGTTTGAATTACATGGTTTGATGATTAACTCTTGGTGTCTAAACGGGTCGAACAATCTAACAAGGCATGATTAATACTTCGAATTATGATTGAAAGATCTTTGATGATTGGTTTATATATAACATTTAAGTAATATGAGGTTTTATTGTTTCGGTATCATATATGAATCGAAATTCGAGAGTTGGAATATTGGTGTAATGATCAAACAAACAAAACAGGAAATTCCCAGGTGATACCGTAAATTACGGTGTTACCGTAATTTACGGTAGATGTCAAAAGTTTACGGTGAGGATCTACTGATTTACGGTGGACACTTGATGTTTATTGCCCACCGTAAGTTACGGTAGGGACCAAACTTTGAAAAATTTTAATTTAAATTGAATGATTAAATTCCCATTTCAATCATGGTTTTGTAACATTAACATTTTGACCATTCTAACATAAATGTTTGTGTAAACATTGTAGTCTTAGGTACCCAAAGTATATGGATGACGATCAAGCAATTTCCGAAGAACCGAACACTCCGTTTTGAAGCTTCCGCAACGTTTTAGATCTATGTAGTTTTGTGTATGGGTTGTAAACACGTGTTAAACAATTTTTGAAATGTTTTAACTTAGTCATTCGTTGACTAAAGTCTTTGTTACTTATGATACTTCTAATACTTATGTAAATCTAGTGACTCTTGGTATAATTTTGTATAAATCTAGTCATTAATTCTAGTTAAAATATAAGGGTGTTACAAGTTGGTATCAGAGCTCAAGGTTGTCAATAAGTGTTCGGTTCAAGCTTGATCGATCGTCCGGTAAGAATTAACTTGTTTTGTTAATAAATTATGTACTATGTATGGAATGAGAAATGAACAATATGCATGAAAAGAGTGTGTAAGCTCACTCAAAAACAAGAAATGCATGAAACAAGAATGATCAAATCAAGTTACGGACTTGATTGAATAGAAACAAGAATGATCAAATCAAGTTACGGACTTGATTGAATAGAAACAAGAATGATCAAATCAAGTTACGGACTTGATTGAATAGAAACAAGAATGATCAAATCAAGTTACGGACTTGATTGAATAGAAACAAGAATGATCAAATCAAGTTACGGACTTGATTGAATAGAAACAAGAATGATCAAATCAAGTTACGGACTTGATTGAATAGAAACAAGAATGATCAAATCAAGTTACGGACTTGATTGAATAGAAACAAGAATTATTAAATCAAGTTATAAACTCGATTAAATCAAAACAAGTAAAGCAGGTATTATAAATGGAATGTTTAACAATCTATGTAAACATTTCAGAAATCGAGATGGCTGATGGAGACAATGATAATGCGGTGCCAAGAGTCACCGAACAAGTGAGGGAAGTGATTGCCGAAGAGGTTGGAAAGGCGATCGAAAACAGTTTGTCGGGCTTTATTGATAAAATCCAAAACACGGTTTTATCAATAGTAGAAGATAGAATCAAGAAACTAGAAGAAGATTCAAATGTAGCAAAGGAAAAGCGAGGAGGACGAAAGCCTTGTTCATACAAGGAATTCATGGCTTGTAAACCACCAACATATAATGGGGAGGTTGACCCGATAGTGTGCCAACGATGGCTAAGTGACATCGAAGGGGTATTCGAGAGAACCCATTGTGACGAAGAAGACTACGTAGCTTATGGTACGGGTCAACTAAGGAGTCAAGCGAAAGATTGGTGGGATAACAAAAAGAAGGAGATTGGAAGTGAAGCGGTTAAGGCCATGACTTGGGAGGAGTTTAAGACGCCGTTTCTTAAACACCATAGTCCCAAGGCGGTCGTGAATAAAATCAAGGAAGAGTTCATGCAACTCAGACACAAAGGTGAATCCATAGACAAGATCACAGGAATGTTTATGGACAAGATGAAGTTCTGTGATGAATTGATAACGAATGAAGAGCAAAAGGTCTATTATTATCATAACATGTTAAGCGCGGAATATAGAGAGTTCATAACCCCTTCAAAGTACGAGACCCTTACCGAGATTGTCAATGCTGCTCGGGAAAGGGAGATCGAATTGAAAAAGAGTATAGAACGGGGCGAACGAAGGGCACTAGATGTGAATCCAAGCCCTACCAAGAAAGCAAGAACGAATGAATCCGCAAAGAGATCAGATGCTAAAGGTAGTACATCAGGTTGCAAAATTTGTGGGAAGAATCATAAGGGCGAATGTCGTTACAAGGATAAGCCTTGTCCCATATGCAAGAAAAAGGGACATATGGCTATGTCATGCCCGGAGAAGGTGACGGTTTGTTACAATTGTTATCGAACGGGTCACAAAAAGTCGGAATGCCCGGAACTGGTTGGAAAGAAAGATGGGCAAGAATCGAAAGGTGAAGCCCCGAAAGCAAAGGCAAGATCTTTCCAACTAACTGCCGCAGAAGCGAAGATTGAACCTGTTGTGGTCTCAGGTATATTTGCTGTAAATTCAATTCCCGCACACGTGTTATTTGATACGGGTGCGAATAAATCCTTTGTTTCATATGGGTTTATTCGACATCCTTCATTTATTTTAACAAAATTACCTGTGCCTTTAGAAGTAGAGATAGGTAATAACAAAAGCTTTATTGTTTGTGATGTATGTGAAAATTGTAAACTGAGCATCGACGATGAAGAATATTTGATAAATCTAATCCCGATGTCGATGGGAGAATTCCAAGTAGTCGTGGGGATGGATTGGCTATCTCAATACCATGCAAAGGTCGTGTGTTTTCGCAAAGAGATAAAACTAACATCTCCGAGCGGAAAACACGTCACCATTTATGGCGAAAAACGAGGCAACCCCATAGTATGTTCGATGTTGAAAGCTCACAAGCTCATGAAGCGAGGATGCAAGGCATTCATAATTTATGCAAATGAGACCGAGAAAGAATCACGGAAGATTGGAGATGTACCGATAGTACGGGATTATGAAGATGTTTTTCCGGAAGATTTACCGGGGATACCGCCTGAACGGGAAGTAGAGTTCGGGATCGAATTGATTCCGGGCGCGAAACCTGTGGCAAAAGCCCCGTACCGACTTGCACCGTCGGAATTACAAGAGCTGATGTCCCAAATTCAAGATTTGCTTGATAAAGGATTCATAAGGCCGAGTGTGTCTCCTTGGGGTGCACCGGTGTTGTTTGTAAGAAAGAAGGACGGGAGTATGCGCATGTGTATCGATTATCGGGAGTTAAACAAACTCACGGTAAAGAACCGATACCCGCTCCCGAGGATAGACGACTTATTTGACCAACTACAAGGCGCAAGTTGGTTCTCAAAAATTGACCTTAGGTCGGGGTATCACCAACTAAAGGTCAAAGAAGAAGATGTGCCGAAGACGGCTTTTCACACAAGATACGGGCATTACGAATTTCTCGTGATGTCATTTGGGCTAACAAATGCGCCCGCGGCATTCATGGACCTCATGAACCGGGTCTGCAAGCCAATGTTGGATAAGTCGGTCATCGTGTTTATCGATGATATCTTGGTGTATTCGAAAAGTGAAGCCGAACACGCACGCCACTTGCAAGAAGTGTTAGAGACACTTAGACGAGAGAAGCTTTATGCAAAATTTTCTAAATGTGCCTTTTGGTTACGAGAGGTACAATTTCTCGGTCATGTCATAAGTGCCGATGGAGTTTTGGTGGATCCGTCAAAGATAGAGGCGGTGTCAAAATGGAATCCCCCGAAGAACCCTTCTGAAATTAGAAGCTTTTTGGGGCTTGCTGGATATTATAGGAGATTCATTCAAGATTTCTCCAAAATTGCATCGCCGCTAACAAAGCTAACCCAAAAGAAAGCAAAGTTTGTTTGGGGAGTCAATCAAGAAAAAGCGTTTCGGACGCTAAAAGAAAGGCTGACTCAAGCTCCGGTACTGACATTGCCGGACGGAGTCGAAGACATGGTGGTCTATTCGGATGCTTCGTTATCAGGGCTCGGTTGCGTGTTGATGCAACGGGGCAAGGTAATAGCCTATGCCTCGAGACAATTGAAGATGCACGAGAAGAAATACCCCACGCACGATCTCGAATTGGCAGCGGTAGTGTTTGCATTAAAAATATGGAGACATTACTTGTATGGGGTAAAATGCACCATATTCACCGATCACAAAAGTTTGAAATACTTCTTCGATCAGAAGGAGTTGAATATGCGGCAAAGGCGATGGCTGGAAACGGTGAAAGACTACGATTGTGAGATACACTATCACCCCGGAAAGGCAAATGTGGTAGCGGATGCTCTAAGCAGAAAAGCGGACTATGTCCCAATACGAGTGAGGTCGATGCAACTCGTGGTAACCTCGGGTATACTTGAACGTATTCGAGAAGCACAATTAGAAGCAGTAAAAGAAGAGAATTGGAAGAAGGAAAGAATAATTGGTCAGTTGAAAGACTTGTCGGATGGGAATCACGGGTTAAAGACTCGATCCGGAAGGATATGGGTCCCACATACCTGTGGAGTAAAGGCGCTTCTACTTGATGAAGCTCATAAATCCCGTTATTCAGTTCATCCGGGTGCAACCAAGATGTACAATGATTTGAAACAAAATTATTGGTGGCCCGGAATGAAGAGGGACGTGGCGAAATATGTGGAAAGATGCTTGACATGTTTACAAGTCAAGGCGGAGCACCAGAAACCATACGGTAAACTCCAACCGTTAGAAATTCCGGTTTGGAAATGGGAACATATTACAATGGACCTGTTAACCAAGCTGCCTAAGACGAATCGTGGTTTTGATGCCATATGGGTAGTGGTGGATAGATTGACGAAAAGTGCTCACTTCATTCCGATTCGTGAGACATACACGTCAGAAAAGATGTCAGAAGTCTATACCAACGAAATCATAGCACGTCATGGAGTGCCGGTGTCCATCGTGTCCGATAGGGATACCCGGTTTACTTTGAATTTCTGGCGTGATTTCCAAGAGCAAATGGGGACCAAATTGTTCATAAGCACTGCGTACCATCCTCAAACGGATGGACAAAGTGAAAGAACGATACAAATATTGGGAGACATGCTACGGGCATGTATAATCGACTTTGGAGGCAGTTGGGATGTTCACCTACCGTTAGTCGAGTTTTCGTATAACAACAGTTACCAATCTAGTATTAAAATGGCACCATACGAACTGCTTTACGGTAGGAAGTGTCGAACCCCGGTTTGTTGGGGTGAAGTGGGTCCACGTGAACTCGCCCACCAAGACATAGTACGAGCCACGAACGAAAAGATCGATAAAGTTCGGGCACACTTGAAAGCCGCTCAAGACAGGCAAAAGGCGTATGTTGATAAAAGGAAAAGGCCAATTGAATTTCAAGTCGGTGACATGGTCATGCTAAAAGTGTCCCCATGGAAAGGTGTTATTAGATTTAGAAAGAAGGGGAAGTTAAGCCCAAGGTTTATCGGGCCATTTAAAATTATCGGAAGAGCTGGCAAGGTAGCTTACCGTCTTGAACTACCGGAGGAGCTGAGTGGGATCCACGGCACGTTTCACGTATCTCAATTAAGAAAGTGCCTGGCAGACGAAACGACCTATATCCATTACGATGATATCGAAGTGGATAATAGTCTAAATTATGTGGTAAGACCAGTTGAAATTTTAGACAGAAAGGTCAAACGTTTACGAAATAAGCAAATTGAACAAGTCAAGGTTAAATCGGAGCATAGAAAAGGTTCGGACACTACATGGGAGTCCGAAGAGGAGATGCGACGTCTTCATCCTACGCTATTTGGTACGTAATTCGGTTTCGGGGACGAAACCCTTTTTAAGGGGGGTGGACTTGTAACACCCCGAAAATATAAATCCTCATATTAAAAATCTAGAGTAAAAATAAACAAGACTCGATCAACTAGGAATTTTAACTCAGTTAAATACAAGCCTTGAAATAACCCATGATGGGGTTAAAACACTTAAACTTAAAGATAAATCAAAGTTAAGGGTGTAAACTTGTCAAAAACTGAAATTAGGTTACTAATATTAACCAAAACAAAAACCAAACACCCAAAAGCTGGTGTCTGGTCGAACTGGGAGCAAGGGAGCGACACAGGGTTTCCTTCAAACCCTTGTTTCACATCAAATCTCCAAATTGAAGCTGCAAAACTGCCTTAAATCAAGTTTTGAATGTAGATTAGTAATCCCCTTGTAGTAAGGATCAAAAGGTATGTAAAATTTTTATATTTTGATTCACCATAAATTCTAGGTTAATGGTGAATAGCTGAAATTAGACCTAGATAGGTCATGCATGAATGAATCTTGAAGCAATATGTTGTTGGGATTAAACCCTAGATGATAAATTGTGAAAATCATTTCATGTTACTTAAAGAAATTTAAAATCACCATTGTAGGTGATTTATGATGGTGTGAAGACTAGACAAGTACTAGGATTGTGAATTTTAACCTAGAGAAAAACTGATTGGTATGATGAAATTCAGCAAATTGAATGATTAAATGATACAAGTGGCTTAATTATAGTGAAATTTGATGTTAAATCGCAAGTTAGGAACTTGGTAAAAATTGTAGAAAAATCTGTCCCGTTAGGTGTTCGTAGTAATGCCTAATCGAAGTTTTGAATGCTAGAATAGTAGGAAAACGCAGAAATTATCATGACTTATAATGATGCGATGATAGTCATGAAAAGAGTTCTAAACAAGTTGTAAAACTGAAATTTTCTAGGCAAAGAGTCCGGATCATCAAGCGGACAAGCCGGAGGGAATTCACGGGGAAAAGGCGTGCTCTAAAGGTACGAAATTGTCGTTTCGTTACATTATGTATTATTTGATAGATTTACGTCGTAGTTTGAAAACATGGAAAACAAGATGAATCAACATATCACGGGAGTGACTATTCGTCTTAATCTAGTGAGACGGGTCAAAACAATTGTTAGAAATTGAGGTTTGAATTACATGGTTTGATGATTAACTCTTGGTGTCTAAACGGGTCGAACAATCTAACAAGGCATGATTAATACTTCGAATTATGATTGAAAGATCTTTGATGATTGGTTTATATATAACATTTAAGTAATATGAGGTTTTATTGTTTCGGTATCATATATGAATCGAAATTCGAGAGTTGGAATATTGGTGTAATGATCAAACAAACAAAACAGGAAATTCCCAGGTGATACCGTAAATTACGGTGTTACAGTAATTTACGGTAGATGTCAAAAGTTTACGGTGAGGATCTACTGATTTACGGTGGACACTTGATGTTTATTGCCCACCGTAACTTACGGTGGAACCGTAAGTTACGGTAGGGACCAAACTTTGAAAAATTTTAATTTAAATTGAATGATTAAATTCCCATTTCAATCATGGTTTTGTAACATTAACATTTTGACCATTCTAACATAAATGTTTGTGTAAACATTGTAGTCTTAGGTACCCAAAGTATATGGATGACGATCAAGCAATTTCCGAAGAACCGAACACTCCGTTTTGAAGCTTCCGCAACGTTTTAGATCTATGTAGTTTTGTGTATGGGTTGTAAACACATGTTAAACAATTTTTGAAATGTTTTAACTTAGTCATTCGTTGACTAAAGTCTTAGTTACTTATGATACTTCTAATACTTATGTAAATCTAGTGACTCTTGGTATAATTTTGTATAAATCTAGTCATTAATTCTAGTTAAAATATAAGGGTGTTACAGCATTAGATGCCCAATGCCCAAAGTAGTGAGTAATGTGATCTGCCCGATGGGCTGAAGGACTTCCCTGGAGAAACTTATTAAAGGCATGGAAACTTGGATTAACTTTGCCTTAGTCTGCGACGCCAATTGTTGAAAACATTTTTGGTACATGATTTTCGAAGCACTTCCACTATCTACGTAAATGCTTCGGACCTTGTGTCTCGCGATTACTTCGAAGACAATGACTGGTCCGTCCTTAATATCTCTGGAGGTGATGGGAGGAAAAGCAATTGGTTGTTGCATCCATGCGTAAAATGTTGATTAGAACGTTTTATGCCCTGATTATTTGCTTATCGAATCATGCAAATGTCGGACTGGTTGTTGGGATTTTCAATGGGAGCCGTAGTAGACTTGCCTTCTCTGACTTCTTTCACCAGGTGCGACAACTTACCGGACCTAATAGCCTTTTTTCTTGTTTTAGAGACCAACAATCGTCTGTATTATGACCCTTTGCTCAATGGTAGTCACGGTACTTTTTGAAATTTTTATTGCCGGTGGATTGGAGCTTTGGCGGCACGGGGAAATTTGCTCCATCGGTGGTAAGGATTTCACTAGGGGTTTTTTGAAAGATCTAATAGGTTGTAGAATCGAGGATTAACGCTCCTACCTCGTGGGGATCGATCACTCCTATTATAAGGATGTGTTCGTACCCGTTTTCGGACCGGGGGTTTATCAAAGACAGATCCTCCATTCTTTTTCCAAGAAGACACCCTATGGTCTGATTCGGAGGCTGAGCTGCAAGCATTCTTTCCCCTTGCAAAAGCTCGGGCGTGTTCCATAAGTACTTCCATTGTTTTGGGAAGATTTTCGTGTAAATTTTCCACCGGCTGATTGTTTCAGAATAGAATGCGGAGACCCTCAGCTGATCTACCACTCCGCAGATTTGCATACTTTCCTGATTAAAGCGATCGATAAAGCTATCAAGGGACTCTCCATCTCGCCGCCTGATGTTATGTACTTCGGTATTTCTTTTGAATAATTCTGTTGCTGGCTGAAGTTCTAAAGAAATAACCTTCGGAGTTCTTCAAAGTCGTTAATTTCTCCTTCGTTGAGTGCATCAAACCACACCCGGGCTGTCCCAGTTAAGGTTTAAGCAAACATAAAACACCATGCCGGAATCGACCACTACTCGACTCGTGCGGCATCGTCAAAGTCAAACATGTGGTCATCCGGATCTGTAGTGCCATCATATTTTTTGACTGTGGACGGTATTTTTAACTTTGACGGGAGTTTAGCATGGATGATCCTTTGACTGAACTTTGACTTTGCAGTGATTGATACCGGGTGATAAGGCTTTGTAAGCTCCGGATCATTGACAGTTACCAGATGAGGGCTCGTATGTGTTATGACTGTTGGAAATGGCCTCCCGGATCCCTGCACATAATAATTGTTATAAATTCCTTCTGTCAGAGTAACAACTATTGAGAAAGTAGGAAGGGCTAAAGCCATAGGACCCATAGTCCTTACCGGTGAATCCTCTGTGAACAACCTGGTTCGTAAAACGAAGATTTGTTCATCACGAGCTTGTTGAGCTTTTAGCCTCCTAAGGAGACTGATGTGTGTAAAATGCAACATATAAATTACATCAAATGAGGCATAAAACTAACCCTTTTTAAGTACTAATATTGGAAAAAGAGTGTTTTTGTCTTCCTTTTGTATTTTCAGGATTAAATGAGCTCAAAAACACAAAAGAAGCAAAAAGACAACTAAATCCAACATAAATACAAGAAAAGGAACATAAGTGGACTGCCCGACCCCTCAACGGCATCTTCCCAAGCAAAATAGAGAAGGCAGAAGACTGAACACGCCCCGTGCTCAGCCAGCACGGGGCCGTGCCCAAGAAGCAGCAGAAAAGACAAACCTATAGAAGCTTCTATTGCCCACCACGGGGCCGTGCCCAGTGAACACGGGGGTGTGGCGAAAGTACAGCAGGCGCATTAATTGTAATTGCGAATTACAATTAATGAAGAGAGAGAGTGTCAGACAGGCACGGGGCCGTGTCCAGCGGACACGGGGGCATGCCCAGCCTTCTGTTCAGCCTATAAATAGGAGTGCTTGGTTTCATTTCAACTCATCCCTTGGCACACCACCTCTCTCACATTTCACCCACCACCCACCACCACCATAGCACCATCATCCACCACCATCATCCATTGTCCATCGTAGAGTGTGTGAGTCGTCTCGGGATCCAAGATTGATCGTAAGAGTTCTTGACAATCAAGGCCATGTTTGCCTAAGTATCTTACATCACTTGGTGAAGACAAAGTGTCTAGTATAATACTTTTTATTTCTAATCTTTTGCACTTTTTATTTGGTTTTGTATTAATGACTTTAATAACTAGTTACTTATGTTGAAGGTGATCTTTCCTTATCGTTTGTCCGTGGTGTCTTGGCATTATTTTACTGTCTATATAAAATAAAAGATTTTCACCATTCATGTCTCCACGGTCTATATGGAGGTATGTTGGCTACCTGGTCGAGGGTTAAGGGAACGGTTTGGTAAAGGTCTTGCCATTGTTCAGCGTTTAGAGGTCCTGCAATGGACCAGGATCAAATTTAGTAGGACCTCCTTCAATGCTTCACGGTATTGGATGGCGGGGGTCCAAACTCTTTGATCCCCTCATAAGTTAACTACTATTAATACTATAATCCGGCTATTTAGGACTGTATCCCTGCTGACTCAGACTACTTAGCCGAGGGTAACGTCACCGCCAAAAGCGGGGCCTACCATAATTTGCATTAATAACTTAATTAATTATCTTCCAATAATCCACCCTTTTAGGATTGTATCCTTGCTGACTCAAACTACTGGGGTGAGGGTAACGTCACCTTCAAAAGAGGGGCCTACTACAATAACTAAGATAATCTCTTAAATATGTGCAAAACTGCGGAAATAATCAAAGGTTACACTAGATACGAGTCGGAACCAAGTGATTCATCTTGTCTATCTGTTTTTATTTTTATTTTTATTTTCAGCATTTTAGTTAGTTTTTATTTTTAGTTTAAAACATTTTTCTAAACTTTTTATTTTGATTAGACGTTGAGGATAAACCGGTACTAAAAGCTCTTGTGTCCTTGGACGACCTCGGTATCTTGCCAACACTATACTACGCTCACGATGGGTGCACTTGCCCATATGTGTGTTTAGTGTTAGTAAAATATCGTGTTTTATAAATTTAAAACTTGGCTAAAAATAAGTGTTAAAGGGGCTTAAAATATACACCTAATATATATAACACTTCACACGCATCAAGTTTTTGGCGCCGTTGCCGGGGACACAAGGATTTTAGGAAAGCTTAAAATCGACGGCCTAATCAGTTTTTCAAAACCTTTTCAAAACGGGCCCACATTTTTCTGCATTTTAGTTTAGTTTTGCATTTACAGTAGGTTGAACACGGGGCCGTGCTGCATATTTTTCTTAAAACACCCAGTAACAGAAGCTTGAACACGGGCCGTGCTCACTGAACACGCCCCGTGCTCAACGAAATCAGTAAATTTAATTAAAACGCCCAGATATAGATTCTGAACAGGGGGCCGTGTCCACTGAACACGGGGCCGTGTCCAGCCTCTGTTTCCGTTTTTCTTTTTGTTTTCTGATCTCGGGACTTGGTTGTGGTCTGCTGAGTGATTCTTATGGATCAATACTCAGGAGGTTACAACTACACCTATGAGGAGGATGATTATAGGGGTAACTATTGCACTAATTGTCGTAACACACGCTCGGTTCAAAATAGTCACTCATATCAACCATCCAATTCATACACCTACTATGAGGAACCCAGGTACGTGCCATCAACTTCATACACATCATATGAAGACCAAAGGTATGAACCTCCTCCCTCATACTCATATTTTGATGAACCAAGGTATGAGCCTTCATACTCATACTTTGAGGAACCAAGATATGAGCCACCACCTTCGTATGCTTATTATGAGGAACCATGGCGTGAACAACCCACCTCATATGAGTATTATGAAGAACAAAATTACGACCCTTATCCATCATATGCTTACAATGAAGAACAATGGTGTGAACCATCTACTTCATATGGGTATTATGAGGAACAAATGATCGAACAACCGGATTCAAGCTTTGAAAATCCCGATTCTTTTTCTATAACCGAAGTGACCGAGAGGATATTAGAACACATTAGAGTTATCGATCGCTGTATAAAAGAATCTCGCGCAAGGGAAGAGGAGTCCCGCGCAAGAGAAGAATTAAAAAAGGAAGAGATAACTGAAAGTGATAAAATGGAAGAACAAGTAAGTGAAAAACCGACACATGAGTTAAACAACGAAAAAGGTGAGTCCGAGAACGTTAAAATTCAAGAAGAGTCTAATTTTGAAGAAATTAATCTCTTGTCACCTTCTTTTGAAAATCATTGTTTAGTACTCACTCATGCTAAGTTTTTAAAAGAGTTAAACACTAACACTAAAATTGACGAAACGGTAAGTGTTAAGTTAACTATTGATCAAACCTCACTAATAAAAGAAGACCCATTTGAAATTAACATTACACCGGTTCCATGTTTCTTTCAAAATTCGTTTATTAGTAATGTCACAATAGATAAAGATCTTTGTGTTAACATAATGCCTAATTACATTTTCGAAAAGTTAAGTATTAGTGATTTTTCTCCACTTCAAATACCCATTTTTCTATCCAATCGGAAAGTAATAAAATCAATCGGTATAGTTGAGGATGTCTTGGTTCAAACAAATCAGACGGTAATCCCGACCGACTTTGTCATCCTCGATAACGCTCCTCTAGTGTTGGGACGACCATTTGTAAAAACTCACGAAGCTTTGAAAAACCGGAAGTTCAACAATCTACCTCTTCAATTAGGGGCATTTAAAAAGAGTGTCGATCTTGAGCGATCAATGAAATATCCATTCGGCAATGACGACCCCCTAATTGAAGATGAGCCAGAACCACCTGATAAAGTGGGTCTAGCCAAGGACCCTTATAAACGTGGCGCACCACGGAGGCATTCCGCGGAACTATCCGTAGTTTTAGTTTAGATTAACTTTTACGTTTTCTAGTTTAGTTCTTTTTTCAGGAATAAAACACACTCGGGATGGTGAAGGATGATAAGGGAAGCTTGAACCAACACCCCATGCACAAAAACAGAGCCTCCCTACGATTTTTCTTCATTACAGCAAGTTCAGCACGGGGCCGTGCTCACCCCAACACGCCCCGTGCCCAAGGTTCTGTAGAAAATGCCCAGTTCAGGTACCTGGACACGGGGCCGTGCTCACTGGACACGCCCCCGTGCCCAGCCTTCTGTTTACTTTTGGTACTGGCAGTCTGGACACTGGGCCGTGCTCAGCCAACACCACCCCGTGTTCAGCTACCCAGTACCATAAAATCTTGTTTTTAACCCATTTTTACACATTTAATCAGCCTAAAAACTTATTTTTGGGACACATTGAGGACAATGTGTAATTTAAGTGTGGGGGGGATTCTAAAACCTTGAATCTTGCAAGTCCTAATAACAAGCCTTACACAAAACTCTATTGGAACCGCTAATCACCCCAATTTTTTTCAAAAAATTTCAATTTTTTTTTTACTTGTCTAGGTTTAACTCGGGAAATTCAAGTTTTCAAAAAGGTTATATTTTTACGAATTTACAACCGATAGCGTAGTGTTAAAAAGAACCAACATAAGAAAATTATGAAAATGCATGGCAAACTTAGTTAAAATTTGATTATATATACTTGATCACATAAAAACCCATTCCCACAAAAGTGAGTTTTGAGCCTTTATTGAGCATACAATTACATATCATTAAACTAAATGCTCATTTTTCGTTTCTTGTGTGAATAGCCGCTTGGTTCTTACGACTCTAGAACTTGCCATGACGATACATTCTCGGTTCTTATCAACTTAAACCCGAGTAAGTAAATGATGGAGGCATTAGGACTAACCCTTTTTATTTCTACACCATTATTTTTCTTTTACCACCTACCCAAAAATCCTCATAGTTAGCCCCTTTGAGCCTAAACCTTTTCATTTCATCACCCAAACCAAAAACCCTTTCACCCACCAAAACCTTTTTTTATTTTTAACCCTTTGTTTTAGTAACAAGTTCGGTTTTTCCGTATGATCGTTCAAAAAAAAATGTGTTGATGATGAAGCAAAAGATAAACAAACAAGTTCATCCAAAAATAACTTTGTTTGAATAATAGCTTCATCAAAATAAAAAGTTAGAAAAATCGAAAATCCTACGAAAACCGACACTTGTTACGCTTTTTCACCCTTTTCTACTAACCACTACCCCAACCACCTACCTTTAACCCAAGCCTAACCCTTAACCGACAAAGTCCTCTTGATACTTACAAAGTTATAAAAGTTAAAAAGGAGGAGGACTCTAAACGTTAAATCGGATGGCGCCAATTGAAGATCCAGAAAGTGGCCGGACTCTGAGTAACCACAATTAGACCTTAGAACAGTTTGGAGATCTGCACCTGCACGCTGAACAAACCGTTAGGCTCGTCACAGAGGAGGGAGGGCCACTCTGCGACTACCCTCCGACGTGAGGGTAAGTATTTGCTAGAGAGAGAGAAAGTAGAGAGAGAGTAAGGACGAAGGTTTAGAAAATCATACTTGTGGTGTACTTAGTGGAGATATTTATACTAGTTGATTTTGATGACGTCATTCAGCGGGACGCACTTTGGGACGTGCATCCGTTAATGTGGCGAGGAGGACGGTCCTTAAGATGTGCGTTCCTTTTGTTGCGGTCCGGCCTCTTGAGGGAGGTCCGGACTCGGTTATGTATATACAGGGAACATAATTACACTTCTATATTAATTATATTAAATGTAATCACTCAGCAACCTAATTAACCTGAGAATTCATCCGACCATCAAGAAGAAAAAAATGGTTTTGTTAATCAGGGCGTCGTAGCTGAGATTTCGCAGGCCATGTTTAACGGGCTCATTAAATGGAAATATAAGTATAAACTATTTTCCTAGGTATTAGAATAATTGTTATAACTAGTAAACAAAAGAAAATTCATGTAATACTAACTTTATAATTTTTTTTGCATTTGTTAATCGATGTTCAGTACCTAAACTAGAAAAGAAAAATTAGGTCCCTACTAGAACATGAGGCATATGCGTTGACCACCATACACACCCTTCTAAGATTCTCGTTAATGCTCATGCTAAATCAGAGGGTTTTTCTTGGTGTTTATCCTAAAACACCATCACTTATGTAACAATTAATTTTAGATATTTGTTTCTTTAATTACTTCTTTTTACCACTTGATCCCAAGAACTCTTTGGATAACTATACCTTTAAAAAACTTTGAAAAACCTCCTGTAAATTTTACCATACTTGAAGGTGATTGCTTAGATGTTAGTGGAGATATCAGAGAGTTAGAATTGAACCATATATGTAACTTACAAATGGTCTGACCCGAACCTCCATGATCACTCTGAGACCAACCCACTCTCTCCCGGTCATGCCCTCAAGTTCTAGATGAAGCGTTAATCTTGATTTTTCACGGGGTTGAATTGTTGAACTAAAAAGTATGAAGGTTTGATGATATTCTAGATAGTTATTAAGTTTATTAGGATTATTAGTTTCCTTATTGTTAGAGGAGACGGGGCGCCCCATTATGAAGGGGTGGCTACGCGTTCTTCTCCGTGATACACCACCGCCACTGCAACTTATAACGCGTTGACATGGCCACGCTTTGCCATAATCATGCATGAAGATGTTTGTAGTGCTGGATATGTTCGATGATGAAGATGAGTGTGGTGAGTGATGGACATTTCCACTAAAATCCATCACTAGTGATGGAATAAAGCGCGATGACGTGGCAGAACTTGATTAGATGTTGTGAGTGATGGAACTCCATCACTAGTGGAGCGCCCCTACCCCTAGAAACGTTATATTTGGTTAGGTAGCTTAGGGACAAAGTTTGTTTTAGTATAAACTAAGTAATAGACCCTTGTATTACACAGCTTGAATAAAAAACGATACGATGTAATTTATAAATCTTTTATAATTGAAATTAAGTATTTCATATACTTGTGAACTCAGCTTCTTTAGCACATATTTCCTTAAGTTATGCCATTATATACTATCATTTTGTAACATAGTTAGGCTTCAAGTGGTTGTAACTTCTGCATTAAGGGTTTCATGTGCAAAAGGTGTTGTACTTTTGTGATGGTGTTTGTACGGTGATGTACTGAGGACGCGTGTTCCTGAACGTGTCTACTTTTTCCTCCTTTCTTGAGCCACGTATTCAAGTTTTCCTCTTACCAGTCCTTTTGTCCAACCCTTACCTCACAAAACCCACCATATCAAATGAGATTAGAGAGAGTGATGAGAAGCGAAAGAAAGAATACACCCTCCCGCGAAGGACGGAGAGACCACGGCGGTACGCCGTTTCCGGCGTCGTCTCTACATCGTACCTTCAACTTCTTTACAACATGATATTTTTGAGCTTTTCAACAGACTAATGTGCTTTGATTCGCCCAAAAAATCCTGTCACAGAGTTTGGTTATGATTGTATCGTAAGAACCTTATACATCTTCTTCAAAAAAGAAATTTTATGGTCTTTTGTATGTTCTTTGTCTTACGATTTTGCAAATGTTTCTTGAGTTCTTGATGTCTGTTTAACCAATATTCAGGTTTACTATTCACGTCGGTAGCCTTTAAAGTTGTTGGTTATGGTTATGCTACTTGATTAGCTTTGTGGTATTCAATTTGGGGCTCAATGTGAATTTAACATTGCGTCTTTATCTTTCAAGCACCAGTAAGTTTGACCTTTCATCAAACTTTTTTTTTATTATACGACAATTCATGATATGGGTTTTCCTTATATGGGTTTCTCAGTTGGTTCAGCATCAAACGGTGATCTATGTTTGTTAAAGTCCGCTTCTATTGTGTTGATTGTTGGGTTAGGGTTTGTTTCTTATGTGTGTAATTACTATGATACAGGGGGTTTTATCTTTTTTTTTTCTGATCCTGTTTTTAGGTTTGCTGATGAAGAAGATTCAGTTAGTGATGTCAATGGTGAAGATGAAAACCCATAATGGGTCGTTTCACGATTGTTACATTCTATTAAGTAAGTTTCTATCATTAACAAGACTGCAACTTTTCTATTAATGGATGTGTTTCTTTGGACTCATGATTGTAACAAATTCAAAATTCAACAAATGAGTTGATTTGGGTTGAAGTTGAATTCAAAATCTTATATTAATCAATTCATGTTTTACCCCTTTGTTGCAAAAACCTAAAATTTAGGACTTTTGGAACGCTGATGCATCATTGCAAATATAAAAGGTATTTAATAATCATGGAATTTATATTTTGTTTTAGATATTCTTTGGTGATAAGAGAGATCTAAATTGTAGGCAAATATAAAAGGTATGTGCTTAAGGAATGAAATTATGAAATAATAAGAATATTTATTCAATAGCTTAGTGAGTTATGTGTTTATATTGAGCAGACAGTAACAAGTAGTTGGTTTTATAGCAAGTCAACAAACGGATGGAAAGGAGTGGTCAATAGGAGCATCTAAATATTGAGGTAAGTCCATGAATCCAATGTGAATATAGAATGTTTACGATGTTGTAATTTATGAATTTTGGTGTGCTATATATAATGTTGTGATGTTTAGAATTAAATTTCCTAATTAAATAAATGTTTTGTGTGTTAAACGACTCAATGTCATAATGGCGGAGTTTTGTGTATTGAGGTCACGAGCCTAAGAGGAGTAATGACTACAGAGTAGATTAAAAAGGAGTGCGATTAGACCGGAACAAATGTTAAAAAAAGTGGGCAGAAATATGCAGAGCCCATCACCTATGTCATACACGGGTCATATGCGCACTGTGGGTTTATGCCGCCCAATGTATTATACACCGATTACATAATTTTTAGGTGATTTTAAGTGAAGTTTAGTGTAATCTGACAAACAGGGTGTGCTTACTTAGCATAACAATTTGTGTTAATGTGTCTGCTTACAGGCAAAGTCGCACAAAACTGAGTTAGAAGACAAGTCTCGGGTTGGCCAAGTGAACATATATTTTGTAAATGGTTTATAACTACACTTTAAAATCTATATTTTGTTTAAGGTTTCACATAAAACATGATAAGTTTATTGTTTGCAGGTAAAGATGTTAAAGTTGGAACATGTAAATCTATGGTAGATGAAGGTAATGGCAACGTGTTGATAGATCAAGATTTTGGTTCGTTTTAATTTTGTATCTTCTTGGACTATTGCATATAGCTAAAAACATTCAAAACTTTTCTAAAGCACACAAATTATCACATTTCGTTTTACACTGTGTTTATGGTTTGTTTTTTTTCGGGCAGGTAGGTGCTTCGTCTACAATTGTGGATTTCGTTGCTGCTTCCTTTCGTTATGAGATTAGTGTTGTTGGTTTAAGCTAAGGTATGTTCTTTCTTATTTCGTTATCTATTCTTTTTATGTGCGTGTTCTAAATTTGTTACATAGGTTTTAAGGGTTTCTTTGGTTGTCTTTTGGTGGGGTGATCATGCTTGCATTTGGTTTTCACTATGTGTGTGAATCATGACCTCGATGAAGTTTTCTTTGATTTCTTCCTCTGTGTCTATTGTATCTTCCTTTGATTTCACTGATTTAGAGTTTTTGTTTATTTACTTTTCGTTGTATTTGGTTTTAGGGTTTTTTTGGAAGCAATGTTTGTAATGCGAAATGTTTAATTTGAGGTATGGTGATAGTTTTTAATGTAATTGTTAACATCTGTCTCAAAGGCGTATTGGTTATTGTTTTGGTTGTGTGTTTTTTACACTTTCAGGCAATATCTAGAACATCATTACCGACCATTAGGGACTCAGATGAGGCCGAACCCATACAAATAAGGGTCATAAAAATTGGTCCTATACAGCCAAAATATAGACCTCCGCTACCTATTCCTAGATGAGCACGTAAGTTAAAATGTTATCCGTTTCATTTGGTTTGTGAAAATGGAATTATTCCATTAGCAATGGATAGTTCAGACATTAAACTGGAATATATTGCTGACACAAACCAATTTGTAGTTTAGTTGTCAACTTTACAATTGACTAACAAATGTTCCTATTATTAAGGCCTGATTAATGTAGGATGTAAACATATGCATGCCTTATTAGTAAAAAATATCAATTAAAACAGTCTGGGTGACAATTGGAATTTTGATACTATATGGGACATCTTACAACACATGAGGTCGAATCATTTTAATGACATACAAGGACCTATCGATGATTTGAGTTAAGATCTTAGATTATCTATGTATTGATTTTTCAAATATACAATACTAGGTTATCACCCGGGACTGCTTCCCGGGTAGTTTAATTTTATTAGTTAAAAAAACTTGTATTTTTATTAAAATGTAACATATTATTTCATTAAATTTTATGACAAAAATGTTGAAATACTTAAACCAAACAAATAACTACCGGTTGTGAACATTAATATCGGTAATTACGATTTTTTAAGTGCCAAAAGTTTTAATACTTAAACTAATCATAAAATACTCTTTTACTAATTAAAGTCATATACGGCCCACAACACTTTTATAACATTAAAGGCCCAATTTTCATTATCAATAACATAAAAAGCACTAATATTAATGGCCCAATATACGGCTTCCTTTGGCTTTTGGACCATGTGAAAAAGAAGCTTTTGCCCCGTGGAACACTCCGTTGTTTAACTACGTCAATCCAGTCAACGACATTATACCTATAAGAAAAAACACTAATAAGCATTTTTTAAAATGTACATGTAACTTTAGAAAATAAAAGGGTGTGAGTATTTTGCTAAAATGCATTTAAAATGCGATTTCGAATGCTTTCAGAATATGTGTATTTTGCAAAAATGCTTCATTTAGTAATACATGGTTTGACTATCCCTACCCCATCCCTCATCATACCCTCATCTAAAATTCTTTAAACATTAAAAGAATAAAATATTAGGTTCAATGCTTAATGAAAAAGAATGAAACATATGCCTATTAATGTGATGTACAAAATTCAAGAGGAAAACTCAGGACATGAGTCCATATGCTTCTTCAAATCCAGGTGCAGATACTCTAAAAACAGATACAATAGTTTGTCACTGTGCACAACATCATGTAACCTGTCACCAAAAAGTTACCATTTTATCCATAACCTGCTTGTAGAACGTAAACTGGAAAAAACAATAAAATTAAATAACTTACTTGACAATATTTCCATGTTGCATCTCTTTCAACAACGAGATTTCTCTAATAGCTGTGCTTGGGACACCCTCGTCTTCTTGCTTCATACGAATCTTCTTCAAAGCGATTGTTTCATTGGTAACTTTGTCACGAGCCTTGTAGACCACACCATACGTTCCTTCACCAATCTTCTCAACCTTCTCATACTACGGTTTTATATAATTATTACAATCTATTGAAAAAACATAAATAATAGATATTACTGAAAAAAATTGAAAGTATTATACCTGGTCAATCAAAGGTTAACTGATATGCACTCGACTGTATCTGCATCCACACAACACCAATTAATAAAAAAATTGAGAAACTTCAATGTAACCAAAATGACATGTACACGAGACACGAAAGGCCGAAAGCATTAATTGAACAAACAGAACTGAAATAAATACATCTAACTAAACCGAATCTAGCAGACGTGTATATTTAATCATGACAAGAAAAAACTAATTCATACATCATTGTCAATCATGCAAGTCGATGAAATTAGTACTGAAGTAAAATGAAATGAAATGCAATGTATATTCAATCAAACAGTGTTTTACGTGATTACAGCGCTGGCTTCTTTTAGTAATAATCAATCAAACCTAAGTTCAAAACACCTACTGATCTTGCATTTCGACGTAAAAGCAACTGTGGCTTAAAATGCTAACAAATCTATGAACCGGAAAGTAACAAAATCCTCTGATCTCCAAACTTAATAAGCTAATCAAACCTCAAAACAGTTCAGTAGATATCATTGACATTTCCTCTAATCAATGCAATCTTCGTATCTAAACTCAATTCAGACTAAATCTCTTATCGAAATCAAGAAACACATAAACGCTATGAGAAGATCGCAAAACATACAAAACTTCACCATCTACATTCTACATCACTCGAACTACACTTCAATTAAGTTAAAGCAAGTCAATCATAACATGCAGTCATGTACATTCTGAATCAGCAACGTTCGAGTTCATAGTAAAATGCAGTTTAATCAACAAAATTCCAAACTATGTGCAATCATACACCGTAAATTTGAAGCAATCATACACCGTAAATTTGCCGGTATACAAATTGTTAGCTTGTCTAACGTGTGATTCAAAAACATAAATAATCTAATAAGTTCATGTGATGAATCGGCAAAACCTAATTTCAACCAAAAAAGATTACCCCTAAATCAGACATACAAAAAAAGGTAATTTTACAAAATTTAACAGACATATTAAAAAAATCCGCAACGCAGAACCCGTTAAATATCAACAAATCAAGATAAAGGAAACTACACTATAAAGTTACATCAGTTTTACAACCACTGGTAATCATTAATAGTGAAAAATCGTTCTAATATACCATATTGTCACAGATATAGACTGCAGGCCAACATTGCTGAATGCAGTAAAACCAGCCCACTTTCCTGAGTCAATAAATATAAATGTCAAAGCATCACACTAAATGTAAAAAATAAAAGGCCCAAATCAAGTAAATGATAAAACTTCATTAACCTCTCTAAATCCACTAAGAACCAGTATCACGAAAAAAATCAGATCAAATATTTGTTCAGATATTTTCACATCCTCAAGCAAAACCTGTATTGTAGAAAACAGTTAATAAACAAAAAACACATTTATAAAAAATAATTAATTTTTTTACCTACTCAAGTTTGGAATTGCGTGGTGCAATATCACATAAGGCATGCAAAAGTCTAAGCCCTGCTAACAGGTATCTGAAAAGTTGTTCATCTCGTTTGGATTCCAGAAGCTTTGCAATTAGGTGGCATGTCAAATATCTTGCCAAGGCTTCCACATTAATTTGAAATAGCAATACTGCATCTCATTAGTTGAGGCAAAAGTGTTTGTAAGAAGGAGAGATATTCTCGAGCTTACCTTGTTATTACACATCCGGCTATGGCTACCCACTTCAGTGGATCTCTAACCCAAATCCACACTAACTGGCATAGTTATACTTTGTATTTTCAAAAAAAAAAAAAAAAGATGAAGAATTTTTAGAGTCGGGGGTCTCGCGAGAACAGCTTCTCTATCCCAGTTGTTAATTCAAGAATTAGATTCACTATGATCCATTCCTAAAAAACAAATTGAGGGTTTCTAAAACCCTAGATCTACCAACTAAAAAAAAATCAATAAAACTAATACATAATTAGAAGTAAAAAGATAAACTACTAATTGGATACTAAATCGGAAGAACACATTAGTTGAGAAATTTACCAGAAAAAAAAGGTATAACATTAAAGATGGTATATCAAAGGACAATCGATTGCATACTACGAAACCAAAAGTCGTCTTCTAAAAAAATCATCAACTGCATATTAAAATCACGAAAAAAAGACCAGTTTAAAAAAATACAAAAAGAGATAAGATCAAAGGACAAAATATTGTTACCTGGAATATGTAGACTTCAATTTGAAATCATCTTCGTAATGGTGGAATTGTGAGAGGCGGATGGAATGGAAGAGAATTGTAGAGAAGAAAGTGGCTGGAGTTTAGAAATTAGGGTTTGATTGGTTTTAAGAAGGTAAAGCGTGTATTTTAGCGGAATATATAGGATCCAAATATAGCGGGTCGGATTGTACTTGTGGGGCTTCACTAAAGAAAAAAACAACACGCTATTTTTCCCGCCAAAACCAAATTATAACAGCCCTAATCAAGTGACAAGTGTCCCATATTTTTTTTGTTTATTATATATAATAGATACAATATACAAAAGTTATTATTCGACTTATTCTGCATTCTAGAGGAGTAAAGCTTCGAAATGTAGTCTTGAGTACACAATTGTATTTCAAAAAAGAGGCCTTCTCATTGTCATTTGTTGATTTAGGTGATTGAAACTTGCAGGATTAGGCAGCCTCAAGATGTTGACAACAACATCTCCGTAGAAATACAAGACACCCAGCCGTGGATCCCGAACTGTATAACATAGTAACCTATCTAATGATTCATGGTCCACAGGGGCTGATTCATTTGGGTAGCATTGTTTTCTTTGTGAATATGTTATTAGGTGGTGGAATGATGCAAGGAAATAATGGTCAACTTATTGTAATATGGTGTAATGTTTTATCTATGTTCTAAGCACCTTGCTAAGAGTGTGATGTGGTTAATAAAATTGATCCTCGCTTGCCTTTAAAAAAATATTATATGGTCGTGTCCGTTTTTTTGTATTCTAAGGCAGAGGGTTGTGCCGACCAATCAAAACGACTAGACCATTTCAACACTTACTGGGGGTCCCCGCGCAACGCGCGGGCTGGTAACCCCTAGTGGAGAATAAATCAGATACAGATACAGAAAATCAAAAAAAAAATAACTAGAAACTTAGCGGACAAACTTCTCCATATCCAATAAGAAAAGAATATTCATCAACTTTTTTCTTAACAATAGAAAATAGATTTTCATTAAAACAGAGACGATTACAAACTAATGGTAGGTAGACGGGAAACAAGTTGTGCTGCTACCCCTTCTTAATAGCAAACACAACCCTACTAAACACAAAATTCTGCCCCTTACCATGCGTGGTGTTACTGCATACCACCTGCTGAACCCACTTGAGGAACCGCACCGCGTCAAGGGTGAGAGCGTCAATGTGACAACCCAACTTTTAAAGTCAAAGTCAAAGGAAGGAAAGATTGATAGTCAGATCTGTCATTTCTGGCTTGATTATTGCTTGTACTCTCGAACCCCGATAATCGATACTTTACTTGATGATATTTTGTTTTACGATTTGTAATATGTGAAATAACAATGTGATAAACGAAATTAAACACTAATCTACTTAACGCTATCTCATCGCTGTAACATCGCAACTCGAATCGCAGTTATTGGTATTGTTCTATGTGTGTGTGTTATTATGTGCTTTACTTGTGTGTGCTGATGTTATGTTTAAAGGTGTTATTCCCAAACGCAATCGCAACTCTATCGCAACGCAATCTCATCGCAAACGCTTCACGCAAATTTACTTACTTGTATGTTGTTATGTGTTAGTTATGTTATTTGGTTAACTATTGTTTAAAACTATCGCATCGCTTACTCACCACTCGCTTAAACGCAACGCAACACTCAACGCACAAAACGAAAGTCGGAAAACCAACTCGCAGAAGCCCTCCGATTGAAGGACCATTCGATCGAATGGACATCCGACCAGATGACCATGCGATCGGATGGCCATCCGACCCGTCACCCTTGCACCGCCTTTTCACCTCCCACCCTATAAATACTCAGCAGTCACATCAACTGTTCACATGATGTGACAGCTCCCTCCGACCCAGTGCATTCTCAGGCTATTTTCTCTCGATTCCTCGCGATTCTTGTAAGTTTTCACTCTAAATCTTGTACTTCCTTATTCTTTATACACTTTCTCATCATCTTCTCCATCAAATCATAACTTTTCACCATGAAATCACCTGGTTTTGAGCTGTTCTAAGGTGACGTCATCACGGGTTCGCATGAACACCGGAGTATGACCTCATCACAGCAAGAATGGTTCAGATCTAAAGGATTTCTACATGTTTAAACACTGATTTCGCCTAAATCTAAACATTTTCCAACTAAGTTTCAAACTTTTCTTCAACCATCTTTCACTTTTTACTCAAAACCGTTAGAATCTGGACTCGTTCGGGTGTTCTACTCATTCTATAGTAAAGAACCGATCTGAGCATGGAATTCTACCGAAGAGATGACCGATTCACAGGTTGAACATGAAACACCATCAAGAACAGTTGGTTCGGATCGAACGGGGTGATTCCCATCTGTTTGGACAGGTTGGACTTGATGGGATTTCCGTTGTTTAGCACGTTGTCATACCGTCTCTGGCGGACCACGACGTTTTTTTAAACTTAACAGATTTTACAAGTTTTCAAATGAACTGGTCACTCAAACGAATAGCCATCCGATCGGATGACCATCCGATCGAATGGCTATTCGACCAGGTGATTGGTAATTTCAATACTTAAACAATTTTCAAACTTCAAGTTCCCAACGGATCACCATCCGAGCGAACGGCCATCCGTCCTGATGACCGTCCGACCGGACGACCTGATAAGTAGATATACTTCATATCTTTTAAAATGCTACAACGAAAACTTCAAAGTTCAAACAATTCACAAACATATCCCTCCCAAATGAATGACCCTCCGACCGAATGGTCATCCGTCCGGACGGTCATCCGATCGGATCACTGTTCTTTACTCGTTCCACTCGACGCACTGTTTAACGCATTGTTCAACGCTTACACTATGGTTCTCTAATCAGGCTAACTCTCCAGCCCTCTGTTCAATCCAAGAGTGTGTTTCTTTACTAAACACGATCTGTGAGTATACCCGATCCCTTTTTGCTTAACGCACTTTTGGGTGTTACATACGTTACCTATATCAAATCACATCGATCACACTACGCAAACACTTTTTATACGCTAACCGCTCTCGCATTTTATACGTGTTATTCGATGAATGCTTGTATGTTATGTTTACACAGTGATTGTTGCCTGACACCTTAGCAACGATAGTACTATAGTTTGGACTCAGCACATGTCGTGGACAGGGGTTGTTAAGGGCATTTCTTCACGTGTCACAGTGGTGATATGTGTTACGTATTCTACACCTCGCAGTCACGTCTGTGCATATTTCATTGTCGATAGCTTACATGCTTCACATTTCTACGTGTTACATGTTGGTCATGCGTAAACCGCTTTCGCTACTATTATGCTATTAAACTTGTATGCTCACCTTTACACTATGTGTATTGACCTAATTTAACGTATGTGACAGGTGTTTAGGATGCTCTTATTTGCTGGATGTCATGGAATCAAGTCTAGGAGGTCTAGAAACGTCACATTTAAATCCGAGTTATCGGAACAATTTAATTATCTTTGAGAAAATATGTCTGTAATAACTGTTTTACTTTATATGTTATGGTATGGGACATGAAGTTAAATATTTGGTAATTATAGTTGTTATGGATTCTCCTAGACAATATGTTTTGCTCAGTGCCATGCCCCGATGTTTCCGCCATCGGTTGGGGTGTGACAGATTGGTATCAGAGCCATAACTATAGGGAATTAGGCAAGACCGTACACTATACTACACGTTGTGTTACTCGCTCCTCGCACTCGTTACTCTCGATCTCTTTTCGCAGCCTTGAAAGATAGGTGAATACGTGCAAAATATGTAGGTGAATACGTGAAAAATATAGTGGAATATGTGCTTACGTGGATTATGTGCTTCTGTTCTTACGTGCCCTACGTGCCTATGTGTCTATGTTATTTATGTGCCTATGTGATTATATGCCTATGTGTGAACGTGTTCCTGTGCTTTATATATAAAGTAGCGCTGGGTGATACGATAGATTATACTAGATTTAACCTGCGTATGAGTCCTATGACGATGTCTGTTGCAGACAATGTCGTCATTTGGATCTCATACTTCTCGCGCTACTCGCCACAACAACGCTGACAAACGCATCGCCTCGCTAGTCGCCAAGGAAATGGCCCAGGTTATTCCGTAAATTGTCAGCGAGATCAACGAAATCGGTAGCAAGTCCTATGAGGAATCTAGGACTGACTCGCCTCGAGCTACTTTTAGCTTCAAGCAGTTTAAGGCCTGCGGCCCTAAAGACTTCACTGGTGAAGACGGGACCAGCGCCATGTTTCAATGGTTCGACTCGATTGAAGTCATACTTCACCAAAGCGGATGTCCCGACAACCTCCGCACTGTCAACGCAACTGGCGTTTTCCAGTCCAGGGCTCTGGATTGGTGGACTGCCGAAAGGAACAAGCGGGGTAACGACGCAGCCTATGGACTTTCTTGGGCGGAATTGAAGGAAATCATGATGAAAGAATTCTGCCCTCCGCATGAGCTCTAGAAGCTGGAGGACGAGTTTTGGAACATTAAGCAAGTAGGTGGCGATAATGCTGGTCTTAGTGCTCGCTTTAAGCAGCTAAGCATTATCTGTCCCGGCTAAGTCTCAACTCCTGACATCACAATTAAGAAATATATCCGCGCTTTACCTGATTATGTTGCTGATTTCGTTCAAGCCGCCAAGACGACTACCATCAAAGAGACTTATCTACTCGCTGCAAAAATCAATGACAAGCGAGTTAGGGCTGGTTACTTCAAGAACACCACCAAAAGTCTCCATCAAGTCACCGTTACCCCTGCCTCTGAACCCGCCGCACCTCAAGGATCGAAATCTTCATGCCGCAAGCGCAAGAGCAACAACAACAACAACAAGAACTGTGATGTCACTGCCGCTCCACTCAATGCCGTACCTGCTCAACCTCAAAACCAGAACCGCCAAGTAGCTGCACACCTGACCAACGCACCGCCTGCAAAGCGTGCGTATACCGGTCCGCACCCACTGTGCCCTACTTGTACTTACCATCACCCAGTTGGGATCTCTTACCGCTTTTGTGTCCACTGCAACATCTACGGACACTTTACTGCGAACTGCTGTACTGGTCCCCGTCAAGCTCAAGTTCAAGCTCCTCCTGCACTGCCCTCTCCTTTTCCCGCTCCTCAGGGTCAACAAGCAGCTCCTGCTCCCGCTGCTCACGAAAGAGCTTGCTATGCATGTGGTGATCCTAACCACTTTGCAAATGTCTGCCCAAATTGAGTGGTGAAGCAAGAGCCACAACAGCAACCAGCGCAGCAAAAACATCATTAGCAGCAGCCTCACCAGCAGCAGCCAGCACAACAAGCAGCCCGTGGTAGAACATTTAACATCAACGTCCGCCAGGCTCAAGCTAACAAAAATGTTTTCAATGGTACGTCTCTTGTCAACGGTATATATGCTTCGTGTTTATTTGATATTGGAGCCGATAACTGTTTTGTATCATTAGATTCGAAAAACTCCTAAAACGTAAATGCGCTAACCTCCCGACGACGTTCGACGTAGAAATTGCCACTGGAAGAACCGTCACTGTTAGTTCTATTCTACGTGATTGTACTCTTGAGCTCAAAAATCACGTCTTCCCGATCGATCTTATTCCGATGCAGCTTGGTAGTTTTGATATCATAGTAGGCATGGATTTTCTTCGTGAAAATCGTGCTGAATTCGTTTGTTTCGATAAAATGATCTGTTTCTCTCTCGCAAATGGTGATCAGCTCTGTGTCTATGGCGAAGTCTCATCAAAGGATCTCAAACTCATGTCGTGCATACAAGCGAGCAAGTATCTCAGAAAGGAATACAAAGCTTTCTTGGCGCACATCGTAGTAGCGGAGGAAAAGGAAAAGAAGGCAATGGATAAGGTACCTGTGGTTCGTGATTTTCCTGTTGTCATTCCTGACGATTTACCTGGTTTACCCCCGAGTCGTGATATTGATTTCCGTATCGACCTCATTCCTGGAGCTAACCCTGTTGCTAAAGCTCCTTATCTCCTCGCTCCGTCTGAAATGCGCGAACTTTCGAGTCAACTCCAGGAATTGCTTGATAAAGGCTTCATTCGCCCTAACACCTCTCCTTGGGGCGCACCTGTCCTTTTCATTAAAAAGAAGGACGGATCGTTCCGGATGTGCATCGATTATACGGAACTGAATAAGCTTACCACCAAGAATCGATATCCCTTACCCCGAATTGACTATTTGTTTGACCAATTGCAAGGCGCTACGTGTTTCTCGAAGATCGATTTACGCTCAGGTTACCACCAGTTACGAATCCAGGAGGAAGATATACCTAAAACCGCTTTCCAAACCTGATACGGTCATTATGAATTCGTTGTTATGCCCTTTGGTTTAACCAATGCACCCGCGGTTTTCATGGATTTGATTAACCGTGTGTGTAAACCCTTTCTTGACCGCTTCGTCATCATGTTTATCGATGATATCCTTATATTTTCGAAATCGAAAGCCGAACATGCTCAACATCTACGTTTGGTTCTCGAATTACTCTAAGGGAATCGACTCTATGCCAAGTTCTCCAAGTGCGAATTATGGCTAGAGGAGGTTTAATTCCTCGGTCACATCATCAATAGTCAAGGTATACACGTCGATCCTGCGAAGATTGAAGCTGTTAAGGGTTGGATTACACCAAAATCCCCATCCGAAGTTCATTCGTTCCTCGGATTGGCGGGCTATTATCGTCGATTCATCGCTGATTTCTCGATAATCGTTGTTCCGCTTACTTACCTGACACATAAGGACAAGCCTTTTGTTTGGGGAACCGAACAAGATACCTTCTTTCGAACTCTCAAGCATATGCTCTGCAATGCTCCTATCCTCGCGTTACCCGACGGAAACGATGACTTCGTGGTCTATTGCGATGCCTCTAACTCGGCCTCGGTTGTTTCCTCATGGAACGGGACAAGGTTATCGCGTACGCCTCTTGTCAGCTCAAGATCCACGAGATGAACTATACAACCCACGACCTCGAGCTAGGTGCAGTTATTTTTGCGTTAAAGATTTGGCGACACTACCTATACGGTACCAAGTGTACGGTCTTCACCGACCATAAGAGCCTATAACACATCTTGAACCAAAAGGAACTGAATATGCGCCAACGCTGATGGGTTGAACTTCTCAACGATTACGACTGTGAGATTCGTTACCACCCTGGCAAATCAAATGTCGTTGCCGACGCTCTCAGCAGACGAAGCTATTTGCATAGCGTTCGTAATGTTCAAGCTCAGCACAACCTCGAAGCTCTAATCCGTGACGCTCAGCACGCCTGCTTCAATGAGAACACCTTGCAAGAGGAAATGAAGAAGTGTGGTGCTGAAACCCAACTTGTCACCAAATCAAACGGTATCTATTACTATCTCGATCGCATCTGGATTCCAAGTCGCAATAACCTTCTGGAGATATTGTTGACCGAAGGCCACAAATCTCGATATTACATTCATCCCAGTGCCGACAAGATGTACCATGACCTTCGTCAACGGTATTGGTGGCCTGGAATGAAGAAGGATATCGTTGTCTACGTTTCGAAGTGCCTGACTTGTTCGAAAGTCAAGGCTGAGCAACAAAGACCCTCTGGCTTACTTGTACAACCCGAGATCCCTATGTGGAAATGGAAGAGTATAGCTATGGACTTCATAACGAAACTCCCACACACGTCATCAAGTCACCATAGCATTTGGGTTATCATTGATCGTCTTACCAAATCTGCTCATTTTCTGCCGATACGAGAAGACTTTAAGGTAGAAGGATTAGCACGAATCTATACCGACGAAGTTATTTGTCGACATGGGACACCACGTGATATCATCTCTGACCGCGATGGTCGATTTACCTCGCGTCTTTGAGAAACGTTTCAATCTGCTCTCGATACTACTCTTAATCTAAGTATCGTTTTCCATCCCCAGACAAACGGTCAGACTGAACTCACGATTCGCACCCTTGAAGACATGCTTCGCTCGTGTGTTATAGATTTCGGTGGTAATTGGGATTCGCATTTACCTTTAGTCGAATTCTCGTACAATAACAGTTATCATTCTAGCATTCAAATGGCACCATTTAAGGCATTGTATGGAAGAAAATGTCAATAGCCTATTGTATGGCACGAGATCGGAGATGCGCAAATTACTGGTCCTGAGTTATTAAAAGAAACAACTGACAAGATCCTCCAGATACAAGACAATCTCTTGAAAGCATGGAGTCGTCAAAAGAGTTACGCCGATAAACGCCCCAAGCCCATTGAATTTGACGTTGGCGATCACGTACTCCTAAAGGTTTCACCTTAGAAGGGGGTGATCCGATTCGGCAAGAAAGGAAAGCTCGCGCCTCGATATGTTGGACCCTTTAAAATTCTGGAAAGGATTGGCAAAGTGGCCTACAGACTCGAACTACCGGAGGAACTCAGCAACGTCCACCCCACTTTCAATGTTTCAAACCTCAAAAAGTGTCTAGCTGAACAAAATTTACATGTACCTCTTGAGGATCTACAAGTGGATGAAACATTACACTTTGTGGAAAGGCCAGTCGAGATCATGGATCAAGAGACCAAGAAGCTCCGACGCTCACGCATTCCCATAGTGAAAGTTCCCTGGGAAGGAAAACGCGGTGCCGAGTTCACCTGGGAACTCGAGAGTGATATAAAGGCAAAATATCCACAACTATTCGTTACGCCTGCGCCTTAATTTCTGGACAAAATTCCCTAAAGCAGGGGACGCTGGAACAACCCGACTTTTAAAGTCAAAGTACAAGTCAAAGTCAAAGGAAAAAAAAGATTGCTAGTCAGATCTGTCATTTCTGGCTTGATTATTGCTTGTACTCTCGAACCCCGATAATCGATACTTTACTTGATGATATTTTGTTTTACAATTTGTAATATGTGAAGTAACAATGCGATAAACGTAATTAAACACTAATCTAGTTAACGCTATCTCATCGCTGTCACATTGCAACTCGAATCGCAGTTATTCGTATTGTTCTATGTGTGTGTGTTATTATGTGCTTTACTTGTGTGTGCTGATGTTATGTTTAAAGGTGTTATTCCCAAACGCAATCGCAACTCTATCGCAAAGCAATCTCATCGCAAACGCTACACGCAAATTTACATACTTGTATGTTGTTATGTGTTAGTTATGTTATTTGTGTAACTATTGTTTAAAACTATCGCATCGCTTACTTGCCACTCGCTTAAACGCAACACAACACTCAGCGCACAAAATGAAAGTTGAAAAACCAACTCGCAGAAGCCCTCCGATCGAAGGACCATTCGATCGGATGGTCATCCGATCGAACGGCCGTCCGACCCGTCAACCTTGCACCGCCTTTTCACCTCCCACCCTATAAATACTCAGCAGTCACATCAATTGTTCACATGATGTGACAAGTCCCTCCGACCCAGTGCATTCTCAGGCTATTTTCTCTCGATTCCTCGCGATTCTTGTAAGATTTCACTCTAAATCTTGTACTTCCTTAATCTTTACACACTTTCTCATCATCTTCTCCATATAATCACAACTTTCCACCATGAAATCACCTGGTTTTGAGCTGTTCTAAGGTGACGTCATCACGGGTTCGCATGAACACCGGAGTATGACCTCATCACAGCAAGAATGGTTTAGATCTAAAGGATTTCTACATGTTTAAACACTGATTTCGCCTAAATCTAAATATTTTCCAACTAATTTTCAAACTTTTCTTCAACCATCTTTCACTTTTTACTCAAAACCGTTAGAATCTTGACCCGTTCGGGTGTTCTACTCATTCTATAGTAAAGAACCGATCTGAGCACGGAATTCTACCGAAGAGACGACCGATTCACGGGTTGAACATGAAACACCGTTAAGAACAGTTGGTTTGGATCGAACGGGGTGATTCCCATCCGTTCGGACAGGTTGGACTTGAAGGGATTTCCGTTGTTTAGCACGTTGTCATACCGTCTCTGTCAGAACACAACTTTTTTTAAACTTAATAGATTTTACAAGTTTTCAAATGAACTGGTCACTCAAACGAATGGCCATCCGATCGAATGGCTATTCGAACAGGTGATTGGTAATTTCAATACTTAAACAATTTTCAAACTTCAAGTTCCCAACGGATCACCATCTAAGCGAACGGCCATCCGTCCGGATGACCGTCCGACCAGACGACCTGATAAGTAAATACACTTCATATCTTTTAAAATGCTACAACGAAAACTTCAAAGTTCAAACAATTCACAAACACATCCCTCCCAAATGAATGACCCTCCGACCTAATGGTCATCCGTCCAGATGACCATCGTCTGGACGGTCATCCGATCGGATCACTGTTTGTTACTTGTTCCACTCGACGCACTATTTAACGCACTATTCAACCCTTACACTATCGTTCTCTGATCAAGCTAACTCTCCAGTGCTCCCTTCAATCCAAGACTGTGTTTATTTACTAAACACGATATGTGAGTATACTCGATCCCTTTTTGCTTAACGCAATTTTGGGTGTTACATACGTTACCTATATCAAATCACGTCGATCACACTACGCAAACACTTTTTATACGCTAACCGCTCTCGCATGTTATACGTGTTATTCGATGAATGCTTGTATGTTATGTTTACACATTGATTGTTGGCTGACACCTTAGCAACGATAGTACTATAGTTTGGACTCAGCACCTGTCGTGGACAGGGGTTGTTAAGGGTATTTCTTCACGTGTCACAGTGGTGATATGTGTTACGCATTCTACAACTCGCATTCACGTCTGTGCATATTTCATTGTCAATAGCTTACATGCTTCACATTTCTACGTGTTACATGTTGGTTATGCGTAACCCGCTTTCGCTACTATTATGCTATTAAACTTGTATGCTCACCTTTACACTATGTGTATTGACTTAATTTAACGTATGTGACAGGTGTTTAGGATGCTCTTATTTGCTGGATGTCATGGAATCAAGTCTAGGTGGTCTAGAAATGTCACATTTAAATCTGAGTTGTCGGAACAATTTAATTGTCTTTGAGAAACTATGTCTGTAATAACTGTTTTACTTTATATGTTATGGTATGGAACATGACGTTAAATATTTGGTAATTATAGTTGTTATGGATTCTACTGGAGAATCTGTTTCGCTCAGTGCCGCATCCCGATGTTTCCGCCATCGGTTGGGGTGTGACAGTCAAAGGTATTAGAAGCGAACGGGACGAACACGTGCTGATTCTCGATGCAAGCTTTTTCGTGCTTAGCTACTTTGCCCGCCTCCACCTTGGTTATCGCCTGGCCCACCACAAACCCGTGGTCCCTTAGCCCAACGAGGGGGGACACACCTGTCAAATTGATGCACGCGTGTTTCCCTCCTTCCCATCTAAAAACAGGAATGTTAGCGGGCCGTATGGTAGATCTCCCGTCTAATGGATCGGTCAAGAAGTTCACTGGGGCTTTCTTTTTTGCCGAGATCCCTGCCCGCTTAAGGATATCATGAAGCGCATCTCGAACTAAATCATGTCGATATTTAAAGCCCGATAATTCTTTTCATTGGACTGCATGTTCCCCAAAAAAATCTAAGTAAGCCTTTCGACATACGGGACACGGTGTGGCAACTCGTGTTTTTCGGAAGTCTTTTCTACGTGTTAATTCCTCTCATGCTTCGTTGTATATCGTAATTATGTGTATGTGTTATGAAATGAATAATGGTTGAACATACTTGATTAGTTGATGTAACGGTTGTGAGTTTTTTTTAGATACTTATGTTTTAAAACACTTAGTCGCATAAACTCTCAAGTCACACTCCTTCCCTTTTATGCTATTATTCTCGGCCCACATCAGAGCCCAAAGGTTAGGCCCGGCTCACCCATGCATATACACGCATATTATTGTGTGTGGGTGAGGGTTTTGACATTTTTGCAAAACACATAGCAACAAACCCTAGCAGTCTTGTTCCCTTTTCAAGATCGACGGCAATAGGGGTTCCACGAAGCTCTCTCTCTCTCCCTCTCATTCCAAACATCTTTTCATCCCTGCATATCACGGTTAGTATGATTAACCACTAAATCAAACTGTGCCAATTGTTGTTATCTTGGTGATCCTTGTTTTAGCTGAATAGTTAATCAAGTATGTGGTAAACTGATATGGTGACTTGATCTAAATATTACATCAGGAATTGCAAGATTCATGATGATTACGTTACGTGACCCGATTGAACATAAATCTTACTGATATGATTGCCAGCTTATGATTAGGGTTATGTTAAGTTGATTATGTGACTGAATTAATCTTAGGCAACTGTTATAGAATGATTAGGTTGCGTGCAAACGATTGGAACCATTATATTACTGAACTGTTTTAGATAATCTTAATCTGTAACTGTTAAGGGTGCGATGGAGGTTTGGGTTCTGATGATTGATGCCCGACGAAACAGGTGGACCTTCGCCAACACTTGGACCCGACGAAACATATGAGTTTCGTCATATGTGACCTCCGACGAAACATAAGAGTTTCGTCATATGTGACCTTCGACGAAACATATGTGTTTCGTCATATGTGACCTCCACGAAACATAGATGTTTCACCATAGGGTCTTTCGCCGTAGAAACTTGCTTGGGTCTTTCGCCGTGGAACATTCATGGCTTCGCTGTAAAGGCAAATGGCATGGGTAATGTAACAGTTAGGTTGATTATGTTATTACACAGTAGTGTGTGCGAAATTCTGTTTGTTGAAGGATGATAATGTTAACCGGTAATGAGTGTATTGACTTGACTGTTGTGAGAAGCCAATTTATCTGTAAGGCATTGTTTATATGTCATGCACATATGATGTGGACTTGCCTGTGATTTGAATACTTATTATGTGACACACTGTGATCTTGGCAGCAGAATGCAATCTGTGGTAATGCGTGTTTTAACTAATATGAAACTGATGCTATTGGTAACTACTATTGAGAACGAGAACTTGTGTTATGTACGTGCATGAAATCTAAACGCTTGCTATGTGTTATGTGATAATGGTATTGCATGTGACTTGTTGATTTTGCTATTCGAATATGTGCCTACGAAACTGACTGTCTATGGTAATCACGGTAGGGTATGGTTGATCACTGTGAAACAAAGTAATAAAACAAACCGAGCAAACCAAGGTGAGTTCACTACTCTTTTTCCAAGCATGCATCCCGGGGAGGGATATCGGGTAACATTCCGGGGAGGAATGTCAGGTTATTGGGATGTTGGTTATTACACTCATTTCTATCGATAAGACCCCTTACATCTACCGATTAATTGCCGGGGAGGCAACGAGGTTATTAGTTGATAGCGCTATTAGGTTTGGCACCCTCACACCGTACCGGAGAGGACGGGCGTGAACTAATTACCTTAACCACTTGACCAATGTTTTGATAGAGACATTGGGGGTTGGTCAAAAAAATCTAGCTACCATCTGTGGTAATCGAGTTAATAACAACATCAAATCAAATCATGGAAACGTTTTAACTGGAAACTGGTAACTAAACGCGTTAACAAAACTTTGAACTCACCAGCGTAGTCTGACACACTTGTCTGCATGCTTGCAGGTCTGTAGGTCTATATCATGGAACTTGCTGTCTGGGAGGCTGGAGTGGTCATGGGTCGAGATACATGGAATTGCAACACAAGTCTAATGGTTTTTGAACACTTCGTTTATGAAACGCTTAACAAGTGATTTATGCTTCCGCTGTATACAATGAATTACGTTTAACGTTTTGTAATACTTTATGTTATTAAATGAAAGTTTTTAATTAAAATATTGTTATGGGTTCAATGTGATTGGTGGCTAGATCCTGGTACGTCACACGTCCCGCGGAGTTTCCGCATGTCGTTTTTGGGGGTGTGACAGTTTGGTATCAGAGCCACTGGTTATAGTGAACTTGGTTTTAAAACGTTTTCGTAAAATCAGACTATAACCGAACAGTTCTGAATACGGGAATACGACCATGACACTCAGCTCCAGATTGCAAGGTTCGTCTTTTCACTTGTTGCATACATTACATGACTAGTACACATTTGTTCGTGATGTAGCGTACGAACACACACACGTCACTATAGTATATTACATGAATTGCGTGCTTACATTATGATGCGTTGCTAGAACGTCGTAGTCTTTAGATTTCTGCGAACTTTTTATTGTGATAACCTCCGTTTGGCTTTGTGTCTGAGGAACCATTTGACATGAGTTAGGAGGAACGGAGATGAGCATGCAAATCACAATATTATTGTGGGTGCACACATAATAATAATGTGGGGTGCATGTGAGTCCCAGTAAGGCCTAACAAGTGAAAAAGGGGTTCTGTTCTGTGATTCGAGCAATGAGAAACGTAACAAATTTATAGGAGTTATAGCAGTGGTTGTTTTCCTACTCGAACGTGATCTTTTCACTTCTCTTCGAATCTTTTCGAACCTCGATGCAATTGAGTATTACCTTAACACCCATCTGAACGCCTAGCGAACTGTGTAGAACATTAGGTGCTTGTACGAACGTCCCTGAGTTGGATATCGCAGCGTCAATGATTGGTCCATACCTTTTCACTTCTCTTCGTTTGTTGGAACACAACGTACTGACGTCTTGTAGCCCGAAGTGCGATCACTTTTGCAACACTCTCACAACATACCGTGTATTACTCAATCAAGTCGCTGAATCGACTGACAAGGGGATGAGCGTAGTATCCCACCAACTTCAGTGGTAGGACGAACCTGATTACCGGCAACGAACACCAGCGAATTGGCTTCAATCGAATCATTAACCCTAGTTAGCGACTCATGGGAGTCAACTCTTACGAATTGATCGGGATATAAATGATGACAATGGACCATGGTGTGGAATGTGTAACTACCAGCATGATGAGTAGCACTTTAGGACGTGGCACGAAATGTGAGAATATGGAACATGTTAGTGAAAGATTGTAGGGCTCCGTTTCAAGCAACGACATTAGAGGCAACAGCCGTGGCAATATCAAGGAACTCGTAATCGTAGCCTACAGTATAGAAATGAAGGTGCCTATGACATGGATTGGCTGTTGCTGAATCAAGACGACAACAACCGAGGGAACGATGGTAGTACTGAAAATTCTCGTAACAGAAACAACAACACTGGAAATGATGCTCATGGAAGGGCATTTAGGATTGGCGTAGGCGACACCAGGCATATTAGCAACATGGTAACTTGGATGGGTAGCTATTCGCTTCGTCTCTATTCTGATTAACCCTAATACTTCTTGAAACCGAACCTGATGTGGAATCGACGGATGGCAAGTCAAATGAAATCTAATATGTTCGTTGGGATACAAACTCGACCTTGTGGGACAAGTGTTCGACATCAACCTTCCTTCTACTATCCTTGATGGTAACAATGCAGTAGTTAGCATGAATTGGATATCCATAGATCGCTCAGATATACCCTGTGAGGAGAAATTATTGGGTGGAGAATCGTTATTTGTTCTAAACGTCAGAGTGGTGCAAAGGATAGCACCATTTCAGCTATGAAGGCCAGAGGTGTCTACGGAGGAATTATTCCGCTATGTTAGCAACCGTTACTGACGTTAGGGCTAAGGAAAAAGAGGATTGGGGATCCACTAATTGTTCGTGATTACTCTCAGTGTGCTACCTGAGGAAGTTTCAGGTTTACTTCCACAACTGATAGGCAGAATCTCAGTTCGATCTCATGTCAGAGGCAGCCCTGATTATTCGTACTCCTTACCGTTTTGCACCAGGAGGGTTGCAAGAACTGTCTAGTTAGCTGTAGGAACTGTTGGACAGGAGTTTTGTCGAATCTAGTTTACGCTTTGGGGGAGCCCCAGTTATATCCGTGAAGGTAAGCCTCATCGTTGGACATGTGTACCGAAATACCGAGAACTCAGCAAGATAATAGTCAAGAACCGTTTGCCCTGACCATGTATTGCCAGCCAGTCGACCAGTAGCGAGGGTCGAGCTCCCGTACGAGGATTGTCTAACGAACGAACTATTGTAAGATGGAAGTCTAAGGGGAGATTGTTTCTACAACGGCATATCAAATGCAGAGAGGTCATTTCAACATTGTATTCCATGACCTTTGGGCTAAACATCACACCAACAGCTTTACGGATCACATGAATCGACTATGCTTATTGATGACATGTAGAATCATATCAGGTGAAAGGAACATCATGGACGACATCTGTGTGACAACTGTGCTCTGTAACCGATGTACAATGTAAAACAATGTTAATTATCAATAAAACAATGTGTTTTGGTGTTATTATGTGTGTAATTGTATTTGATGATTTTGCGATTTGATTCGATTCCTATTTCAAGCTTTAAATCGCTTTTCTGGAAAGTTATACGCAAACTGGTGTTTAAACGCAGTCAGTTTAATGCAACGAACACTCCGGAATAGTGACAAAGGCTTAACATACCTTAAATAACCTTTACATAACTTAGAAATAAGTTTTGGATGGTTTGGTGTGTTGAAAACAAGTCTATTCGCTCACAGGGACTATTTGCGTCAAACTGCAAAAGTCTGCCATTTCGTAAGGCAACGTACAGTCCGGAACTTGATCATAAGCTAAACATACCATAAATAACCTAAACATAGCTTAGAAATAAGCTTTGAGGGGTTCGGTGTGCGAAAACATACTTATTTGATCTTACAGGGACTAAAAGTGTCAAAAACGACGTAAGTTTGCATTTTCGCGCATATCTTACGTTCTGGACACATCTGGACACCCAAAATTTTTGTAGAGACTAAAATATTTTTATTTTAGTGATCGGCATGCAAAAATACCATTCGTCGCTTAATTTGGATCGTTTTCGCGTCTATTCGAGTTTCGTCGTAATTTGACGAATAACGCGACCGTACGAACAAAAGAGCCGACATCCGAGAGTTTTCCGAGCATATTTTGAGTCCTCTATACTTTGACCACCTTGTAGGGCCTTGAAAATGGCTTAAAGGGTGATAAAGTGCCAAAAATGAGCTCAAACACATGCAGGGACCAAAGCTGTCAACATTGAAACTTCGGCTGATCAGCAGGGACCAGGCGGGCTACGTAGGCCCTGTCCCTCAGCTTACGCGGGGCGCCTAAAAGTGCCCAGTTCCAGAAATTGATTTTCAGCAATCTGTTGATAGTTTAGGGGTTGTTTATGCAAATATTATTGTGTGTTAACCAAGTTAACACCTCTCCAAGGCTTCTAATCAACTCATAACACTTGTATGGCTATGATTATTGCTTGGAGGTTACATAAACAAGTGTCTTGATCTTGTGAGTTTGCTACAACTATAAATAGCAAGGCATTTCATTTGTTACAACTCACATTTGATCTAAATTCTCTAAGTTGAGGTTTTATAACTTCATACCTGAGAATTATAAGATCAAGTTCTAGCAAGGACCCTTTGTAAGCTTCCTTCATTTTTTTATTGCTTTACTAGCTCAAAAGTCAAACAGTGTTTGACTTTCTGCTTTGACCAGTCAATGGTCAACGCAAAGTTCGTTTGAACTTTGCAACGTGATTGTAATCACGATGGTTATAATCCATAGTGATTATACCTACTGATTACCACGTTAGCTAGGTGTAGTGACGAGTCAAAGTTTCGGTCAAAATGCGTTTTAGCACGCATTTTGCAACGGAACTACTTTTAGGTATCAAAACACTTTGTTTTGATACCAAATCAGTTTTATAAGTTAGTTAAACATGTTTTGACATGTTTAACTCGTCACTATTAGTTTAGTGCTTGTTTAGGGTCGTAAGTTAAGCGGTCTAAACAACCGCTTAGACTTTCGAACCCGACCTGTTTGGTCGATCATTAGGATCCGACCAAGCATGATTAGTGATCATAGTTGCATTAGGAATAACCCCTGAGGTTATACCTTATGATCACCTAGGATTGGTTAGTTATTTGTTAAGTAGCTTATATGCCCATAGGAAATGACCAAAACGCCCTTTTGAAGCATAAATCCGTATTTTGCCTATGTGAACATATTTTTGACATCTAAACTGATATGGTAACATATTTAAGTGTATTTGAGCATGTAAGACTTGACTTAGCATCTAGATAACCATCCGACCAAATTTTTGCGCAACCGACGCGTTATAGTAGCTTATACTACCATAACGGGTCGAAACGGGTCAAGAGCACTTAGGTAGACTTCCAAATCAGAATGTTAGCTCTATTAAATCATACCATATGAGTTCAAATACTCATTTGATTTATAGAACATCATTCTATCCTATCTCCCGATTTAGGATCCATTCATTAACATAGTTACCTATACTAGGTGCCTTGTTGATTTCATGATATTTGGAGCTTAATTTGGTCTTACTCTCAAGACTAATAAGAAATTCCAAGTGAGTACATAGTTCCCCTATTTTACTGTTTTCAATTGTTTTGGGGTGATTCATATGTATTAAACGATTTCGAGGTTTAAACGATGGTTTCAAAAAGCGATTTAAATGGTTTATATTAAACTAATAACGATTTCGATAATGTGAACGAAATTGTTGGTTGTAATTACATAACGAATGACATTCATTAATTTTGGCCGAACCGACCAGTATTAGGTTATGGTACCATAGGATTTGACAAATCCCGTTATCAGACAACACCCATGGTTATGTGTGGGGGTTATGTGGGTAACGACCGAATCTGATGATTGTTAACTTACCCTTTGGTGGTTTGTTAATGCGAGAAACGAGATAGACGAGTCACAAAGGTTTGAATGTTATTAGCAAGACGACCAAAAGTAGTTTCACATTTAAAAATGAATACGATTTTGGGACGAGTTAAACGATTTGATACGACTTAAACGAGATAAACGAATTGGATAAACGAATGGTTTTGGGTAGTGATTAGATAATGGGACGAGTGTAGCATGGTAGATACGCCGCCGGTACATCTTATATATAAGTGCTTTGATCATATTACATTTCGTGTCATTATTTAGTTCACTTGGGAAACGATTTTCGAAACGATGTCACACAACGAGGTTTTCTAAATGATATAAACCATACGAGTTTTATTAACGAATTTTTACGAGATGTTTTACGAATTGGTTTACTAAAACAAATGTTTTTGCGTTAAGAATCATGGCTACGAGATTTTATAAACTATAACCAATTTGATTTGAGTTGGTTAATTATGTTGCAATACACTTTTCAAAACGAGGTTTGTACTTTTGACTCTTGTAGTCTAATAAGGTACTACAACATATAAACGAGCCGTGAATCCGATACTCTTATAAAACCTATGTGCTCGCCAGCATTTCTTTGCTGACTTTGTTTTTACATATGTTTCAGGTGGTGTTGCTTGATGTTGATTACTAGGAAGCATGAGTCACATAGGATCTGGACGAGGCCTTAGTGACATAAAAACAATAATAGACGATATGTAACTTGTTTGTTTGGTTTTAAGACAATGTACATTACTTAATAAATTAATAAAACGAAACTTTTGTATCCATGGTTGTGAAACAATAATTCTGTTGCAACACTCCCTGACGTTTCCGCCGCGTGACAGAAGAGTTGGTATCAGAGCCAATGGTTATAGGGAATTAGGTTATTAGCAATGCTTTGACCTAGACTATAACTTTCTAGGACCCCAACGCGAGTTTACTTGCGTTTAGATTTTAAAACAATACATTCACCTATCCTTAGGTGATAACCACAACAAGAACACAATAACAAATCCGCTTCGACAATTAATCATCTATCCTTGGATGATTGATTACAAGGTTTTGATCTCTCTTAGTTTTCAAAATCTCGTCAAAGTTTGGGTCTAAATAATGTGAACACGTGCAAACTGGAAGAGAGAATGCATGTACCCTGAGTTTTCTGTCTAAGGCTAGAGTGTTCGTACAAATCCGAAGTATCGGACCAGTCACTCTTACCTGGGAACTCTTTGGGTGAGTGTTCACTTATAGGCGAGCATGTCTTCAGTGATACATTATGTTGACCCATTTACTTTGATTTGTCACTGCGTGTCGTTTGTTTGTTCGAGGTAACAAACGAATGATCGCCTTCCTTGTGTTTTGTCGATGTTTTCAATACCTCTTTTGTTTTTCCAATTGTTGATCTCACTCAATTCCCTTGTTTCCTTGTTAGACGATGCCTCCTCGACGTGATGCTCAACCTTATACTGCTGAAGAAGTCGCAGCCCTTGTTGCTCAGCAAATGGCTGCAGTACTTCCTGGAGTAGTAACGCAGATCCATGAGATATACAATAATAATAACAACAATAACGCACAATGTAGTTTCAAGAATTTCAATTCGGCTAAACCATTGAAATTTTCTGGGTCTCAAGGAGCAACCGCGCTCCTACAATGGTTCGAAAGTCTGGAAAGCACATTCAGACATGTACAATGTCCGAATGAGCGTAAGGTTGAGTTTGCATCTAGTGTGTTCGAGAAGCGTGCTCTTACATCGTGGAACGGAGTGATGCGTGATAGGGGTACTGATGTGGCGATGGTACAAACTTGGGAAGAGCTCCAAGCTCTCATGATGAGAGAGTTCTGTCCCCGTCACGAGATTCGAGCTTTGGAACGAGAATTCGATGATTTGAAACAAGATGGGGGAGAACACCGTGCATACACGGATAGATATGAGGAGCTCAGCTTGTTGTGTCCTACGATGGTAACCCCGTTGGAGAAAGCGATTGAGAGGTATATCGATGGGTTACCCGATTCTGTGCAAGACATTGTGACTGGCAGTAATCCTACCACTGTCCGTCAAGCGATTGAATTGGCTTCTACTCTGACCGAGTCTCAGGCCAGAAAGGGTAAATTAACCCGTAAGGGTGATAAGAAGAAGACAACTGATTCTGCACAGGACAAGGGTAAGGGTAAGAAGCAGGGTGAGTCTTCTAAAAAGTCGAGGAAGCGCAAGGCTTCCCAGAACTTTATTGTCACCAACCAGAACCCTCAGAACCCACCAGCCCTACCTCTCGCGAAGAAGCAATATGCTGGTACCGCACCTCACTGTGCTCGATGCAATGGTCACCATGTTGCCCAACAGGCCTGTAAACAGTGTACTACATGTGGTAGACTTGGGCATCTGGCCAACGTTTGTCGTTTGTGCCAGAATCAGGCTGCTCAGGTTACAGCACTAGTTCAAGGGAATGCTGCGAGATTCCCACCCGGTTCATGTTTCAATTGCAGAGAAATGGGTCATTTCCGCAACAACTGCCCGAGGTTTGTAAATGCGAATGCGAATTCGAACGTGAACGCTAATGTGAATCCCGCTCGGGGACGAGCATTCAATCTGAACGCGAATGAGGCGAGGGGGGACAACGAGGTTGTTAACGGTACGTTCCTTGTTAACAATCAACTTGCATCTGTTATTTTCGATTATGGTGCCGATAGGAGTTTTGTTTTGTTATCCTTTGAGCCTTTACTTGCGATACCTAGAACTAAACTGAGGAAACCCTTATCTGTCGAGGTTGCTACTGGTAAACCACTCATACTCGATTCTATTCTTCGTGGTTGTCAATTGAACCTCGATAACCATCTTTTTTCTATTGACCTCACGCCGATGCAACTGGGGAGTTTCGACATTATCATGGGGATGGATTGGTTAACCAAACATCATGCTGAGGTGATTTGTTTCGATAAGATCATTCGTATTCCTCTTTCGTCTGGCGATGTTCTGGAAGTTCGTGGCGAGAAACCATCTGGTGGATTGAAACTCAGGTCGTGTACGAAAGCCCGAAGTTGTTTACGAAAAGGATATGTTGCTTTTCTGGCACATGTCACCAAGGAGAAAGGCAAGAACAAGAGTATTCAGGATATTCCGATTATTCGGGATTATCCAGAGGTGTTTCCTGATGAACTGCCTGGTTTGCCTTCAGTTCGTCAAGTCGAGTTTCATATTGACCTTGTACCCAATGCCAACCCGATTGCGAAAGCACCTTATCGTCTTGCACCGTCGGAGATGCAAGAGTTATCGAAACAGCTTCAAGAGTTATCTGATAAAGGATTCATCTATCCGAGTTATTCACCTTGGGGTGCTCCTGTCCTCTTTGTGAAAAAGAAAGATGGATCTTTTTTAATGTGTATCGATTATCGTGAGCTTAACAAGCTTACCATAAAGAATCGATATCCCCTACCTCGAATCGATGATCTCTTTGATCAGCTGCAAGGTGCTACCTGTTTTTCCAAGATCAATCTGCATTCTGGGTATCATCAGCTTCATGTTCTCGAAGAAGATATTCCCAAAACTGCATTCCGCACGAGATTTGGGCATTACGAGTTCACTGTCATGCCTTTTGGTTTGACGAATGCCCCAGCTATCTTCATGGACTTAATGAATAGGGTCTGTAAACCTTATTTAGACAAGTTCATCATTGTGTTCATCGACGATATTCTCATTTATTCGAAGTCTCGAGCTGATCACGAGCAACACCTTCGCTTGACATTGGAACTCCTAAAGAAGGAACAACTTTTTGCTAAATTCTCCAAATGTGAATTTTGGCTTAAAGAAGTTCAGTTTTTGGGACATATTGTCAACGAGCAAGGTATTCATGTAGATCCATCCAAAATAGTTGCTATTAAGGATTGGAATACACCGACAACACCCACAGAGATTCGATCTTTTCTTGGTCTTGCTGGATATTATCGTCGTTTTATTTCGAACTTCTCAAAGATTACGGTTCCACTCACTGCTTTGAATCAGAAGAATAAGCCTTTTGAGTGGGGACCCAAACAAGAAGAAGCGTTCCAAACGCTGAAACGGAAGCTATGTGATGCTCCTGTCTTATCTCTGCCTGAGGGAAATGAAGATTTCGTTGTCTATTGCGATGCATCCAACTTAGGCCTTGGTTGTGTCCTCATGCAACGAGGCAAAGTTATAGCATACGCGTCTAGACAATTGAAAGTTCACGAAAAGAACTACACGACTCATGATCTTGAGTTGGGAGCTGTGGTTTTCGCTCTCAAGATCTGGAGACACTATCTTTATGGCACGAAGTGTGTGGTTTTCACAGAACACAAAAGTTGCCAGCATATTCTTAATCAGAATGAGCTGAACATGAGGCAACGACGTTGGGTTGAACTCTTAGACGACTATGATTGCGAGATTCGCTACCATCCTGGTAAGGCGAATGTCGTAGCCGATGCACTTAGTCGAAAGGAGCGAGCCAAGCTTCATTCTGTTCGAACTCTATCTGATATTCAAACTCGTGTTCTTCAAGCTCAACAATTTTGTGTTTCACAAAATTTGATGCGAAAGGCGATGGTTTACTCTATTTCAAGGATCGTTTGTGGACTACGAAACAAGACAATCTTCGCACTTTAGTGATGGACGAATCTCACAAGTCTCGATATTCTATCCATCCTGGTGCTGATAAAATGTACAAGGATCTTCGTACTCAATATTGGTGGCCTGGTATGAAGAAGGATATTGCCTTGTATGTATCGAAATGCCTAACTTGTCTCAAGGTCAAGGTTGAACATCAACGACCATCTGGTTTGCTTGTACAACCAGAGATGCCGGTTTGAAAGTGGGAGAACATTGCGATGGATCTCATCACTAAATTACCGTGTACATCTAAAGGTCACGATGCAATTTGGGTTGTTATCGATCGATTAACGAAGTTAGCTCATTTTATTCCGATTCGCAAGGATCTATCTGCTGATAAACTTGCAAAGATTTATGTTGATGAGATTGTATCTCGACATGGTGTTCCTTTGGACATCATATCTGATCGTGATGCTCGATTTTCATCTCATTTTTGGAAAACCATGCAATCTGCTATGGGAACCCAACTAAATCTAAGTACTGCTTATCATCCCCAAACAGATGGACAATCTGAGAGGACGATTCAAACTTTGGAGGATATGCTTAGAGCATGCGTGATTGACTTTGGTGGTAATTGGGACTCTCATCTGCCTTTGATCGAGTTCTCTTACAACAATAGTTATCATGCTAGCATTAATATGGCACCATTCGAAGCTCTCTACGGTCGAAAATGTCGTTCACCTGTCTGTTGGAATGAGATCGGTGAAGCTCAGCTTACTGGACCTGAGCTCATTCTAGAAACAACAGACAAAATCAAGAAAATTCGCGATAATCTTGTGACAGCTAGAAGCCGTCAAAAGAGTTATGCGGATATGCGACGCAAGCCTCTAGAATTTCAAGTCGGAGACCATGTCCTACTCAAGGTGTCACCTTGGAAGGGAGTGGTGAGATTTGGAAAGAAAGGAAAACTTGCACCATGATATCTTGGACCATTTAAGATTGTTGAAAGAGTTGGAAATGTTGCCTATCGACTAGAGCTACCTCCAGAGCTTGGAAATATTCATCCGACTTTTCATGTGTCCAATTTGCGAAAGTGTATAGCTGACGCTAATCTTCACACTCCACTCGATGAAATCCAAGTTGATGAAACGATGCACTTTGTCGAGAAACCTGTGGAGATAGTGGACCGTACATTCAAACAGTTGAAGAACAAACGGATTCGATTGGTCAAGGTTCGCTGGGAATCCAAATGTGGCCCAGAGTTTACTTGGGAACGTGAGGACCAAATGAAGGCGAAATATCCGCAATTGTTCTCACAAGTTTCCTCTAGTTAAAATTTCGGAACGAAATTTCCTAAAGTAGGGGAGACTGTGACAACTGTGCTCTGTAACCGATGTACAATGTAAAACAATGTTAATTATCAATAAAACAATGTTTTTGGTGTTATTATATGTGTAATTGTGTTTGATGATTTTGCAATTTGATTCGATTCCGATTTCAAGCTTTAAATCGCTTTTCTGGAAAGTTATACGCAAACTGGTGCGTAAACACAGTCAGTTTAACGCAAAAAACACTCTGGAATAGGGACATAGGCTTAACATACCTTAAATAACCTTTACATAACTTAGAAATAAGTTTTGGATGGTTTGGTGTGTTGAAAACAAGTTTATTCGCTCACAGGGACTATTTGCGTCAAACTGCAAAATTCTGCCATTTCGTAAGGCAACGTATAGTCCGGAACTTGATCATAAGCTAAACATACCATAAATAACCTAAACATAGCTTAGAAATAAGCTTTGAGGGGTTCGGTGTGCGAAAACATGCTTATTTGATCTTACAGGGACTAAAAGTGTCAAAAACGACGTAAGTTTGCATTTTCGCGCATAAAATATTTTTGTAGACACTAAAATATTTTTATTATAGTGATCGGCATGCAAAAATACCATTCGTCGCTTAATTTGGATCGTTTTCGCGTCCGTTCGAGTTTCGTCGCAATTTGACGAATAACGTGACCGTACGACCAAACGAGCCGACATCCGAGAGATTTCCGGGCATATTTTGAGTCCTCTATACTTTGACCACCTTGTAGGGCCTTGAAAATGGCTTAAAGGGTGTTAAAAGTGCCAAAAATGAGCTCAAACACATGCAGGGACCAAAGCTGTCAACATTGAAACTTTGGCTGATCAGCAGGGATCAGGCGGGCCGCGTAAGCCCTGTCCCTCAGCTTACGCGGGGCGCCTAAAAGTGCCCTATTCCAGAAACTGATTTTCAGCAATCTGTTGATAGTTTAGGGGCTGTTTATGCAAATATTATTGTGTGTTAACCAAGTTAACACCTCTCCAAGGCTTCTAATCAGCTCATAACACTTGTATGGCTAAGATTATTGCTTGGAGGTTACATAAACAAGTGTCTTGGTCTTGTGAGTTTGCTACAACTATAAATAGCAAGGTATTTCATTTGTTGCAACTCACACTTGATCAAAATTCTCTAAGTTGAGGTTTTATAACTTCATACCTGAGAATTATAAGATCAAGTTCTAGTAAGGACCCTTTGTAAGCTTCCTTCATTTTTTTTTATTGCTTTACTAGCTTAAAAGTCAAACAGTGTTTGACTTTCAGCTTTGACCAGTCAATAGTCAACGCAAAGTTCGTTTGAACTTTGCAACGTGATTGTAATCACGATGGTTATAATCCATAGTGATTATACCTACTGATTACCACGTTAGCTAGGTGTAGTGACGAGTCAAAGTTTCGGTCAAAATGCGTTTTAGCACGCATTTTGCAACGGAACTACTTTTAGGTATCAAAACACTTTGTTTTGATACCAAATCAGTTTTATAAGTTAGTTAAACATGTTTTTACATGTTTAACTCGTCACTATTAGTTTAGTGCTTGTTTAGGGTCGTAAGTTAAGCGGTCTAAACAACCGCTTAGACTTTCGAACCCGACTCGTTTGGTCGATCATTAGGATCCGACCAAGCATAATTGGTGATCATAGTTGCATAGGGAATAACCCCTGAGGTTATACCTTATGATCACCTAGGATTGGTTAGTTATTTGTTAAGTAGCTTATATGCCCATAGGAAATGACCAAAACGCCCTTTTGAAGCATAAATCCGTATTTTGCCTATGTGAACATATTTTTGACATCTAAACAGATATGGTAACATATTTAAGTGTATTTGAGCATGTAAGACTTGACATAGCATCTAGATAACCATCCGACCAAAGTTTTGCTCAACCAACGCGTTATAGTAGCTTATACTACCATAACGGGTCGAAACGGGTCAAGACCACTTAGGTAGACTTCCAAATCAGAATGTTAGCTCTATTAAATCATACCATATGAGTTCAAATACTCATTTGATTTATAGAACATCATTCTATCATATCTCCCGATTTAGGATCCGTTCATTAACATAGTTACCTATACTAGGTGCCTTGTTGATTCCGTGATACTTGGAGTTTAATTTGGTCTTACTCTCAAGACTAATAAGCAATTCCAAGTGAGTACATAGTTCCCCTATTTTACTGTTTTCAATTGTCTTGGGGTGATTCATATGTATTAAACGATTTCGAGGTTTAAACGATGGTTTCAAAAACGATTTAAATGGTTTATATTAAACTAATAACGATTTCGATAATCTGAACGAAATTGTTGGTTGTAGTTACATAACGAATGACATTCATTAATTTTGGCCAAACCGACTAGTATTAGGTTATGGTACCATAGGATCTAACAAATCCCGTTATCAGACAACACCTATGGTTATGTGTGGGGGTTATATGGGTAACGACCGAATCTGATGATTGTTAACTTACCCTTTGGTGGTTTATTAATGCAAGAAATGAGATAGACGAGTCACGAAGGTTTGAATGTTATTAACGAGACGACCAAAAGTAGTTTCACAATTAAAAACGAATACGATTTTGGGACGAGTTAAACGATTTGATACGACTTAAACGAGATAAAAGAATTGGATAAACGAATGGTTTTGGGTAGTGATTAGATAATGGGATGAGTGTAGCATGATAAAAGCATGGTAGATACGCCGCTGGTACATCTTATATATAAGTGCTTTGATCATATTACATTTCGTGTCATTATTTAGTTCACTTGGGAAACGATTTTCGAAACGATGTCACACAACGAGGTTTTCTAAATGATATAAACCATACGAGTTTTATTAACGAATTTTTACGAGATGTTTTACGAATTGGTTTACTAAAACAAATGTTTTTGGGTTAAGAATCATGGCTACGAGATTTTATAAACTATAACCAATTTGATTTGAGTTGGTTAATTATGTTGCAATACACTTTTCAAAACGAGGTTTGGACTTTTGACTCTTGTAGTCTAATAAGGTACTGCAACATATAAACGAGCCATGAATCCGATACTCTTATAAAACCTATGTGCTCGCCAGCATTTCTTTGCTGACTTTGTTTTTACATATGTTTCAGGTGGTGTTTCTTAATGTTGATTACTAGGAAGCATGAGTCACATAGGATCTGGACGAGGCCTTAGTGACATAAAAACAATAATAGACGATATGTAACTTGTTTGTTTGGTTTTAAGACAATGTACATTACTTAATAAATTAATAAAACAAAACTTTTATAACCATGGTTGTGAAACAATAATTCTGTTGCAACACTCCCCGACGTTTCCGCCGCGCTTTTGTTGTTTTAACGCGGTCGGGGTGTGACAATCTGTATCTTATTTTAGCGCTCCTGAGGGAGGAGCCATTATGTGCGAAGTCTTGCTAACTGTCACATCTGGATTCGAGAGATGCATTTGATCATGTAACCAACGAAGTGGGAATGCACGGGGATCTCGCTAAGATTCATTTTGTTAGAAACTGATGGACACCAAAGATTCCTTCAGGGATGCAGCAAATCCTTGGTTTCGCTAGATACTATCGCAGATTTACCGAGTGATTTTCGAAGGTTGCGCAGCTTTAATTTCTTTAGCACAGCAGGGTGCTCTGTACTTGTGAGTGACAGAATAGAAGGGCATCTTTTCAACTTTTGGAAACCCAACTCAACAATGCACTGAGCATCGTCTTTACCTGAGAGTACGGGTGATTTAGTGGTATACCATGATGGTTTGAATCAGAGTCCCAGTTACACGCCGATGCAACACGAGAGAGTGATGACTTACGCAATGGAGTTACAAAGAGGAACTGCACGACATACAACCTATGGTAGAAACCATGGTCTTTGGATTTAAGTTGGAGGCATCGCTTGGACGGTACCGAATGCACTACTTAGACCGATCACAAGGGCCTCCCGTGTACCCTGGTTTCGAAAGACCTAAACATATGATGACATCATTGATGGAACTCTCGAGCGGTTACGACTATGGAACCCAAAACACATATGAGCATGCAGCTCACTATCGATTCTAGCCTACCCGATCAGATTCATCTTGTTCAAACTGAAGCACTAAAGAAAGAGGAATTTTACGTTGGGTCCAAGCGGGGCATGGAAGAGCAATTTCTGGCAAGTTGGACGATATTCGCTACTTCATGGAGCGCATATGCTTTCCTATTATACTGCAACTGTAGGGAACTCGAGTGGAGCAAAGCACACCTGCCCCAATGTTACAGTCGTCTGGGTCTTGATAGGGGGTACTAGGATTTATAATTCCTGAACTAGCGACTTGGCATGAAGGCCCACGTAGCCGAGTATATGAATGATGTCTGTGCGAAAGACAAGGTGGAATAGCATAAACCTACTGCTTGTGCCAACAACCAAAAACACTCATATGGGAATGGGGACAGACTGCCACGGATTTTGCCACTAGTCTACTTACAACATGAAACGGAGACAATATTACCTGAGTGATCATCGATCGTCTCACGCAACCAGCACACCCTCTTGCAATCAGGGAACTGTCAAGTCTTCACAAGTTGTGAATATTCCTCTGGGAGAGGCGGCTTTTAGGCACGAGGTGCCAACTCCTGTTATCTCTGATTTTGATCTATACCTTGTTTATGGCAGGCATTACACAACCCTCTTGGCTCACGTATAGATAGGAGCATTACTCATCATCATAGGACAAATGGTTAGAGTAAACGAACCAATCTGACACTTGAAGACATGTTGCGAGCAATTGACCAAGTAACAATGGAAGGACACCTACCTCTTTTTGAATTTACTGCAACAACTACCATTCTAGTATTCAGACAGTTCCGTTTGGGGCATTGCATGGATGATAATACCAATCTTCTTGTTGGACTAAGGTGGGTGAAAACCTAATCACAGATCCAGGACTTGTACTCGAAGCTCTTAGGAAGATTGCTTAGATCGGAAATTGTTCGATGGCAACGCGTGACTGTCAGGAAAGCTGATAAGCTTAGGAAACACTGGGAGTTCGCTGTAGGTGAACGTGTCATAATAGAAAGTCTCACCCTGGGGGGGTGCGGTACGCTATAGAAAACGTGGCAAGCTTAGCTTACGATGCGTTGGGACATTCGGATTCCTGGATCGAATCGGTGACATGGCTCACAAACTCGAGTTAACTGATGAATTGGATAACGTTCGCGATGATATTTATGCCTCGAATCCAAGGCAGTGGCTGTCCGATGAAACACTTGTTATATCTTTACCAGAGTCTAAGGTTAACTGACCAGTTGTAATTGTCTGGGAATCTATTGAAAACATGGACCAAGAAGTTAAAGTTAGTTGACATAGCCAAAGTCCGATCGTAAGAGTTTGTTGGAACTCAATGCGTGAACCGAAGTCCTTGTGGGAGCGTAATAATCATAGGGAGCTCTAATATCTCCAGTTGTTCAAGCGGTTGAATAAACTCTTGATATCATCGAGAAATTTTGGGACGAAATTCTCTTTCAAGTTGGGGATGATGTGGTACCCGCGGAAAATCCACAGTCATCCTGAGTTAACGTAACGTCTTGCTGTTTCGGATTACTTATCAAATTTCAGGACAATTTTTCTTTCAAGTTGGGGATGATGTGACAACTCGTGTTTTTCTGAAGTCTTTTCTACGTGTTAATTCCTCTCATGCTTCGTTGTATATCGTAATTACGTGTATGTGTTATGAAATGAATAATGGTTGAACATACTTGATTAGTTGATGTAACGGTTGTGAGTTTTTTTTAGATACTTATGTTTTAAAACACTTAGTCACATAAACTCTTAAGTCACACTCCTTCCCTTTTATGCTATTATTCTCGGCCCACATCAGAGCCCAAAGGTTATGCTCGGCTCGCCTATGCATATACACGCATATTGTGTGGGTGGGAGTTTTGACATCTTTGCAAAACACATAGCAACAAACCCTAGCAGTCTTGTTCCCTTTTCAATATCAACGGCAATAGGGGTTCCACGAAGCTCTCTCTCTCTCTCCCTCTCGTTCCAAACATCTTTTCATCCCTGCATATCACAGTTAGTATGATTAACCACTAAATCAAACTGTGTCAATTGTTGTTATCTTGGTGATCCTTGTTTTGGCTGAATAGTTAATCAAGTATGTGGTAAACTGATATGGTGACTTGATCTAAATATTAAATCTGGAATTGCAAGACTCATGATGATTACGTTACGTGACCCGATTGAACATAAATCTAACTGATATGATTGCTAGCTGATGATTAGGGTTATGTCAAGTTGATTATGTAACTGAATTAATCTTAGGCAACTGTTATAGAATGATTAGGGCTACGTGCAAATGATTGGAACCATTATATTACTGAACTATTTTAGATAATCTTAATCTGTAACTGTTAAGGGTGCGATGGAGGTTTGGGTTCTGATGATTGATGCCCGACGAAACAGGTGGACCTTCGACAACACTGTGACCCGACGAAACATATGAGTTTCGTCATATGTGACCTCCGACGAAACATAAGAGTTTCGTCATATGTGACCTTCGATGAAACATATGTGTTTCGTCATATGTGACCTCCACGAAACATAGATGTTTCACCATAGGGTCTTTCGCCATAGAAACTTGCTTGGGTCTTTCGCTGTGGAACATTCATGGCTTCGCTGTAAAGGCAAATGGCCTGGGTAATGTAACAGTTAGGTTGATTATGTTATTACACACTAGTGTCTGCGAAATTCTGTTTGTTGAAGGATGATAATGTTAACCGGTAATGAGTGTATTGACTTGACTGTTGTAAGAAGCCAATTTATCTGTAAGGCATTGATTATATGTCATGCACATAGGATGTGGACTTGTCTGTTTATTTGAATACTTATTATGTGATACACTGTGATCTTGGCAGCAGAATGCAATCTGTGGTAATGCGTATTTTAACTAATATGAAACTGATGCTATTGGTAACTACTATTAAGAACGAGAACTTGTGTTATGTACGCGCATGAAATCTAAACGTTTGCTATGTATTATGTGATAATGGTATTGCATGTGACTTGTTGATTTTGCTATTCGAATATGTGCCTACGAAACTGACTGTCTATGGTAATCACGGTAGGGTATGGTTGATCACTGTGAAACAAAGTAATAAAACAAACCGAGCAAACCAAGGTGAGTTCACTGCTCTTTTTCCAAGCATGCATCCCGGGGAGGGATATCGGGTAACGTTCCGGGGAGGAATGTCAGGTTATTGGGATGTTGGTTATTACACTCATTTCTATCGATAAGACCCCTTACATCTACCGATTAGTTTCCGGGGAGGCAACGAGGTTATTAGTTGATAGCGCTATTAGATTTGGCACCCTCACACCGTACCGGGGAGGACGGGCGTGAACTAATTACCTTAACCACTTGACCAATGTTTTGATAGAGACATTGGGGTTGGGCAAATAAATCTAGCTGCCATCTTCGGTAATCGAGTTAATAACAACATCAAATCAAATCATGGAAACGTTTTAACTGGAAACTGGTAACTAAACGCGTTAATAAAACTTTGAACTCACCAGCATAGTCTGACACACTTGTCTGCATGCTTGCAGGTCTGTAGGTCTATATCATGGAACTTGTTGTCTGGGAGGCTGGAGTGGTCACGGGTCGAGATACATGGAATTGCAACACAAGTCTAATGGTTTTTGAACACGTGGTTTATGAAACGCTTAACAAGTGATTTATGCTTCCGCTGTGTACAATGAATTACATTTAACGTTTTGTAATACTTTATGTTATTGAATGAAAGTTTTTAATTAAAATATTGTTATGGGTTCAATGTGATTGGTGGCTAGATCCTGGTACGTCACACGTCCCGCGGAGTTTCCGCATGTGGTATTTTGGGGGTGTGACACACGGGTCATCAACCGGGAAAAGGGGTACCATCAGCCGGTACTTGAGGATAGTCCGGTAGTCCACAGCCGACATACATTGCCCTAAACCTTCGATGGGAACAACAGACAGGAAATCTTGAGCATGGGGGGCTCGCAAACACTTAAACACGGCACGCTGCCGCGGGGACAAGGCAAACTTCTCTTCAATTGTCTTAACGATTTCACCATATAAGGCATTCGCCAGAATGTTCTAGGCTTTAAAGGGGCGGTGTCTATAATGTAAAAACCGTCAAGATCAAGATCGGGAAGATAACTATGCAAAGTGTCCAACACACCCCTATAATCAAAGTCCAACAACCCACTACCACATTCACGAAGGATGTGGTCTTGAAGAACCCAAGCATGGACCCTTGAAGCCACAAAAGCGTAGGAAGAGGCATCTTCAGCTGAGCAAATCCCAAGGCCCCCAAAACAGGTCGGGAAGGAAGCTAACCTCCATTGGAGGTCCCCGAAAAAGGCACCCCCACAAACAACAATGTCCTCGATCGCATTCTGAAGCCCCTTGTCAAAAACAGAGACGGCTCCCCCGACATAAGAAGGCTAACACATCCTGAGCCCAAACAGCAATTTAGCAACCCCCATGCACGAACGAAGTATGAGGAGTTCACTCTGAGGGCCCCGAAGACGTATGAGGCATCCCATCAGCTCAACCGCATATTTGGCTCTTTTGAGGGTCAAACCACTAATAAACTCCCCATCTCTACTGACAGCACCACCCAAGAGTTTCACCCCATGCACCGGCCTACCAATCTCCCGTGGTTGTTATTAATCATAAAACAAACAAACAAACAAACAAACACACCAGCAAGATGCTTGCAAAGTCAACGTTAAGTACAAATAGAGAAGCAACCCATGATCTAACAAAACTGCCCCATGAAGTTTAAACACCCCAATGCTAAGTCCGTAAGCGTTAGGGGTGTTCAAAAAGCTCTTGACTCGCTCTAAAAAAGGTCGGATCATAGTAAGATTAAGATAACAACCAAAAGGCACCATTGTACAAATCCAGTCAATTGTTAGCTTTGCGGGCTTTTATAAATGAGATTAGGCCTCCAAAGATCTTATGATCTTGTCAAGGAGATTGCAAATTCATTATTTAATAATTATATAAATAGTGTTTACTTATAATTATTTGTGTACAAGATTATAAATTTCAATATAAATAGTAATGCCTATTTTTCCCAAATATTTTCAATAAATACCTTTAACCAATAACAAGATCCTTAATGTGCTTAGAGACCACTAGGTCCTGTGTTCGATTCCCATAAGGAGATTTTTCCGATATTTATTGAGTGTCCTCCTGAATTGGTGTATATGCATTATTGCCTAGTGGAGAACTAGAGATGGATGTGATCGGGGGGTTCCGCTAGTGGCATAATGATACTCCATTGGTCCGTCAGTGATCTAAATTTGTCATTCAAAAAAAATATTAAATAAGAATCTTAAAATTCTTTTCATATATGGAGAGTTCAAATGAGAAGTTCTTTATAAGAAGAAAAAATAAGAAGTTTCAACCAATAAGAATGTTTTATTTTACTTCATTTAATATTTGTATTTAATTTTATTTTAATGGTATATTGGTAAACTTATATAGATCATTAATTTGCATTATTCCTCTTTAATAACTAGGTAAATCAAATTTGTAACTCCTTTTCAAAATATATATATTTTTTTTCAAATTAAAAAACAACTTAATTTAAAGTGTAGAATAAATTACAATGTGTGTAAGATAAATTACGAGATGTGTAGGATATATATTTCGAGGTGTGTAGGATAAATTTCGATGTATGTAGAATAAAATTCTATAATGTGTAGGGTATATGTAAGAAATTTTTGATACATGTAGGTTTTGTAGAGTATATGTATGATAATTAATAATTAGTTGATAATTAAATAAAAAGAGAAACAAAAAATAATAAGATGAGTTATAAATAATGTGCATTAATACTAACATCTAACTTAAAAAAACCTGGTCTGATTAATAAGATCTTAATCATCATTTCTTATACCCATTGTATTTATGCAGTTTGCATATAAAATCAGAATGTTAATGTTCAATAAGTTTGCAAATTATGTTAAGTTACCTCCTCCAAATGCATTACATTTAGGTCTGATGACGGGGGTAGCCTAAGATCAAATAAAATGACTTAAGTACGTATACGCTCGAAAGGTTAAATGGTTCGAAGGTTAAAAAGCTGTGAGGTGGGGAAAAGCAATACGGAAACAGTAACCAGTCACATCCCGGGATTGCTTCACCAACCCACCAGCCGCAAAAGCAATGCAGGTCTGAAGAGCACACGCTATTACCCAGGGGTCAAAAGGTTTCAACCCCCGAAAGGGCAAGCCCCTCACTGCAAGCAAGGTCACTAGTCAACAGCATTCTTCTTTGGGAGATGTCTCCTCCTATATATTTGACACTTCATTTACTTCAAGGGGCATGCCTGGCCAGTGAAGATTCCTTAAAACTCTGGTCATTCATCACGAGTACTTGCTTCATGCGAGTTACTCCCTTTCACATCCAACACACACATTCTGTTTGCCCCTTCATCCGAATCTGAAACATACTTCAGAGAAGGACCCTCGGCAAACAACAAGAATAAACTAGTGAACCTCCTTCCACGTCTTGCAAACGTGGGGGGGCCCCACGACCTGCGTTAGGCAAAATTAAACCCTTTAACCCTTTTGCCTAACCAGCCAAGCTACTATCCTTGGTCTCTTATTTGTTGCATCAACAAGTTGCCCCTTCATCCGAATATTACTTTTTCAAAGTAAACACAATCAATATCAAGGCATATTTATCGTTACTGGCAATTAGATTTAGCATTTTGATTGAATATTTGGTAAACATTTTCAACTTTGCAAACTTTGTATAAGCACAAATCGCAATTGACATATATTTGTTTTGATAACAGATTATAAGTTCAAGATAATCGATAAATCTTATACATGTGTAGATTACAATAATGGAACCTTGAGATCATCTAAAGTTCAAATCAAATAAAAAATGATAACAAGTTGCAAACTCATGGAATCTTACAAGATCTTGTAAGTTTGTCTTTTGAAAATTATGTGGTAAGATGATATTCTTGATTTATAGATCCTCAGGATATTTAAACATGTTGAATGATGGATTAACAATGCTGAATCCACCATCAATAAACAAGTTATGTCCACTAATATACTTTGCTTCATCACTCGCGAGAAAAAGGGCGGCCTTAGCAACATCATCTGCCTTAAGTGTCACTCCCTTCAGGTTGCCAAGGTGGTTCAACGCATTTTCTAGATCTTCTGGCTCACGTCCAGTATAAATTGTGGTTAACGTTGTGACCATTGCATATGGTGACAAACAATTGACTCGAATACCAAATTGTCCAAGTTCTACTGCTACATTCTTCGTCAAGCCCGCTACAGCATGCTTTGCACCACAATAAGCATGCGAGGCTCCACCACCAATATTTGAAGTCATACTAGCCATAGATAGTATTGACCCCGCTCTTGCAGGAACCATAACTCGTGCAGCATGTTTCATGCTTAGAAAAACACCTGTGACATTGACACTAAGTACACGTTCAAAATCAGATTTTTCATTATCAATTATGCGTGCTTTTTTTGGATCCATTATCCCCGCGTTACAAAACATGATATCAAGCTTCCCATAAGTGGCAACTGCGATATCTACAGCGTTTTTGACATCGTCTTCATTGGTTACATTGCAATGGACATATATCGAGCTTGATGAACCTATGGTCTCACAAACCGCTTGACCAAGTTCATCTTGGATGTCGGCAACTACAATTTTTGCTCCATGTTGAGCAAAGAGTTTTGCGGTACACTCGCCAATTCCACTTGCAGCTCCAGTTATCAATGCTACCTTTCCTTCAAGTCTACAAACAAACGCATTTTTAAAAAAAATTAAAATGAGTTTATTTTAATACATTATGCAAAATATAAAGGAAAACGATAGTGGCTACCATGGCGAAGCTTGAAATTTTTTTAGGGGGGGGGGGGGGCGAAAACGTATATACCCAAAAAATTCTATAGAACCGGGGGGTCGAAAACGTATATACCAAAAAATTTCTATACGAAAACTACATATATAACACTACTGGCCGAAAAGTTCAGGGGGTCGGGTGCCCCTCCCGGCCCCTTCAAAGCATTGCCCCTGGTGGCTACGCAGAGATATCATTATCATCATCATACTCGGTAAATTGTTCTAGACACGGTCACTTTATTTATTTATTTACATTCATATTCATATGCTATCATAATAACTCATTTATAATAAAAGGTTGAACTATATAATAGAAAATAAATCAGTGATTGTAAAAATAAACCTTAGTGTAGAGCTTGTCATCGTCTTTCAATAACACAAAAGAGAGTTGGCTTCAATATATAAAACATAATACTTATGATTTATATAGGGGAGATTGATTGTCCAGATTTGAGCGGCACACGGAATGATCTTGCCGTCTTTGTGGTGAAAATCATTTTTAAAAATTGTGGCTGTAAGTTCAATTTATATTAAAACATTGTGCATATGGATTTTTTTTTGTTTGTTTGAAATTGTATAGTTTGATGTAAAAGGTTTTATTTAAATGTTTGTTAAATAACTTTTAATCATACAACACATAAAAAACTATAAAACCGAACGAAACCAAATAACTTCAAGAATTTCTAACAATCAATCATCTAATTCAATTATTTGATACTAGTATGTCTCGATTTTATGTTATTTTTGCACTATTAATGTATTGATATAATCAATAACATTTTGATATAAAGTTTTTTTTTAAACGAACTTGCATTTAAAATAAAGTATTTTCTGGTATCATAAGCTAACTGAGTACCGCTACCATACTAACCCATTCCGATCATACAACATTGATACCACTATTTTTTTATGCTTTTTGGTCAATGTAAAACACGTCTCAATATATTGATGTGTCATGCTTTTATTTATTTGTTTTGTTTTCTATATAAGATAACTTTTGTGTAACTAAATCTAATCTTATTATAAACAAACTTTTTATGTTGTAATATATGCATGTTTTTCTCGGCTTTAGACTACCTCAACATATAAATAACCATTAACCAATTATAACAATGTAACATATTGATATCATTCCAATTTCCAAATGAGTTTACTTTTGATTTTGATTTAAATGTTTCTTTTTAAGTTGTTTCGAGTTTGATCAAGAAATTTAATAACTTTAGTTTGAATAAAAATGAGTCAAGATTCAAGAACATTTATAAAAATTTGAGTTGGATTATTATCTCTTACTCAACCATCAACGTGCAAAGATCGAATATGTATTAATAAAAAAATTCTGATGACTATCAAATCAATTACAAGTTTATCTTATAAAACCATTCATGACATACAATTCAAGCTCACTTAGCTTAAGCTTGAGCTTGAATATGTGTCATACAATTACAACAAAAGTGTAACTTAGTAAAAAAAAAAACGTTAACATATACAGGTGTTTCAACACTTTAATAATAAAAAAAACGTATATCTTTTGTAAAGATGTAGGTAAAGGCATCAATATGATGTCTTAGTGACACTTTTGAAGATAACGTATGTATAACGGTCATTCAACAGCAATAGCTGACATAATCAGGTCACCGCAACTTAAGAAAGGTAACGACAAATTTGTGACAAACGAGTCCGCATAAATTTCATGGTTGGGTGGGCAGTTGAGCTACAATCTGTTGCTAGTTTGATGCTGGTGGAGATTTTAATAGTGACACTTTTGTCGCTATTTTGTTGATGGAGACTTTTATAATCAAGCATAACGGCACACTTGGGATATACGGTAAGATAAAACGTGGGAAGGAGATGCATCATTGTTTTTAACGGACTTAATTTTAATTTTAAACTGGTGATATTATTTATCCTTGTTTTGTCTTTTTATATTCGGGATATATGGTAAGATAAAACGCGGGAAGGAGATGCATCATTGTTTTTAACGGACTTAACTGTTTTCAATTTTAAACTGGTGATATTATTTATTCTCGTCTTGACTTTTTATATTGAATAAAAAATGCATTATATTACTAGTCTAGTTCAAGAAAAACAAATACAATCTTATGGTAGTGGGTTGTTTTTGCGAATGGCAAACTACATCTATTCCTCTTTCCTAAAATTTATACCATCTGTTTTTTGTGAGAGTTGAACCCTTAGACTTCCTGTAGTGGGCGTATGGGTGCCACCTAGAAATGGACGGCGTTGCACCCCATGTTCACGAAGGTGTGGAGGGGCATTGCACTAAGGAGCGTGAGCGCAAGTTGCGCAACCCCAAAGAAAGGGGCCATTTCACTTCAAGGGTTTATTTTTTATTTTTCTAACCAAAACTCACTTATTTTCACACTCATAATGCATCATTACACCACTTTCATGGGACACATGACCACTAAGAATGGTCTACAACTTGAAAAAATAATACTAATATAATACCTTGATACCATTGGACTATAAGAGCATTCACATCCAATCCACTAAAAATATACATACATTCCACTAAAAAACAACTCCTATATCAATATATTTCCACTAAAAACAAATACTTTTTCTCCCTCTTTTTCAATATATATTACATTTTCTCTCTCCTCTACTCACAACCACTTTCAAAATATATTAAAAAATTATACAGGATGAACAGTGTCCCCCAAATATACAGATGAACAGTAACATTTTCTCTCTCCTCCACTCACAACCACTTAAACCACTTTTTTTATAATTTAAAAACTCATCTCTCAAGATTTGGTGGATAGAATGTGAATGCTCTAATATCTTGATACTATTGAATCATAAGCTCTTTTAGTAGTGTATACAAAATTCAACAAATTAATGATTTTATGATATTTCCCCTCTATTAATTCATAAGAAGATTTTGTGAGTTAAATATACTATTCAATTTTGTATAAGTCGTCATAGCTGTAAGTACAATTAGCTAAAGCACATTTCATTTCAGCCTAGGTTTACAAAGTTTTGGTTTGTTAGTAACTGTTACAATTCATTTTTTTATACTTTTCACCCATATAGTTTTTGTGTTTTTCACCTATGTCATAAAACATTTTTAGTTTTTATTCCAACACTTTTTCACTTTCAATTTTGGTCTCATATACTTTCATCTTTTACAAAGTTGTCGTTTTACGTTTCAATCTAAATTTTGCGTGTTAACACACTGCAACACGCATGTTCGGTTCAAAGTTTTTACGTTATTTTGTTTTGCGGATTAACGGCCCTAACACAATGCCCGGGTCCTAAGCCGACTTAGTTATTCTTTTATATATTTTACGTTTCCGTCTAATTTTTGCAAGTTAACACTCTGCAACGTGCGTGTAAGTCATTTTGATATATTTTACGTTTCAGTCTAACTTTTCCCCTCTATTACAGTTAGTGCACCATTACCCTTACGTATGACTCGACTACAACTCCTCGGTACACGTGACACCCGGGTCTGACCGTTTGACCAGCTTTGACCAATAGTTGACTAGTTGACCCGCGTTAGACTGACCCGAACCCAAACATCACTCAGATTTCCAACTTGGTTCTGAAAAGCTAAAGTCTACAATCCAACTCGTGGCGCTAAGGTGTTGCCTAGTATGCGACACTTTTTATTCACATTCACATTTATATGACCACTAAGAATGGTCTACAACTTGAAAAAATAATACTAATATAATACCTTGATACCATTGGACTATAATATCTTGATACTATTGAATCATAAGCTCTTTTAGTAGTGTATACAAAATTCAACAAATTAATGATTTTATGATATTTCCCCTCTATTAATTCATAAGAAGATTTTGTGAGTTAAATGTACTATTCAATTTTGTATAAGTCGTCATAGCTGTAAGTACAATTAGCTAAAGCACATTTCATTTCAGCCTACGTTTACAAAGTTTTGGTTTGTTAGTAACTGTTACAATTCATTTTTTTATACTTTTCACCCATATAGTTTTTGTGTTTTTCACCTTTGTCATAAAACATTTTTAGTTTTTATTCCAACACTTTTTCACTTTCAATTTTGGTCTCATATACTTTCATCTTTTACAAAGTTGTCGTTTTACGTTTCAATCTAAATTTTGCGTGTTAACACACTGCAACACGCATGTTCGGTTCAAAGTTTTTACGTTATTTTGTTTTGCGGATTAACGGCCCTAACACAATGCCCGTGTCATAAGCCGACTTAGTTATTCTTTTATATATTTTACGTTTCCGTCTAATTTTTGCAAGTTAACACTCTGCAACGTGCGTGTAAGTCATTTTGATATATTTTACGTTTCAGTCTAACTTTTCCCCTCTATTAATTCATAAGAAGATTTTGTGAGTTAAATGTACTATTCAGTTTTGTATAAGTCGTCATAGCTGTAAGTACAATTAGCTAAAGCACATTTCATTTCAGCCTAGGTTTTCCAAGTTTTGGTTTGTTAGTAAGAGTTACAATTCATTTTTTTTTATAATTTTCACCAATGTAGTTTTTGTGTTTTTCACCTTTGTCATAAAACATTTTTAGTTTTTACTCTAACGCTTTTTCACTTTCAATTTTGGTCTCATATACTTTCATCTTTTACAAAGTTGTCGTTTTACGTTTCAATCCAAATTTTGCGAGTTAACACACTGCAACACGCATGTTCGGTTCAAAGTTTTTACGTTATTTTGCTTTGCGGATTAACGGCCCTGACACAATGCCCGGGTCATAAGTCGACTTAGTTATTCTCTTATATATTTTACGTTTCCGTCTAACTTTTGCAAGTTAACACTCTGCAACGCGTGTACATGGTGTAACGTTTTTACGTCTACTTTTGGTTCGACTTAACGATCCTGCCACAAAGCATGGGTCCTAAATACTAGTTCTCTTTGAAAGTACAATATATGCCCTCTTTTTCAAGATCACGTGAAAATCATAAGACAGAGATTTTTTTTTTTTGTTTTGGAAGGTTAGCTTTAGTAAGCTGACATCCGCCATCACCGTAGAATCTAAAAATTCATGGTGACCCGCGTTCAAATATCGCATAGAGCAAGCTCTGTAAGGCGAGGCCCTCAACGGCTCCAATGTTCTTTCTAGGAGGAAATCACCCAACAATGTCTAGTGTAAAACCTCCTGACTTCACTTATAACCAATAAGCTATATGAAAAATAGATATCGACTGGAATGGTATATTTATATTACTAGATTATAATCCCGTGTATTACACGGGTTGAATAAATAAATTTTATATACTAAATAATAAAACAATATATCTTTAAACACTTTCTTTATTGCACGAGTTAAATAAATATAATTTTATATATTAAATAATAAAAAGTTATATCTATAAGAACAATATTGTACGGGTTGAATAAATGTAATTTTATATACCGAATAAAAAAGTTATATCTTTAAAACCACGTGTATTACACAAGTTGAATAAATGTAATATTGTTTACCAAATAATAAAATAATACATCTTTAAAAAACCTCATTTATTACACGGGTTGAACAAATGTAATTTTATATACCAAATAATAAAAAATTACATCTTTAAAAATATGTGTATTACACGGTTTGAATAAATGTAATTTTCTGTACTAAATAATAAAAAAAATATATATCCTTGAAAAACTTCGTGTATTGTACGAATTGAATAAATCTAATTTTATACATCAAATAATAAAAAGTTATATCTTAAAAAACATCATGTATTACATGGGTCGAGTAAATGTAATTTTGTATAGTGAAAATAAAAATATTTAACATATTAACACAAAGTTTGGTTTTCGTGATAAAAATAGATTATTCTGTTGTTGCAAAATTTGTTAACGAAGTCTCAATAAATTTAACCATTTATTTAAAACTCTGTAAATATATAAATGATAAATAATATTAGTTAATTTTATTTTAAGTTTCGTAAAACCTTTGATACCAAATTAAACAAAATGTTCAAATATATAGTTAAGATCAAATTAGATAATTAAGTTTGAATTTGAAGTAAATAGATAAATATAAAAGTAATAATTAATTCAAATAAATAATAGAGTAAATTATGATTTTGGCCCCCGTCGTTATATCACTTTTACCCTTTTAGGCCAAAAAAGAATTTATTAACATCTAAGCCTTCAACGTTTTTTTTCTAACCATTTTGGCCCTTAACATTTAATGGATGGGGTTAGTGGGTACACCACGATCCAATACGTGGATCGTGGCTACCTTAACGATTTAGGTAACTATGATACATACATACATATATTTAAGTGTGTATATAGAGTAGTCATCCCAATGGCTTTTGTTAAAAAGAAAAAAGAAATTGATTTTCTATATTCGTTTTCATTTTGTTTAGAAAAGCCATGATTTAATTATAAAAATAGTATTTTTCTTACTTTGTGTTTTAAATTATAACAACATGGTTATATTGTTCGATCATATTTAGTATTAAACTATTGAATTTATAATTTACTCTAATTAATGTTATAAATGAGTAGAAGATTAAACTAAATAATAATTATCCATAAGATATTAAACTAAATAATATTTAGTAAAAGGGTTATCCATAATAAATTAGAAAAAATTAAATTAAAATAATAATTATCTATAAGAGATGCTCTAATATGATGTCCTCAAAGTGGTTTCTTTTATTATATAGTATAGATATAGATTGTTGATTATAAATAATATAATAGCTAACCCTTATGTTTTACAAAAGTACATCGATGTTTAAATTTAACTGAATAAACTAATAATAAGGTTAAATTTTGAGACAACACGATAGTCTAAGAATGGCCATAAAAAGGTAAAATATATGTAAAATTTTTATTCTTTAGAATTTAAATTATAAGATAAGAGTATCAAATTCTCCTCCCTACTAGTATTATTTGAAAAATATAAAAATGATTGTGTAGGATTTTTTTGCGGCTTGGTGTAAGCCAATTTGTTCATATATTATATTGGATTGTATTATTGTTATGTAATTTTTACAATTGTGTAGGTGTATAGGTAGAATTATAATTGTGTAGGTATAATAGTGTGTATGTGCGTGTGTAGGTTTGTATGCAGAAGTAACAATGTGTATGTGTATGTGTATGTGCATACTTTCTAAATGATATGAATTTGTTACGTGTAAATACAAGTATAATTGGGAGTTTTGAAATTGAATTATAAAAGTTAGCTAAGTTAGTGGAAGTTAGTAAACTAATGATCTATACAAAATTACTCATATACTCTTATACCAAATTTAATTACGACACTAAATAAAGCATTTTTATTGGTTGATTCTTCTTCTTTTTCGTCTTTTGATTATTCGCATTTGAAGCTTCCACTATAGTATATTAACGTTTTGTAGATAAAAAAACAAATAAATAAAACAAAAAATTAACAAAGGCAGTGGCTAACTGGCTGTTGTGACAGGATGGTGCTGATGGAGGTGACGGAAATGTTGATTATGGTAATGTCGTCTGAGAGGATAGGTGGGTGCAGCAACGATCGTGTTGGTGGCGGGCGGTAGGTTGTGATGGTTTTCGCCTTGGCGATGGGAAGTTGTGGCAACGATTGCCGGTTGGTGGCGTGGCGGTGGCCATGTACCAAGTGTGTGCAATGGGCCAAGACTTGATCAGACCGAACTCAAAAAAATAAAATAGGACTGATGTCTGGACCAGAAGTAACTCGGCAGGGCTCGGTTCGGCCAGACCGAATAGGCGAATACAGGTGAGCCCGTATTTATTTTATAGTCTTTTTTTTTGCAATTGGGTTTTTATTATATGTATTTGGGCCCGAATTTTGAAGGAATGTATTTTGGGCTTCAGTAATATTAAATATGATTTCTTCAAACATAATGTTAAAAAGGAAGTTCATGAATTGCTCATAAATCAAAGTTTGAATAATAATAATCAGTTGTTTATAATTCGTGAAAACATAATGTACTGACAAATCAAGTTTTCAATAATCAAGTTCACAACATAACGTGTTCAGGTATGAATTCAATAATCAATAATAATCAAGTTCATGTTTCAACCATATTCAATAATCAGAAGGATTTTCGAAGAAGATGAGACGTTTAAATGTCGGAGGATGATGATTTTCGTCGTATGATGACGATTATGAGTCGCAATGTGAAGAAACGATCGAAGCATCTTTGCTGTTTTTGTGAAGAACCAAACAGTCGCATACCGGTCTCTAACCGACATACATAAGTCATATAGTAGATTTGGGTCAGGCTCTTTTTTCTAATCCATGCCAGGTTAATTGGGCCACCCTTAGGTTTGGACCGAACTGCGGAACTGGTCTAAACCGATTACACTTAATTTATGGTATTGAGGAACGCAATGAATTGGGCCTTGTCGAGTCGGTCCAACTCAATTCGTAAATTGCCAGGTCGAAATTTGTATTTTCGGATAAGAGTTGGGATTTGTTAAATTTTGAAGGTGGCAATTTCACGTGTCTTACTTTAAACTTACAAAATATCATATAACTTATTAGTTTAGAGAAAGATATATATATATATATATAGGGGTAGGTTAACGTACAAATGTCCTTATCGTACAATACGTAGGCTACAATCTCAGCCGTCCGATCATCTTCCCGCACTGAATTCGCATGTTGTTTTTTTGTAACAATTTCGCATGTTGGTTTTTTAACATGCGATTTCATCAAAATTACCACATGCGAAATTGTTACAAAAAAAACAACAGGCTATTTCATCAAAATTATCACATGCGATTTTATTTTATAACATGCGAATTCACTATATTGTACGTAATGTACGTTAAGGAATATTGTACAGTACTCTTCGCCTATATATATATATATATATATATATATATATAGTGTGAGGTTCATTGGGGAACACTAAAAAAGTGGGGAACCGGGGAACACTCTTAAAAATTTAACTTAACATGTTAAAAATTATTTTTTTAAACATGTTTTTCGACGCTTCTCCTTATATGTACTTGTAGAAGCATTTTTAATAAAAAAAATCAAAAACTAAAAATATTAAAAAAAAACAATTAAAAAAAGGCTAAAAAATGTTTTTTTTCAAAAATTATTTTTTTACTCGACTAGTTTCTCCTCCTTTTTATAAAGAAAAGCGCTGGAAAATTTTTTAAAAAAAAATATTTTTAACATGTTAAGTTAATTCTATAAGATATAACTGTTTTTTAAACATTTTTTTATATTTTTAGTTTTTGATTTTTTTTATCAAAAATGTTTCTATTTGTATTTATAAGAAAAAGCGCCGAAAAAAATTAGAAAAATATTTTTTTTAACATGTTAAGTATAATTTTTAAAAGTGTTCCCCCGTTCCCCACTTTTTTAGTGTTCCCCAATGAACCCTCCCCTATATATATATATATATATATATATACATAGGATAATGCTACACAAGAAACCCTTTTTTTTTAGAAAACTTTGGAAACCCATCATGTGGCCTAGATTGCTCAACATCAACATATGATTTTAGAGCTTTAAAGGGTATGATTGTCTTTTTATCATTTCATACACACACCCAATACACTTTAAGTCATTTCATTCACCATCATAAGTTTTGTACTTCACCCCACCCTCTTACCAACTCCTTCATCTTTCTCTCTCTAAAAAACATCAAGAACACTGATTAGTTTTTCTCTCTCTCTCTCTCTTCATCAACTCTCTCTCTCATCGTACACCTCTCTCTCTTCCACCACAACACCATCACCACCGCACCACCAACACCATCACCACCGCACCACCATCTGTATTGTACCTCCGGCACCACCGTAAACACCTCCAACCCTGTTGCACAACCCCCACCACCGTTGCACCTTTACCACCGTCGGGCCGACCCCCGCTGCACAACACCCACAACTGCCACCACCGCCCCTCCACCACCGGCATCCCCCAACCCCAACCCATATATTCAGTTCCTATATTCAGATGTGGAACTGAATATATTCAACTCAAAATGGCACCAGATCTGAATGTTTCCATCATCAACTACTGCTCAAAGGTCACCGATGTTGACGAGCTCTTGAGATCGTATCAATCTGAACCCGAATGTTCTCCATCCAAAGATTATATTTGGGGGAATGATCTCCATCCGAATGTTGAACTAATATCAACTACAAAGGTTTAATTGTTTGTTTTTTTATTTAAAATTTGTTTGGATTAATTTTGGGGGTTTTTTTTTATGTGTGAGGGTAATATTGTTAAATGATTGAAATTTTGAGCTTGGGGACTGTGTGGATGTTTGAGTCATGGATAAATGCTTTTGGATGCGTTGGGAAAGTTTATTATGTTAAGATTATGATATGTAAATTGTAAATGGCTCGTTTCATATTACACGTTACATACTAAATTTCAAGTACATAAATGGCCGGTTTCATATTATACCTTACATGCTTGAATAGTTTGAATCGTTCAATAATCGACACATCTGTTTTTATTTTTAGACGTCTAAAAATCGGCACATCTGTTTTTAGAAACGAAAAGCCAAGTTTGTCTTACAGCACAACCAACGTAACACGTGTTATAGTCTGAACTCCTGTTTCACAGCTAAGCCAAGTTTGTCTTACAGCACAACCAACGTAACACGTGTTATAGTCTGAACTCCTGTTTCACAGCTAAACCATAGTAACATGTTATAGAGACAAGTATTAGGGTATGGCGATGTATTAGAGACATGTATTGGGGTATGGCGAATTAATTGCAGGTTTTTAGTTCTGTGTACTTTGTTAATTGTTGTTTCAGTTGTGTAAGATTAATTTGCAGGTTTTTATTTTTGTGTTAAAAAGTTGTGCTTGGTTTGGTTGCTTTTTTGGGCTTTTGATCTGAATAGTAACTGTTTTTTGTTGGTTTGGTTGCTTTGTTTGGGGCTTAAGGATCATGACCATGTTTATGTTACAACACAACACAACTAACACGTGTTATAGTCTGAACTCCTGTTTCACAGCTAAGCTAAGTTTGTCTTACAGCACAACCAACGTAACACGTGTTATAGTCTGAACTTCTGGCTATGAATGTGTTAATATTTATGTCTGGTTAACGACTTAACGGTTATCTTATCTTTTTGTTATTAGGACGGTGATGGATTCAAGGGAAATAAGATCCAATTCTCGGGACCGTTGGTTTCATCAAACGTGGATCAGATGCTCAAGGATCATGACCATGTTTATGTTACAGCACAACACAACTAACACGTGTTATAGGTTGAACTTCTCGGACATGCATGAACGTAACACGTGTTACGTGTGACATGAAAACCCATTTGTATAACTTCCCTGGCATAAGCACACCCACATGTTTACAAACCGTTTCAAGACCGACCCAAACAATAAAGCAAGGGTAGCCGCTGAAAAGCTAAGGCAGAAAAGGTAGCCGCAGAAAAGCTAAGGCAGACTGTAAAAGGAAGCTCCACCATTTTCTTAGTGCTATGTATTTTCGTTTACTAGTAATATGTAATGTGAGACTCTTTTTTTGTTTTGTCTAGTACATGATGTTAAAACGGTATGGACTTAACACATTATGGAAGTCTTAACACACGTTATAAAAGAGGCTTAACACACGTTATATCAGGTATACTATGTTGTTATTAAGTTACTATTGGAGTTTATGCATCCATTCTGGAAGTCTTAACACACGTTATAATAGAGGCTTAACACACGTTATACATGTCAGGCGCGTAACACATGTTATAGTATGTATATACAAATCATGGTGTTTTGGAAACCACTAGCTTATACATGACACCATGTTGGGTTAAACCAAGATTATAATTCCATATTAACTTGTACACGTGTTACGATCAGTATATGCACATCATGGTGTTTTGCAAACCACTTTCTTATACATGAATACAAGTCGGGTTATAATGGATGCTTACATGTTATCATATGTATACAAGTGGGGTACAACAAGATTACGATATTAACTAAGTTCACCATTAAACTCATCGCCCCCGTCGACTGTTTTCACCCTTGTCACATGTTAAGCAATTACATGATCCAAACACACAAATTGTAACACATGTTAGATCAGTATATACACATCATGGTGTTTTGAAAACCACTAGCTTATACATGAATACATGTCAGGTTACAAAAAGATTATAACAGAGGCTTAACACATGTTATACGTTCCAAAATGTGCAAAACAAATGACCCGTTTCATATTATATATTCCAAAATTACCGGTACATGTGTTACCATAAATGGCTCGTTTCATATTACACGTTACATACTAACTTGTACATTTATTACTTGTACAAGTTTTACGCTCAGTATCCACATTATCGGATATTTTAAACATCAACAAAAATAAAATAGATATTACTTGTTTTTTTTAATTAACAAAAGGTTAACACACGTTATATAGCGTTACAACAAGTGGGGTTACAACAAGATTACGATATTAACTAAGCTCACCATTAAACTCATCGCCCCCGTCAACTGTTTTCACCCTTGTCACATGTTAAGCAATTACATGTTCCAAACAGAAAAATTGTAACACATGTTAGATCAGTATATACACATCATGGTGTTTTGTAAACCACTAGCTTATACATGAATACATGTCAGGTTACAAAAAGATTATAACAGAGGCTTAACACATGTTATACGTCCAAAATTGTGCAAAACAAATGACCCGTTTCATATTATATATTCCAAAATTACCGGTACACGTGTTACCATAAATGGCTCGTTTCATATTACACGTTACATGTTATCCACATTACCGGTACATGTGTTACTATAAATGACTCGTATCCAGAATCCGTGACCATGTAAAACCGTTAAGTCGTTGCCTCCAATGGCATTCTGCCCAAAACCGATACCACAGTCTGCAAGGCGCTTGCGGTTCTTTTGCCAGTTCGGGTCACACGTCCAGCAGTCATCAATGGGATTACCAGTTCCACATGAGAAGAATCCCAGTTTCCTTTCTTTCAGTGCTGTTTCTCATGCTCCTGCTCATCACAACAAACTAATATGTTGAATATGCAATCCCAGTTTACCGAAAAAGTAACTTTGCCTCTAATGAACAAAATGACTAATTGTTATCATAATCAACATATTATGATTAACACGCGTTATATATCATTCTAACAGGTGCTTAACACATGTTATGGGTCTGTCTTTGTAAATCAAGCAACCCAACAAAAAAACAAGTATTGTTAACAAAAAAAAACACTTACTATTCAGATCAAAAACCCAAACAAGCAACCCAAACCTTTATGGGTTTGTTTCTGTAAATCAACACACATTACATAACATTCTAACGGGGGGCTTAACACATGTTATGGGTCTGAGTCTGTGAATCAAGCAACCCAACAAAAAAACACTTACTGTTCAGATCAAAACCCAAACAAGCAACCCAAACCAACAAAAAAACAGCTACTGTTAAGATCAAAAGCCCCTAACAAGCAACCAAACCAACAAAAAAAACCCGTTCAAAATCTCATCCTAAAGTTTTTTATTTATTTAAAATACATGAACATTAACCATGGACACCCCATTAACCATTACTAAAACACTTTCAGCACACAAATACATATTAACAACCATTTCAACAAAAAATCAAGTGTGGATTGATATTTCAAGAACACTTACCGGGCTAGACGAAGAAGGGTCTTCAAACCTTCATTATCTGCTCCCAGCCAACCCAAAATAATTCTGGAGTGAATCCCGAACTAAATTAGAACCGAACCTGAACATGAATCTGACCCGAGTCGTCTGTATGTGTGTTCAACCACCCACTGTCGCCGCTATCAACCACCAACACCGCAGAATGAACCAGTCACCACCTTCCACAAACCACCAGATCTGCAACCACCATCGTGCCTCTCTCACGGCTCTCACTCTATCTCTAGGCTTGCAGGTTGTAAGTGTTGTGTAGAGAGAAGGGAAAGTCATGGGGGCTAGGGTTTTGATTTGGGGAGGAGAAAATGAGATCTGTGATTTTAGAGAGAGGGAATTGAGAGAGCTGAGATTTTGAAATGGATATGAAGAGAGAGAAAGATCATTGTAATAAAGAGAGAGGATATGATTGGACATTGGAGAGAGAAGGAATGTTTCTACCGAAAATGCCCCTTCCACTTGTACTAATGTATTATATCATTTCTTTTAAATCTAATTCTTACCAAAAATTAGGAGAGCCATTGATCAAGTTAGATGAGAGACAATCAATGGCTTACATTGGGTTTCCAAGGTTTCTTAAAAAAGATGGGGTTTCCTATATAACCAAGCCCTATATATATATATATAGGGGAAGGTTAAAATGAGAACCACCTCGAGTTGTAAGAACCAGCGAGAACCACCCCTGCGGGGGGCCGTTGACCACGATTTTTTTTTTTACAACTAGATGTGTATATTTTAACACCCTACGTAAAGTTTGGGTTTAAACGGCGCGCCCGAGGGGGTAGTTTTTTACGCCCAAAGTTTGGGTTTTTTTAATTTTTCTTTTTTTTTAACCAAACTTTGGGCGTAAAAAACTACCCCCTCGGGCGCGCCGTTTAAACCCAAACTTTACGTAGGGTGTTAAAATATACACATCTAGTTGTAAAAAAAAATCGTGGTCAACGGCCCCCCGCGGGGGTGGTTCTCCCTGGTTCTTACAACTCGAGGTGGTTCTCATTTTAACTTATTCCTATATATATATATATATATATATAGGGTAAGGTTCATGCGAGAACCACCTTTATTGCGAGAACCGCGAGAACCAATGTGAACACAACCTAAAATAGCTAAAAAACCTAAAAAAAAACCTAACCTAACCCCCCCCCCCCCCCAAGCTAACATGCTAAAAGCTAAACCCCCAAAAAACCTAAAAAAATCTAATTTTTTTTAATATTTTTTATGTTAAAATCGCTACTTTTCCTAGCCAAAATTTTTTTTTTTTAATTTTTTATTTTTTTTTGCTACGAAAAGTAGCGGTTTTTTTATAAAAAATATTAAAAAAAATAAAAAAATTTTGTGTGATTTTTAGCTATTTTTAGGCATTTTTTGTTGTGTTCACATTGGTTCTCGCGGTTCTCGCAATAAGGGGTGGTTCCTAACGGATCTTTGTCCTATATATATATATATAGAAAAAGTATATCGTACATTACGGCTTAACATACTTCACGTACGACAACGTGCGTGATTTGTTCTATAACATGCGTGATTAATGTTTTCAATATGCGTGATTATTGTGTTTCAACATGCGTGATTTTGGATTTTTGAGTTATAACGTGCATGATTTTAAAATGAACGTGCGTAATTACCTGTCGTATGTTATGTACGTTAAGCCGTAATGTACGTTAACCTTCCTCTATATATATATAGGAATAAGTTAAAATGAGAACCACCTCGAGTTGTAAGAACCAGCGAGAACCACCCCCGCGGGGGGCCGTTGACCACGATTTTTTTTTTACAACTAGATGTGTATATTTTAACACCCTACGTAAAGTTTGGGTTTAAACGGCGCGCCCGAGGGGGTAGTTTTTTACGCCCAAAGTTTGGTTAAAAAAAAAGAAAAATTAAATAAATACAAAAAAACCCAAACTTTGGGCGTAAAAAACTACCCCCTCGGGCGCGCCGTTTAAACCCAAACTTTACGTAGGGTGTTAAAATATACACATCTAGTTGTAAAAAAAAATCGTGGTCAACGGCCCCCCGCGGGGGTGGTTCTCGCTGGTTCTTACAACTCGAGGTGGTTCTCATTTTAACTTTCCCATATATATATATATATATATATAAAGTATAATGTACTTCACGCCTTAACGTACATTAACGTACTTCACGAAATATATAACATGCGTAATTATTTTTTTGACCAAAATAACGTGCGTGATTTTGGATCCCATGCGTGATTATGTGGTCCCATGCGTGATTATGTGGTCCCATGCGTGATTATACCCCTGATCCAACGGTTATCATTGTCTCCTACGTGAAGTATGATAAGCCGTGAAGTATGTTAACATTTCTCTCTCTCTCTCTCTCTCTCTCTCTATATATATATATATATATAGGAATAAGTTAAAATTAGAACCACCTCGAGTTGTAAGAACCAGTGAGAACCACCCCCGCGGGGGGCCGTTGACCACGATTTTTTTTTTACAACTAGATGTGTATATTTTAACACCCTACGTAAAGTTTGGGTTTAAACGGCGCGCCCGAGGGGGTAGTTTTTTACGCCCAAAGTTTGGTTAAAAAAAAAAGAAAAATTAAAAAAACCCAAACTTTGGGCGTAAAAAACTACCCCCTCGGGCGCGCCGTTTAAACCCAAACTTTACGTAGGGTGTTAAAGTATACACATCTAGTTGTAAAAAAAAAATCGTGGTCAACGGCCCCCGCGGGGGTGGTTCTCGCTGGTTCTTACAACTTGAGGTGATTCTCATTTTAACATTCCCCTATATAGGAATATATATATATAATTGCCTCATAAAAAAAGAAGGGATTAAAGTATGTGTTAGTTCTTTTTTTCCTTTAAAAAAATTTGCACCCAGATGTTGCCAATATTTAAATCATAATTAATAAATAGTTAAAGCATTAAAGAGTTTTTTTTAGTTAGCAAAACAATTAAATCATATTTAACAAACCAATTAAAGCATTAAAGGGTGTTTGGTTTGCTCATTATATTCCAGGTTGAACTGTATTGTATCACAGTTAATGCAGGGTGTACAAGACATGTTAAAATCTCAACTTTTTCGTTAATAAGTACATGTTAGCCCCACGTGTGACGTGTAGGATGTTGCTTAATTATCACATGACGTTTGAAAAGAATTGAAACATGTTATGCGTTAGGTTGTTTACATATACGCTGAAAGGTTATTATTGGCACATCTTGGGGATTAAATCGACACCTTCAATACGCATCATATAGGCCTATACGATGCGTATTGAGGTGGGTTCAAACTTCTATGCCTGCCAAAAGCTGCCATTGTCCCCTACCAAAAAGTAATACGCATCGTATAGGCCTATACGATGCGTATTAAGGGTGTGGATTTAATTTTTTTTATTTTTGCAAGATAGCTTCCTGTCACGCGGTAGCTTTCCGTCACGCAAACGAAGAAGCAGCACTTTGGACATTTGTTGGTCTTCTAACAGCTAGAAAACATTATTTGAGAATACCCCTTAATTTATCGAAGTTGTCGAATGAGATCCTCCACTGTTGGGTTATCATCTTTCAACCCCATTTTCCCTAAATTTATCGATTATGTTTTTCAACAGGGATGTAATGCAATGATTCCTCTCAATTGAATAGACCGACACTTGCTTCATAGGACTCACTTGAATCGTCTCGGATGTAATAACAGTACGTTTAGCATCCGTGCCTGCTTGAATTGCAGAAAGCAAAGGATAACGAAGATGAACATTGTATTTATCACCAAAGTACTGAACAACCGAGATAACAGCTCCGGTTTCATCAACTGCAATTGGAATTGATCTTGGAACAACATACTCTTGTTACCATCAATAATCTTGGAATTGGTCTTGGAACAACATACTCTTGTTAACAACGGTTCTCCAATTCCATATCAATAAAGGTTGCAGTTTGCAGATTCAATCTTCATTGCTTCATTAAAATTAACAAGGCGGTCTCTTTGCTTCGTCCACTAGAACTATTTGTGTATGCATTCTTAGGGTTTTTATTATTTGATCAATGGAAGTTGAAATCGGCTTTGAAACCGGACGGAATCTACGAAGAAACTGTTCGATTTCACAGTTTGTTTGAGAACCTGATTCAGATACACAACGGTCTCTTTGCTTCGTCCACTAGAACTATTTGTGTATGCATTCTTTTGGTAGTTAACAACGCTCATTCAGATAATCAACCGGCTTTGAAACCGGACGGAATCTACGAAGAAACTATTCAATTTCACGGTTTGTTTGAGAACCTGATTCAGATACACAACGGTCTCTTTGCTTTGTCCACTAGAACTATTTGTGTATGCATTCTTTTGGTAGTTAACAACGCTAATTAGAAAAAAATCTGTAAAATTAATCATATCGATTGCTATAACAGGATGGATGTGACACACACAGATAGATAAGTTGTCAAAGACTGTTTGTCGGGTTTCCAATGCTCACACAGGGTGATAAACAACGCTGATACGAACACATGTGTTTTGAAATAGGCTTTGTTCTTGGTTTAATGAAGTTACACGTAACATCTAGTTATATTCAGATTTAATCATTGCACGCCTCAAATGAGATAACGGACATCCATCAAGCTCAAAAAGAAAACTTGTGTTTCCCATAGTCACAAACGATTGCGGTTTGTATTTCGCATAGCCACCGTTTCCGTAGTAAAAAACGGTTGCAGTTTGCACATTCAATCTTCAATACTTTATTAAAATACTTCATTTAATAAGTTATCAGAGAGAGAAAAGGAAGCTGTTATTTCAGTTATTTTTGTTGATCCACAAATTCTAACAAATTGTGTCTGTCTGAACCAACCGAAATCCACAAATTACAACAGTTTCTCCGTCGCTAATTTCTCCACTCACCGTGAAATCGAACAGTTTCTTCGTAGATTTCGTCCGGTTTCAAAGCCGGTTGAGGATTACGAGTGTTCTAGAGAACTTATCGTGTGTTGCAGTTTGGAAAGATGACCGAATAGAGATTTGAATAACAAACTGTGGAGAACTTGTTTGCGTTATCCATCAACATAAGCCGGTGAGGCATTTGAGCGTGATCGGGCTTCCAATGCTCACACAGAAGACGTGTCGGGTTCTTCTGCTAGTGGTCGGGTTTCCAATGCTCACACAGGGTGATAAACAACGCTGATATCATCATAGAAGCGTTGGGATTCAAGGGTTTATGAGTCAAAGTTAACATTCAGATTCAGATTCAAAAAGCAGATGATTTTGTACTTGGTTTATTCTCTTTAATCTATTAGAACGATCCATGTTTTGTCACGTACATGCGTTTAATTCCCAACATCCTTGTAGGGTTTAGAATGTTTGAAATACCACCGGTTTCTAACTTTATGCTTGCATCCACCATAGTGAATATTAACTTTGTTGGAATTTGTGGATCAACAGAAATACGTTATGCACACAACGAATTTGACAACTTTGGGTATATTCGAAACCAACTAAAATACGTTACAATACGTTAAAATACGTTAAAATACTCTAAAATACGTTAAAATACGCTAACTTACGTTACAATACGTTAAAATACGCTAAAATACGTAAAAATACCCTAAAATAGGTTAAAATAAGCTAAAATACGTTAGAATACGCTCAAATACGTCAAAAATACTATTAAATACACAACAATATGTTAGAATACGTCAAATACGCAAAAATACGTCAAAGTACGCGACTAACGATATTTCCACACACGTATACATATAATACGGCACTATGGAGTACAAGTGGATTTCAAACAAAACTGTAGGTAATCATAGAATACGATATTCGCACGCAACCGAACGGCACCGAAACGACTTATGTTGAAGGTATACGTAATAAAACGACAAAAAATGCGAAAGTTCGGCAAAAAACGAGACGTATACGCGTCGAACCGAGGGAAACACGATAACACTAAATTTGAAATAATGCCATATACGATCGTATAGGCCTAGGTTGTATCGTATATCATCTTAATACGAATCGTATAGGCTTATACGATTAGTATTAAACTTTGAATTTTCTCAAAAATACCCCTGAATTTATCAAAAAACCAGGGGTATTTCAGTAAAATCATCGCTTAATACGCATCGTATAGGCCTATACGATGCGTATTGAACTATAAATTTCTCAAAAATGTTTTTCAAATCAAGGGTTCCATCATTACAACCACTTGTTTTCAACAGGGATGTAATGCAATGATTCCTCTCAATTGAATAGACAGACACTTGCTTCATAGGACTCAATTGAATTTGTGGATTTCGGTTGGTTCAGAAACTTAACAAGAGAAGCAACTAAAAAAGCGTTTGGTTCAGAAAATTAACAAGAGAAGCAACTAATTCGAAGATCCTTGCGTTAGACAGAATTTGTTGGAATTTGTGGATTTCGGTTGGTTCAGATCTCTATTCGGTCATCTTTCCTCTCAAAGAAGGATGAGATATCAGCAGTTAGCTCGAAGAAGTTTCTCTCAATTAGGTGTTCCATTAGATTTTCCATTTTAACAATGTCCTGTTAATTGTTGGAAATTTGTGGATTTCGGTTGGGTCAGACAGACACAATTTGTTTTCAACGGGGATGTAATGCAATGATTCTTCTCAATTGAATAGACAGACACTTGCTTCATTTTTAGAAGTTTTCAATAAAATTTCATTCTACTGTGAACTTGTTCTCTATGAAATGTCTCACTTAACAAGAGAAGCAACTAAAAAAGCGGTGAACGGTATTTAACGTACACACCTTGAAGTACTGAATCAACAGAAATAACTGAAATAACACCTTCGGAATCTATTAACCCACAATTTGTTGGAATTTGTAGACATACACTTGCTTCATAGGACTCACTTGAATCGTCTCGGAAGTACTGAACACCAGAAGGATGAGATATCAACAGTTAGCTCGAAGAAGTTTCTCTCAATTAGGTGTTCAATTAGATTTTCCCTTTTAACAATGTCCTGTTAATTGTTGGAAATTTGTGGATTTCGGTTGGGTCAGACACACACAATTTGTTTTCAACGGGGATGTAATGCAATGATTCCTCTCAATTGAATAGACAGATACTTGCTTCATAGGACTCACTTGAATCGTCTCGGAAGTACTGAACAACAGAAGGATGAGATATCGGTACTTACGAGATTCTTCGAGAATTAGAAAAGGAGAAAATACGGAACGGCAAGGGTAGTATGAGTCTGAGTCCATTGTGGTTCGTGTTAGGTTTGTATTTCCCATAGCCACCGTTTCCGTAGTAAAAAACGGTTGCGGTTTTCCACATGTGATCAAATGTGAAATGTGATCAAACTTGGACATCAGACGTAAATCTTGAAGAAACGGAACATAATCCCAGATTGTCTAAAGAAGCGCTTTTATCATGTGTGATCCAGAGGTCGGTCTCGGGTGGGCATAAGATCCGTGGGCCCTATTGTCGGATATGTGACTCAAGAAAGTCATTGGACTGCCGCCGATGAAGTCAAATGTGATCAAACTTGGACATCAGACGTAAATCTTGAAGAAACAGAACATAATCCCAGATTGTCTAAAGAAGCGATTTTATCATGTGTGATCCAGAGGTCGGTCTCGGGTGGGCATAAGATCCGTGGGCCCTATTGTCGGATATGTGACTCAAGAAAGTCATTGGACTGCCGCAGATGAAGTCAAATATGATCAAACATGGACATTAGACGTAAATCTTGAAGAAACGGAACATAATCCCAGATTGTCTAAAGAAGCGCTTTTATCATGTGTGATCCAGAGATCGGTCTCGGGTGGGCATAAGATCCGTGGGCCCTATTGTCGGATATGTGACTCAAGAAAGTCATTGGACTGCCGCAAATGAAGTCAAATGTGATCAAACATGGACATCAGACGTAAATCTTGAAGAAATGGAACATAATCCCAGATTGTCTAAAGAAGTGCTTTTATCATGTGTGATTCAGAGGTCGGTCTCGGGTGGGCATAAGATCCGTGGGCCCTATTGTCAAATATGTGACTCAAGAAAGTCATTGGACTGCCGCATATGAAGTCAAATGCGATCAAACATGGACATCAGACGTAAATCTTGAAGAAACGGAACGTAATCCCAGATTGTCTAAAGAAGCGCTTTTATCATGTGTGATCCAGATGTCGGTCTCGAGTGGCCATAAGATCCGTGTGCCCTATTGTCGGATATGTGACTTAAGAAAGTCATTGGACTGCCACAGAAGAAGTCAAATGTGATCAAACATGGACATCAGACGTAAATCTTGAAGAAACGAAACATAATCCCAGATTGTCTAAGGAAGCGCTTTTATCATGTGTGATCCAGAGAAGACGTATCGGGTGAGTTGTTGTTGATTTATAAGAGGAGGTTATAAAACGAATATATGTTTATGCGAATTTAAAGGACAATACTGACTGAGGTGCTGGTCTTTTCTCCCACTCTGCAAACTTGAAAAATCTCACCATAACACATCTAATATGACACATGATAAAAGCGCTTCTTTAGACAATCTGGGATTATGTTCCGCAAATTGGGAACCACATATTCGTGTGTAAAAGCTTGGAAAGATGACCGAATAGAGATTTGTATACACCCTTGGTATTTGTTTACCACATGACACATGATAAAAGCGTGTCTTTAGACAATCTGGGATTATGTTCCGCAAATTGGGAACCACATTGTAGACTGGTTGGCTTGAATGGTTTTAATAATACTTGAAAATGGAAATAATCAAGTCAAGATCTTTATCAATCATATCATCGACCAACTGCTCGAAATCCCTTTCGTTTCTTGGGTTCGCATTCGACACAACACAACACAACAAAAAACAAATTCAAAAAAACAGGGGGTTGATACGCATCGTATAGGCCTATACGATGCGTATCAAGCCCGCCGCCAGACACAACCTGCACCTGTCAGTCTGCCATATTTTTTACTTTAATTCAATACGCATTGTATAGGCCTATACGATGCGTATTGAATTCAAAAAGTGTGTAGATAGACAGGAGGGTGTGCCATTAGAAAACCCCATGCTGAAATTCAGTTTTTATATTATGAGGCAATGATATATGGTAGGTAAATTTGTAAAATAAATTAGGTTATGAATTTGAGACGTTCTTAACCACTATTTTGAACCACCGCCAACAACCGACCATTTTGTTGGAACAATCGGGTCATTTGATCGAACACATAAACGCGATTTGAAGGAACACCGCTCGACTCTTTTTATTATCAACCAAAGCACACTAAATTATAATAGATTTAACCATCTGTTTATACTAGACTCATTTTAATTCAAACCCGACTCAAACTTTTTATATAAATAAATAAACTCCTAGATAAACCATACTAATTAAGACTAACAATTATCCTTAAATAAATATAAAATAGTTAATAAATAATTCACCAAAGCGCTCGGGAAATTTGAGAGTCTCTACGAGTTAGATTTTTGGGTGCCGATCGGGTGCAAGAAGCTCGGTATCAAACACTCAAATGAGAGCTAGATAACTTGAGAATGAAGTATAGTGAAACAGTTGAAGAGTTTGCGGGTAAACTATCTGAGTTTGTGAACAAGTTCAATAGTATTGGCCATGAACTTGAGGATGCCACGGTTGTCAAGAAACTAGTCGATACCATGCCAGCTAGATTTATCGTGATTGTGGCAACAATTTAGCAGGTTGCAGATTTGAACACCATGACTTTCGAAGATTATGTTGGTCCGTTGGATGACTCAAAGCGTTTAAAGAAAGAATCAAAGGTCAAGAGGCAAACATTGAAAGAGAGAGCAAATTGATGTATGCAAAAACCAATTCTGGAGATCAGGAAAATAGTGAACAACATAGAAGAAATCAAGGCTGTGGACGCAGTTCGAGTAGTTAAAACTCCCGATGTCGGGGCGAGGGCGAGGACGGGGTTATCGTCGTGGAAAAGGTAGAAACGATCAAACTAACTACAATCAAGCCAATGAAAAACGTAGACGAGAAGGTAACCAAGGTAAGTGACGTTACAAGTCAACAATTAGGTGCTTTAATTGCAACTCCTACGGGCACTTTGCTTGGGAATGCACAAGAGTGATCAAAATATATCCAACGCTTATCGTCACCTGTCCCACTCTCCAATGGATGAAGGACCATCCGAGTTAGCATTTGGATACGTAGCTGATTCCAAGGAACCGTTTGTTTTTAGAGAAAAATCTGAGGAAGCCTTTCCACCTAAGAAAAGAGGATGGTTTAATAATGAGAAAAGAGAAAATAGGAAGAAAACCACAGTAGCTACCATAACCTTATCTGAAGGAACCACTCAAATCTCGTTAACCAAACGACTATGGGAGGAACTCGACCGTAGATTAGCAAACTATGATATGTTTCAACCTATAGCCGAAGAAACAAACCCAAATCTACATGTTTACCCAGAACCTATCCAAATGATTTCTCAACCAATACCCGCATTTAACCCAAAGGAAACCTCAAGGATACCTGTACCAGCACCAAATCCAATGGAATAATGGTGGGCCAATGACTGGGAATCTCAGAACCTCATACAATACCCTTATCTCCAGACACAACCATAATTTCCACCATACATCCTGAATGTCTATCCAGCCATCAGCTCCGATAATATAGCAGAGTTGAGACAATATGGAGAGGAACTATTGTCAACAGGACACCGAGTTCGTAATATAGGGGAAAAGCTCGCCTGCAAGTACGACGAGAGGGAACTGCATATAATATATATATATATATATATATATATATATATATCGACGCATAAAAACTAAAATACTGATATGTATGATTATAGTTTGTATTAATGCAATATGATCAACAAAATGTGTTTGAATAATTATTTCGTTTTAATTATTCTGTGATATTAATACCTGAAAATGTTTGCAATTCAGATATCGAATGAAGTATCACGTAATCAAGAAATTCCCGCTAGTAACGGAAATTCTTTGGATAAAAGTGCTATAGAAAATATAGTAGCTCAAGGAATAGCTAATGACATACCTTCGATCATTGAAGCTATTAAATTTCTATGCCCGTAAATAATAATATTACTATAAGCCGTAAGCATATTCATCACTTCAAACCTAGCCCTAGTATCAATGGAAACAATGATATTCTTGTCAAAACTCCATTTCCCAAACGAAAGAAAGCCACATCCTATGGTTATTCTTATAAAGAATTCCGCTCTAATAATTCCTATAAGAGAAAAGGAATTGGACCGTCAATCGCACAACCTACCTGCAGAAACTGTAATAAAAAACATTCAGGAAAATGCCATTTTAGGAGAACACACTACTGTAACTTATGCAAGAAGACTGGGCATACAGCGGAAGAATGTAGAAGGAAAACTAACATCTGTTTCAACTGCGGAGAACCAGGCCATATCCGTCCCTACTTCCCGAAACTATCTAAAGCACCTGACAACAAGGCAAAAACAATAGAAGAAGCTAAAGAAAACGCATGAACATGTAAAACGCAAGAGGCAGCAGCAAATTCCGATGTAAGCACCAGTACGTTTTGTCCATGCTAAGGTATAATTTGACTCTGGTTCAATTTAAAAAAATTATAATTAATGGTCCTAGTATCGTGAGGATTTGATTCATGGAAACAAACACTTATTTACTACATTTCTTGACAAATTCATATGTTACACATGCATTGTTGTTACGCATGTCATTGCACTTCAAATGATTATTTTATTCAAGAGTACACATATTATTTCGCTATACTCAATCTTGGCATTGTGACCTAGATAACCTGCATTATTACAAATTGTTGACTCCTTGATATCAAGTCAACAGATTACTTGGAAAACTCCTTTTCTTTTCATATTACATACATAATTTTTCATTTGTAACCATGTCAAAATTTCTCTTGATATTCATTGTTGGAATGTGCCCAAACCAAGCTCAATTATTTGAACTTGCTCGCAATATATATTCAATTCAAGGTCCTATATGATAGATTGAGATCATCATATTCAGAGTAATTTCAACAAGCACTTCCTTTATTTTGAATCATAAGTATTGTCTAGTCTTCACCTTCATCGAATCAATTGTTGGTTACGACACCTTGTGGTGGCGTTTTCATTTACTTAAAAATTTGAGTTAATCTTATTTACACACCTGATGAACTAATTTGTTTATTTTCTATTGGTTCATTTTCTTAAAACAATCTTAACACAATTATGTGTTAGGATAAGGGTAAATAAATTCATATTATATATTCCAGTGTACCTCTAACGTTTCTTTCACCATTGATCGAAAATTTCTATGATATTAATCTGGTCTTTCATCATCAAATTAAAAATCCTATAAGAATTATTTGAAATGAATATCCAAAATTTCTTCATTAAAACTTTCAGTTGATTACAAACACGGTGAAATTATTCGGTCACCATAATTATTAAATCATTACGACACCTTGCGGGGTCGGTATAAACTTGTAGCTTGAGCTTATCATAACCATTCAAATCATGCAAAACCATGTATGTCTTTCGTTGGATTCATCTTTGAAAATAGTCTTAATGCAATTATGTATTAAGACAATGATACACTAAACTCTATTGTATTTCGGTGTATAATTGCAATTCAATAATGTCAACACACTGATTTTTCTTCATATCATGATTCAATAATTGACAAATCATTTTCGAACTTTTATTTTAATTAAAGTTTGTTAATTCTAAGTCTTCCTTGATTGATGATTAAGGTAAGTTTTCCTTTGATAATGAATTCTATTGATTCTAAAAGTCATTCACTCATTGTAAACATTTGATTTTGATCATAAATCTCTTTTGGCTTAAATCTAATCACCGTGGAAATTATTTCATCTCGTTCATTTGACATCGATTTCTAGATCTAATTCAGTTAAACCATTGATTTCTAAATTGTTATATGATACCCGCGTATTCATTTAAACACGTCTTGATTCTATGTCATTTACTGTTCTTATTGACTAAAACGTGACACAACCCTGAAGGAGACATCGTAGCCAAATCTCGAGGATGAGATTTAAAACAAGGTGGGGAGGATATAACAACCCTCGAAAACGCCCTAAAACGCTTCGTAAGTACAGAACCGAACCCACGTAACGTTAATTTTTAATTAAAAATGAAAAATCAAAATTTTAATACCTGTCGCGGGGCACGAGAGCCTCCCGAAAATCCTATAAATTAAGCTTCGATCGACATTTCCAAATCATTCATATTTCTTTCTTCTCTCTCAATATTAAGGGTGAAAATTATGCCCCAAAATCACTAAGCTCTGTCCCATTGTAAGTATTTTAACCCCCGATCACTAATTTGATACCCTGTCCGAATGATCTTGAACCCAACAACGCATGTCAAGGCTCTGCCTGACTAAGTATGTTGGGGTTCTGTCTCGGTTGTATTGATAAGTTGAAATTGGGTTATTATACTAACGCGCGTGCATTGTATATTTTTAATAGGAACTAAAGAAAATAATCAAAAAATATCACCAGGAAGCTTGTAGAAAAACATAAGTTTACAATGTCAGTCATTCTTTTTTTCTCACAGTTTGTGAGTCATTCTTCTTTTTATCACATTTTTGTTATACATTTAAATTTAAAATGCTTTACAAAACCCTAAATGTTTATCAGTTATACTTACAGTGATTAAGTTTTTGTATTCTATAAATTGCTGCCGGTATGTGGGGTTTTGTATACATTACTTGGCACTCGTTATTGTTGGATAAGAGATCCAATAGTAGCATGACCACAAGCACGGGGGAATTGTGCCCCAGTCGTAATACTATTGAGAAATAAATAGATATAAACAAATGTAAAAACCCTTGATGTTGTAAAAGTATAACCTTGTGTGTCTTTTTATAAAATGGAATGTATTCACCAGTATTTCTTGATGACAAAATATTTTTAAAACGTGTTTCAGGTCACTTAATGTGAAGCTATTAGAAGCCAGCTATGGAGCACCGAAGGCTTAAATAAAGTGGCTATAAGTTACCTAACTAAAAGAAGAAATTTACGTTTTCAGAAATTAGGGTTTATCCTTATAAATACATTATAAATGGAATATGGATTTTAATCCATTTGTTTAATATAAAAAGTTTGATGTTTTACAAACTCTGAATTGTTTTCTAACTACGATCCTGATGTTTTAATTCCATTGCATATTTAGTAAACACTGATACCACTTGACTGGTTCACGGCTCCCGCTCCCAGGGTGGGGTCGGGGGTTGTGACATCCTATTAAAGAGGAAGACTCAATGAAGAGGTGCGGATACTTGGTATAGAAAAGAGAGTGCCGAGTAAACTCATAAGGTATAAGAAAATAAAAAGGTGGCTTATAAAAATAAGAATCGGTTATCGGATGTTTTGGCTAAAGTGGATGGGTGTGAAAATTTAAATTACTTGTGTTAGCTAAGTATATGAGTGCGAATAGATAGTTTTGGAGGGATAAATGACGGGTTTAAAAGTAATTTGTTTGTCAAATGTGAATTGAGGCATTATACGTGAGTAATTGTTAAAGATTCATGCTAGATCAATTACTGTGTGTTTTAATTTAGTTTATGGTTTGCTAGACGTAGTATCCATAGAAGTTATAATCGTGAATTGAGTACATCTAACACCCCGATCGCATAATACAACAAACTGCGGCGGAAACATCAGGGAGTGTAGGATCGTTTGCACGACCAAAACGAGTCGTTCAGAAGAGTTTTAGCCAATATGAAAGGCGGAATCAGACGTATCGGAGTTATTTCAGTTGTTTTGCACAAAGAATATCTTTAAACTGTCTCTGTATTGATATCAGATCGTTTTACAATGCTGGAGACACTTCGGCAGAGCTTCGCTACCGGAATCGGAACGTTACAAATGATTTGAACAAGGCACCTATATATAGGCCAACCATTTCGCACGGAACAGCTCACACGAAATAGCCTTGTCATTTCGTGCGAAATGACTTTTTCCATTTCGTACGAAATGGACTCTTTCCATTTCGTGCGAAATGGCCATAACCCATATATTTCACATTTTCTCGTATAACGTGCCCTGGTCTATCTAAACTAATATAAGACTCGATACAAGACGAAGTCGACAGGCATATGCACCAACAGACTCCCCCTTGGATGTTGACGAAGTCTTCAGTGTCGAGTCTTCGGTATGTCACATCTTCAGTCTTTATCAGTCTTCTCGCTCTCTCCAAAGAGTTCTCCATTGTAAGCATCCTCTATCAATCTCTTTCTCTTCTCCAGAATCTCAACCTGTCTCTATCTTCTCTTGATCAGATCTCTTGATTCCTTAAGTTCTTCAGCATCAACAGCTTGCAAAGACAGCAGTTCCAGAATCAGAAACTGGCTCTTTACATCTTCAGACTCCCTCTTAATGTCTTCAGACTTCCCCTTTCAATAAACTGGATCGCAGTCTGGAATTCACAATCTACAGGCTTTGGATCAAAAACCTGGCTCTTATAACTCTTCACATGTTCTAAGATCGTAACCTGCCTTTATCCTCATGCTGAAAGTTCACAGGAATCGGAACCTGGCTTTCGCATATCTTTCAGGAGTTGAAATTTTGGATGCTTCTGCCTGCACAATCTCTATCTCAAACATAAGTTTCACAGATTTAAAAATTAACAATTTTAATTTCTGTTAACCACTTGACTAAATCAATCTCAAATCATCACTTGTAAATATCATTCAAAATGATTTAATCTCTGATGACTTCTTGTAAGAATAATTTTTCCAAACACACTCTCCCAAACCTGTTCATCATATTCAGCACTTGGAATTTTGAAAATCAGCTCCTCAACATCAGTTGTCGAAATCTTTTTGTATTTTCAAAGATTTATGCTAAAACACTCCGAAAATCTTTTTGAATTTTGTTTTAAGGAAAAACAGTAAAGAAATATTTACAACCGATATTTTTGTGAGTTTGTGTAAGAGGATCATATCAGTTTTTGACAAATCACTAGCACCGTTAAGCTTTTAAACATATTAAGTTCTAAACGATTCACATAGATTGACGACATGTTTGTCCTCTTAAACTCAATCTAAAAACTTTCGAAATGCTTACTGATACGTTTAAGGTATATTAATTGTGCACTAAATTCTTATGGACCCCACGATCTCAGCATATCCCCTCATCATGCAATACACTGACTCAAGTAATGCCTTTAAACTTTCATCAACTGTGATATGTGCGAAAAACAACGCAGAATGTTTAAACATTAACAATCAGGCCGATCTTTCGATACGCAGAGAAAGTCCAATGTTTAAACAAAATAAGAAATAAAAAAACAAGTTGAAAATGTTTAGATCTTAACCACCAATTCGATATTCACATATACGCAGAGGTGATCCAAGATTTAAACGAAACACCAAGAAAAATAACGCAAAAAGTTTAGGCACTAACATCCAGTTCGATACTCACGTATACGCAGAGGATGTCCAATGCTTAAACAAAATAAAGAAATCAAACAAGTTTAAATCTTTGCAAAAAGAAATGTACAATCACAATGACTTTTTCAGCAAGTTGTGAAAGTTCACAAACTGACCGGTTTTTATGCTCTTTTAGCATTCAGCGATTACTGAGTAGGTACACAATCACGAAGGACAAAACTAAGTACTATGCTTTCAACCTCGTTTCCCACTAGAACTAGGCTTTTTCGTTTAAGTTTGTATCGTTATCGCAAATCTACTAGTCTAGCTGAGCCTATCGTCACATCTTTAGTGAGACCGTTTATCACATTTGACTTTCCATTTCTTTAGCGTACTGTGACAGTCTAACTGATGTACTATCATTTCCTCTTTTTCACAACAAAACTCATTTTTGAATTTTTATCATGTTTTTGACTTTTTCAAATTTTCTAATGTTTTTGGATTTTCTGAAATTTTATTACTCCCCCTAAAATTCAAAACTATTTAAAGAAAATTTGGAAACAAACTGTACAAATAAAATGACAACTGTTGTGAATTGCTTCAAATCGCCATCCACTTGGCATAAACAATCAGAACTCCCCCTGACAACAAACTATTTTCCCATTATGATTTCAAAACACTTAAGTTTGTTTTAATCGAAATGGTTTTTCCGGAAAATAAGTTTTGTCAATTTTCACAAACCACTTGTAGGTTAGGGGATTCATTCTTCTTTTTGTTTTCTCAACCATTTGTATGAAAGTTAAATTAAGTTCAACTTAATGACCTTGATTAACCACTTGTCGGTAAAAACTCTTTTTCAACCGCTTGTTCACTTAAACAACCAAACCATCTGAAAATTGAAATATGACAATTTCCAAGAAAACTATCACATGTAGGTCGAAATATCACCAATGTGAATTTCTCAAGAAAAATGCCGATTCCTGCTCCACGATTACCAACTTGGGAGCTCCGGCAAGTCCAGAGTTTTAATCATGATAGGTTCTATCCCAGTTACTGACCTGGGATGACCCATCTTCATCTGGTTTCTTTGTTTTCTTCTCATAAAATTCCTTTACCCCTTTTACCTTCCCGTCAACCATTTTTCAAAAAATATTTTGAACTTTGGGGCTGAAGGCTTTTTCAACATCAAATTCATTCTTTTCAGAAAAAAATTGATTTGAAATCTCAACTTTTCCAATTTTTGATTTTAAATTTTCAGCTCGCAATGGTGGAAAATTTGCATCATCAAATGGCGGCACTGATTTCTCTTCTTTTATCACAACTTGTGGCTCCTCTGACTTTGACGAGTCAGATTCATCGCCAGAAAATAGCTCCTCTGATTTTGACGAATCAGAATCATTGCTGGAACTATCAATTGATTTCTTAACAACCCACTTGTGGTTGTCAAGATTCACCTTTCTTTTGTAAAAGCTTTTTAAACTTTCACCAACCTCAAATTTTGAATTTTTGAAAACTTTAAATTGTTTGATTGGTAGTTCATTCTCAACCATCTTTTCTTTCAGTTTCTCAGAGACCCCCTGTTGTGTGTTGGTTGCCTTTGAACAGTTTCGGGCAATGTGACCAACAACTTTGCATTTAAAATAGGTTCTTGTTTCTTTCCTCTGTTGAGCAACATCTTTCTTCATTTTCTCTTGCTTCTTTTCAAGGAATTCTTTGTTTGTCTGCTTCCTGAACAAAAGCTATTTTTCTTCTTCTGATGATGTTCCTGAAACAAAAACAGTTTTTGGTTAATAAATTTTCTCATTTTTATGATTTTCTGGTGGAATAAAACCTAAACCTTTCTTTTTGAAATTACCGTTATGGTTTGGTTTCTTTTGAAAACCCGAACCAGAACTGTAACCTTTTTTCTTGTTTAACCTTTGTTTAACTCTTGAGGTGTATTGTTTAGGTTTTTCAGTAAGATTTACATCTTTTATTTCAGAAATATTAATTTCTGTTAATTTGAAAACCTTTTTGATCATTTCCGTTTTAACACCTCTTATTGGAGATTCTTCATCAGAATATAATTTGTCAGAATCATTGAAGGTATATGCTACTTTGAATGTTTCGTCATTCAAATTATTCTTTGACATCAAAAAATCTTTATTGTAAACCCGTTTGCCCTTTTTGACTGATGGACTTGACATGTCGGACTCAGACTTTGACTTTGATTTTGACTCCTCCGTTTCATTTTTATCCAACACCTGATCGACCACTTTCTTTATTAACTTGGACTCATGATCAGTGTCGGATGATGTAAAAGTGACATCAATGTTGTCTGGCAAGTTATCTGAAGGCTCAGATTCCCAGTGTAAGTTGGTTGCCTTTTTGACTCTTTCTGAATTTGGATTTCGTGGAGAATATCCATTTTCAAGCGGGGGTGGACACTTGTTATAGCCAAAACTTTGTTTCTTACCAGAATTTTTCACTTCAGTATCCTCTTTTGTTTCGAACTTCTTCACTTCAGATGTTTCTTTTTCAAACGCCTTCATGCCTTCAACTGTGGGATAAATCCTGTCAATCACATAAGAAGAACATGAGTAACTTTCAATAATTTGTTTACTCTCTCAGTTTCAATTCTCTGAGTTTCCAACTTTTGTTCCATCTCAGCACACATATCAATATAATAATTGATCATTTCCTGCTTAATCATGTATGCTCCATTGAGAGTCTTCATGGCTGTAGCTTGTTCACTGCTTGACTCGTTGTACTGATTCATGGCTTTGTTTAAAACATCATATGATTCTTTCAGTCTGTTCATGTTGTGAATCAACTCATTGTTTTGTTTTTTCATAGTCTCACAATTTTCACAAATCTCAGACACCTTTTCTGCAACAGCTTCCCTTTTAATCTCGAAAGCTGGAATTTCTTTCTGCTTTATCACTCGAACTTCTTCTTCATCATTCTTACCTTTCCTTCTTTCTTCATCTATCTCAGCTTGAAATCTTAAAAGCTCTTTCATTCTTTCTGCCTCATACGAATAATCATCATCACGATCATCTTGTTTTTCAACCTTCTTCTTTGCCATTCGAGCCCTTTCAGCATCTCTCTCGGCATCTCTCTCGGCTAGATATTTTAAATGCTCTTTCATACTATTTGCCCAATACTCATTAACATCATCTTCAACTTTTTGAGCAACAAAAGCTTTATGATCTGCAGTTCTGTTAGGATCATAATCATCCCAACTGAAATCTTTTGGACGCCTTTCATCATCTTGATCTGTCAAACATACTTTACTCACAGCTGAAATATATTTGTCCCAACTGAATTCTTTTGACGATCTTCCAACATTTTGATTAACAAGATAAGCTTTCTTTGATTCTTCAATTTCTTTCTTAGCATGAGCAGTCTGTGATTGTTGTTGATACGGCTGTTGAGCAACTTGATGATAAATCGCTTTCCGATAATAATCATTGTTGTTGAAAGGATTTTGAGCTCCACTTGCTTCGCGGTTTGTGCACTCTCGCTTAAAATGTCCTTTTTCCCTGCAATGAAAAGAAGTAACTTTAGATTTATCAAATCCTAAAGTAGAAACATTTGCATCACGAAAATCATCCCTTCCAGTTATTTGTTTAAACTTTTCAGCTCTTCTCAACACGCTTGCTAAACACCAATTTATATCCATTAACTCCATCTCTTCAGCATCAACCAGATCGTAATCCTCTTTTGTCAACGTTGGATTTCCGATCCTTCCTGCAACTAAACTCCCATAAGACTCTAACACAGTCACCAACAAAGACATGTGGCTTTTGGCTACTTCTTCAGAGTAATTTTGATCATTCTCAAGATTTAAAGCAATGTTGCATTGAAGAACTTTGCCACTCTTTGTTGCTAAAAAATGTGGATCGAACGATGGATATGAAGAGAATCCTGTTTTGCTATTTGATCATTGAGATGAACCTTCAAAAGAACTTTTAGTATTGAAAGCAGTTTCAATCTTCGGTGCAATGTTGGTCTTATCACTAACACCACCTTTGTAATATAGACCAATGTCTTGTTCACCATCATAGTTCTTCATTCTTGCTATCTTTCGTTGTTCCGTCTCTTGAGCTTCAAGTTGTTCTATAAAATCGCTCAACGTTAGATTATCAAATTCAGGTTTATTTTTCAACATCATAAGATACGTGCCCCAAACATCATGTGGCAACGCATCAGCCAACTTTTCAATCAATTCTTCTTTATCTTTATTGATGTTCAATCTTTGCATATTCTTCACCAAATTGCAATATCTTTCAATAACCTGCTTGGTGTTTTCAGTTCTTAATCCACGGAAAAAATCAAATTCTTTTTTCAGAAGCGACATTTTGTTCTTGATCATTTCTTTACTTCCAACAAACTTTGATTTTAATTATTTCCATATCGAATGAGCACTTCCGTTGTGTTGAAGTAAAATCAAGATTTCTTCCTTAATAGCTTGCTGCAAGAGACTAACCATCAACTTTTCATTTTTGTATTTCTTTTTCTCATCAACATCTAAATCTCTAATGTCAACTTTCTGTCCGTTGTCCTTAACTGTCTAATATATCGAAATTCAGTATAATCCCATGCATCTAGGTAATATGCTTGAACCCAATTTTCAAACCGTTCGACCCATCCACTATATTCCTCAGTACTCATTAGCTTAGGCGGCTTTTGCGTGGTCCCCGTTTCATTTTCTAGCATTGTGTTCTGAGTAATAGTGATTGGGCAAGCAAAGGCATTGTAGAACTCGTTGTCCATGATTCAGTATCCAAAATATCACAAATACAGACTTTTCAAACGAAATGAACTCTTGGTGCGGAATGGCTCTTCAAGCGAAATGGACCTATTTCAAACGAAATGGATGATTTCGTACGGAATGACAAGCTTTCAAACGAAATAGATGATTTCGTACGAAATGACAGGCTTTCAAACGAAATGGAATTCTAGTGCGAAATGGAGGCTATTTCGTGCGAAATGACAAGTTGATCTCGTGCGAAATGGATGCAAGTTCAAACGAAATGATATCAATTCGTACGAAATTGTGATGATGTCACCCTTTCGGACAGTTTTTGAACAAATTGATCAAGTTTTATTTCGAATTAAGGTCTGATACTTTCAAGGATTTGTTAAAACAGTGTTTCGCTTATAATGTGAGAAAATTAAGCCATTTTAACTGTGAAATCTTGTTAATTTTGAAAAAGAAGGTGTAGAAGTCAGAATTTTTGATGAAAAACAGCTTAAATGGTAAGAACTCTTCCTCCTGTGCTCTGATACCACTTGTAGGATCGTTTGCACGACCAAAACGAGTCGTTCTGAAGAGTTTTAGCCAATACGAAAGGCAGAATCACACGTATCGGAGTTATTTCAGCTGTTTTGCACAATGAATCACTTTAAACTGTCTCTGTATTGATATCAGATCGTTTTACAATGCTGGAGACACTTCGGCAGAGCTTCACTACAGAATCAGAACGTTACAAATGATTTGAACAAGGCACCTATATATAGGCCAACCATTTCGCACGGAACAGCTCACACGAAATGGCCTTGTCATTTCGTGCGAAATGACTTTTTCCATTTCGTACGAAATGGACTCTTTCCATTTCGTGCGAAATGGCCATGACCCATATATTTCACATTTTTCTCGTATAATGTGCCCTGATCTATCTAAACTAATATAAGACTCGATACAAGACGAAGTCGACAGACATATGCACCAACAGGGAGTCACGTTACAGGAATTGTTTCACAACACATGGTATTTAAAGTTTTGTATTATTAGGATAATTTTTTACATTGTTTTGGGATAAACAGAGAATAAATACAAGTAAGTTGTCTTTCATGTTTTAAAGTCACTAAGGCCCGCGCCCATCCTATGTGAAGTATGTATTCATGTCATCAAACAATAGTTCCTGAAACATATGTGAAAAACAGTCAGCATAAAAGCTGGCAAGTACATAGGTTTTGTGAGTGTGTCAAATTCATGGCTTTGAAATTCATATTGCAATACCTCGTCCGACTTCGAGAGTCGACGAGTGTGAACCTTGAAATCAAAAGGTGTTTAATATTGCAATATATTTTATCAACTTTACAAGTTGATATAAGTAAAACAAAACCTTGTAGCAATGAATCTTAACCGAAAACATTTGTTTTGTAAAACCGAGTAATAAGTCAATTTAAGAGAAAACAATATATAGTTTATATCTTTAAGTGAAAATCATTTCGTGTCGTTGTTCAAAACCATTTGTCCTTGTTATAAACCAATCGTCCATTGTACGTGTTATATACCATTGTACGTGTCATAAACCATTGTACGTGTTATAAACCATTGTACGTGTCATCAATCAATCGTTCGTGTCATGAATAAATCGTCCGTGTTTTAATTGTGAAAACTTTTGGTCGTTATTTAATGAATACATTCAAACCTGTGTGACTCGTCTATACCTCCCATGGGGTATCTTTACTAGACCTCGAAAGGTCTCTTTAACTAGACTAACAAATCAACGAATAATTTGTTAATCAGAAACAGTTTATGTCGTTCCCCAAACTACCCACCAAATCCAGTGAATAGTCTAGTAACAGGATTGTCAGTCCTATGGTACCATAACATACTATTGGTTGGCTCGTCCAAAGCTGATGAATGTCATTCGTGTTATGGATAACGCACCAACAAGTTCGTTCACACTATTGAAATCGTCGTGTTTTATATAAACCATAGACTTTGTTTTTGAAAACTTGAAAAGTAGTTTGTCACAAATGAGTCACCCCAAAACAATTGAAAGCAGAAAAAGGGGGAGCTATGTACTCACTTGGGATTGCAAAGAGTCCTTGATCACTAGAAGAAACAAAGCTCAAGTGTGTCCTAGTGTGTCAGATACTAAGTTAGTGTAACGGGATATAAATCGGCGAATCGGATAGAATGAGGTCTTATAAACCAAATGAATGTTAGAACTCATATGACATGGCTTATCAAACTCAACATTTTGATTTGGAAGTGAGTCTAAGTGCTTTTAACCCGTTATGACTCGTTAAGGTAGTTTACGCTACTTTAACGTGTTATTTGCGTAAACACGTGTTCGGATGGTTAAACATGTCCCGTGATAAGTCTCATATGCCAAAATATGTTTAATAAAGTAGCAACATTAGTTTATATGTCAAAAAGTTGGTTACATATGCTTAAAATGAATTTATGCGCAAAAAAGGCATTTTGGTCATTTTTAGGCATATAACAATCGACTTATCATAACACCAACCAAATGACGTGAACATAAGGTATAACCTCAGTAGGTTATTCCCTATACAATTGTGGTCACATACATGTGTTTGGTCGGATCCTAAGTGTAACACCTCGTAAATTTATGTCCAATAATGTATTGACACGTGTCATGAACTTTAAACGTGTAAAAGATCACCTATGAAGGACTAAAGTTGACAAACAAAGAAAGTATGTGAATATAAGGGTTCAAAGTGTCAACAATGGATAAATATACCTTAAAATAACCCTACACGACGTTTATACCCTTAAACGAATGAATTATGGATCATACGAAGCTAATTGTGGAAGATAGTGAGAAATTGCAAACTACAGGGGTTAAATGTGTCAACATGTTAAAAGTATACCTCTGAGTGACCTTTTGGTGAACCCGAAGCTTTGTAATGATAAATTATACTCACTAGGATATATGGTAAAAATTTCACCAAGTTTCGTTATCGTATGAGAAAGTTATGATAAAATCCGTATACGGAGGGTTAAAAGCGTCAACGTTGAATTCTAGGGCCTTACGGGTGATCACAAGGTTAACCGAGGACTTAACGGTGTTTGGTTATGTCTTGGAGCCCTTAAAAGTCAAGTTAGAGGGTTGAAAATGCAAGAAATGAAGTTAAAACCACGTATACAAGGACCAGGGACCAAAAATGCAATTGCTGAAACTTGTCTGTCCTGGAAGTGAACCTCACACGGGCCGCGTAAGATTAGGCAGGACCCTTACACGGGCCGCCTGGGATTGCCAGCATCAGAAAGTTCACACAGGTGCTAGTTCAGGCCTGTTAACCGACTTCAAACGCTTGTTTTACATACCAGGGGCTGCCCCAATGGTATTTCATGCATAGGGGCACTTGTAAGCATCTCATATCACTTGTAGACTTCCTTGGCATGATCCTAAATGATCAAAATGGGTATATAAGGAGCTCCAATGTTGCAACTCTTGTGCACAGTCACTTGAAACTCTCACAACTTCACTTCTGGAGAATTTTGGAGCTCAAGCACTCTTCCTAGGAGTCACTAGTCGTGCTTAGGACTATTGTAAGTGTCCTTAACCTTCCTTAATTCAGTTTAGCTTAGTAAAATAGCATAAAGTCAAACCGTCGTAATTAGAGTTTGACTTCGTAATTAATCATAATTTGTTCAGTCAATTTTCAAATTGAAAGTACCTATGAGTTGGTAATTATGTGGGCAATAAACCCTTAAAAGGGCACCATCTGATTCCCACTCTAAATAGGTCAATTGTCAGGTCAAAGCTAACCTTAAAAAGTCAATAGAAAACTTATTTTCAAATTAATGCGTAATTAGCAATGTAGGAGCCATGCAACCTATTTTATCACTAATATAACTTGGTAATTAATGTAAGAACATGTCTAAACATGTTCAACCCGACAATTTTCAGTTTAGGCTCGGTTCGGAACCGAAAGTCGCATAATTTGACTTCTGCTTTGACTTTCAGTTCTGACCCATTTGAGCATAGTTTAGAAATGCCTTAGAGCTTTATTTGGACCAGGTTTCATGGTAGTATAACCCTCTGTGATTATACAACTTGGTTCATTAGTTATCTGATTCATATGCATGTTTCCGTTAAATGCTTAAATGTTGACTACTATGCCCATATGACCTTAAAACGTGATTTTTGAAAATGTAAAAGAATAGAAACCTTAGTTACTGGTTTATAAACTTGTCCCTAAAATTTGACATCAGTTTGAGGTCTAGATTAGGAGTTATGCTCATTAGCGTAAATGAAAAACTTTTTATTAATTAAACGGCGTAATTAGCGTATAGCCTATCTAAACCCAATTTTTGATACCAAAATTTTACCCAGTGATATAATATAATATTTTGGGATTTTTGAAGATTTTTATTTATTTTTAGGCTGAGCATAACATAGAGTTCTAAGCTTGATTCGGTAATTGTCGGTTTTGCCCTTTTGGGCTATAAAATGAGTTTTACAAATTATTTTGATACCAAACCTTTTTATACTGATTATATATGAAAAATAAATTATTTTAAGCCTTCTGGAATAATAAAAATATCAGCTTTTCTTATAAAACCCGGAAATAGCTTAAAATCGCCTTTTTAAGCGTTTTAACGCATAATATGTATTAAAACTATTTTAAACATATAAGGTTTGATTTCTACTGATTATTTTCAGTAAAGTTTTATATATTAATAGTAAGCAAAAGTTTTAAACTCAGATTTCCAGTTTTGACCTTTTAAGCCTTTGTGAAATTACCAAAATGCCCCTAAGGTGCATAGTTTGGTTATAAATGATAAATTTTACATACATGTAATACCCTACTGTTATAACTTAGTAAATTAAGTATATTTACTGATTACTTCAGACCTGTAACTCAGAGTATTATTTAAACTCTTTTATAACCTTTAAAATGACCAAAATACCCCTACGGGGCGTAATTTGAGATTAAACCCCCTTTGGGCATAATAGAAGATATCTTACTGATGTCACAACATATTTAACGCATATTAACTTAGGAAACTTGTATATGACTCAGTTGGTTGCCCGTTATGCATCTTTCGCGTTCGGTTCGGTTTATGTAACTATTTTGCATAAATTGACCGAAACGGGTCAAACCTTATCATTTTTATCTCTAAATCCAGAATGTGTTTAGTTTACCCATATTATACAAGTCTACAGACTTGTCGGGTCTAAATCTCATTCTATTCCGGTCTTCGCTTAATCGTGCGTTTGAACCGTATCTTCCTTTAAAACTAACCGGTCTAAGTTTAGGCTTAAATAAAGACCCGTTAGAAATCTAATAGGTTATTAAAAACCTTTGTTCCAGAATAGGAGACCCGGTAAAAGCTACGTGCACTTGCTATTTGTGATTATTACTTGCCAAGGTAAATACTTTTAACTTATTTTCCCTATACGGGCTTGGGGTACGGTATATAAAATACCGCTTGGTCGGGCATTGAATTTTTAATTGTATGAAGGTTAAATTATTGAAATGTCCCGTTTAAATTGTTTTGTTTGCTTAAAGCCTTTGGGGGGGGGGGGGTTAATGACAATGTCCAGGATATCCTTGGCATCATTTCAAGAAATGGCCACGACCTAAGCACGGGGTGTAGGCGTACACCCGACAGTGCATATATAAATAATAAGGTATAACCGCCGGTTGCGGGAATAACCCGTCGCGGGACTATATCATGTGGTGTGTCTATTAATCTTTAACCCGGTGTCAATCCGGGCTACTGAACGTATAAGAAACATGTAATTCTTTTACAAGTTTATATATAAATAATTATCCCAAGTTATAAAAATGTTTTGTGCCTTGTGCATTTAAATAAATTTTCTAAACCTTTTCAAAATGAGTCAGTTAATTGTATTTACCAGTGTAAACTGACGTATTTTCCCAAAAAGGCTAAGTGTAGGTACTAATCGAAATAGGCTGGCCTCTCCTTAGCATCAATAAGAGTCTCGCAAGCTTGGATGCATTTAAATCTGATGAACTATGTTTCCTTATTTATTTGATCTGCCTGTGGATCTGTTTCAACTATTTTGTGATACTTAATATTACAATTTATTCGGTTGAAATAAATCTATCTTTTGCTTCTGCTGTGCATATTAAAATTGTGTTGTTTGACTATGATGATATCAACTACGTCACGATACTCCCCACCGGGCCCACCGGTAATACGTGGAAATATCGGGGTGTGACAGGTTGGTATCAGAGCCAACACTGAGTGAATTAAACACTAGCCTTTTGTGTTTAATCTCAGTTACACAGTTGCACATTCCTAAATTTTCGAGTCTAGACAAAGAACTTAGGACAAAATCCTGATTTGTTTTATTTTTGTCATTTATATATTTCCTTGTTGTTATCTTTGTTTATGTTAACAGGTTCAATCATGCCACCAAGGTTCAACAGGGGAAGAGGAAAGGTAACAATCACAGGTCACGACCATGAGGCCGGGCCCTCACACAGACGAACCCCACCAGCCTCGATGAGTACGAGTCCTCAGGAGCATTGGAGGACGTATATAGAGCCAGTGATGCGATCCGTCTCGCTAAGTTCGTCACCATCCTATCACCACTCCTACGGGCCCAATTCTGAAAATGAGCCCCATAACCCGCAGCCATCTTTTATTCCCCTCTAAGGATCCAGCCCTCACTATTCCTTCGACGACCCGACACCTGTCTTCCAAAGCCGATTCAACCCGGCAAACTACATTGAAGAACCAGTGGGTTTTAACCCGCTAGGACCTGAAGACCACTTCTCGGGCGACCATGCGATGGACATGGACGAAGACACGGATCCCGCCGAGCCTCCAACCGGAACCCCTAACCATCCCATCGAAATTTCAGATGGGTCACCTTTTGTGGGATCACCTTATAATGGTCCCGACATCTATGAGGAGAGGTTCAGACAGATTGACTGGGTGTTTACTCCCAGTTACCACAACTCTCCGCAGCAGCAGCAGGATCCCTCCGAGGATTCTCGTTTTGTCACAGTCACTCCGCCACCACCACCAGTTCAGCAACAGCCTCTGGAGCCACCGAGGCGAAGAAGATAGAACGCACGGATGTCCATGCGAGGAGGAGTGCGTATCAGCACCCCTCAACCTTCAAGTGGCAGCCGCTACCCGCCACTCCATGAAGACTCGCAGATGGGTGGGCCTTCAAACCCCGTCTCAGAAGTAATCTATGCGCCTGTCGCGCCACCACCATTGGGCTTTGGCGACCCTATACCTACATACACCGGTACGGCGGCGTATAATCCCTTTGAGCAGCCGATCCACACCAACTACAACTATGCAGAGGCCGACCCTTACCTGGTAGCAGCAGCAAACTACAATGCCCATCATCCGGAAGGATCCTTTGGGATCCCATATCAAACCGGATACCAACACTATGGGTACCCACCTTATGGGTATCATCAACCGCCACCTCCTCAACCTCCACTATATCAGCAACCCTCGTAGCCGCCAGTGATGTCGCCACCGCAGCATCAGGAGATTCTGCAAAGGATTAATGAGGTGCGGCATGAAGTGCGGGAAGACCGTAGACAAAACCGAGGAATGTTCAAGAGTCTGGCAAACTTAATTAAAGGAAAAAGAAAAAAGGATCATTGAATCCTTTATTTGTTTGTTTGTTTGATTTTAGTGTTGTAATCATGTCCCTGCGTGGATATTTATTTCTGTATTCTGCCCCTGCGTGGACATGTCTTTTTGTATTCTGCCCCTGCGTGGGCATGTCTTTCTGTTGACCCCTGTGTGGGTATGTTTGTTAATTTAGCCCCTGCGTGGGCATGTTATTTCTTGTAAAAGTCCCGTTTAGGGCAAACTTGTACTTGTTTAAATTTTTTTGTAGTGGAATGGTTGAATTTAAATTTTCATTTTTGATTAAATTATATGCATAAATATAATATGTGAAATAAATGAAAATATAACATTCCTCTTTTGAGATCCACCATTATAATAAAATAATAAAAATCTAAAAAGGGACAAAACCTAGCCATGTGTCATTATAAGACAGGGCCAAGATGGTAATTCCTCAAATTAGATTCAGGTCCTTATTAACACCTTAATTTAGGATTGTTCTGCGTTAAATATTAAAAAGAATCTTAAAGGTAAAACCTAGTCTATATGTCATTGCAGACATGACCAAGATGGTAAAACCTATTCAAAAGGTTCCAATCCTTGTTAACATCTGAAAACATGTTAACACACTTGACAAAATGTGATTCGATAAAATCGCATAAGTCATCCTTATATTGGATTCTCCCAAATACTTTAATTAATTAAAACATCCAATAGGAATATAACGCCTACGGGCTATACTCATTGTCATATGAGACAAAAGACAGTTGTGGTCTTCGACCCCCTGTTAAGAAGAGGTAATGAATTATAATTAAAACCTCAATACCATGACCCTATAAGATCATGATTAAAGATTTAAAACTGTCCATAGGACTAGGCCTTTTTGCCGTTAATATACTTTAATTATAACTAAGGATTTATATAATGAAAATCCTGAATAATTATATACTTAATTAATCAAAGTGGTTTCTTAAATACCAGGATTAATAAATCATCTGGAATGATAAAACTGTTATAGACCTCTGAATGAATTAAAAATCATTATTTTATGTAGCAATCAAGCTACATGGCCGGGTCAGACGAAGCCAACAGTCACCCCAGAGATAATCATGACCCCTCCAGAGTCAATGTAGCAGGAGCAGAATTACAAGCGTTAATAGATAATGATGTTATGCGAGCTTTGGACAGGCAGTTCAATGAATCCAGTGGTATCCATGTAAGGACCCAGTCTGTGCCACACTCTAAACCACCCTCTAGAACTCATACTGCTCATAAAAGTGATTCTCATCACTCAACAAATCAGAGGAGTGTTCCATCTAAGAGAGTTGTGTTAAACCAAGAACCACGTGCTAAAGGTTGCACCTATAAATACTTTGTCTCCTGCAAACCCAAGGATTTCACCGGGGAGAAAGGAGCAGTTGATTGCATGTCATGGTTAGACGAGATGGACACTGTGGTGGATATCAGTGGTTGCGCTAATAAGGATGTGGTAAAGTTTGTATCTCAGTCGTTCAAAGGCGAGGCACTAGCCTGGTGAAGGTCTTTGATCCAAGCCACAGGGAAAATCCCATTGTACAATCTGTCTTGGGAGCAGTTTGTGACATTGATTAAGGAGAATTATTGCCCTCAGCATGAGGTTGAAAAGATTGAAGCTGATTTCTTGTCGTTGGTTATGAAAAACCTAGATTGTCAAGCCTACCTTACGAGCTTCAACACTATGTCAAGACTGGTTCCGTATCTGGTAACTCCGGAACCCAAGAGGATAGCTCGTTTCATTGGGGGTTTGGCCCCAGAAATCAAGGCCAGTGTGAAGGCCTCCAGACCAGCTACTTTTAGGTCTGCAGCTGATATTTCATTGTCACTTACTTTGGACGTAGTCAGGCAAAGATCACTTAGAAACAACGATGCTGAGAAGAGAAAGCGTGAAGATGACAACTCACGACAGTCAGACAAGAAGCATAAGGGAAACAATGACCACAAAAAGAGTTCTGGAACTAAGAAGGATGGTTATCAGTCGGGTGATAAGCCCAAGTGTAAAATCTGTAAGAAGCACCATTTCGGGAGGTGCAGATACGATTCAAAATCCCAATCGCAGCCAAGGCCTTGTGGGATTTGTAAATCTTCTGAGCACAAGACATTGGACTGTAACAAAATCAAGGATGCGACGTGCTATAGCTGCAATGAAAAAGGGCATATCAAGTCCAACTGCCCAAAGTTTACAAAGAAGGCTGAGGATGGGAAAAAGACCAATGCTAGGGTCTTCCAGATGAACGCACAGGAGGCGATCCAGAATGATAATGTCATAACAGGTACCTTCCTTATTAATGATGTTTATGCAAGGGTGTTATTTGATTCTGGAGCAGATAAGTCATTTGTTGATGATAAGTTTTGTAAGTTGTTAAACCTACCTGTTAGAACCCTAAGCATAAAATATGAGGTTGAATTAGCCGATGGCACCATAGAAACCGCATCAACCATGTTAGATGGATGTTTCATATCCATTAGGAGCCACTCTTTTCCATTGTCCTTACTTCCTTTGAAGTTAGCCGGTTTTGATATAGTTATAGGCATGGACTAGTTATCCCATAACCAAGCTCAGATTGTGTGTGACAAGAAGCAAGTATTGATCAAGACTCCATATGGTGAGCCACTTACCATACAGGGAGATACTCAGTATGGATTTCCTAAGCAAGTGTCTGTGCTTAAGGCATCAAGGTGTATGAAGAAGGGTTGTGTCATCTACATGGCACAGGTGACTATTGATGAGCCGAAGCCTAAGATTGAAGATATCCCCGTCATTTCTGAATATCCCGAAATATTCCCTGAAGAACTACCTGGATTGCCACCAGATAGGCCAGTAGAATTTAGAATTGACATTATCCCAGGAGCAGCACCTGTTGCAAGGGCACCTTACAGGTTGGCACCAACAGAGATGAAAGAGTTGAGGACTCAGCTAGACGATTTATTGGCAAAAGGATTCATTCGTCCTAGTTCATCTCCTTGGGGAGCACCAGTCTTGTTTGTGAAGAAAAAGGATGGATCGATGCGTCTATGTATCGATTATCGCGAGCTTAACAAGGTTACTATCAAGAATAGATATCCATTGCCCAGGATTGACGATCTGTTCGATCAATTGCAAGGGGCAAGTTACTTCTCGAAGATCGACTTGAGGTCAGGCTATCATCAGCTGAAGGTTAAAGATGGAGATGTACACAAGACTGCATTTAGGACTCATTATGGTCATTACGAGTTCTTAGTGGTGCCTTTTGGGCTCACTAATGCACCACCAGCGTTCATGGATCTCATGAACCGTGTCTGCAAGCCATACTTGGACAAATTTGTTATCGTCTTCATTGACGACATTCTGATTTATTCAAAGAATCAGGCCGACCATGAGAAGCATCTTCGATGTATTCTTTCACTACTTCAGCAGGAGAAGCTTTATGCCAAATTTTCTAAGTGTGAATTATGGCTTCGTGAAGTCCAATTCCTTGGACATATTGTTAGTGAGAGTGGTATCCAAGTAGATCCCGCTAAGATTGAAGCCATTATGAACTGGCAAGAGCCAAAGACGCCTACGGAGATTCGCAGCTTTCTAGGACTGGCAGGATACTACAGGCGATTTATTGAAAACTTCTCAAGAATTGCAGCACCCCTGACTCGTCTCACTCTAAAGAATAGCAAGTTTGACTGGGGGCCTAAGCAGCAAGAATCTTTCGATATTCTAAAGCAGAAGTTGAGCAACGCTCCAGTATTGACGTTGCCTGATGGAATTGATGAATTTGTGGTGTATTGTGATGCATCACACACCGGTAAGGGGTGTGTGCTTATGCAGAAAGGAAAGGTCATTGCCTATGCTTCACGCCAGTTAAAGGTGCACGAGAAGAATTACACCACCCATGACTTGGAGTTGGGTGTCATTGTATTCGCACTAAAACCGTGGAGCATTATTTGTATGGTACCAAATGTGTGATCTATTCTGATCACAAGAGCCTCCAACACTTGTTTAATCAGAAGGACTTAAACATGAGGCAGCGACGATGGATGGAAACTCTAAATGACTATGATTGTGAAATCCGATACCATCCAGGCAAGGCAAATGTGGTCGCCGATACCTTAAGTAGAAAGGAGAGTGAAGCCCATAAGAATCAATGCCAAGAGCATTGAATTAAAGAATAGTTTGAATGAAAGGTTGTTAGCTGCACAGAAGGAAGCTGTATTAGAAGCTAACTATCCTGATGAGAAGCTAGGAGTAACTGCTGAACAGTTATCCTTTGGCAAAGACGGAATCCTGAGATTAAATGGTCGAATATGGGTTCTGATTTATGGAGGACTCAGGGATGTGATCCTCCAGGAAGCCCACAGTTCTAAATACTCCGTTCATCCTAGAGCTGATAAGATGTACCAAGATCTGAAGGTAATTTTATGGTGGATAGGCTTGAAGAAGTCCATAGCTACCTATGTAGCCAAATGTTTGACGTGCGCACAAGTTAAAGCTGAACATCAAAAGCCGTCAGGTTTGCTACAACAGCCTGAACTTCCCACCTGGAAGTGGGAGATGGTAACAATGGATTTTATCACTAAGTTGCCAAAGACAAAGAAAGGAAACGATACTATTTGGGTGATAGTGGATAGACTGACTAAGTCAGCTCACTTCCTACCTATTAAGGAAACACACAGCTCAGATAAGTTAGCTCAGCTGTACGTGGATGAGATTGTATCTCTCCACGGAGTGCCAGTGTCTATAATATCTGATAGGGATACAAGGTATACCTCGCATTTCTGGAAAAGTTTTCAGCAATCCCTAAGCACTCGATTGAACTTTAGCACATCATATCATCCTCAAACGGATGGTCAAAGTGAGCGAACAATTCAGACGCCAGAAGATATGTTAAGGGCTTGTGTTATTGACCTAGGTGGAAGCTGGGATGAACATCTTCCACTGATTGAATTTTCGTACAATAATAGCTATCACTCTAGTATCCAAGTTGCACCATTTGAAGCCCTATATGGAAGCAAGTGCAGAACGCCCGTTTACTGGGCAGACATTGGGGATGCCCAACTAACAGGACCTGATATAGTCCTGGAGACGACAGACAAGATTGTTCAGATAAGAGATCGTCTCAAAGCTTCCAGAGATAGGCAGAAAAGCTACGCGGACTTAAGGCGTAAACCTCTAAAGTTCGAGGTTGGTGACAAAGTGTTACTTAAAGTATTGTTGGTGCATGTTTGTGACAACAGCTTAGATTTGGTCTTTGGATATCTTGTAATTAGATAAACGATAAACAGTTAGCGGGTTTAGCTTTGTATTAGTAAGTTAATAGAGTTTGGGCTAAACAAAACCCATATTGGGTCATAGGGGACGAAATGGGCTTGCCCATGGAGAAACCTTAGCCCAAGTAGCAAACCTTGTGTTATATAAACAAGGTTAGGCTTTAGGGTTTAGGTTAATCAGCCAGAACATTGTGTGAGAGGAATTTTCGTGAGAGCTTTAGGGTTTGGACGAAATTGTTAGTTGGTTAGGGATCTTGATTGATTGTAATCAGTTTGATAGATAATCAATAAAGATCCGGTTTGAAAGTGATTGCTGATTTCTGTTTTCTACTTGTTTCTGTGATATTCTGATCAAGAGGATTCCGCACTCTTGATTGGAAAGACAATTCTGTGAAAGATCCATACTAATAGGGGACCTACAATTGGTATCAGAGCATTAGGCTCTTGAAGGCTCGGTTCAGAATTGTGTCTGCAGAAACAGGGAGATTTTCGAATTTTTGAAATCTGATAAAATTAGGGTTTTAAAATTTTCGAATTTTTCTGGCTGGTTTGATATTAATTTTCGAAATTTTTGGCAGTTTTGATCTTTTGTTTGGTGTTTTGCAGGATTTCTGGAAAGTTTTTGCTGATTTACAGGTTTTAGAGATAGTTCTGATTGGTTGTTTTTGGAGGATTTTGGCTGAAATTCGAAGATTGTTGTTGGTGTCTTCATCGAGTTCATCGAATTTTGGTGGAGAAGTTGCTGATTTGCTGTTTCGATTCTGCAGAAAGTTGTTAGAAGAATCCAGAAAATCAGCAAATTTTCGAAAAGATTAAGTTACCAAATTTACTGGGTGGCGAAATTGACTGTACTGGCGAATTTGACTGATCTGCGAATTTAACCAGCATAGTTATCAGCGAAGTTAAATCCAAAGGCGACTTTGGTAACCGTGAAATTTTCCACAGCGAAAATATTACGGTTTTCAGCGACTTACAGGTCGTCGTAATAGCGAAATTATACCAGCGAATTTGTCCAGCAAAGATAGACAGCGAAATTGAACAGACAACAGACCAGCGAAATTAATCATTAACCCAGCGAAATTAACTGATACCAGCGAATTTAACAGGGTGGAATTTTCGTTGGCAAGCGTCGATAAAATTTCAGTGTTTTGAAAATAGAAATTGATCCGTAGCTCGTTAGACAGAACCGTTTGGACAGTTGAATTCCTTGGATTTTTAGGGTAAAAAAAAAAAAAAAAAAAAAAAAAAAAAAAAAACTCTGGAAAATCCCGAATACGGTTTTTGACATTATATATCATTGGATTTGTCTTTTCGAGACGATTCTAACGGTGTAATTTGGTAACCACTGTTTTCGGAGAAATTTTGTACGGTTTGATCAGTACGGTTACGATAAAAACGTGTTTAAAGATGGTCAGAATGGACAAGGTTAGTGAGAGTGTTAAACATTGGCCAAAGCTGAAAAATGTCAAAGAATATGCTGACTGGAAAGAGGAGTTTGAGGCATTTGTGAAGAGTGAAGATACCAGAATGTGGTACTGTATGATAGATGGCTATGTTGCTCCTACGCGCAGTATTGAAGGAAGGGTTATAGTGCTGTCTTATGACAAGATGGATGAATCTGAGAGACAGGTGGTTGATGCTGAAAAGAGTGCCTTGGCGGCAATAAAGACGTCCTTACCTGATAGCATCAAGCATACCTTCACAAAGTACACTAATTCAAAGGATATGTGGGATGCATTACAAAAGAAATATCAGGGAAATGAGAGTGTTACTCGTGCATTCATGGCAGAGATAGTGCCAGTTGATGAGGCTGACACTACTGTGAGTGATGTTGAAACTAGTGTGAGTGATGCTGAATCTGAAGTGAAGAATGCTGAAGCAAAAGTGGATGCTGAAGTAGAGAAGGAGAGTGAAGCTGAACAGGTTGTGGCTGATGAAAACTCAGAAGTTCATGAGAAAGAGGTACAATCTAATTCAGTATGTTTGAGATGTCGTGAATTACAGGGTGAGGTTGCCAGGTTGACAACACAAAACCAAAGTCTGGTAAGTGAGATGTCTAACATAAAAGAAGCAAATTTTTTTGTTAAAAGGAATGAATCGTCATACTTGAAGAAAATAAAAGGTTGTGAAGCTGAAATTGAAGCTTTAACATGCAAGTTAAATGAAAAACTTCAAGTAATAGACTTAGCTCATGACATGATGGCTGAGAAAACAAAAGAGATTTCTGAAAAATGCAAAGAGTTGTCAGATGCACAACTCAAAATTGTTGAACTTGAAAAGAAATTAGGTCAATTCAGAGATTCATCTTTTGTAATGAAACACATGATGGGTGGGTTAAAGAAGAGTAATGACAAGACAAGTGTGGGCTTCCAAGGTTTTAATGAAGTTCCACCTCCACTTAGTCATGACTATTCATTCCTGCCGAGTGAAAATGAGCTAGCAGACTTTATGGCATCTGCACCAAGTAGTTTCGGATCCACATCAAGTAAAGGTGATGGATCTGAGAGTGATGATTTGAAAAGGAAAAATTCACCGCCTAAGAATAAAAATCAAGCTTTTGTTAAAAAGATTAATTTTGTTCAAGGTAGTGATATGAAAAACGAAACTGCTGTTATTGAAAATGAATCGAATGTAGAGTTTGCTAAAAATAAGAGGATAGAAAAATCTGAAATAAAGCAAACTGAACAAGGTTCATCTAAGGGATCATCACCATCTGATAAGGGATCTACCTCAGAGACTCCAGCTAAGAAGTCTTCGAGAAAGAGATCGTGCTTCAAATGTCACGTCAAGGGACATGTAGCAAGCTGCTGTCCTAACAAAAAGAGTGAAGCAAAACTTAGTGAAAAACAGAGAGGGAAATTACCGGTGAAGGAAGGTGATAGTGAGGAGAAAGGCTCAAATTCTCCAAAGCAATCTGCTCCTAAGCAACCAAAGAATGTTGATGTTGGTGTAGATAAGGCTGAAAAAGGAACTCCACAAGTTCCTCGTTTTCAAAGAAATCAACCTCGATTTCAGCCTAGATCTCCACCAGGCAGATTTGAGAGACCTAGAAGCAGTTCACCAAGAATGAACAATTATAATGCTAACAATTTCAGAAGTCAAGGTCAATATCAAAATCGATACCAAAATAATGGTGGTCGAACTTTTTATAACAATGGCTTTAGAAATTACAACAATAATGCTTCTTGGAATCAAAATTCAAGATACCCAAATCAAAATTTCCAAAGGTCAAATAGTCCAAACACGTATAGGAACCCTCAGGACAAAAGACCTAGTGGAAATCAAAATCAAATTCCATCAACGGGTCTAAGATCCAAGACTCCAGTTAGGAGTAATGGATATTGGATGGATGTTCCAGTAGTTGGTGAATTTGGACGACCCAAGACCATTAAGGCTTGGGGTCCCCCAATCTAACTAATTTCTTAGTTGGTGTGTGCAGGAGCTGCTAAGGAGGATTATCAACTTATGTTGATAATGGTTGCTCTAGGCATATGAAGGGGAATGTGAGATTGTTGATATATTTATATTGATTGATTTAAATTGAAGTTCAAAGTGCTGATTCGACACACTAGATAACCTGGCAGATCTTTATACTAAAGCTTTTGACAGGGCTCGCTTTGAACATTTAGTCGAACTCAACGGGATGAGGAATCCTGAACAACTGGTTTTTCATAAGAATTTTTGTAAATAGTTTACTGCTTTTCTTCAAAATCAAAAATAAAAAAAATTTGAAAAATCAAAAACATAAAAAAATTAGAAAACCAAAAATGAGTTCACTGTGTGAAAAAGAAGAAATGATAGTACATTGGCAAGTTAGACTGTCACACTGAAATGAAATTAAATTGCTTAAGTGTGATAGCAGCTTCATTATATGATGTACCAGTAGGCAAAAAGCATGAAATAATCAACTTACCAAAGTGATATAAATCTAAATGAATTGTGTATGAGTGGGGAACACATCAGTGGTGTATGGTTTAATGACCTTAAATCTTGCGTTGATAGATTGCCAAAATCTGAAGTTTTGGGTCGTTATACTGTTATTTCATCTGGGGATATCTTGGCTGTTTTTCTGTTCAGAACTAAAATTGTACATGACCTCAGGAAAGAAAGTCACTTGGAATTTGCACATTTCTATTTGAATGTCTGTATGTGTCCCGATACACACAATTTTGATCTGATTCTGAAATCTTCTCTGAAAAAAATCGTGTACCTCCTCTGCTGCATCCAGATATATGCTGACCTGGAGGTGCTAGGCAACGACAGCTTCTGCTGCATCCAGATACATGCTGACCTAGCTGTACGTTGTCGCACTATAGATCTAATACACCCGAAAGAGGCCCTCTAGTGCCCAAAAGAAACCCAATAAACCTATATCAAACTGAGAAAACTCATTTGATCTGTATATTATACCATCTCTCCTAAAGATCTATTCTGTTCTCTTCTCAACCTATTCCCAGTTAAGATTTCAGAAATCTGGATTGGACTTGTGAAATATGTGGTAGGGAAGATACTTGCATGATAGAGTGTGTTGTTTATATTTCCAGGATTTGATTACTATTTATTTGGGTGTTCATTGTTAAGCAATCAAAACATGATAAAACAGATTATATGCAGACCTGGACACTGTCAGGATATCTTAAAGGATGACATCAGTATACTCACCTACTACGATGAATCTTTGTGCATACCTTGATCGTGGGGGTATATCCTGAAGTGGGACACACTAGTATATCAGTAAATAAAATTACCTTAACGTATCATACGGTAATGGTACTTGAAATGTTCATGCATTTTGTTTAAGTGGACAAACATACTGGTAATCGTTTTGGACTGCTTTTCATGAAAAATTAAATAAAGAATTATCTAATAGTGTGAAACAGTTTGATTTTGTTGATATGATCTTCTTATCAGTGATTCTCACAAAAATAGAGTGTTTATTGCTTTTGTTATTTATTTGCTTTCAGAAAATATAAAAAATCCAAAAATAGTGTCTTTTTCTGTTTAAAATTCTTAACGTACGAAAAACTGTTATTCTTGGAGGAATTGTTACTGATAGGGGGAGACAGTGTTGGAAAGTGAGTTCAAAATTTTAAATCATGCGGGTTATAGGGTGTGATTAAAAAGTTTTGCGTGTTGGTGATAAATTGAAAATGCTTAATTTGTTATGCAGTTTAACAAATCTCTTGAATAATAATAATTTGTTTAACTTTTGTTGAAAAATTCTTATGGTTTCTCGAGATGTTTGTTTTATAGTAAACAGATTGAAGTAGTGTGTTGCTGAGAAGTTGCTGTGTTGCTGAGTTGCTGTGAAGATGAGAGTTTGATTGGATGCATGGTAGAACCTCCTTTCTATATTGCAGACAAAGTGAAGAGTTTGAAGATGGCTATACAAATGCTGAACTGGAGTTTACTCAAACGCTAAAGTTTTGAAGATTTGGTGATTGGATGCATCAGCTTAGGGGGAGTCTGTTGCTGACAGAAGCTGTTGAAGCTGAAGCTATCCAAAGACCAAAGACAGTGCAAGACTACATGAAGATTGCAAGATGACTGAAGACAAAGTTATTTTATGAAGCTATTGTCAAGGGGGAGTTTGTTGGTGCATGTTTGTGACAACAGCTTAGATTTGGTCTTTGGATATCTTGTAATTAGATAAACGATAAACAGTTAGCGGGTTTAGCTTTGTATTAGTAAGTTAATAGAGTTTGGGCTAAACAAAACCCATATTGGGTCATAGGGGACGAAATGGGCTTGCCCATGGAGAAACCTTAGCCCAAGTAGCAAACCTTGTGTTATATAAACAAGGTTAGGCTTTAGGGTTTAGGTTAATCAGCCAGAACATTGTGTGAGAGGAATTTTCGTGAGAGCTTTAGGGTTTGGACGAAATTGTTAGTTGGTTAGGGATCTTGATTGATTGTAATCAGTTTGATAGATAATCAATAAAGATCCGGTTTGAAAGTGATTGCTGATTTCTGTTTTCTACTTGTTTCTGTGATATTCTGATCAAGAGGATTCCGCACTCTTGATTGGAAAGACAATTCTGTGAAAGATCCATACTAATAGGGGACCTACAAGTATCACCCTGGAAGAGGGTGATGCGATTTGGTAAGAAAGGTAAGTTAAGCCCAAGGTATATAGGACCATTTGAGATCATCGAATGTGTCGGATCCGTGGCCTATAAGTTAAACTTGCCTGAAGAGCTCAGTGGTATTCATAACGTATTCCACATCTGCAATCTGAAGAAATGCCTAGCTGATGAGTCACTAGTCATGTCACATAAGGATGTGCACATAGATGAGAGCTTAAAATTTGTGGAAAAACCTTTGTCAATTGAAGATCGGCAGGTTAAGAAGCTTCGAAGGAAGCATGTACCGATCGTAAAGGTTAAATGGAACGCACGTAGAGGTCCCGAGTATACGTGGGAGGTAGAGTCCACAATGAAAGAAAAATACCCTCATTTGTTTCAGTAAATCTCGAGGTCGAGATTTCTTTTAAGGGGGTGAGGATGTAACACCTCGTAAATTTATGTCCAATAATGTATCGACACGTGTCATGAACTTTAAACGTGTAAAAGATCACCTATGAAGGACTAAAGTTGACAAACAAAGAAAGTATGTGAATATAAGGGTTCAAAGTGTCAACAATGGAAAAATATACCTTACAATAACCCTACACGACGTTTATACCCTTAAACGAATGAATTATGGATCATACGAAGCTAATTGTGGAAGATAGTGAGAAATTGCAAACTACAAGGGTTAAATGTGTCAACATGTTGAAAGTATACCTCTGAGTGACCTTTTGGTGAACCCGAAGCTTTGTAACGATAAATTATACTCACAAGGATATGTGGTAAAAATCACCAAGTTTCGTTATCGTATGAGAAAGTTATGATAAAATCCATATACGGAGGGTTAAAAGCGTCAACGTTGAATTCTAGGGCCTTACGGGTGATCACAAGGTTAACCGAGGACTTAACGGTGTTTGGTTATGTCTTGGAGCCCTTAAAAGTCAAGTTAGAGGGTTGAAAATGCAAGAAATGAAGTTAAAACCACGTATACAAGGACCAGGGACCAAAAATGCAATTGCTGAAACTTGTTTGTCCTGGAACAGAACCTCACACGGGCCGCGTAAGATCAGGCAGGACCCTTACACGGGCCGCCTGGGACTGCCAGCATCAGAAAGTTCGCACAGGTGCCAGTTCAGGCCTGTTAACCGACTTCAAACGCTTGTTTTACATACCAGGGGCTGCCCCAATGGTATTTCATGCATAGGGGGCACTTGTAAGCATCTCATATCACCTGTAGACTTCCTTGGCCTGATCCTAGATGATCAAAATGGGTATATAAGGAGCTCCAATGTTGCAACTCTTGTGCACACTCACTTGAAACTCTCACAACTTCACTTCTGGAGAATTTTGGAGCTCAAGCACTCTTCCTATGAGTCACTAGTCGTGCTTAGGACTATTGTAAGTGTCCTTAACCTTCCTTAATTCAGTTTAGCTTAATTAAATAGCTTAAAGTCAAACCGTCGTAATTAGAGTTTGACTTCGTAATTAATCATAATTTGTTCAGTCAATTTTCAAATTGAAAGTACCTATGAGTTGGTAATTATGTGGGCAATAAGGGTGAGAGGGGCACTCCTCTCTTAGGGGAGTCCCCTCTCTTACTCACGGCCAATCAGCACGCGCCACGCCAACTCCCCTCTTAACTCCCCTCACACCCTCAATTTGATGGCGGCACTCCTCTCTTGGGGGACTTGTTTTTTTATTTTTTTTAATTAAGAAAATATAAAAAGTAAAACATAATTTCATAAAATAAAAAACTACATTTCATTTAATAAAATAAAAATTACATCGCAATACTACATAAAAATTTTAGAAATTGCACGGCCACCCGTACTTGTTAGCGATCTCGCGCTTTCGGGCGAGGATGAACGGCAACATTTCCGGCGGAACATCGTCGTGCGGCTTGAGGAATGTTTTCATATCTCAATCGTGCGCGTAGTTTCTCATCGTCTCGCGTTGTTCCATTACGAGATCGCGAGCCCCCGACTCTCTTTTCTTCCTCAATTCAATCGCCTCCAATTCAATCGCGTGCTTCGCTTCTTTCATGGCGGTGTACTCTTTGAATTGTGCCGCCAACTTAGTAAACAAAATTAAAAAATATACAACGTTAAAAAATATATTTTTTACCGCTTGTTGGTATAGGCCGTTGAAAAAGTTTATTTTCGTCATCATCGGGGTCCATTTAGACCGTACTTGATGCACGGTCCGGTTACTTCCACCAACTGTGGCATTATAATGATCTAAAATCCTACGCCAAAAACCATCACGGGTTTGTTGATTGCCCTTCTTTTTGTTGGTAGAGCAATGTACCCACGCCTTCGCCAACGCCTCTTCTTGGTCTTTTGTCCAATTTTGGCGCTCCATTTTTCCCTTTTTACCCCAAGCGTCATCTTCTTCGTTGCCGGCGTCTTCATCCACATTATATTCATCGTCGCCGGTGTCATCTTCATAGTCGCCCAAATTTTGAGTTTCGGGCACTACTTCCTCATCCTCGTCCTCGTCCTCGTGAATAGGTAGAGGACGTTCAACATTTTCTCGTGGTGATGGAACTTGTAGGGAACGAAAACCATACGGGTCGAAGGCGGGGGATTGAGGTTCCATTGATAACAAATTTTGAAAATAGCCGAAAGGGGGTTGTGGTTGGGTGTTGTAAAAGGACGGGTGTGAAGGTTGTTGGTAAAAAAACGGGGGGTTGTGAGGTATATCCGAAAGGTGGTTGTAGTTGTCCACTTGCACCGCTCGAACCACCATGAGACGGTTGCGAGCCGCGTCCCTTAGTGTTAGAGCCGACGGACTTTTTCTTGCCTTCGCGGGGTTGGTTCTCCATTGCTCGGTTTGGCTTTGTGTTGTATTTGAAAGCTTTTTAGAGTAAGATTGAGAATTTGTGTGGTAAAAAATTAGATTTAAGTTGGTTATTTATATAGGTTAAAATTGAATTTTTTTTATTGTTTTCGAACGTTGCCCAACGGTAAAATGGGTTTGGTTGTGCGGTGAACATACACCGATCCCCCTCCCCGATTACACTCCCCGAATTGATGGCGGCGGTGTTCCCGCTCGGGGACTTCAGTCACCGCTCCCCTCCCCAAGAAGTGCCCCGCTCACCCTGAACCCTTAAAAGGGCACCCTCTGATTCCCACTCTAAGTAGGTCAATTGTCGGGTCAAAGCTAACCTTAAAAAGTCAACAGAAAACTTATTTTCAAATTAATGCGTAATTAGCAATGTAGGAGCCATGCAACCTGTTTTATCACTAATATAACTTGGTAATTAATGTAAGAACATGTCTAAACATGTTCAACCCGACAATTTTCAGTTTAGGCTCGGTTCGAAACCGAAAGTCGCATAATTTGACTTCTGCTTTGACTTTCAGTTCTGACCCGTTTGAGCATAGTTTAGAAATGACTTAGAGCTTTATTTGGACCAGGTTTCATGTTAGTATAACCCTCTGTGATTATACAACTTGGTTCATTAGTTATCCGATTCATATGCATGTTTCCGTTAAATGCTTAAATGTTGACTACTATGCCCATATGACCTTAAAACGTGATTTTTGAAAATGTAAAAGAATAGAAACCTTAGTTACTGATTTATAAACTTGTCCCTAAAATTTGACATCAGTTTGAGGTCTAGATTAGGAGTTATGCTCATTAGCGTAAATGAAAAACTTTTTATTAATTAAACGGCGTAATTAGCGTATAGCCTATCTAAACCCAATTTTTGATACCAAACTTTTTACCCACTGATGTAATATAATATTTTGGGATTTTTGAAGATTTTTATTTATTTTTAGGCTGAGCATAACATAGAGTTCTAAGCTTGATTCGGTAATTGCCGGTTTTGCCCTTTTGGTCTATAAAATGAGTTTTACAAATTATTTTGATACCAAACCTTTTTATACTGATTATATATGATAAATAAATTATTTTAAGCCTTCTGGAATAATAAAAATATCAGCTTTTCTTATAAAACCCGGAAATACCTTAAAATCGCATTTTTAAGCGTTTTTAACGCATAGTATGTATTAAAACTATTTTAAACATATAAGGTTTGATGTCTACTGATTATTTTCAGTAAATTTTTATATATTAACAGTAAGCAAAATTTTTAAACTCAGATTTCCAGTTTTGACCTTTTAAGCCTATGTGAAATTACCAAAATGCCCCTAAGGTGCATAGTTTGGTTATAAATGATAAATTTTACATACATGTAATACCCTACTGTTATAACTTAGTAAATTTAGTATTTTTACTGATTACTTCAGACCTGTAACTCAGAGTGTTGGTGCATGCGTCTTCTGTTGGTGCATGCGTCTGTCGACTTCGTCTGGTATTAGAATGTTAGATCAGGGACGTATTTCGAGATCAAAGTAATTCCGCTTGAACAAGGTAATTCCGCTTGAAAGTGTTTGATTGTAATTCCGCGCGGAATTAGATTCCGCTTGGAATCTAATCTCGCTTGGAACCTCTTCAAGCGGAATCAGAACCTTATAAATACATGTTCAAACGAGATTAGATGTAATAGTTCCGGTCAGAGCAACGAAGTGCTGCCGAAGTGTCGTCTCGCTGTAATTAGTTATCAAATCAATTATACGACAGTTTAAAGTGTGTATCTTGCTGAATTGACCTCAGTACGACTGTTTCCGCCTTTCGTACTGAGCAAAAACTCTTCTGATCGACTCGTTCGGGTCCGCAAACGATCCTACAAGTGGTATCAGAGCTCAGGAAGAAGAGTTCTTACCAATTCAGTTGAAAATTCTGATTTCTACACCTTCTTTTTCAAAATCTACAACTTTTCACGGTCAAAATGTTCTGATTTTTACACATTATACTCGGAATTGTGTTTTAACTAATCCTTGTGAAAATTGGACCTTAATTCATTTTAAAAGTGATAAAATCTGTAATTCCGTTTCAAAATCAACGCGAGAATGATGACATCAACAGCAGTTCAAACGGAATTAGTCCTTAATTCCGCTTGAAACCGGTATTCCGCTTGAAATTTCATCCTGGTTCCACTTGAAAGTAGCTTATTCCGCTTCAAAATCGTTAATTTCGCTTCAATCTGATATTCCGTTTGAAAAAGGTGTAAGTTCAAGCGAAATTAGGTATTCCGCTTGAACTGGGATTTCGTTTGAATTTATGTAATTCCGTTTGAAAGGAATTCCGCTTGAGATTGTGATTCCGTTTGAAAACACTGTTTGACAATTTCTTGAAAACCGAATCATGGAAGAGGAATTTTTCAACGCATTTGCTACCCCGGTTACCCCGATTACTCTTGCACAGAACACAATGTTAGAAAACGAAACGGGGACGATGCAAAAACCACCTAAGCTCATGAACATTGAGGAGTATAAAGGTTGGGAAGGACGTTTTGAAAACTGGGTACAAGCAAATTATTTGGATGCTTGGGAATGTGTTGAGACGAAATATGTCAGGCCGATGAATGATGATGAGGAGATGATAGCAATAAAAGACCTTAGTGCTGTAGATAGAAAGAAATACAAAGATGAGAAAATGATGTTAAGTCTATTGCAACAAGCTGTGAAAGAAGATATCTTGGTTTTATTGCAACATAATGGAACTTCTTATTCAATATGGAAAGCATTAAGATCGAAGTTTGTTGGAAGTCAAGAGATGGTTAAAAACAAAAAGTCACTTCTGAAGAAAGAGTTTGATCTGTTTCGTGGGTTGAAAAATGAAAGCACAAAGCAAATCATTGAAAGATACTGCAATCTGCTAGCTAACATGAACAATTTGAGCATCGAAAAAGATAATGAAGAGTTGATTGAAGCTGATGCGTTGCCATATGAGACTTGGGGTACATATCTCATGATGTTGAGGAACAAGAAAGGTTTTAGCAGTCTGACATTGAGCAAGTTCATTGAAAAGATTGAGGCTCAAGAAATGGAACAGAGAAAGATCTCAAGAATGAAAGATTTCGACGGTGAACAAGACATTGGTCTCTATTACAAGGGTGGTGTCAGTGATAAATCCACCAACATGTCACCAAAGATTGAAACTACTTTCAATGCAAAAAGTTCATCAGGAAGTTCATCCAAAGGATCAAACAGCAACACAAGTTTTTCATCATATCCATCATTTGATCCGAACATTTCAGCAACAAAGAATGGCAAGAAGCTACAATGTAACATTGTACTGAATCTGGAGAATGATGAGGATTATTCAGCAGAAGTTGCTAAGAATCACATGTCTTTGTTGGGAACCGTGTTGGAGTCATATGGTAGTTTTGTTGCAGGTCGGATCGGGAATCCAATGCTTACAAAAGAGGATTACGATCAGATTGATGCTGAAGAGATGGAATTGATGGACATAAAATGGTGTCTGGCAAGTGTGTTGAGATGAGCTGAGAAATTTAAACAGATCACAGGAAGAAATGACTTACGTGATACTAATGTTTCTACTTTGGGTTTTGATAAATCTAAAGTCACTTGTTTTCGTTGCAGGGAAAAAGGACACTTCAAGAAGGAGTGCACAAATCGCGAAGCAAGTGGAGCTCAAAATCCGTTCAACAACAATGATTACTACCGGAAGGCCATTTATCATCAAGTTTCTCAACCACAACAAGAACCACAAGTGGCACATGGTAGAAAAGTAATTGAAGAATCATCAAAGAGAGCATGTTTGGGGAATCAAGAAAATTTCAGTTGGGACAAATATATCTCAGCTGATAATAAAGCATGCCTAATAAATCAAGATGATGAAAAGTTACCAGAAGGATTTAACTGGGAAGGTTTTAGTTGGGATGATTATGATCCAAACAAAACTTCACATCAAAAAGCTTTTGTCGCTCGAGTTGAAGAAGATAGTGATGATGATAAAGAGTATTATGCAAGAAGAATGGCAGCTCATTTTAAAATGATGGAAGAGAGTGACAGTGATGATGAAAAAGCTAAAAAGAAAAAGAAAAAGGTCAAAACACCAGTTAGCAGTGATGATGAAGAAGTACCAGTGATACGAAAAAAAGTGGAAGTTCCAAAGTTTAAAGTTGATGAAGAAGTTGATGCAAGGAAGATTCCTGTGAATTGTGAAACCTGTGAGATCATAAAGAAGAAAAACAGTGAATTGATTAACAACATAAACAGGTTGAAGGAATCATACGACGTTCTGAACAAAGCAATGAATCAGTACAATCAATCTAGCGAAGAACAAGCAACAGCAATGAAGACACTTCAAGGAGCTTTCATGATAAAGCAGAAAGTGGTGAACAACTATATTGAGAAGTGTGCTGTTTTGGAACAAAAACTGGAAAGTCAAAGAATTGAAACTGAAAGAGTTAACCGATTGTTGAAAAGTTACTCATGTACTTCTTATGTCATTGATAGGATTTATCCAACTATTGAAGGGATGAAGGCATTTGAAGATGATGAAGTTACTAAAGAACAAAAGGTATCTGAAGAAAAGACTCCTGAAAAGAAGAAAGAAAAGAAGAAGGATACTAAAGAAAAGACATCTGGTAAGAAACAAGATGCCAGTTACAACAAGTGTCCACCCCCGCTTGAAAATAGATATTCACCACGAAATCCAAATTCAGAAAGAGTCGAAAAGGCAACAAATTTACAGTGGGAGTCGGAGTCTTCAGTTAACTTGCCAGATAATATTGATGTCACGTTTACGTCATCTGACACTGATCATGAGTCCGAGTTAATAAAGAAAGTGGTCGATCACGTGTTGGATAAAGATGATACTGAGGAGTCAAAGTCAGAGTCAAACTCAGAGTCAAAGTCTGACAAGTCAAAGTCGGAATCTATGTCAAAGTCAGAGTCCAGCATTCCGAGTCAAACCGTCAAACAGGGGAAAAGAGTCTACAATAAAGAATTTCTTCTATCAAAATCTAATTTGAATGAAGAAACATTCAAAATTTCATATACATTGAATGATTCCGACAAATTATATTCTGATGAGGAATTTCCAATAAGAGGTGTTAAATCAGAAATGATAAAAAAGGTTTTCAAACTAACAGAAATTAATATTTCTGAAATAAAAGATGTAAATCTTAATGATAAACCTAAAAAGTACACCTCAAGAGTTCAACAAAGAGAAAACAAGAAAAAAGGTTACAGTTCTGATTCTGGTTATCGAAAGAAACCAAACCATAACGGTAATTTCAAAAAGAAAGGTCTTGGATTTATTCCACCAGAAAATCATAAAATGAAAAATATGTTCGAGATTTTAAATCAAAAATGATATTTGTTTCAAGTACATCTTCTGAAGAAGAGAAAGAAAATCTATTCAGAAATCAGTCGAATAAAGAATTCCTTGCAAAGAAGCAAGAAGAGATGAAGTCTGCTGATCAGATGAAAGAAACGAGAACCTGTTTCCAATGCAACACTGTTGGTCACATTGCCAAGAACTGTTCCAAGGCAATACAATCAAAACAGGGAGTTTCTCGTAAACTGAAAGATAAAGAGATTGTGTTTGAATCACCAATTGATAGAACAAAACTTTTCAAAAATTCAACTTTTGAGATTGGTGAATGTTCAAACAGATTTTACAAGAAAAGGGCAAATCTTGACAACCAAAAATGGGTTGTTAAGAAATCTAATGATAGTTCAAGCAACGATTCTGATTCATCAAAATCAGAGGAGCTATCTTCTGGCGATGAATCTGATTCCACAAAATCAGAGGAGCCACAAATTGGGATTAAATGTGAGATTTCAGTTCCTCCAATGGATGATGTTAATTTTCCACCATTGAAGGCTGAAAATTTTAAACAAAAAATTGGTAATATTGAAATTTCAAATCAATTTTTATCTGAAAAGAAAGAATTTGATATTGAAAAAGCTTTTAACCCTAAAGTGCAACATATTTTTGGTAAAATGGTTGATGGGAAGGTTAAAGGGGTGAAGGAGTTTTATGAGAAAAAATTAAAGAAACCAGGTAAAGTTGTTTCGTCCCAGATTTGTTTCAAAAACTGATATGATCCTCTTTATTGCATTTCATTTCATTCAAAAATTTCAAAAAGATTTTAAGTGTGTTTTAGCATAAATTTTGAAAAGTCAAAAAGATTTTCGACAACTAATGTTGGAGAGCTGATTTTCAAAATTCCAAGTGCTAGACATGATGAACAAATGGTTTGGGAGAGTGTGTATTGAAAGGAAAAATGATAATTTCTGCAAGTGGTTCATTAAAGATTAACATTGCAAAATCATCATTTGATTGAATAATTACACAAGTGGTCATCAGAAATTATTTGATAAATCATTTGTGAGGTTGAGTTTACAAATGGTAAAATTTTAAATTTGTGAAATTTATTGTTGGGTAGAGATTTGTGCAGGTTAGAGCCAGGAATCAATCCTGAACATGTGGAAAGAGTGTGAGCCAGCTCTCGATCTTAAAAACAAAAATTCCAGACTGCGATCCCAGCTTACTGAGAGGGGGAGTCTGAATGTCAAAGAGCCAGATTCTGATCCTGAGAGTCATCTGTTGGTGCTGATCAAGAGAAGAGAAAGATTTGAGGATTATTACAGTGTCAGATACTTCAAAAAGAGAAGCCCGAAGACTGATAAAGATTGAAGATGCGAAGACTCGACACTTAAGACTTGTCAACATTCGAGGGGGAGTCTATTGGTGCATGCGCCTGTCGACTTCGTCTTGTATCGAGTCTGGTATTAGAGTGTTAGATCAGGGCACGTATTTCGAGATAAAAGTAATTCCGCTTGAAAGTGTTTGATTGTAATTCCGCGCGGAATTAGATTCCGCTTGGAATCTAATCTCGCTTGGAACCTCTTCAAGCGGAATCAGAACCTTATAAATACATGTTCAAACGAGATTAGATGTAATAGTTCCGGTCAGAGCAACGAAGTGCTGTCGAAGTGTCGTCTCGCTGTAATTAGTTATCAAATCAATTATACGACAGTTTAAAGTGTGTATCTTGCTGAATTGACCTTAGTACGACTGTTTCCGCCTTTCGTACTGAGCAAAAACTCTTCTGATCGACTCGTTCGGGTCCGCAAACGACCCTACACAGATTATTATTTAAACTCTTTTATAACCTTTAAAATGACCAAAATACCCCTACGGGGCGTAATTTGAGATTAAATCCGCTTTGGGCATAATAGAAGATATCTTACTGATGTCACAACATATTTAAGGCATATTAACTTAGGAAACTTGTATATGACTCAGTTGGTTACCCGTTATGCATCTTTCGCGTTCGGTTCGGTTTATGTAACTAGTTTGCATAAATTGACCGAAACGGGTCAAACCTTATCATTTTTATCTCTAAATCCAGAATGTGTTTAGTTTACCCATATTATACAAGTCTTCAAACTTGTCGGGTCTAAATCTCATTATATTCCGGTCTTCGCTTAATCGTGCGTTTGAACCGTATCTTCCTTTAAAACTAACCGGTCTAAGTTTAGGCTTAAATAAAGACCCGTTAGAAATCTAATAGGTTATTAAAAACCTTTGTTCCAGAATAGGAGACCCTGTAAAAGCTACGTGCACTTGCTATTTGTGATTATTACTTGCCAAGGTAAATACTTTTAACTTATTTTCCCTATACGGGCTTGGGGTACGGTATATAAAATACCGCTTGGTCGGGCATTGAATTTTTAATTGTATGAAGGTTAAATTATTGAAATGTCCCGTTTAAATTGTTTTGTTTGCTTAAAGCCTTTGGGGGATTAATGACCATGTCCCGGATATCCTTGGCATCATTTCAAGAAATGGCCACGACCTAAGCACGGGGTGTAGGCGTACACCCGACAGTGCATATATAAATAATAAGGTATAACTGCCGGTTACGGGAATAACCCGCCGCAGTACTATATCATGTGGTGTGTCTATTAATCTTTAACCCGGTGTCAATCTGGGCTACTGAACGTATAAGAAACATGTAATTCTTTTACATGTTTATATATAAATAATTATCCCAAGTTATAAAAATGTTTTGTGCCTTGTGCATTTAAACAAATTTTCTAAACCTTTTCAAAATGAATCAGTTAATTGTATTTACCAGTGTAAACTGACGTATTTTCCCAAAAAGGCTAAGTGCAGGTACTACTCGAAATAGGCTGGCCTCTCCTTAGCATCAATAAGAGTCTCGCAAGCTTGGATGCATTTAAATCTGATGAACTATGTTTCCTTTTTTATTTGATCCGCCTGTGGATCTGTTTCAACTATTTTGTGATACTTAATATTACAATTTATTCAGTTGAAATAAATCTATCTTTTGCTTCCGATGTGCATATTAAAATTGTGCTGTTTGACTATGATGATATCAACTACGTCACGATACTCCCCACCGGGCCCACCGGTAATACGTGGAATTATCGGGGTGTGACACTAAGATCGACCAAACGGGTCGGATTCGAAAGTCAAAGCGGTGGTCAAACCGCTCGACTTACGACCCTAAGTATGCACTAAACTAGAAGTGACGAGTTAAACATGTCAAAACATGTTTAACTAAGTTGTAAAACTGATTTGGTATCATAACTTAGTGTTTTGATACCCGAAAATAGTTCCGTCGTAAAATGCACATTATGTGCATCTTTGACCGAAACTTTGACTCGTCACATCGACTAGTAAACGTGGTAATCAGAAGGTGAAATCACAAGGGATTATAACCTTCGTGATTACGATCACGTTGCAAAGTTCGATTGAACTTTGACTTGACCAATTATGGTCAGAACCGAAAGTCAAACAGAAAGTCAAACTGTTTGACGTTTAGCTCAAAATAGCTAAAATAATTGAAATAGACTAAGGATGAGAACTTACTTGTGTTAAGGAACACTTAAGATCTCAGATAGGAGGCCTCCAAAGTATGGAAGCAAGCTCCAAGAATGTGGGAGAAGAATTGTGTGAAAAGGAGCAAGGAATGATGAAGAATTGCTTGCTATTTATAGTAATTGGGAAGTGTTTTGATCATGTCAAGTGTCCTAATAGGTGGCAAGGATCATGGGGGATGAGAACAAGAGTCAAATTCTACTTAAATGCTTGATGATCACTTATCTTGGTCCCCAAAGTATGGCAAAACAATGGTTGCAAACAGCTGCAGGTTGCTGAAACAACTTTCTGTCCAGACCAGGGGGTCGCACCCCGCGACGGAGAAGCCCCCTGGGCGTCGCGCCCCGCCACCCTTCACAACTCAAGTTTCAAAGTTTGGCAGTTTTAGTCCCTTCACCTTATTTGATGAGTTTGGCAGTTTCGTCGGGCAAGATGATTTGATGAGGGTTATACGAAGCGAATGGATTGGAAGATTATAATTCCGTGGTAGGATGCCTATAGTAGGTTATACGAAGCGAAGGGGTTGGAATATTATACATTGGCCATAGGAGAGAACATGGATTTATAGATTTCATGATTCTAAATCTGTATATAGTGAGTAGCTTAAACTTTATATCTACTAAGAATGTATTCATGCCTTACAGTTTTGTGTTCATGACTCGTGCACCTCATAGCAATTGTTCTAAAGTTGTATATACTACATCGAGAGGGTTTGAAGTTATAATGGTTCTAAGATTGTATATGTACAACAATTGGGTATGAAGTGATTCAAGGTTGTACATAGTACATCAAATTACTCTTTGTAAGTTTGTCATAATCATATTGTTGAAAATGAGGTATTTTATTTTTTTCAGAAATTAAATATTTATTAACACTTCATATGAAGTTGTGCCAGTTTCAGTGGTTTTAAAATGTACATTTTAAGGGTACAATTTGTTATAATGTTCTACTAATTTGTTTTTATTGAAATTTAATATAGCTCATGTCGGGTTATAAGGTATTTATTCGTTTTATTTATATTAATAGTACGTTAGTTGTTTTATCTACTTTATAAACCTGAGAGTTCTATAATAATTTCTTTCGAAGAATTTCGTATGCTCATCATAAACGTATAATGTTTTTTGTCAATACCTCGAAAACATCTTATTTTATCAAACTCGCAAAGTTCGCGGAAATTAGCACTAGTATTTTAATAATAACATTAACTAGCATATTCGTTACCCAAAAAAAACTTAAAATACCGTATTTATTCATCAATAACTTGATTATTTGTAAGATTTACTATTTCATTAGATTTTGCCCTTGCCCATTTTAAACGTTTTAGTGTTTTCCGTCTTCTTTATATATTACTTTTATAAATTCCCTCTTCTTTATATATTATACCAGTTTTTGCCCCGCCCGCGTTGCGGGGCAATAAGTCGAATATTTCTATCTCATAACATGTATGTCTGTACAGAGGGCAAAATCGCAAATTATATTTTGAACTGGAGGTGAAATCATAATTTTAAACTGAGAGCAAAATCATAATTTTGAGCTAGGGGGAAAAACATAATTATATTTTGAACTATAGGCAAAAACGTAATTTTAAACGGAGGGCAAAACCGTAATTTTAAATTGAGAACAAAATTAAAAGTGAGTTTTTGAACCAAGAGCAAAAGCGTAACTTTGAGCTAGGAGCAAAATTGTAATTTTATTTTGAGCTAGGGTAAAAAACGTAATTTTAAACTGAAAATAAAATTAAATTAAAAATAAGTTGGTTTAATAGGGAATAGTGTCACGCAGCTTGCCTGGCACTATTCCCCTAAGTTAGAAAGCTGCCTGACACTATTTCCCTTAGTTACAAATGTATATTTAGTGAATGAATGAATTTGTAATTAAAATTTCAAACTATATCCTTCATCTACGACGTGCCAATTGAATTAACTACTTCAAACCATCAAACAACTATATATATACCCCAATTCTCACTTTCATCGACACCATTAAAATTCAAAACCACTAAAACCAAAAATGTCACACATCACCACACACCCTCCACCATACGCACCCGGCGGACAATCATCAATACCCGCAGACATACCCGATACCAACATACCACCACCGTCCACCACCAGCGGACTCTCATCAATACCCGCAGATATACTCGATACCCGAATCCTAACTCGCCTCGACGGCCCAAGTTTAGCTTCTGCCACATGCGCCTCCACCCTATTCTCCACCACTCACAACCACCACCACCTTTGGTCCACCATCTGCCACTCAACATGGCCCTCCACCACCACCGACCATATCGCCGACATCATTTCGACTTTCTCCGATAACCGAACCCGAACCGGATACCGCTCTTTCTTCTCCCAATCCTTCCCTCTACCCACCCCAGACCCCACCACCCTCCCCCCACCATCACCCCCACCCCCACCATCATCATCTCCGGCACCGGAATTAATCTCCACCGTCGATATCCACTACCGGAACATCCCAATTTTCACAAAAACCGAAACAACAACCCCCACCGGTGACTGGTTCCAATTCTCTCCATTCAGAATCGATTTAATTAACCCGAAGAACGTATTCACAACACAGGTGATTCTCTCCGGTGATGCCACGTGTCCTGAAATGATGGAAGACGTTACATTAAGTTGGATATTAATCGACCGGTTTAATAAACGATCCGTTAATCTTTCATCTATTAAACCGGTCTCGGTGAATCGCCACTGGCTGTCTGGCGAGGTGCAGCTCCGGTTCGGGTCAATTCTCGCCGGAGATGACATGGCGGCGGTGGAGTGCCGGATAGTGGTGGTTTCCGGTGTGTCGGAAAATGGGAATATGCAGTTGAGGGAGGTGGTGATGGAGATTGAGGGTATGGATGGAAAATGTTTGGATGGGAGGGGTAGTTTGGGGATTTTACATAGGGTTATGGAGGGTAAAAGGGGAAATGGTGTGAATAGAGTGGAGGAAGGGAGGAGGAGATATAGGAGGTATGAGGAGATGAAGAGAGAGAGTAGAGAGAGGAGAGAGAGTAGAGAGAGAAAGTCAAGGGTAGAAGGGACATTAGATGTTTTGTGTTTGGTTTTCTGGTTGTGTGTTTCTATTGGTTTGTTTTTTGTTTTGATTGTTAAAAAGTTTATATTAAAAAGAGATTAAATGGAAAAGATTTTAGATGTGTTGTATTTTTAAGTGTGGTTAGTTTTATCTTCCTTTTGGAACAAGTAAATTTAAGATGTTTTTGTTTAAAAAAGTTTATTTTAAAGATAAGCAAAATAACAATTTAGATAAATGAAAGATCTAAAAACGATCATTTATATGTTGTACTAAAAAGCAAAATAAGCATATGTGCTAAAAAGCAAAATAAGCATAAATGGAAGTAAATTAGTGACACCCATTAATTGATAAGTTGCATCAATTGTCAAAAGTATAGCAACTTGGCATAGGATTTCCTTTTCAATTGTCATCATACCCAGTCGAATTAGGGTTTTCTTTCTTTCATTTTCATTTTTGTATTTTAGCGTGGAATTGGACGAGTATTAGGGCACACATGCTCTCCCTTCGTGCTTCACCATCTCGTACGTCAAATTTCTTTTCTTTCTAGCTTTTCGAAATTAGGATGGTCCCGATGTTGACCCATTTCATCCCCCATCACCTTCCACCTCAACCTACTCCATCTTCGCCCCGCCTACTCATGCTTTCATTATGTGTGCCCTTACTATTATGACATGTTGAAGGCAAAGTGAAACATTTAAAAAGAGAATGTATATGGTACCTTTAACACAATACGTATTAATAGTTGTAACATAGAACTTAAATATTAGGGTAAATTGTTACAAAAAAAAAATCATACGAATACACCAATATATATCTCAGTATTATAATTCATATATAAACGGTGAAAAGTAAACAAATAATAGTAAACATTAGAGTAAACAAATAATTCATCACCCATCACCTTCCACCTCAACCTACTCCATCTTCGCCCCGCCTACTCATGCTTTCATTCTATGCGCCCTTACTACTATGACAGGTTGAGGACGAAGTGAAACATTTAAAAATAGAATGTAGGGGTAGATTTAGCACAATACGTTATTAATAGTTGTAACATAGAACTTAAATATTAGGGTAAATTGTTACAAAAAAAATATCATACGAATACACCAATATATATATATCAGGATTATAATTTATATATAAATGGTGAAAAATAAACAAATAATAGTGTTTACACTAGAGTAAACAAAAGACATTTAGAAACTCATTGACATAATTTACAGGATATTGAACATGGATTTAATATCACTTATAATTTTGTTTTGGTTCAAAGTTTATGCTCAAGAAAAAACTAACCCACCCACACCTAAGACTTCATGTTGACAATGATGTTAACTATATCATTAGTTGATCAAATACGTGGTGTGCCTACAATCGAGGAAGATAACAAACATTACATGTGGTTATATGTTCATGAAAACGCTCTTACACAAATTCGATTTTTGTACTTCAAACTATTATTTATTGGATGATATGAATTGATATCGACATTGTAACCAACATCACTTATAACTTTTACATCCGTTGTCAATGAAAATATCACTCTAACATAATAGTAAATTAGTGTGCTCCTAATGGACCATTAACTGTTTTGTTAATCTTAATCAGGATGTTGTAATCTATTTTGAATCTACATAAACGAAAGTTAGTAGTAGACGGAATTACTACTCCGCTATAGTGATAATGTTCTTGGCAATGGAAGCGAAAGTTATGTGTCATAAGTCACATTCAACGTATGAATTATCATCAATCTCAACAGGTCATAGTATGGATTATTAAAATTTATTTTTCCTATTTAATAAAATAGATAAAATAATAGGAAAATTACAAGTTTGAAAATGGAAATTATTAGTTTTCTTGCATTTCACATGTTTCACGATAAACATATTGCACATGTTTCACACCACATTGCAAGCATAGATCAAGTATAATTTAAAAAATAAGAGATGAGAATGTTAAGAAAATATAACATATGATAGTTTTGTTATTAATTGAGAAGATATAAACGTTTATACAATTGACATATCTCTAATCATTTAGTTTTGTTATTAATAGAGAAGATAAGTATAAAGGTTTATACAATTGACATATCTCTAATCATTTATTGAACAATGATTTATCACTATGATAAAGTTATTTTGAAAAATGTTCTAATGTATACAAGCAATTTTTTTTTAATATTTTCACTACATTTCATATCACAAAAGTTTTTTTTTTTTTAACGGCCAACGAATCCTCCAAATGGGCTACTGGCGAAATTCACCACATCGGGATACACTCGTCTCCGAACTGGGGAAAACCCTCACCTAGGGCAGAAGCCCGTGAACACTCGCCCAAAGGCACGACAGTGCGGTGAGGTAAAACCCATTAAGTTCAAGGATCGAACTAGCGATCGCCGCCTACTCGCCTAGTCTCCCATCATCACCAGGTGCCGCTGAAAACTAATGGAGAGAAGCAGGAATTGAACTTGGGTTTCTTGGAAACCCTAGTCTCTCCCTTACCACTCCACCACAAGCTCATTGGCATATCACAAAAGTTAAATCATAATTTATGTCATGTTAACATTATGATAGTTTTGTTATTAAAAATCGAGAAGATAAGTATAAACGTTTATACAATTGACATATCCCTAATCATTTATTGAACAATGATTTATCACTGTGATGTTTAACTTATTTTAAAAATTGTTTTGATGTATACAAGCAATTCTTTTTAATATTTTCACCAAATTTCACATCACAAAAGTTAAATCATAATTCGTGTTAGATTCTTGTTGCTGAGTTTATTTTAGGTTTGAGTATTCTTTCATTTCGACTAATTTTTAGCATATATATAGAGAGAGGTAGTAATGACATCAATTCGGATATCATTTATAAGTATGCATTAATCACTTGTATATCCAAAATTCATCACCTCATTTATAACATATGTGTTATCCATGCTAGCTTCTTCTAGTTCTAATATCTTTGCTATATCCAATTTCTAAAATACAAATAAAGAGAACCATGAGAATTGCATAAGCATTTATATTGTAGTGTTCAAAAAGTACGTTTACATATTATCATAAACGGACACATTGTAAATTAAACGATTATTCATGTGATCATGGGTGAAACTATATATCATGATCGGTGTGGGTGGTGAGGTAGAGAAGAGGATGAGAGACGATGGTTTTGGGAGGTGTTATGCTAAGGGGGTGTGGGACTCATGGAAGGTCATGCAAGGCCACGTGGGCCGTGGAATGCATGGTACACCACTCCCTTCATTTTTCATGCGTGGTGAGTATGGAAATATCCACGCCAACCACGAGCCAAAGATTCAAACTTTGATGTTTTATTGAATTTGATTGGTGGAAGAGGATGGCGGATGTTACCGTATAAGCTGATGAATGAGGATGGAAGATGAAGATGGATTGATGTGGCACAATGGCATGACGTAAAGGATGGTGATGATGATTAGAAACATCATCACCACCAGTGGCGAAGCTTGAGATTTCCGACCGGCGGTCGGAAACGTATATACCTAAAAAAATTATAAAATCGGGGGTCGAAACGTATATACCTAAAAAATTCTATACGAAAACTACATACCGGACACTACTGAGCAAAAAGTTACCCCCCTCCCCCCGCGGCCCCTACAAAGCTGCGCCCATGATCGCCACACACATAGCTTTAGCCAGAAGGAGATGGTGATACACACTTAGCTTGAAATTCGTGTGAATTGTATGAATTTAATATCAATCGTTGAATTAGTTGAAGAAAAAAATCTAAGATATTATAGTTATTAAATAAAAGTAAAAAAAATTACTTAAAGTAATGGTATTCTATCTTTCCACACAATCTGATAGGTAATGTTAAGTAAACCGGTGTTATATAATTGTATCCATAGATGTCATAATCCATATATCCAAATAATGACACATATGGATAAATATTAAATTGTTTGGAAACGTGGCCTAGCAGACTTATGATAAAGGTGATTATCAACATTGTCCTTTTTTAATTTTTTTTGAAATATATCAAGCTCAATTATTTGTATTATAATTGGTGCTATAATGGTTCAAACGTAAGTAATTATCAGCTTTGAGCAATTCAGAAAATACCGGTGAGGCTAGTGACGGATATGGAATCGTTTTGTTGGAGGTACACTACGGGTCAACTAAAGATCACATAAAAGATAAAAAAAAGGAGATCATATAATAGCATAGTTTATTAAATCTTTAGATATATATACGAGAAAGAAGGGGGTAAAAGTGAATTTGCACTAATTTTAATGTTTTTTTGCTAATTTAATGAAAATAACGTTAAAAGCGGTGGACGATTAATCATGCATCATGTAGTGGTGTTGATAGCTGAGAGACAAGAGGTGCATGCACTAATCGGCATTTGTCTCAATTGATGAGTGTTATGTGCCTTATGTCCAAGGCTTGATATAAAACTACTATGGAGCCGGGGGTCTCACCGGAAGCAGTATCTCTATTCCTATGGGGTAGAGGTAAGTTTGTCTATATCTTACCCTTCTCAAACTCTACCTTAGCTTTTCTATTGGTGGGATTTACTGAGTATGATGATGATTATTATTAAATCTTTAAATATAATATGAAAATATATCGATTACAATTGTCATCTAGGTGTTTTTATCTATTGGAAACGTTTGATTACATCTTCACTAGTAACATTAAGTTTGAGAAGTTCATCTAACTCTACCGCACAAATTACGCAAGCAATCAAGAATTACCATAAACATGGTTGAGCAAACTTGCCTTTTCTTTTTAAGAAATTGTTGAAGAGTTCCTAGATGAAAAACAAATATATGTTAAGATATAAAAACGAAACAATCACCACACTACACACTTAAACAAAACAAATAACCCTATATCTTTATATAAGTATATCAAACTATAAGAGGGTAAAAAATAAACACCTTGTTTAAGGTAATGTGAAGACATCACCAAATTAGGTTCAACAACTTTGATCGTCGAATTAGGTCCTTGCCTACGAAATCATAAATTAGTCAATCATAAATTAAAAACCTTAGAAAACAAAGGGGCAATCGCAAATATGAAAACATAGGGTCAAAACTCAAGGGATGAGCGCAAACCTTGGTTCAGTTCAGCAGAGGTATTGAACAAGGGCAATCGCAAGTATCGAACAGGGGCGGAGGTAGTGTACAAGTAAGGGTAGCACGGTCTACCCCTCAACTTCGTCTCCGTAGTGTAAAAATACCACTCAACTCCGTCTATGTAGTGCAATTTTTTTCCGGTTTTATACAAAGATACCCTTGATCAAAAAAAAAAAAAAATAGGATACCTCTGAATTTTTGGGCTAGATTCCATCACTGATCGAACTACGCTTTTTTCTCAGTTTCTCGACGGTCGCCAATGCTTCTGGCCTTCCACGTTTTTTTTCTTTTTCTTATCACGTTTTTTTTTTCTTTTTCTTATGTTGGGAAACTTGGGGCCGTTCAAGTGAAAACTGGTTGGGCGCTTGGGCCTTTTGAGTTTTGAAAATAAATAACTTGGGCCTTGGGTTGGGCACTTGGCCATTCAAAAACAATTGTTTGGGCACTTGGGCTTATCATAGAGAAAACTATAAATATATACATAGGCATTGGACTTGACGGTGGGCCTGTGCCTAATTGAATAAATCCGTCAGTACCTTGAGCCGTTCAACTTTGTTGGTCGAAAGATTTTTGAGATTTAACATGCTAAACTAAAAAAAAACCGTTGAGCTTGATAAATACCCGTTCAACTTTAAAAAAAAAATAGCCACAGCTATTCATATATTTTTGGTTAGGCTTAGAGTGTAAGGTGTGGAAGGGCATGAAAAGAGGGCGTGAAGCATCATGTGGCAGTCACGTCAGCACCTGTCAGTGGCATTGTTGTGATACGTAACAATCACTTTTTATTATTATTATTTTATATTTAAAAAATAAAAAAACTAGTAAAACTAAAAAAACATGAATACTAATTATAGAAATAACATTAAAAAGAAAACATTACATAAACTTAAAAAATAAAACATTACATTATCTAAAAAACGACACTAATAAAAAAACAAAGCTAAGTACGATATTTTTCCTTGATTTCTTCTTTATATTTCTCGTATATTTCTTTTTCTTCGTCGCTAAGGTGATTGGTTTTCATAGCGAGGATTTTCATATCCGCTCGCCTTTCTTTCACAAACTCCTTCTCGTTTTTCAAATTTACTTTTCTTTCAAAAAGTTCGATAACCTTATCTTTTTGGGCGTTCCTTTGTTGTTAGATGCTATTGAACGTACTAATTTGTTCATTTAGGTCGGCTAAGCCTTCGTTATGGTTCCACCCAAAGTGTGCGATTTTTGCGCCCTCTTTTTTATTTATCTCTACCAAGTAGGCGTTCCAATTCAACCTCGTCGTCGCACAAGGTTAATTCAAACACGGTACGAGCATCCGAGCGATTAGTAGAGGAGCTTGTTTTCGTCCTTTTAGACGACGATTGTCCCGCTATAGTTACTCTTGCCCATATTAGCGTCGGTTTAACCGCTCTTTGGGTTGTTCTTTATGTTGTTGTAGTGCTCGTTGAAGGCGCTCGTGGTGGTATTTATTTCATGCCACTATGACGAGAGACTGCCATTTTTCCTATAGAACTCTCATTCCATCGTTGTGTGATAAAGCTCGTTTATTCGATTCCAAAACTCGTCACCGTGTTGATTGGTACCTATTTTAAATATATATATATATATATATATATATATATATATAGAGAGAGAGAGAGAGAGAGAGAGCGGTTAACATACATTAGGCCTTATCATACTTCACGTACGCGACACTAGTAACCGTCAGATCAGGGTTGAAAGCGTGATAATTTGGATGCGGGATTATTTAAAACATGCGTGATTATTTTCAGAAGCTTATTCCCATGCGTGATTAATCTGAAACATGAGTTCTATGCGTGATTTTCAGTCCCATGCGTGATTTAATCAGTTCCAAGCGTGATTAATCAGTCCATGCGTGATAATCACATATATCTGACGGTTTAGAACACGTCGCGCACGTGAAGTACGATAAGGCGTTTTTTACATTATACTTTATATATATATATATATAGGGAGGGGCACATGCGAGAACCACCCTTATTGTGAGAACCTTGAGAACCAATGTGAACACAACCTAAAATAGCTAAAAAAAAACCTAAAAAAACCTAACCCCCACCCCCCCCCCCCCCCAAAAAAAAAAACCTAACCCCCCCCCCCCCAAAAAAAAAAAACCTAAACCCCCCTCCCCTACCCCCCCCCCCCCCCAAAACCTAACCCCCCCCCCCCCCCAAGCTAAAATGCTAAAAACTAAACCCCCAAAAAACCTAAAAAAATCTAAAAAAAAATCTAAAATTTTTTTTTTGATTTTTTTAATATTTTTAGGTTAAAATCGATACTTTTCGAAGCAAAAAAAAAATTTTTAAATTTTTTTTTTTTTTTTTTGGCTTCGAAAAGTAGCGATTTTAACCTAAAAATATTAAAAAAATCAAAAAAAAAAATTTTGTGTGATTTTTAGCTATTTTTAGGCATTTTTGGTGTGTTCACATTGGTTCTCGCGGTTCTCACAATAAGAGGTGGTTCTCGCATGATCTTCTCCCTATATATATATATATATATATATTATTAATATCAAGATAAAAATACATAATTTTTTAACCATATCTATTTTTTAACAATAAATATAATATGAAATAAAATATACCTAAGACCAAGTTCTCCGAAATAGAAAGCCAAGCTTTGGTTAACACCACTTCTTCCTCCTTTGTCCATGGAATAACGACTCGTTCCTCTTTGGCTTTCTCCTTCTCCGCGTCAGTTTTCTTCCTATGGCTTCTTTTTTCGTGTGGAGGGTTCAATGATATTTTGAGGTTGCGTTTCGGGTATGGATTCGGGTGTCCTGGGCGTGTGCGATATAGGAACGAGTGGTTGTTGTTCAGGGAGGTTAGGCATTTGTGGCGGAAAAAAACATTGGGTAGTTCGCAAGAAGATGCGCATAAGCCAATATGTTGAGTAAGTTACCCGGAACTTGAAGAGGGGGCAGTTTTGAGGCGAAGTAGTGTTCGGTATTTTGCCTTGACCATACGGGTTGCTCGGATTGAAAGAATGGTTGTGGGGATGCATTTTTTATAAAATTTGAAGTGTGGTAGAATAGCATTTGGTAAAAAAAAATGGTGGAATGGATTGGATTTAAATAGAGTGAGTTATTTTATTTTTTGAATTTAAAAAACTTTTTTCTAAAGGATTGTTGGGATCCAACGGCTATAAGCCACGACCAATCACAATTCGCCACGTGGTATCTCTTTGCCCTACCACGCCGGTGAAAGTTGGAGCCCCCCCCCACACCAACATCAACGCCCTTGACAAGGGGGTGTAGCGGCGTGGTTGAAGCCTCCACGTCTCTTCTTGCACATCACTCACACCTTATGTTCTTACTGAGCAAATTAAATCACGTTCCACTTATATCAATTCATGATAAAAAAAAAAGGTTAGTGAAAAATTAATCTAAAATATTTTTAAACATAAAAAAAGCTCTCAGTTGAATTAATAGAAAACGAGATTTTCATAGCTAAACTTGTTTTGTTTTTTTTTTCTTTTTAAATTTGATTCAAAGTAGAATTAGGGGCTGTTTGGCAACATCTGAATCAATAAGTGCTGAATGAATAAGATGTCTGAATGGGTAAGAGGCTCTGAACCAGTAAGTGCTGAACTAGTAAAGTGCTGTTTGGTTGCATATCTGAATGACTGTGTAAAATGACATTTTTACCCCTTTTAATTAAAAAAATCATTTTATAAACATAATTAAAAAAACCAATATTTATCCAACCATTTCTTCATATGTGCAGCCAGAGTCCTTCCACCATCAACACCATTTCTTCAACACAGCCGCACCATCTCTCCCCTCTCTAATCACCGGTCACCGAAGTATTATCATACACACGCGCACGTTCCCGGAATCTAGAGAGAGAGATCAGTGAGGGAGAGAGATTGATCGGAGAAAGTTTAGGAACGACGGCTGAGCCGTCGCAGCGGCTGCCCGGAAACGCCATAAATGGCGGCTGGTAGTGTGGGTTCGCATCGAATCGGGATCGAAGGGGGTGGTTGCCGGCATGGTAAGCCCCTTTAACTTCGGTTCGTAACTTCAGGCGGCGGCGATATCTCGGGCTTGAGATGTGGTTCGGCTCCGGCAAACGACGTCAGCAGACGAAACGGTGGCAGCGAACATTTCTTCAGTTCATAAACTCATCAGTCTGACTGCCTTTCAGTTGGAGATTCTTGAGAAAACTTTGCTGGTATGTAAAGTATTTTTCTTTTTGATTGTCTTGGTTTTGGTTGAATTTTTGGTAAGTTTGTTACTTGATTTGAATATTTGATCTGTGGAAAAAAATTGAAGGGGAGCGCGTATTGTTTGATGGAGCTGCTGTAAAGAATTGAGGGAGAAGGGTATTGAAGTCTAATGTTTCATTCAGACATGGGTCAGACTCATTCCCATGTATGACCCGGTCAGAGGCTAGTAAGAGGCTGGGTAAGTACATATTTGAGTAACCCACAAATTAGTTTTCGTAGAACTAAGAGCAGTTTGGAACGATCCGAAACAGATTTGACTAGAACCCAGTTTGAAACCGATCTGAAACGTCAAGTTCGAATCGGGCAGAACCTATACTCTGAGGCTGGTCAAACCCGAACCGATCAAGTCAAAACCCGGCGCCCGACCCCCGAACTTTTCGCTCAGCAGTGTTATGTATGTAGCTTTCGTATAGAAATTTTTGGGTATATAAATTTTTTACCCCCGGTTGTATAGAAATTTTTTGGTATATACGTTTTCGACCCCACGTCGGAAATCTCAAGATTCGCCACTACTGGTATAGGCACCTCTAGATGGCACGGGTCAAGTGAGGGTACCTGGTATAAAATACCAAACATATGACAACCAAAAAATCTTGATGCTAGGGGAAAAAAAGTGTTTTTTTTTTTTTTCAAATTGTAAAAAAGTTGCATGCTATAAAATACATTAAATAAAAAAAAATTGTATGCCAAACATTACAAACAGAAACTAGATCAAGTAACAACTTTACAACCATTTTAATTCACACTTCAGTTCAATCAATTTTGAAATACAAATTGGGAAGATGAAAACTTAACAAACATGAAGAATTATATGTTTTCAAAGAGAGAATGCAGATAAAACAACCAAGACCATGAGAACGACGACGGTTAGAAAAGACGCCACCACTGCCCCGCTAACTTCTTGACAAAAATCGTTGAATTGTTGACAAATCGCTGGCCAGTTTGCATCCGAGTTACCGTTATGCGCCAAGTAGACTATGGATGCAGCCCCACCGGCTGCGGCTGTGGTCAAAGCAACCATAACCTGTTGTTAAAACAATAGAGATTATGAACATTTAGTGGGATTTACTGAGTATGGTGATGATGATGAGATTATGAACATTTAGTAGTGAGACAACATATCCGAGCTCTAAAAAGAAATACAGATGCAAGATTGCAATATAAAAGTCTTCTAACCGTGTCAAGGAAAATGAGTATGATCCGCGGGGCCACCAAATGTGGGCGAACAATGCATACGATGGAGATAGGGATTGAGAGGGCGAGGTAGGCGGCGGTGATGGAGTTAGCGATCACAAAAAACCTGTCATACAATTTAATATAACGTTATATATATTATAGGGTTGTGCTAAACGTAACACACCTACAATAAAATATTTTACTGAATATACTCCTCTTTTTACTAAATCAATCATTTCATCTTTCTACTTTTATTTTTATTTTTTTTTTTGAACGGCGGCGGGATATATACAACAACCTTTTTGATGTACAAAATGAAAGATTATATAATTTTGAATATGACTTACGTAAAAGACGGTATATCATCATATTCGGCTTTGAACTGGAAGAACTGAGTGAAGAAAGGGAGCGTTTCTTCCGTGGAAGCCATGGCTATCGCGGCTCCTAGAGCCGCAGCAATGCCAGCTATCCTTAGAACCACATCCAATATGGCTAACCCTCTTTTGTACCCTCTCTTTGGAGCCTTTTGAACCACGGGTTTGATGCTACTAGAGGCCGGTGGAGTAGCCAAAAGCGGCGCTTTTCCCTTCCTTTCCTTGGGTGTCTCGGTGATGTTGATTGTGGTCGAGTCACCTTCCATTTGTTAACGATAAATAGACCAAAGAGGGGAGCGTAAAGCGTGGTCTAGAGAGAGAGAGAGATCAAGAGGGATGTTGAGAGGTGGTGATGAAATTTGGTTGATGAAAGAAGGTATAAATAGAAATTTGAAATGAACAAAGATTTGGTTAAACAATTTGCTAAGAAAGTAATATGAAGTTGATAGAGGAATAGAGTTGTTGGCACCTTCTTTTGTTTCTTAATGCTCAATAGGAGAATATCAATAATCATGATTTATTTTAAACATGTGTATTTTAAACAAAAAGCAGCACATATTTTGTATGTTTTATTTTTATATAGGGTTCTGTTTTATATTTCTCTTCAGTAAGTAAAACAAATTTATTAAAACACCTGGTCGAAAGGGACTAAATAAGTTTTATCATCGATAAAATTTCATTAATTATTTAAAGAGTTAAATGCGATTTTATTCCCTGAGGTTTGAGTCACTTTGTCAGTTTAGTTTAAAGGTTTCATTTTTCGCCCGTGGGTCCAAAAAGGTTTCACCGTTGCCATTTTAGTCAACTGGGTTAACTTCATCCATTTTTTCGGTTACTGTTAACTAGAAGGGAAATTAGGCCATATAAAATGACCGAATGACCCTTCTCGTTAACAGAAAAAATGGATGAAGTTAACCTAGTGGACTAAAATGGCAACGGTGCAACCTTTTTGGACCCATAGGCGAAAAATGAAACTTTTGGATTAAACTGGCAAAATGACCAAAACCACAGGGACTAAAATGACATTTATTAAAAAAAAATATATTACCAAGATGAATATTGGTGAGAGACCAACTTTATAATGTTTATAAATTATGTTAAAACAATTATCGTCTTGAGTCGTTGCCCAACACATCATTGTGCCATCTTTAATTATACTTGAATTAATATTTTTTTAACGGCGATTTTCTTGTGTTAGCTCACCGCACTCTTCAAATTGGAGAGCCATGTTGCCCTACTTCGACCGGACTATGTTGTCTTAACCAAGCTCATGTTGGCTTCAGAGTTAGGCTTGGGCGTTTCCCCAGAAAACCATATCATCAGCTGCCACTTGACAGTCGTTGCGCCACCACAAAAGTAGAACTCTCCGGATCAAACTATTGATTACATTCTAGTTATCTATGATTGTCCAAATAATATGTTATATGTTTGTAATCTTATATTCTTATTATTAATTCCTAAGAACTCAACTATTTTAAGTAAGCATCCCAAACACCCCCAAAGTGAATACGCATGTACAACTAGAAAGTCAAATAAATAACAAAGCTCTATTCCCGTATTCGGTCAACTAAACAACTAGATCTTCCCTACTCCACTAGGGCCCAAAAGGGTATACAACTTACGTATTATATTATATTATAGGTTTAAAGATAGGGGTTTAGTTTACGAAAGTTTGAGGAGTATCCAGAAGCTTTAATATTTTAAGATTAGGGTTTAGTTGATATTATAACTTTAGTAATATGAAAGTGGCTACAAACTTGGATTATCCAATGCAAACATCTAATAACACTTAAAACATGCTTAGTCAACTCTCATACCATATTAAGTAAATTACATATGTCGTCATTTATGTATATACATGTACACGGTGGTTCGTAAATCTTTATTAGCTTCGCTAGATTTCCTTAAACTAAGGGATTGCAAAAATTACGTCATTTTTTTATCGACGGATGGTAGTTTCGGCTGTTAAGCTTAGTCATGAGGGTAATATGATCTTTTTAACCAAAAAGAACTATATGTGTAACTTATTAAAACAACAAAAAATATAAAATCAATAAGCTAAAAATCTAGAATTGAAAAAGAAAACATATTAATTTAGTGGGCCTCACGCACATGAATACGAAAATGTCACAAACCATTGAGAAAGTTGTCCCTTTTACGATGGCGGGTACAAAAATTGTATTCATGTGGGGTGATCAGGGTGCTTAACCATCATTTTATGTGGGCAATTTTAGCATATAAACAACACCAACACGTTTTTCATGAAGGACATTTGAGCCCATAGTTATACCATGGGTCCTCCTCCGCTCTTTTAGATGACTACATTGTTACCTAGCGTTTAGGCGTTTTTTGGGGTTCAAGTACAATCATTAGCGCATATTTATCATCTTAAACATTCATGAACTCGATATGTGTGTTAGATTAATACTTTTGAATTTATATAACGGATCATCAAGAATCCTATCATCTTTCTCTTAACTCTTTTTATACTATCATCTATTTTAAAAACGATTCCACCTTAGTCAAATAAACTTTTGCATTGCCTTCGGTCATTGAACGACGCACGTTCGTTGAGGGTTGTTAATACGAAGAAATTAGACATAAACGTAAAAGCATGAAAAGAATAACTATGTCGATCTAGGACCCGCACGTTGCGACGAACTTGTCAAACGGAGAAAAATAGACGTCTTGCGACTGACTTGTCAAACGGGAAAAAACAGACGAAAAAACACTTGCAAAATTTTAGAACGAAACATAAAACGAAAAACTTGTGAAAGATGAAAAGTATAGGGGGCAAAGTTGAAAATAAAAAAACTGTTGGGGTTAAATTGCAAAAGATGAAAAACTTCGGGTTAAAAGTAATAAATTCTAGGGGTGTAAACAAGTACAAAGGCTCGAGAACTACTCGTTATCGGCTCGATTAAAAGTTCGAACGAGCCGAGCTTTAACGAGCCCGAGTGCGAGCTCGAGCCTGAAATAGAGCTCGTATAGTTATCGAGCCCGAGCTCGAGCCTGAAAAACAAAGCTCGTTTAGGCTCGCGAGCCTAAACGAGTCCAAACAACATTTTATTTTTTATATATAATATAATAATGATGATGATAACCAGTGGCGGAACTAGAACATTAACTCAGGGTATCCCAAAAAATAATTTCACCGTGCAATCATTTAATTTTAAAAAAATGACAATAAATAAAGTAAAGTAAAGTAAAGCAAATATCTAATAGATTTTTCCTCTTCTTTTTTGCATAGCTTGAAATCTTTCCATCACATCGTCGTCTTTTACTTCATGTAAAAAATCATTTTCGACCGCACAAGCCATAACATTGTTCAAAAATTCTGGGCCTATTCGATTGCGTAAATCCGTCTTGACAAGCTTCAATTTCGAAAAACATCTTTCAACGGTTGCGGTTGCAACTGGTAAAAGCAAAGCTAGCTTTACTACCCGATATATTAAATGACAAGAACTATGTGTTACCGTTTCAACCATAACATGCGCAAGATCACTTATTCCATTCAAGTTTGCAAAATTATCATCATAGTTTATAGTTTGACGAAATGACTCAATATCACCCAAAAGAGTATCTAATTCTTGCATAGTAAAATCATCCGGGTACATCTCAGCAAACGTCACTATCTTCGATGCGTCAAACTTAGAAAACCCGTTACAAGGATTTAAACCCGACATATTTTTATCAAACTAGTTGTTACCTCACTAAATCGATTTCCTAATTCTTGAATTTGCATGTCCAAAACCTCAATAAAAATGTCAACTTCAAAATAATGTCGATTTGTAATGACATTCTTTCGGTTTCTTGGATTACCATAACTTTCCATCATGTTCAACATTGTAATGTTGTATTTTTTACAAAAAAAGAGTCATTTTGTCGTTTCGTTCCCTAGGCGTTCAACCTTCCACAAATGTCGCGCCACAGCCACTTCATTAACCCCTTTAACTTGTAAACTTGTGCGTAACACTATTTATTGGCATAAAAGCCTTGAATGACCAATATTAGGCATTCTCAAGGAAATGATCAAACATCATGAAGCTCTCGGTTCGTTCCCTAAGCGTTCAACCTTCCACAAATGTCGCGCCACAGCCACTTCATATTCAAAGGGTTATTAGTTTATTACGTATTGGGCTAGCTATTAATCAATAGAATTGGATTGGCTTATCAATTAAACTGTTTTGGGCTTACAATTTTAAATAAGAATTGGACTGCCTATCAATTATAAACTGATTTCGACTTTCGTATTTTTCGTTGGGCTAGATATAAACGCTAAACAGCTTTTGGGCTTACGAACTTATTTTTTTCAGGAGTATCCTCGTAGTTGTTTAGAGGTATCATTTGTACAAAACCGGAAAAAAATACACTACCGATACGAAGTTGAGCCGTAGCCCGTGCTACGGCTCGTAAAGAGCTAAGTCCGCCACTAATGATAACACTGGTGAGCCAAGCTCGAGCCGAGCTTTGGCTCATTTAAGTGACAATGAAGTGAGATCGAGCCGAGCTTTTAGCTCGTTTGAGGTTGTTCTCAAAATATCTCGAGTCGAGCTCGAGCTTTGGGTTTTACTCGCGAGCCGAGCTCGAGCTCAAATAAGTAGGCTCGAACTGAGCCGAGCACGAGTTTCAGAAAAACATGACGAGTCGAGCTCGAGCTCGACCCGGCTAATTTACACCCCTAAAAAAGTCAAGGGAGTTAAAAAACAAAAGATAAAAAGCTTTGAGTTAAAAATAAAAAATACAAAAAAAAATTAAAAACTCCCGATGCAAATGTTACGACATTATAAAGTAATAAAATATTGCTAACTTATAGGTTGGAAATAGGACACCCATAGTGAATAAGTGAGTACATCCGTAGCAAAATATAATACCAGAATTGCCTATTTAAAACCTAAACTTAGCTACGCTAACTCATATTTTATTATTGTTTATATTTTTTAACTTTTGATTTTAATAATAATAATATTATTATTATTATTTTCTTTTTAGTAATGATATTATTATTATTTTCTTTTTTAAGTTTTATTATTATTATTATTATTATACTCATTTGTTATTTTATTTTTTATTATCATAATTACTTTTGAGCATACTTTATTTTTCGTATATAACTTAAGTCAAATATAGTTGACTTTTTTTCTATGGTCTTCGGTTTTTTATGGCTTTTCTCTGTGACAACCCGCGTTTTACTTATGATTCGTTATATCACACGCATTATGGTAATTCGAGATATATATAATATATAAACATCCAAATAACATAATATATATTATAATGTATAATTCATAAAAACGTGAGCGTGACCCGGCTCAAACTCACATCATCCCATCATGGGTTAAGCCCAAGCATCCTACAACACGTTACCCAACCCAAAACCCCCACTCTCAGCCCAAAGGGTTACGGCCCAAACTTGTCATTATGCGCGGCCCACTTTTGAGACCCCAAACCGCCTCCCTTTTGTCTTGGTTACAGCCCAAACAAACTCAAGCCCAATTCCCTCTATTTGTTTCTTGTGGGTTAACGACCCACTAGTGCAAACCACCCCCAACCCTTGTAGATTTTTAACACGTAAGTTGCATGTTGTTTGATTAATTCCCTTTAAGCAAACCCTAACCTACAGACTGCTATACCTCCTATCACCGAAAACAACCCAGTTTTAGGAGTTAAAGCTGAATTATGATAAGTTAATTTATATGTGTTTGCATGTTTCTTATATTATCATGGAATGCCTGAACTTGGTTGATACTTATGTGATAATTGTTTAACATGTTGAATGTTATGGTGATGTGCATGTATCTATTCGGTTAAATGTCCACGTGTCAACATGTTGTGTGTTATGTGTTAGTTGCATGTGGAATCTCATGTATTGCATGAACACACCCTAATGAGTTAAATGGTAATCATACTAGGACGTGGTTGACTATCCTCATTATTTATCCATCTAAATCTAACCGAGCTAAAGTAAGGTGAGTTCACTCATTTACTAAAAGCATGCATTCCTGGGTTTGGGAACTACACTATCCCTGGATTTGGGACTATTTTATATTCTTGGATTGGAATATTGCCAATTAAATACCGTAGTTTACATTTCATCTCTTAGCAGACTAAAGAAAACTCTATCTGAAAAGTCCCTACGCATTATACCGATTAGTTGCCGGGTTTGGCAAACAGGGTACTAGTTAATAGCGCTATTAGGTTCGACAAACCTCACACCGTGCTGGGAGCCGGGCGTGAACTTTTGACCTTGACTTTATATCAATGACGATAGACATCGATATGGGGCACAACAACATATTACAGTCAAGTATTCGGTACTACAAAGTTTAGTGGCTTAACCGTAGGTTAGCTACCCATGACATGTTTTTACTACACTAATGTATTTAAAACTTACTTTACTTTAAAACTGAAACTGGGAACTCACCAATCTTTATTGATACACTTTAGCATGCTTTGCAGGACGTTAGGTACATCATGGGAGCTTGTAGCATTTGGAGTGTCGTGGCTGACATTAAACTATTGGTTTTAAATTTTATTGTACCTTGCGGTTTTTAACTTATGTGTGGATTTTACATTTAGCTTCCGCTGTCGATTTAAACTATGTTTTGGACATTTAAATTTTAATCACCAATCGTGTTGATTGTGATGATTTTTGAGAACTTTAATATTGTTCAACATGATTATTAGCTTGATCCTAGTCAGTCGCACGCCTCGCGGTAAAACTTCGCATGTGGATTTTTGAGGGTGTGACATTTTCGATGTGGTTGTATAAAGTTAATTGAAAATAGAGTTGTATTCGTAATCGTGTATTTTTGGTAAGCTATAACGAGTACGGTACCGTGACTGTCACACCCCAACCGATGGCGGAAACATCGGGGCATGGCACAGAGCGAAACAGATTGTCCAGAAGTTTCCATAACAACTACATTTACCAAATATTTAAAGCAACACGTCCCATACCATGTCATAAATGATAATACAATTATTACATAAAAGATCTAGCCAAATTGTTCTGTTCCAACAACTCAGATTTTTATTACAGACGATTGTTTATTGTTGACCTAGGTCTTTCCTAGCCTCGATTTCACAGCAAAGAAAGCAAATAAGCATCCTAAGCACCTGTCACATACGTTAAAGTAAAAGTCAATACACATAGTGTAAAGGTGAGCATACAAGTTTGATAGTAACATATAGAGTTCGAAATTGTTACGCATAACCAGCACGTACACAGTGTAAAATGAGGCATGTTAGTTATTGACATGAACCTATCGATACCAATGACTGTGGGTTGACTGCCCAAGGCAGTTCGCGATACACACTCACCACTGTGAGCCATGTAGGTAATTGTCCTTAACAACCCCTGAGTGAACAGGTGCTGAGTCCAAACTAATAGTACTATCGTTGCTAAGGCAGGTAAACAGCATTCCATGTGTAAACATAACAAACAAGCATTCATTAAGTCACGTATAACATGCGGTAATTGGTTAGCGATTCAAAGTATTGCGTAGTGTGTTTGATGTGATTTAGTATATGTAACGTATGTAACACCCAAAAGTGCGTAAAGCAAAAAGGGATTCGAGTATACTCACAGCGATTGATGGATTGAAGGGAGCGCTAGAGAGTAGGGTTAGCCTGAACAGTTTGATAGCATAATGATAAGCGACGCGTAAAACGATACAGTGTGCAAGTGGGTAGGACAGCAGTTCGACCGGATGGTAGTCCGATCGGACAGCCGGTCGTTCGAGTGACAGTCCGTTCGGACGGTCGTCCGGTCGGATGACCGTTCGAGTGGATTGTTACTTCCTTTGGGAAGGATGTGTTTGTGTATGATGGCTTGACTTTTGAAGTTTTCGTTGTAGCATTTTGAAAAGATTGAAGTATCTCTACCCTTCAGGTCGATCGATCGAACGACCGTTCGATCGGGCGACAGTCCGATAGGTTGGACACTTCAGCGAGAACAAGTTCACAGCAGGTTGTCACTCGATCGGACGGTTGTTCGATCGGGTGGTATCCCTCGTGTATTGAACATGTTGAAAATTGTTTAAGTGTTGAAGTCAGAACATCACATGGTCGAGTGGTAGTCCGATCGAATGGTTACCCGATCGGTCAGCCCTTCGTTCAATGTTCATCCTTCAAGGTCTTGAAAACGAAAGTTAAGTGTGGGACCAAGGTGTAGATCGAACGGGTGACAACTCGTTCGGTCGACAGTCCGATCTGACGGTAGTCCGATCGGACGACATTCCGTCCTGGTCGTTCCGTTCGTCTTACTCTTGGTTGTTTTGATAGTTTGTCATTTTATCGAGGTGTTTTGATAACGTGTTAAGCAACAGAAACCTCGTCAATACTTGGTACTCCTGATCGGACAGGAATCACCCAAATCCAACCAGTTAACCGTTCGAGACGGTGTTCCATGTTTAACCCGAGATCGGTAGTCTCGTGGATAGAATCCAGATCTTGAACCAACACAACCACAAGAATGAGTAGTAAGTCGGCACAAGCTCCGATTCTATCGGTTTTGAAGGCATTGAGTGTAAAGGAGTTGAAAGAAAGTTGGAAAACCATCTTTCAATCCTTTTCATTGTGAATATGTTTAGATCTATGAAAGATCTTTGTTTGTTTATGTGGAAATCAGTTAGATCTAAGTTGCTCTTGGTGGATTGAGGCCAAAACATGAAGTTCTCAAGAACACATGATGACGTCATCATAGAACACCTTGAATCTCGATGATTTCACGGTTAAAAGTGAAGATTCAAAAGATAGAAAGGTGTAGGAGTGCGTGTAGATTAAGGATGTATAAGATTTAGGTTGAGATCTTACCGGAATTGCGAGAAATCGGAGAAAAAGCAAGGTTAGAGCGCTGGTCGGACGTCAGAGAGCAAAAGTGGAAAGTTTGATGGTGACATGGGGTATTTATAGGGTTACCCAAAGTGGAAAGGGGCTGGTCGATCAGTTGGCAACACGGTCGAACAGCTGGCCGATCGAGCGGCAGCTCGATCGAACGGCTGGTCGATCGGTAGGTCTCCTGATCGATCAGTCGCTTGGTTCGAGTGTTCGGTGAGACGAGTTTTTCCGTTTCGATTGCGAGCGTTGCGATGCAATAGGATTTCCTAGTCAAATTACGTTTAATCCCAACTACTATATCAACATACAAGCATCCTTATTTCATATTCGTTTAGCGTATTGCGATTCGATTGCGATTGAGTTTGATTGCGTTTCGATTGATCACCACAACATAACATAAATAAGCATGCACAAGTAACACATAAGGCGCACACACACGTATAACAATAACCAAAATGCGTAATTCGAGTAGCGATTGCGATAGCGATAAAGAGATTAATTATGTGATAAATGTCGAATAAACCTCGATTATTAATAAGTACTCCACACAATACAACTAAAGCGATAACAAAATAGACTATCTACAAGTCAAAGAAGTCAAAACAGGAATTGAGCAAGGAGAGACAGATCGCAACTAGCAATCTTTTCTTCCTTTGACTTCAATCTTGACTTTGACTTTCGAAACACGGGGTGTTACAACCTCCCCTAGTTGAGGGAATTCCGTCCTGAAATTTGCGCCTCGTTTGCCTTCCCATCGGACTTTCACAATAGGAATGCGTGAGCGTCTGAGCTGCTTGGTTTGGCGATCCTCCACGAAGTGTAGTGTTTCGTTTACTTGGAGGTCATCGAGAGGTACAATCAAATCATTCTCAGCCAGGCACTTTCGGAGGTTTGACACATGGAAAGTCGAGTGGACATTACTAAGTTCCTCCGGTAGTTCGAGTCTGTAGGCGACTTTTCCGATCCTTTCCAGAATCTTAAAAGGTCCAACATATCGAGGCGCTAGTTTCCCTTTCTTGCCGAATCTGACCACACCCTTCCAAGGTGATACCTTTAGGAGTACGTAGTCGCCAACGTCAAATTCAAGGGGCTTGCGTCGTCTATCTGCGTAACTTTTCTGTCGACTTCGAGCTTTCAACAAGTTGTCTCGAATTTGGAGAACTTTGTCAGTCGTTTCTTGCAATAGCTCTGAACCGGTTAGTTACGAATGACCGATCTCATGCCACACAATTGGTGATCGACATTTTCTCCCGTATAGAGCCTCGAATGGTGCTATCTGAATGCTGGAATGATAACTGTTGTTATACGAGAATTCGACTAACGGCAGGTATGCATCCCAATTACCACTGAAATCTATGACACACGAACGGAGCATGTCTTCTAGAGTACGGATCGTTCTCTCAGTCTGATCGTCGGTTTGAGGTTGAAATGCGGTACTTAGATTAAGCAACATACCGAGAGCAGCTTGAAACGTTTCCAACAGTCGCGAGGTAAACCGAGCGTCACGGTCAGAGATGATGTCGCGAGGCGTCCCATGTCGACAAATGATTTCAATGGTGTAGATTCGGGCTAATCGTTCTACCTTGTAGTCTTCCCGTATTGGAAAAAAGTGGGATGATTTGGTTAAACGGTCAACAACAACCCAGATCCTGTCGTGACCTGATGGCGTACGCGGGAGCTTGGTTACGAAGTCCATAGCTACACTCTCCCACTTCCACATAGGGATCGGGGGTTGTTCGAGCAAGCCAGAGGGTCTTTGGTGTTCAGCCTTGACCTTCGAGCAAGTCAGGCACTTTCCAACGTAGAGGGCGATATCTCTTTTCATTCCCGACCACCAGTACTTGTATCGAAGGTCCTGGTACATTTTATCGGCACCGGGATGAATGGAATATCGGGATTTGTGGGCTTCGTCCATCAGAGTCTGTCGTAAGTTGGTCCGTTTAGGGATCCAAATTCGGTCCAGGTAGTGAAATATCCCATTCGATTTATTCACAAGCTGAGCTCCATCGTGGTAGATTCTTTCCTTATCCAAAGTGCGCTCGTTGAAACAGGCATGCTGGGCTTCGCGGATGAGGGTTTCGAGATCGAATTGGGCTCGGGTATCACGAATGCTAAGTAGATAACTCCGTCTGCTGAGAGCATCGGCAACGACATTTGCTTTGCCAGGGTGGTAACGAATCTCACAGTCATAATCATTGAGAAGTTCTACCCATCGGCGTTGACGCATATTAAGTTCCTTCTGGTCAAAGATATGTTGTAGGCTCCTATGATCGGTGAAGATCGTACACTTGGTACCGTACAGGTAGTGTCGCCAAATCTTTAACGCAAAAACAACTGCACCTAGCTCGAGATCATGGGTTGTATAGTTCTTCTCATGGATTTTGAGCTGACGAGATGCGTAAGCTATAACCTTGTCCCGTTGCATGAGAACACAACCAAGACCAAGGTTGGAAGCATCACAAAAGACAATGAAGTTGTCGTTTCTGTCGGGCAATGAGAGAACAGGAGCATTGCAAAGCATGCGCTTGAGGGTTTGGAAAGCAGACTCTTGTTCGGTTCCCCAAACAAAAGGCTTGTCTTTATGCGTGAGAGCGGTAAGCGGCACAACGATTTTTGAGAATCCTTCGATAAATCGTCGGTAATAGCCCGCTAGTCCGAGAAAAGAACGGACTTCGGACGGGTTCTTAGGTGTAATCCAACTCTTAACGGCTTCAATCTTCGCGGGATCGACGTGAATACCTTAACTATTTACAATGTGACCGAGGAATTGAACCTCCTCCAGCCAGAATTCGCACTTGGAGAACTTGGCATAGAGTCGATTCCCTTGGAGTAGCTCGAGAACCAAACGTAGATGTTGCGCGTGTTCGGCTTTCAACTTGGAATAGATCAAGACATCGTCGATGAACACGATGACGAAACGGTCGAGAAAAGGTTTACACACGCGATTCATCAGATCCATGAAAACCGCAGGTGTGTTGGTTAAACCAAAAGGCATAACAACGAACTCATAGTGGCCGTAATGAGTGCGAAAAGCGGTTTTGGGTATATCTTCCTCTTGGATGCGTAGCTGGTGATAGTCTGAGCGTAGATCGATCTTCGAGAAACACGTAGCACCTTGTAGCTGATCAAACAAATCATCAATGCGAGGCAGGGGATAGCGATTCTTGATAGTTAACTTATTCAATTCCCGATAGTCGATGCACATCCGGAACGACCCATCCTTCTTTTTGACGAAAAGGACTGGCGCGCCCCAAGGAGAGGTGCTCGGGTGAATGAAGCCTTTCTCAAGTAATTCCTGAAGCTGACTTGAGAGTTCACGCATTTCGGACGGTGCGAGTCGGTAAGGAGCTTTGCCAACAGGGTTGGCTCCAGGAATGAGGTCGATACGAAAGTCGATATCACGACTTGGCGGTAGTCCGGGAAGATCCTCAGGAAAAACATTAGGAAATTCTCGAACCACTAGGACATCGTTTACACCAGGTCTTCCTTTCTTTTCCTTCTCCGCTACTACAATGTTAGCCAAGAAAGCTCTGTATTCCTTGCGGAGATACTTGCTAGCTTGGACACATGACATGAGCTTGAGACCTTTCGAAACAGTTTCGCCATAAACACACAATAAATCACCATTCGCGAGCGAGAATCGAATCATCTTATCGAAGCACACAACTTTAGCATGGTTTTCGCGAAGAAAGTCCATGCCTACTATGACGTCAAAACTTCCGAGTTGCATCGGAATAAGGTCGATTGGGAAGATGTGATTGTTGAGTTCAAGAGTACAATCACGAAGAACAGAATTAACGGCGACAGTTCTTCCGGTGGCGACTTCAACATCGAACATCGAGAAGAGATGGGAGCGCTTACGACTAAGAAGCTTCTCGAATTCAAACGACACAAAGCAGTTATCGGCTCTAGTATCAAACAAATACGAAGCATAAATACCATTCACAAGGAACGTACCATTAACCACGTTGTTGTCAGCCTGGGCTTGGCGCACATTGATGTTGAAAGTTCTGGCGCGGGCGGCTTGTTGCTGCTGCTGAGGCTGTTGCTGCTGGGGCTCTTGTTTCACAACCCTGTTCGGGCACATGTTCGCAAAGTGGTTCGGATCACCACATGCGAAGCAGACTCGGGCGTTGGCCGCGGGTGCCTGAGTCGCTTGTTGGCCTTGTGGGGCTGGGAGCAGAGCTTGATGAGCAGTGGCTTGAGTTGGTGCTTGACGGGGACCAGTACGGCAATTTGCAGTAAAGTGACCGTACATATTGCAGTGGGCGCAAAAACGGCAGGCGAGACCCACCGGGTGATGGTAAGATCATGTTGGGCAAGCAGGGTGAGGGCTGGTGTATGCACGTTTTGCAGGCGGTGCATAGGTAACTGGTGCTGGACGGTGGTGTGATTGTTGCTGTGCTGGTACGGCTTGAAGTGGAGCAGCAGTGGTAGTGACAACACAGTTCTTGTTGTTGGAGCTACTGTTGTTGTTTTTCTTCTTGCGGCAAAAGGCTTTTGACGATTGAGCGGCGGCGGTTTCGGCACTTGGTGCGGCGGTAACTTGATGCAGGTTCTTTGAAGTTTTATCCCAAAAAGCAGCTTTTACTCGCTTGTCGTTGATTTCGGCGGCAAGCAAGAAAGTCTCTTCGATTGTTGCTGGCTTTGTGGCATGCACAAAATCTGCAACACAGTCGGGTAGAGCTCGAATGTACTTCTTGATCGTCATGTCGGGCGTCTTTACTTGATCGGGACAGATGATGCTGAGCTGCTTAAAGAGAGCAGTCAGGGCAGCGTTGTCACCTTCTTTTTGCTTAATGTGCCAGAACTCGTCCTCTAGCTTCTGGCGCTCATGGGGAGGGTAGAACTCTTCAAGCATAACGTTCTTCAACTCGTCCCATGACAGACCGTAAGCTGCATCATTTCTGCGCTTGTTCCTTTCGGCCGTCCACCAGTCTAGAGCGCGGGACTGGAAGACGCCGATCGCGTTCAGTGTGCGGAGATTATCAGGACATCCGCTCTGTCGCAGGGTGACTTCGATTGAGTCAAACCATTGAAACAAAGTCATAGGGCCTTCTTCGCTGGTGAGCTCTTTCGGTCCACATGCCTTGAACTGTTTGAAGCTGAAAGTAGCTTTGGGTGTCTCGGTCCTGGATTCTTCAGACGATTTGCTCATGTTTTCGTACAGTTCACTGACGACTTGGGGTACAACCTTTTCCATTTGCTTAGTAATCATGGCAGCGAGGCGTTTGTCTGCTTGCTTTCAGCGACCATCTCGGGTAGCGCGAGATCCAGATGACGACATTGTCTGCAACAGACATCGCCACAGGACTCAATACAATACAATCGAATCTTACCTCACACGCCTAATACTACTAAAACTCAGGAACACGTACAACCATGTAAGCACATAGGCACAAAATCACAGATTCACATAAGCACAGAAGCACATAGGCACGTAAGGCACAGAAACACAAAAGCACATAAGCACGCAAGGCACAGAAACACACGGAGATAGTCAGAATACAGAAACCTATCATTCAAAGTCCATGATCGTTCAAGAAGAGCGTTCGCGCATAGCATAGCGAGTAGTATAGTATAACCAATTAACTTAGCAAACATTAGGGCGTAAGGTCGTTTCTCATAGTAGTAGCGATTTGTAAGCGTTTTGAGGTGGATAAGCAATGTGGGTCGTGCGTGTCGATCAAAGCGATAGCGAAAATCGAATAAATCTCCAAAAATTTAAAACACATAAGCAGGTAAATACACATACAAACACATAAAATCGACGAATTATCAGAGTCAGCAGTTGCGGGCTCAGAATCGAAACACACAAAAATCGAGAAATAGATCGTCTGCGGCTATTAGACATTGACTACCCAAAGTGATTCAACTATTCAAAGGGACCTGCTGTACACACTTTGACTTTCAGGACTGTGCTTTTGCCTCGAGCCTTGGGCTCGGCACGCATCCTTTCGGTCATGTCGTGACTTCAAGTCGTTGGAGTCCGTCGAGACTTTGGTGAGAGTTTTGTAAAAGCCAAGTAAAGGTCGGAACAGGTCGTCAAGGTTCGGGTTTCACCCCTGACTTAACAACTTTGTTCCTATTTTGATATAATAAAAGAGAATTATGCGTCAAAGTATGGATTTCACTCCTATTTCAACGCAATTTCTCGTGTTTATAGGTAAAAATGTGGGTTGAACAAGTAATTTAGTCGAGAGTTTGCGGTTTTCACACCTCATCTCAACTTAATCGCTCATTCATATTTGAAAATTCGAGTGCAGTGATATGATGGAGGGTGTGAAACCCGAGTGTTAACGTGCGTATTTTGTGTTATTTGTTGCCATTTACGCGATTATACGTTTGGAATATGTGCACTACGAAAGTTTGTGGTTTTGCAGGTCAATCGTGTAATTCGGTGAATTTAAAGTGCTTAAAGATGATGCGGAACAATAAAGTTCAAGGGCCTTTGGGTACTTTATCTAAAGTTGAAACATAGCCTATGGTATTACCTGTGTAACTTTCGGTTGGGAAAGATCAAAGAAACAGTATGTTTGAACCGTAACCTACGGTTTAAACCGTAGGCTACGGTTGAAGTTATAAGAGAGGGCAGCCGCACGTGTGAACCTTGGGGGACACGCACCTACAAGACATCTATAGTTAAAAAGGCAACGACATTGGTTGATTTGTGGGGGATTGTTAGGAGCCGTGTTTCATCACCACCATTTAACAACATCAAATTATCATCACATCAACAACCGCCATACTCATCATTAACGTCACATGACATTAATTCTTGGTGGATTGCTAAGCAGCCAACAATTCAAAAAGGACAAAAGTCATCAACACAAAAAGAGAACATCATCTTGATGGCAGACTAAACATCACGTGGACTTGTTGTGGTTTTTTAATTAATCATTATAATTGTTTTTAGTCAACAACATATGCACATGGGCTTGGAGAGTTTTGGGAAGGAACTTGTTCAACACGTGACTGGGCTCGCAGACTTGTGGGCTCTCTTGTCAACAACTCATCATCATATTTGGGCCGAGAGATGCACTTGAGGTTTGGATTTTTTTTATGATTATCATCTATCACATCTTCGCAGGAGAAAAAGAAAAAGGAGGGGACGAAAACAGAGCTATCGAAGATCAATCTTAGCAATGAACGGCTAGTCGTTTTAGTGGTTTCCTCCGGATGGAGGGTTTTTGTAAGTTGGATAATTTTATGTGTTTGTGACAATCGTTTAACTCGGTGATCTAAGCATTCGATGCTTTTCACCTTTGATTTGATTTATTGATTGTAAACAGTTACATTTATTTAAACCTTAATTTCTAAGCATTCAGTTCCCGAGAGTTCTAGTAATTGGGATATATTTGACATGGGGTTAGGGTTTGTAATTGTAATTGATAATCATTCGATAACCTCCCGTTATGTATTGACCGGAGTACTTAGTCGTTGGTTATCACAATTGATGAATTAGGTTAAACACTTATGTCTATGTGAGTGTTTCGATTAAACACATAATTGAATCTAGCTATAAAACCTGAAATCTGGAGGAACCATTGTTCTTTCTATTGATTTAAATCTCACATTTAGTTTGTAATTTTTAGTTAATCCACAAATCAAACAATCATCAGTTTATTTTTTTTATAGTTGTTAATAAATACTTAACATTACACACTTTCCACAATCCTCCTCTGGTTCGATATCCGACTTACTCTAGCTACTAGTTTATTTCGGTTTTTGCATGTCCATAACGACAGACATCAAAATGGCGCCGGTGCCGGGGAGGCGTGCGCAAAGTGTTTAGTTTTAGTGTAAAAAAAATTCAAAAAAAAAAATTCAAAAAAAAAATCAAAAAATAGTTTTTTATTCGTCACATATTCCACTGTTTGCTTTTACCTTGGGTATATTAGTTTTGTTTGTGCAGATTTATTGCAGATCTTATTATGGAAAGTACTTACTGGTCATGCCGAGGTTGTGGTAGTCCATGTCACACGCGTGACGATTGTCCTGTGTTCCGGAAAATGTGTGAGGACGAACAAAGGAGAGCAGATGAGTTGGATTTTTATTCTGATGATGATGTCCACCCATACTATTCTTATTCTTATTCTGATTCGCAGCGAGTTGCATATGATTACCAATCGGATACGAATTATTATTATGATGAGCAGACATGGTATGAGAGTAGCTATGATCCAGGGATGGTACAAAGCGTGAGTTACCAAGAGGAGTATGACCATTGTTATGATGAATACTCTCGATTTTCTTATGAAGACCATCCGGTATATTATCAGGATGCCTATCATACCCAGCATACATTTGATCAGGGTGAGTCTGAATGTGCACCCCAGTCACCTAGTTACTATCAATCACCCCAATTTAGAAGTCTTATGGAATATAGGAGACAAAGAGAGATGGCATACATTGAAAAGGAATTGGCGAAACCTGACCTGTCAATAGAGGACCAGTTGGAGATGTTGATTACTAAGTATAACCTTTTGATGCCTGAAGTGAAGGATGATGGGCCAAGAATGACTCCAATGGAAAAACGCCAAGCCAGGGATAGATGGGTGTCTCTACAGATGTCTCATTCTCAAGTAAGGGATGAGGTTGTGGAGGTTAATACCACACCGGTGATTCCCCCAATTGCTGAACAGTCAGATGTGGAGAAAATTGTTGAAGGTGATGAGGTGAAAGAAGATATTCCACAAAATAAGTGTGGGGATGCACGTAGAGAGACGAGGAAGGTGACGGTGAAGGACATCGGGCGGATCATCATAAAGTGGTTGTGCAACAATCCGACTTATTTGCCGATATTGAGTAAAAAGAAACGCTTGTGGAGAGTTAACTATCGAGTGTATGTTGGGAACTCGATAGGAAAGTGTGGACTGAGGCCGGATTGCAATGCGTCAGTGGACATCTTGAAAAAAATTAGACCCCGCTGGATCAGTGATGTCAGGTACCGTGCATTCATGGGAAATATAAGGGGTAAATGTGCATTGAGACCACCGTAGCGCATATCAGGTACGGTCTGGCTGAAGACCTTTAAACTTACCGCTCTCGGGAGGCAGCCCGAGGATGTAGAGTTTGTACTTTGTTTTGGTTTCGTTTGGTGTGTTTGTGTTTTGACAGGTTCCTACGATTTTATCTTCACGGATGCAATGAATCAAGTGTGGGGATGTTTGGCAACATCCCCGGTGAGATCTCAAAGTATCTATGAGGGGCGTATGGTCCGGTTAGATCGCAGCAGCTACACCACTACAAACACTCACTTGTTTTCTGATCAGGTGCATGTGTTTATCTATCCTGTGTTTTATTTCTTTTTGTCTACTTGGTGGTGTGAATTTTTGTGTTGGGAGTGGTTTCTTTGTGTTGAGTCGTCTAGGTTGTTAGCCGTTCATGGTCTGTGGGTGGTATCTCTCGAGTTTAGAGTATAAATTGCACCATACATTGGGGACAATGTATCCCAAGTGTGGGGATGTGGTAACTCGAGAGAGGGTTGGTAAGATTGTGATCTTAAATGCTTAAAGGGTTGAATTCGCTGAAAATTGAAAAATTTTGAAAATTTTTGTTTCTCAAGTATGCTTGAACTACATGAAAACCAACATTTTCAATCGCTAAAGGGTTCCTACTGATATTAAGCTAATCTAGATCCCTAGTCATGGTTGTCCCTTTAAGTTTCATGAGAGTATTTCTGACAAGTTTTAGAAAATAGTTGAGAAGAGATGCCTAACTAGGGGTAACATGCTTTAGGAACTACACATGCTACGTGTCGGCAACCCTTATTCTCTTTTCGGTGAGATATTTGAGCCTACTAGAATGTTAGTTGAATTTCAATAACTGTTCAATTGTTGAGTGTAGGCCTTATGTTGCTTTGTGTTAGAACTTGTGTGGTTTGATACATGCCGAGACTGTGCTTTAGCGTTTACACATAGATGATAAAGGCATTAGGATCACTTCATTGTTTCATATGTTGATTGTTTATCCATCTTACCCCAGTAAACCATGTTGAGCCTTTCACCTTTCGTTTGTTAAACCTTGTTTGACCCGTTTGACTACCAACCATGAATGACAAGTATGTGGTAGATGTTTATTGAAAAAAAAAATGAAACGAAAAAAAAATTGAAAAAAAAAATGAAAAAAAAAAATCGTTATTATGTTCGTGTTAAATAAATGGGTTGAAAATAACCAAAAGTGTTAGTATTATTGTGAATAAGTTGTCATGGTTTGGTATATTCAGTTGTGTTCGCCAAATAAATACAAAAAAGCCAAAAATAATTCCCTACCTTTACCCGTAACCCAAAACCCAAAATTCCTTTTGATATGTGTTACGTTATTTGATACAGTGGAGGTGTGATTGCTATACAAGCTTATGATTGCAAGGTAGCATATTTGGTTTTGAGTGAATTATATACTAGCACATTACACGCTAGTCTTGATTGAGCCGAGAGGAGTGATCATTGTGAGGGGCGTGTGGCATGTGTGTAGTAATATAAGCATGTTAGTTTTAGTTTGGCAAGTCTTAAGATATATTATCTAACTGTCAGATTGTCAACCTCGATTGTGTCAGTCTATGGGACGGGTATGACTTGGGACCTTAACTTGCTAATTCGGTAAGGGATTTAATGGTGATTTGTTAATAAGGTGAGTAATGTTTGTAATGGTTGCTTGAGGACAATCAATGTTAAGTGTGGGGATGTGATGGAGGGTGTGAAACCCGAGTGTTAACGTGCGTATTTTGTGTTATTTGTTGCCATTTACGCGATTATACGTTTGGAATATGTGCACTACGAAAGTTTGTGGTTTTGCAGGTCAATCGTGTAATTCGGTGAATTTAAAGTGCTTAAAGATGATGCGGAACAATAAAGTTCAAGGGCCTTTGGGTACTTTATCTAAAGTTGAAACATAGCCTATGGTATTACCTGTGTAACTTACGGTTGGGAAAGATCAAAGAAACAGTATGTTTGAACCGTAACCTACGGTTTAAACCGTAGGCTACGGTTGAAGTTATAAGAGAGGGCAGCCGCACGTGTGAACCTTGGGGGACACGCACCTACAAGACATCTATAGTTAAAAAGGCAACGACATTGGTTGATTTGTGGGGGATTGTTGGGAGCCGTGTTTCATCACCACCATTTAACAACATCAAATTATCATCACATCAACAACCGCCATACTCATCATTAACGTCACATGACATTAATTCTTGGTGGATTGCTAAGCAGCCAACAATTCAAAAAGGACAAAAGTCATCAACACAAAAAGAGAACATCATCTTGATGGCAGACTAAACATCACGTGGACTTGTTGTGGTTTTTTTAATTAATCATTATAATTGTTTTTAGTCAACAACATATGCACATGGGCTTGGAGAGTTTTGGGAAGGAACTTGTTCAACACGTGACTGGGCTCGCAGACTTGTGGGCTCTCTTGTCAACAACTCATCATCATATTTGGGCCGAGAGATGCACTTGAGGTTTGTATTTTTTTTATGATTATCATCTATCACATCTTCGCAGGAGAAAAAGAAAAAGGAGGGGACGAAAACAGAGCTATCGAAGATCAATCTTAGCAATGAGCGGCTAGTCGTTTTAGTGGTTTCCTCCGGATGGAGGGTTTTTGTAAGTTGGATAATTTTATGTGTTTGTGACAATCGTTTAACTCGGTGATCTAAGCATTCGATGCTTTTCACCTTTGATTTGATTTATTGATTGTAAACAGTTACATTTATTTAAACCTTAATTTCTAAGCATTCAGTTCCCGAGAGTTCTAGTAATTGGGATATATTTGACATGGGGTTAGGGTTTGTAATTGTAATTGATAATCATTCGATAACCTCCCGTTATGTATTGACCGGAGTACTTAGTCGTTGGTTATCACAATTGATGAATTAGGTTAAACACTTATGTCTATGTGAGTGTTTCGATTAAACACATAATTGAATCTAGCTATAAAACCTGAAATCTGGAGGAACCATTGTTCTTTCTATTGATTTAAATCTCACATTTAGTTTGTAATTTTTAGTTAATCCACAAATCAAACAATCATCAGTTTATTTTTTTTATAGTTGTTAATAAATACTTAACATTACACACTTTCCACAATCCTCCTCTGGTTCGATATCCGACTTACTCTAGCTACTAGTTTATTTCGGTTTTTGCATGTCCATAACGACAGACATCATGATAGTGTAGCGTAGGCGAGAATAGCGAGAAATAGCAGTAAGCTCATACATAATCCCTACTGGACATGCATGAGTCGGTCTGTTGGTTCCTAACTATAGACTAGGTCTCTAAGACATCGACCCGGACTAGGTCGAGTCTTTCCTAATTCCCTATAGTTATGGCTCTCATACCAATCTGTCACACCCCAACCGATGGCGGAAACATCGGGGCATGGCACTGAGCGAAACAGATTGTCCAGAAGTTTCCATAACAACTATATTTACCAAATAATTAAAACAACACGTCCCATACCATATCATAAATGATAATACAATTATTACAGAAAAGATCTAGTCAAATTGTTCTGTTCCGACAACTCAGATTTTTATTACAGACGATTGTTTATTGTTGACCTAGGTCTTTCCTAGCCTTGATTTCACAGCAAAGAAAGCAAATAAGCATCCTAAGCACCTGTCACATACGTTAAAGTAAAAGTCAATACACATAGTGTAAAGGTGAGCATACAAGTTTGATAGTAACATATAGAGTTCGAAATTGTTACGCATAACCAGCACGTACACAGTGTAAAATGAGGCATGTTAGTTATCGACATGAACCTATCGATACCAATGACCGTGGGTTGACGGCCCAAGGCAGTTCGCGATACACACTCACCACTGTGAGCCATGTAGGTAATTGTCCTTAACAACCCCTGAGTGAACAAGTGCTGAGTCCAAACTAATAGTACTATCGTTGCTAAGGCAGGTAGATAGCATTCCATGTGTAAACATAACAAACAAGCATTCATTAAGTCACGTATAACATGCGGTAATTGGTTAGCGATTCAAAGTATTGCGTAGTGTGTTTGATGTGATTTAGTATATGTAACGTATGTAACACCCAAAAGTGCGTAAAGCAAAGAGGGATTCGAGTATACTCACAGCGATTGATGAATTGAAGGGAGCGCTAGAGAGTAGGGTTAGCCTGAACAGTTTGATAGCATAATGATAAGCGACGCGTAAAACGATACAGTGTGCAAGTGGGTAGGACAGCAGTTCGACCGGATGGTAGTCCGATCAGACAGCCGGTCGTTCGAGTGACAGTCCGTTCGGACGGTCGTCCGGTCGGATGACCGTTCGAGTGGATTGTTACTTCCTTTGGGAAGGATGTGTTTGTGTATGATGGCTTGACTTTTGAAGTTTTCGTTGTAGCATTTTGAAAACATTGAAGTATCTATACCCTTCAGGTCGATCGATCGAACGACCGTTCGATCGGGCGACAGTCCGATAGGTTGGGCACTTCAGCGAGAACAAGTTCACAGCAGGTTGTCACTCGATCGGACGGTTGTTCGATCGGGTGGTATCCCTCGTGTATTGAACATGTTGAAAATTGTTTAAGTGTTGAAGTCAGAACATCACATGGTCGAGTGGTAGTCCGATCGAATGGTTACCCGATCGGTCAGCCCTTCGTTCAATGTTCATCCTTCAAGGTCTTGAAAACGAAAGTTAAGTGTGGGACCAAGGTGTAGATCGAACGGGTGACAACTCGTTCGGTCGACAGTCCGATCGGACGACATTCCGTCCTGGTCGTTCCGTTCGTCTTACTCTTAGTTGTTTTGATAGTTTGTCGTTTTATCGAGGTGTTTTGATAACGTGTTAAGCAACAGAAACCTCATCAATACTTGGTACTCCTGATCGGACAGGAATCACTTAAATCCAACCAGTTAACCGTTCGAGACGGTGTTCCATGTTTAACCCGAGATCGGTAGTCTCGTGGATAGAATCCAGATCTTGAACCAACACAACCACATGAATGAGTAGTAAGTCGGCACAAGCTCCGATTCTATCGGTTTTGAAGGCATTGAGTGTAAAGGAGTTGAAAGAAAGTTGGAAAACCATCTTTCAATCCTTTTCATTGTGAATATGTTTAGATCTATGAAAGATCTTTGTTTGTTTATGTGGAAATCGGTTATATCTAAGTTGTTCTTGGTGGATTGAGGCCAAAACATGAAGTTCTCAAGAACACATGATGACGTCATCCTAGACACCTTGAATCTCGATGATTTCATGGTTAAAAGTGAAGATTCAAAAGATAGAAAGGTGTAGGAGTGCGTGTAGATTAAGGATGTACAAGATTTAGGTTGAGATCTTACCGGAATTGCGAGAAATCAGAGAAAAAGCAAGGTTAGAGCGCTGGTCGGACGTCAGAGAGCAAAAGTGAAAAGTTTGATGGTGACATGGGGTATTTATAGGGTTACCCAAAGTGGAAAGGGGCTGGTCGATCGGTTGGCAACCCGGTCGAACAGCTGGCCGATCGAGCGGCAGCTCGATCGAACAGCTGGCCGATCGAGCGGCAGCTCGATCGAACGGCTGGTCGATCGGTTGGTCTCCTGATCGACCAGTCGCTTGGTTCGAGTGTTCGGTGCGACGAGTTTTGCCGTTTCGATTGCGATTGCGAGCGTTGCGATGCAAGAGGATTTCCTAGTCAAATTACTTTTAATCCCAACTATTATATCAACATACAAGCATCCTTATTTCATATTCGTTTAGCGTATTGCGATTCGATTGCGATTGAGTTTGATTGCGTTTCGATTGATCACCACAACATAACATAAATAAGCATGCACAAGTAACACATAAGGCACACACACACGTATAACAATAACCAAAATGCGTAATTCGAGTTGCGAGTGCGATTGCGATAGCGATAAAGCGATTAATCATGCGATAAATGTCGAATAAACATCGATTATTAATAAGTACTCCACATAATACAAATAAAGCGATAACAAAATAGACTATCTACAAGTCAAAGAAGTCAAAACAGGAATTGAGCTAGGAGAGACAGATCGCAATTAGCAATCTTTTCTTCCTTTGACTTCAATCTTTACTTTGACTTAGACTTTCGAAACACGGGGTGTTACAGTGACGAACCAAACCAAACCGGTAGCAGCCAAACAACATCATTATTAGTACCAATATTCATTTTTATGGTTTTCAAAACACGTGTCAATATCTTGACGTATCTGTTTCAGTTGCTATTTTGAGTACCGGTACTGTATTGAATCAAAGCGATATAGACCGAAAGTCCACTACAGAGCACGAGTAGTCCCACTAATTCAATAATAAGTTCGATGACCAATTACAAAAACTTCGGTAACCAAAAAAAAGATGGAAAAGATGTATTTTACTCATTTATATATAAATTAGCACTAGTTTTGGAATAATATGTAAAATGTTAACGACTTTAAATGGCTAAATGTTTAATTTAAATTCTTTTATGTTGAACAAATTGTTCAACACATTATTATTACACTGAGTGTAATGGGGATACAACATTTAAAGAAAATATTATATCAAAAAGTATTGTGTTATTGATGCAAACTTGGGATATTATATCAAAAAGTATTGTGTTATTGATGCAACTTGGGATATAACAAGCTGGATTATGATTTTTTACTTTTTAGGGTGTTTAGTAGTTTATCTGATGTTTTAAATACCGGTATGAACGGGCCGGTTATACCGGATACAAGATACAGGTCCACTACGATAAAGAGCGGTAAAACCTGAATAGGTATGTCTTATGTACAACGGTAAATCCGGGTCTACCGGTTCAAACTGTTGAACCGGTTTGCATTATGTTGGAATTTGATTTTTTTTTTAATTTTAATAAAATCCGAATTTAAGGTAATATTGACCTTCCATATTTACAGTAATTAACCTAGTGTCTTCCATTCCAATATTCCATCACAGTTGAAACAGTTTTCCACATCGTACAGTGCAATATTGTTTATAAGTAATAAAAATGCTCTTAAAATGCTTAATACTTTACAATAAAATAGTTGTTTTTTAAATAAAACTGTGACCAGTTACATAAATCTTAATTGAGAATTTGAGATTGAATTGTTTTTTAGATGAGTTTGTATTTTATGGAATTATAGGGTTAACTAGTAACCCGGTTAAACCGCCTGGTACAACCCGGTTAAACTTTTTACAGAGCCCAACCCAGCATGATTTAAAACCGGTTTTTAAAACATTGCGTTTATCTCATGGCCCAAATTCTCCAAAAACAAAAGCATACCATTATTATCACTCTTATTTACACTAATCATTCAAGCATAACTCCAAGAGATTTCAAAAAAGTTATCACCAAAATCATTTGGTTTAGAGAAACAAAAACTATCTATGACATAAGGAGGTTAGAAACGAGCAAAGAACTCGTGTGGTTTAGTGAGCAAGAGACCGATTAGCTTGTGAGAAGCAATCGGAAGAACAACATCCTGTGTGGAACGAAGAGCGAGCTTACTGAAAAGCCTTAGCAGAACTGTGAGAGTCGACTGAATTAAGCACAACGGGTAGGAGAGACAAGGTCGTGAATACCGGAAAAAAGGAATCAGCAAGATGTGTTGTTATGATCAATCAGAATTCAAAAGACAAAAACAGGAAGCACACTTTGATTTGCTGGAAAATTCGTTGGAAAGAAAGAAGAGCAAAACATGAGGGAATTGAAAGAAATTGTGAAGCAAAGGATATAATAGCAACAGGTTGTTGATGAAGCGAGTTTTTTTGATAAAAGGAGTAGATTAAGTGTGAATTATGGGTCAATGCATATTGGGCTTAGTGAAGATTAGTGGGCTTTAAAGCATATGGAAATATGATGTGTAATGAAGAATGGGTCGTTGTTACTCTCAACTCTCAAGCCAACCTCCAAGAATTTTTTTTTTTTTTTTTATCTCCCTAGTTATTTGAGCATTTGCCACGATAATAAAATCAATTCTCTATCACAACCCATAAAAACACTCTTTCTCTCTCATCTCTCTCACTCACATAACCCATTTTTCTCATTCGTAGGCTATGTTGTATGAGGGTTGTGGATTGGATCAGGGATTACCACGTGGGACATGGTTCTCGTGGTATACCGCCTCTTTCCTAAATTATGGTGGTTCGCATGATTTAATCCATAGCAACCATGACCATCTTTCAATTAATTAGAGAATTTTGATTAGTGGTTGGGGGGGGGGGGGGGATATTGGATATAGTGGGGGTCATGGTCCACACCATATAGGATGGTAGATTTGGTTGGTGGATGAGGGTGGGGTAACTTGAAGAATGGTGGTGGTCATTTGGATCATGACCACACCACATAGCCATACATATTCACACTCTCTCTCCTCTCATCCTTTCTCTCATCCACGTTACCTTCACTCTCTTTAAAAATGAGCTTATTGTGGATGCTCGTGAAAGGGGTGGTCACCTCATGGGAAGAGGTAAACTTTTCACACACCCAATCATCTATTTTCATGTCAACTCCTCTCTCTAAGTCCTCTCATACCTAAAAACATAAGGGGTGGTCACCTCCCTTGAGTAGAGGTAAACTTTTTTTTTAATTTAAATTATGTATTTAAACAAAATAAATAAAACATAATCAATTAATTAAAATCATTACATTGAACTAAATTGAAAAAAGATAATACATAAAATTAAAACGTAAAATAAATTAAAATTATAAAAAAACTAGAAATTACATGACCAATTATATTTTTTTCGATCTCGCATTTTCGGGCTAGTGTGATTTCCAACATCTCTGGTGGAACATTGCCATGTGGCCTGTTAAACGTCTCCAAATCTTTATCAAACATAAATGATCTCAACGTCTCTCGATGTTCATCTGCTAACGCCATAAATTTTTCCTCTCGTTTCTTTTTAATGTCCACCAACTCTTGTTTCATAAATTTGTATTCTTCGAGCTTGTCGGACATACCAATTGACCTTTCGGTCGACATTGCGGGTCCTTTATCTTTTTTCTCTTTCTGTTTTTGCCTTCTTGGAGAGGGGTCTAAGTTTATGTCGGGTACACTACTAGTGAATTTGGTATTCGTTTTATCCGCTTGATAGTTACCCAAATCCGATGACTTTCTTTTTTGTCTCAAACTACCATTCTTTTCACCCAACAATGGTATCGGGGCCCATTTCTCATGTTTTCTAACCACCGCCCACACCTCAATATGACGAAAGCCACCAGGATGTTTTTTTGGTAATCTTTTAGCGCTTGCTTCATAACATAAGCATCGCCACTCTCGCTAGGCCGTAAACGATCCTATAATAAAAATATAAATTATATTACGGTAAAAAATAACAATATATAAAAGGTAAAAAATAAAAAGTATGTAAACGTAAAAAATTAGACCGTTTGATTCCAAAAGTTGTTGAATAAGTTCAACTTTCCTTGCATAGCTTTCCATTTTGGACGGACTTGATGAACGGTTTGAGAACTTCCTCGAACCGTCGCATTGTAATGTGCGATAACTTTTTTCCAAAAACCTTTTGATTTTTGTTGATTGCCTTTTGTCTTGTTTAAACTACAATGTACATACGCCATCGCTAACACCTCTTCTTGTTTCTTCGTCCAACTTTGACGATCCGCCTTACCCCCCTTCCTTTCGGTTCATCTTCACCTTCTTCTTCGACTTCAAGTTCTTCCTCTTGTTCGACATAATCTTCATTTTCGTCTTCATCTAAGTTTTGAGTCTCGAGCACAAATTCTTCTTCATTGTTACCATCGTATATTGGAAGCATGTGTTCAACATTATCTCTTGGAGATTGAGTCGGTGGACTCCGATAAGCAAACAGGTCAAAAGCGTTTTGGGCATCCGTATGATATTCATACACACCGGGTGTAACCATCGTGGGTTGTGGTAGTGAAAAAAATTGTGGTGGATAATTGGATTGGGGTTGGGTGTTGTAAAACACGGTTGTATAGTTTGGGCGTAAAAATATGGTGGTTGAGAGTCATGGCCGCCCTGTGGGTGGGCGGGGAGGACCACTGGCCAGGGCCCGATATTTTGAGGGGCACATTTTTTTATGAAAAAAACCCAATATGTATATGTAAAATATTTTTTTAATAGGGTACACCCATACAAACACCAACATAGGCCCCTTACAAAACTATTTTTATGCTTTAGATTAGTTAAATCTCTTTGGCATTAGGTTTAGACCTTTAGTGAGCACAATACCCAATTTCGTTAAGGCCTAAGGGCACATTTTTTCGAGCTCGAACAGGGTACACGAATTCTCAGTGCCGGCTATAACAACCCTCCAAAATAATTTTTGACACCCCTAATATATTTACAATATTCTAATATGTCCTAAAATATAACCCGTATGCGAAAACGGACCCCGAATACTCTTATTTTCATTAAAATTAAATAAAAACAAAATTTTATGGGTCGTCGCGGGGCGCGTAGCCCTTGACTACCTCTGTCGCGGGCCGCGACAACCTAGACACCAGGCAAGCCCCGAGGCCGCCACGTGTCCCAGTCATGTCGAAGCTAAGGTGTGAGTCGGACCAGCTAGGGCCTACCCTAGCCACCCTCGTGAGCCGTGAAGGCCCTGGAGGAGGTTTACGTGGGGCGCGACGGAAGTCGAAGAGGCACTATATATAGAGGCATTCAGCTTCAGTCTCAACTCGCTCATTTCTCTTTTCTCTCTCTCGAATTTTCTTATAGTATAAGCTATACTCGGGCATAATACCCCCTAAATACCGAAGTTCTGCTTCGTTGTAAGTATCATAACCCCGGTTACGTATTAGATACGCTGCCCGATTGATCCAGGGTTTCGTAACGGCTGTCGTGGTTCTGCCCGACGTAGTCGTTGGAATGCCGTCTCGGGGAGGGTATTACTAATGTAAATATTGGGTTATTATAATAATCACCAGGAAATCCCTAAGGAAAACCCTAAGACAGCAATGTGAGTAATCTCCTTTTTGTAAACTGTTTTTACAAAACCTTAATTATTTTAAATTATAATTAGCAGTGATTGAGTATTTGTAATTCTTCAATTACTGCCGGTATGTTGGGGTTTTGTATACAAACTGTGGAACACGTTACCATTGGACAAAGAGTTAGCCAACGGATAATATGACCCACCAGTCAGGATTGACAATACTGAATGAGTAATTGTGTAGATGTAAACATTGTAATCGCTCTCAATACTGTGAATTGATAAAACTCTTCTTGATTAAACTGGGATTCACTCACCAGTATTTTCCACTGAGAAAATGGTTTTAAACGCGTTTCAGGTAACAAAATGTGAAAGCCAACTAGAAGCCAGCTGGACAGCACTGAAGGCTTGGAAAAGTGGCTATAAAAGTTACCTAAATAAAGAAGATGTTTTATTTCAATAAAAATGGGGTTTACCCCTATAAATCAGTTTGTAATGAAAACCTGGGTTTTATCCCAATATATTTATTTATATAAAATGTGGTGTTTTACTCTGATGAAATATTTCCTAACTACGGCCCCGATGTAATTTCCGCTGGCAAATTGATAAACACCGATACCACCAAAACTGATTCTCGCGGTCGCCCGTTCCCGAGACAGATGGGGGGGGGGGGGTTTCCACAGAAGGTGGTATAAGAGCTAAGCCACTGATTCAGCCACAGAAGTGTTTTCCTGACACCAAGATATTATTCAATATGTTAGGATATTTTCTACGGAATTACGTGCATATTTGTATTTTATTGTTGTGTGTTATTTGACTATTTGTTAGTTTACAGTATGAGCGATCAAGGACCTTCCGACGCCTACCGTCAGTTGTCCAGCTATAACAACCCTTCTTAATTTTTTTCGACACCTTAAAAATAATTAGAATGTCCCAATATGACCTAAAATACACCCCATACACGAAAACGGACCCCAAATACCTTTAACATTATAAAAATAAAATAAAAACGAAATTAAAAGGGTCGTCGCGGGGCTCGACGCCCTTGGCTACTTCGGTCGCGAGGTGCGACGGCCTAGCCACCAGGCTTAACCCGGTGCCGCCACATGTCGGACTCGTGTCGAAGCTACGTGTCAACTCAGCAGGGCTACGGCCTAGTCTACAAGCCGTCGCGGGCCGCGAAGCCCTTCGTGGTTTCCGTCGCGGGGCGCAACGATGAGTCTCATCAGCCCTATAAATGGATTCGCAAGGCCTTCAGTCCAACTCGCTCACACTTCTTTCTTTCTCTCAAATTTTCACATAGCAATAGTAATTTCCGGGCATAATACCCCCCCTAAATAACGAAGTTCTGCCTCGTTGTAAGTATCATAACCCCGGTTACGTATTAGATACGCTGCCCGATTGATCCAGGGTTCCGTAACGGCTGTCATGGTTCTGCCCGACGTGGTCGTTGGAATGCCGTCTCGGGGAGGGTATTACTAATGTAAATATTGGGTTATTATACTAACGCGTGTGCATTTGTGTATTTAATAGATAATCATCAGGAAATCCTTAAGGAAAACCCTAAGATAGCAATGTGAGTAATCTCCTTTTGTTAACTGTTTTTACAAAACCTCACTTAATTAAATTACATTAAACAGTGATTGAGTATTTGTATTCTACAATTATCGTCGGTATGTTGGGGGTTTTGGATACAAAATTTGTTACTACATTGTGAGTAGTAACATGACCACAAGTCGGATTGACAGTACCGTGGGTGGTAATTAAAGTAGATGGAAACAAATGTAATTGAGCGACCGCTCTCAATACTGTACAATGGTTTTTACTAAACTTGATTAAACTGGGATTCGCTCACCAGTATTTCCCACTGACAAAATGTTTTTAAACGCGTTTCAGGTAACAAAATGTGAAAACCAAATAGAAGCCAGCTGGACAGCACTGAAGGCTTGGAAAAGTGGCTATAAAGTTACCTAAATTAAAGATGATGTTTTTATCTAAATAAAATAGGGTTTATCCCTATAAAATGTGTGTACTTGAAACTTGGGATTTTCCCATGTGTTTAATATTATAAAAGCGTGGTATTTTACTCTAATAAAATATTTCCAAACTACGATCCTGATGTAATTTCCGCTGCCAAAATGATAAACACCGATACCACCGAAACTGACCTCGCGGCCGCCCGTTCCCGGATAAATAGGGGACGGGGGTTGCGAGACCAGCTCACCTAGGAGCGAAGGCACCTCTTCACAGCCTGCCCTCTCAGGGTAATCAGCTGACAATGAAGATGGGATATTCGTGTTTAAGGCTCAGTCTGAAGAGCCATCCCCTCCTAAAAAGAGAGGATGGTTTAGCAGGGGAGCGCATGAACGTAGGAAAAGAATGAAAAAGTTGCAACAACAGCGTGCTGTAGCAGCCGCCAAGCGAGAAACTGATGCTCATACACAGGATATGCTTAATAGGAGTTTAGCCAATTTCCATATCCTAGCAACCACAGCTGTAGACCCTAACCTGGAGCAACTCATAGCACCCCAACCATTACCCTTGTTTCCCACACAGCCAATGGAAATTGAAAACAACCCAGAAAACCAAAACCAAAACCAAATCCAAATCCAAATGCATGATTTTAACCCAGAAGAGATACCTAGAATACCAGCACCCAATCCCTTTGATCCAGACTATGACCCGTGGTTAGATGAACATAGGGATTACCAGCAACGTTACCCAATACCAGAAGACGAACCTATGCCAAACTTAGCATCCTACCCAGGTTTGGACCCTCTAGATCCCTTCTATGATATCGATCAATACATCAGGGAAATTTTAGAGAATCCATACCCATACCAAGAACCCATGCCCCAGTTCCCAAGCCCAGTCCCAGCACCTGCACCCCCAATGAGTGCTGAAAATGTTCAAGAACTCCGAACCTTCGGAGAGGAGATTTTAGAAAGTAGCGAGAGGATGAGGCAGGTTGGAGAACGACTCGTCTGGAAGTATGACGGGCGTAATATGGAGTTCTGGATGAACCCATATCAATGATGGTGGTAGTAATAATAATAAAAATATATATATAATATGTGTGTATGAAAATATATATATATATATATATATATATATATATATATATATATATATATATCTAAATATATAGCTATAGATGCCTACTAGTATTTTAATTTTAAATTCTAGTCTTAGTTTGTATTAGATGCATAATATATATATATAAGAAAGAGTAAGTCGCAATGTTCGACGTTTTTGATCAATATGCGTGTCATATGATTGGTTGTGTTAAATATTATCTTGTAATATAAATACGTGGTAAATGTTTAAAATTCAGATGAACAACGAAGTGAACCAGGAAAACCAGAATGACAATGACCCGAATAACGATAACCCGAATAATGATAATCCGAACAATGATAACAATGAAAACCCAGTGGATAACAATGCTATCCAACACATAGTGGCACAAGGGATAATATATGCAATGCCATATATTATCAAAACAGTTAGGGAAGCGGATAATAAAAGTAACCATAGCCGCAAACGACCCACTGAACCAGAACACAACGTAAACAATGGACCCATATTTCAAGTGCTCATTCCCAAAAGAAGAAGAACCATATCTTATGGTTGTTCTTATAAAGAATTCTGGTCTTGTAAACCAATGGAATTCTCGGGTAATGAAGGGGCCGTTGCAACTCTACGCTGGATAGAAAAGACTGAGGCTGTCTTAAAAATAAGCAAGTGCGCGGAAGAGGACAAGATAATGTTTGCTTCCAATCTGTTTAAGAACTCAGCCTTAGAATGGTGGAACACGATCCTCCAATCTAGGGGAAGTGAAAAGGTTTACAATATGGAATGGGATGAATTTAAGAACATGGTGGAAAGGAAATTCTGCCCTCCCAATGAAAAAGAACAGATAGCAAATAAATTCCTAAACCTTAGGATGACTGGAGTAGATAGTAAGGGATACACTACGTTATTCTTTGAATACGCTAGAATAGTGCCAACCCTTGCATCACCTGAACCTGTATTAATCTCCCGTTACATCTGGGGATTAATCAGTGAAATCAGACATGTAGTCAAGGCAGCTAGACCTCAAACTATAGAAGAAGCTGTAGAACTAGCAAATACCTTGACAGATGAGTTAGTGCACACAAGAGAAGAGGATCAAAGAAAGAACCTAACTCAAAGGCTTACCCAATAATTTCGCTCTGGAAATTCCAATCGTGGGAAAAATGTAGGTTCTACTTCTGCACCTTACTACAAGTATTGCAAAAGGAAGCATTCTGGAAGATGCTCCATATATTGCAACTTTTGCAAAATATATGGACACAAGGAAGAAGACTGCAGGAAGAAACCTAACAACAGGATATGCTACAACTATGGAGAACAAGGCCACATCAAGCCAAACTGTCCGAAACTAGCTCCAGCCATGAACAACAAGAATACCAAAAATGCTAGAGCATTTGTTCTAAATGCAGAAGAAGCCAAGATGATCCCGGATGTGATAGCCGGTACGTTTTTAGTTAATGATGTTTTTGCTAAAGTATTATTTGACTCTGGTGCGAACCAAAGTTTTATTAATACTTCATTTTGCAAACTTCTCAATCGACCATTAACTAAACTCCCACAAGAATGTCTAGTAGAGACAGCAAATGGAGAAACAATTAAGATTTCTGAAATCTTGCAGGGAGCAAGAATAGAATTTTTAAATCAAAAGTTTATTGCAAACTTTTACCCAATGAATCTGGCATGATTTGATGTAGTATTAGGAATGGATTGGTTAATAGCCAATAAAGCCAGTATTTTATGTGATCAAAAGTCAATTCAAGTAAATTCACCAAGGGGTGAAAAGATCACAATTAAAGGAGATAAGCCCTCTAGATCCAAAAAATTCATCTCTGTGATGAAAACAACAAGTTATATAAGAAAAGGATCCTTAGTGCATTTGATTTCTATAATCACTAACACTAAAGGAAAAGAACTAAAAGATATTTAAGTAGTATCTCAGTTTTCAGATGTATTTCCAGAAGAATTACCAGGACTACCGCCAGACAGAGAAGTTGAATTTATAATTCACCTGCTACCAGGGACAGCACCAATTGCCAAAGCACCTTACCGCTTGGCACCCACAGAAATGCAGGAATTGAAGGAACAGTTAGACGAATTGTTGGAGAAAGGATTCATACAGACGAGTTCATCGCCATGGGGAGCGCCGATCTTATTCGTTAAAAAGAAAGACGGATTAATGCGTATGTGCATTGACTACCGTGAATTGAACAAGGCCACGATTAAAAATCGGTATCCATTACCGAGAATCGATGATTTGTTCGATCAATTGTAAGGAGCTCGATTTTTCTCTAAAATCGATTTACGCTCAGGATATCATCAATTAAAGGTACAGGAAGAGGACGTTCCTAAAACCGCATTTAGAACAAGGTATGACCATTATGAATTTACTGTCAAGCCATTTGGTTTAACCAATGCCCCAGCTGTATTCATGGACATGATGAACCGAATATGTAAGCCATATTTGGATAAATTCATAATTGTCTTTATAGATGATATTGTCATTTACTCTAAGAGTAAAGAGGAACGTGCAAAGCATTTGTACGCACTTCTAAGTTTATTGAGAAAAGAAAAAGCTTTATGCTAAGTTTTCAAAGTGCGAGTTTTGGTTAGAACAGGTACAGTTTCTTGGACATCTAGTCAATCATGAAGAAATTCATGTGGATCCCACCAAGATCGAGGCGATTACTAAATGGAAAACCCCTGAATCACCAACCGAGGTTAGAAGTTTCTTAGGATTGGCCGGTTATTATAGAAGATTTATTCGAGATTTTTCTAGAATAGCGATTCCCTTAACTAAGCTAACGTGTAAATCTGTTAAGTTTGAATGGGGACCAAAACAAGAAGAAGCCTTTAGAATTCTTAAGCAAAGGTTAACTAACGCACCCATACTAGCGTTACCAGAAGGAACCGAATACTTTGTAATCTATTGTGACGCTTCTAAATTAGGTTATGGATGTGTACTGATGCAACGTCAAAAGCTTATAGCCTATGCATCTAGATAACTTTAGAATCATGAAGAGAATTATTCAACCCATGATTTAGAATTAGGAGCTACAATTTTTGCCTTGAAAATTTGGAGACATTACCTTTATGGTAGTAAGTTTACCATTTTCATCGACCATAAGAGTTTAAGGTATGTTTTCGGGCAAAAGGAGTTGAATATGAGGCAAAGACGCTGGATGGAAATTCTTAGTGATTACGATTGTAATATCCAGTATCATGCAGGAAAGGCAAATGTAGTAGCTGATGCTTTAAGTCGGAAGTATCATGAAAAGCCAAAAAGAGTACGTTCTCTTAAATTAAATCTACAAATAGATTTAAATGAACAGGTTAGAGAGGCTCAAGAATCAGTAATCAAGTATGATACTGAAAAATTAAAAGGAATGATTAAGGAATTAGAACAAGGAACCGATGGAATTTGGAGATTCCATAAGAAAAGAATGTGGATACCTAAATTAGGAAACCTACACCATCGTATATTAGAAGAAGCCAATAAATCTAAGTATACGATGCATCCTGGAAATGATAAGATGTATCAGGATTTAAGAAAGAATTTCTGGTGGATAGGAATGAAGAAAGATATAGCAGCTTATGTTTCTAAGTGTTTAACCTGTTCACAAGTTAAAGCTGAACATCAGAAACCCTCAGGTTTATTGCAGCAGTTAGAAATTCTAGTATGGAAATGGGAATTGATAACAATGGATTTTGTAACCAAATTACCCAAAACAATAAAGGTAATGTTACAATCTGGGTGATTGTAGATAGGCTAACTAAGTCAGCTCATTTTCTACCAATGAAGGAAACCTACAGTATGAAACAGTTAGCTAAATTATATGTAAATGAAATAGTTTCATTACATGGAATTCCTTTATCAATTGTTTCTGATAGAGATAGCCGTTTTACCTCTCATTTTTGGACCCCCATGGGAACCAAGTTGAATCTCAGCACAGCTTATCATCCTCAAACGGCCAGACAAAGCGAAAGGACAATTCAGACAATGGAGGACATGCTTAGAGCTTGTGTAATTGATTACAGAGGTAATTGGGATGATCACTTACCCTTAATCGAATTTTCTTACAATAATAGTTATCACATAAGTATCAATGCTGCACCATTTGAAGCACTTTATGGAAGAAAGTGCCGAACTCCAGTCTGTTGGGCAGAGATTGGGGAAAAGCAATTATCTGGACCAGAGATAGTACAAGAAACAACCGACAAAATTATTCAAGTCAAGGAACGACTGAAAGCAGCATGTGACCGAAAAAAGAGTTATGCTGATAACAGGCGAAAGCCGTTGGAATTTCAAGTAGGTGACAAGGTGTTATTGAAAGTCTCTCCTTGGAAAGGAGTGGTAAGATTCATCAAAAGAGGGAAGTTAAGCCCCAGGTATGTTGGACCTTTTGAGATTATTAGAAGAATAGGACCTGTAGCCTATCAGCTACAACTGCCAGAGGAAATGGCAGGAATACATGATGTATTTCATGTATCTAATCTCCAGAATTGCTTAACTGATGAGTCACCGGTAGTACCTCTTAAAGATATAGAGGTAAATGAACAACTTAAATTTGTAGAGAAGCCTCTAGAGATCGAAGAAAGGAGAGTTAAGAACCTCAAGCTGTAACACCACGTAAAAACGTGTCCAATTATGTAAAGACACGTGTCCTAAACTTTATATATGTGAAAGTTCGATGTCATGCCCTGACCACGTAAAACAACAAAATGTGGCGGAAACGTCGGGGAGTGTTGTAACAGAATCATTGTTTTATTACAAATTAAATGATTACAAATATTGTCTTTCAAAATTTTAAAGTCGCAAAGGCACGAGTCCATCCTATGTATAACATGTATCAACAATCATCACATAGCAGCACCTGAAACATGTGTAAAAATAGGTACGTCAGCATAAAAATGCCTGTGAGTTACATAGGTTTTAGTGAAAATAGGATTCAAGACTTGTAGGTATAAAAGAATGTTTTAACAAAATAGTCATGAACTTCAAAAATGTTTTCTTTTATAAATCATATAATAAGTGATGAGAAAACAGATGATATAAATGAAAGATGCATAAATAAATAATTTAGTAAAATGAGTTTGTATAAAATATGTTGTTTGAAAAACAATATTTTGATAAAAAGGTTTGTGGTATATATAAAAATATGCTTTGGTTTTAAAAAGTCGAATAAGTAATATATTAAAATATATTTCAGTTCCAAAATAGTCAAACAGATAGTATATTAAATATACTTTAGTCGTCAAAATAACAGTTTTCAGTAGTATATCAGAAGTATACTTTGGTGTTATTAATAACATATTAAACTATGCTTTGGTTTTATAAATAACATATCAAACTATGTTTTAGTAATTAACAAAATATATGTTGTGTTGTACAATATCACACATGAGAGTATATCAAACTATACTTTTGTGAGTATAACAAAATATACAATAAAATTGTGATTTAAGTATTCAACCAAACCTTAGTGTATCAAAATACACCTAGGAGACTATAGAAATACCATGAAGGCAATTCCTATTTGGATAAAATATTGGTTTATGACATTCCATACAACAGGAATGGGGTGTCAAATCCTATAGTGCTATATCATACTATCAATCGGTCTGGTGAACATAAAATAAGTACAATTCAACAATTAATTTTATAATCTTTGAAAAATCAGTGTTTAAACCATAAATAATCATTCAGTTTGTCAAAAGATAAGTACTAATATGTATAATCAATTATACTTTGAAATCATGAACATAACAAATAGGTACACATGCTTCACCCCAAAACATTGAAAACAAAAGAGGGGACTATGTACTCACTTGAGATTGCTTAAAAGTCTTGAATAACAACCAAGCAAAGCTAGTGGGATCACGGAATCAAACGGCACCTATTATTGGTAACTATGTAAATAAACCGGACCTAAATTGGAAGATCGAATAGGATGAGGTTTCGTAAACCAAATGAGTATTGGAACTCATATGACATGGTTTAACAAAGCCTACATTCCAAAACGGAACCTATCCTAAGTGCTTACGACCCATTAAGGTAGCTTACGCTACTTTAACGCGTCGTTCGCGCAAACGCGCGTTCGAGACGTCTAACTAGTCCTATGGCAAGTATTATATGCCTAATCATGTTTAATTATGTTGCATAATCAGTTAAGTGACAAAATTTTAAGTTACATATGCTTAAAATCCAATTATGCATGAAAATGGCATTTTGGTCATTTTCCTAAGGCATATAAACTACCTATCATACAACTACTTAAACTAGGTGACCATAAGGTATAACCTCGGAAGGTTATTCCCTATGCAACTATGGTCACTAAACATGCTTGGTCGGATCCTAATGATCGACCAAACGGGTCGGGTTCGAAAGTCTAAGCGGTGGTTTAGACCGCTTGACTTACGACTCTAAACAAGCAGAGAACTAGAAGTGACGAGCTAAGCATGTTAAAACATGCTTACCTAAGTTAGAAAATGGGTTTTGATATCAAAACAAAGTGTTTTGATACGCTAAAGTAGTTTGGTTGCAAAATACGCTTAAATGCGCATTTTGACCGAAACTACGACTCATCACTAAGCCTACTCAACGTGGTAATCAGTAGGTATAGTCACTAGTGACTATAACCATCGTGATTACGCTCACATTGCGAAGTTCAAACGAACTTCGTGTTGACCATTGACTGGTCAAAGCTGAAAGTCAACATTGTTTGACTTTCTCGCTAGGAAAGCGATAAAAGAACGAAGGAAGCTTACAAAGGGTCCTTGCTAGGGAGAACTTGATCTAAATCACTCAGGTATGAAGCAAAGGCTCCAACTTAGAGTGTAATTCAGATCAAGGGTGAATGAAATGAGAAGATGGCATGGCTATTTATACTTGTAGCAAGTTCATAAGATCAAAACAAGTGTTTGTGTGATTACCAAGCATTAAATCACAACCCTACAAGTGTTATGAGCAGGTTCAAAGCCTTGGAGAGGTGTTAACTTGTTCCCCAAAACAAGAAAATGGCATAAATGGTCCCTGAAACTCGATCTGCTGCACAAAATGAAGTTTCTATCCAGATCACATGGTGTAACAACCCGCACGTCCGTGCGTTGTTACCACTCGTTATACTCGTTACGCCTAGCACCATAGATTCAGATCATAATGTGGCTATATTGCATACATCGCTATTTCGCAGTATTTTCGCAAAATACGCATACTTTATCGCTATCACATCAGATTGCACTTGCTGACAACCACGAAGATGTCAAGTGAGGACCAATTCTACCCTCCTTGATAGCCGTGATGTGTCGCAGTGCAACTTAATACTCAATAAAATGCACATCGCATCACACGCATTAACGTTCACGATGACGTTGAGTGAGGACCTATTCTACCCTCCTCAATGACCGTGAAGCGTCGCAAGTAACGCATATTCGAAACGAAATCCGGGTATTACATCGCAACTTTGAAGTATGGATATGTATATACGACCTCTTGTGATTAATTATATATAATAAATAAATATAGGAAAATGTGTAACCAAAACTATCGCAACGCCCGCCACAGGAATTGGAACGATGGAGTTCTTCGCACCGAGGGTCCAACCGGATTGCCCATCCGACCGGATTGCCCATCCGAACGGATTGCCCATCCGAACGGATTGCCCATCCGAACGGATTGGCTATCCGAACGGACTGCCATCCGAGCCGGAGCACAACATCACCTCCACTCCCCCTTTGCCTATAAATAGCCTTGTCACTTCACTTGAACAGTGATGTGACAGCTCCCACTCGACCAGTGCACTCTTGGACCTTTTTCTCTCGATTTCTCGGGATCCTGGTAAGATCACAACCTAAATCTTGTACTTCTATGATCTACACGCAATTCTACACCTTTCTATCTTTCAAATCTCAACTTTTAACCATGGAATCTACTGATTTGAGGTGTTCTAAGATGATGTCATCAAGAGTTCATATGAACTTCAAAGTGTGACCTCATTTCACCATGAACAGCTCAGATCTGAATGATTTCCACATGTTTTAAAACAATCCCATCTAAATTTATGTATCTAATCAAAGGGTGTGTGGTTTCGGGCGAAACACGGAAAAATCGTCAAGAACGGCCAGACCTGATGGAACGGGGTGGTTCCCGGCCGTTAGGACGGGTCGGATTTGATGGAATTTCAGTTGTTTAGCACGATGTCACACCGTCTCGGTCAAAGCTCCTGTATTCTCTCAAAAAACCACCAAGTACAGTATGATCAGGACGATGGAGAGGATTGCCGTCCGATCGGACATGCTAACAAATTGCAACCGTCTGAACGGACTGCTGTCCGATCGGACTGAACACCAATTTCAACGCCATCCGACCGGACAGCTCATCCGACTCAAGTACCATCCGACCGGACAGATCATCCGACTCAAGTACCATCCGACCGGACAGATCATCCGACTCAAGTACCATCCGACCGGACGACTCTGTACCATCCGACCGGACAGGTCATCCGACTCAGTGTCGTTCAATCGGACAGACCATCAATACAATACCATTCGACCGGATTATCATCCGATCGGATTGCCACTAGGCCGTTTACTCAACCCCCCCCCCCCCCCCCCCCCCCCGTGTAGCACACCGCGCATCGCTTACGATACCATTCTCTGATAGGGCTAGCTCAGACACACTCCCAATCGATCCAATCAAGTGGTATTGCTTGCTGAACACGCACTGTGAGTATACTTGAACCCTTTTTTCTTTTGCACATTTGGGTGTAACATACGTTGCTATCAAATCAAATTACATCAATGCTCAAAACTACTTATCACTTGCTAATGACTTACATGCATAGTTATACGTGATTCTAGTTACATATGTGCTAGAACTTATACTCGCGACGTCCCACCATGACTAGTATAGTACTATTGCGCCCGACGGGGTCTAGTTTAGCAATCGCGATCGAAGCTCGAGGACTTAGCTGGTAGTATCAGTTTTGTGAGTATATATGCCGTGTATTACGTTTATGTATGTGGAAATTCGCAGCTTTTATCTATTACACTATTACATATCAAACCTGTATGCTCGCCAATACTTTTGTATTGACATTATTTTAACATATTTTGCAGGTTTAGTCGCAGTCTACATCAAACCAAGCTAGGAAGTCTAGAAACTCACCTAAAATCTAGGTTGTCGGATTTGTATTGTTCGAGAGGACAAGAAATCCGTGATAACTTATGTGATTATATTGTTTGTTAGTATGGGATAACAAATGTAATCAATATTGTCTCTTTATAGTTGTTATGGATTCTATTGAGCAATCTGATTCGCCTAGTGCCGCGCCCCGATGATTCCGCCATCGGTTGGGGTGTGACAGATTGGTATCAGAGCCATAACTATAGGGAATCAGGCAAGACTTGACCTAGTCTGGGTCGATGTCTTAGAAACGACCTAGTCTATAGTCTAAGTACCAGCGGGCCGACTCGTGTGAACCCAGCAGGAATTGCACGGGCCTACTTGATACTCTCGTTCGAATTTGCTAAAAGCTACTACTTCGCGTGAACACCGCATACTACAACTTCACACGAAGAGCCTTTCCTAAGGCTAGAATATTACTTAGCCTTTCCTAAGGCCAACACAATACACACGTTTTCAAAAATACTCGCGTAACACAACCGAGTGGTCCAGTCGAGACCAGGCGTGAAAACCAAGAACTCTCGACAAGATCGCTCACTCAGCGCATTTTTCTAGCACGAGAACTTTCCGTTGAGCTAGGAGTGACATCCATATCTCAACAAAAGTCTCCATTTCAAATCTAGTGGAACTCCCGAATTTATTCGAAGAGCACAACCATAGTTAGGAGCGAAGTTATTAAGTCAGGGGTGAAACCCGTATCTTAATAAACCGTTCCACTCTCAACAAAATGGTTTTCAAAAGCTCTCACCAAGGACTCGACTATAAATATAACTCGAGCCACGCGGTGACCAGGAAGATGAGTGCCATGAGCTGCATCCTAGTGGAAGCATAAGCCTTGTAGGGCAACACGCGTGCGCGAACTTGTCGGGTGTAGTTGGGTTACCTTGGGAAGTCGACGCCTAAACACCCGAGGCACTCTATCCAAATTTTGTCTACCATACGACTCATCGAATTTATGCTTTATGGAACCTATTTACGCTTATGCGCTTACAATTTAAAACTTTACGCTTATTCGATTTCTCGATTTATCGATTTTCGCTCCCTGTTTTTGCAACCGCACAACTCGCACAACCATCGCAATCTAAAACGAAAACCGAATGTTCGCAACAAAACTAGTGTCTAATTACTCGCTCTCACTCTCTGTATCACGTCCTCGCACATTCTATACTGACATGTATGTGTGTAAGCATAAACTACAACTAATTATATATATACAAACAAATCAATTGTGTGGGAACGTAGGAATCTCGTGTCTCCTATGTGGCTCCTATGTGAAATCTATTATACTACCTACAACAAGTTTTGATTGCGCTCAATCACATCTCAAAAACTCAAAATCATTATGATCGAATCTCACTCCAAATCTCTCTCTGTCTAGATGTCTCCAAACGACTCTACCTCGAGACGAACAGCTAGGAGAAGAGCCAAACGAAGCGCCGATAAGAGGATTGCCTCGCTTGTGACCAAGGAAGTGGCCAAGGTCATTCCTCAAATTGTCTCTCAAGTGCACTCTCTCAGCAACTCTCGAACCTCGGAAGACTCTAAGACGGGAGTGCCGCAAACTGCTTTTCTCTACAAACACTTCAAAGCCTGTGGTCCGATGGAGTTCACGGGTGAAGGAGGTGTGTCCCAACTACTCCAGTGGTTCGATTCTATCGAAATTACCCTTCGTCAGAGTGGGTGTCCCGATGGTTTTCGTACTACTTGCGCTACCGGAGTATTTCAATCCCAAGCACTCGACTGGTGGACAGCCGAACATAACAAACGTAGGATCTCCGCAGCTTACGCTCTCTCTTGGGATGAGCTGAAAGAGCTCCTGAAGAAAGAGTACTGCCCTCCCCACGAAGTCCAGAAACTAGAAGACGAATTTTGGGAAATCAAGCAAGTCAAAGGTGACAATGCTGGCTACACCGCAAGGTTTAAACAGCTTAGCATGATCTGCCCCAGTCAAGTTAACACTTCAGAAAAAGCCATCACGAAGTACATTCACGGCTTGCCTGAGTCTGTGGGCGATTTTGTCGAAGCTGCAAGACCTGCTACCATCGAAGAAACCTACCGCTTGGCCGCAGAAATCAATGACAAACGAGTCTTGGACGGATTTTCTCCAAGAATCCTGTCAAACAAGCTCATCAAGCAATCATCATCGACTCTTCTGACGATTCCTCCGACGATTCTGCCAACGATTCTTCAGGTGAGTCCTCGGACGAATCCTCCGACGCCAACGCACCGCTTCAGGAAGCTCAGTCCAACCGCAAATGAAAGACCATGAGCCCAAACTCTTCAACAACCGAACTGTCACAGCCAGAACCTCTCCAAGCAATTCCAATTCACTCGAAGCGCGACTACAATGGAACTCATCCCCTGTGTCTCATATGTACGTATCATCACCCGCCAGAAGCTAACTGTCGCTATTGCGCAAATTGCAACTGGTATGGTCATCTTACCCAGCACTGCCGCACGGGGCCGCAGACTTGAAGAATCCCAGCAACGATCGCATTCGCCGCAAAAGTCCTCCACAGCAACATTTGTCATGCTTCCAATGTTGTAGTAATGCTACGATTTTCGCCGTTAGTTCCTTTTATGTGTTGAATTTGTTCTATTTCTCGACGCAATGTGGACTCTATTTATCTCTCGCTTTCTCTCTCGTCTTCGCACCTAATCTGGAATCACACACATGCTATATATTATATCACGATATAATGTGTTTTACCCTCAATACACTCTTAGAATAAGGTACGATAAACGTGCAAGGAATGACTAATCACGGGTGCACACGGGATTATTTTGGTCAGTGCACGGAGATCGTAGTGAGTTCTAATGGTGCCATAACGTTAAAAGCATGGTCGAGCGTGGTGGATACGCCGCTGGTACTTCCTATATATAAGCGTCTTGACCATGTCAACAAAGTGCGACATCTATTCACGGGATGCAAGTAGTAGGGGTAACACAAGGTGTGGTTTGCCATACTACCGAAGTCTCGTGAAGAAAGTGCCACGCGGAGTTGAACGTTATTTAGACCTATACTATTATGGTTATTTTCGACACACTACTCTCATTCGCAAGGCGTAACAATTACATCGCATCACCACAGGACTTGTCGTAAGTCTGCAAACGTAATGCAAATGCCTCATCGATGGACTCTGGAGAGTCTACCCCCGCAGGGCAATTGCATCGACACAAGACTGGTCGTAAGTCTTTAATCGCAACTCAATCGCAATTTCGCTGGAATCTAACGCACATCACCCTCGCAACACTTTAACGCCTAACGCATCTATTAACCTCACCGTTTCGGTACTCGCATCGCTTATCGCTTCTAACGCTTATCGCTACCTGTGTATGTTAGCACACATGACATCGATTCACGAAACGGATCTACTATGGATAAAACATGGTGGATACGCCGCTGGTACTTCCTATATATAAGTGTTTTAGCCATATTAGCAAACTTTCGTGGAAACATGCCATGTGGGTTTCAATGTGGAATCTAATCGAAATCGCACTATCCGCTTAATCACACTATCACATATCGTGGGTATCACTGTATCGCTTGTGTACCGATCTATCGCTTGTGTATTGCTCCATCGCTCATCGTGTAACGCTTAACGTAATCGCTATTGCCTACCAATATCCGTGCTGTCTGTGTTAAGTTAGCACACATGACCTCGCTTCACGGGTCGAAACTCATATGGTTAAAGCATGCTGGATACGCCGCTGGTACTTCCTATATATAAGTGTTTTAGCCATATCAGCAGAACTTCATGGAAAAAGGCCATGTGGGGGTCTAACGTTAGTTAAAACTTGTGGTGTCGTTTAAACTATTAAAATCGCATATTTCCTATCATCTGCAACACATCGATCGTCGCCTATCGCTCGACGGTTTTCGCTATCGCTCGTCGCTTATCGCATACCGCTTTACGCTTGTCGCCGCCGTCCTCGCTTATTATATTTGTAATGTACTATAGAATTTTTCACATCCCGCTTACCGCCTATCGCACTCGCTCGTGTCACAAAACTGAGTTGTAATGTACTATAGAATTTGTAATGTACTATAGAATTTTTCACATCCCGCTTACCGTCTATCGCACTCGCTCGTGTCACAAAACTGAGTTGAAAACGACTCATCACTCGGTTCGCCTTTCAAGACTTGATCCAACCCTTTCTCGTTTGGATCGAGTCATCGCAAATCTGACTGTACTATGTTGACACGTATGACAGCGCCTCACGAGACGGAAGCCATATGTTTAAAACGTGGTGGATACGCTGCTGGTACTTCCTATATATAAGCGTTTTAGCCATATTTTTGAACTTTCGTGGAAAAGTGCCATGCGGGGCCGACCTTAAAATTTAAATTCTTGATATTATTAAAAAGCTTTGTTTACCAAAAGTTTAAACCGACCTTTTCTTACAAAACTTTTTCTAAAATTCTGATCAAAACCGTTGTACAAAACAAGATTATCTTGTAACGATGTGGTGACAATCGACTCAAGTCACTGCCGCGTGACGAGAAAATCTCGTAAAACGAGTTTTTACACCCTAAAATCTTTTGGTAACCTAATAAAACCCCACTTATAGCGCTGTGTGAACACCGAAACAGTTTAACGCCGCACTATGGGTAGATTTTTCATAAACAAGTTTCTTCAAACCTTTTTGAGTTAATCAAATTTTTGAGAATTCAGGACGCGTTTGGATCGCCTTTTGTGTGTTGCCGTCTCTGGCATACGAATTGCTTTACTCGCTGCCATCGTCAGTCATCGCAACACTCTCGCTTGACGAATTTCAATCGATCGCTCGCTTATTTTGACGCTCTTAACCGCTACTCCCACTCACATCGGTCCTCGCAACCCTTCTTATGGATTAATTTCGGGACGAAATTTCCTAAAGCAGGGGAGACTGTAACAACCCGCACGTCTGTGCGTTGTTACCACTCGTTATACTCGTTACACCTAGCACCAGAGATTCGGCTCATAATGTGGCTATATTGCATACATCGCTATTTCGCAGTATTTTCGCAAAATACGCATACTTTATCGCTATCACATCACATTGCACTTGCTGACAACCATGAAGATGTCAAGTGAGGACCAATTCTACCCTCCTTGATAGCCGTGATGTGTCGTAGTGCAACTTAATACTCAAGAAAATGCACATCGCATCACACACATTAACGTTCACGATGACGTTGAGTGAGGACCTATTCTACCCTCCTCGATGACCGTGAAGCGTCGCAAGTAACACATATTCGAAACGAAATCCGGGTATTACATCGCAACTTTGAAGTATGGATATGTATATACGACTGATGCGTGTGAAGTGTTATATATATTAGGTGTATATTTTAAGCCCCTTTAACACTTATTTTTAGCCAAGTTTTAAATTTATAAAACATGATATTTTACTAACACTAAACACACATATGGGCAAGTGCACCCATCGTGAGCGTAGTATAGTGTTGGCAAGATACCGAGGTCGTCCAAGGACACAAGAGCTTTTAGTACCGGTTTATCCTCAATGTCTAATCAAAATAAAAAGTTTAGAAAAATGTTTTTAACTAAGAAAAATAAAACTAACTAAATGCTGAAAAATAAAATAAAAAGAAAAACAGATAGACAAGATGAATCACTTGGTTCCGACTCGTATCTAGTGTAACCTTTGATTATTTCCGCACTTTTGAACATATTTAAGAGATTATCTTAGTTATTGTAGTAGGCCCCTCTTTTGAAGGTGACGTTACCCTCACCCCAGTAGTTTGAGTCAGCAAGGATACAATCCTAAAATGGTGGATTATTGGAAGATAATTAATTAAGTTATTAATGCAAATTATGGTAGGCCGCTCTTTTGGAGGTGACGTTACCCTCGACTAAGTAGTCTGAGTCAGCAGGGATACAGTCCTAAATAGCCGGGTTATAGTATTAATAGTAGTTAACTTATGAGGGGATCAAAGAGTTTGGACCCCTGCCATCCAATACCGTTAAGTATTGAAGGAGGTCCTACTAAATTTGACCCAGGTCCATTGCAGGACCTCTAAACGCTGAACAATGGCAAGACCTTTACCAAACCGTTCCCTTAACCCCCGACCAGGTAGCCAACATACCTCCATATAGACCGTGGAGATATGAATGGTGAAAATCTTTTATTTTATATAGACAGTAAAATAATGCCAAGACTCCACGGACAAACGATAAGGAAAGATCACCTTCAACATAAGCAACTAGTTATTAAAGTCATTAATACAAAACCAAGTAAAAAGTGCAAAAGATTAGAAATAAAAAGTATTACACTAGACACTTTGTCTTCACCAAGTGATGTAAGAGACTTAGGTAAACATGGCCTTGATTGTCAAGAACTCTTACGATCAATCTTGGATCCCGAGACGACTCACACACTCTACGATGGACAATGGATGATGGTGGTGGATGATGGTGTTATGGTGGTGGTGGGTGGTGGGTGAAGTGTGAGAGAAGTGGTGTGCCAAGGGATGGTTTGAGCTTGAGCCAAGCACTTCTATTTATAGGCTGAACAGAAGCTCGGGCACGGCCCCGTGTCCAGTGGGCACGGCCCCGTGTCCACATCCTCCTCTTTCTTCATTTAATGCTGTTTTGTCTTTTTAGTTGACCACGCCCCCGTGTCCGCTGAGCACGACCCCGTGGTGCAGAAGAATCTTTGTACTATGCAGATTTGCTGGATTGTGCGAATCTTATTGTTGACCACGGCCCCGTGTCCGCTGAGCACGGCCCCGTGGTGGGCAATAGAAGCTTCTACCACTTTGTCTTTTCTGCTGACACTTGGGCACGCCCCCGTGCTGGCTGAGCACGGGGCGTGTTCAGGCTTCTGATCTCTTGTTTTGCTTGGGAAGATGCTGTCGTGGGGTCGGGCATGCCACGTCTTGTTCCTTTTCTTGTATTCATGTTAGATTTTGATGTCTTTTTGCTTCTTTTGTTAATTTGAGCTCATTTAATCCTGAAAATACAAAAGGAAGACAAAAGCACACTTTTTCCAACATTAGTACTAAAAAAGGGTTAGTTTTATGCCTCATTTGATGAAATTTATATGTTGCATTTTTAACACATCAAATACCCCCACACTTGAATCTTTTCTTGTCCTCAAGCAAAACTCTTTAATATGTGGCTATTACACTCCCAAATGGAATGGGTAGGAAAGAAGGTTTTTTGGGCTTGTCGTAGAGTGTCGGGATTTCCAAGATTCTTTATTTAGTTTTATTTTTATTTATTTACAATCCTACTCGTCATGATTTATTTAAAACTTTTCATAAGATAAATTACTTATTAGGGCATAACATGCCTCTTTAAAATTCTATTTATATACAAGTTCACATACCTCACGGGGATCACTCAACACTCGGCCGAAAATGTATTTTTGTGGATCACTCGAGGGCGGCATGGAACTTACTCCTACCATAGGCTTGCCAAGCACTCAATCCTCCTCCTTTTTAACTTATATACCTTTGTAAATATCAAGAGGACTTTGTGGGTTAAGGGTTAGGCTTGGGTTAAAGGTAGGTGGTTGGGTTGGTGGTTAGTAGAAAAAAAAGGCGAAAAGCGTAACAAGTGTCGGTTTTCGTATGACTTTCTATTTTCGTAACTTTTATTTTTGATGAAGCTATTTATTCAAACAAAGTTATTTTTGATGAACTTGTTTGTTTATTTTTTTTTAATCATACGAAAAATCGAACTTGTTACTAAAACAAAGAGGTAAAAATGAAAAAGGTTTTGGTGGGTAAAAAGGGTGTTTGGTTTGGGTTATGAAATGAAAAGGTTTAGGCTCAAAGGGGCTAACTAGGGTATTTTGGGTAGGTGGTAAAAAAAAAGAAAAATAATGGTGTAGAAATAAAAAGGTTAGTCCTAATGCCTCCATCATTTACTTACTCGGGTTTTAAGTTGGTAAGGACCGGGAATGTATTGTCGTGGCAAGTTCTAGAGTTGTAAGAACCAAGCGGCTATTCACACAAGAAACGAAAAATGAGCATTTAATTTAAAGATATGTATTTGTATGCTCAATAAAGGCTCAAAACTCACTTTTGTGGGAATGGGTTTTTATGTGATCAAGTATATATAATCAAATTTTAACTAAGTTTGCCATGCCTTTTCATAATTTTCTTATGTTGGTTCTTTTTATCACGACGTTATCGGTTGTAAATTCGTAAAAATATAACCTTTTTAGAACTTGAAATTCCCGGGTTAAACCTAGACAAGTAAAAAAAATTGAAAAATTTTTGAAAAAATTTGGGGTGATTAACGGTTCCAATAGAGTTTTGTGTAAGGCTTGTTATTAGGACTTGCAAGATTCAAGGTTTTAGCATCCCCCCCACACTTAAATTACACATTGTCCTCAATGTGTCCCAAAAATAAGTTTTTAGGCTGATTAAATGTGTAAAAATGGGTTAAAAAGCAAAAATTTTGTGTTACTGGGCGCTGAACACGGCCCCGTGTTCAAGTGCCAGTAACAAAATCAAAGCAAGAGAAACAGAAGTTTGGACACGGGGGCGTGTTGGGTGAACACGCCCCGTGTCCAGTTACCTGAACTGGGTTTTTTTTTTCTGCAGACTGTGCAGCACGGGGCCGTGTTGGGTGGACACGGCCCGTGCCGAACTTACAGTAAACGAAGAAATTTGTCGGGCGGTTCTGTTTTCCTATATAGAGTGCTGGTTCAAGTTTCCCTTATCATCCTTCACCATCCCGAGTGTATTTTATTCCTGAAAATTAAAACTAAACTAGAAAATATAAAATTATACTAATCTAAAACTAAGGATAGTTCCGCGGAATGCCTCCGTGGTGCGCCACGTTTATAAGGGTCCTTGGCTAGACCCACCTTATCGGGTGGTTCTGGCTCATCTTCAATTAGGGGGTCGTCATTGCCGAATGGATATTTCATTGATCGCTCAAGATCTACACTTCTTTTAAATGCCCCTAATTGAAGAGGTAGATTGTTGAACTTCCGGTTTTTCAAAGCTTCGTGAGTTTTTACAAATGGTCGTCCCAAAACTAGAGGAGCGTCATCGAGGATGACAAAATCGGTCGGGATTACCATTTGATTTGTTTGAACCAATACATCCTCAACTATACCGATTGATTTTATTACTTTCCGATTGGATAGAAAAATGGGTATTTGAAGTGGAGAAAAATCACTAATACTTAATTTTTCGAAAATGTAGTTAGGCATTATGTTAACACAAAGATCTTTATCGATTGTGACATTACTAATAAACGAATTTTGAAAGAAACATGGAACCGGTGTAATGTTAATTTCAAATGGGTCTTCTTTTATTAGTGAGGTTTGATCATCAGTTAACTTAACACTTACCGTTTCGTCAATTTTAGTGTTAGTGTTTAACTCTTTTAAAAACTTAGCATGAGTGGGTACTAAACAATGATTTTCAAAAGAAGGTGACAAGAGATTAATTTCTTCAAAATTAGACTCTTCTTGAATTTTAACGTTGTCGGACTCACCTTTTTCGTTGTTTAACTCATGTGTCGGTTTTTCACTTATTTGTTCTTCCATTTTTACACTTTCGGTTATCTCTTCCTTTTTTAATTCTTCTCTTGCGCGGGATTCCTCTTCCCTTGCGCGAGATTCTTTTATACAGCGATCGATAACTCTAATGTGTTCTAATATCCTATCGGTCACTTCGGTTATAGAAAAAGAATCGGGATTTTCAAAGCTTGAATCCGGTTGTTCGATCCTTTGTTCCTCATAATACCCATATGAAGTAGATGGTTCACACCATTGTTCTTCATTGTAAGCATATGATGGATAAGGGTCGTAATTTTGTTCTTCATAATACTCATATGAGGTGGGTTGTTCACGCCATGGTTCCTCATAATAAGCATACGAAGGTGGTGGCTCATATCTTGGTTCCTCAAAGTATGAGTATGAAGGCTCATACCTTGGTTCATCAAAATATGAGTATGAGGGAGCAGGTCCATACCTTTGGTCTTCATATGATGTGTATGAAGTTGATGGCTCGTACCTGGGTTCCTCATAGTAGGTGTATGAATTGGATGGTTAATATGAGTGACTATTTTGAACCAAGCGTGTGTTACGACAATTAGTGCAATAGTTACCCCTATAATAATCCTCCTCATAGGTGTAGTTGTAGCCTCCTGAGTATTGATCCATAAGAATCACTCAGCAGACCACAACCAAGTCCCGAGATCAGAAAACAAAGAGAAAAACGGAAACAGAGGCTGGACACGGCCCCGTGTTCAGAATCTGTATCTGGGCGTTTTAATTAAATTTACTGATTTCGTTGAGCACGGGGTGTGTTCAGTGAGCACGGCCCGTGTTCAAGCTTCTGTTACTGGGTGTTTTATGAAAAATATGCAGCACGGCCCCGTGTTCAACCTACTGTAAATGCAAAACTAAACTAAAATGCAGAAAAATGTGGGCCCGTTTTGAAAAGGTTTTGAAAAACTGATTAGGCCGTCGATTTTAAGCTTTCCTAAAATCCTTGTGTCCCCGGCAACGGCGCCAAAAACTTGATGCGTGTGAAGTGTTATATATATTAGGTGTATATTTTAAGCCCCTTTAACATTTATTTTTAGCCAAGTTTTAAATTTATAAAACACGATATTTCACTAACACTAAACACACATATGGGCAAGTGCACCCATCGTGAGCGTAGTATAGTGTTGGCAAGATACCGAGGTCGTCCAAGGACACAAGAGCTTTTAGTACCGGTTTATCCTCAACGTCTAATCAAAATAAAAAGTTTAGAAAAATGTTTTTAACTAAGAAAAATAAAAACTAATTAAATGCTGAAAAATAAAATAAAAAGAAAAACAGATAGACAAGATGAATCACTTGGTTCCGACTCGTATCTAGTGTAACCTTTGATTATTTCCGCACTTTTGCACATATTTAAGAGATTATCTTAGTTATTGTAGTAGGCCCCTCTTTTGAAGGTGACGTTACCCTCACCCCAGTAGTTTGAGTCAGCAAGGATACAATCCTAAAATGGTGGATTATTGGAAGATAATTAATTAAGTTATTAATGCAAATTATGGTAGGCCCCTCTTTTAGAGGTGACGTTACCCTCGACTAAGTAGTCTGAGTCAGCAGGGATACAGTCCTAAATAGCCGGGTTATAGTATTAATAGTAGTTAACTTATAAGGGGATCAAAGAGTTTGGACCCCCGCCATCCAATACCGTTAAGTATTGAAGGAGGTCCTACTAAATTTGACCCAGGTCCATTGCAGGACCTCTAAACGCTGAACAATGGCAAGACCTTTACCAAACCGTTCCCTTAACCCCCGACCAGGTAGCCAACATACCTCCATATAGACTGTGGAGATATGAATGGTGAAAATCTTTTATTTTATATAGACAGTAAAATAATGCCAAGACACCACGGACAAACGATAAGGAAAGATCACCTTCAACATAAGCAACTAGTTATTAAAGTCATTAATACAAAACCAAGTAAAAAGTGCAAAAGATTAGAAATAAAAAGTATTACACTAGACACTTTGTCTTCACCAAGTGATGTAAGAGACTTAGGCAAACATGGCCTTGATTGTCAAGAACTCTTACGATCAATCTTGGATCCCGAGACGACTCACACACTCTACGATGGACAATGGATGATGGTGGTGGATGATGGTGTTATGGTGGTGGTGGGGGGTGGGTGAAGTGTGAGAGAGGTGGTGTGCCAAGGGATGGTTTGAGCTTGAGCCAAGCACTTCTATTTATAGGCTGAACAGAAGCTCGGGCACGGCCCCGTGTCCACATCCTTCTCTTTCTTCATTTAATGTTGTTTTGTCTTTTTAGTTGACCACGCCCCCGTGTCCGCTGAGCACGACCCCGTGGTGCAGAAGAATCTTTGTACTATGCAGATTTGCTGGATTGTGCGAATCTTATAGTTGACCACGGCCCCGTGTCCGCTGAGCACGGCCCCGTGGTGGGCAATAGAAGTTTCTACCACTTTGTCTTTTCTGCTGACACTTGGGCACGCCCCCGTGCTGGCTGAGCACGGGGCTTGTTCAGGCTTCTGATATCTTGTTTTGCTTGGGAAGATGCTGTCGTGGGGTCGGGCATGCCACGTCTTGTTCCTTTTCTTGTATTTATGTTAGATTTTGATGTCTTTTTGCTTCTTTTGTTAATTTGAGCTCATTTAATCCTGAAAATACAAAAGGAAGACAAAAGCACACTTTTTCCAACATTAGTACTAAAAAAGGGTTAGTTTTATGCCTCGTTTGATGAAATTTATATGTTGCATTTTTAACACATCAACGACCTCTTGTGATTAATTATATATAATAAATAAATATAGGAAAATGTGTAACCAAAACTATCGCAACGCCCGCCACATGAATTGGAACGATGGAGTTCTTCGCACCGAGGGTCCAACCGGATTGCCCATCCGACCGGATTGCCCATCCGAACGGATTGGCAATCCGAACGGATTGGCCATCCGAACGGATTGGCTATCCGAACGGACTGCCATCCGAGCCGGAGCACAACATCAACTCCACTCCCCCTTTGCCTATAAATAGCCTTGTCACTTCACTTGAACAGTGAAGTGACAGCTCCCACTCGACCAGCACGCTCTTGGACCTTTTTCTCTCAATTTCTCGCGATCCCGGTAAGATCTCAACCTAAATCTTGTACTTCTATGATCTACACGCAATTCTACACCTTTCTATCTTTCAAATCTCAACTTTTAACCATGGAATCTACTGATTTGAGGTGTTCTAAGATGATGTCATCAAGAGTTCATATGAACTTCAAAGTGTGACCTCATTTCACCTTGAACAGCTCAGATCTGAATGATTTCCACATGTTTTTAAACAATCCCATCTAAATTTATGTATCTAATCAAAGGGTGTGTGGTTTCGGGCTAAACATGGAAAAATCGTCAAGAACGGCCAGACCTGATGGAACGGGGTGGTTCCCGGCCGTTAGGACGGGTCGGATTTGATGGAATTCAGTTGTTTAGCATGATGTCACACCGTCTCGGTCAAACCACCTGTATTCTCTCCAAAAACCACCAAGTACAGTATGATCAGGACGATGGAACGGATTGCCGTCCGATCGGACATGCTAACAAATTGCAACCGTCCGAACGGACTGCTGTCCGATCGGACTGAACACCAATTTCAATGCCATCCGACCGGACAGCTCATCCGACCGGACAGCTCATCCGACTTAAGTACCATCCGACCGGACAGATCATCCGACTTAAGTACCATCCGACCGGATAGATCATCCGACTCAAGTACCATCCGACTGGACGACTCTGTACCATCCGACCGGACAGGTCATCCGACTCAGTGTCGTTCAATCGGACAGACCATCAATACAATACCATTCGACCGGACTGCTGTCTGAACGAACTGACCTTTCGGTTTAAGCCATCCGACCGGATTATCATCCGATCGGATTATCATCCGATCGGATTATCATCCGATCGGATTGCCACTAGGCCGTTTACTCAACCCCCCCCATGTAGCACACCGCGCATCGCTTACGATACCATTCTATGATAGGGCTAGCTCAGACGCTCTCCCAATCGATCCAATCAAGTGGTATTGCTTGCTGAACACGCACTGTGAGTATACTTGAACCCTTTTTGCTTTTGCACTTTTGGGTGTAACATACGTTGCTATCAAATCGAATTACATCAATGCTCAAAACTACTTATCACTTGCGAATGACTTACATGCATAGTTATACGTGATTCTAGTTACATATGTGCTAGAACTTATACTCGCGACGTCCCACCATGACTAGTATAGTACTATTGCGCCCGACGGGGTCTAGTTTAGCAATCGCGATCGAAGCTCGAGGACTTAGCTGGTAGTATCAGTTTTGTGAGTATATATGCCGTGTATTACGTTTATGTATGTGGAAATTCGCAGCTTTTATCTATTACACTATTACATATCAAACCTGTATGCTCGCCAATACTTTTGTATTGGCATTATTTTAACATATGTTGCAGGTTTAGTCGCAGTCTACATCAAACCAAGCTAGGAAGTCTAGAAACTCACCTAAAATCTAGGTTGTCGGATTTGTATTGTTCGAGAGGACAAGAAATCTGTGATAACTTATGTGATTGTATTGTTTGTTAGTATGGGATAACAAATGTAATCAATATTGTCGCTTTATAGTTGTTATGTATTCTCTTGAGCAATCCGATTCGCCTAGTGCCGCACCCCGATGATTCCGCCATCGGTTGGGGTGTGACACATGGTGGCGTGGTGCGACAGTAAGACCAAGGGGTGGTCGTGCGACGCGAGCACCGGGCTGCAACTTTCAAAAATTGTCAGAAACAGTCCCTGCACACCCAAACTTGCGTATTTGACGTATTTAACCTCCTTTAAGCCATTTTCAAGGCTCTATAAGGTCTTCAAAGTGTAGGGGACCTGAAATATGCTTAGAAATATCACAGATCTCGGTTCGTTTGGTCGTACGGTCACGTTGTTTGGTTATTTACGACTAAACTCGAACGGACGCGAAAACGAACCAAACTAAGCGACGAATGGTATTTTTGCATGCTGATCACTAAAATAAAAATCTTTTAGTGTCTACAAAAATTTTGGATGTCCAGATGTGGTCACAACTTAAGATATGCGCGTAAATGCAAACTTACGCCGTTTTTTGACGCTTTTAGTCCCTATTGATCAAATACGCGTATTTTTCGCATACCGAACCACTCAAGGCTTATTTCTAAGCTATGTTTAGGTTATATATGGTATGTTTAGCTTATGATCAAGTTTCGGACTGTACGTTGACTTACGAAACGGCAGACTTTTGCAAGTTGACGCAAATAGTCCCTGTAAGCGAATAAACTTGATTTCGACACACAAAATCATCCAAAACTTATTTCTAAGTCATGTAAAGGTTATTTAAGGTATGTTGAGCCTATGTAACTGTTCCGGAGTGTTTGTTGCACTAAACTGGTTATATTTACGCATCAGATCGCGTATAACCTTCCAGAAAGCGATTTAAAGCTCGAAATCGCACAAGAATTGAAATGTGCAAATGAAACACATATTTATACAAATACCAAGTATGAAATACAATATTTCATTGGTTTGGTATTTATATGATGGTTGAAGTGACACAGGTGTCACAGTCTCCCCTACTTTAGGAAATTTCGTCCCGAAATTTAATTTTAGAGGAAACTTGTGAAGACAACTGTTATGGTGTCGCTTTCGAATGAATCCCTCGAACCCTAAGTAGACCATTTAAGGGATCTTTTCAGCTATATCATCACATGATATTCCTAACCAGATTTTTAAATCAATCTGTTTATCTAGACCACTCAAGGGTCCAATTATAGAATAGTACTTTATAATCCAAGGGACTTAACCACAACGTAGAAGTCCATTAAGGATTTAAGATAGTACCTTTGGATATCCTACTATGAATCCCTCATATGAGATATGGAAGATTCTATGAGGATTTGGATAATGAATATTCAGATCACACAAAAACACAAGACATAAAGAAATCACATAAGCACATAATCACATAATTGTTTAACTTGATCTTTAATTTGTTATCTTTGGATACGAGTATTAAATCATACCAGGAATCCAATCCGTGGATTTCATTTGGCGCTTCAAACATAAGGATGAAGATAGGAATATCTTAATAGGAATTCGTCTTTGTTACTCAACAAGAAACGAGTATTTAAGATTTTTGGGGAGATCACCAGTGATCATAAAAATGACAGAACCACATGAGTAGTTTGTCTTGGTGTAGGCCTCGAAAGGTTGTATCAAACATTCATACAATCGCATCAGTTTCGCAAATAAATTGAAACAACAAATTTTATTTATATAACAACTGAGTCGATTCAAACATCAAAAGATAACAACCAAGGAATTACAAAAGACTAATTGTTCACTGCGTTTGCCTCATTTATGTTAAACACTCGTCCACGCACTGGATTTGCGTTAACAAGTCTTGGGCAATTGTTGCGGTAGTGAGTAAGGTCACCACAGTTATAACACGACCCAGGTGGAAATTGTGCTTGAACAGCAGCAGGATTTGCAGCAGCTTGATTCGCATAACGGCAGTTATTGATCAAATGTCCCAATCGCCCATAGTGGGTACATTTGTGACACTGCACTTGCTCCAGATGATGACGGTTGCATTTGTTGCACAAGGGTGCGGTACCAACATAATTTTTCCTTTTACGAGGTTGTGCTGGCTGGTTTGGTGCAACCTGATTGTTCTGAGTAGTTATGGCGCAATTTTGAGAAGCCTTACGCTTCTTCTTTTTGGATGCCTCGGCCTGTTTTTCCTTTGGTTCAACTTGTGCAGTCTTTTTAGATGGTCTTGGGTCACCTTTTCGAAAAAGCTTACCCTTCCTGATATGGGATTCAGTCAGGGTGGAAGACAATTCAATGGCCTGTCTGACAGTAGTAGGGTTGCTGCCAGTAACGATATCATGAACCAAGTTAGGAAGACCATCAATGTACTTTTCAATCGTCTTCTCCACATGCGTAACCATGGCAGGACACAACAGGCTCAGTTCCTCATAACGGTCAGTATAAGCTCGATGTTCACCACTGTCTTGCTTTAGGTCATCAAATTCCCTTTCCAACGCTCTAAGCTCATGACGAGGACAGAACACCTTCATCATTAGAGCTCGAAGCTCTTCCCAAGTTTGAGCTAGTGCCACATCAGCACCCCTATCCCGCATCACACCATTCCACCAGGTAAGAGCACGCTTCTCGAACACACTGGATGCAAATTTAACCTTACGCTCATTCAGACATTGCACATGCCTGAATGTCTCCAAACTTTCGAACCATTGTAGGAGCGCGGTTGCTCCTTGAGACCCAGAAAACTTCAAAGGTTTAGCAGAGTTGAAGGTCTTGAAATTACACTGGGTGTTGTTGTTTTTATTGTTGTTATATAACTGATGGATCTGGGCTACTACGCCCGGGAGCACTGCAGCCATTTGTTGAGCGACAAGGGCTGCAACTTCTTCATTAGTAAAAGGTTGAGCATCACGTCGTGGAGGCATTGTCTAAAAAGAACAAGGGAACATGAGAAACGAGTGAGGTCGATGATTCGAAAAACAAAAGAGGTATTGAAAACATCGACAAAACACAAGGAAGGCGATCATTTGTTCGTTACCTGGAACAAAAAAACGACACACAGAGACTAATCAAAGTAAATGGATCAATATAATGTATCACCGAAGACATGCTCGCCTATAAGTGAACACTCACCCCAAGAGTTCCCAGGTAAGAGTGACTGGTCCATTACTGCGGATTTGTACGAATACTCTTGCCTTAGACAGAAAACTCAGGGTACAGGCATTCACCCTTCCAGTTTTCACATGTTCACATTATTTAGACCCAAACTTTGACGAGATTTCGAAAACTTTAAAGGTTCAAAACCTAGTAATCAATCATCCTAGAACAGATGATTGGTTTTCAAAGCGGATTCGAAATTTTGTGTTCTTGTTGTGGTTGTCACCTAAGGATAGGTGACGGTATTGTTTTGAAACTAAACACAAGATAACTTGTGTTAGGGTCCTAGGAAGTTTATAGTCTAGGTCAAAGCAGTACTAATAACCTAATTCCCTATAACCATTGGCTCTGATACCAACTTTTCTGTCACACCTCGACCACGTAAAACAACAAAACGTGGCGGAAACGTTGGGGAGTGTTGTAACAGAATCATTGTTTTATTACAAATTAAATGATTAAAAATATTGTCTTTCAAATTTTTAAAGTCGCTAAGGCACGAGTCCATCCTATGTATAGCATGTATCAACAATCATCACATAGCAGCACCTGAAACATATGTAAAAATAGGTACTTCAGCATAAAAATGCCTGTGAGTTACATAGGTTTTATTGAAAATAGGATTCATGACTTGTAGGTTTAAAAGAATGTTTTAACAAAATAGTCATGAACTTCAAAAATGTTTTCTTTTATAAATCATATAATAAGTGATGAGAAAACAGATGATATAAAAGAAAAATGCATAAATAAATAATTTAGTAAAATGAGTTTGTATAAAATATGTTGTTTGAAAAACAATATTTTGATAAAAAGGTTTGTAGTATATATAAAAATATACTTTGGTTTTAAGAAAGTCGAATAAGTAATATATTAAAATATATTTCAGTTCCAAAATAGTCAAACAAATAGTATATTAAATATACTTTAGTCGTCAAAATAACAGTTTTCAGTAGTATATCAAAAGTATACTTTGGTTTTATTAATAACATATTAAACTATGCTTTGGTTTTATAAATAACATATCAAACTATGTTTTAGTAATTAACAAAATATATGTTGTTTTGTACAATATCACACATGAGAGTATATCAAACTATACTTTTGGGAGTATAACAAAATATACAACAAAAATGTGATTTAAGTATTCAACCAAACCTTAGTGTATCAAAATACACCTAGGAGACTATAGAAATACCACGAAGGCAATTCCTATTTGGATAAAATATCGGTTTCTGACATTCCATACAACAGGAATGGGGTGTCAAATCCAATAGCGCTATATCATACTACCAATCGGTCTGGTGAACATAAAATAAGTACAATTCAACAATTAATTTTATAATCTTTGAAAAATCAGTGTTTAAACCATAAATAATCATTCAGTTTGTCAAAAGATAAGTACTAATACGTATAATCAATTATACTTTGAAATCATGAACATAACAAATAGGTACACATGCTTCACCCCAAAACATTGAAAACAGTAAAAGAGGGGACTATGTACTCACTTGAGATTGTTTAGAAGTCTTGAATAACAACCAAGCAAAGCTAGAGGGATCACGGAATCAAACGGCACCTAATATTGGTAACTATGTAAATAAACCGGACCTAAATCGGAAGATCGGATAGGATGAGGTTTCGTAAACCAAATGAGTATTGGAACTCATGTGACATGGTTTAACAAAGCCTACATTCTAAAACGGAACCTATCCTAAGTGCTTACGACCCGTTACGACCCATTAAGGTAGCTTAAGCTACTTTAACGCGTCGTTCGCGCAAACGCGCGTTCGAGACGTCTAACTAGTCCTATGACAAGTATTATATGCCTAATCATGTTTAATTATGTTGCATATTCAGTTAAGTGACAAAATTTTATGTTACATATGCTTAAAATCCAATTATGCATGAAAAGGGAATTTTGGTCATTTTCCTAAGGCATATAAACTACCTATCATACAACTACTTAAACTAGGTGACCATAAGGTATAACCTCGGAAGGTTATTCCCTATGAAACTATGGTCACTAAACATGCTTGGTCGGATCCTAATGATCGACCAAACGGGTCGGGTTCGAAAGTCTAAGCGGTGGTTTAGACCGCTTGACTTACGACACTAAACAAACACAAAACTAGAAGTGACGAGCTAAGCATGTTAAAACATGCTTACCTAAGTTAGAAAACGGTTTTTGATATCAAAACAAAGTGTTTTGATACCCTAAAGTAGTTTGGTTGCAAAATACGCTTAAATGAGCATTTTGACCGAAACCACGACTCGTCACTACGCCTAGTCAACGTGGTAATCAGTAGGTATAGTCATTAGTGACTATAACCATCGTGATTACGCTCACGTTGCGAAGTTCAAACGAACTTCGTGTTGACCATTGACTGGTCAAAGCTGAAAGTCAAACACTGTTTGACTTTCTCGCTAGGAAAGCGATAAAAGAACGAAGGAAGCTTACAAAGGGTCCTTGCTAGGGAGAACTTGTTCTAAATCACTCAGGTATGAAGCAAAGGCTCCAACTTAGAGTGTAATTCAGATCAAGGGTGAATGAAATGAGAAGATGGCATGGCTATTTATACTTGTAGCAAGTTCATAAGATCAAAACAAGTGTTTGTGTGATTACCAAGCATTAAATCACAACCCTACAAGTGTTATGAGCAGGTTCAAAGCCTTGGAGAGGTGTTAACTTGCTCCCCAAAACAAGAAAATGGCATAAATGGTCCCTGAAATTCGATCTGCTGCACAAAATGTAGTTTCTGTCCAGATCACATGGTGGCGTGGCACGACAGTAAGACCAGGGGGTGGTCGCGCGATGCGAGCACCAGGCTGCAACTTTCAAAAATTGTCAGAAACAGTCCCTGCACACCCAAACTTGCGTATTTGACGTATTTAACCTCCGTTAAGCCATTTTCAAGGCTCTACAAGGTCGTCAAAGTGTAGGGGACCTGAAATATGCTTGGAAATATCACAGATGTCGGTTCGTTTGGTCGTACGGTCACGTTGTTCGGTTATTTACGACGAAACTCGAACGGACGCGTAAACGAACCAAACTAAGCGACGAATGGTATTTTTGCATGCCGATCACTAAAATAAAAATATTTTAGTGTCTACAAAAATTTTGGATGTCCAGACGTGGTCAGAACGTAAGATATGCGCGTAAATGCAAACTTACGTCGTTTTTTGACGCTTTTAGTCCCTATTGATCAAATAAGCGTATTTTCGCATACCGAACCACTCAAGGCTTATTTCTAAGTTATGTTTAGGTTATATATGGTATTTTTAGCTTATGATCAAGTTCCGGACTGTACGTTTCCTTACGAAATTGTAGACTTTTGCAAGTTGACGCAAATAGTCCCTGTAAGCGAATAAACTTGATTTCGACACACCAAACCATCCAAAACTTATTTCTAAGTCATGTAAAGGTTATTTAAGGTATGTTGAGCCTATGTCACTGTTCCGGAGTGTTTGTTGCACTAAACTGGTTATATTTACGCATCAGATCGCGTATAACCTTCCAGAAAGCGATTTAAAGCTCGAAATCGCACAAGAATTGATATGTGCAAATGAAACACATATTTATACAAATACCAAGTATGAAATACAATATTTCATTGGTTTGGTATTTATATGATGGTTGAAGTGACACAGGTGTCCCAGTCTCCCCTACTTTAGGAAATTTCGTCCCAAAATTTAAATTTAGAGGAAACTTGTGAAGACAACTGTGATGGTTTCGCTTTCGAATGAATCCCTCGAACCCTAAGTAAAACTCTGGGCCATGTTTGGATTCTTAGCGAAATTATCAACTGTCAAAGTGAAGTTCTTGTAGTAACAAAACATGGAGTTTCGAACTACGGACAGAAGAACATTTCTTATGAAGACTATCATAAGAAACTTGTGTGTGCTCGAAATCAGAATCGGAGAGTGTAAGATAAAATGACATTGGTCAAGGTCCAGTACTTCTAGTAACTTAAATAACGCTACGTTCGCAATGTAATAAGGAACACTTATATATAGGAAGTACCAGCGGCGTATCCACCATGCCCCTTTTTACATTGTTCCTGTTTCGTTATTCTCATCACTATAGGTCTTTAACACATGACAAAACTTGCTGTGGTTTCTGTGCACTGAATTCCATAATTATGTATGCATCCATAATTATGTAATTCCTTGCACAGTCTGCACAGTTCATTTCATAATGCGTAGGGGGAAAAATCAAATGAATAAACATGAAGCGATTTGACTAGACCACCAAAGGATCTTTTTAACTAGATCAACGAACGATCTTTTTAACTAGATCAACACATGATCTTCTTAACTAGATCGTCGTACGATCTCTTAAATAGACAATTTAAGGGATCTTTTCAGCTATATCATCACATGATATTCCTAACCAGATTTTTTAAATCAATCTGTTAAACATCTAAGACTTGTTACCTACTGGATTTTTAAACAAATTTAAATATAATTAGAGTAGGTATAAGTTATGAACTCAGGTTTCAAAAAATATCCTTAAAAGCATATGTGAAATGACCAAAATGCCCTTTCGGGCATAGTTTGGTCATAAATAGTAAATTTCACATATGTATGATATCTTACTGATGTAATGTGATAAATTAAATATTTTTACTGATTTCAAAAGACCAGAACTTCAGTTTATTATAAAATCTCTTTTATAAGCATTAAAATTACCAAAATGCCCTTATGGGACTTAAATTGGTTTAAATTACTTTTTGGGCATATATGTTAACATCCTACTGATGTATTAACATATTTTAAGCATAATAATATTTGAGACCTGTATATAATTCATTTGGTTACCCGTTACGCGTTTACGCGTTCGGATCGGTTTATGTGACTAGTTTACGTAAAATAACCGAAACGGGTTTAACCTTATCATTAAATCCTCAAATTCCAGAATGTGTTTAGTTTACCCATATTATACAAGTATCCAAACTTGTCGGGTCTAAACCACATTTTATTCCGGTCTCCGCTTAATCTAGCGTTTAGAACCGTAAAGTTTCTTTCTAGCTAGCCGGTCTAAGTCCTTGACTTAACTAAAGGCCCGTTAGCATCCTAATAGGTTATTAAACCTTCTATACAGATTAAGTAGCATCCGGTAGAAGGTACCATCATAAAGCTTTAGGATTTACGGCTGAGTTATCTTCACTTTTAAGCTCAGGTAAATACTTTTAACTTATTTTCCCTTATACGGGCTTGGGATACGGTATAATAAAATACCGCTTGGTCGGGTATGTAATCATTTAATCTGATTGTGATTAATAAATTTACATAACCCGTTTTAATCTCTCTTGTTTGATAACATAAACATTGGGGGTTAATTCGACCGTATCCTGGATATCCTCGGCTCATTTCATTGGAAAATGTCCACGACCTATGCACGGGGTGTAGGCATACACCTGACAGATGCAAATGCTAAAATATAAACCCACATGTTGGGGATAACTCCTTTGTGGGTTCTATAAGTGGTGAGTCGGTTAATTAAGACCGGCTTTCAACCGGCCCCAATTGTATGAAAAACATATAAATCTGTATACAAGATTATAATTAAATAATTGTCCCAAGTTATAAATGATTTGTGCCATGTGCACTTAAATCAATTTTTATAAATGTTTTTCAAAAGAGTCAGTTAATTGTATTTACCAGTGTAAACTGACGTATCTTCTAAAGATTGATTGACAGGTATCTCTCTTAAATAGACTGGAGCTATTAGGTGTCATAAAAAGGATCTTGCAAATCCCTAAGATGCCCGAAGTCTGTTATTTTTCCGTTTCTTGTATTTTATTTATGATCCGCCTGTGGATCTTATTACAATCCAGTCTGTATATTCTTTCGTCGAACACTCAGAAATTATGGTTTGTAATAGTTTATTCACCAAGCCTTCCGCTGTGCTATTATATTGTGTGTATTGACAATGATGATATCAACTACGTCACGATACTCCCCGCCGGGCCCACCGGTAATATGTGGAAATATCGGGGTGTGACAGGTTGGTATCAGAGCCAACATTGAGTGAATTAAACACTAACCTTTTGTGTTTAATCTCAATGACACATTAAGCACATTCCTTAGACTTTCGAGTCTAGGCTAATGACCGATTTATTCTTAACTTTCCTCTTATTGTTTATATTATATTTACTTGTTTTGACAGGTTAACTTCTTGGAAAGTGCCGCCACGTATGAGAGGCAAAGGAAAGGGACCAATGAGAGGAGGGTCATCTGGCCACGCGGGACCCTCCCATCAACGTACCCCGTCAGCGACTTTCTCTAGTTCCGACTCTCAGGACCATTGGAGTCATAACTTCGAGCCGGTGAGACATTCTGTTTCGCTTGGATCCTCACCATCCGAGCCTCCATACTTTGGGCTACCCACTCCTAACGAGCCCCAACATTCCCATCACTCTCAGGAGTCACACCATTCGAACCAATACCCCACCTTACCAGCAACCTCCTCCTCCTCAACAGGAGCAAACCCAAGAAATACTGCAGAGGTTAGACAGGGTTGAGCGTGAAGCAGATGAAACCAAAAAGAAGCATAATAGCTTCCTCAAGGGCCTTGCGAATCTTATTAAAGGCAAGAAGAAGTAGGAAGTTGTTTATTTTGTCTTGTATTGTATTGTCTTTTAATCAAGTCCCTGCGAGGACATTTTCTTTATTTTCTGAACCAAGTCCCTGCGTGGACTTATTTTCTATTTATGTAGCCCCTACGCGGGCAGTGTGTTGTTTCAAGTCCCGTTTAGGGCATCGTTGTACTAGTTTTATGATTTAATGAAGTTTATTTTTGATTTTTAAATATGTATTTTATTACATCATCATGCTATATTATTTCAAATTTAAATTGATCTGCCAAAGAAATTCTTAAGGGTATAACCTAGCCAACATATTAATGGCTATGATGGTACAACCTTTTTAAGAAAATAACTCCCTGTTAACATCTGAAAACATGTTAACATTCCTGGTTGTGTGGTATGAAAAACCACACAAGCTTCCAAATGTACTTGGAGTTTCCCAAGTCACTTTCATAGCCTATATGATCTATATGAATCATGGCTAATAAACGTCAATATGATGTATACGCCTAAAACATCCAATTGAGATGTATGCTTACAAGCAAAGGTGTAAAAATGACAATGATAATTCTACTTTATAAACTTCTTGTCAATAAGGCGATGAACGATGTTCGACCCTTAAAAGATCACTGATCCCAAAGATCATTAGTTATATTCTAATCGTCCTTGTGACAAAGCCTTCTGCGCTATCTAAATGGCCTTCGAGACAAGCCTTGTGCTAAATGAAAATGTCTTTTATGACATTGACATATGTGATTTATATTCCCCTGTCTAATAAATATAAAGAATTATATTCCATTGATTGTTATTTATCACTTAAAATGGTCTATGTGGTTTAATAATACCATGGCCATCTAATAATCAATGTGATGATTTATTGTATAATTTAAATAAACCATTATTGTAAAATTTTAGTACCCAAGCCATGGCTGGATCTGATGAAGCAAGCAGTCATCTGCGGGAAGAAAACAATAATGAGGCCAGAATAAATCTTACAAACGCTGAAATGCAAGCCATGATTGACACTGCGGTTGCTCAAGTAGTAGATAAGATATTCAAGGAACCAAGTAATGTTCGGTCCAAAGCTCACTCAAAACCTTTGTCACAGTCACATGCATAAAAAAAGATGAATCTCAGCATTCATCCAACCAAAGATCTGAATCTCAAAAAGTGATGTTAAATTAGGCTCCTAAGTACAAAAAGAGTTGTACCTATAAGTACTTCGTCTCCTGTAAACCAAGGGATTTTACAAGAGAAAAGGGAGCAATCGACTGCATGAAATGGTTAGACGAAATGGAGACTATGATTGACATCAGTGGATGTGCTAAGGAAGACATAGTTATGTTTGTATCTCAATCTTTCAAGGGCGATGCCCTCACATGGTGGAAAGCATTAGTACAGTCCACTGGAAAGGTTCATTTATATAACCTTTCGTGGAGCAAGTTTGTTGATCTTGTGAAAGACACGTATTATCCTCAGCATGAGGTTGAGAGGATTGAAACTGACTTCCTCACCTTGGTAATGAAGGATTTGGACTATAGGTCTTATGTGACCAGCTTCAATTCGATGTCAAGGCTTGTACCATACTTGGTCACCCCTGAACCCAAACGCATTGCGCATTTCATCGGTGGTCTGGCCCCTGAAGTGAAAGGGAATGTTAAGGCTTCTAAGCCAGCCACTTATAGATCTGCTGCGGATCTATCCTCATCCATTACTCTTGATATTGTCAGGAGTAGGGCAAAGAAAACTACCGATGACGGGAAGAGGAAGAGAGAGGAAGATAAGTCCTCTCAATCAAACAAGAAGAACAAAGGGAACTTTGTTTCTAAGAAAGGGCAGTCAAATGACAAACCCAGGTGCAAGACTTGCAACAAAAGGCACTTTGGAAAATGCAACCAAGACCCACAAGCTAAACCATGTGGGATTTGCAAGAAGAAGGGGCACAAACGGTGGAGTGCTGGAACATTAAGGATGCAACCTGTTATGGTTGCAACGAAAAGGGGCACATCAAGACAAACTGCCCAAAGAATGCTAAGAAGCCCGAGGAGGCGAAGAAAACCAACGCAAGAGTTTTCCAGATGAATGCAAGGGAAGCGGTGAACGACGAGAATGTCATAACAGGTACCTTCCTCATTAATAATAATTATGCTAGAGTCTTATTTGATTCAGGTGCTGATAAGTCTTTTGTAGACCATAAGTTTTGTAAGTTACTGAATCTGCCTATTAAGACTCTAGACATAAAATATGAGGTAGAGCTTGCTGATGGTACCTTAGAATCAGCCTCAACTCTTCTTGATGGATGTTTTATATCCATTAAGAATCATTCTATCCTGTTATCCCTCTTGCCAATGAAATTGGCTGGGTTTGATATAGTTTTGGGCATGGATTGGTTGTCGCATAACCAAGCCCAAATCGCCTGCGATAAAATGCTAGTTATCATCAAAACCCCTTCTGGTGAATCCGTCACCATCCAAGGAGATACACAGTATGGTCTGCCCAACAATGTGTCCATTCTCAAAGTATCGCAGTGTCTGAAGAGCGGATGTGTCATCTATATGGCACAAGTGTCAGTAAAAGACCCAAAGCCTAAGATTGAAGATATTCCTATTATCTCCGAGTATCCTGATGTCTTTCCTGACGAATTACCTGGATTACCTCCGGAGAGGCAAGTTGAATTCAGGATAGACATTCTCCCAGGATCTGCACCTATTGCACGAGCTCCTTATCGTCTAGCGCCTACTGAAATGAAAGAGCACAGGACTCAATTAGACTACTTACTAGAAAAGGGTTTCATTCAACCCAGCTCTTCACCTTGGGGAGCTCCAATATTGTTTGTGAAAAAGAAGGACGAATCAATGCGCTTATGCATTGATTATCGCGAATTAAATAAAGTAACAATCAAGAATCGTTATCCTTTACCCAGGATCGACGACTTATTCGATCAACTCCAAGGGGCAAGCTATTTCTTGAAGATTGATTTAAGATCTGGGTATCATCAACTTAAGGTCAGAACTGAAGATGTACCAAAGACAACATTCAGAACAAGGTATGGACACTACGAGTTTTTAGTGATGCCTTTTGGGCTCACTAATGCGCCAGCAGCATTCATGGACCTCATGAATAGAGTCTGCAAACCATACTTAGATAAGTTTGTCATCGTCTTCATAGATGACATACTTATCTATTCTCGTAGCCAAGTTGATCACAAGAAGCACCTTCGATGTATCTTAGGATTGCTTCGACAGGAGAAGTTGTATTCTAAATTCTCCAAGTGCGAGTTCTGGCTTCGTGAAGTCCAATTCCTTGGACATGTTGTTAGTGAGCGTGGTATCCAAGTAGATCCCGCCAAGATAGAAGCCATCATGAATTGGGAAGCACCGAAGATGCCAACAGAAATTCACAGCTTTCTGGGTCTAGCTGGATATTATAGAAGATTTATTGAGAACTTCTCAAGAATAGCTGCACCATTGACTTCTCTGACCCGTAAGAATGTAAAATTTGATTGGGGTCCAAAACAACAAGAATCCTTTGAGATTCTTAAGCAGAAATTAAGCAATGCTCCGGTGTTGACTTTGCCCAAAGGAATCGAAGAGTTTGTCGTATACTGTGATGCTTCACATACCGGTATGGGTTGTGTACTTATGCAGCGAGGCAAGGTGATTGCCTATGCATCACGACAACTAAAGGTGCATGAAAAGAACTACACCACCCATGATTTGGAGTTGGGTGCCGTTGTATTCGCATTAAAGTTGTGGAGACATTATTTATATGGAACCAAATGTGTGATCTATTCGGATCACAAAAGTCTCCAACACTTGTTTAATCAAAAAGAGCTCAATATGAGACAGCGCCACTGGATGGAAACTTTAAATGACTATGATTGCGAAATTCGCTACCATCCAGGTAAAGCGAATGTGGTTGCCGATGCTCTAAGCCGAAAGGAAAGAGTTAAACCTATAAGAATTAATGCCAAGAGAATTGAATTGAAGAATAGCCTGAATAAAAGGCTATTAGCTGCACAGAAAGAAGCTATTTCGGAAGCAACCTTCTAAATGAAAAGTTAGGTGTAACTGATGAACAGTTAGCACATGGTAAGGATGGAGTCCTCAGACTGAATGGAAGAATTTGGGTTCCTACTCATGGAGGACTTCGAGATGTAATCCTCTAAGAAGCACACAACTCCGAATATTCAGTTCACCCTGGAGGTGACAAAATGTACCAAGATTTGAAAGCAAATTTTTGGTGGATAGGTTTGAAGAAATCTATTGCCACACATGTAGCTAAGTGCCTGACTTGTGCTCAGATTAAAGCTGAACATCAAAAGCCATCAGGTCTACTTCAACAGCCAGAACTTCCCACATGGAAGTGGGAGATGGTAACCATGGATTTTATAACCAAGTTACCTAAAACAAGGCATGGAAATGATACTATATGGGTCATAGTTGATCGACTCACTAAGTTAGCACATTTATACGTGGATAAGATTGTATCCCTCCACGGAGTGCCGGTGTCTATTATTTCTGATAGAGATACTCGATACACCTCACACTTTTGGAAAAGTTTTCAACAATCCTTGGGCACTCGGTTAAGTTTTAGTACTGCTTACCATCCTCAGACTGATGGACAGAGTGAGCGTACAATTCAAACTTTGGAAGACATGCTTCGAGCATGTGTTATTGATTTAGGAGGTAGTTGGGATGACCACCTACCCTTGATCGAGTTCTCCTATAACAATAGCTACCATACAAGCATTCAGGCTACGCCTTTTGAGGCATTATATGGTAGGAAATGCAGAACGCCTGTTTGTTGGGCAGAAGTGGGAGAAGCTCAGTTATCAGGACCTGATATAGTCCTTGAAACAACGGACAAGATTGTCCAAATTCGTGATCGCTTGAAAGCTGCCAGGGATAGGCAGAAAAGTTATGCTGATAAGAGGCGAAAACCCCTAAAGTTTGACGTGGGCGATAAAGTTTTACTAAAAGTATCACCCTAGAAAGGTGTCATGCGTTTTGGTAAGAAGGTTAAGTTAAGCCCTAGATATATTGGACCATTCAAGATCATTGAATGTGTCGGCAGTGTAGCTTATAAGCTAAACTTGCCTGAGGAGCTTTGTGGAATCCACAATGTGTTCCACATTTGCAATCTAAAGAAATGTCTGGCTGATGAATCATTAGCTATGTCTCATAAGGATGTACAAATTGATGAAAGCCTGAGGTTTGTTGAAAGACCAATATCGATCGAGGATCGTCAGGTTAAAAAGCTCCGAAGAAAACACGTACCTATAGTAAAGATCAAATGGGATGCTCGTAGAGGTCCCGAATATACGTGGGAAGTTAAGTCCACTATGTGATAGAAGTACCCTCACTTATTCCAGTAAAATCTCGGGGTCGAGATTTCTTTTAAGGGGTGAGGATGTAACACCACGTAAAAACGTGTCCAATTATGTAAAGACACGTGTCCTAAACTTTATATATGTGAAAGTGTTAGGATCTGAGTTTGGTTTTGATTGTGTTTTACGTTTGAATTAAAATGAAGATGAATGAGTTGTGCAGCGGAATTAAGATGGAAGCAAACTTTTCACAATCAAACAGGAGAATTGCTTTTAACATACAAGTTTAACATTGAACCGAATGATTGAATTTAATTTCAGCAACGATTACAATTTGCAAGTATGCAACAAACTCCCCCTCAGCCTAAGCTCACAGTATTTGTTCGTGCAGGAAGAAGACAGTGAAAGAGCTAAATAGAACAGTGCATGGTACTGTTCTATTTATAGGCACGAGCAAACCACTGAGGCATCTAAGCTGACGTCACCATGAAAGTGACATCTAACCTCCTAACAATCTCTAACCCCTGATCTATACAACCTCTACTATGCTAACTACTACTATTACATTTCATTACATAAAGATAACTAAACTACTGCTGCATCCTTCCACTGATGTGAACCCAGCAGTACTTGTCATGATCAGCAGAGCTTGACTCAAGCCAATAGATTGAATCAGCAGAGCTTTAATCTTCCATCAGTCTTTTACTTGATCAGCAGTTTGTAGGTCAGCAGTTTGTACGATCAGTAGATAGGAGGTCAGCAGATGTTGAAACCACTTTCAAGGGGAGAGACTTGTATACATAACATCTGCTTATGCTAGATCCACTGTTCTGATCCAGTTTTGGCTTTAATTATTTGTTCCTTTGGTATGGTTCAATCCCAACAATCTCCCCCTGGAACAGATAATGCCAAAACACTTCATTATTTGAAGATCTTTATTGCCTCATCAACAGTTCCCTTATTTGCCCTTTGAGTTGTAACTCAAAGGTTAAGGCATCTGTGTCATCATCATCCCTGCTAAGTGGAAGATCAAGGAGATCCTGCAAATCTTCAAGACTTAGGCCAAGTGCTTGTTCCCTTGTTAGTTTCTTCACTTCTCCACTAGACTTGATCACTGTCAGTACATGGGTCTGTTTATCAGTTTTCCACTTTAGTACTTTAGAGCCTGATGGGTTTCTTGGGAGATTTTTATTAGATGAGGTGTTTGGTGAAGCTGGCCTATTGATGACTGACTGAGCAGTACTTGCAGTTTGATCCAATCCAAGAGTTTCTACAATCATTTTCTTGATGCCTTCTTTTATAAGGTCATCTCCTTCTATTAGCTCTTGAATGGTTTCAGCACCCAACTGTTTTTGTTGCCTTCTTTTAAAGATGGCTGCACCAGCTGGAGCAGTGGATCTCCTGATTTGCAGCTTTGGTGGTCTTTTTGAGACCTCTGCCTCAGGATAGTCAGACTTTTGTGGAGCATTAGGATCTTTCTTTCTCAATTTCTCCAAACTTTTGTAGGTAGCCCTGACTTTATCTTCTTTCCATCTCAACACTTGATTTAAAGACCCATATTCAGCTGCAGCTAATTCCTCTTTCATTCTCCTCAGCTCTACCTTTTTATCAGGTACATTCTTTTTGAACTTTGCCCAATCTGGAGGAGTATGTTTCACTTTATTCTTGATCATGTCTTGAATCCTGGCTGCTTCACTTTCCAGCTCAGGAATGGTCCAGTCCTTATACATGTGTTTTTCTCCTTTGTATTTCTTGTGGGCCATGATGTTTTCAACATAATATTCTCAGGGATTCATCTGCCTTTTCTAATACTTGCTGGCACACATTATTTGCAAATTGTTCCAAAGATCTGACTTGTGTGAGCAAGTATTGATAGTTCTGCTGAATTTCTCTATCAGATTTCCCTTGTGAATTTATTTTTGAGATATCCTCTGCTTGTTTAGCCTTGACTTTCAGATATTCTTCAATATTATTTGGCATTGGATATCCTTCAACAGATGGCAAACTCCTTTTAGCAGGATCATCCTCATAGTAGAAAGATTTTATTTCTTCTCTGACTGCTATGAGTTCAAGAGGAAATTGAACACCTGCAGGAGCTAATGGTTTTTGAATTTGAGCTGATGAGAGAGGAACAGGCTTTGGTATTGTAACAAGTGATAGAGATTCTGAAGATGTTGGTGGTGGTGATAGAGAATCATCATCAGGAATGAAAATCCTTCTCCTTTTTATTATAGGAGAGGCTGATGATGTTTTGGGTGGATCAGTGGTGGTGTTTTTGATGGCAGTGGTTTGTGATTGACTAACAGTTGTTGAAACAACTGGTGTTTCAACCACTGTTGTCATTACAACAGATGTTGTAACATCTGATGTCTTCTGCTTTTTGGCAGGAGGAGATGGTGGTGAGGTTGTTTTTGGTGGTGATGGTGGTGGTGGTAAGGCAGTGGTTGTGGTGTGTGTTGAAATGGTGTGTGTTGAAGTGATGACAGATGTTGAAACAACTGAAGTACCCGCAGATGTTGATACAGCAGGAGTTACAACAACTGTTTGGGTGGAGGTTTGATGTTGGGGGCTTTTGGACGGTGGTTTTGGAGTATGCTTGGATGGTATGGATTTGGGTTCCCTCACTTTTCTAGTGAGATTTCTTTTTGGCACAGGATTTTTAACATCCTTTGGCTCAGAACAACCCTGCGCATTCAGCTCCATGTAAGCTCTTTTCTCCTCATTCCATCTTGACATATCCTTTGCCTCTCTGTCCCTTTTTACACTTGCTATAGCTTCATCAAGTGCATTTTGGGTAACATCGACCTTTTTGCTACCATCTGGCAAGGGAATCTTTCTAGTCATGGAATCCCTTTCAGGTTCAATGTAAAGACCATCATCTATTCCCTTCTTCTTCTACTCCTGAATTTTCTCCCCCTTTTTGGCATTATCTGGGGGTAATTGATCAATAAAGAGAACAGTTAGAGGAGCAGTGCCAGTGGTTTTCAATATGTGGGCCTTGAGAGCCTTGATGTCTGCTTGTGTGTTCTTGAACCTAGACTCCATTATGTTTCTCAGCTCTTTTACATGTATTGCATGTTGCTGATCAGCCATTTGTTTTTGTTGTTGGAGAAAAGGTTGAAATAGATTCCAGAGCTCATTTGCAGCAGGTGCTTGTGGTGGAGCAGGTGCTTGAGGTGGAACAACAGTGGATTGCACCTTTTGTTCTTTCAACAACTGATGCAACATTTCTTTAATTTCTGCAACAGAGGTATCCAGTTTTTCAACTCGTTCCGTCAATTCTAGGTACTTTAAACCATCACCCAATTTAATGGGATCATCTGATTTCCCACTAGTAGTGGTTTTATCAGTGGTTGAGGTAGGGAGTGTACTCCAAACATTAACCACTGATGCCCCTTTTTCTTGGTACTAGGGTCTTCTTCCTTCAACACTTGACAGCCTTTTGATGTTACCAGAGGGTAAAATAAACTCACTGGTGGATATCAGAGGTGTTATGGAAGGAATTGCCTCCAAGGAAGTCTTATTGATGTAACCACTGTCCAAATGTAAACAAGTGGGTTCAACATTTGTAGTGGCTGCCTCACTTGGACTACCACCAAGAGTTACTTGTAACTCAAGGGGTATAACCTCCTCAGGTCTTGTTGGTGGGTTAGCTATGATTGATACATCATACCCAGTCATTTGTTGAATATTCTCATTGATAGGTGATTGAGAAGGACTGGTTTGTGCCTGGTTCAGATCAATAGCATCCAACAATAATTTAGTTGGTGGGGGAATTGTGGATGTGAGGTTAGGAGTAGAAAGAGAATTTGCCCCGGGCATTGGGATGTGGATGATGGAAGCAAGTGATTCCAGAGCATCATATTGTGGAGTCCCTATGTGTACAACCTGTTCTTTTTTAGAAGAAGCAGGAGGAGTTTCAGTTATGGGTTGAGATATTTGTACCAACTGCTGTGAGGAAGTAGCAGCAGTGGTTTCTTGTGACTTTTGTGTTGTCACTGGCAGTTGCTCTGGTATCTCATCCTCCAGAGTTGCCTTTTTGATAGGTTTGGGGGGTTTTTGAGTTTTCTTTTTGTTTGGCTTTTTAGTGATTAAAGGTGTGGGTTTTAAAGCAGTTGTTTTGCTACTTTGATCACCTTGAGCAGTGGGCTCAGCAGCAGATACCTGAGGAGTAGTGGTAGCTGCTAAATTCTGCTCAGGCACCTCTGCTTGTGTTTTGCAAGGTGTTGACATTCTTGTAAAAGTTTCAGCAGTTAAGCTGTTTATTTGAAAAGATTTACCTTGTTTTATTGCAGCAGCATCATTCTTACCAAGTTTCTTTTCAAAATAGTAACTTAAAAATCTTGGAAAAAGTAAGAATGGCTTTTTATCAACATTTTTAACCAGATCATTAAAGATTTCCCAGGAGTAATTGAAATCTTCATCTTGAAGTATAGCATATCCTAGATTTTGAATCTTTAATGGTATTTCATTAAAAGAGGTGGTTTTGTTTGAAACACACATAAGCAGAGTATGGAACAAAAATCTTGTTGCAGGTGGAAAATAACCTTTTTGTAAGGTATCCTTTTTCATTTGCTCTGCATAACCCCTTTCAAGGAAATCAGTTTTTAACTCATTTTTAGGAAAAGAAGTTTTACCTTGCTGATCAATGAGTTCAAAGACTTCCGAGATGGATTGTGGGGTAATTTTGACAGCTTTACCCTTTAGAGAAGAGTTAATGGCTATGACAGTCTCACCTTGTTTGTCAAGGGTTACATTTTTCCAGAACTCTCTTTGGGTCGCCAAGTAAATTGGTGCGTCTGCTATTAACAAAGTTTTATACTTTGATGCAGACATGATATCAACGATCGAGTCGAAGATGTCAGTGGTGCCGGGTTTTGTGAGAAGACCTAGAAGATTGTGAGAAGGTTTGTAAGGGATTTCGATGGATGTAGCCTTTTGAGAGGCCTCTTTTGAAGATGATTTGGAAATGGGTTTTGCAGATGGCTTCGATTTTGTCATTTTGAAGATGATGATCGAAGAAAGTTGTGAAGAAATTTGTGGAAATAAGATGAAAACTGCTTTGAGAAAGGAATTTTTAAGAATTCAATTCGACAGTAAAACCCTGTTTGGGGTTTTGAAAAGGGGTTTTATGGAGAAAAAGTGAATGCTGACGTGGCAACGGTTACAAAAGGTCTGACCGCTATGTACTGTCCACGTGCCAACCCCTGATGAAATGAAGGACAGTACTTTTATGAAAACTACTGATGAAAGGCAGTGGTTACAACAGAAACAAATGGAAGCAGTGGGTGATTTTCACTATCAGTAGATAGCACATCAGTGGATAAAACACTGATTTTGAGCATCAGTGCTTATCAGGAAAATGAGAGAACAGGGGTTGACTTTCAGCAGTGGACAGACTTTGAAGTAGAGCAGAGTTTTGAACAATCAGTGGTTATGGCAGACTTTTAAGGATTTTAGTGAAAACTATTTTTAGCTATTTTTAAGGATGGATTTTTGATTTTCTGAAAACATTTTAATGCTTTTATTCATAGAAAAACAAGATTTTGCTTGTTATTCCATGTTTAGCATGCCAATCCTAGAGACCAAGCTTTCAAAGGTGGATGTATCTAATGCTTTTGTGAGCACATCTGCCAGCTGGTCTTTAGTTGGAAAATGATGCAGAGAAATCAAACCTTTTTCATAGCAATCCCTCACAAAGTGATGTCTGATGTCGATATGTTTGGTGGTTGAGTGGGAAACTGGATTTTTGATGATATTTTATGCTGCCTGGCTATCCAACATGAGTGGTGTCTTTAAGGCAGTGATACCAAAATCCAATAACTGATTTTGAAGCCACATGAGTTGGGCTGTACAGCTTGTCGCAGCAATGTATTCAGCTTCAGCAGTGGATGTTGAAACAGTTGCTTGCTTTTTGCTTTGCCATGAAACTAAGCAATCACCTAGAAACTGGCACCCTCCTGATGTGGACTTCCTTGTGGTGTTACATCCAGCAAAGTCATTGTCTGAAAATCCTGAAAGCTTGATATTCCCATTAGCTGGATACCAGATACCAAGTGTGGGAGCACTTTTTATGTATCTGAATATTCTTTTTACAGCAATAAGGTTGGATTTTCTAGGGGCTGATTGACTCCTTGCACAGACACATGTTGCAAACATGATGTCTGGCCTAGATGCAGTTAGGTACAAAAGAGACCCAATCATGCTTCTATATAGAGTTTGGTCAATCAGCTCATCCTTTTCATCAGACATGACTTGCTTATTTGTTGCCATGGGTGTGCTGCATGGTTTACAATCATTCATATCAAATTTGTTTAAAAGTTCTTTAGCATACTTTCTTTGATGAATGAAAGTTCCATTTTGCATTTGCTGAACTTGGAGACCAAGAAAGCATTGCAGTTCACCCATTGCACTCATTTCAAACTCAGCTGTCATGAGTTCCCTAAACTCTTCACACATTTTATTACATGTGCTTCCAAAAATAATGTCATCCACATAAATTTGGACAATCATTAAATCATTTCCTCTCCATTTTAGAAACAGTGTTTTATCAATGGTACCTCTTTTGAAACCATTTGAGAGTAGAAAGGTGAAAAGAGTTTCATACCAGGCCCTAGGTGCTTGTTTCAGGCCATACAAAGCTTTGTTTAGCTTGTAGACATGATCTGGATAAAATGGATCCTCAAAACCTGGAGGTTGACAAACATACACCTCTTCTTGAATTGTACTATAGAGGAAAGCACTTTTGATATCCATTTGAAACACCTTCATGTTGTGGTTGACAGCAAAGGCCAGGAACAGTCTTATAGCTTCCAATCTTGCTACAGGGGCGAATGTTTCATCATAATTAATCCCCTCTTCCTGTCTGTAACCTTGAACCACAAGCCTGGCTTTATTCTTGACAACAATGCCCCTTTCATCAGTTTTGTTTTTGAAGACCCACTTTGTGCCGATGGGACTTACATATTTTAGTAGTGGTATAAGCTCCCATACTTGTTGTCTTTTAAACTGTTGGAACTCTTCTTGCATGGCTTCTACCCAGCTGTTGTCTTTCAGAGCCTCTTGGTACTTGACTGGCTGATGGAGTGATAGAAAACCAGCAAAAAGACAAATGTTTTGGGTTTGGCTTCTTGTGAGCACCCCTTCATTGATGTTGCCAATGATTTGATCAGGTGGATGAGATCTCAAGAATATTAAATCTCCTTGGTATGGTATGATGGCATTTGTTGGTGAAGGCTGCAAATGTGTATCATCTGAGCTAACCACTGCTGGTGACTTTGATGATCCAGCAGTGGCTTCAAAAGGTGGTGGAATAGGAGGTAATGGTGTGGACACATGCTGAATTTTATCCACTGTTTGGGGACTTTTGTCAGCAGTGTTTGATGATGTGGAAGCAGAGGTTGATGGGCTACTTTGGTCAACAACTGTTGAGGTAGCAGTGGTAGAGCTTTGACAGTTGTTTTGTACAACTGCTGCTTTTCCCATTGAAACAGACTTTTGTTGAGGAATGATGATCTCATACCCATAGTCTGGTGATGAATCCTCTGATGGACCTTGTTGGACCGATTGCGTGACCCTAAATGTCAGTAAAAGTAGTTCATCTCTGAATACGAAGGCGGAATCAACGTATACAAAGTCATAACAGCATATATCCTTTTAATCTTCTTTCTATTAACGATTTCCGAGACTTTACAATGTTTATAACAAAATTTCAGCAGCACCTCGTCTCACATGTAATGATCACCGTTCGCTTCAAATGACATACCACTACATATATATAGATGTGGCCTGTTCGCTTGAAAGTGACATGGTTTCTCAAGCGAACATGTTCAAGCGATGATGTCTGCTTCAAGCGAACACGACATTGTTGTGTTCGCTTGAATGTGACACATGTAAGTTCAAGCGACCAACCAAACTTTACCTATACAAACCCTAATTTAACCTATCTAGACTCAAGACTTGAATAAGACAAAGTCAACAGACATTCAATACACCAACAGACTCCCCCTTGGATGTTGAAGAAGTCTTCAGCTCCAAGTGTTCAGTCTTGGTCTTTTCTTCAACTCTGTCATTGTAAAGCTCCTTCTTCACAAGTTCACCTTCAGACTTCCCTTTGATCGTTGATCCAGACTCTCCCTTTCACAGACTCCTCCTCTCAATATGCTAGAATCTTAGATATCTGATTCAAACTTTGACATTTAGCTTCCATGGGAATGATGAAGTCCAAAACCTGTGTCTCAAACATCAATCATTACAAACTATCTTTTCACAAAAACACATTATCTATCAGTTTTAGCAATACACTCAAGTATTCAGGTCCAAATTAATGACCCTGATTACTCAACTAATCTACCAAGTCCAATTTAATGACCTTGGTTGATCATTTGACGAAACAAACTGATTTTGAAAAACAACAATTTACATAATTTCTGAAAATAACAAGTATCAAATTAATGAACTTGTTTTTAACTTTCCAATAAATCAAACATCATCAAGATAAGCTCTCCTCATTCTTCAGTTCAGAATTTCCTACATCTGCTTCAAACATCTGAGAATCCAACAATCAACTCTCCACTGTGATTTGTCAGAAAATAAAGCAGAAATAAAATCTTTTTAGATTTTATAAAGTTTTCTAAACTAAAAAATGAAATACAGAAAACTTAAATTGCAGAAAGTAAACAAAGTAAACTATTTACAAACATATTTTTGGCGAGCGTGTCAGGGAATCATATCAGCTATCCAACAAATTACAAGTACCGTTAAGCTGTGATTACATACTCAGAATTAAACAATTCACCTCGATTGTCGATATACTGATCCATCTTAAATTCTCACACAAATTTCAAATTATTCAGGATACGAATTAGATGAATTATGAACTTAGCTCATTCAGGTGTCCCACCTCTTGAATATACTCCCGTATCCAGAATCCCAATTATCAGTCTTACAGGTGAGTATACTACAATGATATCTGTATATAAATTAGGTATGCGAGGGCTGAGGGATCTCAGGTCGATACTTCCGTATACGCAGAGAGATATTAGCTTCGACTTTACGGTATGTCCCCTTTAGAGGATCTTTTAGCTACAACAGCAGCGACTATCAATTTTATTGTTTCATCGGCATGCTGAGGGTTTATGCTATGTTTCAAGCATTGCAGAAAGTATTATCCAAGGACTAGGTCAGAACCACCGTTCAGCAAAAGTCCCGGAATAATACCCCAGACATCATTGAGTATAAAGACCTAGTATATCAGATTATGAGACCTTTCAAACGAGATTTCAGGGGTTACCTATATATCCAAGTAGTGTTCCCCACGAATTTCGCAAGTTTGAAATTTAGGTTTATATCCCGAATAAATCTACTAAATGTGCGAAAACCTATCGACACATCAATAGTGAAACTGTTTAACTCATTTATACTTTACAAATCTTTAGCATACTGTAATTGTCTAGCCGATGTACTATCATTTTCCCTATATACACAAGCTCTTTTCCAAATTTTATCATGTTTTTGTATTTTTGCATTTTTTACTGTTTTTGTATTTTCTGAAAATATAAACTATATACAAATATCTACTCCCCCTAAATACCAAAACAGGTAAAAAATTGACAAACCATTGCAGATTGTTTCTCGTCTTCATCCACAACAGTACTCTCATCAACGCCAATTATGCCATCCGACACCGACAGAAGCTTCATACCGTTCAGTTTTAACAAATATTTAAACCGATTTTTATCAAAAGCTTTGGTATGTAAATCAGCTTTCTATTCGTCAGTGTGGATTTTCTCAATTCGTATCAACTTTTTCTCAAAGCAATCACGAATAAAGTGATGACGAATCTCGATATGTTTGGTTTTAGCGTGATGTACTGGATTCTTTGTTATATTTATTGCTGCCTCATTATCAACAAAAAGAGGTGTGTTAAGAAACTGCAAACCGTAGTCGCGCATCTGTTGCTGTATCCACAAGATCTGAGAGCAGCAACTGCTAGTAGAAACATACTCCGCTTCACATGTAGATAACGCCACAGACGTTTGTTTCTTACACTGCCAGGTAACCAATCTAGTTCCAAAGAACTGGCATCCTGCAGTTGTTGATTTTGAATTGACTTTGCAGCATCCGAAATCCGAATCGGAATACCCTTCGAGCGTAAAATCGCCTTTCCTAGGATACCACAACCCCAATGAAGGAGTTCCTTTCAGGTAGCGCAATATCCTCTTCACAATGATCATATGCGATGCTCTCGGGTTAGATTGATATCTTGCTGCGAGGCACGTTGGGTACATGATATCAGGACGTGAAGCTGTTAAGTACATCAAAGAACCTATCATGGAACGGTAAAACGTTTCATCCGCCCTGACTCCTGTGAGATCTGGGTGAATCCCATGATTTGTTGCAAGTGGGGTAGCAGCTGGAGTAGAACTTGACATCCCAAATTTCTCTAGAATATCATGAACATACTTTGACTGAAGAATGAATATTCCCTCAGGAAGTTGTTCAACTTGTAGACCCAGAAAGAATTTCATCTCCCCCATTGATGACATTTCGAACTTTTGCTTCATCACTGATTCAAAATCTTTGCATAGATTTTCATTTGTCGACCCAAAGATTATATCGTCCACATAAATTTGAACTATCAGAAGATGACCGTCGACCTCTTTGGTGAAGAGAGTGGCATCCACTTTACCACGAATGAACTTGTTGGCTAGTAGGTGTTGAGACAAAGTCTCGTACCAAGCTCTCGGGGCCTGGTGTAAACCATACAGCTCTTTGTCCAATAAGTAGACCTTGTTTTTGTGGATTGGATCGGTGAAGCCCGGTGGCTGACCGACATAAACCTCCTCTTTAACCTTCCCATAGAGAAAAGCCGATTTAACATCTAACTGATAAACTTTGAAGTTCTTCCAAGACGCAAATGCAAGGAAAATTCTGATTGCCTCTAGTCGTGCCACAGGAGCATAGACTTCTGTAAAATCAATTCCCTCCTGTTGACTAAAGCCCTGAACAACGAGTCGAGCTTTATTTCGAATCACAACTCCTCTATCGTCTCTCTTGCACTTGAACACCCACTTGGTGTTTATCTTTCTCTGACCATCTGGCAAATCTACTAACTTCCACACTCCCAACTTTTCGAATTGACTAAGTTCCTCCTGCATTGCATTGACCCAAGAATCTTCAGTAAGCGCCTCTTTGTAAGTTCTTGGTTCAACCTGCGAGATAAAACAACTCAATGAGAATTCAGTTTGCAAAGGAGCAACTTTTGTATAAAAACATGTAAGCCCTTTATCAATCTGTCTTCGAGTGCGAACGCCTGTCTGCAATTCTCCTATGATCAACTCCTCTGGATGATATGAAAAAGTTTGCGGCATCACTTCGCTTGGAACATCTACATTTCCCTCCAGATTAGTAACATTATGCTCTGCATCTTGTTCACCAACTTGGTTTGTTTGACTTGAAATTTGAATTTGCTCCCCCTCAGAATCTGAATCACCATGATCAAAGACTGGCATGTTTTCAGCTTCTTGATTATCATTCTGTGCTGACTGATTATCTTGAGCAACTTCATTCTGTTGGACATCATCATGTTCACCAGCATTACTCGGACCTGCTTCATCGTCATTTGAAGTTTCCCGTGGTCTTCTAGAATACTCAGCTGGGAACCTTAGCTGTGACTCGTATTCACGCAAAATATCCAACTCATCAAAGAAATCTTCATCATTCTCTGATTCCTCTCTCATGTCAAACGAATCCCAAAGTTTGTCATAATGATAACGCCATGAATCACCAGGATTCTGCGGCGGCATAGTATAACCTTGACATTCAACATTTGCAGCTTCAATAATCCGCTTCTCAGTTGGAACAAAGACACGTCGCATCGGATTTGCATAACCAACAAATATTCCCTCAATGCACTTCGGACCAAACTTTCCATGAGGCTCTATAACTGTACAGGGTGACCTGAACGGTTCTAGATACTTCAAATTCGGTTTGCGGTTATTAATTAGCTCAAAGCATGTTTTGTTGAACTTCTTGACAGTGAGAACCCTGTTGAGCGTATAGCATGCGGCGGAAACAGCTTCAGCCCAAAAATTTATCGGTAACTTTGAATCTGCGAGCATAGTTCTAGCTGTCTCGATAAGTGTCCGATTTTTGCGTTCTGCAACTCCATTCTGCTGCGGAGTGTACGGAGCACTAAACTCATGCAAAATACCTCTTTCATCACAAAATTCTTCCATCTTACTGTTCTTGAATTCAGTACCATTATCGCTACGAATTCTTTTGATACGCCTTTGGTACAGATGTTTAATTTTTCTAAACAATGCCATCAAATTGTCAAACGTTTCGTCTTTCGTCTTCAAGAAAGAAACCCACGAAAATCTGGAATAATCATCAGTAACGACCAAACAGTAGTAATCTCCTGTAATACTTTTGACATTCACAGGACCAAATAACTCCATGTGAAGTCTTTCCAGAGGTCTCGAAACTGAATTGACTTGCTTTGTTGGGTGTGACTTTTTCTTCTGCTTGCCTTTAACACAGCTAATGCACTCCCCTTCCAGATGAAAACCTTTGATATTAACACCCAAAACTAAATCATTGTGCACCAAGTGATTCATTTTCCTTAGGTGAATATGCCCCATCTTGCGGTGCCACAATCTCGATTCTTTCTCTGTTGCTCTAGAAACAAAACAATGTGCTTGACCAGTAGTTGTAGTTGCTACAGTCATATCCAACACATATAAATCATTCACTCTAGGTGCCCGCATGATAATCCATTCTTCAGGGATAACAAATCCTGGTTTCAAAATCAAGCATTCTTTGTCTGTGAAGTGAGTAGTATACATATTGTCACAAATCTGCGAGATACTAAGCAGATTGTTCTCCAGCTCAGGAATGTAATTAACTCTCTCAAACGTCACAATCCCATTGGATAACGTTCCTTCACCAATAATTCTACCACCTTCATGACCAGCAAATCCCACATAACCACCATTGATATTCCTCACATCATACAGCAACGCGGTCTTCCCTGTCATATGTCGAGATGCTCCACTATCCATGATCCATTTGGATATAAGTTTTGGAAGATCCTGCACATAACAAACTTCAAATTAACCAACTTCAATAAAGATGCCGATTCATGCTTCGCGATCCAGGAAGCTCCGGCAATTCAAACTGCTTAGATAAACATGGTATCCACCCAGGCCTCATCAGCCTTAGGTGTAACCTTGACTCTCGCAATTTGAATTTTGAAATTTTCAGCCTTAAGAGGTGGAAAATTTGCATCATAATCAACCGAAATTGATTCTTCAGCATTTTTCACTTCAGAAGTTGAAATTTTCATTTCTGTTTTTGGTTTCCAAACTTGTTGAGATAATGCAACCCGTTTGTAAAATTTGTCATTTTTAGTTACCACTTTCTTTACGAGTTCATTTTTCACTTTGATTTTGTCATTTTTCACATTCTTTTTCTCAACAACGATTCGTGCTTTACCCTTCACATCAACTTTCTTCTGTTGAATCTTCACAGTTTTAGTCTTAGGCTTCACATTGGTACACTTTCGTGCAATGTAACAAACTTGATTACATCTAAAACATGTTCGAGTATCAATAACTCGACTTATGCCTTCAGACTGATACTGTGAAGCTCTTTTCTCAAAGAACTCTTCATTCGATTTTGAAAAAATCTCTTTCTCTTCATCAGCAAGTGAACTCGAACTATTCACAAACACCTTCTTTTCAGCAAACCTTTTGTTTTGAAAATTCTTTTTCTGATAACTCTTATCACCCCAATAACCACCCGACCAATTGTTTCGATTGTTATTACAAAAACGTGGTGGAATAACAGATTTCTTGTAGTATGATTTATCTTTCTAAAAACTCATTTTTCTCTTTGTTTGACTCCGATTGTTCACTTCTGACAACTCAACTTCGACCAATTTGAAAACATTTGTCAACTTTTTCACATTAACATTCTCAATGGGAAACTCAGAATCCGAATACAACTTATCAGATCCAGCCATCTTATACATCACAAGACCCGGTTCATCACTTAAGTTGTTTTTGGATTTTGGTTTCTGAATGTATTTGTCCAAGAAACACCCATCTTCCTCAGTAGTGTCACTATCCATTTTTAACACATTTTCAACAACACCTTTTACAATATAATTTTGGACACTATCATCATTGGAAGATGTAAACGTGACATCAATATTCTCCGGAAGTTTAACTTCACTTTCTTCCTCAATTTCAACCAACCCAGATTGCTTTTTCGTGTAGTTATCAAGAACAGGTGGTGGTACTTGATGAAAACCCACCCCAGTTCCATCAGAATACACATCTTCGCCCGCTTTGTCTTTCCCGATGGGTTTGGGAATAATGTGTTGCAACACAAAGCTTGCGGAGCTGTAACTGTTAAGCTTCAACTGGATTCGCTCGTTTTCGATTACAGCCTCTTGAACTTTAAGTTTCAGTTTAGCGATTTCATCTAGTTGTTGGTTGATTGATTCTTCTTTTACTCTAAGCACTGCTTTTAAGTGTTCATTTTCTTTAAAAGTTTTACCATTTCGATCATCACAATCTTTCATTGTGCTTTTGAGTTTTTCAAACTTCTCAGAAATCTGACGGTTTTCAAGAATTAACTTTTCATTTTCTTGTTTAATTTTGTCATGATCAATTTTATCATTTTCAATTTGTCTAGTTAATTCTCTTATCCGTTCAGTTGAAGCTTTAACTGTTTTGTCACGATCAAGAATCTGATTCTCAACACTTTTGACCTTTGCTGTCAGATCATCAACTTTCTTACCGTTGAGATACGTGACTGTGCTACAAAACTTGCACTCTTTGTTGCAATTTTTGCAATCAGCATTTCCATCAATTTTCTTACCTGATACATTTGTTGACACGTTTGAACTGACCTGGCTTTTTGACTCAGACACGGAGTTAGAGTCTACCTCAAGTGCTTTAGCAGCCAGTACTTTGTCAGCCATTTTTCCCAGATTCTCTGCAGTCAACTCCTGCGTTGTGTCAATAACTCCAGTATCAACTTTCTTTGATTTTTCCTGCTCTTCTTTCTCCTTTTTCTCTTTCTCTTTCTCTTCTTCTTTCATTTTCTCGGTTGGAGTTCCCCACCGTTTGTTTTGCCAATACTCATCCTCTTCTTTGTACTGCTGGATTATGGCTTCGATATCAAGAGTTTTGTCATCGATCGCAATATTTCCATATTCATCAAGATAACACTCTCTGTCCGGATCCCATCTATTTGCTCTCCTCGCTTCGAGATAGATATGAGATATTCTAATGATTTTGTTTTCAGCTATCATTTTTCTATATCTATACTTCTGCTCTTCAGTTCTATCATCTTTCCACGGAATAGGATCATCATTTTTTGCCATAAATGCGTAACCAACCGCATCTTCTTCCGGTAGAACCTCTTGACTCCAATCATACCCTTCATCATCATAAATCACCGCAAGAGCTCTAGATTTCTCTCTATTGTCTTCAACCTGCTTCAATCTAGGTGGCTCGGATTTATTCTGATGATAAATTGCCTTCTTGTAATAATCATCTCTGAAAGGATTCTCCGACTCATCAGCATAAGCATTTCTGCATTCTCGTTTGAAGTAACCTTTCTGCTTACATTTGAAGCACGTCACTTTGGACTTATCGAACCCCAGCTTGGTAGATGGACCACCGATTGTCTTTCTGCCAGTAATTTCCATGAAACGTTGTGCTCGACGAACAGCACTGGCCATAGCCCAACGAATATCGATCAGCTCCATTTCCTCCGGATCAATCTGATCGTAATCTTCTTTCGTTAGGTTGGTGTTGCCTATCTTCCCAGCTACTAACCCTTCATACGATTCCAACACTGATGCTAAGAAGATCATCTGCTGTTTGGCCGACTCCTCATCAAAATTCTGAGCATTCTTCAAGTCTATTGCAATGTTGCATTGAAAACGATTCTTTGCATCAGAATGACTTGCAGATGATGAAGATCCACTGTGATAACCACTGCTTTGACTTTCTTTGCTTGCTGTGGACACATTCTCAGCAGAAAACGCAGTCTTGGGTGACGTTGCTTTTGGCATCATGCTCTTTGGATAATATAAATCCAAATTCTATTGATAAGATGAGTGATTAACTTTGTACGTCTTCTTCAACTCCAACTCGTGACTCTCGAGTTTCTCAATCAGCAAATCTAATGTCAACTTTTCTGGTGCTTTGATGGTATTTTTCAGCGTCAGTGCATAATATCTCCAATCCATCTCTTCGGGCAACGAATCGAACAATTTGTCGATAAGATCTTCTTCAGGAATTCTGATATCATGTCTTACTAATTCCAGTTTCAGATGACCAAACCTTTCTATCATTTTACAAACTGGCTCATTCTTTAAACATCCAAAAAGATCAAACTCTTTTCTAAGAAGTTTCTTTTTGTTTTTCACGATTTCAGTACTTCCTAAACATTTCTTTTCTAACTTTGCCCAAAGATCTTTTGCATTTGAATAATCGATCAAGGCAATAATGTCTTCCCGAACGGATTGAAATAACAATGCCATACACTTTTGTTCAGCTACAAATGAATCAATCTCCTCAGCTACTCTTAAAGTTTCACCATATTTGTTTCCATGTTCATAACCGTTTTTCAAACTTTTCCAGCTGGGAAATGCAAATGCCATCAACCAGTCTTCAAACTTTCTCGACCACCAACTGTATTCCTCGATAGCCATTCGCTTTGGAGGTTTATTGATCGTTCCAAATGCACTTTCAGATTCCCAAGCTTCCTTTTTCTTCTCTTTTAGCGGATTATCATTGTTGTTGCTTGTAGATGTATCGTCTCCCGAATTTCCAGCAAATGCGTACATGTCACTAAACGGGTTCAAGAATATGTCATCCATCTTGAATATTCCTGCAAAATCAACAATCACTTAAAATTTTTTTTCGAAATCTTGAAAAATAACAAGTTCAAATGATATTACTTGAAGCGAAATAGCTTCAAGTAAAAATAGCAATTTTCAAGCGAACACAAGTGATACTAGTTCAAGCGAACACAAAGTTCAAGCGAACTTAATTCAAGCGAACACATATTTTCAAGCGAAGTAGAATATTATGTCTGTTCGCTTGAAAATGCACAAGTATTTCAAGCAATCAGGTTCTTTCAAGCGAACAACAAATCAAGCAAACAAGCTTATTATTTTCAAGCGAGCAAGGTTATTATTTTCAAGCGAACAAGGTTATTATTTTCAAGCGAACAAGGTTAAAATACACTTTTCAAGCGAACAAGACAAGTTATTTCAAGCGAACAAACCTATGACGTCATTTTTTTTACGATCGATCTCAAGCGGTCAAACGTTTTTGATCAGTTTTAAGCCATGTTTTAGTCCGAAACTTTCAAGGATTAATTAACTACGTATTTCGCTTGATATGTATGAATTTTAGTCCATTTCAACCATGAATTATGTCCGAATCAGAAAAATAATGAGAAGAAGTAAGTAGAAATGAGAAAATCTGGTAAAATCAAGCTGCTATGGTATGAACTCCTCGTCCTGAGCTCTGATACCACTTGTTGGAATCAACATATACAAAGTCATAACAAAATATATCCTTTTAATCTTCTTTCTATTAACGATTTCCGAGACTTTACAATGTTTATAACAAAATTTCAGCAGCACCTCGTCTCACATGTAATGATCACCGTTCGCTTCAAATGACATACCACTACATATATATAGATGTGGTCTGTTCGCTTGAAAGTGACATGGTTTCTCAGGCGAACATGTTCAAGCGATGATGTCTGCTTCAAGCGAACATGACATTGTTGTGTTCGCTTGAATGTGACACATGTAAGTTCAAGCGACCAACCAAACTTTACCTATACAAACCCTAATTTAACCTATCTAGACTCAAGACTTGAATAAGACAAAGTCAACAGACATTCAATACACCAACAGACCTGCACTGTTAGTCTTGACAGCAGTGTTTTCAAAAGTGAATTTATCAAGATCAAACAAATCTGCAGGATTTGCTGGGATTTTCAATGATGAAAGTTCATTGAACTTTACATTCAAGGTCTCCTCCACTGCTTTGGTCCGTGTATTAAACACTTTGTAGGCCTTGGCAGTGGTTGAGTATCCCAGATGATAACCACAATCTATTTTGCTGCAAATTTTGAGATGGAATCTTTTAAATTCAAAATAAAGCATGGGCAGCCAAATACTTTAAAATATGAGATCAGTGGTTTGATTTTATACAGAATTTCATAAGCAGACTTTTTGTGCCTGGGGTTTATTAAAACTCTGTTTTGGACATAGCAAGCAGTGTTTACTGCCTCTGCCCAAAAAGTTAATGGCAAACCTGAATCAGCCAGCATGGTTTTGGCAGCCTCAATCAAAGTTCTGTTCTTTCTTTCAACTACCCCATTTTGCTCTGGTGTTCTAGGGATGCTGTACTGCCTTATAATCCCTTTCTTCACACAGAAGGCATCCAACTCCTTATTTTTGAATTCTGTGCCATTGTCACCCCTGAAGACTTTTACTGGAAGGTCAAATTGCTTTTCAACCTGTGTCACAAAGTCTTGCAAAATGCCTGCAGTCTCATCTTTTGAGTGTAAAAAGAAAGTCCATGTAAACCTAGAGAAGTCATCAATAATAACTAAACAATATCTCTTCTTCTTGAGACTCATGACTTGGACTGGGCCAAACAAATCCATGTGCAGCATTTGCAAACACTGGGTTGTTTTGGACTCTTCAATGGACTTAAAGGAGCTTTTATGCTGTTTTCCTTTTAAACAGGAAACACAATGCTCAGGACATGAAAACAATTTTTGAGGTAAGCCTCTTACCAAGCCATTTTTTGAAATTTCAGTGATTGTCTTGAGATTTGTGTGCCCCAATCTTCTGTGCCAAAGTTCTGTCTCTTTGTTAGAGGAAGCTGAGAACAGACAGGCATCAGTTATGGGACACTCTTTTGACATATCAACAACATAAACATTGCCACTTCTTTGAGCAACAAGTTTTGTTTTTCCAGTTTTTATTATTGCTTCAATCTTTTCAACCATTTCTGGTCCAACAATCCTACAACACTCCTTTGTGAAGAATGACCCATACCCCTTATCACTCATTTGTGAAACACTCAGGAGGTTGAATTTCAGATTGTCTATCAGATTGACATTTTCAAATTTTACATTTCCAGACTATACTGTACCAGACCCCAGAACTTTCCCTTTACTATTATTCCAAAAGGATATATCACCCCCTCCATGGATTTTGAAATCTTTGAGTAGGGCTTTACATCCTGTCATGTGCCTGGAGCCTCCACTATGTACATACCAAAGGCTATCTAAGCATGCAGAAGCTCCCTGCACATGAAGTAAAAGGATTAGTTCATTAGGGTTTCCAAAGCCAATAAGGCTTTGGATGGGGTCTCAACAGTGTCTGGGATGGATGCAGATTGATGGACAGTGGTTAGGTCAAGGGTTTGGATAGTTTTAGGACTGTTTCTTTCTAACCACTGTTGTGGGTTTTGACCAATCACCTGTTGATACCCAAAAGGATGCCTGTTCACTCTAGGTTTAGATGGCCTTTTGTAGGTCTCATAAACGTGTGGAATCCTTTGGTAAGATGATTGTCCCTTGCCTTTTCTGAATTGGTTGGCAGGGGGTGCATCAGTCACTTGAACATCTCTTTGGACAGATGTTTGATTCAGCTGTTTTGTAACAGCTGTTTGGACTGGCACAAATAGTGGTTGATTTTTGGTGAACTTGACAGATGATGTTGATGGACTTAAGGATGTTTTAGCAGTGTAGTCATTCTTTTTTACATCAAAGTTTTTAAGATACACACATTCTTGAGTTTTGTGGTTTGGTTTACCACAGATGATGCAGCTTTCAGCAGGTACAATGACACTTGTTTTGTTTAAGTCATATGCTTTTAAATGGAAACAATGTTTTGTTAGATGATTCCTTTTTTCACAAAATTCACAAAACAGGTTTTTGATTTTTTTCTCTCTTCTTTCTCTTTTCAGACTCCTTTGCAACAGAGTTTTTAACCTCTGCTGGGATGTCCTTGAGAGAAATGACTTTTGCCTTTGGAGCTTTAACACCATGAGTGGTTGTGAAATCCATGGGTTTAAAATTTTCAAGAATGTCACACTCATCAGACCATGTGGGTTTAAATTGGTATTTCTCAATTTCCTCAAAAGTAGAGGATCCCACTGGTCTCTCAAGTGCGATTTTGTTACCGAGTTTATCAGTGATTTTCACTTCTTGGCCATTCTTGTTTGTTGGTTTAATTTCAGATGAACCAGCTTGTTTTCCAGCAGTGTTTACAAGATCATCATATTTTCTATATCCTACACCAAACTTGACATTGCTTTCAAGCTGTTTCTCAAGCATAACCTCATACCCTTTACAAGATTCCACCCATCTTTCACAGGTGATCTGGGTGGACTCCAACTCCTTTTTGTAAACTTGGTATTTTTCTACCATAGTTTGAAGCTGAGTCTTGGTTATGCTCTGCTCTTCTTTGAGAATGCTGATTTCTTTATCTTTTTCAGCCAATTTGTTTCTAAGTTCTTTTAATGACTTTTCAAATTTGACTTCATCAGATAAGACTTTATCCCTAAGGTTTTCATTTACCTCCTTGATGTTAGCAAATGCAATAATGCATTGGTCTGAACACAGTTTTTCAAGAACTTGAGGTGTTACCTTAGCAGCAGCCATCATGGCACAATCACATTTATAATCACCTTCTTCATCAGCTCTATCTTCTTTCTCACCTGCTTTCTTCTCTTCCTTTTCTCCTTTGTCATCTTCGGACCAGGGGTCAGACAGTGGTTCAATCAGGGTTTCTGAATTTTCTCCCAGCAGTAGTTAACCAGCAACTGCAGTAACCACTGCTTCATCCACTTTATCCACTGTTTCATCACTTAGCTGTTCACCTTCAGTTTCTACCCCTTCTGGTATTGACTATAATGCCATCAAACAAAATTCATCATTAGAAGGATCATTAAAAGCATTGAGTGCAAAATTTTCATCACCAAGCTCATCAGGCATGCTGCTCCAGTTAACAAAATCTTGGGTGAAAAAGCTTTGTTGATCTGGTTGTACCACTGTTGGAGCAGTTTTTTGAGGTGCAACAGGTTGCACTTGTGCCTAAGGGACAGGGGTTTGAACATACTGAATTTGTGGAACAGTGGTTTGAACATAATGCACAGGCACAGGGGTTGCAGCATAGTGAGCAGTGTTAACATGGGCAGCATGGGTATATTGGGTATAGTGCACAGTGCTTTGCTGTTGTGGTCTAGGATTTGAGCTGGGATGAGTGATTATTGGACCAGTGGTTTGACTCTTGCATTCCCTAGCAAAATGACCTAGCCTATTGCACTTATAGCACTTAATTTTTTACTTATCCAACCCCACTTTTAAATTCCCATGTAACCCTGGGAATTTTCTCCCTGTTCTTTTATAGAATTTGCTTGTTCTTACACTAAGCAAAGCCAATTGATGTAAAATGTTCATTTATTCTAAGTCAGTGGGATCAAAGTGTTGCAAATCAATGAGTTTAAAACACAAGTTATCTGACATCTGGTTTTCACAATTTGCAGTAAAAGCATAATTGGCAGAGTGAGAATCAGGGTTGTTGAAATTTCCACCAGCAGTTATATCAATAAAGTGATCATAACCCTGATCCTTACTACTGCTACCAGATTCTTCCTGACCAAAAAGAGCTGTACTACCAAATGAATAATCATCAGCAACTTTGCTAGACTCTTGCAACTTCTTTTTCTGGTTTAACTCCCTTTCATAGGTCAGGAGTCTACCATGAAGTTGGGTTAGGGTCAGATCTTTGAACTCAGCAGAGTTTCTAGTAACAAATGCAATGGTATCCCATTTTTCTGGTAGTGATCTAAGGAACCTGCTATTTTGAGTTTAATTTGGAAATGTTACTTTAACAAGCCTTAGTTCACTAATGAGACAACTGGATCGTTCAAACTGCTGAGTCAATGATTCACCCTTGATGTGACAAAATGTTTCATACTGCTGATTCAGAATTTCCCTATTGTTTTCAATGACTTCTTCTGTTCCCCCAAACTATTCCTTCAGTGCATCCAATAGCTCTTTGGCACTGTTACAATGTAACAGTCCAGCATAAATCTCATTTGGTAATGCGGATGCTATGATGCTAAATGCTTTGGCATCGAGTTCGAACTTTTGAAAATCAGTTTCAGTATAGTTTTCAGATGGTTTAGGTACGAACTTCTTTGCATCCTCAGCACTTGGCACCATAGGAACATGGGGACCAAAAACAACAGACCTCCAACATCCAGTGTTCTGTTGAGCAAGGATGTGACCCATCCTTCTCTGCCAGATGTTGTATTCATTTCGTTTAAGCATAGGTGGTTTAAAAAGAGAGCCAATGTTATTCTTATCATCTTGTGATTGTGACGTCATCCTGGTTGTTTTACCGGTACTGATTAATCAACTTTGATGGTGATTAAACCTTACTCTGTTTTTCAACAAAACGAACAAACTATCAGTATCAACGATTATGAGCTGAACTATTTATGTCAAAATGATTGTTAAATCAAATTTTACTGTCCAGGCTTTGATACCAATTGTTAGGATCTGAGTTTGGTTTTGATTATGTTTTATGTTTGAATTAAAACGAAGATGAATGAGTTGTGCAGCGAAATTAAGATGGAAGCAAACTTTTCACAATCAAACAGGAGAATTGCTTTTAACATACAAGTTTAACATTGAACCGAATGATTGAATTTAATTTCAACAACGATTACAATTTGCAAGTATGCAACAAACTCCCCCTCAGCCTGAGCTCACAGTATTTGTTCATGCAGGAAGAAGATAGTGAAAGAGCTAAATAGAACAGTGCATGGTACTGTTCTATTTATAGGCACGAGCAAACCACTGAGGCATCTAAGCTGACGTCACCATGAAAGTGACATCTAACCTCCTAACAAACTCTAACCCCTGATCTATAAAACCTCTGCTATGCTAACTACTGCTATTACATTTCATTACATAAAGATAACTAAACTACTACTGCATCCTTCCACTGATGTGAACCCAGCAGTACTTGTCATGATCAGCAGAGCTTGACTCAAGGTAGTAGATTGAATCAGCAGAGCTTTAATCTTCCATCAGTCTTTTACTTGATCAGCAGTTTGTAGGTCAGCAGTTTGTACGATCAGTAGATAGGAGGTCAGCAGATGTTGAAACCACTTTCAAGGGGAGAGACTTGTATACATAACATCTGCTTATGCTGGATCCACTGTTCTGATCCAGTTTTGGCTTTAATTATCTGTTCCTTTGGTAGGGTTCAATCCCAACAGAAAGTTCGAGTTTGAAGGACTAAAGTCGTCAAACAGTGAAAACATGAAACCACGGGGACTAAAAGTGTCAACATGCCAAACTTGTGCCTCTGAATGACCATACATTAAGAATATATTCTTAAACGAGTGATTAATTGGATATCAGAAGTTGTTCATGAAAATAATCGGAAGATTATAAATTACAGGGGTTAAACGTGTCAACATGTTAAATTCTTACCTCTGAGTGACCTTTTAACGAACCCGAGGCTTCGAAATATTCAAAAATATACTCTCAAGAATAAGTGGTATAAATTTCACATGGTTTCGAGATCGTTAAGCAAGTTTTCAAGACTTTGGGTGAAAAGTGTCAATATGATGAAACTTGCATTTATAGTGATATTTAACGAAACGAAGTTTGATTATACATCCTTGAGCCTCTATAAACAAACTACAAGGGCCTTACATGACAAAAATCAAGTTAAATAAGGTTTATAATGGCCAGGGAATGATTCTGCCATGTTTGAAAGTATTTTAACCTGAACAGTAGGTTCAGGCGGGCCGCGTAAGCCCCTTATCAATCCTACGCGAGCAGCGTAGAAGTTCCCAGCGCAGAAAAATGAGGACATGTGCAGGTTTCAGCTGCAGAACTGACTTAAACTCATTATAATCAATACCATGGGCTGTTAAACGAATTTATTTTACTACTAGGACACCTGGGGTGATCATAGGAAGCCCCATTACAGCTACAACTGATCCATGAGTTTGGAATTTAGTATATAAGGAGCTCTAGTTTATGTTCTTATGCATACTTCATTTGCAACATCATTCAAATCACACTTCTGGAGCTTGCAAACATTAGGAGAAGACTTTCAAGTGTAGAAAAGATAGCAAGGACGATTAGTAGGAGTTTTAATCCCTGCTTAGTCCTTTTAATTAGTTTAAAAACCGAAAAGTCAAACATATCGTAATTAAGCTTTGACTTTCGGTTTAATTGCAAATGGTCCAGCCACTGACCGAAACGAAAGTGGTTATGGAACCATATTAAGGTAGGTGATTAACCCTTAAAAGGGCACATCCTAATTATTTCGTTTGACTAGTTAATTGTCGGGTCAAACTAGTTTGACAAAAAGTCAAACTGGACAGAAAGTTTAAAAATGAATTAAATTAATAAAACAGAGATTCTAAAATATATTTTAACATTCTAATGACTTGGTAATTAATATTAGAACATGTTTAATCAGGCCTAACCCGACAATTATCAGTCTAAGGTCAGTTTATAACCGAAAGTCGCAAAAGCTTGACTTTTGCTTTGACTTTCAGTTCTGGCCCGTTTAAGCTTAATTCTTCCACGTTTTAAGCTTCCATTAGGACCATATTATATAGTAGTGTAACCTCCTGAAGTTATATTGCTTGGTCCTTAATTTTTTGAATTATATGCTCGTATTTGTTAATATGCTTATAAATGCCGTAAATGCCCTTTTAACATATAAATGAGTTTTTTTTAAAATGTGAGAGGACAAAAACCCTTGTTACTGATATATAAGCTTGTCCCGAAAATTTGACATCAGTTCTTGGTCCCCAAATAGGAGTTATGCCCAATATCGTAATTAGAAGCTTTTTGTTAATTAAATTGCGATATCTTGCATAAGTCATGTTTAAACTTGGATTTTAAACCAAAACTCATTACCTAGTGTTAAGATATTATTTTAAGGAATATTAAGATTTTTGGTCAGATTATAATCTGTTTAAAACATAGAGTTCTTGTGTAATTCGGTTAATGACGATAATACCCTTTTTAGGCATAAAATGAGATTAACAAATGATTTTAATGCCAAACCTTTTCCTACTGATTTCATACATTAAATAAATTATTTTGAGCATTTAAAACTGATCAAAACCTTAGAATTACATAAACATCTTGATTATCGTCAATTAGCGAGTTTACACTAATTAGGTGCATAGTATGGTTTAAAATCATATTTAACATCTAAGACTTGTTACCTACTGGATTTTTAAATCAAATTTAAATTTAAATCTAAGACTTCGCACGAACTGGTCTTCTTCCAGTTCGTGCGACCTGGCCTTACACATGCCACTTCGTGCGAACTGGCCTAATTACATATAAACTTTACATTTTAACAATTAAACTATTACATGACACGATCTAGACTGATGACGTAGGCGATAGACATTATGTATCAACAAACTCCCTTTGGATATTGCCGTAGTCTTCAGTCAGCCTGTCTTCAAAACTTTCTTCACAAAGACTTGAACTTCTCCTCATGACGCTTTGGCTTTTTCAGCAACACTTTCCTCAGCTGTTCTTTCTCTTTCGCAACTTTTTTTCTTCCTCAGCAAGTCTTTGTACACATGTAAATCTAGCAATCCTATCCTTTTCTTCACGCTCTTTTCTCTGCTTCTCAGTTTTCAGAAACTCTTCCTTCAGGCTCCCCCTTTCGTTAAGCTTCTGTGCTTTTGGGATCGACACCTGGCTTTCCGATTACAAGCTCCCCCTTGCGTCGAGCTCGTCTTCAGACTCCCCCTTAGACTCGGCTATCGGGATCGTAATCTGGAACTTTCATCTGCAAATCTCAAACATTTATGAGAAAAATCATTTTGAATGTCCAGGATTGATGACCTGGCTCTTTCAACATACTATAAAGATTTGACTATATTAAGAATCCAAAAACTAAACCTAACTCTTTACAATCAGATATTACCAATTTGAGCATCCAAATCCCTCACAATCAATCATCCAAGTCCAACTTAATGACCTTGGAGACTTCACAAATTGTTTTTGATTTTTGAATTTTTAACTTTTTAACTTTTTCAACGCACTCAGTTAACCCAGTCCAAGTTAATGACCCTGGTCAACTGTTTAGCCTGCCAAATCCAAATTAATGACTTTGGCTGACCAAATTATGATATCGCTGACAATTTTGAAACATTTTAAGTTCAAATTAATGAACTTTTAAACATTATGAGCAATTACCAACACTTTTCACAAACTTTTCTTAACCAACCCAAATGATCCAACATGTTTAGCACTGTGAGACTTTGATCTTCAGATCCCCAACGTCTCTTGTCGAAAATAAGATGAAATATCAAATCTTTTTGAATTTTTCAACATTTTAGCTAAACAAAATAGGAAATCTTTTGGAATTGAAGAAACTGGAAACTGTACAAACATATTTACAAACATCTTTTTATGAGTTTGTGTAAGAGGATCATATCAGTTTTTGAGACATATCACTAACACCGTTGATCTTGATTTAACTTTAAGCTTTAAACAAATTCACTTCTGATTGTCAGTATTGTTGTCCACTTAAACTTTTACACAAGTTTCAATTGGTTCAAGATACGAATTAGTATTTTAAGAACTGAACTTACTCACGTGTCCCACCTCAGAATATACTCCCGTATCCAGACTTCTATATTCAGTCTTACAGGTGAGTGCACACTAATGATATCTGTAAGGGATAATTGCGAGGCCATGAGAGCTCAGGCTATTGCTTCCGCAAAATCAGAGAGATGATGGCTCGACTTTAGGTGGGTCCCCCTTGGGGATCTTCTTTTCAACAGCACATGATTAGCATTTTTCAATGTTTCATCATTTTTTATGCTGAGTGTGAGCTTTAAGAATAAAGCAGTGCAGAGTATTATACGAGGACTAGGCTATTGCTCCCGCAAAATCAGAAGTCCTGGTATAATACCCCAGATATCATCACGTACAAAGACCTAGTATGTCAGAAATAGAGTCTTTCAAACAAGATTTCGGGGGTTACCCATATATCCGAGAGATGTTCCCCATGAAATAAGCAGTTATTTGTTATGTTTATATCTCGAACTCAATCTACTAATTGTGCGAAGCCTACTGGCACATCATTAGTGAGACTCGTTTAAAAACATTTTGAGTTTCCATTTCTTTAGCATGTTGTGATAGTCTACTGATGTACTATCATTTCCTCTTTTTCACAACAAAACTCAGTTTTGATTTTTTTAATGTTTTTGTATTTTTGAAATTTTATCATGTTTTTGTATTTTCTAAAAACTTTCTCCCCCTAAAATCAAAAACATATTTTTGTGTTTTTGGTTTTATCAAAAGCAGTAAAGAAACTGTACAGAAAAACTTGACAACTAGACGCGGATCACTTCTGATCGCCGTCCTCCTCGGCTTCACATTCTCTGTTTAGCTCACATGCACCCCCATGATTTATAAACCACTTGATTATAACATTTTGAAACCATTTTTTAATCTTGTTTTATCATGTGTTTGTTCAGCCGTGAGGGTTTCGGCGTATTCCTTTTTAAATTTTAAATTTTTAACAATTTAAACCAATCACTTCCTGTTTTAAACCACAGACACCGGATTTTCTCCTCATGTGCCAGGCTGTTCCGTTATTCATGTTGAACTTGAATTGACCTCTGAACACCTGCACAAGCATAAGAATTTGATTAGATTTGAAATTGAACCCAATCTGTCGTTGTTGCAACTCTCATGTCTTGTATATAGTGATCGTTTTCACGAGGAACGCGCATCAACACCATTTCTTCATGTATCTTATACCCTGGTTTAAGAATCAGACATTCATCCTTTGAAAAATGAACAGTAAATGAGTTATCACAAATCTGAGAGATGCTCAACAGATTGTCTTCCAACTCAGCAATGTAGTTCACTTTTTCAAATGAGACGACCCCGTTTGTGAGTATTCCTTCTCCGACAATTCTTCCACCTTGAGTTCCGCCAAACCTGACATAACCTCCATTGATTGATTTGACGTCGTATAGCAGTGATAACATCCCTATCATGTGCCGCGAGGCGCCGCTATCCATTATCCATTTAGAAATGATAGACCTTGGAAGCCCCTGCACACATCAAAAAACATTCACTTAAACAATGATACCCAAGATTTTTCAACATTTGGTATAGTACCAAAGACAATATCATGAGCTACTTTGTCATGTTTTGGAATATTAAAAACAACATTTGGAACATCAGGTTCTTGTTTTGATTTTAAAGTTCCTTCCTTGATAGGTGGGAATTCTTCAATCAATTTGTCTAACTCAAATTCAAGTTGCTCATTGTTGGTTGTACAAATTTTTGGATCAGATTTTAAAACTTTTTCCATTTTCTTTTCTTCAAAAGAACGTTTAGGTTTCTCTACCCATGATTGATTTTGGAAATTCTTTGTTTTAGGATAAACCTTTGAAGTCTTTTGTGACTTTGAAGATTCACCAATCTCAAAAGTTGATTTTGGTTTGTCTTCAGACTTCAAAGATTCACCGCGTTTCAGAATACGCACGGGGGATACCATAGGTGATTTTCCCTTAACATCATTTGAAACTTTTGGTTTTGGTTTCTGGAAAACTGGTTTTATTATCTTTTTGACACATTGTTTGGCCATGTGACCAATTTCATTGCATCGATAACAGATTCTTTTGTCATATTCAACAAAAGTGGATCTGTTGGTCTCATCTCTTATCTTTTTCGCTGCAATAAAATCGTCAATTTCTTTCTGACTAAAGTTATAATCCTTTTCGGCTTCCGTATTCTTTCCAGCAACAAACACTTCGCTCAATTTTTCTTTTGGCTTAACTTCTTTCTTAGCCATTTTCTTTTCCAAACCAACACCTTTCTTTTTGAAATTATTACCATGTCTTTTGTTACCATCGTTACCAACCCATTCATTTTTCTTTCCCGGGTTGTTTGTCGGTTGTTCTTTAACAAAAGATTTTTTCGGTTTTGAAAGAAACGAATTGTTGTTGACTTCTGAGATATCAATTTCTACAGGTTTGAAAACTTTTTCAACATTTTCCAGGTTCGCATTCTGAATCGAATACTCAAAATCAGTATACAGTTTGTCTGTTCCGGTCATTGTGTAAACCACAATGATCGAATCGTCATCCAAAACTTTATCTGATTTTGGGATAAACTTATCAAGAAAGTTTCCGTCATCTTCAGAATCTGAACTGGAATTCTCAAAATGAGTTTTGACCGTTTCGAAATCAGTGTTATCACTCTCTTCACCCAACACTTGGTCTACAACTGTTTTAACCAGTTGTGACTCGTTGTCGGTGTCAGACGGAGAGAATGTAACATCTATGTTTTCTGGTAACTCTTTCTCCTCTGTTCTCAATTTAAGATTCAATGCCTCTTCCACCCCGTCTGGATATTTCTGAGTATAATGATTCCACATTGGGGGTGGAACATTGTTGAAAGTTGGTTTAACATCAGGTTGTTGAGGAACAATCTAATCAATCACATATGAAGATGAAAGATAACTGATTAACTTTTTGTCGACTCTTTCTGTCTCAATGCGCATCAGTTCAAGTTCCTTCTTTAAAGATGCGATTTTCTCCAAATGAATGTTAATCGACATTTGCTTATCCATGACCGTAGCTTTGAGCAGATTAACAATTTTATCATTTTCTATACTCTCATTTTGAATCATTTTGATTGATCGTGACAGAGTGTCATAAGCTTCTTTAACATCCTTAAAATCAAATTTTAATTTGTCGTGAAACTTTTTCAATTCTTGAAATTGTTTGTCTTTTTCAAGACAATCCATGCATGGTTTTAAACAGTTTTTGCATGGCGTTTCAGGAAATGGATCAACTTTTTCAAAAACATTTTCTTGTTTATCATTTTTACTTCCTGTTTTACCAATCTTTCCGGACTCGGACTCATATTTTTCTCTGGATTCGGACTTCATATTTTTTGATTTGTCGTCGGACTCAGACTTTGATTTGTCATCGGACTCGGACTTCTCATTTGACTCCTTTTCGACTGACACTGACTCTTGAGTTGCATCTTTGGTCTCATTGTTATCAGAAGATGTTTTAATTTGTTCTACCTCTTGCAGCTTGACCATGAGAGCTTTGTCTGCTATTTCTATCAAATTCTCTTCATTCATTTCCTTGAAACATCAATGATCTCTTGAACCGGTGTTTTCTCAGCTTCATACTATGGGCAAAACCCCGTAATCGGTTCTCCAAAGAAACCTGCAAAAGAATCAAACACATGAGAAGGCATTATAGATTTAAAGGAATTAACAATAACCTCCTGTTCAGACTGATAATAGTAGACCGCTGCTGCTGCTGCCTCTTCGAGTTCTGCAAAACTTTCTTCAGTCATTACTTCACTGACTTCTTCAACTTCAGGAACTTCAGTAATTTCAGCCATCATTGCAAGACCACTTCCGGGAATGTATTTATCCCAACTGAAGCCTTCTGGAAGCTTTTCATCATCTTGATTCACCAAAAGAGCTTTTTCTGTTAGTTTGGATGGACTGTTCTCAATTTGAGGTCTTGGATTGAATGGTTCTTGACTGTTTTTATGATAGATGGCATGTCGGTAATAATCGTTGGCGAATGGATTCTGGTGGTTATTGACTTCTCTGGTCGAACATTGACACTTGAAATGTCCCTTTTCTTTACACTTGAAGCAGGTCACCTTTGATTTGTCGAATCCGAGTTTACAATCAGGACCTAAGAGACTATTTTTCTCGTAATTTCCATGAACCTCTGAGCTCTTCTCACAAGACTCGCCATACCCCATTTTATGTCGATGAGTTCTAGTTCCTCGGGATCAATTTGATCGTAGTCTTCTTTCGTCATGTCTGGGTTACCAATTCGTCCGGCTACTAGACTCTCGTAAGACTCAAGTACAGAAGCTAGAAGTACTATATGCTGCTTTGCGGCTGTCTCAGTAAAATCTTGACCGTTTTTAATGTTAACAGCTATATTGCACAATATCCCATGACTATAACTCTGATTGTTTGAACCTGAAGATCTTTGAGAAGAAACTTGTTCTTGAGAATTCTGAACCTTAGGATTCAGTTCGTAATTTGGAAACGGTGAAAAATTGTTGTTAGGCATGCTTTGAGGTGTTCCCGATGAAGAATCTGCACTGAATGCTGTTTGAATTTTTGGACTCGGAGTAGATGTGGCAGATGAGCTTCCTTTGTAGTAAAGCTGAACATCTTGCTGTACGTTTGCAGATTTCATTTTACTCATCTTCCGCATTTCAAGCTCTTGAGCTTCAATTCTCTCAATGAATGTACTCAAATTGAAACCAATGTATTCCAAGTTGTTCTTCAAAACCATTAAGAACATACCCCACACTTCTTGTGGTAATGCGTCAGCCAACTTATCAACCAACTCTTCGTCTGTTTTATCTATACTCAAACGCTTCATCTCCACTACCAAGTGACAGTACCTCTCAATCAACTCTTTCGTTGATTCTCCACTAATAGCTGTAAAAATGTCGAATTCTTTTTTCAGTAGTGCCTTTTTGCTTTTGATCATTGCAGCACTTCCAAGAAATTTCATTTTAAGAGCATTCCAAATAGATTGCGCATCATTCTGATGCTGTAACAGTACCAAAATATCTTCTTTAATTGCCTGTTGCAATATACTGACCGTCTTCTTCTCGGCTTTAAAACTTTCTGCTTCATCTAGAGTTAACGAGTTAAGTGTTTTCGGAATACCAGCATCATTCACAGGAACTACATATTTTGTTTCAACTTTTAACCAACATTCAAGGTGATTCGCCTGAACCCACGTGCGAAATCTATCCTGCCACCCTGAATATTCTTCGATATTGAGCAGTTTCGGTGGTTTTTGCATGGTTCCAAGCTCGTTCTCCATATTCACATTCTGAGCTTTACTTGCTGGAGTTTGAATACCTCCTCCGAAAAACGCATTGTAAAACTCTTGATTGTCCATTTTATACTTTGAAAAATGTTTCGAAAAATTTTTAAGTTTTGAAAAATTTCACTTTCAAGCGAACTGACTTCCACACGATCTGGACTTTCACACGAACTGAATGACTCAAACGAACTGGACTTGTTTCAAACGACCTGACAGTTTCAAATGAACTGGAATATCCAACTCGTACGAAGTGACAAATTTTGTTAAAGAAAACTTCAGTTCGTGCGAGCTGATGAACTCACACGATCTGGATGCTCAACTCGTGCGAACTGATCACATTGTTTAAACTATTCACGCGATCTGGTCCAACTCGTGCGAGCTAGACAAGATTTTCACACGGTCTGACAAAAACTCAAACGACCTGGTGCATTTCGCACGATCTTAACATCATTTTCATACGAAGTGAAGTTTTTGACACTTTTTGATCAGTTTTAGTTTGATTTATGGTCTGTAACTTTGTAGGATTGATTAAAATGATGTTTTACACGTTATATCCAAAATTCAGTCCATTTTGTCCATGAATTCATCCGAAAATCCAAGAAAGAGTAGAAGAATAGAGTTCTAAACCATTCAAAACACTGATATTAGCAGATTTGACTCATCCTGAGCTCTAGTACCACTTGTAGGATCGAGATTCGATCAATACGAGTCAATCTGAGTCAAATCTGAGTTGCTAGAAAGGCGGAATCAGACTAGTAACCGTGAATCAGTGTTAGAATAGGAGTAGAAGAGCATAAATACACTTTAAACACGTTTTCCATTGATTATAAACGTTTCCGTACGGAGAGAATTCGACAGCACTTCGTGGCAAGATTCTCTGAAAAGTTACAAATGAAAAACCCAACAGACCTATTTATAGGCCAACCAGTTCGCATGAGTTAACTAGTCCACTTCGCACGAACTGGTCTTCTTCCAGTTCACGCGACCTGGCCTTACACATGCCACTTCGTGCGAACTGGCCCAATTACATATAAACTTTACATTTTAACAATTAAACTATTACATGACACGATCTAGACTGATGACGTAGGCGATAGACATTATGTATCAACTGGTATAAGTTATGAACTCAGGTTTCAAAAAATGTCCTTAAAAGCCTATGTGAAATGACCAAAATGCCCTTTCGGGGCATAGTTTGGTCATAAATAGTAAATTTCACATATGTATGATATCTTACTGATGTAATGTGATAAATTAAATACTTTTACTGATTTCAAAAGACCAGAACTTTAGTTTATTATAAAATCTCTTTTATAAGCATTAAAATTACATTACATCAGTAAGATATCATACATATGTGAAATTTACTAGATTCTTTATTGGGTGCCTAGAGTTGTCCGGTCGCCTAGTATAAGCTTTTAGCATAATTGATTTTTGGATTTCGCTAATGTATTCTTTTTGTTCAATGGGGTGTTCCAAAAGAGTGCACTTACTTGTTTCGGCAAAGAAGGGATGAGGTGCCCCCAACGAACACAAACATGTTCATTTTTTTAACCAACGAACATGAACAACAAAATTCATATGTTTATGACCATCGACTGATGACTAAGATGGGGTATATATATTATGCTCTTATTCGGATAATGCCATATGCATACTAAAACTTCTCCAACTTAACAGATAAGCAAACTATAACAACCTTAAAGTTATCCTTTAAGTTGAGTTTATTGCTAATATTATTCAAACTATAGAAAGAGTTACATGACATGTAATAACTTGGTACTTAAGGTTCTGGATATTGGTTAAGATGCAACAAAAACAGGTAATCATCTAGGTTCATCGACTGGGTACAACGAACGAACTTGACCTGAATTGAAGAGACTCGAAGATTCTATTGAATCCGTATATGGATTAATCGAGACATTATAAAGATCGGAGTGTTCACCCTCATGAACTGCTTCCGGGCCATGTTGATTAACCCACGGTTGTTTTGTGTATTTCCTCAAACCCTCTAGCTCCATAGCCACTTCCTTCATTGTAGGTCTGTCATAACCGTTCATGTTGAGGCACCGTTTTACTAGGGACGCTATCGCCTGGAGTTGATCAAGTGAACCCTCTCTAACAACTCTTGGGTCAAGGATTTGAAATAAGCTGTTTGTCTTTAAAGAAACAAGGAAGTAGGTCGCTAAGCTTCGTTCCGCTTGACTACGTTCCATGCAAAGTGGCTTCTTACCGGTTAGAAGCTCTAGCAACACAACTCCAAAGCTATAAACATCACTTTTATCTGTTAACTGACTTGTGTGGAAGTATTCAGGATCGAGATATCCTATTGTCCCTTGCACCATTGTAGTCACTTGTGTTTGATCCAAGGGTACCAACCTTGAAGCCCCAAAGTCTGAAATTTTAGTGACCATGTTCTCATCTAACAATATGTTGGCAGATTTCACATCTCGGTGGATAATTGGCTTTGCAGCAGCCGAGTGAAGGTATGCAAGTGCTCCAGCAGACTCGACAGCTATTCTTAAACGATTGTCCAAAGATAACCATGCCTTTCCCTCGTTGGCGTGGATATGGTGGTAGAGCGTGCCATTGGAAACACATTCATAGACAAGTAATGGAACTTGGGTCTCTAAACAACACCCTAATAGCTTGACCACATTTCGGTGGTTGATTTGAGTAAGAATAACCACCTCATTGATAAACTGCTCGATCTGGCCCTCATCCATAACTTTTGACTTCTTTATCGCAACAATAGTTCCATCAGGTAAGATCCCTTTATACACCGTCCCAAACCCACCACGACCGAGAATCATGCTTTTAGAGAAGTTTTTTGTAGCCTTTTCTAGCTCTTCGGTTGTGAAAATGTTGTTAGCCCCCCCGCCAAAGTCGTCTGAACTAATTTGTTGTTTTAACAACATGCCACCATTTTTTAAAAAGAACTTCTCCCTCATTTTGATAACCTTCCTTCTCTGATGGCTGAAATACAGCCATCCCATTGCTATGAATATAGACAAGAACCCAATCCCCATTCCTGCATAAGTCAGTCAGTCAGTTGATATGCATGAATGATTAGTTAACATTACACGGAAACAAGTGTCAGCCAACGTCGGTTCCTCACCAAGGGACAACTTTAGTGCCGGGGACTTGGAGTTCCTAGGGGTGCAGCCACTCCCATATCTTCTCCCGTCTCCTTGGTACCCGTGGGGGCATGAACACTTGTAACTTCCAGGAAGATTAGTACAAGTCCCGTTACACGGGTTAGTGTTTGGATCCGCACACTCGTCAATATCTGGTGCAACAATATATATACACGATATGAAATGGAGGACTGATGGAAAAGGAATATGTATATATAAAAAGAAAAAAAAAAGTGTGGGTGGGCTAACAACCATGGCAACCAGGAGAAAGGTAAGGATTGCCTTGGTAACCATTCTTGCAGGAGCACCTATACCCTCCATTACCCCCCTCAAAATCCACACAAACACTATTCTCTTGACAATAGTAATCGCTTGTGTTTTTGTAGTCCTTACAGGTCCCACTACCAATCACCCAATTAAGCACTACAGGTACAGTCTCTGCGGTCCGAGTCACAAAATCGGGGTCTACGAAATCTGAAGCGCCCTGAAAGGTGAAGGCACTTTGCTCGCCAAGGAAACTGTAGCCGCATTTGTTAAAAGACCAGACTTGGGTGTGAAAATAGATTGTGTTTATCGAGGCTAGGTAAGTTGTTAAACCCGTCGGCAAACTAGTTGAGCAACACCCCAAACCTATATATATATATATATAGCATATGCACGTAAGTAACTAATATCAGCAGCTAGTAACATAACTAGAACTTCAAACTTCAGTTTACTATGTATATATAAACCTTTTATCTTTTGTGAATAATAATAATAATAATAATAATAATAATAATGATAATAATAACAATAATAATATAATAATAATAATAATAATAATAATAATAATAGTAATAGTAATAATAATAATAATAATAATAATAATAATAATAATAATAATGTACAAGTATTAACGTGAAAAATATATATTTATTGAAATTATACAGATTTAATTTTAAAACTCAGTTTTCCAAACCATAATATTGTGATTCTATAAATCAAACCTGAACATGAACCAACAGGAACATCTTGAACATTGGAGCATATAGACACACACCCACTGCTGAAATTCTTGCCTTCAATCCCCTCCACGGGAGCTACGCTTGCGAAATCATCGCACCCAACGACAAACACCCTGTTCCGTTCTGATAGCGTAAAATACGAGTTCTTCACCACAAGCCCACTGGGGTTGTATTGAACCACTCCACCAGTTTGATTGTAGCACCTAGAAGCAATGGTGTTTTTGACTCTCACATGTTCTTCAGAGATATCTACCACCTCCACGCGGTGGAGGTCCCCGGTGTACGAAAATAGGTCGGCCGGCAAGAAGGCTTTCGGGGGATTGAAGGATGTGTTGCAAGTGATGTCGAACCAGGGACCCATGGAGCAGCCCGAATTGGTTCCAATGCCGAACGGGTATGTTACTGTGAGCTTCCCACATTTGGTTGGGCAGCCCGGAAGCGTGTTGTTGACGTTCACCGCGCTTGCGGCCTGTGAGAATAGATGATACAGGAACAGGGAGAGTAGAAGCATTTTGTTTGGGAAGCAATTGCTGTTTTGGAACTGTCAACTCTTATAAGGCTTTTTTTTCGTATATTACAGTTGTCTTACTAGTTGACATTTGACAAAGGGAAGATGTTATGTATTCGACTACCTCATATTCTTAATGTGACAATAATAGTAGGTAGTTGACTTTGACATTGGAATTTATCAAAGTCAACGACTACCTTGTCTTTTCTGTAAAAAATGTATGTTTTTCGATTAAATCAAAAAAATGAATCCATCGTTGAGACTTCTTCCTTGTATATACTTACACCTGGAAACACCGGTCCGGAGACTTAATTTTGGGTCCAAATGGGCTTAATAATGACCCTTCGGGTGATTCTGGGCAAAAGTGAATCCATAAACGGGTTAAACTAAAACAAGTAAAATCTGAGAATGGGTTGAAACAGATAGGACTAAGACTGAGAAAGGGTTAGAATGGGTAGGTATTAACATTAAGAAAGGGCCCGATTGCATTGGTGTTAAAACTCACCGTCCCAAGCTTCCGGTCACCGATTGTACTTCCGACCGACCTACCACCGATTAGCATCTACCGGCGTACTCCGAACACCGTCGCCTCCACCACTGATTATCATCTACCACTATATTTTCGCCCGCGCGGCGCCGCCACTGATTATTATATTGTTGCCCGCCGTCGCCACCACTGATTATCACCAACCGTCGTGCTTTCGAAAGCATCACCCATATCGTCGTCGTTTTTTATTCTAGCAGAGACAATTTTTGAGGGAGGAACTCTATTGGTGATATGAAGTTGAAGTCTTTACATTTGCTTTTTAATTGTTCTTTATTTTATTGTTTATATTTATAAAATTTATCGGGGTAACCCGATAAGTACAAAAGGTGTGCCTGACATAGCAAATGTAAAGACTTCAACTTCATATGTAAAGACTTCAACTTCATATCACCAATAGAGTTCCTCCCTCCTCAAAAAGGGAGGACAAAAGGTGTGCCTGACATAGCACACTCATCTAGACTTGGCATACCAAGACTAGAAAAGCAAGAAAACAAAACACGACCAGAATTACATCAAGAACAAATAAAGAAGAAAAACAGCCCAACAGACGACCACAACAAACCAAAAACACTAATTAAACCCATTCCTTCGGATCATCCTTAGCCCGAGTCATTTTCCGTTTCCCTTGACAGGATCTGCCATTTTTTAAGAATTTTGTCATGATTTACATCCCCCCGGTAGTTAAATCCCACCAACCGAAGCCGAACTGAGCTTTTAATCTTCTCGGTCACCTGCTTAGCCGTACACTCGTTTCGAGAGAATAAACGATTATTTCGCTCTTGCCATATGAAGTATGCCGACGCCGATAACACCAATTTAGACACAATGCGGTCCATCCTCTTAGAATTCGAGTTTTGCTCCATCCAATCCGAAATAGAGTTCCAAGAATCACTCACGTTATCCATATCCACCATCGTCTTTAGATTATTCCAGACCTGTGATGCAAAAATACACGAGAAAAATAGGTGGTCTTTAGAATGTCGGTGGTACTTACAGAGAGGGCAACAAATAAGCCTTAAATTTGTTTCACTACCCGCTTCCCAAACTGCCATCCGATCTTGAGTCTTCAACTTATTCTTGATAACGAGCCATAAATGAAAGGAGTGTCTCGGGATACATTGACTAAACCAAACCATGCTAGCCCAATTTACAGGAGTGTCTCGCGTCCGTATGGTATGCCACACTTCCAACGAACTATAATGCCGAGCATTACCCTCCAAATCCTTCCAAACCGTGCGATCCTCTAACAGAGTACTAGGCTGGTCAACCACTAAATCAATTAGAACTGGGTAGATAGCATACCGTGATTGTGGCCATTTCCATTGACCATTCTCATCTAATATCTCCGCTACAGAAGATTGAAGATTGAAACCCGTGTTTGCAATGTGACTCGGCGTTATAAAAGACCTGAGGGGGCTCAGATGACACCAGTTATCGCTCCAAGCATTAGTTTGCATTCCACTCCGAATAACTCTCCAAATGTACGGCCGTATAACATTACGAATGGATAAAATCTTCCTCCATCCCAACTCATACTGCCTCTACATTGGACATCCCAAAAATTCTGATTCTTCAATTTATGGGCATAGATCTATTGCACCCACAGGGAATTCCTTTTAACAAGGATACTCCAAATATGATTAGTGATAAGGGCTCTATTCACATCTGCAATTCGCCGAATACCCAGACCACCCTCCACCTTAGGCAGACAAATATCATTCCACACTACCTTAGCTTTACCTTTCCCATTGTTGCCAGCATTCCAAAGAAACCGACGCATACGCTTCTCCAAATCATTTATAACACGAGCCGGAATGATGAAAACCGAAGCCCAATAAATATGCATAGCTGAAAGAACAGAGTTGATTAGCTGCAACCTACCAGCAAAAGAAAGCGTCTTCATCATCCAGTTGACAATTCTTTTATCCATTCGGTCCACCAACAGCTTGCAATCCATGTAGACTAGTTTAGTTGTGATCAGCGGCACCCCTAGATAGCGAACAGGCAAGGAACCTTCTTGAAACGGCATAACATTGAGAATTTCCTGCCTGACATGCTGAGGAACATTACAAAAGAACACCGTGCTTTTGGCAGGGCTCGGATAAGACCAGAGATACTCGTGAACTTCTCTAAAGCATCCTTGATCTTGTTTACCGAAGAGACATTCCCATGAACAAAAATAAAGAGGTCATCAGCAAAGGAAACATTTATTATTTTTTTCTTCACACAATGAGCATGGTACTTAAATGATGTGCTTAAGTGTGCAACATGTTGAAGTAATAAAGTGAGAACCTCCATAACAAGTGTGAACAAATACTGGGACATTGGATCCCCTTGTCGAAGACCCCTTTTCCCCTTGAAAAACCTGTGAAGATTGCCATTAATACTCAACGAATAGGTGGCCGTGGTAACACAAGCCATTATCCACTTCACCATCTTCCTGTGTAATCCAAACTGATAAAGAACCTTTTCCAGAAATGACCAACTAACAGTGTCATAGGTCGTTTGAATGTCAATCTTGAAAGCACATCTGGGCGGGCCTTTATTTAAGTGATAGTTATGCATCAGCTCTTGAGTTAAGAGAATATGATCAGAAATCCTCCTACCTGGCACAAAGGCAGACTGATTAATGCTAACCAATGACTCCAAGCTCCCCTTTAATCTATCCGTAATAATCTTGCTGATGCACTTATAGAGCACATTACAACAAGAAATAGGTCGATAATCAAGGGCGGAATCCGGAGTATCCACTTTGGGTATAAGAGCCAAGATTGTGTGATTTATCTGTTTAAGGATTTTGCCATTGTCAAAAAACTCTAGCACCGCATTCGTTACCTCATTACCCACTATATCCCACGCATGTTTAAAGAAAGCTGATCACATTAACAAAAATGTTTGTCATGTCCAGGCTAGTGACCTGATCCTCCATGCCTAAGAAGCCTGAATAGTGATTGACTAAGGCAGCCGCAACTTCATCTCCTTCATAACGGTTACCAGCCACATCCCGAATGCAATGGATTTTACTTCTAGCATTTTTGCATTTAACACTATTGTGAAAGAATGTCATGTTAGAATCCCCAGCACATAGCCATTCCACCTTAGATTTTTATTTCAAAAAGCATTCCTCATCATAAGCCACAACTTGGAATTCCTTTAGACACTCTAACTCCTTTTACGAATCTCAGCATCAAGAGGGTTCTCGTCTACCATCTATTGAACTTCATCAAGCTTTTCACGCAGCTCAATAACTTTTCTATGCAAATTTCCCTGGTGAGTGAGGATCTTCCTAAGTCCCAGCTTTAGATTCTTTAGCTTGTTTATGACCGAGAACATAGAGATGCCTTCAACCCTCTTCGCCCACTTTCGCTCCACACAAAGTCTTAATTCAGGTTTTGTAGTAAGAAAATTTGGAAACTTGAAAGGCTTCGGCCGATAGGTGTTGGTTGTGTTAGCCAGCTTAAGAATACACGGAGTATGGTCGGAAACGCGATACGGATGATACATAACATAAGCGTCAGGAAACAATTCTAGACCCTTTACGTTACTCATAACCCGATCAATTTTCCTAAGTAATCCAATCCCCTCCTTAGGCTTCTGGTTCCATGTGTAGTGCATACCATGACCCTTGACGTCTACCAGTTCCGTAGCTTGGACACAATCATAAAAGTCACGCATACCAAACGTATGACTCGAAGTACCAAACAACGAATCATCAACATGAAGAGCTGAATTAAAATCACCCATGACAAACCATGCCTTATCAATACACAAGCTCTTATGTCTACATAAGTCCTCCCAAAGACTCCTTCGCTCTTGGTACTTATTCTTCGCATAAACAAAAGAACAAAAGACACTCGTATTATCAGCTTTGGACCAGACTTGAGCATGAATGACTTGATCTGTTTGGGACAAAATCATGACATCCACAACATCACTATTCCATCCTAGAATAATTCTTATACCCCGATCACATAACCCCCCATTAGACGTCCAACTCCACTTTCTAAACACATTTTTAGAAACTCTGGCCAGATTAGAAACTTCCACATGAGATTCTAATATAGCACAAACAGAAACTTTGTTTTCTGAGAGAATTACACGAACCTCACTTTGTTTCATGGGTGTTCAAGCCCCTTATATTCCATGAAAGAATACCATCCATTAAGACCGATATGACCGGGAGTGCTTGCCCCCTCAATAACCTCTTCATGGTTATAATTCCTCATAAACTTGGCCGTTTCCGTTGGTATAGTCTCCACCACCTCCTCAACGGTATTAGTGTGCTTCCCATTGTTTTTGTTCACGCTTTTCCTTAGCTCATTGTCATCCTCCAACTCCTGACCATCTATCCTCGATAAAGCCTCAAACGAATTCCTTGTTTTGACATCGTCCGTTGTCTTCTTGTTCACGTTAACCTCCTTTGTACCAGAAGTAGTCGGGTCATATTTATTCATCTTCGGCTTGTAAATAAATTTTGGCTTTTGTTTCTATCACTCCCACTCGAGCCGTCTTCCTCTTATCCATGGTAAAACCCTCCTCATCAATGACCACTTGCTTCGCTTTTTATTTTCATTCTTACCACACGTTTGGTCATTGTGGCCAAAAACACAACACAACGAGCATATTTGAGGCTTCCATTCATATTCGACATTCACTCTTTCAGTAATGTATCCATCATCATCTAACTTTGGTATTGCAACCACAATATGGTCTTTAAGTTCATTATCAACACTTATTTCAATCAATGCCCGAGCAAAACTACTCCTTCCCAGTTCTCCACGCACATATCAGCTGTATAACCATCCGGTCGTTTTGGCACACCTATCTTGGATGCTAATAAGCTAAGGCCGTCATTGGTGTAGACCGCAATGGGAACATTATGGAGTTTCACCCACACCGGAACTGATTTAATACCCTCTTTCTTAAGACTAACTGATGTGGACCAGACATTTAAGAACAAAGGCACCTTTCTAATCAGCCATGGCCCCCTACCAACACTTTAGCCATACCCTCTTTTGAATCAAATTTAAAGAAAAAGAAACCATCCGAATTCATCATGAGTTTAACAAACCCATACTTAGCCCAAAAATTCTTAGCATAATATTCCACAACAAGATATGGTAACCGATTACGCAGAAAATATCCATATAAAACATTCACAAACTTTTCCTGAACCTTGCGAATTACCTCACAAGGTATGACAACATCAGCATCAGGATTTGTCTCAGCCGAATCCAACCTTCTGAAGTTAACTTCCCGTTTCGTTGAGGTAGTATTCTTAACCCTATCAGCATATGACATCATGTTTGCACTCTGGCTATGCCCCTCATCCTTTGTGCGATCGGATGAATCACTTACCCCTTGGACCGGAACAGAAACCTTTTCCAGCTCATCAATGATATTTATCACTCTAGGCTCCTTCTAAACAACACCACATCTAGGCATAAGAGGATTACCATCAAAGTTCAATGATCTGCCGTCATAACTCTTGCCCAGCGATGAAAGTTTCCCTCGATTCTCCTGAGTTTCCGTCTGCTTAACAAAGACATCCCCATGCAACTTTTCCGTAAACACCTGAAACCCTATGTCCTCCAAACTCCGATCCCCATTTCTCTCCATGCACACAGATTCACGTAAAAACAGCCCGATCACTAGAAAACAATGTACACATGCAAAAAGAAAGCTTATAAAACCCTAATCCTTAATACCCTAGGATCAATCTTCAATCCTTAACTGATTAAACAGGCGTATCAATCTAGCTAAATTAAAATCAGTTAATCGCAATCAATAACAGCCAATTTAATAAATCAGGATTTCGTATTGATTTCTAAGGCGGCGATTGAAGAAAACAAGCAGGAACCCTAGTTTCAAATCGATCACTATTGCTAACTAGTTCGTACTAGATGTTTGATAAATCAAGTCTCTAATAACAGACTGTTATACAAAAGATCACAAAGAAAAAGCTAGGGTTTCATGAAGAACTGAAATCGCCTAAGGAGAGAGAATCAACCAAAGAGTTTATTAACAATAAAAACAAAAAAATCAATTATAGGTTCGGTTTAGCTTATAATCGAACCGACCCAAAACATTAGCACCATACACTTTCAAGATAAGATTGGATCCCTTAAATTGAAAAAGATTTATTTGGCCTCTATGAATATTTTTTTACTAAAAAAAGATACTCTTTTAACTGCTTTATCATAACTTTTGGCTCTAAAACATGTTTAGATTTATCTATCTTTTATAACCCGGGGTAATCTGGCATGACCACGACTTCCTCGGGCTGCTTCAATATGCTTATTCACTCAGCGCACAATGCTGCCCGTCAGCGTCGTTTATTAAAATGCCTTTACAAATTGCAGATAGATATGACTTAAACAAAATACAACAATTTTAGTGACAAATTTGCAAACCATGTCTTCATTTCAAATATGGAAACCTAGTTTTCGCTAACTTTCCAAAAAGTAAGTAGGTCAGACATCAAGTAATCAGAAAGCAGTTTAGTCATCAGTTGTAATTAAGCACAGTCATTAAGCATAAATCAATATTAATTAAACGTACGGATGCATGCAAAATTTGACAGTTGTCACACACTCAACCAACCCGACCCGTTTTGACTTGTCCCAAAATTACTCATTTAAACCCATATGATGTATCAAATCACGCTGAAGGACTGAAAATCCTAGGGTAATTTTGTGGAAACGTGTTTGGACCAACTCTGATACACTTGAATGTACAATTGATTGCAGATCTCGTATCTTGTGCGGAATCCAAGTACGAGAGTGGATTGAACAAGAACAAGTAATTATAATATGATTTTTATTGATTGATTGACAATACAAAACCACGAAAATCACTTGGACAGAGTAACAGCTCTCAAGTCCAAAAGTTCTCTACAAATGAACAAGACATGAACCTATTTATACTAGCAGTTGATCCGCACAGAACATGTATTCACGGATGAACACCCTTGTGCGGATGGACTCTCATGCGAACCTACCTAAATGCGGATGTGCAGGAATGAATCAACCTACCTATGGACCAACTAGTGCGGATGAACATGCGGACCAAACAAACCCTAATCTGTCGTATATTGTTGATTCGCGTAGACCTGCGCACGCCCATCCGTGCAAACCTACTTATCTAGAATGTTTAACACTCTAAAACCTTGTCTTGTTCTAACGAATTATCTACGATATAATATATTCGACACTGAAGCATGTGATTGACGGAAGCGATAGACATAGTGCATTCACAGACTCCCCCATGGATATTGTTGCAGTCAATCTCGTAGCTAATCTTCATCGTCTCTAAGTCTTTACAAATCTTTGACACTTCAGAACCACATAATCCCTTTTGCATCTTGATTCATCAGCTCCCCCTTTCATCAGACTCTCTCTTCAGCTCCCCCTTGCTTTGAGCTTTTAGAATCAGTACCTGGCTCACTGAGTATCTGTATATTTGACAGTTCAAAACACTTGTAAAATTTTCTTTCAATTTCAAAATCAGAAATCTAGCTCTCTCTAAACTTTATTTGACAATTAAACTTATTTGAGATTTCCAGGATCAAGAACCTAGCTCTTAATAGGATTCATTTGACAGTTAAAACTATTTGAGGTTTCCAGGATAACCTAAATCTACTCCCCCTATTAAATAACTTCTATCATACTAAATTCAGAATTAGATTTGACTTTAAAGTATCCAACTTCACAAACCCTCACATATAATCAAGTTCAACTTAATGACCTTGATTCATCTGATTATCTGCCAAGTTCAAATTAATGACCTTGGAGACAATTTCAAATTGTTTTTGATTTTTTAATTAAAAACCTTAAGTTCCAACTTAATGAACTTGTTATTTTCTGAGACATGTTCAGCGTACTTAGATTTTGACATTCAGCTTTCCAACATCGGTTGTCGAAACATAAGGTGAAACAAAATCTTTTTGTGTTTTACAAAGTTTATGCTAAAACATACCTAAAATCTTTTTGTGATTTTTCTTTAATGAAATGCAATAATGAAATATTTACAAACATATTTTTGTTGAGATTGCGACGGAGGGTCATATTAGTGTTATGAAAAATTACTAACACCGTTGATGTATATAAACTTTAAGTTTTAAACGATTCACTTAGATTGTCAATATACTGATCCACTTAAATTTTCACACAAACTTCAATTGATTCAAGATATGAGATCAGTGTTTTAAGAACTTAACTTATTCGCGTGTCCCACCTCATAATATACTTCCGTATCAAGATTCCCTAGATTCAGTCTTACAGTTGAATATACCTAAATGATATCTGTCTCTGGGTTAGTGCGAAGCCTTGAGAGCTCAGGGTAGAACTTCCGTTCAGTCAAAGAAATGAAGGCTCGACTTAAGGTGTGTTCCATTTAGGAATCTTCTTTACAACTGCACTTGATATATATCTTTCGATATTTTCTCAATTTTTATGCAGAGGGAAAGTCTTAAGCGCAAAAGCATTATACAAGGTCTAGTCCATTGCTGACGCAAAATCAGAATACCAAGTATAAAGACCTAATATCTCATAATCAGGCAACCTCTCAAACGAAATTTCAGAGTACTAAGTCCATATATCCGAGAGATGTTCCCCACGAGTTAAGAAAGTTATTGATTTAGGTTTATATCTCGAAATCAATTTACTAAATGTGTACAAACCTATTGGCATATCATCAGTGAGACCGTTTATCACATTTTAACTTTCCATTTCTTTAGCATGTCGTGATTGTCTTACTGATGTACTATCATTTCCTCTTTTTACACAAAACACTTTTGAATTTTTCATGTTTTTGACATTTTCAAATGTTTTTGTATTTTTAAAATTTTTATCTTAAACCATTTTTATCCAATTATTTGGAATATTGTTAAAAATAATATATTTTTAATTTGATTTGTCATGTATTTCCCACATATATATTTTCCAAGTATGAGTATACTTGTATTTGCGTATTTTGCCAAGTATTGGTAGTGTATTCTGGTATGTATTTATACATATAGGAATACGTATTTTGTTTTGTATTTATTAAGTATTTTATACTTAATTTGTGTAAAATTTTCTGGAATATTATTTTTATACAATTAAAAATCACCAACTTTATATTCTTAAAATATACATATTTTGAGAGAATTTTTATAGAAAAATATTTATAAATTTTACTTGGCAAAAATAAGTATACTTTCATATATATCTTAAAAATAATATATTTTTAAGATTAAACTTAGAAATATATATATTTTTAGTTTTCACCAAAATAATATATTTTTGTGTTGTTTAAGAAAATATATATTTTTCTCTACTTCAAAAATAATATGTTTTCTATTTTGACAAAATATGATATATTTTATAATAGTTGTAATAATTCATATTTTGTCGTTTCTTCAGTTTCAAAAATACCGTTTATCACATTTGTCGGGTTATGAAATTATTTCCGGAATATATATATAGGGGAAGGTTCAAATGAAAACCACTAGTTATTGTGAAAACTCGAAAACTAATTAAAAAAGCCAAAAAACATACAAAATTTTTTTTTGCATACCAATTTTCGCAGGTTTATGTATATAAAAAAAATTTCAAAAAAAAAAATTGTAATGCACATGTGTAATACTACACATGTGTAGACACATACACATGTGTAATACAAAATTTTTTATTTTTTTGAAAAAAAAAATTTTTATATAAAAAACCTGCGATTTTTTATTAAAAAATTGAAAAAAAAATTTAGTGTGGTTTTTAGGCTTTTTTTTGTTAGTTTTCGAGTTTTTACAATAAAAGTGGTTTTCAGTTGAACCATCCCCTATATATATATATATATATATATATATATATATATATATATATATATATATATATATATATATATTTTTTTTTTTTTTTTTTTTGTCTAAATGTCCTTTGTCCGATTTGCCCAATTTTGGGTATAAGATATATATTTATTTTCTTGTTAATTTGGTAATATTTCGTATTACATTTTTTTTGTATTTTGATGTGTTATATTATTTTCAAGGTTCCTAATTTTAATATAACTAAATATATATTTTTCCTAAATATATACTTAGTCTTTTTTATTATCAAAAATTCAACATCTAATACTTGTATTTTTTATAACAAAAATTATGGCAAATTTTATATTTAAAACCAAGATCAAAAATTACTTTTAAACACTTGTTTAAAAATATTTTTCTAAGTGTTTGATTTTTACAAAAATTTATCCATAGTTTCCCCATAAAAATGGAGGTTTCCATTCTTAATAGCATGTCATTTTCTTTTAAAAAATTCATCATCAATCAACAACAATCAACTTATAACTTACCATAAGACATTTATATGCATTTTTACAATATGTCATGAATTTGAAGTTTGTAATTTCTTGTAGTAATTTAACATGATGTTTAATGTGTTGTAATAACACTAAATCCATGGTTTTTATTTTATAAAACTCGTTCTTATGAAATTTCATCCTTTACAACTTGTAAGATGATTTTTCAAAAACTAATTTTCTTGAGTTTTTCATGACTTCCACATATCAAGTGTTCCATCTAACACTTAAAACAAGTTTTCTTTCTTTCAAAAATCAAACCATGTTAATTATTGAAGTAAACTTGAGTTTCTTGAAAATCTTATTTTTGAAATCTTACATTTTCAAGACTTATCTCTTGTAGGATTCATCATCCTACACTAAATCAAACTCATCTTCAACTTCACGTTCAACATAAAGGATGATCAACATAAATTTCTCAAGATCCATCCTCATACTTGCTAGATCATGTGTTAAATCATCATCTAGCAAGCTCCATATGGTGATCTACACAATACATACAAGTAATCAACAAACAAGTTTACTACATACACTTAAACAACTTTGATCTTCATGTTTTTAAGCTTTATGTTCATGTTCATGGTTATGTTTTGGTGAGATTCTTTAGATGACTAAGTTACATCTTACTTTAACCACTATGATTAAGAGTAAAAACAAGATCAAAGAGGCTTACTACTATCACTATGGCTAGGGAAGAACAAGAAGCAAGTTGATGAAGAAAAGAAGTGGATAATAGCTCCTAGAGAAGGTCCTTCAAGTTCCTTTGCTTCCAACCTCCTTAGTTATGCTTGTAACACCTTAGAATGCTCTTGGATTACTTGGGAATGGATTGAAATTGAAGGGTTTATGAGGGGTGTTTGTAGCCATGAGTTGTAGTGGGAGAGGAGATAGTTGAGTGAACTTGAATGGGTTAGAATGATGAGAGTTAGTGTCTTGTGGTTTTATAAAAATTACTTCCAACATCTCATTATATAGAGGTTAATGTGCTCAATATCTAATCAACAAATCTAATAAAATAACCAAAAGAAATCAACTATGTGAGGCCCTTGTTGGACCGCCCACTTAAGGGGGGGGGGTCTAGTTTGGTTTCAACATCAAGTTACACAATTTGGTTAGATTTCAAGTGTTTAATATGTTTAGTGATTTTAAGATGTAATATGATGTTTAGTGATCATAACTAGCTTTGTAACATTAAAACAATGTTTCTAGTTAAATTTTGGTGTTTCGGATAGTGTCCGGTTGTTCGTTTGGTTACCAGTTCGTTAAGGTGCTAAATTGCGCAGTTTAGTGTGCAATATGATGTCTTTTTTGACCGTTTTGATTCCGGACAATTAGCAAGTTATTCTGGACACTTAAACCACATTTCTGCATTATATTTTGAGGTTAAAATGCTGAATTTTGCTGTTTTCTGTAGAATTCTGTTGTTTTAGTGTGTTTCGGGCACTTTCTGGCACTAAAATCATCACTCGGAAGACAGTTTTATAGTCCCTACTTTCCTACATAATTTCTAGTGTAACTCTTGGTTTCGGAACTCATTCTGTGTTCTAACAACATCGAACTCTATTATATCTATCAAACTTGTATGCTCACCTTTACACTATGTGTATTGACTTTTACTTTAACGTATGTGGCAGGTGCTTAAGATGCTAGGATGCCTTGTTTGCTGTGTGATGAAATCGAGGCTAGGAAAGGTCTTGAAACAAATAAACGAATTGTCTGTACTTGAAATCTGAGTTGTCGGAACAGAACAATTTGACTAGATCTTGTCTGTAATAATTATGTTACTTTTTTTGTCATGGTATGGGACATGATGCTTTAAATAATTGGTAATTATAGTTGTTATTGGAAACTTCTGGACAATCTGTTTCGCTCTGTGCCACGCCCCGATGTTTCCGCCATCGGTTGGGGTGTGACATTTGTATCTACATTTTGAACCAAGTTTCATTAAAAACGGGGTAGGTTTAAATATATTGTATTTTTATAATTTAATTATTAAACGGTTCCTAGGTCCGTCTAGGTAATTCATATTTCCAACAGTCAACTTACCCATAATTTATCCGTTTAATAACGTAAGTTTTTATATACTTTATTTTAAATTTTATAAATAAAAATTTTGAGTATGTTACATCCTCCCTACCTTGTTTTAAATCTCGTCCTCGAGATGTACTGAAATGTGGAGGAATATCTTTAGTTTGTTACTGATCCTAGTTCCTAAGTATATTCTGGTCCTTGCTTTGAATTTTGACCAGAACTATTCTCTATATTTTGAGATTCTTATCTTCTCAAGAGTTCTCAATGAAGGTAAAAATTACTCTTATTAGCGTAAGTTTTTAGATATTTTGTGTCTTAGCATAATTCTTAGTTACAGGTTTCTTAATGCGTTAATAATCTAAAGTAACGCAAGGGAAATTCTTATACTTTCGATGGCGTCCCAACTTAAAGAGTTCCTGTCGTTCATCTTGTCGCACGAATTACGAGATGGATGATCAAACGAAATAATGTTTGATATTGGAATTATAGATGTATACGAGAGATTCCTGATTATAAAATTATCATTGACACACCTGTTCGTGATTTATCCCTAATTGTCAATCATTATGGTCTTTGGATTTCCTCATAGATATACATATCTATATAATCATATATTTCACATACTGTAATATACACACCATTCATAAGGTCAATGTATTTAACAGATTCATATTTCCAAAAACAGGTCAGACATCAAGTCATGGTACTATTTAGGGAATTTCAGTAACATAATATATACCCCATCTTACCCGGTCTCACCGGAGAGGTACCCCCATCTTACCCGGACAAGCTGGAGAGTCTACTACACCATACCCAGTCTTGCTAGAGAGGTAATTATCATTGTATTTCCCATAAATAGATTTTATCAAATCATGATTAAAAGTTCATCATTTATTATGGCTTGCATCAAGAAATAAGGAAATTAGTATTCTCATGATGGATCATATTCTAGAACCGAGTAGTACTAATAAACAAGAAATAACAGTGGCCAGGTGTTATCGCTTATTTATCCTACTTACACTGTTCTAGATATTAGGTTCAAGTCTAAATACTATCCTGGTTTTTACCAGTAAAGATCAATCTCCTAACTCTTTTGTTTAAGCATATATATTATTATGGTTGTGGCTTACTTTGGAAAGTGGAGTTTTGACAAAAATATCATTGTCTTCATTAACTCCATAGCTAGGATTGTTGTGATGAGTATGTTTTATAGCTAATTCTATTTATGCTTGTACAACATTAGATTCCTTTGTAAGGAATGTTTTATTGAGACAGTTGGTATTTAAAACATAATACGTTTCATGATTTATTTTTATATGACTTCATGTTTTTATAAGAATCACCAGTGCTATTTTCTCTTATGTTTATCTTCAGAAGATATTTGATTTTTATATTGTCTATACCACCAAAAGATTCTATTATGTATATACATGTGTATATTTATTATTTAGAAACAAAACAAAATTTTCAAATCTGTAATTTAATATTTAAACTTATGTAATACACACACACACACACACATATATATATATATATATATAATACTAAATTATTTTGTAATATCTTTAAATTATAAAAATACAATTATATATCCGATGGTACCAATCGTCAAGATTATTTCCACAACTTTATTTACCTTTTTAGAAAAGTAGTATATTGAAATAAACTTCTGTTAAATTTATTGAATATAATATTTTGGAATTAAAGGATGGATAAATAAAAGTTTAAAGAAATAAATTAATCAAATATAACTTTCTGGATTTATGGGAACAATTTCATTTTTAACTAGTGGGTTGAACCATATTGGTTTAAAATAGTAAAACTTATCTCTTAATTTATTGTATATTATATTATGAGTTAAATGCCATTTTAGTCCCTGTGGTTTGGATCATTTTGCCAGTTTAGTCCAAAGGTTTCATTTTTAACCTGTGGGTCCAAAAAGGTTTCACAGTTACCATTTTAGTCCACTGGGTTAACTTCATCCATTTTTTCTGTTAACGAGAAAGCCAATTCAGTAATTTTATATGTATTTCTGTTAACTAAAAGGGAAATTCAGCCATATAAAATGACCGAATTGGTCTTCTCGTTAACAGAAAAAATGGGTGGAGTTAACCCAGTGGACTAAAATGGCAACGGTGAAACCTTTTTGGACCCACAGGTTAAAAATAAAACCTTTGGACTAAACTGGCAAAATGACCAAAACCACAGGGACTAAAATGGCATTTAACTCTTATATTATTTATTCAAAGAAGTAGTAGGTAATACAAAGTTTGATGTTTCTAAAATTGATTCTAAATATATTAGATAATTAAATAATATACATGTATTAGAATATGTATGTATATCTCAAACAATAGTAATAGTAATTTGTTTAAAGATTTTACAATATTACAATTGTAATTTGATTTTTAAATAAAGCTATATAAATGACAAACGTACTAAACACACATTTGAGTCAACTATTTTTATGTGGGGCTTCTATTTTATTTCTAGCTTGAAAATGAATAATTAGAACGTTTAGGAAAATTTTAACGTGCCAGGTAAAACTATAAATAAATAAAATACTAAATTATTAATTAAGTCGAGTAAGAGAAAATGTTTTCATTTTGTAATATCTTTACTTCTAAAAATTCATTAGCTACTTTTTTATGTGCCGATTGTACAAACCATCAGACCCATCTTTTTTTTCTGCTTATATATATATATAATACAAAAATTACTACTTTTATATAATATTCTAAATGATAGAGAATAAAAACATGATTATTTATAATATATATAAAATCTTTTGAACATACACTTTCTTTAAAGTATGTTGTAGTTTTAAATGTATAAAATTTTACATGCATCCTACGTAAAATAAATTTTAGTTTACATTATATACATGTATAAACATATAAAATATATAAACATTATTATAATGTATATATATACTTCCAATTATTAGTACATGCAGTGTATAAAATTTTATTTTTCATGATTACTTAAACCATGCCATTTACAAAACTAGTCAGATTAATATTTTAAAAGATTATAATCTAAATTATCACTACGAGAGTTTATTTTATTCAATATATTTTAAAATTTTAAATTCTAAGGTAAAGGTAAAATGTTTTAGGTTAAAGTACTTAAAACAGACATTTGCTGATTTTAAGAACAACTTTCGTTTTTTTCAACTATAGTAGAGCAACCGAGGTTTCTTCACTTATTATAATATTTTTGGTTACGACATCATTATATAAGACCAAAAGTGGTAATAAAACAATATAACACGTATTTAGATGAGATATAAGATATTATTAATATTTACTATTATAAGTTATATTATAATCATCAATATTGTACTAGGGTTTATATTTCAACTAGAGTTAATAAATATACTAATAATAAATGTACCAAATATCTTGTTATACATAAATCTGTAATATATAAACTTAGTCAATAGGTTAAAACATTTACTTCATAATGACCCTTTGTTTACATTAATCAGTTTATATAATATAAAAAATTTTATATATATACAATACTGATAACACAAAACCATTTTATTAAATAAAATAGGTTTAAATAATTAATGTAGATAAAACATTAAACTTGTAATTAAAACTGTGAGTGCGGTACCTTAAATAAGTAAGATGACATCGACAAAATTTCTGTCGCGATATACGTAGTATCTCTACTAGTTTCATATAAAATTTGACACCTTTTATCAATTAAACTCAACATATTCTTTATAGCTAGTTTTCATAATATCATTTCATAGACACCTTGTGACACACCACCTTGTGACACACCACCTATCTACAAGCTCTCTATAGAACATTTAAATCATAGATATATTTATTTATTAAATATAATAATACTATCAAATTTTTCAATGAAAGAAAAAAATCAAAATTTTGATTGGCTATAGAAAAGTAACTTAAACCAAAATAAGAATACATAAATATATCAAATATAAATATAATTTTGGATTTTATTAGGAGCTTGATGACGACTAACTTCTCATGATAACACGTTTTCTATATAGAAATTTTGGGTGGGTGTCACTTTGTTTATATGTTATGAGCTTTTCATGTTAGCGATTATTTGATATATAATATATCATAAAATTTAATATTAATAAAATATAACATTATCAATACATAATTGTTATATATAATGTCAAACACAATATAACTGTAAGCATCGACGGAACTACATGAGGCTCCGGGGGTCACCGAACCCTCCGATCGGCCAAACCCTCCGATCGGCCAAACCCTCTTAATATGAGGGGTTTTTTTTTTTTTTGAAATCTTGATTATTTTTGTGGTTTTGAGTCATTTGACCCTCTATTTTAGTAGGTATAGCAGTTAAAGTAATATAGAAGTGTCAATAAAATATTTATTAATGGATTTTTTTAACGGTACATTCATTTATTTAAGAAGGGATCTAACTCAAGGTGGTACCCTAAGTTACTAATTGTATAAGAGTGTAGTATAATACATCAGCCTAGGTAGCCTATGGGTACATCTAATCATATCGGTTACTCATACTCTGAACTCAAAACATAAAAATCATTTAAGATTTATCTACACAGAATAACACATAAATTATTACATTAATTTCCTAACATAATGTTTAAGTTATAGGTATTAAAAGAACACCTAAATGGCTTAAACCAGTGGATCTGATACCACCTTCTATCACAGCCCCCGACCCCATCCTGGGAGCGGGAGCCGTGAACCAGTCAGATGGTATCGGTGTTTATTAGTTTGGTAGCGGAAATTTTAATCAGGACCGTAGTTAGGAAATATTTTTATCAGAGTTAAACACCAAAATGCTTAAAATAGATAAATGGGATAAAACCCAAGTTTTCTTTACAATACATTTATAGGGATAAACCCTAATTATTGAAAACATGATCCCTGGTAACTTTTATAGCCACTCTTCTAAGCCTTCAGTGCTCTCCAGCTGGCTTCTATTAGCTTTATACTAAGTTACCTGAAACGCGTTTTAAAAAGTTTTATCAGCAAGAAATACTGGCGAGTGAATCCTAGTTTAATCAAAACAAGTTTTATCATTTTACAGTATTGAGGGCAATCCGGCAATTACATTTGTTTATTTCTACTTTAATTACCACCCACGGTACTGCCAATCCTGACTTGTGGTAATATTACTACTCATAGTGTAGTAACAAATTTTGTATACAAAACCCCAACATACCGATGATAATTATAAAATAGAAATACTCAATCACTGTTAAATATAAATGAAAACTATTGAGGTTTTGTAAAAATAGTTTACGAAAAGAAAGATTACTCACATTGCTGTTTTAGATAATTCCTGGTGACTTCCAGGTTATAATCTATTAAATTAAACAATGCAAACGCGTTAGTAAGATAACCCAATTTACATTAGTTATACCCTTCCCCCGAGACAAAATTCCAACGAATGAGTCAGGCAGAGCCTTGACATGCGTTACGGAGCTCTAGATCAATCGGGCAGAGTAACTAATACGTAAACGGGGGTTATAATACTTACAACGAGGCAGAGCTTCGCTTTTTAGGGGTATAATATCCCAAGGGTTTAGACTATCAGAGAGTTTGAAAGCAGAAAGGGAAATGAACGGCGACTGAATGAGGCCTAAAGCCTCTTATATAGGCTGGTCGAGGGGTCCCTCATGCCCTGCGAGGACCACCTCTTTCTCCTTCGCGCCCCGCGAGGGCCTTAATGGCGGTTGTAGGCTTGTCGAGTCACATAGTAGCCTTCACACGTAGCCAGACACGTGGCTGACCAGGGTGTCGCCCAGTGTCACTAGGTCGCGGCCCGCGACAGACCCAGAGTAATGGGTCGCGCCCCGCGAGAGAGGGTAATTATTATTTTTATTTGATTTTTGATGATATTAGGGTCAAACGGGTTCAACTAGAGGTCTCCTCGTATAATTTTTGGCATAACTCCTGAGCTCTTAATAAAATATGCACTCGCGTTAAGTATAGTAACCTAATTCAACTTTATCCCTACGACATGAGACAGAACCCCAACGTACTTAGTCGGGCAGAGCCTTGACATGCGTTGGTGTGTCCTAAATCAATCGGACAGGGTATTGATTCAGTGATCATGGGTTATAATACTTAAAACGGGGCATGGCTTTGAAGTATTATAGGTGAATTACTAACAAAAAATGGGAATATTAAAATAGAGATGGAGAGAGTGAACGAAAGGAGGAAGGAAGCATAGGATGAGCAGAGGAAATTGTTGAACATCAACTCCTATTTATATGGAGGTCGAAATCTTGGAGCTCACGTATAAGTGTCCACGTACACTAAATTAATAATTGTCATGCACTCACGTCCATTTTTGAGTTAAATGTTAGTTAGATTCTTTTTTTTTAATTATATTATTATCACATACGTAAGTTATTATTATTATTTTATTAATTTATATATTATAATTAATTTAGTTGCTTCACTTATTTGGCGTGTATAACTTCTAAAATATGACGTTTTATAAAACAATGAATATGTCATTAGAACGAGAATATTTGTATCTACATTTTGAACCAAATTACATTAAAAACGGGGTAGGTTTAAATATATTGTATTTTTATAATTGAATTATTAAACGGTTCCTAGGTCCATCTAGGTACTTCATATTTCCAACAGTCAACTTACCCGTAATTTATCCGTTTAATAACGTAAGTTTTTATATACTTTATTTTAAATTTTATAAATAAAAATTTTGAGAATGTTACACACACAGCGGTTCATGGACCACAACGACTCCTTCCCCATGCAAGCTCCAGCAAATAACCTAACGACCTGCAAATCATGTGGTAACGTGTCAACAAAAAGGTTGGCGGGTTCATAATTGGTTGTCTGTGTCACACCCCCAAAATACCACATGCGGAAACACCGCAGGACGTGTGACGTACCAGGATCCAGCCACCAATCACATTGAACTATAATAAATATTTAAGTAAAACATTTCATTCATTTCGTAATATAATTCCATTACATAGGTTAAAACCAAAGTAAACGTTCAGCGGAAGCATATTGTAAATCATTAATCATCTTTTCAAAACAAGTGTTCACAACCAGTGAAACGTGTATCCAAGAGTCTCGACCCATGACCACTCCAGCCCTCCCAGATAGCAAGTTCCAACTATGAATCTAATGACATGCAAGCATGCAGACAAGTGTGTCAGACGACGCTGGTGAGTTCAAAGTTTGTTAACACGTTTTAGTTACCAGATATAAATATAATTCAATGATTTGATGTTGTTATTAACTCGATTACCGCAGATGGCTCTAGATTTATTTTCCAAAACCCCAATGCTCTATCACACATTGGTCAAGTGGTTAAGGTAATTAGTATATGTAAGGGGACTTAATGATAGAAATGAGTGTAATAACCAACATCCCAATAACCCGACGTTCCTCCCCGGAACGATTACCAGATGTCCCTCCCCGGGACGCATGCTTGGAGAAAGATCAGTGAACTCACCTTGGTTTGCTTGGTTTGTTTAGTTACCCGTTTCCAAGTTAATCAACCAACCCTAACGTGGTTACCAATGAAATCTGTTTCGCAATCAATCAAGTCACGTATATCCAGAGTTTGCACACATAGCAAAGATCATTATGTATCAGTTAACAGTTACTCAATAACATTCAAGTCACAACTACATAAGACTCTACTGATTAAAGGTTCTGTCACATAACAGCAGCCTTCACGGCGAAAGACCTTACCGGCGAAAGACTTCTATGTTTCGTCGTGAACCATCTCGGCGAAAGACTAATATGTTTCGTCGAGATGAGGTGTAGCGAAAGACTACTGTGTTTCGCCATAACCCTAGTCAGACAGTTATACTTTCTTTCATCCAGCCGTATACTACCCAGTTTATCAATACCCAAATAGATCTAACAACAGATCAAATGATAATCACACATACTACTAATGAATAATCATCATTCATACAGATCATAACAGTTTAATCAAACAACACATCAATTGATTATGAACCCAAGATCAAGCATATACACTCATTGACCATAAGATCTAACCATTGAAATTAACATGAACAAGCATCGAAATCATTCATCCATCTTAACTGCACTATGTCGTAGACGAAACCCTTAGTTTCACATAAAGTTAACACACAAATACCCCAATCAAATTATACTAAGACATCTGTTTTTCATCACCACATAGGGTTTCGGTTAACGGTCATCGTTCATGCAATCATATTAATCAATCATCAAATATTCATAGTAATCAAGCGTAATAATAATGATGGGCGCTAACCAAGATACCGAGAATGATAAGTTTGATCGGTATTGAGAGCTTCGAGAACTCAAAGTTGTCGCCGCACAGAAGAGATAGTTCTAGGGTTTTCAATTGGTCAGTTATGTGACGAATAACAACAGTTCTACGTAATATACTCGCATAAGTGTACTGGGACCTTACTGGGCTTCGAAGAAACCTGGGTCAACGAAAGATACGAAAGACCTATGTTTTGTCATGTTGGGTGTGGGACGAAAACCTTAGGTAAACATGTTCTCAAATTCTATTGGACCAACATTTCAAACATTAATGCAATCTGATAATAATCTTCAATGAATCACGTGATTTGGGCCCCTCAATTTGATTCTTTCACATGCAAAACAATATGAATGTTATACTATGATTGGGCCGCAAAATGTGTTGTTCAGATCACACACATGGTCCGTCAACATTAATACTTGAGATCCTCAAACAAAATTCTTATTGGACCAAACAAACTACTAGCTTTCAATTTTGAAAATGGCCGACAAAGTTAAATCAGTGAACATATGGGCTGCAGTGAAATGAAAAATATAATTGGGCCACTGCATTTGATTTGCATGTGAAGAATTTATTCTTAAGTTTTCATACTCTTTCACTAATCAATAACATTGCACAATTGCATAAATAAGTTCACTAACTATCAAGACTTCAGTCTTTCAAACAATCTCACATTACATAAAATAAAACTAATTGTCAAAGCAGAATTACGAACTTGAAATCTTGGGTTGTCACTGTCCGTTTTAATGTTGTTCCTAAAACCATAAGTTGTTTCGAAAACTAAAAGTTACCCATTTCCATGTTCCCATAATCATATACCGTGGGGGCTACCCCATGTTGTAAACCACTAGACCCGTTACCATATCGACTACTGACTTAAGTCATGTTTATGTGCCCTGCGTCAATGTCTATCATCATTGACTAGTGCCCAAGTACATTAGTCCACTCTCGTCCTCTGCGGCACGGTGTGAGGCTTGTCAGACCTAATAGCGCTAGTTAACTAATGACCCATTCGCCAATGGCCCTGCGATTAAGTCGATATAAAAATGAGGGACTTCAGATAGAGTTTTGTCTAGTAAGTTTAAGGTTGTCCTACCCAAGGAGGACCGAGGTACGTATTCTACCCAAGGAGAATACGCAAGTTGCATCCCACCTAAGGGGGATTGTTGTTAGTTAACCCATTCCCAAACCACCTGGAATCCTTACTTAACCCATTCCCAAACCACCGGGAATCCCATGCTTTGACGAAAGTGTGAACTCACCTTTGGTTGCTCGGTTGGACTCTTAAAATAGCTAACAATCAGGGTTGGTCAATCATGTCCTAGTATAATTACCACTTAGTCCATTAGTGGTTTCAAATAGAGCACAAAGTTCCTACACGCATCTACCACATAACATGTACCCACTTTGATAGTTCACGCCCATAAACACATGCCACCTATAACTACTCAAGAGCAAGCACACCATACTTCACATAACACTTTAGTTAACATATAACAAGTTGGATCATTATCAGATAACCTAACCGACATTTAGACACGCAAATCACTACTTATATTGTTTCAGCTTTAACATCCAAAACTGGTCTGTTTTCGGGTATTTTAATAAAATAGTTAACTTATTCCAAAAATTTCCAAAATTTTACAGAATGTTCTAAACGATCCAGATATCATTGTGTAAAAATCTTGGGATCCAATTCTTACCAATTATTTTATAAAAATCATTTACCGGGCTGCAATCAGATTCGTCACTTTCTGACTGCAGTCCACGGAAAAATTCATGCAAAATTCATCGTAACTCTGATTGACGAAATTCCTGTTGGGGAATTACAAAGACACCCATGGCCATCTACAGTACAAATTTCGTGACCTAACTCTATACAGGTTTCAAGTTATGATGAAAAACATAACACACATTTTCTGCAGAAAAAACGCAGCTTTTGCTGCTGTACAAAACGGACCTTTAAAAATAGAAAACGACCTCGAAAAAATATGATTTCAGTGCCATTTGATTTGTTTTTCGAAAGCATACAATTTAGACTTCAGAAAATTAATTTTTCGATTTATAACGGTCCGTTTACAGCCAACTTCGAAGTTGGCTGTTTTCATCAATCAGCATGCAGTTTTCACATTTAAACAACACCAAAACGCGTATAAATAATCCCAACCCTTCCTCGTAACATCTAACAGCAGGTTAATCATCCTTTAACATCTAACCACACCAATAATCACAAAACCCTAGCCATAACACATCATGATTTTTCACAAAAACGCAGCCAATGATCATTTAGGCATACAACTATCGATTACTTCAACAAATCGCATACTTAACCGAAACAAATCATCTAACATCAAAACCCTAGCATGTTAACTAAAAATCACATCCATGTTTCTACAAAAATCACACCAAGAATATCAATCCAAATCAAGAACACTAACCTTGAAGCAAGAGAAGGGATTATATAACGCGATATCCACTTCGCAACGATACCATCTAAGAAGAAACCCTAAGTCTCTCTCTCTAGCTGGGGATTTCTGTTCTTCATGGTTCCTTAGATTTTCCTCGTGATTGTATGTATAACAGTCTGTTATTAGAGGTTTGATTATTCAAGCTTCTATTACGAACTAGTTAGCATTCTTGACCGATTAGAATCTAAGGTTTCTTGGTTTTTTTCTCAATCGCCGCCTGACTTTTCTGTGTGATTCTTTCGAACTGTATAGAATTCTTGGTCTGTCGGTCCTTCTGGTAGGGCAAAAACCTTCACTTACCAGGTTCGCTATATGGTTTAGGAAGATCCATGGGATAGGGTTTGCTAGATTAGGGTTTCCTTCTGTTTTCGGTTCTTTCTTTTGTGTCGCTGGTGGTGTGGTTTCTTTGTGCATGGTTGTTTGTCTTGATTTCTAAAGGAGTGAGTTGTTTAATCCCGAATGGATGATCGTAAGAAATCTGCTGAGAATGTACAGGATGATCGTGGTAAACCTCCATTATCAGTCAAGGGCATAGCTAGCCGAGTGGTGAATATTGATGGTAATCCGGTGCTCCCTCGTCGTGGTACAGTTTCTGATCCCAAGAAGATTAACATTATTGATGAACTTACCAAGATTACTACTCCGGTTAATAACAAGGAACGATCGAAGAGTGAGGGTTTGGGGAATAAGCAGGACGGTCAAGAAGGGGTTCTGGGTGCCAAGTCTGATCATGGTAGCACATTGAAGTCTATGTCATACGCTGATTCGGTTCTAGCAAACAAATCCAAAAAGGTTAATTTTCGATCACTTGCTAGTGTAACTGAGCATGACGGCTGTGATGTTGTCCTCCCGAGGGAATTTGTGCGAGTAGTGCATGATAAGATGGCAAATACCCTGTTTGGTTATTTTCTAGGGGATCGAGTGGCTTATCCAGTCGTGGATTACTTTGTTCATAATAATTGGAAGAAATATGGAGTCCAGAAGTCTATGATGAACGCTAATGGTTTCTTTTTCTTTAAGTTCTCGGATGAGGCTGGTATGTTGAATGTTATGCAGGATGGCCCTTGGATTATTCGGTCACAACCTCTGTTCCTTAATGTCTGGAACCCGACGTCTAAGCTGGAAAAAAAGGAGGTCAATAAGGTGCAGATTTGGGTTTAAATACATGATGTTCCGATTACCGCGTATACGGAGGATGGGCTTAGTATGATTGCAACTACTATCGGTGAACCAAAACTACTAGATTCGTACACAACGTCGATGTGCATGGATATGTGGGGGCGTAGTAGCTATGCTAGAGCCTTAATAGAGGTATCGGCTGATAAGATTTTAAGAGAAGAGATCACCATGGCAATTCATGAACCTAAGGGGGAGGGATTTGTAAAGGAGTCTATGTCTGTTGAATATGAATGGTATCCACTTCGGTGTGCTCAGTGTTGTGTTTTTGGTCATTCAGATGACTCTTGTCCTAATCAACCAACGAATCAGGGTAATGCATGGTATGCGGACAAGGTTGTTAAGCAGGCTAATCAAGGAAAACGTCCTAACAAGAATCCTGTGGTCGATGAAGAGGGTTATACAGGGGTTCATGGGAGGAAGATAGCTAGAAAAACTGGATTTCAGGTAAATAAGCCTAAACCCAAGTTCGAATATAGGCCACTTGTATCCAAAAAGAAAGGTGAGCCGAACATGGGGGCGACTTCGTCGAGGTTTCAGTCTTCGAATCCATTTGATGTTCTTAATGAACATCACATGAATGTTGAAGATGGAGGTAATGGTTCAGGTTCTGGGCAAGTAGACTTGGAGGATGAGGAGGTGGTAGAAGTTTATAATGAGATGGATGATTTTTTGAGGCAAGGAACTAATAAAACTAATGACAAAAAAGGGGCAAGCACTCCTTCTATGATGGTTAACGATGGTTAGTATCGCATCTTGGAATATAAGGGGGTTGAACCGCCCCATAAAACAAACGGAGGTTCGTCAGGTAGTGAAGGATTATAATTTAAGTTTGTGTGCTATTCTTGAATCCCACGTTGATGTGAGTAATCTTGGTAAAGTTATTTAAAATGTTCTTTAGCATCAGAAGCATTCTTTCGTTCCCCCTTTGCACCAACATCTTTAGAAGATTGGTCTCTCACGTCTTTCATTTCATCTTCCAACTCAACACTCTCCTCATCACTTAACTCAACACTATTCTCCATTACATTTGATGCCTTATGAGAAGACATCCTACAAATTAATAAATTAAGAAATTAGTTAAAGCTAGAAGAATTACAGGTTCAACAGTAAGTAGTAACTAATGACTCTTCAGTCAAAATAACTTTTCAAACAAATTATATATCTAATACATTCATACTGTATGTTATCTGCAAGACATCTTCAGTACCAATAAAAACCGTAATTTTCACTTTCATTTTAATTTTTTCAAATATTTAATCTCTCTAAAAAATACAAGAATGCCTCTATTCCAAGAGGAAACAAAAAGATATACTAATCATTCACCAACTTCAAAATCGACCAAAAAAAATCAGAAAGTCACATTTAAATCTGTAGCAAACAGAACATATAAACTAATTGATAGATTTTCAATGCACAACATAACCTAATTAACTTTGCATCCAAAAACTGTGATGAAGAATATTCTACAAAATCAAACCTTGAGGTTGTGCGTTTTGATTGACCGGCGGACGGTTGATGGCCGGCGGACGAGGGATGTGGCCGGTGGAACTGGATGGCCGGCGGCTGGGGACTTGAGAGTTGAGAGAGATAAGAGATTAGGGTTTTTTTTTAACTGAAGATATGAAGACAGAAAACGTGAGGATTTGGATTTAGGGGCTGGATATGCTGCTACATGTTTATTATATTTAATAAATATAATATATATATATATATATATATATATATTTAACAAATATAATATATATAATAATAATAATAATAATAAATTCGATCGAAACCGAACTAGCGACGAGCGAGCGTACCTATGCTCGTGCTCGGTTCGTTTTTAAACCGAACCGAGTTGCTCGGCTCAGTTTTAACTGAGCAAGGAATCGAACGAGCAAATTTCCGGGCTTTTTCGAACGATCGTCGAACGATCTTCGAGCGCCGAGCAGTTTGGACATCCTTAATCCCAGATTGTCTAGAGAAGCGCTTTTATCATGTGTCATATTAGAGAAACATAATTTTACAGACGATTTAGAGAAACAGAGAATACGTTACGAGATTCTTCGAGAATTAGAAAAGGAGAAAATATGGAACTACAATGGTGCTGGTCTTTTCTCCCACTGTGCAAACTTGAAGAATCTCACCATAACACATTGTAGACAGGTGGGCTTGAAGATCCGTGGGCCCTATTGTTGGATTTGTGACTCCATGGAAGATGTGATTAAGGTAAGCGTGCCATAAAGTTGCATCTGATTTTTAAAACATTCCCACTGACACAATATTTTAAAAATTGAGAACCACATATTCGTGTGTAAAAGCTCTGAAAGATGACCGAATATAGATCTGAATATCCCCTTGGTAGTTGTAAATATTTGACACATGATAAAATCGCTTCTTTAGACAATCTGGGATTATGTTCAGTTTTAACACGCCGCTTAAATCTCAGTTATGTCTCATTGCATTATGACAACATTGACAGGGGTGCTAGTCTTTTCTCCCACTGTGTAAACTTGAAAAATCTCACCATAACACATTGTAGACTAGTGGGCTTGAATGGTTTTAATATATTTCATCTTGGACTATCTAGTCTAATACTTGAAAATGGAAATGATCGTGTCAAGAGCTTGAAATCCCTTTCGTTTCTCGGGTCCGCATTCGACACAACACAACAAAAAATTAACTTCAAAAAATCAGTGCCTTGATACGCATCGTATAGGATACGCATCGTATAGGCCTATACGATGCGTATCAAGCCAGCCGCCAGACATAACCTGCACCTGTCAGTCTGCCATGTCTTTTACTTTGTTTCAATACGCGTCGTATAGGCCCATACGATGCGTATTGAATTGGAAAAGTGTGCGGATAGAGAGGGGGTGTGCCATTAGAAAACCCCATTTGCATATTGCATTATGTCATTCTTGAGTCACAAGTAGTCTGGTGGGTTAGTTAAATTATTTTAGTTAAACGGGTGGGTTAGTTATAACGGGTGGGTTAGTTAAATTATTTTAGTCAAGGGGTCACCAATATCTAGAACTTGGTTTAAAAAAGCGAGCCTTATGCGCAAAGCGACCCTAGACGCAAAGAGCGGCGCTTTGTGTGACATAAGGCGAGCTCTGTACAAAAAGCGCACAAAAGTGAGCTTTTTTTGGAAAAGAATCCCACTGAGACGTGTGCTTTTTGTACAGAAGGTGTTTTTGTGCTTTAAAATGTTATACATGTAGCTAAAATGGTTATACATTAAGTGATTTATACATTAAATCATATATAAACCTAATTTATCATTGTATTTTGGGTAAGGGATGCTAAAAGCCTATAGAATATATATAAAAAAATATAAGCACCTTGCGCCTTACGTACCAAAAGCCCGTCGCTTTTCGATTTGCGCTTCGCGCTTTGATTTTATACCTTGTCGTTTTTGTACGCTTCACGCTTTTTTAAACCAAGATCTAGAATCACTGTAGCACTATCCCGCCATAGTCTTCTTCAACTTCCTACATGTGATGCTCGAGCAGACGTGGAGTTATTCATCACGATCCAACAAAAAATTACATATGATTTTTTTTGTACTATAAGAATTTTAGAAACTTGATCTTGTAATTTTGTATTTTGTTTAATCAATGTTTCATGTAGTTTTATTCAAAACATCTATTAACATAACATATTATATATCAACCCGGGTAACTAACCTAGTATGTAATGAGTTAAGTTGGAGCTTGAACCTGATTTATATTTACCAGCCGAAATTGAGGAGTGTAAAAGAATTCAAATATGAAACAAACTTATGCAATTTTGTTATGTAATTTACTTCTATTAAACGTTCACTCTAATTTGAACACTGAATGTAGGTTTCCGCAAGTTGTTGGTTCTCTTCTGGGCATTCTGGTTCGTCTAGTATCATACTATATCTTTGCCTTCCATGAAAGTTAGTCTGCGGAACCATCTTTTCTAAGATGCAAAGAGCTGAATAACATTGGCCACTACACATGAAATTGAAGTGGATTACCAAGTTTGGGTTTTTTTTTTTTTTTTTTGACATTCTACCTTGGTTCTAGATTCTTTATTGGGTGCCTAGAGTTGTCCGGTCGCCTAGTATAAGCTTTCAGCATAACTGATTTTTGGATTTCGCTAATGTATTCTTTTTGTTCAATGGGGTGTTCCAAAAGAGTGCACGTACTTGTTTCGGCAAAGAAGGGATGAGGTGCCCCCAACGAACACAAACATGTTCATTTTTTTTAACCAACGAACATGAACAACAAAATTCATATGTTTAAACGTTCATGTTTGTTCGTTTGTTCAGGTAAAGTTAAAAGATCAAACATGAACAAACTCCGTACATGTTCGCTTAATTGGTTCGTATATACTAGGATTACATAACAACCTGCTCTTATTCGGATAATGCCATATGCATACTAAAACTTCTCCAACTTAACAGATAAGCAAACTATAACAACCTTAAAGTTATCCTTTAAGTTGAGTTTATTGCTAATATTATTCAAACTATAGAAAGAGTTACATGACATGTAATAACTTGGTACTTAAGGTTCTGGATATTGGTTAAGATACAACAAAAACAGGTAATCATCTAGGTTCATCGACTGGGTACAACGAACGAACTTGACCTGAATTGAAGTTTCCATGCATACTAAGATGTAAAATTTTCTGGTTATGCGTAAAAAAATTACGCATAACCAGCACGTACACAATTATTTAAAGCATCATGTCCCATACCATGACAAAAAAAGTAACATAATTATTACAGACAAGATCTAGTCAAATTGTTCTGTTCCGACAACTCAGATTTCAAGTACAGACAATTCATTTATTTGTTTCTAGACCTTTCCTAGCCTCGATTTCATCACACAGCAAACAAGGCATCCTAGCATCTTAAGCATCTGCCACATACGTTAAAGTAAAAGTCAATACACATAGTGTAAAGGTGAGCATACAAGTTTGATAGATATAATAGAGTTCGAAATCGTTTACGCATAACCAGCACGTACACAGTGTAAAATGAAGCACGTTAATTATCGACACGAACCTATCGATACCAATGACTGCGGGTTGACCGCCCAAGGCAGTTCGTAATACACACTCACCACTGTGAGCCATGTAATTAATTGTCCTTAATGTTAGTGCACTACGTCTATTGACTTCGTCTTGTATCATGTAATAGGATAGGATAGGATTATCAGTGCCTAAGGTTCGAGAAACAGATTTTCAGGTTTATGGATCTGATTCCGCTCGAAAGTGCACCTTGGTCATTTCGAGCTAAATCAGAAAGTTCTGATTCTGCTCCAAAGTGCACCATGTCATTTCGAGCTAAATCAGAAGTTCTGATTCCACTCCAAAGTGCACCATGTCATTTCGAGCGGAATCCCAACACTATATATAGGGCACTTGACATTTCATTTGGTACGACTTCAGAATCTGTAACGAAGTGCTGCCGAAATATGTTCAGGTTGTAATTAGTGTTATTATCAATATTAGTGACAAATTTAAGAGTATCAAGTTGTTTCCACGTCCGTTTCACTGATTCCGCCTTTGATTCGGATATAAAGCTCTTCTAAACGACTCAGTCGGGTCCTACAACGATCCTACAAGTGGTATCAGAGCTCAGGAAGAAGAGTTTAGCTTGATATCATCTATTTTCTGACTTCTACACCTTCTTTTTTCAATCTGAACAAGATTTCACGGTCAAAACTGGATCAATTTTTCACAGATTGTTTAAAAGTACATATTGACAAACCCTAGAAAGTTTCACTGCAAAATTCGATCTAAAAGTAACTGAAAATGACCTCCGAAGTGATTCCGCTCGAACTGAACAGTTCCTGATTCCGCTCCAGATTAGCTTCATTGATCTGATTCCGCTCGAAAATACACTGATTCAGCTTGAAATTGTTGATTCCACTCCAAAATATTTTCTGATTCCGCTCCAAAGTTACCAAATTGTTGATTCCGCTCCAAGTTGCAAAATTCTGATTCCGCTCCAAGTTGCAAAAGTCTGATTCCGCTCCAAGTTGCAAAAGTCTGATTCCGCTCCAAGTTGCAAAATTCTGATTCAGCTCCAAATTGCAAAATTCTGATTCCCCTCCAAAATACACTTAAGTGATTTCGCTCGAAATTCTTATTCAGCTTGAAAAGAGGATTTTTGTGTCGAGATCATTTCACGTCAATCGAGTGTCAGTTTGTTTCAGAATATTTGATATTGTTTGTATTGATTGTGTTTGTTTGATTGTATGTTCAGGATTACATCATGGCTGAAGAATTCTACAACATGTTTTTCAACGCGTTCACATCCGAGTCTTCCGAAACATCAACGGTCACACCAAAGTCAATCACAAAAGTGGTCAATGAAAATATTAATCATGACAATTTTTATGGGACTTATTCCAAACCACCCAAGCTGGATAATATTGAAGATTATACTTGGTGGAAAGAACGGTTTCTTAACTGGGCAAAAGCATACGCTCATGAAAGCTGGTTTTGTCTAGAGTTTGGATACGAGAGACCAAAAGATGACAAAGGAGAGGAAATTCCTTTGAAGAAATTACGCATTGAGGATAAAAAGGAATTCTCATCTGAACAGAGAATGATTGCGTTGATCCAGTCGGCTATTAGAAATGACATTTTTGCATTACTTAATCATGATGGGTCTTCGAAATCTGTCTGGGAAGCTTTACGAGTTAAAGCTGAGGGGGGTAAACAGATCAAAAAGAACAAAATTTCTTTACTAAAGAAAGAATTTGATCTATTTGATAGCTTAAAAGGAGAGAGAGTGAGGCAAATGATTGAGAGATTTTGTCATTTAAAAATTGAACTTGAGAGGTTTGAGATTGTAAAAACAAGAGAGGAAATTATCGACAAAGTGATTGAAGCGTTACCACGAGCTGATCAGTGGTAAACGTTTGTTTTTATTTTGAAAAATGATGATTTATATGATACGATTTCTCTTGATGCGTTGTTTGAAAAGATTGAAAGTCATGATCTGGAGCTACAAAAGCAAAGCAAGATGACTGGTTCTTCACATCAACAGAATGTTGGTCTATACTACAAAGGCAGTGTACCATCAGAGAAAGGTGTTGGTTCACCAAAGACAACATTCAGTGGAGAGAAGATGAAAGAACCTCAAACAACTTCATCAAATTATAATTCTGGATATCATTCTTCTTCAAAATCAAGTTCTGATGAAACTGAGGAAATTCTGTGCAACATCGCTCTCAAACTGAAGAATTCTCCATCGATGAGCATCAATGCAGCTAAACAGCAAATGAGTTTTCTTGCATCTGTTCTGGAATCGTATGAAGGTCTTGTAGCTGGAAAAATTGGAAACTCCGAATTAACCAAAGAAGACTACGACCAGATTGATCCGGAAGAGATGGAGCTCATTGACATTCGTTGGTGCTTAGCAAGTTGCATCCGAAGAGCGCAGAGGTATATGGAGATTACTGGGAAACAATCTCTTGGAGGTGCATCAACAAAGCTTGGATTCGACAAATCCAAAGTGACTTGCTTCAAATGTAAGCAAAAAGGTCATTTCAAGAGAGAATGCACTAATTCTGCAGTTGGTGGAAATGAACATCCGTTCAATGATGATTACTACCGAAAGGCAATCTACCATCGAAGCAGAGAAGAGCCAAAGATGATTGAAGATAAACCCAAATCGAGAGCTTGTTTTGTAATTCAAGATGATGAAGGTTTTGATTGGTCCGAGATATGTCCAGAAGAAGATCGTTTGGAGAATGTTCGAAAAACAGCTCATGGCAAAGATATAACAGAGGAAAGAAAGTTTGTTTTTGTTGCTGAGATTAAAGACGAAAACAAAGACAAAGATACAGCTGAGATCAAAGTGAAAACCAGAGAAGAGATTCTAGAAGAAAAGACCTATAGGGAAAGAAACATTGTGTTGAACAGAATCGATGAAATGCAGGAAGAGTACGAGATTACTGTCAGCAGCAAAAGATGGGATAAGAAGAGAGAGTGTTACTTCAACAGAGAAGGAGAACCAGTTGTTCCTAAGAAAGACATAATTTTTGATGATGTTCTTTTCATAATTCCTTTGAGAGCTGAATACTATAGAAATGTGATGAAAGATGACACATATGCTAAAAGGCATGAAAAGGAGATCAGATATGCCATGACATCGTGTCTAAGAAAAAGGGATGAAGATAGAATGAAGAAGAATGGTGAAGAAATGGTGAACAATCTGAAGAAAGTTGCTGAAGAGGTTAAAGCAGAAGCTGTTGAAGTTGAGGTTGTGAAGGAAATCAAAAGTGAAGAAGTTGTTGTGAATGAAGAGGATGAGAAAGCTTTTACTGAAGAACAGCAGATCGGAGAAGAGGTGAAGAAAGCAGAAGAAGAAGTAAAGAATGAGAACTTGGAAGCAGGTAATGTTGGTGATGAAATTGGTATTGAAGAAAAGCAGAAAGATGCTGATCAGAAGCAGACAGAAGCTGCAGCAAACACCGAAGTGCCAATCAATGAGGTAATTTCTGATTCTGAAATCTTGAAAACTGTTGAACAGTGCAAGAAATGCATGGAAACGTGCAGTGCTTGTACTGAAAAAGACGAACAATTCAAAATAAGAAATCTTGAATTCAATAAAATAGAAGAAGTTTTCAAAAATAAATACAAAGAAATGTTTGAAAAAGAAAAAGTTTTGAAAGATAATGAGGAAAAACTTTTGGAAAAATGTAAAAAGGCGGAAAAAGAAAATGAAGTTTTGAAAGAAAATGTTTTGAAAAAGACAGAAGAATGTGACCAAAAAGAAGTTGTTTGTCAAAAATGAAGAAGGAATATGATTCAATAAAATTGGCATATCACATTACAAAAGAATCATATGAAAAAGTGAAGGATGAAATGAAATTTGCTCAATCAAGAATGAATTACTTTTCTGAAACAACTAAAGAGCTTAAGCGAATGTATGAAATAAAACAAGATGTTGTAAATTGTTACATTGAGGATGTTGCTAAGCTAAAGCGTCAGATTGCTGATTTAGAACAGGATAACAACAAGTTAAAAAGTTATCACGTGTCGTCATATGTGCTTGAAAGAATTTTCAACATAAAACCGGATGGAAAAGATTCTGAGCAAAACAAGAAAGGCATTGGCTCAGAATTTCATCAAGTTCCACCACCGGAAAAGTTTGCATTTTATGATGATGAAAAGGTCGAAAAAGCTTTCAACATGGTAGATCAATTGCCAGATAACATTGACATAACCTATTCCAAATCTGATGATTCTAGTTATTCAGAGGTGGTAGGTAAGGTCGTTGAAAGTGTGTTGAAAGAAGAGTCGGTTGATACAGGTAAATTTGAATCACAAGATGAAAATGAAGGTAATTTTCATGATGGATATCTGAAAAACTCAAAATCCGAGAAAAATTTGAATGATGATTCAAAAGGATTGGTTTATACTATGATTGGATCGGACAAATTATTCTTAGATGTTGTATTCCCGATTCAGAATGTGATTTCAGAAAGGGTTGATAAAGTTTTCAAGATGGTTGAGATTGAAAAATCTGAAATTTCAAAGTATACTGGAAAAGGTCACAAAATTTTTTATAACAAACCTGGTTACAAGAAGAAAAACATGAAGGCTGGGTTGGGTTATAAGAAGAAACAAAGTTGGAAAAGAAATGAAAGTCCAAATTATCAGACAAAGATGAATTTTGTTCAAGGAAAAAGTTTTGAAGAAGAGGAAAAACTCAAATTTAGACAACAGTCTAATGAAGAGTTCTGTGCTCAAAAGAAAAGACAACAACAACAGGTCAAGGATGTGTCCAACAGAACATGTTTCAAATGTGATCAAACAGGACATCTTGCACGCAAGTGTCCAAATCTGAAACCTGTTGATGTTGAGACGAAAAAGAAGTCTGTTTATGTTGAAAAACAGAAATCTGAAGTTGTGAATCAGAAGTCAACCAAGTTTGATTCTAAGCAAACTTGGAAGCCGAAAATGTCAACGGCTGACTCACAACAAACATGGAAACCAATAACACCCAAATTAAGAACAACACAAAGTTGGAAACACACTGTTGATACAATAAAACCAAACCAGTTTGGGAAACCAAAAGTTGTTGTTCAAAAAGAAAATGTTCAAAAAGATTCACATTTTTACAAACAAGGTACTCCTAAAGGTCAAACATGGTCTGTTAAAAAACAAGTGACTTCGGTAAATGATGAAAAAGTTGAAGTTAAAATTGAAAAGTCTTTGTGCAAAATGACAAAGATTTTCCGAAGTTAACTGATGCATATTGTGTTGAAATGCCTAAGGTCAAACAGACCTGGGCTAAATTGTTCAAGTAATTGAATATTTTGAATGTGCAGGTGCTTCCGAAGACAACTGAATGTCATCAAAAAGAGTGTCGGAGCAGCCTGGCACAAGAAGAGGAGGCTGCTGATCCCTGCGATGGTTAAACAGGGAGTTTGTTTGCTTTCTGTATATAAATAAACAATATTTCAAAAACCCTAAAAATTGAAAATTTTGAAAAACCATAAATATGTTTGTTTTTAAATTTGTCAAAATTCAAAAATTAAAAAAAAACATGTTAATTGAATATGTCGAAACCCTCACGGCGGAACAAACATGATTACTTTCACAAGATTGAAAAACGGTTTTCAAACTGTCGAAAATCAATGGGTTGTAAATCATGGGGGTACGTTATATTTTTTTCTGCAAAACAGAGCATGAAAAGCAGAAAATGGATGGCGAGACAAAGCTATCAGCATCGGGTTGTCAAATTTTCTTTAAATGGTTTTGCATTTTAGGGGGAGTAAGAATTTTCAGAAAATACAAAAACATTTGAAAAATTGAAAAAGCCAAAAACATGATAAAATTCAAAAATTGCGTTTTTGTGTAAAAAGAGGAAATGATAGTACATCAGTAGACAGTTACAGTACGCTAAAGATATGGAAAGTTTAAATGTGTTAAACGATCTCACCGTGGATGTGTCGGTAGATTTTTATACATTTAGTAAACTTTTTCGGGATATAAACCTAAATTCAAACTTACTTATTTCGTGGGGAACACTACTTGGATATATAGGTAACCCCTGAAATCTCGTTTGAAAGGTCCCTCTTTCTGAGATACTAGGTCTTTATGCTTAGTGATATCTGGGGTATTATTCCGGGACTTCTGCTGAATGGAAGTTCTGACCTAGTCTCCGAATAATACTTTCCGCATTGCTTGAAAAATAGCGTCGCCCTCAGCAAATTGATGAAACAATAAAATTGATAGTCATTGTTGTTGTAACAAAAGATTCTCTAAAGGGGACACACCAAAATTCGATCCGTCATCTCTCTGCTGAACAGAAGTTCTAACCTGAGCTCTCACGGTTTCGTACTATAATTTATAACCCCTTACAGATATCATCTAGGTATACTTACCTGTAAGACTGAATATTGGGATCTGGATATGGGAGTATATTCAAGAGGTGGGACACATGAATGAGTTTAAGTTTTTAAAACACCTAATTCGTATCCTGAATCAGTTGAAATTTGTGTGAAAATTTAAGTAGATCAGTATATCGACAATCTAAGTGAATTGTTTAATTCTTAATGTGTAACTAAGCTCAACGGTACTTGTAACTTGTCAAAAACTGATATGATCCTTTGACGCATACTCAAACAAAAATACTGTCTGTAAATATGTTTGTACATATTTCTTTACTGCTTTATATTTTCAGAAAAATACAAAAAGATTTTGATTTCTGCTTTATTTTCGACAACTGATGTCTGAAATGCTGAGTTTCAAAATCTAAATAAGCTGATTGTGTTTCTGAAAATAAAACAAGTTCATTAATTTGAAACTTGAATTAAAAATCAAAAATCAAAACAGTTTGTGATATCTCCAAGGTCATTAGTTTGGACTTGGAAGACTAACTGTGAGGGAGTTGGATTCTTTAATGCTGCTAAATCATTTAGTTTGTTGATAAGGGGAGCAGTTAAAGAGTTTAAAAAAAATCAGATTACGATGTCTGGGTAGTTGAATTTGAAAGCATTGTATTTATAGATGTTTGAGTGATTGCAGATAGTCCAGACTACGATCCCAAGAACAGAGTTTAAGGGGGAGTCTGAAGACAAGCTTGAAGCAAGAGGGAGCTTGTAGATGGAAAGCTAGGTGCCGATCCCAAAGCACGGAAGCTTGACGAAAGGGGGAGCCTGAAGCTGATGGAAGAAGAGAAAGATTGATGAATGCGTATAATGTTACAATTTGGATGAGAAGGCAGAATGATCAAGACCGAAGATGTGTCATGCTGAAGACTAGACACTGAAGACTTCGTCAATATCCGAGGGGGAGTCTGTTAGTGCACTACGTCTATTGACTTCGTCTTGTATCATGTAATAGGATAGGATAGGATTATCAGTGTCTAAGGTTCGAGAAACAGATTTTCAGGTTTATGGATCTGATTCCGCTAGAAAGTGCACCTTGGTCATTTCGAGCTAAATCAGAAAGTTCTGATTCCGCTCCAAAGTGCACCATGTCATTTCGAGCTAAATCAGAAGTTCTGATTCCGCTCCAAAGTGCACCATGTCATTTCGAGCGGAATCCCAACACTATATATAGGGCATTTGACATTTCATTTGGTACGACTTCAGAATCTGTAACGAAGTGCTGCCGAAATCTGTTCAGGTTGTAATTAGTGTTATTATCAATATTAGTGACAGATTTAAGATTATCAAGTTGTTTCCACTTCCGTTTCACTGATTCCGCCTTTGATTCGGATATAAAGCTCTTCTAAACGACTCAGTCGGGTCCTACAACGATCCTACACTTAACAACCCCTGAGTGAACAGGTGCTGAGTCCAAACTATAGTACTATCGTTGCTAAGGCAGGTAGACATCATTCCATGTGTAAACACAACAAACAAGCATTCATTAAGTCATGTATAACATGCAGTAACGGTTAGCGTTAAAGTATTGCGTAGTGTGTTCGATGTGATCTAGAATAAGTAACGTATGTAACACCCAAAAGTGCGTAAAGCAAAAAGGGTTCGAGTATACTCACAGCGATGATGGATTGAAGGGAGCGCTAGAGAGCAAGATTAGCCTGATCAGAACGATAGCAAAACGATAAGCAGCACGTAAAACGAAGCAAGGTGTCAGTGGATCGGACGGCAATCCGATCGGGTGGCAATCCGATCGGGTGACCGGTCGATCGGATGACAATCCGTTCGGGTGGTTGCCCGATCGGGTGGCCACTCGATTGGATTGTCATCTCATTTGGGATGGATGTGTTTGTGTATGATGGCTTGTCTTTTGAAGTTTTCGTTGTAGCATTTTGAAAACAGAGAAGTATCTCTACCTTTCAAGTCGGTCGATCGAACAACTGTTCGATCGGGTAGTAATCCGATTGGTGAGACTTCTCAGATTGAGAACAAGTTCACAGCAGGACGGTCACTCGATCGGATGGCTATCCGATCGGGTGGCAATCCGTACGTACTGAACATGTTGAAAATTGTTTAAGTGTTTGAGGTCAAACATCACATGGTCGGGTGGTAATCCAATCGGGTGACAATCCGATCGGACGGAAATCCGTTCAATGTTCAAAACCTCAAAGGTTGAAATAAGAGTTAAGTGTGGGACCCAAGGTGCAGTCCGATCGGGTGGCAGTCCGGTCGGGTGGCAATCCGATCGGACGGCAATCCGTCCTAGTTGACCTGATCGTCTTCTTACTTGGTTGTTTTGACACTTTGAAGTTTTCTCGAACCTATTTGATAACGTGCTAAACAACAGAAACCTCGTCAAGACTTAGTGACCCGATTGGATAGGAACCACCCTAGTCCGACCAGTTAACTGTTCGAGACGGTGTTTCATGTTTAACCCGAAATCAGTAACCTCGTGGATAGAATCCAGATCTTGAACCAATACATCCACAAGAAAGAGTAGAAGATTAGAACAAGCTCTGATTCCACCGGTTTTGAGTGCATTGAGTAAAAAGAGTTGAAAGAAAGTTGGAAAACCATCTTTGAATCCTTTTCACCATGGATATGTTCAGATCTATGAAAGATCTTTGTTTATTTGTGTGAAAATCGTTCAGATCTAAGTCGTTCTTGGTGGATTGGAGCCAAAACACGAAGTTCAAAAGAGCACCATGATGACATCATCCTAGAACACCTCAAATCTAGTGATTTCACGGTTAAAAGTTAAGATTCAAAAGATAGAAAAGTGTAGGAGTGCGTGATCAAGAAAGTACAAGATTTGTCATTAGAACGAGAATATTTGTTGTCACACCCCAACCGATGGCAAAAACATCGGGACAATCTGTTTCGCTCTGTGCCACGCCCCGATGTTTCCGCCATCGGTTGGGGTGTGACAACAAATATTCTCGATCTAATGACATATTCATTGTTTTATAAAACGTCATATTTTAGAAGTTATACACGCCAAATAAGTGAAGCAGCTGAATTAATTATAATATATAAATTAATAAAATAATAATAATAATAACAACTTACGTATGTGATATTAATATAATAAAAAAAGACTCTAACTGACATTTAACTCAAAAATGGACGTGTGTGCATGACAATTATGAATTTAGTGTACGTGGACACTTATAAGTGAGCTCCAAGATTTCGACCTTCACATAAATAGGAGTTGATGTTCAACAATTTCCTCTGCTCATCCTATGTTTCCTTCCTCCTTTCGTTCACTCTCTCCATCTCTATTTTAATATTCCCATTTTTTGTTAGTAATTCACCTATAATACTTCAAAGCCCTGCCCCGTTTTAAGTATTGTAACCCCTGATCACTGAATCAATACCCTGTCCGATTGATTTAGGACCCACCAACGCATGTCAAGGCTCTGCCCGACTAAGTACGTTGGGGTTCTGTCTCGTGATGTAGGGATAAAGTTGAATTAGGTTACTATACTTAACGCGAGTGCATATTTTATTAAGAGCTCAGGAGTTATGCCAAAAATTATACCAGGAGACCTCTAGTTGAACCCGTTTAACCCTAATATCATCAAAAATCAAATAAAAATAATAATTACCCTCTCTCGCGGGGCGCGACCCATTACTCTGGGTCTGTCGCAGGCCGCGACCTAGTGACACTAGGCGACACCCTGGTCAGCCACGTGTTTGGCTACGTGTGAAGGCTACTATGTGACTCGACAAGCCTACAACCGCCATTAGGGCCCTCGCGGGGCGCGAAGGAGAAAGTGGTGGTCCTCGCGGGGCGTGAGGGACCCCTCGACCAGCCTATATAAGAGGTTTCAGGCCTCATTCAGTCATCGTTCATTTTCCTTTCTGCTTTCAAACTCTCTGATAGTATAAACCCTCGGGATATTAAACCCTTAAAAAGCGAAGCTCTGCCTCGTTGTAAGTATTATAACCCCCGGTTACGTATTAGTTACTCTCCCCCATTGATCTAGAGCTTCGTAACGCATGTCAAGGCTCTGCCTGACTCAATCGTTGGAATTCTGTGTTGGGGGAAAGGTATAGCTAATGTAAATTGGGTTATCTTACTAACACGTGTGCATTGTTTAATTTAATAGATTATAACCTGGAAGTCACCAGGAATTATCTAAAACAGCAATGTGAGTAATCCTTCTTTTCGTAAACTGTTTTTACAAAACCTCAATTGTTTTCATTTATATTTAACAGTGATTGAGTATTTGTATTCTACAATTATCGTCGGTATGTTGGGGTTTTGTATACAAAATTTGTTACTACACTATGAGTAGTAACATTACCACAAGTCAGGATTGGCAATACCGTGGGTGGTAATTAAAGTAGAAACAAACAAATGTAATTGCTGGATTGCCCTCAATACTGTAAAATGATAAAACTTGTTTTGATTAAACCGGGATTCACTCGCCAGTATTTCTTGCTGGTAAAACTTTTTAAAACGCGTTTCAGGTAACTTAGTATAAAGCTAATAGAAGCCAGCTGGAGAGCATTGAAGGCTTAGAAGAGTTGCTATAAAAGTTACCTAAATAAAAAGGAGATCATGTTTTCAATAATTAGGGTTTATCCCTATAAATGTATTGTAAAGAAAACTTGTGTTTTATCGCATTTATCTATTTTAAGCATTTTGGTGTTTAACTCTGATAAAAATATTTTCTAACTACGGTCCTGATGAAAATTTTCACTGTCAAATTAATAAACACCGATACCATCTGACTGGTTCACGGCTCCCGCTCCCAGGATGGGGTCGGGGGCTGTGACAGTGTGTTCATGATAAACTTATAAAACGTTTAACTTATATTTTGGTTTTTGAACTTATGCTTCCGCTGACTTTTTAAATTTGGTTTTGGACTTTGGTTTGGTGAACTTTAAAACGTTTAGCTGCAATTGTTTTACTTTAATTTACTTAATGTTTATTATGATTGGTGGTATGATCCTGGTCAGTCACACGCCTCGCGGTAATACTCCGCTTGTGGATTTTAAGGGTGTGACAATGTACCAGAAAACAAATTAGTAGCCTTTAAAAAACCTCTAGTAGCTTACAAACTTTTTCAGCTCGATTCCATTCATCAGATGCGGGAGACCATATAAAGTTAGAATCTCTCAATGCATAACCTTGAAAAGCTCGTTTATAGTGAATAGCAGATTCAAGCATACGATGCGTTGAGTTCCACCTAGTTTTGACATCGGTACATAAAGACCTATGGGTGGATATACCAAGACTAATTGCTATTTCACCAAACCTCAACAAACGACCAGGAGACTTCCTTAGATACTTGGCACCTTCTCTTATTTTTAAAAGGCATGCTTAGTAGTCCCTAAACCAACTTGTACCACCAATTTTAAAATGTGAGCACAACATCTCACATGGAAAAACAATCCCTCAATATGTAATTTACCTTTACCTTTACCTTGAAAATTATTCTTCAAAAACATGGTTGCCCTATCATTGTTTGATGCGTTATCCAAAGTTATAGTCCCTATTTTATCTTAAATACCTCATTTAATAAGGCATTCTAAGATATCATCCGATATAACCTCACCATTATGTGGTGGTGCAAGCTCATTAAAACCAATTATGCATTTTTTGCAATTTCTAGTCAGAATCAACAAAGTGAGTTGTCAAACACATATACCCTATGGTTTGATTTGTGGTCCAACAATCACTAGTAAGAGAGATCATATCAACCTTTTTTAAAATCTTTTTTATCCTTTCTCTTTCTACATTCACCACTTTTATGCAATCACTAGTGATTGTTGACCTACTTACTTTTTGGAAAAGAGGGTTTAAATACTTGCATAACTTCAATTAATCGCCTGAAACCCTATGTCATCGTATTGATTTCTTAGTATGAAAAAGGTATGCATGGAAACTTCAATACACATAGTGTAAAGGAAATTTAACGTGGGCAGTGGACCAGAGTGTTTACCCCAATAAAAATTGCATGCGATTGTGCTTCGACCCTTTCAGCGTTGCTTGAGAGGAGTTAATCAAACAACTTTACTTCAAGAATATTACAAGAGACTAACAATTCATTTAACTATGTAAAATAAGTCATTTTGCTAGCTAGACTCATTTTGTTTTGTTATTCCTAGGCTATAACAACTATTATTGTACTAATGACAGGGCCGTCTCCGAGGATGTTAAAAAAAAATATGGGCGTCGGGCGAGACAAAAAGTTGGGCCCACTCCTTATAATGTAAACTCATCAATTATATATCAAGAAACCAATACGACGATAATTGTAATAAAATAAACAAAAATAGGTAATGTAGCAAAATAATTGAACTTATTTAAGCGAATCATGCGGCTCTCCTAACATTTTTGGATAAAACCATTTGCAACAGCTACATTACCCATAAACATATAATAGCTAAAAAAATCAAACATCCAACATCTATACAAGTAATATTGCCAGCAACAAGATTTACTATTTTCACCGATATGCAGCAACATATAAGCATAAAACACTCTAGTATTAATTTAGGGGCAACTTGAATTTAATGTGTAAAAAATAGAATATAAAAAATTGCATCACAAACAAAAATTTCTGAAACCAGGAAATTATACATAATCTTAAAGGACAAAGTCGGTGGCTTTTATGCCACCGACCCTCCCCTTTTCATTGGGCTGCCTATGACATTTACGAAAGTGCCCTTTATGAAAAAAAAAATACAATATTGCTATTCCGTCAATTTTAGTAGCTTTTCAATTAAGGAACAAACAAAGAAACACAGGTACATGCAAAGGTCCACCAGACCGCCCCTGCCGGAATGCGTTGCAACCGTTAGACCCACTACACCAATGCTAACACAATCCCTGATACGACTGGACCGTTGTGGTATCCTTAGCTACAGAACATCATAAATTACAATTTGCCATTTGTTTCAGCTTTTTTTTCACCATCATGTTGCAAACAGTAAAAGAAAGAGGAACTCAGGCGGCGGTAAACCTAGCCCCCCTACGCGTCGATTTATTAAGAAAGAAAAGTTAAGTCGAAAAGAGGTGAGCAGATTCCATCCCGTAACCCTAGATTTGTCACTGCATGTGACCGGAACTGTCTTTGTCACCGGTCACCGGAATGCAACCAGATCTAATGATGGTTTGAAAGACTGACTTTGGACCTCCGCCATCATACGGTCAGTTCTTGCTGAGGCAGCGGCGGTCCCGAAGGCCGTTGGGAGTCGCCGGTGGTTTCAAAGAGACAGACGGGGAGAGATAGAGGGGTGGGGGAGAGGGAGTCAGAGCAAGAGTGACGGAGACGGTGATGTGGTGGTGCTGTGGTGGTTGCGATTGGGGCCGGTGGAGGTTTTGGAGTAGAGATGGAGAGTAATAATTCTGGTGCTTAAGGGTGTATTGAGAGAGAAAGATTAAACACTGTGGTTGTGGTGTGGTTTTTATGGTAATGGTATTTAGATTACAAATCCACCAAAGATATGCTGGTTCATAGCACATGGTTTTAACAATAAATTATTAGTATTGGGAAAGAAAATAGCCTAGGTCTAAAACTGGTAGCATTGGTTTATATATGCGAACAGAAAAAAGGTTCATGACACGTGAAGTAAAAAATATGGTGGTAATTATAAATATCCTACAAACATATATAGTTAGTTTAGAGTATATATACAAATATAAATATTAAAATAATATAAGTATTAAAAAACTCTATATATTATTATAATATATTAAAAACACTATTTATTAGATTTTATGAGATAAATTCAATTTACTTTACGTTATTATTCAATCGCAATACTTATATAGGTTACATTGAGTTCAATCGAATATGTCGAAACACGCATTTTCGTATGATTAACGCATCACCTAACACTTGAACAAATCGTGTGTAACACATTGTGTTTTACACTCGGTGTTTTACTACACGTTCTTCCCGCCGTGCGCCGCCACAACGCGCGGCTCGCAAATAACTAGTATATACAAAAAGTCAAAGGCCAACTGGCCACCTACAAAAAATTAAAATAATGGTAGAAAAGCGGAAAAATCAAGAATCGAACACAAAACCTTTAAAAACTAAACTGAAGTACAAACCAGCAGGACTATTCACTGTTATAGCATATGGCTTAGTCCCCTGTTATTCATATAATCTACATAAACAAATTTTTAAATTTTGGGCCCCTTTTAGTTTTGGGCCTCGGCCATGGCCCGGGCTGCCCAGCCCAATAACCGGGCCTGACTAATGAGTTTTGTTTATGTGAATAAAATTTTATTTTTAGGGGCTCCGTCATTTTTACTTATAGAGTTATATCATTCGTTTAAATTCTCGCTTTTAGCATCTTTCTTGATTTTTTTTTAACGATCAACAAAGTCTGACCATCTGGGTAAACCCAATGGCAAAAAGCCACCCACGTTCGCAAACGCAAACAGCACTGATGACTAGGCCGCCACTATTCTAGAGGAAACTTGCCGTCCGAAGATCAACTTTGGTGCCATCACACGAGAAGGTAATCCACATCTTTCTTAACTAGTTTGAGCTTACAAGGACCTCAAGTTTGCTAGTGGATATTCAATTTTGAGTGAGATGGGGATGCTGATTCAGAGAAAGTGGCGAAAAATACGGTTTTTAAATTTTTTTTTTTTAATTCCTTTTAGCGACAACACGTTTTTTAATAAGTCACCGAATCAAATTGGAATATAAAATTGAATAATATTGGAGTGCATGTTATTTAACGTGGGCAGTGGACCAGAGTGTTTACCCCAATAAAAATTGCATGAGAAAAGTCAATTGGTTTAAAGATAAATTAGTATAGATTTAGTATACATAATCTTCCTATACTAATAAATGAATTTTTTTTTTTTGAAAACGTGTCACTTTCTGGTGCTTTCTCACCTTATTTTCCTATTTATCTCTCATATTAAATAATAATAATAATAATTTTAAACAAATCTTTTTTTGGACACGTGTCACTTTCTGATGCTTTCTCACCTTATTTCCCTATTTATCTCTTATATTAAATAATAATAATAATAATTTTAAACAAAAATATTATATAAGAATAAATATTTAGATAAGGATAAACATTTGTTTTTATTATGATCATATTAAATAATAATAATACTAATAATAATTTTAAACATAAAAATTAGATAAGAATATAAACGATTATTTTTATTATGATCATATTAAATAATAATAATAATTTTTAACAAAAAATTAGTTAAGAATACATATTTAGCAAAGTAAAATATTATAATAAGTAAATAGTACATTAAGTTCATTTTTAAAAGATAAATGTTGACGACTGTATGTGTTAACATATAACATTATATTTTATTAAACACATGCAATATACGAGTTTTTTTAAAGATATATCTTTTTTTATTATTTATTATATACAATTACATTTATGCAAAATAAAAAAACAAAGTAAAATGTTATAATATAAGTAAATTGTACATCAATGTTCACTTTTAAAAAATAAATTCCGATGACTGTTTGTATTAACATATGACATTATATTTTATTTAACACGTGCAAGAGTTTTTTTTAAATATATCTTTTTATTATTTATTATATAAAATTATATTTATACAACCAGTGTAATACACAGGGTTTTAACCTAGTTACATAATATATATAGAGGGTTATAAATTTTATTTTATTTTATTTGTTGAATTCGTTAATTAAAAAAGAGTCAGAGATGGGTTGTCTCATAAAATGGTGCTCGTGTCTTTATATTTGATCCAACTTTCCAATATTTACTAGTTCATCGGTTGGACCGGTCGGATCAACAAAACTGGTATTAAAAACCGGATTACGTGATAACTAATTTAAATTTAAAATTATAAAAAAAACTAGCATAATAAAACTCAAAAAATTAGAAAGTTGGATTAAAGAAAACCCACAAAGAAAAAAAAAACGTTTGGGGTTTTAATTTTACAAACATCGTACATTTTTCAACCTTTGAATATACTGGGTTTTCTAAAACATATCGTTGCTTCAATTCTTAAGCAAACTATTTAAATCAAACTTCTAATTTAAACAAATCTTTGTCTTGTTATTGAATTCAAACTATGCCCTTTAACGTCGGTGCTTCACCCCGGGTTGGCGTTGCCCGCTTGGCGTGACAATATTACTTGGCGTGGGGCGTTGGTTTGGGGTGACGTGTCTGGCAATGGTTGGTTGGGTGTTGATGTAGTGGCGGACATACCTTGTATTAAGGGGTAGCCTCCGGTACCCCTTGACGATCCAACAGTAGTGTAAATTTGGAAAAATTTGACATTTTTTTATCTCGTTACCCATATTTTTTGAAACGTTACCTCTATAAGAATTTTCTAGATCCGCCACTGTGTTGATGACCGTTTGGCTAGGTGCCACATGGCACCCCAATACCGGTCTGGCCACGCCCCTTCCACACCCCACTTTTTTAGTTGTGAATTTATAAAGCTCACACCTGCCATATGTCGAGCAATGCCCCAACACAAGTCCCTCACACCCATAATTAAAGAGGGGTTCACAAAGTGATGAAACCATAAAATATATAAAAAGTTACGTGTATCACATGGTGACCAAATTAATTCGTATGTCTTAAATATACACAAATTGGTATTATTAAATTTTTTTTTGTCTTTATAAAGAGAAAACACCATCAACCTTTGACACATCTCTCATTCTCTCCACCATGGCCCAAGTTTTCCAAAACCAAAAGCATACCATTATCACCATTCTCTTATTAACACTTGTTATTCAAGCACAATATTCTCATCAATATTCAAAAAAGTTATCACCAAAATCACTTGGTTTAAAGAAACAAAAACTAACACACCTACACTTCTACTACCATGACATAAGAACCACTAGTCCTCCTCACGTCGTCCAGGTGGCTGAGGCCGCTACAACCAACACCTCCAAAACCGGTTTTGGAGGGGTGTCAGTGCTTGATGGCCCATTGACGGTTGGTCCAGAACTAACCTCAAAGATTGTGGGAAGAGCACAAGGGATGACTGCATCCGCTGATTTAAATGACTTTGGGTTTTTATTTGTCATAAATTACATTTTTACGGACGGTAAATACAATGGTAGCACTTTGAGTGTCTTAGGGAGGAATCAAGTGTTGCTTCCGGTGAGAGAGATGCCAATTGTTGGAGGGACTGGGGTTTTTCGATTTGCTCGTGGTTATGTGCTAACAAATACTCGGTTTTTCAACGTAAGTAGTGGTGATGGAGCATTTGAGTACAATGTTTATGTCCTTCACTGTTGATTATCGTCTTTGAATGGAGTTTGAAGGTTTAAACAAACTTGCATCTATTGCTTGTTTATCATGAAGTTATTTTCTTTTTTTGGTTATTGCTTGTTTATCAAGCAAAAATATGTGTGTTACAAAGGAATACTTGTTATCTAGTATGTGATATTTGTTATTAAGATATTTTGTTTTACTATTCACTCTATATATCGAAATACTAAAAAAAATACCAAGAACTTGGAAAAACATCCATAGAACCGTTACGTTGGATTAAGGGACGTACCTCGGCAAGACATTATTGATAGAATTAATAAACAATACAAAATTGTAGGGGTGTGCAGAAAACCGAATTAACCGACAAAACCAAAACAAAAAAACCGAACCAAATAAAAAAACAGTGGGTCGGTTAATTGTTTTCTTGAAAACCGAAAGTAGCGGGCCGGTTATGATTACCAATGTTTTCATACCCACCGTAACTGAGCCGAACCAACATGTAGTAAAATCTTTGTCGGATTTTGAACTTTTCAACATTTTTAATATTTGATGTTTTTAGTTAAACGTTTGTTAGAATTTATGAGTTATATCATATCATTTTATTTGAATTTATTGTTTATATTATATCGTTTTGTTTTAATATTTGGTAATAATCGTTATTAATATTATAGACTATAATATTTTTTTAGTATTATGTATTACATTAATATATACAAAAGTGTAATAACAATTTATTTCATGGTAAAAAAAAATTAGTTATTTTTAGCTGGATGTAAATTCACAATTAACAGATCTATAATCGATCGCTATAACCATCAAAATCAAAACCGATTAACCATAACCGTCATAACCAATTGGTTATGGCTATGATTATCCATTAACCGACTTCACGGTTATGGCTATGAATTTTGGCCAAAACCAACCCATATACACCCTACGAAATTGTAGGCAATTAGTGCATTCCCTGACATGTCTGAAATGGTCGACTATCCATTAACCCACTTCACAGTTATGGTTATGTATACGTATTTATGCACTTTACCCAAGTGAATTTGATTTCACATAATCAGGGGCGGAGGTTAATAGAGGCTCGGGAGTGCCCCGGCCCCCACCGATTTGAATTTTAAGAGTCCAACCTCTACCAAGTTTTCGTTTAAGCTCCACCAATGTTCATGTTTAAGTTCTTGAGATCTATTGTCCGTTCCTATTTGTTTCTTCTCAGGCCCTCACACACGCAAACAGTCACATTATGGCCCTCTAGGTTTAGTTAATTTGGTTTTGGCTACAGAACATATTTACAATTTAATCCAAATTTTGATATTTTAGTCCAAAAAATCACAATTATTGAAAGGGGAAAGTGAATATGGGGCTGTTTCACATCTAAGGTTAAGGTTAGATGTGAAACCATACAAAACTACGTAGTTTTGTTAAAATCTCCTCTTATTCCTTTAAATATACCCAGATTATTATTCTAAATCTTTTTTTATTTGGGAACCTATCATAAGCAAATTCGTCAGAATTGTTAATTCTTCTCTAAAATCCAATCCAAATAGAATCGCCTGGCAACTAATATCGATTGATTTCGACTGATTCAATCATCTTTCCTTTAATCTTATTCAATTAACAACCTTCAACTAATATCTGTTGATTATAATCAATCCAATCGCTCTATTTTTTTAACCCTTTTGCATCAACATCAATTAGATTTGTTCCAAAATCCATCGTGTTAAGTATTTCATGTATGAACAAAAGTTAAAACTTAATATTTCTAATCAATCAATTGAATTTCAAGCAAGAAATTGCAGAAAATTTGAATAAGAACAATCATTTTACAGATTCAAGCTGAAACCTCCATGATTGACAAATCAGATGAGAAATTCAAAATTAATTGTTTTGAACTGATGTAAAACTAGGATCTGAGAGAAGAAACTAACAGGAAGAAGATGCAAAATTGGAATAACAATTGGGATTTGGACGCTCGAAATTAATGGAAATAAAAAAAGGGGGAGATGTAATCAAAGCATGTCTGCTTGAGTGATTGTAATTGCAGATTGAGGAATAAGATTTGCTTGCAAGTCTGGGAAAGTGATTTGTTTGGTGGTTGGACGATGGTACGGAGATTAAACAAGCATAAAAATAATAATATAAGTTTATAATGGATTTTAATCAAAACGACGTAGTTTTGATGGTTTCGCATCTAACCTTAGATGTGAAACAGCCACATATTCACTTTTCCGTTATTGAAATGAACATATGCTAGCTAATATGACACACAAGAGAAGTTGTCATTTTAATATGGAATAGAAGTATTCCAAATATGTTTCATTAAAATTTGGGATTTTACACCAACTTTTATCTTTCATTTGGATTTTCGACTTTGACTTTGACTGAAGTGCTTAATCTTTGTAACAGTCGGGGCATAAGTATTACTGGATTTACCAACTGATGTTAGTCTAACATACACTTGGGTTGCAACTGGCTGATCTAGTATGGCTTGCATTTTGAAGAACTTTGTTGAACATACAATTATCTTTTACATTCTCACAAATTTATAGGCTGACTGACTTACGACCTTGTATTTTAGGCTCGATAAAGACAGGAGCTCTATTTCAGGTTCGAGCTCGGGCTCGTTAAAGCTCGGCTCGTTCGAGCTTTTAATCGAGCCGATAACAGTAGCTCTCGAGCCTCTGGGCTTGTTTACACCCCTAATCTTATGTGTTTCCATATTTAGTGTGCGCATGGATCTTTATTCTGGGAACTTTAAACATGTTTCTATGGCTTTCATAAAACCTTTCATTGAGACCCAGTAGACTTTTTTTTTAACAGCTCAAATCACACTAAACCCGTCTTTGGCGGGACTCGAACCCTTGACCTCAAGAGGAGCAATACCTTAAGTCGAATGGCTTTCCCAATTGAACCCAACCCCGACTGACCCAATAGACTTAAATGTCATAAAACTAGTGACACCCATGCAAGCTACCATATTCATGATAGGAAAACATGAGATCAATGACATTTAGAAAGAAAATAATAATAAGCTCGTTTTGATAACCAATGACATAACTGTTGACAACTAAAAATTACTAGTATTATTTACTCATTTTCTTGACTTTGTAGTCAAGCATGAAGCCTCGAATCCGGATCAACAAGTACACGAAACCAAATAACTTATATGAGAGACTAACCCGTCTAAACCCTTTGTATTAATATAACTCGACACACTTAAAAAGATTACATTAACCTATATTTATACTACCATCATGACCATCATCATACTCAGTAAATCTCACCAATCGCAAAGCTAAGGTAGGGTCTGAGGACGGTAAGATGTAGACAACCTTACCTCTACCCCGTAGGAAAACAGAGGTTGCTTCCAGTGAGACCCCCGACTCGATAATAGTTTTGCATCAAGTCTTGGACATAAGGCACATAACACTCAGCAATCGGGACAAAGACCGATTAGTGCATGTACCCTTTTGCCTTTCAGTTATCAACACCACCACATGATGCATGATTTATCGCCACTACTAATTATTCAAGCACAATATTCTGAACAATTTCCAGAAAAGTTATTCACCAAAATCACCTGGCTTAAAAGAAAAACTAACCCACCTCAACTTCTACCATCATGACATAATGAGCACAAGTGAGCCTACCATTGTCAGGGTGGCTGAGGCTGCCACAAGCAAGACCTCCAAAACCGACTTTGGTGGGATGGTCGTGAGATGGCTCGTTGCCAGTGGGCCCAGAACTAACCTCAAAGAATGTGGGTAGAGCACAATATGTTTTTACTGATGGGAAATACAATGGTAGTACTTCGAGTTTCTTAGCGAGGAATCAACTGTTGTTGGTTAGAGAGTTGCCAATCGTTGGAGGGACTGGGCTTTTCCGATTTGCTCGTGGTTATGTCATCACAAATACTCGGTTATGTAAAAAAGATATCAATCCAACGTACTATTTAACACACGAAACAAGAAATAGCGACAAAACAGGTGACCAAAATTTTATTGATTACCCAAACAAAAAAAACACCCCCGATATTACAATCTGTAAGATCTATTTATAACAACAATCAACAGAAATATAGATGATCTTGCAGGATCAAACAACTAGCAATACACACAGTGAAGGTGAAAAACTGAGAGAAAAATGAAACTGAGTTATGATCCCAGAAACCCTAATATGACTCAAAACTCCTAATACCTAGGAATTTAAAAAAGCAAATAAATCAAAATACTTAAACTAATAAACATACTAATAAAAGTAATAAAAATATATATACACTTATGGTTCACCCCTTTAGTTTTCTTCCTTCCTTCAAACTGACCCAATCACAGATGATGATGATGGGTACATAACAAAAAAAGTATATTTGGATAGTACTTTGTAGTGTTACAACTTACAATAATACAACTAGTATGATACCACCACCGCGCGTTGCGGCGAAAAAATCACAGGTCAACGACTCCGTGTGTCTAGTAGTAAAAAAAAAAGGTTCTGTCATATATCGGGGCCCAACTGCAATCCTGACTTTCTGTCATAGGCATGGTTGTAAAACAAGGTCTCCAAGGCCGAGTACTCTCCGAGTAGTCGCTACAAGGTAGGTTGCCGAGGCGACTTTCTTCAATCCGACTAATTACTCGGAATCGATCAAATGCGGTCAACATTGGCCAAAATCGGATATAATAAGTCAACTCGGGCCGAGTTTGACATAAAATAAAATAAAACATAATTTCTATGTCTATCATATTAAAGAATGAATATCAATTTCATGTATTTTGTTATAAATATTAGTGAATTTATGTTATTTGACATATATTTAATTTTCGAAAACTAATTTCTTTATAATTTAGCATCTCCGAGTACTCCCCGTGTACTCTCCGCCTAGGTCGAGTACTCTCAACTCCCTGGTCAACTGACTAGGGAACGCCTAGCGACTTTTACAACCATGGTCATAGGTACCGCGTTCTGTAAAAAAACGTAATTTTAGAACTTCAATTAAAACAAAGTCGAAGTTGAAAAATTAAAATCCATAGCACTGACAATACCTTCATCCAGGTTGAACATACTCCTTTGTGGATACGACCTGCTGGTGTTTTCTCATAAACTAATGCACAAGTAACATGAATCCTATTCGGTGCCATCCTGTAATACGGACGTGTATCGATATCAAAACGTTCTTGAACTTCAATTTTAGATTCAATCCTTTTTTGAATGAGACGATTTACATACCTTGTGGGGGAAGAAATAGAGTAATATCTGGGCTGTAAACGTGGGGCAACAGATGCAAAGAAAACACCAAGTGGAGGCTTGGCTGATGGAAAAGCTTCCGTAACTTCAAGAAGGAACACAACCCAAATCGACCCATTCATATATGGATGGGTCAAAATTGCCACTTATACTTGAAAAGCATAAAAATTGAGATTTGAGCATCCGAAAGAAAGCGTACCTTTTTGGGAGAACTTAAAACATCAGCACATCATCAGCTTTAGCAATAGAGGTTCCACTGTCCAATCCAGTAAGTGAAAGCACGGCGTCGGCTGCGGCGGTGTCGGCAATGAAGTCCCGACGGTTGAGTGCAGAAGCTCTGTGGTGTTAAAGGTCTGGTGAGGCTGTTGGAAGCTTTGAGAATGTGAAAAAAGTAGCAGGATGAGGATGATTGAATAGAGAATTTAGGAGAGATGGTGTAACGGAATTGGAAGAATGAGGTAAGAGCTTAGCACCAGTCACCATTTTCGTTGTTCGAACGCTTTCACTCTCACAGTTCCTCCGTATTGTTCCACGTCTTCTTATCCATAATCAGGAAACGATCTTTGAAGATTCATAAGAGTTGAAATGTGTTTGTTTGATATAATATAACAAAAGGAGATGTAGACAGATGGTAGAGCGCTCGCTTAGCATGCGAGAGGTACGGGGAATCGATACCCCGCATCTCCATGAAAGTTACTTTTTCCTCAATTTAAATGGATTTAAATTGAGTAGTCACCTCCATTTAAATTGAGTAGTCTATTTTTTATCCAAACACATCTATGTATTGATGTTACATTGCTTAAATTCCTCACGTAATGGATAAAGTAATATGAGAACATAAGGAACAATTTAAGAGTGAGTAAATACCAGAAAGTATAGTTGGTGAGTTTAGGAGCCTCTTATGGTTACAGATACGAGATGGAGTATTAATGGAGAGTATTGTTGGTGCTACTTATACTTGGTAAGCCAGGTGGTCATTAAGGAATTACTATAGCATGTACAGATTCAGATATGCGTCTTTTGGAATGGTGTTTATGTTTCATGTTATGATTGATGTGAATCTCAATGCCTTTTGTTTTCTATCCAATTCAAGATTTGTCTAGGCTAATGATGCACCGGATTGTTGGTCATTAAGGAATGTAGCGTAGCAAAGCAAGTACAGATTCAAATACGTGTCTTCTTTCGAATAGTGCACAGATGTTTCTTAATGTATATCTCAATGCCTTTTGTTTTCTATCTAAATCAAGCTTTGTCCCTGGCCCAGATGGTAGAATAGTTACTGTTTGGACTTTGGACCGTCATTGGCCCGGCCAATGGAGTATGTTTTCTCTGGGCCAGCGTTGGAGTTACTAGTGGACAAGGTAAGTTAATTTACTGTGATGTGCTAGGTTAATTTATTCAATGGAGTTCTTAGTATATAAAGTAACCTCTTTTGACATACAAGAAGTGGGCAACAACGCTCAGTGGTTACGCACAAGGAAAGGATGCTGGCAAACACTGCATTCTATGGTTTTTGATCCGCTAGCAGGAACCTCAACCTGAAACAAACACACTTGACTACATGCGCTCTAGGCTAGCTTTATACTGTTTTATTTTCTATAGATTTTTTTTTTTTTTTTTAAAAAGCAACCTTATAAAAATTCCATTAATAATAAGTGCAATTTACATCAATATCGCAGGTAAGCGAGCAACAAGCTGCGCCGCTACCCATTTCTGAATAGCAAACCCTAGCCTATTAAAGACAAACCCCTGCCCCCCTGTTGATGAGCAACTGTTATGGACAACCTTTTGGACCCTAGTCAACAAACGGATAGCTTCTGGAGCTAGGGAGCCAAAGGTGTCGAAGGCGAAGGGGACAAATGCATGTTGGTTATCAGCACATGCATGTTGGTTATCAGAAAATATCATTTTTTGCATAATTCTTTATATATTAAATCACTAACTTTACTGTTCTTAGGTGGCTAGTTTGTTATATCATTAGATCCTATTTGAAGTACAAAGTGTTATGTTTATAGAAGTTGCCACTACTTCACTTGAACCACTTTGAAGTATTTTATACTTTCACTTGTTTTCGATGGTACCGAATCGGCATCCCTAGTGGAAAGACAAGAATGTATATAAAGATGACAGATATGGTGAAACTGGACATATTTTAAGGATGAATACATTGCTGATGGGACCAACGACTGCAGGTTAGCCACCTAAATCCTCCATCTGTCCATAGGGACCTCCTATATGCTTTGTTTCTAGAGTTTGTTTGGTTCCATTGGTAAGTTGGTCAGGGTAAACTCATTGGTAGCTAGTTAAAAATACAAAACAAACATGAGAAAAAAATTAAAAACAAAAAGACTCCAAATCCATATTAAGAAAACATAAAAAAATTAGTTTAAGAAAATTCAAAGTTCTTACCCAACAAAAAAAGTCAATCTTTCCGGCAAAACTGGCACTTTACCATCTTGTTCTTCATAATTCACACTCAAATCCTTCTCTTTTTGTTCTTTTGATCTTAAAACCTATCCCCATTAATCAAATCGACAACCCGCTTAACGATCCAACTCGGGGTAGTTCCCCGAGAAACATGCGTAGCAAAAGTTAGGCGAATCTCCCGCCAACATCTTCTTTAAGCTATCGATCTTCAAAAACGCAAGCGAATCACACCCAATGAATTCCCGAATCTCCTCAACACTCATCCTATTCGATATCAACTCTTCTGGGCTCGGCGTATCAACCCCATAGTAACAAGAAGCGATGATAGGCGGGCTTGCGATCCTCATATGCACCTCTTTCGCTCCGGCTTCTTTCAACAACCGAACTATCTTGGAACTAGTTGTTCCTCGGACGATCGAATCGTCAACCACCACGACCCGTTTTCCCTCCAAAACAGCCCGAACCGGCGACAACTTTAACTTAACCCCAAAATCCCGAATCTGCTGAGAGGGCTCGATAAACGTCCTCCCGACGTAATGCGACCGAATCAAACCCTGTTGAAATGGTACACCCGCCTTATTCGCATACCCGATCGCGGCGACCACCCCAGAATCCGGGACTGCGATCACCACATCGCAATCCACCGGAGACTCGGTAGCCAAAATTTCCCCAAACTTCCGCCTCGACTCATACACCGACTTCCCAAAAACAACTGAATTCGGCAACGAAAAGTAAATGTGCTCGAAAACACACGATTTCGGCTCCGGGTGTGGTACCAAACACGTAGATTGAACACCATCTTTGTCTACGATCAAAAGCTCGCCAGGTTCCACTTCTCGCTCGTAAGTCGCCTCGACTAGATCGAGCGCGCACGTCTCCGATGCAAACACTATCGCACCATTGCTTCGTCTACCCATAACTAACGGCCTAAACCCAAAAGGATCCCTAACAGCAACTAACTTATCTTCGGTTAAAAACACCAATGAATAAGCCCCTTTAAGCTTCTTACAAGCTTCAATAACTCTTATAAGAAACGGCCTATCTTGAGATACAGCAATTAAATGTAAGACTACTTCAGTATCCGAACTAGTAGTAAAAATAGACCCATTTTTTTCAAATTCTGCCCTTAGGGTTTGATAGTTTACCAAATTGCCATTATGGGCGACGGCGACACGGCCGAAGCGGTAGCCAGCGACGAAGGGTTGCACGTTCTTGAGCATGGACTGGCCGGCAGTGGAGTATCTGACGTGGCCGATGGCGTTGTTGCCGGTGAGTTCGTCCAGTTTTGATTGGTTGAAGACTTCGGAGACGAGGCCTACACCGGTGACAGATTTGAGGACGCCGTCTGGTGTGGCGGTGACGATTCCGGCGCCTTCTTGACCGCGGTGTTGGAGTGCGTGGAGAGCTAGGTAGCAGATACGTGAGGCCTCCGGGTCGTTGTAGATACCCACCACGCCGCACTCTTCACGGGGCTTGTCATCGTATTCATTTGGGTATGATTCGGAGATCGGGTTTTTAGCAGAAACCGGTGAAAAACTTTGGTGGGTGAGAGTGAAGGATGTGGATGTTGTGGTGGTGGTTTTGGTTAGTAGTGGTTTGAAGAGAGGGTTTTTAAGGTAGGTGTTGGAGTTGGAGCATGTTTTGTCGGCCAAGAGGGAGGGGGCGGTGGTGGCAATCGGAATCAAAGTGGCGGCGGCTGACATTCTTCGTACGTAAGGAGGAGAAGAAGGGATACTGGTGTTGGTGGTGGACTATGAATCAATTAGGTTTTTATAGTTTTGGAAGAATTGTTTTTCTTAACATATAAAAATATATTATTACTATTACTATATGTTATCAATTTACGTAGGTCCTAACACAAAATGTTAATTACGGTTGTGCCATTCACCGCTGCTCTGCCTCAAATCCACTACCTTCGCCAAATTCCAATCTACGTATCTCAAAAGGATTGACGTTCTGATGCGTTTATGATAGATAACAACGTCGTTGTTCGGCATCTGAGTTCGATTCATTCTCAATTCACCGGTAATTTCAGGTACGTTTTATGACTATCAACTCCTCTTGTACGCTAGGGTAACGAATTTAATTGTTGCTTGGTTTCTGATTTTTTTCTTATGGGTTTCTTTGTTCCAAATCCATGTTAGGTCTATGAATTTAAGAGGTTTTAGGATTAATTAGACAGAGATGATTGCATCTTAATTGAGATTGATATCAAATTTATTTATTAGCTTGATTTGGAGGAACAACGGATTCTATCTTCTGAGTCTTTTGGGCTTTTATAGTTTGATTTAGAGTAAACTGCCATTTTGGTCCCTGTGGTTTGGCCAGTTTTGCCACTTTAGTCTAAATCTCAAACTTATTACATCCAGGGCCCTGTGGTTTGCATTTTGTTTCCATTTTAGTCCAAAATCCAAATTTGACCAGATTCTCCTACTTAAACCCTTCTATTTTGTCTTTATTCTCAGGGGCATTTTGGGCATTTTGTAATTATTATAACTGAATTATGTATATAAAATACCCTAAAACAATTATATATATATTATATACCTACACATACAGAACTCTCTCTCTCTCTCTCTCTCTCTCTCTCTCTCTCATCTTTCTCACTCTGCTCTCTCTCTCTGAACTACCAATACCACCGTCGCCGCCAACACCAACACCACCATCGCCACCCAACCCAAAATCATCATCCTCATCATCTCTCTACCCCCAAATCAAATTCCTTAAACACATCAAAAACCAAACCAGAAACCAGAAACCTTAAACAGAAGCTTGAATCTTTTTATGCAAACGATGGAGGAGAAAGGATTGATGGTGTTTGCCAGTGGGTTTGATTGACGGTGTTTGCACCGATGGAAAGTGGAAACCCTAACGGTGAGCAGAGGCAAAATCAAGAACACCAGACAAAAATGGTGAACAAAAGAATCAAGAAAACCCTTAAACCCTCATTCTCACAAGCTTCCACGGAGGATGCTGATAATCAATCGATTGAATCTGGAAGATGGAGCTTTGATTGGATTGACGGTGTTTGCACCAAACGATGATGCTAGTGGGTTTGATTGGTTTACGGTGGAAGATGGGGATTGTGGTGGTGCTAGTGGTGGTTGTGGTGGTGGTGAGTGTGTTTAGAGAGAGATCTAACCTGATTTCGTGGGGATGATGCAGAGAGATGGTGGTGGTGGGGATGATGCGGTGGTGGGGGTGGTGGTTTGTGGCGGCAGGAGGAGAGAGAGAGAGAAAAGAGAGAGACGGTGGAGGAGGTGGTGGTAGGTACGGTGGTGGTGGTGATGATACGGTGGTGGGGGTGGTGGTGGTGGTGTGGTGGTGGTAGTTCAGAGAGAGAGCAGAGTTGGTGGTGGTGATGATACGGTGGTGGCAGGTGGTGGTGCTTGTTTTTGTTTTTGTTTTTGTTTTTGCTCCACTCCCGCATCTCTGTGAATCTCGTTTCTGGTTTTGTTCTGGTTTCTCTGTGAATACACACTCTGAGCACATACGATTTATGTTTCAGATCTGAGCACATACGATTTATGTTTCAGATCTGAGATAAGGTCGACTAGATATTGTTGTTGTGTAAAAGAATCGTTTTTTTGTTGTAAATTCAGAAAACGAAGAAGAATTTTTTTTTTGATTTGTTGCTGCAGATTGATATTGTTACGACTGAATCTGATTAAGTTGCAGGTTGTAAATTCGTGGTGTTTATGAATCTAAGATTGAAGTTTGTGTGTTCAACATAAATCAAAGTTGAATCAAAACTGTAGGTTTGTTGTGTATTGCATCGAAGAAGAAGAGTGAATTTTGTTAAAGTGCGGCTGCTGTTCTTTCAGTTTAGGGAAGGAAGATGATGAGGGTGGGGGTGGGTAGTTGGGCGGTGGTTGCAGGGGGTGCGAGAGGGTGGTGGCAGGTGGTGGTGCTTGGCGGCGAGAGGGGGGTGGTGGTGGTTGAAGATGATGAGGTTGAACATGATGAGGTTGAAGATGATGATGATCAGGGGTTGAGGTTGAAGATGATGATTATCTGGGGTTTTTTATATTTTGGGGTTTTTTATTAAGTGAATTGCTTTAAATAAAACATAAATGACCAAAATACCCCTGCACTAAAGGACAAAATAGGCAGCTCTCAACAGTCAAAAATGGGGTTTTTTGGATTTTGGACTAAAATGGCAACAAAATGCAAACCACAGGGACCCAGATGTAATAAGTTTGAGATTTGAACTAAAGTGGCAAAACTGGCCAAACCACAGGGACCAAAATGGCAGTTTACTCTTTGATTTATTATATAGGAAACATAGTTTGAAGCACCAGTTGAATGATTAAATGCAATTTGTATTGAAAGCTAAGCAACCCTAATCAAATAACCAATTAATATTCTATTTATTTAAACAAATATTTTATAACTGAAATTTAGGTTGTGTAGTGTAGGGCTGTTCATTGCCTTGAATATCGATAAACATATAAGAGTTATTATACTGCTTAAATTTTGGGATTTGACATATGATTGTTGGTGCATGTGTTTGTCGAGTTCGTCTTGTATCGAGTCTTGTATTAGCTAGATAGAGTAGGGCACGAAATACGAGAAATTTATGTTTGTGATCATTTCGCACGAAATGGAACAAGGCCATTTCGCACGAAATGGAACAAGGCCATTTCGCACGAAATGGACAGTGTCCATTTCGCACGAAATGGGTCTTGTCCATTCCGCACGGAATGACTCGCCTATATATATGTGCCTTGTCGATTTCGTTTGTAGCTTTCCGATTCCAGAGCCGAAGTGCTGCTGAAGTGTCTACTTGCTGTAAAACGCTGTTATATCAATCAAAAAGACAATTAGAGTGTAAATCAAGCTGTTTCAAAGTCAATACATTAGTTTCCGCCTCTCATATTGATTAGAACTCTTCTGAACGACTCGTTTTGGTCGTATATTGATCCTACAAGTGGTATCAGAGCTCAGGAGGAAGAGTTCTTACCGAATTTAGCTTGATTTCATCAAAATTCTGACTTCTACACATTCTTTTCAAAATTAAACAAGATTTCACGGATAAAATGGATTGATTTTCTCACATAACAAGCGAAATACTGTTTTAACAAAGCCTTGAAAGAATTAGACCTAAAATCGGACTAAAACCTGATCATTTTGTCAAAAACATGGCCGATAGGATGACGTCAGCAGCATTTCGCATGAAATGAATTTTTCATTTCGCACGGAATAACTCAGTTCCTGTCCATTTCGCACGGAATAGCCCTGATTCGACCATTTCGCACGGATTGAAAGGTTTTGATCCCATTTCGCACGAAATCAACCCATTTCGTACCAAAGAGCGTTCATTTCATACGAATTGACAGTTTTTAGGTTCATTTCGCTTGAGTTGCCCATTTCGCTTGAAAGGTGTCCATTTCGCTTGGGTTTGTTCATTTCGTACCAAATCCATTTCGCGTGAGATCCATTTCGTTTGAAAAGTCTGTTTGACGAAAATTTTGATACCGAACCATGGACAACGAATTTTATAATGCATTTGCTACCCCGAGTACTCCAGTTACTGTTGCTCAGAGTGTAACCATGGAAAATGAAATCAGAACGTTACAGAAACCTCCTAAACTAATAGGAATTGAAGAGTATCATAGTTGGAAAGAGCGTTTCGAGAATTGGGTTCAAGCACATCATCTAAAGTCTTGGGAAAGTATTGAAATTAAATATGTTAGACCACTGTTTGATTTGAGAGTTGAAAAAATTATCTCGGAATTTTCAGATAAAGAAAGAGATTCGTATAAGGCAGAAAAAATGATGGTCAGTTTACTTCAGCAAGCTGTAAAAGAGGATATTTTCATTTTACTTCATCATGATGGTAGTGCTTATTCGATTTGGGATGCACTTAAAAAGAAATTCGAAGGTAGTACAGAGATGATTAAGAGTAAAATATCATTATTGAAGAAAGAATTTGAATTGTTTACAAGTGTGCCAGGTGAGACTACAAAGACTCTCATTGAGAGATATTGTCATCTTGTGCGTTCAATGTCTCGGTTGGAAATTACTAAAACTCCAGAAGAATGGGTTGAGAAGTTAGCTGATGCGTTACCACAAAAAGAATGGGGTACATACCTCATGATCTTGAAGAATTCCGGAGAGTATAGTAGATTGTCAATTGCACAATTTATTGAGAAACTTGAGGGACAAGATCTTGAACAACAAAAGATTGCTAGAATGAACAATTCAAGCGGTCAACAAGATATCAAGTTGTACTACAAAGGAAATGTTCAAAATGTTGAAGCCAGTCCAAAGATCTAAACTGCTTTTAGCGCAGAAAATTCATCAGGATCAGTCAATCAAAGTTCATTCAATTCTAGTGGATTTTCTTCATATCCGAGTGTTAATCCAAGTATTCAAAGCTCAAACAACAGTAATGGTCATGTGTTACATTGCAACATCGCATTGCATCTTCAGAATGGTCAGAATTTCTCTGAAGAAGTTGCTAAGGGTCATATGGCATTACTAGTTAATGTGTTAGAATCTTATGAGAGTTTGATTGCGGGGAGAATCAGAAATCCTATGTTGACGAAAGAGGATTACGATCAGATTGATGGTGAAGAAATGAAACTTATGGATATTAAGTGGTGTTTAGCAAGTGTGTTGAGGAGAGCTGAAAAATTTAAGCAGATCACCGGAAGAGATGACTTCCGTGATGCTAATGTTTCTACTTTGGATTTTGATAAATCTAAAGTTACTTGTTTTCGATGCAGGGAAAAAGGACATTTCAAGAGGGAATGTACCAACCGTGAAGCAGGAGGAGCTCAGAATCCGTTCGGGAATAATGATTATTATCAAAAAGCTATATATCAACAAGTTGCTCAACAACCGTCATCATCCCATGTTATTGAAGATGGAAAAAAGAAAGCTTATCTCGTAAATCAAGATGATGAAAAAATGGCAGAAGGCTTTAGCTGGGATAAATACATTCCGCCTGATTCAGGGCTTGGAGCATTCATTGCACAAATCATTCAAAAACCAGAGTTGATAAAAGAGTGGATGGATGTGTTTGCTGATGATGAGAAAAGCCAAGATGAAGAGTCTGTTTCTTTAGAAAGCTCAGAAAAGACACCAGATTTTGATCAATCATCATCTGATAGCAGTGATGATGATGAGGAAATTAATCAAATTAACATTGGAAAAACTCATTTATCTGCTGAAAGTTTCAAATTTTATTTTGAAGATAAATTGGAGAAGCTAAAGGAGAGACGAGCAGCAAAAGAAAAGAAAGAAGTTAAAATTGCTGAGCATGTAGTTGAAGTTGAAAAGATAGTTGAAGTTGAGAAGATTGTAGAAGTTGAAAAGATTGTAGAAGTCATTAAACCTTGTCTGAAATGTTTGGAATCTTGCAAACAGTGTGAAGAGAAAGACAAGAAGTATAGTGAGCTCGATAAGATGAAAGAAAAATTATTGTTCGATGTCAAATATGTGAAAGAGTCGTATGATGTGTTGAACAAAACAGTTAACAGTTTGCAAAAGACAAACTCAGAAAGAGAAGATGCTTTTATTATGATGAATGCAACAATGATGTCTAAGCAGAAGGCTATCAATCATTATATTGAGGAGTGTGCAAAGTTGAAGCAGGAGTTGGAAACTGAAAAGATAGAGAATGAAAGAATCAGACGATTATTGCAAAGTTATTCAAGTTCTGATTATTTGATTGATAGAATTTATCCAACTGTTGCAGGTTTTGAAGTCTTTCAGGACAAGAAGATGGAAGAGAAGGATACTGGTAAGAAACAAAATGTCAGTTATAACAAGTGTCCGCCTCTGATTTGGGAAGGTTATTCTCCCAGAAAACCAAATGAGGAGAAAGTCAAAAAGACAGTCAATATAAAATTAAAGTCTGAAACAACTGATGAGTTACCAGAAAACATTGACGTCACGTTTACATCGTTTGACACTGATCATGAGTCTGAGTTAATAAAGAAAGTGGTCGATCAGGTGTTGGATAAAGATGAGGAGTCAGAGTCAAAGTCCGAATCAGAGAGTTCGAGTTCATCAGTTGACAGTTCAAAGTCGTCGGTCAAAAGGGTTTACAATAAAGAATTTCTTTTATCAAAATCTAAATTGAATGATGAACCAATCAAAGTGGCATATACTTTGAATGATTCAGACAAATTATATTCTGATGAAGAATTTCCAATAAGAGGTGTCAAAACTGAAATGATCAAAAAGGTTTTCAAACTAACAGAAATTAACATTTCTGAAATAAATGATTTAAATCTGGCTGAAAAACCTAAACCTTACACCTCAAGAGTTCAACAAAGGCTAAACAAGAAAAAAGGTTACAGTTCTGGTTCTGGTTTTCAAAAGAAACCAAACCATAACGGTAATTTCAAAAAGAAGGGATTAGGTTTTATTCCACCCGAAAATCATGAAAATGAGAAAATTTCTAAAACAAAAACAATATTTGTTTCAGGATCAAGTTGTGAGGAAGAAAAGAAGAGCTCATTCTGGACGCAATCAAACAAAGTGTTTCTTGCTGAAAAACAGAAAAATGAGAAGAATGGAGTTCATCAGAGAAAGGAAACAAGAACCTGTTACCGATGTCAAGAAGTTGGTCACATTGCCTGGAATTGTCCCAAGGAAACCAACACAAAACAGGGAGTTGTTTCTAAACTGAAAGAAAAAGTGGTTGATAAAACAGAACCACCAACTGAAAAATTCAAAGTGTATAAAAATTCTACATATGAAGTTGGTGAATGTTCAAAAAGGTTTTACAGAAGAAGGGTAAATCTTGATAACCAAACATGGGTTGTTAAGAAATCAGATGTGAAATCTGGCGATGAATCTGATTCCACAAAGTCAGAGGAGCCACAAGTTGTTCAAAAAGAAGAAAAGTCAGTTCCGCCAATGGATGATGTCAACTTTCCACCAATGCGAACTGAAAATTTTAAACAAAAAGTTGGTAAAGTGGAAATTTCCAATCAATTCTATTCTGAGAAGAAAGAATTTGATGTCGAAAAGACTTTTAATGGAAAAGTGAAAAATATTTTTGGAAAAATGGTTGAGGGAAAGGTTAAAGGGGTTAAAGATTTTTATGAGTCGAAGAAGGGAACTTACACCCTGAGTGAAACTGAGAAGGTCACACCCAAAGCTGGTCAGGCTTGAGTGTCTGTGTTCTTTACTTAAAAATTCTGACTTGCCGGAACTCACAGGATGGTAATTGTGGAGTATGAATCGGCATCTTTCTTCAGAAATTCACATCTGTGAAGTTTCAACCTACAAGTGGTGGTATTTGGATTTTCAAAAGATTAATCAAAGACATTAAGTTGTACTTGATTTATCTTTCCTACAAAAGGTATTTGTGATAGAATCTAAAAATTGTTAAAGTTTTCAAGTGGTTGAAGAACAACGTGATGAATGAATTCCCTAACCTACAAGTAGTTTGTGAAAATCAACAAAACTAATTTTCCGGAAAAACCATTTTGATTAAAACAAACTTAAGTGTTTTGAAATCATAATGGGAAAATAGTTTGTTGTCAGGGGGAGTTCTGATTGTTTATGTCAAGTGGATGGCAAATTGAAGTGATTCTCATCATGTTGTCACATTATTTGTACAGTTTATTTTCAAATTTTCCCAGAAAATCAAAATTGAAATATATTTTGATTTTAGGAGGAGTAAAAATTTTAGAAATTTTGAAAATTTGAAAAATCCAAAAACATGATAAAATCTAAAAAGTCAAAAACATTGAAAAAAATTCAAAAATGAGTTTTGTTGTGAAAAAGAGGAAATGATAGTACATCAGTGGACTATCACAACACGCTAAAGATTTGGAAAGACAAATGTGATAAACGATCTCACTAAGGATGTGCCAGTAGGTTTTTATACATTCAGTAGATTGTTTTCGAGATGTAAACCTAAATAGAAATACTTACTTATCTCGTGGGGAACATCTCTCGGATATATGGGTAACCCCCGAAATCTTGTTTGAAAGATTTTCTATTTCTGACATACTAGGTCTTTATGCGTGATGATATCTGGGGTATTATACTAGGACTTCTGATTTTGCGGGAGCAATAGCCTAGTCCTCGTATAATGCTTTGTACTGCTTTAATCTTAAAGCCCACCCTCAGCATAGAAAATGATGAAACATTGAAAAATGCTAATCATGTGGTGTTGAAGAAAAGATCCCCAAACGGGACACACCAAAAGACGAGCCATCATCTCTTTGTCTGAACGGAAGTTCTAACCTGAGCTCTCATGGTCTCGCATTACCCATTTACAGATATCATTAGTGTACATTCACCTGTAAGACTGAATATAGAAGTCTTGATACGGGAGTATATTCGGAGGTGGTATACGCGAATAAGTTTAAGTCTATTAAAACATTAATCTCGTATCTCGAAACAGTTGAAATTTGTGTGAAAATTTAAGTGATTCAGTATACTGACAATCTACGTGAATCGTTTAGAACTTAAAATGTTTAAAGCTTAACGGTGTTGGTGATTTGTCTCATAAACTGATATAATCCTCTTACACAAACTCACAAAAATATTGTCTGTGCATATTTCTTTACTGCATTTCATTAAAAACAAAAACCCAAAAAGATTTTTGAAGTGTTTTAGCATAAAATTTTGAAAAATACAAAAAGATTTTCGACAACTGATGTTGAAGAGCTGATTTTCAAAATTCCAAGTTGTAGGATCGTTTTCAGACCCAAACGAGTCGTTTAGAAGAGTTTATCTCAACACGAAAGGCGGAAACAAACGTGTAGAGTTTAATTCAGCTAGATTTACTCACTAAACTGTTGTATGATTGATTATAAGACGTTTTACAACCTGACAACACTTCGGCAGCACTTCGTTGCTCTGGCCGGAAAGTTACAAATGATGAAAGTTTGAAGGGTATTTATAGGAATGGACCTGACCGTTTGAAGGTGGCAAGACACCCTTCAAACGGACACCTCTTCAAACGGTAACCTATTCAAACGGTCACCATCCACAAACGGTCACGACATATTTCAAACAACACATCTAATTTTGACTTTCAATATGTTTCTATTTTGTCTTCATGTGCCCATGATGCAATAGGTGATGTCATGTATGTGATGTCATCATCAATGATGATGACATAATCCTTGTTCCAAAACCGCAACGTATCCAAGACTCGATATAAGACGAAGACGACAGATGTGTGCACCAACAGACTCCCCCTCAGATGTTGACGAGTCTTAAATGTCGAGTCTTCGCATCTTCAGTCTTTATCAGTCCTTTTGAACTCTTTGAAGTATTTGACGTTGTAAGTATCCTCAAATCTTCTCTCTTCTCTTTTCATCATCAGCAGACTCCCCACAAGCAATCTCTACTCGAATGTCTTCAGACTCCCCCTTTCAATATGCTAGGATCGCAGTCTGGCATGTTAAAATCACAAAGTCTTCAGGTATCGGAACCTGACTCTCTATCATTCAAATAACCTGCACATTCTCTACCCAAAAATAAATTTTCTGATGATAACTGTAACGACTCTCATCAAAATTCATAATTATTAAATTAATTTGACCAATAGGAAACCCTAATTGAGACACCCAAGTGATTCTGCGCAAACCCTAAGATTTTCAGAAAAATCAGAATCAGGATTAGGGCCCCTAAAACTCAGGGGGGGCATTCCCTACTTAACGATTATCCAACTTACGTGCTATCCAAGTTGAATTTTGAGAAAGTGTCGACTCATCTGAGCTAGTCCCACACGTGGCAACAATATAGGCATTTTGAGTACCTTACGGACCGTAAGGTCATCAAGCTTACGGTCCGTAAGCTTGGCAAAAATTGTGTATAAATTCAGAACATTGGCACTTAGTTTCTGGAGTTTGAGCGACGAGAAAATTCGTGATATTCTCTGAGTTTTGGTCTGATTACCACAATTAATATATACAGGCACTAAATTGAAGCTGCAATCAGGGTATTAGCACAATCGCTGCTACGATTCATTTGATCTAAATATTCAATGAATGTTTAAGTGCCGCCCACATTAGGGTTATACTTTATCGTTCGTCATTAATTTGACGGATTGTCGTTAATTCGATAGGTAAAGTATTATACTTTATCGTTCGTTGTTAATTCAACGGATCATCGTTAATTCGATGGGTAAAGTATTATACCTTGTCGTTCATTGTTAATTCAATGGATCATCGTTAATTCGATGGACAAAGTATTGCATTTTGACATTCATTGTGAGAATTTGATCTCGTGAGTTATCGTAAATGCTGGATTGATTACTAATTCCAAATTGTGTGCTTGTTATAAAAATTAGGATAAAAGGCTAATCAGTAAGCTAGGCTCTGCCCGTATAAATCTGCATTGTGAGTCATTCTCTCTTTTTATCAAATCTATTTACAAAATCATGTTTATTTTCAAAAGTTATAATTACGGGGATTAAGTCTTTGTAATCACCAAGTTACAGCCGGTATGTGGGGTTTTGTATACATTACTTGATAATCGTCACCATTGGGGCAGCCAATGGGGGATATGACCATAGTCACAGACACCATTGGACGAATGGGCCAATGGGTCGGGTGGCAAGTACCGTGGGTAGTTGGATTGATATCAGAAACATTGTAATCACTCTTAATACTGTATATTATAACAAATGAGTCATTTTAGTAAATAGAATGATTCACTCAGTATTTCCCGCTGACAAAACCTTTTTCAAACATGTTTCAGGTAATCTGTTGTAAATCAGGAAAAGTGCTGGAGAGCATTTCAAGCTTAAAGTTAGTGGCTCAATATAAAGTAAAAGAAATGATTTTGTAATATCACGCTTTTATAGTAAAAATATAATATTGTAAATTATCGGGGTTTTATCCCGAATTATGAAATAAAATAATCGAGGAAAAATTTTAGCTTTAAGCGATCCTGTTTCCGCTGTTAAACTCAATTAAATCAATACCGCAGTATTTTCTGCCGCGGCTCCTGAAACGGGTCAAACCGGGTCTTGGGCCGTGACAGAAAAAGGTGGTATCAGAGCCACTGGGTTAAGCTAATTAAGTATTTAGAAATACTTAATTTTTCCTGATTATTATTAGGTGATTATGTGTTTTATTAACTGACTATTTGTTAATTTTAATATGGGCAGATTTTTATTTGTTGCTCTATTATTAATCGAAAAAAAAAATATTATAATTTTATTTGATTAATATATGGAATTACCTAATATAGTATTACTATATTGTGGTAAATAAATTATATTTTTATGTTTGAAGTATACTCTTATTTAAAAATTTTGTTTAGTTATTTATTATTAATAATTTTATTGTTAATAATAATATATTAATAGTAGTGGTATTAAGATTATTTTAAATACTAAGGTTATTATCAAAGGCAGATATTGGATAACCTAGCCTTAGTTAGGCATGGACTGATCACCTATGCTTAAACAAGGCAGCACTAACCAATATCCACCATGATAATGACTAATTAATATATATAAACTAAGTCATCATACTTATCTAGTATATAGATTTTTATATATTAACTACTGTAATAGTAACTATAAATCTTTAAATATTCTGATTTAAAATTTAGTATTTTATCTACAGTCTAGAAAATTTATAAATAAATTACAAATAAAACCTAGTATGTTTTAATTTTCAGTTGGATTGGTAATATGAAATACTATTTAAAAAGTTATTACATAAAATTTTAGTATGATTTAATAATTATATGTATTTTACTAATCAGCATGAGTGATCTGTCGGAAGCCCTTCAGAATTTAAATCTCTATCCAGTAAGAATAGAAGTTTCCAGAGATTTCAATAGGTATATACCAGATATAGAAGAACCTATAGAATTCAATGCTTTATCTTTCGAGAAACTTAAGCCTAAGAAAATGGAAATTGGGGAAAGTTCTAGGCAAATGGAGGGATTACCATCTCAAGAAGAATTAGATTTTATAATAGCAATCGATGATACTATTGAGCCTGTTAATGAAAATAATTTTATGAACTTAGAACCATCTATTCCAAACTCTTCGAATCATTGGAATATAGACGAATGGTTGGATAATGAAATACTGTTACAAAACCATCCCTATAGGCTTTTTCCTAAGTACAATCCAGAACCTTTACCAAATTTACCAATAAGTAACAAGAATAGGACTGAACTCCATCATTTTGACAACATGGATGCTGGGAATAGGATCCAAGAAACTTTGGGACAGATCTCCTGGAAATACGATGAGAAGAAACGTCGTTACTAGAACATCATCTGACAAAGGATAGGGGATTATGAAACAGTGGTTGTATAATAGTAACAGTAAAATCAGTATGTGTAAATTAAATAATAAAACGGGTGTATATAGAAACATGATATAAGGAAATATTAGAAAAGTTACAATTTTGTTTGTATATTTGTTTATGTGATTATGTGCAACTAAATTGTGACATTGAATTATTTCCTTTATACTAATTATGTATCTATAAAATAGATATCAGATGGAAAACGCTAATAATGAACCTGTCAATGAGGGTAATCTATCTGAGCAACAATCGGGGAACCAATATGTGACTAGGCAAGATATAGAAAATATCATAGTCAACACTATTCCAGGAATAGTTGCTCAAGGGATAGCCAACGCTATTCCAGCAATCATTGCTGCTGTTAAAAATCCAATTGAACCGCAACAAGTTGTTCCTAGAAAACGCATTTCTAAAGATAATTTCAGTAATAGCATAAATGGAGGCGGTAATCATGTTAATCATGATAAACCATGGCAAGCTCCGCTCCCTAAGAAAAGGAAAGTTGCAACGCCTGGTTGCACTTATAAAGAATTTCTTGCTTGTAAACCCACTGAGTTTGCAGGCAATGAAGGAGCGACTGCAGCACTGCGTTGGTTAGAGAAAACCGAGGCAGTAATTGCCATAAGTAAATGTGCTTAGGATGATCAGGTCATGTATGTATCAAATCTTTTCAAAGAAGTAGCGCTAGAATGGTGGAATACGATGTTACAAGCAAAAGGAAGAAGGATGGCGTATGCTATGAACTGGGAAGAATTTAAGAGTCTTGTAGAAAGAAAATTTTGTCCTGAGTATGAAAAAGATCAAATGGCAAATAAGTTTCTAACCCATCGGATGGTGGATGTAGATTGTCGAGGGTATACTACGACATTCTTCGAATATGCTAGAGTGGTACCAACCCTGGCTTCGCCAGAGCCGGTACTTATTTCTCGTTATATTTGGGGATTAATTTCTGAGATCCGTAGTATTGTCAAAGCTGCGAAACCTCGCACAATTGATGATGCGGTGGAATTAGCCAATACTATAACTGACGAGCTAGTACGGACAAGAGAAGAAAATAGAAGGAAGGAAGTAGCCCAAAAGATTACCCAAGAATTCAGTTCGGGTAACCATAACCATTTCAAGAAAGGAGGGAATGGGCAATCTTCTACTAATCCATTTTGCAATTTTTGCAAAAGGAAGCATTTTGGAAGATGCAAAGGATATTGCAATTTTTGCAAAATTCCAGGACATCAAGAAGAAGATTGTAGGAGGAAGAAATTTTCAGTTTGCTACAACTGTAGAGAAACTGGACATCTTAGGCCAGATTGTCCAAAATTGAATAAATCATTTAACAATCAAGCCAAACCAGCAGAAGGAGCAAAAAGGAATGAGAGAGCCTTTCAGCTGACTACTCATGAGGCCGAGATGATTCCAGATAGCCGGTATGTTCTTAGCTTACAACATTTACCTAAAAGTATTATTTGACTCTGGTGCAAACCAAAGTTTTATAAATACTTTATTATGCCAAATTCTTAACTTACCGATAACCAGCATTAGATAAATTTCTATATTAGAAATGGCAGATGTGAAATTAGTTGAATTCGATGTTGATCATTATCTGAGATCAGAATTTCTTAGAAATTCAATCAACCATCGGAAGAGGAATTATGATTACAGGAGATAAACCATATAAACCTATGAAGTTCACATCAGTAATGGAAATTGCTAAATATGAACGAAAGCAAGAAATAGTATATATGATTTCAGTAATCATTAATACTAAAGATACAGAATTTAAGGAAATTTCTGTAAATTCCGAATACCCAAATATATTTCCAGAAGATTTACTTGGATTACCACCAGATAGGAAGATAGAATTTAGGATTTATCAATTTCAAGAATTTTACCGATAAGCCAAGGAACCTTATCGGTTAGCACATTATTGGTTATTAAGAAAAGTATGGTTCCATAAGAATGTGTATTGATTATAGGAAATTGAATAAGGTTATAATCAAGAAATTAATACTCATTAATTAGAATTAAATGATCTATTCGATCAATTTCAGGAAGATAGATAGTTTTCTAAGATCAACTTATGTTCCGTACATTATCAATTAAAAGTATCAGAGGAAGATGTACCTAAGACTGTTTTCAGAACTAGTAATGGTCATTACTAGTTTACAGTCATGCCCTTCAGATTAAAGAATGCAACTGCAGCATTCATGGACATGATAAATAGGATCGGTAAACTCTATTTGGATAAATTTGTAATTATCTTCATAGATAATATACTTATTTATTACAAAAGTAGGAAAGAACATTGACAGCACTGGCAAGTATTCTTAACTTTGTTAAGAAAAGAAAAGCTTTACGCCAAATTTTCGAAGTATGAATTTTGGCTATCAGAAGTGCAAATTTTTAGGTCATATGGTGAATCATGAAGATATTCACATAAATTCTGCTAAGATAGCAGCAATTACCAAATGGAAGATTACCTAATTCACAATGGGAATTAGAAGTTTAGTCCGATACTACAGACAATTTATTAAGGAATCTTCAAAATAGCTATACCATTAAATTAGTTAACCTCTAAAACGGTTAAGTTTGATTAGAGAAGAAGAAGTTTTTAGGATATAAAAACATAAATCCTAGCCTTACCAGAAGGAACAGAAGATTTTGAAGTATACGGTAATGCTTCAAAGCTAGGGTTTAGATATTCCTTAATGCAACACAAAAAGGTAATTGCGTATGCCTCAAGCCAATTGAAAAAGTCCGAAGAAAACTATACCACTCAAGAGTTAGAATTAGGAACCATAATTTTGCCTTAAGATTTGGAGATATTATCTGTATGGAAGTAAGGATACTATCTATACAGATTATAAGAAGTTAAGATATATATAATTGGGCAAAAAGAATTTGAGGCAAAGAAGATGGATGAAAATCCTAAGTGACTACAATTGTGATATTCAGTATCACAAAGGAAAAGCTGAAAACGGCAAGAGATAGTCATAAGAATTATGCAGATAATAGATAAAAGCCGTTGAAGTTCGAGTTGGAGACAAAATATAATTGGAAGTATCTCCTTGGAAAGGAGTAAGAAAGGAAAACTAAGTCCAAAAGTAGGTAGAATCATTTCCAGTAATTCCCATATTGGACCAGTTACTTATAATTTACAACTACCAGGAAAGTTAGTTGGAATACATGATATATTTTATATATCCAATCTCCAGAAATGTCTATCAGACGAATCTTTGGTAGTACCTTTCCAAGATATAAAGGTAAACCAATAGTGTTAGTTTAAGTAAAGTAGGATTCCAAGACAGGATCCTAATATACGTGGGAACTGGAATCAAAAAGGAAGAGAAAGTATTCTCAATTATTCCAGTAAATCTCGAGGACGAGATTTTTATTAAGTTGGGGAGAATGTAACGACTCTCATCAAAAGTCATAATTATTAAATTAATTTGACCAATAGGAAACCCTAATTGAGACACCCAAGTGATTCTGCGCAAACCCTAAGATTTTCAGAAAAATCAGAATCAGGATTAGGGCCCCTAAAACTCAGGGGGGGCATTCCCTACTTAACGATTATCCAACTTACGTGCTATCCAAGTTGAATTTTGAGAAAGTGTCGACTCATCTGAGCTAGTCCCACACGTGGCAACAATATAGGCATTTTGAGTACCTTACGGACCGTAAGGTCATCAAGCTTACGGTCCGTAAGCTTGGCAAAAATTGTGTATAAATTCAGAACATTGGCACTTAGTTTCTGGAGTTTGAGCGACGAGAAAATTCGTGATATTCTCTGAGTTTTGGTCTGATTACCACAATTAATATATACAGGCACTAAATTGAAGCTGCAATCAGGGTATTAGCACAATCGCTGCTACGATTCATTTGATCTAAATATTCAATGAATGTTTAAGTGCCGCCCACATTAGGGTTATACTTTATCGTTCGTCATTAATTTGACGGATTGTCGTTAATTCGATAGGTAAAGTATTATACTTTATCGTTCGTTGTTAATTCAACGGATCATCGTTAATTCGATGGGTAAAGTATTATACCTTGTCGTTCATTGTTAATTCAATGGATCATCGTTAATTCGATGGACAAAGTATTGCATTTTGACATTCATTGTGAGAATTTGATCTCGTGAGTTATCGTAAATGCTGGATTGATTACTAATTCCAAATTGTGTGCTTGTTATAAAAATTAGGATAAAAGGCTAATCAGTAAGCTAGGCTCTGCCCGTATAAATCTGCATTGTGAGTCATTCTCTCTTTTTATCAAATCTATTTACAAAATCATGTTTATTTTCAAAAGTTATAATTACGGGGATTAAGTCTTTGTAATCACCAAGTTACAGCCGGTATGTGGGGTTTTGTATACATTACTTGATAATCGTCACCATTGGGGCAGCCAATGGGGGATATGACCATAGTCACAGACACCATTGGACGAATGGGCCAATGGGTCGGGTGGCAAGTACCGTGGGTAGTTGGATTGATATCAGAAACATTGTAATCACTCTTAATACTGTATATTATAACAAATGAGTCATTTTAGTAAATAGAATGATTCACTCAGTATTTCCCGCTGACAAAACCTTTTTCAAACATGTTTCAGGTAATCTGTTGTAAATCAGGAAAAGTGCTGGAGAGCATTTCAAGCTTAAAGTTAGTGGCTCAATATAAAGTAAAAGAAATGATTTTGTAATATCACGCTTTTATAGTAAAAATATAATATTGTAAATTATCGGGGTTTTATCCCGAATTATGAAATAAAATAATCGAGGAAAAAATTTAGCTTTAAGCGATCCTGTTTCCGCTGTTAAACTCAATTAAATCAATACCGCAGTATTTTCTGTCGCGGCTCCTGAAACGGGTCAAACCGGGTCTTGGGCCGTGACAATAACTTGTAGAGCAAAATTTTAAAAATGATTCAACATTTATAATCTCTGATGAACCACTTGCCAAAATATCATTTTCAATTCAAACATCTTCAAACAAATACTTTCCCAAACCTGTTCGTCATGTTCAGCACTTGGAATTTTTAAAATCAGCTTTTCAACATCAGTCGTCTAAAATCTTTTTGAATTTTTTATAACAAAGGAATACAATAATGAAATATTTACAAACAATATTTTTGTGAATTTGTGTAAGAGGATCATATCAGTTTATGAGACAAATCACCAACACTATTAAGCTTCATTTCATTTTAAGTTCTAAACAATTCACCTAGATTGTCAGTATACTGGTCCACTTAAATTTTCACACAAAGTTCAACTGTTTTGAGATACGAGATTAATATTTTAAGCACTTAAACTCAATCGCGTGTCCCACCTCAGAATATACTCCCGTATCCAGATCCCAATATTCAGCCTTACAGGTGAGTATACCACAGATGATATCTGTAAGGGAATAAATTATAGTACGAAACCGTGAGAGCTCAGGTCAGAACTTCCGTTCAGCAGAGAGATGACGGTTCGACTTTCGGTGTGTCCCCTTTAGAGGATCTTTTGTTTACAACAGCAATGGCTATCAATTTTATTGTTTCATCAATTTGCTGAGGGCGACGCTATTTTTCAAGCAAGCGGAAAGTATTCTCCGGGGACTAGGCCATTGCTTCCGCAAAATCAGAAGTCCCGGGATAATACCCCAGATATCACCGAGCATAAAGACATAGTATCTCAGAAAGAGGGACCTTTCAAACAAGATTTCGGGGGTTACCCATATATCCGAGAGATGTTTCCCCACGATATAAGCAAGTTTGAATTTAGGTTTATATCTCGTCACAATCTACTAAATGTGCAAAAACCTACTGGCATATCCGCAGTGAGATTGTTTATCACAATTTAACTTTACATTTCTTTAGCATGTTGTGACAGTCTACTGATGTACTATCATTTCCTCTATTTCACAACAAAACTCATTTTTTATTTTATCATGTTTTTGTATTTTTCAAATTTTCTAATGTTTTTGGATTTTCCAAAAAACTTACTCCCCCTAAAATGCAAACACATTTCAGGAAATTTGAAAACAAACTGTACAAGAAAAATTGACAACCGATATCGAATCACTTCAATTCGCCATCCACTTAGCATAAACAATCAGAACTCCCCCTTACACAAAACTATTTTCTAATTATGATTTTAAAACACTTAAGTTTGTTTTAACCAAAATGATTTTTCCGGAAAATAAGTTTTGTTAAATTTACCACTTGTAAAGTTAGGGGTTTGGTTCATCACATTTTCCTCAATCATTTTTAGAAAATCAGATACAACTTAATGTCCCTGATCTACCACTTGGAAGTGAAAATTTCCATCAACCACTTGTAGGAATACCTCACACAAAACCATTTTACCAATAAAAATGCCGATTCCTGCTTCACACTTACCAACCTGGAAGCTCCGGCAAGTCGCACTTAACCTGTAAAAATTCAACTGTTTTTAAGATTCAATCACCCACTCAATTACTAAGAAAGATGCCGATTCCTGATCCACGATTACAAACTTGGGATCTCTGGCAAAGTCCTAAGACTTCAAGGGAATAGAATTTCCACCCAAGTCTTTTCAGACTTGAGGGTTTTCAATTCTTGCTCAGTAGGGTTATATGTTGCCTTTTTAGTTGCATAGAAATCTTTAACCCCCTTTTCTTTCCCATTAAGCATTTTCTCAAAAATTTTCTTAACATTTCCATTGAAAACTTTTTCAACATCAAATTCCTTTTTATCAGAAAAGAATTGATTTGAAATCTCAACCTTACCAACCTTTTGCTTAATCTTTTCAAACGTCAATGATGGAAATTCATCATCATTCACTGAAGATACAAAATTTACCTCTTTTACCTCACCTTGTGGCTCTTCTGGCTTTGTGGAACCAGAATCATCGCCGACTTTCTCTTCACCCTTCTTGACAACCCACATTTGGTTATCTTTTGCTTTCTTTTTGTAAAAATTCTTTTTAGAACATTCACCAACCTCATAAGTTGAATTTTCAAACATTTTGAATTTTTTCGGTTGGTGGTTCAACATCAACAACTATTTCTTTCAGTTTTTCAGAAACTCCCTGTTTAGTCTCAGCATTTTTCAGACAGTTCCATGCAATGTGACCAGCTTCATTGCATTTGAAACAGGTTCGAGTCTCTTTAGGATGAAACACTCCAGTTCCATTCCTTTTCTTTTCAGCAAGAAACTCCTGGTTTGATTGTCTCCAGAAAGGTTTCTTCTGTTCCTCCTCAGCACTTCCACCTGAAACAAATTCTGTTTTTGTTTTAGAATTTTTCTCATTTTTATAATTTTCTAGTGGAATAAAACCTAATCCTTTCTTTTTGTAGCTACCATTATGGTTTGGTTTCTTTTGAAAACCAGGACCAGAATTGTAACCATTTTTCTTGTTTAATCGTTGTACTCTTGAAGTGTATTTTTTAGGTTTTTCCAGTAAGATTTAAATCTTTTATTTCAGAAAATCTTAATTTCTGTCATTTTGAAAACCTTTTTGATCATTTCAAATCTAACACTTCTTATTGGAAACTCTTTGTCAGAATATAATTTGTCAGAATCATTTAAAGTATATGCTACTTCAAATGTTTCATCATGCAAATTTGATTTTGATAACAAAAACTCTTTACTGTAAGCCATTTTAACCGACGATTTTGAACTGTTGACTGATGAACTTGACCCTCCAGACTCAGATTTTGACTCAGACTCCTCATCAGTATCCAACACCTGATCGACCACCTTTTTGATTAACTCAGACTCATGATCAGTGTCAGACGTTGTGAAAATAACGTCAATGTTTTCTGGTAAACCATCAGTTGTATCGGTTTTTAGCTTTACATTGACTGCTTTTTCGACTTGCTCCTCATTTGGTTTTCTGGGAGAATAACCTTCCCAGATTGGAGGCGGACACTTGTTATAGGTAACATTCGGTTTCTTACCAGTATCCTTCTTCTTTGTCTTCTCATCCTTGAATGCTTCGAAACCTGCAACAGTCAGGTAAATTCGATCAATAAGATAATCAGAACTAGAATAACTCTGCAATAATCTTCTGATCCTCTCATTTTCAATCTTTTCAGTTTCCAACTCTTGCTTCCACTTAGCACTTTCTTCGATGTAGAAATTTATAGCTTTTTGCTTTGTCATCAGTGTTGCATTCATCATTGTCAAAGCATCTTCTCGTTCAGAATTTGTCTTTTGTAGACCCGTTACTGTTCTGTTCAAAACATCATAGGATTCTTTCACGTAGGTAAGGTTGAACAGTAATTGTTCCTTCATCTTCTCAAACTCTGCCAGCTTCTCATCTTTTGCTGTACATTCTTTGCAAGTCTCCAAACACTTTTGGCATGGTTTGATGACTTCAACAATCTTTTCAACTTCTATGATCTTTTCAACTTCAATGATCTTTTCAACTTCAATGATTTTTTCAGCTTAAACAGCTTTCTCAGCTTCAGTCACCTTTTCTGGTTCAGCAATCTCCTCAGCAACACTTTTTATTTCTTCATTTTGAACAGCTTCTTTTGTTTGATCACCACTTTCAGACTTTTGTTTCATTTGTTCTTTTGCAGCTTGTTTTTCCTTCAGCTTTTCCAAACGATCTGCAAAATAAAATTGAAAACTTTCAGGAGAAAGATGAGTTTTAGCAACATTAATATGTCGTTCTTCCTCATCATCACTACTGTCGTCAGTTGGTGATTTATCAAACTCAATTGATTTGTCAGAATTATCATCCGAAGAACCAGAATCAGATGGTGTTTGATAAAAAACAACTTCCTTTTCTGAATTTTTATCACTTTGTGAACTTTCATCTGAACTCTGTGAGCTTTCTTCAGATACAACAGACTCTTCCTCCACATTCTTCATAGTTTCACCAATAGACTTCATCCATGTGGTAAACATATCTGGTTCCTTCACAATCTTAGCAATGAATGCTTTAAACTCTCCTTTTTCATCCACAAACATATCCCAGCTAAAACCTTCAGGTAACTTTTCGTCATCTTGAAAATGCCAGTTAAAATTCTCTTGATTCCCCAGACATGCTCTTTTTGAATCTTCTATCACCTTTCTACCATGAGCCACTTGTGGTTCTTGTAGTTGTTGTTGACCAACCTGTTGATATATGGCTTTCCGATAGTAGTCATCTTTTCCGAATGGATTCTTCACGTCACTTGCTTCTCTATTCTTGCATTCTCTCTTGAAATGACCTTTCTCCCAGCATTTAAAACAAGTAACTTTAGATTTATCAAAACCCAAAGTAGAAACGTGTGCATCAAGAAAGTCATTTCTTCCAGTAATCAGCTTGAATTTTTCAGCTCTTCTTAGAACGCTAGCTAGACACCATTTGATATCCATAAGTTCCATTTCTTCAGCGTCTATCTGATCGTAATCTTCCTTTGTGAGCATAGGATTCCCAATCCGCCCTGCAACTAATCCTTCATAAGATAGCAACACCGAACCAAGTAATGCCATGTGATCTTTTGCAACCTCTTCAGAAAAACTTTGACCATCTGGAAGATTTAATGCAATGTTGTACTGTATCACACAACCATTCCCAGTCTTTGTGCTTTGATAATGGAAGCTTGATGTAGTATCTTTTGGATTGACACTCGGGTATGAAGAGAAACCACTGCTGCTTTTAGGATTTTGATCAACCTTTTCTTTAGAATCTCCAGCACTAAATGCAGTTTGTATTTTCGGGCTTCTTTCAACTTCTGGAACACTGCCTTTGTAATACATCTTTACATCCTGTTGACCACTTTGATTGTTCATCCTCGCGATCTTTTGCTGTTCCAAATCTTGACCCTCAATCTTCTCTATAAACTGAGAAATCATTAACCCATCATATACACCAGTGTTCTTTAGAATCATCAAGTAAGTTCCCCACTCCTTTTGCGGTAAAGCGTCAGCTAACTTGTCTACCCACTCTTCACGATCTTTTGTTATACTCAGCATTGAAATGGATCGCACTAAGTGGCAATACCATTCAATCAGCTTCTTGGTATCTTCCTCGGGCAAACTCATAAACAGATCAAATTCTTTCTTGAGCAGTGCCTTCTTGCTCTTGATCATATTCTCACTACCCTCAAACTTGACTTTAAGAGCCTCCCAGGTTGACTTTGAAGTCTTGTCATGTTGTAGCAACACAAAAATGTCTTCCTTGATAGCCTGCTGAAGTAAACTGATCATCATTTTTTCAGCTCGGTACATGTCACGTTCTTTGTCACTGAATTCTGAGAGTTCTTTAATAACTTGTAAATCTGTCCGTGGTAGAACATACTTCTTCAGAATACATTCCCATGATCTTAGATGGTTAGCTTGTACCCAGTTTTCGAACCTATCTTTCAACCCGTAATACTCCTCAATGCTCATTAGCTTCGGGGGTTTCTGAGTAGTTCCCGTTTCGTTTTCCAAATTCATGTTCTGAGCAATGACAACCGGAGTAGACGGAGTAGCAAACGCGTTGTAGAAATCGTTATCCATGATTCAGTATCGAGAGTTTACAAAAACACAAGTTTCAAACAAGCTGGACAACAATTCGCTTCAAATCACCTGACAAACATGCAACATCACATGCAGTCTGTTGCAATTTTACCACAATAACCACTAAGCCAACAACCTTTTTAAAGACCTGACACAAGCAAACTTTGATTTACTAAATTTTATTGGGCCGCCCAAATCACTTAATCGACAACACCAATTTCAAAACAATAATCTCATTGGGCCGCTCTATAAATCTGAATCACTTTAAAGTATGATTGGGCCACATCTCTAGTTCACATGCAAAATCTGATGATTCACTTGATACTTTTACTAATGTTGACTAAAAGACTGATCAAACCAAAATCACATGCAAACCGACATATAGGGCTGTTCAAAAAGCTCGCGGCTCGGAGCTCGCTCGAAGCTCGCTCGGATTTAGCTCGGAAAAAGCTCGCTCGATTTGGCTCGGTTTAAAAGTGAGCCGAGCCGGCTCGGCTCGGTTAGAAAGTGAGCCTAGCTCGGCTCGGCTCGTAACGAGCCGAGCTGGCTCGGTTCGGCTCGCTTTGTAGCTCGGCTCGGTTTAGCTCGAATTATTTTACTTATAATAAGTTTTAATTTTATATACATTATAATATATTACAAAAAAACTAATTATTATTTACATGTATATAGGTTTGTAATTTGATATTTATGGCATATTTGAAAATTGATTACCATACTAATGAACTAATATTGTATTTTATTGAAATTAAAACTAATTTTGCATTGTTAAACTTGATTTTGGTTTGAATTGTATTAGGTTGAACTTATTTTGAATATATTCTTTTAAATTATTGAATAATATTTTAGGCTATTAAATTTTAAGAGGTATATATTAGTTTTTTTTATAAAATCGAGCCAAACCAAGCCGAGCCGAGCTAGCTCGGTTTAAAACCAAGCCGAGCCCGAGCTTAGATTTTCAGCTCGGTTTCAAATCCGAGCCGAGCCGAGCCAGCTCGGTTTATAATCGAGCCGAGCCCGAGCTTGGCCTGGCTCGGCTCGGCTCGGCTCATGAACAGCCCTACCGACATAAACCACATGATCTCTTATTCCCGATGTACTGACACCTTGTTAGATGAATCACACAAAACGATGAACTTTCAAACGGTAGTCGTGTTTCAAACGGTCATGTCAGCTTCAAACGGTTAACCCAAAATTTTCAAACGGTCATGTGCAGATTTCAAACGGTCAGGCAGTTTTCAAACGAAAAGGTGCATTTTTCAAATGGTCAGTCCAGTTTCAAACGGTAATGTACAGATTTCAAACGGTCAGGCCAGTCTTCGTTCAAACGGACACCGGTTTTCAGTCCATTTTTACCACTTTTACTTCGAATTTTAAGCTGAAACTTTCAAGGGTTTGTTAAAATACAATTACGCACACATTGTGAAAGTTTTAGCCGATTTTATCCGTGAAAACTTGTTCAGTTTTGAAAAGAAGGTGTAGAAGATAGAAAAAACAACTGAATTGGTATGAACTCTTCCTCCTGAGCTCTGATACCACTTAATATCGAGTCTCGGGTTCGTTGCACTGCTGAACAAGAGTAATGTCATCATATTGAATGATGACATCATCAAAGTGACATCATCATTGTATCATGCTCACATGAAGACAAAGTAGAAAGTTAAATTTGCATGTAGGATCGTGAAACGACCTAACGAGTCGATCAGAAGAGTGCTCAGACAGAATCAGAGGCGGAATTCATTGATTCGGTCTTCGTTTTAGCCGTCTTAATATCGAGTCTCGGGTTCGTTGCACTGCTGAACAAGAGTAATGTCATCATATTGAATGATGACATCATCAAAGTGACATCATCATTGTATCATGCTCACATGAAGACAAAGTAGAAAGTTAAATTTGCATGTAGGATCGTGAAACGACCTAACGAGTCGATCAGAAGAGTGCTCAGACAGAATCAGAGGCGGAATTCATTGATTCGGTCTTCGTTTAGCTTGTATTCACTAATAAGTGTCTCTGTATTGTAAATCCTTTCAAGATCAATAAACAAGACATTTATTAGTGAATACAAGCTAAGCGAAGACCGAATCAATGAATTCCGCCTCTGATTCTGTCTGAGCACTCTTCTGATCGACTCGTTAGGTCGTTTCACGATCCTACATGCAAATTTAACTTTCTACTTTGTCTTCATGTGAGCATGATACAATGATGATGTCACTTTGATGATGTCATCATTCAATATGATGACATTACTCTTGTTCAGCAGTGCAACGAACCCGAGACTCGATATTAAGACGAAGACGACAGATGAATGCACTAACAGACTCCCCCTCAGATGTTGACGAGTCTTAAGTGTCGAGTCTTCGCATCTTCAGTCTTTATCAGTCTCTTTTCTTTCTTGGAATATACCAGGATCTTCTCTTTGAGAAAAACTTATAAGTTTTTACTTAAATCAATAAGAAAAACTTACTAATAATAGTTACATCAAGTTCAAATTAATGATCTTGATTAACTAATCAAACATTCTTTTTCAAAATAAATCAAGTTCAAATTAATGATCTTGATTAATCATATAACATTTATAAGCTCTGATACCACTTGTAGGATCGTTTTCAGACCCAAACGAGTCGTTTAGAAGAGTTTATCTCAACACGAAAGGCGGAAACAGACGTGTAGAGTGCAATTCAGCTAGATTTACTCACTAAACTGTTGTATGATTGATTATAAGATGTTTTACAACCTGACAACACTTTGGCAGCACTTCGTTGCTCTGGCCGGAAAGTTACAAATGATGAAAGTTTGAAGGGTATTTATAGGAATGGACCTGACCGTTTGAAGGTGGCAAGACACCCTTCAAACGAACACCTCTTCAAACGGTAACCTATTCAAACGGTCACCATCCACAAACGGTCACGACATATTTCAAACAACACATCTAATTTTGACTTTCAATATGTTTCTATTTTGTCTTCATGTGCCCATGATGCAATAGGTGATGTCATGTATGTGATGTCATCATCAATGATGATGACATAATCCTTGTTCCAAAACCGCAACGTATCCAAGACTCGATATAAGACGAAGACGACAGATCTGTGCACCAACACAAGTGCTAAACATGATGAACAACAGGTTTGGGAGAGTGTGTTTATAAATAAAGACAAATGTTTTTCCTACAAGTGGTTATCTGAGATTATAAATGTTAAATCATTTCTGATTGATCGATACCTGCAAGTGAATTATAAATTTGTCAAATTTTAAATGTGTGAAATTTATTTTGAGGTAGAGTTTGTGCAGGTGAGAGTCAGGTTATGCTCTTAGAACCTGTGAATATTATAAGGCCAAGTTTCGACTCCTAAAAGCTATGTGAGAGCCAGACTACGATCCCAACTTATCGAAAGGGGGAGTCTGAAGACATTAAAGCCAGGTTAAATCCAAAAGGGAGTCTGAAGATGTAAGAGTCAGCATCAGTTTATGGATCAACATTCAAGGGGGAGTTTGAATGATAAAAAGCCAGGTTTGAATCCTGTTGTTCACGCGAGCTGCTGATGCTGATGAACTTAAGGAATCAAGAGACCTGATCAAGAGAGGTTAGAGCCAGGTTGAGATTCTGGAAGAAAAAGAGAGAGAGAAAGAGAGAGAGAGAGAAGATTACAGGATGCTTATAATGTCAGACACTTTGAAAAGAATGAAAAGACAGATCAAGACAGAAGAAGTACTGAAGGCGTGCTGAAGACTTCGTCGACATCCAAGGGGGAGTCTGTTGGTGCATGTGTATGTCGACTTCGTCTTGTATCGAGTCTTGTATTAGCTAGATAGATCAGGGCACGAAATACGAGAAATTTGTGTTTGTGATCATTTCGCACGAAATGGGTCTTGTCCATTCCGCACGGAATGACTCGCCTATATATATGTGCCTTGTCGATTTCGTTTGTAACTTTCTGATTCCAGAGCCGAAGTGATGCTAAAGTGTCTACTTGCTGTAAAACGCTGTTATATCAATAAAAAAGACAATTAGAGTGTAAATCAAGCTGTTTCAAAGTCAACACGTTAGTTTCCGCCTCTCGTATTGATTAGAACTCTTCCGAACGACTCGTTTTGGTCGTATATCGATCCTACAATGATGAGTGATTTTTCTATGTTGAAATTGAAATAATATCATATGCCATATGGTGCATAATTTCCTTCACTTGATTCGAAGTCAGTGTGATTAGGGGGATTTTGGACTTGGGGGTTAGGAGTGTCATTGTGTGTATTGAGTTTTTGGTCAAACATAGTATTAGAGTATCTATTCATGGTTGTAGTGTATATTGGTGTTAAAGTTGTTAATGTAATTTGACCAAGTGTTTACATCTGGAATATGTTTCCATTATATGTTTCAGATAGAGTTTCCTCTTGGTACAAAATTAGACAAGCTTATGTAGTGGGAAATACGAACTGGGAACATGAAATTTATGGTCTGGTGGTGAACTTAGCATATAGTAGGTCTATAAAAGGAACATATATTATCAAGAGCATAACACGTTGCTTTTAAAGTTTATGGATCTTTTTAATATTTAGATACCAACATCACTGGTTATTTTCTTTTTACGCTGCTTAACCTTTTTATGGAACGCTTGCTCCCACACGAAGCAATGCTTTATCTTGACGTGATCGCTAAACGTACAGATAAAGATCGAGTTGGTTATATTTTCCAGATTTTTGTTGAGTAAGTTCAGTTTTCATTACATGAGTGTTGGATCTGACTATGGGCGAAACTACTTCAGTTTTGAGACTGGTCATTTTTAGCCGTATGTCAAAACGGCTAGTCGAGTTGGATAGGTTGGGTTGGGTAATCATTTACCCATTTTATTGTTAAGTTCACTTTTCATTACAAGATTGTTGGATCTGGCAATGGGTGAAACGACCTCTATTTTGAGACAAGTCATTTTTCCAGTCAAGTTGGATTGACTTGGGTTGTCATTTAATCATTTTATTGTTCAGTTGAGATAAGTTACCATCTGAAACAATTGAATTGTTAGTAATTTGGTCGAAATTATTACCTCTACTTACATACCAAGTGGAGAGTTCAAATGAGAAGAATTTTTTTGTAAAAAGAAAAAAGAAGAAGTTTCAACCAATAAGAATGCTTTATTTTACTTCATTTAATATTTGCATTTAATTTTAATATAAGGGTATATTGGTAAACTTACATAAATTATTAATTTGTATTCTTCCCCTTTAATAACTAACTAAATTAAATTTGTAACTCCTTTTCAAAATATATATTTTCTCCAAATTAAAAAACAACTTAATTTAAAGTGTAGGATAAATTACAAGTTGTGTAGGATAAATTACGAGTTGTGTAGGATATATTTCGTGGTGTGTAGGATAAATTTCGACTGTGTAGGATAAAATTCTATAATGTGTAGGGTATATGTAGGGAAATTTTGATATGTGTAGGTTTTGTAGATTATATGTAGGATAATTAATGATTAGTTGACTAATTAATTAAAGAGAGAAAAACTAATGATATGAGTTATAAGGCTACACGGTATGGGGGTCGTCCCCCTACCGTCTTGGATCGGCGACGCCTGCTACACCGCGCCATCCCCCCACGTCCCGTCCTCAACGTCTGAATTCCGACGTTCTCGACGCGCACAAAATGACAAAAACAAGTTGGGACCATCTGGCATATGACCGTTTAAAAAAAAATTTCAGAATTTATATTAATTAAATAACGGGTATAATTCAAAAAATCCCCCAATTCACTTCCATTTTTATAAATACTCACCTATTTAACCATTTTTTCACAACTTTTCACCCACTACCACCCCATCTCTCTCACATTTTATAACCACTCTTCCCTTTTTATAAAAACTCATCATTTTTTATACCATTTTTTACCCGCTACCACCCCATCTCTCGCTCAAAAATTATCATGGCTTCACCCATTTCTTCCATTTCTTCAATTTCTTCCATCTCTTCATCATCTTCGTCTACGGGGTATTCATCATCTTCGGAAGAGGATGCTATTATGCATAACATGATTATGAACGCGGCTCAGGTCTTCATGGCGGGTGATGAAGCGTCGTCCCAACGGCTAACTAGACGAGCAAAATATAACCGAGACCAAGAAGGTATTTTACTTTTTTTTCCTTATGTTTTATATAGATTTGAAAATGTATTTTATAATTAATTTCACTTATGTTTCGTTTTAAATTTATAGCCGGCCATGTTAAACTAGTAGCCGATTATTTTGCCGACGAACCCGTGTACCCAGCCGATATTTTTCGACGTCGTTTCCGCATGAGTCGTCCACTGTTTTTACGACACATTATGTACGCTTGTATCATCCTTCATAACATGGTCATTGAAGACGAAGGTAGAGCGATATGCGAGTACGACGAAAACGCGTCTACTGGAAATTCTGTTCCAGTTAGTGGGGAACAACAAGATTTGAACATGTTCGCTCTACGTAACGAGTACACACATCATAACCTACAAGCGGACTTGGTGGAGTACATTTGGAACAACGCTCAAAACGAACCCGACCACGACATGGAAGACGAAGACTAGTAGCTTATTTTAATATATTAGGATATTTTTAAGTTTATGTTTTTTTTAAGTTTATGTTTTTTTTAATTTACTTTTTTTAAGTTTATTTTTTTTAAGTTTATGTAATGTTTTTTAATATTAATGAAAATATTTTGTTATTTTATTTGTTAAATGTAAAAAAAGTAGAAGATTAAAAAAAATAAAAAAACATAAAAGTGGTGGAGGACTATGACTAGGACCATCCTCCCATACCCTCTAGTTTTGGAGGATTGACCATCCTAGGGAGAACTATGACGTGGCGCCTACGTGGCGGATCATCCTCCAAGGATGGACCATCACCATACCCACTAGCCTAAATGAAATAGTATTTTACTAATATTTTATTTCTCACATTAAATTTCTTCTCAAATGAATATTCCCGTACATACCAAAACAACTATTTAAATGTGACAAACTCAACTAACTTAAAGTTTTTATTCATTAATCATTGTAGGTATTAATTACTTGATTTGGATCATGGTTTTTATTTAGTTCAAAGAACTGTTGGAAATCTAGATATTATGAATGGATATTAATTTAGTGAGATTATAATTTAATGAAATTATAATTGTTTACTAGACTATTCATATGGAACATAAACTCAAGTTTTGAGTAGAGTTTTTATGTCAATTTATTAGAGTTTATGTCTCTAATAAATCTCTAGTTAAGTACTAGACTCTTCATATGGAACATAAACTCTTAAATAGAGTTTTTATGTCAATTTATTAGTTTTATTAGAGTATTATGTCTCTAATAAATCTCTAATTAAGTGAGACTTTTCTCTACCCCTTGTCTTTTGTATTAAAAGTAGGCTATGTGCCTAATTTGATGGGTTTCATATATAAAAACCATCAGATTAAGAATACAAGAAAAAGACATAAAGATATGCATGAAGAGTCCTTGAAGAAGAAGTACTTGATGACTCATATGTTGGGAACATATAGAGATAAGTTTCTTTACATGATTCAACTACATTTATATTCTTAATTTCCAAAAGGTCTAACACTATGTTTTTATCCGGTGTAACCTCGGGCGCGTGACCTTCTTCGACAGTACAAACTGCTTCAGCTGTTGTACCATGGGAGACGGATACGTCGTCTTTAGTAGAGGCGCGAAATCTGTTTTAAGGGAAGCGTGTTGAACACGTGCCTCAGCCACAACCGTCAACATTTGTTTGTTCTTTTGTAGGAAATTATTGTACAAGAAGACGTGGTTCAAGACCTCGTTGAAGCCTACACAACGGACTGAAAAGTTTTGGTTTGAAAACACAACGAACCATACAAGTAGACGCGGTTAAAGATCAAGTTGAAGACTTTATCTTTTGAAGATATTGGTTTGAATCGATTATTTTATTAAATATGTTGTAGTTCATATTTATTTTCGTTTGAATTTGTACATGGTTCATTTACTACAATTTCCCAAATGTTTAAAGAGAGTATCTTTATTTTTTTATTAGTTTTATTAATAAATTGTGACCCATTTCCTACAAGAACATCATGGAAAGCCCAACGAGGGTTGACCGACTGTTAAAGGCCAAAGCCTAAATTGGACGGTTGACGTGAGAAGAATGAAATTAGCTGGCTGTGTGTAGAATGTGTAGGTTTCACTTTGGTTACAGTGGTAAACATGTGGTAGACATCCTGCAGGCATTGAACATCGTGCACAACATGCATCTATTGTTTACAATGCTAGACATCATCCAACAGCTTCAAACCTTTTTGTAATCCAAGCTTTATGTTTTAGCTATGGTTTTGTAAAAAGCATCAAAAAACACCTAAAAGGATGGTTACATGTTGTACCTTTTGTGACTTAATAGAAACCAAATACCTGCCGCACCGCGGCGGGTAATTCTCTAGTAGATGAAGATCGATCGGATAAAATCGAAGTCGTCGGAACCCTAAAAAGGTCCCGGTTCGTTCATCGTCAACCTGTGTTTCCTTAGGTTTGATATTAGATAACGGTCGTGCAACAATTCGGAGTGTTTGCAGGGTAGCAACAACAGTAACATCGTGTAATTGTTGTTACCCTAATTAGCCTTTTGAATCGTGTTTACTTTATATTAGGTATTGTTTTTTTATGATTATGAACTGTAATAATGGAGTTAATTACCTTTCATTGATGTGCAGGAGACTAGAAAAGAGGGAGGATGATGGATAATGAAGTAACTGGTTTATTTCCTCAATGTGAAAATATGTAGTTAGACTCGCTGCGAAACAGTGTTCAAAAGGTATGATTCTCATTTTGTGTATGTTTGATTATCATATGTAAACAATGCATATATTCTAATGAATGCCCATAGGGTATCATAGATTTAACCATAAGGGATTGAATGTCCCCTCTTTTATAGAGGCTGCTATGACCAAATTAGAAATTGTTACAATGGTTTATATGGAGTTTTGTTTTACTTTCTACTTAAACACCACCCATATCATCTTTCTTAAAACATATAAACTTAAAATATAACAATTATGAACATACTAATAAGATGAATGTGAAATACCTTGAATACATAGATATATTATAATACTGTGATTTATTTCATGTGCCACTAAATTATGGTATTAGAATTTTTAAGACCCTTTTTCGAATTTGTAGGTTGATTCAGATGTACAACTTTTTAATTGCTAAAGTATGATGAAATACCCATGGTGTAGCTAAGGAGTTCTAGATCAATTGTTTTAGGAGGAGGTAACCCCATGACCTTCCAAAGTGGAGGTCATAGGTTAGAGTCTCACTTGGTAAAATTTGCTTACAATTTGTTTCAGGTGGGCCAGGGGTTTTACCATAGTGGACCTTCAGGTGGTGGGTTTCCTCTAGAATGGTGGGCGGATTATAACAACCCTCCTAAGAACCCTTAACGTGACTCTAAAACGTTCCTAATATACCTCGTATGCGAGAAACGGACCCAGAATACAATAATATTTATAAAAATCAAATAAAAACGAAATCTGGGAGTCGCTCGCGGGGCGCGACCCCCTTGGCTAAAGCTTTCACGGGCCACGACTGGCTTGGAGTGCCGGTCAAGGCAAACCGCCACGTGTCCGGTGACTCGGCGACCCTACACGCTGACTCAGCAAGGCTATAAACGACACACACTCCCTCGCGGGCCGCGAGAGAGTTAGAGTTGGTCTTCGCGGGCCACGAGCTACCTTTGATCAGGCCTATAAATAGGGTCGATCGGCTCATTTGAAAATTGTTCAAAATTTCTGAATTCTCTCAACTTTCTGTTAGTAGAAATTATACTGGGCATAATACCCCTATAAAGCGAAGCTCTGCCTCGTTGTAAGTATTAAACCCTGCGTGTTACCCTACACGATCGATTTAGGGCTCCGTAACGCATGTCAAGGCTCTGCCTGACTCAGCCGTTGGAGTTCTGTCTCGTGTTACACCCGATTGATTTAGGACTCCGTAATGCATGTCAAGGCTCTGCCTGACTTAGTCATTGGAGTTCTGTCTCGAGTTGTACGGTCAATGTGATTTGGGTTATTTTACTAACACGTGTGCATTGTTTAATTTTAATAGATAATAACCAGGAGAATCACCAGGAAGCTATAGTAGTATCACCTAAGTCAACAATGTAAGTACATTTCTCTTTTATAAACACTTTTTGTGAGTCAAATTGTTTTACCAAAACCTCAAATGTTTTCAAATACAATTACAGTGAGTAAGTCTTTGTGATTCTACAATTGCTGCTAGTAATATGGGGTTTGTATACAGTACTTGATAACTTTCACAATTGGGCACCGGTATCCAATGTGTGATATGACCATAGTCACATATCTGTCGAGTGACACGTACTGAACGAGTAATTGTGTAGATATAAACATTGTAATCGCCCTTAATACTGTAATGTGTAACAACTGATGCTTTACAAAATGGAATGTACCTGCCAATATTTCTTGCTGATAAAATGTTTTTAAAACGCGTTTCAGGTAACAAAATGTGAAAGCCAATAGAAGCCAACTGGAGAGCACTGAAGGCTTGGAAAAGTGGCTATAAAAGTTACCTAAATGAAAAGGAGTTTTTGTTTTCAATAATTAAGGTTCATCCCTACAAATGTATTGTCAAATGAACTTGGGTTTTATCCCAATGATTTGTTATAAAAAGTTTGGTGTTTAACTCTAATAAAAATATTTCCTAACTACGGTCTTGATGTCTCATTTCCGCTGCCAAATTAATAAACACCGATACCATCTATCTGATCTTGCGGCACCCGCTCCCGGGGTAGGGGTCGGGGGTTGCGACAGGAGGTGGTATCAGAGCTACAGCCACTGGTTTAAGCCAAAGAAGTGTTCTACTAACACTTAAATTCTGTGTTAGGAAAATACTTATGTAATTACGTGTAAATAATGTTTTGTGTTATTTGACTATTTGTTAGTTTACAGTATGAGTGAGCAAGGAACATCGGACGCCTATCGTTATATAGCTAGTTCACCAAAAGATGAAGGAACATCGTCTCAACCTAATCCCTCAGGATACTCAGCCGATACTGAGGAAGGGATATTTATTTTTAAGGCATAGTCTGAGGAACCCTTCACTACTAAAAAGACAGGTTAGTTTAATAGAGGAGCACACGAGAGAAGAAAAAGAATGAAGAAGTTACAACAAAAAAGAGCGATAGTCAGAGCTAATAGGGAAGCAAATGCACAAACTCAGGAAACAGTCAATAGGCCACCTTGGGAAGAGGAACTAGATAGACAGTTGGCAGATTTCCATACGTTAGCCACTACAGCAGTAGACGCTAACCTAAACCAAATAGCTGAACCGCCAGTGTTACCTTTATTCCCAGAACAACAAATGCTAGAACCCAACCAAGAAAACCAATTCCCGATACCTGCATTTGACCCCAACGAGTTACCTAGAATCCCAAGCCCAATCCCTTTAGAACGTGATCCGTGGTGGGATGATGATAGAACATTTTTTGAAATGAATAGCGCAGACCCTTACTAGGAACCCATACCCCTTAACCCTAACCCAGTAAACCCACCAATGAGTCGAGAATGTGTGTAGGAACTCCGTCAGTATGGAGAAAGTTTAGTAAACGAAGGGAATAGAATCCGACAGATAGGGGAGAAATTAGTTTGGAAGTATGATGAGAATGAAATGCAGAACTGGAGGAACGATACTTAGAAAATGCTTAGATATATGTGTAATTTTGTATTTTGATAAAAAAAATCTATAGATAGACTAAAATAGATACGGATTCCTAGCTACTAGTATATTTGATTTCCAGTTGTAGTATGTAACCGATACATATATATATATATAGAAAGAGTAAAAGTCGCAATGATCAACGTTTTTGATCAAATTGTTTGTGTGATTGTGTATAACTATTTGTACTAAATTTATTCTGTGATAATTAATACTTGATAAATTTTCACAATTCAGATGGACAACGAAGTAAATCAGGAAAACCAGAATAATGAGAATAACGAAAACCAAATAGATAACAGTGCCATCCAACATATAGTAGCACAATGAATTATAAATGTTTTGCCCTATATTATCAGGACTGTTAAAGAAGCAGAAAATAATAAATCTGCAAATGGAAGTAAATGCCAACACACTGAACCAAGTCACAGTGTGAACGATAATAACGGACCTATAATCCAAGCTCCAATTCCTAAAAGAAGAAGAACTGCTTCTTACGGTTGTTCTTTTAAAGAATTCTTGGCCTGCAAACCAATAGAATTCTCAGGCAATGAAGGAGCTATTGCATCATTACGTTGGATAGAAAAGACAGAAGCAGTCATAAAGATAAGTAAATGTGCACATGAAGATAAGATTATGTTTGCTAATCTTTTCAAAAATGCAGCCTTAGAATGGTGGAATACCATTCTCTAGTCTAGGGGAAGTGACAGAGTTTATAATCTGGAATGGATCAACTTTAAGGAAATGGTTGAAAGAAAATTCTATCCTCCTAATGAAAAGGAACAAATCGCCAATAAGTTCCTAAATCTTAGAATGTCTGGAATAGACTGCAAAGGTTACACTACCATATTCTTCGAATATGCTAGGATAGTATGTCACACCCCGATTTTTCCACGTATTACCGGTGGGCCCGGTGGGGAGTATCGTGACGTAGTTGATATCACCATAGTCAATAATCACAGCTCAATGCACAGCGGAAGTCTAAAGTAAATATATTACAAACCGATTCAAAAGTAACATCAAATATTACAAACTGATTGTAAGATGGATCCACAGGCGGATTGTCACACCCCGATTTCCACGTGTCATCGGTGGGCCCGGTGGGGGAGTATCGTGACGTGGTTGGCAACGTAATAGTCAAACAACACAATATAATAATGCACAGCGGAAGCAAATTTAAAAATAAGATACAACCGAATTTATTTATTGTAATGAAAGTCACAATATCCAGGTGTTTTATCCACAGTAGGATCGAAACAAAATAACATTTATGGTTCAACATACTTCTGGCATCCTAAGCGTGCGAGACTTTTTTATTGATGCTTAGGAGACAATCCAGCCAAATTTCGTTTAGTACCTGCATTCAGTCTTTTTGGGAAAATACGTCAGTTTACACTGGTAAATACATTCAACTGACTCATTTTGGAAAATGATTGAAAATTTGTTTGGATGCACGTGGCATAAATCATTTTATTTAACTTGGGAGAATTATTTAATATTATAATCTTGTGAACGAATTACATGTTACTTATGCGTTCAGTAGCCCGAATCAAATCCGGGTTAAAGATCAATAGACACACCACTTTAAGTGAGTTATACACGGGAGTACGCCTACACCCCGTGCTCAGGTCGTGGCCATCTCGTAAGATGATGCCAGGGATATCCGGGACATGGTCATTAACCCCCCAAAGGCTGTAAAGTAAACAAGACTATTTAAACGAGCCGATCAAATTATTCAACTACCCACTAAGCGTGGAGATTTGATGCCCGATCAAGCGGTACGCTATGTACCGTAACCCAAGCCCGTATAGGGAAAATAAGTTAAAAGTATTTACCTGATGCAAGTATAAATCACAACAAGCAGAATGCACGTAGCTTTTACTGTTTCTCCTAATCTGGAACGAAGGTTTAATATAACCTATTAGAATTCTAACGGGTCTTTTTATTAAGCTTAAGCTTAGACCGGCTAGTTTCAAGATACGGTTCGTACGCACGATTAAGCGAAGACCGGATAGAATGTGATTTAGACCCGACAAGTTTGAAGACTTGTTTAATATGGGTTTATTATTCACATTCTGGATTTTGAGATAAAACCGTTAAGGTTTGGCCCGTTTCGGCTAATTTATGTAAACTTGTTACATAAACCGAACCGTACGCGTAATAAGCGTGACGGGTAGTCATGAGAGCTATACACAGGTTTTCTAAGTTAATTATGTCTCAAATATGTTGTGACATCAGTAAGGTGACTTTCGTTATGCCCGAATCGTGTTTAAACACAAACTAGGCCCCGTAGGGGTAGTTTGGTCATTTAAAAGTTTATAAAAGAGTTTAAGTGACAACCTGAGTTACAGGTCTGATGTAATCAGCAAATATACTCAATTTGCTAAGTTACATCAGTAGGTTAAAGCATGTATGTGAAACTTGTCATTTTTAACCAAACTAGGCCCCGTAGGGGTATTTTGGTAATTTCACATAAGCCGAAAAGCTCAAAACTGAAGTCTGAGTTTATCAACCTTTGCTTACTATTAAAATATGATAATTTGCCTCTTATATCAGTAGGTATCAACCCGGGTATGTCCAATATGATTTTAAAACATACTATGCGTTAAAAACGCTAAATAAGGCGATTAAAGGCCATTACCGGGTTTGATACTTAAATATGATATTTTTATATTTCCAGAAGGCTTAAAATAATTTATTTATCATAACTAATTAGTAGCAAAAGGTTTGGAATCGTTTAGATGTGTAAAACTCATTTTATGGCCCGTAAGGGCAAAACCGACAATTACCGGATTAAGCCTACGACTACGAGTTATGCTCAGCCTAAAATTAATTAAAAATCTTTAAAAATCCCAAAATAATATATTACATCAGTGGGTAAAAGATTTGATACCAAAAAGTATGTTTAACTAGGCAATATGCTAATTACGCCATTTTATTAACATAAAGCATTAGTTTTGCGATAATGAGCATAACTCTTAATCTACAAGTCAAACTGATGTCAAAATTTGCATACAAGTCTATATATCAGTAACAAAGGTTTCTACACTTTTACATTTTCATAAATCACGTTTTAAGGTAATAAGGGCATAACAGTCAACATATGAGCGGTTAACGGAAACATGCATATTAATTGGGTAATCAACGAAACAAGTATGGAGGCTTATACTATCATGTAACCCAACCCTAATGAAGCATTAAGGCATTTCTAATTCCATCTAACTTGGGCCAGAACTGAAGTCAACGTAAAAGTCATAGTTTCGTGACTTTCGGTTCCGAACCGGTTTAAAACTGAGAGTTGTCGAGTCTGACCAGTTTAGACATGTCCGTATACCTATTACCAAGTTATATTAAGTTTAAAACAGGTTACACGCATCATGTATTGCTAATCATGCATTAAATCATATTTTATATTTCTGTTGACTTTTTCGGTCAACGTTTGACCCGACAAACGACCTAGTTAGGTCTGGAATCAGTACGTGCCCTTATAAGGGTTTAATACCCATATAATTACCTACTTAACGGTACTTTTAATTCGACATACGACTGAGCTATCATTAATTAATCACGAAGTCAAACCGTAGTTACGTCGGTTTGACTTTTAGCTAAAATACTAAGCTATAATTAATTTAGAAAGGTTAGTCAACTTACCAAGTGTTTAATGATGATTAGAGAGGCCTTGTAATCAGCTTGAAAGCTCCTCAATTGATCAGACTTGGATTGAGAATGGAATGATCAAAGAGTTGCAACTTATGAGGTTTATATAGTGTTCAAGGCACCATGATTTATTGACAACAAGGTCTACAACTCTCCACAACTGATATACACATGTTACTAGTGTTTAGGGGTGCCTAGGGTCGTTCATAAGTGAAAAGAAACCGGCCAAGTGGGTCAGATTTGCGTTAAACAGGCTGCAGCAAGTTGCTGGTCGCTGGGGGGTTGCTTGCGCACCGTAAGCACACATGCTTACGGTCCGTAAGCATGCATCAGGGGCTGATTTTGCTTGTTTGTTGGTGTTTCGAAAGGGCAGCCATAAATTCTGACTTTGGGGCATTATATCATCACTTTGGGACCCCTAAAACATGTCTTGAACAGTTTATACCCTACCATTTGAGTTTGTTTCATTTAAATCCATTATAAAGTACCGAATAATAAGGTTAACCATTCATTTTCTTCGTGGGATCCAATCATGCTTCTGGAAATCTATCAATGACAATAATTCACTGATTTTAGGGAAACATAGATGTGTGTAAAATTTAATTGGCCTTGGAATTTATAACTGAGGTCGTTTCAGAGGTAAAAATTTACATGACGCCACTTTAATTCCTGCCAGAACATCAAAAAGAATCCGGGTTTACAACGCGTTTTGTCAAACATGACACGTGTCGTTTATTCTATTTACCACGAAATTTTGAGGTGTTACATCCTCACCCCCTTAAAATAAATCTCGACCCGAGATTTACTGAAATAAATAAGGGTATTTTTCTTTCATGGTGGATTCTAACTCCCACGTATATTCGGGACCTCTACGGGCATCCCATTTGACCTTTACAAAAGGTATATGCTTCCTTCGAAGCTTTCTTACCTGTCGATCTTCAATCGACAAAGGTTTTTCCACAAATTTTAAGCTCGCGTCTATATGCACATCTGTATGTGGTATGACCTGTGATTCGTCAGCGGAACACTTCTTTAGATTGCAGATGTGGAACACGTTGTGAATTCCACTGAGCTCTTCTGGTAAGTTCAACTTATAGGCAACTGACCCGACACGTTCGATAACCTCGAAAGGTCCTATGTATCTCGGGCTTAGTTTGCCTTTCTTACCAAATCGCATCACCCCTTTCCAGGGTGACACTTTAAGTAGGACTTTGTCACCTACTTCGAAGTGAAAATCCTTACGACTTGGATCAGCATAACTCTTCTGCCTATCCCGGGCAGCTTGGAGATTGTTACGAATCTGGACAATCTTGTCCGTCGTTTCGAACACGATCTCTGGTCCTGATAACTGGACTTCTCCAACTTCCGCCCAACAAACAGGCGATCTACACTTTCTACCGTATAATGCCTCAAAAGGCGCAGCCTTTATGCTGGTATGGTAGCTATTGTTGTAGGAGAAGTCGATCAATGGTAGGTTCTTATCCCAGCTACCTCCCAAATCGATCGCACATGCGCGGAGCATGTCTTCCAACGTTTGAATAGTACGCTCACTCTAACCGTCAGTCTGAGGATGGTAAGCCGTACTAAAATTCAAACGTGTGCCCAAAGATTGTTGGAAACTCTTCCAAAAATGTGACGTGTACCTAGTATCCCGGTCAGAGATAATAGCTACAGGTATGCCGTGTAGGGCTACAATCTTATCGACGTATAACAGGGCTAACATATCGGAGCTATAAGTCTCCTTGATGGGTAAGAAATGAGCTGACTTAGTCAGTCGGTCAACTATAACCCATATCATATCATTTCCTTTCCTTGTCTTGGGTAACTTGGTAATAAAATCCATAGTTACCATTTCCCACTTCCACGTAGGAAGTTCAGGCTGTTGTAGCAAACCTGACGGTTTCTGATGCTCGGCTTTGACTTGCGCACATGTCAAGCATTTTGCTACATGGGCGGCTACAGACTTTTTCAAGCCTATCCACCAATAATTTGCCTTTAGATCCTGGTACATCTTATCAGCTCCAGGATGAACGGAGTATTTGGAACTATGGGCTTCTTGGAGGATGACATCACGAAGTCCTCCAAAAATTGGAACCCATATTCGTCCATTTAATCGCAGAATTCCGTCCTTGCTAAGAGTTAACTGCTCCTCAGTTACTCCTAACTTTTCATTAGGATAGTTAGCTTCCAACACAGCTTCCTTCTGTGCAGCTAACACCCTTTCTATCAAACTGTTCTTTATTTCCATGCGCTTGGCATTGATTCGAATGGGTTTAACCCTTTCCTTTCTGCTCAAGGCGTCAGCGACTACATTCGCTTTGCCGGGATGATACTTGATTTCACAATCATAGTCATTCAAGGTTTCCATCCAACGGCGTTGCCTCATGTTTAATTCCTTCTGATTAAACAGATGTTGGAGGCTCTTGTGATCAGAATAAATCACACATTTGATACCATAAAGATAGTGCCTCCAAAGCTTTAGTGCTAATACAACGGCACCCAGCTCCAAGTCATGGGTGGTGTAATTCTTTTCATGCACTTTCAATTGTCTTGAAGCATAGGCAATAACCTTGCCTTTCTGCATAAGCACACACCCCATGCCAGTGTGCGAAGCATCACAATAAACCACAAAGTCTTCAATTCCATCTGGCAGTGTCAGTACCGGGGCGTTGCTCAACATTTGCTTCTGAATATCGAAGGATTCTTGCTTTTTAGGGCCCCAAACAAACTTAACCTTCTTCTTAGTTAAGGAGGTTAGGGGTGCAGCAATCCTTGAAAAGTTTTCAATGAAACGCCTGTAATATCCTGCCAATCCCAGGAAGCTACGAATTTCCGTAGGCGTCCTTGGCTCTTGCCAATTCATAACAACTTCAACCTTAGCGGGATCCACCTGGATACCATGCTCACTAACCACGTGTCCAAGGAATTGGACTTCACGAAGCCAAAATTCACATTTAGAGAATTTGGCATAGAGCTTCTCTTGGTGTAAAAGTTTGAGAATACATCGAAGGTGTTTCTCGTGGTCAGCTTGATTCTTAGAATAAATAAGGATGTCATCGATGAAGACGATAACAAATTTATCTAAGTAAGGCTTGCAGACGCGATTCATGAGATCCATGAACGCGGCTGGTGCATTAGTGAGCCCAAAAGGCATCACTAGGAACTCGTAGTGACCATAACGAGTCCTAAATGCAGTCTTGTGAACGTCTTCATCCTTAACCTTTAACTGATGGTAGCCTGACCTCAGATCAATCTTTGAGAAGTAACTTGCCCCTTGAAGCTGATCGAACAAATCGTCGATCCTGGGCAATGGATATCTATTCTTGATCGTGACTTTATTAAGCTCGCGATAGTCGATGCACAGACGCATCGACCCATCCTTCTTCTTGACAAACAGGATTGGCGCTCCCCAAGGAGATGAACTAGGTCTGATGAAACCTTTAGCCAGCAATTCATCTAGCTGCGACCGCAACTCCTTCATTTCTGTGGGTGCCAATCTGTATGGTGCTCTAGCAACTGGTGCCGCTCCTGGGATGATATCGATCCTAAATTCAACCTGTCTATCTGGTGGTAAACCAGGTAGATCTTCAGGAAACACTTCTGGGTATTCAGAGATGATAGGGATGTCTTCTAACTTCGGTTTGGGCTCATCAATAATCACCTGAGCCATGTAGATGACACACCCCTTCTTCAAACACTTGGAAGCCTTGAGCATAGTCACGTGCTCAGGTAGTCCATACTGGGTATCTCCCCGAATGGTAAGTGACTCACCAGACGGAGTCTTTATCACTACTTGCTTCATGTTACAGACGATTTGGGCCTGGTTATGAGATAACCAGTCCATACCCAGAACTACGTCAAAACCGGCTAACTTAAACGGAAGTAGAGACAGAGGAAAAGAATGGTTCTTAATGGATATAACACATCCATCTAACACGGTAGAGACGGTTTCTATGGTACCATCTGCTAACTCTACCTCATAGTTTGCGTTTAAGGTTTTGACAGGTAAATTCAACAATTTACAGAACTTATGATCTACGAAAGACTTATCTGCGCCTGAATCAAAAAGTACTCTTGCAAAGACATCATTTACAAGGAATGTACCTGTTATGACATTATCGTCCTGCACAGCTTCTTTCGCGTCCATTCTGAAGACTCTGGCATTAGTCTTCTTAGCCTCCTCAGGCTTCTTGTTGTATTTCGGGCAGTTGGTCTTGATGTGCCCCTTCTCGTTGCAACGATAACACGTTGCGTCTTTTATCTTTTTGCAATCCAGGGTCTTGTGATCCGTGGACTTGCAAATTCCACAAGCAAAGGATTTTAACTGAGTCTGAGAGCTCGACTCCAGTCTGCACTTTCCATAGTGCTGCTTCTTGCAAATTTTACACTTGGGCTTCTCATCAGACTTATGCCCATCCTTCCTCGACTCAGACCCCTTCTTGTTATCGCCGTTCCCACGGTGTTTCTTATTCGACCTTCGCGAACCATCATCTTCACGCTTCCTCTTCTCGGCCTCCTTATTCCTCAGCGATCTATGTCGGACCGCATCCAGAGTGAGGGGTAAGGAAAGGTCAGTTACAGACCTGAAGGTAACTGGCCGAGAAGCTTTTACACTGGCCTTGATCTCGGGTTCTAAACCACCAATAAAGCGAGCGATTCTTTTTGGCTCCGGGGTTACCAGGTAGGGAACCAACCGGGACAGCGTATTGAAGCTTGTCAGATAAGCTTGACAGTCGAGGTTCTTCATCACCAACGATAGAAAGTCAGATTCTATCTTCTCCACCTCATGTTGAGGGCAGAAATTATCCTTGATCAGGGCAATGAATTGATCCCACGACATACTATACAATGGGATCTTTCCGGAGGCCTCCATCAGAGATCTCCACCACGCCAACGCTTCACCCTTGAAGGACTGTGACACAAACTTGACTATATCCCTTTCAGCGCACCCGCTGATATCTACCACCGTGTCCATCTCGTCCAGCCAAGTCATACAATCGACGGCTCCTTTTTCCCCAGTAAAATCCCTGGGCTTACAAGACACGAAGTACTTATAGGAGCAACCCTTGTTACTGGGCTCTTGATGCAGTACTATATGCTGAGATGGGACACTTTGATGGTTGGTGGACTGACGGTCATCACCATCTTTCTTGGGCCCATTCTTTTTGGGAGGAGGCTTGTTATGAGCCTCAGAATGTGTCCTGGGCTTTGAATGTGTGGCAGAGTGGGTCCTACTTCGAGTACTACTGTAGTCTTCATACTGCCTTTCTAAAGCCTGAGTAACAGCGCCGTCTATGATCGCTTTTAACTCGGCACCCGTTAATGTAATCTGGGTGTTCCCATTTGGCTCCACTGGATGGCTATTGATTTCATTTGATTCAGCCATTTGAATTGAACTGTTGCAGAAAACAAGAACAATATTTTATTTGGGAGTTTATTATGGAATTACCCCTTAGGGTAACTCGCTAACCATGGTAAACAGAGACCATATTTGGTTAACTTATTAATCGTATTTATTTAGGATTTCCATTAAAATTTATCCTAAACATAACAATAACAATATATATATTAGCACATAAGGCTTGGTCACATGGACAATTTAAATTATAATCTATGATTTCTGAGAATCAAGACTTTTAAGGTTTGAACCTAGTTTATTACCTTTATCAGACAGGGAGTCATAGCTACCACTGTCTTTTGGCTCATATGGGAGTGAGCTGGGCCCGTAGGCATCATATTACCACGTATGGTAAAATATGATCATCTTAATTGATGATCTTAACCCATGATTCAGAGGTCATATAACTGGGTTTGGAATCTACTAAAGAATCCTTATACGTATAAGAGTGACATGTGATTTTAACGAATCACTTCTGCCAGGAGTGTTAACATGTTTTAAGATGTTAACAGGGATTTGAATCTTTTAAACAGGTCTTACCATTTTGGCCCGGTCTTATATTTGACACGAGGCTAGGTTTCACTCTTTAAGATCCTTAATTACATAATTACATAGGCAGATTAATTTAAAAGGAATGATTTTAAATTTATTTATTTCATTTATAAATATTTATGCACAAAATGGCAAATATGAAATTTATAAAACAACATTCCCTTAATTATACATATGTTACATATTGCCCTAAACGGGTCTTTTCAAATGACAGCCTACCCACGCAGGGGTTTTAAACAAGTACTCGCCCACGCAGGGGCCTAAAACAAACAACTAGTCCACGCAGGGACCTTAACAACTAATCATCATACCCACGCAGGGGTTAACGGAAAATAGAAAGATAGGCCCACGCAGGGGCTAATACAGAAAATGGAAGGGTTCAATGGTCCTTCTTGTTCTTCCCCTTGATCAATCCCACTAATCCTTGGAAGAAAGTTTGCCTCTCCCTGCGGTCCTCGTGAACTACTCGTTCCACCTGATCCAGCCTCTGTAGGAGTTCTTCATGTTCAGGTGGTGAGAATCTAGGTGGCTGCGATTGAGCCCGGATGATGGGTCTAGGAGGTATCGCGTATCCCTGAGTCGGGTAACTCACCCCCCATGGATCCCCATAGGGTCCTTGGGTGTTGTAGTTCGCTGCTAACATGTACGGATCAGCCTCCGCGTACCCATAGTCGTGATGCGTTGGGGGTTCAAACGGGTTGTATCCCATGCCACTCGTATATGCCGGAATTGGGTTATCAAATCCCATCGGCGGTGGTTGTAGTACAGTAGGGTTGGAGGGTCCACCTATTTGTGGGTCCTCCTGGTATGGCGGGTAGTGACTAGCACTTGACTGCCGTGGGGAACTGAAATTGAAGCCCCCCGGTCGTACCGACATGCGGGCACCGGTTCTCCTACGCCTTGGCGGTTGAGGAGGTGCCGGTTGAACTGGTGGCGGTGGAGGTGGTGGCGTAACTGCCACAAATCGGTGATCCTCAGATGAATCTTGATGATGCTGCTGTGGCTGTGGCTCCTGCTGCTGCTGAGACTGTTGCTGCTGATGCTGCCCATGAGACGACGAGTGGTGTGATGGTGTATAATACCACTAGTGTTGATCGAACAGGGCTTGGAAACTGTCTGGACCACCATAGGGTGATCCGTGAAAAGACGATCCGTCGGAGATTTCGATCGGATGGTTTGGAGTACCACTCGCCGGCATGACGGGGTCCGTATCCTCGTCCATATCATCCGCGTGATCCCCTGAAAAGTGGTCCTCTGGACCCAGTGGGTTAAAACCCACGGGTTCTGGTATGAATCCTACCGGGTTAAACTGTCCCCGAAAGACAGGTGTAGGGTCTCCATATGAATGATGAGATAGGGATCTCTGAAGTGGTATGTAGGACGGTTGAGGGTTATTGGGTTCATAAGGATTAAGAGCAGGAGGTGTTGAAGTATGCGAAACCGACCGTCTGGCCGGCTCGTACTGGTTTCTTCGGTTTTCCCGAGGGTCGTCACTCTCGGTGTTGGATGGAGCTCGCCTTCGTGAAGGTCCAGCTTCATGATCGTTGGGGGCGGTAACTGGCCCCTTTCCACGTCCTCGTGTTCGGAAGAATCTAGGAGGCATTTTGATGTTCCTGTCAATAAGGCATAAGATAACAATAACAAAGTATAAAATTTAAAGGACAAAACAAAAACCGAATAAGGTGGAATTTGTCCTATGTTATAAGTCTAGACTCGGAGGTTTAGGAATGTGCAATTGTGTAACTGAGATTAAACACAAAAGGCTAGTGTTTAATTCACTCAGAGTTGGCTCTGATACCAACCTGTCACACCCCGATTTCCACGTGTCACCGGTGGGCCCGATGGGGGAGTATCGTGACGTGGTTGGCAACGTAATAGTCAAACAACACAATATAATAATGCACAGCGGAAGCAAATTTAAAAATAAGATACAACCGAATTTATTTATTGTAATCAAAGTCACAATATCCGGGTGTTTTATCCACGGTAGGATCGAAACAAAATAACATTTATGGTTCAACAGACTTCTGGCATCCTAAGCGTGCGAGACTTTTTTATTGATGCTTAGGAGACAATCCAGCCAAATTTCGTTTAGTACCTGCATTCAGTCTTTTTGGGAAATACGTCAGTTTACACTGGTAAATACATTCAACTGACTCATTTTGGAAAATGATTGAAAATTTGTTTGGATGCACGTGGCATAAATCATTTTATTTAACTTGGGAGAATTATTTAATATTATAATCTTGTGAACGAATTACATGTTACTTATGCGTTCAGTAGCCCGAATCAAATCCGGGTTAAAGATCAATAGACACACCACTTTAAGTGAGTTATACACGGGAGTACGCCTACACCCCGTGCTCAGGTCGTGGCCATCTCGTAAGATGATGCCAGGGATATCCGGGACATGGTCATTAACCCCCCAAAGGCTGTAAAGTAAACAAGACTGTTTAAACGAGCCGATCAAATTATTCAACTACCCACTAAGCGTGGAGATTTGATGCCCGATCAAGCGGTACGCTATGTACCGTAACCCAAGCCCGTATAGGGAAAATAAGTTAAAAGTATTTACCTGATGCAAGTATAAATCACAACAAGCAGAATGCACGTAGCTTTTACTGTTTCTCCTAATCTGGAACGAAGGTTTAATATAACCTATTAGAATTCTAACGGGTCTTTTTATTAAGCTTAAGCTTAGACCGGCTAGTTTCAAGATACGGTTCGTACGCACGATTAAGCGAAGACCGGATAGAATGTGATTCAGACCCGACAAGTTTGAAGACTTGTTTAATATGGGTTTATTATTCACATTCTGGATTTTGAGATAAAACCGTTAAGGTTTGGCCCGTTTCGGCTAATTTATGTAAACTTGTTACATAAACCGAACCGTACGCGTAATAAGCGTGACGGGTAGTCATGAGAGCTATACACAGGTTTTCTAAGTTAATTATGTCTCAAATATGTTGTGACATCAGTAAGGTGACTTTCGTTATGCCCGAATCGTGTTTAAACACAAACTAGGCCCCGTAGGGGTAGTTTGGTCATTTAAAAGTTTATAAAAGAGTTTAAGTGACAACCTGAGTTACAGGTCTGATGTAATCAGCAAATATACTCAATTTGCTAAGTTACATCAGTAGGTTAAAGCATGTATGTGAAACTTGTCATTTTTAACCAAACTAGGCCCCGTAGGGGTATTTTGGTAATTTCACATAAGCCGAAAAGCTCAAAACTGAAGTATGAGTTTATCAACCTTTGCTTACTGTTAAAATATGATAATTTTCCTCTTATATCAGTAGGTATCAACCCGGGTATGTCCAATATGATTTTAAAACATACTATGCGTTAAAAACGCTAAATAAGGCGATTAAAGGCCATTACCGGGTTTGATACTTAAATCTGATATTTTTATATTTCCAGAAGGCTTAAAATAATTTATTTATCATAACTAATCAGTATCAAAAGGTTTGGAATCGTTTAGATGTGTAAAACTCATTTTATGGCCCGTAAGGGCAAAACCGACAATTACCGGATTAAGCCTACGACTACGAGTTATGCTCAGCCTAAAATTAATTAAAAATCTTTAAAAATCCCAAAATAATATATTACATCAGTGGGTAAAAGATTTGATACCAAAAAGTATGTTTAACTAGGCTATATGCTAATTACGCCATTTTATTAACATAAAGCATTAGTTTTGCGATAATGAGCATAACTCTTAATCTACAAGTCAAACTGATGTAAAACTTTGCATACAAGTCTATATATCAGTAACAAAGGTTTCTACACTTTTACATTTTCATAAATCACGTTTTAAGGTAATAAGGGCATAACGGTCAACATATGAGCGGTTAACGGAAACATGCATATTAATTGGGTAATCAACGAAACAAGTACGGAGGCTTATACTATCATGTAACCCAACCCTAATGAAGCATTAAGGCATTTCTAATTCCATCTAACTTGGGCCAGAACTGAAGTCAACGTAAAAGTCATAGTTTCGTGACTTTCGGTTCCGAACCGGTTTAAAACTGAGAGTTGTCGAGTTTGACCAGTTTAGACATGTCCGTATACCTATTACCAAGTTATATTAAGTTTAAAATAGGTTACACGCATCATGTATTGCTAATCATGCATTAAATCATATTTTATATTTCTGTTGACTTTTTCGGTCAACGTTTGACCCGACAAACGACCTAGTTAGGTCTGGAATCAGTACGTGCCCTTATAAGGGTTTAATACCCATATAATTACCTACTTAACGGTACTTTTAATTCGACATACGACTGAGCTATCATTAATTAATTAAATACTAAGCTATAATTAATTTAGAAAGGTTAGTCAACTTACCAAGTGTTTAATGATGATTAGAGAGGCCTTGTAATCAGCTTGAAAACTCCTCAATTGATCAGACTTGGATTGAGAATGGAATGATCAAAGAGTTGCAACTTATGAGGTTTATATAGTGTTCAAGGCACCATGATTTATTGACAACAAGGTCTACAACTCTCCACAACTGATATACACATGTTACTAGTGTTTAGGGGTGCCTAGGGTCGTTCATAAGTGAAAAGAAACCGGCCAAGTGGGTCAGATTTGCGTTAAACAGGCTGCAGCAAGTTGCTGGTCGCTGGGGGGCTGCTTGCGCACCGTAAGCACACATGCTTACGGTCCGTAAGCATGCATCAGGGGCTGATTTTGCTTGTTTGTTGGTGTTTCGAAAGGGCAGCCATAAATTCTGACTTTGGGGCATTATATCATCACTTTGGGACCCCTAAAACATGTCTTGAACAGTTTATACCCTACCATTTGAGTTTGTTTCATTTAAATCCATTATAAAGTACCGAATAATAAGGTTAACCATTCATTTTCTTCGTGGGATCCAATCATGCTTCTGGAAATCAATCAATGACAATAATTCACTGATTTTAGGGAAACATAGATGTGTGTAAAATTTAATTGGCCTTGGAATTTATAACTGAGGTCGTTTCAGAGGTAAAAATTTACATGACGCCACTTTAATTCCTGCTAGAACATCAAAAAGAATCCGGGTTTACAACGCGTTTTGTCAAACATGACACGTGTCGTTTATTCTATTTACCTCGAAATTTTGAGGTGTTACACGGATCTTAAAACAGAAATATAAACACTGTTCAACAGACTTTAGACGTTTAGAACTTGCAAGATTCCCTATTAATGCCCTGAGCTCCCAGCCAATTACGTATAGTACATGTCACTTAATCTTTTTGGAAAATACGTCAGTTTAAACTGCTAAATACAATTAACTGATCTTTTTGAAAAGTGTTTATGAAAATTGATTTAAATGCACAAGGCATAAATATCCTTTTATAACTTGGGACAATTATATAAAAATAATCTTGTATACAGATTTACATGTTCGTTATACATTCAGGGCCCGATGTAGAAACCGAGTCAAGATTAACAGACACACCACAAGTATAGGCCCATAAGAGAGTGAGATACCGTTTTTCCTACGCAACTGTCAGGTGTATACCTACACCCCGTGCTTAAGACGTGGCCATTTCTTAATAATGATGCCAAGGATATCCGGGACATGGTCATTAACCCCCAAAGGCTTTTTTTCAAACAAGACAGATTAAAACGGGTTACCTCAATAATTTAACCACTAATCGATTAAACATTCAATACCCGACCAAGCGGTATTATTATAATACCGTATCCCAAGCTCGTATAGGGAAAATAAGTTAAAAGTATTTACCTGAGCTAAAATGTAATTTTATTCTCAGCCGTATATTCAAATCAGCAAGCACAAGTACCTCTAATGGGGCTCTCAATCTGGAACGAAGGTTTTATTAACCTATTAGATTCCTAACGGGTCTTACTTAAGTTTAAACTTAGACCGGTTAGTTTTAACGAAAGGTTTACGGTTCAAAACACAAGATTAAGCGAAGACCGGATTAGAATGTGATTTAGACCCGACAAGTATGAAGACTTGTATAATATGGGTAAACTAAACACATTCTGGATTTTGAAGTAAAAATGATATGGTTTGACCCGTTTCGGTCAATTTATGCAAACTAGGTACATAAACCGCTCCGAACGCGAATAATGCATAACGGGTAACCAAATGAGTCATATACAGGCTTCATAAGTTGGTATGCCTTAAATATGTTGTGATATCAGTAGGATACCTTCCATTATGCCCAAAACGGATTTAAAGTCAATTTAAGCCCTGTAGGGGTATTTTGGTCATTTTATAGATTATAAAAGAGGTTAAATGAAAATCTGAGGTTCTGGTCTAAAATGATCAGTAAAAATATTTACTTTAGTAGGTTATATTAGTAAGATATCGTATATGTGTGAAATTTATCATTTATGGCCAAACTATGCACCTTAGGGGCATTTTGGTCATTTCACATAAGCCTTAAAGGTCAAATTTGGAAATCTGAGTTCAAAACTGTTACTTACTGTTAAAGTGTAAAAATTTATTCATAACATCAGTAGGTAACAAGCTTTAGGTGCCAAATATGGTTTTAAACCATACTATGCGCCTAAATCGCATAAAGGTCGGTATTTGACGATATTCGGGTTGATTAAGGAAATCTGATATTTTGATCAGCCTTTACAGTTTAAAATAACTTACTTATCATATAAAATCAGTAGAAAAAGATTTGACATGTAAAGGATGTATAAAACTCATTTTATTAGCCAAAAGGGCGTTATTGTCAATTAACGAGCCTATGCACGAACTCTATGTTATGATCATTTTAAAATTTAATAAAAATTTCCAAAAATCCCAAAATATTATACTACATCAGTAGGTAAAATATTTGATGTCAAAATTTGAGTTTAAATAGGATTTATTTCAAATATGCCGTTTAATTAATAAAAAGGCCTTCATTTACGATATTGAGCATAACTCTCATTTTAGACCATAAACTGATGTCAAACTTTTAGGACATACTTAAATATCAGTAATAAAGGTTTTTGTCCTCTCACATTTTCAAAAATCTTGTTTTAATATCAAAAGGGCATTATGGTCAACATTTAAGCATTTAACGGAAACATGCAAATGAATCGGATAAATAAGGAACCATATAGTATAAGCTCAGAGGGTTTTACTAACATATAAAATGGTCCAAAAGGAACCTTAAGGCATATCTAAAACAAGCTAAATCGGGTCAGAACTGGAAGTCAAAGCAAAAGTCTACTTTTGTGACTTTCGGTTCCGAACCGATCCTAAACTCAGAATTGTCGGGTTGAACATGCTTAAACACGTTCAATTAATATTTACCAAGTTATTAAAGTGACAAAACTGATTTTATTGCCTTTACATCATTAGTCATGAATTTTATCTAAAAACCTACTCGTTTGACTTTTATTTTAATTACTTTGACCCGACAATTAACTAAGCGAACGTGGTAATTAGGAGGTGCCCTTTTTGAGGGTTTAATACCTACCTAATTACGATCACGTAGCCATGTTTGTTGCGAACAATGGCTTGACCGTTTAAAAGTCAAAGCGTTTATCGCAAACGCTTGACTTTTCGGCTTTCAAGCCAAAGAAAAATAACTAGCCATAAGAGGGCACTTACAAGGGGTCCAAGCAAGGATGATATTGATCTAGAATACTCAGGTATGAAGCATAAAGCTTCAACTTAGAGCAATTTAGATCAAGTGTGAGAAATGAGAGCAAAACTAGTGGGTATTTATAGGATTTCAAGAACCATTAGGATCGTTCCTTGATAATTGACCTTCAATCTGGACCTTACACATAAGGCACATGGTTTTAGAATCCTAGGGGTGTCCAAAACCATCACACGGTATTGAGAAAAGTTACACTTAGGCCCCTGAAATTCAACCTGGGTGCAAAAATGAAGTTTCTGCCCAGATGAGGCCGTGGCGTCGCGCCACGGCAAAACCCTATAGTGGTGGCGCAGCGCCACCATGTGCCAGCTCCCAGAAAGTTTCAATAATTTATAGGTTTGGTCCATGCAACACTTTTGAGCCATTTTCGATGCGTTTAAACCCCGTTAACCCCATTTCAAGGCTCTAAAATGAAGTCAAAGTATAGGGAACATGAAATATGCTCAAAAACATCTCAGATGTTGGTTCGTTTGGCCGTACGATTGCGTTGTTCGGTTAATTACGACGAAACACGAACGGATGCGAAAAATGATCCAAATTACACGACGAATGGAATTTTATCATGCCAATCACTAAAACAAAGTATTTTAATGATTACATAAATTTTTGGATGTCCGGATATATTCAGAACGTAAGATATGCGCGAAAATGCAAACTTATGCACTTTTTGACGCTTTTAGTCCCTGTTGATCAAATAAGTTTATTTTTGCGCGCCAAACACCTCTAAGCCTATTTATAGGATATGTAAAGGATATTTAGGGCATGTTAAACTTATGATGATATTCCGTAAGGTTCGATACCATACGAATCGGCAGACTTTTGCAGTTTGACGTAATTAGTCCCTCTAATGCACAAACTTGCGCATACCATCGTTTAATAGCATCGAGGCCTTATCTAATCCATATTAGTCATTCTTGAAAGTATTATTGAACATCATGATGCTTCGGGTTCGTAAAAAGGTCATTCAGAGGTATAATTAAATATATTGACGCTTTTAACCCCTTAAACTTGCAAAGTTGCGCGTAACGTCACTTAAAGGCATAAAAACCTTAGATGGCCAATAATTGGCATTCCCGAGAGTATAATCAAATATCATGAAGCTCTCGGTTTGTTAAAAGGTCACTCAGAGGTAAGAATTAACATGTTGACGCTTTTAACCCTTCATCGCGCAAGCTTTCAATTAATTACGGAAACGGCTACTCTTGATCAACAAGTGGCTCATATGTGAATAGGAACACCATGTAACGTTATTTGAAGGCTTATACTAAGCACGTTGGCACTTTTAGTCCTTTCGAAATCAAAGTTTTTCAATTTTTCGAAAAATTAGTCCCTTAAATTCAACGTTTGACTTTATTAGGGTTTATTACACGTGTCAATACATCATTGGACATGATTTTATGAGGTGTTACATAGTGCCAACCTTAGCCTCACCTGAACCAGTGTTAATCTCCCATCATATTTGGGTATTAATTAGTGAGATTAGACACATAGTCAAGGCAGCTAGACCACAAACCATAGAAGAAGCAGTAGAACTAGCCAATACACTGACTGATGAATTAGTACGCACACAAGAGGAAAACCAGTGGAAGAACTTAGCCCAAAAGCTTACCCAGGAATTTCGTTTTGGTAATTCCTATCGTGGAAAAGTAACAGGTTCTTCTGCACCCTACTGCAAGTTTTGTAAAAAGAAGCACTCAGGAAAGTGTGTTGTATCCCACAACTTTTGCAAGTACCCAGGACATAAGGAAGAAGATTGTAGGAGAAAGGCTAGTGCCAGAATATGCTACAATTGTGGAGAGGATGGTCACATCAAACCGAACTGTCCGAAACTAGCTCTAGTAGCAACCAACAAAGCTAAGACAACTGAAGGACCTAAGAAAAATGCTAGAGCCTTTGTTCTGACAGCTGAGGAAGCCAAGATGATTCCGGATGTGATTGCTGGTATGTTCTTAGTTAATAATATATTTGCCAAAGTATTATTTGACTCTGGTGCAAACCAAAGTTTTATCAATACTTCTTTCTCCAAACTTCTCGACCAACCCTTAGCCAAACTTCAACAAGATTGCCTGGTAGAGACAGCAAATGGAGAATCCGTTAAAATAAGTGAAATCTTGCAGGGAGCAAGAATAGAAATTTTGAATCATAACTTTTCAGCTAACCTTTACTCAATGAATCTAGCCAGATTCGATGTTGTATTAGGAATGGATTGGTTGGTAGCCAATCGTGCCAGTATTTTGTGTGATCAAAAGACAGTACAAGTAAGTACACCAACAAGTGAAAAGATCACAATTAAAGGAGATAAGCCAACCAGATCGACAAAGTTCATCTCTGTGATGAAAGCCGCAAGTTATGAAAGGAAAGGAGGAGTAGTATATATGATTTCCGTAATCATTAATACTAAAGGAAAAGAATTAAAAGATATTCCTGTAATATCAAAATTCTCAGATGTCTTTCCAGAAGAGTTACCTGGACTACCGCCTGATAGAGAGGTCGAATTTAGGATTCACCTAATACCAGGAACGGCACCGATTGCCAAAGCACCATATCGATTAGCACCAACGGAGATGCAGGAACAGAAGAAACAATTGGACGAACTTCTTGACAAAGGTTTTATAAAACCAAGTTCATCACCATGGGGAGCATCGGTGTTGTTTGTTAAGAAGAAAGACGGAGCGATGCGTATGTGCATTGATTACCAAGAATTAAACAAGGTTACGATTAAGAATCGGTACCCACTACCGAGAATCTATGATCTGTTCGATCAACTTCAAGGAGCTTGATTCTTTTCTAAGATCGATTTACGCTCAGGATATCATCAACTGAAAGTACAGGAAGAGGACATTCCTAAAAATGCTTTCAGAACAAGGTACAGTCATTATGAATTTACCGTCATGCCATTTGGTTTAACCAATGCCCCAGCCGCATTTATGGACATGATGAACATGATATGTAAACCATACCTGGATAAATTCATAATTGTTTTTATAGATGATATTCTAATTTTCTCTAAGAGTAAAGAGGAACATGCATCGCATCTGCATACACTTCTGACATTATTGAGAAAAGAGAAGCTTTATGCTAAATTCTCAAAATGTGAATTTTGGTTACAAGAAATGCAATTCCTTAGACATCTGGTTAATCATGAAGGAATTCATGTGGATCTCACAAAGATCGAGGCGATTGCTAAGAGGAAAATCCCTGAGTCGCCAACAGAAGTAAGAAGTTTTCTTCGACTGGTAGGATATTGATGCGTGTCGAGTGTGTTATTTTTTATTCATATTTTAAGTCCATTTTACATATTATTCAAGTTTTAAATTTATAAAACACGATATTCTAAAAACACTAAACACACATATGGGCAAGTGCACCCATCGTGAGCGTAGTATAGCGTTGGTAAGATACCGAGGTCGTCCAAGGACACAAAAGCTTTTAATACCGGTTTATGCTCAACGTCTAATCAAATCAAAATTTTTAGAAAAGGTTTTAAACATGAAAAATAAAAATAAAATGCTGAAAAATAAAATAAAATAAAATAAAAACAGATAGACAAGATGAATCACTTGGATCTGACTCGCCTTTAATGTAACCTTTGATGATTTTCGCACTTTTGCACTTTTTAAGAGATTATCTTAGTTATAGTAGTAGGCCCCTCTTTTGAAGGTGACGTTACCCTCAACCCAGTGGTTTGAGTCAGCAAGGATACAATCCCAAAGGGTCGGAATATTGAAAGATAATTAATTAAGTTATTAATGCGTAAAGTGGTAGGCCCCTCTTTTGAAGGCAACGTTACCCTTGGCTAAGTGGTTTGAGTCAGCAGGGATACAATCCCAAGTAGCCGGTTTAATGTATTAATAGTAGTTTACATATGAGGGGATCAAGCCATTCGCACCCCCGCCATCCAATACCAATGGGTATTGAAGGAGGTCCTAGTAAGCTTGGCCCACAGTTCCTTGCAGGATCTATACACCGAACGAGGCAAGAACCTTACCAAACCATTCCTTTAACCCCCGACCAGGTAGCCAACATATCTCTATATAGACCGTAGAGATATGAATGGTGAAAATCTTTTACTCTATATAGACAGTAAAGTAATGCCAAGACACCACGGACAAATGATAAAGAAGTTTCACCTTCAACATAAGAAACTAGTTATTAAAGTCATTAATACAAAACCAAATAAAAAGTGCGAAAAGATTAAAAATCAAAAGTATTACATTAAATGCTTGTTTTCACCAAGTGATGTAAGAGACTTAGCCAAACATGGCCTTTGATTGATAAGAACTCTTACGATCAATCTTGGATCCCGAGACTACTACACACACTCTAAGGTGGATGATGGATGATGGATGATGGTGGTTGATATGGATGTTGTAGTGGTGGTGGAGTGGTGGCAAAGTGAGAGAGAGGTGGTTTGCCAAGGGATGCCTTTGAAGTGATCCTAGCACCCCTATTTATAGCCTGAACAGAAGCCCGGCAACGGCCCCATGTTCGCTAGACACGCCCCCATGGCCATCCTCTTTCTCTTCCTTCATTAATTGCTCTTGTCTGCATTAGGCTCCACACGGCCCCGTGTTCGCTGGGCACGGCCCCGTGTGCAGAAGCGTATCTGTACTATCAGGATTTGCAAGATTCTGCAAATCTTAGCGTTGACCACGCCCCGTGCTAAGCTGGGCACGCTCCCGTGTCGGGAATAGAAGCTTCCACAACTTTGTCCATTTTTACAGAAACCTGACCACGCCCCCATGTCTGCTGGGCACAGGCCGTGGTCAGCCTCCTGTTTCTTGTTTGTTATTTTTGCTTGGGGAGATGCTGTCGAGGGGTCATGAATGCCATGTTTATTCCTTTTCTTTGTAATTATGTTAGTTTTTGCTGCATATTTGTTCCTTTTGTTCATTTAAGCTCGTTTGGTCCTGAAAATACAAAAGGAAGACAAAAGCACACTTTTTCCAACATTAGTACTAAAATAGGGTTAGTTTTATGCCTCATTTGATGTAATTTATATGTTACATTTTACATACATCAAATACCCCCACACTTGAATCTTTGCTTGTCCTCAAGCAAAACTCTTTATTATGTGGCTTACACACCCAAATGGAATGGGTAGAAGAGAAGTTTTGGGCTTGTCTTGAGTGTCGGGAATCCAAGATCTTTATTGGGTTTTATTTTTATACTATTTACAATCCTATTCGTTATGATTTATTTAGAACATTTCATAAGAGAAATTACTTATTTGGGCATAACATACCTCTTTAAAATTCCATTTATATACAAGTTCACATACCTCACGGGAGATCACTCAACACTCGGCCGAAGATGTATTTTTGTGAAACACTCGAGACCGGCATGGAACTTACTTCTACCATATGCTTGCCAAGCAATCAATCCTCCTCCTTTTTAACTATAAACCTTTGTAAATTTCAAGAGGACTTGGGGAAGGGTTAGGCTTGGGCTAAAGGTAGGTGGTTTTGGGTTAGTGGTTAGTAAAAAGGGCTAAAAGCGTAGGTCGTCGTAAAACTTTTTGTTTTTGTGACTTTTATTCAAACTAAGCATTTTCAAACAAAGTTTCTTTGAGGACTTTGTTTGTTTATTGCTAGACTTTCATTTTTTTTATAAGGAACGTCACAAGAAAACCGAGCTTTTTACTAAAAATAAAGGGTTGAAAAGAAAAAGGGTTTTGATGGGTAAAGGGTGTTTGTTTTGTGGGTTTAGAAATGAAAAGGTTTAGGCTCAAAGGGGTTAACTAGGGGGATTTTGGGTAGGTGATAAAGAAAATGAAAAATAATGGTGTTGAAAAGAAAATGGGTTAGTCCTAATGTCTCTTTCATTTACTTACTTGGGTTTAAGTTGGTAAGGACCGGGAATGTATCATCGTGGCAAGTTCTAGAGTCATAAGAACCAAGCGGCTATTCACACAAGAAACGAAAAAATGAGCATTTAATTTAAAGATGTATACTTGTATGCTCAACAAAAGCTCAAAACTCATTTATTGTGGGAATGGGTTTTAATGTGATCAAATATATATAATCAAATTTTAACTAGATTTGTCATGCCGTTTCATAATTTTCTTATGTTGGTTCTTTTTATCACGACGCTATCGGTTGTAAGTTTGTAAAAATATAACCTTTTTTAGAACTTGTTATTTCCAAATTAAACCAAGACAAGTAAAAAAATGAAAAGTTTTTGAAAAAAAATTGGGGTGATTAGCGGTTCCAATAGAGTTTTGTGTAAGGCTTGTTATTAGGACTTGCAAAATTCAAGGTTTTAGGATCCTCCCCCACACTTAAATTACACATTGTCCTCAATGTGTCCCAAAAATAAGTTTTTAGGTTGATTGAATGTGTAAAAAGGTGTTGAAAACAAGGGTTTGGTGTTACTGGGAATCTGGCCACGGTCTCGTGCTGGGTGAGCACGGCCCCGTGATCAAAGTGTCAGTAACAATAACTTACAGAAGGTGGCCACGGGGGCGTGCCTGGTGGACACGGCCCCGTGGAGGGCAGTTTTCCTGTAATCAGCAGGTACAGGGTGATGGACATGGGGCGTGCTGGCTGAGCACGGCCCCGTGGTGACAGTCTGCAATCAATGAAAAACAGGTTTTGGCTTTTTGTCCTGGTTTCCGGGCTCATGTAGCACTAATACTTAGTGCCTCCAAGCTTCCTAGGTACCTGTTTTGCTTAAATACCACACCACACAAATAACAAACATCCTAACATATCACAAGTTATCATCCACATCACAAACTAAAGAAAAGAAAATGCAGAAAAGTAAAAGTGTTAACGGAAAGTAAATTGTTCAACTTTGGCACGCAGGCCAGATAATTGTTCATGGGATAAAGGGGTTAACCTGGTAGAAGCCGCAACCGTGTCACACCACCTCCGACGCCTTTGCCTCAATCCATATCTTCATCATCTCCTCCTTGATTCACCATGTAGTCCCGGATGTAGCTGATGTCATCTTGCATGTCGGAGATGTTCCTCTCGATTGCTCCGACCCGGGTGTAGGTGTTGTTGGCCATGTTGTAGGTGTTACGAGTGCATAAGAGGTTTTCCTGCAAAAGATCATGTAAGCTTTGAAAATTAGGAAAACCACCCCCTTGAGAAGAGGATGAGCCCGCGTGGCGATGAAACTGAGGAGGAGGGTGGACTTGTGGGGCATGAAGGACGAGAGCCTCTTGTGGGTTCCAAACATGTCCCTGAACCGTTTGAAATCGAACCGTCCCGTCACCCGCATCGTTGATGATTCCCATTGAGCGGCATATGACGAGATCCACCTTGCCCGACCATGGACATTTACGGAAGGATCTTGGCATCCTTTGCACAAAGTTCCTGTAAAGGTGGTAGATCCATCCTTCAAAGAAGATTGGGGTCGGGGGAGTGGCCAGTTGGTTCAAATGCATGTTTCGGAGGAGCAGATGTGGGATATCAATAGGCACACTGTTGTGGATGCAATATAAGACTGTCAGATCCCTTAGGTTGATAACACCGGTACTGTCACGCCTTTGGTTGAGGGAGTTGCTAAGGACCCTATGAATGTAGCGGTATAGAGGGTCATGCAACTAGGTGCTTTTGGTTTGGCTTGGATCGTAATGTCCCTCCACGATTTGAGACCATGCCGTTTGACGTTGGTTTTGCGGGATTTCACGAAGACCTCCCGTGTTTTCTTCATTTCCAGCAACTTCGTCAGCAAACAACCCAATAATCGCCCCAAATTGTGCAATGGAAATTGAGAGTACATTTCCAGCACAACGAAACTCAACCCCTTCCTCATCAAACGGCTCTGCTTTGGCTTTGAATGCAAAAGAGCTATAGAACTCCATGTTGTATTCGTGGACTGAATGGAGTCTAGTGCATAGGGCCGCCCTGAGTGGACCTGTGACTAGGGTGTTGAAGCGGTCAATCTGTCCCACTACTTCCAGGGTGTCTAGGCAAACTTGTCTTGGGTTTTCCTCGGGCCTGTTCTGAAGAACTTCAAATCAGGCTTGATAAGTCCATTCATTCTGGTTGAAGCATGTGAATTTCTTGGCCATCTGAAAGAAAACACAAAACAATTAGCACGAAACAGTAAATTTTCGAAGAAAACTGAAAACAACAAGCTGAACACGGCCCCGTGGCCACTGGCCACGCCCCGTGTTCGAATGAAATTTGCTGGCTACGCCCCCCGTGCCCGCTGAGCACGACCCCGTGCTCAGGCGTCTGTTTCCCAAAAATCCCATTTTTCAATCCGGTTTCGAAAACTTGAAAATTTTTGGTTCAGTAGGGGCGGTTTTCCCCGAAAATGAAACCCCAAGTGCCGTTTTTCCAAAAACAGACCGTTTACCCCTTCAATGTCATCTTTTTCGGTTAAAAAACAAGGGTTTGAGGTTTCTGTTTGAAATCGGGCAAATCTACAAACAATTCAAGTTGATTTACTTCCTATAACATGCAGCTAAACTACTACTAACAGATCTAAACAAAAATTTGAGGTTTGATTTGGTTCAAGTTGAAGAACCCAATATTTTTCCCCAAATTTTTGATGTTAAACTACATGCAAATGATTAATCTAACTAATTATGATAATAGAATCATACCTTGACGTTGTTGAATGGTGGAAGAACGTCAAAATCTGTAGAGAATCACGGTGGAACCAGAGAGTTTTCGGGGAAAGGGGTCGTGTTGAAGTGAGAAATGAAAGGAAAAAGGGGTTTTATCCCTGTCAGTTAGCCGACCACGGCCCCGTGTCCAGCTGGGCACGGCCCTATGGGCGGATAAAATTTAATTTCTTTTTTTTAGTGCACGTGTGAGTGACCTGTTTCCCAAAACTTGGTTTAAGAAATCTTACCGATTTAGAAGCTTTCCCAACGTTCGTTACTTACAAGATATGATGTTGGTGCTCAAACCTTCGTTTATTCGTCTGTCGCTTGTAGCGAGATCTCATCCTCTTCATCCTCAATGAATCCTCGATAAAGCTTAAGCCGTTGGCCATTGACTTTGAATGGAATTCCATTTCGAGATTTAATTTCAATTGCACCGTGTGGAAAAATATAGGTGATAGAAAAAGGTCCCGACCACCTAGACTTTAGTTTACCGGGAAATAATCGAAGTCGTTAATTAAACAATAGAACTTGATCTCCTATCCAAAACTCATTAGGTTTAATGTTTTTATCATGCAATTTTTTCATCCTTTCCTTATAAATTTCGGAGTTAGAGTATGCGTGATTCCTTAGTTCGTCTAATTCATTTAATTGACAAAATCGATTTTTACTGGCAATTTCTATGTCTAAGTTTACGTTTTTTATTGCGCAGTAGGCTTCGTGTGCAATTTCTACTGGCAAATGATAACTTTTTCCATAGACAAGCTTATATGGGGTGGTACCTATTGTTGTTTTATATGCGGTTTGAAAAGCCCATAAAGCGTCATCTAATTTATCGGCCCATTCTTTTTTATTTAATCCTACGTTTTTCTCAAGTATTCTTTTTAAACCTCGATTAGTCACTTCGGCTTGTCCATTTGTTTGAGGGTGATATGCGGTTGAGATCCGGTGATAGACCCCATATCTTGTTTAAAGATTTTCAAGTTGATGAATACAAAAATGGGTACCCTATCACTTATTAACGCTTTTGGAGTTCCAAAACGAGAAAATAATCGTTTCAGGAATCTTACCATAACTCTTCCATCATTTGTTGGAAGAGCTTCGACTTTGGCCCATTTTGACAAGTAATCTACTGCCACAAGTATATATTTGTTTTCTTTTGACAGTGGGAAATGTCCCATAAAGTCGAGTCCCCACGCGTAAAAAATTTCACAAACAAGAATGCCATTTTGTGGCATTTCGTTTTTGGAAGAAATATTACATGATCGTTGGCAAGCATCACATGTCTTGATAAGACTTTTGGCGTCTTTGTAAATGGTCGGCCAATAAAATCCCGAATCAAATACCTTTCGTGCGGTACTAGCGGCACCATGATGTCCTCCATATGGACCTTCATGACAATGGCGGAGAATTCTTCTTGCTTCACCACCATGTACGCATCGGCGGATAAGTTGGTCGGCACACATTTTGAAAAGATAAGGATCTTCCCAAAAATAATGTTTTACATCAGCAAAGAATTTCTTTCTTTGATGATGTGACCATCCTTTTGCAACAATTCCGCTAGCTAAGTAGTTAGCATAGTCGGCGTACCATGGCTCTTCTCGGTATTCCACCATTTCTAAAGACTCCGTTGGGAATTTTTCATTGATTAGCTGGATCTTCCAAGCGGGAAAGATGATCTGCAGCGGTGTTTTCTTCTCATCTTTTTCCTTTTATTTCAATGTCGAATTCTTGGAGGAGTAGAATCCATCTGATTAAACGTGGTTTAGCATCCTGTTTCTTAAAGAGATAACGAATGGCTGCATGGTCTGTATAAACTATCGCTTAAGAAAGAACAAGATAAGAACGAAATTTATCAAAAGCAAATATTACAGCTAGTAATTCTTTTTCAGTTGTTGTGTAATTTTCTTGTGCATCATTAAGTGTTTTACTAGCGTAATATATTGGGTGAAAATGCTTATCTTTTCTTTGTTCCAAAACGGCTTCAACTGCAAAGTCACATACATCACACATGATTTCGAAAGGTAATTTCCAATCCTTGTGTCCAACTGCAAATATGTGCGCGCAGTTTTAAAAAGGTTTTGAAAAACGATTAGGCCGTCGATTTAAGCTTTCTTAAAATCCTTGTGTCTCCGGCAGCGGCGCCAAAAACTTGATGCGTGTCGAGTGTGTTATTTTTATTCATATTTTAAGCCCATTTTACACATTATTCAAGTTTTAAATTTATAAAACACGAGATTCTACTAACACTAAACACACATATGGGCAAGTGCACCCATCGTGAGCGAAGTATAGCGTTGGTAAGATACCGAGGTCGTCCAAGTACACAAGAGCTTTTAATACCGGTTTATCCTCAACGTCTAATCAAATCAAAATTTTTAGAAAAGGTTTTAAACATGAAAAATAAAACTAAAATGCTGAAAATAAAAATAAAATAAAAACAGATAGACAAGCTGAATCACTTTGATCCGACTCGCCTTTAGTGTAACCTTTGATGATTTCCGCACTTTTTCACGTTTTAAGAGATTATCTTAGTTATAGTAGTAGGTCACTCTTTTGATGGTGACGTTATGTAACACCCTTAATATTTGGACGGGATTTAATTAATAATTATATTAAATAAATACTAATCAGAGTTTACAAACAAAAAATTTACGTGTTTAAAGACCATACATACTTTTTATAGTATCCAAAACAAATGTAAGATAGTGCATAACAAGTTTTAAAGTTAACCCTTACTAGTCAACTAACAACTAGTTTAAAGGATTAAAAAAAAACACGATTACACAAAAACATTTACAACTTGATTAAGTCTAGACAAGATTAAGTTTGGTGCGGAAGCTTCAAAATGCGTGTTCGGTTCTTGACAGCGTACTTGATCACCATCCGGGAGGATCCCTTCCATACCTAGGGTCAAACAACTAAAGACATTAGTTTTGACATTTATATAACATATATATATATATATATATATATATATATATATATATACAAATTCTGTCATCGAAAAGTAAATGAAAATACAAGCTTTTCTGGGTTCCACCGTAACTTACGGTGTCTACCGTAAGTTACGGTAGACCCTGAATGTCTCTGATTCTGCCGTAACACAGGAACGATTCACCGTAACATTTTGATCTCCACCGTAAATTACGGTGTAGACCGTAAATTACGGTGTAGACCGTAATTTACGGTGGACACTGGGAATTCGCCACTTGACCATTTTGTGAATTTTTGCTCTAAATCGCATACCGTTTCAGGCCATTTCCTTCCTGTATGTTTGTAAATTTATTACAGACATGTTCGTTTTGTTTATCATACCAATATTTGTCTCGCAGATCATTCGGCTACAAGTTACTATACTTGCATTTGCTCGATGCATACTAACTATAAGTGTATATTTCAACTTTCTTATTCTAAACCTTTTTGATGCCATTACCCAAGTTCCCGGGCTAGTACATCTTGGTGTGTTTACTTTATTCATGGATTTATGGTACCTTGGAACTAAAGCTCATTTCCTCGGAATTCAACATTCCGTTTTAAACGACACATTTTATTAACCTTAATGTTTGACCCGATATCACGGGTTTGTAGGCTTAGATTGACATAACCAATTTATTGGTGTGGTACCATCCATCACCTAGCGAGGTATGAAACTTTCAAGTCTCTACCCACGTGATTCCTTTACAAGCTTCATTTCGACCTGTTTGGCTGTCTGATGAAGACCATCACTTTATTGACAAGCCAAACCCGATTTCAAATCTTTATTTTGACCCGTTTGATGGTCTAGTGAACTTCGCCACTTTAACGACGCATCAAACGCATCCATTACACTACGACATCATTTATACACTAAAACAAAACATCTTTACATAATGTAACGAGACTAAAGTCACGCACCTTTAAAGCACACCTTTTCCGCGTGTATCACCTCCGGCGTGTCCACTTGACGTTCCAGATTCCTTGCCTAAAGAGTTCAATTCATAACAAGATTAGAACTCTTTCATAAGCTTTAACGCATTATTTCTTAATATATTCAAATCTGCGTTTTACCCAACCTTTAACCTTTTAACCCTCATTTAGGCGTTTTATCAAACACCTAGCGGGTCGGATTTCTACATGATCTAAACCAATTTCATGACTAGTAATTATCATCCAAATTACTTTAATTAGTCTATTCTACACAAATCTTAACATCAATATTTCTGAATTTATTCTTAAATTCAGATTTATGTTAGAACAAGATCATACTTTTAGGACTTATAAAGCTCTCTTCAAGTTCATTAGCCACCTACTTTGGTGGTTATAAACTCTATGATTACCATGAAATCTTTTAACAAGATTTCACCTAGGGTTCATCCCTAAACACCATATCTCTTCTAATTACACACATGCAATACACAATCAAGCTGAATTCTGTTTTTTCACAATTAACCTAGAACTTGAGATGAATCAAAACACTAGAATTTCACATACCTTGTGATCCCTTCAGTGAGGTGATCACCAATTCGTGCTTAGAAATCGATTTGGACTTGATTTATGCCTTGAATTTGTGGTTTTTGTGATTTCTAGGGTTTTGAGAGTGGGGGGTCGCCCCTTCTCTTGCTCTGATCGACCAGACCTCCTAAATGGAGTGTTTGGTTTTGTTTTTAATTAAATTTGATAATACATGTTTCAATTTTGACAACATGAGTCCTTCTACTTTCATTTAATTTATATTTTAGGCTTTTAACTCATTCATGTGTTTCTACAAGATTCTTAGCTAACTGGATTACTTATCCTAGTTAGCTTATTCTTGTTTATTCTATACTTTATTATTATAAAGTCTTATATTTTTAGGATGTTACAAGTCCACCCCCCTTAAAAGGGTTTCGTCCCCGAAACCGTATTACGTACCAAATAATATAGGGTAGAGCCGTTGCATTTCTTCTTCGGATTCCCAGGTGGTATCCGCACCCTTCTTGTGTTCCCATTTAACCTTCACTTGGTTAATTACTTTGTTCCTCAAACTCTTCTCTTTACGATCTAAAATTGCAATTGGCTTTACAGCATAGTTGAGGCTGTTATCCACCTCGATGTCATCGTAGTGGATACGAGCAGTTTCATCTGCTAAGCATTTTCGGAGATGTGACACGTGGAATGTGCTATGAATTCCACTCAACTCCTCGGGTAAATCGAGACGATATGCTACTTTGCCAACCCGTTCGGTGATTCTAAATGGTCCGATAAATCTTGGGCTTAATTTCCCTCTTTTCCTGAACCGTATTATTCCTTTCCACGGCGATACTTTCAGCATTACCTTATCGCCCACTTGAAACTCAGTCGCCCTCTTTCGTTTATCCGCGTACGACTTTTGTCGATCCTGCGCCGCTTTTAGGTGAGTTCGGACCATGTCGATCTTCTCATTCGTAGTTCGGATTATATCAGTAGGTGCTAATCCTCGTGGACCCACTTCTCCCCAACACACCGGGGTTCGACACTTTCTACCATATAACATCTCATACGGGGCCATTTTAATGCTCGATTGATAGCTATTGTTATATGAAAACTCGACCAAGGGTAGATAGACATCCCAACTACCCCCGAAGTCAATAATGCAAGCCCACAGCATATCCTCCAACGTTTGTATTGTTCTTTCACTCTGCCCATCCGTTTGTGGATGGTAAGCGGTGCTAATGAAAAGTTTAGTCCCCATTTGTTCTTGGAAGTCGCGCCAAAAATTCGAAGTGAACCTAGTATCTCTGTCTGACACAATGGATATCGGTACCCCATGACGTGCTATGATTTCATTGGTGTACACCTCCGACATCTTCTCGGATGTATAAGTCTCACGAATCGGAATGAAGTGAGCACTTTTTTGTCAATCTATCCACGACTACCCATATAGCATCAAATCCGCGGTTGGTTTTGGGTAATTTGGTCAACAAATCCATGGTGATTTGTTCCCATTTCCAAACTGGGATGTCCGATGGTTGTAACTTACCATATGGCTTTTGGTGCTCCGCTTTGACTTGCAAGCAGGTCAAACACTTCTCTACATATTTCACGATGTCTCTTTTCATTCCTGGCCACCAATAATTTTGTTTTAAATCGTTATACATCTTGGTCGCCCCCGGATGTATCGAATAACGAGATTTATGGGCCTCGTCAAGTAGAAGTGCCTTGGCCCCACATGAGTCTGGAACCCATATCCTATCGAACCGAGTTTTCAACCCTTGGTTACCATCTGTCAAGTCTTTTAGCTGACCGACTATTCTCTCCATCTTCACATTTTCTTCCTTTATTGCTTCAATTTGAGATTTCCGAATTTGTTCAAGCAAACCCGATGTCACAATTAGTTGCATCGATCGTACTCGAATAGGCGTATAATCTGTCTTTCGGCTCAACGCGTCTGCCACTACATTAGCCTTCCCGGGGTGGTAATGTATTTCACAATCAAAGTCTTTGACGGTTTCTAACCACCGCCTCTGCCTCATATTTAATTCCTTCTGATCGAAGAAATACTTCAAGCTCTTATGGTCGGTAAAGATAGTGCATTTTAATCCATACAAGTAATGCCTCCATATTTTTAAGGCAAACACCACTGCTGCCAACTCGAGGTCGTGTGTAGGGTATTTCTTTTCATGAGTCTTTAGTTGCCTCGAGGCATAGGCTATAACCTTGCCTCGTTGCATCAAAACGCAGCCAAGTCCCGAATGCGACGCATCCGAGTAAACAACCATATCTTCCGTTCAATCCGGTAATGACAATACCGGTGCATGGGTCAGTTTCTCTTTGAGCGTTTGAAACGCCCTTTCCTGATCTTCACCCCAAATAAACTTTTCATCCTTACGGGTTAATTTGGTTAATGGCATAGCGATTTTGGAGAAATTTTGCATGAACCTCCGATAGTAACCCGCAAGCCCCAAGAAGCTTCTGATTTCTGAAGGATTTTTCGGTGGATTCCATCTTGCCACAGCTTCTATTTTCGATGGGTCTACTAACACCCCATTTGCACTAATGATGTGCCCAAGAAATTGCACCTCCCGTAGCCAGAAGGCACACTTCGAGAATTTCGCATACAATTTCTCTCTTTTAAGCGTCTCCAACACTTCACGCAAATGACTTGCGTGTTCTACTTCACTCTTTGAATATATCAAGATGTCATCAATGAACACTATCACTGACTTGTCTAACGTGGGTTTGCAAACCCGGTTCATAAGGTCCATGAAAGTCGCGGGTGCATTAGTTAACCCGAAGGACATCACGAGGAACTCGTAATGTCCGTACCGTGTGCGGAAGGCTATTTTCGGTACATCCTCCTCTTTGACTTTCAACTGATGATATCCCGATCTAAGGTCGATTTTGGAGAACCAACTTGCACCTTGTAGTTGGTCAAATAGATCATCAATTCTTGGAAGCGGATATCGATTCTTTACCGTGAGTTTGTTCAACTCCCTATAATCAATGCACATACGCATGCTCCCATCCTTCTTCTTCACAAATAATACTGGTGCGCCCCATGGAGACACACTTGGCCGAATAAATCCTTTGTCAAGTAAATCTTGGATATGGGACATCAATTCTTACAATTCTGATGGCGCGAGCCGATACGGCGCCTTAGCCACAGGTTTTGCGCCCGGAATCAATTCAATTCCGAACTCTACCTCCCGTTCTGGCGGTACTCCCGGTAAATCGTCCGGAAATACATCAGCGTATTCACGTACCACTGGTACGTCTTCAATCGTTGGTGTCTCTTTATCAGGTTCGTTTGCGTATATCATGAATGCTTTACATCCGCGCCTCATAATTTTGTGAGCTTTTAGTATTGAGCACGTAACGGGACTACCCCCTTTTTCGCCATAGATAGTAACATGCTTCCCACTTGGAGATGTCAATTTTATCTCCTTGCGGAAACATATCACTTTTGCATGATGTCGGGATAACCAATCCATCCCGACCACTACTTGAAATTCTCCCATTGACATAGGGATCAAGTCTATTAAATATTCTTCATCATCAATGCTTATTTTGCAATCTCGACATACATCACATACAAGGAAACTTTTGTTATCAACTATTTCTACCTCTAATGGCATAGGCAATTTTGTTAGTACAAAAGAAGGATGTCGAATAAATCCATGTGAAACAAAAGATTTATTCGCACCCGTATCAAATAACACATGTGCAGGAATTGAATTTATGGCAAATATACCTGAGACCACATCGGGCTCTGTTTTTGCCTCCATTGCTGTTAACTGGAAAGATCTCGCCTTTGCTCTTGGTGTCTCCGTGTGTGTATTCTTGTCATCTTTCTTTCCAATCAACTCCGGGCACTCAGATTTCTTGTGACCCGGTTGGTAGCATTTGTAACACACCGACACCTTCCCCGGGCACAATGCAGCCGTGTGCCCCGTCTTCCCACATATAGGACACGGTTTGTCCTTGAACCGGCACTCACCTTTGTGCCCCTTCCCACATATCTTGCAGTTCGATGACCCGCTTTTCCCTTCTTGTTTCTTAGAGGATTCTGTTGTGCGCGCCTTTTTCGTTCGGCTTGGATTGACTATTTGCGCCCTTCTTTCACCTCTTTCAATCTGTTTCTTCAACTCTATCTCCCGTTCCCGAGCAACGTTTATAATCTCGGTGAGAGTCTCATACTTTGAAGGAGTCATAAACTCCCTATACTCGGCGCTTAACATATTATAATAATAATATATTTTCTGCTCCTCATTCGTTATCAGTTCATCACAAAACTTCATCTTATCCATGAACATTCCTGTGATTTTATCAATAGATTCACCCTTGTGTCGAAGCAGCATGAATTCTTCCTTGATCTTGTTAATGACTGCCTTGGGACTGTGATGTTTAAGAAACGGCGTCTTAAACTCGTCCCATGTCATAGCTTTAGCCGCTTCGCTTCCAATTTCTTTCTTCTTGTTATCCCACCAGTCTTTCGCTTGACCCCTTAACTGACCCGTGCCATAGGCTACGTAGTCATCTGGATCACAATGGGTCCTTTCGAATACCCCATCTATATCGCTTAACCACCGCTGACATATTATCGGGTCAACCTCCCCATTGTAAATGGGCGGTTTGCACGCCATGAACTCTTTATAAGAACAAGATTTTCGTCCTCCCGACTTCTCCTTTGCTAGATTGGTATTATCCTCCAATTTTTTGATTCTTTCTTCCACCACTGATAATACCGTGTTTTGGATTTTGTCGATGAAACCCGACAAACTGTTTTCGATTGCTTTTCCAACCTCCTCAGCAATCACTTCTCTTGTTTGCTCGGTGACTCTTGGCACCGCATCATCATTACCTTTATCCGTCATCTTTACTGAAATGTTTACATTAAGCGTTAAACATTTCGTCTATGACATATGGTTTATTTATTTCGGTTTACTCAAGTTCATAACTCATTTTCACCGTTCTTATTTAATGCATTTTCCGGGTTTGAGTGTGTTAATACGCTCTTCCCATGCATTTCTATTCATTATTTCCCTTTTTATACTTAGTAACTCTATTTTAGAACAATTAACTCTTACCGGATGTTTGATCAAGCTTGAACCGAACACTTGTTAGCAACCTTGGGCTCTGATTACCAACTTGTAACACCCTTAATATTTGGACGGAATTTAATTAATAATTATATTAAATAAATACTAATCAGAGTTTACAAAAAAAAACTTTACGTGTTTAAAGACCATACATACTTGTTATAGTATCCAAAACAAATGTAAGATAGTGCATAACAAGTTTTAAAGTTAACCCTTACTAGTCAACTAACAACTAGTTTAAAGGATTAAAATAAAAACACAATTACACAAAAACATTTACAACTTGATTAAGTGTAGACAAGATTAAGTTTGGTGCGGAAGCTTCAAAATGCGTGTTCGGTTCTTGACTGCGTACTTGATCACCATCCGGGAGGATCCCTTCCATACCTAGGGTTAAACAACTAAAGACATTAGTTTTGACATTTATATAACATATATATATATATATATATATACAAATTCCGTCATCGAAAAGTAAATGAAAATACAAGCTTTTCTGGGTTCCACCGTAACTTACGGTGTCTACCGTAAGTTACGGTAGACCCTGAATGTCTCTGATTCTGCCGTAACACAGGAACGACTCACCATAACATTTTGATCTCCACCGTAAATTACGGTGTAGACCGTAATTTACGGTGGACACTGGGAATTCGCCACTTGACCATTTTGTGAATTTTTGCTCTAAATCGCATACCGTTTCAGGCCATTTCCTTCCTGTATGTCTGTAAATTTATTACAGACATGTTCGTTTTGTTTATCATACCAATATTTGTCTCGCCGATCATTCGGCTACAAGTTACTATACTTGTATTTGCTCGATGCATACTAACTATAAGTGTATATTTCAACTTTCTTATTCTAAACCTTTTTGATGCCATTACCCAAGTTCCCGGGCTAGTACATCTTGGTGTGTTTACTTTATTCATGGCTTTATGTCACCTTGGAACTAAAGCTCATTTCCTCGGAATTCAACATTCCGTTTTAAACGACACATTTTATTAACCTTAATGTTTGACCCGATATAACGGGTTCGTAGGCTTAGATTGACATAACCAATTTATTGGTGTGGTACCATCCATCACCTAGCGAGGTATGAAACTTTCATGTCTCTACCCACGTGATTCCTTTACAAGCTTCATTTCGACCCGTTTGGCTGTCTAATGAAGACCATCCCTTTATTGACAAGCCAAACCCGATTTCAAATCTTTATTTTGACCCGATTGATGGTCTAGTGAACTTCGCCACTTTAACGACGCATCAAACGCATCCATTACACTACGACATCATTTATACACTAAAACCAAACATCTTTACATAATGTAACGAGACTAAAGTCACGCACCTTAAAAGCACACCTTTTCCGCGTGTATCACCTCCGGCGTGTCCACTTGACGTTCCAGATTCCTTGCCTAAAGAGTTCAATTCATAACAAGATTAGAACTCTTTCATAAGCTTTAACGCATTATTTCTTAATATATTCAAATCTGCGTTTTACCCAACCTTTAACCTTTTAACCCTCATTTAGGCGTTTTATCAAACACCTAGCGGGTCGGATTTCTACATGATCTAAACCAATTTCATGACTTGTAATTATCATCCAAATTACTTTAATTAGTCTATTCTACACAAATCTTAACATCAATATTTCTGAATTTATTCTTAAATTCAGATTTATGTTAGAACAAGATCATATTTTTAGGACTTATCAAGCTCTCTTCAAGTTCATTAGCCACCTACTATGGTGGTTATAAACTCTATGATTACCATGAAATCTTTTAACAAGATTTCACCTAGGGTTCATCCCTGAACACCATATCTCTTCTAATTACACACATGCAATACACAATCAAGCTGAATTCTGATTTTTCACAATTAACCTAGAACTTGAGATGAATCAAAACACTAGAATTTCACATACCTTGTGATCCCTCCAGTGAGGTGATCACCAATTCATGCTTAGAAATCGATTTGGACTTGATTTATGCCTTGAATTTGTGGTTTTTGTGATTTCTAGGGTTTTGAGAGTGGGGGGTCGCCCCTTCTCTTGCTCTGATCGACCAGACCTCCTAAATGGAGTGTTTGGTTTTGTTTTTAATTAAATTTGATAATACAGGTTTCAATTTTGACAACATGAGTCCTTCTACTTTCATTTAATTTATATTTTAGGCTTTTAACTCATTCATGTGTTTCTACAAGATTCTTAGCTAACTGGATTACTTATCCTAGTTAGCTTATTCTTGTTTATTCTATACTTTATTATTATAAAGTCTTATATTTTCGGGATGTTACACGTTACCCTCAACCCAGTGGTTTGAGTCAGCAAGGATACAATCCCAAAGGGTCGGAATATTGAAAGATAATTAATTAAGTTATTAATGCGTAAAGTGGTAGGCCCCTCTTTTGAAGGCGACGTTACCCTCGCCTAAATGGTTTGAGTCAGCAGGGATACAATCCCAAGTATTCGGTTTAATGTATTAATAGTAGTTTACATATGAGGGGATCAAGCCATTCGCACCCCCGCCATCCAATACCAGTGGGTATTGAAGGAGGTCCTAGTAAGCTTGACTCAGGTCCTTGCAGGATCTATACGCTAAACAAGACAAGAACCTTACCAAACCATTCCCTTAACCCTCGACCAGGTAGCCAACATATCTCTATATAGACCGTAGAGATATGAATGGTGAAAATATTTTACTTTATATAGACAGTAAAGTAATGCCAAGACACCACGGACAAATGATAAAGAAGTTTCACCTTCAACATAAGAAACTAGTTATTAAAGTCATTGATACAAAACCAAATAAAAAGTGCAAAAAGATTAAAAATCAAAAGTATTACATTAAATGCTTGTCTTCACCAAGTGATGTAAGAGACTTAGCCAAACATGGCCTTTGATTGACAAGAACTCTTACGATCATCTTGGATCCCGAGACTACTACACACACTCTAGGGTGGATGATGGATGATGGATGATGGTGGTGGATGTGGGTGTTGTAGTGGTGGTGGAGTGGTGGCAAAGTGTGAGAGAGGTGGTTTGCCAAGGGATTCCTTTGAAGTGAGCCAAACACCCCTATTTATAGCCTGAACGAAAGCCCGGCCACGGCCCCGTGTCCGCTGGACACACCCCCGTGGCCAAACATGGCCTTTGATTGACAAGAACTCTTACGATCATCTTGGATCCCGAGACTACTACACACACTCTAGGGTGGATGATGGATGATGGTGGTGGATGTGGGTGTTGTAGTGGTGGTGGAGTGGTGGCAAAGTGTGAGAGAGGTGGTTTGCCAAGGGATTCCTTTGAAGTGAGCCAAACACCCCTATTTATAGCCTGAACGAAAGCCCGGCCACGGCCCCGTGTCCGCTGGACACACCCCCGTGGCCATCCTCTTTCTCTTCCTTCATTAATTGCTCTAGTCTGCATTAGGCTCCACACGGCCCCGTGTTTGCTGGGCACGACCCCGTGTGCAGAAGCGTATCTGTACTATCAAGATTTGCAAGATTCTGCAAATCTTAGCGTTGACCATGCCCCGTGCTCAGGCTCCTGTTTCTTGTTTCTTGTTTCTTGTTTTTGCTTGGGGATGTAGGATCGGTTTTCGACTCCGAAATGATTGCGTATCAACACGTGTGACATGCGGAATCCGTACACGTGCGTGGACCGAACACGAGAACCGTATATAATCTGTGATTCAATTCAAAGATATGAAAACGTACAAAGTCACGTGAATCACCTTGCTACTTTCTCTCTGTAGGCTCCAAGCTCTCCAAAGTAGCAAATGTGCAAAAGTTCTAAAACTAAGACACTACTCTCCTATTTATACGCCAAGGGGCTTTAATGAGATTTCTTATTAATTACAGAATTGCCACCTTGCCTTTTCCTACATATTACAATATAAAGCATTGTTTTCTATTTAATCTTGCTACGAACTTGATTGACGGAGGTGATAGACATTACTGCACTAACAGACTCCCCCTTGGATATTGCCGCAGTCAATCTCGTAGCGTCTTGTCTTTCTCTCTCTCTCTGAGTCTTCTTGAAGCATTATCGCATTTTCAGCATTCACAGACTCCCTCTTTCTCGAACAGAATCCCCGTGGATATGTCTTCAGCTTCAGCTCCCCCTTTCGGTAGACTCTTTTCTTTTCAGGCTCCCACTTTCGTTAAACTTCCGTGCTTTTGGGATCGACACCTGGCTTTCCGATTACAAGCTCCTCCAGGATAGTTACCTGGCTCCTTGAATGCACGCCCCCCCCCCTTGTGTTGAGCTCGTCTTCAGACTCCCCCTTAGACTCGGCTATCGGGATCGTAATTTGGAATCTGCAATTCTCAAACATTTATAAGTAAAAACGTTTTGAACATCCAGGATTAAAAACCTGGCTCTCTTAGCATAAGCTAAAACATTTTGACAGTGAAAGCATTTTTGATTGTCAAGGAATCGTGACCTGGCTCTTAAAAACTTTTGAATCAAGATCCTGGCTCTAAAATATAATAATATGAATATATCCAGGATTACTTAATATCACTCCCCCTTATCAACAAGCTTCATAGATTTGGCATTTTAAGAATCCAAAATCGAAATCTAGCTCTTTATAACAGATTTTAACAATTTAAGCATCCAAATCCCTCACAGTTAATCATCCAAGTCCAACTTAATGACCTTGGAGATTTCACAAACTGTTTTTGATTTTTGATTTTAAAATTACAAGTTTCAAATTAATGAACTTGTTTTATTTTCAGAAACAAGATCAGCATACTTAGATTTTGAAACTCAGCTTTCAGACATCGGTTGACGAAAATAAAGCAGAAATCAAAAAAAAAAATTTGTAGTTTTCGGAGATATTTACAGACAATATTTTTGTTTGAGTTCGCGTCAGAGGATCATATCAGTTTATGACAAATCACTAGCACTGTTGAGCTTTAAACACTTTAAGTTCTAAACGATTCACTTAGATTGTCAGTATACTGATCCACTTAAATTTTCACACAAAGTTCAATTGATTCGAGATACGAGATTAGTGTTTTAAGAACATAACTTATTCGTGTGTCCCACCTCAGAATATACTCCCGTATCAAAATTCCCTAGATTCAGTCTTACAGGTGAGTATACCAATTTGATATCTGTATCTGGGTTAGTGCGAGACCATGAGAGCTCAGGTATGAACTTCCGTTCAGTCAAAGAGATGAAGGCTCGACTTTAGGTATGTTCCCTTTAGGGAATCTTTTCTTCAACTGCAATTGATTAATATCTTTCGATATTTTTCAATTTTTATGCAGAGGGTAAGATTTAAAAGCGCGTAAAGTATTATACGAGGTCTAGGCCATTGCTTCCGCAATATCAGAAGACCAGGTAGAATACCCCAGATATCAAACAGTATAAAGGCCTAGTATCTCAGAATCAGGCAATCTCTCAAACAAGATTTCGGTGGTTACCCATATATCCGAGAGATGTTCCCCCCGAGATAAGTAAGTATTTGATATTTAGGTTTATATCTCGAAAACAATCTACTAAGCGTGTAAAAACCTACTGGCATATCATCAGTGAGACCGTTTATCACATTTAAACTTTCCATTTCTTTAGCGTACTGTGATTGACTAACTGATGTACTATCATTTCCTCTTTTTACACAAAAACTCATTTTTGAATTTTATCATGTTTTTGGCTTTTTCAAATTTTCAAACGTTTTTAGATTTTCTGACAACAACTCTTACTCCCCCTAAAATTCAAAACATTTTAAAGAAAATTTGACAACCTGATACTGATAGCTTCGTCTCTCAATCCATTTTCTACTTCTCATTCACTGATTTGCAGATAATATAATGTACCCCCTTGATTTACAACACATTGATATTTTACAGTTTGAAAACCGTTTTTCAATCTTGTGAAATTACTCATGTTTGTTCAGCCGTGAGGGTTTCGGCGTATTCACTCAACATATTTTTTTTAACAAAATAAAAACATATTTTTGTTTTTTTAGATTTTTCAATTTTTAGGGTTTTGAAATATGGTTTATTTATGTACAGAAAACCAACAAACTCCCTGTTTCTCAGTTGCAGGGATCAGCAGCCTCTTCCTCTCGTGCCAGGCTGCTTCCTCCGTTGATTTTGTTTTCATCTTCTTGTTGAAGCACTTGCACATTCAAATGTATTCAATTACTTGAACAAGTTAGCCCAGGTCTATTTGACCTTAGGCATTTCAACACAATACGTTTCATTCAACTTCGGAAAATCTTTATCATTTTTCACAAATGAATTTTCAATCCGATTATCACTCACAGAAACCGTTTGTTTCTTTTCAACCCAAGTTTGTCCTTTCGAAGCACTTCTTTTGTAAAAATGTGATTTGTTTTGAACATTTTGATTTTGAACAACAACTTTTGGTTTCCAAAACTGGTTTGGTTTTGTTGCATCAACAGTTGTTTTCCAACTTTGTGTTGTTCTAAGTCTGGGTGTCTCTGGTTTCGATGTTTGTTGTGAGTCAGCCTTTGACATTTTTGGCTTCCAAGTTTGCTTTGATTCAAACTTGGTTGATTTCTGATTCACAACATCAGACTTCTTTTTTGTTTCAACACCAACAGGTTTAAGATTTGGACAATTTCGACTGAGATGTCCAATTTGATCACACTTAAAGCATATTCTCTTGGACACATCTTTAACCTGTTGTTGTTGCTTTTTCTTTTGAGCATAGAAATCTTCATTAGACTGTCGTCTAAATTGGAGTTCTTTCTCTTCTTCAGAACTTGTTCCGTGAACAAAGTTCATCTTTTCCTGATAAGTTGGTGTTTCATTTCTTTTCCACTTTTGTTTCTTTTTATAACCCAACCCAGCCTTCATGTTTTTCTTTTTGTAATCAGGTTTGTTATTAAAGGTGATTGACGTTAGATAGCTTGATTGAGAAAATAGAGGGACATGATTTGTTGCTACAAAAACAAAACAAGATGTCTAGCTCCAGTTATCAACAGAATGTTGGTCTGTACTATCGAAGAGGAATGCTACAAAACAACGAATCTCCAAAGATCAAAACTGGTTATAGTGCAGAAAAGACTGGTGACTCGTCAAACAACAAATCTTCGACCTATGATCCAGGATATCATTCTTCATCTGCATCTGCATCGTCAAAATCTAATCCAAGCCAGGATTGGAAAAATTCTCCACTTTTGAACAATGAGTTTGCTCAACAGCACATGAGTTTCTTAGCTTCTATGCTGGTATCTTACGAGGGTTTAATTGCAGGTAAGATCGGAAATCCAAACATGACGAAGGAGGATTACGATCAAGTCGATCCAGAAGAGATGGAACTCATGGACATTCGCTGGTGCATGGCAAGCATCATTAGAAGAGCTCAAAGATTCATGGAGATAACTGGCAAAAAGTGCTTGGAAAGCCCGGACATGAAGATAGGTTTCGACAAGAACAAAGTCACTTGCTTCAAGTGTAAACAAAAGGGGCACTTCAAGAGGGAATGCACGAACAACAAAGCCGATGATAGCATGAATCCTTTTTATGAGGATTACTACAAAAAGGCCATTTATCATCAGAATAATGAGCAACCAACCAGAAAGCAGATAGAAGAAGGATCTTCCAAAGAAAAGAGACAAGCTGTGATGACACTTCGTGATTGTAGTGAATCCAGTATACAAAATGAAAAATCTGTTTGGGATGATTTTGATTGGGATAAATACTTCGATGAGACGAAAGGACCCAGAATTGTAATTCATGATGATGAAGGGTATGATTGGAGTCAACATGACAAAGTAGTTGGAAAAGCCAAGGCAATGGTTGCTGAGATAAAACAAAGCCGAGAAGAAAGGCATGCTCGCATTAGGCTGGATGAAGTGTATGATGCCTACAAAGAAGCAACACAAGCAGGCAGGTGGAGCAAAGAAAAGGAATGCTTTGTCGATCCTCAAGGAAATCCGACGGTTAATCCTGAAACAGTTGATTTTGAAGCACTAGTTGCTGCAATACCGACTGTGAGTGTTTGGTGCAAAGGCCTTGAGGAGATTCCAAGGTATAGAGAAAAGGTTAAAGAAGGCATAAAGAAGGTGATATATGCTAGCTTGGAGAAGAAGAAGAAGAAGAAGAAGAAGAAGAAGACAATTGAGGAGATTGTGGATGAAAGTGAACAACTGGTAAATGAGGTGAAGAAAGCTGAGGAAGCTGTTGCAGAGAAACAGCAGGTGTTTGTAGAAGATCAGACTCAACAGGCAAGAGAAGCCACAGTGCCAAACACTGAGGTAACAATCCAAACTGATTCTTCTGATAATAAAGCTGAACAACAGTGCAAGAAATGCATGGAAACATGCAGTGCTTGTACTGAAAAGGATGAAAAGTTTAAAATAAGAGACATAGAATTCGCTAAAATAGAAAGGATTTTCAAAGATAAATGTCACGAAATGATTGAAAATGAAAATCTTTTGAAACAAGAAAATGAAAAGCTAAAACAAAAATGTGATGATCTAGAAAAAGAAAACAAAATATTGAAAGAAAAGTGTTCAGCAGTTTGCAACGAATGTGTTCCAAAAGATAAAACAATTCAAGAGTTGCAAAAAGAATATGATTGAATGAAATTGTCATATCATACCGTAAAAGAAGCTTATGAAACTTTGAAAAGTAAAGTCAAAAGTTTAGATGATAGATTGTCTACATGTCAGAAAACAACTAAATTTCTTAAAGCTAGATATGAAGGTAAACAAATGGTCTTAAATCAATATATTGATGATGTCACTAAGCTTAAACAAGAATTGTCAGATAAAGAAAAGTTGGTCAATAAATTTCAAAGTTATCATGCTTCTTCATACATTCTGGAACGTATTTTCAACATCACACCCGATGGGAAAGAGTCAGAAAAGAACAAAAAAGGAATTGGGTCTGAATACCATCAGGTTCCACCACCGTTGGAGAATAATTATACATTCTATGATGGCGAGAAGGTGGAAAAGGCAATAAACATGGTGGACCAGTTACCCGACAACATCGATGTGACTTACACCAAATCTGATGACATAAGTGATTCAGAGGTGGTTGGTAAGGTTGTTGAAAGTGTTCTAGCTGAGCAGTCTACCAAAACAGATAAGTCTGAATCACAAGATGAAAATGAGGGAAGTTTTCATGATAGTTATCTTAAACACTCAAAATCTGAAAAAGTTGTGAATGATGATTCAAAAGGATTGGTTTACACCATGATTGGATTGGACAAACTATTTTCGGATAATGAATTCCCAATTCAAAATGTGATTTCAGATAAAATCAACAAAGTTTTCAAACTGGTAGAGATTCAAAAGTCCGAAATTTCAAAGTTTGCTGGAAAAGGCAAGAAAACTTTTTTATAACAAACCTTGTTACAAAAAGAAAAACATGAAGGCTGGGTTGGGTTATAAAAAGAAACAAAATTGGAAAAGAAATGAAACGCCAAATTATCAGGAAAAGACGAACTTTGTTCACGGAACAAGTTCTTAAGAAGAGAAAGAACTCCAATTTAGACGACAGTCTAATGAAGAGTTCTACGCTCAAAAGAAAAAGCAACAACAACAGGTTAAAGATGTGTCCAAGAGAACATGCTTTAAGTATTATCAAATTGGACATCTCAGTCGAAATTGTCCAAATCTAAAACCTGTTGGTGTTGAAACGAAAAAGAAGTCTGATGTTGTGAATCAGAAGTCAACCAAGTTTGAATCAAAGCCAACTTGGAAGCCGAAAATGTCAAAGGCTGACTCATAACAAACGTGGAAATCGATGACACCCAGATTTAGAACAACACAAAGTTGGAAAACAACTCTTGATGCAACGAAACCAAACCAGTTTTGGAAACCAAATGTTGTTGTTCAAATTCAAAATGTTAAAAATGATTATCACTTTTACAAGAGAAGTGCTTCAAAAGGACAAGGCTGGGTGGTTAAAATACAACCTAATTCTGACCAGAAAATTGATTTAATAAAAAAAGGATGAAGTAAAAGATAAAAAGGTGTTTGTTCAAAACGATGTTAATTTTCCAAAGTTGAATGAATCATATTGTGTCGAAATGCCTAAGGTCAAACAAACCTGGGCTAACCAAAGTAATTGAATAGATTGAATTTGCAGGTGCTTCAGAAAGAAGATGAAAGCAAAATCAACGGAGGAAGCAGCCTGGCACGAGAGGAAGAGGCTGCTGGTCCCTGCGATTGTTAAAACAGGGAGTTTGTTTGTTTTCTGTATATAAATAAACAATATTTCATAAACCCTAAAAATTAAAAAATTTAAAAACCAAAAATATGTTTTTATTTTGTGAAAATTTTGAAAAATAAAAAATATGATTGTTTTTAAATTTTGTCAAAAATCAAAATTTACAAAAATATGTTGAGTGAATACGCCGAAACCCTCACGGCTGAACAAACATGATTAATTTCACAAGATTGAAAAACGGTTTCCAAACTGTAAAATATCAATGTGTTGTAAATCATGGGGGTATATTTTCTGCAAAACAGGGCATGAAAAGCAGAAAATGGATGGCGAGACAAAGCTGTCTACATCGGTTATCAAATTTTCTTCAAATGTTTTGAATTTTAGGTGGAGTAAGAAGATTTCAGAAAATCCAAAAACATTAGAAAATTTGAGAAAGCCAAAAACATGATAAATTTAAAAAATGAGTTTTGTGTAAAAAGATGAAATGATAGTACATCAGTAGACAATCACAGTACGCTAAAGAAATGGAAAGTTAAAATGTGATAAACAGTCTCACTGATGATATGCCAGTAGGTTTTTACACGCTTAGTAGATTGTTTTCGAGATATAAACCTAAATATCAAATACTTACTTATCTCATGGGGAACATCTCTCGGATATATGGGTAACCTCCGAAATCTTGTTTGAGAGATTGCCTGATTCTGAGATACTGGGTCTTTATACTGTTTGATATCTGGGGTATTATACCTGGTCTTCTGATATTGCGAAAGCAATGGCCTAGACCTCGTATAATACTTTACGCGCTTTTAAAGCTTACACTCTGCATAAAAATTGAAAAATATCGAAAGATATGAATCAATTGCAGTTAAAGAAAAGATTCCCTAAAGGGAACACACCTAAAGTCGAGCCTTCATCTCTTTGACGGAACGAAAGTTCATACCTGAGCTCTCAAGGTCTCGCACTAACCCAAATACATATATCAAATTGGTATACTCACCTGTAAGACTGAATCTAGGGAATTTTGATACGGGAGTATATTCTGAGGTGGGACACACGAATAAGTTATGTCCTTAAAATACTAATCTCGTATCTCGAATCAATTGAACTTTGTGTGAAAATTTAAGTGGATCAGTATACTGACAATCTAAGTGAATCGTTTAGAACTTAAAGTGTTTAAAGCTCAACGGTGCTAGTGATTTGTCATAAACTGATATGATCCTCTGACGCGAACTCAAACAAAAATATTGTCTGTAAATATTTCAGAAAACTACAAAAAAAATTTGATTTCTGCTTTATTTTCGTCAACCGATGTCTGAAAGCTGAGTTTCAAAATCTAAGTATGCTGATCTTGTTTCTGAAAATAAAACAAGTTCATTAATTTGAAACTTGTAATTTTAAAATCAAAAATCAAAAACAGTTTGTGAAATCTCCAAGGTCATTAAGTTGGACTTGGATGATTAACTGTGAGGTATTTGGATGCTTAAATTGTTAAAATCTGTTATAAAGAGCTAGATTACGATTTTGGATTCTTAAAATGCAAAATCTATGAAGCTTGTTGATAGAGGGAGTGATATCAAGTAATCCTGGATATATTCATATTATTATATTTTAAACTCAGGATCTTGATTCAAAAGTTTTTAAGAGCCAGGTCACGATTCCTGGACAATCAAAAATGCTTTCACTGTCGAAATGTTTTAGCTTATGCTAAAAGAGCCAGGTTTTTAATCCTGGATGTTCAAAACATTTTTACTTATAAATGTTTGAGAATTGTAGATTCCAGATTTCGATCCCGATAGCCGAGTCTAAGGGGGAGTCTGAAGACGAGCTCAACGCAAGGGGGAGCGTGCATTCAAAAGCATGAAAGTTTAACGAAAGGGGGAGCCTGAAAAGAAAAGAGTCTACCGAAAGGGGGAGCTGAAGCTGAAGACATATCCACGGGGATTCTGTTCGAGAAAGAGGGAGTCTGTGAATGCTGAAAATGTGATAAAGCTTCAAGAAGACTCAGAGAGAGAGAGTAAGACAAGACGCTACGAGATTGACTGCGGCAATATCCAAGGGGGAGTCTGTTAGTGCAGTAATGTCTATCGCCTCCGTCAATCAAGTTCGTAGCAAGATTAAATAGAAAACAACGCTTTATATTGTAATATGTAGGAAAAGGCAAGGTGGCAATTCTGTAATTAATAAGAAATCTCATTAAAGCCCCTTGGCCTATAAATAGGAGAGTAGTGTCTTAGTTTTAGAACTTTTGCACATTTGCACTTGGAGAGCTTGGAGCTAGAGAGAGAGTCTAGAGAGAGAAAGTGCAAGAGGTGATTCACGGTTCATTTGTACTTTTTATATCATCAATTGAATCACGTTTATAGTACGGTTCTCGTGTTCGGTCCACGCACGTGTACGGATTCCGCACGTTACACGTGTCGATACGCAATCGTTTCGGAGTCACTTCGTGATCGTGTGAATCCAGTATACAAAATGAAAAATCTGTTTGGGATGATTTTGATTGGGATAAATACTTCGATGAGGAAGAAGGAGTCAAAATTGTGATTCATGATGATGAAGGGTATGATTGGAGTCAACATGACAAGGAAAATGGAAAAGCCAAGGCCTTGGTTGCTAAAATCAAACAAAGTCGAGAAGAAAGGCATGCTCGCATGAGGCTAGATGATGTGTATGATGCCTACAAAGAAGCAACACTAGCAGGCAGGTGGAGCAAAGAAAAGGAATGCTTTGTCGATCCTCAAGGAAACCCGACGGTTGATCTAGAAACGATTGATTTTGAAGCACTAGTTGCTGCAATACCGACTGTGAGTGTATGGTGCAAAGGCCTTGAGGATATTCCAAGATACAAAGAAAAGGTTGAAGAAGGCATAAAGAAGGTGATAGATGCCAGTTTGGAGAAGAAGAAGAAAACGGTTGAAGAGATTGTGAATAAGAGCGAGAAGTTGGTGAATGAGGTGAAGAAAGAAGAAGAAAAAGTTGAGAAAGTTGTTGCAGAAAAACAACAGAAGTTTAAAGAAGATCAGACTCAACAAACAAAAGAAGCCACAATGCCAATCACTGAGGTAACAAATAAAACTGATTCTTCTGATCAATCAAATGATAATAAAGCTGAACAACAATGCAAGAAATGCATGAAAACATGCAGTTCTTGTACTGAAAATGATGAAAAGCTTAAAATCAGAGACATTGAATTCACCAAAATAGGAAAGATTTTCACCTCGAGATGAAGACATTGAATTCACCAAAATCAGAGACATTGAATTCACATGTTTTTGGAGTTCTCCTATTTATACGCCAAGGGGCTTTAATGAGATTTCTTATTAATTACAGAATTGCCACCTTGCCTTTTCCTACATATTACAATATAAAGCATTGTTTTCTATTTAATCTTGCTACGAACTTGATTGACGGAGGCGATAGACATTACTGCACTAACAGGGGAGATGCTGTCGAGGGGTCAGGCATGCCATGTTTATTCCTTTTCTTTGTAATTATGTTAGTTTTTGCTACATATTTGTTCCTTTTGTTCATTTAAGCTCGTTTGGTCCTGAAAATACAAAAGGAAGACAAAAGCACACTTTTTCCAACATTAGTACTAAAAAGGGTTAGTTTTATGCCTCATTTGATGTAATTTATATGTTGCATTTTACATACGTCAATATTATAGACGGTTTATCCGAGATTTCTCTAGAATAGCCATTCCATTAACCAAACTGACCTGCAAATCAGTTAAGTTTGAATGGGGACCAAAACAGGAAGAAGCTTTTAAGATTCTTAAGCAAAGGTTAACCAACGCACCCATACTCGCATTACCAGAAGGAACTGAAGACTTTATAGTCTATTGTGATGCCTCTAAGTTAGGATATGGATGTGTGTTGATGCAACGTCAAAAGGTTATAGCTTATGCCTCTAGACAACTTAAGAAACATGAAGAGAATTATACAACCCATGATTTAGAGTTAGGAGCCATAGTTTTTGCCCTTAAGATTTGGAGACACTATTTATATGGAAATAAATTCATTGTCTTCACCGATCATAAGAGTTTAAGGTATATTTTTGGGGCAAAAAGAATTAAATATGAGACAGAGAGGATGGATGGAAGTTCTTAGTGATTATGATTGTGATATCCAGTATCATGCTGGGAAAACTAATGTAGTAGCTGATGCTTTAAGTCGAAAGTATCATGAAAAGCCGAAACGAGTATGTTCTCTCAGATTAAATCTACAAGTAGATTTAAATAATCAAATTAGAAAGGTACAGAAAACAGCAATCAAGGACGATGCTGAAAGTTTAAAAGGAATGATTAAGGAAATAGAACAAGGAACATATGGAATTTGGAAGTTCCATAAGAAAAGGATGTGGATACCTAAACAAGGAAACCTACGCCACAGAATTCTAGAAGAAGCTCATAAGTCTAAGTATACGATACATCCCGAAAGTGATAAGATGTATCAAGATCTAAGAAAGAATTTCTGGTGGATAGGAATGAAAAAGGATATAGCAAACTACGTTGCTTAATGTTTAACCTGTTCACAAGTTAAAGTTGAACATCAGAAACCCTCAGGGTTATTGCAACAATTAGAGATGCCAATTTGGAAATGGGAATTGATAACAATGGACTTTGTTACCAAATTACCCAAGACAAGAAAAGGAAATGATACAATCTGGGTGATTGTTGACAGATTGACCAAATCTGCTCATTTCTTACCACTGAAGGAAACTTTCAGTATGGAACAGTTAGCCAAGCTATATGTAAATGAAATTGTTTCATTACATGGAATTCCTTTATCTATTGTATCTGATAGAGATAGCCGTTTTACTTATCATTTTTGGACAAGTTTCCAAAAAGCAATGGGAACCAGGTTAAATCTAAGCACATCTTATCATCCATAAACGGACGGACAAAGCGAAAGGACAATACAAACAATGGAAGATATGCTTAGAGCCTGTGTAATTGATTTCGGAGGAAATTGGGACGACCATTTACCATTAATAGAATTTTCCTACTATAACAGCTATCATACAAGCATTAATGCTGCATCATTTGAAGCACTTTATAGACAAAAGTGCCGAACTCCAGTCTATTGGGCAGGAATTGGAGAAAAACAATTATCTGGACCAGAGATAGTACAAGAAAACGACGGATAAAATAATTGAAGTCAAGGAAAGACTAAAAGCAGCACGAGATCGTCAAAAGAGTTATGCAGATAACGGACGAAAACCTTTAGAATTTCAAGTAGGAGATAAAGTACTATTAAAAGTTTCTCCATGGAAGGGAATAGTCAGATTCGTTAAAAGAGGAAAGCTAAGCCCCAGGTATGTTGGACATTTTAAGATTATTAGAAGAATAGGACCCGTAGCCTATCAGCTACAACTGCCAGAGGAAATGGCAGGAATACATGATGTGTTTCACGTATGTAATCTCAAAAAGTGTTTACCAGACGAATCATTAGTGATACCTCTTAAGGACATAGAGGTAAATGAGAAACTTAAGTTTATCGAGAAATCCATTCAGATTGAAGATAGAAAGATCAAGAATCTCAAACACAAGAGACTAGTTCTGGTCAAAGTGAAATGGGATTCCAAGAGGGGACTAGAATACACTTGGGAACTCGAATCAGAAATGCAAAGGAAATACCCACACCTGTTCCAGTAGACCTCGAGGACGAGATCTAAAACAAGGTGGGGAGGATATAACAACCCTCCTAAGAACCCTTAACGTGACCCTAAAACGTTCCTAATATACCCCGTATGCGAGAAACGGACCCAGAATACCTTAATATTTATAAAAATAAAATAAAAACGAATTCTGTGAGTCGCTCGCGGGGCACGACCCCCTTGGCTAAAGCTTTCACGGGCCACGACTGGCTTGGAGTGCCGGTCAAGGCATACCGCCAAGTGTACGGTGACTCGGCGACCCTACACGCTGACTCAGCAAGGCTATAAACGACACGCACTCTCTCGCTGGCAGGGAGAGAGTTAGAGTTGGTCTTCATGAGCGGCGAGCCGCCTTTGATCAGGCCTATAAATAGGGTCGATCGGCTCATTTGAAAATCGTTCAAAATTTCTGAATTCTCTCAACTTTCTGGTAGTAGAAATTATACTAGGGCATAATACCCCTATAAAGCGAAGCTCTGCCTTATTGTAAGTATTATAACCCTGCGTGTTACCCTACACGATCGATTTAGGGCTCCGTAACGCATGTCAAGGCTCTGCCTGACTCAGTCATTGGAGTTCTGTCTCGTGTTACACCCGATTGATTTAGGACTCCGTAATGCATGTCAAGGCTCTGCCTGACTCAGTCATTGGAGTTCTGTCTCGAGTTTTACGGTCAATGTGATTTGGGTTATTTTACTAACACGTGTGCAGTGTTTAATTTTAATAGATAATAACCAGGAGAATCACCAGGAAACTATAGTAGTATCACCTAAGTCAACAATGCAAGTACATTTCTCTTTTATAAACATTTTTTGTAAGTCAAATGGTTTTTCCAAAACCTAAAATGTTTTCAAATACAATTACAGTAATTAAGTCTTTGTGATTCTACAATTGCTGCCAGTATTATTATGGGGTTTGTATACAGTACTTGATAACCTTCGCAGTTGGGCACGGGTATCCAATGTGTGATATGACTATAGTCATAGATCTGTCGAGTGACATGTACTGAACGAGTAATTGTGTAGATATAAACATTGTAATCGCCCTTAATACTGTAATGTGTAACAACTGATGCTTTACAAAATGGAATGTACTTGCCAGTATTTCTTGCTGATAAAATGTTTTTAAAACGCGTTTCAGGTAACAAAATGTGAAAGCCAATAGAAGCCAGCTGGAGAGCACTGAAGGCTTGGAAAAGTGGCTATAAAAGTTACCTAAATGAAAAGGAGTTTTTGTTTTCAATAATTAGGGTTGATCCTTACAAATGTATTGTCAAATAAACTTGGGTTTTATCCCAATGATTTGTTATAAAAAGTTTGGTGTTTAACTCTGATAAAAATATTTCCTAACTACGGTCCTGATGTCTCATTTCCACTGCCAAATTAATAAACACCGATACCATCTATCTGATCTCGCGGCACCCGCTCCCGGGGTAGGGGTCGGGGGTTGCGACACGGATCTGGTCACCAACGCTGTCTACGTACGTAGAGTCGGCGTGGGTGACTTTTCGCCAGTGGGTTTGCCCGGGTGGCTGGATTTATATAGTATTTGTTGGCCGTTAAAAAATACCCATGTAGTATTGACATGTATTTAGGTAATCCGTTGGATTTGGTGCAATTTTTGTTAAATATACGGTATAGGAATCAGACATTTCAATATTTTTAAACAAAAAAGAGGGCAAGAAATATGTTTTACTAAATGCAACTGTTAAGCTTTCTATGGTTTATGGAATTCAAGGCATATGTCCCTTTGTTTCATTGGTTGGGAGGAAGAACAGTTGGTCTTCTATTTACATCTAACCAACAATCATAAAACAATGAAAAAATAATGTACAAAGTACTAAATTATGAATCATTGGAGTTTACTAAAAGAAATAGTTGTCTTTGTTTCAATGTAATTGGTATATTCTGTTTGCATCTTAATTGCAACGACACTCATGGAGATGTCGGCCTTTTTGTACTTCTTCTTTTGACTGCCATTAGCTGCTACAGAAACAACACATGTATGCCTTCTGTTTTTTTCTTTTTCGCGATTGCAATGAATATTTATGCAATTGTACTCCTTAGGTGCTGAGTATTGTGGCAGCATTGAAACATGAAAGCCTTTAACTGAGTAAACACTTTATTCTTTAAAGTTGTAGAGGAGTTCAAGGAAGTTTCATATGAATGGCACCATATGGAGTAGCTGGTGCACTTTGACAGTTCATGTTGATGTACTTTAGTTTGTTTGCTGTATGGTGTTGAATTATGACATGCTGGTGTATTTAGTCCTTAAGGCATCTCGCTTGGGTCTGGAAATTTGATAAAGAACTAAAAGTGTTTTGTTTGGTTGTTCCAAAAAAAATCTGATTATATTTACTTCATTTATTAGGTTTAGATATCTGAATGCACCTAAGCATTTATATGTTATGTTGCAAGTATATTAGTTAATTCTCTAACCTTTTGTCATTTCTCAATATATGCAGGCTTTGCCACTATCAGACCTAGATTTCAACCAAAATCAAGTATTTTTTTTGGTAATGTATGCGATAGCGATTGACGTGGTAACGTACGCTATAGCGATTGACGTTACGATTGCGGTATTGTGACCAACCCAGCTACTTATGAGAGCATTTTGTTTCACCCCAAAGTGTGTAAGTGAGTGTTTGATATTGTAATTTGTAGGTTAATAATTGATTGATTAATTCAACTTATTTGGTTGTTGATTTGAGCAATAACTTTAGTGGTCTAAAATGCTATGAAGGAGACTCACTTTAAAAATGAAAGAGAATGTAACCAAGTCCCATCGAGAAATGGTCAGTCATTTATTTTTTTATATTGATAAGTTGACTCATATAGATCGACTATTCATCATCCTATATGTATTGTTTTCGTTCAGAAACAAAGGCTGAATACCGAATGTGAAAAGGAAATAGCGGAAATTGTTGCTGAAATAAGGCTCAAGTATTCAGCTTATAATTTCTGATAATTCGCTGAGTATTATTGATAATAACAACCCTATATATACAAGTTTACAATAGATAATAAGGAAACAATATATTCTAAACTAGAGGGGAGATACATAATAAATACATAATAATACAAACATATTCCCTGAATATATGCTCCGCTAATAGACCCCCGCAGTCGAAGCAGTAGCCGGCCGAATGCAAAGACTGGATTTGAAGCGATTGAAGAGTTGGCACGGAAGACCTTTAGTGAAGATATCAGCATACTGAAAATCTGTAGGAACATGTAAAACCCGAACTGCACCAAGCCGTACTTTTTCCCGTACAAAATGAATGTCAATTTCCATGAGCTTGGTGCGTTGGTGTTGGACCGGGTTGTTAGACAGGTACATGGCTGAAATGTTATCACAATAAATAATAGATGCCTGTCTGATGGGGACATGCAATTCTAAGAGAAGGTTGCGAATCCATGTAAGTTCGGCAGTAGTATTTGCAACCCCTCTATATTCGGCTTCAGCACTTGATCGGGAAATAGTGGCATGTCGTTTAGAGGACCAAGATACCAAATTGTCCCCAAAGAAAACACAATAAGCAGAAGTCGACCGACGTGAATCTGCACATCCCCCCCAATCAGCATCAGAATAAGCTGTGAGTTGGACTGACTTCGAGGGGGACAAATGCAACCCATGATCAACAGTACCTTTAAGATAGCGCAATATTCGCTTGAGAAAATTAAAATGTGGCTCTCATGGGGCATGCATTAATAGACAAACCTGCTGAATAACGTAAGAAATATCCGGTCGAGTAAAAGTAAGATACTGTAGGGCCCCTGCAAGACTTCGATAAAGTGTACTATCTGATAAGAGAGAACCGGTTGTAGCACTGAGCTTAGAATTGGTATCGGTAGGGGTTTGACAAGGCTTGCAATTTTCCATTTTAGCACGAGCTAGTATGTCTTGAACATAAGAGCGCTGAGTGAGAAACAAGCCAGTTTTGGTGTCAAAATATAGGCAAATGGGTCAAAATGAGTCATCTTAACTGTCATGCTTTATTTTGTTTTAGAATTAATATATATATATATATATATATATATATATATAATCACACATACATATGTAATCAAAACCTGTGTTGTTGATTGTGGCCATTTAAGCGCTTCAGTGACATTTTGGTCAGGTTTTGTGGTGGTTCCGGCTAAAGGTATTGGTGCTTCTTTGACAAATTTCGGCTCAATTATGCTTAAGAATCCAGCATAAAAACATTCATGAGCTGTTGCAGATCTTGTCTTAACACCTACTTCAGGGTCACCTATGATGTCAGCAAGTGAGTGTCCCTTGATCCATCTCAAGTTGTTATGTGAACTTGTACTTGGTGATGGATTTGAAGCTTCCCCCTGATCTGTGACCTCATTATTGTCAAGAGGATCAGAATTCTGTTCTTCAATAACATTTTTTAGTGAGATACCAGAATTCTAATCATTTTGATCAATTTCTGATGGAGGTTCCAGATCATCTGTAGGGTTATTACATGACATATTTTTGTTTAATATGTCCAGCATATGGTCATGTTCTAATAATTCTTCAATTAGCTTGTTAAGAAGATTTTCAGACTTTTCAGGTTGTTTTGACAAGCTTATATCCTTTAAGATTTCATCAGAAATCATGGTTTCTGATGAGTCATCAAATGACACATATAAGCTTTCTCTTATTGTCCTTGTGTTTAAAAGAAAAATCCTATAAGCTTTTGAGGACAATGAGTAACCAAGAAATATTCCTTTTTCTGCTTTTCTGTCAAAATTTTCCAGACTATCAAAATCATTAAAGACAAAACAATTACAACCAAAGGTGTGTAAAAATTTGATACTTGGGATCCTATGGTTGATAATGTTATATGGAGTTTGCTGATGTCTTTTGTTAATGAAAATTCCGTTTTGTGTAAAGCATGCATTTGATATGGCTTTAGCCCAAAAATAAGTGGGCAATCTGGCATAAGCAAGCATGGTTCTTGCTGCTTCTACCAAAGTCCTGTTCCTTCTTTCTACAACTCCATTTTGTTGTGGAGTTCTTGGAGCAGAAAAATCATGAGATATTCCTTTACTAACAAGGAAAGTCTCAAGTTTTGCATTTTTGAATTCTGTTCCATTATCAAATATGATCCTTCTTACAGGTAATTTCAACAGATTTTCAATTTTTCTGATGAAATTAATGATCAGATCTGGGTTTTCACTTTTCTTTCTTAAAAATTCAACCCATGTGTACTTTAAATAATCATCTACAATGTCTAGAATGTATTTCTCACCAGAAAAGCTGGCAGTTTGTACAGGTCCACAAAGGTCCATGTGCAAAAGTTCCAAGTTTTCAAAAATTGAAGATTTTGAAACTGTTTTATGTGAGCCTATCTTTGATTTCCCATGCTCACATGCTTCACATATCTTATCCTTTTTGGATGATATGTATGGTAATCCCTTAACCAGATTTTTGTTTGCCAATTGGTTTATGGTTTTAAAATTTAAGTGATCTAGCCTTTTATGCCATAACCAACTATTACCTTTGTTTTCAGTAGAGAATAAGCACAATTGTGGATGCTCAATTTCTTCTCTGAAATCAAAGTAGTAGATGGAGTTTCTAATCCTTTTCCCACTTAAATATAATTTGTTATCATCCAAACCAACTAACAGACATTTTTCAGGTAAAAAGGTTACCTGGAAGCCTCTGTCACAAAATTGCCCACAGCTAAGTAGATTGTATTTTAAACCTTCTACATATGCGACCTTTTCAATGGTTAATGCTTCATATTGTATGGTGCCATACCCCATTGTTCTTCCCTTCACCCCATTTCCAAATTTACAAATTTACCCAGTTTTTTTGATAATTACTGAGTAAGTTCCTATCCCCGGTCATGTGCTTGGAGCTTCCTGAATCGCAGTACCAGATCTGCTGCACATGATGGTCCTGAAATTATGAGGTTAGATATTTTTTGGTACCCAAACTTGTTTGGGTACTTTTTCTGATGAAAATGTGCTTGAGATTTCTTCATCAGAGGAGAAATTCTCATCGGATTCTCTGCTTAATGCTGAGCCATTAGCAGGATGATTTTCTTTGGAGAGATGTTGTTGAATTAGCTTCATTATTTCAACACACATACAATTTGATTTGTCTAAAGTTTTAGACAAAGATGTTTGTGATGGAATGTTTTTGCCTTAGTGAAATTTAGGATGATTTTTGGTTTTTCATTCATTTTGAAGGTTTCATCATTTTTCAAACAGATTTTGGGTGACAAAAACAGTTTATCAGAATTGCCAAATCTGCATGATTCAGCATCAGAATCTGATATTTTCTTACAAGAATTGCTTTCAGATGCCTTTACAAAGGTGGTAGGAGTTTTAATATTAGTTTTAACATATCCCAGCCCCTCACCTTTGTTCTTTGGTGTTGCTTCAATAATTTGTATAAACTCTTTTGCTTGTTGAAAACCTTTCACATTGATTTCATTATCTTGAATTTTCTTGTAAAGATTCTTTCTTTCTTTCTCATAAAATTCTATTTTTGAATCCTTTATTAAAATTTGATCAATAAGTGATTGGTTTTCAGCTTTGGTTTTGTTGAGCAACTTTTGCAGATCATCAGATTTTGTGCTTTCTGATGAGGTTTTGTTTTGTAAAAGCAGAAAATCCTGCATAAGTTTGTTCAGTTGTTTTTCTAAATCAAGATTGTCTGAACTTACTTTTTGTTCTGATGATGTGGAGCATTCATTAGAAGTTGTGGCCATCAAACAGAAGTTAGCCATTTCCTCCTCTTCTTCATCAGAAGAATCATCAGATATCCAGGTATTAGTACCTGCTATTAGGCTGACTTTCTGTTGTTGTTTCTTAGCTTCTTCAAACTTCTTTTCATAGTAAGCCACATACTTCAGCTTCTTATTCTTGCACTCAAAAGCATAGTGCCCCTTTTGTCTGCACTTGTAGCAAACAACTTCTGCCTTCCCCTTTTCCCTTGATTTTCCTTCTATCATCCCCTATCACTTTTTTGAAATTTACCACTTACTCCTCTCAGCCTTTGCTCAAATGCCTTTGTGAGAAAAGCTATAGCCTCAGCAAAGGCTGAAAAATCTGATGAAGCATCAGAAATTTCTGTATTCTGGTAGTGAGAGGGTTGTGGATCTGAAACTGGTGTTCTTTGTGTGTGTTAGGTGTGTGAAACAAGAGCTATAGGTCCCCCTTTTTGGTTTGAGTCCTCATAAATTTCTTCCTCTCTAGGGACTAAGATGCTGTAAAGATCATGTAAGTTCATATTCCCTAATTCAAGGGTTGATGACAAGGTCATAGTGAGACTACGCCACTCTCTTGGTAGAGCATCTATGAACTTAACATTCTTTTCATCATTAGATTTTTCAATACCAAACTTTTTAAGTTCATTTAAAAGTTTGGTGAACCTGTTATATGTCTCTAAAAGATTTTCATTTGGGAGACTTTTAAATCTTTCATAAGAATAGATACAATTTGTTCTCTTGTTTCTTTTCATTCTTTCACCTCCTTCACATAAATTTTCCAGTTGATCCCATATTTCCTTAGCAGATGCACATGCATCTACTTGTGAAAATATGTCATTTGGAAGTGCCATAATCAGAAGTGATTTGGCCCTTTCATCAGCTGCCACCAGTTCCTTGTCTTCTTGACTCCAGTGAATTTCACTCTGGGAACCAAGGAGGCAGGGATACCTGAGGTTTGCTCAGTCTCTAGAACAGCTGCAATTTCAGTAGTTGGTATATGTGGACCTCTCACAATGGATGAAAACAGAGCTCGATCATGTCCATTAAGGAAGTTGATCATCCTGATTTTCCATTGTGGGTATTCCTCTCTGACCAAGGTCGGAGGTTTAGACATAGAACCAATATTGAAAGCATTATTCCATGTTTGAAAGTTTGCCATATTTAGTTTAAGAGTTGGATATCAAGAAAATTATAAGCAGTTGATCTTTTGAAAATGATTTATTCAATATGCTCTGATGCCAATTGTTGATCCCAGATAGAGATACCCAAATACTTAATATGGCAAGTGATTTCAACAAATAGGAAAATATAGTGCGGAACTAGAAATCAAACTTTCAAGAAACAACTTATAGAATTTTTCAAGTGTATTAAATGACTTTGTAAAAACAAAGTTATTGGATATTACAAAATGAATACTCAAGGAATTCTAAGTGAAGGGCAATGGAGTTTGTAGTGTATGTATTGAATGCTAAGCACAACCCATTTAACCTCCGGGTTTGACATCTCTATTTATAGAGAGTCCAGATCTGAATAAACATTTGTTTATTCACCACTTGCTCTGCACAAAGGGACTATTTGGCATATTCATTGAATCGGTTATTGCCAACTTGCTCCTTTTGGGGTTTGTGGCAGGGCTTATCTTGAAGACAAGTGGGTCTACCAGAATTTCTGGTGACTGGCTTACCAGAATTCTGATGAACTTGATCATCAGATTTCTGGTGATCAGACTTTATCAGATTTTGATGATGAATACCATATTTATCATCAGAACTTATCAGAAAGGTCTTGTCTGATTGTCTTCTTTGTCTTGATCTTCTCCTGATGCTTAGTTGAAGATGTATCTTTCTTTTCTTCTTTTCAAGATATCATGTAGGCACCTTTTTAGTAATACTCCTTGACTGTATCTTCATCTTATGATCAGGATGATCATCTTTTTCTTCAATACTTACATTTAAAGTTTCCTAACACATTATGCTCTGCATCTTGAATGACCTCGTTTGACTGAATTTCAAGCTGGATCTGCTCCCCTTCAGAGTAAGTATCTCCCTGATCAAATGTGGGACTTTCTGAATCAGAATCATTTGCATTGTCAACCACTGTGGCCGGAGCATTTTCTGTTGGAGCAACTGTTTCTTTTTTCTGAGTTTAAGAATCATTCTGAGTGTTACTAGGACCAACTTCCGAATCATTTACACCTCCTGGATGATCTTCAGTAACCACCATCGGAGCGCCAACGCTTGTTGTTGTGAGGAAGACAGATGTTGCTGAAACAGCTTTACCAATTCATCATCTGATGGTTCCTCTGGAAGCTCGAATGAATCCCATAGGCCATCGTAGTCGAACATCCACACAGCATCAGGTTTTTGAACAGGCATAGAATACCCCTGGCACTCAACATGTTGAGCTTCGATTATACGTTTGAGAGTTGGCACAAATACCCGTCGAAGTGGACTAGCATATCTAACGAAGTATCCCTCCAAAATCTTTGACCCGAATTTGCCATCTGGATTTATAATTGTTCACGGTGAACCAAAAGGTTCAAGGTACTTCAGATTTGGCTTCTGGTTCATAAGCAACTCAAAACATGTTTTATTGTGCGGCTTGACAGTTAACACTCGGTTCAGGGTATAACACGCAGAGGATACTGCTTCGCTCCAGAAGCTCACTGGAAGCTTTGAATCTGCAAACATAGTGCGAGCAGCCTCAATCAACGTCGGATTCTTTCGTTCTGCTACTCCATTCTGTTGTGGAGTATACGGAGCGCTGAACTCGTGTAAGATACCCTTTTCATCACAAAATTCTGCCATCTTGCTATTTTTGAATTCAGTACCATTATCGTTTCTGATTCGTCTAGTCGGAGTTTTGTACTGAGCCTCCAACTTCTTGAACAGCTTCATCAAACTCGTGAAAACCTCATCTTTAGTCCCCATAAACAGTACCCAAGAAAATCCCGAGTAATCATCTGTAACCACTAGACAATACAAATCTCTTGATATGCTCTTCACGTTCACAGGACCAAAAAGATCCATGTGAAGTCTCTCCAGTGGCTTATTGATCGAGTTTAAGAGTTTCCTCAGATGCGACTTTTTAGTTTGTTTCCCCTTCTTGTAGTTAATACACTCGTCGCCCAATTGGAAATTCTTTAAGTTGACCTCCTCGACCAGATTATTATGGACAAGATGATTCATTTTACGTAAATGGATATGGGCCATTTTACGGTGCTACAAAATTGATTCCTTTTCAGTTTCCTTAGATACAAAGCACTGTGGTTTGTTAGCTGTAGTAGTCGCGATGCTCATATTAAGAACATAAAGACCGTTCTCTCTCGGCGCCCTCATCAGAACCCACTCTTCAGGGATGACAAATCCCGATTTGAGTATCAGACATTCTTGGTCATTAAAGTGTGCAGTAAACTTCTTGTCACAGATCTGTGAGATACTCAGCAGATTGTTTTCCAATTCGGCAATGTAGTTTACATTCTCAAAAGACGCCTTTCCATTCGATAAAGTTCCTTCTCCAATAATCCTTCCTCCCTGATTTCCCACAAAACCAACAAAACCACCTCTTATCGCTCGAATATCATATAGCAGGGAGAGCATCTCTATCATGTGCCTGGACGCTCCACTATCCATTATCCACTTGGAGATTGATCTCGGGAGCTCCGGCACGCATCAGATTTGATCAGTTGAATGAAGCAACCCAAGCCTCTTTTGACTCGTGTAGCTTAACATTGAGACGAATTGTGGAAAGAACACTGAAATTCTTATCACTAACCTCCAAAACATTCTCTGTTTCAACCTCAACCTTTTCAAACAACTCAAGTTTGGGAACATTCGGTTGAACAGATTTTGGGACATACTTCTTGACCTGTGGAGTCGAAGAAGTTTGTTTTTATCAACACCTGAAACTTTAGGTACATACTTTTCTACCGGAACGGTTGGAGAAGTTTGTCTCTTTCTAGTTTCAGTTACAGAAACCTTCGGAACATTCTTCTTCACTTGTGAAGTCGAAGGAGATTGTTTCGATTTTTGAGCAAACGATGTTTTAGCTTGAAATTTTGACTTCCATGTTTGTTGGTTTTGAACATTTGTTTTGAAAGTTTACCAGTTTCTCTAGTTTTGAAAACTTGATTTACTGGTTTTTCAACAAACATGTGAGCCTTTCCTTTCACGTCCTTAGGTTTCCGTTTGTTCTCAACAATAACAGTCCTAGGCTTGACATTGGTACACTTGCGTGCAATGTGACCAATCTCATTACACTTGAAACAAGTTCGGTTGTCGGGAACCCGACTTGTGCCCTCAAACTGTTTTTGTGTTGCTTTCTTAGCAAAGAACTCATCATTCGATTTGTTGAAAATTTCAGACTCTTGATCTCTGAAAGAATTTGAACTCTTAACAAATTCAGTTTTCTTCACATAGTTTGATTTCTGAAAACTTCGTTTCTGATTCGACTTACCACCCCAACGCCCATTACCACCAGTTTGATTGTTATTTTTAAATCGTGGTTTAGGTTTGTTGTAATAAGTTTTAGCTTTCAGAAATCCTTTCGAACTTGACAACTCTTGAACTTCTGACACTTCAATTTCAACCAACTTGAAAACCTTCTCAATTTTATCCAAATTAACGTTTTGAATCGGAAAATCTTGATCCGAATACAACTTATCAGATCCATTCATCTGGTACATTACCAGAGTAGGTTCGTCATCTAAGTTGTTTTTGGATTTGGGAATGTAATTATTCATAAAACACTCGTCATCTTCAAAACATTCACTTGGATTGTCACTTTCACTTTTTAAGACATCGTTTACCACGTTTTTAACCAACTCTGAATTAAGTTTTTCTTTATCAGAAGATTTCTCAAAAGTGACATTGAGATTTTCTGGTAACTTATGAATCTCAGATTCAGTTTTGATGTTTAAAGCTTTGTCCACCCCCAAGTTACTTCTTGAAAATTTACCATTTACTGGTGGTGGAACGCGGTTATACCCGATACCGCTTCCATTGCTATAAACATCTTCACCATCTTTGTTCTTTCCAATTGGTTTTGGAATCACATAGTCAAGAACAAAGCTAGATGAATAATATCTTTTCAGCTTCAAGTTGATACACTCATTTTCGATTTTAGCTTCTTTAGGTTGAAGTTTTAATTTTGCAATTTCATCAAGAAACATGTTGATTGATTTTTCTTTTCTTCAAGAGTTGTTTGCAGTTTATTGTTTAATTCACGTCTTTGGTAATCATGATTTTCTGCCTCAGAAACAACCCTATTCAATTCATTATATGCCTCTTTAATTGTTCTAAATTCGAAAGTGAGCGTTTCATTAATCTTTTGAAAACTTGCAACTTCTGATTCACCCTTTTTCATAGTTTCTTCTAAAAGATCAATTTTATCTTTAGAACCTTTGATTAATTTGTCTTTTAGAACAAGTTTGTCTTTCAACGAATCGATTTTCTGATTTGTTTCTTTCAAAACATTTTTAATTTGGGTGAAATCATCAATCTTGGTTTTCAAAGCAGTTTCCTTTTCAGCACAGATTTTGCACATTCTTATGCAATGTCTGCACTTCTCATCAATGGACTTACCATTCTGCGTATTCTCATTTAAAGACCTAACCTGGTTTGATGACTCGGCAGACACGGTTGAAGATTTTACCACGTTTTGTTTGGCCATGAAAGCATTATCCGCCATCTTCCTCAGGTTTTCTGTTGTCAGCTCCTGCTTTAAGTCAATGATCTCTGGACCATTCTTAGCGGCATTCAACTTCGCCTCTTTCTCAGCTTTCTCTTTCCTCATAGCAGCGAGTACCTCTTTGTATTCTTCCTTAAAAGTTGGAATCGTTTTGACCAGTGCATCAAAATCGATTGTTGTTGGATCAGTTGCTACATTCCCCTCTCTATCCAGGTAGCACTGTCTCTCCTCATCCCATCTGTTGTACTCCTTTGCATCTTTATAGATCATTTCAATCTCACCAAGTTTCTTTCATGCAATATCCTTCTCTCTGTTATACACCCATTTCGCAACCAATGCGGAACCCTCATCAGGAATATACTTGCTCCAATCAAACCCTTCATCTTCCTGCGTGACAATCAACGCCCTAGTTTTGCCTTTTGATGATGATCCCTCTTCGATCTGCGGACGATTGACTTTTGGAGGTTGTTCCTTATTGCGGTGGTAGATTGCTTTCTTGTAGTAATCCTCATTGAATCGGTTGGCACTATCGTTCACACTTTGATTTCAGCATTCACGTTTGAAATGCCCCTTCTGTTTGCACTTAAAGTAGGTGACCTTTCACTTGTCGAAACCCAATTTGGTATTCGGACCACCTACACACTCACAACCTGTAATCTCCATAAACCTCTAAGCACGACGGATTACACTAGCCATGCACCAGCGTATGTCGATTAGTTCCATCTCTTCGGGGTCTATTTGATCGTAGTCCTCTTTTGTCATCATCGGATTGCCGATTTTGCCAGCAACCAAACTTTTTTAACTTTCAAGGATAGATGCGAGGAACACCATTTGCTGCTTAGCCGATTCTGCACTTAGACTCTGTGCATTGCTAAGATTTACGGCTATGTTGCATTAAACTATATTGGTGTTGGAGTTACTTTGATTCTGTTGAGCATTTGGTGTAGGCTGTGATTGTGGAGTTGAGTTTGAACCTTGGTATCCAAATCCACTACTCCCTGATGATCCACTGCTAGAACAACTGTTTGGTGTTTCGTTTGAACTACCGACGCTGAAGGCTATCCCTATCTTCGGTGACTGAACATTCGGTGATAGAAGACTACCTCTGTAGTAGAGATTCACATTTTGATGGTAGTTAGAGGTGTTTGATTTATTTTGCTTTTTGATCTCCAGTTCGTGTCCCTCTAACTTTTCGATCAATGTATCTAAACTGACTGTGCTCAAGTTCAGATTATGCTTCAGGATCAACATATAGTACTTCCAGCCATCCTCATCTGCAAGAGCATCAATCAGCTTCTCGTTTACCTCTTCATCTGTCTTTTCAATCCTAAACCTATCTAACTCAACCTTCAAGTGGCAAAAACGTTCAATCATTTGTTTCACACCCTCACCCTTCATACAGCTAAAATAATCAAACTCTTTTTTCAACAACGATTTCTTGTTTTTAACAATCTCGTCACCCCCAGTACACTTCTTCTTTAGCGACTCCCACTGACCTTTGGTTGTATTATCATATCTAAGCAAAGATATGATGTCATCACGAACCGATTGGTGAATAAGAGCTATCCCACGTTGTTCGGCAGTAAAGTTCTCCTGATCTTGCTTTCCCAAAGCTGTGAATGGAATTCTTTCTCCCTGTGGTGTGACTGGTAGAGTATACCCGATCTCCAAATACTTCCAACTCTCGTATGCGTAAGCCTTAAGCCAGTTGATGAACCTCGGTGCCTATCGATTGTATTCCTCAATATTCATTAGCTTAGGCGGCTTTTGGTAGTTACCGTACGCATTATCTACGTTGAGTGTCTCGGAGATGACACTTGACACGTTCTTCGGGTTGGACGTAGATGCCGGTGATGATGTGGTGAAAGCATCATAAAATGGGTTCAAGAATTCATCAGACATGACTGAAAGTACCTGAGAAGTCAACAAAAGTCAAACAATTTTGAATACAAAGTAAACACACAACTGCTGGTCCGGATGGCCATGGTCCGGATGGGCAATATAACACTAATCTCCAGATGAACAGGTCCGGATGGATAATTTTTCGGATGGACAATTCAAGTTATGAACTCTGTCCGGATGAACTCTTCCGGATGAACTCTTCCGGATGAACTATGCTCCGGATGAACAAAAACATGTCTATTCGTCCGGATGGATATGTCTATCCGTCCGGATGGCCAAGAACACTTAGACAATCTTCAAGCTAGAACAGTCTATCCGTCCGGATGGACTAGTCTATCTGTCCGGATGGATGATGATGTCAGCAAATTCATAGTTTTTCAAAGATTTTGATGTGTTTTAGTCCGAATTAAGTTCTGAAACTTTGTAGGATTGATTAACAACACATTTTACACATTATGTCCAAATTTTAGGTAATTTTGTCCATGAATTCAGTGTCCAATTTGTGTTTTTCTATGAAAAAGTTAAGAAAAATGAGAAATGTGTAGAAAATGAGAAGTGTACATTAGAAATGGCAAGAATCTCTGGTATCTCGTTGCAAATCTTCTCTGAATCCGGCCTCCAAGCTCTGATACCACTTGTGAGGACCAGGGGTTTGGTTCTACGAACGCGCTCAGACCGGATCTAACAACCACAGACTTGTGCAGAATCCAAGAAAGTAGTAAGATGAGAGTAACAACGTAGACACCGCTTAACATGATTCTCATTGATGATAGAAACAAGTACAAGATCCTGAGAGAATTTCGACAGGGCTTCACCTAGGGTGCCAAGAGATCAGTACTAAAATAGGACCCATGCACCTCTATTTATAGAGCCTGTCCATCTGGGTGAAACCATTACTACTGTCCATCCATCCGGATGGGGTTGTCCATCCGTCTGGATGGACTCCATCCGTCCGGATGGACTTACAACATATGCATTTCCTATGTTTTAACCCGGATAACATACAAAACGTCAAATAAACATTACATAGACATCAAACAGGTTAAATAAAGACTCGATACAGACGAAAGCTACAGACATAGTGCATTCACATTATGACTATTCTAACGAAATTTCTACCGAATTAGCTTTATCTTATCCAAACTTCCGTCCAAACCCGCTGAATCCTGTTGGTGCATATGTCTGTTGACTTCGTCTTGTATCGAGTCATGTATCTAGATAGGATAAACCGAAGCTTAGCAGTCAAATTACGATCCTAACAGACCTTCAGTTGCTAAAGCATTTGTTGCTCAAATTTATGAAGATTCAACTGCTGAAGAAGAGATGGCGTATGTTTATTACGAATCTCAGCAATACAATCCGAAAAAGAAAGAAGAAGAACCAGTTTCAACAAAAAAGGCTTCAGAAAAAGCTCCAATTTTTTATCACTCGTCAGATGAAGAAAGTGATGATGATTGAGAAGAAATTCGAAAATTGAATATTACAAAAGAAAATTTTCACCTGATAGTGATGATGATGATTTGTATTTTGCAGGTAAAACGAAAGAGGTCAAAGAAAGACAAACTGCGAAAAAGAATAATCATAGTGCAGCAACTGATGACAGTGATGATGATAATGTTCGAGTGATAAAGAAGAAGGTTAAAGAAATTCCAGTTTTCAAGGTTGAGAAGGAAGCTGATGCAGAAAAGATGCCTGAGAAATGTGAAAATTGTGATACTGTGAAAAGGCAAAACAACAAATTGATTCATAACATGAACAGACTGAAAGAATCTTATGATGTTTTAAACAAAGCTATGAATCAATATAACAAGACAAGCAGTGAACAAGCGTTAGCTATGAAGACACTCAATGGAGCGTTCATGACGAAACAGAAAATTATCAATAAGTACATTGAGAAATGTGCGGAACTTGAACAAAAATTGGAAACCCAGAGGATAGAAACTGAGAGGGTAAACAGGTTATTGAGAAGTTACTCATGTGCTTCTTATGTGATTGACAGGATTTATCCTACAATAGAAGGCATGAAAGCGTTTGAAGAGGAATCTGAAGTAAAGGATACTGGTAAGAAACATAGTGTCAATTATACAAAGTGTCCACCTCCGCTTGAAGAAGGATATTCTCCACGAAATCCGAATTTAGAAAGAGTAAAAAAGGCAACCAATTTAAAGTGGGAATCTGAACCTTCAGATAGCTTGCCAGATAACATTGATGTCACTTTCACAACATCTGACACTGATCATGAGTCCGAGTTAATAAATAAAATGGTCGATCAGGTGTTGGATAAGGATGAGGAGTCAGAGTCAAAGTCAGAGTCTGAGACTTCGAGTACTTCAAGTCCAACGGTTGAAAAAGTCAAAAGGGTTTACAATAATGATTTTCTGATATCAAAAAATAATTTGAATGACGAAACATTCAAAGTAGCATATACTTTGAATGATTCAGACAAATTATATTCTGATGAAGAATTTCCAATAAGAGGTGTTAAAACAGAAATGATTAACAAGGTTTTCAAATTAACAGAAATTAATATTTCTGAAATAAAAGATGTAAATCTTACTAAAAAACCTAAAAAGTACATCTCAAGAGTTCAACAAAGATTAAACAAGAAAAAGGGTTACAGTTCTGGTTCTGGTTTTCAAAAGAAACCAAACCATAACAGTAATTTCAAAAAGAAGGGTTTAGGTTTTATTCCACCAGAAAATCATAAAAATGAGAAAATTTATAAACCAAAAACTAAATTTGTTTCAGGAACATCTTCTGAAGAAGAGGAAAAGAGCTCATTCCGGAAGCAATCGAACAAAGAATTCCTTGCTAAGAAGCAAGAGGGAATGAAGAAAGATGTTGCTCAGAAGAAAGGGACAAGAACCTGTTATCAATGTCAAAAAGTTGGGCACATTGCATTGAATTGTCCAAAGGCAACCCAAACAAAACAGGGAGTCTCTGAAAAATTGAAAGAAAAGATGGTTGATAGTGAACCATCAACCGAACAATTTAAAATGTTCAAAAATTCAAAGTTTGAGGTTGGTAAGAGTTCAAAACGTTTTTACAAAAGAAGAACAAATCTTAACAATCACAAGTGGGTTGTTAAGAAATCAGAAGATAGTTCTGGCGATGAATTTGTTTCTTCGGAAGCAAAGGAGCCACTTTCTGGCGATGAGTCTGATTCGTTAAAGTCAGAGGAGCCACAAGTTGAGTCAAAAAGAGAAAATTCAGTACCGCCAATGGATGATGTCAACTTTCCACCATTGCGAACTAAAAAAGTAGAAATTTCGAATCAATTCTATTCTGAAAAGAAAGAATTTGATGTCGAAAAAGCTTTTAATGGAAAAGTAAAACATATTTTTGGAAAAATGGTTGACGGGAAGGTCAAAGGGGTAAAGGAATTTTATAAAAAGAAAAAGAAAGGTAAGAAACCGAGTGAGGATGACTCGGAAACTCCCAAGGACCGTCAGGCTTGGGAGAATCTTTATAACTGAAAAACCTGACTTGCCAGAACTCCCAGGTTGGTAATTGGGGAGTAGGAATCGGCATCTTTCTTGAAAAATGTTTGTTGTGAATTTCTCAAGCTGAAAATTGTTATATTCCAATCATATCAAGTGGTATTGTTGATAAGAACTTACAAGTGGTTAATCAAGGACATTAAGTTGTACTTGATTTAACTTACTTACAAGTGGCATCATTCTAAAAAATGTTTTTGTGAAAAATGTCAAGTGTTAGATTTTACAAGTGGTTGAAAAGAACAATGTGATGAATTAAACCCCATGTTTGTGAAATGTTCAACAAAACTAATTTTCCGGAAAAACCATTTTAATTAAAACAAACTTAAGTGTTTTGAAATCATAATGGGAAAATAGTTTGTTGTTAGGGAGAGTTCTGATTGTTTATGCCAGGTGGATGGCGAATTGAAGCAATTCTTATCAGTTTGTCATTATTAGTTGTACAGTTTATTGCTTTTATTTTCAAATTTTCCTTGAAAATCAAAAATTGAAACATATTTTTGATTTTAGGGGGAGTAAAAAATTTAGAAATTTTGAAAATTTGAAAAATCCAAAAATATGATAAAATCTAAAAAGCCAAAAACATCAAAAAATTCAAAATTGAGTTTTGTTGTGAAATAGAGGAAATGATAGTACATCAGAGGACTATCACAGTACGCTAAAGAATTGGAAAGTTAAATGGGATAAACGGTCTCACTAAGGATATGCCAGTAGGTTTTTACACATTCAGTAGATTGTTTTCGAGATATAAACCTAAATAACAATACTTACTTATTTCGTGGGGAACATCTCTTGGATATATATGTAACCCCTGAAATCTTGTTTGAAGGGCTTTCTATTTCTGACATACTAGGTCTTTGTGCGTGATGATATCTGGGGTATTATAGCTGAACTTCTGATTTTGCGGAAGCAATAACCTAGTTCTCGTATAATGCTCTGCACTGCTTTAATCTTAAAGCCCACCCTCAGCATAAAAAATGATGAAACATTGAAAAATGCTAATCATGTGCTGTTGAAGAAAAGATCCCCAAACGAGACACACCGAAAGACGAGCCATCATCTCTTTGTCTGAACGGAAGTTCTAACCTGAGCTCTCATGGTCTCGCATTACCCGTTTACAGATATCATTAGTGTACATCCACTTGTAAGACTGAATATAGAAGTCCGAATACGAGAGTATATTCTGAGGTGGGACACGCGAATAAGTTAAGTGCTTAAAACACTAATTCTCGTATCTCGAAACAATTGAACTTTGTGTGAAAATTTAAGTGGATTAGTATACTGACAATCTACGTGAATCGTTTAAAACTTAAAGTGTTTAAAGCTCAACAGTGCTAGTAATTTGTCTCAAAAACTGATATGATCCACTTACACAAACTCACAAAAATATTGTCAATATGTTTTAGCTTAAAATTTTGAAAAATCAAAAAGATTTTATTTTCATTTTATTTTCGACTACTGATATTGGAAAGCTGATTTTCAAAATTCCAAGTGCTAAACATGATGAACGACAGTGGGTTGTGAAAGTTTGTTTGAGATGAAAAATAAATTTGAATGTTACAAATTCAAGAGGTTCAGCAGGGTTATTAATGTCAAAACTATCTATCTTACAAGTGGTTTCTAAATTGAGAAAGAGTTAACTGCCATTTTCGTCCCTGTGGTTTGGTCACTTTGGCCATTTCAGTCCATTTTTCAAAAATGCGCCATTTTTCTCCCCGACGTTCTGGAAAGGTGCCATTTCAGTCCAAAAATCATAACCCAGTTAAGTCGGTTTGTAAATAAGGACTGATTGTGTAAATTTGTAACATAAAGGACTGATTGTGTAAATTTGTAACACCACCACCACTAGCCCTGCCACCACCACCACTCCGCTGCCACCACCACCACCACCTCCACCACCGCCACCACCGCCACCACAGCCACCACCGCCACCACAGCCACTGCCACCACCACCGCCACCACAGCCACCACCGGAACTTAACTTGAACCTCACTCCGGTCATCGTTCACCACCATTGTTCACCTCCGTTCATCGTCGTCATCCTCTCCGACAACCGCCACCACCGCGACTACGGGATCTTGTGCGATTATCTTTGGCTTGTGCGATCAAGAGTTCATCATCATCGTCAATCATCTCCGACAACCGCCACCACCGTCAATCAAGAGTTCAGGTTAAGTTCAGGTGGTGGCGGTGGTGGTGGTGGTGGTGGTGGCAGTGGCTGTGGTGGCTGTGGTGGCGGTGGTGGTGGTGGCAGCGGAGTGGTGGTGATGGCAGGGCTAGTGGTGGTGGTGTTACAAATTTACACAATCAGTCCTTTATGTTACAAATTTACACAATCAGTCCTTATTTACAAACCGACTTAACTGGGTTATGATTTTTGGACTGAAATGGCACCTTTCCAGAACGTCGGGGAGGAAAATGGCGCATTTTTGAAAAATGGACTGAAATGGCCAAAGTGACCAAACCACAGGGACGAAAATGGCAGTTAACTCTTTTGGGTAGAGAATTGTGCAGGTAAAAAGATTTGAAAGAGTCAGGTTCCTGATCCTGTTGCTACGGAGAGCCAGGTGACGTTTATGAACCTGTGAAAGCTTTGAAAGAGCCAAGTTTCGATTCCTGAAGATTTTCCGCATAAATGTATGCAGATTAAAGCCAGGTTTCCGATCCAAAGCTTGAGCAGAGTTTGAGCCAGGATTCGATCTTAGGGCGATAGCGAATTCCAGACTGCGATCCCAGCTTGTCGAAAGGGGGAGTCTGAAGATGTTAGAGCCAGAGGTAAATCTTGGGATTGCTCAAGACAAAAGCTGCTCATGCTGATAAAAGAAGAGAGAGATTGAGGATGCTTACAGAGAAAGACATTTTGGAAAGAGCGAGAAGACTGATCAAGACTGAAGATTTGACATACTGAAGACTCGTACTGAAGACTCGTTAACATCCAAGGGGGAGTCTGTTGGTGCATATGTCTGTTGACTTCGTCTTGTATCGAGTCATGTAATAGAAATGATAGACTAAGACGCGTAGTTCGAAAGAATCGGGAAACAGGCCTGAACCAGCAGGTTCACACAAAGTGGCCAGTTCGTACGAACTGACCAGTTCTTGCGAACTGGCATATGCTGGTTCGTGCGAAGTGGCCTTCCTATAAATAGGTGTCTTGTCGTTTCATTTGTAACTTTGGATTCTGGTAGCGAAGCTCTGCCGAAGTGTCATCAAGCCTGTAAAACATTGAAATATCAATACAATTGACAGTTAAAGTACTTCTAAGTGCAATACAAGCTGAATGAAGATCAAGTCACTGAATTCCGCCTCTGATTTGGTCCAAGAACTCTTCTGATCGACTCATTTGATCGATTCAACGATCCTACAGATCCAGAACTTTCACCAATGATCAAGGCCAAAGCTCTATTGAAGCAAAGCACTAATTATGAAGACCAAACATTTGTTATGGCCAAACAGATGTTTAATACAAGCCAACAACATTTTGAAGAACATAGGTTTACGTAATGTAACAATATTTAGCTTAGAATAGATGTTTAATGTAATAGATCAGATGTCAGATTCCCGCAAATGTTTTTTAACATCTGTGGAATTTTTTTTGTTAGGAATGTTAGACGTCACTATCAGGGTGACGTTAGCTTATTGCAAACAGAGCTTTCGTACTTGTATAAATAGATCTCATGTGTTAGAGATCTATTTGATCATAAACATTCCTTTTGAACGAACAACAAAGTGAGTGATTAGTCTGAGTGGGAGTTTGTATAATCATTGTGTTGTAATTGAAATCATTGGAATTCAATATAAAATAGTCTTGATATAACTTCCTACTTGTGTGCTTATCTTATTTACTTTGCAATTTACAAGTTGTTTGTTCTTAAGGGTGTGCGGAGTGGGACGCGGCAAACCTTTTTGCCGATCGGCAAACACTGCTGCCGAGGTTTTGCCGTTGCTGAACAACTCAAGAATCGGGGATGCCTTGCCGATGCGGGGAAGCTGATTGAGAGAGAGGGGGGGGTATTGTGGGTGGGGTCCATTCCTATCTGAACCAATCACAACTTTTTTTTTTAAATAGTTTACCACTTCACCAAGTGTCTAAACCATTGCCAACACTTTTCACCAAAGTTTAAACACTTTTGACTGATTGACATGGCACGCTCTGATTGGTCGGTTTTTTGGTTTGCCACTCCAAAGTGTTTAACCACTCCCTACACCCTAATTATTTAAACCCACAAGTATAAAAACTCAGATCATATATGTATATATGTATGATAAAAATAATATGAGATTTCTTAAATGATACTAGAGAAACATTTTGATAGCTTGTATAGTTTAACACTACACAAAAACAAGATTTATTATTTTCTAACTAAAGTACACGGATGGTCTCTATCGTTTACCAAAATTTTAGATTTAGTCCATAGCTTTCCAAAATGTACACAGATGGTCCATGTGGTTTGTACTTTGTAATGTATTTAGTCCTCAACTTTTACCAAAAGTATATGAATGGTCCATTTGGTTTGCACTTTGTAACACATTTAGTCCTCAACTTCAACTTTTATCAAAAGTACATGGTTGATCCATGTGATTTGCAATTTGTAACACATTTAGCCCCTAACTGGAACATGCTAAAGCCTTTAGATTTGTTGGTTGGGGACTAAATGTATTACAAAGTGCAAACTACAAGGACCATTTGTGCACTATTAAAAAAAACTAAATACAGATTTTAATTAACGATACAGACCATTTATGTACTTTACTCTTATATTCTTGAATAGTTTTAGATAACGAAAAAAGTTAAATATGATATATATTATTAACTAAAAAAATCGAACCGAAAAAACCGAACCAAATAAAAAACCGGCGGGTCGGTTAATGGTTTTTTTGAAAACCGAAAGTAGCGAGTCGGTTATGGTTATCATTTTTTTCATACCCACCATAACCGAACCGAACCGACATGTAATAAATCTTTGTAGAATTTATGACTTTTTACCATATTTTTAATATTTGATGTTTTTGACTGAAAATTTTTGATACTTATGGGTTTTTCATATCATTTTGTGGTTTTGGACTGAAAATTTTTGATAGTTATGGGTTTTCATATCATTTTGTGGTTTTGGTTGAATGCTTATTTGAATTTATGGAATTTATCATATGATTTTATTTGAATATTCGATGATAATTGGTTGTAATATTATAGATTAAACGTATTTTTTAATACTATGTAATATACCAATATATACAAATATGCAATAACAATTTATTCCATGTTAAAAAAAATTAAGCTATTTTTTAGTTAAGCTAAATACACGGTTAACCACCCATAACCGACCCGTTATAACCATCAAAACCGAATAACCATAACCACCATAACCGATCGGTTATGGTTACGGTTATCCAATAACCGACATCATGGTTATGGTTATGGTTTTTGGTCAAAACCGACCCAAATCGACCCATGCACACCCCTAATATATAATATGTAAAAGTAAAGCTAAACTATACCAGACACTCATAACAAATACAAAATGAACTTAAAATAGTAATGTTTGCAAACTCATGTTATGTTTTGTGCTATGTCGTCTCTAGAGAAATTAAAAAAGATGTCTCTAGAGAAATTAAAAAAGGATGCTAATTAAATTTCCTGGTGAATGTAAAACCGTAGCTTTACCGTCAATGTGATGTTACATATTAATCAAACTTATCCCAAATTCCAACGTTATTACTTTTAATTAAAATTACCCCGTAACCCAAAATAGTATATGTTCTATAACTTGGCCATCATAATAAGTTATGTATTCTAAGTTAATAAAACTATCTTCATTTTACAAACACCATAAATCTAAAATTAGTTATAAAAATGATGTTTATAATATTTCAAGAAACTTGGCAGTGCCTTCCAATTGTCACTGAATGGGGGCAAAAGAGTCACTAGCTTCACGTATAACAGTTAAGGACGGGGCACAAAATAGTAACTAAAAATCACCTCTAACTTCTCACTTACGGTGTTTATCGGTTCGGTTAGGTTATTTGGTTTGAAGATTTTTTTCTAGTCAAAACTGAAAACCGAACCGATTCAAGTAATTAGAAACCAAACGAAAAACCAAATTAAAATACACTTCGGTTTTCATTTTCACCAAATAAGTTTTTCATTTGTTACTTTTTTACCGTTATATATGTTATTGAATTGAGTTGGGTTAAAAAGGTAACTGGATTGGGCGAAACTTAAAGAGTAAATTGTCATGTTAGTTTATGAGGTTTCACCAAAACTGGCACTTTAGTCCAAATAGTTTTTTTTTTGCCATTTTAGTTCAAACAGTTTTGTTTTCTGCCATTTTAGTCCACGGCTTTTGTCATTTTCATCCAACCCACTAACTTCATTCAAAAAATTTAGTTAAATTAGGTGAATTTTGGTCAAACCACGTTTTTCTTTCTTTTTTTGCAGGTGCGATGGTATGAGGATGGTGTTGGGACGGTTTACAGTGAAGATGATGGCAGTGGTTGTTGGTTTTATGATGATGGCGGTTGAGTTGGTTGATGACGTGGGTGGCGGAAAAGTGGCCGGTGGTGGTGGAAATGGTGGGTGGTGATGGTGGTGGGGTGGGTGGGTGGTGAGGGTGCAGGCAGGTGGTGGCGATGATAAAAGGTTGTGATGGGGTAGGTGGTCGGAGGTGGTGGTAGTGGTCGATGTAAATGACAAAAAATGACAAAAGTCAGGGACTAAAATGGTAGAAAACAAAACTATTTGGACTAAAATGGCAAAAAAAAAACTATTTGAACTAAAAATGGCAATTTTAGTAAAACCTCAAGGATTAAAATAGCAATTTACTCAAACTTAAATAACCACTATTTGCTATTTGGTGAACTGATCTTAAGTTTTTGTAAAGCTGAAAACGGAATAAAACCGGTTTACCAATTCAGATTCGGTTTAAAACCAAACCAATAGGTTTAGGTGTAGTTTGGGTTTTGATTTAATCGATTTCAAACCGAACAATAAACATCCTAATTTTCAGCTTATTAAAGAACCTAATATGTCATCCACCACTAGTTTACATAACACGGTTGTTCTTTAATCACACACACCACTAGTTTACATAACACGGTTCACATATAGTATACATGTGTTAAATTTGTTTTATAAAGGCTTTTGATACTTTTGGTTTTTTGGCGCTAGGGGTTGTGGACCTATTTAATCGAGTTCAAAGGGCCATGCATAGTAATGTTATGATGCCAAGATCTATGAATATAGTTTTTAAAAAACTTAGTTTTGTTATTTAAAAAGGGCAGCTGCGCAGCTTGTTACCCGTTTACCAACTATCTCGATATAAATTCATAACACGAAATACATTGGACGGTTTTGAAAAAAAATAAAAAACAGGTTCGGTCCGATTTATGAAATTTATACTATGGATTTGATCATGTTTGGTGATACATTTTCTTTAATTTTTTTTGAAAATGTATGAAATAAAAAAAACACTATTTTTTGTAGGGAAAAAATGCATTTTTTTTCAATTAGTTTATGATATAATTATGCATTAACAATCTCATATTAGAGATTTATCAAACACTATTATTAGTAACTTGATCAATTTATAACTAATTAATACAAGTAATTACGTTGAAACAAGAATGTTATGTTAATTTGTCCATTAAAACCCATGACATTATAGCCTAGTAGTATCTTGGTGGTGGGATAAGGCTTATGACCATTAGGTCATGGGTTCGATTCCCACAAAGGGGTTTTTCCAGATTTATTGGGTTTCCTCCTGAATTGGTGTATAGACATTATTGCCTAGTGGAGATGGATATGATCGGGTGGTTCTGCTGATGGCATGATGATACTCCAGTGGTCCGTCAGTGATCCAAATTTGCCGTTCAAAAACAAAAAAAATTGTCCATTAAACATCATATAATACCTTAACTAAAATAAAAAAAAAAAAATAAATAACAAAAAAAATCATTTTTTCCCTTGCCCTTTAGACCGTGTTTAGGCAAACCTCATAATCCTAGATGTGAGGTTATATGACACGTGACAAATGTGTAAAAAAGGGGATTATGAGGAGTTATATAACTTGAGTGTGTAGTGTGGTTATACCTCTTCAATTATACATATATATGTATGTTAAATATATGTGTGTGAGAGAGAAACCAATGGTGGCGCCGCTATGCATATCACGGCCATGTTCTATAATGCCACATAACACCAGGGGGGCGGGGGAGGTGTTCCGGGTGCTATAGGGCGTTATAGCCCAATATAGCGCCTGTATAACCCCCCACTACGCATAACCTTTACAACAAACACACATCCAAGAATCTATTCCTAAAATCCATTTATTGCATATTTTATGAAACTTGAACCCTCAATACTTTAGTAGAGATAAAAAATTGATGCGACTTGACGAAGAAGCCATTGACATCCTTTAAAAATTTCTTCAAAGAAAACGAGTGCCAGTTGAGACATTTTAGTGTTTTTCTTACTGGAATAATCAAAATTAAGACCAGGTCTACTTAGTGACTCCATAAATCATTCATTCAAGTTTCCCCTTGTTATCATCTACATTCTGTACTATTCAACTTCACAAACGATGAGGAACTTGTTCAAGACGATTAAATCGAAGGTTCGGACGGCAAAAAGAAAGAAATCAAAGAAGGTGCACGCAAGACGAGCCATGTTAGGTTTAAAAAAGCAGATACCTATCTTCTCCTTCCCCATGTTCATCTTCAACACAAAACTACATAGGTTGCCGGCAGTTCATCGGGAAAGATCTGAATAAGCTATTTTAACTCTTTTTCTCAGGGGTATCATAATATTTGCTTAAGGATGTCCAATACATAAAAACGGAAAAAAAGAAAAAAAAAATACACTTCGTCAAGAAAGTTGAGGGGTATCCCGCGCAACCCCTGCCTCTCAAATAGATCCGCCCCTGGCCATCAAGCTCGCAAACTTAGCGAGAAAACTCTCTGAATCGCCCATCATCTCGGCAAGCATCCCATTCCTTCGTTTTCTTTTCTTCCTTTTCTGTGTTACGTGTTTCTAAAGGATGACTTGAGTATATATTCATGTTGCTATTCTATTTTGTTTGAATAATTTGATGTATAGCTATTCTCTTGCCAAATAACCAAGGAAACTTTTCCTTCAGCTAGAAGTCAGACAAACCACTTATGTACTAGAAAATAAACCATCACCAACCTTGTTTCCAAACAAAGAAGCAACAATGTCCCTACCAAAACTAGTTCCCCTCGAAAACAAATATAGAGAAGATATAAAGAAGAAATATACCTTGTGCAGTGTCTAATTTAATTACTTAATGGAACATGACAAAATCTATTAAAAGAGTTGTCTATTGTTGGTGTATGGTTTTATATATGTCTTTTTAGTAAATCTTTAGGAAAAAGAAATATGAACATGTATATATATTCTGAGACTTGTAAGATAACACACCAAAGATCCTTATGTAACAAGAATTTCGAAACATTCAAAGTGTTATATGTTTTTAATTTTACATTTTTTTTTTCAACACCAGATAATAATCTTTCACATTAAAATACCAAAGTAGCAATTTACAAACAAGTGGCAGGTAAACGGGCAACAAGCTGCGCCGCAATCCCCTTTTGAATTGCAAAACCAATCCTACTAAAGACGAAACGACCCTTAAAGGTTAAGAGATTACTATTCACAACCTGTTGGACCCTGTTTAGAAATTCCACAGCCTCTGGGGCTAGGGAACCAAATGTATCAAAAGCGAATGGGATAAACACATGTTGATTCTCTAAACAAGCCTTCTCGTGTTTAGCGACTTTGCTTGATTCCGCTTTCAACGCAGCTTGGCCAGCAACAAACCCATTATCCCTGAGCCCAACAAGAGGGGACACTCCTGTAAGGTCCACACAAGCGTGTTTTCCCCTGGCCCACCCAAACACAAGAATATCAGCTGGTCGAAGAGTAGACCTCCCATCGAGCGGATCCGTCAGAAAGTTCACCGGAGCCTCCTTTTTTGCCGAAATCCCCGCCCGCTTTAAAACATCAAACAGAATATCCCTTACCAAATCATGTCTGTATTTAAAACCAGGCAACTCCTTACAATGAACCGCATGCTCGCCAAAAGTATCTAAACAAACCTTGCGGCAAACTGGGCAAGGCTCATCAACCGGAAACAGAGGGATCATTAGCTGGTACTTAAGAATTGCCCGGTATTCCACTGTCGACATGTGTTGGCCTAGTCCTTCAATGGGGATGACTGTCAGGAAATCCTGAGCATGAGGAGCCCGGAGACAATAATTACGCGACACGTTAAGACAAAACATGTAACAGTAGGAGAGCGTCTGAAAATGTCATGGTTGATGATATTTAAAGGTTGAATACTACAAGACATATAAGTGTTGGAATTCATTTTCAAAGACGTGGTGTACACTTGATGGGAAGAAAGAAGAAAACACAATGAGATGGATGTAGGGTTGTAAACGAACCGAACGTTTAGCGAATAGTTCGTGAACCGTTCAGCAGGAAGTTCGTTTATGTTCGTTTGTTTAATAAATGAACGAACATAAACAAAAAAATCCGTTCGACTAGTTTAATGAACGAACATGAACATAAACGAACTTCCTGCTGAACGGTTCACGAACTATTCGCTAAACGTTCGGATACTATTTAATACTGTGACTTTTACAGTTGGGATACATTTTTTAAGTTAATAAAGCCCTCTATTTAATTACTAATTCCACTCTATTTATATACACCACTTGAGATTAGTAAGATTAATAATGTGGTATTAAAAATTTCTCTGGTAACCGTCCGTCTTGTAACTTTATTTTTTGTTCGTTCTTGGTAAAATATATAACTATATTATATTTTTAGCTAAACATATTATATATTATCAATTTGTAATAGGTGTAGGCTTCACAATGTTATAACATGTGTTTTATCTTTATTTCATACATTCATCACTTGTATAAAATGCTTTTTTCTCTATTAGACCCTCACTATTAAAAAACTCTTTTGTTTATATTAATAAGTTGCATGCATCCATTTATATACTATTAATTGGTAACATTGTTAGGCATTAAAACTCGTATTTTTAGCTTATAAAGTTGGACATTGCTTTATGATAAAACCATCTACTATAGTATTTATTTATATACATATTATTAATTGGTAACATTGTTAGGCATTAAAACTTGTATTTTTAGCTTATAAAGTTGGACACTGCTTTATGATAAAACCATGCACTATAGTATTTACTTATTTATATACTATTAATTGTTAACATTGTTAGGTAGGGATGAGCACGGTACCCGTTCGGTACCGGTACTGAACAACGAGAAAAGTGGGTACCGGTACCGAATACACCGGCCGTAACATGAAGCTCATGTATAATGTTTAGGGGCTGTTTGGTAACTTTTGAATGGTTAAGTGATGAATCAGTAAAATATCTGAACTATAAAATGGTTAAGCAGTATGAGGTCTGAATTATTAAGAGACAGTATAATGCTTAACCGTTCAAAGACAAATGTCTGGCCAATTCAGATTAGAGGTCTTAACCATTGAGACTCAGTATAATAATTAATCATTCAGATGCAAATATCTGAACCATTCAGATGCAAATGTCTGAAACATTCAGACATTTACTCACGAAACAAACAGTATGAATCATTAGTGTTGAACCAGTAAGAGGTCTGAACCATTCAGACCCTCATTAAGAGGTAAATAAACAACCCCTTAATTATTAACTAACCCATGCCGGCTGAATTTGTAAGCCCCGGCCGCAACGCGGCGGGGTCTTACATCTACTTATAACTTAATTTAAAAGAAGAGTATTCTATTTGAGAAAGTTGAGAATCATTTTGGATTACACATTTCTTTAGTTAAAAAAAAAGTTTTTTTTTTTACTTTTTCTATTTCTAATCGCACGTTTTCAAGAGATTTTTTTCCATATATATACATATGTATATTTCAAATTTGAATTATACACATATTTATTATATAGTTTTTTAAACTATAAATATGTGTATATACTGAAAAATATATATCTTTAACCTAAGAACTGTAGGAAACCTGGTTAAACGAATGCCGATTGAGCTCATTCTTATGGCATTGGGACCGACTCGTTGAAAAATAACCAAAATATCTAAACCCTAAATCTAAACCCTATGCTAAAACCTAAAAATTAAACCCTAAAGTTAAACGCTAATGCTAAACCCTAAAGCTAAACCTTGAATACTAATGCTAAACACTTAAACTAAACCCTAAATACTAATGCTAAATACTAAAACTAACCCATAATGCTAAACCCCAAAGCTAAATTTAAAACTAAATCATTCACTTCAATCATAGATGTACACTACATATTTATCAATTATAAACACGTATATACATATATGTATAATTAAAAGATGGACAATATACACATGTGTATAAATCTATAAAAACAAACCTGATAGAAAAAAGCTCCGATTTTTCCAAATTTTTTTTATTTTTGTTTAAGATGGTTCGGAATGCTTCTTAAGTTTCGCAATTAGCCTAATACTTCTCATACGATCCTAACCCTATATATATGTGTGTGTGAGCGCACACGCATGCGTACATGTATGTGTATGTGTATGTGAAGAGAAGATAGAAAAGCAAGTTAAAATTAGCATGTACGAATGTTACGTATAAACGATGTTGAAGGACTTATATTATATGATGTTTAATACGTGCCTTGTTTGATTAGTCATGCCTAGGTCAGGTCAGCTTAATGATCTTGCTATAGGAATATGGTGTGTGTGGTAGATGATACGAGGAAGACGTATCTATGACGTTAGGAATATTGCATGACTAATATCACATTGGGGTTGTGTAACCCTGATGTAGGCAACTTTATGAAAGACATGTTAGGTGACATTAGTAATATGGTGTGCCTAGTGTCATATTGGGTACATGTCAATCTAGTGTATGCAAATGATGAGGAAGTCCTATAACATCACCGTGGCTTAGTGTTTGGTCTGTCAAGGGAAATTATGGACCCTTGTGACCAAGTATTTGACTTTATTATGTATTGATTACGTGGTAGCTCAAGCTTAACAAATTGACTAAAGTGTAATATAGTTTAAAGGGTTGAAAGGTAAAAGGGTTCGGAAAACAACCAGCTGTGGTGAACAGCAAAAAGCATGAAACAATGTCAAGTCATATCACACTTTACGTGTGATCTCTCCCACACAGCCGAAAAAGAGCATGTGGGAAGTGACACCCTTTTATCCGAAGGTCCGAAGCCTTCAATCTACCAAAAAAGGCAACTCTCTCACTGCACTCTCGGATCACTAGTCAAAGGTTTCCTTTCATGGCCGATTCCTTCTCTATAAATAACAACTCTTGTCCATTCAATCAACCATTCTCGAAATCTCACTCTCTCTCTCTAGAACTTGTGCATCACTTGTTCTATTCTTCACTCACTCCAATACTATCACATTGCATGCAAACATTTTGGGTTGAGTCTCCTTCAATCCAGAATTCAAAGCAATCCATAGTTAAGTGATCCGACCCTACGTATTGCATACGTGGGAGGAACCCGCGACCTGTTTTAGGCAAATCAAGACTCTTGAACCCTTTTGCCTGACCAGTCTAACCACTATCCTTGGTCTTATATTTGTTGTAGCAACAAGTTCGCGCCCACCGTAGGGCTACACCACTAAGTTTATCCTAAAAGACCAGTAGTGTAGCTCCAACTTTGTCAAGTTCATCATGTCTGAAAGTGAGTCTCCAGGTGAGGTGAATCAAATACCTCGTACTTCGACACCTAGTGCTAGCCAAACTCCACCGGCTATACCCACCTCATTTTCTACTCTGGGAATCACTCCAACGGGAACCATGTTCCATGAGTTCTCTTCCTTTCAGACGCCAACCCCTTCTCGTTCGGGGGTTCCTTCTCCTTAAATTGGTGTAACAAGCACACCAACATGCATCGATTTGACACCCGACGGGGTAGCAAGCAACTTCTTACACTTGAGATCCCTTCTCAACTAGTACGTGAGCCGAGAAAGAGAAAAAGTAGTAAGAATCAGGCTGGACTATGATGAGCCTGAGCCTTCATTGTCACCTGGGGCACCCCTACCTCCTTTTAGTAGCTCACAACCAGCTGTATCTTGGAATGAAGCTGGTCCTAGTTATCTTCCACCTAATCCAAGCCCGTATGTTGTTGCAAGACCAGATCAAATGGTGCACCATTGGGACATGAAACAACTTTAGATCAATTGTTGCAGTCACCAGCTTCAAGCCTACCTCTTCCCGTGTCCAGAACATGGGAGCAAGCCTTATTTGTTCTTCATATGGCTCGAAGTGCAGCCATAAGTACCCCCATGGGAATGAACTACATGGCTACACCCGAAAGCCTTCAAGGCTTTAACCTGATGCCACAGATGTTGGCTTAAATGATGGCACATTTTCCTTGGCAACACTTCATCAACCAAGTGTTAACCACTTAATGAAATACAAGCAATAATCCGGCCTCAAGAGTAGAAGAAGATCTTGCCAAACCTTATAAGCCTAGCAATTTATATTGTTTTTCCCAACAAATTGCCGATTATGATTTTTAAACCCGGATTAAGATGCCATCCCACATAAGAACATATGACGGAACTGAAGATCCTGAAGACCACCTCCAAATCTTTGTAGGGGCTGCAAGGATTGAAAACTGGTCTAATGACGAGTGCTGCCTCATGTTCATGCAAACCCTTGTAGGGTCTGCCCGGATATGGTTCAATGAACTACCCGAAAGAAGTATTCGAACCTTTGACGACCTGAGCAAAGGTGTCACACCCCGACTTTCCACGTGTCACCGGTGGGCCCGGTGGGGAGTATCGTCACGTGGTTGGCAACATAATAGTCAAACAACATAGTATTTAAATGCACAGTGGAAGCAAAATATATTACAATCCGAATATAAAGTAATATCAAGTATTACAACGGAAAGTAGAGGATCCACATGCGGATCAAATAAAAAGAAAACTGTTCAACAGACTTTGACATCTAGAGCTTGCGAGACTTGATTAATGATGCCTGGAGTAGCCAGCCTATTTCGTATAGTACCTGCACTTAACCTTTTTGGAAAATACGTCAGTTTACACTGGTAAATACAACTCAACTGACTCATTTTGAAAAGAGTTTGTAAATTGGTTCGAATGCACTTCGGCACAAAAAATATCTTTTATAACTTGGGACAATTATTTGTAGACAATCTTGTATACAGTTTTACTCATTTGTCGTCCATCAGGACAGATTAACTGACACGCCACAGGTATAATGCCCACAGGCTCTCATCCTTTAAGTGGATTACCAGCTTCGGTATAATGCCCACAAGGATGATACCTCTGAGTGGATTACCAGTTTTTACATAATGCATCTGTCAGGTGTACGCCTACACCCCGTGCTTAGGTCGTGGCCATTTCTTCGAATGATGCCAAGGATATCCGGGACATGGTCATTTAACCCCCAAAGGCCATACACCAAATAATACATATTAAACGGGTTGTAAATACATCAATCACAATACGATTTAAATAATTACACACCCGACCAAGCGGTATTATTATAATACCGTATCCCAAGCCCGTATAGGGAAAATAAGTTAAGAGTATTTACCTGAGCAAAGTATCAATCAAATACAGCAAATGCAAGTACTTTTACTGGGCTCCTAATCTGGAACGAAGGTTTATAATAACCTATTAGATTTCTAACGGGTCTTTAATTAAGCCTTAGCTTAGACCGGTTAGTTTCAAAAGGAAGACACGGTTCAAACGCATGATAAATCGAAGACCGGTTTAGAATGTGATTTAGACCCGACAAGTTCGGAGACTTGCTTAATATGGGTATTTCATACACATTCTGGATTTTGAGAAAAAACCGATAAGGTTTGACCCGTTTCAGCTACTTTATGTAAACTAGTTACATAAACCGAACCGAACGCGTAATAAGAGTAACGGGTAACCGTAAGAGTCCTAAACAGGTTTCCTAAGTTAACATGCCTTTAATATGTTGTGATATCAGTAGGATATCTTCCATTATGCCCAAAACGAGTTTAATCTCATATTAAGCCTCGTAGGGGTATTTTGGTCATTTAAAGATTATAAAAGGGATTATTTATAATTCTGATGTTCGGGTCTGAGGTAATCAGTAAACAACTTATTTTTAACAGATTATATTAGTTGGTAATAATTCTTATGTGTCAAAATGGTTTTAAACCCAAACTATGCGCTTAATACGCTTATAACGTCGTTTTAAGCGATTTACGGGTTAAAATAGGAATCTGAGTTTTCAGGTCAGTTCATAAGGTTCAAAACACTTCATTTATTATTTAAAATCAGTAGCAATTGGATTGGTATCAAAAAGACTTGTAAAACGCATTTTATACCCGAAAAGGGCATATTCGGTATTTACCGAAATAGTGCCATAACCTTAGGTTATGATCGGGTTAAAAATAATTAAAAATCTTTAAAAATCCCAAAATATTATATTACATCAGTGGGTAAAAGGTTTGGTGTCAAAAATTAGGTTTAGATAGGTTTTATGCTAATGACGCCATTTAATTAATAAAAGCGTTCTTAATTACGCCATTGAGCATAACTCCTAATCTAGACCTCCGATTGATGTGAAATTTTAGGGACATGTTTAATAATCAGTAACAAAGGTTATTGTCCTTTCACATCTTCAAAAATCTCGTTTTATGATCATAAGGGCATTATGGTCAATATTTAAGCACTTAACGGAAACGTCGGACAATTAAGGATTCAAGTGGTATAAACGCAGAGGGTTATACAAACATGTAACTAGGTCCTAATGGAACTTTAAGGCATGTCTAAACCTATCAAAACCGGGTCAGAACCGAAGTCAAAGTAGAAAGTCAAACTATGCGTCTTTCGGTTCCGAATCGATCTTAAACTGAAAAATTGTCGGATCAAACATGTTTAGACATGTTCTAACATTGATTACCAAGTTATATTAAGGTTAAAACAGGTTACACGCCTCTCATATTGCTAATTGTGTATTAAATCGAAATTTACATTTCTGTTGACTTTTTATCAACATCTTTGACCCGACAATCGACCTAGTTAGGACGCGTATCAGTGGGTGCCCTTTTAAGGGTTTAAAGCCCACATAAATACCAACTTATAACTACCTTAAGTTTGCCTAATCGCTGGACCGTTAGCGATTAATCGCTAAGTCAAACCGTAATTACGACGGTTTGACTTTTAAGCTATAAACTAATCAAAACTTAAACAAGGAAGGTTGAGGATACTTACACAAGTCCTATGAACGATTTGGAATGCTTAGAAGATGGCCTTGAGTTCCAGAATTCTTCAGATGTTGAGTTGTGAAGGGATGATCAATTGTTGCAACTCATGGTGCTTTATATAGTGATTGAAACACATTAGATTGTTGACAAATCATGCTATCATGGACCCTTGATCATCCACAAGTGTCCCTAAGGCCTAAATACCAGTTTAGGAAGCCCATGGTATTGATTCAAAGCAATTGGAGTCGGTTAAAGGCTGAACAGACAGCTGCCTGTTGTATTCTGCATCTGTACGTCTGACGCGGCCCGCGTAAGATATTGTTAACTCTTACGCGGCCCGCATGAGCCTTGTCTTCAGGTTACAATGTTTTCAGTTATTGCATTTTCAGTCCCCGGTCCTCCTAAACGTCGCTTTCACTTTGTTTCTTGCATTATAAACCTTTCAAATTGATTTATAAGGGCTCCAAGACTTATACCAATTTTGTTAAGACCTCGGTTAACCTTATTGTTACCCGAAAAGTCATAACTTTCAACGTTGACGCTTTAACCCCTCGCATACGAATTTGATCATAACTTTCTCATACGATAACGAAACTTTATGAAATTTTAATCGTGCATTCTAGTGAGCATAATTAGCCGTTACAAAGCTTCAGGCTTGTTAAAATTTCACTCAGAGGTATAACTTAAACATGTTGACACATTTAACCCCTGTAGTTTGTAATCTCTCACTTTCATTCACAATTTGCTTCGTATGATCCATGATTTATTCGTTTGAAGGTATGAGCTTCATGTAGGGTTAATGTACAATATATTTATTCACTGTTGACATTTATAACTCGTATATTCACATACTTTCTATGTTTGTCAACTTTAGTCCTTCAAGAACATTCTTACACACGTTCAAACTTATGACACGTGTCAACACATTATAGGACGTGAATTTTCGAGGTGTTACATCCTCACCCCCTTAAAAGAAATCTCGACCTCGAGATTTACTGAAACAAATAATGGTACTTTTCTTTCATTATGGACTCAACCTCCCACGTATATTCGGGACCTCTACGGGCATCCCATTTAACCTTTACAATAGGCACATGCTTCCTTCGAAGCTTCTTAACCTGTCGATCTTCAATCGACAATGGTTTCTCCACAAATTTTAAGCTCTCATCTATATGCACATCTGTATGTGGTATGACCAGTGATTCGTCAGCGAAACACTTCTTCAGATTGCAGATGTGGAATACATTATGAATACCACTGAGCTCTTCAGGTAAGTTTAGCTTATAGGCAACTGACCCGACACGTTCGATAACCTCGAAAGGTCCAATGTATCTCGGGCTTAACTTGCCTTTCTTATCAAATCGCATCACTCCCTTCCAGGGTGATACTTTAAGCAACACCTTGTCACCTACTTCGAAGTGAAAAGATTTACGCTTTGGATCTGCGTAGCTCTTCTGCCTATCTCGGGCAGCTTTGAGACGGTCACGAATCTGGACAATCTTGTCCATCGTTTCAAAGACTATCTCTGGTCCTGATAATTGGACATCTCCAACTTCTGCCCAACAAATGGGCGATCTACACTTTCTACCGTATAAGGCCTCGAAAGGCGCAGCCTTAATGCTGGTATGGTAGCTATTGTTGTAGGAGAACTCAATCAATGGTAGGTGGTTATCCCAACTACCACCTAAATCGATCACACATGCTCGAAGCATGTCTTCCAAAGTTTGAATAGTACGCTCACTCTGACCGTCCGTCTGAGGATGGTAAGTCGTACTAAAATTCAAACGTATGCCCAAAGATTGTTGGAAGCTCTTCCAAAAATGTGACGTGTATCTAGTATCTCTGTCAGAGATAATAGACACAGGTATGCCATGTAAAGCTACAATATTATCCATGTACAGTTGGGCTAACATGTCGGAGCTGTAGGTCTCCTTAATGGGTAGGAAATGTGCTGACTTAGTCAGTCTGTCTACGATCACCCAAATGGTATCATTTCCTTTCCTTGTTTTAGGTAACTTGGTGATAAAATCCATAGTTACCATTTCCCACTTCCAAGTGGGAAGTTCAGGCTGTTGTAGCAAACCTGACGGTTTCTGATGTTCTGTTTTGACTTGCGCACACGTCAAGCATTTAGCTACATAGGTAGCTACAGACTTTTTCAAGCCTATCCACCAATAGTTTGCCCTTAGATCCTGGTACATCTTATCAGCTCCAGGATGAACGGAGTATTTAGAACTATGGGCTTCCTGGAGGATAACATCCCTAAGTCCTCCATAAATTGGAACCCATATTCGTCCATTTAATCTTAGGATTCCATCCTTGCTAAGAGATAACTGCTCCTCAGTTACTCCTAGTTTCTCGTTAGGATAGTTAGCTTTTAACACAGCTTCCTTCTGTGCAGCTAACAACCTTTCGTTCAAACTGTTCTTTATTTCAATGCTCTTGGCATTGATTCGGATGGGTTTCACCCTTTCCTTTCGACTCAAGGCATCGACGACTACGTTCGCCTTGCCCGGATGGTATCTGATTTCACAATCATAATCATTCAACGTCTCCATCCATTGTCGCTGCCTCATGTTTAAATCCTTCTGATTAAACAGGTGCTGGAGGCTCTTGTGATCAGAATAGATCACACACTTGATTCCATATAAGTAGTGCCTCCAAAGTTTTAGTGCGAATACAACGGCACCCAATTCCAAGTCATGGGTGGTGTAATTCTTTTCGTGCACCTTTAACTGGCGTGAAGCATAGGCAATAACCTTGCCTTTCTGCATAAGCACACACCCCATCCCGGTGTGTGATGCATCACATTATACCACAAACTCCTCGATTCCATCAGGTAATGTCAGTACTGGAGCATTGCTCAATTTCTTTTTCAGAATATCAAAGGATTCCTGCTGCTTAGGACCCTAGTCAAACTTAATTTTCTTACGCGTCAGCGAAGTCAGGGGTGCAGCAATCCTTGAGAAGTTTTCTATGAATCGTCTGTAGTATCCTGCCAAACCTAGGAAGCTACAAATCTCTATAGGTGTCTTTGGCTCTTGCCAATTCATGACAGCTTCAACTTTAGCGGGATCCACTTGGATACCACGCTCACTAACAACGTGTCCAAGAAATTGGACTTCTCGAAGCCAGAATTCACACTTCGAGAACTTGGCATAGAGCTTCTCTTGATGAAGTAGCTTCAGAATACAGCGGAGATGCTTCTCGTGATCAGCTTGGCTTTTTGAGTAAATGAGGATGTCGTCAATGAAGACAATGACAAATTTGTCCAAGTAGGGCTTGCAGACACGATTCATGAGATCCATGAATGCGGCAGGTGCATTAGTGAGCCCAAAAGGCATCACTAGGAACTCGTAATGACCATAACGAGTCCTAAATGCAGTCTTGTGTACATCTTCATCTTTAACCTTCAATTGATGATAGCCTGACCTCAAATCAATCTTGGAGAAGTAATTTGCCCCTTGCAGTTGATCGAACAGATCGTCGATCCTGGGCAATGGATACCTATTCTTGATAGTGACTTTGTTAAGTTCGCGGTAATCGATGCATAGACGCATCGATCCATCCTTCTTCTTTACAAACAGGATTGGCGCTCCCCAAGGAGATGAGCTAGGTCTAATAAAACCCCTGGCTAGCAAATCATCTAGTTGCGTCCTTAATTCCTTCATCTCTGTTGGTGCCAACCTATAAGGCGCTCTTGCGACAGGAGCTGCTCCGGGGATGATGTCGATTCTGAATTCTACTTGCCTATCTGGTGGCAAACCAGGTAGTTCTTCAGGATATTCAGAAATGACGGGAATATCTTCAATCTTGGGCTTCTGCTCATCAATAGTTACCTGTGCCATATAAATGACACAACCCTTCTTCAAACATCTGGATGCCTTGAGCATAGACACTTGCTCAGGCAGACCATACTGGGTATCTCCCTGAATGGTAAGTGATTCTCCAGACGGAGTCTTGATCACTACTTGCTTCTTATTGCACACTATCTGGGCTTGGTTACGAGATAACCAATCCATGCCTATAACTATGTCAAAAGCGGCTAACTTCAAAGGAAGTAAAGATAATGGAAATGAGTGGTTCCTAATGGATATAACACATCCATCTAATACGGTTGACGCGGTTTCTAAGGTACCGTCAGCTAATTCCACCTCATATTTCACGCTTAGGGTTTTAACAGGCATGCTCAACAATTCACAAAACTTATTATCTACAAACGACTTATCAGCGCCTGAATCAAAAAGTACTCTCGCATAAACATCATTTATGAGGAAAGTACCTGTTATAACATTGTCGTCCTTGACGGCTTCCCTTGCATCCATCCTGAAGACCCTCGCATTGGTCTTCTTGACTTCCTCAGGCTTTTTAGCGTACTTAGGGCAGTTGGTCTTAATGTGCCCCTTTTCATGGCAGTTGAAGCATGTTGCATCTTTTATCTTCTTGCACTCTATCGTCTTGTGTTCTTTAGACTTGCATAACCCACATGCAGGTGATCCTGATTGAGACTTGGTCTCAAGCCTGCATTTTCCAAAGTGGCGTCTTTGGCAAGTCGAGCACCTTGGCTTCTCCTCTGTTCGCTGACTATTCCTTCCAGACCCAAACTTCTTAGAATCTGCGTTTCCCTTGTGCTTCTTCTCTGACCCTCGTGAGTTATCACCCTCACGCTTCCTCTTACTTTCTTCAGATTTCTTTAGCGATCTCAACCTGACCGCATCTAAAGTAAGGGACAGAGAGAGATCAGCTGCTGACCTAAACGTAGCAGGTCTTGAAGCCTTAACACTGGCTTTGATTTCTGGGGCTAAACCCCCTATGAAGCGAGCAATCCTCTTGGGTTCTGGTGTTACTAGGTAAGGAACCAGTCTGGACAGGGTATTGAAACTGGTGAGGTAAGCTTGACAATCTAAGTTTCTCATCACCAATGATAAGAAATCTGATTCAATTCTTTCAACTTCATGTTGAGGGCAGTAGTTCTCTTTAATGAGAGCAACAAACTGTTCCCATGACATATTGTAGAGCGGGATCTTCCCAGCAGCTTGAATGAGAGACTTCCACCATGCTAGTGCCTCTCCCTTGAACGATTGGGATACATACTTCACTACATCCCTTTCAGCACAACCGCTGATATCGACAACCGTGTCCATTTTATCCAACCAGATCATACAATCAATTGCCCCCTTCTCCCCGGTGAAATCCAGGGGTTTGTAGGAAACAAAGTATTTATAGGTACAGGACTTGGTACGCGGTTCATTATCGAACACTATCATCTTGGATGGAACACTGTGTTGATTAGATGAACGTCGATTATCATCTTTCTTTGACTCATCTTTCTTTGAGGGTGGCTTGTTATGAGGCTCTGAATGAGTTTTAGGGACAGATTTAGAATGGGGTACAGATGAGGCTTTACTATTAGATCCACTATACTCCCTAAATTGCTCCTCTACAGCTTTAGATACAGCTGTATAAATCAGTGTACGAAGCTCTCCTTTAGTTATATTAATCCTATCATTATCATCGCGGTTTTCCAAAGGATGACTGTTTATCTCGTCAGAGTCAGCCATGTAGTCTTAGTTGCTACAAAAAGAAAATAAGGGCAAGGTTTATTTAGAAGCCCATACAGTACTATCGTTCTTAAACGATTTATTAACCATGCTTTTAATACACATTTTAGTTAATTTGATAGATATATAATTGTTCAGGATCTTTATCATAATCCTAAATTATAAGTTAATATTAGTACAAAAGGCCTAGTCACGTAGACAAGTTTAATTTATAAGCCTTAATTTTAGAGAATCGGGGCATTAAGGTTTGAATCAAAGTTCATTACATTTTCTTGACAGGGAGTTGTAGGCTACCACTGTCTTTAGTCCAGAGGACGTTAATTATAGTCCGTGGGCACTTCATCCATAAGGGATGATTATATAAATAAGGGAATTTAGAATAACCCAATTAAAAATGACCTATGTGATTTTATCGTATCACACTTTGTCAAGCATGTTAATATGCTTTCAGATGTTTAATAAGGATTTGAATCTCTTGAATAGGTTCTACCATCTTGGCCTTGTCTGCAGTGACATTTAGGTTAGGTTTTACCCTTAAGATTCTTTTTTTAATATTTAACGCAGAACAATCCTAATTGAACTGTTAACAAGGATCTGAATCTAATTGTGGGTCTACCATCTTGGCCCTGTCTTAATGTGACATATGGCTAGGTCTTGTCCTTTTTAGATTTTGCAATTTTATTATAATGGTAGATCTTATAATATAGGAATGATATTTTAAATATAATCGTTCCATTAAAATTTAAACAAGTATATGGTTGCCCTAAACGGGACTTCTAATAAAATGACTTGCCTATGCAAAGGCTAATCAGAAAAATAACAAAAGAAGTAATTAAAAGACAATGAAACGAATTAGGATTAGTCTTATGTTCTTGTCTAGACTCAAGAATGTGCATCTATGTAACTGAGATTAAACACAAAAGGCTAGTGTTTAATTCACTCAGTGTTGGCTCTGATACCAACCTGTCACACCCCGACTTTCCACGTGTCACCGGTGGGCCCGGTGGGGAGTATCGTGACGTGGTTGGCAACATAATAGTCAAACAACATAGTATTTAAATGCACAGCGGAAGCAAAATATATTACAATCCGAATATAAAGTAATATCAAGTATTACAACGGAAAGTAGAGGATCCACATGCGGATCAAATAAAAAGAAAACTGTTCAACAGACTTTGACATCTAGAGCTTGCGAGACTTGATTAATGATGCCTGGAGTAGCCAGCCTATTTCGTATAGTACCTGCACTTAACCTTTTTGGAAAATACGTCAGTTTACACTGGTAAATACAACTCAACTGACTCATTTTGAAAAGAGTTTGTAAATTGGTTCGAATGCACTTCGGCACAAAATATCTTTTATAACTTGGGACAATTATTTGTAGACAATCTTGTATACAGTTTTACTCATTTGTCGTCCATCAGGACAGATTAACTGACACGCCACAGGTATAATGCCCACAGGCTATCATCCTTTAAGTGGATTACCAGCTTCGGTATAATGCCCACAAGGATGATACCTCTGAGTGGATTACCAGTTTTTACATAATGCATCTGTCAGGTGTACGCCTACACCCCGTGCTTAGGTCGTGGCCATTTCTTCGAATGATGCCAAGGATATCCGGGACATGGTCATTTAACCCCCAAAGGCCATACACCAAATAATACATATTAAACGGGTTGTAAATACATCAATCACAATACGATTTAAATAATTACACACCCGACCAAGCGGTATTATTATAATACCGTATCCCAAGCCCGTATAGGGAAAATAAGTTAAGAGTATTTACCTGAGCAAAGTATCAATCAAATACAGCAAATGCAAGTACTTTTACTGGGCTCCTAATCTGGAACAAAGGTTTATAATAACCTATTAGATTTCTAACAGGTCTTTAATTAAGCCTTAGCTTAGACCGGTTAGTTTCAAAAGGAAGACACGGTTCAAACGCATGATAAAGCGAAGACCGGTTTAGAATGTGATTTAGACCCGACAAGTTCGGAGACTTGCTTAATATGGGTATTTCATACACATTCTGGATTTTGAGAAAAAACCGATAAGGTTTGACCCGTTTCAGCTACTTTATGTAAACTAGTTACATAAACCGAACCGAACGCGTAATAAGCGTAACGGGTAACCGTAAGAGTCCTAAACAGGTTTCCTAAGTTAACATGCCTTTAATATGTTGTGATATCAGTAGGATATCTTCCATTATGCCCAAAACGAGTTTAATCTCATATTAAGCCCCGTAGGGGTATTTTGGTCATTTAAAGATTATAAAAGGGATTATTTATAATTCTGATGTTCGGGTCTGAGGTAATTAGTAAACAACTTATTTTTAACAGATTATATTAGTTGGTAATAATTCTTATGTGTCAAAATGGTTTTAAACCCAAACTATGCGCTTAATACGCGTATAACGTAGTTTTAAGCGATTTACGGGTTAAAATAGGAATCTGAGTTTTCAGGTCAGTTCATAAGGTTCAAAACACTTCATTTATTATTTAAAATTAGTAGCAATTGGATTGGTATCAAAAATACTTGTAAAACTCATTTTATACCCGAAAAGGGCATATTCGGTATTTACCGAAATAGTGCCATAACCTTAGGTTATGATCGGGTTAAAAATAATTAAAAATATTTAAAAATCGCAAAATATTATATTACATCAGTGGGTAAAAGGTTTGGTGTCAAAAATTGGGTTTAGATAGGTTTTATGCTAATGACGCCGTTTAATTAATAAAAGCGTTCTTAATTACGCCATTGAGCATAACTCCTAATCTAGACCTCCGATTGATGTGAAATTTTAGGGACATGTTTAATAATCAGTAAAAAAAGTTATTGTCCTTTCACATCTTCAAAAATCTCATTTTATGATCATAAGGGCATTATGGTCAATATTTAAGCACTTAACGGAAACGTCGGACAATTAAGGATTCAAGTGGTATAAACGCAGAGGGTTATACAAACATGTAACTAGGTCCTTATGGAACTTTAAGGCATGTCTAAACCTATCAAAACCGGGTTAGAACTGAAGTCAAAGCAGAAAGTCAAACTATGCGCCTTTCGGTTCCGAATCGATCTTAAACTGAAAAATTGTCGGATCAAACATGTTTAGACATGTTCTAACATTGATTACCAAGTTATATTAAGGTTAAAACAGGTTACACGCCTCTCATATTGCTAATTGTGTATTAAATCGAAATTGACATTTCTGTTGACTTTTTATCAACATCTTTGACCCGACAATCGACCTAGTTAGGACGGGTATCAGTGGGTCCCCTTTTAAGGGTTTAAAGCCCACATAAATACCAACTTATAACTACCTTAAGTTTGCCTAATCGCTGGACCGTTAGCGATTAATCGCTAAGTCAAACCATAATTACGACGGTTTGACTTTTAAGCTATAAACTAATCAAAACTTAAACAAGGAAGGTTGAGGATACTTACACAAGTCCTATGAACGATTTGGAATGCTTAGAAGATGGCCTTGAGTTCCAGAATTCTTCAGATGTTGAGTTGTGAAGGGATGATCAATTGTTGCAACTCATGGTGCTTTATATAGTGATTGAAACACATTAGATTGTTGACAAATCATGCTATCATGGACCCTTGATCATCCACAAGTGTCCCTAAGGCCTAAATACCAGTTTAGGAAGCCCATGGTATTGATTCAAAGCAATTGGAGTCGGTTAAAGGCTGAACAGACAGCTGCCTGTTGTATTCTGCATCTGTACGTCTGACGCGGCCCGCGTAAGATATTGTTAACTCTTACGCGGCCCGCATGAGCCTTGTCTTCAGGTTACAATGTTTTCAGTTATTGCATTTTCAGTCCCCGGTCCTCCTAAACGTCGCTTTCACTTTGTTTCTTGCATTATAAACCTTTCAAATTGATTTATAAGGGCTCCAAGACTTATACCAATTTTGTTAAGACCTTGGTTAACCTTATTGTTACCCGAAAAGTCATAACTTTCAACGTTGACGCTTTAACCCCTCGCATACGAATTTGATCATAACTTTCTCATACGATAACGAAACTTTATGAAATTTTAATCGTGCATTCTAGTGAGCATAATTAACCGTTACAAAGCTTCGGGCTTGTTAAAAGTTCACTCAGAGGTACAACTTAAACATGTTGACACATTTAACCGCTGTAGTTTGTAATCTCTCACTTTCATTCACAATTTTCTTCGTATGATCCATGATTTATTCGTTTGAAGGTATGAGCATCATGTAGGGTTAATGTACAATATATTTATTCACTGCTAACATTTATAACTCGTATATTCACATACTTTCTATGTTTGTCAACTTTAGTCCTTCAAGAACATTCTTACACACGTTCAAACTTATGACACGTGTCAACACATTATAGGACGTGAATTTTCGAGGTGTTACAAAAGGTTTCCTGACCAACTTTTCACAGCAACGGAGGTACGTCAAGGATTCAACGGTGATTTTCCAGATCAAGCAACGAGACGATGAAAGCCTTAGAGGTTTCATCGAAAGATACAAGAAAGAAGGGTTAACCTACGTGGGTGCAGATGAAAAAATGAGGGTGGCAGGCTTCGTGAACGCCATCACCTCCAAGTACCTCACTAGAGACTTCAAAAAGTGCCTACCTATAACCCTTGAGAAGCCCCTCGAAAGGGCTGAAGCTCACATTCGTGGGGAGGAAGCTGTTGACATCAAGGAACAAAGGAAAAGGGGTCCTAGTTGGAGGAGTAACAGTCCCAACAGGAAAAGAAGTAACTATGGTTCCTATGACAAACGCTCTAAAAGTTCGGATCCCAGAAGGCCTCCAAGCAGGGAAAAAACTGTGAACTTCACAACTTTAACCAAAACCCCACAAGAGATCCTAGCCCCCGAAGAGGTAAAGCATGGCTTCCGACCTCCCCGACCCTTACCAAAGAGCAAAAGAAACAAGAACTCCACTCAATACTGTGAGTTTCACGAAGAAAAGGGCCACCACACCAACGATTGCTTTCAGCTCAAGAAGAGAATTGAGGAAGCTGTCAAGTTCGGAGAACTTGCCCAATTGGTCAAAGGGGTAAGAGACAAAATGGTTGAAGGTAAGAGTAAGGAAGTAAACCTGGTTAACCTTGATAGAAAAGCTTCCCACAAACGGCCACGCTTGGAGGCTTGGGAGCTTCAATGTGTTTGCTTCCCACCACCCGAAAAGGGTCTACTCTCAAACCCTTTGGTGGTAGAAGCTACCGTGGGAACCATCAAAACAAACAAAGCTTACATTGACACAGGAGCAGCCACCGAGATCATGTTCGAGAAATGCTTCAACCGTCTCAGCAACGATGAACGTTCAAGGCTTCAGCCAGCTGAGTCCTCTATTAAAAGTATTTTCGATGTACCCATTAAGCCTTTGGGCCAATTAACCCTTGATGTTTGCTTCAGTGAAGGGAAGATGGAAAGAACCAAGCCACATACCTTCGTGGTAATCAACATGCCTTCCAACTATGATGTCATCATAGGAAGGCCAGGGCAAAGTGAGTTTAGCATGGCGGTTTCAGTTGGCCAAGGTACTACGAAGTTCCCAACCGAAAGAGGGATAGCGACCCTTCAACCTACTCCAGAAGCCTTCCTGGTTGAAGGGGAAAGTTTAACAAAAAATGAAGAGGATGAACAAGGATGGATCATTAACCCAAAATATCATCAACAAAAGATAAGGGTAAATACCAACCTTACTGAAGACACTCTCTCTTATCTCAAGAAGTTTCTCTTGCACAATGTGAAACAAGTTGTTCAGCAAAAGAGAAGCCTAGCTGTCACGGCCCCCGACCTGGTTTGACCTGGTTCAGGAGCCGTGGGACAGAAAATCCCGTGGTATTTATTTAATTGAGTTGACAGCGGAAGTTTTCATCGGGATCTTTTTAAAGCTGAAAATACCTGATTATTTTATTTCATAATTCGGAATGAAACCCCGATAATTTACAATTATATGATTTCACTGAGAAATCTTTATTTTACAAAACATGTTTCTTTATTTTTATTGAGCCACTTCCTTAAGCTGGTAGTGCTTTGCGGCACTTTTCCTGAATCACAACAGATCACCTGAAACATGTTTGAAAAAGGTTTTGTCAGCGGGAAATACTGGTGAATCATTCTTTTTACTAAAACGACGCATTTGTTATAATTTACAGTATTAAGAGCGATTACAATGCTTCCATATATCAACCAACTACCCACAGTATTTGTCACTCGAACGGATCTGTGACTATGGTCATATCACCCATTGGCCACCCGTTTGTCCAATGGTGACGATTATCAAGTAATGTATACAAAACCCCACATACCGACTGTAATTTGGTGACTACAAAGACTTAATCCCTGTAATTATAACTTTGAAAATATTTAGGAATTTATAAAGGACTTTGATAAAAAGAGAATGACTCACATTGCAGATTTAACACGGGCAGAGTCTAGTCTAGTGATTAACCTTGTTAACCTAAATTTAAACAACATGCACACGAACTAGGTTAGTAACTAATACAGCATTTACGATAACTCACGAGATTAAACCCTCACAACGAATGACAAAGTGCGATGCTTAAACATCCATCGAATTCACGACGAATGAAAAAGCATAACCCTAATGTGGGCAGCACTTAAAACATCCGTTGGATAGTTTTAATCGATCGGACATTAAATCGTAGCAGCGATCGAGTTAATACCCTTTATTGTAGTAGTACCCCACTAAAATTGAAATTAAATTCGACTTTGGAGCAGTCTAACTTCGTTTTCGTAAAGTGATTTTGACACCAGATGAAAGCCCCTGAGACAAGCTATTTATAGCTGAAATTGAGGCCTCACGCGGCCCGCGTAAGCCTTCGGCTTACCTTTACGCGGCCCGCTAGGGCAGCCTAATCTACGTATAGGTTTGCATGGTCATGCATAGGTTGGCCAGGTGGGTGATACGTGGATCCGGATACTTATCCGGTCAAACCAAGGGTTGACGCGGCCCGCGTAAGACTATGCTTACTCTTACGCGGCCCGCCTAAACACCACAATTCTTGTTTTCTTGGTTTTTCATGCACAGTATGGTTTCAGGGGTCTGGGTTTTCACTTACGGGTCGTTTTGTGATATTTTGAGAGTCCTTACATCCTCCCCACCTTATTTAGAATCTCGTCCTCGAGATTTCATTGGAATAAGTGAGGATACTTTCGCTTCATTTCCGATTCCAACTCCCAAGTATATTCGGGTCCTCTTTTGGAATCCCACTTGACTTTGACTAGCACCAATCTCTTGTGTTTGAGAAATTTGATCTTTCTGTCTTTTATCTGAAGAGGTTTCTCAACAAATTTTAATTTCTCATTTACCTATATATCTTGGAGAGGTACTACCAAAGATTCGTCTGATAGATATTTCTTGAGGTTGGATACATGAAATACGTCATGTACTCCAGCCAATTCTTCTGGTAGTTGTAAACGATAAGCAACTGGTCCTATACGTTGGATGATTGGAAATGATCCTACGTATCTTGGACTTAGCTTTCCTTTCTTACCGAATCTAACAACTCCTTTCCAAGGAGAAACTTTTAAGGGTACTTTATCCCCTACTTGAAATTCCAACGGCTTCCTTCTATTGTCTGCATAACTTTTCTGGCGATCTCGAGCCGTCTTCAACCTTTCCTTGATTTGAGTGATCTTGTCAGTAGTTTCTTGCACAATTTCTGGTCTTGATAATTGACTTTCTCCTATTTCTACCCAACAAACTGGAGTTCTGCACTTTCGTCCATACAGGGCTTCGAATGGGGCAGCTTTGATGCTTGAATGATAAATATTGTTATAGGAGAATTCAATTAAAGGTAAGTGGTCGTCCCAATTTCCACCAAAATCTATCACACATGCTCGGAGCATGTCTTCCAGTGTTTGTATCTTCCTTTTACTTTGTCCGTCTGTTTGTGGATGATACGCAGTACTCAAATTTAATCGAGTTCCCATTGCTTGCTGGAAACTTGTCCAGAAATGAGAAGTAAAACGACTATCTCTATCTGATACAATGGAGAGTGGAACTCCATGTAAGGATACTACTTCATCTACATACAACTTGGCTAACCTTTCCATGCTAAAGGTTTCATTCATGGGTAAAAAAATGAGCTGATTTGGTTAATCGATCCACAATTACCCAAATCGCATCATTACCTTTTCTAGTTTTGGGTAACTTAGTAACAAAATCCATTGTTATGAGTTCCCATTTCCATACAGGCATTTCTAGTTGTTGAAGTAGACCTGAAGGTTTCTGGTGTTCTGCCTTAACTTGTGAACAAGTAAGACACTTAGAAACATATCTAGCTATGTCCTTTTTCATTCCTATCCACCAGAAATTATTTCTTAAATCTTGGTACATCTTATTATTTCTCGGGTGCATGGTATACCTAGATTTATGGGCTTCCTCTAAGATCTTATTTCTTAATTCTCCTTGTTTAGGTACCCAAATTCTTTTCTTATGGAATCTCCAAATTCCATCATTTCCTTGCTCTAATTCTTTTATTCGTCCCTTCATTCCTTCAGCATCATCCTTGATTGCTGTTTCTTGAACATTCTTCAGTTGCTCTATTAAATCTAACTGTAGATTTAATCTAAGAGTACGAACCCGTCGTTGTTTCTCATGATACTTACGACTTAAGGCATCTGCAACTACATTTGCCTTTCCTTCGTGATACTGGATATCACAGTCGTAGTCACTTAGGATTTCCATCCATCTCCTTTGTCCCATGTTTAACTCTTTTTGCCCAAATATATATCTTAAACTTTTATGATCTGTATAGACAGTAAACTTACTTCCATACAGATAATGTCTCCAAATTTTAAGGGCAAAAATTATGGCTCCTAACTCTAAATCATGAGTCGTATAGTTTTCTTCGTGCTTTTTCAATTGTCTTGATGCATACGCAATTACCTTCTTGCGTTGCATTAGCACACATCCTAATCCTAATTTTGAAGCATCACAATATACTTCAAAATCTTCCGTCCCTTCTGGTAAAGCTAGAATTGGAGCATTGGTTAACTTTTGCTTTAAAATCCTCAAAGCCTCTTCTTGCCTAGGTCCCCATTCAAACTTAATTGCTTTGCAGGTTAGCTTAGTTAATGGTACAACTATTTTGGAAAAATCCTTAATAAACCGTCTATAATATCCGGCTAATCCTAGAAAACTTCTAATTTCCATAGCTATTTGTGGAACCTTCCATTTGGTAATTGCCTCTATCTTAGCAGGATCTACGTGAATACCTTCGTGATTCACCATGTGTCCTAAAAATTGCACTTCTTGTAACCAAAATTCACATTTCGAGAATTTGGCATAAAGCTTTTCTTTTCTTAACAAAGTTAAGAGTGCATGCAAGTGCTGACAATGCTCGTCCTGACTTTTGGAATAAATAAGTATATCGTCGATGAAGACAATTACAAATTTGTCCAAGTACGGTTTACAGATTCTATTCATCATGTCCATGAATGCGGCAGGTGCATTCGTTAATCCGAAGGGCATGACTGTAAACTCGTAATGACCATACCTAGTCCTGAAAGCAGTTTTAGGTATGTCTTCTTCTTGTACCTTCAATTGATGATATCCGGAGCGTAAATCTATCTTAGAAAAATATCTAGCTCCCTGAAGTTGATCGAAAAGATCATCAATTCTAGGTAATGGGTATCGATTCTTAATTGTAATCTTATTCAATTCTCTATAATCGATACACATTCGCATCGAACCGTCCTTTTTCTTTACAAACAACACTGGAGCTCCCCAAGGGGATGAACTAGGTTGTATGAATCCTTTATTTAGTAATTCATCTAATTGCTTTTTCAATTCTAACATTTCTGTAGGTGCTAACCGATAAGGTGCTTTGGCTATCGGTGTAGTTCCAGGAATTAGATGAATTCTAAATTCTACCTCCCTATCAGGTGGTAATCCAGGTAGTTCTTCTGGAAATACATCCGAGTATCCTGATACCACTGGAATGTCATTAAGTTCTTTACTTTTAGTGTTAATGATTACTGAAATCATATACACTATTCCTTGCTTTCGTTCATAACTAGCAACTTTCATTGCTGAAATGAACTTCATGGGTTTACGTGGTTTATCTCCTGTAATCATGATTACTTCTCCGGTGGGTGCCTGAATTTCTATAGAGTTCTTATCACAAAGGATTTGAGCATGGTTAGCTACTAACCAATCCATTCCTAACACAACATCGAATTCGGCTAATTTCATAGGTAACAGGTTTGCATGAAATTTATGACCTGAAAGTTCTATATTTCCTTTTTGCAAAACCTTATCTATTTTAACTGAATTCCCATCTGCCGTTTCGACTGTAAAAATCTGCCTAAGGTTGGTTAAGGGTAAATTTAAAGCTTGGCAGAATGAAGTATTTATAAAACTTTGGTTTGCACCAGAGTCAAATAATACTTTTGCATACACGTTGTGAACTAAGAACGTACCAGCTATCACATCTGGAATGAGTTCTGCTTCTTGAGTGGTCAGTTGGAATGCTCTGGCATTCTTCTTAGTAGCTCCGTCGGCTGTCTTGGCTTTGTTGTCTGCCGGTTTGACCAATTTAGGACATTCTGTTTTGAAATGCCCCGTTTCTCCACAGTTATAGCAGATCCTAGTTTTCTTTCTGCAGTCTTCTTCACGATGACCTAAAACTTTGCAAAAGTTGCAGGTTACATTACATCTTCCATAATGTTTCTTTCTGCAATTCCTGCAGAACGGCGGAGTGGAAGATTGCCCTGTTCCTCTTTTCTTGAAGTTGCTACTATTACCCACACGAAATCCTTGGGTAATCTTCTGAGCCAGTTCCTTTTTCCTATTTTCATCTCTTGTACGTACTAGCTCGTCAGTTAGGGTATTAGCTAATTCTACCGCATCGTCAATTGTGCGAGGTCTCGCAGCTTTAACGATATTATGGATTTCGCCAATTAATCCCCAAATATAGCGAGAAATGAGTACCGGTTCTGGCGAAGCCAATGTTGGTACCACTCTAGCATATTCAAAAAATGTCGAAGTATATCCTCGACAGTCCACATTCACCATCCGGTGGGTCAGGAACTTATTTGCCATTTGTTCCTTTTCATACTCGGGACAAAATTTTCTTTCTACAAGATTCTTAAATTCTTCCCAGTTCATAGCATATACCACTATCCTTCTTTTAGCTTGTAACACTGTGTTCCACCATTCTAGCGCCCCTTCTTTAAAAAGATTTGACGCATACATGACCTGATCTTCCTCGGCACATTTACTTATGGTAATCACTGCCTCAGTTTTTTCTAACCAACGCAGTGCTGCAGTTGCCCCTTCGTTACCTGCAAACTCGACTGGTTTACAGGCAAGAAATTCTTTGTAAGTGCAACCAGGTGTTGCAGCTTTCATTTTCTTGAAAATTGGGGCTTGCAGAACATTATTGTTATTATTAATATGATTGCCTCCTCCGTTTACACTATTACTGAAGTTATCTTCATGAGTTCTTTTACTAGGAATGAGTGGTTGAGGTTCAACAGGTTTCTGGGCAGCAGCAAGAATTGCTGGAATAACATTGGCTATTCCTTGAGCAACGATATCCTCGATATCTTGCCTATTTAACAATTGCTCTTCCTGATTTTGCTCAGATTGATTTACTTCATTTAGTGGTTCATTACCAACGTTTGCCATCTGATAATTAATTTATATATAAATAATTAGTATAAAATAAGAAACAACCAAATATAACAATTAATCGCACATAATCACGTAAACAAATATATAACCTAAATTATCAACTTCTAAATTTTCATTTGTTTATATATTATAATATGCTTCCGTACATACTTTTATCTTACAACCGTTTTATTGTTTATTTTACACATACTGATTTTTTATTACTATTATTATTATTATACAAACACAGATTCACAACCCACTTCTTCCTCGTCAACTTGCATTTTAAAAGCGATGTTCCCTCTCATCATATTTCCATGATATTTGTCCTCCTAACTCTCGGATCCTATTCCCAGCATCCATCAGTTCTTCGCCAAAATGGCGGAGTTCAGCCATATTTTCATTACTCATAGGTGGATTTAGTATAGGTTCTGGATCGAACTGAGGAAAAACGTATAAGGATTATTAAGTAAGTTTTGGAACTGCCAAACGTTAGTCCACCATTCGTCCATTCCTAAAGGTTGAGTGTGAATTATAGGTTCTGGAATGGCTAGTTCTAAGTTGATTGGAAGTTGGGTTTCTATAGGATGAGTAAAAACATTTTCATTGACAGGCTTAATAGTATCACAGCTTGCCAATATGAAATCTAGCTCCTCCTGTAATGTCATTTCCTGGGTTTGTTTAGAGCTTTCTCCAATTTCTTGCTTAAAATTTTCCCCAATTTCCATCCCTGCTTGTCTTGAATCTTCCTCAATCTCTATCCCTTTTCCTTTATCTAGGGGATTCTCTATCTTGGGAATTCTCCTAGTTGCTGGCTTTCTTCTGCGTACCCGTCTCCAGCCTAGCAATCTTCTTCTTTTCTTAGGTTTTGCTTTCTCCAGAGGTGGAGCTTGGAATTCTATAGGTTTTTCCACATCAGCAAAGTAACCAGTAAATTCTTTGGAAACTTCTATGTTCACAGGGTAGAGGTTGAGATTCTCTAGGGCTCCAGATAACTCATTCATGCTGTTTAGTATATATGCAAAATATTAAGTTAAAATTTTATAACAAAATTTCACAGATAACCTTCAGGTATTATTGCATATCGTGTGTCTAAATTAATACAATGGATGACGGAAAATTAAACATACTAGGTTTTATTGTAACTTTATTTATTTACTGGGTAAAGTTTCTGGCTTGTAGGTGATAAGGGTACTAATACTGGATCAGAGTATTTTAAAGATTTGCATTTACTTCTACAGTGGCTAGCATATAAAGATCTGCCATTTTTCATCTAACTTGTCTTCCCACGGTGGGTTACTGCCTAGTTTCTGAATTTCTTGATTAACTCTCATTTCTTTTGATTGAGATTTCTTTATTTTCTCCTGACTTTTCTTAATAATCAAACTTCTTTTATTAGGAGAAAGTGTTCCTCATAATGGCCTTTACGAACAAATATTCCCTCCTCAATATCTACTAAGTATCTTGAGGATTTTGATTGGGATGAACTTCCCTTCTCTTTTGACGAACTATCTAATTTAAGATAGATGTTCAAAAGCTTTTGCTTACCCATACTGTAACTAACAAATAATCAGATAATAAAACACATAATCACAGAATGGCAATCAGGAAAATTAAGTATTACTAAATACTTAATTAGCTTAACTCAGTGGCTCTGATACCACCTTTTTCTGTCACGGCCCCCGACCCGGTTTGACCCGGTTCAGGAGCCGTGGGACAGAAAATCCCGTGGTATTTATTTAATTGAGTTGACAGCGGAAGTTTTCATCAGGATCTTTTTAAAGCTGAAAATACCTGATTATTTTATTTCATAATTCGGAATGAAACCCCGATAATTTACAATTATATGATTTCACTGAGAAATCTTTATTTTACAAAACATGTTTCTTTATTTTTATTGAGCCACTTCCTTAAGCTGGTAGTGCTTGGCGGCACTTTTCCTGGATCACAACAGATCACCTGAAACATGTTTGAAAAAGGTTTTGTCAGCGGGAAATACTGGTGAATCATTATTTTTACTAAAAGGACGCATTTGTTATAATTTACAGTATTAAGAGCGATTACAATGTTTCCATATATCAACCAACTACCCACAGTATTTGTCACTCGAACGGATCTGTGACTATGGTCATATCACCCATTGGCCACCCGTTTGTCCAATGGTGACGATTATCAAGTAATGTATACAAAACCCCACATACCGGCTGTAATTTGGTGACTACAAAGACTTAATCCCTGTAATTATAACTTTGAAAATATTTAGGAATTTATAAAGCACTTTGATAAAAAGAGAATGACTCACATTGCAGATTTAACACGGGCAGAGTCTAGTCTAGTGATTAACCTTGTTAACCTAAATTTAAACAACATGCACATGAACTAGGTTAGTAACTAATACAGCATTTACGATAACTCACGAGATTAAACCCTCACAACGAATGACAACGTGCAATGCTTAAACATCCATCGAATTCACGACGAATGACAAAGCATAACCCTAATGTGGGCAGCACTTAAACATCCGTTGGATAGTTTTAATCGATCGGACATTAAATCGTAGCAGCGATCGAGTTAATACCCTTTATCGTAGCAGTACCCCACTAAAATTGAAAGTAAATTCGACTTTGGAGCAGTCTAACTTCGTTTTCGTAAAGTGATTTTAACACCGGATGAAAGCCCCTGAGACAAGCTATTTATAGCTGAAATTGAGGCCTCACGCGGCCCGCGTAAGCCTTCGGCTTACCTTTACGCGGCCCGCTAGGGTAGCCTAATCTACGTATAGCTTTGCATGGTCATGCATAGGTTGGCCAGGTGGGTGATACGTGGATCCGGATACTTATCCGGTCAAACCAAGGGTTGACGCGGCCCGCGTAAGACTATGCTTACTCTTACGCGGCCCGCCTAAACACCATAATTCTTGTTTTCTTGGTTTTTCATGCACAGTATGGTTTCAGGGGTCCGGGTTTTCACTTACGGGTCGTTTTGTGATATTTTGAGAGTCCTTACACTAGCCCCAGACAGAAGCCTTGCAGCATGCCAAGAGGTTGAAGGGCTTGTACAAGCCGGAATCTTCAGAGAAGTAAAATATCATTACCTGATAGCCAACCCGGTGATGGTCAAAAAGCCTGATGGGTCCTGGAGGATGTGTATTGACTTCAAGGATCTAAACAAAGCATGTCCAAAGGATTGCTATCCTTTGCCTGAAATCGATTTGAAAGTTGATTCGCTCACAGGCTTCCCCTTCAAATGCTTTCTAGATGCTTACAAAGGTTACCATCAGATCCAGATGAAGAAGGACGATGAAGAGAAAATAGCGTTTCACACCGACAAGGGTATTTTTTTACTATTAAAAAATGCCCTTTGTTTTAAAGAATGCAGGGGCAACCTACCAGCGTTTGGTGGACAAGGCATTTTCTGTGCAAATAGGCAAAAACATGGAAGCTTACGTTGATGATTTAGTAATCAAAAGCAAATCTGAGGGGCAAATGCTTGATGATATACAAGAAACGTTCCAGAACCTTAGAAAGATCCACATGAAGCTTAATCTTGTAAATTTCACATGTGTTTTCAGGAGATGATGCATAGGATTTATCAAGACATACTTATCTTTGATCTATGTTCATTTGTTTATGTTTGTGATTATTCATACTTTGCCTTATGTGAATATATTTTAGCTATGATTAAGCATATCTATGTAGGAGAGATCAGTACCAATAGTCACTCTATTATCTGTAAGTCTCCAGTGACTTTTTGTACGGTAAGATATTTTATTAAGATGCGTTATAGAAGGATCATTAGGGCACGTATGTAAGGTAATTGACAATCATGAACGTAAATCACCCCATGATGGTCTATACTAAATTCAGATTGCTTACCCACCTCGAGATTTTGCACAATTGGCCAAAGTTCTCCATCTTGCTTTTGTGCATCTTTGATCCGTGATATTTCTAGCTAGATATCCATCAGATTTACTAACCTGAAGCCAAATGTTCATTCTTTCGAGATCCCTCCTAATACGAGGCTGAATTTGTAAGCAAGATATAGTCCCGGAATTCTTTCGGCTCAATGCGTCAGCTACAACATTGGCTTTGCCTGGATGGTATTGAATATTTGCGTCGTAATCTTTTAAAAGTTCTAACCACCTTCTTTGCCTCATATTTAGCTCCTTCTGCGTAAATATATACTTGAGGCTCTTGTGGTCGGTAAAGATGTCACAACTCTCACCATACAGATAGTGTCGCCAAATCTTAAGTGCAAAGACGACTGCGGCTAATTCTAAATCATGTGTAGGGTAGTTAACTTCATAAGGCTTCAACTGATGGGAGGCATAAGCGATAACCTTCCCATGTTGCATTAGCACACAACCTAATCCTTTCTTTCAATATATGTTCCGTTTTGTTATAAAAATAAGTTTTATAAGTTATGTAAATAAGACCATTTGTACTCTGATACCCTGAGTATCGCTTCTCGTGGAGTGTCCCACGAGCATGTTGTTGCGGCATCAACATCATGTGCTCCATCCGTGACGGAGAGATCAGTTCACGGCGTCTCTTAAGTACAAGTGTGGTACATAAGGCTATTAGGAGGCGTATGGATCGATCCTAGGATTTAAGTTAAGGAGGTGGATACCGTAAGTATTATTTGTTACGGTCCGTAAGCAAGGGTAAAATTCGACTATAAATAGAGGACATTGGCACTTGAATCTGGGCACTGAAACGACGAAAGAATTCGTATTATACTTCGAGTTATCGTCTGTTTACTTCAATTAACACACACGAAACACTAATTAAGTATAGCAGGGTGCTGCAGAACATTCGATACTCAGGGTATCAGAGTACAAATGGTCTTATTTACATAACTTATAAAACTTATTTTTATAACAAAACGGAACATATATTGGAACATGCGATAATGAGTATACAACATAATACTATCGCATGACATGAAAGCTAAATCAAATGATTAGAATAGAAATCGAACGGACTGTCAAATGAATCGATAATCAAAGACGTAAGGAGTTTTTAAAAGATTTAGTGATTTAGTAATTTAGTACTTTATCTTTCGAAAATATCATCAATAGGTTCTACAAAATTTCAAAACATGATTTAAGGTATGATGTGACATAGATAGTATAAAAGTATCATCACGTTCAATATTTTATAAGCATTACAAATTCAACATGAAAGTTTTACGAAATAATACAGTAAGTATTTTATATGAGCTCAAAGAACTTAAATCATTTACTCAAATCAACCCAACAATGTAAGATGTCTATGTTTAAACCAATTGTCAAATGTATTGAATAATATGCCAAAATGTTTATATCAAGATGTAAATCATGCAACGTATAACTAATGTTGAAAATGTTTATGTGTCAAATGTAAATCATGTAATGTATAACGATTGTAGAAATGTTTATGTATGGTCAAATACGGTTCACACGGTTCACAGATACAAACGGTTCACAGATACAAATGGTTCACAGATACAAACGGTTCACAGATACCAACGGTTCACAGATACAAACGGTTCAAACCACACTCCACCACCATTACAACACCCACATCCACCACCATCATCCATCATCCATCTAGAGTGTGTTAGTCTCGGGATCCAAGATTGATAGTAAGAGTTCTTGACAATCAAAGGCCATGTTTGCCTAAGTCTCTTACATCACTTGGTGAAGACAAGCATTTAGTGTAATACTTTTGATTTTTAATCTTTTCACACTTTTTATTTGGTTTTGTATTAATGACTTTAATAACTAGTTTCTTATGTTGAAGGTGAAACTTCCTTATCATTTGTCCGTGGTGTCTTGGAATTATTTTACTGTCTATATAAAATAAAAGATTTTCACCATTCATATATGGGTTTATCCCCAGGATACTAAGGAATTATCTCCAGTATACTTGAGGGTTTTCCCCCCTGTAACATAAGAACTGTCCAAACAGTTGGAACTTGAATTCAAAAATTTTCTAAGTGTTCAAAGACTTCATGCACAGGGGACATTCCTCCTAAGGCGATTGTGTAAGGCTCAAAGAATCAAAATCGAACCTAGTGTACTAAGTATCTCGGACTGGGGACATCTTAGTTGAAGAAGTTGCAAAAGAACTGAAGTTCGATACTAGGGTTACACTCTATTCCTGGTATGATCTTTCCTTTGTGAACCTTACATAAGTTGTTTGAACTTTTGAAACTATGTTTAAGGCTTAAATATCCTGATTAAGATATATCTTTAGGATATATTCTCAAAATGTGTATTCGGGATATGTTTCAGTCGTACTAACCATGTGCGTAACAACACTTCTTCGAATGAGACTCCAGTTGATCCAAACGTAATTAATGCTATCAACCAGGCTGTTGCCGGGTTGCTTCCAAACCTTGTTGCTCAAACAGCTGAGGCCGTTATTCAACAAACTCGTCATCCAGAACGTAATAACATGAATCCAATCTCTGGTGAAGAAATTCGTGAGAATACCACGAACCATACTACCTATAGTATAGACATATGGATCGCTAAATTCCAAAAACAAAAGCCGAAATCCTTTAGTCACGCTAATAATCCAGTCGAAGCAAGGAACTGGATAGCTCATATTGAAAAGATCTTCGGAGTTCTTGGAGTTCCGGAGCAATACAAAGTTAGATTGGCTACCTACAAATTTGAAGATGACGCACAAACTTGGTGGGAAGGATATAAGCAAGTCAAAGGAGGGGATGATTTTGACGCTAATCTTTCATGGGTCGACTTTCGTACCATCTTTTATGACAAGTATTTTTCTACCGCTGATAAAGAAGCTTATATCAGGGAATATGCAGTGATTCGACAGGGGAGTGATGAACCAGCCTCTGAGTTCATTACTCGATTTTCAAGGTTGGCTAGTATTGTAGGAGAAGTTGCAGGATCAGCAGAAGTCCAGGCAGAAAAATGCAAGTGGGCAGTCAATGATCGAATTCGGAAGTCGATCATGTACATGAAATTTAAGGATATCACCGAAATTGCTGATGCAATCAAAACTTTTGAGTTCGAGAGGAAAGAATTTTTATCCCGAACTGGGGATAATAAGAAGAGAAATAGGGAAGGACAATTTAAGCAGGCAATCGGCCAATCAACCACTACGCCACAACATCAAGACCGTAAAGTGCAAGGAAATCAAAACTCTGGAAATCAGGCACGTCCATGGCAAACTAGACCGCAAAACCCGAGGCCTGCTCAAAACCATATTCAGTTGTATGCAGAACCTATTCGAGCTCAACCACTGAATCAACATGTAAACCCGAATCAGATTACATATCCTCTATGTAATACTTGCGGTAAGAGACATCAGGGCGTATGTCACCGAAGTACAGGAGCATGCTTTAGATGTGGCCAAACTGGACACATGATCAAGGAGTGTACAAAGAAAGACACTAAGAAGAATAACCAACCCAATGTTGGAGGAAGAGTTTTCGCACTTTCTGCTACTGATGCTGCTAATGCCCCAGGTACTGTGTCGGGAACCCTTCAGCTTGGTAAACATAGTATCTATGTGTTATTCGATACAGGAGCGACTCATTCTTTAGTATCCCATTCGTTTACTAAGTACCTTCCGATAAGACCAATTCTCTTAAATCATACTTTAACCATTTCCATTCCCATGGAAAATTCATCCGTAATCACTTACGTATATAAAGATTGTCCGATCCGTATTGAATCTATTGTGTGTAAGGCAGACCTATTTCCAATACATATGTGTGACTTTGATGTTATTCTAGGAATAGATTGGTTGTCTCGACATCGCGTAACTATAGATTGTCATTCTCGCCGTGTTATTTTCGGTGATCTTCATCATCCTGATATTATATATCAGGGAACTCAAGCTCATCAATCTCTTAAAATTATCTCTGCACTCAAAGCTCGAAAATTCATATCAAACGGCTGTGATGGATTCCTAGCATCGATTAAGGATACTTCTGCTAGTGTTAAGAGTATCGATAGCCATTCCGTTGTTCGTGAATATCCTGATATGAACTCCCAGGATTACCACCCGACCGTCAGGTAGAATTCACCATCGACTTGATCTCTGGTGCCGAACCTATTTCTAAAGCTCCATACCGTATGGCCACGATGGAACTGAAGGAATTGAAGGAACAATTGAAAGAATTGTTAGATCTGGGATTCATAAGACCCAGTGTTTCACCTTGGGGTGCTCCGGTCTTATTTGTGAAGAAGAAAGATGGTAGTATGCGCTTATGTATTGACTACCGAGAGTTGAACAAGATTACTATTCGTAATCAGTATCCTCTGCCTCGCATTGATGATCTCTTTGATCAACTTCAGGGGGCTCAGTTCTTTTCAAAAATCGACCTGAGGTCAGGGTACCATCAGCTAAAGATAAAAAATGATGATGTTCCCAAAACCGCCTTTCGTACTCGTTATGGTCATTACGAATTTTTGGTTATGCCCTTTGGGCTAACTAATGAACCCGCAGTCTTCATGGATTTGATGAATCGCGTATTTCACAAATTCCTAGACAAATTCGTTATTGTCTTTATCGATGACATTCTAGTGTATTCCAAGAGTCGTGAAGAGCATGAAGCACATCTACATGCAGTACTTGGAACCTTGCGACATGAGAAGTTGTACGCTAAGTTTTCCAAATGTGACTTTTGGCTTAGCCAAGTGGCATTTCTAGGTCATGTCATATCAGCAGAGGGAATTATGGTGGACCCAACAAAGGTTGAAGCTATTACAAAATGGCCAAGACCCACTTCTGTTACCGAAATACGAAGTTTCTTGGGTCTTGCTGGCTATTACCGAAGATTTGTTGAAAGATTCTCGGTAATTGCTTTACCACTGACAAAACTCCTAAGGAAAGGGGTGAAATACTCATGGAATGAGGCACAAGAGAAAAGCTTTGAAGAATTGAAGAAACGACTCGTATCCTCTCCGATACTCGCTCTCCCTTCTGGATCAGGAGGTTACCAAGTCTATAGTGATGCCTCAAAGAAAGGATTAGGTTGTGTGCTAATGCAACATGGGAAGGTTATCGCTTATGCCTCCCGTCAGTTGAAGCCTTATGAAGTTAACTACCCTACACATGATTTAGAATTAGCCGCAGTCGTCTTTGCACTTAAGATTTGGCGACACTATCTGTATGGTGAGAGTTGTGACATCTTTACCGACCACAAGAGCATCAAGTATATATTTACGCAGAAGGAGCTAAATATGAGGCAAAGAAGGTGGTTAGAACTTTTAAAAGATTACGACGCAAATATTCAATACCATCCAGGCAAAGCCAATGTTGTAGCTGACGCATTGAGCCGAAAGAATTCCGGGACTATATCTTGCTTACAAATTCAGCCTCGTATTAGGAGGGATCTCGAAAGAATGAACATTTGGCTTCAGGTTAGTAAATCTGATGGATATCTAGCTAGAATGCAGATTGAACCCGACCTCATATCACGGATCAAAGATTCACAAAAGCAAGATGGAGAACTTTTGGGCAATTGTGCAAAATCTCGAGGTGGGTAAGCAATCTGAATTTAGTATAGACCATCATGGGGTGATTTGGTGCGGTAAAAGACTTTGTGTACCCGATGACTCCACCCTTCGTGAGTCATTGTTAGCCGAAGCTCACAGCTCACCATTTTCAATTCACCCAGGATCTACTAAGATGTATCGAGACTTAAGACAGAACTTCTGGTGGAATGGCATGAAGGAAGACATTGCTCGATACGTAAGTAAATGCCTCACATGCCAACAAGTGAAAATTGAACACAAACGAGCAAGCGGTCTGTTGCAGCCATTGGATATTCCCATATGGAAGTGGGATGAGATCACAATGGATTTTGTTACAGGTTTGCCTAAGACTTTCAAGAAGAATGATGTTGTATGGGTTGTTGTCGATAGATTGTCGAAGTCAGCACATTTTCTACCAATTCAGCAAGGATTTTCGGTTAATAAGTTATCCGAAATATTTCTTCAAGAAATTATTCGACTCCATGGCACACCATCTTCCATTGTTTCAGATAGAGACCCACGTTTCACCTCACGATTTTGGAAAGGTTTTCAGGCAGCTTGGGGTACACGACTGAAGTTTAGTACGGCTTTCCATCCACAAACAGATGGGCAGTTGGAACGCACGATTCAGACCTTGGAAGACATGCTCCGAGCATGTGCACTTGAATGGTCTGGAAACTGGGATGAATATCTATGTCTTGTTGAGTTCGCTTACAACAATAGTTGGCAAGCAAGTATTGGCATTGTAGGACCGGTTTGACTCCGAAACGATTGCGAAACGAACGTGAAACGTGCGGAATCCGTACACGAACGCGACCTAAACACACATGACGTAATCTAAACGTGATTCTATTAACAAATCTGATAACGTACAGCACCTGAATCACAAACAATAAACTTTCTCTCTCTAGCTTTCTCTCTCTAGCTTCTAGCTCTCCAAGATGTGAAAATGGCAAAAGTTCTATACTAGAAGCCCTAGAGATCTATTTATAGGCCAAGGCATTTAATGAGGAATCTCATTAATTACAGTTATGCCACCTTGCCTTTTTGACTAACTAATTCTAAAATAACAATGTAACTCTCTTTTTCTTCAGATTTCTACTACGGACTAGATTGACGGAGGCGATAGACAGATAAATGCACTAACAGACTCCCCCTTGGATATTGCTGTAGTCAATCTATAGTCAAGCTCGTAGCGACTTTTCTTTCTCTTTTTCTCTTTGAATCTTCTCGAACAGAATCCCGGTGGATCTGTCTTCAGTTTCAGCTTTTCCTCTTTTCTTCATCAGGCTCCCCCTTTCGTCAAGCTTCCGTGCTTTGGGATCGACACCTTGCTTTCCGTATACAAGCTCCCCCTTGCTTTGAGCTCATCTTCAGACTCCCCCTTAGACTCAGCTTCCGGGATCGTAGTCTGGAATCTCATCTGCAATCACTCAAACATTTATAAGTAACAGCATTTCAAATTTCAACTATCCAGGAATTGTAACCTGGCTCACTCAAACATTCTAAACAAACAATTTTCATGAATTTGGTAGTTTCATCGAATCGAATCGGAAACTAGCTCTATAACAATATAAGCATCCAAATCCCTCACAGTTAATCATCCAAGTTCAAGTTAATGACCTTGGAGATATCACAAACTGTTTTTGAATTTTTTATTTTAAATCAAGTTTCAATTTAATGAACTTGTTTTATTTTCAGAAACACAATCAACATACTTAGATTTTGAAACTCAGCACTCAGATATCGGTCGTCGAAAATAAAGCAAAAATCAAAATCTTTTTGTATTTTCTGAAAATATAAAGCGGTAACGAAATATGTACAAACATATTTACAGACAAAATTTTTGTTTTGAGTATGCGTTAGAGGATCATATCAGTTTTCAACAAGTCACAAGTAGCGTTGAGCTTAAAATCACATTATGCATTAAACAATTCACTTAGATTGTCGATATACTGATCCACTTAAATTTTCACACAAATTTCAACTGATTCAGGATACGAATTAAGTGTATTAAGAACTTAGACCTATTCATGTGTCCCACCTCTTGAATATACTCCCGTATCCAGAATCCCAATAATCAGTCTTACAGGTGAGTATACTACAATGATATCTGTATATAATTTAGGTATGCGAGGGCCGAGGGATCTCAGGTCGATACTTCTGTATACGCAGAGAGATATCAGCTTCGACTTTACGGTATGTCCCCTTTAGAGGATCTTTTTGCTTACAACAGCAGCGACTATCAATTTTATTGTTTCATCGGCATGCTGAGGGTTTAATGCTATGTTTCAAGCATTTCAGAAAGCATTATCCAAGGACTAGGTCAGAACTACCGTTCAGCAGAAGTCCCGGAATAATACCCCAGACATCATTGAGTATAAAAACCTAGTATATCAGATTAAGAGACCTTTCAAACGAGATTTCAGGGGTTACCTATATATCCAAGTAGTGTTCCCCACGAAATAAGCAAGTATGAAATTTATATTTATATCCCGAAAAGTTTACTAAATGTATAAAAATCAACCGACACATCCACGGTGAGATCGTTTAACACATTTAAACTTTTCCAATTCTTTAGCATACTGTAACTGTCTACTGATGTATTATCATTTCCTCTTTTTACGCAAAACTCAAATTTTTGAATTTTATCATGTTTTTGACTTTTTCAAATTTTCAAATGTTTTTGTATTTTCTAACAATATTACTCCCCCTAAAATGCAAAATCATATAAAGAAAATTTGACAACCAATACTGATAGCTTTGTCTCGCCATCCATTTTCTGCATCTCATGTTCTGTTTTGCAGAAAATATAACATACCCCCATGATTTACAACACATTGATTTTACAGTTTGAAAACCGTTTTCCAATCTGATGAAAATAATCATGTTTGTTCAGCCGTGAGGGTTTCGGCATATTCAATCAACACATATTTTTGTATTTTTGAATATTTGACAAAAATTAAAAACAAACATATTTTTGGTTTTTCAAATTTTTCAATTTTTAGGGTTTTTGAAATATTGTTTATTTATTTACAGAAAACATATAAACTTCCTGTTTCAACCAACACAGGATCCAGCAGCCTCCTCTCGATGTGCCAGGCTGCTCCAATCTCCAATTTCACAATCTTTGAATTCCATGAGCACCTGTACAATCAGACTACTTGATTACTTGAACAATTTAGCCCAGGTCTGTTGAACCTTAGGCATTTCAACACAATAATTTTCATTCAATGCTGGAAATTCTTTGTCATTTTTCACAAAAACTTTCTCAATTTTAACTTCAACTTTCTCATCTTTTACTAAATCAACATGTTTCTTAACACTCCATGTTTGACCTTTTGGTGTTCCTCGTTTGTAAAAATGTGAAACTTTTTGAACATTTTGATTTTGAACAACAACTCTTGGTTTCCAAAACTCTTGAGGTTTTGTCATATCAACTGTGGTTTTCCAACTTTGTGTTGTTCTGAATCTGGGTGTGTGAGAATTCCAGATCTGTCTAGAATCAAACCTATTCGGGTCTGATTTCCAGTTTTGAGTCGAAGCAAACTTGTTTGTGTTGTACCTCCAAGTTTGTTTTGAGTCAAATCTGATTGACCTTTGTCTCACATTCTCAGATTTTTGTTTCTCAGCATCAATCTTCTTTTTGTCAACATCCACAGGTTTTAGATTAGGACACTTGCGTGCAAGATGTCCTTTTTGATCACATTTGAAACATGTTCTCATGGACACATCTTTGACCTGTGGTTGTTGCTTTTTCTTTTTAGCAAAGAACTCATCATTAGATTGTCTCATTTTAAGTTCTTTTTCTTTTTCTAAACTGCCTCCTTGAACAAAACTCATTTTTGTTTGAAAATTTGGCATTTCATTTTTGTTTCGATGTTGTTTCTTCTTATAACCCAACCCAGCCTTCATGTTCTTCTTTTTGAAACCAGGTTTGTTATATAAACCTCTATGACTCTTACCGACAAACTTTGAAATCTCAGACTTCTCAATCTCAACCATTTTGAAAACTTTGTCAACCTTTTCTGAAATCACATTCTGAATCGGGAATACAACATCTAAGAATAATTTGTCCGATCCAATCATGGTATAAACCAATCCTTTTGAATCATCATTCAAATTTTTCTTGGATTTTGTGTTTTTCAGATAACCATCATGAATATTTCCTTCATCTTCATCCTGTGATTCAGATTTACCTGTATCAACCGACTCTTCTTTCAACACACTTTCAACGACTTTACCTACCACCTCTGAATCATGAGAATCATCAGATTTGGAATAGATTATGTCAATGTTGTCTGGCAATTGATCTACCATGTTGAAAGCTTTTTCGACCTTTTCCTCATCATAAAATGCAAATTTTCCCGGTGGTGGAACTTGATGAAACTCTGAGCCAATGCCTTTCTTGTTCTGCTCAGACTCACCATCTCCCGGTTTTATATTGAAAATTCGTTCAAGCACATATGACGACACGTGGTAACTCTTTAACTTGTTGTTATCCTGTTCTAAATCAGCAATCTGTCGCTTTAACTTAGCAACATCCTCAATATAGGAATTAACAACATCTTGTTTTATAGAATACATTCGTTTAAGCTCTTTAGTTGTTTCAGACATATAATTCATTCTAGATTGAGCATATTTCATTTCATCTTTCACTTTGTCGTATGACTCTTTCATAATATCATATGCTAATTTCATTGAGTCATAATCTTTCTTCATTTCTTGACAAACAATTTCTTTTTGTTCACATTCATTTGTCATTTTCAAAACATTTTCTTTCAAAACTTCATTTTCTTTCTCTAATTTGTTACATTTTTCTGAAAGTTTTTCATCATCTTCTTTAAAAACTTTTTCTTTTTCTAGCATTTCTTTGCATTTTTCTTTGAAAATGTTTTCAATTTTTGTGAACTCAAGATCTCTTGTTCTAAATTGCTCATCTTTTTCAGTACAAGCTCTGCACGGTTCCATGCATTTCTTGCACTGATCAACCAGTTTCAAGTTTTCAGAATCAGAATTTACCTCAGTGATTAGCACTTCGGTGTTTTCAGCAACCTCTGTCTGCTCAGCAACATTCTGCTTTTCTTCAACACCGACTTCATCACCAACATTATCAGCTTCCTCATTCTCATTCTTTTCTTCTATCTTCACCTCTTTCTTCATCTCTTCTTCAATCTGCTGTTCTTCAGTAACAGCTTTCTCAACCTCTTTATTCACAACAACTTCTTCACTTTTGATTTCCTTCACAACTTCAACTTCAACAGTTTCTATGTTAACCTCTTCAGCAACTTTCTTCAGATTGTTCACCATTTCTTCAACATTCTCTCTTCATCCCTTTTTCTCAGACACGATAACATGGCATATCTAATATCCTTTTCATATTGCTTAGCATATTTGTCATCTTTCAATACTCTTCTATAGTATTCAGCTCTTAATGGGACAGCAAGAAGAACATCATCGAAGATTATGTCTTTCTTGGGAACAACCGGTTCTCCTTCTCTGTTATAGTAGCATTCTCTTTTTTTTATCCCATCTTTTGCTACCAACAGCCATCTCATACTCCTCATGCATATCATCCATTCTATTTAAAACCACATTTCTTTCTCTGTAAGTCTTCTCACTTAAGATCTCTTCCCGAGTTTTCTCTTTGATCTCAACTTTTTCTTCATGGACTTCAGTAATGTCTTTGTCTTTGTTTTCATCTTGAATCTCAGCAACAAAAACAAACTTTCTTTCTTCTGTCATAACTCTCCCGTGAGCTGTTTTACGAACATTTTCTAAGCGATCTTCTTCTGGACAAACTGTGCTCCAGTCAAATCCTTCATCATCGTGAATTACAAAACAAGCTCTTGATTTGGGTTTATCTTCAATCAACTTTGGTTCTTCTCTGCTTCGATGGTAAATCGCCTTTCGATAATAATCATCGTTAAAAGGACGTTCACTTCCTTCACCAACTTCAGAATTTCTGCATTCTCTTTTGAAATGACCTTTTTGCTTGCATTTGAAACAGGTCACTTTGGATTTGTCGAATCCAAGCTTTGTTGAAGCACCTCCAAGCGATTGTTTTCCAGTAATCTCCATATACCTCTGAGCTCTTCGAATACAACTAGCTAAACACCAACGGATGTCAATGAGCTCCATTTCTTCCGGATCAATCTGGTCATAGTCTTCTTTGGTCAATTCGGAATTTCCAATTTTGCCAGCTACTAGACCTTCATATGACTCCAAAACAGATGCAAGAAAACTCATTTGCTGCTTCGCTGCATTTATGCTCATTGCAGGAGAATTCTTCAGTTTAAGAGCAATGTTGCACAGAATTTCTTCAGATTCATCAGAATTTGTCTTTGAAGATGAATGATATCCAGAATGATAATTTGTTGACGTTGTTGGTGGTTCTTTCATCTTTTCACCACTAAATGCTGTTTTTGGTGAACCAACGCCTTTATCAGAAAACACACTGCTTTTGTAGTACAAGCCAACGTTCTGTTGATGTGAAGAATCAGTCATCTTGTTTTGCTTCTGCAACTCCAAATCATGACTTTCAATCTTTTCAAACAAAGCATCAAGAGTAATATTATCATACACAGCATCATTTTTCAAAATAAAAACAAACGTTTGCCACTGATCAGCTCGTGGTAACGCTTCAATCACTTTGTCTATCAATTCCTCTCTTGTTTTGTTTATCTCTAATATTTCCAATTCAATTTTTAGATGACAGAATCTCTCAATCATTTGCCTCACCGACTCTCCTTTTATGTTATCAAACAGATCAAATTCTTTCTTTAATAAAGCAATTTTGTTCTTTTTAATCTGTTTACCCCCTTCAGCTTTAACACGTAAAGCTTCCCAGACAGACTTAGATGACCCGTCATGAGTTAGTAAAGCAAAGATATCGTTTCTGATTGCGGACTGGATCAATGCTATCATTCTCTGTTCAGCTCCAAATTCAGCTTTATCTTCTCTAGTAAACTTTTTGAATACAAGATCTTCGCCTTTATCGTCTTTTGGTTTTTCATACCCATACTCCAGGCAAAACCAACTTTCATGAGCATACGCCTTCGCCCAGTTGATAAAACGTTCTTTCCACCAGGTATAATCCTCAATGCTATCAAGAGCTGGTGGTTTTGAATTTGTTCCGTAGAAGTTATCATGCTTGATGTTTTCATTTAGCGCCTTCGTGATGGTTTTTGGTGTAACATTTGTAGCCTCAGACGATTCGGTTGCGAACGCGTTGTAAAACGTGTTGAAGAATTCCTCAGCCATTATGCAAACCTTGAATCACCTGAATCACACAAATAAACACAATCAGTTCAAACAATAATATCCTGAAACAGACTAATACACAGTTGACGTGAAATAAACTCGACACAAAATTTCACTTTGTTGAACAGTTGAAGCGAAATCAACTGTTAACCAGTTGAAGCGAAATCAACTGTTGACAGACTTTCAAGCGAAATCCCAAGTTGAACAGTCTTGAAGCGAAACCTAAACTTAGCAGACTTTCAAGCGAAATCTAGATTTAACAGACTTTCAAGCGAAATCCCAAATTGAACAGTCTTGAAGCGAAACCTAGACTTAGCAGACTTTCAAGCGAAATCTAGGTTAAACAGACTTTCAAGCGAAATCTCGAGTAAAACAGTTCTGAAGCGAAATCAATTATTCTGTCTTGAAGCGAAATCAGATATTATTCTGTTCAAGCGAAATCTCAAATGATCAGTTCTTGAAGCGAAATCATCAGCTTTACTCAAGCGAAATCTAACTGATTAAAGATTTCGCTTGAATTTCAAGCGAAACCTTGCTGTAATCTTGCTGTTTCAAGCGAAACCCTGCTGAATGTTACGAGATCGGACAGAAAACTTTGAAATTCTCCTAAACGACAACGAATTTGAATCTGAAACTTGGTAGGATTGTTTATCAACTATTTTCGCACATCATACTAAAATATCAGCTGATTCGGACCATGAAATCACGTTCAATTTGTCGAAAATTCATAGAAAACGTGAAAGAAAGAGTAGATGAAGAAGAAATGATGCGATTCAGATCTGAAAACGCTGTAATCTGATACGAATCTTGTTGTTTGATCAACACAATCGAGCTCCTGCTCTGATACCACTTGTAGGACCGGTTTGACTCCAAAACGATTGCGAAACGAACGTGAAACGTGCGGAATCCGTACACGAACGCGACCTAAACACACATGACGTAATCTAAACGTGATTCTATTAACAAATCTGATAACGTACAGCACCTGAATCACAAACAATAAACTTTCTCTCTCTAGCTTTCTCTCTCTAGCTTCTAGCTCTCCAAGATGTGAAAATGGCAAAAGTTCTATACTAGAAGCCCTAGAGATCTATTTATAGGCCAAGGCATTTAATGAGGAATCTCATTAATTACAGTTATGCCACCTTGCCTTTTTGACTAACTAATTCTAAAATAACAATGTAACTCTCTTTTTCTTCAGATTTCTACTACGGACTAGATTGACGGAGGCGATAGACAGATAAATGCGCTAACAGGCATGGCACCTTTTGAGCTTTTGTATGGTCGGAAATGTTAAGCACCGATATGCTGGGATGAAGTTGGAGAAAAGATTATTGAAGGGCCAGAACTAGTTCAGATTACAAACGAAAAAGTCACTATGGCACGAGAAAAACTGAAAGAAGCTCAGAGCAGACAAAAGAGCTATGCAGATCAAGATAGACGACCACTCGAATTTAAAATTGGTGACCACGTATTCTTAAAGGTATCACCTTGGCGTGGCGTTCGTAGATTTGGAATTAAAGGGAAGCTTAGTCCTCGTTTCATAGGTCCGTTTGAAATCCTTGAAAGAATTGGAGAAGTATCGTATCGACTAGCTTTACCGCCTCAACTCTCTCACGTTCATAACGTTTTTCATGTCTCCTCGTTAAGAGGATATAATTATCATCCACTCCATGTCATTAGTTATCCGTTACTTACAATTCACGAGGATTTGTCCTACAAAGAGGAACCAGAAGCCATCTTAGATCGACAAGAAAGGGTTTTGCGTAGGAAAGTAATTCGTTTGTTAAAGTCCTTTGGAAAAATCACTCTGAACACGAAGCAACATGGGAATGTGAAGAATCTATTCGCTCTCTATACCCTAATCTATTCTCGCAATAGAATTTTAGTCAAGGTAACGGTGAACCTTGCTCTTTGATCTATGTTCATTTGTTTATGTTTGTGATTATTCATACTTTGCCTTATGTGAATATATTTTAGCTATGATTAAGCATATCTATGTAGGAGAGATCAGTACCAATAGTCACTCTATTATCTGTAAGTCTCCAGTGACTTTTCGTACGGTAAGATATTTTATTAAGATGCGTTATAGAAGGATCATTAGGGCACGTATGTAAGGTAATTGACAATCATGAACGTAATTATGAATTTCAGATACACATGTGTGTTTAAGAGATTCTTGTTATATAAGTTAGTAACTCTGCCATGAAAGTTCCGTTTCCGTTACTTATGCGATATGTTATATTCTTAATTTCGAGGACGAAATTTCTTTTAAGGGGGTAATAGTTGTAATAACCATAAATTTAAAATCATTATTTTTAGAAATAAAAGAATAATAATTTATAATAAACTAAACATTTATTTTATAATCCATCTTTCGGTATATCAACCAAAACTATTATTAGTGTTTATAAATTACTCACTAGGAAACCCTAATTAAGACACCCAAGTAATTCCGTACAAACCCTAGAATTTTCAGAATTTTCAGAATTAGGATCAGGGCCCCTAAAACTCAGGGGGGGTATTCCCTATTGACGATTATCCTAATAACTTGCTGTCGAAGTTAAAATTTTAAAATCTGTCGACTCAGCTAGGCTAGTCCCACACGTGGCCACCCTATACGGAGTTCATGACCCTTACGGACCGTAAGTATTATTTGTTACGGTCCGTAAGCAAGGGTAAAATTCGACTATAAATAGAGGACATTGGCACTTGAATCTGGGCGCTGAAACTACGAAAGAATTCGTATTATACTTCGAGTTATCGTCTGTTTACTTCAATTCACACACGAAACACTAATTAAGTATAGCAGGGTGCTACAGAACAGGGTATTAACTTAATCGCTGATACGATTCAATGTCCGATTGATTGAAATCAATCCAATGGATGTTTAAGTGCTGCTCAAATTGGGTTTATGCTTTGTCATTAGTCGTGATTCCGATAGATGTTTAAGTAATTTCACTTTGTCATTAATTGTGATTCCGATGGATGTTTAAGTGTTTACACTTTGTCATTCTTTGTGAATCCGATAGATGTTTAAGTGATTTCACTTTGTCATTAATTGTGAATCCGATGGATGTTTAAGTATCGCACTTTGTCATTCGTTGTGAGGATTTTAATCTCGTGAGTTATCGTAAATGTTGTATTAAGTTACTAACCTAGTTTGTGTGCATGTTATTTAATTTAGGTTAAAAGCTTAATCAGTAGTCTAAACTCTGCCCGTATAAATCTGAAATATTATCACAAGGTAGCTTCATTTTGGAATTTTTAAGGTACGGATCCTTACCCCACTCTTTATTGCTTCATATTCAAATTGTTATAAACCACTAAATTACTATATCTTTTAAAAACTCCTTACGTCTTTGATTATCGATTCATTTGACAGTCCGTTCGATTTCTATTCTAATCATTTGATTTAGCTTTCATGTCATGCGATAGTATTATGTTGTATACTCATTATCGCATGTTCCAATATATGTTCCGTTTTGTTATAAAAATAAGTTTTATAAGTTATGTAAATAAGACCATTTGTACTCTGATACCCTGAGTATCGCTTCTCGTGGAGTGTCCCACGAGCATGTTGTTGCGGCATCAACATCATGTGCTCCATCCATGACGGAGAGATCAGTTCACGGCGTCTCTTAAGTACAAGTGTGGTACATAAGGCTATTAGGAGGCGTATGGATCGATCCTAGGATTTAAGTTAAGGAGGTGGATAGCGGGTATGCCAACTCGCCATCTCATGTGATAATTATGCAGGAGTAGCTACCTGTGTATTGTCACGTTTTAAGTTGCTCATGGGTACATCCGTAAGATATGATTATGAAATTATGTTCTTGCATCGTATCATTTTCGCATAAAGAGTTATTTGTTATTTGAGCCTATTATTCCGTACTGAGCATTCGGCTCATTCCGTAAACTTTTTGTATATACAGGTCAGCAGGTTACTTTGGGCGGGAAAGAGAGAGAAGAATAAAGCCTAGGAATAAATCTGAAGATGTTAGTTAATTAAGTCGAATGTCTCTGTTTGTATATTAACCTTAAGTTTAGTTGTTGTTGTATCCTCGTCCAATAAATAAATAAATGGAATTATTACTTTTGTTTATGATACTGTTATTGTGACACGTCAGCCCTTCCGGGTTGGGGTGTTACAGCTATGGTTAATATACAAACAGAGACATTCAACTTAATTAACTAACATCTTCAGATTTATTCCTAGGCTTTATTCTTCTCTCTCTTTCCCGCCCAAAGTAACTTGCTGACCTGTATATACAAAAAGTTTACGGAATGAGCCGAATGCTCAGTACGGAATAATAGGCTCAAATAACAAATAACGCTTTATGCGAAAATGATACGATGCAAGAACATAATTTCATAATCATATCTTACGGATGTACCCATGAGCAACTTAAAACGTGACAATACACAGGTAGCTACTCCTGCATAATTATCACATGAGATGGCGAGTTGGCATACCCGCTATCCACCTCCTTAACTTAAATCCTAGGATCGATCCATACGCCTCCTAATAGCCTTATGTACCACACTTGTACTTAAGAGACGCCGTGAACTGATCTCTCCGTCACGGATGGAGCACATGATGTTGATGCCGCAACAACATGCTCGTGGGACACTCCACGAGAAGCGATACTCAGGGTATCAGAGTACAAATGGTCTTATTTACATAACTTATAAAACTTATTTTTATAACAAAACGGAACATATATTGGAACATGCGATAATGAGTATACAACATAATACTATCGCATGACATGAAAGCTAAATCAAATGATTAGAATAGAAATCGAACGGACTGTCAAATGAATCGATAATCAAAGACGTAAGGAGTTTTTAAAAGATATAGTAATTTAGTGGTTTATAACAATTTGAATATGAAGGAATAAAGAGTGGGGTAAGGATCCGTACCTTAAAAATTCCAAAATGAAGCTACCTTGTGATAATATTTCAGATTTATACGGGCAGAGTTTAGACTACTGATTAAGCTTTTAACCTAAATTAAATAACATGCACACAAACTAGGTTATTAACTTAATACAGCATTTACGATAACTCACGAGATTAAAATCCTCACAACGAATGACAAAGTGCGATACTTAAACATCCATCGGATTCACAATTAATGACAAAGTGAAATCACTTAAACATCTATCGGATTCACAACGAATGACAAAGTGTAAACACTTAAACATCCATCGGAATCACAATTAATGACAAAGTGAAATTACTTAAACATCTATCGGAATCACGACTAATGACAAAGCATAAACCCAATTTGAGCAGCACTTAAACATCCATTGGATTGATTTCAATCAATCGGACATTGAATCTTATCAGCGATTGAGTTAATACCCTGTTCTGCAGCACCCTGCTATACTTAATTAGTGTTTCGTGTGTGTTAATTGAAGTAAACAGACGATAACTCGAAGTATAATACGAATTCTTTCGTCGTTTCAGCGCCCAGATTCAAGTGCCAATGTCCTCTATTTATAGTCGAATTTTACCCTTGCTTACGGACCGTAACAAATAATACTTACGGTCCGTAAGGGTCATGAATTCCGTATAGGGTGGCCACGTGTGGGACTAGCCTAGCTGAGTCGACAGATTTTAAAATTTTAACTTCGACAGCAAGTTATTAGGATAATCGTCAATAGGGAATACCCCCCCCCCCTGAGTTTTAGGGGCCCTGATCCTAATTCTGAAAATTCTGAAAATTCTAGGGTTTGTACGGAATTACTTGGGTGTCTTAATTAGGGTTTCCTAGTGAGTAATTTATAATCCATCTTTCGGTATATCAACCAAAACTATTATTAGTGTTTATAAATTACTCACTAGGAAACCCTAAAACCGTTTGTATCTGTGAACCGTTTGTATCTGTGAACCGTGTGAACCGTATTTGACCATACATAAACATTTCTACAATCGTTATACATTACATGATTTACATTTGACACATAAACATTTTCAACATTAGTTATACGTTGCATGATTTACATCTTGATATAAACATTTTGGCATATTATTCAATACATTTGACAATTGGTTTAAACATAGACATCTTACATTGTTGGGTTGGTTTGAGTAAGTGATTAAAAATGGTCTTATTTACATAACTTATAAAACTTATTTTTATAACAAAACGGAACATATATTGGAACATGCGATAATGAGTATACAACATATTTGAGGATCCACGATATGAGCCTCCACCTTCATATGCTTATTATGAGGAACCATGGCGTGAACAACCCACCTCATATGAGTATTATGAAGAACTAAGTTACGACCCTTATTCATCACATACTTATAATGAGGAACAATGGTGTGAACCATCTACTTCATATGAGTACTATGAGGAACTAAGGATCGAACCTCCAAATTCAAGCTTTGAGGATCCTTATTCTATCACCCACATATCCGATAAGATAATAGAACACATTAAAACTATGGAGCGCTGTATAAAAGAATCCCGCATGGTTCACACCATTGTTCCTCATTATAAGTATGTGATGAATAAGGGTCGTAACTTAGTTCTTCATAATACTCATATGAGGTGGGTTGTTCACGCCATGGTTCCTCATAATAAGCATATGAAGGTGGAGGCTCATATCGTGGATCCTCAAAGTATGAGTATGAGGGCTCATACCTTGGTTCATCAAAATATGAGTATGAGGGAGAAGGTTCATACTTTGGTTCTTCATAGGTTGTGTATGAAGTGGATGGCTCATACCTGTCTCTTCACCAGAGATTGGATTCGTGTTATTACGTTCTGGATGACGAGTTTGTTGAATAACGGCCTCAGCTGTTTGAGCAACAAGGTTTGGAAGCAACCCGGCAACAGCCTGGTTGATAGCATTAATTACGTTTGGATCAACTGGAGTCTCATTCGAAGAAGTGTTGTTATGCACATGGTTAGTACGAGTATTCCTACGTAGCGGACGACGAGGAGGCATCTATAAGAATAGACATAGGAATTAAACCAAATCCGTTATTCAACAAACTCGTCATCCAGAACGTAATAACACGAATCCAATCTCTGGTGAAGAAATTCGTGAGAATACCACGAACCATACTACCTATAGTATAGACATATGGATCGCTAAATTCCAAAAACAAAAGCCGAAATCCTTTAGTCACGCTAATAATCCAGTCGAAGCAAGGAACTGGATAGCTCATATTGAAAAGATCTTCGAGGAATGACAAAGTGCAATACTTAAACATCCATCGGATTCACAATTAATGACAAAGTGAAATCACTTAAACATCTATCGGATTCACAACGAATGACAAAGTGTAAACACTTAAACATCCATCGGAATCACAATTAATGACAAAGTGAAATTACTTAAACATCTATCGGAATCACGACTAATGACAAAGCATAAACCCAATTTGAGCAGCACTTAAACATCCATTGGATTGATTTCAATCAATCGGACATTGAATCGTATCAGCGATTCAAAGACGTAAGGAGTTTTTAAAAGATATAGTAATTTAGTACTTTATCTTTCGAAAATATCATCAATAGGTTCTACAAAATTTCAAAACATGATTTAAGGTATGATGTCTATTATATAACTTGTTAAAGAAAATAGCAAATAAAATCAGATCGATGGATAATGAATGTGATTTACTACTTATAATATTAATTCAATAATTAAATTAAAATAGTAAATGAACCAGGTACTAAATTAATATAATATAAACTCATCTTCCTCTTTTTATGATGGTGAAAATCTTTTATTTTATATAGACAGTAAAATAATTCCAAGACACCACGGACAAATGATAAGGAAGTTTCACTTTCAACATAAGAAACTAGTTATTAAAGTCATTAATACAAAACCAAATAAAAAGTGTGAAAAGATTAAAAATCAAAAGTATTACACTAAATGCTTGTCTTCACCAAGTGATGTAAGAGACTTAGGCAAACATGGCCTTTGATTGTCAAGAACTCTTACTATCAATCTTGGATCCCGAGACTACTACACAATTTTCAGAATTTTCAGAATTAGGATCAGGGCCCCTAAAACTCAGGGGGGGGTATTCCCTATTGACGATTATCCTAATAACTTGTTGTCGAAGTTAAAATTTTAAAATCTGTCGACTCAGCTAGGCTAGTCCCACACGTGGCCACCCTATACGGAGTTCATGACCCTTACGGACCGTAAGCAAAACCGAGGGGCAAATGCTTGATGATATACAAGAAACGTTCCGGAACCTTAGAAAGATCCACATGAAGCTTAATCTTGTAAAGTGTTCATTTGGTTTCGAATAAGGTAAATTCTTGGGACACATCGTGGGAAAGTAAAGCATAAAGGCTAAGCCTAACAAGGTTAAAGCCATCCTCGACACAAGGTCCCCACAGAGCAAGAAGGAGGTTGAAAGCTTGACAGGAAAGCTTGCAGCCTTGAAGCATTTTACATCCAAGCTAGCTGAGAAGTCCCTACCTTTCTTCAAAACCCTTCAAGGGTGCACAAACAAGAAGGATATTCGGTGGACTAAAGAAGCCGAGGAAGCCTTTAACCAAAGGAAGCAACACTTAGCTTCACTCCCAGACATTGCTGCTCCAGAAACAGGGGAACTAATCACTGTCTATCTTTCAGTTGTTGAGGAAGCCATCAGTGCACTCCTGACCATTGAAGGTAACAAGGCTCAGGTACCCGTTTACCTTTTCAGTAAAACTTTAAAATTTGAAGAGACCAAGTAACCCCTGTTGGAAAAACTTGCTCTAGCCTTGGTGAAAACATCTAGAAGGCTTCGAAGGTACTTTCAAGCACACCCAGTACAAGTGGTTACTGACCAACCCATTAAAAGTGTGCTTGAAAAGTCTGAAACTTCCAGACGATTAGCCAAATGGGCGGTGGAACTAGGTGAACATAACATCACCTATGTTCCCAGGAAAGTTGTCAAAGCCCAAATCTTGGCTGATTTCATTTTAGAAATTCCAAAAGAAACAACAACAGAAGTTAACACCGCCTCAACTGAACCCTCTAACCCTGATATCTGGAAGCTTTTTACCAATAGGGCTTCCAACCTTGAAGGCTCAGGGGCTGGCCTGCTCCTGATCAATCCTGAAGAATTAAAATTTCATATTCTCTCCGGCTTTTATCTCAGACATCCAATAATGAAGCTGAGTATGAAGCACTGATTGTAGGACTCAAGCTGGCCAAAAGGATGGATGTTCAAAAGCTTCAAATCTTCACAGACTCTTTTCTTGTTTCAAGTCAAGTGAATGATATCTACATAGCTAAGGAACCCAACATGAAGAAGTATCGAGAAACGGCAAAGAAACTCATGGGCACGTTTCAATCATGCAACATTAAATAGGTTCCAAGGTCACACAATAAGAAGGCCGATTCATTAAGCAAGCTTCATCCCTTACATTTGCCCATCTAATCAAGAAAGTGTTGGTTGAAGTGCAAAAAACATTGTCCATCTAAGAACTCAAAGTACAAGATGTGATTACGGAAGAACGGCCAAACTGGATGACCCCTTTAGTCATGTTCCTAAGAAGTGGTGAGTTACCGGATGATCAGACGGAAGCTGAAAGGGTTCGCATCAAATCAAGACAGTATGTGTTACAAGGAGATATCCTTTACAAAAAGGGATACCTTGAACCACTGCTTCGATGCATTGGCCCAGAGAAAAGCCAATATCTGATCAAGGAGGTTCATGAAGGAATATGTGGGGCTCATTATGGCCCAAGATTAGTGGTGTCCAAGCTGATAAACCTTGGATACTTTTGGCCTTCCATGCATCAGGATACCTCCGAACAGCTGTGAAAGTGTGAAGCTTACCAGATACATGCTCCAATACCCAAAAGCCTCAAACATGACCCTGTTTCCATCTCCTCGGCCTGGCCATTCCACAATTGGGGAATGGACATTGTAGGTCCATTCCCACCGGCCAAAGGAGGAGTCAAGTTCTTATTGGTAGCCGTTGATTACTTCACCAAGTGGCCAGAAGTAAAACCGTTGGCAAAAATCTCGAGAAAGCAAGTCACTGACTTCGTGTGGGAGAACATAATCTGCTGTTTTGGGCTACCAGGGGTGCTAGTCACGGATAACGGGAAGCAGTTTGCTGAGAAGCCTTTTAGCTCCTGGTGCAAGGAGTTCAGAATAACTCAAGTGTTTAGTTCAGTTGCTTACCCACAACCCAATGGTCAAGTTGAGAGAACAAACTGCAGCATTGTTGAAGGAATTAAGACTCGATTGGGAAGATACGACAACAATTGGCTCAAAGAACTTCCCAATGTGCTATGGGCAATTCGAACAACCGAGAAGACGAGCTACAAGAAAACACCATACACCCTAGTGTTTAGGTCAGAGGCTATAATCTCGGCGGAAATTGGAGTTACAACAAAATGAACGTTCAACATTGATCTTGAGTCAAACAAGAAAGAGACGGTGTTGCACTTGGAACTCCTTGAAGAAGCTCGTGACTAAGCAGCCATACAAGAAGCAAAATACACGCAGAAAATGGAATCCTATTACAATTCATGGGTGAAGTATGAGCGATTTAAACCAGGGGACCTCGTGCTTCGAAACAATGATTCCAACAAAAAAGAAAGCCAAGGAAAGCTTGGCCCTAAGTGGGAAGGGCCATATACTATCTTTGAAGCCCACAAGGGGGGATCATATAAGCTGGCAGATCCACAAGGCAAAATGCTTCCCCACCATTGGAATGCCAAAAACCTCAAAAGGTTCCATGTTTAGTCAAAGTGTGTTAGAAAGAGTTCCAAAATGTTGTTCTATTCCCCTTGTAACCGAAGAACTTTGAAATGAACGAATGATGAAGTTTTTATCAAAATTTGTCTTTCTATCCTATAATCAGGTTGAGAACCTAGCAAGAAACTCCATAGCAAGAAACTCTACATCGCTCAATAGGTTCAAGGGTTGAATGGACCTATATAAGGGGTGAGTTCCTAAATCAATATAACTCCATGAGACTTAGAAAAATTTAAAAAAAATATATGTCTCATAGAGGGGTTTGAGCTGCCTACACCAAATGTTCCTTAAGCCTTAACGTTGGCTTACAAACCAAAAGGCCACTAAATGAATGTCGTAAATAGGAGAGACGTTGTATCTTCTTGTTAAAAATATCCTAAGGCTAAGTGACTGCATCACTGAACCCTTTAAGGTATAAGTAACATAGGATACACAACCCATAAACAAAGACAACACACAAAATAAATAAAAACACAAGGGAGTAAATAGAACAATATAACAAGTTAAACATAGAAGGTTAGAGCCACAGCCGCCATAAAACCTAAAACATTGTCCAAAAGCCTTCAAGGCTTCAACCATCAAGGGACCTAAACGGTTCCCTCAAAATACAAACATACATCACATTACATTGTTTAAAGATGCTTAGATAGCTATGAATTAATTGTTCAAACATCAGAAACAGACTTAGAGGCTCCAGCTTCAGCAGCCTTGACCTTCTTGCCCTTCTTAGCCATTTTTGCCTTCTTGCCACCATCATCACCTGCAACCTCGGAGCCTTCGAGGCTTACCTCCAATGAACCCTCAACAATGTCTGAAAAAGTCTCCTCACTATCACCTGAGTGAGAACGCTTTTTAGACAGGGACTTCAACACTTCATCACAGACGGTCTCGTTAAGGCCGGAGGGTTTCAACTCCTACAACACAGAAAGAGGTTATCAAAACAAGATGAAACCTCACCGACAAAAGGATAAGTCAGGCGTTCCATGCTGAGGACAGAATCCTTGAAGGTAGCCAAGGCTTGGGGTTGATAAAAAGAAGACTACTCTTGAGGCTGACCTGACTCATGGGCCTTATAACCAGCAATAAAGCCCAAATGCTTGCCATGATTGAGAAGCTTTGTGTAAACATCACCAAGGGCTGAGTTGAATTCGGTCGAATGTAGAAGGTAGGTAACTACCTGTTGGAACCCATGTTCAATCAACCACTGGTTATCACTGGTAGCCCGGGACAGAGAAGCCTTTAAGCCTTCCTTCTCATCCAAAAAGGCTTTCTGCTGAACATTCAAAGCCTCTCTGTCAGCCTTCAATTGAAGCTTATCCACTTCCATCCTCTTCTTTAGATCATTCAGCTCAATCTTATGCCTTGAAGTTAATTCATGAATCCTCACAACCCAAGCCTTCTCCTTTTCGGCGAACCCATCAATCTCTTTCTTCATAGCTGCCATCGAAGCCTTCGTTTTCTCTTTTTTTTGAAAACTCTTCATATTCATGCATTCTTTTACGAAAGCGAGAAACTCCCTCAGGCAGCATGGCAGCAAGGTTACAAGCACTAAGCATCATCCAAGAGATAAGCATATCATCTTCCATTGCCGAATTAGAACCATGAACCATCGGAGGGGAGAAATTGTTCAACACATCCTCACAAACAACAAATGATTTGAAATTTTCCCCAACTTTAACTTGCCAGTTGGGAATGTAAATCTCACCAGCATTACCCTCCAATGACCATTTACTACTCCTTTTAGAAGAACCTCATGCAGCAGAAACCACAACCTTTTTACCCCCTGATTTCCCCTTATTTCCGACCACTACTGACAACTCCTTATCCTTCTTTACTTCGACCTCAACACCTTGATCTTCAGAAAGCTCAATGTCATCGCTAAGATCAACATGATCCGCAGCAGATGACTGATTCGGACCCTTCAAACGACGAGTTGATGGTTTAGAAGAGCTAACCTTCGTGAAACCTTTAACATTTGGCACATTAACATACTTCCTTCCTGGAACCAATCTATCTTCTGTCACACCCCTTTCTACGGCGGAAGCACGAGGTGTGATCATGAAAGGTTCTCATTGCATACGAAGAGTAAACATACTACATGCTCAAGAAAATAACTTCAAATACCATAATTTGAAAACATACGTTAGCGTTTACATCGCTAAGTCGCATAAAGCATTGTCTTAAAAGTTTACAACTTTATTTAAAGTTAAACACAAGCGACATCCACGAGCATAAGCAAGACCACACGCACATCCATCCTAGTTACCTGAAATACATGTGAGTTTTTGGAAAAACGTCAACATAAAGTTGGTGTGAATTCATGCAGTTTTGTATTTCACGTTTGTATACTTTGTATAAAAACATAGTTGTGAATAAATCAATTTTTTCTCGAGTACTCCACGTACTTCAAGTTATATATATCAATCCTCTTGAGTACCCCACGTACTTCAAGTTATATATCAATCCTCTTGAGTACCCCACGTACTTCAAGTTATATATCAATTTTAGAATGGTATGAATTTTATGTAAATACAGTATGTCTGTAATTATCAGATTGTTAATGGGTTGCAAAGCCATTAACATGTGGCACGTCATAGGAAGTCACCAAACCTAAGGTATTTAATTGGTATATTCTGAGACACAAAAGCACTCCTCGGTTCTCGCCCCGACCGGGAGTGTGGCTGCCAGGCACCCGTTAGATCTAACCTTTTGTTCTGCGGTCTAAGTATGTATACGATTAATGGTGCTTCTGTACCCTATTCGTGACACTATTTCTCATAACGCATCCTACTTGGTTCTCGTTCTCACCAAGCGCATTTCTTGTTATCATTTCTCATAACGCCTCATACTTGGTTCTCGTTCTCACCAAGTGCGCTTCTCATATTCTTATATTTCATCACACTTAGTTCTCGTTCTCACCAAGTGTACTTTTTGTATTCTTATATTTCGTCACACTTAGTTCTCGTTCTCACCAAGTGTACTTTTTGTATTCTTATATTTCATCACACTTGGTTCTCGTTCTCACCAAGTGTACTTCTTGTATTTATATCATACCAATTATAAATTTTGTACATTTGTACATGTATTTCACCCCCGAAGTTATAAAAACTGAAAACAGTTAAAGAGAAAAGGGGGAGCATGAACTCACAACTTTGCGTTCCTAGCGTCGTAAACTCCACCGAATTTGCTTAATTAACGTCGTAACCTATACGCGTTTTCTTAACGTTAGTCACTAGACTTGCGTCGCACAAGTACAGTCACTTTCTTTTGTATTCGTATTGTTGTGTTAAAAATATTTCATATTTTTAACTACGTATCTTACTTATATTATTTCCTCTAAAATAAATATAAGTCTTTTGTGTTTTGCACTTTGCACCCGAATTATGTATCTTGTATGTTGTATGTGTATTTTTATATTTCTACTCCTCATGAGTAATTAGTGTATTTTTAAGTCTTAATACACTAGCACGTATAACACATACTATATACACTTAGCACAAAAGTTGGTGATCAAATAATATATATTTTTCTTTCAAAAATATATACTTAATATCCATTTTTATTCTTGAAAAATCACCATTTCTCATCACCAAAAATTAGGGAAACCTTGGTAATACTTTTAAATACATTTTTAGGGAATAAGTTTCTCAAAAACTTATATTTTTCTAAGTGTCAAAATTTATAAAAATTTTGACAGAGTTTCCCCTAAAAATGGACGTTTCCCATGTTTTCAAAACACGTGTTTATTTTCTTTTAAATCATTATCAATCATCAACAACAATTATCAACCATACTCATCAGCAATAATCACTAGTTTCTCCATTTCATGAACTTGAATATTTACAAAAATGTGTAGTAACTCACTAACACATTTAGTAAGTCTTTCCATCTTTAAAAATAATTTTAGTTTCTTAAAAACTTTACTTTTAAAGAACATGAAGTTCTACAACTTCTAGTCGGTTTTTACGAAAACTATTTCTTCGTTAAAACTTTTGTTACACAAGTATCCACACACTTGTTTGTTCACAAAAACCACTTTTGCTTGTGTAAGATCCGGTTTAGAACATGTGATTTCTTTTGATGCTTGGTCTTTTGAAAATACCACTTGTAGATACATAGATCTACTAATTTTTAAACACTTTTGTACAAGTTAAAACATTTTTACACAAGTTCATGGTTTATGTGTGGTAGGGTTTCACCTTTTAACCCTTGTTACTTCTAAGATAGCTTTATGTTAAGATCCATGATCTTACCAAACCGGGTTAAACGATGATCCGAGCTACCACATCATAGATCGGGTCTAGATAACCATATATTTCAAATACTACAACTTTTACACAACTTATGTGCTATTAACCACCATTTTTCATGCTTTTAGTAGACTTTTGTGCATCTTTTCGCATTTTAACGAGATTTAACCAACACAAATCCTTTTAACCACTTTAGATAAGTTCAAATATGAGTTTTAAGCATTATACCTCTAGCTCGAGACTAGGGAAGAATCTATGCGCAACAGAGGTGGATAAAAGCAAAGTAGAGAGGTCCTTCGCCTTCCGTTTGCTCCAAGACTCCTAATACGTGACCCTTAACACTTGTGTGTGCTTGGAATGATGATGATCAAACTCGAAAAATTGATGGATGGGTGTGGGTGTTTGGCCGTGAGCTAGTATAGAGGGAAAGAAGAGAGTGTGTTGTTGTAATGTGAAGAATGATCTTAAGGTTCAACACTTAGTCTTATAGGAAATTTTAAACATGTTTATCCATTGGAAAATATGCCTCCTTGATACCATACATTAGGTTTAAAATAATAAAACTAGGACAAGGTGTGTCCCCTTGTAGTTGGGGCCGGTTAGCAAGGGGGGGGGGGTCCAAATCCGATTCTAACTAGATAGTTAGGGGTTTGTTGAGTTAAGTAGGTTAGGTTAAGTGTTTAACTCAGTTACTTGTGTATAGCGTGTTTTAGCGGGTGTTAGGGTAATCAGGGACCCTAACTAGCTCAGAAAAAGATACATAATGAAAATAATAATATTTTCATGTTCTGGGTATAGTCCGGTTGTTCGGTTGCATACCGATTCGTTAAAGTGCTAAAGCACACTTTTTAGTGTCTTTTAAGTACCTTTCTTGTACTCTTTCAATTCCCAACACTTAGGGAATTATTCTGGATAATAAAACGACATTTCTGCATAATATTTATATGCCTAAATGCTGATTTATTGCTGAATTATATAAATTCTGCACTTAAAGTGCGTTTCGGGTGCTTTTTAGTGCATATTTTTGCTTTCGTATTGCATATATATTAACCCTTGTATGTACTCTTGGGTTTTAATGCGTTCTTGTTGTCGGACCTACACCTAGGCCTCAATTTTATTGTCTGACTGCTTTCTGCAGTTCCGTTGACACGTAGTGTCTTACCGGTGAGTTTACTATTGACGCAACGCTCTCGTTTATGCATAAAGCAATATTTTGTAGTATACAACATGCATAAATTCACTTGTTTAATCATGTGTTCAGACATTGCTGACACTTAAACTCATAATTGCAGTCATTAAGCAATAATTAATGTGTACGGAAATTACCGGTTTGGGCCAGTTGTCACAGTCTCCCCCCGTTAAAATAATTTCGTCCCGAAATTCAGACTGAACTCACTCTCGCTGGAGTCTTCTTGAATAGGTGGGGATACTTTTTCTTGAACTGGTCTTCACGTTCCCATGTGTACTCGGGTCCGTGCTTAGAGCTCCAACGTACTTTGACAAGCTTCACACTGCTCCTCCTGGTCTTGTTGACTTTCCAGTCAGTAACCTCAACGGGTTGCTCTGTAAATCTGAGGGCTTCATCAATATGTATTTCATCCATCGGGATGATCACGTTTTCTTGCGTTGGACTCTTCTTCAGGTTGGATACATGAAACGTATCATGTACTCCATTAAGTTCTTCCGGTAACTCCAACTTGTATGCCACGGTACCATTTCTCTTCAAAATTCTGAATGGTCCGATGTATCGTGGATTCAGCTTTCCACGCTTTCCAAACCTGACTACGCCCTTCCATGGTGAGACTTTTAACAACACTTTGTCTCCCACCTTGAAATCTACCGATTTTCTATTTGGATCAGCGTAGCTCTTTTGTCGCTCTCGAGCCGCCTTAATGCGCTCTCGGATCTGCGCAATCTTGTCGGTGGTCTCTTGTACAAGCTCAGGACCAACCATACGCTTATCTCCAGCGTCTGCCCAACATAAGGGCGATCGGCATTTGCGGCCATACAGAGCTTCGAACGGCGCGGCTTTTATGCTCGTATGATAACTGTTATTGTAGGAAAACTCAACTAGAGGTAGATGAGTATCCCAGCTGCCGCCTAGGTCCATGACACATACGCGAAGCATATCTTCTAACGTTTGTATAGTCCGTTCGCTCTGGCCGTCTGTTTGCGGATGGAATGCCGTGCTCAGATCTAACTGGGATCCAAAGGCTTCCTGAAATGATTGCCAGATTCTTGAGACAAAGCGTCCATCTCTGTCTGAAATGATTGAGATTGGCACTCCATGACGTGCCACAATTTCTCTTAAGTATATCTCTGCGAGCTTTCCAGTGCTATCCTTCTCTCGGATTGGTAGGAAATGCGCAGACTTCGTCAATCGATCAACTATTACCCATATCATATCGTGCCCTCTCGGGGTCCTGGGTAATTTCGTTATGAAGTCCATCGAGATTTGTTCCCACTTCCACACGGGAATCTCTGGTTGTTGTAGTAGGCCGGACGGTTTCTGATATTCCGCCTTAACCTTAGCACAGGTTAGGCATTTTCCAACATAGACAGCAACGTCGCTTTTGAGTCTCGGCCACCAATAATATTCCTTCAAGTCTTGATACATTTTGTCCGATCCTGGATGGATCGAATATCTCGATTTGTGGGCTTCATTAAGGATGACTTCTCGTATGCCACCATAGAGTGGAACCCAAATACGCTTTTTGAAGTATAAGGCTCCCTCTTCGTTTGGCACCATGTATTTCAGCATACCCCGTAGGTATTCAGTTTTACGGTTTTCTTCTTTAAGAGCTTCTTGTTGTGCATCTCGAATGCGTGCTGTGAGGTTCGTTCGAATCGTCATTTCCAGTGCTCGAACCCTCAGGGTCTTAACCCTTTCTTTTCGGCTCAACGCGTCTGCTACAACGTTCGCCTTTCCAGGATGGTACCTAATCTCACAGTCATAATCATTCAGCAGCTCGACCCAACGTCGCTGGCGCATATTCAATTCCTTCTGATCAAATATGTGTTGTAAGCTTTTGTGATCTGTGAAGATTGTACATCGAGTACCATATAAATAATGTCGCCAAATCTTTAAGGCGAATACCACTGCACCCAGCTCCAGGTCGTGAGTGGTATAATTTCTCTCGTGAACCTTCAGTTGTCTTGAAGCATAAGCGATGACGTTTTGGCGTTGCATGAGCACGCAACCCAGGCCTTGTCGTGAGGCGTCGCAGTATACCACGAAGTCTTCAGTGCCTTCGGGTAATGATAATATCGGTGCATCGCATAGCTTGCTCTTAAGTAACTGGAAGGCTTCTTCTTGTTTGTGACCCCAGTCGTACTTCTTGTCTTTCTGAGTAAGGGTCGTTAGCGGTTGAGCTATCTTCGAGAAATTCTCAATGAATCGCCGATAGTAGCCCGCTAAGCCCAAAAATTGACGGACTTCGGTCGGGGTCTTGGGAGCTTCCCAATTCTTTATTGCTTCAATCTTGGACGGGTCTACATGAATGCCCTTCTCATTCACCACGTGACCAAGAAATTGTACTTCGCGAATCCAGAATTCGCATTTCGAGAACTTTGCATAAAGTTTCTCTTTCTTCAGTAGCTCCAAGATGGTTCTGAGATGTTGCTCATGTTCTTCTTTCGTTCGCGAGTAAATCAGGATATCATCGATAAATACAATCACGAATTTATCGAGATATGGTTTGCATACGCGGTTCATTAGATCCATAAAGACCGCTGGTGCATTCGTTAATCCAAATGGCATCACAAGAAATTCGTAGTGCCCATATCGCGTTCTGAATGCAGTCTTTGGCACACTTTCATCTTGGATTTTCAGCTGATGGTATCCAGATCGAAGGTCGATCTTGGAATAGTAGCTTGATCCTTGTAGTTGATCAAATAATTCATCAATCCTCGGTAGTGGATACCGATTCTTGATTGTGAGCTTGTTCAGTTCTCTGTAATCGATACACATCCGCAGTGATCCATCCTTCTTCTTCACGAATAATACCGGAGCTCCCCAGGGTGAGAAGCTTGGCCTTATAAATCCCTTATCCAACAACTCCTGGAGTTGTGTAGATAACTCTTGCATCTCGGATGGCGCAAGTCGATAGGGTGCCTTGGCTACAGGAGCAGCTCCTGGAACCAAGTCTATACGGAATTCGACTTGTCGTTGCGGAGGTAGTCCTGGCAGATCTTCAGGGAACACATCAGGAAATTCCTTCACCACAGGTATGTCTTCGAGTTTCGGCTCCACAGCCTTCTTGTCTATAACGTGTGCTAGGAAAGCGACACATCCTTTCCTTAAGCACTTCTGTGCCTTCATACAACTGATGATTCGAAGAGGCGCGTTTCGTCTTTCTCCATGTACTATGAGAGTTTCATCATTCGCCAGAGGGATGCGAATGATTTTCTCATGACAAATGACTTCTGCTTTGTTCTTGGACAACCAGTCCATTCCGACCACTACATCGAAGCTACCTAATTGAATAGGTAAGAGGTCGATGCTAAATCTTCGTTCACCAAGTTCTAGCGTGCAGCCTCTAACAACTTCGCCCGATTCAACAAGTTTACCATTGGCTAGTTCTATGGAATAAGGAATTTCTAATCTACTAGATTCTATTCCGAGTATGCGTTTAAATTCCACAGACATGAAGCTATAATCGGCGCCAGTGTCGAATAATATGGATGCAAAGTGATTGTTAATGAGAAACGTACCGGTGACCACGTTAGGGTCCTCGCGTGCGTTCTTTTCCCCAATCAAAAACGCTCTAGCCTGAGCATTGTTTCTCTCTGGGCAGTTCTTCATAAAATGATCATTGCTTCCACATCTGAAGCATCCTTTGGTTCTGCCCTTTCCCGTTACCATTCTTGTTACCAGCACCGTTTCCACTTCGGTTCTTTCCTTTTCTCCAACAGTCTTCTGTTTGATGACCCAATTTACCACATTTGTCGCACCTTGGAATGCGACAAGCTCCTTCATGATGATACTTACATTTTTGGCATCTAGGCATGGAGCCTTGGTATGCTTTGGTTGCATGGGTTTTCGTCTCCTGAGGCGGATTAGTGTCGCGCTTCTTGTTGAAACCCTTGTTGTTGCGAGTAGCTTGGTTCAAACTTGTATGCTTTCTCTTTTTGTCACCGGACGACTCAGCATGTGTCTCGGTCTTTTCTGTTGGGTTTAGTGATAACTTCTTCATACGAACACAATCTTCAGTCAGGCTGACAGCCAGAGTTACAGCCTCGGTGATTGTTTGTGGTTTGGCCGACGTCACCATGCCACGAAACTCTGAGGCCAGTCCCCAAATGTAGCGTTCCACACGCTTAAATTCAGGAGTCACCATGTAGGGAAGTACTCTAGACAGATCGTGGAACCTTCGAGTGTAACCATTGATGTCAGCACCTTCCATAGTCAAGTGCCAGAACTCTGTTTCCAGCCTTTGGAGTTCCGCACGAGAGCAGTACTTCTCTCTCATCCTTTCCTTCAGTTCCTCCCAAGTGAGGCCATAAGCGGGGTCATCACCCAAAGTTTGGGCTTGCAGGTTCCACCAAGTCAGAGCTTCATCGACGAATAACCCAGTAGCAAAAGTGACTTGTTGATCCGCGGCACACTTGCTCATGCGGAAAGTAGCTTCAGTCTTCTCCGTCCAGCGCACAAATGCTACTGCACCTCCTGTGCCATCATAGTTCATCGGCTTGCAGTCGAGGAACTGCTTGAAAGTGCAGCCTGGAATTGATTTAACCAATTCACATGTGAGCAATCGAAGAAATGATGAAACAAAGACCGTTCATAAATTTCCTCATGCTTAGCACAGTGTCTTAAGGTTACCTTGGGCTGCATTGCCTCCAGACGAATCTCCATTCCCATTACGCCTAGCGTTGCTTGGTCCTCCACTGTCTTGAGTTCGGTTCGCCTCGTACTGGGCGATAGCAGCGGAGATCCTTTCTTCCAGAAGGGCGTTCAGCTCATCAGCAGTTCTTGGCAGTGGGGAAGGAGGAGGTTGGTCGTCATTGCGAGTATTCACAGTTTTCCTGGGTGCCATGTTCTGATAGAACATAACACAACAGGGTTAGGCATTTGTTTGATATCGTCACTCTAGACAGTAGTATCATATATATTCACAGGTATATATACCACATAAGTGACATCAAACAATTATTACTCTAGCAGAGTACTTAGTAGGCTTGCACTGAGGGAATCTACACGTGACAAGACTTGCTGTGATTTTTGTGCACTGAATTCCATAATTATGTATGCATCCATAATTACGTAACTCTTTGCACAGTCCGCACAGTTCGTTTCATCCCCGTATCTCTTCCTTCAGATAGGCCATCGCTTTCAGGTAAAGTCACATATACTTGTGACATTCTACTTCTAGTACATGCTAATTATCACACATAATTGCAAGTAATTTCTAGCCAACGACAAGTGCTACTCAAGTGCACTCTAAGTCTCGTAGTGTCTTTTCTAGACTCATGTAGACAGTTTCAGGCAGTGGATGTCGTGGGACGTTTTATGCAATGAAAACTCTTTGAAAATTGTTTTCGTGAATGGATCCTAGAGATTGTAGACTAGACTCGAGAAGGAATCCTGGTTCACTACAATCGCAGCTCTGATACCAATCTGTCACACCCCTTTCTACGGCGGAAGCACGAGGTGTGATCATGAAAGGTTCTCATTGCATACGAAGAGTAAACATACTACATGCTCAAGAAAATAACTTCAAATACCATAATTTGAAAACATACGTTAGCGTTTACATCGCTAAGTCGCATAAAGCATTGTCTTAAAAGTTTACAACTTTATTTAAAGTTAAACACAAGCAACATCCACGAGCATAAGCAAGACCACGCGCACATCCATCCTAGTTACCTGAAATACATGTGAGTTTTTGGAAAAACGTCAACATAAAGTTGGTGTGAATTCATGCAGTTTTGTATTTCACGTTTGTATACTTTGTATAAAAACATAGTTGTGAATAAATCAAGTTTTTCTCGAGTACTCCACGTACTTCAAGTTATATATATCAATCCTCTTGAGTACCCCACGTACTTCAAGTTATATATCAATCCTCTTGAGTACCCCACGTACTTCAAGTTATATATCAATTTTAGAATGGTATGAATTTTATGTAAATACAGTATGTCTGTAATTATCAGATTGTTAATGGGTTGCAAAGCCATTAACATGTGGCACGTCATAGGAAGTCACCAAACCTAAGGCATTTAATTGGTATATTCTGAGACACAAAAGCACTCCTCGGTTCTCGCCCCGACCAGGAGTGTGGCTGCCAGGCACCCGTTAGATCTAACCTTTTGTTCTGCGGTCTAAGTATGTATACGATTAATGGTGCTTCTGTACCCTATTCGTGACACTATTTCTCATAACGCATCCTACTTGGTTCTCGTTCTCACCAAGCGCGTTTCTTGTTATCATTTCTCATAACGCCTCATACTTGGTTCTCGTTCTCACCAAGTGCGCTTCTCATATTCTTATATTTCATCACACTTAGTTCTCGTTCTCACCAAGTGTACTTTTTGTATTCTTATATTTCGTCACACTTAGTTCTCGTTCTCACCAAGTGTACTTTTTGTATTCTTATATTTCATCACACTTGGTTCTCGTTCTCACCAAGTGTACTTCTTGTATTTATATCATACCAATTATAAATTTTGTACATTTGTACATGTATTTCACCCCCGAAGTTATAAAAACTGAAAACAGTTAAAGAGAAAAGGGGGAGCATGAACTCACAACTTTGCGTTCCTAGCGTCGTAAACTCCACCGAATTTGCTTAATTAACGTCGTAACCTATACGCGTTTTCTTAACGTTAGTCACTAGACTTGCGTCGCACAAGTACAGTCACTTTCTTTTGTATTCGTATTGTTGTGTTAAAAATATTTCATATTTTTAACTACGTATCTTACTTATATTATTTCCTCTAAAATAAATATAAGTCTTTTGTGTTTTGCACTTTGCACCCGAATTATGTATCTTGTATGTTGTATGTGTATTTTTATATTTCTACTCCTCATGAGTAATTAGTGTATTTTTAAGTCTTAATACACTAGCACGTATAACACATACTATATACACTTAGCACAAAAGTTGGTGATCAAATAATATATATTTTTCTTTCAAAAATATATACTTAATATCCATTTTTATTCTTGAAAAATCACCATTTCTCATCACCAAAAATTAGGGAAACCTTGGTAATACTTTTAAATACATTTTTAGGGAATAAGTTTCTCAAAAACTTATATTTTTCTAAGTGTCAAAATTTATAAAAATTTTGACAGAGTTTCCCCTAAAAATGGACGTTTCCCATGTTTTCAAAACACGTGTTTATTTTCTTTTAAATCATTATCAATCATCAACAACAATTATCAACCATACTCATCAGCAATAATCACTAGTTTCTCCATTTCATGAACTTGAATATTTACAAAAATGTGTAGTAACTCACTAACACATTTAGTAAGTCTTTCCATCTTTAAAAATAATTTTAGTTTCTTAAAAACTTTACTTTTAAAGAACATGAAGTTCTACAACTTCTAGTCGGTTTTTACGAAAACTATTTCTTCGTTAAAACTTTTGTTACACAAGTATCCACACACTTGTTTGTTCACAAAAACCACTTTTGCTTGTGTAAGATCCGGTTTAGAACATGTGATTTCTTTTGATGCTTGGTCTTTTGAAAATACCACTTGTAGATACATAGATCTACTAATTTTTAAACACTTTTGTACAAGTTAAAACATTTTTACACAAGTTCATGGTTTATGTGTGGTAGGGTTTCACCTTTTAACCCTTGTTACTTCTAAGATAGCTTTATGTTAAGATCCATGATCTTACCAAACCGGGTTAAACGATGATCCGAGCTACCACATCATAGATCGGGTCTAGATAACCATATATTTCAAATACTACAACTTTTACACAACTTATGTGCTATTAACCACCATTTTTCATGCTTTTAGTAGACTTTTGTGCATCTTTTCGCATTTTAACGAGATTTAACCAACACAAATCCTTTTAACCACTTTAGATAAGTTCAAATATGAGTTTTAAGCATTATACCTCTAGCTCGAGACTAGGGAAGAATCTATGCGCAACAGAGGTGGATAAAAGCAAAGTAGAGAGGTCCTTCGCCTTCCGTTTGCTCCAAGACTCCTAATACGTGACCCTTAACACTTGTGTGTGCTTGGAATGATGATGATCAAACTCGAAAAATTGATGGATGGGTGTGGGTGTTTGGCCGTGAGCTAGTATAGAGGGAAAGAAGAGAGTGTGTTGTTGTAATGTGAAGAATGATCTTAAGGTTCAACACTTAGTCTTATAGGAAATTTTAAACATGTTTATCCATTGGAAAATATGCCTCCTTGATACCATACATTAGGTTTAAAATAATAAAACTAGGACAAGGTGTGTCCCCTTGTAGTTGGGGCCGGTTAGCAAGGGGGGGGGGGGTCCAAATCCGATTCTAACTAGATAGTTAGGGGTTTGTTGAGTTAAGTAGGTTAGGTTAAGTGTTTAACTCAGTTACTTGTGTATAGCGTGTTTTAGCGGGTGTTAGGGTAATCAGGGACCCTAACTAGCTCAGAAAAAGATACATAATGAAAATAATAATATTTTCATGTTCCGGGTATAGTCCGGTTGTTCGGTTGCATACCGATTCGTTAAAGTGCTAAAGCACACTTTTTAGTGTCTTTTAAGTACCTTTCTTGTACTCTTTCAATTCCCAACACTTAGGGAATTATTCTGGATAATAAAACGACATTTCTGCATAATATTTATATGCCTAAATGCTGATTTATTGCTGAATTATATAAATTCTGCACTTAAAGTGCGTTTCGGGTGCTTTTTAGTGCATATTTTTGCTTTCGTATTGCATATATATTAACCCTTGTATGTACTCTTGGGTTTTAATGCGTTCTTGTTGTCGGACCTACACCTAGGCCTCAATTTTATTGTCTGACTACTTTCTGCAGTTCCGTTGACACGTAGTGTCTTACCGGTGAGTTTACTATTAACGCAACGCTCTCGTTTATGCATAAAGCAATATTTTGTAGTATACAACATGCATGAATTCACTTGTTTAATCATGTGTTCAGACATTGCTGACACTTAAACTCATAATTGCAGTCATTAAGCAATAATTAATGTGTACGGAAATTACCGGTTTGGGCCAGTTGTCACATCTTCAGCAGTCCTAGTCATAGCATCCTCTCCCTCAATAGCTTTAACATCCCCAAGAACAACGTCAAAAGTATTGTCGGACTTAATAAAGTCTAGAGCAGACATAACTGTTGCAAACAAACAAAAATGTTAGAAAATATAACCATAAAGAAAACAAAAAAAAGGGGAAAGCTAAATAACATACCCTGATCACCCCTCATGAACATAGGGTCTCAATTCGGCTTATCCCATAAAATACTCACACCAGTAGAGACTAAAAGATGTTTAGGGAAAGGACGAAGCCGAGAAGGACAACCCCTAAGGGCTTTCAACATCCCCTCATCCAGTTCAAAATCAGAGGGTTCAAGTACGTTTAGAACGGCACCAAGATGCCTCCACGCCATTTTAAATGGAATGACTAACTCAGAAACCCAAAAAAATGGGTCCTTCCAAGAACCGAGGGTAGTCACAAGTGAAGAAATCAAAGAAACATCAATATGGGACGTTTCAAACATGAACCAGTCACCGTTTTTCGCCAATCGAAAAAAGCGTCGAAACATTAACAAAGTTGGGTCATAACCTAGGGCACGACACAAAACCTCAAAATGCAGAACCCTAGAAACCCCCTGAGGATGCAACTGCCCAAAGGATACACGATATTTCTCCAAAACATTGAGGACAATGATAGAAAAAGGGTAACAGAGATTAGAAAATTATAAATGACGGTAGTACAAAGGAACAAAACCTGACGAACATTGATCAATGGATTTATCGCAACCTGGAGCAATCGGACCAACGGAAGAATCAATACCCCAATGTTCACAAAAGAATCAACCCCCTCTTGTGTTAATCGAGAGAAAGTTTTTTCCATATCCTTCCTTGCACCCATTGCTCTGAAGGATGATCAAGGGAAATCAGAAAAAAGAAAAAAAATGAGAAACTAACCAGGAGAATCGGAAAGAGAGAATGCATGAATTCTTGTTGTGAAAAGATGAAAAAGTGACTATTGTTTATCTTAAATGACAAAGTAAAGAAATAATTAATAAAACCACGCGGTTACAGGGCATAGGGAAGAGAACCGCCACCTAAGTAATTGTCACATGTCAAATCAACTGTCTAATCAAACTCAAAATAATATCGGCCAAAACCTTCAAGCAGGTAACCCTTGAAGCCTTTTAGCTAGTAAAAGTGTTACACAAAAGTCAGAAGCCTTTGAGCTTACAACCAAACATCTCTGACTTGGGGGGCTAATGACGTGGGTAGCTCAAGCTAAACAAATTGACTAAAGTGCAATATAGCTTAAAGGGTTGAAAGGTAAAAGGGTTCGGAAAACAACCAGCTATCAGCAAAAAGCATGAAACAGTGTTAAGTCATATCACACTTTACGTGTGATCTCTCCCACAAAGCCGCAAAAGAGCATGTGGGAAGTGACACCCTTTTATCCGCAGGTCCGAAGCCTTCAACCTACCAAAAAGGGCAACTCTCTCACTAAACTCTCGGATCACTAGTCAAAGGTTTCCTTTCATGGCTGATTCCTGCTCTATAAATAACAACTCTTGTCCATTCAATTAGCCATTCCCGAAATCTCACTCTCTCTAGAACTTGTGCATCACTTGTTCTATTCTTCACTCACTCCAATACTATCACATTGCATGCAAACATTCTGGGTTGAGTCTCCTTCAATCCAGAATTCAAAGAAATCCATAGTTAAGTGATCTGACCCTACGTATTGCATACGTCGGGGGAACCCGCGACCTGCGTTAGGAAAATCGAGACTCTTGAACCCTTTTGCCTGACCAATCTAACCACTATCCTTGGTCTTATATTTGTTGTAGCAACATGTACTATGAATGATAAGTGAGTTTTCAAGATGGACCCTTGTGACCCAGTACTTGACTTTATTATGTACTATGAATGATAAGTGAGTTTTTATTTATTTATTCTAAAAACTAAAACTCGCTCGGTAACGCTGACTTTTGCATGTATATTAGATTGATTTTCAGGTATTTGAGCTTGGATTGGACTAGTTGGTTTTATGCTGATGTTACCCGAGAACCTGCTACATGGCAGAGTGGTTTTCCTTTTCTTAATTAAATATGTACTATATATTTTTTCTCTAGTAACTCGTGTTTGTTACCTTTAAAAAAAACTAAATAAGTACATGACTTCACCTGATGTTTTTTGACGTTCTGGTTTAAATTTTGTTGACAACAGAGTTATATTCAAAATAGAGTGTTTCTTTGGTATCATAGGTTATATTAGTGTCAGTACTGTGGCAATACCTTGAGGAACCAAACCGATTCCAACAAAACAATTGTTTTCGATTGATGTAAATCATGTGTTGACATTCTTTTGGTCATGTCCTGATTTTATTTATTGACTTTTATAACGAGTGCCAATACTGTAATGAAACGAACTAGTATTGACTAAATTCCCACCGCATAGCGAGCAAAATCCAGACGCAACGCGCCAGTTTTGATACCATTACTTAATTTAAAACTATAACAATAAAAGGTATATGGTAAATTTATTGTCTTGGTTTATTTATAAGCCTTTCAAGGCCCTATTAAACATAACTAGCTATAGAAATGGTTTCAATCTAATCAGAAGAAGATTTAGTCGACCAACTGCGACCATCAAACAATCCTTGGCGATTTAATGAATTACAACAAAAATGGATATTAAAAGATAACATATTTAAGCTCAAACGTAAGTTTTATTTTTATCATTCCAATTTAATATTCTACAATTATTTATATAAAATACTAATTTTGGTTCTTTTATATTGTACATAGGCTTTTAGAGAATATGTCTGAGGATTGGGCTCAAGCTGTTATGTAGGTCCCCTTGATGTATGGATCTTTCACAGAATTGTCAATCTAATCAAGAGTGCGGAATCCTCTTGATCAAAATATCACAGAATGAGTAGAAACAGAAATCAGCAATTCACTTTTCAACCTGGGTTTTCTATTGATTATCAAACCAAAGTATTACAATCAATCAAAACCCTAACATAACCCACAAATTCGTCCAAGGCCTTTGCACTCTCACGAATTCTCTCTGAAAACTGTTTTGGCTGATTAACCTAAACCTTAAAGCGTAATCTTGTTTATATAACACAAGGTTGCTACTTGTGCTAGAGTTTCCTACATGGGCAAAGCCCAATTCGTCCACCCTTGTCCCAACTGGGTTTTGTTTAGCCCAAACTCTATAACTCCAGTAATACAAAACTAAACCCGCTAACCGTTTATCATTTAACTAATTACAAGATATCCAAAGACCAAATCTAAGCTGTTGTCACAAACATGCACCAACAAACTCCCCCTTGACAATAGCTTCATAAAATAACTTTGTCTTCAGTCTTCTTGCAATCTTCATGTATTCTTGCACTGTCTTTGGTCTTTGGATAGCTTCAGCTTCAATAGCTTCTGTCAGCAACAGACTCCCCCTAAGCTGATGCATCCAATCACCAAATCTTCAAAAACTTTAGCGTTTGAGTAAACTCCAGTTCAGCATTTGTAAAGCAATCTTCAAACTCTTCATCTTTGTCTGCAATGTAGAAAGGAGGTTCTACCATGCATCCAATCAAACTCTCACCTCTTCTCAGCAACTCATCACTTTAACTTCTCAGCAACACACTGCTTCAATCTGTATACTATAAAACAAACATCTCGAGAAACCAAAAGAATTTTTCAACACAGTTAAATAAATTATTATTTTTCAAGAGATAGTTAAACTGTATCACAGATTAAGCATTTTCAATTTTATCACCAACACGCAAAACTTTTTAATCACACACCCTATAACCCGCATGATTTAAAATTTTGAACTCACTTTCTAACACCGTCTCCCCCTATCAGTAACAATTCCTCCAAGAATAACAGTTTTCCGTACGTTAAGAATTTTAAACAGAAAAAGACACTATTTTTGTATTTTTATATTTTCTGAAACCAAGTAAATACAAAAGCAATAAACACTCTATTTTTGTGAGAATCACTGGTAAGAAGATCATATCAGCATAATCAAACTGTTTCACACAATTTGATAATTCTTTATTTAATTTTTCGTGAAAAGCAGTCCAAGACGATTACCAGTATGTTTGTCCACTTAAACAAAATGCATGAACATTTCAAGTTCCATTACCGTATGATACGTTAAGGTAATATTAATACTGATATACTAGTGTGTCCCACTTCAGGATATACCCCCGCGATCACGGTATGCACAAAGATTCATCGTAGTAGGTGAGTATACTGAATTCATCCGTTTTGTTTTTCAACGTTTAGATAACTGGTGAACAGGTCAGTACTTCCGTACAGCAGAGAGACCAAAATATCTAACGAGGGCTAAGACAAATACCATTTTTTGGTACGATGTATGCCTTTTGCACATTTGAATAACTCTCTTTGAGAGCTTCTTCATTTAAGGGTTTTGGCATTTTTAGCTCTTTTAAGATATCCTGGATGTGTCTAGGTCAGCATATATCTGGATGCAGCAGAAGGACACCCCTGATATCCCCAGATGAAATAACAGTATAAAGACCCAAAACTTCAGATTTTGGCAATCTATCAACGTAAGATTTAAGGTCATTAAACCATACACCACTGATGTGTTCCCCACTCATACTCAGTTCATTTAGGTTTATATCACATTGGTAAGTTGATTATTTCATGCTTTTTGCCTACTGGTACATCATATGATGAAGCTGCTATCACACTTAAGCAATTTAATTTATTTTCAGTGTAACAGTCTAACTTGCTGATGTACTATCATTTCTTTTTTTTCACACAGTAATAACTCATTTTTTGTTTTTCTATTTTTTTTATGTTTTTGATTTTTCAATGTTTTTGTATTTTTTGATTTTTTAAGAAAAGCAGTAAACTATTTACAAAATTCTTATGAAAAACCAGTTATTCAGGATTCCTCATCCCGTTGAGTTCGACTAAATGTTCAAAGCGAGCCCTGTCAAATGCTTTAGTATAAAGATCTGCCAGGTTATCTAGTGTGTTGACTCGATGTAATTCAATTAGTCTCTTTTCAGCACAATCTCGTATAAAATGATGACGTATGTCAATATGTTTTGTGCGACTGTGTTTCACAGGACTATTAGTTATAGAAATTGTGGCATTATTGTCTATCATAATAGGAGTACGAGTGAAATCCAAACCGTAATCGCGCATTTGCTGTTGTATCCAGAGAACCTGAGAACAGCAGCTACCCGCAACAATATATTCAGCTTCACACGTAGAAGTAGACACACAAGATTGCTTCTTGCATTGCCAAGACACAATCCTGCCTCCTAAGAACTGACAACCACCTGTTGTAGACTTTCTGTTCGACTTGCATCCCCCAAAGTCTGAGTCATTGTAAGCAACAAAATTCATATCACTATCAGCTGGATACCACAACCCAAGTTTAGGTTTCCCCTTCAAGTAACGAAGAATCCGCTTCACTGCTTTCATGTGTGACTCTTTTGGATTCGCCTGATATCTTGCACATAGACATACAGCAAACATGATGTCTGGTCTTGAAGCAGTCAAGTACATTAGAGAACCAATCATCGCCCTATATTGAGTTGGATCAACGTCTTCAGTACTTTAATGATCTGGGCAAAGATTGTGATTTTCGCAAATGGGTGTGTTGAAAGTAGAGCAATCATTCATTTTGAACCGATCCAAAATGTCATACACATACTTCGTTTGATGAATAAACATCCCATCCTCCTTCTGTTCAACTTGTAATCCCAGAAAGTAAGACAGCTCACCCATAGGGCTCATTTCGAACTTGCTCTTCATCACCTGCTCGAACTCTTTGCACATGCTCTCATCTGATGACCCGAAGATGATGTCATCCACTTACACCTGTACTAGCAGAAAATCTTCCTTCTTCCTCTTGATGAACAGTGTACTGTCAATCTGACCTCTTTCAAAACCATTCTTGATCAGATGTGTAGACAGTGTCTCGTACCATGCACTGGGAGCTTGATGTAATCCATACAAAGCCTTATCAAGTTTGTACACCCGATCTGGATAATCTGGATCAACGAACCCATCTGGTTGTGAGACATACACCACTTCTTGGACTTTCCCGTAAAGAAACGCACTCTTCACGTCTAGTTGGTAAACTTTGAAGCCCTTGAATGTTGCGAAAGCTAGAAACAAACAAATTGCCTCCAACATTGCCACTGGTGCAAACACTTCATTGTAATCTATTCCTTCTTGCTGATTGAAACCTTTTACCACCAATCGAGCCTTGTTTCGCGTCACTATCCCTCTGTCATCCTTCTTGCACTTAAACACCCATTTAGTGCCTATCTCTCTTTCACCTTTAGGAAGGTCAACTAACTCCCAAACCTTCAACTTTGCAAACTGGGCCAATTCCTCTTACACAGCTTCAACCCATGAATTATCTTTAAGAGCCATATGTATGTTCTTCGGCTCCTCTTGGGAAATAAAGCAACTATACAAGCACTCGTTCACTATCCCAGTCTTCTCAATCGACACAAATAAGCCAGAATTCGCTGCTATGCTTCTTCTCTTCTGAACACCTGCATTAGCATCCCCAAGTATCATGTCAACTGGATGATCTCTATTTGCTCGTGTAGTAGCAATAGCATCAACTTCTAGATTGTCACCCAGGATTGATCCAACCTCCCCCTGAATGTTCTGATTTGCAAACGGATTAATGAAATACTCCCCCTCAATGGGTTCAGAGTCACTATCGCTTGAATCAGGATCAGCAGCACCTTGGGAAGTTTCTGGAGCATCTGTCATATCAACATTCGATCTAGGCAAGAACTCGCCTTCATCGTCTCTACCAATCACTGCTTGAATCAACTGTGAATCAACTGCATTTGGAAACTCAGGAATATTAAATGATTTAAAAGTGCTTTCATAATCATATAATATAGCAGGACCACTCGTTGATTGTTGAGGTTTGTATGTAGTAATTTCAACATTGTAAACAACCTCAATTTTACCATTTTTTAGATTAAAAACCCTTTTATTCGGTGTGCCAGGCACGTAACCTAGAAAGTAGCCATCATCAGCCACCTCACCGAATTTTTGTTTATCTTTATTTCGCACAATGGTGCAGGGTAATCCAAATGGTTCAAAGCCTTCCAAATTTGGTTTCTTGTTAAACATTAATTCATGACAAGTTTTATTAAAACGTTTAACAGTCAAAACTTTGTTTAGGACGTAGCAAGCTGTATTCACAGCTTCTCCCCAGAAAAGAACTGGTAGCTTTGAATCTGAAAGCATCGTCCTAGCGGCTTCAATCAACGTCCTGTTTTTCCTCTCAGCAACTCCATTTTGTTGAGGTGTATAAGGAGCAGAATATTGATGTTCAATTTCCTTTCGAAGACAATAGAGATCCAAAATTCGATTCTTGAACTCCGTGCCATTATCACTCCTTATCCTCTTGATCTTTGCATCATGAACATTTTCCAATTTTGTAAAAAGATCTATCAACATCTCTGCTGTCTCATCTTTTGTACCTAAAAAGAAAACCCATGAATAACGTTAGTAATCATCAGTGACAACTAAACAATAGTACTTTCCACCTATGCTCCTTACGTTCACTGGACCGAATAAATCCATGTGAAGTAATTCATAAGGGGCATCTATGGAATTTACAGTTTTAGACTTATGAGGTTTCTTGTGTTGTTTTCCCTTTTGACATGGAAGACATTTATCTTCCACGTGAAACCTCTGCATTGGAACCCCTTTCACTAGCTCATTTTTAACAAGGTAATTCATTTTTCGATAGTGAATATGGGCCATGCGTCTGTGCCACAACATCGATTCAGCTTCAGATGCTTTTGATAGTAAACACGCCACCACAGCAGTCGGATCCTTAGCACCCATGCCCATGACATAAGTGTCATTTCTCCTTGGCGCTCGCATCACTATCCAATCGTCCGGAATCTCCAATCCTGGTTTCAACACTAATGCTTCATTCTTGGTAAAATGGACCGAGTGACCCTTGTCGCAAACTTGAGACACGCTCATCAGATTGTGTTTAAGCTGCTCAACATAATTCACTTTGTCCAGTGTGATCTTTCCATTGGTCACTTTTCCTCGTCCTGTAATTCTACCACCTTTAGCACCCGCAAAATTCACCTTTCCACCATCATAATCTTCAAATTCAGGTAACAATCTCGCATCCCCCGTCATGTGCCTGGAGCAGCCACTATCAACATACCATAAGTTGATAATCCTCCTTAGCAGCTCCTTCACACACCAACCAAGAAATTAGTTAGATTGGGGGACCCAAGCCTTAATGGTCTTGGGTCGTCCAAATTCACCAACCACTGGAACATCCATCCAATATCCATTACTCCTAACTGGAGTCTTGGATCTCAGACCTGTTGATGGAATTTGATTTTGATTTCCACTAGGTCTTTGGCCCTGAGGGTTCCTATATATGTTTGGACTATTTGACCTTTGAAAATTTTGATTCCAAGAAGCTTGATTGTTATAATTTCTAAAGCCATTGTTATAAAAAGTTCGACCACCATTATTTTGGTATCGATTTTGATATTGACCTTGACTTTTGAAATTATTAGAATTATGATTGTTCATTCTTGGTGAACTGCTTCTAGGTCTCTCATATCTGCCTGGTGGAGATCTAGGCTGAAATCTTGGTTAATTTCTTTGAAAACGTGGAACTTGTGGAGTTCCTGTTCCAGCCTTATCTACACCAACAACAACATTCTCTGGTTGCTTAGGAGCAGATTGCTTTGGAGAATTTGATCCTTTCTCCTCACTATCACCTTTCTTCTCTGGTTATTTCCCTCTCTGTTTTTCACTAAGTTGTGCTTCACTCTTTTTGTTAGGACAGCAGCTAGCTACATGTCCCTTGGTGTGACATTTGAAGCACGATCTCCTTTTCAAAGACTTCTTAGTTGGAGTCTCTGAGGTAGATCCCTTATCAGATGGTGATGATCCCTTGGATGAACCTTGTTTAGTTTGCTTGGATTCAGATTTTTCTTTGTTTTTATTTTTAGCAAACTCTACATTTGATTCATTTTCAATAACAGCTGTTTCATTTTTCATATCACTACCTTGACAAAAGCTTGATTTTTATTCTTAGGCGGTGAATTTTTCCTTTTCAAAGGTTCCCTGTTATTGTTCTTCTTAGCATCATCACTCTCAGATCCATCACCTTGACTTGATGTGGATGCGAAACTACTTGGTGTAGATGCCATAAAGTTTGCTAGCTCATCTTCACTAGGCAGGAATGAATAGTCATGACTAAGAGGAGGTGGAACTTCATTAAAGCCCTGGAAGCCCACACTAGTCTTGTCATTACTCTTCTTTAACCCACCCATCATGTGTTTCATGTACTTGAAAACAGCAAACTGCAATTTTGTTAAAAAGGTTAATTTTCAGCCTCATACAACTTTTGTTAAAAAGGTTCAGCAAACACCCATCATGTGTTTCATGTGACTTCCTTGAACAAAATTAACCTTTTTAACAAAAGTTGGATTGTTATTCTTAGGACGTGAAGTTTTCTTATTCAAAACAGGTTTGCTGTTATTATCCTTCTTAGCATCAGCACTCTCAAACACATTTCCTTAACTTGACGTGGAACTACTTGGTGATGTTGACACAAAGTCCATGAGGTCATCTTCATCAGGCAAGAAAGAATAGTCATGACTAACAGGAGGTGGAACTTCATTGAAACCATGGAATCCCACACTGGTTTTGTCATTACTTTTCTTCAAGCCACCCATCATATGTTTCATAACAAAAGTAGAGTCCCTGAATTGACCTAATTTCTTTTCAAGTTCAACAATTTTGAGTTGTGCATCTGATAACTCTTTGCATTTATCAGAAATCTCTTTTGTTTTCTCAGCCATCATTTCATGAGCTAAGTCTATGACTTGAAGTTTTTCATTTAATTTGCAGGTTAATGAGTCAATTTTACTTTCATAACCTTTTATCTTCTTCAAGTATGACGATTCGTTTCTTTTAGCAAAAAAGTTAGATTCTTTAATGTTAGACATCTCGCTCACCAGACTTTGGTTTTGTGTTGACAACCTGTCAACCTCACCCTGTAGTTCACGACATCTCAAACATACAGAATTAGATTGTACCTCTTTCTCATGAACTTCTGAGGTTTCATCAGCAACAACCTGTTCAGCTTCACTCTCTTTCTCTACTTCAGCATCAACTTTTGCTTCAGCATTTTTCACTTCAGATTCAGCATCACTCACAGTAGTTTCAGCCTCATCAACTGGCACTATCTCTGCCATGAATGCCTGAGTGGCACTCTCATTTCCCTGATATCGCTTTTGTAATGCATCCCACATATCCTTTGAATTAGTGTACTTTTTGAAGGTATGCTTAATGCTATCAAGTAAGGATGTCTTTATTGCAGCCAAGGCTCTCTTTTCAGCCTCATACACCTTTTTATCATCCTCTTGCATGTTCACATAGTCTGTTCGACGTGGTCTGCCCTCAAAATTGTGTGTTGGGTTTGTGTACCCATCTTCAATACAGATCCACATGCGTGCATCCTGAGATTCAATGAAGGATTTGAAGTTTTCCTTCCATGTAAGATAATTCTCCACCTTCATCATCTTAGGTGCATTCAAATTCGTCATGTTCGACATTTTTTTTTTGCCCAAAAAATCCAAGGAGTTCGACGGTGCAGCCGGTTTAGTCAAACGACCTACGAATCACTTTCTATTCATGAAAACGTGAATTTTTAGTTACGCTTGCCAAAAAAATCTTCCACCCTTTTAATTATGCTGATAATTTCGCTGGCCCTATTAATTTCGCTGGACCTGTTAATTTCGCTGGTCCTGTTAACTAATTATGCTGGTCTATTTCGCTGAAAGATTAAATTTGCTGACAAGTTCGCTGATCAATTTCGCTATTACGACGACCAGTAAAGTCGCCGAAAACCGTAATAATTTCGCTAAGGAAAATTATACGGTTACCAAAGTCGCCTTTGGATTTAACTTCGCCGGTAATTTCGTTGATCAGTTAATTTCGCAGGTCAATTAATTTCGCAGATCAGTAAATATGGAAATTCAATCTTCTCGAAAATTTTGATGATTTTCTGGATTCTATCAACACTTTCCTGCAGAATCGAAACAGCAAACAAATCAGTAATTTACTAAAACCAGCAAAGAACAGATGAACAACGTGAAGAACACGAAGAACAGTCTTCGAATCTTCAAGTCTATCAACTGAAAACTTTTCCAGAATCAACACAATCTTTCCAGAAATCCTGTAAAACACCAAACAAACATACCAGAAGATAAAAAAAACCAACAATTTCGAAAATTTTATCAAATCAACAAAAAATTTCGAAACCCTAATTTTTCAGGTTTCTTAATTTTCGAAAATTCTTCCTGTTTCTCCAAGAACAATTCTGAACCGAGCCTTCAAGAGCCTAATGCTCTGATACCAATTGTAGGTCCCCTTGATGTATGGATCTTTCACAGAATTGTCAATCTAATCAAGAGTGCGGAATCCTCTTGATCAGAATATCACTGAATGAGTAGAAACAGAAATCAACAATTCACTTTTCAACCTGGGTTTTCTATTGATTATCAAACCAAAGTATTACAATCAATCAAAACCCTAACACAACCCACAAATTCGTCCAAGGCCTTTGCACTCTCACGAATTCTCTCTGAAAACTGTTTTGGCTGATTAACCTAAACCCTAAAGCCTAACCTTGTTTATATAACACAAGGTTGCTACTTGGGCTAGAGTTTCCTACATGGGCAAAGCCCAATTCGTCCACCCTTGTCCCAACTGGGTTTTGTTTAGCCCAAACTCTATAACTCCACTAATAAAAAGCTAAACCCGCTAACCGTTTATCATTTAACTAATTACAAGATATCCAAAGACCAAATCTAAGCTGTTGTCACAAACATGCACCAACATGTTAGCTATCTTCATGGGCGTTGATATTGATGGGCTGGAAGCTTGGCTTTATGGGCTGAAGACTGAAGGTTGTTGAAGATCCGGGTTTTATGTAGGTTATTCGCATACGAACATTAGGATTTGGGTCATATATAAAAGACTCACTATCCTATCTAATTATTATTATTATTCACTCAGATATGTTGACATTGTTCTCTCATTTCTCTCAGGCGATATTAGGGTTTCAGTTTGTAAATCTTTGATTCGTCTTGAATCAAAGATTAGAGTGTGTGAGGTTCTTGTGTTGTAAGACTATCAAGCTGATAATCTCATTTGTTGTGAGAGTTGAGAGTGTTATATAGACGTCACACCCCGATATTTCCATGTATTACCGGTGGGCCCGGTGGAGAGTATCGTGACGTAGTTGATATCATCATAGTCAAACAACACAATTTAAATGCACATCGGAAGCAAAAGATAATTATATTACAATCCGATAAAGAGTAATATCAAGTATTACAAATATGGTTGTAAAAGATCCACAGGCGGATCAAAAGATAAAAAGAAACTTTGTTCAACAGACTTTAAGGCATCTAAGCTTGCGAGACTTTTATTTGATGCTAGGAGAGGCCAGCCTATTCCGATTAGTACCTGCACTTAGCCTTTTTGGGAAAATACGCCAGTTTACACTGGTAAATACAATTTAACTGACTCATTTTGAAAACGTTTAAGAAAATTGATTTGAATGCACATGGCACAAAACTTTTTATAACTTGGGATAATTATTTATATATAAACTTGTAAAAGAATTACATGTTTCTTATACGTTCAGTAGCCCGGATTGACACCGGGTTAAAGTTAATAGATACACCACATGATATAGTCCCGCGGCGAGTTATTCCTGAAACCGGCGGTTATACCTTATTATTTATATATGCACTGTCGAGTGTACGCCTACACCCCGTGCTTATGTCGTGGCCATTTCGTAAAATGATGCCAAGGATATCCGGGACATGGTCATTAACCCCCCAACGGCTTTAAGCAAACAAAACAATTTAAACGGGACATTTCAATAAATTAATTTTCATACAATTAAAAATTCAATGCCCCACCAAGCGGTATTTTATATACCGTACCCCAAGCTCGTATAGGGAAAATAAGTTAAAAGTATTTACCTTTGCAAGTATTAATCACAAACAGCAAGTGCAAGTAGCTTTTACCGGGTCTCCTAATCTGGAACAAAGGTTTTTAATAACCTATTAGATTCCTAACGGATCTTTAATTAAGCCTAAACTTAGACCGGTTAGTTTTAAAGGAAGATACGGTTCAAACGCACGATTAAGCGAAGACCAGAATAGAATGTGATTTAGACCCGACAAGTTTGAAGACTTGTATAATATGGGTAAACTAAACACATTCTGGATTTTGACACAAAAATGATAAGGTTTGACCCGTTTCGGCTAATTTATGTAAACTAGTTACATAAACCGCACCGAACGCGAATAATGCGTACCGGGTAACCAAATGATTCATGAATAGGTTTCCTGAGTTAATATGCCTTAAATATGTTGTGATATCAGTCGGATACCTTCCATTATGCCCAAAATGAATTTAAACTCAATTTATGCCCCGTAGGGGTATTTCGGTCATTTTAAAGCTTATAAAAGGGTTTAAATATAAATCTGAGTTTAAGGTCTGATATATTCAGTAAAAATATTTATTTTTATAAGTCATAACAGTAGGGTATGGTATATATGTGAAACTTACCTTTTATAACTAAACTATGCACCGTAGGGGCATTTTGGTAATTTCACATAAGCCTAAAAGGTCAATTCTGGAAATCTGAGTTTAAAACTTTTGCTTACTGTTAAAATATAAAATTTTACTGAGAATATCAGTAGGCATCAAACCTTATATGTTTAAAATAGTTTTAATACATACTATACGTTAAAAAAAAACTTAAAAATGCGATTTTAAGCTATTTCCGGGTTTTATAAGAAAAGCTGGTATTTTTATTATTCCAGAAGGCTCAAAATATTTTATTTATCATATTAGATCAGTAGAAAAAATTTGGTATCAAAAAAATTTGTAAAACTCATTTTATAGGCCAAAAGGGCAAAACCGACAATTACCGAATCAAGCTTAGAACTCTATGTTATGCTCAGCCTAAAAATAAATAAAAATTTTCAAAAATCCCAAAATATTATATAACATCAGTGGGTAAAAAGTTTGGTATCAAAAATCGGGTTTAGATAGGCTATATGCTAATTACGCCTTTTATTTAGTAAAAAGCTTTCTAATTACGCTAATGAGCATAACTCCTAATCTATACCTCAAACTGATGTCAAATTTTAGGGACAACTTTATAAATCAGTAACGAAGGTTTCTATTCTATTACATTTTCAAAAAAAAAAACCACATTTTAAGGTCAAAAGAGCATAATAGTCAACGTTTAAGCATTTAACGGAAACATGCATATGAATTGGATAACTAATGAACCAAGTTGTATAATCACAGAGGGTTATACGAACATGTAACCTGGTCCTATGAAGGCTCTAAGGTATTTCTAAAACATGCTACATTGGGTCAGAACTAAAAGTCAAAGCAAAAGTCAAATTATGCGACTTTCGGTTCCGAACCGAGCCTAAACTGAAAATTGTCGGGTTGAACATGTTTAGACATGTTCTTACATTAATTACCAAGTTATATTAGTGATAAAACAGGTTGCATGGGTCCTACATTGCTAATTATGCATTAATTTAAAAATAAGCTTTCTGTTGACTTTTTAAGATTAACTTTGACCCGACAATTGACCTAGTTAGATTGGGAATCAGAGGGTGCCCTTTTAAGGGTTTATTGCCCACATAATTACCAACTCATAGGTACTTTCAATTTGAATTTGACTTGACAAATTATGATTAATTACGAAGTCAAACTCTAATTACGACGGTTTGACTTTAAGCTAAGTAACTAAGCTAAACTGAATTAAAGAAAGTTAAGGACACTTACAAGAGTCCTAAGTACGTTTATGGTCCTAAGGAAGCTTGTTGCTGATCAGATGACCTAGTTAGATTGGGAATCAGAGGGTGCCCTTTTAAGGGTTTATTGCCCACATAATTACCAACTCATAGGTACTTTCAATTTGAATTTGACTGGACAAATTATGATTAATTACGAAGTCAAACTCTAATTACGACGGTTTGACTTTAAGCTAAGTAACTAAACTAAACTGAATTAAAGAAAGTTAAGGACACTTACAAGAGTCCTAAGTACGTTTATGGATCCTAAGGAATCTTGTTGCTGGTCAGAGAAGCTCCAAAAATGAGTTTGAAGTGAGTTGCAAATGAATGGCAAAATGTTGCAACCTTGTTCTTCTTATATAGTGAATTCAAATCCTTAGGATGATGCCAAATAACTCTACCATTGTCATGAGATCTTCCCAGGTGTCCCTATGATGCCAAAAACCAGTTGCAAGACCCCTGATTTTCAAAAACCACTCATATAAGGCGGTGCAACAGGCTGAACAGGCATCTGTCCATTTTCTGCTGCCAGTGACAGCCTTACGGACAGTAAGCAATACGCCTTGCGGTCCGTATCCACCTTTTACGGACCGTAAGTCAAAATGGATGCGGTCCGTAACCGACCTTGAATTGTATCGCCCAGTTGCAGTGCTTGCGGACTGTAAGCCTAAGGCCATACGGTCCGTATCCGATGACCAGAAGATAAAAATTTGTAAACTTTCAAGCTTTGACCATGCAATCTTTCATAATTCGAATCTTGGGCCTTTAGCAACAGAATGAGACCACTTGATCAGTTCTGAAAAGCTATGCATGCCTAGCCATGTCCTTATGTTGCCTTGGACTCTTTTGGAAAGGTCTTGAATGAAGAATTTGTCAAAACACTCACATAGGATCCATTCATTTTAATTTAATTATTACTAAAGACAACCGGATTTGAATATATATATATATATCAGATGTTTGTAATATACATTAAGGTTTGGGATTTATAAATGGGTCGTTCAGAGGTATTAGTTAACATGTCGACACTTTTAAATCCTACCATACATCTTTTGACTTGATCCGGGTTTATAACGCGTTTGCCTTACATGACACGTGTCTTTATTTTATTGGACACCAAATTACGAGGTGTTACATCCTCACCCCCTTAAAAGAAATCTCGACCTTGAGATTTACTGAAATAAATGAGGGTACTTTTCTTTCATTGTGGACTCTACCTCCCACGTGTACTCGGGACCTCTACGGGCATCCCATTTGACCTTTACAATTGGCACATGCTTCCTTCGAAGTTTCTTAACCTGTCGATCCTCAATCGACAATGTTTTTTCCACAAATTTCCAGCTCTCATCTATATGCACATCCGTATGTGGTATGACCAGCGATTCATCAGCTAGACATTTCTTTAGATTGCAGATGTGGAATACATTGTGAATACCACTGAACTCTTCAGGTAAGTTCAACTTATAAGCCACTGTTCCCACACATTCGATGATCTCGAATGGTCCTATATACCTTAGGCTTAGCTTACCTTTCTTTCCAAATCGCATCACCCTCTTCCAGAGTGATACTTTAAGTAAAACCTTATCGCCAACTTCAAACTTTAGAGGTTTTCGCCTCTTATGAGCATAACTTTTCTGCCTATCCCTGGCAGCTTTCAAGCGATCACGAATCTGGACAATCTTGTCCGTTGTTTCAAGGACTATATCAGGTCCTGATAACTGAGCTTCTCCTACTTCTGCCCAACAAATAGGCATCCTGCATTTCCTACCATATAATGCCTCAAAAGGCGCAGCCTGAATGCTTGTATGGTAGCTATTGTTATAGGAGAACTCGATTAATGGCAGGTGGTTATCCCAGCTACCACCTAAGTCGATCACACATGCACGAAGCATGTCTTCCAAAGTTTGGATGGTACGCTCACTATGCCCGTCCGTCTGAGGATGGTAAGCCGTGCTAAAATTTAAGTGAGTGCCCAAAGATTGTTGGAAACTTTTCCAAAAATGAGATGTGTATCTAGTATCTTTGTCCGAGATAATAGACACTGGTACGCCATGGAGAGATACAATCTTATCTACGTACAACTAGGCTAATATGTCGGAGCTATGGGTCTCCTTGATGGGTAGGAAATGTGCTGACTTAGTCAGTCTATCTACTATGACCCATATAGTATCATTTCCTTTCTTTGTCTTTGGCAACTTGGTGATAAAATCCATTGTCACCATTTCCCACTTCCAGGTGGGAAGTTCAGGCTATTGTAGCAAACCTGACGGGTTTTGATGTTTAGCCTTGACTTGAGCGCACGTCAAACATTTGGCTACATAGGTAGCTATAGACTTCTTCAAACCTATCCACCAATAATTTGCTCTCAGATCTTGGTACATCTTGTCAGCTCCAGGATGAACGGAGTACTTAGAACTGTGGGCTTCCTGGAGGATCACATCCCTAAGTCCTCCATAAATTGGAACCCATATTCATCCATTTAATCTCAGGATTCCGTCTTTGCCATAGGATAACTGTTCAGCAGTTACTCCTAGCTTCTCATCAGGATAGTTAGCTTCTAGTACAGCTTCTTTCTGAGCGGCTAACAACCTTTCATTCAAACTATTCTTTAATTCAATGCTCTTGGCATTGATTCTTATGGGCTTTACCCTTTTCTTTCTACTTAAGGCATCGGCAACCACATTTGCCTTGCCTGGATGGTATCGTATTTCACAGTCATAATCATTCAAGGTTTCCATCCAACGTCGCTGCCTCATGTTCAAATCCTTCTGATTGAACAGATGTTGAAGGCTTTTGTGATCAGAATAGATCACGCACTTGGTACCATACAAGTAATGCCTCCACAGTTTTAGTGCAAATACGACGACACCCAACTCCAAGTCATGGGTGGTGTAATTCTTTTCATGCACTTTTAATTGTCGAGAAACGTAGGCAATAACTTTGCCTTTCTGCATAAGCACACATCCCATACCTGTGTGCGATGCATCACAGTAAACTACAAATTCTTCTATTCCATCAGGAAATGTTAATACTGGTGCATTGCTCAACTTTTGCTTAAGGATGTTAAAGGATTCCTGCTGCTTAGGACCCCATACGTACTTAATATTCTTGCGGGTTAGTGAGGTTAGGGGTGCAGCAATCCTTGAGAAGTTTTCAATAAATCGCCTATAGTATCCTGCCAAACCTAGAAAGCTACGAATTTCCGTAGGTGTCTTTGGCTCTTGCCAATTCATGACAGCTTCAACTTTAGTGGGATCTACTTGGATACCACGCTCACTAACAACATGTCCAAGAAATTGGACTTCGCGAAGCCAGAATTCACATTTTGAAAATTTGGCATAGAGCTTCTCCTGCTGAAGTAGTTCCAGAATACATCGAAGGTGCTTCTTGTGGTCAGCTTGATTCTTCGAGTAAATGAGAATGTCATCGATGAACACGATGACGAATTTATCTAGGTAGGGCTTGCAGACGCGATTCATGAGATCCATGAACGCTGCTGGTGCATTAGTTAGCCCAAAAGGCATCACTAGGAACTCGTAATGACCATAGCGAGTCCTAAATGCAGTCTTGTGCACATCTTTATCTCTAACCTTCAACTGATGGTAGCCTGACCTCAAATCGATCTTGGAGAAATAACTCGCCCCTTGAAGTTGATCGAACAGATCGTCGATCCTGGGCAATGGATATTTATTCTTGATAGTTACCTTGTTTAGCTCACGATAATCGATGCATAGACGCATCGATCCATCCTTCTTCTTCACAAACAGGATTGGTGCTTCCCAAGGAGATGAACTAGGACGAATGAAATGTTTTGCCAGTAAATCATCTAGCTGAGTTCTCAACTCTTTCATCTCTGTTGGTGCCAACCTGTAAGGTGCCCTTGCAACAGGTGCTGCTCCTGGAATAATGTCAATTCTGAATACTACTTGCCTATCTGGTGGCAAACCAGGTAGTTCTTCAGGGAATACTTCGGGATATTCAGAAATGACGGGGATATCTTCAATCTTGAGCTTCTGCCCATCAATAGTTACTTGTGCCATGTAGATGACACAACCCTTCTTCATACACCTTGAAGCCTTAAGCATAGACACTTGCTTAGGCAATCCATACTGAGTATCTCCCTGTATGGTAAGTGGCTCACCATACGGAGTCTTGATCACTACTTGCTTCTTGTCACACACGATCTGAGCTTGGTTATGGGATAGCCAATCCATGCCTATTACTATGTTGAAACCGGCTAACTTCAAAGGAAGTAAGGACAAAGGAAAAGAGTGGTTCCTAATGGATATGAAACATCCATCTAACACGGTTGATGTGGTTTCTATGGTGCCATCGGCTAATTCAACCTCATATTTTATACTTAGGGTTCTAACAGGTAGGTTTAATAACTTACAAAACTTATTATCAACAAATGACTTATCTGCTCCAGAATCAAATAACACCCTTGCATAAACATCATTAATAAGGAAGGTACCTGTTATGACATTATCATTCTGGATCGCTTCCTGTGCGTTAATCTGGAAGACCCTAGAATTGGTCTTTTTCCCATCCTCGGCCTTCTTAGCAAACTTTGGGCAGTTGGACTTGATATGCCTTTTTTCATTGCAGCTATAACATGTAGCATCCTTGATTTTCTTACAGTCTAAGGTCTTGTGCTCAGAGGATTAAGAAATCCCACAAACTCTTGGTTGTGACTGGGATTTCGATTCATATCTGCACCTCCCGAAATGATGCTTCTTCCAGACCTTACACTTGGGCTTATCACCTGACTGATGACCATCCTTCTTAGTTCCAGAACTCTTCTTGTGGTCATTGTTTCCCTTACGCTTCTTGTCTGAACGTCGTGAGTTGTCATCCTCACGCTTTCTCTTCTCAGCGTCTGTGTTTCTCAGCGATATCTGGCTGACCGCGTCCAAAGTAAGTGACAATGATATATCAGCTATAGACCTAAAGGTAGCTGGTCTAGAGGCCTTCACACTGGCCTTGATTTCTGGGGCCAAACCCCCAATGAAACGAGCTATCCTCTTGGGTTCCAGAGTCACCAGATACGGAACCAGTCTTGACATAGTGTTGAAGCTTGTAAGGTAGGCTTGACAATCTAGGTTTTTCATAACCAAAGACAAGAAATCAGCTTCAATCTTTTCAACCTCGTGCTGAGGGCAGTAGTTTTCCGTAATGAGAGTAACAAACTGATCCCATGTCAGATTGTACAATGGGATCTTTCCAGTGGCTTGAATCAAAGACATCCACCATGCTAGTGCCTCGCCTTTGAATGACTGAGATACAAACTTTTCCACATCCTTTTCAGCGCAACCACTGATATCCACCACAGTGTCCATCTCGTCTAACCATGACATGCAATCAACTGCTCCTTTCTCCCCAGTGAAATCCCTGGGTTTGCAGGAGACAAAGTATTTATAGGTGCAAGCTTTAGCACGTGGTTCTTGATTTAACACCACTCTCTTAGATGGAACACTCCTCTGATTTGTTGAGTGATGAGAATCACTTTTATGAGCGGTATGAGTTCTAGAGGGTGGTTTAGAGTGTGGTACAGACTGGGTCCTTACATGGGTACCACTGGATTCATTGAATTGCCTGTCCAAAGCTCGCGTAACAGCATTATCTATTAACGCTTGTAATTATGCTCCTGCTACGTTGACTCTGGAGGTGTCATGATTCTCTCTGGGGTGACTGTTGACCTCGTCTGACCCAGGCATGTAGCTTGATTTCTACATAAGATAAATGATTTAATTCATTCCGAGATCTATAACAGTTTTATTACTCTAGAAGATTTATTAATCATGGTATTTAAGAACCATTTCGATTAATTTGTTAAACATATATATATTCAGGATATTATAAAAATCCTTAGTTAGAATTAAAATATATTAATGGCAAAAAGGCCTAGTCACGTGGACGGTTTTAAATTTTTTATTCATGATCTTATAGGATCAAGGTGTTGAGGTTTTAATTTCTAATTCATTACCTCTTCTTAACAGGGGGTCGAAGACCACGACTGTCTTTTGTCTTATATGACAATGAGTATAGGCCGTAGGCGTTATATCCCTAATGGATGTTTTAATTTATTAAAAGTATTTGGGAGAATCCAATATAAGGATGACTCATGCGATTTTATCGAATCACATTTTGTCAAGAGTGTTAACATGTTTTCAGATGTTAACAAGGATTGGAACCTTTTGAATAGGTTTTACCATTTTGGTCATGTCTGCAACGACATATAGACTAGGTTTTAACTTTAAGATTCTTTTTAATATTTAACGCAGAACAATCCTAAATTGAGGTGTTAATAAGGATCTAAATCTAATTATGGAACTACCATTTTGGCCCTGTCTTAAGATGACACATGGCTAGGTCTTGTCCTTTTTAGATTTTGTCATTTTATTATAATGATAGATCTTATAAAAGAAATGTTATATTTTCATTTATTTGACATATTGTATTTATGCATATATTTAACCAAATGAAAATTTAAATTTCAACTATTCCACTACAAAAATTGAACAAGTATAGATTTGCCCTAAACGGGACTTCTACAAGAAATAACATGCCCACGCAGGGGCGAAACAACCTAACATACCCACGCAGGGGTTAAACAGAAAACATGCCCACGCAGGGACGGAATACTGAAAGACATGCCCACGCAAGGGCTGAATACAGAAACAATTGTCCACGCAGGGACTGATCACAATACTAAAAACAAACAAACAAATAAGGATTTAATGATCCTTTTTGCTTTTCCCCTTGATTAAGTTCGCCAGACTCTTGAACATTCCTCGGTTTTGCCTACGATCTTCCCGCACTTCCTGCCGCACCTCATTAATCCTTTCAAGAATCTCCTGATGCTGCGGTAGCGACATCGCTGGCGGCTGCGGGGGTTGCTGATATAGCGGAGGTTGAGGAGGTGGCGGTTGATGATACCCATAAGGTGGGTACCCATAGTGTGAGTATCCGGCTTGATATGGGACCCCAAAGGATCCTTCCGGATGATGGGCATTGTAGTTTGCCGCTGCTACCAGGTAAGGGTCGGCCTCGGCGTAGTTGTAATTGGTGTGGATCGGCTGCTCAAAGGGATTATACGCCGCTGAGCTGGCGTATGTAGGAATTGGGTCTCCAAAACCCAATGGTGGTGGCGCGATAGGCACAGAGTTTACTTCCGAGACGGGGTTTGAAGGCCCACCCATCTGCGGGTCTTCATGGAGTGGCGGGTAGCGGTTGCCACTTGAGGGTTGAGGGGTGCTTATTCACACTCCTCCTCGCACGGACATCCGTGCGTTCGATCTTCTTCGCCTCGGTGGCTCCGGAGGCTGTTGCTGAGCTGGTGGTGGTGGCGGAGTGACTGCTACAAAACGGGAATCCTCGGAGGGATCCTGCAGTGGCTGCTGCGGCTATGGCGAGTTGTGGTAACTGGGAGTAAACACACAGTCGATCTGTCTGAACCTCTCCTCATAGCTGTCGGGACCATTATAAGGTGATCCCATAAAAGGTGACCCATCCGAAATTTCGATGGGGTGGCTAGGGGTTCCGGACGGTGGCTCAGCGGGATCGGTGTCTTCGTCCATGTCCATCGCATGGTCGCCCGAGAAGTGGTCTTCAGGTCCTAGTGGGTTAAAACCCACTGGTTCTTCAATGTAGTTTGCCGGGTTGAACCGGCTTTGGAAGACATGTGTCGGGTCATCGAAAGAATAGTGAGGGCTGGATCTCTGGAGGGGGATGAAAGATGGCTGTGGGTTTTGGGGCTCATTTTCAAAATGAGGCCCGTAGGAATGGTGATAGGATGATGACGAACTTAGCGAGACGGATTGCCTAGCTGGCTCTATATACGTCCTCCAATGCTCCTGAGGACTCGTACTCATTAAGGCTGGTGGGGTTCTTCTGTGTGAGGGCCCGGCCTCATGGTCGTGTCCTGTGATTGGTGCCTTTCCTCTTCCCCTGTTGAATCTTGGTGGCATGATTTAACCTGTCAACATAAACAAAGATAACAACAAGGAAATATATAAAAGACAAAAAAAAAATAAAACAAATTGGGATTTGTCCTAAGTTCTTTGTCTAGACACGAAAACTGAGGAATGTGCAACTGTGTAACTGAGATTAAACAGAAAAGGCTAGTGTTTAATTCACTCAGTGTTGGCTCTGATACCAAGCTGTCACACCCCGATATTTCCACGTATTACCGGTGGGCCCGGTGGGGAGTATCGTGACGTAGTTGATATCATCATAGTCAAAAAACACAATTTAAATGCACAGCGGAAGCAAAAGATAATTATATTACAATCTGATAAAGAGTAATATCAAGTATTACAAATACGGTTGTAAAAGATCCACAGGCGGATCAAAAGATAAAAAGAAACTTTGTTCAACAGACTTTAAGGCATCTAAGCTTGCGAGACTTTTATTTGATGCTAGGAGAGGCCAGCCTATTCCGATTAGTACCTGCACTTAGCCTTTTTGGGAAAATACGTCAGTTTACACTGGTAAATACAATTTAACTGACTCATTTTGAAAACGTTTAAGAAAATTGATTTGAATGCACATGGCACAAAACTTTTTATAACTTGGGATAATTATTTATATATAAACTTGTAAAAGAATTACATGTTTCTTATACGTTCAGTAGCCCGGATTGACACCGGGTTAAAGTTAATAGACACACCACATGATATAGTCCCGCGGCGAGTTATTCCCGAAACCGGCGGTTATACCTTATTATTTATATATGCACTGTCGAGTGTACGCCTACACCCCGTGCTTAGGTCGTGGCCATTTCGTAAAATGATGCCAAGGATATCCGGGACATGGTCATTAACCCCCCAACGGCTTTAAGCAAACAAAACAATTTAAACGGGACATTTCAATAAATTAATCTTCATACAATTAAAAATTCAATGCCCCACCAAGCGGTATTTTATATACCGTACCCCAAGCTCGTATAGGGAAAATAAGTTAAAAGTATTTACCTTTGCAAGTATTAATCACAAACAGCAAGTGCAAGTAGCTTTTACCGGGTCTCCTAATCTGGAACAAAGGTTTTTAATAACCTATTAGATTCCTAACGGGTCTTTAATTAAGCCTAAACTTAGACCGGTTAGTTTTAAAGGAAGATACGGTTCAAACGCACGATTAAGCGAAGACCGGAATAGAATGTGATTTAGACCCGACAAGTTTGAAGACTTGTATAATATGGGTAAACTAAACACATTCTGGATTTTGACACAAAAATGATAAGGTTTGACCCGTTTCGGCTAATTTATGTAAACTAGTTACATAAACCGCACCGAACGCGAATAATGCGTACCGGGTAACCAAATGATTCATGAACAGGTTTCCTGAGTTAATATGCCTTAAATATGTTGTGATATCAGTAGGATACCTTCCATTATGCACAAAATGAATTTAAACTCAATTTATGCCCCGTAGGGGTATTTCGGTAATTTTAAAGCTTATAAAAGGGTTTAAATATAAATCTGAGTTTCAGGTCTGATATATTCAGTAAAAGTACTTATTTTTATAATTCATAACAGTAGGGTATGGTATATATGTGAAATTTACCTTTTATAACTAAACTATGCACCGTAGGGGCATTTTGGTAATTTCACATAAGCCTAAAAGGTCAATTCTGGAAATCTGAGTTTAAAAATTTTGCTTACTGTTAAAATATAAAAGTTTACTGAGAATATCAGTAGGCATCAAACCTTATATGTTTAAAATAGTTTTAATACATACTATACGTTAAAAAAACTTAAAAAGGCGATTTTAAGCTATTTCCGGGTTTTATAAGAAAAGCTGGTATTTTTATTATTCCAGAAGGCTCAAAATATTTTATTTATCATATTAGATCAGTAGAAAAAGTTTGGTATCAAAAAGATTTGAAAAACTCATTTTATAGGCCAAAAGGGCAAAACCGACAATTACCGAATCAAGCTTAGAACTCTATGTTATGCTCAGCCTAAAAATAAATAAAAATCTTCAAAAATCCCAAAATATTATATAACATCAGTGGGTAAAAATTTTGGTATCAAAAATCGGGTTTAGATAGGCTATATGCTAATTACGCCTTTTTTTAGTAAAAAGCTTTCTAATTACACTAATGAGCATAACTCCTAATCTAGACCTCAAACTGATGTCAAATTTTAGGGACAACTTTATAAATCAGTAACTAAGGTTTCTATTCTTTTACAATTTCAAAAAAATCAAATTTAAGGTCAAAAGGGCATAATAGTCAACATTTAAGCATTTAACGGAAACATGCATATGAATTGGATAACTAATGAACCAAGTTGTATAATCACAGAGGGTTATACTAACATGTAACCTGGTCCTATGAAGGCTCTAAGGAATTTCTAAAACATGCTACATTGGGTCAGAACTGAAAGTCAAAGCAAAAGTCAAATTATGCGACTTTCGGTTCCGAACCGAGCCTAAACTGAAAATTGTCGGGTTGAACATGTTTAGACATGTTCTTACATTAATTACCAAGTTATATTAGTGATAAAACAGGTTGCATGGGTCCTACATTGCAAATTATGCATTAATTTAAAAATAAGCTTTCTGTTGACTTTTTAAGATTAACTTTGACCCGACAATTGACCTAGTTAAAGTGGGAATCAGAGGGAGCCCTTTTAAGGGTTTATTGCCCACATAATTACCAACTCATAGGAACTTTCAATTTGAAATTTGACTGGACAAATTATGATTAATTACGAAGTCAAACTCGAATTACGATGGTTTGACTTTAAGCTAAGTAACTAAGCTAAACTGAATTAAAGAAAGTTAAGGACACTTATAAGAGTCCTAAATACGTTTATGGATCCTAAGGAAGCTTGTTGCTGATCAGAGAAGCTTCAGAAATGAGTTTGAAGTGAGGTGCAAATGAATGGCAAAATGTTGCAACCTTGTTCTTCTTATATAGTGAATTCAAATCCTTAGGATGATGCCAAATAACTCTACCATTGTCATGAGATCTTCCCAGGTGTCCCTATGATGCCAAAAACCAGTTGCAAGACCCCTAATTTTCAAAAACCACTCATATAAGGCGGTGCAACAGGCTGAACAGGCATCTGTCCATTTTCTGCTGCCAGCGACAGCCTTACGGACCGTAAGCAATACGCCTTGCGGTCCGTATCCACCTTTTACGGACCGTAAGTCAAAACGGATGCGGTCCGTAACCGACCTTGAATTGTATCGCCCAGTTGCAGTGCTTGCGGACCGTAAGCCTAAGGCCATACGGTCCGTATCCGATGACCAGAAGATAAAAATTTGTAAACTTTCAAGCTTTGACCATGCAATCTTTCATAATTCGAATCTTGGGCCTTTAGCAATAGAATGGGACCACTTGATCAGTTCTGAAAAGCTATGCATGCCTAGCCATGTCCTTATGTTGCCTTGGACTCTTTTGGAAAGGTCTTGAATGAAGAATTTGTCGAAACACTCACATAGGATCCATTCATTTTAATTTAATTGTTACTAAAGACAACCGGATTTGAATATATATATATATCAGATGTTTGTAATATACATTAAGGTTTGGGATTTATAAATGGGTCGTTCAGAGGTATTAGTTAACATGTCGACACTTTTAAATCCTACCATACATCTTTTGACTTGATCCGGGTTTATAACACGTTTGCCTTACATGACACGTGTCTTTATTTTATTGGACACCAAATTACGAGGTGTTACAATAGATCTATAATTTGTAATTGTTTTAAGACATTATTCAGCGGTCATAAAATCTAGGTTGGGTATAGTCTTGTTTAGATGTCATTGATTTCATGTATTTTGACATGGTATCAGAGCTTTGGTGAGCTCTTAGGGTCCTGATCGTTCCAATGTGGTTTTCTAGGGCTTGATCTGGTTTCGATCTAACCAGATCTGGGTGATTCTGAGTAGATCTGTGAAGTTTTGGTGGATAATGTTATTTTTCGATTTCAGATCTAATAATACCTCCTCTTGGGATTTGTGTGTGGTGATGGAAGGTAGAAACCCTAATCTAGGGTTTGGTGGATCTTGACGGTTTACATACGATTCGTGTTGGTCCTTGTAGCCGTAAAGGAACACTACAAAGAAAATTGACCGAATTTAGTTACCAACTCTTCTGATCTGTTCTTTTAGCCCTAAGTGAAGGTTACAAGATGATCTCGCTTGGAGTTATACGTACCCCTGGTGAGATTGTTACTTTCTGATCTATATTTGTCATTTTTTTTTGCATTGTCGTGTCTAGGCACCCCTGTTGCCGAGTTAGTCAAACCGGTGGTTGATTGAGTCATACTTGTTCTTGATTGTTGCATTGTGTACAATTAGCGTTATTTGTGAAGTTCCTTGTTGTTTACTTGTTAGTGTTAATCTGTTGCATTTTATTTTCAGCACTAGGTCTAGACGACTCCCTTGATAAGACCTGTAGAGGAACCCTTGAGTGATGAACCTTTGATCTGGACCATGTCTTGGTTTTGCCTTTCTTTTACAGTGACGAAAAAGGTTCAAGTGTGGGGATATTTGATGTGTTGCAAAAAGCTTTTATCAAGTTCGCTATAACCAATGGCTCTGATACCAATCTGTCACACCCCCAAAATCCACCCTACGGAGCATCATCGCTTGGAGGCGTGACATGACCAGGATCGAGACACCAATCATATTGAACAACGTAATTAAGTAGATAAACCAACCACAATACAATTGGTGACCAAAAGACAGTAACCGACTTTAAGTTAGCAGTGGAAGCATAAAACGTAAGTCCAAAACATAAGTTACATAGTTCATAAGTTTAAAGTCCATTACATAAGTTTAATAAGTTCATAAGGGTTAATTATTTAGCACGGGGCATAACAGTCCATATCCCACAACGACCTCCTCCTCGTGCAAGCTCCATAAACATCTAGCGACCTGTAAGGCATGTAACAACGAGTCAACAACAAAGTTGAGTGAGTTCACGGTTGGTTGTTTAGTTTTAAGTTGTTTCTGAAAACGTGGTTTGACTTTCGTTGGCTTACTTGCCGTGGGGGTTACCCCTTAGTTGAAAGTATGATTAACCAGTTCCTTCTTCATTACCCAAACCATATCCATAATCAATGGGGGCTTCCCCATGTAAACCACTAGACCGATATCGATAACTAACGAACAATAATGTGCCCTACGTCAATGTTCTATCATCATTGACAGTTTGCCATAGTCCATTAGTACACGCCCGTCCGACTGGCACGGTGTGAGGTTTGTTAAACCTAATAGTGCTATTAACTAATGACCCGCTCACCATTGGTCTCGGCGATTAAGTCGATATAAGATGAGGGACTGAATGATAGAGTTTTGTCTAGTAAGTTTTAAGGTTGTTGTCCTACCCAAGGAGGACGAACGTACGTATTCTACCCAAGGAGAATACACAGGATTAATATTGGCATCCTACCTATGGAGGATGGCCGTACATATCCTACCCAAGGAGGATATGTAGATTTCATTTTAGTTTCTTAACCCATTCCCAACCACCGGGAATCCCATGCCTTGTAGAAAGTGTGAACTCACCTCGGTTGCTCGGTTTGACTCTCAAAAATAGCTAACAGTCAAGGTCGGTCAATCACGTCCTAGTATGATTACCACTTAGTTTATTAGTGACTTCAAATAAGCACAAAGTTCCTACATGCATCTATCACATAAAATGCATCACTTTAACGGTTCATGCCCATATAAACTTCCCATCTATTCCCGTTCATAAGCAAACATACGACATCGCACATAACACTTTCATTGACATATAACATGTTAGATCATTCTCAGATAACCTACCCGACATTTAGACATGCAATTTACTACTTATGTCGTTTCAGCATTAATCTTCAAAACTGGGCTGTTTTCGGGGATTTTAATAAAATAGTTAACTTGTTCCAAAAATTTCCAACTTTTTACAGAATCTCTTAAACGATCCAAATATTATTGTGTAAAAATATCGGGATCCAATTCATCACCAATATTTTATAAAAATTCATTTTCCGGACTACAATCAGATTCATCTTTTTCTAATTACAGTCCACGGAATAATTTATTTAAAATACATCGTAAGTCCGATTTACGAAATTCCAGTGGGAGGATTACAAATACATCAGTGGTCATTTACAGTACAAATTTTATGACCTAGTTCTACTCAGGTCTCAAGTTATGTTGAAGAATATAACACATATTTTCAGCAGCAAAAATGCAGCTTTTGCTGCTGTTACAAAACGCCCCTTTAAAAATAGCAAACGAAGTCCACAAATTATGATTTCAGTGCCATTAGAACCGTATTTCATAATAACACGTTATAGACTAAAAAATATCAATTTTTCATTAAGTTATGATCTGGTTACAGCCAACTGAAGTTGGCTGTAAACACCAACCAGCTTTCTGTTTTCAGTTCCCTACTCTCTAACGCATGTTCGATTGATTCCGTTAACATGTTTAGTGATCAACAACGACATTTAACATCAATATTAACAAGTAAATCATCAAGTAATCAACAATATAACCAAAACAACTTCATACTAACATTATTACATCATGTTTCATCTTTAATAAATCTTTATGTTCATCTTCTTGGTTCTTGTTCTTTAGTGTTTCAAACATAACCATCATACTAAAACTTTTAACTATGAAACAAGATGAACAAGGGTGTAACAAGGACTTACTACTAGCACAAAGGCTAGGGATGAATCTCTAATGAAAAGATGAAGAAGATGAAGGTGAAAAGCTATGTATGAAGCTTCTTGAGGTTCCACAAGTTGCAAGCTCCTTTGAATAGCCTTCTTCACTTGAATGAAGCTCAAAGATGGATGAATATGGTGGTTTAGTGGTGGTGATGGGGGCGGTTGTGGGTGAGCCGAGAAGAGAGAGGAGAGTGTAAGGGAGTGGTGTGATCTTGTGAGAAGACATGTATGATATAGATGATCTATGAAGCCATACTTGTAGATCTCATACAATATTTTGGCCATATTCTCAAGCAATGTATCTAAGTAAATATTGACATAAAATCTTGTAGGATTTGGGTGATCTTGGGTGGGGTCCTCATGACCGATTTATTAGTATGGGGGGGGCTAAGTGTAAAATATTTGATGTTAGTTGGTAAACATAAGTTGAAATCCAATTGTATACTTACAAGAGTTAGTTAGTTAATATTTAGAGGGTGTTATGGTGTACGGGGATCACGACTAGCTCAAAAATAATTAAACAATGTATTTGACAAATATTTGGTGTCCCGGGTAATGTCCGGTTGTTCGGTCGGATACTGTTCCGTTAAAGTGTTTAATTATCCGTAAAGTATCTTATATATATATATTTTTGTAACATTTTTAATTCCTAACACATAGGAGAACATTCAGGACCATTTAGTCAATTTTCTACACAAGAATAGTATGTCAACAAGCACATGTAAGTATGACGCAGTGATCAGAAAACAGTTTAGTAATTCAACACAGTCACCAAGCACTTTAATTAACATTAATAAATCGTACGGATACATGTAATTACGAGGGTTGTCACACATATTGAAATACTAGATTTTGTTATCTTGTTATTGTTAAACATTGTTGTACTTTGAATTTCTATTGTTGCACTTGATTTCTTATCTTTTAACTTGACAATTTTGTTATGAATGAAATCAACTTTTGAATTAAATATTGTCACAATAGTGTTATACAGTCTTTGAGCAATCTCGTTAGTTTCACTCTGATGTTTCCGTCATCGGTTGGGGTGTGACAGATTGGTATCAGAGCCATAACTATAGGGAATTAGGTAGAATTGCCATGTTCAACCTAGTCTATTGTAGGTACCATACTTTGACCATTCTTGTTGCTACATGAATGTTTGTTAACTTCGTCTTTATCGAGTCTTATGTCTAGACAGGTTTAGCAAGCACACAGTAGGATCAAATTTGGGTTTGTGTTTGTGTAATTTCGCTTGAAAGTGCCACTGGCAGTTTCAAACGAAATTAGACAATGTAATTCCGCTCGAAATGGCCATGCCACTTTCAAGCGAAATCACAACACTATATATAGGTGTGTTGCTTGTTCATTTGTAACGTTTCCGATTCAGAGCTGAGGTGCTGCCAGTTTGTCAAACAATTTGTAAAGCTTTGGAATTAATAAAAGAAAGATAATTAAGAGGAATCAAGCTGTTACATGTCTATTTCTCTGATTCCGCCTTTGAAATAGATCATAAACTCTTCTGATTGACTCATTAGGGTCACACATCGATCCAACAAGTGGTATCAGAGCTCAGGACGAAGAGTTTATACCAATTCAGCTTGTTTTCATCACTTCTACTCCTTCTTTTCTCAATTAAACAAAATTTAACGGACAAAATGGACTGGATTTCACATATATCACGTAAAACACTGTTTTAATGAATCCTTGAAAGAATTGGACCGAAATTCGATCAAAATCCGGGTCAATTTGACAAATTGGAGGCCGACAGGATGATGTCATCCTAATTCCGCTCGAAATCGTCGTTGTCATTTCACACGGAATCACTAATTCCGTTTGAAAGTGCTGTTATTTCACACGAAATAACTAATTTCGCTTGAAACTGTTGTTTGTTTCACACGGAATCACTAATTCCGTTTGAAATTGCCTCTAATTTCAAACGAAATCATATTCCGTTTGAGAGTTCACACGAAATTAGCTATTCCGCTCCAAAGTGACTTGATTTCGTTTGAATCCAATCTAATTCCGCACGAAATTAAATTCCGTTTGGTGATTCCGTTTGAAAACCCTGATTTCGTGTGAGAGGAGTAATTTCGTGTGAAAGACTGATTTCGCGTGAAACTGTCTTTGTTAAAATCCAAAAATTTTCTAAGTGTTCGTTGATTGTTTCAGATACTTGAAGATGGATGAGTTCATGAATCCATTCTGTGACATTTTTGCTTTCACGGGAAACAGTGGAGATGATACTTCAAACAACACATCAAACAACACAAATGAGAATGCTCCGAATGCGAGGAAAACTCTTTCTGATGCTTTGAGTGTGGAGAGTGCTTATGGGACGTACAACAAACCTCCCAAACTGATGGCGATTGAAGATTACAATAGATGGGCTAAAAAGTTTGAAGAATGGTTACAAGCGTTTGCATATCCCAGTTGGAAGAGCTTGAAGAATGGTTTCAATATGGGAAGAACGGATTATGAAAATTTGACAGTAACTGAGGAAGTAGAAAGATATGTTGCTGAACAAAAGTGCATTGCATTACTTCATCAGTCTGTGAGAGACGACATAATATCATTGATTGAGTACACAAATGCAAAAGATCTATGGAAGAAATTGAGAGTAAAATGTGTGGGTAGTGCTGAGATAGTCAAAAACAAAAAGAAGTTGTTAAGAAAAGAATTTGATTTGTTTGGATGTTTAAAAAATGAATCTGTGTAAAAAATGATTGAAAGATTTGGGCATTTGAAGATGGAGCTGGCAAGACACGGAATCATTTATTCTTGAGAAGAGTTGGTTGACAAACTGTTTGATTCGTTGCTGGATGAGAGAGACTGGCAATACTTTGCTTTGATGCTGAAGAATACAATTGAGTCGGATAAACTGACGGTTGATCTGTTAATCGAAAGACTGGAGAGTCATGAGCTGGAGATCAAGAAATTGTACAAAGTCAATCATTCATCATATCAGCAGAATGTTGAGCTGTATTATCGAGGAAGTATAAGCCCGAAGAATGTGTCTCCTAAGACAGCTTTCTCAGCTGAAAGTTCTAACACATCAAATCAAGAAAGCTCAAGCAGTGGTTTTCATAGTAGTTCATCATCAACTACTTCAAATCAATCAGTTCCAAATAATCTGTTTCAATGTAATATTGTTGTGGATCTGAAGAATGCACAAAACTTTAGTGAGGAATCCGTAAAGCAGCAAATGGTGTTTTTAGCATCTGTCCTTGAATCATACGAGAGCCTTGTTGCGGGCAAGATTGGAAACACGAACCTCACCAAGGAGGATTATGATCAGATCGACCCAGAAGAGATGGAGTTGATAGATATCAGGTGGTGTATGGCTAGTGCAGTCAGACGAGCTCAAAGGTTCATGGAGATTACAGGCAGACATTCAATTGGCGGACCTTCCACAAAACTTGGTTTTGATAAATCAAAAGTCACGTGCTTCCGATGTAAACAAAAGGGACATTTTAAACGTGAATGTCGAAACGCACCTGCTGATGATACTGCAAATCCATTCAGAGAAGATTACTACAAAAGAGCAATCTATCATCAAAACAAATCGGAACCTCCCAGAATGAAACAGCTTGAAGATACCCCCAAAGAAAAATCAAGGGATCTTGCTGTTATTCATGACGATGAGGGATACGATTGGAGTGATGTGCTACCGGAAGAGGATGCAGTGGGCTATGCGTTTGTGACAAAAATGGTTCCGTTTAAAGATAGCAGAAACGAAGAACAGAAATACATCAACAGAAAAATGATAGCCCAAGACACGATGATTAGAGCCGGTTATATATACAAAGAAGCAAAACAGGCAAAAAGATGGGATGCTGATAGAGAATGTTATCTTGATCCCAACGGAAACATTGCTATTGATCCAAAGTCTCTTGATGTTGAAACTCTCACCAAATAAATTGCTGAAGAAGAAGAAGCCAGACAGAGAGAGTGGTGGGGAGGAGGAGGAGGAGAAGCTGATGAAAAAGAAAAAGAAAAAGAAAAAGAGAAAGAGCCGCAGACAAAGAAAATTGATGACGGGATTATTGACACGTCACAAGAGTTTACTGCAGAAAATTTGAAGAAGATGGCTGACAAAGTTTTTGCTGCAAAAGAGCTAGAGGTAGTTTCTGGTTCTGGCACTGAGTCTAAAAGCAAGGTCAGTCAGAATGATGGAATCAATGAGTCAGGTAAGAAAGCTAAAACAGAGAGCGACTGCAAAAATTGCATGAAAGACTGCAAGGTTTGTAGTATAATTGCTTACCTCAGTGGTAAAAAGACCGAAGAACTGACCAAAAGAGTTAGAGACATTGAGGATCAGATCTTAAATCGTGACAAAATGTTGAAAGCTTCAAATGATCGAGTAAAATAATTAACTGAGAAAATTGAAAATGATAAAATTGAAGTAGAAAGAATTAGGAAAGAAAATGAAAACTTAATTCATGAAAATCGTCAACTTTCAGAAAATTTTGAGAAGCTAAAACGCACGGTAAAATATTCTGATGAAAGAAATGGTAAGACATACAAAGAAAATGTTCAGTTGAGGTGTTCTGAGAGTAAAAGAAGAGCTAATCAACCAACAACTGGATGAAATTGCTAAGTTGAAGCTTCAGTTTCAAGAAGCTAAAATTGAAAATGAACGCATCCAGTTGAAACTGAATAGTTACAACTCCGCAAGTTTTGTTCTTCAACATATAGTTCCTAAACCAACTAGGAAGAACAAAGCAGGCGAAGATGTATACTTTGATGGAACCGGGGTTGGGTTTCATCAGGTTCCACCAACAGTTTTAAATAATTTTTCAAAGAAAAAATCAGGATTGGTTAATGATGAAGAAGAAAATGAAGTTAAGCTTCCAGACACAATTGATGTCACATTTACCACATCATCTGATGAAGATAGTGTCCAATCCGAAGTTGTGAAAAGCATGGTTGAAAATGTTTTAAAGTCTAAAAGTGACAATACTGAGGATGATGAATGCTTTTTGGACAAATATATTCCAAAATCAAAATCCAAAAACTACTTAAATGAAGAACCTAATCTTGTGATGTACAAGATGTCGGGATCGGATAAGTTGTATTCGGATCTTGAATTTCCATTGGAAAATGTGAATGTGGATAAATTGAAAAATGTGTTCAAGTTGGTCGAAATTGATGTTTCTGAACTTGAAAATTTGAAACGTGCTGAGAGACAATTGAATTTTGAGAAAGATAAATCTTACTACAAAAAGCCTGTTTTACCGCCACGTTTTTCCAACTACAATCAAAACAGATGGTCGGGTGGTTATCAGGGTGGTAAGAAAAATCAAAGAAGAAATTTCCAAAACAAGAAATTTGATGAGAAAAAGGTGTTTGTAAAAAGCTTGAGTTCTCATTCCGAGCAAGAATCTGAAATTTTTTCAAAATCAAATGAAGAGTTTTTTGAGGAAAAGGCCTCACAGCCTCAGACCGAAGGCACAAGTCGGGTAGCTGATACTCATACATGCTTTAAGTGCAACAAAGTTGGACACATTGCACGAAAGTGCATCAACTTAAAGCCTAAGTCTGAAGTTGTTGAGATTCAGAAAAGGAAAGCTGATGCTAAAGGCAAAGCTCCAATGGTTGTTGAGAAGAAAGTTTTGAAAAATGAAAACTTCAAAGTCAAAACTGAATCTGTTAAGAATGTGGTAACTAAAAATGAAAAATTTTACAGAAGGGTTGCTACACCTCAACAAGCATGGAAGCCAAAATCAGTTGAGAAGAAATCAAGTTCTCCAAAACCAAAGGTTTCTGAGAAAGAAAATCAATCGTCTTCTACCACTCCGGTAAAGATGAATGTTCCTTTGGATTACTATGAGAAACTTGAAAAACATGAGTCTATCACTTCTGAGAAGAAAGATGTTTCAAAGAAAGACCAATCATCTGGTCAACCTTCTAAAAATGATTTCTTTTTATACAAAAAGGTTGAGATTGGGTCTGAAGAAAGCTTGAAGATGAATGACAAAAATTTTCCGCCACTTTATATTGCAAAAACTCACATCAATGTCAAGTTACCCGAGTCAAAAGAGGCTTGGGTGGCGTCAAAATCTCACTAATTGATTTTGAAATGTGCAGGAGCTTCCAAGATCCGTTTCACGTTGGATTATGGATTGTGGAGCTTCTCGGCACATGATGGGGAAGAAGACCCTACTGTATGATGTTCGAGGGTTTAATGGAGGTTATGTAGGATTTGCGGGAAATCAAGGTGGTCGAATAGTGGGTGAAGGAACTTTATCAAATGGAGTCATCACGTTTGAAAGAGTAAACTACATTGACGAGCTTGAAAACAATCTTTTGAGCATCTCTCATATTTGTGATCGTATGTATACAACGCACTTTACAGACAAAGAATGTTTGATCTTGAAACCAGGATTTGTTGTTCCCGAAGAGTGGGTGATCATGAGAGCACCTAGAGTGAATGATCTGCACGTGTTGGACATGAGTGTAGCTACTACTACCACGGGTCAGGCTCACTGTTTTACGTCAAGAGCAACGGAAAAAGAGTCAAAGTTATGGCATCGAAAGATGGGCCATATTCACTTACGAAAAATGAATCACCTGGTGCATAATGACTTAGTTACTGGTGTTCATGTGAAAGGTTTTCATCTGGAAGGGGAGTGCATTAGCTGCATCAAAGGCAAGCAAAAGAAGAAATCACATCCTTAAAAGAAAGTCAGCTCAGTTTCGAGACCGTTAGAGAGACTTCATATGGATCTGTTTGGTCCAGTAAACGTCAAAAGCATAACTGGAGATCTCTACTGTCTAGTAGTAACTGATGATTATTCCAGATTTTCATGGGTATCATTTTTGAAGACTAAAGACGAGACGTTTGAAAGTTTGATGGCGTTGTTCAGAAAAATTAAAAACTTGTACCAAACTTGAATCAGAAGAATCAGAAGTGACAATGGTACTGAGTTTAAGAACAACAAGATGGAAGAATATTGTGATGAGAGAGGTATATTGCAAGAATTTAGTGCTCCTTACACTCCACAGCAAAATGGAGTAGCTGAAAGAAAGAACAGGACGCTAATTGAAACGGCTAGGACGATGCTTGCTGATTCAAAACTACCAGTCAACTTTTGGGCAGAAGCAGTATCAGCCGCTTGCTATACACTCAATCGGGTTCTCACAGTAAATAAATTCAACAAAACGTGTTTTGAGCTGATCAACAACCGCAAACCGAACCTGAAGTATTTAGAACTGTTTGGGTCTCCCTGCACTGTTCTAGAGCCTTTTGGAAAGTTTGGTGCGAAAAGCATTGAAGGAATATTTGTGGGTTACTCAAGTCCATTAAAGCGAGTCTTTGTTCCAAGCTTGAAGCGGATTATTGAAGCACACAATGTTGAATGTCAAGGTTACACAATGCCACCGCAGAACCCAGGCGACTCATGGCGTTTTAACAACGATACTCTGTGGGATTCATTTGACATGGAAGAAGAAGAATCAGAGTTCTTTGATGAGTTGGATATTCTAAGAGAGTATGAGTCATCACAAGAAAGGTTTCCAGCTGAATATACTACAAGTCGACGGCAAACTTCAAATGATGATGAAGCCGATCCAAGCAATGCTGGAGAACATGTTGATGTTCAACAATCTTCAGAACATGTTCCTGATAATTAGACAGCAGTCAACAATAATCAAGAATCTGATGATAGACCTATATTCGATCGTGGAGATTCAGATTCTGAGGGGGAGCAGATCCAGATTTCAAGTCAAACAATTCCAATCAGTGAACAAGGTGCAAATCAGAATGTCACAAATTTGGAAGGCGGGGTAGATGTTCCAGGCGAGGTGATGCCGAGAACTCTTTCGTACCATCCAGAAGAGTTGATAATTGGAGAATTACAATCAGGCGTTCGCACTAGACGTCAAATTGACCAAGGCCTTACATGTTTTTATTCTACAGTTGCTTCGTTACAAACTGAGTTTTCACTTAGTTGTTTTATTTCACAGATAGAACCGATAACATATAAGGAAGCACTAACTGAAGATTCTTGGGTCAACGCGTTGCAAGAGGAGCTGAGTCAGTTTGAGAAGTTAGGAGTGTGGAAATTGGTAGATTTTCCTGATGGTCACAGGAAGATAAACACCAAGTGGGTGTTCAAGTGCAAGAGAGATGATCGAGGGGTTATTATTCGTAACAAAGCTCGACTCGTAGTTCAGGGTTTCAGTCAGCAGGAGGGTGTAGATTTCACTGAAGTATATGCTCCGGTTGCTAGACTTGAAGCGATCAGAATCTTCCTAGCATTTGCATCTTGGAAAAACTTTAAAGTATATCAGTTAGATGTTAAATCGGCGTTTCTCTATGGGAAGGTAAAAGAGGAGGTATATGTCGGACAACCACCAGGCTTTACCGATCCAATCCACAAAGACAAGGTCTATTTACTGGATAAGGCGCTGTATGGTTTACACCAGGCCCCGAGAGCTTGGTACGAGACATTGTCTCAACACCTGCTTACCAACAGCTTCATCCGTGGAAAAGTGGATGCCACTCTCTTCACCAAAGAAGTCAACGGACATCTTCTGATAGTTCAGATATACGTGGACGACATCATATTTGGGTCAACAAATGAAAATCTGTGCAAAGATTTTGAAAGAGTTATGAGGCAGAAATTTGAAATGTCATTCGATGGGTGAGATGAAATTCTTCTTGGGACTTCAGGTTGATCAACTGCCTAAGGGAATTTTCATACATCAAACGAAGTATGTTCATGATATCTTAGAGAAATTTGGGATGTCAGGATCTACTCCAGCTTCCACCCCATTAGCGACGAACCATGGGATAAACCCTGATCTCACCGGAGAGAAGGTAGATGAAACGTTGTATCGTTCCATGATCGGATCGCTGATGTATTTGACAGCTTCAAGACCCGATATTATGTATCCAACCTACCTCGTAGCAAGGTTTCAGTCAAACCCGAGAGCTTCGCATATGGTGATTGTGAAACGGATATTATGCTACCTGAAAGGAACTCCATCATTGGGGTTGTGGTATCCAAAAGAATGCGATTTCACGCTTGAAGGGTATTCTGATTCTGATTTCGGATGCTGCAAAGTTAACGCTAAATCAACAAGCAGGGTGCCAGTTTTTCGGACCACGTTTGGTCACCTGGCAATGCAAGAAGCAGACCTCTGTAGCTTTATCCACATGTGAAGCTGAATATGTATCTGCTAGCAGTTGCTGTTCTCAGATCTTGTGGATCCAGGAACAGATGCGCGACTACGGTTTGCAATTTCTTAACACCCCAATCTTTGTTGACAATGAGGCAGCGATAAACATTACTAAAAATCCTGTTCATCACGCTAAAACGAAACACATTGAAATTCGTCATCACTTCATCCGAGATTGTTTCGAGAAGAAGTTGATACGAATTGAGAAAATCCACACTGACGAGCAAAAAGCTGATTTACATACCAAAGCATTTGATAAAACTCGTTTTAAATATTTGCTAAAACTGAACAGTATGAAGCTTTTATCGGTGTTGAAGGAGATTCTTGGTGTTGATGAAGGAGACATTGTAGATGATGTTGAGAATCAATCTGCAATGGTTTGTCAATTTTTTACTTGTTTTGGTATTTAGGGGGAGTATAGGGTAATATTTTAAGAAAATACAAAAACAGTAAAAAAATTTCCAAAAACAATAGAAAACCAGAAAAGAGCTTGTGTAAAAAGGGAAAATGATAATACATTGGCTTGACAGTTACAGTATGCTAAAGAAATGTAAAGTTTAAAAAGTTTTAAACAGTCCCGCTGATGATGTGCCGATAGGTTTTTACACATTTAGTAGGTTTGTTCGGGATATAAACCTAAATTCAAACTTGCTTATTTCGTGGGGAACCCTACTTGGATATATAGGTAACCCCTGAAATCTTGTTTGAAAGATCCCTCTTTCTGAGATACTAGGTCTTTATACTCAGTGATATCTGGGGTATTATCCCGGGACTTCTGATTTTGCGGAAGCAATGGCCTAGTCCCCGGAGAATACTTTACTACTTGCTTGAAATATAGCACCGCCCTCAGCATAAAAAAAATGATGAAACATTGAAAAATGCAAATCATGTGCTGTTGTAAAAAAGATCCTCTAAAGGGGACCCACTAAAAGACGGGCCATCATCTCTCTGCTGAACGGAAGTTCTGACCTGAGCTCTCATGGCCTCGCAATTTAACCCCTTACAGATATCATCTGTGGTATACTCACCTGTAAGACTGGATATTGGGATCTAGATACGGGAGTATATTCAAGAGGTGGAACACATGAATGAGTTTAAGTTCTTAATACACCTAATCAATATCCTGGACAGATTGAAATTTGTGTGAGAATTTAAGTGGATCAGTATATCGACAATCTAAGTGAATTTTTTAATTCTGAGTATGAAATTAAAGCTTAACGGTACTTGTGACATGTCGAATAGCTGATATGATTCCCTAACACACTCACCAAAAATATGTTTGTAAATAGTTTACATTTACTGCATTCTATTTCTGTAATTCATTTCTAGTTTAGAAACTTTATTCAAAATTCAAAAATATTTTACATTTCTGCTTTATTTTCCGACAAACCAAAGTGGAAAGCTGGTCTTCAGATTCTCAATTTGAAGCAGATGCAGGAAGTTTCTAAGCTGGAAGATGAGTCGTGAGCTTAATATATTATACTTGAGAAAATTGAGAAGTCAAAACAAGTTTATTAAATTGAGACTTGTAAATTTCAGAAAATTGTTTGAACTAGTTTGTACAAAATGTCAGTGTGTTTTGTCTCAGGTCAACCATGGTCATTAAGTTGGACTTGGTAGACAAATTGAGTAATCAGGGTCATTAATTTGGACCTAGATACTTAAGTGGATTTCTAAATTCTGACAAAACCAACAAATGAGGTAAAATGGTAAGTTTGGATTGAAATTGTTATAATCATAAATCTTATATTTAGGTAGAGATTGTGCAGGTAACAGGTTTGTTATTGAGAAAACAACAAAGCAAAATCCCAGCTAACTGATAGGGGGAGTCTAAAGACTTAAAAGTCAGATACAGTTCTTGAATCTACATTCAAGGGGGAGTTTGAAGGTTGTTAAAGATTCAGATTCTGTGATTCATGCTAGCTGTTGAGAGAAGAAGAGAAGATTTAAAGAAAGCATACATTGTTAGATAAACTGGAAAGAGAAAAGACAGAAGACTCGACGCCGAAGACTTCGTCAACATCCAAGGGGGAGTCTGTTGATGCATGAATGTTTGTTAACTTCGTCTTTATCGAGTCTTATGTCTAGACAGGTTTAGCAAGCACACAGTAGGATCAAATTAGGGTTTGTGTTTGTGTAATTTCGCTTGAAAGTGCCACTGGCAGTTTCAAACGAAATTAGACAATGTAATTCCGCTCGAAATGGCCATGCCACTTTCAAGCGAAATCACAACACTATATATAGGTGTGTTGCTTGTTCATTTGTAACGTTTCTGATTCAGAGCCGAGGTGCTGCCAGTTTGTCAAACGATCTGTAAAAGCTTTGGAATCAATAAAAGAAAGATAATTAAGAGAAATCAAGCTGTTACATGTCTATTTCTCTAATTCCGCCTTTGAAATAGATCATAAACTCTTCTGATTGACTCGTTAGGGTTACACATCGATCCAACAATTATAGATACTTGTTTAATATGCTAAATCTTCCTATTTGCTTCTTCCTACTTCTTTTGTCTTAATACTTACAATATGTCTTTCCTAAGACACTTACACAATACACGTTTGAAGATTTGAAGTCACTTGTATCATACAAACAAGATGATTTCACCAAAATAGGCGTGAAACCTATAATTTGGTGAATGACTCTCAATCCGCTTATTTGATTTCGCACAAAATTACGCCATCAAGTTAGGAGTGAAATCCACACCTTGATGGTAAATTTCCAATTCAAACTCTAATGGACCCTCGTCAAAGTGTCGGAATTAACTTTCTTGACCCGACGAGTACCAACCACACTTAGGGTACGATGTTGTCAAGTTAGGGGTGAAACCCATATCTTATCAAGTAGTCCCATTCCTCGATTTTCAATCCCGCCAAAGTTTCGATTTTCCAATCGATTATGGACGTGTAGTAACTGGTAGGGTAAAATGTCGTTAATCACTTCTCGACGAGAGTATTTTACCTATAGGCCAAAGTTTCTAAACCCGAAACACTCCAATGTTTTATCGAGCCTCTCATTTATGCTATCTTAATTTCTATGAGTTTTAATACTTGCTACCTCGTTCATTTCAAAACCGATGCACGATTCGCACATCTCTCGCAATCAAAAAAATTAATAATTCTCGTGAACAAACTAAATTTATACTCCTTCAAGCAATCATACGTGTTTATACTTTATGAATACTTGTTAATTTCATGCAAATTATGTGAATCATATGTGTTATGTGGATTCTTACATGCTTATACATGTAAAAAATGTAAATTTTATGTTATGATTAAGTTTCATCCTCTACTCCTCTTTCGATTCTCTAGATGTCTTCCCAAAGTCTGTCCAAGAAGTCCAAGAAGTCACGATCTGATTCAAAGAAGGGTTCCAACAACGAGGTCATGATATCGAAGAAGGATCTCGTAGGGTTGATAGCTAAGCAAATGGCCGAGCAAATGGCCAAGGTCATCCCCGACATTGTGAGCAAGATTTAAACCCCACCTGTGACTGAAACCCCCAATGACTTCATTGACTCCAAGGTGGAAACACCTAAGATGACGTTCTTTTTTAAACAGTTCACGACCTGCAAACCCTTAACCTTCATAGGCGAAGAAGGTGCGACAGCTTTTCTCCAATGGTTCGATGCCATTAAGCTAACTTTCCTACAAAGCGGTTGCCCCGACAACCTTCGAACCCTAAACACAATGGGTGTGTTCCGATCGAGAGCCCTTGAATGGTGGACATCCGAGCGCAATTCTCTCGGAACGAAGTAGCCCATGCCTTACCCTAGCTGATTTGAAGAAGTTAATGAAGGACGAGTTTTGTCATCCCCATGAACTTCAGAAACTGGAAAATGAATTCTAGAATCTGAAACAAACAGGGAATGACAACTTTGGTCTGACAGCACGATTCAAGAAGCTTAGTGCTATGTGTACTTGCCATGTCGATTCTGTTGACAAGGCTACAGCAAAGTATATTCGATGCCTCCCGTCTACCATCATGAACCTAGTCGAGTCTGCTTCCCCAATAAACCTTGAAGACATGTTTCATTTGGCTGCCAAGCTCAACAATAATTGTGTTCTTCTAGAACTTCTGACAAGGTTCCATCGAAGAATGCTCACCAAGCCACTACCGATACCACCACCGAATCACCCAAGCCATCGTCCTACAAAAGAAAGGCAAGAAGCGAAAGGCTTCAAGTTAGAATTGTGCAGTCGTCACTCCGCAAAACCCTAAACCACTACAATTAGTCGCTGCTACTCCCAACCCCGAACCACAAAGAAAAGCCTACACTGGGACTCATCCCAAGTGTAACACTTGTTTCTACCACCACCCAAACAATGCACCATGCCGCTTATGCATAAACTTCAATCGGTTTGGGCATTTTGCCACTCAGTGTCATAAACCACCCGCCAACCAAAATCAAGGTGATGTAGCCCAAAACCCTGCTCCTAATCAAGCTCAGCCACCAGCCAACACCGATTGGGTGTGTTACAAATGTGGTGATCCGAACCATCTCGCAAACGCTTGTCCTCAACGCGCCAAGAATAACAATCCTCAGCAACAGCAGCTTCAGCAAGCTCGACGCAAAGCCTTCGTCATCACAGCTGCTCAAGCTCAGAATGCCAATGACGTCATAAACGGTATGTTTCTCATCAACAATGTCTATGCTTAATGTTAATTTGATACTAGCGCGGATAAAATTTTTGTGTCCGTTGAATTCAAGCCTTTGCTTAAGTGTAGACGTTCTAAGTTGCCTAAATCATTCGCTATCGAAGTTGCTAATGGTAAATCCGTCACTGTTGATTCTGTTATTTCTAAGTGTTCTTTGAATCTTAACGATCATATATTTTCAGTTGACCTCATACCTATGCAAATGGGTAGTTTCGACATCATAGTAGGCATGGATTGGCTTAGGTGAGTTCGTGCTGAAGTCGTTTGCTCCGATAAATTCATTCATCTTCCTCTTCCTAATGGTGATTCTCTACACGTCTATGGCGAGAAACCTTCTAAAGGTCTAAAGCTTATGTCATGTACCTCAAGCGAACAAATACTTGCGCAAGGGTTCTTTCGCCTTTCTTGCCCACGTGGTGGAAAAGAAGCATAAGAGCTCAAGCAAGAGTGATGTTCCCGTCGTTTGTGACTTTCCTGATGTTTTTCCTAACGATCTCCCTGGTCCTCCTCCTACTTGTTCTATCGATTTTCGTATCGATTTAGTGCCTGGCACTACGCCGATCGATAAGTCTCCTTATTGTCTGGCACCCTCGAAAATGCAAGAACGATTGAGCCAACTTCAATATTGAAATGGTCTGACTCTAGAGCGATATGTTGGTAGGCTTTATCCTGATGGCTGGACACTTTGACTGGTTCTGTGCAGAACATTAAATTACACAATGACCTTAGGAAAAGAACATCACTTGGAATTAGGACATGACTATTTGAATGCGTGTGTGACGTCCCGATACACACAATTTTGTTCTAATTCTGAAACCTTTTCTAACAAATCCGTGTATCTCCTTTGTTTTGAGTGAGCAAAGACCTGGAGGTGCTAGGAAACGTCAGCTTCTGTTTTGCATGAGCAAAGACCTAGCTGTATGTTGTCGCGCTATAGATCAATTACACCGAAAGAGGCCTCTAATGCCCAAGAGAAACCCGAAAACCTATATCAAACTAAGAAAACTCATTTGATCTATATATTACATCCATCTCTACACATGATGTATTCTATTCTTTTCTCAACCCAGTCCCAGTCAAGGTTTCAGAATCCTAGAATGGGCTTGTGAAATATGTGGTAGGGAAATTGCATGTATGATAGCCTGTTGTGATTAAAATTCCAGGATTTGATTGTGATTGAATTGAGTGTTCATCTTAATTAAAATGAAAAACATGGTAAACTCAATTGCAGACCGTTATATGAAAAAGGCCTAAGGAGATAAGTTTAAATGGACAAATATACTGGCAATCGCTCAGATCACCCAAAGTAAATTAGCGTTGATAAGTGTGGTCTGGCCTGAAACTCCGTGATTTGATTCCGTAAGAAAAAATGCTTGCAAACAATTGTGTAAATTAGTTTGATGAATTCTTTTTGTAAATATATGTAACACCCCGAAAATATAAAACTATATATTAAACTAGAGTGAATTTCAAGGATTGTCCTTTATCTCTCTCTCTAAACTTTTTCTCTTCTCTCTCTTGTTCAATGCAGAACCAGTGAGCCTCTATGTTCAAACTCAAAAATCAAAGACTGTTTAACTGCAAATCAATATTTGAAAGCCCAAAATTACTGCTATGTTGCTTTAGCCTGTTCAAATCTAGATGAGTAGATGAAGACCAAATTATTACCGAATTTAAACTGTATCATCTAAATAAAGCTCCGATATACTTTTTCCAAATCACGAAATCATACCATATGTTAAGCGTCGGTTGTTTTCACTATAAATACCAGACGATAACTACCCCTCGAACCATTCACCACTCCAATTTTACACCCAATCGTCCTTTGCTTCATCTGTGCTCATCGCCAGAACTCTCAATTTTGCTTGAAATTCTCAAAACGTTGTTGTAGCTGCGCAAACCGTAAGTATTTTAGTGCATACTGCTCGTCTAGGTTCAGGGATTAAAAGCCACAGCCTAATTTCTATTTGCAGTACATTGTGAAAGTTTAATTTGACTGTTGGTGTGTGGGGGAGGTGTTGGGGTCGTACGGTGGTAGTGTTGTGTGAGGGTGCTGGTGGCAGGTGGTGGTGCTAGAGAGAGAGAGTAGAGAGAAGGAGGTGGCAGGTGTAAGTGACGGTGGTGAAAGGGTGGCAGGAGGTGGTGGGAGAGAAGGAGAGGTGAGAAAGAGGGAGAGAATGAAAGAGTAGGGTTTTTTGTGTATATATATATTTTAGTTTTCTAAACCATTTTTTAAGTTATTTACATAATTAGTCCCTGCAAAGGTAAAATGATAAAATTGTCCTCATGTGCAAGGCACATGATAAGATTTAACAAAAAAAAACTAACTGGGTTAGGCCAAAAGGATAAACCGTGCAACATTTGGAAACATAAAGTATAAAACTTATCAGTTTTAAAGGGTAAGGACATTGCTTGAAAATGGGTATAAAGATAAAGGACAATCCTTGAAATTCACTCTTAGAACTATAAAGTATAAAATAAACAAGAATAAGCTAACTAGGATAAATAACCCAGTTAGTCATGAATCTTGTTATAACAAAGAAACTTGATTTAAAACACTTAGAGATTTAAATTGGTTTTTAGTTGGAGGGCCAAAAGTGTTAAAATTGAAAACTTAATCTTATTAAACTTAAAAACAAAATCCAAACACACAATTAAATGTGTTTGGATCGAACAAGAGCAGGGGAAGGGCGACCAACTCACCTTCAAACCCTAACTCTCACAAAACTCACAAATGGAAGGCTCAAATCAAGTCGAAATCGAAATCTGAATATAGATTAGTGATCACCTCGGCGAACGGATCATAAGGTATGTGAAATTTCACTATTTGGTTACATCTTAAATTTTTTATGAACTCATGAAATTCGAATTTGAGCTTGCATAATCATTGTTTAGATGAAATTTAGAATGAAATTATGTCTAGGACTAAACCCTAGCCATTTACTTGTTGAATTGTTGCTTAAAATTGTGAATTCATGATCCTACACTCATGTGTCAAGTGGGTTTTGTAGAATTATGTTAAACACTAGGATTAACATTGTTAACTTAGTGTATTTAAGCTCTATTGAGTGAATTCTGACTTGTTGATATGAAAATTTACATGAATTGGTGAAAGGATGCTTAAATCTTGGCTAAATAGTTAGTAAAGAACATGATCATCAATTGTACGAAATCATGCTCATTAGGTGTTTGATGTAATGCCTAAGAGAAGATAAATGTTAAAAACCCGACTAAAAACGCATATTTGACTAGTGTGGAAAATTATGCGTTATATGCAATAAGAGAGTTCTAAATATCTATGGTTGAACTCTATAGGCAAAGAAACCGGGACGTCAAGCGGACAAGCTAGTGGCGATACGCGTTTGAAAGGATTGCTCTAAAGGTACGTGAAGTCCCGTCATAATATGAATATACGTTTAATTTTATTTTGTTAATGGTGTCGAAATGTAGAATATGCGTTTGACGTGTCATTGAAGTGGCGTAGTTCACTTGACACTCAAACGGGTCAAAATGTTAGTTATAAACAGTTTGGTTCGACATTAAGGTGAGGATTTTCACTTGTCAACCAAACGGGTCAAAACCATGTTCATAAAATGATCTTGTGCATAGAAAATTGAAAGCCTCGTAATGCGCTAATGCTAGGTAGCAATTTAGCAATGAATGGGTACATCAAGCCAAGTATAAATCCGTGATATCGGGTCGATTGGTAGGAGTTAAATGTAAGACTTGCAAAAAGTGGTATGCTTATATTTGTAGAGAATAAGCATGAAACTTGAATGCGAGCATAAAGCCGTGTAATGGTTCGGATATGTCAAAAGTTGAAAGCCCGGGATATGAGTTAATGAGACTAGAATGCCCAAGAAGTGTATATTGAACAATATGCACACATAGTTAACGGGTCAAGTAATTGAAACAAGGATTTTATGAACCATTCATTCATAAGTCGGGTTTCTTTATGTGAAATTTACATTGTTGGATCCGAAATTTTATTACGGACTCATAGGAAAAAGAATCGGCTAAAACGGACAAACGAGTAAAAAGTTATGCTAGTTTGAAGGTAGATTTTTAAGATTTTCGGAGCTGGGCAAATATGCAGGTCCAGAAACTGGACCTGCAGAAAAACCTGCTTCCCCGCGACACGTGCCAGGGAGGCAAGGACCGGGCGCGACACGCGAGGCCACTCGCGGCACGCGAAGGATTAGCCCGAGTCTGTCGCGTGGCGCGACAGACCAAAAACATAGATTTTTATTTTTCTGCTATGCGTATGATGTTGAGACTTGTATATGCTTATTTTATCATTTTCAAAACTAATAATTGATGTGGTTTTGACCTTAGGTAATGCTCATTTCATCCCGGATGCTGATCAAGCAAGGACGCAAGAACCGAACACCAAATTTTGTAGCTTCCGCAGATGATGATGTTTTGTAAACACTACTAATGTGCAACGTTTTTAAACTTATTAGTTGGATTATGTTAATACTCTATGACAATGTACCACTTAGTCATTAACTAAGTTTTCAAGTTTTTGTTAATTACGCATTTTGTTTTTGAATAGTGTGTATTTTATGTTAAAATATTAAATAAATTGGACGAGTGTTACAAGTTGGTAATCAGAGCTCAAGGTTATTAATAAGGTGTGTTCGGTTCAAGCTTGATCAAACATCCGGTAAGAGTTAATTATTTTAGTAGACTTATTAGATGTAAAAAGAAAAATATAAAGTGACGTGCACGGGAAGAGCGTGTTAACACACTCAAACCCGGAAGGTGCACTAAACGAGAACGGTTAAAGCAAGTCGCGAACTTGGCTAAACCGAAGAAAATAAAGTATATGTTATAGATGAAATGTTTAATGATTGGTGTAAACATTTCAGTTTCATAGATGACGGATATAAGTAATGATGATGAGGTGCCGATAGTCACCGAGCAAATGAAAGAAGTGATTGTCGAGGAAGTAGGAAAGCCAATTGAAAATAGCTTATCCGGTTTCATAGATAAGATTCAAAAAACGGTACTTTCGTTAGTCGAAGAAAGAATCAAGAAGTTGGGAGATAGTACCTGTCACACCCCGACCACGTAAAACAACAACACGTGGCGGAAACATCGGGGAGTGTTGTAACAGAATCATTGTTTCACAACCATGGATTAAACAATTTTGTTTTATTTAATTAAATGTATTATATTACATTGGAATTAGAAACAAAACATGAACAAATAGACTTTTATTGTTATTAAGTCGCTAAGGCCTCGTCCGTTCCTATGTGAACATGCATCAATATCATCATCAAATATCATCAACTATGGTACCTGAAACACATGTGAAAATACGTCAGCATAAAAATGCCGGCGAGTACAAAGGCTTTATGTGAGTGTCAGATTCATGGCTCGTTTTACATGTTGCAATACTTATTTAAAAACCTTATTTTGAAAAGTATAGTATTGCGACATAATTAACCAACTCAAATCAAGTTGGATATGATTTATAAAATCTCGTAGCCATGATTCTTAACTTCAAAACATTTTGTTTTATTAAATCAAATCGTAAAACATCTCGTAGAAACTCGTTAATAAGACTTGTATGGTTTATATTATTCAGAAAACATAATTGTGTGACATTATTTCAAAATCGTTTACCCAAGTGATCTAGATAACGCAACGATATATAATGTGTTAAAAGCACTTATATATAGGAAGTACCAGCGGCGTATCCACCACGCTTTTAACACATTACACTCGCCCCGTTACCTAATCACTTTCCTAACCCAATGGCTCAAACAGTTACAAATGGTTCACATAAATCAAATGGTTACAAACGATTCACATAAATCCAACGATTTCAAATGGTTCACATACATCAAATGGTTACAAATGGTTCACATACATCCAATGATTTCAAATGGTTCACATACATCCAATGATTTCAAATGGTTCAAAACGTAAAACAATTGTGCTAGCGTGTTAAGTGAACATACATAGCAAGACATAATGAAATCATGTACTAATAGTGTACTAATGAACATAGCAAGTATATGATATGAAAACATGGAAAGCATGAAAATAACAAGTAGGCACATGTGTTTCACCCCAAAATGTTTGGAAAATAGTAAAAGAGGGGTCTATGTACTCACTTGAGGATGCTTAGAAGTCTTGAATAACAACCAAGCAAAGCTAGGGGGATCACGGAATCAAACGACACCTAATATAGGTAACTATGTAAATAAACGGACCTAAATCGGAGGATCGTATAAAATGAGGTTTCGCAAACCAAATGAGTGTAGGGACTCATGTAATATGGTTTAACAAAGCCTACATTCTAAAACGAAACCTAACCTAAGTGCTTACGACCCATTACGACTCGTTCAGGTAGCTTACGCCACTTTAACGCGTCGTTCGCGTAAAACGCGTTCGGACCGCCTAACTAGTCCTATGATAAGTAAAATATGCCTTAACATGTCTAATATTGTTGCCAAATCATTTTAGATATCAAAAATTATGTTGCATATGCTTAAAATGAATTTTGGCGTAAAAAGGACATTTTGGTCATTTATTTAGGGCACATAAACTACCTATCATACAACTACTTAAACGACGTGACCATAAGGTATAACCTCGAAAGGTTATTCCCTATGCAACTATGGTCACCTAATGTGTTTGGTCGGATCCTAAAGATCGACCAAACGGGTCGGGTTTGAAAGTATAAGCGGTTGTTTAGACCGCTTACCTTACGACCCTACATAAGCACTGAACCTAAAGTGACGAGCTAAACATGTTAAAACATGCTTAACGAGGTTTGAAAATAGGTTTGGTATCAAAACAAACGGTTTTGATACCTAAAAGTAGTTTGGTTACAAAATACGCAAGAATACGCATTTTGGCCGAAACTACGACTCGCCACTATGCCTAGATAACGTGGTAATCAGTAAGTATAGTCACAAGAGACTAAAACCATCGTGATTACGCTCACGTTATGAAGTTTAAACGAACTTCATGTTGACCATAAACTGGTCAAAGCAGAAAGTCAAACACAGTTTGACTTTCACGCGAAAAAGAATGAAAGAGGACTTACAAAAGGTCCAAGAACGGAAGTTTGACCCGATTATTCTCAGGTATGAAGTGAAAGCACCTCAACTTAGAGAAATATCAGATCAAATGTGAGTTGCAACAATGAGATGGATGGGGTATTTATAGTTTTTGCACAACCGTTAAGATCGTTCATCGTAAAACGAGCTTCGATCTCATCCGTACACATGTGCCCATGGTTTTGTGAAACCATGGGAGCCCCTAGTTTCATTAAAACCATGTACAAATGAGGGGAATAGCTGGAACAAGCTGGAATTTAGATTTTTCATTTTGGTCCCTTCCTAAGATAACTATGGCAGACTGTCAATTTTGGTCCCTGAATGTGCAAAACATGGTTTTTGATGCATTTTTGACACGTTTAAGCCCCGTTAATCCCATTTCAAGGCTCTAAAATGAAGTTAAAGTATAGGGAACATTAAACATGCTCAAAAATATCTCGGATATCGGTTCGTTTGGTCGTACGTTTGCGTTGTTCGGTTAATTACGACAAAACACGAACGAATGCGAAAAACGATCCAAATTACGCGATGAATGGAATTTTATCATGCCAATCACTAAAATAAAATATTTTAATGATTACATAAAGTTTTGGATGTCCGGATGTATTCAGAACGTAAGATATGCGCGGAAATGCAAACTTATGCACTTTTTGACGCGTTTAGTCCCTGAATGACCAAAAAGTTTATTTTAGCACACCGAACCCATAAAAGCCTATTTCTAAGCTATCTAAAGGGTATTTAGGATATGTTTAACTTATGGTCATGTTCCGGAATGTTCGTTACAGTACAAATCAGCATACTTTCGCAGTTTGTCAAAATTAGTCCCTGTAAGCAAATAAACTTGATTTCGCCACACCAAACCTTCCAAAACTTATTTCTAAGTTATGTAAAGGTTATTTAAGGTATGTTAAGCCTATTTCACTATTCTGGAGTGTTCGTTGCATTAAACTGGTTATATTTACGCATCAGTGCGCGTATAACCTTCCAGAAAGCGATTTAAAGCTTGAAATCGAACAAGAATTGATATGTGAAAAAGATACACATATTTATACAAATCCCAAGTATGAAATACAATATTTCATTGGTTTGGTATTTTGTTGATGGTCGCAGAGGCACAGGTGTCACAGTCTCCCCTACTTTAGGAAATTTCGTCCCGAAATTTATTCGTAGGAGTCTGTCTGTGACGCTGTGTTAAATAATTGCCTTGCATGGAATCTAGGGTGTTTATCTATTTGTGTAGAATAACCCATCAAAGATTATGAAAGGCATAATGTAATGACTCGCACGAAAATGTCCTAAAACGCTCCGTAAGTGGAAACCCGGACCCCTAAAACCCTAAACCTTGTGAAAAACCAAGAAATCAAGAAATTTGGAGTCCACGCGGGCCGCGTAAGACTTAAGGTTAGTCTACGCGGGCCGCGACAGCAAGGCAATTACCGGATAAGCCTAAGGGACGCGTGGCATGACACGTGTCGCGACCACCGGTGACTCAGCAACCTCCGATCTGATCCACACTCCCACGCGGGCCGCGTAAGTGTTCCTTTAAAGTTACGCGGGCCGCGAGGCGCCCTGTTTCCAGCCTATATATAGCAGCCGATAGTTTCAATTCAAAGTCGCTCAATTCTTTTCTTCTTTTAGCTTGTATTATAGCAAAGTAATAGCTCGGGTATTAGATTCTAAATCCCGAAACTCTGCCCGTATTAGGGTGATAACTCTAGTCACTGGTACGATTCAATGTCCGATCGATTGAAACTATCCGATGGATGTTTAAGTGCTGCCCGTAATTGGGCTATGCCTTTGTCATTCGTTGTGAGGGTTTTGGTCTCGTGAGTTGTCGTTAAAGTTGAATTGAGTTAATACACTAATACGAGTTCCATTATGTCTAGAAATTAGAACTCATAATCAGGGAGCTGCTAGAATATTTTATAGCTAAGTAAATTTCGTAATTAAATAAATTTATTAAACGTACTAATTACGTACACTTAGTTGTTGAGATAACTTAGCAATTAAGAAACCTTACTAAATAAGTTAAACTTAATCAAGTTAAGTAAGATTAATTAATCAGTTAAGCATGATTAATTAAGTTAAGTATGATTAATTAATCAGTTAAGCAAAATTAATTAAGCTAAGCAAGATTAATTAAGCTAAGTAAGATTTATTAATCACCTAAATAGATGTACATGAAAAATAGATATATATGGGGTAGATATTATCTAAGGAGGATTTTATCTAAGGAAAGTATTACCTAGGGAAGGTATTATCCAAGGAAAGTGTTATTCAGGGAAGGCTTTATCTGGGGAAAACTTATCTAGGGAAATTCTATATAGGGGTAAGACTTATCTTCTTACCTATAAATAGGAAGCTTAGGAATTCATTTCCTTTGCTCATTTCTTCTATTCTTCTCTCTATACGTTAGTGTTCTAACCAATAATCGCCGATGCGATGTTCTGTCCGATCGATTCAGGAATCAACTAACAAATGCCAAAGTGTTGTACTTTGTGAATTTCGTTAAACGGAATCCAAAGTGCTATACTTTATGAATTTTGCAAAGGTTCGAATCTCGTGACTACCGTTAGGTTTGATTTGGGTTTTACACAAATACGTATTCCATTCTGTTAAACTATATGTTTAACTATCAGAATACTCCCAAATATACAATCAAACAAGCTGTTAAATCATCAGAAGATTCAGAACAATAAAGTATACGCTTAATTATCAGAAGGAGTAGAATCAAGAAGCTTGTTAAATCAATACTGCATGCTTATGAAGTGAGTCATTCTCTTTTTATCAAATTACTTTCCAAAACCCTATTTATTTCAAAGTTATAATTACAGGGATTAAGTCTTTGTAGTCTTCAATTACAGCCGGTATGTGGGGTTTTGTATACAATACTTGATAACCGTCACCATTGGACAACGGGTTAGCCAAGGGGTGATATGACCATAGTCACAGACACCATTGGACAACGAGATAGCCAATAGGTGGTCGAGTGACAAATACCGTTGGGTAGATGGTTGATATATATAAACATTGTAATCGCTCTTAATACTGTAACTTATAACACTGTTTTCTAGTTATACTTTGCAGTGATTAAGTCTTTGCCAATCTTAAAGAAGCAAATGTAAAAACTCTTAATGCTGTGAACTATAACAAATATGTTTTTGTACAAAAATGAATGAACTCACCAGTATTTCCTGCTGATAAAACCTTTTTAAAACGCGTTTCAGGTAATTACAGTAGATGGGAATAAGAGTTGGATACTGCACCAAAAGGCTTACAGACGTGGCTTAATTTATCAATTCAATTAAATTAAGAAAAGTATTTTATGTATTCGGGTTTATCCTATATTAAAGCTACCTTTCAAAACATGGTTTTATCCCATCTATTTAATAAATAAAATCCGGTGTTTTCTAAACTCTGATAATTTTCCTAACTCATGGTCCTGATGAAATTTCCGCTGCAGTGTTTTTCTAAATAACCACCGGTACCACTTGGCTGCTCGCGGCTCCCGATTCCGTCCAGGGTGGGGTCGGGGGACGTGACAGAAGATGGTATCAGAGCCACTGATTTAAGCCTAAATAAAAGAGTTAGGAAATTACTATTAACTGGTAGCACACATGATAGCATTTAGACTTGAACTTAACAAAAGATGCCTTAATATAAGCTTCGAGATAAGCTAAGTACTTGTGATGGGTTTTGGGTATGCCGTGAGGATGATAACTAGAACGTTGCAAGTATAATAAATAAGCAATAACACTTGACCACTGTTATTTCTTATTTATTGGTACTACTTTGTTCTAGAATTTGATCCGTCAGGTGAATACTAATTTCCTGCTTCTTTGTTGAAAGTCATAATGCACTTTCCAAATCATGATTTAAGAAAAATAGTATTTATGAAAAATATGAATTTCTTCTCCGGCAAGACTGGGTATGGTGTAGCAGACTCTCCAGCTTGTCCGGATATAATGGGGTTACCTCTCCGGCGAGAACCGGATAAGACGGGGTATATAATCTGTCAAACAAGTGACAAGGTTTCCTTAAATAGTATCATGATCTGATATCTGACTTGTTTTTTGGAAATAAAAAAAATATGTTAAATACATTGACCTTATGAAAGGTATGTATATTACAGCATGTGAAATATATGATTATATAGATATATATATATATATATATATATATAAGAAATTCCAAAAGCCATAATGATTGACAATTTAAAATAAATCACGAACATAAGTGTCAATAATAATTCTAGATTTCTTTATCAGAAATCTCTTGCATATGTCTATAATTCTGATATCAAACATTATTTCGTTTGATCATCTGTCTCGTAACTCGTGCAACAGTATAAACAATGGAAACCCTTTAAGTTGGAACGCCATTAAAAGTATAAGAATTTCCACTGCGTTACCATAAACTATTAACGCAAGTACAAAACATGTAAAGTTGTGCTGGTGCACAAGAAAATACATGAAACTTAAATTATATGTCCACAGACGTCGAAGTATATCACATACGATTTTCAAGGCAAGACCTTTGGAAAATATAATTGGGCATCCCGTCAGTGGAAGAACTACTAACCAAAAAGCAGCACTGGGCCACGTGATCCTACAAACGACATGAAGCTTGCTGAGGTACGATAGAACAAGATTTCACAACAATCGGTGCATAGTCTAATCCAATTCTTGACGCTGCAAAAGACGTCACATACCTTTACAAATCTCATATCCCATTTTATTCGACATTCTCTGATAATGTCACTTAACAACGGTTATCACACAAAATTTCCAGATAAAATTCTTAAATTCCTTTTGTTAAAATTCAGACCTCTGCATATAGTGAATAAACTTTTGCATTTTCTACTCTCCTAATGGTCATCATGAGGATTTCTTTCATAATCACGAATATTTATTTGGTTGTTTCATTTCTTGGTAAATCCACACGTTACACATGCACTGTTTGTTGCGCATGTGATTAGTTTGAATTATGAAGACCATTGGAGGACTTCATTCCAATTTGTTGTTTTATCAAAAGTTCAAATCTCGTTTTGCTATACTTGATCTTTGCATTGTAAACTGCATTTTGCAAAATGATGACTCTTTGATATCGAATTGATGAATTTCTTGAAAAACTCGATTTTCTTTTAAATGGTATACATAGTTTTGTTGTGACCATGTTAGAACTTCCCTATTGATATATGAACTCATTAAACCAAGTTCAATTGTTTGAACTTGCTCGCATTACGTATTCAACTCAAGGTCCCATATGATGGATTGCAGCTATCATATTCAAAATAATCCCAACAAGCACTTCGTTTGTTTTGAACCATAACAGGCTTGTTTGGTCTTTGACTTCATTAAATCGTTTCTTTGATCACGATCACCTTGTGGTGACGTTTTCCCAAATTTGAAGCTTGCGCTAATCTTGTTTGCACACATCACATACAGATTTAATTATTCATTTATATTGAATCCGCTCTGTTGGTTTATCCTATAAAAGCAATCTTAACACAATCGTGTGCTAAGATAATGATACACAAATTCATGTCATATTTCAGTGTATCTCTTAAACAGTTCTTACAACATCAATCGAGCCTTTCGTGATATTTATTGCTTTATCATTGTTAATTGAAAAACATTATTAAATTGTTTCAATTTCAATTGAAAATCCTACTAGATTTGTTTTAAACAAACATTCAGACTTCATTTGATTTAAAACACGGTGAACTTGTCCAGTCACCGCTATTATTATTTCGATCACTACGATACCTTGTGGTGGCGTTTTCTTTGATTTGAAACTTGTGCTAATCTCCTTTTCACACCTGATGTACGGATTTATTTATTCAATTTTGTTAGCTCATTATCTTAAAACAGTCTTAAAACAATTATGTGTTAAGATAAGAATACCCAAATTCATATCATATACAGGTATACCTCTAAAGTTTCTTTCATCATTGATCGAAAATTCTATGATATTTATTTGGTCTTATCATCATCAATTGAAAATCCTATTCGAAATGAATATCCAAATTTACTTCATTAAAGCTTTCAGTTGATCACACAGTGAATTTATTCAATCACCATAATTATTGAACTATTTCAATCATTACGACACCTTGCGGTGTCGGTATACACTTGTAGCTTGCGCTAATCATAATCATACGAATCATTCAAAACCACGTATATCTTTCGTTTGACTCATCATTTAAAAATAGTCTTAATGCAATTATGTATTAAGACAATGATACACTAACTCTGTTATATATTGGTGTATCCTTGTAATTCAATAAATGACAACCCATTGATTTTTCTTATATCATAACTCGATAGTTGACAAATTATTTTCGTATTTCTATTTCATTCGAGCTTGTTGATTCCGAGTCGTCCTCGGTTGACAATCAAAGTAAGTTTCCGTTTACAATGACTTCTATTGTTTGTAAAGTCATTTACAACTTGTAAATATTCACATCCATTGATCATATATCTTTTGGCTTGAACCTAGTCACCTTGGAAATTATATAATTCCACCCATTTATTTGACATCGATTTCTTGAATTATTCAGTTGAATTATTGAGTCCAATTTATTGTAAAACTCATATTCACAAAAGTTGATATTTTTGTACCATCTACCTTAATATTGTTCTTACGGACTAAGACGTGACATAACTCTAAAAGAGATATCGTAGCTCAAATCTCAAGGACGAGATTTAAAACAAGGTGGGGAGGATCTAACGACTCGCACGAAAATGTCCTAAAACGCTCCGCAAGTGGAAACCCGGACCCCAAAAACCCTAATCCTTGTGAAAAACCAAGAAATCAAGAAATTTGGAGTCCACGCGGGCCGCGTAAGACTTAAGGTTAGTCTACGCGGGCCGCGACAGCAAGGCAATTACCGGATAAGCCTAAGGGACGCGTGGCATGACACGTGTCGCGACCACCGGTGACTCAGCAACCTCCGATCTGATCCACACTCCCACGCGGGCCGCGTAAGTGTTCCTTTAAAGTTACGCGGGCCGCGAGGCGCCCTGTTTCCAGCCTATATATAGCAGCCGATAGTTTCAATTCAAAGTCGCTCAATTCTTTTCTTCTTTTAGCTTCTATTATAGCAAAGTAATAGCTCGGGTATTATATTCTAAATCCCGAAACTCTGCCCGTATTAGGGTGATAACTCTAGTCACTGGTACGATTCAATGTCCGATCGATTGAAACTATCCGATGGATGTTTAAGTGCTGCCCGTAATTGGGCTATGCCTTTGTCATTCGTTGTGAGGGTTTTGGTCTCGTGAGTTGTCGTTAAAGTTGAATTGAGTTAATACACTAATATGAGTTCCATTATGTCTAGAAATTAGAACTCGTAATCAGGGAGCTGCTAGAATATTTAATAGCTAAGTAAATTTCGTAATTAAATAAATTTATTAAACGTACTAATTACGTACACTTAGTTGTTGAGATAACTTAGCAATTAAGAAACCTTATAAATAAGTTAAACTTAATAAGTTAAGTAAGATTAATTAATCAGTTAAGCATGATTAATTAAGTTAAGTATGATTAATTAATCAGTTAAGAAAAATTAATTAAGCTAAGCAAGATTAATTAAGCTAAGCAAGATTAATTAAGCTAAGTAAGATTTATTAATCACCTAAATAGATGTACATGAAAAATAGATATATATGGGGTAGATATTATCTAAGGAAGATTTTATCTAAGGAAATTCTATATAGGGGTAAGACTTATCTTCTTACCTATAAATAGGAAGCTTAGGAATTCATTTCATTTGCTCATTTCTTCTATTCTTCTCTCTATACGTTAGTGTTCTAACCAATAACCGCCGATGCGATGTTCTGTCCGATCGATTCAGGAATCAACTAACAAATGCCAAAGTGCGGTACTTTGTGAATTTCGTTAAACGGAATCCAAAGTTCTATACTTTATGAATTTTGCTAAGGTTCGAATCTCGTGACTACCGTTAGGTTTGATTTGGTTTTTACACAAATACGTATTCCATTCTGTTAAACTATATGCTTAACTATCAGAATACTCCCAAATATACAATCAAACAAGCTGTTAAATCATCAGAAGATTCAGAACAATAAAGTATACGCTTAATTATCAGAAGGAGTAGAATCAAGAAGCTTGTTAAATCAATATTGCATGCTTATGAAGTGAGTGATTCTCTTTATATCAAATTACTTTCCAAAACCCTATTTATTTCAAAGTTATAATTACAGGGATTAAGTCTTTGTAGTCTTCAATTACAGCCGGAATTTGGGGTTTTGTATACAATACTTGATAACCGTCACCATTGGACAACGGGTTAGCCAAGGGGTGATATGACCATAGTCACAGACACCATTGGACAACGAGATAGCCAATAGGTGGTCGAGTGACAAATACCGTTGGGTAGATGGTTGATATATATAAACATTGTAATCGCTCTTAATACTGTAACTTATAACACTGTTTTCTAGTTATACTTTGCAGTGATTAAGTCTTTGCCAATCTTAAAGAAGCAAATGTAAAAACTCTTAATGTTGTGAACTATAACAAATATGTTTTTGTACAAAAATGAATGAACTCACCAGTATTTCCTGCTGACAAAACCTTTTTAAAACGCGTTTCAGGTAATTACAGTAGATGGGAATAAGAGTTGGATACGGCACCAAAAGGCTTACAGATGTAGCTTAATTTATCAATTCAATTAAATTAAGAAAAGTATTTTATGTATTCGGGTTTATCCCATATTCAAGCTACCTTTCAAAACATGGTTTTATCCCATCTATTTAATAAATAAAATCCGGTGTTTTCTAAACTCTGATAATTTTCCTAACTCACGGTCCTGATGAAATTTCTGCTGCCGTGTTTTTCTAAATAACCATCGGTACCACTTGGCTGCTCGTGGCTCCCGATTCCGTCCAGGGTGGGGTCGGAGGACGTGACACATAATCCTGTCATTTCTCTCAACGGACAATCTTTAAAAATGAAAATGAAGGAAAAATCAAGGATATTCATTTCCCTCGATGGATATTCTTCAGAAAAGAAAATGAACGGAATGAGTCATTTTCCTCAATGGGTATTCTTCAGAAACGAAAATGAACGAATAAGCAAGAATATTCATTTCCCTCGATGGATATTCCTCAGAAACGAAAATGAACGGAATGAGTCATTTTCCTCAATGGGTATTCTTTAGAAACGAAAATGAACGAATAATCAAGAATATTCATTTCCCTCGATGGATATTCATCAGAAACGGAAATGAACGGAATGAGTCATTTTCCTCAATGGGTATTCTTCAGAAACGAAAATGAACGAATAATCAAGAATATTCATTTCCCTCGATGGATATTCTTCAGAAATGAAAATGAACGGAATGAGTCATTTTCCTCAATGGGTGTTCTTCATAAACGAAAATGAACGAATAATCAAGAATATTCATTTCCCTCGATGGATATTCCTCAGAAACGAAAATAAACGGAATGAGTCATTTTCCTCAATGGGTATTCTTCAGAAACGAAAATGAGGGAAAAATCAAGAATATTCATTTCCCTCGATGGATATTCTTCAGAAACGAAAATGAACGGAATGACTCATTTTCCTCAATGGGTATTCTTCAGAAACGGAAATGAACTGAGTCAACTCTAGACACATGACAAAACTTGTTATGGTTTCTGTGCACTGAATTCCATAATTATGTATGCATCCATAATTACGTAATTCCTTGCACAGTCCGCATAGTTTGTTTTGTAATGTGAAGGGGAAGAAAATCAAACCTGTGATGAGTGTGACTAGACTATCATAGGGCCCTTTTAATTAGATCGACAATTGATCTCTTTAATTAGACCACCCAGGAGTCTTTTCAGCTATATCATCACATGATATTCCTAACCAGATTTTCGGATCAATCGGTTTAACTAGACCACTAAAGGGGCCTAATTATGGAATAGTACATTATAATCCAAGGGTCTTTATTATTACGTAAAAGCCCATTAAGGATTTAAGGTAGTACCTTTGGATATCCTACTATGAATCCCTTATACGAAGATATGGAAGATTCTACGAGGATTTGGATAACAAAAACTTGGATCACACAAAAATATAAAAGGGAACACATAAGCACATAATCACATAATTGTTTAACTTGATCTTTAATTTGTTATCTTTGGACACGGATATTTAAAGCACACCAGGAATCCAATCCGTGGATTTCATTTGGCACTTTAATCATTTTCAAGAATCTATCTATGAAGATAGGAAAATCTTAATAGGAATTCGGCTTTATCCTTATTGAATCGTAATGTACGTATTGAATCATACAAAGAATTCAATTAAGGTCTCCGATGAACGATACCTATCCACAAGGATCTAATTATGAGGATAGAAAGATCCTATATGGATTTTGGAATTTGTGTAACGAGAGGTGTTTCGACACCTTGCACTAGGCGTGCTTAAGTCGATACACAAGATAGAAAGTTCATGAGGTTGAGGCGCTAGATATGCCAAGGCGACATATGAAGCAGAATTTGAAGGTTGAGCAGTACCAGGATTTGTAATTGCTTTGCTTTGGATTGCAAAGCGGCACATGTTAACCAAATGTCCCCATCGTCCACCGTGGGTACATTTGAAACAGGGTATTTGATTCGGATGATGACGGTTACATTGATTGCACCAAAAAAAAAAGCGGTTCCCTTATATGGCTTCATTCCTGAGGCGAGTCATGGTGATAGCTAAATCAACGGTCTTCTGGAGTATGACGCCTATTTGTTGGGCGATTGTAGCACCTAGTTCGGACATTGTTGTGGTGATGAAGAGGCATTATGAAGATAATGAAAGATATGGGAGGAAACAAGTGAAATGATATCGGATAATCACAACAGAATGATAACGCATAGAAATTTCGATCATTTGTTTGTTACCTAAGGCAAACAAATGAGACGGTGACTAATCAAAGTAAATGGGTCAATATAATGTATCGCGAAGACATGCTCGCCTATAAGTGGACACTCACCCCAAGAGTTTCAAGGTAAGAGTGACTGGTCCGATTATGTGGATTTGTACGAACACTCTAGCCTTAGACAGAAAGCTCAGAGTACAGGCATCCACCCTTCCAGTTTGCACGTGTTCACATTATTTAGACCCAAACTTTGATGAGATTTCGAAAACTTTGAAGGTTCAAAACCTTACAATAAATCATCCTAGAACAGATGATTGATTTTCAAGCGAATTCGAATTTTGTATTCTTATTGTGGTTGCTGCCTAAAGATAGGCAACGGTATTATTTTATGACTAAACGCAAGTAAACTCGCGTTATGGTCCTACGAAGGTTATAGTCTAGGTCAAAGCATTACTAATAACCTAATTCCCTATAACCATTGGCTCTGATACCAACTTTTCTATCATACCCCGACCACGTAAAACAACAAAACGTGGCGGAAACGTCGGGGAGTGTTGTAACAGAATCATTGTTTCACAACCATGGATTAAACAATTTCGTTTTATTTAATTAAATGTATTATATTACATTGGAATTAGAAACAAAACATGAACAAATAGACTTTTATTGTTATTAAGTCGCTAAGGCCTCGTCCGTTCCTATGTGAGCATGCATCAATATCATCATCAAATATCATCAACTATGGTACCTGAAACACATGTGAAAATACGTCAGCATAAAAATGCCGGCGAGTACATAGGTTCTATGTGAGTGTCAGATTCATGGCTCGTTTTACATGTTGCAATACTTATTTAAAAACCTTATTTTGAAAAATATAGTATTACGACATAATTAACCAACTCAAATCAAGTTGGATATGATTTATAAAATCTCGTAGCCATGATTCTTAACTCCAAAACATTTTGTTTTATTAAATCAAATCGTAAAACATCTCGTAGAAACTCGTTAATAAGACTCGTATGGTTTATATTATTCAGAAAACATAATTGTGTGACATTGTTTCAAAATCGTTTACCCAAGTGATCTAGATAACGCAACGATATATAATGTGTTAAAAGCACTTATATATAGGAAGTACCTGCGGCGTATCCACCATGCTTTTAACACATTACACCCGCCCCGTTACCTAATCACTTTCCTAACCCAATGGCTCAAACAGTTACAAATGGTTCACATAAATCAAATGGTTACAAACGGTTCACATAAATCCAACGATTTCAAATGGTTCACATACATCAAATGGTTACAAATGGTTCACATACATCCAATGATTTCAAATGGTTCACATACATCCAATGATTTCAAATGGTTCAAAACGTAAAACAATTGTGCTAGCGTGTTAAGTGAACATACATAGCAAGACATAATGAAATCATGTACTAATAGTGTACTAATGAACATAGCAAGTATATGATATGAAAACATGGAAAGCATGAAAATAACAAGTAGGCACATGTGTTTCACCCCAAAACGTTTGGAAAAAAGTAAAAGAGAGGTCTATGTACTCACTTGAGGATGCTTAGAAGTCTTGAATAACAACCAAGCAAAGCTAGAGGGATCACGGAATCAAACGGCACCTAATTTAGGTAACTATGTAAATAAACGGACCTAAATCGGAGGATCGGATAAAATGAGGTTTCGTAAACCAAATGAGTGTAGGGACTCATGTAATATGGTTCAACAAAGCCTACATTCTAAAACGAAACCTAACCTAAGTGCTTAAGACCCATTACGACTCGTTAAGGTAGCTTACGCCACTTTAACGCGTCGTTCGCGTAAAACGCGTTCGGACCGCCTAACTAGTCCTATGATAAGTAAAATATGCCTTAACATGTCTAATATTGTTGCCAAATCAGTTTAGATATCAAAAATTATGTTACATATGCTTAAAATGAATTTTGGCGTAAAAAGGACATTTTGGTCATTTACTTAAGGCATATAAACTACCTATCATACAACTACTTAAACGACGTGACCATAAGGTATAACCTCGGAAGGTTATTCCCTATGCAACTATGATCACCTAATGTGTTTGGTCGGATCCTAAAGATCGACCAAACGGGTCGGGTTTGAAAGTATAAGCGGTTTTTTAGACCGCTTACCTTACGACCCTACATAAGCACTGAACCTAAAGTGACGAGCTAAACATGTTAAAACATGCTTAACGAGGTTTGAAAACAGGTTTGGTATCAAAACAAACGGTTTTGACACCTAAAAGTAGTTTGGTTACAAAATACGCAAGAATACGCATTTTGGCAGAAACTACGACTCGCCACTATGCCTAGATAACGTGGTAATCAATAGGTATAGTCACAAGAGACTAAAACCATCGTGATTTTGATCACGTTATGAAGTTCAAACGAACTTCATGTTGACCATAAACTGGTCAAAGCAGAAAGTCAAACACAGTTTGACTTTCACGCGAAAAAGAATGAAAGAGGACTTACAAAAGGTCCAAGAACGGAAGTTTGACCCGATTATTCTGAGGTATGAAGTGAAAGCACCTCAACTTAGAGAAATATCAGATCAAATATGAGTTGCAACAATGAGATGGATGGGGTATTTATAGTTTTTGCACAACCGTTAAGATCGTTCATCGTAAAACGAGCTTCGATCTCATCCGTACACATGTGCCCATGGTTTTGTGAAACCATGGGAGCCCCTAGTTTCATTAAAACCATGTGAAAATGAGGGGAACAGCTGGAACAAGCTGGAATTTAGATTTTTCATTTTGGTCCCTTCCTAAGATAACTATGGCAGATTGTCAATTTTGGTCCCTAAATGTGCAAAACATGGTTTTTGATGCATTTTTGACACGTTTAAGCCCCGTTAATCCCATTTCAAGGCTCTAAAATGAATTTAAAGTATAGGGAACATGAAACATGCTCAAAAATATCTCGGATGTCGGTTCGTTTGTTCGTACGGTTGCGTTGTTCGGTTAATTACGACGAAACACGAACGAATGCGAAAAACGATCCAAATTACGCGACGAATGGAATTTTATCATTTCAATCACTAAAATAAAATATTTTAATGATTACATAAAGTTTTGGATGTCCGGATGTATTCAGAACGTAAGATATGCGCGAAAATGCAAACTTATGCACTTTTTGACGCTTTTAGTCCCTGAATGACCAAAAAGTTTATTTTAGCACACCGAACCCATAAAAGCCTATTTCTAAGCTATCTAAAGGGTATTTAGGTTATTTTTAACTTATGGTCATGTTCCGGAATGTTCGTTACAGTACAAATCAGCATACTTTCGCAGTTTGTCGAAATTAGTCCCTGTAAGCGAATAAACTTGATTTCGCCACACCAAACCCTCCAAAACTTATTTCTAAGTTATGTAAAGGTTATTTAAGGTATGTTAAGCCTATTTCACTATTCTGGAGTGTTCGTTGCATTAAACTGGTTATATTTACGCATCAGCGCGCGTATAACCTTCTAGAAAGCGATTTAAAGCTTGAAATCGAACAAGAATTGATATGTGCAAAAGATGCACATATTTATACAAATCCCAAGTATGAAATACAATATTTCATTGGTTTGGTATTTTTTTGATGGTCGCAGAGGCACAGGTGTCACAGTACCAACTCAATAAAGGAAAAATCGGGAGAGCGCAAGGGCTGCTCATACAAGGAATTTATGGCATGTAAACCGCCACTTTACAACGGAGAGGTGGATCTGATAGTATGCCAACGATGGTTGAGTGATATTGAAGGGGTGTTTGAGAGAACCCACTGCGATACAAATGACTTCGTAGCTTACGGCACGGGTCAGCTGAGAGGTCAAGCAAAAGACTGGTGGGATAATAAGAAATAGGAGATTGGAAGCGAAGCGGCAAGGGCGATGACATGGAACGAGTTTAAGGTGCCATTCCTTAAACACCACAGCTCCAAAGCAGTTATTAACTGAATCAAGGAGGAATTTATTCAGCTAAGGCAAAAAGGCGAATCTATCGATAAGATCACGGGGATCTTTCTTGACAAACTGAGATTTTGTGATGAGTTGGTAACGTCCGAAGAACAAAAAGTGTATTATTACTATAATATGCTAAGTGCAGAATATCGGGAGTTTATGACTCCCTCGAAATACAAGACTCTCACTTAAATTATTAATACTGCTCGCGAGACGGAGATAGAGCTGAAGAAGGAAGTAGAAATAGGTGAAAGAAGGGCACAAGTTGTTAATCCAAGCCCTACAGAGAAAGCACGAACCACGGAGTCATCAAAGAAACAGGAAGGGAAAATTGGTTCACCAAGTTGTAAGGTTTGCGGGAAAGGGCACAAGGGCGAGTGTCGGTTTAAAGATAAGCCGTGTCCTATATGTGGGAAGACAGGGCACACGGCTGCATTATGCCCGGGGAAAGTGTCGGTTTGTTATAAATGCTATCAACCGGGTCATAAGAAATCAGAATGCCCGGAGTTGGTCGGGAAAAAGGATGGCAAAGATTCGCAAGAAGAAATGCTGAAAGCAAAGGCCAGATCCTTCCAGTTAACCGCGGCCGAGGCAAAGAAGGAACCCGATGTGGTTTCAGGTATATTTGCTATAAATTCAATTCACGCAAATGTGTTATTTGATACGGGTGCGAATAAATCCTTTATTTCACATGGATTTATTCGACACCCTTCATTTGTACTGACGAAATTACCTATGCCATTAGAAGTAGAAATAGGTGACAACAAAAGTTTTATTGTGTGTGACGTGTGTCAAGATTGTAAGATAAGTATCGATGATGAAGAATACTCATTAGACTTGATCCTGATGTCAATGGGAGAGTTACAAGTAGTGGTCGGGATGGATTGGTTATCCCGACATCATGCGAAAGTGGTGTGTTTCCGCAAGGAGATAAAACTGACATCTCCAAGTGGAAAACACGTTACCATCTATGGCGAGAAAGGGGGTAATCCCATTATGTGCTCAATGCTAAACGCTCACAAACTTATGAGGCGCGGATGTAGAGCGTTCATGATTTATGCAAACGAACCCGATGAGGGATTGCCGAAGATTGAAGACGTACCGGTAGTACGTGTGTATGTAGATGTGTTTCCGGAAGATTTACCGGGGGTACCGCCCGAACGGGAGGTAGAATTGGGAATTGAACTGATTCCGGGAGCGAAACCCGTAGCCAAAGCACCCTATAGGCTTGCGCCATCAGAGCTACAAGAATTAGTGTCTCATATTCAAGATCTGCTTGACAAGGGGTTTATTAGACCGAGTGTGTCTCCGTGGGGTGCACCGGTGCTATTCGTGAAAAAGAAAGACGGAAGTATGCGCATGTGTATCGACTACCGGGAGTTAAAAAAACTCACGGTGAAAAATCGATACCCACTCCCAAGAATTGATGACTTATTTGACCAGTTACAAGGCGCGAGTTGGTTCTCAAAAATTGACCTTAGGTCGCGTTATCATCAGTTAAAGGTCAAGAAGGAAGATGTACCGAAGACAGCCTTTCGTACACGGTACGGGAATTACGAATTCCTCGTGATGTCCTTTAAGTTGACCAATGCACCCGCGGTTTTCATGGACCTCATGAACTGGGTTTGCAAACCAATGTTGGATAAGTCGGTGATAGTGTTCATCGACGACATCTTAGTATATTCAAGGAATGAAGCAGAGCATGCAAGCCATTTACGCGAAGTGTTGGAGACGCTCAGAAGAGAGAAGTTGTATGCAAAATTCTCAAAATGTGCTTTCTGGTTACGAGAGGTGCAGTTTCTCGGGCACATCATTAGTGCAAACGGGGTGTTAGTAGACCCGTAAAAAATAGAAGCTGTGGCGATATAGAATCCACCGAAGAATCCTTCGGAAATCAGAAGCTTTTTGGGGCTCGCGGGATACTATAGGAGATTCATACAAGATTTCTCCAAGATTGCAACGTCGTTGACCAAACTAACTCGTAAAGATGAAAAGTTCATTTGGGGCGAAGATCAAGAGAAAGCGTTCCAAACGCTCAAAGAAAAATTGACCCACGCTCTGGTATTGACTTTGCCGGATGGAGTTGATGATATGCTAGTTTACTCGGATGCGTCACATTCGGGTCTTGGGTGCGTTCTGATGCAACGGGGCAAGGTTATAGCCTGTGCCTCGAGACAGCTAAAGACTCGTGAAAAGAATTATCCTACACACGACCTTGAGTTGGCGGCAGTGGTATTTGCCTTAAAGATATGGAGGCATTATTTGTATGGGGTAAAATGCACTATCTTTACCGACCATAAAAGTCTGAAGTATTTCTTCGATCAGAAGGAATTAAACATGAGGCAGAGGCGGTGGTTAGAAACTGTCAAAGATTTCGATTGTGATATACATTACCACCCGGAGAAAGCTAATGTGGTGGCGGATGCGTTGAGCCGAAAGGTAGATTATACGCCCATTCGAGTGCGATCAATGCAGCTAATTGTAACATCGGGTTTACTTGAACAAATCCTGAAATCTCAAATTGAAGCAATGAAGGAGGAAAATGTGAAGAAGGAAAGAATAGTTGGCCAATTGAAAGAATTGGCGGATGGTAACCAAGGGTTAAAGACTCGTTTTGGAAGAATATGGGTTCCAAATTCGTGTGGAGTCAAGGCGCTCCTACTTGACGAGGCCCATAAATCCTGTTATTCAATCCATCCGGGAGCAACCAAGATGTATAATGATTTAAAGCAAAACTATTGGTGGCCCGGAATGAAAAGAGATGTTGTAAAATATGTGGAGAAGTGCATGACGTGTTTGCAAGTCAAAACAGAACACCAAAAGCCGTATGGTAAGCTGCAACCGTTGGACATCCCAGTTTGGAAATGGGAACAAATCACAATGGACTTGTTGACTAAACTGCCCAAAACCAACCGCGGTTTCGATGCTATATGGGTAGTTGTGGATAGATTGACGAAAAGTGCTCACTTCATTCCGATTCGTGAGACTTATACCTCCGAAAAGATGTCAGAGGTGTATACCAATGAAATAGTGGCACGCCACGGGGTTCCAATATCTATTGTGTCCGACAGAGATACTCGGTTTACTTCGAACTTTTGGCGCGAATTCCAAGAACGAATAGGAACTAAATTGTTCATTAGCACCGCGTACCATCCACAAACGGATGGACAAAGTGAAAGAACAATACAGACGTTGGAAGATATGTTACGGGCATGCATTATCGACTTCGGGGGTAGTTGGGATGTCCATCTACCAATGGTCGAATTTTCATATAATAACAGTTACCATGCAAGCATCGGTATGGCTCCGTACGAGAAGCTTTACGGCAGAAAATGCCGAACCCCGGTGTGTTGGGGTGAGGTTGGTCCACGAGAACTTGCTCATAAGGATATAGTCCGAATCACGAATGATAAAATTGACTTGGTTCGAGCTCACTTGAAAGCGGCTCAGGATCGACAAAAATCATATGCAGACAAAAGAAGAAGACCAATTGAGTTTCAAGTCGGTGACATGGTTATGTTAAAGTTATCGCCGTGGAAGGGGATTATTCGGTTTAGAAAAAGGGGAAAGTTAAGCCCAAGGTTTATTGGGCCATTCAGAATCATCGAACGGGTCGGTAAGGTAGCATACCGTCTCGAACTGCCCGAGGAGTTGAGTGGGATACATAGCACGTTCCACGTGTCACATCTCCGGAAATGTCTAGCCGACGAAACTGCTTATATCCACTATGACGACATCGAGGTGGATAATAGTCTTAACTACGCGGTGAAGCCGATAGCAATTCTAGATCGCAAAGTGAAAAGTTTAAGGAACAAGGAGATTAGCCAAGTAAAGGTCAAGTGGGAACACAGAAAGGGTTCGGATACCACATGGGAGTCCGAAGAGGAGATGCAACGGCTCTACCCTACATTATTTGGTACGTACTTTGGTTTCAGGGACGAAACCTTTTTAAGGGGGGTGGACATGTAACACCCCGAAAATATAAAACTATATATTAGAACTATAAAGTATAAAATAAACAAGAATAAGCTAACTAGGATAAATAACCCAGTTGGTCATGAATCTTGTTATAACAAAGAAACTTGATTTAAAACACTTAGAGATTTAAATTGTTTTTAGTTGGAGGGCCAAAAGTGTTAAAATGGAAAACTTAATCTTATTAAACTTAAAAACAAAATCCAAACACACAATTAAATGTGCCTGGATCGAACAAGAGCAGGGGAAGGGAGACCAACTCACCTTCAAACCCTAACTCTCACAAAACTCACAAATGGAAGGCTCAAATCAAGTCGAAATCGAAATCTGAATATAGATTAGTGATCACCTCGGCGAAGGGATCATAAGGTATGTGAAATTTCACTATTTGGTTACATCTTAAATTTTTTATGAACTCATGAAATTCGAATTTGAGCTTGCATAATCATTGTTTGAATGAAATTGAGAATGAAATTATGTCTAGGACTAAACCCTAGCCATTTACTTGTTGAATTGTTGCTTAAAATTGTGAATTCATGATCCTACACTCATATGTCAAGTGAGTTTTGTAGAATTATGTTAAACACTAGGATTAACATTGTTAACTTAGTGTATTTAAGCTCTATGGAGTGAATTCAGACTTGTTGATATGAAAAATTTACATGAATTGGTGAAAGGATGCTTAAATCTTGGCTAAATAGTTAGTAAAGAACTTGATCTTCAATTGTACGAAATCATGCTCATTAGGTGTTTGATGTAATGCCTAAGAGAAGATAAATGTTAAAAACCCGACTAAAAACGCATATTTGACTAGTGTGGAAAATTATGTGTTATATGCTATAAGAGAGTTCTAAATATCTATGGTTGAACTCTGTAGGCAAAGAAACCGGGACGTCACGCGGACAAGCTAGTGGCGATACGCGTTTGAAAGGATTGCTCTAAAGGTACGTGACTTGGGTCCCGTCATAATATGAATATACGTTTAATTTTAGTTTGTTAATGGTGTCGAAATGTAGAATATGCGTTTGACATGTCATTGAAGTGGCGTAGTTCACTCAACACTCAAACGGGTCAAAATGTTAGTTATAAACAGTTTGGTTCGACATTAAGGTGAGGATTTTCACTTGTCAACCAAACGGGTCAAAACCATGTTCATAAAATGATCTTGTGCATAGAAAATTGAAATCCTCATATTGCGCTAATGCTAGGTAGCAATTTAGCAATGAATGGGTACATCAAGCCAAGTATGAATCCGTGATATCAGGTCGATTGGTAGGAGTTAAATGTAAGACTTGCACAAAGTGGTATGCTTGTATTTGTAGAGAATAAGCATGAAACTTGAATGCGAGCATAAAGTCGTGTAATGGTTCGGATATGTCAAAAGTTGAAATCCCGGGAAATGAGTGAATGAGACTAGAATTCCCAAGAAGTGTATATTGAACAATATGCACACATAGTTAACGGGTCGAGTAATTGAAACAAGGATTTTATGAACCATTCATTCATAAGTCGGGTTTCGTTATGTGAAATTTACATTGTTGGATCCGAAATTTTATTACGGACTCATAGGAAAAAGAATCGGCTAAAACAGACAAACGAGTAAAAAGTTATGCTAGTTTGAAGGTAGATTTTTAAGATTTTCGGAGCTGGGCAAATATGCAGGTCCAGAAACTGGACCTGCTGGAAAACCTGCTTCCCCGCGACAAGCTCCAGGGAGCCAAGGACCGGGCGCGACATGCGAGGCCGCTCGCGGCACGCGAAGGATTAGCCCGAGTCTGTCGCGTGGCGCGACAGACCAAAAACTTAGATATTTATTTTTCTGCTATGCGTATGATGTTGAGACTTGTATATGCTTATTTTATTATTGTCAAAACTAATAATTGATGTGGTTTTGACCTTAGGTAATGCTTATTTCATCCCAGATGCCGATCAAGCAAGGACGCAAGAACCGAACACCAAATTTTGTAGCTTCCGCACTATCTAATCATGTTTAGATGATGATGTTTGGTAAACACTACTAATGTGCAACGTTTTTCAACTTATTAGTTGGATTATGTTAATACTCTATGACAATGTACCACTTAGTCGTTAACTAAATTTTCAAGTTTTTTTAATTACGCATTTTGTTTTTGAATAGTGTGTATTTTATGTTAAAATATTAAATAAATTGGACGAGTGTTACAATATATTTTGTGTATTTAATTATTGTGTGTAAATATTAGATTTTAGAATAGGTTATGTATATTAGTTTTTTGAAAACGTGATCTTGTTTGAAAATCGAGAGAGACCGTGCTTTCATAAAACTATCTTGCACGAATTTCTAAATGTGTCGGTCTCGGGATTTGAGCCGGACCCACCGTAAACTTGGTGGGTCCCACAAAATCCAAAATTGGTTGAAAAAAAGGCTTTTAAGGCCCACTGCACACTTGGTGGGCCCCTTGGTTTGAAAAAAAAAAAGGGTTTTAATGCTTTAAATAAACTATGCAACGGCTGGCACACATTTTCACACCTTCATCATTCATCATCTTCTCTAAAGAAATTAAAAATTCACAATCGCACACCTGTTGATCTTCAATCTCTATTACATTCAACTGGTAATCAAAGGAAACTAAAAAATCATGTCAAACCCTAATGCTAAATCGAAAGGTCAGTTGTTTTTTTGTTTTGTTTGAATCTGATCGTGATTGCAGGACTTTCGAATCGAAATTAATGATTGGTTTGACAAAATTAGAGAATGAATAGGATTGTGTTTTGAAGTTGATGGTTGATATGCTGAGTTGAACTGAGAATAAAAGGATATTAGGAGTTTTAAGGTGTCACAGGTTGAAAAATCCCTAAATTGTGGCCAGAGAAGATGATCGGAACCCTAGATTTTTCACCGGAAATTGTCTGAATTCGCCGGAGGAGACGAACGGAGAAGGGGCGTGGGTTGCACGCGAAGGATAATGACATCGCACAGTGGAAATTGACAGAAATACCCTCGCATACCTCTGTTAAATTACAAAATTACCCTTGCAGATTGTGCGAGGTGACAAATGGGACATATTTGGACATTCTTGCCCCACGTACAGTGTGCGAAAGGACCAAATTGCCCCTCGCACACTGGAATATTATCAGTGTGCAAGTATCATTGTGCCCCTTGACCAAAATGAAGTGTGCGGGTTGACTATTTGACTTTTTTGACCAGGTGTTTGTGCGGTTGACTTCTGTTGACCGTACATAGTGTGCCACCAGACTGTTTGTACTTTTTGGCCCTCACAGTCACATGTGTTTTTACCATTGTGCCCTTGCACACTTGAGTGTGGGCCACACACTCCCATATTGGACCGCACACTCCCAAACTTTTGGGCCTGATTTACTCAGTTGGGCCCGTGTTGTAACCTTTAGACTCAAACATGTTTTATTATAATTTTAAGATTTTGATTAACAGAATGGTTTAAAAACAGTTGTGTTTTGAAATCTTAAAATTATTTTCAAACATTTCAATCTAGTTTGACCAAGTTTACGGTCAAACTCGGGAATCTCGGGTTTCAATATTTGTTCAGTATATCTAACTTGATCCATTTGGTGCAGAAACTGGAAAAGCAGCTGCTGATACTCATGTCCCGTCTTGGGAAAAGACCATGAACGTGACATGTTATATGACGGACCCTCCAAAAGGATTCGAATCTTCCAAGTCGATGATTGTGGGATTAAACACTTGTCGATTGGGTCATGCATTCAGAGAAAATCCAATTACATGTGAAGATTGACTTCTGGACTAATGCAACAACTAAGAAAGGAGACACTGTAATTAGATCCAAAGTTCAAGGCAGGGAGGTTGTGATTACAGAGCAGGTTATTCGAGAAGTGTTACAATTTGGAGATGTTGCTGATGATCCAGTTGATTATACAAAAGAGAAAGTTATGGAAGTTTTGAACAAAATGAGCTACGAAGGATCTTATCCTCCCACGACTAAGAAGTTGTTGCACCCGTACTGGAGATTTCTAGCTCACGTTTATTTGGTGTGCATTAGTGGGAATAAGAGTGGCATAGATACATTGATGATCAGGCAAACTTTGGGGTTGGTGTCGTTGGTCAAGGGATGGAAATTTAATTATTCAAAATGTATATTTGATGATATGATGGTGAATGTCAAAACCCTAAACGAGAAGTATTGGTTCAAGTTTCCTAGATTTCTTCAGATGCTTTTGGAAACTAGGTATCCTCAGCTACAACCTACATTGCGTATGTACGACACTAAGACAATGAACCACATGGTTTTCTCTATGTTGAATCAGAAATCGAGAGAAAATGTTAAAGTAAAGTATGAGAACAAGAAGCCGCTAGTCAAGTTTGGGGCATTTTCTGAGATTACTGAAGAAGTATAGGCACCAATGAATGCTACAGTGGTTGATGAGCATGATGTTGAGATTATAGATGCTCCTCCTGGGTTGAATGAGCCAGTTGAGAACATGGATCTGACAGGGATTGAAAATGAAGAAGACGTGGCTGATGATAGAATAATAGATGATACAGAAGTGAATGAGAACGTAAGAGAAGATTTAAAAGAGGTTAATACTGAGAGCCTCATAGCAGAAGTTCCAAATGTTGAAGAGCCAATCAGTGTGAACCCTCCTCATACTGAGTCGGTTGTAATTAGTTCTGTTGAGCCCGAAAACGTTGATAAAGATCCCACGGCTGATCTTCCTCCTAGGAAACGCAGCAAAAGAGATCCTAGGATCAACCGTGCGGTTGTCACTGAAACAAGAACAACACAAGAATTGACCTTACCCGTAACTTTTGAGCGACCACCAATTCAATACACTTCAACACCTCTTAGCCCAGCAATTATTAAATTCATTCAAAATGAAAGAGCAGCAATGTTCATGCCAGCTCCTAAGCCTGGTGAAGGTTCAATCAATGGTCCATCAGGTGCTGATGTAGTTAGAGCTGCTGAATTGTTGCAAGCTGCTGCTATGGAAGCTGAAGTAGCAGCTAAGCCCAGTCAAGAAAGAACCCATGAAGCCTCAAGCAGTTATGATAGTGATGAATTACTTGCAGATAATTGAATAACCATCCTGATGAGAAGAATCACTGTTCTTGAAGAATATAAAATCTTTAAGGATGCTTAGATTGCTAGTTTGATGGAAGAGATCATTGTCAAGAATCAGAAGATTCAATGAAACTGATCTCTCACAGCTATAGTTATGGATATGAAGCAGAAGCTAGAAGGAAAATTTTTAAAGGAGTTTGCTGATCCTCCTAAGGAATCTACTACTGAAGAGAGGGCTAAAGAAAAGAAGGAACACGAGGAGGCCATCAATCGTTATATTGAAAATCCTCCTTGAACAACAAATCAAAAATTGAAGAAAAAGATAGTTGTTATGAGGAATGTGGGTGCAGAGAAGAATCTGGAATTTGGTGATAAACCAGACAGGTACGTCATCACAACTGAGAAAGATAGATTTGATGAGTACGGGAACAGGTCTGGTATTCTGAGCTGGGCTTACAATGAAGAGAAAGGAATGTTCATAGTGAAGAGAGGAAATGGAGAAGTAGAGTACTATGATCATTCGGATGCGTTTGAATCTTGAACGGCTGTGGATCTGAGAGAATTGAGTCGTGCAAACTATCATGATCAAACCATAAATCCAAATTGCAAAATTGGATGGAACTTCTTCAATAAGTTGCAGCAACAGGCCAAAGTTAAATTTAAAGATATGAAGTTAGCTCAATCCATCCTTCTGGAAGATGAAGATGTTCTAGATCCTGCTACCGACAAGCCTTACAAGATGGTGATGTGGCCTGCTATAAAGCAAACGAAGACTGTCCCACTGCTTAAAGAACTTCCTGACGACAGTCTGAAGGATCTGCAGTTTTGGATGTAGGATCCTGTTATAGGTCAGGCGGTAATTGTTTGTGAGAATGCAGAATACAGGATCATGGATACAAGAGACTTAATGCGCTTCAGAGAGAATGATATCAAGATTTTGTCAAATACTCACATAAGCGATCCTAAATATGAAGTTTGCGCTAAAAGCTACATAGGCGCAATTGCTCAGATCATGCTATTCAAGTTGTGGTCAGGTCAACATACAATAGTAGAGACTCAGCTATTCGGTCCGTATGTTGGAAGAACGTTGCCTGATCTGCAGAAGAAATAGAAGAAGCAAACAAAGAAACGCAAGTAAAGACGGAGATGCCAAGACAACATAAACCTAGGGGGATATTATAAGGGCATAAACTTGTTTAGGTTTACGTTTGTCTTGATTTACTTGTTTTGTTTAGATTAATGTAAAGTATTGGGCTAAGTAGGTTGATATGAGGTCGACGGGGTCTGGGTTTGGCCCATTGTATTAGGGCATCCTATGTATCTATAAATAGGATGTTCCTCATTAAGATTATGTTGTCGATTCTTTGTCGAACTTGTGACTTTTGTGCGTGAACGAGTACTAGATGATCCTAGAGATCGTGTGCTCTTGTTTTGAATCAATACAATCTTTGTTTCAATCTTCTACATCTTTCTTGTGTTTACGCAACGTATTAAGGTGTCGTGATATCCGGTTGTCAAGTATTCTGGACTTACATGTTCATAAAAAAGTTGCAAAAGATAACAGTTTTACGAAAACAAAATTTAAATCCAACTTTGTACCTCAAATATGGTGGTGTTCAAACTTATTTTACAATGGTAAACTTGTGGAAACATTCTTAGAGGTTAACCAAGTGGAATGGAAGGAGAAAATAGAAGAAATGATGAAGAAAGCTAGTTGAAAGCTCACTTGAACAGTTATAACTTTCTGCCCAACTTAGAGAATTTCTTGATGATTTGGAGTGTTCGAGAGTATTGGAGATGTGGAAAGTGAAAATATGTTAGAGGAGGCTTGCTTTTATAGAGGCAAATTAGGGTTTGTGTTTTAAAGAGGTTAGAAGGTGATTGGAGGTAAAAAGAGGTGGAAAAGGGTGAAACCCGATTGGGAGAGAAAACATACTGTAGATTAGCCCTCTCCGCACCATGCGACCAGGCAAACCGTCCCCGTCGCGTGACGTGACGGGTAGTGTTTTCCAATCTTTGGTTTTTGTTTAACTTTGGTGTCACTCCTCGATTTTCGGTGGGCCCGGACGGGTAAGGTTTAAGCGTGACGATTGGATAATAGTATCACAAGTTATATGAAGCGGAAGTATTGAGTAAAAATATTCATTTAATAAAAGCTTGAATATATATAAAATTTATATAAGCGTTCAAGTACAAGTCCACAGGCGGGATCTAATAAAAAGAGCTTTAGACATCATAGGCCTTAAGCTGAGGAGTTGCAAATTCCATAGCCTTTATCATAGCCGACCCGGATTTCCAGCCTAGTATCAAGGTTTGGTACCCGTGGTTCAATCTTTTGAAAATACGTAAGCTTTCGCTGGTAAATACAAATAACTGACTCGTTTTGAAAACAGTTTTTCAAAACTGAGTTTTATACATAGAGAAAACCCGTAGGTAATCACTTAATATTTCTTCGCATTTAAACTTGTTATCATATTTACAATACTTGTCACACAATCGGGAACCAGAGATCAGAGCCAGTCATTTTCAGTGCTATAATGATTAAGGTACACACCAAAGTTAAATAACGCGTCTTATAGTCGGGATGCCTACCCCATCACATTATTCTGTATGGCCATAATAGTTCATGAGTCAGGATGTCCGGACACGGTACCATTAACCCCCAATTGTTTCAGTTATCAAGTAATACGGATTAAACCAAGTTCTTATATTTATAAGCAACCAAAGGGCTCTGTAAGGGCATGTACTTATAGGTTTACGTTTGTCTTGTGCTAACTAGTTTGGTTTTGGTTTATGGGCTTGGTCGATGTCATAGGTGTGCGAATAGGGGTTTGGGCTTGGCCCAGTTGTAATAGGTCATCCTATGTGTTATAAATAGGATGCACCTAGGTCATTAGTTGGTTGTTGATTGTTTTGCAAACTCGTGCACGCGTACCAGACAATTCTTAGCAATCGTGTGCACTTTGATCTTAATACAATCGACTTTATTTTTCTTCTTCTACATTTTTCTTAGTTTTCCGCACTTGGATTAGTGTTTTGTGATATCCGATTGGGTTCTTGGACTAACAATTGGTATCAGAGCCTAATAAGTCTTTCGAAGGCTCGATTTTCATTGGATATTGCTTGAAGAACGAAGGCGTTGGCAGTTTGCTGATTCGAAGAAAAGTAGAAAAAGGTTGATTTTTGTCCTGTTTCTTTGTTTTATATATTCTTTTATTCAACTGATTATCTGTTTTAAGGTGTTAGCAGGTTGTGTTTTGAAAATTTTTGGCCGAAAATTTTAGAACACAGAAAATTTAAGGAACAGTTCATACAAGTTCTTTTTGGATTGCATCAAAAATATTGTTGTTTGATCTGTTTTGGAAGAATTGCTAAAGTGTTTGCAGGTTATTCGGGATTATTGGTGGAAAGAAACCAATTGAGAATTTGATTTGGTCTCCTAAAATCTCGAAAGTTTGTTACATCGAATTGATTTTGGTTTCCAAAATTAGTTTGGAAGTGTACGGGACAATTAAATTAATTGTGCGACATCAAGTGTATGGGTTAATTGTGCGGACAAGTCATCGAGTGAATTACTGAATGTTGGCAGAGGAAGGAAGAATAACAGAGATAGTCGGAGCAGGAACAAAAAGAGGAGTCAGTCTAGGGCTCGAGGTGATGTAACCTGTTGGAACTACAAAGAGGTAGGACATTTTAGGAATCAATGTCCAAATGAGAAGAAAGAAGTTAACACTGCAGTAGACCACTCAGATGATGATGTTTTGATCTGTAGTGTGGAGAGCGGTGTGGATTCCTGGGTTATGGATTCAGGTGCTTCATTTCATGCTACCCACAACAGTGAAGCACGGCGAAATTTGAAAGAAGCTGATTTTGGTAAGGTAAGACTGGTGAACGATGAGGTTCTTGATGTGACGAGCATGGGTGACTTAGATCTGAAGACTCCATTCGATTCATGGATTTTGAAGGATGTACGGGTAATTCCAAGTCTCAAGAAACAGTTGATTTCTGTTGGGCAGTTGGATGAACAGGGGCACGAAGTTAAGTTCCGGAACGTGCAATGGAAGGTTCTAAAGGGAAATCTAGTCGTAGCTCGAGGAAAGAAACGGGGTTCGCTGTATATGGTCAGTTTACTGTCTGAGGGAGTAACTGTCCCAGTTCAGAAGAATACCAAGATCCTATTCACAGAATCTCGTGGGCAGAAGGAGGTTTGCTTTGAAGATGGCAAACCCAGAGTCAAAGGTCAGATTCAGGATGAACGTGCTAGAAAAGGTTCAGTAAAACCAGTCAGGGGCATTCGTGGCAGTGGGAGCACGGGACGTGCTTCAGTCAGAGTTACCAGACGACAGTGGGTTAAGAGAACCAGTATTACAGCTGTCAAAGTCTCTCCAATTGATATTCTGCTTTATTCGGAGAGTGTTTGTTCTCAGGATGTTCCAGGATTGGGCAGTTCATGTCAGTGGGAGCCGATAGGAACAGAGAATGGGTCAGGGGTAAACTTAGCCATGACTGATGTGTTGGAGCTAATGGAAGCTTCAACGGGCCTTCAGGATAATTGAAGAGAAGGCCGGCTAACTAGGAAGGAGCTAAGATCAAAAGTTTTTACAGAAATACAAGATGCACAGTTGAAGCACAGGTGAAGATTATTTTGTTGCTTCAAGTGGGAGATTGTTGAGTGTGAAGCCACTTGACCAAGTTGAGGTCAGAAAACAGGATAAGAGGATAAGGGACAGGGGTGAACCGATAATGCCTGTAACCCATTTTTTACGGATCATGTTTGTGACTTTCTTTATCTTCATTCAATCTCTATATAAGATATTCATTTGTATTGTAATCTTTATACCTCACCAAGAAATATAAACTCCTAGTTACCCGTGGACGTATGTTAATTTAGACTGAAGCACGTAAATCCTTGTGTTCTTGATTGTAGCAGATTGTGAGAGTGGAGAGTGTGTCTGGTCCGAGTTCATGTGTGAGAGAGTTCGATCCTAACATGTAGTGGGATAATGCCCTATCAATGATTACCCAATTATTATTATTTTTTTAATTTAAAACTAATGATATTTGATTTGGAAAGCTCTGATTGGCCTCACATATTTTGACCCGGCGTTTTATTTGGAACACCTAACCATTTTTTTAAGAAAAACGCCCATGGGGGCGGTTGAGGGGCATGTTTGGACGTTTTTTTAGGAAAACGCCAAAAAAAACCCCACTACAAGTGTTCTTATATAATTAGTTATGCTATTTATTCAGTAGTTAGGCTAGAGGGTATGGTGATGGTCCTCCAAGGGAGGATGATCTGCCACGTAGGCGTGACGTCATAGTCCTCCCAAGGATGGTCCATCCCACTAAACTAGAGAGTATGGGAGGATGGTCCTAGATGATCCTACCCCACAAAACTATGTACAAGTAGTAATGCCTAAAGTACAAATCACAAACACAAACAAACGATCAAAGGGGGCCCACCATATTGCATCGTCCTGGATATCGAGAAGAAGACGGAGAGGACGCGACGTTGGGGGCAGCATGGAGGTAGGATCGGCAACGGTAGGGGACGGTCCAAAGCCGATCCCCATACCGTATAGCCTTAGCAAGGATACTTATATAATTAATTATGCTATTTATTTCGGTAGCAGTGCATGGAATGGATCCTTATTATTATGGGAACTATTAAAATGTTTTATAACGTTTTATTTCTATTTCTTCTAATAACTTTTTTCGATGAAATCCTAATAAATTACTAATCTCACAAGCTAATGACATTGACACCCATGTTAGTTACTACATCCATAGCAAAAATATAATATCAGTGACAAATTTAAAAAAAAATACTTTAAAAGGGTCTTCGGGCAAAGTGACCAAACACGAGAAAGCGTGCCTTAACAACCAGCATGTGTTTATCCCAGTTGTTTTTGATACTTTTGGTTTACTGACGCCAGAGGTTGTAGACCTACTTAGTCGAGTTCAAAGGTTCATGCATAGTAATGTTATGACCCGGACATCTATGGACGTAGTTTTTAAAAGACTTGGTTTTGCTATTCAGAAAAGGGTAGGGGCGTAGCTTGTTGCCCATTTACCATCTATCTCGATGTAAATTAAAAGATAATCTATAATAACTAAGTTAGATGACCAATTTCATAAATTGACTTTCATAAATTTTGGTAACACAAAAGCGAAAAGATGGAAGAGATGTAATTTTACTCATTTTTTTATAAACTATTCCAGGAAACATGGTCACGCGTTTTGGAAAAAAAAATATGTAAAAAGTCAAAGATTGTTTTAATTGCTATCGAATTAAACTAAATTTTTATGTGTTAAACAAATACAATACGATAAGATCAGAATTGTTATGAAAGCAAATGTTTCTGACAGCTGTTTATAGAAATTAACTTTTCACATGGTATTTTGTTATTGATTCAACTTGAGATGCAACAAGTTGAATTATGATATTTAGGGTCTCGATTAATTTATTTGTGTGCATGCGCGAAGCTTTTAAGGGGTGGGATGGGTGGCTATCCCTCCGAATTTTTCGCTCACTAGTGGAGAATATGTAGTTTTCGTATAAAAAATTTTTGGTATATACGTTTTCGACCCCTCAGTTTTATAGAAACTTTTAGGTCCGCTGACTTCCGCACCCACAGTCGAAAATCTTAAGCTTCGCCACTGTCTGTGAGTATTATCATATTATAGTTCACTGGTTTCTTGATGCAGTATATAAAGAGGAAACACCACCATCATTCAATACACACACACGTTTCTCATGGCCCTAATTCTCCAAAAACAAATGCGTAACATTATTACCATTCTCTTATTCACACTCATCATTCAAGCACAATCCAATGAGTTTTCGAAGCAGTTATCCCCAAAATCACTTGGTTTAAAGAAACAAAAACTAACACACCTCCACTTCTACTATCATGACATACGGAGCACCACGCCTGACATCGTCCAGGTAGCTGAGGCCGCCACGACCAACACCTCCAAAACCGGGTTTGGGTCAGTGTCTGTGCTCGATGGCCCATTGACAGTGGGTCCTGAACTAACCTCAAAGGTTGTAGGAAGAGCACAAGGAATGGTTGCGTCCGCTGACTTAAATGACTTCGGGTTTTTATTTGTCGTAAATTACATTTTTACAGATGATAAATACAATGGTAGTAGTTTGAGTATCTTAGGGAGGAATCAAGTATTGTTGCCAGTGAGAGAGTTGCCAATCGTTGGAGGAACTGGGATTTTTCGATTTGCGCGTGGTTACGTGCTTACAAATACTCAGTTCTTTAATGTTAGCACGGGTGATGGAGCATTTGAGTACAATGTTTACGCGTTTCACTATTGATTATTGTCTTCGAATGGCGCTTGAAGGTTTAAGAAGCTTACATTTGCAGTATTTTTAATGTGATTATAATTTACGATATCATTTTTCATGAAGTATGTGCTTTTTTTGTTTATTAATAAGATATGTGTGTTACAATGGAACAACTGTGTTGTAGCAAGTGATATCTACAAAAGTGCAATTTTGTTGCTAAAGTTTAGGTTTGACAATAATGTTTATGTTGGGATGCCGATAAATTATGTACCGTGGGTGACTGGGGTGATTAGACTATCCGGTATGGGGCGATGTTTAGGGCGTGGATTGGATATAAACGCCCAAGTCATCACCCCGGGTGGGCTTGGGTTTCGGCGTGGCTCCTTGGGCGGGGGTTTCAGCCCGGGCGTTGGGCATGCCTAGCGGTCCTCCGTGGCCGGCTCTTATTGGCTGGTTGGCTAGGTCATAGTGGCTATGTTTAAAATTTAAAAAATAACCGTTTGGCCAAGCCAAACGGTTCACCCAAGTCGCTATAAAACCCCCAACCTCACCGCATGTCCACATTGCTACCCCAACCCAAGTCACTCCACCTACCCGAACCGCTACCCACACACACTTGATCGAGGCCTTAACCCAAGTCACTCCACCTACCCGAACCGCTACCCACACACACTTGATCGATGGCCTCTTGGACGCACGAGGAAGAGCTAGCACTTGTCACGAGCGTCGTGGACGCGATGAAGGGCCGCCAACCCGGTGAGACCCGTTACTGGCCGGAAGCTTTCACTAGCTACCGGCACAACGTGGTGAACGACCGACACAATTTAAACGCGTGCCAACAAAAGGGGCGCGAGCTACGACCGAAGCTCGATCGTTTTTAAGCCTACTACGACAGCGTCCCGGGCGGTGATATAAGTCACGAAGACCGGGTGGCGGTGGCCAAGATCGAGTTCCGGGGCAAGGAGCGGAAGCCGTTTGACAAGCTCGCCCTTTTCGAAATCTACCTAACGCTTTAGGCTTTTTTTTTTATTTTGTAATCCTTTTTTTGTAGATATTTGTAATTTTTAGGAAATTTTAATAATAATTTTAGGCTTTTTTTTTTTATTTTGTGTGTATTTTTTAATTTTAGGCTTTTTTTAATTTTAATAAAACTGGCCAACCCACGCGGGCTAGCCACGCCCTGCCATACCGACCCAACACGTCACTCACCAGCGCGGAAGGGGGGGGGGGGGGGGGGCGCTCGTAGTCCACGTGTCAACTCATGCCTCAAACCCCCGCCCCACCATACCCCACGGTCTTAGTCAGACATAGAATAAGGATGGATAAGTGGCAACAATGACGATATGTGGTGGCCTAATTAACAAAATTATTATGATATGTTAACACAAACTTTAATGAAATTTCTTGTTACAAAATAAAAACCACTTAAATAACCTTTTTAAACTATGATTTTAAAGTGTGATTCGGGTCAACTCACATGGACTATTTGTGACATCCTTACTCGAATAGGACTGACGTGTCACGCAATACAATAATCAGAGGTAATTAATAACTTAACTAAAACATTAATTCTATAGGTTCTAAAATCCAAAACGATACAACGGTCTTAACAGAAAACATAAGTGTAAAAAATTATTAAAAAAAATTATTAAACTCCTCGTTTTGAACTCTAGCATTTTTATTTCCACTCTTGACATATTTCCCATGCTACCTTGAGTACCTACCTATTTAAGAAATAAGGGGAAACACAAAAAGAAGCATGGCGGAGCCAAAAATCGTTTAGTAATAGAAAAACAATAGCAATATCATTAACTCGATGAGAACGATCAATACGATATTCGATTAATGAGCTAGGAACAATTCTATGACAATAACGATGCAATGATAAAATCAATACTATACGATGTTCAATCACTACGATAGCAATCTATGCGGAATTACTCATGTAAGCCGTTAACAATAAACAGTATGTAAATTAGCCTGCAGACTAATGCACCAATGTGTAGAGGGGATGTGGGCACTCACTCCTATCCCAACACAAGTACAGTAACAGTAATATCCTAGGATTGATCCATACGCCTCTCAATAGTCAATAGTCAATAATCAATAAGTGTTATCACTTAGCACACGAAACAATATAAAGACGCTGTGGGCCTTTCGCACCACCACAGACGGTGCACGATGAAGTGGCATGCAACGATGAAGTGGTCATGGTTTTCGAAACCAAAAGAAACCCCCAAATTTGGAAGCACTTTGATCTGTGCCTGATGTCTAATAGCCATGAAATGGCACGTTGCAAAGGTTGTGGGAAGTTCATGAAGGCTACGACGAACTCGACCCTTAAAAAACACACCGACCGTCATTGTCCGGTGACAAAGGCTGCGGCGAAGAAAAGTGAAGGCGGTGAATCATCCGGAACCGGTTCTTCGAAGGTTTATTGTGTTTATGTGATGTTGGTTTTAGTGTGTTTTATGTTAAACTTATGTTTAGTTATGATGTTTAGGTATGATGTTTTGTTTTTTAATGTTTGGTTTTAATGTATGGTAAGTAGGTAATGTTTGGTTGTAATGTTTGGTTTTAACTTTTAATGTATTTGGTTTTATTTTAATCCTGCAGGTTTTTTATGTTTATGGAGGAACCGGTTCCGGGTAGGAACCGGGTACGACCCTATTTTTTTATAAAATGTGGAACCGGGTACGAACCTACGGGTTTTTTGAACCTGGAATCGGTTCTACTATATAGCGGGTAGGAACTGGAACCGGTTCCTGGTCGAGTCTACCGGGTCGGGGTTGGAACCGGTTATTATGACCATCTCTACCAAGCCACCAGTTCCGAGGAAAGCCCGCCAACCTGAAGGCCCACTGCGGTAAAACCTGATTCCCCTCGGTTTCGACTGGTGACTTCCAGAGAGGTCTAGTTCTAAATTTCACTACCACCACGAATGTCCTTCAAAATTATACTAGTGGGAGTTGAACTTGGAATCTCAAAAAGAGAAACCAAGTAACTAACCACTAGACCAACTTGTCAAGACGATATCAACCTGTTTCTTACTTCTTTAATATCAAGTTTATCTTTGGGGACTAAGGGTTTTTTAAGCATTGTATACGTATAATGCTTATCTTTGGCCTAATATGTGACAACCCGAAATTTTAAGGTTAGCAATTCTTGGTTCCTCGACTCCTAGTTGGGACGGTTACATTTTATGCTTCATTTATTTGCATTTTATACTTCATCATTCATTAATCATTTATGTGATGCATACATCTATTGGTTCTATGGGATTGCATGTGTGGTTATTGTAAATTGCATATCCTGCTTGATGTTGTAATATGTTAAACACACATGTTCCATTATCCGTATACCTTTTGGGTTAGTAGGACTCACATCGGCCCAACAATAAGCCCAACCCGATTCGGATCCCCTTATTAGCGATACACATTATTTGCATGATCTGATCTCCATTAGTCATCAGCATACTCCAAGTTATTAGAAACCCTAGTTCTCCTAAGTGAAACGGCAATTCGTTCTCCTCCATCTATCGCGACACCTTCAATACCTTGTGGTTAGTGTGACATCCTTTAATCGATATATATATATATAGAAAGGTTAACATACAAAAGCCCTTATCATACTTCACGTACGCGACAATGGTAACCGTCAGATCAGGGTTATAATCACGCATGGAACATATAATAACGCATGGGATCAGTTATTTGGTGATAATCAGTTATTTGGTGAAGTACATTATACTTTCTCTATATAGAGAAAGGTTAACATACAAAAGCCCTTATCATACTTCACGTGCGCGACAATGGTAACCGTCAGATCAGGGCTATAATCACGCATGGAACATATAATAACGCATGGGATCAGTTATTTGGTGATAATCACGCATGGGAGGTGATAATCACGCATGCGGAGTATAACCACGAACGTTAAGATGCTCGAAAATGTAATCACACACGTTATGTATTTGCTCGCGTACGTTAATGTAGGTTAAGCCGTGAAGTACATTATACTCTCTCTCTCTCTCTCTCTCTATATATATATATATATATATATATATATTCTTGTTATGCTTTGTGTTGGATCGATGATCACCCACTAGTGAATTAATAACCTTGTAAATCTTAAACTGGATGTTATGCTATACATGTAAACTAGGAAGTATGTGTTAGTTAACCAATGATCTTGTTTTACAAGTAAACTATGTTTTGGTAATACTTGCATTAGGAGATTGTTATGGTGGTGAGAGCATGTGGACTGAAATCGGGTGAGACCCTCCGATTGAGGAATTTTGTGTACATAGGGTGCCGTATAAATAGTCTTATGTTGTGATTATGATAATTACGTGACACGGGATCGATACGCTAGAAGAATACATATAATTGAATTCACTTAATGATATTGATGATATATGATAACTTATATAATGTTCCATGCTCATGAATTTGATGTTGATGATTATAATAACTAATGGTTCAGTAGGTTATAATTAAAGAAGTAGTTTCATAAACATTCAGATCTACCATGCTAATTATTGGGCTATACATGTTAATCGGGATTTACACGCTAATCGGTTGGGCCGCACATGTTCTGGATAGCTTTGGGCCGCACAACTGATCGTGTCTTTTGGGATTGGGCCTGAAGCCAACTGGGTTGCGAGATGATTTGGGACAGCCGCACACTATGCGGGCTGGGCTTCAAAGAGTGACTTCGGGCCGGTACCCCACTGGACCATGTAGCCCATGTGACGGGCCTTGCGTAGTCACTGGGCTGCACACCCCATTGCTGGGCTTTAACTGAAAGAAAACCACAACCGGCCCGAGTACGTGTTTGGGCTTTGTAAACACATGATGGCTGTGGTTGGACTGGTAAAATGGGTCCGTCTAGGGAGAGATTAAAACAGGGTTCGGGGTTAGGGAGCTAACATTTCCACAACTTAAAGTTGTAATGTTTATAACTTAACTCGTTCTAAATAAACATAGCAAATGTGTGCATAATTTATATGTGAACATGAGTGTTATTAGTATGGGCCGAAGCCTTAGTGGGCTGCTACTACGTGAAGATCTAAGTTAGTACTAACAATGGGTCGTAAACGGATTATGGACTGGTGAGTATCCGTGGGTTGTTCAAAACATAAAGTGAACTATTAACTTGATTAGTATATGTATCCTCGTGTTGCTAGATTGATTGTATGACCTGAATTACATGCTATTTGTGCAATGTCGATATGACACGTGAACGAGAAATGCATAAGTTATTTTGTGTAAAAAATATGTGGTTGACGTGCATGTGAAATTGATTGTGGTCGGTACTCATGATAGGACGTGTTTGATCAACTGTTAATCAAGTAACTAATTCTACCGAGCAAACCAAAGGTGAGTTCATTCCTCTTGAGCATGCGTCCCGGTGGTTGGGACAGTCATTGGGTATCCCTGAGAGGGATGGGTTTTTAGGTAAATCAAATGGGTATTCCTGAGAGGGATACGTCCTATGGTTGAAATCTGGAATGTTGTATTATACACTCGTCCTATCACCTTGAAGTCCCATCTTTTTGTTACCGGAGAGGTAACGGGGTATTAGTTTGTAGCGCTACTTAGGTTTGGCACCCTCACCCCGTACCAGAGAGGACGGGTGTGAACTAATGACCCAGTCATGCCCAGTGCTTTGATAGGAGCACTGGGGAACGGGCAAAATATACATCAGGAGCCGTCTATCCGAGGTATTATCAACATTGTAATCAATAAACAGAACTAAACACTTGGTAACTAACGTTTATTTTTACTTGAATTTAATAATAATTCACACCATTTTAAATAAACTTGTCTAGTTATAACATGGATTTCATAAATAAGTTCAAGTGTGACAAAAGCCTTAGTCAACTATCGACTAAGTTAAAACATTTAAAAGTTGTTTAAGAATTTGTTTACATCACAAAAGCTTAAAATATAGCGGAAGCTTCAAAAGTCGTGTTCGGTTCTTCAACATATTGCTTGATCGCCATCCGTAAGATCCACATCATCACCTAGGGTCAAAACCACTAAAACATTAGTTTTGACATTATAATATATTACATAAACACAAGATCCGACATCGCAATGTGATAAATAAAATACAAGTTTTATTTTTCTTCTAGACTCCACCGTAACTTACGGTGTCACCGTAACTTACGGTAGGTCCTGGAGATTTCTAGTCCACCGTAAAACAGGGAAAACCCACCGTAGCCTCCTGACTTCTACCGTAAGTTACGGTATTACCGTAACTTACGGTAATACCCTGGGATGTTATGTTTTGTTTGGTTTGTTCAATTTACTCAAACCCAAATCTCAGATTTTTCCTCTTTCTAACATACCAATACATTAACTTCTCATATTTCTAATATGTTATTTAATAACCAAAAACAAGATCAATCTATCATATTACGGAGCATTTTCCATGCCTTTATTGATTATTCGACCCGTTTGGCTCACCTACGGAATCCTCCAATATGGTGACTACCAACGAGATCTTATCAACCCTTGATCCATTACTCAATTTAGCGAACATCATCGCTTTAGATTAATATAACTTTTGTTCTACGACTCAACTACACAAATACTAATTATCAAATTTATTCAATGTAACGGGTCAAGTTACATACCTTTAGTGCACGCTCTTTAAACGCAAGTCGCCACCGGCTTGTCCGCTTGGAGCTCTGGTATCCTTTCCTATAGAGTTCAACCAAGACATGTTTAGAACTCTTTTCAATTCATAGTTCGCATTACTTTTCCGAAACATCACAATCATGCGGTTTAACTCAAATTTTCAGATTTAAGCCTTCTTTGAGGCATTTATGCGAACACTTTAAGGGCAGAAATTTACACCTTATATTATCAAGTTCATAACTTGTCATGTAGCTCTAAATTAACATCAATTAAGCTTTCATATAACATTAAACATCATTATTTCAGAAATCACTTCCTATGACCCATATTACACTAGAATAATCATTCTAAAGCCTAGTGTTTACTAGTTTCCCACAAAACCCATGAATCACCTTCAATGTGTTCATGAGATTTTCAGGAATTGACCATGATTTCACATGTTATTGTCTAGGTTTTACTCCTAGACACTATATCATCTCTAATCTATCCAAAAAGCCAACATGCAACATCAGATTTCGAATTTCCCAAAATCATGAGAATTTCAAGTGGGGAATTTTCATCAAATTTTACATACCTTATGATCTCCTTGCAATGGGGATCAGTAATCTATGCTCGATTTTTGATTTTGACTAGGTTTGAGCCCTTAATTTGAGATTTTTGTGATGAACCAGGGTTTTGAAGGAGCCTGGGATCGCCCCTGTTCTTGGTCGATTTCAGCAACACACAAGCAAGTGTGTTTTATGTTTTAATTTTGTTATTTTATTAAAATAGTTTCCATTTAAACTTTTAGTCCCTCATCTTTCATTCCCTATTTGTTTTAACTACTAACTACTCATAAATGACCAACTAACTTGGTTAATGTCATTCCTAGTTAGTTTATTTTACTAGTTTATTTGCAACCTAATTGCAAATTTATAAACTCGCATTTTCGGGATGTTACAAGTCCACCCCCCTTAAAAAGGGTTTCGTCCCCGAAACCAAAGTACTTACCAAATAAAGTAGGGTAGAGACGTCGTATATCTTCTTTGGACTCCCACGTAGTGTCCGAGCCTATCCTATGCTCCCAACTGATCTTGACTCGATCGATTTGTTTGTTTTGTAAGTGCTTGACCTTTCAATCTAAAATATCCACTGGTCTCACCGCATAATTCAGGCTATTATCCACTTTGATATCATCGTAATGGATATAAGCTGTTTCGTCCTCTAGACACTGTCGCAATTGTGAAACGTGCCGTGTATTCCATTCAACTCTTCCGGTAATTTGAGGCGATAAGCCACTTTGCCAACCCGTTCGATGACTTTAAATGGCCCGATAAACCTCGGGCTTAGTTTTCCCCTTTTTCTGAATCTTATAATGCTCTTCCATGGGGAAACTTTTAGCATAACCATATCACCTATCTGAAATTCAATCGGTCTTCGTCTTTTGTCGTCATAAGACTTCTGTCTATCTTGGGCCGCTTTCAAATGGCTCGTACCACTTCAATTTTCTCATTAGTGGCTCGAATTATGTCTGTATGTGCCAATTCACGTGGTCCCACTTCACCCCTACACACCGGGGTTCTGCATTTTCTACATATAACATTTCGTACGGTGCCATACCGATGCTCGTACGGTGCCATACCGGTCTGTATCGTTCTTTCGCTTTGTCCATCCGCTTGTGGATGGTACGCGGTGCTAATGAACAACTTAGTTTCCATTTGTTCTTAGAATTCATGCCAAATGTTTGAAGTAAACCGAGTATCTCTGTCGGACACAATGGATACCGGTACTCCGTGACACGCCACTATTTCACTAGTATATACTTCTGACCACCTTCCTCCAGTAGTCCTTTGGTTTGGACCCAACTATCTTAGTTTCATTTTTTTTTAAGTCATTGTTTCTTCTAGTCCAAAGTTATCATATGCATGTATCTTTCACGAGTAAGTCCTCATGGACTGTAACTTTTGTCTTGTATTTCTTATTTTGTCACCTATTTGACCCAATTGTCAATTGACCACTCAATAATATGAGTTCATCAACATGTTCGCCCCATACTAATCTTATATTGACCAGTGTTTGTATAAATCACGTCACTATTTTGACTCTGGATGGTCTTGTCGGCTAGATTACTTAATCACCGTCACTTTATGCCCCGTAATTTGGGCCTTCCATACTGCCATATTCGGTCTTACATGAGTTTAGGGTTTCCTATCCTGTAACTCGCGTTACGACATGATTATATTCTGTATTCCTATGTCACTTTTGTGACTATGATCGTATCGCATCACATCATGTTTAAGTTTTCATTAGCTCTTCATTATCATGAATCTTCTTTTGAGCATAGTGTCTCACACCTATCGGTGTTGAGACCTATATTCATTAATATTATCTGTTTTCTAATTTCTCTATAACATTCATATTTGTTAAACGCCACTCCTTACTAAGACTGAATTTTTTTTTGTTTAACTTCTATCTATTTTACTTATGTCAATTACTCATATCCAGGAATTGACGACAAGAATTTATTCTTTTCCGTTATTATATCGCGCGGGGAATTGTAACCAGTCCCCATGCTTAATCCCAAGTGTCCCATAGATTCCTTCACTTTGCCTCATAGGCTACCTTATTAGATCTTCACCTTTTTAAGGTGGGACCCTATAGCTTGTTCCTTCGTATTTGTGACCCGAGGGTCATTTTGGTCACATAGACCTTTATATTGTTTATGACCCGAAGGTTATAGTGATCCCGTAGATCACTTTCTACTAGTGTCTTTATTTAATTGTGTATATATATACATATGGTGTCAAGGCACCCCCTTCTATGTTTAGAATAATTTATTTTCGCTTTTGAAATTCATTTGACCTTAACCATAGTCTAAGGCTATACTCATTTTCTTTCGGATTATCCTTCTGACTCTTTGACTTCTTACGTCGTATTCACGACTGTTTATCCCACTCGTTCCGTTATTTGGTTTATGCTCCTGTTTTATTTTCAACCCGTTACCCGGGTTCTTTATCTTACTATTTTTATTACTTCGATTTCATTGGTTTGCGTTTTCCTTTCCATACACTTTTACGTCCTATCACATAGATTCAGTAATACTTCGCACTTCCACTATTCGTTTTGCGTTTACTTGGAATATCAAGTATTATACTTTATTCAGCCCTATCAACATTGAAATAGTTGATCATAACTTTCAAAATATATGTTTTGCGAAATTTTATTGTCCTTTAGTCACAACTCTAAATTCGAGTCTTTTGTCCTTTTTAATCCGCGTTTTCGTCTCTTGGTTTATGCATATAATTGAAATCATACCCATCCATCGGGCATTTTACTGACATCCTTATCAAAGCAACCATTTCGGCATGCATTTAGACTTCATTTAGATTTATTTGGTCGTATTAGCGAAATCCATCGCCTTTATTCAACCACATAGTTTATTCTTTTATTTATTTTGTTTCAATTGTAGCCTTTTCATTGTTCTGGACTAAATGACTTCAGTAGCCTTTCCGACTTTCCCATAGACCTCTTTGCGTATCTCCTTAGTCGTGAGGGATACCGTATTGTCGCCAACTATGGTTGACGCCATATTATTGTAACAATAATAGAAATCATTTAATCTTATTTTATCATTCCATGTCGTTGTATGGAATTTACCCACATCGTTTGTTGACATAAACGATGTTTCTATATGTTTCATTTAGTTTGGCTTAGTCTATAATCATGTCCTTGTCATCTATTACTATTGTAAACTCCCAGGGTTCCGGTGTTGTTACACTCCTCCCTATTACGACGCTTATCTTTCATTGCGTTCTCGGGTTCGAGTGTGCGCGCACCCCTTCCCATGGTAATATTTCTCATGATCACTTTTACCTCGCTGCTCAACGTACAGTTTCAGCACCTCTTATAAACAATAGAACTTATATTATTGCCTATTTCTATTTTTCAAAGCCTTGGTAATTCCGTTAACACTAATGTAGGATGTTAAATAAATCGATATAAAACAAACGATTTATTTGCACTCGTAATAATTAAAAATTCATGCTGAAATTTAATTTACAAGAGTATACCTGAAACGACATCAGGTTCAGCTTTAGCCTCCGTGGCTGTTATATAAAACAACTTTGTCCTTGATTTCTGGGCAACAGACCTTGTGTCGGTTGTGTCCTTGGTTCTAAACCTCTCTGGGCATTTAGACTTTTTATGTCTTGGCTTACCACATGTGCCCTTGTGAATTTTTCCACAAAATCTACACTGATGTAACACACTTTTTGTAACTCCTTTCTTGGGAGCTTTATTAGACTTGGATTTCTTTACGGATCTTGGATTCATATCCAACACCCTCTTTTCTTCTATTTCTTGTAGTATGTTATCTTTCAATTCAGCCATCATATCGTTCACCACCGGCACGATTGTGGTTTGTAATCTATCAATATACTGTGATAGACTATTTTCTAGAGCTTTTCCGATCGTCTCGGAAATTTTAGCTTTCATTTGTTCAGTCAATTGAGATGTCGAATCATCTCCGGTTACTCCAGACATTTCTTTAACTGAAACATCCATCACGGTTTATCAATAATTATTTAATTCATTTCCATCTTATTATACGGAAATTTATATCACTCTTACTCAATCATAAATAATGTGTTATTCTTTTCGGATTGGTTAAGTATATATATCTTGCCTTACCTTTCTTACTTAGTGTATTTTCCCGGGTTCGAGCGTATTTATACACTCCTCCCTTCTTTCCGTCATCTTGAAATTGAAATGTTTACACTAATTGTTAAACATTTCATCTATGACATACGCGTCATTCATTTTGATCTAGCCAAGTTCACCACTTGCTTAAACCATCTATGCTTAGTGCACTTTTCCGGGTTTAAGTGTGTAAACACACACTTCCCGTGCATACCAAATCAAATTTTCCTTTTTTTTTTAGTATTCTAGTAAGTCTACTAAAGCAATTAATTCTTACCGGACGATCGATCAAGCTTGAACCGAACACTTTGTTGACAACCTTAAGCTCTGATTACCAACTTGTAACACCCGTTTATTTTTACTTGAATTTAATAATAATTCACACCATTTTAAATAAACTTGTCTAGTTATAACAAGGATTTCATAAATAAGTTCAAGTGTGACAAAAGCCTTAGTCAACTATCGACTAAGTTAAAACATTTAAAAGTTGTTTAAGAATTTGTTTACATCACAAAAGCTTAAAATATAGCGGAAGCTTCAAAAGTCGTGTTCGGTTCTTCAACATATTGCTTGATCGCCATCCGTAAGATCAACATCATCACCTAGGGTCAAAACCACTAAAACATTAGTTTTGACATTATAATATATTACATAAACACAAGATCCGACATCGCAATGTGATAAATAAAATACAAGTTTTATTTTTCTTCTGGACTCCACCGTAACCGTAAGTTACGGTAGGTCCTGGAGATTTCTGGTCCACCGTAAAACAGGGAAAACCCACCGTAGCCTCCTGACTTCTACCGTAAGTTACGGTATTACCGTAACTTACGGTAGTCCCTGGGATGTTATGTTTTGTTTGGTTTGTTCAATTTACTCAAACCCAAATCTCAGATTTTTCCTCTTTCTAACATACCAATACATTAACTTCTCATATTTCTAATATGTTATTTAATAACCAAAAACAAGATCAATCAATCATATTACGGAGCATTTTCCATGCCTTTATTGATTATTCGACCCGTTTGGCTCACCTACGGAATCCTCCAATATGGTGACTACCAACGAGATCTTATCAACCCTTGATCCATTACTCAATTTAGCGAACATCATCGCTTTAGATTAATATAACTTTTGTTCTACGACTCAACTACACATATACTAATTATCAAATTTATTCAATGTAACAGGTCAAGTTACATACCTTTAGTGCACGCTCTTTAAACGCAAGTCGCCACCGGCTTGTCCGCTTGGAGCTCCGATATCCTTTCCTATAGAGTTCAACCAAGACATGTTTAGAACTCTTTTCAATTCATAGTTCGCATTACTTTTCCGAAACATCACAATCATGCGGTTTAACTCAAATTTTCAGATTTAAGCCTTATTTGAGGCATTTATGCGAACACTTTAAGGGCAGAAATTTACACCTTATATTATCAAGTTCATAACTTGTCATGTAGCTCTAAATTAACATCAATTAAGCTTTCATATAACATTAAACATCATTATTTCAGAAATCACTTCCTATGACCCATATTACACTAGAATAATCATTCTAAACCCTAGTGTTTACTAGTTTCCCACAAAACCCATGAATCACCTTCAATGTGTTCATGAGATTTTCAGGAATTGACCATGATTTCACATGTTATTGTCTAGGTTTGACTCCTAGACACTATATTATCTCTAATTTATTCAAAAAGCCAACATGCAACATCAGATTTCGAATTTCCCAAAATCATGAGAATTTCAAGTGGGGAATTTTCATCAAATTTTACATACCTTATGATCTCCTTGCAATGGGGATCAGTAATCTATGCTCGATTTTTTATTTTGACTAGGTTTGAGCCCTTAATTTGAGAGTTTTGTGATGAACCAGGGTTTTGAAGGAGCCTGGGATCGCCCCTGTTCTTGGTCGATTTCAGCAACACACAAGCAAGTGTGTTTTATGTTTTAATTTTGTTATTTTATTAAAATAGTTTCCATTTAAACACTTTTAGTCCCTCATCTTTCATTCCCTATTTGTTTTAACTACTAACTACGCATAAATGACCAACTAACTTGGTTAATGTCATTCCTAGTTAGTTTATTTTACTAGTTTATTTGCAACCTAATTGCAAATTTATGAACTCGCATGGGGGCCTGCGCGTTCTTGGTAACTAATTGCTTCGTCTCTGTTCTGATTAATGCTGATGCTTCTGGAAACCAAACCTGTTGTGGAACCGACTGATGGCAAGTCAATGGAAACCTCCTATGTTCGTTGGAATGCAAACTCGACCTTGTGGGACAAGTGTTCGACATCTACCCCTGATAGTTTTGTTGTAGTAGTTAGTGTGGATTAGTTATCCAGATAACGCGCGGATATACCTTGTGAAGGGAAAATTTTGAGTATCCCTCTCCCTAGTGGCGAATCGTCGTCTGTCCTAAAGAATTAGTGTGGTGTAAAGGTTAGTATCATTTCAGCAATGAAAGCCAGGACCGTCTACGAAGGGACTACCCCGCTTTGTTGGCAACCGTTACTAATGTTTGGGCTAAGGAAAAAGGATCGAGGATCCACCAATTGTTCGTAAATCCACTCAGCGTGCTACTTGAGGAACTTTCAGGTTTACCTCCACAACTGATTTGGTAGAGTCTCAGATTGATCTCACGACCAGAGGCAACCTTGATTACTTGTACTCCTTATCGTCTAGCGCCTGGAAAGTTGCAAGAACTGACCAATCAACTTCAGGAAACTACAGGATGGGGGTCTTTATAGATCTAGCTCCACATTTTGGGGAAACGCGCTCTATTGCGGAAACGAAGGACGAGTCCTTTCGTACGTGTACAGACTACCACAAGGTGGCTATCATAGACCGTCAACCCCTGTCTCGCATTGAGGACCGGCTTGAACCGTTGCAATAATCAACATTCTATCCGGAAACTGACTTAAGACCGGAATGTCATCTGATGGAAGACCTTGGGAAGGATGATTTCTAACCCGGCGTTACAGATCCAGTATGGCCACTACGATTTTTTGTTCAAGTTATTTAAGATATCCAACACACCAGCAGCCTCAGGGATCACATGAGTAGTGTGCGTCAACCTCGTTTCGCCAGATTCGTCGACCGCATTTATCTGTGATGTTTAGAATCACTACCAGGGGAAAGGAACACCATGAACGGCACCTGTATTTTATCCTAGAGCTCCTAGGAGAGGAGCAACTCCACGCGAAGTCTACCTAAGTGTGACTTCAGGATTTGGGAGGTACACTTTCTTGGTCACGTAGTCAACGAAGTGGGGATACATGAGGATTTCTCTAAGGTCCATTTTATTAGAACTTGATGGGCACCAAAGAGTCTTTCGGGGATACAGTAATTTCTTAGTCACGCTAGATACTATCGCAGATTCATCAAGGGATTTTTGAAGATCGCGCAACTTTAATCTCTTTAGCACAGCAGGGTGCTGTGCTTTCGTGGGAGACAAACAGGAGAGCGTCTTTTCAGCTTTTGAGACCCAATACTACAATGCACTGAGCATCGTCTTTACCCAAGGGTACAGGTGATTTAGTGGTATACCATGATGGTTTGAATCAGAGTCCCGGTTACACGCCGATGCAACACGAGAAGGTGATGGCTTATGTGGTGGATTAACAAGAAGAATTGCACGACTCACAGCCTAGGGTGGAAACCATGGTCTTAGATTTAAGTTGGAGGCATTACTTGGACGGTACCAAATGCACTACTTAGACCGATCACAAGGGCCTCCCATGTACCGTTGTTTCGAAAGAGCTAAAACATGTAATGACATCGTTGGATGGAACCTTTGAATGATTTCGACTGTGAAACCTAGACGCGTACGAGCCTCGCAACACACCATCGACTCTAACCTACCTGATCAGATTTGTTCTGCTCAAACCGAAGCACCGAAGGAATAAAATTTTCAAATTGAACCCATGCGGGGCATGGAGAAAGCAACTTTTGGCAAAGTGGACAGTATTCGCTACCTCATGGAACAAATGTGGACCCCACTATATGACAACCGTAGGGAACTTGTGTTGAGCGAAGCACACCAGCCTTGATATTCTAGTCATCTGGATTTTGATGGAATATATTAGGATCTAAGGATCTTGTACCGACGACTGGGCTTGAAGGCCTACACAGCGAAGCATGTGAACGACGTTTGACTTGTGCGAAAGTCAAGGTGGAACATCAGTAACCTTCTGGTTTAGGTCAGTAACCAGAAAAACCCTTATGGAAATGAGAACACATCGCCATGGATTTGTCACTGGTCTACTTAAAACTCGAAATAGACTTTGTCACCTGAGTGATCGTCGATAGTCTCACGTAACCCGCACACTTTCTTGCAATCAAGAAACTGACGAGCCTTTAAGGCTTGTGAATATTCCTCTTAGAGAGGTGGCATCTAGGCACGAGGTGCCAACTCTTATCACCTCTGATTGAGATGTGCATTCATACCCGATTCTTGGTAGGCAACACACAAATCCTGTGGTTCACATTTAGACATGAGCACTGTTTATCACCCTTGGATCGATGGACAGAGTGAAAGAATCATTCTGACACTCGAAGACATGCTACGAGCATGTGTGTGATTGACGTTAGTAGAAATTGGAAGAACACTTACCACTCTAGTATTCAGACAGCTCTGCTTAAGGTATTGCATAGATGATAATGCCAATCTTCTTGTTGGACTAAGGTGGGTGACAACCTAATCACAGGTCCAGGATTTGTACTCACAACTCTTGGGAAGATCGTTTAGATCGGAAATTGTTGGCGGCAACGTGTGACCATCGAGAAAGCTGAAAAGCTTAGGAAACACTGGGAGTTCGCTGCAGGCGAACGTGTCATGATCGAAAGTCTCGCCCTGGGAGGGTGCGGTGTGCTTTGGGAAGCGTGGCAAGCTTAATGTACGTTATGTTTTGCCATTCAAAATTCTAGAATGAATCGGTATCGTGGCTTACAAACTCGAGCTACCTGGAAAATTGGGTAATGAGCACGATGTCAGTTATGTTTGGAATCTAAGGCAGTATTTGTCTAATGAAGCACTTGTGATACTTTTGCTAGAGCCTAAAGTTAACGACAAGCTGCAGTTGTCGAGGAATCTATCGAAAACATGGACCAGGAAGTCAAGGTTCGTTGACTTAGTTGAAATCTGATGAAGCTCTAGTATCTGTAATTGGTCGAACAGTTGAATCAACTTCTGTTGTCATTGTCGAATTTCGGGACGAAATTCCCTTTCAAGTTGGGGATGATGTGGCACCCGAGGAAGATCCACAGTCATCTTAATTTAACACTCTGTCGTTTTGTGTTACTTACCAAATTTCGGGACGATATTTCTTTCAAGTTGGGGATGATGTGACAACCCGAACTTTTAAGGTTAGCAATTCTTGGTTCCTCGACTCCTAGTTGGCACGGCTACATTTTATGCTTCATTTATTTGCATTTTATACTTCATCATTCATTAATCATTTATACGATGCATACATCTATTGGTTCTATGGGATTGCATGTGTGGTTATTATAAATTGCAAATCCTGCTTGATGTTGTAATATGTTAAACACACATGTTCCACTATCCGTATACCTTTTGGGTTAGTAGGACTCACATCGGCCCAACAATAAGCCCAACCCGAGCCGGATCCCCTTATTAGCGATACACATTATTTGCATGATCTGATCTCCATTAGTCATCAGCATACTCCAAGTTATTAGAAACCCTAGTTCTCCTACGTGAAACGGCAATTCGCTCTCCTCCATCTATCACGACACCTTCAATACCTTGTGGTTAGTGTGACATCCTTTAATCGATATATATATATATATATATAGGGGAGCGCTAAAATGAAAAGCACCTCCAATTGTAAGAACCGCGAGAACCAGTTTCTAACCACTATATCAAGAATATGGATGGATGAGATTAAAAGTAACTAAAATTAATATTCAATACATTTTGTCTTATTATGTTTTTAATATTTTAATCCAAAAGGGTAGTTTAGTAAAATTACTCTTTTTTGTCTTTTTGTCTTAATTATTTTTTATTACTTTTTTGTTTTATTATATTACTTTTTATTTTTGAAAAAGAATTTTTTTATTAAAACATTTTTAAATCCAATTTTTTTTTAACAAAGACAATTATTTTTGTGCGCCGGTTTTTGAACGCCGTTTTTACGCCCGGCTTTTTCACGCATCGTTTTTTTACGTGTCGTTTTTGCACGCCATTTTTTACGCTCGGCTTTTTCAAAGCGTCGTTTTTTTAACACGCCGTTTTTTACGTCCCGTTTTAACGCGACGTTTTTTACGTCCTGTTTTTTTCACGGCGTTTATATTCGCCGCATTCACGCCCCTTGTTTACGTCCCGTTTTAACGCGGTGAAGGGGTATGGTCCCAAAAACCTCATATCGAGTACTTAGGACCACACCATAACCTCACATCTCAACCCCTTTTCCTGACCTTGCGCGGCCGCGCAACCGGTCCTACAAAAAGAACTCAAGAGAGAGGTAACAGTTGACACTTGCGCGTCGAAAAGGAAATCATAAATCCTTGCGCCTTCCTCTATAAACAAAGGATGGAAATCCTAAGTTAGACACTTCTGCTTAAAAAATACCCAGACTTAGGGATTATTTACTCAACTGGTGCCACACGATAAGGAGTCACACTGGATTATGGCAATAACCTTCTAGAAGGACTCAATCGTGCACCACCTGACGGTTATAACCGTCTGGACACGTGTCGTTATCTCAGACCTCCCTGAAACCACGATGATGGCATGGAATTGGAGGAAAACCTCCACTTGTCCAGTTTCCACGTGGCAATTCCCCAGCCGTGGATCAAAAGGGCGATCCGTGTGCTCTCACGTCGGATCAAGAAGATTAACAGAAGGAAATGTAACCGCTTACGGGGTTAGCATCTTCCGTTAATATTTCATCAACGAGTTTTCCCGCCCAAACTCTTGGCTATAAATATGAGAACAATTCAGGTATGAAAACCAAGTTACACACACTTCGTCAATACTTCTTCTTCTTCATAAACACATACTTATTCTCACGCCGGAGTCGGGTCAAGGAGAGAACCCCCCTTCTCCCCTTGACGAGGCTAACGGTGCTTTGTTTTGCAGAGTCTACCGGAGAAGGAGATCAGTCACATCGAATCAAACGAGAGAGAACACCCCCTTTTATGCAGATCCAAACCCCCTAGATAATTTGATTCCGGTGATTTATCTAGTGTTTCTTCATTGGCACCCACCGTTTTTCTCTGTTTCATCCAATTTTCTCTCGTTTTTTAATTTACCCTGTTGATTCCATTCGCACATGGAAGAAACTTCATCTCATCGGCAAACCGGCCCTCGGCCGAATATCGGTAACAACTTTCAGGTTGAGGGTATTCCAGAGGATGCCTCGGATGACAACGAGGTGCAATCCAATCGAGTGAATGAACCTATCACTCCAGGGGTACAGCCAGAGATCCCTGTACACTCAATTCTACCCCCAGGAGAAACAGCAATCTCCTGGTACGTCAGGTCTCAGGGAGCACTAAATGCAGTATACACACAGTTATGTGCACAAACTGCTCCCCTAACTCAATCACAGAGGCCAGGATCCCGTGCTAATGCTTCCCAATGTGGAAGCCCATCTCACGAAAATACAAAGGTTTACTCTAGATCTACATCGAGATACGAGTATACCCAGTCAGGAAGTCATCAAAGAGAGTATCGAGATGAGTCACATCCTCACCGACGACAATCAGTTCACACCAGGTTGGTTTCTCAACGAAACACCCACACTAGTGAATCTGATCCAACTTACCGTGTAGGTGAAAGTGCCAGCTTGTTTGATCGGTTACAACCAAATTATAACAAGTATAGACCTCGTGCGATTTATAACCCCGAAGCTGAGCACAATTAGGATCTGATTTATTGCCCTGCGGAGGCGGCAGAGCACTCAAAATTTATTACTGAAATAGCTCTGGCTCTGTTAGAGAAAGCAAAACTGGTGTCTAATGTAGGCAAGTTCAACGGGTTGACAGACCCTGACGATCTTCTGAGAGTTTTCACGGGCGCAGGGCTAGTCGGAGGCTGGACCTTACCATTATGGTGCCACCTTTTCGTACAAACCCTTATTGGCGCTGCAAGAATCTGGTTCGATAACTTACCTGTTGGATAAATCACGTCATGGAGAGATCTACGCGAAAAATTTCTGACCCATTTCAGCCAACAAAGGCGATCGATCCGCGACACATCGGATGTAATGAACATCTGGCGTCACGATGATGAAAGTCTGGAGGCGTCCATGAGCAGCTGATTCGCGCCCAATTCAAATATGCAGTCAGGTGCGACGATATGATAAAAGTCCTGTCTGGGACAGAAGGACTCCCGAAGAGCTGGGAAAAAGTGATGGCAGCGGCAAAGGTTTACGCTCAAACAGAAAAGAATCTCACTACCAACAGGCGTCCGCCACCGCACAACCGACCTTCAGATTTAGGCTCGGGCAGCGGGAAAAGATTCAAGAAAGGTTGGCGTGATTCCCGCTCAGGGAACTATTCATCCGAGGATGCTCGGGCTACAATCAACAAACTGTCCGCGCAGAGAGAAGCCAAACAAGAGAACAGGGAGAGACAATGGACTCCCTTAACCAAAACTCCTACGGAAGTCTTGAGCACCGAGGATTATCAGTTTAAACCTCCAATACCCATGAAAAATAAGCGTGGACAAGACCCTGCCCAATATTGTGAATACCACAAGAACAGTGGTCATACCACCAACAATTGCATTTCCTTGCGAACCGAGATAGAAAAGGCCCTTAAAAGTGGTGAGCTCACTCACCTACTACAAAACGTACGCAAGGAAATCAAGCAAATAACTCGAGGCGATGAAGGCCCGAGCAAGAAAGCGAAAAACTGAGCAGAAACTCTATGATCTCCTAGCAGTATGAAGCACTCTACAGTTATCTAAAAAGCGGAGGCTAGAGTAAGTGAAGAAACATGTATTTATTTTTAATAGACTTTGTAACGGCCTCTGTGCCTTATCCCGAAATAAACAACAAAGTTTCTATTATTCCTGTGTTTTTTATTACAAAGTGCATGCAATTTCTTTTGGTAAGCGTAAAAACAGTATGGTAAATACAGTACAAGTCTCATGAACGGTCAGTGATTACATCACTCAAGGCCATACGTTCACACATGAGCTGCATACCACCTTCATTCGCCTTACCGAATCAAAGTAATTGTACACATGCAAAATATTGTAAACTAAAAAACACATATCATACCATTCACAGTACACTAACAAGCCTCCGGAAATTATCAAAATTACACGGCAGTGTATCATAGTTACTTGTGTGGCAGCGCACTAACAGAAAAGGAATACAATCCCTTGAAAATTATACAAATTGTTCAAAGCAATAACAAAAAGGAACCTATGCTGGATTTTCATCTTCATCAGAGAAAATCTCCTTCAATTGTGCCACATGGTCTTCAGATTGCAAGGCGACATTTATAAGATCCATAACAGGAAGCTGCATATTATTGAATTCTGATTTTAAGGACGCAAGCACAGCACTGGTATTTACGCCATGAGTGGCAGATCTGCTAGTATCCCAATCAACCTTCAGAGCACTGTTCACATGTTGCGAACATTCAGCATAACCCTGGGCATACCCATCATTCCGCGCGGCAATCACCAAGCGCGCAACCGACTTATCAAGCTCTTCAGAATTCAACACTGACTCAGCAACCTACAGGAAAAGAAGGCAAAATAAAGAAAGAGCGTAAAACATTTTCAAAAAAAGAAGAGAAAAAGAGGGAAGAAATTTACACAGGCAATTCCATGATCTTTCAGCCACGCCATGTCACTCTATAAAGGTTCAAGCTCGCTTTCCGCTGTGGCCCGCGCCGTATCAGAATTCTCCAATTTCTCTTCGGTTTCAGTCAAACGGCGGGAGGTTTCAGCCATTTCGGAATGCGCAAGCTCCAGATCCTTTTTAAGTTGTTCCTGGTCAGAAAGCAAAGCAGTAAGTTCTTCTAACTCTTTATCTCTAAGGGCAAGAGTGGTGCAAGCTTGTACCTCTCGTCGCTCACTGCGTTCCCTATGAGAACGCGCCTCTTCTAGCGCAGCTTCCACACCAGCCTTCTCCTTTTTCAACTTTTCAACCTCCGCATCTTGTTTCTTCAATTTTTCAATCTCAGCCTTGAGATTATTGATAGCGTTGCGGAGATTCACCTTCTCAGCATTCTCCTTTTCACAAATTTTCTTCCAGTTTTTGCGTTCCTCAGAGAGGAGGGCAGCTTCTGTTTCCGCTTTCCTCTTCCAGCCCGCAACAGACCACTCCTCAGTTTTCCGATCAGCCTCAAATTTGGCTTGATCAGCTTCCAGCTTAGCTTTTAACTGAGCCAAGCGGTTTTCATCATCAGCAACCTTCTTCTTTGACACCTTGAAAGCCTCCCACTCCTTATTCATACTATGCCACTCACGCACTATGCGATGAGTGGTAGAAGCGTGAGAAGCAGTCTCCTCAAGATAAGCATGATAAGTTTGTTCATGAAGACGGCTTTCTTGAAACTTGATCTCCCCAGGCGGAAATATCCCTGCAACCAGTCCCGGCACACGCGCCAATCCGAGAAAGTATCACCCTTCTTCAGACTCCAAACAGGGGCATAAAGCTCAGAGGAGTCTTTCTCCGAATAAGTTCTGTAATAATAATCCCCCAGGGTTTCCTCTGGGCGGATAGGAGAATTTTTTTCCAGCATCAGAGAACGAGCCTTGATTTTCAGTAGAAACCTTCTCGATATTCTCAGGCATAGAATCGGAAACTTTAGAAGGGGATGCTGTAACAGGAATTTCTTCCGCAGTTTTCTCTTTCTCATGGGTAGCAGGTTCAGAGACCTGGGGGTTGCCAGCATCATCAACAACCTCTGGGCTCATGACCTTTTCGGTTTCCACAGTAATATCAACAGGCTTGTCAGCCTCAACAACCTTCTCCACACCACCCTCAGGAACCTCAGTAGCCTTTAACTGATCAACAATAGTCGTGCGCGAAGGAGAGGGTAGGAGTTCTTCATTAACCACAGGCAGGGGCTTTGGGGAAATAGGAGAAGTTGGGGCTCCTGAAAAAACAGTCTATAAGTATTCAATGCGCATAAGAGGAAGACAGCAAAGATGACACTTACTTGGAGCAGACTCCGAGATAAAGGCTTCCAAATTGCCTTTCCTGGTGATCTTCTTCCTCTGAATTTTCTTTGCAGGCTAACCTTCCGCCTCAGTTGTAACAATCCTCAATAAATCGACACTCTCAAAATATTTCCACATGCCCTAGTATATTTTATAATATCCCAATATATCCCAAAATACACCCCGTATGTGAAAACCGAACCCGAAATATAGTATAGCATTTAAAAATAAATTAAAAATCTGATTTTTGGTCTGAGGCGGGCCACGTAAGCCCCACCTCAACCGTAACGCGGGCCGCGTCAACTTAAAACGGGGCACGGCCCTGGGCCGCCACATGGCCCAACACCTGGCGGGCCTACCTGATGACCCAGCTAAGCTACGCAGTTGACCGAAGTCAATGCGGGCCGCGTAAGCCTTAGCTTACCTTTACGCGGGCCGCGAGAGGACCAGATTCAGCAACTATATAAGGAGGCCTCGGGATTTCATTTCCGTCGCTCACATCTTTTCTTTCTTAAACGAATTCTGAGTAGTAGAAGTAATACGCGGGTATTATATCCCCCTAATTAGCGAGGTTCTGCCCCGTTGTAAGTATTATAACCCCGGTTTCGTACTAGATACGCTGCCCGATTGATTTAGGGTTCCGTAACAACTGTCGTGGTTCTGCCCGACGTAGTTGTTGGAATGTCGTCTCGGGGAGGGTATCATTAATATTTTCAAAGGGTTATGATACTAACTGATGTACATTTGTATAAATTATAGATTATATCCAGGAAACCATTACGCGAAGTCTAAGATAGCAATGTGAGTTTATCCTCTTTTTGATAACCTTTTTGTAATATTTTACAAATCCTTAAATGTTTTACAATGTGATTAAGCGGTGATTGAGTCTTTGTAGTTCTTCAATTACTGTCGGTATGTTGGGGTTTTGTATACAAAATTTACTATTCTGTAAAGTAGTAAGTCGGGGATGACAGTACGTTACCATTGGACGACGAGTTAGCTAATGTGTAATATGACCCACAAGTCAGGATTGACAGTACTGAATGAGTAATTGTGTAGATATAAACAATGTGATCGCTCTCAATACTGTTTTAATTGATAAAATGTTTCTTGATTAAACTGGGATTCACTCACCAGTATTTCCCACTGACAAATGTTTTTAAAACGTGTTTCAGGTAACACAATGTGACAGCCAATTAGTAAAAAGCCAGCTGGAGAGCACTGAAGGCTTGGGAAAAATGTGGCTATAAAAGTTACCTAAAAGACGATGTTTTAAATTCAATAAAATAGGGTTTATCCCTATAAACGTATTGTAATAAGAAACTTGGGTTTTGCCCATGTGATTATTAATAATAAATATGGTGGTTTTATTCTGATAAACATTTCCTAACTACGGTCCTGATGTAATTTCCGCTGCCAAATTAACAAGCTGATACCACCGAACCCTGAGTTCGCGTCCGCCCGTTCCCGGGACAGATAAGGGATCGGGGGTTGCGACAGGAGGTGGTATCAGAGCCTAGCCACTAGTCTAAGACAAAGAAGTGTTCTGTTGACACTTAAATTTTAAACTTTGTGTTAGGAAATAAATTAGGGAAATACGTGCATAACTGTATTTATTTGTTATGTGTTATTTGACTATTTGTTAGTTTACAGTATGAGTGATCAAGGACCCTCAGACATGTGTCGTCAGTTGTCTGATTCACCTAGGAGTGAAGGTACCTCTTCACAGCGTGCCCTTTATGGGTATTCTGCTGACCAGGAAGAAGGAATGTTTGCTTTTAAAGCTCAGTCAGAAGAGCCATTCTCTCATAAGAAATGAGGATGGTTCAGTAAGGAAGCCTTTGCACGTAGGAAAAGAATGCGAAAGTTGCAACAGCAAAGAGTTCTAGCAGCTGCTAAGAAAAAGACAGATGCCCATACACATGATATGCTTAATAGAAGCCTATCCAATTTCCATATCCTAGCCACAACTGCTGCTGACCCTAATCTGGAGCAAACAATAGCACCCCAACCGCAATTGCAAATCCCAGACCAACCCATGGAGATAGAAAACCCTGAAAACCAAGTAGAGATGCATGACTTCAACCCAGAGGAAATCCCTAGGGTACCAACACCAAATCCCCTAGACCCAAATTATGATCCCTGGTGGGATGACGTTAGGGACTATGTGCAACGTTACCCAATTCATGAAGACACACCTATACAGAACATAGGAGCTTATCCAGGTATGGACCCTTTAGATCCCTATTACCATGATAACTACATTAGGGAAATTTTAGAAGATCCTTACCGATTTCAGGCACTTTCACCCCCATATCAGGAACCCGCACCCCAGATTCTGAACCCAGTCCTAGAACCTGCACCCCCAATGAGTGCAGAAAAAGTGCAAGAAATTAGGACTTTTGGGGAGGAAATTTTAGAAATCAGTGAGAGAATGAGACAGGTGGGAGAGCGTCTCGTATGGAAATACGATGAGCGCAATATGGATTTTTGGATAAATCCATATCCGTGATGTGATAGAGGAGATGGTAATAGTAATAATAATATGATATAATAAAATAAAAATAAAATAAGTGTGTACGGATGCCTATTACTATTAGTGTAATTCTATTTCTGTTGGTATTGTAATTTTTATTTCAGTACTAGTGTGTAATAGATACATAATAGTATATGGAAATAGAGTAAAAGTCGCAATGATCGACGTTTTTGGCTAGATTGCGTGTCATGTGATTAACTATATTAAATATTATCTTGTGATATTAATATAGGGTAAATGTTTAAAATTCAGATGGCCGACGAAGGAAATCAAGGAAATCTGAATAATGATAACCAGAGTAACATTAACGTGGTTAATGAGAATCCAAGCATCAATAACAACGGAAACCAAATGGATTATAGTGCTGTTCAGCATATAGTAGCACAAGGAATCATAGATGCAATGCCATTTATTATTCAAACGATTCAAGACGCGAATAATAAAAGTAAGCATAGCAGTAAGCGACCCATCGAACCCGAAAACAGTGTAAACAATGGACCTTTACTTCAATTGCTCATTCCCAAAAGGAGAAGAACCGTGTCTTATGGTTGTTCTTATAAAGAATTTTGGTCTTGTAAACCAATGGAATTATCGGGCAACGAAGGAGCCATTGCAACCCTACGCTGGATAGAGAAAACTGAGGCAGTCTTAAGAATAAGCAAATGTGCTGAAGAAGATAAGATACAGTTTGCTTCTAATCTGTTTAAGAATTCAGCACTAGAATGGTGGAACACTATCCTCCAATCAAGAGGAAATGATAGAACTTACAATATAAAATGAGAAGAATTTAAGAACAAGGTAGAAAGGAAATTATGCCCACCAAATGAGAAAGAACAAATAGCTAACAAATTCCTAAACCTTAGGATGACTGGTGTGGATAGTAAGGGATACACTAAATTATTCTTCAAATATGCTAGAATAATGCCAACTCTTGCTTCACCAGAACCAGTATTGATCTCCCGTTATATTTGGGGATTAATTGGGGAGATAAGACACGTAGTCAAGGCAGCTAGATCTCAAACCATATAAGAAGCTGTAGAACTAGAAAATACCTTGACAGATGAATTAGTCCGTACCCGAGAAGAGGACCAAAGGAGGAACCTATCCCAGAAGCTCACACAAGAATTTCGTTCTGGAAATTTTAATCGTGGGAAAAATGTAGGTTCTACCTCTGCACCTTACTGTAAGAATTGCAAAAGAAAGCATTCAGGAAGATGCTCCATATACTGTAACTTTTGCAAAATATCGGGACACAAGGAGGAAAATTGCAGGAAGAAAGCTAATAACAGGATATGTTACAACTGCGGAGAACAATGTCATATCAAGCTGAATTGCCCAAAATTAGCTCCAGCTACAAACAACAAGAATACTCAAAATGCTAGAGCATTTGTTCTAACTGCAGATGAAGCTAAAATGATTCCAGATGTCATAGCTGGTACGTTTTTAGTTAATGATATTTTTGCTAAAGTATTATTTGACTATGGTGCGAACCAAAGTTTTATTAATACATCCTTTTGCAAATTTTTAAATCAATCATTAACTAAACTACCACAAGAATGTTTAGTAGAGACAGCTAATGGAGAAAGCGTTGGGATTTCTGAAATCTTGCAGGGAGCAAGAATAGAAATTTTAAATCAGAAATTTATTGCAAATCTTTATCCCATGAATTTGGCAGGATTTGATGTTGTTTTAGGAATGGATTGGTTAATAGCCAATAAAGCCAGTATTTTATGTGATCAAAAGTCAATTCAAGTAAATTCACCAAAAGTTAAAACGATCACAATTAAAGGAGATAAACCATCTAGATCCACAAAATTCATCTCTGTGATGAAAACTGCAAATTACATAAGAAAAGGATCATTAGTGTATTTGATTTCTATAATCACTAACACTAAAGAAAAGGATTTGAAAGATATTCCCGTAGTATTTCCATTTTCAGATGTATTTCCAGAAGAATTGCCAGTGCAACCTCCAGATAGAGAAGTTGAATTCAGAATCCATTTAATACCAGGAACAGTACCAATTGCCAAAGCACCTTACCGTTTGGCACCTGCAGAAATGAAAGAATTGAAGAAACAATTAGATGAATTGTTGGAGAAAGGATTTATACAACCAAGTTCGTCGCCATGGGGAGCGCCGATATTGTTTGTTAAAAAGAAGGACGGATCAATGCGTATGTGCATTGACTACCGTGAATTGAACAAAGTCACGATTAAGAATCGGTATCCATTACCGAGAATCGATGATCTGTTCGATCAACTGCAAGGAGCTCGATTTTTCTCTAAAATCAATTTAAGGTCGGGATATCATCAATTAAAGGTACAGGAAGAGGACATTCCTAAAACCGCATTTAGAACAAGGTATGGTCATTATGAATTTACTGTCATGCCATTTGGTCTAACCAATGCCCCAGCCCCATTTATGGACATGATGAACCGAATATGTAAGCCATATTTGGATAAATTCATAATTGTTTTTATAGATGATATTCTTATTTACTCTAAGAATAAGGAGGATCATGCAAAGCATTTGCACGCACTTTTAAGTCTATTAAGAAAGGAAAAGCTTTATGCTAAATTTTCTAAGTACGAATTTTGGTTAGAACAAGTACAGTTTCTTGGACACCTAGTCAATCATGAAGGAATTCATGTGGATCCGACAAAAATCGAGGCGATTACTAAATGGAAAACCCCTGAGTCACCAACCGAGGTTAGAAGTTTCTTAGGATTGGCTGGTTATTATAGAAGATTTATTCAATATTTTTCTAGAATAGCCATTCCTTTAACTAAGCTAACTTGTAAATCTCTTAAGTTTGAATGGGGATTAAAACAAGAAGAAGCCTTTAGAATCCTTAAACAAAGATTAACTAATACACCCATATTAGCGTTACCAGAAGGAACTGAAGATTTTGTAATCTATTGTGACGCTTCTAAATTAGGTTATGGATGTGTATTAATGCAACGACAAAAGGTTATAGCTTACGCATCTAGACAACTTAAGAATCATGAAGAGAATTATTCAACCCATGATTTAGAATTAGGTGCTATAATTTTTGCTCTTAAGATTTGGAGACATTACCTTTATGGTAGTAAGTTTACCATATTCACTGATCATAAGAGTTTAAGGTATATTTTCAAGCAAAAGGAGTTGAATATGAGACAAAGACGCTGGATGGAAATGCTTAGTGACTATGATTGTGATATCCAGTATCATGAAGGAAAAGCAAATATAGTGGCAGATGCTTTAAGTCGAAAGTATCATGAAAAGCCAAAAAGGGTACGTTCTCTTAAATTAAATATACAAGTAGATTTAAATAATCAGATAAGAGAAGCACAAGAATCAGTAATCAAGGATGATACTGGAAAATTAAAAGGTATGCTAAAAGAATTAGAACAAGGAACAGATGGAATTTGGAGATTCCATGAGAAAAGAATGTGGATACCTAAATTAGGAAACCTACGTCATCGTATATTAGAGGAAGCCCATAAGTCTAAATATACGATGCATTCAGGAAATGACAAGATGTATCAAGATTTAAGAAAGAATTTCTGGTGGATAGGAATAAAAAGGACATAGAAGCCTATGTTTCTAAATGTTTAACTTGTTCACAAGTCAAAGATGAACACCAGAAACCCTCAGGTTTGTTAAAGCAATTAAATATGCCAGTGTGGAAATGGGAATTGATACAATCTGGGTGATTGTAGATTGGCTAACCAAGTCAGCCCATTTCTTACCAATGAAGGAAACTTTCAGTATGGAACAGCTAGCTAAATTATATGTAAATGAAATTGTTTCTTTACATGGAATTCCTTTATCAATTATTTCTGATAGGGATAGCCGATTTACCTCTCATTTTTTGTCAAGTTTCCAAAAGGCTATGGGCACCAAGTTAATTCTAAGCACAACTTATCATCCTCAAACAGACGGACAAAGCGAAAGAACAATTCAGACGATGGAAGACATGCTTAGAGCTTGTGTAATTGATTTCGGAGGTAATTGGGACGATCACTTACCTTTAATAGAATTTTCTTATAATAATAGTTATCACACAAGTATCAATGCTGCACCATTTGAAGCACTTTATGGACGAAAGTGCCGAACCCCAGTCTGTTGGGCAGAAATTGGGGAAAAGCAACTGTCTGGACCAGAGATAGTGCAAGAAACAACTGATAAGATTATTCAAGTCAAGGAACGACTGAAAGCAGCACATGATCGACAGAAGAGTTATGCTGATAACCGACGCAAGCCATTGGAATTTCAAGTAGGAGATAAAGTATTGTTGAAAGTCTCTCCTTGGAAAGGAGTAGTAAGATTCATCAAAAGGGGAAAGCTAAGTCCCAGATATATTGGACCTTTTGAGATTATTAGAAGAATAGGACCTGTAGCCTATCAGCTACAACTGCCAGAGGAAATGGCAGGAATACATGATGTGTTTCATGTATCTAATCTTAAAGAGTGTTTAGCTGATGAATCACTGATAGTATCTCTTAAGGATATAGAGGTAAATGAACAACTCAAGTTTGTAGAAAGGCCTCTACAAATTGAAGACAGGAAAGTTAAAAACCTCAAGCACAAAAGATTAGTTCTGGTCAAAGTAAAGTGGGACTCCAAAAGAGGACCTGAGTACACATGGGAGCTTGAATCTGAAATGCAAAAGAAATATCCGCACTTGTTCCATTAGATCTCGAGGACGAGCTCTAAAACAAGGTGGGCAGGATGTAACAATCCTCAATAAACCGACACTCTCAAAATATTTCCACACGCCCTAGTATATTTTAAAATATCCCAATATATCCCAAAATACACCCCGTATGTGAAAACCGAACCCGAAATACAGTATAGCATTTAAAAATAAATTAAAAATCTGATTTTTGGGCTGAGGCGGGCCGCGTAAGCCCCACCTCAACCGTGACGCGGGCCGCGGGCCGCGTCAACTTAAAACGGGGCACGGCCCTAGGCCGCCACGTGGCCCAACACCTGGCGGGCCTACCTGATGACCCAGCTAAGCTACGCAGTTGACCGGAGTCAACGCGGGCCGCGTAAGCCTTAGCTTACCTTTACGCGGGCTGCGAGAGGACCAGATTCAGCAACTATATAAGGAGGCCTCGGGATTTCATTTCCGTCGCTCACATCTTTTCTTTCTTAAACGAATTCTGAGTAGTAGAAGTAATACGCGGGTATTATATCCCCCTAATTAGCGAGGTTCTGCTCCGTTGTAAGTATTATAACCCCGGTTTCGTACTAGATACGCTGCCCGATTGATTTAGGGTTCCGTAACAACTGTCGTGGTTCTGCTCGACGTAGTTGTTGGAATGCCATCTCGGGGAGAGTATCATTAATATTTTCAAAGGGTTATGATACTAACCGATGTACATTTGTATAAATTATAGATTATATCCAGGAAACCCTTACGCGAAGTCTAAGATAGCAATGTGAGTTTATCCTCTTTTTGATAACCTTTTTGTAATATTTTACGAAACCTTAAATGTTTTACAATGTGATTAAGCGGTGATTGAGTCTTCGTAGTTCTTCAATTACTGCCGGTATGTTGGGGTTTTGTATACAAAATTTACTACTCTGTAAAGTAGTAAGTCGGGGATGACAGTACGTTACCATTGGACGACAAGTTAGCCAATGTGTAATATGACCCACAAGTCAGGATTGACAGTACTGAATGAGTAATTGTGTAGAAATAAACAATGTGATCGCTCTCAATACTGTTTTAATTGATAAAATGTTTCTTGATTAAACTAGGATTCACTCACCAGTATTTCCCACTGACAAATGTTTTTAAAACGCGTTTCAGGTAACACAATGTGACAGCCAATTAGTAAAAAGCCAGCTGGAGAGCACTGAAGGCTTGGGAAAAATGTGGCTATAAAAGTTACCTAAAAGACGATGTTTTAAATTCAATAAAATAGGGTTTATCCCTATAAACGTATTGTAATAAGAAACTTGGGTTTTGCCCATGTGATTATTAATAATAAATATAGAGGTTTTACTCATATAAACATTTCCTAACTACAGTCCTGATGTAATTTCCGCTGCCAAATTAACAAGCTGATACCACCGAACTCTGAGTTCGCGTCCGCCCGTTCTCGGGACAGATAAGGGATCCGGGGTTGCGACATCAGTGCCAGTCTGTTTTCTTTTTCCTGCTTTAGTCCGCACCAAGTGCTCAGGACTCGATTCCAAATCAATGGGATCGTCTGGGTTAGAAGGAGGAATATCAGCAGTATCCTTCGGTTTCGGTTTTGGCCTCCTGATAATAACTGCAGGCGCAAGACCTTCCAACGAATCAGAAACCACCACATAATCACACCAGGAGTCAGGAGAATTGCGTGTACCTTTCTTCTCCCCCCCCCCCCCAACATTTTTGACCTTGGAGGATTGAGTTTTGTCAACGTCACTCTTTTTAGGCGCAAGAGTAGCGGTTGTCGCGCGTTTCTTCTTCTCAGGGCCTATGCCCAAGTTTGATAACTCACCTACTAAAGCGCATAACAAAACGTTTCAGACGCGCAAAAAAGAAGCAGATAATAAAAAAACAAGATAATAGCTTACCAGCACAAGCAGCAGGCTGCAGAGACAGATCCGCATCCCGCGGAAGAACAAAATTCTTCACAATCTGGTGATACCAAAGTGCCTCATCAGGTTTTTTCTTAATGGTACCCATCTTTCCGCCTTCTCTCTTAAATGCAACAACATACAACGAAACAACTGCAGGATAAGAAGAGCAAGTTCAAAAAAAAAAAAAAAAAGAGAGAGAAAAGAGGGAGAAGGGGGCGAAACCCCAGTCTTACCTTTACCATCCTCCGTATATACCGGTTTGTCTTCCCGGTCCATCTTCCAATTCAAACTCATACTAGCACCAACAAGGGCTTTCTCCGGCAAAGCAATGTTAGGAACGTCTTTCAGATCCTGATACCAGTTCTCATCAACAGGAGTCTGGATAGTTTCAGTGGGAACATCTTCCTTCCCCCTAAATGTTATCCTCATCGGAACGACGCCGGCTTTAATAAAAAAAAATTTATGCTTCCAATCATGGAAGGATTTTGGGGGTTGCAATAAAAAAATTTTCGCTGACGCTCTCTGAACAAAAGAATAAAACCCTTGGGTACAGTGCATTTGGTGAAAAACCCGGAATCGAGAAACTGTCGGCTCAATATGCATTGTACGACACACAAACTCGAAATTCTGATCCCTAACCATACCAATCGGGTGCATTTGGGAGAGATGAAACTTGTAATGCCCAAGAATTTCAAGAAAAAATTTCGTTACAGGCAGACGAAAGTTGCCTTCACAAAAGAAATCCCAAAATAGAGTAATATATCCAGCCGGAGCATCTGCCGCTGTTTGACCCTCCTCAGGGTACAGAGCACCCCAGTTCTCCGGAAATCTAAGATTTTGAACCAAGCCATCAAAAGTTGCCCTAGGCCACTTTAACAATGGAAGTTCAGCAGACATTTCTTCAGATAAGTCTTCGTGATGTTCCCCGGTTGACATAAGAGGAAGAAAGGGCAATTTCTTTCTTAATGGATAAAGAAGACAGGAAGGGGAAAAGTTTTCCAACAAAGTAATGATTAACAAAAATGGGAACTCAAACAAACTTATATACTCACCGTCATAAATAGCATTGGTAACTGCCACAACACCTGTTTCGGGATATCACGGTTACCCAAGCGAAAAGGGCGAGTGAGAATCGACACAAACGTGAGCTCACGCGCGCGTGTAAAGCACGATCAGTAAGGTGCACCTGACAGTGACAGCCTGTCACACAGTCCTTACTGTACCGTCCCCACCCAAAGTCAAAGATTTTCAAAATCATAAGCAAAGTAAATCTTCTCACAGAAGATTCCCTACTTTCGCGCTCAAAAGCATTTTCTCAAAGTCCAGTGCTCCACTTATTTGCATAAGAGCAACACTAGCCTGGGGGGACTTGAAGGGGTATGGTCCCAAAAACCTCATATCGAGTACTTAGGACCACACCATAACCTCACATCTCAACCCCTTTTCCTGACCTTGCGCGGCCGCGCAACCGGTCCTACAAAAAGAACTCAAGAGAGAGGTAACAGTTGACACTTGCGCGCCGAAAAAGAAATCATAAATCCTTGCGCCTTCCTCTATAAACAAAGGATGGAAATCCTAAGTAGACACTTCCGCTTAAAAAATACCCAGACTTAGGGATTATTTACTCAACTGGTGCCACACGGTAAGGAGTCACACTGGATTATGGCAATAACCTTCTAGAAGGACTCAATCGTGCACCACCAGACGGTTATAACCGTCTGGACACGTGCCGTCATCTCAGACCTCCCTGAAACCACGATGATGGCATGGAATTGGAGGAAAACCTCCACTTGTCCAGTTTCCACGTGACAATTCCCCAACTGTGGATCAAAAGGGCGATCCGTGTGCTCTCATGTCGGATCAAGAAGATTAACGGAAGGAAATGTAACCGCTTACGGGGTTAGCATCTTCCGTTAATATTTCATCAACGAGTTTTCCCGCCCAAACTCCTGGCTATAAATATAAGAACAATTCAGGTATGAAAACCAAGTTACACACACTTCGTCAATACTTCTTCTTCTTCATAAACACATACTTATTCTCATGCCGGAGTCGGGTCAAGGAGAGAACCCCCCTTCTCTCCTTGACGAGGCTAACGGTGCTTTGTTTTGCAGAGTTTACCGGAGAAGGAGATCAGTCACATTGAATCAAACGAGAGAGAACACCCCCTTTTATGCAGATCCAAACCCCCTAGATAATTTGATTCCGGTCATTTATCTAGTGTTTCTTCACGCGACGTTTTACGTTAAACTTTTTGCGTTTTACGATTTTACGTTTTTACGTTTTACGATTTTACGTTTTTACGTTTTACGTTTTTACGTTACACTTTTTACGTTTTACGTTAAACTTTTTACGTTTTACGTTTTTACGTTTTACGTTTTTACGTTATACGTTTTACGTTTTTATGTTTTTACGTTATACGTTTTTACCTTTTACTTTTTACGTTAAACTTTTAACGTTTTATGTTAAACTTTTTACGCTTTACGTTTTACGTTAAATTTTTTACGTTTTACGTTTACCGTTAAACTTTTTACATTTTACGTTTATACGTTTTACATTAAAAAGTTTACGTTTTACGATAAAAAGTTTACGGTTTACCTTTTTTTTCCACAAAAACTTTTTTACGCAAAACGAACGCACCCAATAGTCGCAAACTCGGTAGGTGTCTCAGATAGATTGTTATCATCATCGACTAGGGGGGAAAATATAAAAAACCAACAACATCAAAATAATGTGTATCTCGAAAAAAAACAGGGTTTGGCTCAGATTTTCCGATAATCAGAGGCTGCAAAATGGGGTTGCACGTTCAAAAACTTACCCTCCACCATTCTTGCCGCGTCATCGTCTTCAAAATATGCGTTTTTTTTTTTTTTTGCATCATCACTGCCAAGAGCACAGACCCATCAAGCATCTCTAATATATACATCCAACACCCATTTCATATAGAATACCCAAGTCAAAGGAAAACCCAGCAAACAAAATCAAACAAACATGCTGTACAGACCCATCAAGCATCTCTAATATAAACATCCAACACCAATTTCATAGAATACCCAAATCAAAGAAAAACCCAGCAAACATAACCAAACAAACATGCTGTACAAACCCATCAGGATGGATGAGTCCCAAAAATAAAAACTCATACAAAAACAAATTGTGTGATTGCAAAAAATAACAGAATCAAGATCGAACCTTTGGACCCCCACCAACCACCTGCACCAGCACCGATTCCCGAACACCCCACCCCCATCACCGTCTTCCGCCACCGACCACCACCGACCACCAACACCTCCCCACCGCCCTCCTCTTTCTCTCCCCTCGGTGAGAGAGAGAGAGAGCATATCAGAGAGAGAAACACCCTTCAAAGGCATCCCACCGCCGGAATCCCACCGCCGCCGTCCTCTTTCTCAGCCGGAGCTGCAACGCCACCGCCGCCGCTGCAACGCCACTGCCACCGTCCTCTTTCTCTTCATTGAATATGGGTCTTCATCGAATCCGGGTCTTTATTGTATCCAAAGCATCAGCGGATCCGGTTCTTTCTCTTCATTGAATATGGGATAAGAAAGGGGGCGGCGAATAGGGGCGGCGGTGATGGTTTTCTCCGGCGATTAGGTTTTGAAGGAGGGTGGCGGTGATGGTTTACTCCGGCGGTTAGGTTTTCTCCGGCGAGTTTCATGCCTGGTTTGGGGAGATATGAGAGAAAGATGAACATAGTATTATATCTTCAAAATATGAACTGAAGAGAGAAAAAGGAGATATAAATGAGAGATGACAAGAAGTCAGATGGCTTTTAATGGAGAGAGAGGGAGATTGGATATTTGAAGTAAATGACCAAAATACCCTTTATTCTGATTGGTTGAGAGTGGTTCTTACGGTTCTTACAACTGGGGATGGTTTCTATTTTAACGACTCCCTACATATATATATATATATATATATAGAGTGAGGATCCTACGGAAAGTGTGTTTTTCCTAAAAAGTGTAAAAAGTCATAAAACACAATAATTTCAGGCATAAAACACACCTAAAACTCACAAATAATAAAATGAATATTACTAAAACACCATATTCAAACTCTAATAGTCCATAAAAACTTCAAACACACCATCGTAGAACTATGAATATAAAACACACAATGCTAAACAACATAAAACACAATAATATTTGTCATTCCCCAATCAGACCCTTAACATCTAAAACACAACACAAAACCCACATACATGATGTTTTAGTAATCTTCATCATATTATTTGTGGGTTTTTGGTGTGTTTTATGGTTGACATTATGGTGTTTTATGACTTTTTACACTTTTTAGGAAATTTGGACTTTCTGGCCAACTCATATCCTATATATATATATATAGGGTAGGGATCCTAAGAGAAATCCACCATATTTGAGAAACTTGAGAAGCAATCTGGACCACACATTTTCCCTAAGCAAAAAATGCAAAAAAAAGGTGAAAAAATTGCAAATTTTTTTTTTTTTTTTTTTTGAAAAATCGCAGCTTTTTCTTTCAGGATAAAAAAAAAATTTTAATTTTTTTTTTTTGATTTATACACATGTGTATATTGTTAATCTTTTAACTATACATATATGTATATTATCAATTATACATATATGTATATACATGTTTAAAATTGAAAAAATGTGTATATTGTTAATCTTAAACCATAAACACTAAAGCTAAACCCTAAAGCTAAACCTAATGCTAAACCCTAAAGCTAAACCCTAATTCTAAACCCTAAAGCTAAACCCTAAAGCTAAACCCTAATTCTGAACCCTAAAGCTAAACCCTAATGCTAAACCCAAAAGCTAAAACTAAACACTAAAGCTAAACCCTTAATGCTAAACCCTAATACAAACCCTAAAGATAAAGCTAAACCCAAAAGTTAAAGCTAAACCCAAAAGCTAAACCCTAATGCTAAACCCAAAAGCTAAACCCTAATGCTAAACCCTAAATACTATTGCTAAACCCTAATACTAAACCCTAATGTTAAACCCTAAAGCTAAACCCTAAACCATAAAGCTAAACCCTAAACCCTAAATACTAATGCTAAACCCTAAATAACACTTATTTTTTAATTTTAAACATGTATATACATATATGTATAATTGACAATATACATATATGTATAGTTAAAAGATTAACAATATACACATGTGTATAAATCCAAAAAAAAAAAAAAAAATTTTAAAAATAATAATAATAATTCTTAAATAAAAAGCTGCGATTTTTCCAAAAAAAAAAAAATTTTGCATTTTTTCACCATTTTTTTGCTTAGGGAAAATGTGTGGTCCAGAATGCTTCTCAAGTTTCTCATTTAGCCTACTACTTCTCACATGATCCTTATCCTATATATATATATAGGGAGCCGCTAGAATGAGAACCACCACGAGTTGTAAGAACCGCGACCCGCGGGTGGCCGTTGACCACGAAATTTTTTTTACACCTAGATCCGTATATTTTAAGACCGGGTGTAAATTTTCGGTTCAAACGGCGCGCCCAAGGGGGTAGTTTTTTACGCCCAAAGTTTGGGTTTTTTTAATTTTTTTAATTTTTCTTTTTTTTTACTAAACTTTGGGCGTAAAAAACTACCCCCTCGGGCGCGCCGTTTGAACCGAAAATTTACACCCGGTCCTAAAATATACGGATCTAGGTGTAAAAAAAATTCGTGGCCAACGGCCACCCGCGGGTCGCGGTTCTCGTGGTTCTTACAACTCGTGGTGGTTCTCATTCTAGCGGCCCCCTATATATATATATATATATATTCTTGTTATGCTTTGTGTTGGATCGATGATCACCCACTAGTGAATTAATAACCTTGTAAATCTTAAACTGGATGTTATGCTCTACATGTAAACTAGGAAGTATGTGTTAGTTAACCAATGATCTTGTTTTACAAGTAAACTATGTTTTGATAATACTTGCATTAGGAGATTGTTATGGTGGTGAGAGCATGTGGACTGAAATCGGGTGAGACCCTCCGATTGAGGAATTTTATGTACATAGGGTGCCGTATAAATAGTCTTATGTTGTGATTATGATAATTACGTGACACGGGATCGATACGCTAGAAGAATACATGTAATTGAATTCACTTAATGATATTGATGATATATGATAACTTATATAATGTGCCATGCTCATGAATTTGATGTTGATGATTATAATAACTAATGGTTCAGTAGGTTATAATTAAAGAAGTAGTTTCATAAACATTCAGATCTACCATGCTAATTATTGGGCTGTACATGTGAATCGGGATTTACACGCTAATCGGTTGGGCCGCACATGTTCTGGGTAGCTTTGGGCCGCACAACTGATCGCGTCTTTTGGGATTGGGCCTGAAGCCAACTGGGCTGCGAGATGATTTGGGACAGCCGCACACTATGCGGGCTGGGCTTCAAAGAGTGACTTCGGGCCGGTACCCCACTGGACCATGTAGCCCATGTGACGAGCCTTGCGTAGTCACTAGGCTGCACACCCCATTGCTGGGCTTTAACCGAAAGAAAACCACAACCGGCCCGAGTACGTGTTTGGGCTTTATAAACACATGATGGCTGCGGTTGGACTGGTAAAATGGGTCCGTCTGGGGAGAGATTAAAACAAGGTTTGGGATTAGGGAGTTAACATTTCCACAACTTAAAGTTGTAATGTTTATAAATTATAACTTAACTCGTTCTAAATAAACATAGCAAATGTGTGTATAATTCATATGTGAACATGAGTGTTATTAGTATGGGCCGAAGCCTTAGTGGGCTGCTACTACGTGAAGATCTAAGTTAGTACTAACAATGGGTCGTAAACGGATTATGGACTGGTGAGTAGCCGTGGGTTGTTCAAAACATAAAGTGAAATATTAACTTGATTAGTATATGTATCCTCGTGTTGCTAGATTGATTGTATGACCTGAATTACATGCTATTTGTGCAATGTCGATATAACACGTGAACGAGAAATGCATATGTTATTTTGTGTAAAAAAATATGTGGTTGACGTGCATGTGAAATTGATTGTTGTCGGTACTCATGATAGGACGTGTTTGATCAACTGTTAATCAAGTAACTAATTCTACCGATCAAACCAAAGGTGAGTTCATTCCTCTTGAGCATGCGTCCCGGTGGTTGGGACAGTCATTGGGTATCCCTGAGAGGGATGAGTTTTTGGGTAAATCAAATGGGTATTCCTGAGGGGGATACGTCCTATGGTTGAAATCTGGAAGGATAATACACTCGTCCTATCACCTTGAAGTCCCATCTTTTTGTTACCGGAGAGGTAACGGGGTATTAGTTTGTAGCGCTACTTAGGTTTGGCACCTTCACCCCGTACCGGAGAGGACGGGTGTGAACTAATGACCCAGTCATGCCTAGTGCTTTGATAGGAGCCGTCTATCCGAGGTATTATCAACATTGTAATCAATGAACGAAACTAAACACTTGGTAACTAACGTTTTCGTAAAACTATGAACTCACCAGCGTTGTCTGATGCACGTGTGTGCATGCTCGCAGGTTATTTGATATGTGCGGATGTGGAACTTGCTGTCTGGGATGCTGGAGTGGTCATGGGTCGAGATACATGGAAACTTGAAACGAGACTAGTTGATTACATACACTTGGGTTTTGGCTAAACTTTATATTATGCTTCCGCTGAACACAACGAGTTATAAATAATGTTTTGTAACACTTTATATTAATGAATGAAAGCTTTTTATTTTAAATCTTGTTATGAGTTCAATGTGATTGGTGGCTAGATCCTGATACGTCACACGCCTCGCGGGGGTTTCCGCATGTGGTATTTTGGGGGTGTGACATAATACATAAGTGGGTGAATTCAATTAGGAATGATTTAGTGATATTGATGAGTTAAATAGAGTTTAGCGTGGAAGAGAGTTATAAGTTCAATTTCTTTTGGTGTGTAAGTTTATTCATTACAAAATATAAATAAGGCACACCATCAATGACAAATTTAAGAATCCATCATTTTCTATTAACTCATTTACTCATTTTGTCCATATTGTACGGGTATGTATAAAAATCAAAAAAACCAAAACATAACTAAAGATATAGAACTAATCAAACTGATGGTTTTATAAACAATTTCTTTTTGAATCGTTTATAGTAATAAGAGTGTGTGAAATAAAAAATAACGGAACCTATACGGCAACCATGCATTATATTTACTATTTTTCATAATTATGTCTTAGACGTTTGATGCATTCTTTTAGAATAACGTACACATCACATTGTTGTGAGCTTAAATTGACGCATGCCCAAAATCGTAATCTGAAATGAGCTTGAATTGACGCATGCCCAAAATCTACCGTTAACCTTAATCGTTGTACTTCATTTTTAACCGAGAAGGGAAGTGTATCTAGCAAGGTTAGAGAACTCGCTAGTCGCTAGTCGGCCGGTGAGGTGGGGACTAGCGACTACTCGGGATTACTCAGGATTACTCGGGATTAATCGGATCGGAACTTTATATGTAAATTTTATTATTTTTATAAATGTGTATATATAATATTATATATACTCAAACATCCATATCAATATAATACTTAAAAAAGGTAAAAGTAGTTCAAAATACAAACTAAACTTACGTATAAGTCATAACATAACAAGTCTCAGTACTTAAAATTCAAACATTAACAAATAGCACAAATGTAATCGTCATCCCTGTAGTGTTCAATGATTTCATTCAATCTCCTCGTCTACTTCATCCTCTTTCTCCGACTCAAATTCTTCGTCATATTAGGGTAAGGGATAAGGAAAATGGGCTAAAGTTGTAATCTTGGGCCTGTTTTGTAAGGATTTCAAATGGGCCTACTAGGGCGACTTGAGCCGACTAGGGCGGCTTGGACCGGCTTTGACCGACTAGCGATTTTTTGACTGATTAGTGAAAAATTACTCAGTATGAGGCCGAATAGCGACTATTCGGCGATTAATCGCCGAGTAATCGTGATTTTTGCAACACTGGTATCTAGTGAACCAAAACATACATTAGATGCTCGATTTGGCCAATGACCGAACTAACCAATGCCGCCGACATATTGTATCTTCGCATGCATTTTTTTGTAAGTATACATACTAGACTCATAAACGAAAGTTCAACATTACAATTTCGAATAAACATCAAGTTTCCAACCGATTATTACATGAACACATAATATAGTCACAAGCCTTAAATGAGTTTGCTTTTGAAAAACTTAAAATTCATGATTATACAACTTACAATGTGAATCATAATATTTCATGTTACCAGCATTTCCAACAACCGCCCCAGTCTCTATGGTTTTCTTGGTCTCTCAATTTATCTATGGGTCCTGTAGAAGGTAAACACAAACCAAATTATTCCAAACACATGTATGAATGTATGTATATATGGACTTGGATTCATTTGAAAATACTCAGTTTTTATGAGAATAAATGTTCCCACGATTAGGGCTGTAAACGAATCGAACGTTCAGCGAACAATTCGTGACTTGTTCATTTGTTTAATTAATGAACGAACATGTACAAGAAATTTCGTTCGGTTTGTTCAATGAACGAACACGAACAGATGTCTCGTTCGTTTGATTACGTTCGTGAACGTTCGGTAATGTGTTTGTGCACATTCATTCATGTTCAGTTCTTTATGTTGTTCACTAAAGATCTTTTAGCATTTATTTATTTTATCTAAACTTTTTATATTCTTTAATTATTATGTTTATCTCATTACCAAAACAAATAAAATAGAAAACCCTTTCTCCACCTTGTTTATGCACCGCTCAACTTTCCTTCTCATTTTTCACATCGGAAAATACTATCGACCTTTATTAAACGATTAGGGGTTCAAGCTCTAGCGGCTCCCTCTCACCATCCACCTCTAGCCACTGCCGTCTTCGCCAATTTTATCTGTGTTCGTTTGTGTTCATGAACCGTTCTCAAACACGTTCCTTTCCTTAATGAACGAACAAGAACAGAAAATCGTGTTCTGTAAGTGTGCATGAACCGTCTATGAACACATTATATCCTTAACGAACGAACACAACTACAAGACCTTGTTCGTGTTCGTTCAGTTCGTTTACAGCCCTACCCGCGATGTGTAATCTAGCTTCATGACACGTTTTATTCTTTCAACACACTTTCTATCAAGTATATATAGTTTCTCACATGATCTAAAACATGTACGTATATACATTAATATTGATTAGCAATCATACCAGGGGAGGTGCTAATCTGAGATTGTGGAGAGCTTTGAAGGTTTCTTCCTTCAGATGAAATCATCATGAGGACAAGAGTAAAAAGAGCCACTAAGAACAAAGTAACACCATTGAACTTCATAATTTTCAGGAACCTTGTTGTTGTTGTTGTGGTGTGGTGCTTTGATTCATATTATAGATGGTATGTTATCAACCCAGAGAGACAACACGGTTTCTTGTAGAAAATTAAATAAGGAAAAGCAATAAACAATGTGGAATGGTTGAAATGTTATGTTCTAATATTATTAGTTATTATTCCATGAGTGGGTTGACATTTTGATATCTTGAAAAAGGATCGTTGTAGAGATTTCCATGTAATTATCTTGTGTTTTTTTTTTTTCAAAGGCGGCTTTTATTAGAAATAGTCAGCAAGCAAGGCAAACGAAAACAACAGAAAAAAAAAAGGAAAATTACATATCAAATGGCATCCGCTCTTCCTTTTTATGACCTTGAGCCGAAATATAATTTTGGATCTGAAAAAGGTCATTGACATTGAATGCAAATTTTTTTTAACGGCAAATTTGTATCACTAATGGATCATAGGAGGATTTTTACATCAACTCGAAATGTTTTCCCATATCACCAAATCGAAATGTTTTGCCATAGATCTGACGAATATATGCTTTTTCTAGTATATATTTCCAATAGAAAAAAATGTTCGGATAGTCCCTTTGGTTTGATTCGTTTTCACCTATAGTCTCTACACTTTTAAGATTACAACTATAGCCCCAACTTTTTCACATTCGTTCTCGGATAGTCCTTAAAGCGGATGGAGATTGGTTAAGAGTAAATTGGTTATTCTACACCCACTTAACACCAAAAACTAACCTCCATCCGTTTCAGGAACTATCCAAGAACAAATATGCAAAAGTTGGGGACTATAGCTGTAATTTTAGAAGTGTAAGAACTATAGATGAAAACGGAGCAAACCAAAGGGACTATTCGGGCATTTTTCTGAATCCAATACTTTATGGCCAAGGTTTTTACTTTTTAAGAAAGCCCAAACAATTATATGGGCCGACCCGAATTTTAAAGTTTATAGTTTGGGAAAGGGCTTTGGGAAATCAATGCAATGAGCCCAAGCTAGTCATGTCAACTTTTTTCACAAATCCGATATTCATCCTATCACAAAGTAGCAATCTAGTTTGGTTTGGCCCAATACATTAATTATAATTAGGGGTGTATGGAAACACCCCTACTTTGAATTTCATCCTATAACACTCTTAACAACTAATTAATCTCCCAATATAAAACTCTAATAGACCGTAACTCTCGGTCAAGATTGGATTATCTACCGAATATTACACATACATAACCTTTTTGAAGTTGAGTGTTCATATGCATTTATTACTTTATTTTATACAATAAGATTTGTTGAGCAATCGTAATTTTAACATGCATTAAATATGTATGTTCAAAACTATGGCATCACAGATCAACAACTCAAAATACCCAAACCTTGATGTTATTTACCCAGAAGTTTGATACAACGATTACAACGAAACGATACACAATCAGAATATACTCACAACTCTCACAACAAAGATTATCAATGAGATAATCTCTAAACTAACAACACAAAGGATCTACACTCAGAGATCTCGGCTTCAAGGTGAATCAGAGAGAAGAAAACCCTAATTGTTTAGAGAGAGAAACGAGAGCAAACTTTGAGAAATATCTTCCAGATACCGGGTATAGACTTATATAGGATACCCGGGTTGGTGAACCATATCCAAGTAATTCGGGTTGTTAGGGGGTGGGGTGGTCATCACTCATCACCCACTCATCACTCACAACACCCAATCAAGTTCCGTCATGTCATCAACCATTTTTCCATCACTCACAACATTTTTTAGTGGCAATGGTCATCACTCACAACACCCAACAATAAACCCTCACACCCCCTCAAATGTTCCATCACTCAAACCTTGTCACGCGTGAAGTTTTTCACGGAAACCATATTCTCACGCGTTGAACAATTTGGTGACGGTGGAAAAATGGAAACCACCACGCGTGGAAAACTTCATCACGGGGAAAAAATCCAACCACCCCGCCTCCCCTTATAACAATTAGTTATAACCTGTTGAAGCCTGTAGCCCAGCAAGTCTTCTAGTCTTCTCCAAGGCTGTATTCAAATATTTTGTGCTCGTAGTTTGAAAAGTTGCATGTATGAGTTACGATTTTCCCTAAAACATAATAAGTTTTGAGGCTTGACTTTCACTACACATTTTCTTTGGTAACAAAAAAAAAATATCGATTCATACGATTTCTATGTAGCACAAGTCATTGTGTGTTTTGTTTTCTTGCTTGATTAACTGCGTATGTAGTTTTGTTTCACGATCTAGTAGAAGGTATGTGTTAATTTTGTTCATCAACCCATTATGTGTGCAATATGGTTTATAATTATAAACTTGGAACATGTGATCTCATATATAATTATAAACTTGGAACTAGTCGGCGATTAATCGCTAGTCGGTCAAGCACTGAGTAATTTTTCGTTAATCGGTCCATTAATCGGTAGTCGGCTCTAATCGGACCTAATCGGGGCTAGTTGGTTGGCTAAAAATCGGTGATTTCAGCCAGATTTCGGCCAAAACTTGTAAATTCCGGCTACCTAGCCTAGCTTCTCTAACCAAACCATGTATATTCTGGTGATTAATCCTATATACTTAAAATAAATGGGCCATGTAGGGGTTAAAACCTTTCTACATAAAATATTTACCTATAAATATTTGTATATATCGATAAATAAACATAAGATTACATATAAAAAACTCAATCCGATTAATCCTGATTAATGCTAGTACTCCAGCGGCTGATTAGCTCCTAGTGACTTTAACAACCATGACAACCGGCCATAAGGTCTAAGGCAAGCCCACAAGTAGATAAACAAAAATTACATGAGCTATTCCCATCTGGGCTAGTAGAAGTGTAGAACACCTACAAAAAATATCCACGGCCCAAATCAAAGAGGCTAAATTTGATTCGGCCTCTACATCATTGAGGCCCAAATAAACTCGAGATCCACCAAAACCAGCAACGACGAAGCACTTGTAAAAAAAATAAGGCAAAAGATCAAATACAAATAAACTTAACCTACTAAACATATAAATTGAAGGAAAAGTCAAAAAGACAAGTTGGCATTTTTGTAATTACCACCAACTATCAAAGTTACTATACAAATGTGAACTCAACCAAAAATACCTAAAAAAACACAAATTTTTTTTTAAATATTTTTTTTTATAAAAAATCGCTACGTTTTGTAAAAAAAAATTGCTAGTAAAAGTAGCGATTTTTTTATAATAAATATTAAAAAAAATTTGTGTGTTTTTTTTTATTTTTTTAGGTTTTTTGGGGTTTTAGTTTTTAGCATTTTAGCTTGGGTGGGGGGGGGGGGTAGGGTTTTTTTTAGGTTTTTGGGGGGTGGGGGGTTAGTTTTTTTTTAGGTTTTTTAGATACATTTGTAGAGTAACTTTGATAGTTATAGATAATTACAAAAGTGTCACCTTGTCTTTTTGACTTTTCCTTCAATTTGTATGTTTAGGTGCTGTTTGGCTAAGCTTATTTTAGTGACTTATTTACTTATTGACTTTTTGAAAAGTTAAAAGGTGTTTGGGTTAGCTTATTATGTGAGAGGAATAAGTAAATAAGTCATTCCATTATGACTTATTTGCTTTTCAAATAAGCAAATAAGTTATAAGTAGCCCAAAATAAGCTTAGCCAAACAGCCCCTTAGTATGTTAAGATTATTTGTACAAGAACTTTCCTCAAAAAATAAACGGACTTCCAAAAACATAAGAAAATGTGGCCTTCTCAAATTGGCCAACAACCAAACAAACCCATCATAGGAATCAAAAACTCAAACCAACGTAGTATCCAACGAAAGAAATATCGAGAACTAGAAATTGTACATCACAATAACTCGTCTGAGGGAATGAAGACAAAATAGGTTACGGACCGTATCCGCTTTGAAAATACTCGATAAGAATTTGGCGGTGGAATCCACCATTAAAAAATAATTTCCTTCTCACGTCGAGTATGTTTAGTATATAGGAGGGTACGTTTGAACACACGTGTTAAATATTAATACAACAATGTCTACGTCATTGTTGTGTTTAAGAATTATCTTATGAAATATATTTGTTTTATTTTCTAGTTTTAAAGATAAGAAAAGATGGAATACACCTATGTAAAAAAGCAACTATGATGCGGTAGTATGATTAAAATGGATAAAAAGTTAATATTGAAATACATAAATTGTACATCACCATAACAACTAAATGGATAGTATTCTTTACCCGGGCCTTGGTCCAAAAATTATTTACCCGGGCCTTGGTTTATAGTAGACGGAGTTAAAAATAAAAAAATTAAAAAAAAAAACTTAAGTTATATGTTATGTGTATAAACATGTTTAAATTAAATTTATTTTTCTAGATTGAAGTCTAGCCCAAACAAACCTTTACATAGATTGAAGTCTAGCCCAAACAAACCTTTACATCTTTGATACAGTTAGGCAACTAAGACAATGGCGGATCCAGCCCTGTTTTGTGGTTCACATGAACCCACTCGGTTTGGAAAAGATTAGTAAGAATTTTATATGATTTGGAAAAAATAGTGAGATTCTATCAAAACGAACCTACTGAAAGAAGTTCCTGAATCCATCACTGAACCAAACCAAGATAATACATGTGAACCTAACTTGAGCTCACGCACAATCTCTGGAAAGAGATGAGAGATATGAACAAGTTGCTTCCTAGCTTCATTTGATTTTTACATCATATTATACGTGTTGTTAGTTTTTTCATCGTCAATAAAATATTTTAGTTAGGGATCGAGGAACCATAGCCATAGGGTATGGAACCAATAATTAGCCGACGGGTAGCGTTAGGTATGAAACAGAATAAAGAGGAACTTGTTTTCTAATACTCGGTTTCAGGTTTTTTTCGCGTGTAGTTAGATAACCCGTAGTGGAAAGGTGAAAGTGGCGTGATCTTGCCCAATCACGCCACAAACACCGCCCCATAGGGCGTGATCTTCGAATTTTGTTCTTGGTGTTATGGTGAAAATGCCGGAGTTTGGTGGGGTTTTCAAAATTTGACCGTTGATCAACGGTAATACAAAAAAAAATTATTTTTCATTTTATTATTTACCTTTTTCACCTATTTAAACCCCACTCAACCCAATTTTTATACACATTTCTACAAGCTCCCATTCTTATTTTTTATAGAGTAAACTGCAATTTTACCCCCTGAGGTTAGGGGTGATTGGCACTCTTACCCCCCCTAAGGAAATAGTTGCAATTTTACCCCCCACTGTTGACTCTTATGTCGCAACATTACCCCCTAAGCTCAATTTTGTTGACTGATCTGTTGACTTGGTGGTGAAATGACCATTTTACCCTTTTATTTTACCCCATGTGTTTTGTTTACTCTGTAATATTACCCCCTGCCTCCACTGCCACCGCCATTCACCACCACAACCACCACTGTGTCACACCCCGATTTCCACGTGTCACCGGTGGGCCCGGTGGGGGAGTATCGTGACGTGGTTGGCAACGTAATAGTCAAACAACACAATATTAATATGCACAGCGGAAGCAAATTTAAAATATGATAAAACCGAATTTAATATTGTTTATCAATGTAACAATATCCGGAAGTTATCCACAGAACGGATCGAAACAAAATAATATTAATGGTTCAACAGACTTCAGGCATCCTAAGCTTGCGAGACTTTTTATTGATGCTTAGGAGACAATCCAGCCAATTTCGTTTAGTACCTGCATTCAGTCTTTTTGGGAAAATACGTTAGTTTACACTGGTAAATACATTCAACTGACTCATTTTGGAAAATGATTGAAAATTGGTTTGGATGCACATGGCATAAACATTTTTATTTAACTTGGGAGAATTATTTAATATTATAATCTTGTGAACGAATTACATGTTACTTATGCGTTCAGTAGCCCGGATCTAGTCCGGGTTAAAGATCAATAGACACACCACATCATTGAGTTATACACGGACGGTGTACGCCTACACCCCGTGCTCAGGTCGCGGCCATCTCGTAAGATGATGCCAAGGATATCCGGGACATGGTCATTAACCCCCCAAAGGCTGTAAAGTAAACAAGACTGTTTAAACGAGCCGATCAAATTATTCAACTACCCACTAAGCGTGGAGATTTGATGCTCGATCAAGCGGTATGCTATATACCGTAACCCAAGCCCGTATAGGGAAAATAAGTTAAAAGTATTTACCTGAGTAAGTATTAATCACAACAAGCAAAATGCACGTAGCTTTTACTGGTTCTCCTAATCTGGGACGAAGGTTTATAATAACCTATTAGAATGCTAACGGGTCTTTTATTAAGCTTAAGCTTAGACCGGCTAGTTTCAAGATACGGTTCGTACGCACGATTTAGCGAAGACCGGATAGAAGGTGATTCAGACCCGACAGTTTGAAGACTTGTTTAATATGGTTTTATTATTCACATTCTGGATTTTGAGATAAAACCGTTAAGGTTTGACCCGTTTCGGCTAATTTATGTAAACTTGTTACATAAACCGAACCGTACGCGTAATAAGCGTGACGGGTAGTCATGAGAGCTATATACAGGTTTCCTAAGTTAATTATGTCTCAAATATGTTGTGACATCAGTAAGGTGTCTCTCGTTATGCCCGAAACGTGTTTAAACACAAACTAGGCCCCGTAGGGGTAGTTTGGTCATTTAAAAGTTTATAAAAGGGTTTAAGTGACAACCTGAGTTACAGGTCTGATGTAATCAGCAAATATACTCAATTTGCTAAGTTACATCAGTAAGTTAAAGCATGTATGTGAAACTTATCATTTTTAACCAAACTAGGTCCCGTAGGGGTATTTTGGTAATTTCACATAAGCCGAAAAGCTCAAAACTGAAGTCTGAGTTTATCGACCTTTGCTTACTGTTAAAATATTATAATTTGCCTCTTATATCAGTAGGTATCAACCCGGGTATGTCCAATATGATTTTTAAAACATACTTTGCGCTAAAAACGCTAAATAAGGCGATTAAAGGCCATTACCGGGTTCGATACTTAAATCTGATATTTTGATATTTCCAGAAGGCTTAAAATAATTTATTTATCATAACAAATCAGTGGCAAAAGGTTTGGGGTCGTTTAGATATGTAAAACTCATTTTATGGCCCGTAAGGGCAAAACCGACAATTACCGGATTAAGCCTACGACTACGAGTTATGCTCAGCCTAAAATTAATTAAAAATCTTTAAAAATCCCAAAATAATATATTACATCAGTGGGTAAAAGATTTGATACCAAAAAGTATGTTTAACTAGGCTATACGCTAATTACGCCATTTTATTAACATAAAGCATTAGTTTTGCGACCATGAGCATAACTCTTAATCTACAAGTCAAACTGATGTCAAACTTTGCATACAAGTCTACATATCAGTAACTAAGGTTTCTACACTTTTACATTTTCATAAATCACGTTCTAAGGTAATAAGGGCATAACGGTCAACATATGAGCAATTAACGGAAACATGCATATTAATTGGATAACTAATGAACCGAGGTGTATAATCACAGAGGGTTGTTCTAACATGTAACCTAGTCCAATTAAAGCTCTAAGGCATTTCTAAAATATGCCTAAACGGGTCAGAACTGAAAGTCAAAGTGAAAGTCAAACTATGTGACTTTCGGTTCCGAACCGGGTCTAAACAGGAAATAGTCGGGTTGAACAGGTTTGGACATGTTCTTACACTAATTACTAAGTTATAACAATGATCAAACAGGTTATATATGTTCTAGATAGCTAATTATGCATACATGACATTTTAAGCATTATGTTGACTTTTTAATTAAAAGTTTGACCCGACATTAGACCTGGTTAGAGTGGTGATCAGGGGAAACCCTTTTGAGGTTTTATTACCCACATAAATACCAACTCATAACTACTTTTAATTCGAGATATGACTGAGCCATTATTGGCTAATCTCGAAGTCAAACCGTGAAATAAAAAAAACAAATAGATCCTTAATTTGACCGTTGGCAACGGTCTGATTGGGCCAAGAAATCACGATCCGACGTTAAAATAGGACGCCTCAACCCATTTTTGCAAAACAAAAAAACGCCTCTCAGGGCAGTCCTAGGGCGTGTTCAGGCGTTCTTTGAGGAAAAAACGCCAAAAAAACACACTACTAGTGGTGTAATGGAGAACTGGATTGAGACTTTTCTCTGTGTTGCTCCGTTAACCAATAAGAAACAGGTAGAATATCATCCTAATTCTTACTTCTTTAATATCAAGGATAAGGTAGAATATCTCCTAATTCTTTTTTTAACGGGCCATAAACATCAAGCAAATGTATCTCCTCTTCATAACGGTCAGAGTTGGATGCATATTCGAGTCATCAAGCCACCAGTTCCGAGGAAAGCCCGTCAACCCGAAGGCTCACTGCGATAAAACCCGATTCGGCTCGGTTTTGAACTGGTGATCTCCAGAGAGGTCTAGTTTTAAACTTCATTGCCAGAATGAATGTCCTTTAAAATGATACTAGTGGGAGTTGAACTTAGAACCTCAAGAAGAGAAACCAAGTGACTAACCACTAGACTAACTTGTTAAAGACGATATCATCCTAATTCTTATTTCTTTAATATCAAGTTTATCTTTGTGGATTAAGGGTTTTTTTAAGCATTGCATACGTATAATGCTTATCTTTGGCCTAATACATATGTGGGGGAATTGAATTGGGAATGGTTTAGTGATATTGGTGAGTTAAATAGAGTTTAGGGTAGGAGGAAGTAGAAGTTCAATTCCTTTGGTGACAACATATTTAAGAATCCATCATTTTCTATTAACTCATTTACTCATTTCGTGGGTATGTATAAAAATCAAAAAACCAATCATAACTAAAGATATTGAACTAATCAAAACTGATGGTTTAGTTATGGTTTTATAAACAATTTTTTTAATCGTTTATAGTAATAAGAGTGTGTGAAATAAAAAATAACCAAACCTATACGGCAACCACGCATTATATTTACTATTTTTCATAATTATGTCTTAGACGTTTGATGCATTCTTTTAGAAAAACGTTTAAATTGACGCATGCCCAAAATCATAATCTGAAATGAGCTTAAATTGATGCATGCCCAAAATCTACGGCTAACCTTAATCGTTGTGCTTCATTTGTAACCGAGAAGGGAACTGTATCTAGTGAACCAAAACATTCATTAGATGCTCGATTTGGCCAAAGACCGAACTAAACCAATGCCGCCGACATATTGTATCTTGGCATACATTTTTTTGTAAGTACACACACTAGACTCATAAACGAAAGTTCAACATTACAATTTCGAATAAAAGTCAAGTTTCCAACCGATTATTACATGAACACATAATATAGTCACAAGCCTTAAATGAGTTTGCTTCTGAAAAACTTAAAATTCATGATTATACAACTTACAATGTGAATCATAATATTTCATATTACCAGCATTTCCAACAACCGCCCCAGTCTCTATGGTTTTCTTGGTCTCTCAATTTATCTATGGGTCCTGTAGAAAGTAAACACAAACCAAATTATTCCAAACACATGTATGTATATATGGACTTGGATTCATTTGAGAATACTCAGTTTTTATGAGAATAAATGTTCCCACGATTAGGGTTGTAAACGAACCGAACGTTCAGCGAACAATTCGTGACTCGTTCATTTGTTTAATTAATGAACGAACATGTACAAGAAATTTCGTTCGGTTTGTTCAATGAACGAACACGAACAGATGTCTCGTTCGTTTGATTACGTTCGTGAACGTTCGGTAATGTGTTTGTGCACATTCATTCATGTTCAGTTCTTTATGTTGTTCACTAAAGATCTTTTAGCATTTATTTATTTTATCTAAACTTTTTATATTCTTTAATTATTATGTTTATCTCATTACCAAAACAAATAAAATAGAAAACCCTATCTCCACCTTGTTTATGCACCGCTCAACTTTCCTTCTCATTTTTTCACATCGGAAAATACTATCGACCTTTATTAAACGATTAGAGCTTCAAGCTCTAGCAGCTCCCTCTCACCATCCACCTCTAGCCACCGCCGTCTTCGCCAATTTTATCAATGATTGTGTTCATGAACCGTTCTTAAACACGTTCCTTTCCTTAATGAACGAACAAGAACAGAAAATCGTGTTCGATAAATGTGCATGAACCGTTCATGAACACATTATATCCTTAACAAACGAACATGAACACGAACAAAGCCTTGTTCGTGTTCGTTCGGCTCATTTACAGCCCTACCCACGATGTGTGATCTAGCTTCATGACACGTTTTATTCTTTCAACACACTTTGTATTAAGTATATATAGTTTTCTCACATGATCTAAAACATGCACGTATATACATTAATATTCATTAGCTATCATACCAGGGGGGGTGCTAATCTGAGATTGTGGAGAGCTTTGAAGGTTTCTTCCTTCAGGTGAAATCATCATGAGGACAAGAGTAAAAAGAGCCACTAAGAACAAAGTAACACCATTGAACTTCATAATTTTCAGGAACCTTGTTGTTGTTGGTGTGGTGCTTTGATTATATCATATTATAGATGATATATTGTCAACCCAGACAGACAACACGGTTTCTTGTAGAAAAATAAATAAGGAAAGGCAATAAACAAAGTGGAATGGTTGAAATGTTATGTTCTAATATTATTAGTTATTCCATGTGTAGGTTGACATTTTGATATCTTGAAAAAGGATTGTAGGGTGATTTCCATGTAATTATCTTGTGGTTTTCTTTTTCAAACGGCGACTTTAATTAGAAATAGTCAGCAAGCAAGGCAAACGAAAACAACAGAAAAAAAAAAAAGGAAAATTACATAGCAAATGACATCCACTCAGCCCATTCTAGACAATTATATGGGCCGACCCGAACTTTAAAGTTTATAGTTTGGGAAGAGCCCAAGCTAGTCATGTCAACTTTTTTTCACAAATCCGATATTCATCCTATATTCATCCTAGCAAAGTAGCATCTAGTTTGGTTTAGCCAAATACATTATAAACTATAAATTATAAACTATAAATTATAAATTAGCAACAAAATGTTGCTTTATAGAGTTGTACCTCATGTATGGGGAGATTTAAAAAAAAAAAGTTGATTTTTCATTTTTAACCCAATGTTTTTCTTTTTTGCAATTTAATCCTAACACTTTTTATTTTCATCTTTGACCCCTTATAAGTTTCATCCTTTACAAATTATTCGTTTTACGTTTCGTTCTAAAGTTTGCAAGTTAACACGTCGCAACATGTGTGTGGGGTTCACCTTTTTTGGGTATATTTTTTTTCCATTTGACAAGTTCGTCACAACACGTTTATTTTCCCCGTTCAACTTAGTTATTCTTTTCTACGTTTTACGTTTCGGTCTAATTTCTTCGCATTAACACACAACAACGGGCGGGCGTGGTTCAACGATTTTATGTCTACTTTTCGTTCGCGGTTATTTTTTTCCTTTTTTATTTATTTTATTTTTATGAAATTTTCCAATGTTGGGGTCGCCGAATTGTGTTGCATTGGTGCTACTTGGTACGGTTTTACGAACCTTTTTAATCTATTAAGTTTTTTATCTATAATTTGTTTCGAGTTTACCCATATACTCCCTTTACATAAAAAAACTATTTTTACGTGCATATTTTTATTTACGTGTCGGTATAAATATGATTTGCTCTATGTTTCAACGTAAACTTTTTCTAGAAAACGATTTAGGTCAAATATAATACTTTTTCATTAAAAAATTATTTACATGCATATTTTTATGTACTATAAATTTGAGTTGGTCTACGTTTCGATTTGGTAGATGAGTCAGGACAAATATAATATGTATTCGTGCATATTTTATGTATGTTTCATAAATTTTGTTTCGAACGTGTGGAGTCAAATTGTAGTTACTTTTCTATGTATGAGTCGGATCACATATAAATTTGATTTACTTTACGTTTTGATCCAATCGCAATGCTTATATAGGTTACTTCGGGTTCAATTCGATACGTCAAAATGCGCGTTTCCATTTGGTTAACGCATCACACGATGTTTGGACTAATCAATTTGATGTTTGCGATGTTCTTGCGCCGCAACGCGCGTGGGTGTTATTACTAGTTAATTATAACTAGGGGGAAACACCCTTACTTTGAATTTCATCCTATAACACTCTTAACAACTAATTAATCTCCCAATATAAAACTCTAATAGACCGTAACTCTCGGTCAAGATTGGATTATCTACCGAATATTACACATACATAACCTTTTTGAAGTTGAGTGTTCATATGCATTTTATAACTTTATTTTAGGAAAATTGGTTTTTAATAAACCAGCCTTTGCCCCATTGGTAATTAATAATCTTACCTACAGAATTGGTAATTAATAATCCTACGTTTCAATATGTTGGTACTCAATAGACCTCCGTTAGTTTTTTTTAACTGAAGTTAGTTTTTAAGTTTTATTTGTTACACAAACAGTCCCTGTAGTTATAATTTACTAGTTTTAAGTTTTATTTATTACACAAACAGTCCCTGTAGTTATAAAAAAAATCATAAAAAAAAATCTAAAAAATCAAAAAAAATCATAAAAATTCTAAAAAAATCAAAAAAAATTCTAAAAAAATCAAAAAAATTCAAAAAAATCATAAAAATTCAAAAAAAATCAAAAAAATCATAAAAAATCATAAAAAGTCATAAAAATTCAAAAAATTCAAAAAATTCAAAAAAAGCAAACGTTTCGACCCGGACCGTTTCGACCCGGACCGTTTTCGACCCGGACCGTTTCGACCCGGACCGTTTCGACCCGGACCGTTTCGACCCGTACCGTTTCGACCCGTACCGTTTCGACCCGGACCGTTTTCGACCCGGACCGTTTTCGACCCGGACCGTTTCAAAAACGGTGGTGGTGGTGGTGGTGGTGGTGGCGGTGTTGTGGTGGTGGCGGTGGTTGTGGTGGTAGCGGCGGTGCGGTGGTGGTGGTGGTGGCGGTGGTGGTGGTGGTGGTGGTGGCGGTGCTGTGGTGGTGGTGGTGGTGGTGGCGGTGGTGGTGGTGGTGGCGGCGGTGCGGTGGTGGTGGCGGTGCGGTGGTGGCGGTGGTGGTGGTGGCGGTGGTGGTGGCGGTGGTGGTGGCGGTGGCGGTGGTGGCGGTGGTGGCGGCGGTGCGGCGGTGCGGTGGTGGCGGTGGTGGTGGTGGTGGTACGGTTCGAAACGGTACGCGTCGAAACGTTTGCTTTTTTTGAATTTTTTGAATTTTTATGATTTTTTATGATTTTTTTGATTTTTTTGAATTTTTATGATTTTTTTGAATTTTTTTGATTTTTTTAGAATTTTTTTGATTTTTTTAGAATTTTTAGAATTTTTTTATAACTATAGGGACTGTTTGTGTAATAAATAAAACTTAAAACTAGTAAATTATAACTACAGGGACTGTTTGTGTAACAAATAAAACTTAAAAACTAACTTCAGTTAAAAAAAAACTAACGGAGGTCTATTGAGTACCAACATATTGAAACGTAGGATTATTAATTACCAATTCTGTAGGTAGGATTATTAATTACCAATGGGGCAAAGGTTGGTTTATTAAAAACCAATTTTCCTTTATTTTATTCAACAAGAATTGTTGAGCAATTGTAATTTTAACATGCATTAAATATGTATTGTCAAAACTATGGTATCAAAGATCAACAACTCAAAATACCCAAACCGTGATGTTATTTACCCAGAAGTTTGATACAACGATTACAACGAAACGATACACAATCAGAATATACTCACAACTCTCACAACAAAGATTATCAATGAGATAATCTCTAAACTAACAACACAAAGGATCTACACTCAGATATCTCGGCTTCAAGGTGAATCAGAGAGAAGAAAACCCTATTTGTTTAGAGAGAGAAACGAGAGCAAACTTTGAGAAATATCTTCGCTAATGAATCTTCCAGATACCGGGTATAGACTGTTGGCCAGTTCTGTTTAAACATAATGGAAAACATGAAAACATACATTTGATTGCATCAGCACAGGCTAGCAGAGAATCCAGATGGAGACGCAGCAATAAGGTTTGACATGATTGTCATCTTGGTCTGGTTCCTCCTTAGGGTGCAATCTAATGATGGGGACTTAGAAACCGAAAGGGTATCGGCTGTAAGAGATGGAGGTCGAAATATGATGTTATGATCTTATGGGGTGTGTCTGATTTTGTAACTGAGCAACCCTTTAACCTCCACATAATTCTCCTTATATAAGCACCCAGGAGGAAACCTAATTAGTTAATAAGGGTAATATGGTCCATCAACAATTACCAACTAATTATTTAATAGGTTATTATATATTTTGATCTTTATTATGTAAATGATTATAATGGCTATAGATTAAATATTAATACATAATATATTTAATCTTACATTCTCCCACTTAGCCGATTAATCATTTACTATGAGTATTAGATAAGCCTGATCAGGAGTTAACACTCATTTTAGCCTTAAACAAGTACTATAGCAGAAAAATACAGCCGTTGAATCATTATGCGACTCAGGACCCCCATTAATCATACTATAGCCTTAATTTAAAACATAATCGTCATGATCAAAATACGCATAAGCCCTTTGTTTGATTTGTAACTATATTTGTCTATATGCCATTATGCTAGCTTGACATATTCTTAGAGACATACAAAATCAAACTAATAAGGAAAAATTAACTAATACTTAGTCATTCATAGTACGATATGCAGTTGCGCATGGCCATTAATTAATACCCGTCTCTGAGCTCTCTTAATAAGACTTATGGGTAATAGCCCTTCAGTTATAGGATCCTTAAGCATATCATGAATGTATTCGATACAAAACTTAGTTTCCTCAATTCGTTCATAAACGAATAATTAATTGTGTATCGAAACTTAATGCAGCACCTCTTGAACTGTTACTGTTCAAGGAGTTATGGTAACTGACTTTATCACACTAAGTCTTCAAAACATTAATTATATGGAGTTAATATACTTATGAGTCCACTGATAAATTTCCAACAACATTTAGTGACTATATTATGTCATTATAACTTAGGTTGTTAATATCAGTGCATTATGACTCCTCCATGAAATAGGTTTTGTCTGCTGACATAAAAATATACCCGAAATTACATTTTGTCATCTTTGAATATCTCAAAGTTAGAGTAATAAACCGGTTTTAATTCTCATTTCTTCTTCAAATTGTAGCCTCTTGTCTCTTTTAAAGATATTGTAATACTCCACTAGATGCTTCACATTAATCTAGACATATCTAGTGTGTTGCAATGTGAGTAATATCTAAACGAGTATAGACTTAAACTTACATAAGGCTTCCAATTAATGAAGCGTAAATAAATAATCTCATTTATCCTATTATCCTCTAAAGGAAAGCAATATTGTCTGTTACATACGTAAGGACCCATTTAATGTTAAACTTATGGAACGGAACTAATATCCCATTGGGTCTATCTCAGTATGTTATGATATCAATCACGTAAGAGATATCTCTGAGATTTATTATATCAAAGTTTGTGTTAACGATGCTTTGACTTATGTAACATATACTTGTCAAAAGAATGTCATCTATATAGACAAGTTTATCTTAGTTGCTCCCACTCATTTTGAGGTAGGTACATTAATCCACTTGATTCTTGATGAAAATAATTACGTTAGCTTTTCATCACATTATGATGTTTGCATTAACCCATACATGGATATTATTGGCTTACAAATAAAGTGTTCTTTAACCTTCAGTTTGAAACTTTAGGCTGTTATCTAATGAACATGTAAATGTGTCAGCCATTTGTTAGGGAAAATTGTTTATAATGTTCATCTAATGTAGCTTTAAACTATTATAAGCTACTAGAACAGTGATGATCCTCAAAGAAATCTTTTATTAGATATGTAATAAAGATTCTTTAATAATTTATCTCTTTCTAAGTATGACCTTTGACAATCAATCATGCCTCTTTGTATCTTAACGCTTATATTAGGATTTGGTTTAGTTATGAATACTCTTAGGTAATTCAATCAAATCCCAAACGTTATACGAACACATAAAATCAGTTTTACTAGAAAACTGTTTTATTCCATTCAGAAGATTAAGTGACGCTAATGGCTTAATTTGAAGAGATAGGGATGGGATCAGTAAACATTTCCAAAATCCATTTCAACTTCAATTAGGGAGGTTATGTAATCATCAAAGTTAGTAGGCCTTTAAACCTAGATGACCTCCTGAGTTGATTATTGGGTTCATTAGAAGTTTCAATTTTATGGATTAGCTCTTGGTTAGGTTGCTATCATTTTCAGGATTCTAAGTTTGTAAGAGTTGGTGCAGTATGGTGTACAAGAGGTGTAATCGGAGTTAAATTCGGAGTGAAATTTAATGACACTCTTCCCCCGGCCTCTTGTATTCCTTGCAAATCATGATAAGGACTTTGACTGCTCCCACCGACCTTAGAAATCTTTAGGAACTCAGCATGCTTAGGGTCAATATGTAACGACCAACAAAATTCTAATAGAGAAACAAGTTAATGACGTTAGTCGTTGTAGTTTCTCTTGTTGAGGATTATGTTAGTTTAGGTAAGAAATCTAAGTGCGCCCACAATTAGGCAACAATGAAACTTTTGTAAGAGTAGCATTAGATTTAAGGAGATAAGTTATGATAGAACAGTGTCATAATGGAGCAGTGTCTTGTACAAGAGGTGTAAATTGAAGTAATGTAAAATTTTTCACTCCCCCACCTCTTGCAACTATTGCAAGTTATTATTATGACACTTAATGCTCCCACTGATCTTTGATGTCTCTAGAAATGCTACAAGAGAAGTTTCAATGAGGTACTTGACGTGGGAACATATCATATATATGTTAGACTTTAATTGATATCCTTAACGTCCAAATGTCATAAAAAACTTAAGGACATATTTAATAGAAATCTTAATAAGTACATACATGAATAGATTTCTTCTAAGAACGTGGGCCATATGCGACAAAAGTTAGATACAAGTTGATAGCCTTTTAAATGATAAATGAATTATGTCTGAATATTCCATTTGGAATAAGTTCCACGAATGTCAATGAATGACTTATGATGGGCCCATACTTATTCCTTAAGCCAAGTTATATTTTAGGGCTTTAATGTCATGATTTAAAATCACTTAGAATGAGATTAGTTGAATAATCATCCTCATTAACCATGTCATGATTTCTCATGAATTTCGGTTATAATGGATGAAATTTATAAGTCTCATTTTCCTTTTGTCAAAATCTCATTTGTATGATGACAAAAGTTGTGAAAGTGTAAGGCCATCTTAGTAATGTTTCTATCCAGATATTTAGAACAAATAAGATGAGAGTTTAAGGTAAGTGTGACTTTATGTTGACTATGCAAACCTCACAACCTTCATGACATAGCCTAAGTAATGATACTGTATTCTGATTAATCTTCATAATATGTAAGGTATCGAAAAGCTTTGTTAAAAGATTGCTTATTATGGTTCTTATAGCCTTAACATCTAATTTTGTCACTAACTCTCATGTTAGTTATTTGTCGAGTTCTGGTAAGGAAACGTATGGAACTAGAGTCAACTAATCATGTGTTAATTGGAATATTAAAAAAAATTATCAGACTTAAATATCATTAGGAAATGACTACATAATTAACTTATCCAACTGTTCTTTAGAGTAATAGATAGTCTCGTTGCTTATGCCTAGTGTAATGGCATAATTATGCAGTGAGATTTTCCCTTGAAGAACCTTAGAGTTGGGATTTTGTACTTGTATTTTGTCCATGGACCTTAGAACAATCCTCTTTTAAAGTTTTAAGTGGTTGTAAGGTGAGTACCAACTTATTTTCCAGTTACTAATATTTATTTCTTTGTACATATGTTGCTTATCAACACACTCATTATACTTTGGTACTTTTGAGTGTTATAGTTGATTCATAATGCATCAAATTGTACAAGTGAAAATCTTAGTATGTAATGTACTGAAAAAAATGTACTTATTTCCATGCGTAAGCCCTTAACTTTATGGGTCATGGTATTGTACATTATAATGCATTCACATATACCACTTAACCTTATAATTTAGAATTTTAAATAAAGGCATGCATCTTAGGAGTTCTTGTGATTAATCAGCACATAATAGATTAGTCTTAGGAAAGACTTAATCTGGAATAACTTTAGTGATAGCATTATGTTAGAAAGTTCTTGATTATCATAAGAGACATCATGTTCGATTTATCCTAATCATCATGCTCTACTTTTCTTCTGTAGTAATCATTATCAGAAGAGAGCAATAGGATTATCATGTCTTAAGAGATAATCAAGGATTTAATTTAAGAGCTAATTCTAATAGAAACTTTAAGCAAAACATATTAGATTTAGGAATTAGAGTGGATGAGATATAGACTTATAGAAGAAAAATTATAGTGAGTAAAATTATGGGTACTAAGAATAAGGCAGACGAAATGATCATAAAAAATTAATTAAGGATCATTATGTGAAGATGTTGTGATATGTCTATTACTAACATCAAAATAATAGACTTATTTAAAGTTCTACTTAAACGAAGACAAAACAGCTTTGGCCAGAAGTGTAATCATTTAAGCATGTGTGCAAAGTGGTTGTAACAAATCAGCTTTGGCCAGAAATTGAGACAATCACTTTAGTTATGCACTTGTTGAGTATGCCATCTATGAATGAATTAAATCAGCTTTGGCCAGAAATTAAGACATTCATGCTTATGATGCACACACAACATAGCTTTCATAATACTTGAACGATAAGTAGATGTATCAAGTCAGCTTTGGCCAGAAGTGATACATCAGAAGCTCATTCAAGTTAAGCCATTTTGGTTTTGTAAAACATTATTTGATCCTTATTAATTAACTAAATATTTACAAAAACCAATTATTTAATAGCAAACCACCCGTTAGCGCGGATCGACGGGAGCCCCGAAAAAAAAATTTAGTTCACATTAAACAGCTTAAAAGTCTTGTGCGATCAGTAAAGCCCAAACCTTGTGCAATCAGTAAGGCCCAAAACTTGTGCGATCAGTAAGGCCCAAAACTTGTGCGATCAATAAGGCCCAAAACTTGTGCGATCAGTAATGTCTTGTGCGATCCACAAGTCTTGTGCGATCCACAAGTCTTGTGCGATTCACAAATCTTGTGCGATCCACAAATCTTGTGCGATTATGCAGTCTTGTGCGATCAGGTCATCTCTTATGCGATATGATCTTGTGCGATTATCTTATGCGATCAGATCATCTCTTATGTGATCTGATCTTGTGCGATCCAGTTGCTGTTTATTGTGATAACATAACTAAAATTCGAAAATTAAGAATTGTGATAGAGTTTCCAATTATAACATTGATCTATTTTTATCACAAAATTTTGAAATCATAATCTGTTTATCATTTAACAGATTTCGAAAATAACTTACTAGACAAAATTAGATCAAAATTAGGGAAACATTTAACAATTCAAATCATATTCCAAAACTTAAAGAATATTTCGAATTTTAACTAAGAACATGATGAACCCTAAATAATTAAAACATGAATTCTGGAACCCGAAACCTGAATTTTAAGGTTTCTAAAACAGATTTCGGACATAAAATTAACCTATTCGATTTCGAGTCACATTATTAACCAATTCAGTTTATCGAAAGAGTGTTTTCGGTGACATTCAAAGAACTCGAAACCTACTGTTATGGTTTATTAAGTTTTCAAACTCCGTTTTCCAGATTTCTATCCCAGAATAATGGATAAAAAACAGAACTGACTAATCAACATATGCTCTGATACCACATGTTGGCCAGTTCTGTTTAAACATAATGGAAAACATGAAAACATACCTTTGATTGCATCAGCACAGGCTAGCAGAGAATCCAGATGGAGACGCAGCAATAAGGTTTGACATGATTGTCATCTTGGTCTGGTTCCTCCTTAGGGTGCAATCTAATGATGGGGACTTAGAAACCGAAAGGGTATAGGTTGTAGGAGATGGAGGTCGAAATATGATGTTATGATCTTATGGGGTGTGTCTGATTTTGTAACTGAGTAACCATTTAACCTCCACATAATTCTCCTTATATAAGCACGCAGGAGGAAACCTAATTAGTTAATAAGGGTAATATGGTCCATCAACAATTACCAACTAATTATTTAATAGGTTATTATATATTTTGATCTTTATTATGTAAATGATTATAATGGCTATAGATTAAATATTAATACATAATATATTTAATCTTACATAGACTTATATAGGATACCCGGGTTGGTGAACCATATCCTAGTAATTCGGGTTGTTAGGGGGTGGGGGTGGTCATCACTCATCACTCACAACACCCAATCAAGTTCTGTCATGTCATCAACCATTTTTCCATCACTCACAACCTTTTTTAGTGGCAATGGTCATCACTCTCAACACCCAACAATAAACCCTCACACCCCCTCACATGTTCCATCACTCAAACCTTGTCACGCGTGAAGTTTTTCACGGAAACCATATTCTCACGCGTTGAACAATTTGGTGGCGGTGGAAAAATGGAAACCACCACGTGTGGAAAACTTCATCACGGGGAAAAAATCCAACCACCCCGCCTCCCCTTATAACAATTAGTTATAACCTGTTGAAGCCTGTAGCCCAGCAAGTCTTCTAGTCTTCTCCAAGGCTGTATTCAAATATTTTGTGCTCGTAGTTTGAAAAGTTGCATGTATGAGTTACGATTTTCCCTAAAACATAATAAGTTTTGAGGCTTGACTTTCACTACACATTTTCTTTGGTAACAAAAAAAAATATATCGATTCATACGATTTCTATGTAGCACAAGTCATTGTGTGCTTTGTTTTCTTGCTTGATTAACTGCGTATGTAGTTTTGTTTCACGATCTAGTAGAAGGTATCTGTTAATTTTGTTCATCAACCCATTATGTGTGCAATATGGTTTATAATTATAAACTTGGAACATGTGATCTCATATATAATTATAAACTTGGAACTAGTCGGCGATTAATCGCTAGTCGGTCAAGCACTGAGTAATTTTTCGTTAATCGGTCCATTAATCGGTAGTCGGCTCTAATCGGACCTAATCGGGGCTAGTTGGTTGGCTAAAAATCGGTGATTTCGGCCAGATTTCGGCCAAAACCTGTAAATTCCGGCTAGCTGCCTAGCTTCTCTAACCAAACCATGTATATTCTGGTGATTAATCCTATATACTTAAAATAAATGGGCCATGTAGGGGTTAAAACCTTTCTACATAAAATATTTACCTATAAATATTTGTATATATCGATAAATAAACATAAGATTACATATAAAAAACTCAATCCGATTAATCCTGATTAATGCTAGTACTCCAGCGGCTGATTAGCTCCTAGTGACTTTTACAACCATGACAACCGGCCATAAGGTCTAAGGCAAGCCCACAAGTAGATAAACAAAAATTACATGAGCTATTCCCATTTGGGCTAGTAGAAGTGTAGAACACCTACAAAAAATATCCACGGCCCAAATCAAAAAGGCTAAATTTGATTCGGCCTCTACATCATTGAGGCCCAAATAAACTCGAGATCCACCAAAACCAGCAACGACGAAGCACTTGTAAAAAAAATAAACGGACTTCCAAAAACATAAGAAAATATGGCCTTCTCAAATCGGCCAACAACCAAACAAACCCATCATAGGAATCAAAAACTCAAACCAACGTAGTATCCAACGAAAGAAATATCGAGAACTAGAAATTGTACATCACAATAACTCGTCTGAGGGAATGAAGACAAAATAGGTTACGGACCGTATCCGCTTTGAAAAGACTCGATAAGAATTTGGCGGTGGAATCCACCATTAAAAAATAATTTCCTTCTCACGTCGAGTATGTTTAGTATATAGGAGGGTACTTTTGAACACACATGTTAAATATTAATACAATGTCTACGTCATTGTTGTATTTAAGAATTATCATATGAAATATTTGTTTTATTTTCTAGTTTTAAAGATAAGAAAAGATGGAATACACTTATGTAAAAAAGCAACTATAATGGGTTAGTGTGATTAAAATGGATAAGAAGTTAATACTGAAATACAGAAATTGTACTTCACCATAACAACTAAATGGATTGCATTCTTTACCGGGGCCTTGGACCAAAAATAATGAAATAAGAAGTTTATAGTAGAGGTGCACAAACCGGTTAATTTTAATAACCGGACCGGTTAACCGGTTATACCGGTTAATTTGACTTTTTGACTTTAACCGGTTAATGCTTTAACCGGTTATTACTTTAACCGGTTATTTTATTAACTGGTCCGGTTAATTACTTTAACCGGTCCGGTTAATTAACCGGTTATTTTCGGTTAAAAACCGGTTTTTTTTGCCTTTTTTTTGAATTTTTCGGTTAACCGGTCTATCGGTTAAAAAACCGGTTTAAAAAAACCGGTTAATAACCGGTTATTATACTAAAAACTTGTAACCGGTTACTAACCTACGGTTAAAAATAACCACTAACCGGTTATTCCTAAATCGGTTATTAACCGGTTACGGTTTCGGTTAATAACCGGTTACGGTTAATTAACCGGTTATTTTGAACACCTCTAGTTTATAGTATACGGAGTTAAAAGAAAAAAAAAAAAAAAAAAAAAAAAAAAAAAAAAACTTAAGTTATATGTTGTGTGTATAAACATGTTTAAATTAAATTTAGAGTGAATTGCAAGGATTGTCCTTTATCTTTATACCAATTTGCAGGCGTTGTCCTTTATGTTTAAAATTGACGAGTTTTGTACTTTATGTTTTCAAATCATACACGTTTTGTCCTTTAGCCCTAACTCAGTTAGATTTTTGTGTCAAATCTGGTCATGTGCAATACACATGAGGGTAAAATTGTCTTTTCACCATATTCTTTAAAAATACATATAAAAAAAAATTATATATCATAATAAAACCTTCTTCTTCCCCAAATCTCCAACAGATCCCACCATTCTCATCCCCAGTCTTCCCCTTCAACACACGTTACACCTCAATTCCAGCTAATGACTTATCCTTTTTTAACAAACTATTGGTTACCGGGATGAAAAACGGTGAAGTACCCGGATCAGAACTTGAGACTGATGAGGTTCCGGCTTCAGGTGCGGTGAATACTTCGGGGCTGCTTATTGGAGTAACAACAGGCCCACGAATGGAATCGAGAGATGAGTTTTTGTTTTTTGTTTGTTTTTCAGATGATTGATTTGTTGAAGGCAGTGGACATCGCTTTTGTTCATGTTTAAGCTTCCTGCAAAAGTTGAATTTTGCTCAATGAAAGATACTTTAATTTAAAAATTAAAGAAAAAATGAAAAATATCTCTGTTTCATTATATAATTTATTAACTAAAGTGTATATGGTTACATTATATTCAGGTTGTACGCTTTCAAGATCTGGAAGTGCTCCGTCAAACAATGAGGCATGAGTTTCAATAGAACAAAACAGAAGCAATATTTGAAGATGAAATTGGCGCTAAATGTTAGTTGTTTTTCTTTAATTTAAAAATTAAAGAAAAAATGAAAGATAGTCATCCAATACAACCCACCTAGCTTGAATTTTCTTAGCCTCTGCAGCTATGGCTCCACATGGCGATCTAGAAACGATTTTAATCTTCACGTTTATCTGCAATATAATCAGCACAACGAGGTTTACATTACTAACCGAAAAGATAACTAAACATCAAGAAATAAGTAAGTCCCGAAATCAATTGAGGTGATAACTGTTGGAAAAATAGGTGAAAATAGCATTTTTCACAAATATAGGAAAATGATTTTTCCTATTTTGGACTAGAAATAAATATAATAAAATGAGCGGGTTTTATATATTTATTTGTGAGTTTGTGTTCTATGTTGGAAGAGCTTCGCAACGAACTAAACCACGTCCAAAATGGAGCTAAGATGAATGAGATATCAATGCTCAAAGTTGGGTGTTTGGAACATTCAATGCTGAAACAAAAGGGAAAGTAGCACCTTGTCCCACATCGGATGAGAGATGGAACTTAAAGGGGTATTTAAGTGGGAATTCTCCATCCTTATTGTTTCATGGGAGCACTCACTAGTGTACTCGCGAAGGGTGCGGAGCACCTTAACTCGCACGCGCGCGTGGCGCGGGCGATGTGGCGCTTTGATGGCGCACTTTGCACTTCGCATCGCCGCGGGCCGCCTTTGTATTTTTGACCACGTGCGCGTGGTTGATCTCATAGGCTGCAGGGACCAAGTGGAGTGCAGGTTCGAAGCGCGTGACGTGGCAGTCCGCGCGCGGGTATACGTGGCACGAAGGCGCGCGGGTGCGCATGGTGCATGGGTCCGGAGGTGTCGTGCGCGGCGCACCAAAGTGAGCCAAAACGGCGCGACTGTGTGGCGTGCTCGTAGAGGCTCACAGGTGACGTGGCGCACGCACACATGGACCTGAGTCAGTGAGGCGCACGCGCGCATGGCAGTAAGCCAAGAGGACGCACCGCGCATGGGCGTGCAGACCTGGACGCGCGTGCATCAGTATGGCTTGCGCGCGCGCACGCGCAGAAGCTTCCAGCATTGAATGACAGTGCAGTTTCAGTCCAGCTTCGTAACTGACGAGTTAACAGGCTTTGACTGAGAATTAAATGACGTATTAAATTGCATTGAAGACGTTTAATGCAATTTAAACCTCTCATTTAATTCGTTTTTGGCTGTTTCAAACCGGGAGCTGTATAAATACAGCTCCATACCCAGCTGCAGATGACACCAGCTAGACAACAGCAACACCAACTTTCTCTCTACTTTCTTCTGATCTTTTTCTTGTAGCATTCAAGGTAACCTTCGGGTTGTAGGCGAACTCCGGCAGTACTACTGCTCCGGCTGTTGTACCCTGGGAAACAAAACGAGTACTCTTGGGAGACTCGAAATTTGTTTTAAGGGAAGCGTGTTGAACACGTGACTCAGCCACTCTGCTTCTACACCTTTCTTGTATTTTGGTTTATTTCAGTTGTAATTTGTACTAGAGTTTTAGCTTTCTTATTTCTGTATTGTAATCGTTTGAATAAATTTTGTTTATTTTATTTAATTTACGTGAACGGTTCCTACAATAACGTGTGTTGAAGGGGAAGATTGAGGGATGAGAATGGTGGGATCTGTTGGAGATTTGGGGAACAAGAGGGTTTTGTTTTATGATATATAATCTTTTTGTATGTATTTTTAAAGAATAGGGTGAAAAGACAATTTTACCCTGATGTGCATTGCACATGATCAGATTTGACATAAAAATCTAACTGGATTAGGGCTAAAGGACAAAACGTGTATGATTTGAAAACATAAAGTACAAAACTCATCAATTTTAAACATAAAGGATGATGTGTTGTAAAACACACATTTTTATCCTATGTATTTTGTTTGGTTTAGTAACTAATTAGAGTCGTTTTATTAGTTTTATCGTATACTTTATTATTTATTATTATTACAGGTCCCGGTGTGAAAAGTAATAAAAAGGGAGGTTAAACAAGAGAAACCGGGAAAGATATGATAATAGAGTGGACGGACCCGAATTAGTAAAGCTGAAATCTTGGAGGGCCAAACTAGATCAAGCTAAAGGTTGTTTAAAAATAGATTTTGAAACTTGAGGGTCTAAAATGTCAAAAATCTCAAAGTTGAAATTAATTCATGAATCATACTCACGCACGTGCATGAAGAAGGTTGGATGAATTTGAGAGTGGGCAGGGAATTAAATAATCAGCATGTTTACTTGCACATATATTATTGGATGTACCATTTGGAGGTGATCAAAAAGAACATGCTGGACGTGAATTAGAGTTTACTTGCAAGAGATCATGGGCTGCCATAAGGTTTTAGGCCCAGTAGTTTACGTGAGTCATGATACATGGGGCCGTGAAAGGTTATGAGCCAGCGATCTTAATAAAAAAATAGGATATTGGGCTTCTATCAATTATATATGATATCATATTAAAGGGGAATGGATCCTATTGGCATATAGAGAGCCGCATAAACGATTGTTGAGGGGCGCAAGCAAGATTATACGCACAGGGAGGCATATCAGACGCACGAAGGATCAGAGGGACGAATTTAGAGCTTTATTTTGCAAGGGTTTAAGTTCAAGAATTATTGGGGTTGAAGCAAGAGGCTTAGGGATCAAGAATTAAACGGGTTCTATCTATTTAATTCTCTTGTTTTCTTGTTTTCTTAGTTTTTACTTCAATGAATTCTATTATTAAACCTTGTTTATTATCTTCGTTCTTGACTATGTTGCTCGGCTAAACATTTAAGTCACCTAGACTTGATGAATGGATTGATATAGAGTTCTTACTGTTTTCGTTAATTGCATGAATATTATGGATTGATTGTGTTAGTAAAGAGTTTGTTTTATTGATTTGATGCACATGCGTACTTTGATTTGGTTTATTATTATCATTTGCTTCTTATGATTCTTAGTGACGGTCTATATCACAACATAGAGTCATGCTAGGGTTTAGATCTTGGTGAGTGTCTATATCACGTAATAGATCTTATTCTTTAGGGTGGAATTGGCCAATAACCCCTAGAAGTAATTGTTAGTAATTTGCTAGGTTTTAGTGTTCTGCTAGTCCTAATACCTGGAAAGTGAGGGGCTATTGGTAGGTCTTACCCGACGAATTGCTTTAGATAGTCCTTGGAAAAGGTTGTGTCTTAGTTGCCCCGTCGGTTTATTAGTCTATCAAGTCAAGTTAATTAATTCAAACTACCATAGATCTATGATTGGAAAAGAGTAGGTCAACATTAGGGTACTTACACAATAATTAGACAACTGGAAAGGCGTCTAATAACCGGTAGGATTAACAGCCTAGGTAGTTCCACAGGTTTCTCCTTGAGAAGGGTCGAGGGGCTTAGTTGGTTCTTAATAGGTTTAGTACTTTAAGATCCCGGTTCCATAATTCATGCATTTAACTTAATCGGTAATTCTTTAAAAGCAATCCAGGATTCTTGTCTAGGTGGTCTCGTTCTCCATATAAGAAAAGCCCTTAGTCTTCATTCGTATTTAGTCTAGTTTCAGTTAATTATTTAGTTTAAATAGATTTCCTTAGATTTTCCGTAACCCCCCCCCCCCCCCCCAAAAAAAAAAAAAAAAAAAAAACAAATAAACATTTTAGTCGTGTCTGTCAGCGTCTAGTTAAGTGATACATAGAGTCTCGTGGTTCGATATCCGGACTTCCTAGGATTATACTACATTGATCGGTACACTTGCCGATTGTGTGGTTTTAGGTCGAGTCTAGAATTAAAGCTTTTTAGTGTCTAGCTTAGAGAGTTTAATATAGTTGATTTCTATAGTCTGTTTAGCACACATCAAAGGACAGCGCCTGCAAATGGTTATAAAGATAAAGGACAATCCTTGCAATTCACTCTTAAATTTATTTTTCTAGATTGAAGTCTAGCCCAAACAAACCTTTACATCTTTGATACAGTTAGGCAACCAAGACAGTGGCGGATCCAACCCTCTTTTGTGGTTCACATGAACCCATTCGGTTTGGAAAAAATTAGTAAGAATTTTATATGATTTGGAAAAAATAGTGAGATTCTACCAAAACGAACCCACTGAAAGAAGTTACTGGATCCATCACTGAACCAAGATAATACATATAAATTATTGTTTTTTTCAAAAATGGGCCACTGATTTTTGGGGTCCTAAGCCCTAGTATTACGTCTAGCCCTGCTCGAACCTAACTTGAGCTGACGCACAATCTCTGGAAAGAGATGAGAGATATGAACAAGTTGCTTCCTAGCTTCATTTGATTTTTACATCATATTATACGTGGTGTTAGTGTTTTTATCGTCAATAAAATATTTTAGTTAGGGATCGAGGAACCATAGCCATAGGGTATGGAACCAATAATTAGCCGACGGGTAGAGTTAGGTATGAAACAGAATAAAGAGGAACTCGTTTTCTAATACTCGGTTTCAGGTTTTTTTCGCGTGTAGTTAGATCACCTGTAGTGGAAAGGTGAAAGTGGCGTGATCTTGCCCAATAACGCCGCAAACACCGCCCCATAGGGCGTGATCTTCGAATTTTGTTCTTGGCGTTACGGTGAAAATGCCGGCGTTTGGTGGGGTTTTCAAAATTTGACCGTTGATCAATGGTAATAAAAAAAGAAATTTATTTTTCATTTTGTTATTTACCTTTTTCACCTATTTAAACACCACTCAACCCAATTTTTATACACATTTCTACAAGCTCCCATTCTTATTTTTATAAAAAACATACTATGTATCCATCCCCCCCCCCCCTCTTTTTGTGTTCCGTCTCGGCCAACCAATCCAAATTTGTATCGCCCGAACATCACCCAACTACTATCAACCTATAATTACCAAGATTGCGATCCGAATACGATGAGGTACACGTAACTATTAAACATTCTCCAACAATACTTTCAAGGGCCACTCGATTTTACATCAAGTATGAACATCAACATGGGGGGTACGTATGGTTCCAATAGTCGAGCCCGAGATCGAGACGGTGCCGGACAAAACGTGCAACAAAATTCCTTGTAAAGGGCAAAACTTGTCAAAATTCGTTAAAAAGGACACTGCCTGATAAATGGTATTAAGATAAAGGACAAAACTTGTAATTTTTCCTAAAATAAATAATTGGGTGATGATTAGATGGATGGTTATGAGCCATTATACCACTACACAACTTTTTAACTTCAAGCCTTTAACGCCTCCTTACTGACAGAAGTCACGTATGACATAACACCTAAACAAAGGCTTAATCTTCAAGCTCCATTACACATATCCTTATCTTTATCAATCAATGATGTATTTGTTTGTAAGGATAACGATTGTTGTTTGATTGACTTTTTTTTCTTGATGATTTGATTTCTAGAATCTAGAAACAACAATAAAATATGAAACTGAGTCCAACCGAAACACCATGGCTAATTTAAAGGTTCTTGAAACACGTTGAGCGGGGACAACTGGAAGGGGTGTCGGTGCAAGGTGTAGGGCTAGTATTTACTTTAGTTTTTATCATTTCAAAGTATAAAAGACTAAATTATTATTTTGTATCAACTTAATATATCAATATAAAATTCGTAGTTAAAATCACTAGGTTTGAATCTATTCCAAATAACTCATTGCGTCATTTGTCAATAGAGGGGAATAAGAATTGTGTAATTTACTGTACAAGATCCTAACATATAAGTTTTGAAAAAAAAAAAAGATGATTTCAATCACTGACGAAGCTTGAGATTTCTGACGATAGAGTCGAAAACGTATATACCCTAAAATTTCTAGAACCGGGGGGTCGAAAACATATGTACCCAAAACTTTCTATACGAAAGCTACATACATTTACTGAGCGAAAAGTTCGGGAGGTCGCCCCCAGCCCGTGCCCCTGATTTCAATCAAGCTTTATATTATAAAAATAATAATAATAATATAATAATTGATTTCATATTATAATAAAGTGACTAAACACGTTGGTATCCGAATATAGCAAAGTATGGGCTATTAATTATTGACATAATTAAAAATTTTCCACACACAACACTTTTACCCCCTTTATATGACCAAACACCACCATTATCCCACAACCCTCTCTTCATTTCCATCATGGCCCAAACTCTCCCAAACCACAAACACATCATATTTACAATCTTCATATTTTCATATCTCCTTCAAGCACAAGCCCATCAATTTGCTAGAAAACTATCAACAAAATCACAAGGTTTCAAGAAAGAAAAGCTAAGTCACCTCCACTTCTACTTCCATGACATAGTAGCCGGTGACCACCCGACCGCGATACGTGTGGCTGAGGCCCCCACAACCAACACCTCACGTACCGGGTTTGGAGCCACGGTCATGATCGATGACCCATTGACCGTGGGCCCAGAACGGACCTCCAAGATTGTGGGAAGGGCTCAAGGGATTTATGCGTCGGCTTGTTTAAGTGACACGCGATTGCTAATGGCTTTGAATTATGTGTTTTTGGAAGGGAAGTATAATGGTAGCACTTTGAGTATACTTGGGACGAATTCGGTGTTCTCGTCGGTTAGAGAGATGCCGATCGTTGGTGGAAGTGGGCTTTTCCGGTTTGCGCGTGGTTATGCGCTAGCAAAGACTCGTATGTTCAATATTAGCAATGGTGATGCGGTTGTTGAGTATAATGTTTACGTGCTACATTATTGATTGATTGATTGTTGTGTTTGAGAATATGATTTTATGAAACTTTTGTTTTGTTTCTAGTTTGTTAAATAAGAATGATTGAGTACAATTGATGTAAAAAAAGGCATTATGATGTGACCTAATGTAGTATGATTTCCATGAATAATATTTTTGCTATTTTGTTTATAATATCATTGCAATGTATCGCATTTTGTATAAATATATCATCTGACATGTTAGATATAAAACATATTAAGTAGTACAACAAATTCATTTAATTTGGTTTTCAGGACATTTCAATTATTATTGCTCTGTATTTTTGTTGGACAAGTTCTATTTTTGTTGGACAATAATAATCATAGAAACTAGTCTTAAGCCACTACGTTGCGGTGAGTCGATGTAAAACCGTGCTACCAGCGTTGCGGAAGAGGGGGAAGGGGGTAAACGATGCTAAGTAGCAACCAAACAACAATCAAAACCGGGAAAAACGTAAAATAAAAATACGAATATCTAAACAAGTGACCCATGCGACATGAAACGTACACGAAGTTAAATTTATAGCTACACATATTACCGAAAACCGTGCTAAGTATGCTAAGTAGCAATAAACGACAACCAAATCCGGAAAAAAAAAACGTAAAACAAAAACTAATAAAAAAACTAAACTTATTTAACTTTTGGGGCAAAAGTATAAAAAACAAATTAAATGAATTTGTTGTACTGCTTAATATTTTTGCTATTTTGTTTATTACTATTGTTATTTATAGAATATATATGTAACAGCATATATGCTTCTTTTTATTAAAAGAAAAAAGCTAATAAAATGGCCTTAACTTATGTCTGTGGAATAGATACTTGCGGTCGTTAGTGACTCAAGAATCCGTGGGTGGTCCAAGTTAAGAATAATAAAATTTTCTGTAAAACTTTTTACATGTATATAGGACAAAGATTATTTTGTTATACATCTTTTGTATATTATATTCTTTTTATACAAGTGGACAACTATTGTATCTTTATCTATTAACAAGTGGACAAATACTATATAAATCGTATAATCGTTTGAAAGGTCACTAAGTGGAGGGGGAATGATCCACTAAAAAATGGATTTTACCTAGAGAGTTTAAGAAGGATTGTGATAATGACATATGGCACTCCTAATAAGTAGGAATGAAGAACATTTTTGTCCTTATAAATAGGAGTGAAAATGACATGTGACACTCCTTTTGTTTTTAAAAAATACAAGAAAAAAATATAGTACAAAACAATCTAGCACAAAAAATGTAGTACAAAAAAATATAGCACAAAAATGTAGTACAAAAAAATATAGTACAAAAAAAATCTAGTACAAAAAATATAGCACGAAAAAATTCAGCAAAAAAATGTAGTACAAAAAAATTCAGCACAAAAAATTGAGAAAAAAAAATTTTGAGACAAAAAAATTCAGCACAAAAAATTTAGCACAAAAATATAGTACAAAAATCCAGCACACAAAAAATGTTATACAACATAGAAATACAACACATTTTAGTAGGTTTTTTTAGTCTTCATATTTTATATAGCAATATGGTACTCAAATTAAAGATAAAAAGACTATCAGTTTTACGGTGAAATTTTTATGAAAAAATAATGTCGTATAAAAAGTTATGAACGTTTAAAAAATGGGGGTGGAATATGCATGTGCCTTGCATGTGGAGAGAGAAAGTTCATAAATAGGATTTTCCCAAGATACTCTTAAACTCCTCCTTTCTCCTACACTTTCATCTTAACCATTGATTTGAAAAATTAATGGTTAAGATTATTTCTCATCCTACTTAGGCAAAATAAACTTTTTTATTTGATCTTAGACTAAATTACACAAATTGTCCTTTAGTTATCTATGAAATTTCATCATCTGTCCTTTGTCTTTAAAATGCACATTCCATGTCCTTTACGACTAAATTAAGCAGACTCTATGTCCTTTACCTGAACACCGTAATGTTTAAATAACAAGCGACTTTGGCTGCAAATATTACATAATTTTCAAATAGCCAAACATTGTGCAGAACTGAACCAAACAACCAAACCTGCTACATTCATATACAAAACTATAATGTTTAAATAACCCATACATTCATTTAAGATAAAATCCATCCTTTTGTGACTCACCATTTTCGTCTAACTCTCTGAATGGTTGAACTAGGGTTTTGTGGACTATTGATTGTTAAATTGGCAATCAGTTTGAGGTTTAGAAAAAGTTCATGGGTTTAATTGTAAATTGTCTGGTATATATGAAGTATGTGAAGAGTTTTTGTGTAAATGGCCTTTTTGCCCCTCACATGAGTGGCACATGACAGATATTAACGGAGTTGATAAACGATGTTAAGGTAAAGGACATGGAGTGTGCTTAATTTAGTTGTAAAGGACATGGAGTGTGCATTTTAAAGGCAAAGGATAGAGGATGAAATTTGATAGATAACTAAAGGACAATTTGTGTAATTTAGTCTTGATCTTACCCCCTAAGTGGACAACTATTATATATATCATATAAATTGTTTGAAAGGACACTGTTTGTTTGAATTCTATATTTTTTTAACAACCAACGAAAACGTTTTATAGCCAAAAGGAGAGACCAGCTAGATACTGGAAGTCCCGAGAAACATAGAAAAGAAAAACATTACATAATCAAATCCTAATATTGAAATCACACCAACAATCCCAGTTTAAATTCCCAACCTTCGACCTATGTTTAATCTATACAAAATAATCTTCTTTAATTCCATCTAACATTTTGTGACCGCCTCCCATCTCCCTTCAAAAATCTTAGAATTTCTATATTTCCAAATTTAGCATAGCTTCAACCAATCTTTTCCACTGAATTTTCTAATTAATGTATTATATTTGTGTGTACATATAATTTTATTTTGTTTGGATTTGGGTCTAGAGAATCAGGAGCCCAAAGCTGTTACTTAATTTTGCTCCCTTCCCTCTTAAATCACCCTAATCGTTCATATCGTATCTTACAACTTAATAATTATATTACCAATTCTTAAGCTACTTACAAAAAAAAGTTTATATTATATAAATCGTTATTTTTTTAATGTAAGCTTATGTGATTAGAAAGAAGTTAACAATAAAGTGATGAATAACGTGTTTTTCCATGAGGATACAACATGATAAAATGGCGGTACCATAAATCACGGTCACAAGCATTAATAGATGTAAGGGTTGATCACCTACCACTTTTGACCACATGAAAATAACCTACCAACTCCACCGTCACCAAATTTATATTTTTCTATTACTGCTTACACGTGTGATATATAAAAAAAATCAAATATTAATATAAAAAATTACACTGAAACTTTAAGGATATCCCTAACGTTGTGTTTCCGAGTTTCATTTAACGAATGAATCACATTGATGATGGGATCGACCGTCTACTCATTCTTAAGCTCTATTGAAAAATTCATTCAAAAAGGTCAAACGGTTTATGCAAGAATAGGCGACAAATCAACCTTGTCTAATGTTGATTAGCTTTTAAGTTTATACGATCAGCTAACGGGTTCAACCACAAATCAGTCGCTTCCAATAATGGTCAACTTTCAAAGTTCCAAGAAGTTTAAGAATCACCTTCGATTAGTACTCAACCGCAAGTCGACCTTAGTCCAAATGGACACCAGTCCCCTTCTGGTAATTTCAAGTGTATGAAGAACTATATATGGTCAAATGGCGACTTAATCGTAGATTGAATGCACACAATGAAGAGAAAATCCCAAAAGTTGATAAGCTACGGTCGACCTACAACTCGGTTGTAGATTGGTTGCACGATTTTTGGGCAGGTTTTGCAAAGGACAATTTCAAAGATTTAAGTCGAATCAAAGTTGTTCACAACGTATTCAAGAAAAAATCAAAATCAATTTAAAGATAACTGAAATGCGCAAAAAAAAATATATTAAGTGATTGTCTCTTCGACAATTAGACTGGTCACTTGCGTTTTGAAAAAAAAAAACACAAAGATTTAGAAAAAAAATAGTGATCATTAATCTGAACACCTTCAAATCTACTAGTGTATTGTTTTTACCAAGAGAAGTATTGCATACATTCAATCTTGAGTAAATTACAAGTTTTGTCATTTATGTTTGTCCCAAATTTCGGACGCTGTCCTTTACCTTTAAAATTGATGACTTTTGTACTTAATGTTTGTAAATGTTGCACGTTATGTCCTTTAGGGTAAACCAATTATAATTTTCAGTTAAGTTATGTCATGTACACTGCACATGAGGGTAGAACAGTCATTTCACCTCTCCACTTGTGTTTCCCCCTTTTAATACCCTGATAACACCAATTCATCACTTTTGTAAATTACGGCTCAACATCACCCACCAAATTAGGGTTCTTTAGCCAATGGTGCTTTTATCATCCACATTCAAACCCAATTCGTATATCTAATTTGTGACAGCTGTAACCCGTTTGCTCAATTTGTGACACGTTTGAATCATCCACATTCAACCAGTTTCTTTCACTTAACATGTTCTTGTAACTTCCCCCTTTTAAACCCAATTCGTATATCTAATTTAGGGTTCTTTGTGCAGTTGAAGGAATAACACACATATGCAGCAGTATTATGGTGGCATAATAAGGAGACAACAATACTTGATTAAGTGTTTGGGAGGTGATCACCAAAGCAACACCCTTCTTTCAGTCACAAGAATGCAATCTGTGATGAATCCTACTTTAGAAGCTCATGCTCTTAGTATTTTGAGGTCAATTTCTCCTACCATTGATTCATCTAAGCATAAAGGTCAAGCTGGTGAGTCCCCTTTGCAAAATTGAAACCCAAGATTTTGTATCTTTTGTGTCGAATTTACTGAAGAATTGATGTTTTGTCCCTGTTTCTGTTTTACTTGTTGACATACGTTGTTGTTGTTTAATCAGGAAAGATAGCAGTTTTAGGTGGTTGCCGTGAATACACCGGTGCACCCTACTTCTCTGCAATTTCGGCTCTTAAAATTGTTAGTCTGCACTATATTAACTCGTCGATTCTTTTGGGCTGCTATCCATACACAACTGATGTGCCATACGCCCTATGAAAGTGATGAATTGGAGGGTGATGTTGAGCCCTAATTTACAAAAGTGACGAATTGGGGTATTAAAAGGGGGGAAACACAAGTGGGGAGGTGAAATGACCGTTCTACCCTCGTGTGCACTCCCTCATGTGTAGTGCACATGACATGACTTAACTGAAAATTATAACTGGGTTTGCCATAAAGGACATAACGTGCAACATTTTCAAAAATTAAGTACAAAAGTCATCAATTTTAAAGGTAAAAGACAACGTCTGAAATTTGGGACAAACATAAAGGACAAAACTTGTAATTTACTCTTCAATCTTAGTTCTTTATCATTCTATTAAAGTGACTTTTCAGAAAAATAAATAAATAAATAAATAAATTTTTGGTCAGTGTCATCTTATCACATTTATGAAAAAAAAAATTGATGATAGCTATTGATTTTGAACACGAGTAAAATGCTAAAATCATCCCTGAGATTTGGGTATATTTGTCTGTTCCATCCAAAATATTTTTTTTGTGCAATTTAGTCGTTCACCTTTGGGTTTCTTTTTTTTTTCTTTGTTTTTTTTTGCCATTTTCATCCTTGAGGTTGGCAATTTATTGCGACTTTCGTCCCTTGAAATTTAGCCCTCGGGAATAGAAATGGCAAAATTTCAAACTTTTTAAATAAAAATGACATCTCTTAGATGAAAGTTAAAAAATGATCAAACCTCAAATGACATTTTACTCTTTGGAAGTTAAATATATAATTTTTTGAGTGGAAACTATAAAGAATGCGTGTGATGGACTAACAATTGACGAATACATTCATGTTTTGGACTTATTTTATGAAAAGGAGGTTAAGGAGCCCCACAGAAAAGCCCAAAAACAGAAGTTTATAGACCACTCAACACTTTTATGTGGACCATAACAAACCACTCAACACTTTTATGTGGACCATAACAAACCCGTTGACATACAACTAATGTCATTGTGGTCCTCTAACGCCTAACACTGTAACACATGGATCTCCTTGTTCCATTTTCTTTGATCTTGATTTTATAACCTCTTTACATAGCTATTTCAAATGGCAACAAAGGCATAAGGGAGAACATACTTCTATGTAGCCATAAGTCTTAAACCATATTATAAATGGATATTGACGAGGTATGACTTGGAACGGCTAACCCGACCCGGTCATTACTTATTATTTATTATAAATATATAATTACACATGTTTATTCTAGAATCTTCTATTCTGCATGGATAAACCATGTAACCAAATCCCCAATCTTTTGGGAAGATCATGCAAATCCCTAACTTATCAGAGCCCATCCTAAGTTAGGGGAAACCCTAATGGTAAACTATAAATAGAGGTAAACATCAAAGGTATGATTCATTCTGCTCTCGTTTTACTCTCTCTCTCTCTCTCTCTCTCTATACACATATTATCTTACTCCCAAACCGAGACTTATTCTCATGCCGGAGGGTGGTTACAGGAATAACCTCATTCCTGTAACGAGTTCTAACGGTGTTCTGTTTTGCAGTCAGTGATTCGGATCGCCAAGAGTTGAAGTCCTAATCGGAGCTTACCGTTCAGGTTAGTGTTTCTTCATTGGCGCCATCCGTGGGACCATTCGGTAACATCTGTGAACTTAGACCCAATGGCAAGCGATCAGAACACGGCAACAACACCGAACCAAGCAGTAATAACTAGCAATCCGTTACTGATGACAAGCTCTGTAGTGACCACCATGCCAGCCTCTCCCGCCGTTACCAGGTCCTTAGACCAGGAGTTTGAAGCAGAGGCACCATCGGGTTTTTCGAGGACCTCAACTGCTACTTCTGGGGCGACAGCTGTAGACCCTCTTCCTATACCTCGTGGCAACTACGACTGGTGGTTCCAACCACAGCAACCAACATTGTTTCTACCCCAGCATCAATGACAAGTACACAGACTATACGTCACAGCACCATGCCCGTCATTACTTCCGCGGGTCCAGGAAACATCACACAGCAAATGAGCATGGCTCAGTACTACCAGCCGCCCCTCACATACATTATGCCACTGCTATATTCAGCGGCGCATACAGCAGCGTTGTCCACGCCACCCCATCAACTGGTAATCATGCCTGCTGGAATTATGAATGCTCCAGTCACACCTGGGAATCAAGCTTATTTCCTCGGGTACTACTATGCACCTCCTTATGGGTACTGTTTTGGTCAAAAATTACCGAAGCAATTAAGTGATCAAATTAGTTAAGTGAGGTAGTGTGCTAGAAATATGTGTGAAAAATATGCTAATCAAGTTAATTGTAAAAACAGTTTCAGGATACGGCCCAGGATATAGAGCTGTATCTATTATCAAACAATGAGCAAAAAAGTAAAGGTTGACACGTGATGTACGAGGAAAGCCCTTGATCAATCTAGATCGCCGACACAAAACCTCGGAAGCTGACAATCGCAGCTGCCTTGTTCTTCTATTACTTCAAATATCAGGATACAGTGCAGGATGTGATGCGGATCAACTAGGTGTTACAATGTAATTCGAGTACAAGTGTTGGTGTATAGTGTTTGCTAGCAGCTAGAGAGTAAAGTGTGCGAAAGAGTGTGTGTGTGTAAAGTTGTGTGCCTTAATCTGATCCGCCCCATCTATTTATAGTAAAAGAAATGCAACAAACTACCCTAATAAACCGGGATCTGGCGGATATTCCCCACTTCAACGTTGTAGACCTGGTCTTTCGGGTTCAACGTCTCCCATATAACAGATTTGCCCGAGTCCTAAGGAGAAGAAGTCCATCTGACCGTTAGTAACCCACAACCTCTAACCTGCACGTGGTCAATTAGCTAATACCAGGATATCGCCCAGGATGTTACCAATGTCCTAATCCAGTATCCTGATCACAAGTAAACAACCAAAAGCAGGATATTAGTCAGGATATATACGCTCAGAAAATGGCCCATAACAATTGTCCCCAAATATATTTGTTGGTATACCAATCCAACGGATATATTTTAAAAATTCTATCTCGTAAATCAAGGCAATTAAATCGAGACGACGGTCAAGATTACACCATAACTTCCAACGCGCTTTTAACTCGATGGAGATCTACAATGCTCCTATATCTTCTCTCTTCTTGTTTGAAAAGCAGATATCTCCAACGGAGTCTCCAGGTAATTCCCTACTTCTCATTCATTTCCTGTCAATCTTTTTTCCTTTACCTGCAATGGCTGCCAGAACTTATTCCCAAACCGGTGAATCATCCGAGATCTTCATTCAGCAGGATCTTCTCAAAAATCCCGAAAAGGAGGTCTGTGCTTTTGATAACGCAGACATTGCGGCTTTGAGAGCTTCCGGTGCTTTCCTCGATGGCACGGTCTTTAGACCATTTGATCGGTCAATTCGATCGGACGTTTCTTCTGCTGATTGGGTTTGCTTCCCGGCATACCCTTTCTCGCTAGGTCTTCGGTACCCTTTTCCCGAATTTATGATGCAATTCTTCCGGACCACCGGTATCTCCTTTGCCCAAACCATGCCCATGGTCTGGAGGGTATTAATCGTACTCAACCAAATTAAATCTTCACTGTCCCGATCTTTGTATTGAAGATATGCCAATCGCTTACCGCCTCCGATCCCACGGTTCTAGCCGGTTTTTGCTTTTTTCGACTTCCAATGAACCCCTTATTCTTAAAGCCACCAAAAACGAAGACGGATGTCAACGCAAGTTCTTCTTTGTCAAACGAGACTCCATTGATGAGGATGCTAGCCTTTCGGTGGAGTGGTTAACCGCCGGTAGGATCATGAGTGTTCCCATGTACCTTTAGAATTTTATCTTTTGCTAATATCCTCTTATTTGATCCTTTTGCAGTGAATTTCAAGGAAGTAGCTCCCCCTACTGCGGAATCAGAAAAAAAAATCAAAACTGTTTACCAATTACCTGCAAGTGACAGGAGTTTTACCACATATATCCCGAGTTCCAGTCAATACTCATCATCTGAAATGTCTGGTAAGGATTACTTTTGAAATAATTAATTAGCGCAATACAATATAATGAAGGGTAATAAAGATGTAAGACTTTTTCCCTTTACGCAGCACCGACCAAGATCCCTGAAGTCTTTGACCTCGACGAGCTGGACAGTTATTCCGATCAGGTCCAGATCAAGAAGGAACCTAGTCCCAAGGCCACGGCATCATCCAAGCCCAGCAGTTCCAAGGCCATCGTCATTCCCAAACCTTCGCCAGCTACCAAGCCCCGGAGTTCAAGCTCTCGTAAAAGGAAAGAGCCCGATTCCCCCGTTATCTCTGATACATTTCCCTATGAGAATCACGGGTTCATCGAAGCAAGCGAATTTATGACTTCTTTTCTCAACCAGGTTAGTATCCTTGAGCCATATCTTGCAACTTATACCACTTATAAGTATTTGTTAAAACCAATACCTGTCTTCTTATTTTTGCAGGGTCTTGAACGTCTGGTTCATCTATATCAAGAATCCTGTGGGCTCAACAAGACGCTTGAATCCAAGTTGAAGAAAGCCGAGGTTACCATCTCCGACCAGGGCATGATTGCAGCTGCCAAATCTCGGCACTACGAGGAGAAGTTCAAGGCTATGACCCAAGAACACCAGACTGCTCTCAACAAAGTTACTCTCCAGGCCCAAGCCGATCTTGATGCTGCCCATGCTCAACATGAACGGGATATGGTCAGCTACCGGGAAAGCCTTAAAAGTTCCGTCGTCACTTCCCTCCTCTAGGCCAGGCTAAAGATGGCCCATGAAGCCAAAACGCTGGGCTTCGAATGCCCTTCTTGGGATGTCAGTGCCTGGGAAACAAAGATAAGAGTCTCGGCGGCACTTCCACCAAACCTGCAGCTGAAGGATCTTCAAAAGCAATCGAAAAACCAACTGGTGCTGAGAGGAATGCTGAGGCTGATCCCGAGACGAATGCTGCTGAAGATACCGTGAACGAAGAGGGCGCTGCCTCCTAAAACTTATTTTCTTTAAATTTGAGAGTTATGCTTATGTTTGAACAATTTTACTTCTTGTCTAAGAACAGTTTTCATTTCTGCATTAAAACAACTTATTAGCCGAAGGTGGATGGATCCTAGGTTCTAGGATGAAGCCTTCGGTCATCAATAATTTCATTTTCCAGTTGACTTGCTATTGCTCTCTAATTTCTGTCATGCACTTCTTAGTGTATATTTTAGTTTTGCAAAATTTCCTAATCAATATACTCAGTGATATATTATGAAAACCTTTTCCAAATAGAATTTCTAAAATATAAAAGATAACCCATTTTCTAAAACCTGTTTTGATAATACTTGTTTGATCATGGTTTTCATTTTCAAATCAAATATTTCAACCAAGTATTTCAATGAAATATCCCGAAACGTATTTCAAAAATACATTTCGAAGACATATCCTAAAGATATATCCTTAATCAAAGTTAAACAATTCATTTAAGGTTCACAAAGGAAAGATCATACCAGGAATTGAGTGTAGCCCTAGTACTAAATTCCAACCCCTTTTGTGACTTCTCCTACTAAGATGTCCCCAGTTCGAGACACTTAGCTCAACTTTGATCCTTTGTGCTTCATACAATTACTTTAAACGGAATGTCCCCTGTGCATGAAGTTCTCAAACACTTAGAAAATTTTCGAACACTAGTTCCAATTGTATAGACAATTTTTTGTGTTACAGGGGTAAAACCCAAAATATACTGGAGATAAATCCTTTGTATCCTGGGGAAAATCCCAAATTTTCGTGCGCTACAGGCGGGAGTGTATAAACTCTGTTTTGGTGAAAAATCAGACGAGGATAATGCAACCAAACTCTTTGTTACGAGGTATGATGCTTGAATTGATGAACAATAATAAGGATCACTATGAAGTATGATGAACAAATGACACGAAGATTTATACGGGGAAAAAGCCCTTGATCAAGAGTTGATCTCCGGCACAAAAAACCCCGGGTGATGGAAACTACCGATCACCAACTTAAATTAAACAAATAATCTGTTACAACTTCGGATGATAGCGAGCTAAGTACAAGGATCACTATAGTGTATCGTATAGAAAATGTGTGGAATCGCCAAGTGTGTTAACGAAAGTTGATGAGAGCAGTTGTATGAGTGTGTGTGTAGCCAAAAATAGCCAAAAGTGTTGTCTAATTAGCTCGCTACCCCTTTTAAATTAGAAAATATATAGCTTAACTAATTGTCCGCAAATGATGCAAGTCCTCCACGACTCCACAACGTCCATTTCTGACCAAGCACGTGCGGAATAGACGTGGAATATTCTTCAGGAACGTTACCAAGACTAAGTCCAAGCTGATATTCCTGCAAAACAATATCGAATTCAAAGCAGACAATCATTAGTATAAGGATCCTTAGGATGATCCATGATCCGGATCCTGAAGCACTTCTGAGGATCACTAACTGACACAGAAGTAAGGATCACCAAGCAGGATAATAATTGAGGATCACGGGTCATTTAGAAATCCACCCCTAACAATTGCCCCCAAAATATAAGGAGTTATATTGTAAATAAACGAGTTGTATTTTGTTGATCTTATCCGCAACAAACTAACGGATAACTAGCCGTTGAAGACGGACTAGCCGTTGCAAACCTGACGTCACCGAAGTGACAATCCTGCAAATCATCATTATAAATAGGAGTTAGAGATAGGATCAATTTGCATTTAAATCCAAGAGAACTTCCCTTTAAATTCTCAGCCGAAGATCAATCAGGTATCTCTTTTCCTACTTCTCCTTCTCTTACTCTGTTTTTCTTTCTTTACCAATATCACGTTAAGAATGATGCTCCGGTCCTCCCCCGCCAAGGATCACCAGAAGGATAGCCCCTTGAAGAGTCAAGGGATCATCAAAGACTCAGCGAATGAGAGGTGTTGCTTTAACGATGCACAAGTAGATAAGATCCGGCACTGCTTTCCGACAAACACCTTTTTCAAACCCTTTGATCCCACTGTTCTGAGCGACTACATTTCTGAGACATGGGTTGCCTTTCCTGTTACCCCATTCACCATAGGATACACCTATCCTTTTCCAGCTTTTACCCAATCCTTTTTCTCCCTAACCGGCATCTCCTACATCCAAGCTATGCCGATGATCTGGGGGGTCTTATATACCCTTGAAAGGATCATAGAGCAGGAAGGGATTGATTTAGGAATGTCGGAACTGTCAGAGATGTATGATCTCACAACGTTTGGATCCCACCGATATCTGTTTAAGCGAAAACCCGGCGAAGAACATCCCATTTTTAAGGCCACCAAGAACGATACAAACTGGAAACGACGCTTTTTCTTTGTCAGAAGGGATACCATTCCAAACGGAGAGGATCTACCAAGGAAGTGGTCCACCCATGGTATGATAGAGGATCCTGAGAAGGATCACTAGGTAATCTTGCTCTTGTGATAGGATCACTAATTCCCTTTTGTTTTATGTTATGCAGCTGTCACTGTTTCACACCTCATACCATCTCCTGATACTAAAGAAAGGCTTGCTGTTTTTAGAAGACTCGGTCCTGAAACAAGATCGTTTAAGACAATCACCCAGGACTCTCAAGAGGTATCCTCAGGCTCAGTCACCATGTCAAGTAAGTATCCTGCTTTTTATATAGTTAAAGATTTAAATAAATAGTTAAATAAGAATAGGGTAAGGATACTTATCTTGCTTTGAATGTGTAGGTGCCGGAAAAGCTTCCAAGCCTGCCTCCCAGTTCAACATGGCCGACCTTGACACTGTTCGATCCAGAAAGAAGAAGGCCATTGCCAGCCCTAGTGTCTCCATCCCCAAGGCACCCACTAAAGTAAGGGGTGGCAAGAAGAGGAAAAACTCTGAGATAGAGGACCTACAAGGCCTGCCACTGATCCGCCACCAGTTCCTTGAATACTTCAATGACGTGAGGATCACCAATTCTGCCTAGGTATCCTACTTATTTGAGGATCACCTGATTTTGAACTGCTTTGTCTCTTTTGCAGAAATTTGCTGAGATTGAAGACTACGTAGGGAACATTGAGGAGCTGGATAAGAAGATTGCTGACCTCCAACAAGTTGCAGTGCTCAAGGATCTTAAGATTGCTGATCTCGAAAAAGCCCTTTAAGACGCCAAGACTAAGACAGCTAAGATCTTGATCGACATTGACTACGAGAAGCATGATCTCATAGAAGGTGCAAAGGTCTCCGCTGCCATCACAATGTACAAGACAAAACTGAAGATGGCCAAGGAGGCTCAAGATCCTGACTTCGACAGAAGCAGCTGGGATGTTGAGGGCTGGAAGGCGAGGTTAGCTGATCTGGAAGATGATGAGGAGGCCGAGGAGGTTTTGGCGATTGAGGCTGGAAGCAGTGGAAAGGATCTGGTGAAGGATACCGAAGCTGGAGGGGATGAAGATGCAGCGAAGGTGTAGGCTACACGATTGGGCGATGATGGACATTCCTAGACGTAGCCGGAGCCCAATTTTTAAATTTGGTAGTAGTTTTTTTCTTTTGATGATGTTTTGATGAATAATGGTTGGTCTGTACTCAAACAATAGTAACTAGGATTGAGGATCATGGATGATCCTTTGAACAATAGGTAGGATTACAAATGGTGGAGGGATCCTCTGTTTGGGGGATGAAGCCATTGTGATCCTGCCGTCTTTTGATTCCTGCACTTGAAAAACCTATGAACAATGAACACCCTTTACCTACCCTAGCGGACGGGCCACGTATTGCTGGTAGATGCTCGGGGTAGGTAATTTTGACAACCTTAAAAGGGTTTAAGCTTTTGTGAATAAAATGACTTTAACTTTTTGGCTATATCCTGTGTTGATATCCTTGTTGTTATTTTATTTTTCAATTGTTTTGATGTACACTTGTCTGTGTAAGAAAAGTTAAACAAATTAGATAAAGAAAATATTTAGGATATGATTCAGGATCAAATATTCTATAGTTGAAAAATTCCAAAAAGGAGTATATTTTAAGGATCATGAGTTCAGTTGTCAAAGTATTAGGGTTATTCAAATAATTAGTGAATAAAATCAAAATAGTTAAGGATCATACCTGGGGATCCAAGTTAGGATCCTAACCCTTAATATTATAACCAGGATAACCATATGACAAACCTTAGTAAGAAGTAAGGATCAAGGATCCTTGATTGCTTAACTTTGAAGACCTGAAATATAACATAACTCGGGACTAAGCCAATATAAGATAAAAATTAGCAACTGGGGGCAAGCCCGAAGGATAACTGGAGACAAGCCCAAGGATAACTGGGGACAAGCCCAAGGATAACTGGGGACAAGCCCAAGGATCGTGTGTGAACTGGAGTATGACCCTAACTGGCGACTATCCAAACTTAGTGGCATGAAAATGCCAAAACCTTAGCTAACGTGAAAACGTTAGAAACCTTAAGAACGGATGTATGGTACGTCTACCATTATACGTAGGATCCTAGGTATAGCCAGTACAATGGAATTATCAGCCCCTAAAACGAGTACTGGTCCCACTGCCATGAACTATACCAGGATCATCATGCGCTACTGGCGGAACTGGGGACAAGCCCAAACAACTGGGGTCAAACCCAAGTAACTGGTTGCTTTTGTGGATAATCATCCTTTTGCTAAGAGTACCTGAACCTTCAAAACTCAAAATCACGTGAAAGGAGGATAAAGGATGCAGGATCCTTATCCTTTTGTGAGAAAGTAAGGAAATGAAATAGTTTAAGATTAGAATGTTACCCAAATGAGGATCATCTGTGCTTTAAGGATCCTTTAAGGATATTTATCATGTGAGGATCATGGATCCTTATCACATGAAGTATTTCTTCAAATGGACAGCATTCCAGGCTCTAGGTAGCAAATCACCTTCCATTGTTAGCAATCGATACGCCCCCTTTCCTGCCTCAGCTTCAATCAAGTAAGGTCCTTCCCATTTTGGTGCCAACTTTCCATCAGCAGGATTGGTGGTATTCTAAAATGCTTTCCTTAGTACCATATCACCAACTTGGAATTTCCTGATCCTGACATTTTTGTTGTAGGCTCCAGCCATTCTTTGCTGATAACTGGCCATCCTTATCCGTGCCAAATCTCTGATTTCTTCTATAGTATCCAGGTCTTGAACCAAGTTCTCATCATTTTTCTCAGGATCACGAATACTTGTTCTAGCAGTTGGAACCACCATTTCTGTAGGGATCACTGATTCTGCCCCAAATACCAAAGAGAATGGAGTTTGGCCTGTAGCATTCTTAGGGGTTGTCCTATCAGCCCAAAGCACATAAAGTAGTTCTTCTGCCCATTTCCCTTTCTTGGATCCAAGCTTCTTCTTCAAATTGTTGATGATGATCTTATTGGAGGATTCTGCCTAACCATTAGCTTGTGGGTGGACTGGTGTTGATGTTATCATCTTAATCCCCCAGCTGTCACAAAAGTTAGTAGTTCTGCCCCCAATGAATTGGGAACCATTATCACATATAATTTCAGAAGGAATACCAAATCTAGTTATAATATTCCTTTTAATGAAGGATATAACTTCCTTTTCTCTGACTTGGGCAAAAGCTTCAGCCTCTATCCACTTGGAGAAGTAATCAGTCATAGCAAGCATGAACACTTTTCCACCAGGTGTCACACCCCGAATTTCCACGTGTTACCGGTGGGCCCGGTAGGGGAGTATCGTGACGTGGTTGGCAACATAATAGTCAAACAACACAATATTTAAATGCACAGCGGAAGCAAAGTATAGATTTAATTCAACCAAACGATATTGTAATATTAAGTATCACAAATAGTCGAATATAAATCCACAGGTAGATCAAAATAAAAAGGAAACAAATGTTCAACAGTTTATGACATCCAAGCTGGCGAGACTTATTGAGGATGCTAGGAGACAAGCCAGCCTATTTCGCGTAGTACCTGCACTTAACCTTTTTAGGAAAAATACGTCAGTTTACACTGGTAAATACAATCAACCGACTCATTTTGAAAAGGTTTAATAAATAATGGATTTGAATGCACATGGCACAAATAATATTTTATAACTTGGGATACTTATTTAATATATAAACTTGTAAAGGATTTACATGTTTCTTATGCGTTCAGTAGCCCGGATCGAGCCGGGTTAAAGATCAATAAACACACCACTTTATTTATGAGACACTGTCAGGTGTACGCCTACACCTGAGTGCTAAGGTCGTGGCCATTTCGTAAAATGATGCCAGGGATATCCGGGACACGGTCATTAACCCCCCAAAGGCTTTAAGCAAACAAAACAAATTAAACGGAGACATCTCAATCATTTAACCATAATAAGATTAAATATTCAACGCCCGACCAAGCGGTATTTTATATACCGTACCCCAAGCCCGTATAGGGAAATAAGTTAAAAGTATTTACCTGAGCAAGTATAATTCAAAATCAGCGAGTGCAAGTATCTTTTACTAGTTCTCCTAATCTGGAACGAAGGTTTATAATAACCTATTAGAATCCTAACGGGTCTTTAGTTAAGCTCACGCTTAGACCGGTTAGTTTTAAAGATACGGTTCGTACGCACGATTAAGCGAAGATCGGATAGAATGTGATTTAGACCCGACAAGTTTGAAGACTTTTTTAATATGGGTATATGATACACATTCTGGATTTTGAGATAAAACCGATAAGGTTTGACCCGTTTCGGTTAATTTATGTAAACTAGTTACATAAACCGAACCGAACGCGTATGAAGCGTAACGGGTATCCGTAAGAGTCCTAAACAGGTTTCCTAAGTTAACACGCCTTAAATAAGTTGTGATATCAGTAGGATATCACCCATGATGCCCAAAATGAGTTTATTCTCTTTATAAGCCCCGCAGGGGCATTTTGGTCATTTTAAAGATTATAAAAGGGTTTAATTAGACGCCTGTGATCCGGGTCTGAGTTGATCAGTAAAATAGCTTATTTTAACAGGTTATAACCTTTGGTAATAAGTCTTATATACTAAAATAGTTTTAAACCCAAACTATGCGTTAAATACGCGTATAAAGTCGTTTTAAGCGATGTACGGGTTAAAATACGATTCTGAGTTTTCTAAACAAATAAACAGGCTCAAAATACTCCATTTATTATTTAAAATCAGTAGCAATTGGATTGGCGTTAAAAGGATTTGTAAAACTCATTTTATGGCCGAAAAGGGTAAATTCGGTATTAACCGAATTAAGGCACTAATCCTAGCTTATGATCAGTTTAAAAATAATTAAAAATCTTTAAAAATCCCAAAATATTATATCACATCAGTGGGTATAAGGTTTGGTGTCAAAAAGTGGGCTTAGATAGGCTTTATGCTAATGACGCCGTTTAATTACTTAAAAGCATTCAAATTACGTCATTAAGCATAACTCCTTATCTAGACCTCCAACTGGTGTGAAATTTTAGGTACAAGTCTAAAAATCAGTAACTAAGATTATGGTACTTTCACATTTCCAAAAATCTCGTTTTATGGTAATAAGGGCATTACGGTCAATATTTAGGCGTTTAACGGAAACATCGGACGATTAGGGATTCGAGTGGTATAAACGCAGAGGCTTATACACACATGCAACTAGGTCCTAATGGAACTTTAAGGCATGTCTAAATCTATATAAATCGGGTCAGAACTGAGGTCAAAGCAAAAGTCAAACTTTTGCGTCCCTCGGTTCCGAATCGGTTCAAAACATAAAGTTGTCGAATCAAACAAACTTAGACAAGTTATTATACTTATTTTCAAGTTGTATGACTGATAAAACAGATTACACGCCTTCCGTATCATTAAATATGCGATTAACATTTCTGTTGACTTTTCGGAAGAAGTTTGACTCGATCAAACGACATAGTTAAGATTGAAATCAGTGGGTGACCTTTTAGGGGTTTATTACCCATATAAATACCAACTTATTACAACTTTCGATTCGACTAAACTCTGGACCGATTGTGATTTATCGTAAAGTCAAACCGTAGTTACGACGGTTTGATTTCTAGGCTATAAACTAAGTATAAATGAACTAGAGAAGGTTAGGCATACTTACACACGACTAATGGATGATTTGGAATGCTTGTGGCCTGCTTGTATGCTCTGGAAATGCTCAGAAGTTGATGAATGATCAATGTTGCATAATGTGGGTCTTTATAAATAACTTCAAACATGCATGGATCATCAACACCTAAGTCTAGGAGTGAAACAATAACATCCACAAGTCCCCTACATGCTAAAAACCACCTTAGGCAGCCCAAGGTATCGAAAAAATGGCATTTGAGTCGGTTCCATGCATCAACAGGCAGCTGCCTGTTTTTTCTGCATCTGCAGGTCGTAGGCGGCCCGCGTGGCATTTGGTTAACTGGTAGGCGGCCCGCGTGGCCCATCAGAACTTGTAAAACATGTTTTTCGTTATTGCATTTTGGTCCTTGGTCCCCCGAAAGGTCGTTTTCCCCATCCTACTTGCATTATGAAGCTTTGTTATTTAACATATGGGGCTTTAAGACTTATACCCACTTTGTTAAGTCCTCGGGTAACTTTGTGATCACCCGAAAAGCCCTAAATTTCAATGTTAACGATTTTAACCCTCACACACGAATTTTATCACAACTTTCTCATACGATATCGAAACTTGGTGAAATTTTTATGGTACATTCTAGTGAGCATATTTAAGCGTTACAAGGCTTCGGGTTTGCTAAAAGGTCACTCAGAGGTATAACTTAACATGTTGACACATTTAACCCCTGTAGTTTGTAATCTCTCACTTTCTTTCACAATTCTCTTCGTATGATCCATGATCCATTCGTTTAATGTTATAAACATCATGTAGGGTTATTGTAACATATATTTATTCATTGTTGATACTTTGAACCCTTATATTTACACAGTTTCACTGTTTGTCAACTTTAGTCCTTCAAGAACATTCTTTCACACGTTCAAACCTATGACACGTGTCAACACATTATAGGACGTAAATTTTCGAGGTGTTACACCAGGTGCCTTAGGGAGCTTACCAACTATATCCATGCCCCATCTCATGAATGGCCAAGTGGAAGATATAGGATGCAATAATTCAGCCGGTTGATGAAGGATATTGTTGTGTCTTTGACAAGGATCACACTTCTTAGCATACTCCACAGCATCTCTCTTCATAGTTGGCCAATAGTATCCTGTCCTCAGGATCCTTGAGAATAATGCCCTGCCCCCAGTGTGGTTTCCACAATCTCCTTCATGGAAGTCTTTTAAAACTTCTTTTATTTCAGGATCCTCAATGCATCTTAAATATGGTCCTGCAAGAGATCGTTTATACAACATATTATTTAAAATTGTGAATTGAGATACCTTAATTTTGAAAGCCCTAGGGTTTTCTCCTGTAGGAATCTCTCCATGTTGTATGTATCTCATGATTGGAAAGGTCCATGATCCTGAATGAGATTGATGATCATCACTAGGGATGATTGCAGAATCCTCTCCTATCTCCATAGCCACATGATCCTCGATAGCCGGGGTCAGGATATGGATAATAGGGATCTTGATATCCTCCGGGATCTTCAAGGATGATCCTAAATTGGCCAATGCGTCTGCCTCTGTATTCTCTTCCCTTGGTACCTGTGTCAAACTAAAGGATACAAAAGAGAGTGCCAATTCTTTGACTATCTCCAAATATTTGGTTAACTTCTCACCTTTAACAGCATAGGATCTGTTTTGGTCAAAAAAATCTGATGAGGATATTGCAACCAAACTTTCTGTTACGGGGTATGATGCTTGAAATGTAGAACAATGACAAGGATCACTTTAATGTAAATTGCACAAATGACACAAGGATTTATACGGGGAAAAAGCCCTTGATCAAGAGTTGATCTCCGGCACAAAAAACCCCGGGTGATGGAAACAACCGATCACCAAGCTCAAATAAATCAATAAACGTTTACAACTTCGGATAGTAACGAGCTAGGTACAAGGATCACTATCGTGATATGTGTAAAAGTGAGTAAAAATGAATGAATGTTCGTCAAGAGCTTCAAGTGTGCGGGTATGAGAGCGTGTGTAGCTGAAAAAATGACTAAGTGTTCTAATTCTAGCTTATTACTCCTTTTTAAAATAGAAGTTAACTACACTAACTAACTATCCGACTTTTGTGCCAAGCTCCCACGTTCTCCACAACGTCCATTTTTGGTCAATCGTGTGCGAAATGCCCGCGGAATATTCCTTAGTACCGTTGCCAAGACCAAGTCAAGCTTGTAACTCCTGCGAAGTAATACAAAACACAAATAAACAATCGTCAGTACGAGGATCCTTAAAGTGATCCATGATCCTGATCCTGAAGCTCTTCTGAGGATCACTATCTGTCACAGAAGTAAGGATCATTAATTAGGATAACGAATAAGGATCACTAATTGTTAGAAAATCCTCCCCTAACAATTGCCCCCAAAATATAAGGAGTAATTTGTAAAATAAGCGAGTTATATTTTCTTGATCTTATCCGCAACTAACTAACGGATATATAGCCGTTGATATCGAACTAGCCGTTGCAACCATGACGTCACAGAAGTGACAACCCTGCACGATCATGATTATAAATAGGAGATAGAGATAGGATCAAATGCATTTAAATCCGAAAGAAACTCCCTTTATATTCTCAGTCGAAGATCAATCAGGTATCTCTTTCTCTCTTTCTCCCTCTCTTACTCTGTTTTCATCTCTTTATCACCATCACTTTGAGAATGATGCTCCGAAGCTCACCGGGCAAGGATCACAAGAAGGATAGCCCTCCGAAAAGCCAGGGGATCATTGAAGACTCCATTAAAGAATGCTGCTGTTTCAATGATGCTCAGATCGATAGGATCCGCCACTGCTTCCCGGCGAACACCGAGTTTAGGCCTTTTGACCCCAATGCCCTGAGTGATCATATCTCCGACAAGTGGGTTGCTTTCCCCGTCACTCCGTTCACCATAGGCTATACATATCCTTTTCCAGCCTTCACCCAATCTTTCTTTTCCCTAACCGGCATCTCTTATATTCAAGCCATGCCGATGATTTGGAGGGTTTTGTACACCCTTGAAAGGATCATCGAGCAGGAAGGGATAGACCTAGGAATGTCAGAGCTAGGAGAGCTGTACGATCTTACTACCTTTGGTTCCCATCGCAATTTGTTTAAACGTAAACCCGGTGAGGAACATCCGATCTTCAAAGCCACCAAGAACGATGCTAATTGGAAGCGGCGTTTCTTTTTTATCAAGAGAGATTCTATTGAGGATGGAAAGGATCTACCCAAGAAATGGGCTACCCATGGTAGGGTGGAGGATCCTGAGAAGGATCACCAGAAACTTTCTTTTGATGTAAGGATCACTTATATATATTTGCTTTCTTGTTATGCAGCTATCACCGTCTCACACCTCAGATTGTCTGCTGCTGCTAACGAGAGACTCCTCGCTTTCAAGAAACTTGATCCTGAAACAAGATCTTTCAAGACAACAACCCAAGATTCACAGGAGGTATCCTCAGGCTCTGTCACAATGTCAAGTAAGTATCATTGTTTAAAATTTAAATAAATAGTAAAATATAAATTAAGAGAATATACTTATCTTGTTTTGGTTGTATAGGTGCTGGAAAATCTGCTAGGCCTGTATCCCAGTTCAACGCGGCTGACCTTGATGTTGTTCGATCCAGGAAGAAGAGGGCCACTACTAGTCCTAGCATCTCCATTCCCAAGGCACCCACTAAAGGAAAGGGTGGCAAGAAGAGGAAAACTTCTGACACTGAGGACCTTCAAGGCCTACCACTGATCCGCCACCAGTTTCTTGAATACTTCAATGATGTAAGGATCACCAACTCTACCTAGGTATCCTACTCGTATGAGGATCACCTGACCTTGAACTGCTTTATCCTTTTCTTTGCAGAAATTTGCTGAGATTGAGGAATATGTGGGAAATGTCGAGGAGCAGGACAAGAAGATTGCTGACCTCCAACAGGTTGCCGTGCTCAAGGACCTTGCACTTGCTGATCTTCGGAAGGAACTCCAAGATGAGAAGACTAAGACGGCTAAACTTCTGATTGATCTGGACTATGAAAAGCATGACCTCATAGAAGGTGCAAAGGTCTCTGCTGCCATCACAATGTATCAGACAAAACTGAAGATGGCCCAGGAAGCTCAAGATCCTAACTTTGACAAAGGCAGCTGGGATGTTGAGGGCTGGAAAGCAAGGTTGGCCGATCTTGAAGATGATGAGGAGGAGGCTACTGAGGTCTTGGCGATTGAGGCAAGTGGCAGTGGGAAGGATCTGATGAAGGATACCGCAGCTGGAGGAGAAGAGGATGCAACAAAGGTGTAGGCTGCACAATTGGGCGATGATGGACATTCCTAGACGCAGCCGGAGCCCAATTTTTAAATTTGGTAGTATTTTTTTGTGGTTGTGATGTTGAACAATTTGATGGTTTGTACTTGAACAATAGTCGTTAGGATTAAGGATCATGTATGATCCTTTGGACAATAGGCAGGATTGCAATTGGTGGAGGGATCCTCTGTTTGGGGGATGAAGCCATTGTGATCCTGCCGCCTTTATATTCCTGCACTACTTTTTGAACTTATTATCATGGACACCCTTTACCTACCCCAGCGGACGGGCCACGTTTTGCTGGTAGAAGCTCGGGGTAGGTAATTTTGACAACCTTTTAAGGGTTAGCCTCTTGTTAATAAATAAAATCTTAACCTTTTGTCGCTTATCTTGTGTTGTTATCCTTTTTAATATCTTACTTTCCAACTGTTGTAATGCTTATTCCGTTTAAACTTATCAAGCCTTGAAAAATTAAAAAAGATATCCAAAAAGTTTAGGATATGATCACAGACCACATATCCCATAACTGATAAGTTCTAAAAAGTGATATAGTTTAAGAATTCCAAGTTCAGTTGTCAAGTGTAAGGGTTATTCAAATAAACAATGATAAGTTCTAAAAACAATTGAGGATCATACCTGAGGATCCAAGTTAGGATCCTAACCATAATAAGGATAACTATAAGACAAACCTTAAAGAGATGTAAGGATCAAGGATCCCTAGTTGCCTATCTTCAAGGACCTGAAATAGAGCATAACTTGGGACTAAGCCAATGTAAGAAAAGAGTTAGCAACTGGGGACAAGCCCAAGGATAACTGGGGACAAGCCCAAGGATAACTGGGGACAAGCCCAAGGATAACTGGGGACAAGCCCAAAGATCGTATGTAAACTGGAGTGTGGCCCTAACTGGCGACTATCCAAACTTAGTGACATGAAAATGCCAAAACCTTAGCTAACGTGTAAACGTTAGAAACCTTAGGAACGGATGTATGGTACGTCTACCATTATACGTAGGATCCTAGGCATAGCCAGTACAATGGAATTATCAGCCCCTAAAACGAGTACTGGTCCCACTGCCTTGAACTATACCAGGATCATCATGCGCTACAGGCGGAACTGGGGTCAAGCCCAAATAACTGGGGTTAAACCCACGGAACGGATTGCTTCTGCGGATAACCAATGTTATGCTAAGGATACCTGAGCTTTCAAAACTCAAACTCACGTGAGAGATGGATAAAGGACACATGATCCTTATCCTTATATGAGAAAATAAAGAAGTGAAATAGTTCAAGTTTAGGATATTACCCAAGTATGGATCACTGATACTTTAAGGATCCTCTAAGGATACCCCTATCGTGAGGATCATCTGTGCCATGAGGATCCTGCTCACATGAAATATTTATTCAAGTGGACAGCATTCCAAGCACTTGGTAGCAAATCACCTTCCATGGTTAGCAATCTATATGCCCCCTTTCCTGCTTCAGCTTCAATCAAATAAGGGCCTTCCCATTTTGGAGCCAATTTTCCATCAGCAGGATTGGTGGTATTCTGAAATGCTTTCCTTAATACCATATCTCCAACTTGAAACCTCCTGATCCTGACATTTTTGTTGTAAGCACCAGCCATTCTTTGTGATAACTAGCCATCCTTATCCTAGCCATATCCCTAATTTCTTCAATAGTATCCAGGTCTTGAGCCAAGTTCTCATCATTCTCCTCAGGATCACGGGTACTTGTTCTAGCAGTTGGAACCACCATTTCTGTTGGGATCACTGATTCTGCCCCAAATACCAAAGAGAATGGCGTTTGACCCGTAGCATTCTTAGGGGTTGTCCTATCAGCCCAAAGCACATAGGGTAGTTCTTCTGCCCATTTCCCTTTCTTGGATCCAAGCTTCTTCTTCAAATTGTTGATGATGATCTTGTTGGATGATTCTGCTTGACCATTAGCTTGTGGGTGGATTGGTGTTGATGTTATCATCTTAATCCCCCAGCTGTCACAAAAGTTAGTGGTTCTGCCCCCAATAAATTGGGAACCATTATCACATATAATCTCAGAAGGAATTCCAAATCTAGTTATAATATTTCTTTTAATGAAGGATATAACTTCCTTTTCTCTGACTTGGGCAAAAGCTTCAGCCTCTATCCACTTGGAGAAGTAATCAGTCATGGCAAGCATGAATACTTTTCCACCAAGTGCCTTAGGAAGCTTACCAACTATATCCATACCCCATCTCATAAATGGCCAAGAGGAGGATATAGGATGCAATAATTCAGCTGGTTGATGAAGGATATTGCTGTGTCTCTGACAAGGATCACATCTCTTAGCATATTCCACAGCATCTCTCTTCATGGTTGGCCAGTAGTATCCTGTCCTCAGGATCCTTGAGAATAATGCCCTGCCCCCAGTGTGGTTTCCACAATCTCCTTCATGGAAGTCTTTTAAAACTTCTTGGATTTCAGGATCCTCAATGCATCTCAAGTATGGTCCTGCAAGAGATCGTCTATACAACATATTATTTAAAATTGTGAATTGAGATACCTTAATTTTGAAAGCCCTAGGGTTTTCTCCTGTAGGAATCTCTCCATGTTGTAAGTATCTCATAATTGGTGAGATCCATGATCCTGATCCTGAATGGGATTGAGTATCCTCACTAGGGATAATTGCAGAATCATTTCCTATCTCCATAACCACATGATCCTCGATAGCCGGGGTCAGGATATGGATAATAGGGATCTTGATATCCTCAGGGATCTTCAAAGATTATCCTAAGTTAGCCAATGCATCAGCTTCTGTATTTTCTTCCCTTGGTACCTGTGTCAAACTAAAGGAAACAAAAGAGAGTGCCAAATTTTTGACTATCTCTAAATATTTGGTTAGCTTTTCACCTTTAACCGCATAGGATCCATTAAAGTGGTTTGTAATTAATAATGAATCTACATGTACCTTAAGATACCTGATCCCCATATGCTTGGCAATTTGCAAACCAGCAATTAAGGCTTCATATTCGGCCTCATTGTTAGTGGTTTGGAACTCACAAGCTATAGAGTGGGGTATTATGTCCCCCTGTGGCGATTTTAGTAGTATTCCAAGCCCTATGCCTTTGACATTTGAGGATCCATCAGTATAGAGTATCCAAGGATCCTTGGTCTCCTCTAGCTGCTGGACTTCTAACTCAGCTCCTTCTTGTAAATCACTGCTGAAATCAGCCACAAAGTCGGCTAATGCTTGGGATTTGATGGCTGTCCTAGGCTCATATCTTATATCATAGGCACTAAGCTTCACTGCCCACTTAGCCATCCTTCCTGACATCTCTGGTTTCCTGAGGACATTCTTAATTGGAAAGTTAGTTTTAACAACAATAACATGAGTTTCAAAATAATGTCTCAACTTAGTAGATGCCATAATTAATGCAAGAATAAGTTTTTCAAGGTGTGAATACCTGGATTCGGCATCAAGTAAACTTTTACTTACACAATAGACAGGATGTTGTGTACCTTCATGATCCTTAACAAGGACCGCACTTACTGCTTTTGAGGATACTGCAAGATATAAGGATAGCACATCGCCTTCTTCTGGTTTCATCAAGGCTGGGGCTGAGGATAGATAATCTTTGAGAGCTCTTAAGGCATTCTCATGCTTCTCAGTCCACTCGAATTTCTTGTTCTTCCTTAGGATATCATAGAATTCTTTGCACTTCTCTGAGGATTTGGATATGAATCTGTTCAAAGCTGCTATCCTGCCTGTTAGCCTTTGAACATCCTTAGCATTGGCCGGAGATTTGATGTTCACTATAGCTTTGATTTGTTCCGGACTAGCTTCAATGCCTCTCTTTGTCACCATATATCCTAAGAATTTACCTGCTTTAACACCAAAGTGACATTTTGAAGGATTAAGCTTCATATTATATTTATCAAGGATATCGAATGCTTCCTCCAAGTCTCTTAGGTAATCCTCAGCTTTTAAGGATTTTACCACCATATCATCTATGTAAACCTCCATAGTTTATCCAATCTGATCCTTGAACATCATATTCACCAGCCTTTGATATGTTGCACCTGCATTTCTTAATCCGAACGGCATAGCAATATAGCAGTATATACCAGTTGGAGTCATGAAGGCTGTATCCTCTTGGTCGGATGGTTCCATTTGGATTTGTTGAAATCTAGATGAGGCATCCATAAAAGTTAACAGTTCATGACCCGTAGTTGCATCCACCATGGAGTCAATGTGGGGTAATGGGAAAGGATCCTTGGGACATGCCTTATTTAAATCGGTAAAATCGACACATACCCTCCACTTTCCGTTTTTCTTTTGAACAACAACCACATTGGCCAACCATCTTGGATACTTGACCTCTCTAATCATACCTGCCCGGAGCAATTTCTCTACCTCTTCCTGGATAATGGCATTCCTTTCCGGTGCAAACTTTCTTCTCCTTTGATGGATTGGTTTGAAGGACCTGTCAATGCCGAGTTTGTGAGTGATTACATCTTTGGATATACCAGTCATGTCTTCGTGTTTCCATGCAAAGGTAGTCTTTCTCCTTTTGAGGAAGGATACAAGGTCTTCCTTCATTTCGCCAAGGATCCCTGATCCGATATAGATTTTGGATTCAGGATCATAGGGATCCATGAGGATTTCTACCACATCCTGCTCTCTTGCCTCCAAGACATCCCTTGGAGGATACCTTGATTGCTATTGCTCCCTTGACTTCGAGGCTGGTTTCATCGATGAAGTGTAGCAATTCTTAGCCTCCTGCTGATCACTATCAATCTTCACTATTCCCCAAGGACTAGGGAGCTTGACACATTGATGGTAGGTAGATGGGACTGCTTTCATATCGTGTATCCAGGGCCTGCCAAGGATAACATTGCAACAAGATAAACAGTCAATAACACAAATTTTTTGATAAGAGTGTAGGCCTTCGATATATATTGGGAGTTTAATGTCCCCCAGGGTATTCTTAGTTTCGCCACTAAATCCTACAAGCACGGAGGATCTTGGTATGATATCTGATTCAGGAATTCCCATCTTCTTTAGAACATCAAGCTGGATAATGTTCACTGAGCTTCCTCCGTCTATAAGGATCCTGCGGAAAAAATGGTTAGAAATGAAAAGAGTAATAACTAAACCATCGTGATGAGGATCCTGGATATCAACACGATCATCCTCATCAAAGGTTATGACTTTTCCTTCGGAGACACTTGTTGTTCGAACTGGTCTTTCTCCATTATCCATTTTAGTTTCCTTTGCATGCCTTTTAGCCGCTAAGAAGGATGTGCCACAAATGTCTGATCCTCCAGAAATAAAGTTTATCACTTGTGCATCTGCTGGAGGGGCTGGAGCCTTCTCAGGGATCCTTTCAGGATCCTGAGTCCTTGACTTTTTTCTTCCCAACAATTCTTTTAGATGCCCCTTGCTCAACAAGTATCCAATTTCCTTTCTTAGTGCAATGCATTCTTCTGTGAGATGCCCAAAATCTTAATGGTATGCACACCACTTTGATTTATCCTTTGTTGCAGCTGGCCTATCATTTTTTCTGGGTCATCTAGCTTTATCACCTAGATTCTGCATCGCAAGGATTAGTTCATTGTTATCAACAGAAAAACAATATTCAGAAATTGGAGGATAATCCTCATCATCCTCTTCTTGATCAACAGAATGCACGTTCTGGTTATCAGATCTGTTGTAGGATCTGAACTTGTTGTTCCTGAATGAGGATCCTTGTTTTTCCTGCTATGAGGATCCTGCTAACCTCTCCTGGATCCTCTTGTCATCCTCTAGCCGAATGAACCTAAGTGCTCGGGTTCTTACCTCATCTACGTTCCTGCATGGTGTCATAACAAGATCATCATAGAACGACGAATCCCTAAGCAATCCCATTTTGAAGGCCTCAACAGCCGTGGCTATATCTAAGTTGGGAATGTCTAAGGATTCTTTACTGAATTTGGTAATGTAATCCCTTAATGATTCATTATGACCCTGGGTTATCCTGTATAGATCACTAGTTAATCGTTCGAATTTTCTACTACAAGAAAATTGATTATTAAACAAGTTAACTAGATTAGCAAATGAGGTAATAGAATAAGGAGGAAGACTTAGCAGCCATTTGAGAGCTGATCCTGTAAGAGTGGATCCGAATCCCTTGCACAGGCATGCTTCCTTTAACCTTTCTGGAATTGGATTGATCTCCATCCTCTCCCTGTATTGTGCTATGTATTCTTCAGGATCCGTCGAACCATCATACAGCTTCATTGTTGGCACATGGAACCTCTTGGGTATCTCAGCATCACAGATTGGTGGTGCAAAACGAGATATCTTGTGGCTCCCATCTGCAATCTCTGGGATAGGTTTGACCACTCCTGGAACACTTGATATCATATCCTTTAGCTTTTGCAATTATCTGGCCATGGCATGATTGATACCTGGATCCTGCATAAGACCATGGTTAGTTGTATAAGAATTATTAAAAGTGTTACCTCCCATCAGATTCAAATTAGGAAGAATGGATGTTAATCCATATTGTTGGGGCTCTGGAATGATCGAGGGACCAGTAGAAGCATTGGTCTGCATTGGAATAAAATCTCCCTGATGGACATCTGAACTTCCTGTTTGCAAACTCCTCAAGGATCCTGGCATCTGGAAGGATCCCTGAAATTGGGACGGTCCTGGAACAAAGGAGGATCCTTGAACCTGGGATGATCCTGGAACAAAGGAGGATCCTTGAACCTGGGATGATCCTGGAACAAAGGAGGATCCTTGAACCTGGGATGATCCTGGAACAAAGGAAGATCCTTGAATCTGCTGCACTCCTGAATATCCTCCTGAATTCGTGAGGGATCCTATATGCTGAGGATAGGATCCCGCTGGCTGGAAATATGAACCTGATGCCTGGGTCACTGTTGTTGTTCCGTAGTGCACTCCTTTCGGTCCACCCACATATTGAACGTCTGGAACCACTGATGGCTGAGAAGTAATCACCGGAGTATCAAAATTCAAGGATTTCGGCACCAGTGGGGAATGATCCTCTGCCGTTGTCTTTTGTTTCTTGAGATCTCCGATTTCTTTGAGAATCCTCTCATTGGTCTTATCCTGCTGCCGTATCTGATCCTTCATCTGCAAAATCAATGTAAACATGTCACTAGTAGTGGGAGTGTAAGAAACAGAAGAAGTTGGAGGTTTTGAGAAAATGGGAGTTGGTTTCTTCGCAGCATTCTCAGCATTCTTCTGGGATCCAGAAGGTGGTGGAGGCAAAGGGGGAACGCCTTGTGAAGAAGTGAATGAGGGCATCAAATTTGAAGCATTCTTCGCTGAGGAAGCCATTTGCTTGGTTGTAGTGAACTGAAATGAGCACAGAAATGCGAATTTTTCTAAGGATGAAGCACCAATTGCCCCACGGTGGGCGCCAAACTGTTTTGGTCAAAAAATCTGATGAGGATATTGCAACCAAACTTTCTGTTACGGGGTATGATGCTTGAAATGTAGAACAATGACAAGGATCACTTTAATGTAAATTGCACAAATGACACAAGGATTTATACGGGGAAAAAGCCCTTGATCAAGAGTTGATCTCCGGCACAAAAAACCCCGGGTAATGGAAACTACCGATCACCAAGCTCAAATAAATCAATAAACGTTTACAACTTCGGATAGTAACGAGCTAGGTACAAGGATCACTATCGTGATATGTGTAAAAGTGAGTAAAAATGAATGAATGTTCGTCGAGAGCTTCAAGTGTGCGAGTATGAGAGTGTGTGTAGCTGAAAAAATGACTAAGTGTTCTAATTCTAGCTCATTACTCCTTTTTAAAATAGAAGTTAACTACACTAACTAACTATCCGACTTTTGTGCCAAGCTCCCACGTTCTCCACAACGTCCATTTTTGGTCAATCGTGTGCGAAATGCCCGCGGAATATTCCTTAGTACCGTTGCCAAGACCAACTCAAGCTTGTAACTCCTGCGAAGTAATACAAAACACAAATAAACAATCGTCAGTACGAGGATCCTTAAAGTGATCCATGATCCTGATCCTGAAGCTCTTCTGAGGATCACTATCTGTCACAGAAGTAAGGATCATTAATTAGGATAACGAATAAGGATCACTAATTGTTAGAAAATCCTCCCCTAACAGGATCCATTAAAGTGATTAGTGATTAACAAAGAATCTACATGTACCTCAAGATACCTGATCCTCATGTGCTTAGCAATTTGCAAACCAGCTATCAAGGCTTCATATTCAGCCTCATTATTAGTGGTTTGGAACTCACAAGCTATAGAGTGGGGTATTATGTCCCCCTGTGGCGATTTTAGTAGTATTCCAAGCCCTGTTCCTTTGACATTTGAGGATCCATCAGTATAGAGTATCCAAGGATCCTTGGTCTCCTCTAGCTGCTGGACTTCTAACTCAGCTTCCTTTTGCAAATCACTACTGAAATCTGCCACAAAGTCGGCTAATGCTTGGGATTTAATGGCTGTCCTGGGCTCATATCTTATATCATATGCACTAAGCTTCACTGCCCACTTAGCCATCCTTCCTGACATTTCAGGTTTCCTGAGGACATTCTTAATTGGAAAATTAGTTTTGACGATAATGGCATGAGTTTCAAAATAATGTCTCAATTTAGTAGATGCCATAATTAATGCAAGGATAAGTTTTTCTAAGTGTGAATACCTGGATTCAGCATCAAGTAAACTCTTACTTACATAATAGACAGGATGTTGTGTACCTTGGTGATCCTTAACAAGGACTGCACTTACTGCTTTTGAGGATACCGCCAAGTATAAGGATAACACATCTCCCTTTTCTGGTTTCATCAAGGCTGGGGCTGAGGATAGGTAATCCTTAAGAGCTTTTAAGGCATTTTCATGCTTCTCAGTCCACTCGAATTTCTTGTTCTTCCTTAGGATATCATAGAATTCCTTGCACTTTTCTGAGGATTTGGATATGAATCTGTTTAAAGCTGCAATCCTGCCTGTTAACCTCTGAACATCTTTAGCATTGGCAGGGGACTTGATGTTCACTTTAGCTTTGATTTGTTCTGTACTGGCTTCAATACCCCTCTTTGTCACCATATATCCTAAGAATTTACCTGCCTTTACACCAAAATGACACTTAGAAGGATTAAGTTTCATGTTATATTTGCCATGGATATTGAATGCTTCCTCCAAGTCTCTAAGGTGATCCTCAGCCTTTTTTGATTTTACCACCATATCGTCTATGTAAACCTCCATAGTTTGTCCAATCTGATCCTTGAACATCATATTCACTAGCCTTTGATAAGTTGCACCTGCATTTCTTAGTCCGAATGGCATAGCAATATAACAGTATATACCAGTTGGAGTCATAAAGGCTGTAACCTCTTGATCGGATGGTTCCATCTGAATTTGTTGAAATCCAGATGAAGCATCCATAAAAGTTAACAGTTCATGACCTGCAGTTGCATCCACCATGGAGTCAATGTGGGGTAACGGGAAAGGATCCTTGGGACATGCATTATTTAAATAGGTGAAATCGACACATACCCTCCACTTTCCGTTTTTCTTTTGAACAACCACATTGGCCAACCATCTTGGATACTTGACCTCTCTAATCATACCTGCTCGGAGTAATTTCTCTACCTCCTCCTGGATAATGGCATTTCTTTCTGGTGCAAATTTCCTCCTCTTTTGATGGATTGGTTTGAAGGACCTATCAATGCCAAGTTTGTGAGTGATTATATCTTTAGATATACCTGTCATGTCTTCGTGTTTCCATGCAAAGGTAGTCTTTCTCCTTTTGAGGAAGGATATGAGGTCTTCCTTTATTTCACCAAGGATCCTTGATCCTATATAAACTTTAGATTCAGGATCATCAGGATCCATAAGGATTTCTACTACATCCTGTTCTCTTGCCTCCAAGACATCCCTTGGAGGACGCTTTAATTGCTATTGCTCCCTTGACTTTGATGCTGGTTTCATTGATGAGGTGTAGCAGTTCTTAGCCTCTTGCTGATCACTATCAATCTTCACTATTCCCCAAGGACTAGGTAGCTTCACACATTGAGGATAAGTGGATGGGACTGCCTTCATGTCATGTATCCAAGGCCTGCCAAGGATAACATTACAATAAGATAAACAGTCAATAACACAAAACTTTTGGTAAGAATGTAGGCCTTCGTTATAGATTGGGAGTTGGATGTCCCCCAATGTATTCTTAGTTTCGCCACTGAATCCCACGAGCACAGAGGATCTTTGTATGATATCGGATTCAGGAATATTCATCTTCTTGAGGACATCAAGCTGGATAATGTTCACAGAGCTTCCTCCGTCTATAAGGATCCTGCGAACAAAATGGTTAGAAATAAAAAGAGTGATAACCAAACCATCGTGATGAGGATCCTGAATGTCAACGCGATCATCCTCATCAAAAGTTATAACTTTTCCTTCGGAGACACTGGATGTTCGAATGGGTCTATCTCCATTATCCATCTTGGTTTCCTTTGCATGTCTTTTAGCTGCAGAGAAGGATGTTCCACAAATGTCTGATCCTCCAGAAATAAAGTTTATAACTTGTGCATCTGCTGGAGGGGCTGGAGCTTTCTCTGGGATCCTTTCAGGATCCTGAGTCCTTGACTTCTTTCTCCCCAATAATTCTTTTAAGTGCCCCTTGCTCAAGAAGTATCCAATTTCTTTTCTCAGTGCGATGCATTCTTCTGTGAGATGCCCAAAATCTTCATGATATGCACACGACTTTGACTTATCTTTGGTTGCAGCCGGTCTGTCATTTTTCCTGGGCCATCTAGCTTTATCACCTAAATTCTGCATCGCAAGGATTAGTTCATTGTTATCAACAGAAAAACAATATTCAGAAATTGGAGGATAATCCTCATCGTCCTCTTCTTGTTCAACGGCATGCACATTCTGGTTTTCAGATTTGTTATAGGATCTAAACTTGTTGTTCTTGAATGAGGATCCTTGCTTCTCTTGCTTTGAGGATCCTGCTAACCTCTCCTGGATCCTTTTGTCATCCTCTAGCCGGATGAACCTAAGGGCTCGGGTTCTTACCTCATCTAGATTCCTGCATGGTGTCATAACAAGATCATCATAGAATAACGAATCCCTAAGCAATCCCATTTTAAAGGCTTCAACAGCCGTAGATATATCCAGGTTAGGAATATCTAAGGATTCTTTACTAAATTTAGTGATATAATCCCTTAATGATTCATTATGACCTTGGGTTATCCTATACAGATCACTAGTTAAACGCTCAAATTTCCTACTACAAGAAAATTGGTTATTAAATAGGTTAACTAGATTAGCAAATGAGGTAATAGAGTAAGGGGGAAGACTTAGCAGCCATTTAAGAGCTGATCCAGTAAGAGTGGATCCAAATCCCTTGCACAGACATGCTTCCTTTAACCTTTCTGGGATGGGATTGATCTCCATCCTTTCCCTGTATTGTGCTATGTGTTCTTCAGGATCTGTTGAACCGTCATACAACTTCATAGTAGGCACATGGAACCTCTTTGGTATCTCAGCATCGCAATTTGGTGGTGCAAAATGAGATATCTTGTGGCTCCCATCTGCAATTTCCGGGATAGGCTTGACCACTCCTGGGACACTTGATATCATATCCTTTAACTTTTGCAATTCTCTGGCCATGGCGTGATTGATACCTGTATCCTGCATAAGGCCACGGTTAGTGGTATAAGAATTGTTGAAAGTGTTACCTCCCATTGGATTCAAATTAGGAAGAGCGGATGTGAATCCATATTGTTGGGGCTCTGGAATAACTGATGAACCAGTAGAAGCAATGGTCAGCATTGGAATGAAATCTCCCTGATGGATATCGGAATTCCCTGATTGCAAACTCCTTAAGGATCCATGAAACTGAGAGGATCCTTGAACCTGTGAGGATCCTGAGACGTAGGAGGATCCTTGAACCTGGGAGGATCCTTGAAACTGAGAGGATCCTTGAACCTGTGAGGATCCTGGGACGTAGGAGGATCCTTGAACCTGGGAGGATCCTTGAAACTGAGAGGATCCTTGAACCTGTGAGGATCCTGGGACGTATGAGGATCCTTGAACCTGGGAGGATCCTTGAAACTGATAGGATCCTTGAACCTGCGAGAATCCTGGAACATAGGAGGATCCTTGAACCTGAGAGGATCCTTGAACCTGGGAGGATCCTTGGGCCTGGGAGGATCCTTGAAACGGCCAGAACCCTTGAATCTGCTGCACTCCTGAGTATCCTCCTGAGCTGGCGAAGGATCCTATATGCTGAGGATGGGATCCTGCTGGTTGGAAGTGTAACCCTGAAGCCTGAGTCATTGCTGATGATCCGTAATGCACTCCTTTTGGTCCTCCCACATATTGAACGTCTGGAACCACTGAAGGCTGAGAAGTTATAACCGGGGTATCGAAATTCAAAGATCTGGGCATCAGTGGGGAATGATCCTCTGCCGATCTCTTCTGTTTCTTGATGTCTCCAATCTCTCTGAGAATCCTTTCATTGGTCTTATCCTGCTGCTGTATATGCTCCTTCATCTGCAAAATCAGAGTAAACAAGTCAGTAGTAGTGGGAGTATAAGAAGCAGAAGAAGTTGGAGGTTTTGAGAAAATGGGAGTTGGTTTCTTCTCGGCATTTTTCTGAGGTCCAGAAGGTGGTGGAGGAAACGGTGGAATGCCCTGGGATGAATTGACTGCAGACATCGCACTGGAGGTGTTCTTTGATGACGAAGCCATCTGCTTGGATGTAACGAACCGAAATGATCACAAAAATGAGAATTTCTTAGGAATGAAGCACCAATTGCCCCACGGTGGGCGCCAAACTGTTTTGTTGAAAAATCAGACGAGGATAATGCAACCAAACTCTTTGTTACGGGGTATGATGCTTGAATTGATGAACAATAATAAGGATCACTATGAAGTATGATGAACAAATGACACGAAGATTTATACGGGGAAAAAGCCCTTGATCAAGAGTTGATCTCCGGCATAAAAAACCCCGGGTAATGGAAACTACCGATCACCAACTTAAATTAAACAAATAATCTGTTACAACTTCGGATGATAGCGAGCTAAGTACAAGGATCACTATAGTGTATCGTGTAGAAAATGTGTGTAATCGCCAAGTGTGTTAACGAAAGTTGATGAGAGCAGTTGTACGAGTGTGTGTGTAGCCAAAAATAGCCAAAAGTGTTGTCTAATTAGCTCGCTACCCCTTTTAAATTAGAAAATATATAGCCTAACTAATTGTCCGCAAATGATGCAAGTCCTCCACAACGTCCATTTCTGACCAAGCACGTGCGGAATAGACGTGGAATATTCTTCAGGAACGTTACCAAGACTAAGTCCAAGCTGATATTCCTGCAAAACAATATCGAATTCAAAGCAGACAATCATTAGTATAAGGATCCTTAGGATGATCCATGATCCTGATCCTGAAGCACTTCTGAGGATCACTAACTGACACAGAAGTAAGGATCACCAAGCAGGATAATAATTGAGGATCACGGGTCATTTAGAGCCAACTTTAGCATTCCAGGATCTCGGTAGCATATCCCCCTCCATATTCTTGAGTCGGTATGCTCCTTTTCCTAATTCTGATTCAACCTCATAGGGTCCTTCCCATTTTGGAGCCAACTTTCCATCAGCAGGATTAGTTGTATTCTGAAAAGCTTTTCTTAATACCCAATCTCCAACCTGAAATATTCTAGTCCTTATATTCTTGTTATATGCTTTAGATATCATCTGTTGATATGCTGCCATCCTTAGCCTTGCAGCGTCTCTTGTCTCATCAATAGTATCCAGTTCCTGGCATAGGACTTCAGGATTCTGCTCAGAATCCCTGAGGTTGGATCTCGCTGTAGGTATCACCATTTCTGTCAGGATTACCGCTTCTGCTCCAAACACCAAAGAAAATGGGGTTTGGCCAGTTGCACTCTTCACCGTTGTCCTATCAGCCCACAAAACAAAGGGTAATTCTTCTGCCCATCTTCCTTTCTTAGCCCTTAGTCTCTTTTTTAAGTTGTTGACAATTATCTTGTTCGAGGATTCTGCTTGTCCATTTGCTTGAGGATGCACCGGAGTAGACGTGATCATTTTGATTCCCCAACTCTTGCAAAAGTCAGTAGTCCTTTTACTTATAAATTGAGATCCATTGTCACAAATTATCTCAGCTGGTACTCCAAATCTAGTCAGGATTTCCTTTTTATGAAGGATACCACTTCTTGATCTCTAACCTGAACAAATGCTTCTGCTTCAACCCACTTGGAGAAGTAATCCGTCATTGCCAACATGAAAACTTTTCCTCCTGGAGCCTTTGGAAGCTTTCCCACTATATCCATACCCCATTTCATGAACGGCCAAGGGGAAACAATAGGATACAGCGGTTCAGCAGGCTGATGTAATATGTTACTATGTCTTTGACATGCATCACATCTTCGAGCATATTCTGTGGCATATTTTCTCATCGTCGGCCAATAATATCCTGTCCTTAATACTTTTGAAAATGATGACCTGCCCCCAGTATGGTTACCACAATTCCCTTCGTGTATATCCTGAAGCACTTCTTTGGTTTCGGGATCCTCCAAGCACCTCAGATATGGTCCTGCAAGAGATTTCTTATACAAAACGTCATTTATAATAGTGAATCGTGATACCTTCATTCTAAAGGCCTTAGGATTCTCATTCTTTGGGATATGTCCTTCCTTGAGATATCTCATGATTGGAGCCGTCCAGGACTTAGGATCCTCCCCGGGATACTCATTATCAGGATCCTGAATACTCATTACTTCCTTATCTTGAGGATTCGTCGCAGGATATAGGATATGTAATATTGGTATTCGGGTTCCTTCCGGTATCCTGACCGATGATCCCAGATTTGTCAAGGCATCTGCTTCAGCATTTTCCTCTCTTGGTACCTGTTCAAGTGTAAAAATATCGAAGTATCCTGCTAATTTTTTGAGAATTTCGAGATATTCAGCTAACTTTTCACCTTTTACTGCATAAGATCCATTGAAATGGTTAGTAATCAACAGGGAATCAACATATACTTGTAAACATCTAATATTCATATTTTTAGCCAACTCTAATCCTGCAATCATAGCTTCATATTCTGCCTCATTATTAGTAGCAGGAAATTCACACCTAATAGCCTGGGGTAATATGTCCCCCTGTGGCGATTTTAGTAGTATACCTAGACAAACCTCTTACATTAGATGCACCATCAGTGTATAATGTCCAGTATTCTAAGTTTTCTCCTAGCTGCTGTACTTCTAGGTCTACTTCATTTTGAGTGTCACTACTGAAATCAGCCACAAAGTCAGCTAAAGCCTGAGACTTTATGGCATTTCTAGGCTCATATACTAAGTCATAAGCGCTTAATTTTACTGACCATTTAGCCATCCTGTCCGACATCTCGGGTTTCCTAAGCACGTTTTTAACAGGATAATTGGTTTTAACATGAATCCTATGTGTCTCAAAATAATGTCTAAGTTTCGTTGATGCCATAACTAGGGCTAATATCAATTTTTCTAGATGGGAATATCTAGTTTCAGCATCTAATAAACTTTTACTAACATAATAGACAGGATATTGCTGACCTTCATGATCTTTTACAAGAACAGCACCTACAGCATTCCCTGATACAGCGAGGTATAGGGATAGTGGTTCACCATTTTCAGGCTTCATCAATAGAGGTGCAGTTGAGAGATATTGCTTCAAATCCTGGAGGGCTGTTTCATGCTTCTCTTTCCATTCGAACTTCTTGTTCTTCTTGAGGATATCATAAAATTCCTTGCACTTTTCCGAGGATCTTGAAATAAATCTGTTCAATGCTGCTACTCGGCCTGTTAACCGTTGAACATCCTTCATATTCAAAGGTGATTTTATATCCAGGATAGCTTTGATCTGCTCCGGGCTTGCCTCTATACCTCTTTTGGTCACCATATATCCTAGAAACTTTCATGACCCCACTCCGAAATGGCACTTAGCAGGATTCAGTTTCATGTTATATTGATCCAGGATATCAAACGCTCCCTTAATATCCTGGAGATGATCCTCAGCCTTTTTAGATTTCACCACCATATCGTCAATATATACCTCCATGGTGTCCCCCAGCTTGTCTTTAAACATCATGTTTACCAACCTCTGGTATGTTGCACCTGCATTTTTCAAACCAAAGGGCATAGCAGTATAACAATAAATACCTGTGGGTGTCATGAAAGCAGTATCCTCCTGATCAGAGGGTTCCATTTGGATTTGCTGAAATCCTGAAGAGGCATCCATGAAGGTTAACATCTCGTGGCCGGCGGTAGCATCTACCATTGAATCAATATGAGGCAGAGGAAACGGGTCTTTGGGACATGCTTTGTTTAAGTCTGTGTAATCTACACAAACTCTCCATTTCCCATTTTTCTTTTGTACCACAACTACATTCGCAAGCCATCTAGGAAACTTCACTTCTCTAATCATCTTGCTCCTTAATAGTCTTTCAACTTACTCTTGGATGATCACATTTCGCTCCGGAGCAAATTTTCTTCTCTTTTGTTGGACCGGCTTGAATGACCTGTCAATACCAAGCTTATGTGTTATAATATCCTTGGATATACCTGTCATATCCTTGGATATACCTGTCATATCCTCGTGCTTCCACACGAATGTTGACATCCTGCATTTCAAAAAACTAGTCAATTGATTTTCAATATCCTAAGGGATATTGGTTCCTACGAGCACCGAGATATCCGGATTATCCTGATCCAGGATAACTTTCTTTACGTCCTGCTCCGAAGCCTCCATGATATCCTTGGCCCGCATCTTTAATTGCTATGCTGCATTAGGCTTGGTTGAGGATTTCATTGAGGATGAGTAGCATTCCTTCGCCTCCTGCTGATCACTATCAACTTTGACGACCCCCCAAGGGGTAGGGATCTTGATGCACTGGTGATAAGTCGATGGCACAACCTTCATGTCGTGGATCCATGGCCTGCCTAGTATGATGTTATAGCAGGATAGAGAATCCATCACACAAAAGCGTTGTATCGAGTTGACCCATTCAACATATACTGGCAACTTTAGCATTCATGATCCTGATCCTGAAGCACTTTAGCATTCCAGGATCTCGGTAGCATATCCCCCTCCATATTCTTGAGTCGGTATGCTCCTTTTCCTAATTCTGATTCAACCTCAAAGGGTCCTTCCCATTTTGGAGCCAACTTTCCATCAGCAGGATTAGTTGTATTCTGAAAAGCTTTTCTTAATACCCAATCTCCAACCTGAAATATTCTAGTCCTTATATTCTTGTTATATGCTTTAGATATCATCTGTTGATATGCTGCCATCCTTAGCCTTGCAGCGTCTCTTGTCTCATCAATAGTATCCAGTTCCTGGCATAGGACTTCAGGATTCTGCTCAGAATCCCTGAGGTTGGATCTCGCTGTAGGTATCACCATTTCTGTCAGGATTACCGCTTCTGCTCCAAACACCAAAGAAAATGGGGTTTGGACAGTTGCACTCTTCACCGTTGTCCTATCAGCCCACAAAACAAAGGGTAATTCTTCTGCCCATCTTCCTTTCTTAGCCCTTAGTCTCTTTTTTAAGTTGTTGACAATTATCTTGTTCGAGGATTCTGCTTGTCCATTTGCTTGAGGATGCACCGGAGTAGACGTGATCATTTTGATTCCCCAACTCTTGCAAAAGTCAGTAGTCCTTTTACTTATAAATTGAGATCCATTGTCACAAATTATCTCAGCTGGTACTCCAAATCTAGTCAGGATTTCCTTTTTATGAAGGATACCACTTCTTGATCTCTAACCTGAACAAATGCTTCTGCTTCAACCCACTTGGAGAAGTAATCCGTCATTGCCAACATGAAAACTTTTCCTCCTGGAGCCTTTGGAAGCTTTCCCACTATATCCATACCCCATTTCATGAACGGCCAAGGGGAAACAATAGGATACAGCGGTTCAGCAGGCTGATGTAATATGTTACTATGTCTTTGACATGCATCACATCTTCGAGCATATTCTGTGGCATATTTTCTCATCGTCGGCCAATAATATCCTGTCCTTAATACTTTTGAAAATGATGACCTGCCCCCAGTATGGTTACCACAATTCCCTTCGTGTATATCCTGAAGCACTTCTTTGGTTTCGGGATCCTCCAAGCACCTCAGATATGGTCCTGCAAGAGATTTCTTATACAAAACGTCATTTATAATAGTGAATCGTGATACCTTCATTCTAAAGGCCTTAGGATTCTCATTCTTTGGGATATGTCCTTCCTTGAGATATCTCATGATTGGAGCCGTCCAGGACTTAGGATCCTCCCCGGGATACTCATTATCAGGATCCTGAATACTCATTACTTCCTTATCTTGAGGATTCGTCGCAGGATATAGGATATGTAATATTGGTATTCGGGTTCCTTCCGGTATCCTGACCGATGATCCCAGATTTGTCAAGGCATCTGCTTCAGCATTTTCCTCTCTTGGTACCTGTTCAAGTGTAAAAATATCGAAGTATCCTGCTAATTTTTTGAGAATTTCGAGATATTCAGCTAACTTTTCACCTTTTACTGCATAAGATCCATTGAAATGGTTAGTAATCAACAGGGAATCAACATATACTTGTAAACATCTAATATTCATATTTTTAGCCAACTCTAATCCTGCAATCATAGCTTCATATTCTGCCTCATTATTAGTAGCAGGAAATTCACACCTAATAGCCTGGGGTAATATGTCCCCCTGTGGCGATTTTAGTAGTATACCTAGACAAACCTCTTACATTAGATGCACCATCAGTGTATAATGTCCAGTATTCTAAGTTTTCTCCTAGCTGCTGTACTTCTAGGTCTACTTCATTTTGAGTGTCACTACTGAAATCAGCCACAAAGTCAGCTAAAGCCTGAGACTTTATGGCATTTCTAGGCTCATATACTAAGTCATAAGCGCTTAATTTTACTGACCATTTAGCCATCCTGTCCGACATCTCGGGTTTCCTAAGCACGTTTTTAACAGGATAATTGGTTTTAACATGAATCCTATGTGTCTCAAAATAATGTCTAAGTTTCGTTGATGCCATAACTAGGGCTAATATCAATTTTTCTAGATGGGAATATCTAGTTTCAGCATCTAATAAACTTTTACTAACATAATAGACAGGATATTGCTGACCTTCATGATCTTTTACAAGAACAGCACCTACAGCATTCCCTGATACAGCGAGGTATAGGGATAGTGGTTCACCATTTTCAGGCTTCATCAATAGAGGTGCAGTTGAGAGATATTGCTTCAAATCCTGGAGGGCTGTTTCATGCTTCTCTTTCCATTCGAACTTCTTGTTCTTCTTGAGGATATCATAAAATTCCTTGCACTTTTCCGAGGATCTTGAAATAAATCTGTTCAATGCTGCTACTCGGCCTGTTAACCGTTGAACATCCTTCATATTCAAAGGTGATTTTATATCCAGGATAGCTTTGATCTGCTCCGGGCTTGCCTCTATACCTCTTTTGGTCACCATATATCCTAGAAACTTTCATGACCCCACTCCGAAATGGCACTTAGCAGGATTCAGTTTCATGTTATATTGATCCAGGATATCAAACGCTCCCTTAATATCCTGGAGATGATCCTCAGCCTTTTTAGATTTCACCACCATATCGTCAATATATACCTCCATGGTGTCCCCCAGCTTGTCTTTAAACATCATGTTTACCAACCTCTGGTATGTTGCACCTGCATTTTTCAAACCAAAGGGCATAGCAGTATAACAATAAATACCTGTGGGTGTCATGAAAGCAGTATCCTCCTGATCAGAGGGTTCCATTTGGATTTGCTGAAATCCTGAAGAGGCATCCATGAAGGTTAACATCTCGTGGCCGGCGGTAGCATCTACCATTGAATCAATATGAGGCAGAGGAAACGGGTCTTTGGGACATGCTTTGTTTAAGTCTGTGTAATCTACACAAACTCTCCATTTCCCATTTTTCTTTTGTACCACAACTACATTCGCAAGCCATCTAGGAAACTTCACTTCTCTAATCATCTTGCTCCTTAATAGTCTTTCAACTTACTCTTGGATGATCACATTTCGCTCCGGAGCAAATTTTCTTCTCTTTTGTTGGACCGGCTTGAATGACCTGTCAATACCAAGCTTATGTGTTATAATATCCTTGGATATACCTGTCATATCCTTGGATATACCTGTCATATCCTCGTGCTTCCACACGAATGTTGACATCCTGCATTTCAAAAAACTAGTCAATTGATTTTCAATATCCTAAGGGATATTGGTTCCTACGAGCACCGAGATATCCGGATTATCCTGATCCAGGATAACTTTCTTTACGTCCTGCTCCGAAGCCTCCATGATATCCTGGGCCCGCATCTTTAATTGCTATGCTGCATTAGGCTTGGTTGAGGATTTCATTGAGGATGAGTAGCATTCCTTCGCCTCCTGCTGATCACTATCAACTTTGACGACCCCCCAAGGGGTAGGGATCTTGATGCACTGGTGATAAGTCGATGGCACAACCTTCATGTCGTGGATCCATGGCCTGCCTAGTATGATGTTATAGCAGGATAGAGAATCCATCACACAAAAGCGTTGTATCGAGTTGACCCATTCAACATATACTGGCAACTTTAGCATTCATGATCCTGATCCTGAAGCACTTTAGCATTCCAGGATCTCGGTAGCATATCCCCCTCCATATTCTTGAGTCGGTATGCTCCTTTTCCTAATTCTGATTCAACCTCAAAGGGTCCTTCCCATTTTGGAGCCAACTTTCCATCAGCAGGATTAGTTGTATTCTGAAAAGCTTTTCTTAATACCCAATCTCCAACCTGAAATATTCTAGTCCTTATATTCTTGTTATATGCTTTAGATATCATCTGTTGATATGCTGCCATCCTTAGCCTTGCAGCGTCTCTTGTCTCATCAATAGTATCCAGTTCCTGGCATAGGACTTCAGGATTCTGCTCAGAATCCCTGAGGTTGGATCTCGCTGTAGGTATCACCATTTCTGTCAGGATTACCGCTTCTGCTCCAAACACCAAAGAAAATGGGGTTTGGACAGTTGCACTCTTCACCGTTGTCCTATCAGCCCACAAAACAAAGGGTAATTCTTCTGCCCATCTTCCTTTCTTAGCCCTTAGTCTCTTTTTTAAGTTGTTGACAATTATCTTGTTCGAGGATTCTGCTTGTCCATTTGCTTGAGGATGCACCGGAGTAGACGTGATCATTTTGATTCCCCAACTCTTGCAAAAGTCAGTAGTCCTTTTACTTATAAATTGAGATCCATTGTCACAAATTATCTCAGCTGGTACTCCAAATCTAGTCAGGATTTCCTTTTTATGAAGGATACCACTTCTTGATCTCTAACCTGAACAAATGCTTCTGCTTCAACCCACTTGGAGAAGTAATCCGTCATTGCCAACATGAAAACTTTTCCTCCTGGAGCCTTTGGAAGCTTTCCCACTATATCCATACCCCATTTCATGAACGGCCAAGGGGAAACAATAGGATACAGCGGTTCAGCAGGCTGATGTAATATGTTACTATGTCTTTGACATGCATCACATCTTCGAGCATATTCTGTGGCATATTTTCTCATCGTCGGCCAATAATATCCTGTCCTTAATACTTTTGAAAATGATGACCTGCCCCCAGTATGGTTACCACAATTCCCTTCGTGTATATCCTGAAGCACTTCTTTGGTTTCGGGATCCTCCAAGCACCTCAGATATGGTCCTGCAAGAGATTTCTTATACAAAACGTCATTTATAATAGTGAATCGTGATACCTTCATTCTAAAGGCCTTAGGATTCTCATTCTTTGGGATATGTCCTTCCTTGAGATATCTCATGATTGGAGCCGTCCAGGACTTAGGATCCTCCCCGGGATACTCATTATCAGGATCCTGAATACTCATTACTTCCTTATCTTGAGGATTCGTCGCAGGATATAGGATATGTAATATTGGTATTCGGGTTCCTTCCGGTATCCTGACCGATGATCCCAGATTTGTCAAGGCATCTGCTTCAGCATTTTCCTCTCTTGGTACCTGTTCAAGTGTAAAAATATCGAAGTATCCTGCTAATTTTTTGAGAATTTCGAGATATTCAGCTAACTTTTCACCTTTTACTGCATAAGATCCATTGAAATGGTTAGTAATCAACAGGGAATCAACATATACTTGTAAACATCTAATATTCATATTTTTAGCCAACTCTAATCCTGCAATCATAGCTTCATATTCTGCCTCATTATTAGTAGCAGGAAATTCACACCTAATAGCCTGGGGTAATATGTCCCCCTGTGGCGATTTTAGTAGTATACCTAGACAAACCTCTTACATTAGATGCACCATCAGTGTATAATGTCCAGTATTCTAAGTTTTCTCCTAGCTGCTGTACTTCTAGGTCTACTTCATTTTGAGTGTCACTACTGAAATCAGCCACAAAGTCAGCTAAAGCCTGAGACTTTATGGCATTTCTAGGCTCATATACTAAGTCATAAGCGCTTAATTTTACTGACCATTTAGCCATCCTGTCCGACATCTCGGGTTTCCTAAGCACGTTTTTAACAGGATAATTGGTTTTAACATGAATCCTATGTGTCTCAAAATAATGTCTAAGTTTCGTTGATGCCATAACTAGGGCTAATATCAATTTTTCTAGATGGGAATATCTAGTTTCAGCATCTAATAAACTTTTACTAACATAATAGACAGGATATTGCTGACCTTCATGATCTTTTACAAGAACAGCACCTACAGCATTCCCTGATACAGCGAGGTATAGGGATAGTGGTTCACCATTTTCAGGCTTCATCAATAGAGGTGCAGTTGAGAGATATTGCTTCAAATCCTGGAGGGCTGTTTCATGCTTCTCTTTCCATTCGAACTTCTTGTTCTTCTTGAGGATATCATAAAATTCCTTGCACTTTTCCGAGGATCTTGAAATAAATCTGTTCAATGCTGCTACTCGGCCTGTTAACCGTTGAACATCCTTCATATTCAAAGGTGATTTTATATCCAGGATAGCTTTGATCTGCTCCGGGCTTGCCTCTATACCTCTTTTGGTCACCATATATCCTAGAAACTTTCATGACCCCACTCCGAAATGGCACTTAGCAGGATTCAGTTTCATGTTATATTGATCCAGGATATCAAACGCTCCCTTAATATCCTGGAGATGATCCTCAGCCTTTTTAGATTTCACCACCATATCGTCAATATATACCTCCATGGTGTCCCCCAGCTTGTCTTTAAACATCATGTTTACCAACCTCTGGTATGTTGCACCTGCATTTTTCAAACCAAAGGGCATAGCAGTATAACAATAAATACCTGTGGGTGTCATGAAAGCAGTATCCTCCTGATCAGAGGGTTCCATTTGGATTTGCTGAAATCCTGAAGAGGCATCCATGAAGGTTAACATCTCGTGGCCGGCGGTAGCATCTACCATTGAATCAATATGAGGCAGAGGAAACGGGTCTTTGGGACATGCTTTGTTTAAGTCTGTGTAATCTACACAAACTCTCCATTTCCCATTTTTCTTTTGTACCACAACTACATTCGCAAGCCATCTAGGAAACTTCACTTCTCTAATCATCTTGCTCCTTAATAGTCTTTCAACTTACTCTTGGATGATCACATTTCGCTCCGGAGCAAATTTTCTTCTCTTTTGTTGGACCGGCTTGAATGACCTGTCAATACCAAGCTTATGTGTTATAATATCCTTGGATATACCTGTCATATCCTTGGATATACCTGTCATATCCTCGTGCTTCCACACGAATGTTGACATCCTGCATTTCAAAAAACTAGTCAATTGATTTTCAATATCCTAAGGGATATTGGTTCCTACGAGCACCGAGATATCCGGATTATCCTGATCCAGGATAACTTTCTTTACGTCCTGCTCCGAAGCCTCCATGATATCCTGGGCCCGCATCTTTAATTGCTATGCTGCATTAGGCTTGGTTGAGGATTTCATTGAGGATGAGTAGCATTCCTTCGCCTCCTGCTGATCACTATCAACTTTGACGACCCCCCAAGGGGTAGGGATCTTGATGCACTGGTGATAAGTCGATGGCACAACCTTCATGTCGTGGATCCATGGCCTGCCTAGTATGATGTTATAGCAGGATAGAGAATCCATCACACAAAAGCGTTGTATCGAGTTGACCCATTCAACATATACTGGCAACTTTATCTCCCCTACGGTATTCCTAGCTTCTCCACTGAAACCAACGAGCACAGTGGACTTCGAAGTAATGTCCATCGGAGACACATTCATCCTCTTCAACGTTTCCAGCTGAATTATGTTGACAGAGCTACCATTGTCCACTAATATCCTGCGTACAAAATGGTTAGCAACATATAATGTTATTACGAGAGCATCATGGTGAGGATCTTGCACAGTATCCCTGTCATCACTGTCGAAAGTGATCACATTATCAGTTGTAAGGGTGGTCATCCTGACTGGTTTGTCTCCCATTTCAGTCTTAGCCTCCTTTGCATGTCTCTTGGCCGCAGAATACGAAGTCCCACAAATGTCGGATCCTCCTGAACTAAAGTTAATTATTTTGGCATCTGCTGGGGGTGATGCTGCTCATTCAGGATCCTTCTCGGGATCCTGCCCTTTATTCTTCTTTCTTCCCAGCAAATCCTTCAGATATCCCTTGCTTAATAGGTAGCTTATTTCTTTCCTTAGAGCAATGAAATCCTCAGTCACATGTCCGAAATCTTCATGGAAGGCACACCATTTGGATTTATCCTTCCAATCAGCTTTTTGTTGATTCTTTCTAGGCCACCTAGCTTTGTCTCCTAAACCCTGCATAGCATACATTAACTCAGGTATGTTAACAGAAAAGCAGTATTCAGATAATTCAGGATATTCTTCAGGATCCTCGTCTTCAACAGCATTCACTTTCTTTTTGTCATTTCTACCATATGACTTGGAGCGATACGGTTTATACGAGGATTCTGATTTCCTGTTGGTTGATTCATAGGTTGAGGTAGAATTCATTCTCTCTTGCATCTTTTTGTCATCTTCCAAGCGAATATATCTCAAGGCCCTGTTACGAGCTTCATCGAGATTCCTGCATGGATTCTTTACAAGATCCTGATAAAATTGAGAATCCTTTTGTAACCCCATCTTAAAAGCCTGCACAGCTGTTGCAACATCAAGATGTGGGATATCCAAGGATTTCCGACTAAACTTGTTCACATAATCCCTCAAGGATTCCTGAGGTCCTTGAGTTATCCTGTAAAGATCACTTGTTAGTTTCTCAAAACTCCGGCTGCAAGAAAACTGACTATTAAATAAATTAACCAAATGAGCAAACGAAGTAATTGAATGAGGAGGAACATTTAACAGCCATTTTAAGGCTGATCCTGTCAGGGTAGATCCGAAACCCTTGCACAAGCATGCTTCCTTGAGCTCCGGAGGGATAGGGTTAATCTCCATTCTTTCCCTATACTGGGCAATATGCTCTTCAGGATCCTTAGTTCCTTCATACAGCTTCATGTTGGGGGTTTGAAATCTCTTTGGGATTTCAGCATCACTGATGTGTTAAAAATGCAACATATAAATTTCATCAAATGACGCATAAAACTAACCCTTTTTTAGTACTAATGTTGGAAAAAGTGTGCTTTTGTCTTCCTTTTGTATTTTCAGGATTAAATGAGCTCAAATTAACAAAAGAAGCAAAAAGACATCAAAATCTAACATAAATACAAGAAAAGGAACAAGACGTGGCATGCCCGACCCCACGACAGCATCTTCCCAAGCAAAACAAGAGATCAGAAGCCTGAACACGCCCCGTGCTCAGCCAGCACGGGGGCGTGCCCAAGTGTCAGCAGAAAAGACAAAGTGGTAGAAGCTTCTATTGCCCACCACGGGGCCGTGCTCAGCGGACACGGGACCGTGGTCAACTATAAGATTCGCATAATCCAGCAAATCTGCATAGTACAAAGATTCTTCTGCACCACAGGGTCGTGCTCAGCGGACACGGGGGCGTGGTCAACTAAAAAGACAAAACATCATTAAATGAAGAAAGAGAAGGATGTGGACACGGGGCCGTGCCCGAGCTTCTGTTCAGCCTATAAATAGAAGTGCTTAGCTCAAGCTCAAACCATCCCTTGGCACACCACCTCTCTCACACTTCACCCACCACCACCATAACACCATCATCCACCACCATCATCCATTGTCCATCGTAGAGTGTGTGAGTCGTCTCGGGATCCAAGATTGATCGTAAGAGTTCTTGACAATCAAGGCCATGTTTGCCTAAGTCTCTTACATCACTTGGTGAAGACAAAGTGTCTAGTGTAATACTTTTTATTTCTAATCTTTTGCACTTTTTACTTGGTTTTGTATTAATGACTTTAATAACTAGTTGCTTATGTTAAAGGTGATCTTTCCTTATCGTTTGTCCGTGGTGTCTTGGCATTATTTTACTGTCTATATAAAATAAAAGATTTTCACCATTCATATCTCCACGGTCTATATGGAGGTATGTTGGCTACCTAGTCGGGGGTTAAGGGAACGGTTTGGTAAAGGTCTTGCCATTGTTCAGCGTTTAGAGGTCCTGCAATGGACCTGGGTCAAATTTAGTAGGACCTCCTTCAATACTTAACGGTATTGGATGGCGGGGGTCCAAACTCTTTGATCCCCTCATAAGTTAACTACTATTAATACTATAACCCGGCTATTTAGGACTGTATCCCTGCTGACTCAGACTACTTAGTCGAGGGTAACGTCACCTCCAAAAGAGGGGCCTACCATAATTTGCATTAATAACTTAATTAATTATCTTCCAATAATCCACCCTTTTAGGATTGTATCCTTGCTGACTCAAACTACTGGGGTGAGGGTAACGTCACCTTCAAAAGAGGGGCCTACTACAATAACTAAGATAATCTCTTAAATATGTGCAAAAGTGCGGAAATAATCAAAGGTTACACTAGATACGAGTCGGAACCAAGTGATTCATCTTGTCTATCTGTTTTTCTTTTTATTTTATTTTTCAGCATTTAGTTAGTTTTTATTTTTCTTAGTTAAAAACATTTTTCTAAACTTTTTATTTTGATTAGATGTTGAGGATAAACCGGTACTAAAAGCTCTTGTGTCCTTGGACGACCTCGGTATCTTGCCAACACTATACTACGCTCACGATGGGTGCACTTGCCCATATGTGTGTTTAGTGTTAGTAAAATATCGTGTTTTATAAATTTAAAACTTGGCTAAAAATAAGTGTTAAAGGGGCTTTAAATATACACCTAATATATATAACACTTCACACGCATCAAGTTTTTGGCGCCGTTGCCGGAGACACAAGGATTTTAAGAAAGTTAGGAATCAACGGCCTAATCGTTTTTCTTATTTTTCATTTTTTTTAGGATTTTTCTTAAATTTTCAGCTTCTGCAGAACTCAGCACGGGCCGTGCCCGCTGAACATGCCCCGTGCCCAATAATTGGAACTGGCAATCCTGTTTTAAGTCAGACAGTAAGCTGAACACGGGGCCGTGCCCACTCAACACGCCCCCGTGCCCAAGTTTCCGTTACTGAAAACAGAATCGTAAGATCCCGACGGTTGGTAATTTCTGACACAAACATGAGTGATACTGATACTTTTTACTTTCGGCACTCTTATGGTACCATGTGGTGTCAATTATGTGGTGGTAACCATAAAGAATTAGAATGTTTTTTTCTAAATTATAAACCCCACTATATAGACCCATCATTTCCTAGTATCCTTAAGAGGGGCGAAAGTAAAAATAACCCCTATCGCTCCCTCGAATGCGCCCAACCGGATATTCTAGGAGAAATGCTTCTCGATGAATTATTTCAACTAGAAGATCTAATTTTTAATTGGTTAAAAGAACTTAGGGAAGATTTCAATAATCTTTTCCAAGACAATAACCAAGAAGAAAGGTTGGAACCGCATTCAAACAACTTCATTGTTTCCAATGATACTTCTAACTCTAGTAAGGACTCGAGCGATAGTCGTCCCTGTGTCGATTGTGCCGTGAAGGACTCCCCATCAACTTCGTTTGATGCATACATAGACCTGAGCGATTCGACATACACCTTCTTTAACGAGAGCCCGGGAAAGGGTTGGACTTGTCAACCTACATATAGCATAGGAATCACCCTCACCGACAACCTCTTGCGTTCTCGTCTTAATCTAGATCAATTAAGGTATCTTAGGCACTTTGGGGTTGTTCCATCCAGTAAGGAACCGCCCGATCCGGAAAAGTTCCTTAAAAATAGACGCACTTCATAAAACAGTTTTCCGACACGGGGCCGTGCCCAGGTCAACACGCCCCCGTGTCCACCAAAAGATTCCCTTCTGACTTTTGTCAGAATACCGACAAAATGTGTCAGGATCTTGCCTGCACACGGGGCCGTGTCCAGCCACACGGGGCCGTGTCCAGCACGCTGTCGTTTTCTATAAATGCAGCCAAGAACCCTGCACATTTGGACCATCCAGGGACAGAGATTTGAAAGGATTTTCTGACTTACCATCCTAGGGATTTTCTAAAGGAAGGTTCTTACAAGCATCTTGTCCTTTCCTCTTTTATCCATTGCCTTCTTCTTCATCTTTCTTGCACCAAGAACTCCATTAAAGCTTGATTTCAAGCTTTGTTGTGATGTTTATTGAATTTTTGTTCAAGGAATCTTGTTAAAAATAAGTTACACAACATTGTTTTAAGTTATTTCTGCTCAAAAAGCTTCATAAGTTAAGAAAAATAATTTGAAACCCCAAGATTCCTTGTTCTAAAAATCTGCAGAAAGTTGAACACGGGGCCGTGCTCATTGAGCACGGGGCCGTGCCCGCAGTACTGTTTCATTAAAACGAACTGTTTTTGGTTTGTTTTCGTAGAATGTCTAGCCAAAACAGCGGAACCTCTTCTGCACACTCAAGGAACAGCCGACGGGAAAGGAGGCCATCGATTGAAGCAACTCTCGTAAGATACGTAATGGCGCTACGTGAAGCACTTGACGAGATGACTTCAGTGGAGGAGGTCCTCATTGACCGTATAAATCATCTCTCGGTGGGGTTGGAAAACAGTTTCCAGGAAATAAACCTCTTGCACCAGAGGTTAAACATTCTGGTAACACCTCCCGTGGAACCAATCCTCCCTCAAGAGGATTGGAACCTCGCACTTGGAATCCAAAATCCTACCGGTTGGGACGACATTCCGGCGGAACCTCCACTTGAAGAACTCCAAGAAATCCCGGTGGAAGTTACACCTCCTCAACCAAATGCTCATGAGCCCGCTTTTCTTCTCCCTAGGGAGATCGAAGAGTGGCTCGCCGATGTATGAGGAGCCCATACCCGGAGGAAGAAGTTGTTAAGCCACTTTTAACCGAGAGATCTATCTGTTCGGAAATTTTGCTAGTAGAATAAATAGTAGGCTAGAAACTTTTGGGATTGGATTTCTTGTGTCTCTTTGACCTAACTAGCTAATATTTTAATTTTTAGGACTATTATGTAATTCTCTCTATGATTAATGAATGATGGTTTTAGTTAAATTGGTGTTTTGGATGGTGTTGAAAACACACTTGAGATGGCAAAGGATGCAAGGGAAACTTGAACCAGCACTCTATACAGGAAAACAGAACCGTCCGACAAATTTCTTCGTTTACTGTAAGTTCGGTATGGGCCGTGTCCACCCAACACGGCCCCGTGCTGCACAGTCTGCAGAAAAAGACCCAGTTCAGGTAACTGGACACGGGCCGTGTTCACCCAACACGCCCCCGTGTCCAGACTTCTGTTTCTCTTGCTTTGATTTTGTTACTGGCACTTGAACACGGGGCCATGCCCGGACAACACGGGGCCATGCCCGGACAACACGGGGCCGTGTTCAGCGCCCAGTAACACAAAATTTTTGCTTTTTACACCTTTTTACACATTCAATCAACCTAAAAACTTATTTTTGGGACACATTGAGGACAATGTGTAATTTAAGTGTGGGGGGGGGGGATGCTAAAACCTTGAATCTTGCAAGTCCTAAACACAAGCCTTACACAAAACTCTATTGGAACCCCGCTAATCACCCCAAATTTTTTCAAAAATTTTCAATTTTTTTACTTGTCTAGGTTTAACTCGGGAAATTCAAGTTCTCAAAAAGGTTATATTTTTACAAATTTACAACCGATAGCGTCGTGATAAAAAGAACCAACATAAGAAAATTATGAAAAGGCATGACAAGCTTAGTTAAAATTTGATTATATATACTTGATCACATAAAAAACCCATTCCCACAAAAGTGAGTTTTGAGCCTTCATTGAGCATACAATTACATATCATTAGAACTAAATGCTCATTTTTCGTTTCTTGTGTGAATAGCCGCTTGGTTCTTACGACTCTAGAACTTGCCATGACGATACATTCCCGGTCCTTACCAACTTAAAACCCGAGTAAGTAAATGATGGAGGCATTAGGACTAACATTTTTATTTCTACACCATTATTTTTTTTTACCACCTACCCAAAATCCCCCTAGTTAGCCCCTTTGAGCCTAAACCTTTTCATTTCATAACCCAAACCAAACACCCTTTTTACCCACCAAAACCTTTTTCATTTTTACCCCTTTGTTTTAGTAACAAGTTTGATTTTTCGTATTTAAAAAAAAAATTTGATGATGAAGCAAAAGAAAATAAACAAACGAGTTCATCAAAAATAACTTTGTTTGAATAAATAGCTTCATCAAAAATAACTTTGTTACGAAAATAGAAAGTCATACGAAAACCGACACTTGTTACGCTTTTCGCCCTTTTTCTACTAACCACTAACCACCAACCCAACCACCTACCTTTAACCCAAGCCTAACCCTTAACCCACAAAGTCCTCTTGATATTTACAAAGGTATATAAGTTAAAAAGGAGGAGGATTGATTGCTTGGCAAGCCTATGGTAGGAGTAAGTTCCATGCCGCTCTCGAGTGATCCACAAAAATACATTTTCGGCCGAGTGTTGAGTGATCCCCGTGAGGTATGTGAACTTGTATATAAATAGAATTTTAAAGAGGCATGTTATGCCCTAATAAGTAATTTATCTTATGAAAAGTTTTAAATAAATCATGACGAATAGGATTGTAAATAAATAAAAATAAAACTAAATAAAGAATCTTGGAAATCCCGACACTCTACGACAAGCCCAAAAAACCTTCTTTCCTGCCCATTCCATTTGGGAGTGTAATAGCCATATATTAAAGAGTTTTGCTTGAGGACAAGCAAAGATTCAAGTGTGGGGGTATATGATGTGTTAAAAATGCAACATATAAATTTCATCAAATGAGGCATAAAACTAACCCTTTTTTAGTACTAATGTTGGAAAAAGTGTGCTTTTGTCTTCCTTTTGTATTTTCAGGATTAAATGAACTCAAATTAACAAACGAAGCAAAAAGACATCAAAATCTAACATAAATACAAGAAAAGGAACAAGACGTGGCATGCCCGACCCCACGACAACATCTTCCCAAGCAAAACAAGAGATCAGAAGCCTGTACACGCCCCGTGCTCAGCCAGCACGGGGGCGTGCCCAAGTGTCAGCAGAAAAGACAAAGTGGTAGAAGTTTCTATTGCCCACCACGGGGCCGTGCTCAGCGGACACGGGGCCGTGGCAACTATAAGATTCGCACAATCCATCAAATCTGCATAGTACAAAGATTCTTCTGCACCACGGGGTCGTGCTCAGCGGACACGGGGGCGTGGTCAACTAAAAAGACAAAACAACATTAAATGAAGAAAGAGAAGGATGTGGACACGGGGCCGTGCCCGAGCTTCTGTTCAGCCTATAAATAGAAGTGCTTGGCTCAAGCTCAAACCATCCCTTGGCACACCACCTCTCTCACACTTCACCCACCACCACCATAACACCATCATCCACCACCATCATCCATTGTCCATCGTAGAGTGTGTGAGTCGTCTCGGGATCCAAGATTGATCGTAAGAGTTCTTGACAATCAAGGCCATGTTTGCCTAAGTCTCTTACATCACTTGGTGAAGACAAAGTGTCTAGTGTAATACTTTTTATTTCTAATCTTTTGCACTTTTTACTTGGTTTTGTATTAATGACTTTAATAACTAGTTGCTTATGTTAAAGGTGATCTTTCCTTATCGTTTGTCCGTGGTGTCTTGGCATTATTTTACTGTCTATATAAAATAAAAGATTTTCACCATTCATATCTCCACGGTCTATATGGAGGTATGTTGGCTACCTGGTCGGGGGTTAAGGGAACGGTTTGGTAAAGGTCTTGCCATTGTTCAGCGTTTAGAGGTCCTGCAATGGACCTGGGTCAAATTTAGTAGGACCTCCTTCAATACTTAACGGTATTGGATGGCGGGGGTCCAAACTCTTTGATCCCCTCATAAGTTAACTACTATTAATACTATAACCCGGCTATTTAGGACTGTATCCCTGCTGACTCAGACTACTTAGTCGAGGGTAACGTCACCTCCAAAAGAGGGGCCTACCATAATTTGCATTAATAACTTAATTAATTATCTTCCAATAATCCACCCTTTTAGGATTGTATCCTTGCTGACTCAAACTACTGGGGTGAGGGTAACGTCACCTTCAAAAGAGGGGCCTACTACAATAACTAAGATAATCTCTTAAATATGTGCAAAAGTGCGGAAATAATCAAAGGTTACACTAGATACGAGTCGGAACCAAGTGATTCATCTTGTCTATCTGTTTTTCTTTTTATTTTATTTTTCAACATTTAGTTAGTTTTTATTTTTCTTAGTTAAAAATATTTTTCTAAACTTTTTATTTTGATTAGACGTTGAGGATAAACCGGTACTAAAAGCACTTGTGTCCTTGGACGACCTCGGTATCTTGCCAACACTATACTACGCTCACGATGGGTGCACTTGCCCATATGTGTGTTTAGTGTTAGTAAAATATCGTGTTTTATAAATTTAAAACTTGGCTAAAAATAAGTGTTAAAGGGGCTTAAAATATACACCTAATATATATAACACTTTACACGCATCAATCACAGATAGGATATGCAAAGCGGGATATCATGTGGCTGTCTTGGGATACTTCCGAAATTGGTTGGACCACTCCAGGTACACTGGATATCATGTCCTTCAATTTCTGAAGCTCCCTAGTAAATGTTGACATCATACCTGCATCCTGCAAAGACCCATTATTGTTAGAAGCAAGAGTATTATTGTTTGACATGTTACTGGTTTGAGGATTCTGGCCATATCCTGAAGCAAATCCTGAGCTCCTCACAGTTGACATCCTGACCGAGGAGGGTATCTCAGGAGTATGATTCTGAGAATGGTTTGGCACGATATTCCCCCGGTTATCTTCAGTGTAAACTGCAGAACTGAAGTTCAAAGCTCTAGGCTGCAAAGGAGTGACAGTTTCTTCAGCAGGTCTACTTGGGCCGGATTTCAAGAGTTGTATCTCTCTCATCAGCATCCGATTAGTTTCCTGCTGCTGCCTCATCTGTTCCTGTACACTACCAAACAAATTCAGAATTTCATCATTAGAAGCCAAAACAGGACCAGATCCCTGGGTACTGGGAGCGGGGATAACATCCCGAGCCACATGACTTTTAGTTCCGTGTGAAGAAGTTTGCATTCGTGGAGGGGGAGGTGGAAGCACCGAACCAATTGTTGCATAGGTTGTAGCAGACATGGTGGAAGAGCTCATGTTTGATCTCGAGGCCATTGAAAACAATGTAGCAAAAAGTTTTGACAATAGAAAACCGAGTAATGATTTTACTAAAGTTTTTAGCAAAAATAGCACCACTTGCCCCACGGTGGGCGCCAAATTCTTTTGGTCAAAAATTACCGAAGCAATTAAGTGATCAAATTAGTTAAGTGAGGTAGTGTGCTAGAAATATGTGTGAAAAATATGCTAATCAAGTTGATTGTAAAAACAGTTTCAGGATACGGCTCAGGATATAGAGCTGTATCTATGATCAAACAATGAGCAAAAAAGTAAAGGTTGACACGTGATGTACGAGGAAAGCCCTTTGTTAATCTAGATCGCCGGCACAAAACCTCAGGAGCTGACAATCGCAGCTGCCTTGTTCTTCTATTACTTCAAATATCAGGATACAGTGCAGGATGTGATGCGGATCAACTAGGTGTTACAATGTAATTCGAGTACAAGTGTTGGTGTATAGTGTTTGCTAGCAGCTAGAGAGTAAAGTGTGCGAAAGAGTGTGTGTGTAAAGTTGCGTGCCTTAATCTGAACCGCCCCATCTATTTATAGTAAAAGAAATGCAACAAACTACCCTAATAAACCGGGATCCGGCGGATATTCCCCACTTGAACGCTGTAGACCTGGTCTTTCGGGTTCAACGTCTCTCATATAACAGATTTTCCCGAGTCCTAAGGAGAAGATGTCCATCTGACCGTTAGTAACCCACAGCCTCTAACCTGCACGTGGTCAATTAGCTAATACCAGGATATCACCCAGGATGTTACCAATGTCCTAATCCAGTATCCTGATCACAAGTAAACAACCAAAAGCAGGATATTAGTCAGGATATATACGCTCAGAAAATGGCCCATAACAGGTACCTACCCCCGTACAACAACCAGGCGTACTCATCTCAGATGACAGCGCAGAGTTATGCTCAGCAGCCGCCATATTCGGCCTACATGCCACCCTGGTGGTCTTTTCCAACATCACAACCAACTTATGGTCAAACCCCGCCTACGGCTGAACCTATTTACGACAGGGGAAACACATCACGGCCTCGTTTTTCTCCAAATGGGGGTCCTAGCTCCACACTCAATATCACCACAGCCCAACCTCCGGTTACCTAGGTAATAAGCCAGGGCGGGGCTACTCCACACGTGCAGCCAATCAATGTGGAAGATGACGATCTCACCAGGCCATACGAGCCTGCGGACGCTACTTTCAGGTCCAAATTTACAAGAGGAATTGTTGAAGCCCCAATCAAGGAGAAACCTAAGATGCACCAGACAGTGGGCAAATACGATGGTCTAAGCGATCTTGATGACCACCTCAATTTGTTTAAAAGTGCTGGGGAGGTAGCCTGTTGGCCCATGCCTCTCTGGTGCAAGATGTTCGTTCAAACGCTAGTAGGTGTGGCACGAGTATGGTGGGATAGTCTGCCCGTGGGGGAAATTGACAGTTTTGAAGATTTAGTGGCCAAGTTCCAGCAATTCAGTCAACAAAGGCGACACACAAAGGATCGAAACGAACTCCTCCATATCCATCGGTGAGACAACGAGACGGTGGAGAGCTTCATCGTCAGATTCAACAAAGAAAGCCTGGCGATCCCAAGTATAACAAATGATCTGGCTTGCGGTGCTTTCCTAAAAGTAGTAAACGATAACGGCTATTAAGGACATTATATGGAAGGGATGGCGTGCCCTCCACCATAGATGAAATCCTGAGAATAGCCAAAGTATATGTGACACAGGAAAAAACAGTGGCAGCCAGCCATGCTGCTAATAGAAAGAAGGAGGCACAAAAGAGCCAAGACGACAGGGAGCAACGGAACTCCAAATGCAAAAATAGGGGATATAGGTTCCAGAAAAACGATCGATCATACTCACGTTATGACAAATCCAGAGGCTCTTACTCATGAAACGAGTCGTCATCAAGGGCAAGATCAGAATACCCTAATTTGAGTAAGATGTCGGCGGAAATCCTGGCTTCTGAGAACCTAAAACTCAACCCCCCAAGCCATTGAAAGACACGCCCAACAAAGATATTAGTAAATACTGTGAATATCACAAGGGCAATGGCCATGATACCAACGATTGCTATCAGTTGAAGAAGCAGATTGAGTATTATGTGAAAACGGGGAAACTGGCTGTAACACCTCGAAAATTCACGTCCTATAATGTGTAGACACGTGTCAAATGTTTAAACGTGTGAAAGAATATTATAGAAGGACTAAAGTTGACAATCATGGAAAGTATGTGGATATACGTATTCTAAATGTCAACAGTGAATAAATATATTGTATATTAACCCTACAAGATGCTCATACCTTCAAACGAATAAATCATGGATCATACGGAGCTAAAAGAGATTACAAACTACAGGGGCTAAATGTGTCAACATGTTTAAGTTATACCTCTGAGTGACCTTTTGACAAACCCGAAGCTTTGTAACGGTTAATTATGCTCACTAGAATGCACGATTTAAATTTCGTAAAGTTTCGTTATCGTATGAGAAAGTTATGATCAAATTCGCGTGCGAAGGGTTAAAGCGTAAACGTTGAAAGTTAGGACTTTTCGGGTAACAATAAAGTTAACCGGGGACTTAACAAAATGGGTATATGTTTTAAAGCCCTTATAAATCAATTATGAGGGTTCATAATGCAAGAAACAAGAGTCTAAACAAAGTTTGAAGAGCCAAGGATCAAAATGAAATAAATCAAAAATTCTGATTTGATCAGATTAGGCCTAGCGCGACGCGAGGCTCGGGGGGGGGGGGGGGGGGGCTTAGCGTCACGCGAGGGGCTGTCTGCTCCGATTTTCTTGGGTTTTTGCCTGCCATAGCCCTTGTGCTCGACCTTTAACCGATTTGCCTCATCTTGGACGACCCCTAGGCACCCCCTAAGCACTAGGAACACTTGTTAATCAGTTGTGGAGAGTTGTAGACCCAAGTGTCAACTTCTTATGGTGGATTAAACACTATAAAAGGCCATGAACTTGCAACTCATTCTTCACACCTTCCTTCAAGCTTTTTGATCATTTCTGGAGCTCAAGTCTTCTTCCAAGTGATCACTAATCAAGCTTAGGACTTCAGTAAGTTTGCTAACCCTTTCTAAATTAAGTTTAGCTTAGTTATTTAGCTAAAAGTCAAACCGTCGTAATTACGGTTTGACTTCGAGATTAATTAATAATGGCTCAGTCAAATCTCGAATCAAAAGTAGTTATAAGTTGGTAATTATGTGGGTAATAAACCCTCAAAAGGGTTCCCCCTGATTCCCACTCTAACCAGGTCAAAAGTCGGGTCAAACTTGCTAAGAAAAAGTCAACAGGATACTTAAATTTCAATTTATGCATAATTAGCAATGTAGAACATATACAACCTGTTTGATCATTAATATAACTTGGTAATGAGTGTAAGAACATGTCTAAACATGTTCAACCCGACAATTTCCTGTTTAGACCCGGTTCGGAACCGAAAGTCGCATAGTTTGACTTATACTTTGACTTTCAGTTCTGACCCGTTATGGCATGTTTTAGAAATTCCTTAGAGATTTATTTGGACCAGGTTACATGCTAGTATAACCCTTTGTGATTATACACCTCGGATCATTAGCTATCCAATTAATTCGCATGATTCCGTTAATTGCTCATATGTTGACCATTATGCCCTTATTGCCTTAAAACGTGATTTTTGGAAATGTAAAAGAGTAGAAACTTTAATTACTGATATTTAAACTTGCATACAAAATTTGACATCAGTTTGAGGTGTAGGTTAAGAGTTATGCTCGTTAGCGTAAAATTAAAGCTTTATGTTAATTAAACGGCGTATTTAGCGTATAGCCTACTTAAACATACTTTTTGATAGCAATCTCTTTACCCACTGATGTAATATATTATTTTCGGATTTTAAAGATTTTTAATTAATTTTAGGCTGAGCATAACTCATAGTCGTAGGCTTAATCCGGTAATTGTCGGTTTTGCCCTTACGGGCCATAAAATGAGTTTTACATATCTAAACGACTCCAAACCTTTTGCTACTGATCTTAAATGACAAATAAATTATTTTAAGCCTTCTGGAAATATAAAAATATCAGATTTAAGTATCGAACCCGGAAATGGCTCTTAATCGCCTTATTAAGCGTTTTTAACGCATGATATGTATTAAAACTATATTGAACATACCCGGGTTGATACCTACTGATATTTTTGGAAAATTAGAATATTTTAACAGTAAGCAAAGGTTGATTAACTCAGAATTCGGTTTTGAGCTTTTCGGCTTATGTGAAATTACCAAAATGCCCCTACGGTGCATAGTTGGTTATAAATGATAGATTTCACCCATATACTTTAACTTACTGATATAACTTGGAAAATTGAGTATATTTGCTGATTAAATCAGGCCTGTAACTCAGGTTAACACTTAAACTCTTTTACAACCTTTAAAATGACCAAACTACCCCTACGGGGCATAGTTTGTGTTTAAATTCGTTTCGGGCATAATAAAAGACACCTTAGTGATGTCACAACATATATGGAGCATATTAACTTAGGAAACCTGTAAATGGCTCTCATTATTACCCGTAACGCTTATTACGCGTTCGGTTCGGTTTATGTAACAAGTTTACGTAAATTAGCCGAAACGGGTCAAACCTTATCGGTTTTATCTCAAAATCCAGAATGTGCATGAAGGACCCATATTAAACAAGTCTCTGAACTTGTCGGGTCTAAATCACATTCTATCTGGTCTTCGCTTAATCGTGCGTACGAACCGTATCTTTGAAACTAACCGGTCTAAGCTTAAGCTTAACTAAAGACCCGTTAGGATTCTAATAGGTTATTATAAACCTTCGTTCCAGATTAGGAGAACCAGTAAAAGCTACTTGCAATTTTCTTATTGTGATTTATACATTGCTCAGGTAAATACTTTTAACTTATTTTCCCTATACGGGCTTGGGTTACGGTATATAGCATACCGCTTGATCGGGCATCAAATCTTCCATCGTTAGGTGGTTAATTGAATAATTTGATCGGCTCGTTTAAATAGTCTTGTTACTTAAAGCCTTTGGGGGGTTAATGACCATGTCCCGGATATCATTGGCATCATTTTACGAAATGGCCACGACTTAAGCGCGGGGTGTAGGCGTACACCCGTCAGTGCACAAAAGTATATTGTGGTGTGTCTATTGATCTTTAACCCGGACAAGACCCGGGCTACTGAACGCACAAGGAACATGTAATTCGTTCACAAGATTATAATATTAAATAATTCTCCCAAGTTAAATAAAATGTTTATGCCATGTGCATCCAAACCAATTTTCAATCATTTTCTAAAATGAGTCAGTTGATTGTATTTACCAGTGTAAACTGACGTATTTTCCCAAAAAGATTAAATGCAGGTACTAAGCGTAATTGGCTGGGATTTCTCCTTAGCATCACTAGAAGTCTCGCAAGCTTAAGATGCCTGAAGTCTGTTGAACTATTAATACTATTTTATTTACGATCCATCTGTGGATAAACTTCCGAATATTGTGACATTTGATATTACAATATTAAATTCGGTTGTATCATATTTTTAAATTTGCTTCCGCTGTGCATATTGATTATTGTGTTGTTTGACTATTATGTTGCCAACCACGTCACGATACTCCCCCACCGGGCCCACCGGTGACACGTGGAAATCGGGGTGTGACAGGTTGGTATCAGAGCCAACACTGAGTGAATTAAACACTAGCCTTTTGTGTTTAATCTCAGTTACACAATAGCACATATCTAAACTTTCGAGTCTAGACAAATAACATAGGACAAATTCTACCTTATTTGGTTTTTGTTTTGTCCTTTAATTTACTTTAAATATATTCTTGTCGTTATCTCATATTTTATTGACAGGATTAACAAAATGCCGCCAAGATTCTTCAGGAGAAGAGGATGCGGAAAGGGGCCAATCACCGCCCCCAATGACAACGAGGCAGGACCGTCGAATGTGCGAGCTCCATCTACTACCGAGAGTGACGACCCTCGGCAGAACAGGAGGAACTTGTTTGAACCAGCCAGACGATCGGTCTCACATAGTTCAACACCTCCTAACCCTTATGGGCTACAGCCGGAGTACGAGCCCAACAACCCTCAGCCTTCGTATATACCCTTACAGCGATCATTATCGCATCATTCTTTCGGGGACCCCACACCTGTTTTCAGGGGCCGGTTTAACCCGGCCAATTACATCCAAGAACCCGTGGGTTTGAACCCACTGGGGCCAGAAGATCACTACTCCGGAGATCACGCGGAGGATATGGACGAGGACACTGATCCCGTCGAACCGGCAAGTGGTACACCGAACCACCCCATCGAGATCTCTGACGGATCTTCTTTCCACGGATCACCCTACGGTGGTCCAGACAATTTTCAAGCTTTGTTCAACCAGCACGAGTGGTACTTTACACCTCCTCGCCATTCGTCGCCTCAGCAGCAGCAGCCGCAGCAGCAACAGGATCCCTCTGTGGATTCAAGATTCGTGGCAGTCATGCCACTGCCTCCACCGCCACCAGTACAGCCGGCACCTCCACAACCGCCGAGGCGAAGGAGAACCGGTGCGCGCATGTCGTCACGAGCGGGGGACTTCCATTTCAGCTCCCCACGTCAATCCAGTGGCAGCCACTATCCGCCACATCAGGAGGACCCACAAATGGGTGGACCCTCTAACCCAGCTGTACCGCAGCCGCCACCAATGGGTTTTGACAACCCAATTCCAGCGTACACGGGTTCCATGGCATACAACCCGTTCGAGCCGCCGGTTCACAACAACTACGGGTACGCAGAAGCCGACCCTTACATGGTGGCAGCCAACTACAATTCCCTGCACCCGGAAGGACCATACGGAGCTCCATGGGGAGTAGGGTACCCAACACATGGGTACCAGATACCTCCTAGGCCTATTATTCGGACCCAATCGCAGCCGCCTAGGTTCTCCCCACCTGAGCATGAAGAACTCCTTCAGAGGTTGAATCAAGTTGAACGGGAAGTTCACAGAGACCGCAGGGAGAGACAGACTTTCTTCCAAGGATTAACAAGCTTGATCAAAGGGAAGAGCAAGAAGGATCATTGAATCCTTCCACTGTTGTTTTTCCTTGTATCAGTTGAGCCCCTGCGTGGGCCTGTATTTGCTGTATTTGTTTAAGCCCCTGCGTGGGTATGTATGTGTGTTTGTTTTGACCCCTGCGTGAGTCTATCTTCTGTTAACCCCTGCGAGGGTATGATATTTGTTTAAAGTCCCTGCGTGGACTAGTATGTTTGTTTAAAGTCCCTGCGTGGACTAGTATGTTGTTTGACCCCTGCGTGGGTAATTTGTTTGACTAAAAGACCCGTTTAGGGCAGCGTGTAATATTTTAAATAAATTAATGGAATATTTGTTTTATAAATTTCATGTTGCCATTATGTGCATAAATAAATTATATATGAAATAAATAGATTAAAATCATTCCTTTTGAAATAATCTGCCTATGTAATTATTAATTAAGAATCTTAAAGTGTGAAACCTAGCCTTCGGGTCATCAAAAGACCAGGCCAAGATGGTAAACCTGTTCAAAAGATTCAAATCTAAGTTAACATCTGAAAACATGTTAACATTCCTGGCAGACGTGATTCGTTAAAATCACACGTCATTTTTATATATATGAAAGGATTCCTTAAAAGGTTCCTAACCCAACTTAATGATCTCTGAATCATGGGTTAAGATCATCAATTAAGATGATCATATTTTTACCATACGTGGTAATATGGTGCCTACGGGCCTTGCTCATTTCTACATGAGCCAATAGACAGTGGTAGCGATGACTCCCTGTCCGAAAAAGGGTAATAAACTATATTCAAACCTTAAAAGCCTTGATTCTCTGAAATCATAGCTTATAATTTATAAATGTCCTTGTGACTAGGCCTTTTGTGCCACAAATAAAACTGTTATTGTTTTATAATTAGGATAAATTATAATAGAAATCCTAAATAAATATGATTTATAAATTAACCAAATATGGTCTCTGTTACCATGGTTAATGAATTGCCATAAAAGACAATTCCATAATAAACTCCCAAGTAAACTATGTCCTTGTTTTCTGTAACAGTTCAATTAAAATGGCTAATTCTGACGAAATAAATAGCCATCCAGTGGAGGAAAACGATAACGCCCGAATTACTTTGACGGGTGCTGAATTGAAAGCGCTAGTAGATGGCGCAGTTACAAGGGCCTTGGAGCGGCAGTACGAAGATTATAGTGGGACTCGAAGTAGGACCCAATCTGCACCACATTCAAAGCCTAAGACACATTCTGAGGCTCATAGCAAGCCTCCTCCCAAAAAGGATGGACCCAAGAAAGATGATGATGATCGGCAGTCCACCAACCATCAAAGTGTTCCATCTCAACAAATAGTACTGAATCAAGAACCCCGTAACAAGGGTTGCTCCTATAAGTACTTCGTTTCTTGTAAGCCCAGGGATTTTACTGGGGAAAAGGGAGCCATCGACTGCATGACGTGGCTAGACGAGATGGACACGGTGGTAGATATCAGCGGATGCGCTGAAAAGGATGTGGTTAAGTTTGTGTCGCAGTCCTTTAACGGTGAAGCTTTAGCATGGTGGAGATCTCTGATTCAAGCCACCGGGAAGATCCCATTGTATAATATGTCATGGGATCAATTTGTTACCCTCATCAGGGAAAATTACTGCCCCCAGCATGAGGTGGAGAAGATAGAATCTGATTTTCTATCATTGATGATGACAAACCTTGACTGCCAAGCTTACCTAACGAGCTTCAACACAATGTCCCGGTTGGTTCCTTATCTGGTGACCCCGGAGCCAAAAAGAATAGCTCGTTTTATCGGCGGTTTAGCCCCAGAAATCAAGGCAAGCGTAAAAGCTTCTCTGCCAGCTACCTTCAGGTCTGTAGCTGACATATCTTTGTCACTTACTCTGGATGCGGTCCGACAAAGATCGCTGAGAAACAAAGAGGCTGAGAAGAGAAAACGTGAAGATGATAGTTCACGGAGATCGAACAAGAAGCACCGTGGGAACGGTGACAACAAGAAAGGATCAGAGTCAAGGAAAGATGGGCATCATTCTGGTGAGAAGCCCAAATGCAAAATTTGCAAGAAACAGCACTTTGGAAAGTGCAGACTTGAGTCGAACTCACAGACTCAGTCAAAAACCTATGCTTGTGGTATATGCAAGTCCACGGATCACAAAACCTTGGATTGCAAGAAGATGAAAGACGCAACGTGCTACAGTTGCAATGAAAAGGGGCACATTAAGACCAACTGCCCGAAATATGGCAAGAAGCCTGAAGAGGCCAAGAAGACCAATGCTAGGGTCTTCAGAATGGATGCAAAGGAAACAGTCCATGATGACAATGTGATAACAGGTACATTTCTTATAAATGACGTTTATGCAAGAGTGCTTTTCGATTCATGAGCTGATAAGTCATTTGTAGATAATAAGTTGTGTAAATTGTTGAATTTACCTGTTAAAAACTTAAGAGTGAAATATGAGGTGGAATTGGCTGATGGCACCATAGAAACCGCCTCAACCATATTAGATGGATGTTTCATATCCATTAAGAACCACTCTTTTCCTTTGTCATTACTTCCTTTGAAGTTAGCTGGTTTTGACATTGTTCTGGGTATGGACTGGTTATCTCATAACCAGGCCCAAATCGTCTGTAATAAGAAGCAAGTGGTGATCAAGACTCCGTCTGGTGAACCACTTACTATTCAGGGAGATACCCGGTATGGATTGCCTGAGCAAGTGACTATGCTCAAGGCATCCAAGTGTTTGAAGAAGGGTTGTGTCATCTACATGGCACAAATGACTATCGATGAGCCGAAGCCCAAGATTGAAGAAATCCCTGTCATTTCTGAATACCCAGAAGTTTTTCCCGAAGATCTACCTGGTTTACCACCGGATAGACAAGTTGAATTCAGAATCGACATCATCCCCGGAGCAGCACTTATTGCTAGAGCACCATACAGATTGGCACCCACAGAAATGAAGGAATTGAGGACACAGCTAGATGAATTGCTGGCTAAAGGTTTCATTAGACCTAGCTCGTCTCCTTGGGGCGCGCCAATCCTGTTTGTCAAGAAGAATGATGGGTCGATGCGTCTGTGCATCGACTATCGCGAGCTTAATAAAGTCACGATCAAGAATAGGTATCCTTTGCCAAGGATCGACGATCTGTTCGATCAGCTTCAAGGGGCAAGTTATTTCTCGAAGATTGATTTGAGGTCAGGCTACCATCAGTTGAAGGTTAAAGATGAAGATGTTCACAAGACTGCATTTAGGACTCGTTACGGTCACTACGAGTTCCTAGTGATGCCTTTTGGGCTCACTAATGCACCAGCCGCGTTCATGGATCTCATGAATCGCGTCTGCAAGCCTTACTTGGATAAATTCGTCATCGTTTTCATTGACGACATCCTCATCTACTTGAAGAACCAAGCTGACCCTGAGAAGCACCTTCGATGCATTCTGGAATTACTTCAGCAGGAGAAGCTCTATGCCAAATTCTCTAAATGTGAATTTTGGCTTCGTGAAGTCCAATTCCTTGGACATGTGGTTAGCGAGCGTGGTATCCAGGTGGATCCCGCTAAGGTTGAAGCCGTAATGAACTGGCAAGAGCCAAAGACGCCTACAGAGATTCGTAGCTTCCTGGGATTGGCAGGATATTACAGGCGTTTCATTGAAAATTTTTCAAGGATTGCTGCACCCCTAACCTCCTTAACTAAGAAGAAGGTTAAGTTTGTTTGGGGTCCTAAGCAGCAAGAGTCCTTCGATATTCTGAAGCAAAAGTTGAGCAACGCCCCAGTTCTGACATTGCCAGATGGAATAGAAGAGTTCGTGGTTTACTGCGATGCATCGCACACTGGCATGGGGTGTGTGCTTATGCAGAAAGGCAAGGTTATTGCCTATGCTTCAAGACAGTTAAAGGTGCATGAAAAGAATTACACCACCCATAACTTGGAGTTAGGTGCCGTTGTATTCGCACTGAAGCTTTGGAGGCACTATCTATATGGTGTCAAGTGTGTGATTTATTCTGATCACAAGAGCCTCCAACATCTGTTTAATTAGAAGGAATTAAATATGAGGCAGCGCCGCTGGATGGAGACTTTAAATGATTATGATTGTGAAATCAGATACCATCCCGGCAAGGCGAATGTAGTCGCCGATGCCTTGAGTCGGAAGGAAAGGGTGAAACCCATTCGAATCAATGCCAAGCGCATGGAGATAAAGAACAGTTTAATTGAAAGGTTGTTAGCTGCACAGAAGGAAGCTGTGTTGGAAGCTAACTATCCTAATGAAAAGTTAGGAGTAACTGAGGAGCAGTTAACTCTTAGCAAGGACGGAATTCTAAGATTGAATGGACGAATATGGGTCCCAATTTATGGAGGACTTCGAGATGTCATCCTCCAGGAAGCCCATAGTTCCAAATACTCCGTTCATCCTGGAGCTGATAAGATGTACCAGGATCTAAGGGCAAATTATTGGTGGATAGGCTTGAAAAAGTCTGTAGCCGCTTATGTAGCAAAATGCTTGACATGTGCACAAGTCAAAGCAGAACATCAGAAACCGTCAGGTTTGCTACAACAGCCTAAACTTCCTACGTGGAAGTGGGAAATGGTGACGATGGATTTCATCACCAAGTTGCCAAAGACAAGGAAAGGCAATGATACAATATGGGTTATAGTTGATAGACTGACTAAGTCAGCACATTTCTTACCCATCAAGGAGACTTATAGCTCCGACATGTTAGCCCAGTTATATGTTGATAAGATTGTAGCCTTACATGGCATACCTGTGGCTATTATCTCTGATAGAGATACTAGGTACACGTCGCATTTTTGGAAGAGCTTCCAGCAATCTTTGGGCACACGTTTGAATTTTAGTACGGCTTACCATCCTCAGATAGACGGCCAGAGTGAGCGTACTATTCAAACGTTGGAAGACATGCTTCGTGCATGTGTGATTGATTTGGGTGGTAGTTGGGATAAACACCTACCATTAATCGAATTCTCCTACAACAATAGCTACCACACCAGCATCAAGGCTGCGCCTTTTGAGGCATTATACGGTAGAAAATGTAGAACGCCAGTTTGTTGGGCGGAAGTTGGAGATGTCCAATTATCAGGACCAGAGATAGTGTTTGAAACGACGGACAAGATTGTCCAGATTCGTGACCGTCTCAAAGCTGCCCGGGATAGGCAGAAGAGTTACGCTGATCCAAAGCGTAAAGATTTTCACTTCGAAGTGGGTGATAAAGTGTTACTTAAAGTGTCACCCTGGAAGGGAGTGATGCGGTTTGGTAAGAAAGGCAAGCTAAGCCCGAGATACATAGGACCTTTCGAGGTTATCGAACATGTCGGGTCAGTTGCCTATAAGTTAAACTTACCTGAAGAGCTCAGTAGTATACATAATGTATTCCACATCTGCAATCTGAAGAAGTGTTTCACTGACGAATCACTGGTTATACCACATACAAATGTGCATATAGATGAGAGCTTAAAATTTGTGGAAAAACCTTTGTCGATTGAAGATCGACAGGTAAAGAAGCTTCGAAGGAAGCATGTACCTATTGTAAAGGTCAAATGGGATGCCCGTAGAGGTCCCGAATACACGTGGGAAGTTGAATCCACGATGAAAGAAAAGTACCCTTACTTATTTCAGTAAATCTCGGGTCGAGATTTATTTTAAGGGGGTAAGGATGTAACATCTCGAAAATTCACGTCCTATAATGTGTAGACACGTGTCAAATGTTTAAACGTGTGAAAGAATATTATAGAAGGACTAAAGTTGACAATCATGGAAAGTATTTGGATATACGTATTCTAAATGTCAACAGTGAATAAATATATTGTATATTAACCCTACAAGATGCTCATACCTTCAAACGAATAAATCATGGATCATACGGAGCTAAAAGTGAGAGATTACAAACTACAGGGGCTAAATGTGTCAACATGTTTAAGTTATACCTCTGAGTGACTGATATTCACTAATTTATACATATTTTAGTCCCCCATTTTATCCCCATTTTATGCGTTTTCGGCCGTATAACCGTCATTCGGATACTTAATCAAGTATACTTTTGTTTACAGGCCTAAAACAGCATACCAGACAAGATGATAGTGAAAACGAGAATTTTCTGGGCGAAACGGCTGAACTGCTAACATTCTGTGGAAAATTCTGACCTGGGCAAGTTGCACCCCCGTGCGACTGGTGGCACCCCCGTGCGGATGCGACAACAAAGCTCATCTCGGTGATGCACCCCCGTGCGAATGGTCGCACCCCCGTGCGGATGCGACAACAAGACCCATCTCGGTGATGCACCCCCGTGCGACTGGTGGCACCCCCGTGCGGATGCGACAACAAGGCCCATCTCGGTGATGCACCCCCGTGCGACTGGTGGCACCCCCGTACGGATGCGACAACAAGGCCCATCTCGGTGATGCACCCCCGTGCAACATATGGCACGCCCGTGCGAGATCGAATCTGGTCAAGATCTGATGACGTCATGCAGTATGGTGCACCATACCTCCAATAATGCAAAAAGTGCACGGTCGTGCAACAGGACGCACGACCGTGCGAAATCAAAATTATATAAAAAACCTGCAGAAACATTCTGCTCGTAATTCTGGACATTTTGGAAGCGATTCTGGCGATTTTCAGGCTCCGGAGGCTTCTGCTTTCACCCGGATTCAAGCCACATTGTGCCGATTAGCTTCGTTATCTTCCAGATTCTTAATCTTATGCTTGTTTATGGTTTGGTTTTCTAATCTTTCCATGATTTTGTTAATCTTTCAAGCATTTAGATTAATGTTTATGTATTATTGTAGCCTTTGGGCAAAAACACAACAATCCCTTGCTTGATTATAACAATTAGTATGTTAATCTTTGTTTGTAATGACATTTGGAAGTATTTTCTATGATTATCTTTGATGATTAGTTTGCAACCTTGTTATTGATATTGATTTCTTGATTATAAGTAATTGTGTTGGATGATTGGTGCTTGGTTAGTTAAGATAGTTGAAAAAATGAAGCTTAATTAATCATGTATTAGTAAACTTTAAACTAGGTTAACTAGTTTAGCTTGGTTAAAATGTATGCACCATGATACTAGAAATGGTTAGTGGTTTAATAAAATGTAATTATTGTTAATCAAGAGAGTTTGCCGTCACGTAAGGACCTTAACGGGTTAGATGGTGTCGTTATAAATTCTTGCCATGATTTGTTAGCTTAGTTAGTAGTTTAGGCCAAAATTGTTATCTTGGTGAATTTTTGTGCAAGATTTGTAAAATGAACTCGTTTGTGATTTAATCTAGTTTATGCTTGTCTCGGTGGTTGCATTGTATTTATCGGTGTTGCTTTCCTTGATTAAGTGCGGTTAGAAAACTCCTAACGGATGACTAACTCATTTTTAAGAGATTTTCATAGACATTTATCAATTGCACGTTAAAGAACAATTTTAGGTGGTTAAAGTGTGTTTTTCGTTTTAACTTTCCGAATGATTGTCATGTTAGGATTCCCGAAAGGGATACTAATTGTCTTAAAATGGAAAATTGACCGAATGCATCTAGTGCCAAAACCGACTTAGTTGACATGCTTTGGTTGTGTATTAAGCAAGGTTTTTTATCTATTATCTATTATGTTTTTATTATGTATTTGTTTACACTTACTTTAGTTTAATTAAAATCACAAAATTTATGTTTCTACCGGTAGTTTAGTGACAAAGGTCTAGTATTAATTCTCCGCCCATTTCCTTGGATCGATACTTGGTTCTTACCGATACTTTACTACATATATGACGGGGTACACTTGCCTCTTTCGTGTGTGTTTTGATGTAAAAGTAATAATCACTTTTATAAATTTAAAACCAAATCGTGTGTAATTTCATTGCAAAATTATGTATATATACGCACACGGCAAGTTTTTGGCGCCGTTGCCGGGGAAATGGCGACTTTTAGGAACGACCCGAGTCATTGTGTTATCGGCGTATATACTTGTTAATATTTGTGTATACTTTCTTGATTATTTATTTATTAATATTTCTTGCTTTTAATTCAATTTTGTTAATATTTTTCACACTTGTAAATTTTTGTTCCATTTATTTATTCGATCCGGATTTATTTATTTATTTATTCTTTGGGTTTTCGGCACCTAAAAATCATTTTTATTTTAGCCGACTCGATTATTTTACTCATTATGATTTTTATAAAACTTAGGGCCCATTCTTGAATTTTTACAAAATTTCCAGCCCATTTAAATAAAAATTCTGTTTCTTTTCAGTAAAAAAAAAAAAACCTTTATTATAATAATATTATATGCATGTGTGTCAATTTCTCGTTTGCAGGTTGTGTGTCAATTATGAGGGTTCATAATGCAAGAAACAAGTGTCTAAACAAAGTTTGAAGAGCCAAGGATCAAAATGAAATAAATCAAAAATTCTGATTTGATCAGATTAGGCCTAGCGCGACGCGAGGCCGGGGGGGGGGGGGGGGGGGGCTTAGCGTCACGCGAGGGGCTGTCTGCTCCGATTTTCTTGGGTTTTTGCCTGCCATAGCCCTTGTGCTCGACCTTTAACCGATTTGCCTCATCTTGGACGACCCCTAAGCACTAGGAACACTTGTTAATCAGTTGTGGAGAGTTGTAGACCCAAGTGTCAACTTCTTATTGTGGATTAAACACTATAAAAGGCCATGAACTTGCAACTCATTCTTCACACCTTCCTTCAAGCTTTCTGATCATTTCTGGGGCTCAAGTCTTCTTCCAAGTGATCACTAATCAAGCTTAGGACTTCAGTAAGTTTGCTAAGCCTTTCTAAATTAAGTTTAGCTTAGTTATTTAGCTAAAAGTCAAACCGTCGTAATTACGGTTTGACTTCGAGATTAATTAATAATGGCTCAGTCAAATCTCGAATCAAAAGTAGTTATAAGTTGGTAATTATGTGGGTAATAAACCCTCAAAAGGGTTCCCCCTGATTCCCACTCTAACCAGGTCAAAAGTCGGGTCAAACTTGCTAAGAAAAAGTCAACAGGATACTTAAATTTCAATTTATGCATAATTTCAATTTATGCATAATTAGCAATGTAGAACATATACAACCTGTTTGATCATTAATATAACTTGGTAATGAGTGTAAGAACATGTCTAAACATGTTCAACCCGACAATTTCCTGTTTAGACCCGGTTCGGAACCGAAAGTCGCATAGTTTGACTTATACTTTGACTTTCAGTTCTGACCCGTTATGGCATGTTTTACAAATGCCTTAGAGCTTTATTTGGACCAGGTTACATGCTAGTATAACCCTCTGTGATTATACACCTCGGATCATTAGCTATCCAATTAATTCGCATGATTCCGTTAATTGCTCATATGTTGACCATTATGCCCTTATTGCCTTAAAACGTGATTTTTGGAAATGTAAAAGAGTAGAAACTTTAATTACTGATATTTAAACTTGCATACAAAATTTGACATCAGTTTGAGGTGTAGGTTAAGAGTTATGCTCGTTAGCGTAAAATTAAAGCTTTATGTTAATTAAACGGCGTATTTAGCGTATAGCCTACTTAAACATACTTTTTGATAGCAATCTCTTTACCCACTGATGTAATATATTATTTTGGGATTTTTAAATATTTTTAATTAATTTTAGGCTGAGCATAACTCATAGTCGTAGGCTTAATCCGGTAATTGTCGGTTTTGCCCTCACGGGCCATAAAATGAGTTTTACATATCTAAACGACTCCAAACCTTTTGCTACTGATCTTAAATGACAAATAAATTATTTTAAGCCTTCTGGAAATATAAAAATATCAGATTTAAGTATCGAACCCGGAAATGGCTCTTAATCGCCTTATTAAGCGTTTTTAACGCATGGTATGTATTAAAACTATATTGAACATACCCGGGTTGATACCTACTGATATTTTAGGCAAATTAGAATATTTTAACAGTAAGCAAAGGTTGATTAACTCAGACTTCGGTTTTGAGCTTTTCGGCTTATGTGAAATTACCAAAATGCCCCTACGGTGCATAGTTGGTTATAAATGATAGATTTCACCCATATACTTTAACCTACTGATATAACTTGGAAAATTGAGTATATTTTCTGATTACATCAGGCCTGTAACTCAGGTTAACACTTAACTCTTTTACAACCTTTAAAATGACCAAACTACCCCTACGGGGCATAGTTTGTGTTTAAATTCGTTTCGGGCATAATAAAAGACACCTTACTGATGTCACAACATATATGGAGCATATTAACTTAGGAAACCTGTAAATGGCTCTCATTATTACCCGTTACGCTTATTACGCGTTCGGTTCGGTTTATGTAACAAGTTTACGTAAATTAGCTGAAACGGGTCAAACCTTATCGGTTTTATCTCAAAATCCAGAATGTGCATGAAGGACCCATATTAAACAAGTCTCTGAACTTGTCGGGTCTAAATCACATTATATCCGGTCTTCGCTTAATCGTGCGTACGAACCGTATCTTTGAAACTAACCGGTCTAAGCTTAAGCTTAACTAAAGACCCGTTAGGATTCTAATAGGTTATTATAAACCTTCGTTCCAGATTAGGAGAACCAGTAAAAGCTACTAGCAATTTGCTTATTGTGATTTATACATTGCTCAGGTAAATACTTTTAACTTATTTTCCCTATACGGACTTGGGTTACGGTATATAGCATACCGCTTGATCGGGCATCAAATCTTCCATCGTTGGGTGGTTAATTGAATAATTTGATCGGCTCGTTTAAACAGTCTTGTTACTTAAAGCCTTTGGGGGGTTAATGACCATGTCCCGGATATCCTTGGCATCATTTTACGAAATGGCCACGACTTAAGCGCGGGGTGTAGGCGTACACCCGTCAGTGCACAAAAGTATATTGTGGTGTGTCTATTGATCTTTAACCCGGACAAGACCCGGGCTACTGAACGCACAAGGAACATGTAATTCGTTCACAAGATTATAATATTAAATAATTCTCCCAAGTTAAATAAAATGTTTATGCCATGTGCATCCAAACCAATTTTCAATCATTTTCTAAAATGAGTCAGTTGATTGTATTTACCAGTGTAAACTGACGTATTTTCCCAAAAAGATTAAATGCAGGTACTAAGCGTAATTGGCTGTGATTTCTCCTAAGCATCACTAGAAGTCTCGCAAGCTTAAGATGCCTGAAGTCTGTTGAACTATTAATACTATTTTATTTACGATCCATCTGTGGATAAACTTCCGAATATTGTGACGTTTGATATTACAATATTAAATTCGGTTGTATCATATTTTTAAATTTGATTCCGCTGTGCATATTGATTATTGTGTTGTTTGACTATTATGTTGCCAACCACGTCACGATACTCCCCCACCGGGCCCACCGGTGACACGTGGAAATCGGGGTGTGACACTGGCTCACCTGGTACGAGACATAAAGAATGGCCCGCTCCCTAGCAAGGAAGATGCAGATAAAGGGGCGAGCAAGAGACAACGGGAACTGAACATGGTATACGCCGATAAAGGAAAGGGAACAAAATGGAGCTTCTCCACACTCGAACCCTGGATGCTGGCAACCATGATGGTTGAGCCACACGTTGAGGATTTACACCTCACCACTGACCCCCTCATCATATCCGCCGTTGTTGGCGACTACAACATGAGAAGGATCCTGGTAGACATCGGGAGCTCCAAAGACATAATTTATGAACACTATTTAAATAGAATGCAACCAGAAGACAAAAGCTTCTTGAGTCAGTACACGCCCTTATTAAGGGATTCACCGGAGAAAAGGTTGGCCCAATTGGCCAAATCACATTTCCGGTAACATTCAGACTCGCCCCTCGTGAAAGGACCATACTCCTCACATTTCTTGTGGTACGCGCTGAATCCTACCACAATGTAATAATTGGAAGGTTTACCCAGGGAAAACTAGACGCTGTGGTCTCCACGGCACGTGGGTTCATGAAGTTCCCCACACCGCGAGGGATTGCAACAGTTTACCGGGACAAGTTGGGCGAATATTTGGATACCAAAAGATATCGGCAAGGACCCACGGGTTCCATCGGCCCAGAGAGGTGGGTTTTGAGCACACGCCACCCTGAGCAAATAGTTACAATAGGAGACAACCTTCTCCTGAGGTCAAAAACAACTTGAAACAGTTGCTAAGGAGAAACGCAGATATCTTTGCTTTTGAACATTCTGATATGACCGGGATACCCCGGGATAAGGCAGAGCACAGATTAGCTACACTCCCAGGCATCAAACCAGTGGCCCAGGGAAAGCGTAGCATGGCCCCTGATCGAAGAGATGCAGTAGTAAGAGAAGTGCGAAAGTTGGTGGAAGCTGGAATCCTCCGGGAAACAAAATACCATACATGGGTGTCAAACCCCGTTATGGTCCAAAAAACCAGATGGCACATGGCGGATGTGCATTGACTTGAAAGACTTGAACAAGGCCTGCCCAAAAGACGCCTATCCGCTGCCCGAGATGGATTTCAAAGTTGATTCCTTGGTCCCCTTTAGGTACAAGTGCTTCTTAGACGCCTACAAGGGATACCACCAGATCAAGATGTCAAGAGAAGACGAAGAAAAAACTGCATTTCACACCGATGTGGGTATTTTTTGTTACACCAAAATGCCTTTCGGTCTACGTAACGCCGGGGCCACTTACCACGACCTAGTAATTAAAAGCAGGGAAGAAAAGCAAATGCTCGAGGATATCGAGGAAACTTTCCAATAGCTGAGAGAATACAACATTAAACTCAACCCCAAGAAGTGTTCATTCGGGGTAGAAGAATGTAAGTTCTTGAGGGTAGTGGTCACTTGGGACGGCTTTAAATCCAACCCGGAAAAGATAACCGCTATAACGTGAATGCCCTCCCCTAGAACTTTAAAAGAGGCACAAGCACTAAATGGGCGTTTAGTGGCTATAAACAGGTTCTTGGCAAGACACGCTGAGAGGTCTTTGCCATTTATAAAAACGTTGAAAGATTGTCTCAACAAGAAAAACTTCAAATGGAACAGTGAAGCAGAAGAAGCCTTGCAAGACATGAAGCGGTTCATTGAAAAGTTACCTATGTTGACGGCGCCCTACCCAGAGGAGCTCCTGGAGATGTAACTAGCGGCAGCCCATAACGCTGTAAGCGCAGTACTCATGGTTGAAAGGGATGGCAAACAAACTCCCATATACTATATTAGTCGGGTACTCGCAGGCCCTGAAACGCGGTACCCAACACTAGAGAAACTGGTACTTGCAATGGTACACGCCACCCGGCTCCTCCGAAGATACTTCCAACGACATCGCGTGCAGATCTTTACAAACTATCCCCTGCAGCAAATCTTACACAAACTAGAAATCTCAGGAAAGTTGGCCAAATGGGCGATTGAGCTGGGAGCCCTAGACATCGAGTATCGGAAGCGAACAACAATCAAGGGGCAGGTAATTGCCGACTTCTTGGCTGAAAATCCTGTGGAGAAGTGATACAAGACCCCATGGTTAGTGACATACCTGAATCTAGCACAGCCAAGCAACCCTGGAAATTATACACAGACGGGTCTTCAAGTGGAAAAGGATCCGGGGCAGGCCTCATGCTAATAAGCCCGGATGAAATAAAATTGATGTACGCCATGAGGTTTGACTTTGAATGCTCCAACAACGAAGCAGAGTATGAGGCGCTGTTATCAGGCCTGAGAATGGCCCAGTCTGTATGAGCAACAAGGGTCGATGCCTATGTTGACTCTTTACTGGTCAATAACCAGGTGAATGAGACTTATGAAGCTAAGGATGAGACGATGGCAAAGTACTTGGCTAAAACCAAGGAGCTCATAGCTTCTTTTGACAACGTCACACTCAACCACGTCCATCGAGGAAAAAATCAAATAGCTGACGCCCTAAACAAGCTGGCTACTTCTGGCATGGAAAAGGAAGTAAAAGTGGAAACGCTACAGACACCCTCCATAGAGTCCCGGGAAGTGTTCGCCGTCACAGCGGAAGAACCTTGCTGGTACACTCCCATCCTAAAATTCCTTACAAAAGGGGAATTACCCTCCACCAGAGGAGACGCCCAGAAGATACAAACAAAGGCGTTGCAATATGAGGTAAACAACGACGTCCTATATAGGAAATCGTATCTGGGACCACTATTACGATGTGTATCCCCAACAGAATCTAAGTACCTAATCCAAGAAATACACGCCGGTATATGTGGCATTCACGTTGGGCCCCGGGCAGTCGTTGCCAAGATCCAAAACGCTGGGTATTATTGGCCCGGAATGCATGAAGACGCGGTATGCGAACTCGGAAAATGCAGCAGCTGTCAGAAGTATGCCCCACATACACTCCGCCCTAAAAACAACTTGATTCCCGTTACGGCGACCTGGCCATTTCAAAAATGGGCTGTTGATATCGTAGGGCCATTCCCGCTGGCCCAAGGAAAGCTAAACTACTTAATCGTGGCGATCAATTATTTCACCAAGTGGGTCGAATCAAAGCCTTTGGCCAAAATAACTGCTGAAAATACCAAGAAATTCCAATGGGAACATATAGGCTGTCGATTTGGATTTCCGCTATATCTTGTAAGTGACAATGGAACACAATTCACAGATAGGGTCCTACAAGATTGGTGTGCAGAGCTTCAAATTCAACAAATCTTTACATCGGTTGCACACCCTCAAGGAAACGGCCAAGTGGAGAGGGCAAATAGAAGTCTGCTGGATGGAATCAAGAGAAGGTTAGGCTACGAGGGAAGTTCTTGGGTAGAAGAATTTCCAAGTGTCCTCTGGGCATATCGAACCATGCCCAAGACAAGCAACAATGAGACCCCTTTCAGCCTAACCTATGGCGCAGAATGATACCCGCGGAAGTGGGGTTACCTTCGCTAAGGCGCCTAACAACTGATGACGACAATGACAGGCTCCTACGGGAAGGCCTGGACCTCCTGGAAGAACGGCGCGAAACAGCCGCCATCAGCGAGGCAAAATACAAGAAAACCTTAGAGAAGTACTATAACCAACGCGTGGCTCAGCAAACTTTTAAGGAAGTCGAGTATGTCATGCGGGATAACGAGGCCAATAGCGCGGAACCCACAGGCAAGCTGGGACCCAACTGGGAAGGCCCCTACATAATCCAAGAAGACTTGGGCAAAGGGGCTTACCGCCTATCCAGGCTCGATGGCACAGCGGTTCCACGTAGCTAGAACGCTACTCAGTTGAAAAAATGTTACATGTAGACTCCCGCCCCTAACGGCGGGTTTGACTATTTTCTTTTTTGAAACAAGTGTAATCCATCAGGAACGATGTCTCTTTTTCTTTCTAGTTAGTTAATAAAAATTACTTTTATTCTTTTTCATTACCTACATGTACAATAACAATTACCACCGCATTTATACTGCACATTACGGTACAAAAATTACCATTGCATTCAAACTGCATATCACGGTAAAAAACGTCTCTGACACGAAATATTTTTCATATATAAGTCAGATGATCAAAAATATACAGCGCTAAGAGTGGGTATCTTGGTAATAGATACATCAACCACTACAAAAGATAGGTATTTTGGTAATAAATACATACAACTATCTTACAAAACCAAGTACTTGTCCCTGTTGTTAACCATCAACATATGGGAATATCAAAAGACGAACATGTTCTACTTATCTACATATCGGGGAACATTGCTAACACCTCTACAGGGGTATGCAATGCCTCACCATAATAGTCCAATGGATGAGGATCGACGATCAGGACATCAATATTCACCTCGTCAACCGGAGAAGCTGACATCCTCCGATCACCAACTAAGCCTGCACACCGACGGCCACTCCGGCGTCATTCATATACCACTCTACAACGTTGGACATACTCGGAAGGGAATGCTTGCATCAAGGCGTCGGCCGATAAGAGCACCACACCTGCTTCGGCCTTAGCTTGAACACCGAAAGGACCCTCGTCTCCGATGCTTTTGCAAGACCTGCTTATACAAGGCATGGCATCACCGGAATTAGCCTTTTTACCCCTGATCATCTTCTTCGTCACCGGATATTGGAGACGGACCAGAGCCTCCGCTGCATCCAGGTTTCGAAATGTGTCAGAAATTTTCCGATTACGGCATTATCGATCCATTTTTTTCATTTACCAAATTTGGAAAAAGCATGACATAATTTATAGAAGATTAAGAAGGCTGACAATCATGACGACAGCAAAATTAATAACAAGGCATCATTACATGTCAAATCGCCACACTTAAGTAAAACGGTGGCGCCATCATGATGACATTTGCATTAATTGTCTGAAAAAAATTGAGTGCTTACACGCACCTTAAACAAAACCATATAGTGTTTTTACAAAATATCTAAGGAAATAACAAATAAAAAACACTCATTCCTCTCCAGATTCCTCCGCCACATCCATCATCTGGCGTAAGGAGTCCACGCCGTCTTCGGCCACGTTGTCAACCAGCTCTGCATACGCGGGCGGCTGGTCATTACAAGCTGCCTCAAGAGCATCCGCCATCTCTGCTGTCAATTTGCCTCTGTTATCCTGGAATGCGGGAGTGATCCTATCCATTTGTTGGCCTCTAAAATAACCCTCGTAGAGGCCATCATGATGCCCTGACTGATAATGTCACACCCCAACCGATGGCGGAATCATTGGGGCGCGGCACTAGGCGAATCAGATTGCTCAAGGGAATCCATAACAACTATATTGCGATAATATTTTAATACATTCGTTATCCCATACTAACAAATAATACAATCACATAAGTTATCACAGATTTCTTGTCCTCTCGAACAATACAAATCCGACAACCTAGATTTAAGTTGGGTTTCTAGACTTCCTAGCTTGATTTGATATAGTCTGCGATCTAACCTGCAACATATGTTAAAATATTTGTCAATACAAAAGTATTGGCGAGTATGCAGGTTTGATAAGTATAGCATAATAGATTAAAAGTGCTGCGATTTTCCATATGCATAAACGTAATACACGACATATATACTCACAAAACTGATACTACCAACTAAGTCCTCGATGCTCGAATGTACGATGACATAACTAGGCCCCGTCGGGCGCAATAGTACTATTCTAGTCGTGGTGGGACGTCGAAAGTATAAGCCCTAGCACATATGCAACTAGCATCACGTATATCTATGCATAACAGTTATTCGCAAGTGATAATTCGATTGATTGAATATTTCGATTAATAAGTTCGATTTGTTAGAAACGTATGTTACACCCAAAACTCGATTAAAAAGGGTTCAAGTATACTCACAATGCGTATTTAGCGGGATTACAACTTGATTGAGTCGGTTGCGAGTACGTCTGTAATGATCCTTGAAGAATAGAGTAAACGATATACGGTTAAGCAAGATTAGCCTTGAAAAGTCACTCATTGGGTCGAATGGTTCACATCCGTGCGGATTGACATGTTACCCGTCCGGATGACAAGTCATCCGTCCGGATGACATGTTATCCGTGCGGATAACATGTGATCCGTACGGATGATGTGTCATCCATGCGGATAATGTGTCACCCGTGCGGATAATGGTGGTACGTGCGGATGAGTGGTGCGTGCCGATGAGTGGTCCATGCGGACTGACATGTCATCCGTGCGGACATGTGTAATGCGTGCGGACTGACATGTCATCCGTGCGGACTGACATGTCTGTTTCGCACTCTGAACATTGTCTCCGAGTGTTTAACGGAAGGAATACGTTCGCTTTTACTAGGGTAGTGTAATTTCGCACTTAACACTTGAAGTTCCGTCAATCCCGACTCGTTCTAACGGCCGGGAATCACCCCGTTCCATCAGATCTGGCCGTTCGTGATGGTTCTTCCTGGTTAACTCGAAATCGCACAGATTTAGATGAGATTTGTCATTTAAAACATGTGGAAATCACCCGGATCTGAGTCGTTTATAGTGAAATGAGACCCCAACTTGAAGTTCATAAGAACTCTTTGGTGACATCACCTCAAAACGCCTCAAATCCGCAGATTTCACGGTTAGAAATTGAGTTATGAAAGATAGAATGATGTAGAATCGAGTGTAGATTGTAGAAGTACAAGTTTTTGGTTGAAATCTTACCGGAATCGCGAGGAAATCGAGAGAAAAGGGTCTTGGAGCGTGTTTGGTCAAGTAGGAGCTGTCACATCACTATTCAAGTGATGTGACATGGTATTTATAGGCAACAGAGGAGAGGAAAAGAGTTCTGGCCCGGATAGCCCATCCGTGCGGATGGCCCATCCGTGCGGATGGCCCATGCGTGCGGATGGCCCATCCGTGCGTATGCCCATCCGTCCGGATGGCCCATCCGTCCGGATAGCTATCCTGACGCCTTGGACTTCTCCGTTTTGATCGTTTTGATAGCTTTCGAAGCGCGTACTTTCCATAATTAATTTATATTGTCATTATATTGTTATTATTATATATATATCACTAGGGGTCGTATTTACGTATCCATAATCCAAGGTTTCGATAATTAACAATCGGTTTCCGATTCGAGTATGCGATTATTAGCGACGTTTCACGGCCATCAATGAGGATAGTATAGGTCCTTTCTTGATGTCATCGTGAACGTTATTTCGTGTAGTGCCACAAAGACTGACGGGGTACCGTTTACTCGTATTGTCATCATCGTCATGACGACTGGAGCTACAGCACTTGCCCGAGAGTCATTGTTAGCGTTAATTGTTTACGTTCGACACATCACGGCCACTGAGGAGGGTAGAATAGGTCCTCACTCAATGCCTCCGTGAGTGTTAGTGTGATAATAGTGTAGTATAGTGATATTGTATCTTGAAAATATGCGATTATCCTTCGAATAACGATATATATACGATATAGTTACATTATGATCTGAATCTCTGGTGTTAGGCGTAACGAGTATAACGAGTAGTAACAACGCACGAAAGTGCGGGTTGTTACAGTCTCCCCTACTTTAGGAAATTTCGTCCCGAAATTAATCCAATAGGTAGACTTCTAAGAGTTGATCTTGTATGAGTAGCGATACAGCGAGCGATTGACCGTAAGTTGACAGCGAGAACGTCTCGGATAAGAGAGATCGGCTGCGATAGCGAGAAGGCGACGCAAAAGACGAATGTATTAATTCCCACGAGTTGGCATTTCAAAGTACCTTGTCTTGCGTAAAATTCGTTAGTTCGATGCGATTGTAATTCGATAGGTTTCTCACGACGTAGAGTTAACTGAGTCGATCGTTAACCAACGTTACAAGAAGCGTTTGTTTTAGATATTAAAAGGGATTTAGGATGAAAATCTTTGAAAATTTTCCTTTTAACGTGCGGTCAACAGAGTCGATGTTGACCGATGTTGCAAGAAAGTTTAAGTTTCTAACATTTTAAGGAATTCGAAGATGAAAACAAAGGTTATGAAAACTCTCCTATGACATGGGTTCTAGCTGAACTCGATGTTGAACCAACATCTCAAGAAAGTCTTGTTTTTGATCTTGAAAAAGTTTTTAAGGAAAAATTGGACTCATGAAGCTCCCTCTGAATATGGAGTTAGGCTGATTCGATGTTACCTCCACATTGTGAGGAATTTCACTTGTTCCATGGTTTTAATAAAAGTTTTATAAAAATCGGTTTTAACCTTTCGAAAAGGATGATTTAGCATTAAGCCCCACTTGGCACCTTCCCACGGAAGTTCGTTAATATGTCTAAAACACTTATTTATAGGAAGTACCAGCGGCGTATCCACCATGCTTTGCCCATATTACTTTCGTTTCGTGAGGCAGTGTCAGGTGTGCCGATATGACTCGGATAGAATTGTGTTTACTCGGCCCAATCGTTAGAAAGTCGGACCGAGCATAAGATAGAATCGAATAGGTTAATCCGGCGAGTTGATAAGCGAGAAGCGAATAGCGCGTTTTGGATTTGATTACACATTAAACCCACATGGCACGTTTCCACGAGAGTTTGCTAACATGGCGAAACATCATGCTTAACCAGGTTAGTTTTGCCTCGTGAAGCGGTGTCATGTGTACTAATACCACATAGACTGTAATGAACACAAAGCGAGCGATAAACGGTACGCGAATAAGCGGTAGACTATACACGATAGGCGATCAGCGATTAGGCGATTATACGAATAATGCAAACACAACACTAGCAATGATGGTGATGATAATCGAATTACGATAAGCGGCAGTTGTTGCGTGCAAGCGATGAAAGTATGCGGTTCGATTTTGATTGATTAATACCACAGAGTTTGACTAACATTAGACCCCACATGGCCTTTTTCCACGAAAGGTCGCTGATACGGCTAAAACACCCTGCCTTAACCATATGAGCTTCATCTCGTGGAGCGAGGTCATGCGTGCTATGTTAACACGAATATCACAGCTAACGGTATAGCGATAGATTGATACACAGCGAGCGATATAGATTCACACTACTAGTGATAAGTGATTACGATTAGTCGAGTTTGAGTCTTGTTTCGAATAAGCTTAACATTACGTTATGACGCGTCACGGCTATCGAGGAGGGTAGAATAGGTCTTCACTCAACAATATCGTGAGCGTTTATGTGCTTGATGAGGTTCATCGCAATAGACTTACGACCAGTCTTGCGTTGATGCAATTGGCCTGCGAGGTAGACTCCCCAGAGTCCATCGATGAGGCGATTGCATTGCGTTTGCAGACTTACGACGAGTCTTGCGATGTTGCAATTTCAGTTGTTACGCCTTGCGATTGAGTGTAGTGTGTTGAAAATAATTACAATATTATAGTAGGTCTAATAACGTCCAACTCCACGTGGCACTTTCTTCACGGAATTTTGGTAGTATGATAAAGCACACCTTGCTTGTCCCCTACTACTTTCATCCCGTGATTTGGTGTCACCTTTTGTCAAAACGCTATGGCACCTTAGAATTCCTCACGATCTCCGTGCACTGACCCAAATAATCCCGTGTGCACCCGTGATTAATCGTTCCTTGCACGTTTATCGTACCTCGTTCTAAGAGTGTAGTGAGGGTAAAACACATTATTTCGTGGTATAGTATATAGTATGTGTGTGAATCTAGGCTAAGTGCGACGACTAGAGTGTGATAGGGAAAACGAAGACGTGAGTTAACGTTACACATAGTGGCAACATCGAATAATAGAGTAGGTTCAAAGCTTAGAAATTAACGTCGAAAATCGTATCATTACAACTTTATCCTACGCTTGCTAGATGTCTGATGTGGAAGACTTTTGCTGGAGCTGTTGTTGTTGTACTCAAGTTCACGGTTCGATGCGGCAGTTGCGGGTGAAGTGACCGTAACGGTTGCAGTTATTGCAATAGCGACAGTCAGCCCCAACTGGATGATGATAGGTGCATGAGTAACACTGAGGATGAGCTCCAGTGTAGGCTAGTTTTGGAAACATCGGAACCGTTCGAAGAGGTTCCGGTTGCAGCAGTTCGGTTGTTGATGAGCTCGGGCTTGAAGTCTTTCGTTTGCGGCTGGGTTCGTCGGTGTCTTGCGAAGAGATGTCGCCGTTGGAGGATTCGTCCGAAGACTCGCTTGCAGAGTCTTTGGCTGATTTGTCGGCAGATTTGTCAGAAGAATCGGCAGCAGATCCGTGCGAAGAATCGTTAACAGATTCGTCAGAAGAATCGTTAGCTGATTCATCAGCAGAGTCGTTAGCCGATTCATTAGAAGAATCGCCAGCAGATTTATCAGAAGATTCGTCAGTAGATTCATCAGAAGATTCGTCAACATGTTCGCCTGAAGGATTACTGGCGATTGCTTGATGAGCTTGCTTGACAGGATTCTTGGAGAAAAACCCCTCCACGAGTCGTTTGTTGTTGATTTCTGCGGCTAAGCGATAGGCTTCTTCGATGGTAGCAGGTCTTGCAGCTTCGACAAAATCACCCACACACTCAGGCAAGCCGTGAATGTACTTCGAAATGGCTTTTTCTGAAGTGTTAACTTGACTCGGGCAGATTATGCTGAGCTGTTTGAACCTTGCGGTGTAGCCAGCATTGTCACCTTCGGTTTGCTTGATTTCCCAAAACTCGTTTTCTAGTTTCTGGATTTCATGAGGGGGACAGTACTCTTTCTTCATGAGCCCCTTCAGCTCATCCCAAGAGAGAGCGTAAGCTGCGGAGATCCCACGTTTGTTACGTTCGGCGGTCCACCAGTCGAGTGCTCGTGATTGAAATACTCCGGTAGCGCAAGTAGTACGGAAACTATCGGGACACCCACTTTGATGAAGGGTAACTTCGATAGAATCGAGCCACTGGAGTAGTTGAGTCGCACCTCCTTCACCCGTGAACTCCATCGGGTCACAGGCTTTGAAGTGCTTGTAGAGAAAAGTAGATTGCGGCGCTTCCGTCTTGGAGTCTTCCGAGGCTCGAGAGTTGCTGAAAGAGTGCACTTGAGCGGCAATTCGAGGAATAAGCTTACTCACTTCCTTAGTCACAAGTGATGCAATCCTCTTATTGACACTTCGTTTGGCTCTCCTCCTAGCTACTCGTCTCGAGGTAGAGTTGTTGGAAGGCATCCACACAGGAAGAGACTTGGAGTGAGATTCGATCATAATGATTTTGAGTTTTGCGATGCGATTGAGCGCGTTCAAAACTTGGTGCGATAGTATAGTAATACGAATCACATAGGAGCCACATAGGAAACACGAAATTCCTAAGTTCTCACACAATGACTTGTTTGTTTATACGTATATATATATTGATGTAATTTGTAATCATGCACATACAGGTCGATTTAGAATAAGCGAGGTCGCGTCGAAGTGAGAGAACGAGAGCGAATGCGATAGATTATGCATTAGTTTTGTTGCGAACATTCGGATTTCGTTTTAGATTGCGATGGTTGTGCAACTTGTGTGTTTATAAAGTAGGGAGTGAAAAATCGTTAAATCGAGGAGTCGATAAAGCGTAAAGTTTCAAAACGTAAATAAGTTCCAATCATTGTAAAATTGGCGGGTCGTATGATAGAGTGCCTCGGCTGTCTTAGGCGTGGACTACCCAAGGTATCCCAACTATATCCAACAAGTTCGAGCATGCGCGTTGACCCAGAGGACTTCATGCTTCCACTGGGATGCAGCTCATGGCATTCGTCTTCCTAGTCATCGCGTGGCTCGAGTTATCGTGATAGTCGAGTCCTTGGTGAGAGCTTTTGAAAACCAGTTTATAGAGAGTGGAACGACTTATTAAGGTACGGGTTTCACCCCTGTCTTAACAGTTTCGTTCCTAATTGTGGTTATGCTCTTCGAATAAATTCGTGAGTTCCACTAGATTTCGAAATGGAGACTTTTGTCAAGATGTGGATGTCACTCCTAACTCGATGAAAAGTTCTCGTGCTAGAAAAATGCGCTGAGTGAGCAATCCTATCGAGAGTTCTTGGTTTTCACGCCTGATCTCGACTGGATCGCTCGGTTTAGTTTTGTGAGTATTTTCGAAAACATGTGTATTGTGTCGGCCTTAGGAAAGGCTAAGTAGTATTTTAGCCTTAGGAAAGGCTTCTTCGTGTGAAGTTGTAGTACGCGGTATTCACACAAAGTTGTAACTTTTAGCGATTTCGATCGAAAGTATCAAGTAGGCCCAATACAAACCCTACTGGGTTCGTACGAGTCAGCCTGTTGGTACTTAGACTATAGACTAGGTCAATTTCTAAGACGTCGACCCGGACTAGGTCGAGTCTGGCCTAATTCCCTATAGTTATGGCTCTGATACCAATCTGTCACACCCCAACCGATGGCGGAATCATTGGGGCGCGGCACTAGGCGAATCAGATTGCTCAAGGGAATCCATAACAACTATATTGCGATAATATTTTAATACATTCGTTATCCCATACTAACAAATAATACAATCACATAAGTTATCACAGATTTCTTGTCCTCTCGAACAATACAAATCCGACAACCTAGATTTAAGTTGGGTTTCTAGACTTCCTAGCTTGATTTGATATAGTCTGCGATCTAACCTGCAACATATGTTAAAATATTTGTCAATACAAAAGTATTGGCGAGTATGCAGGTTTGATAAGTATAGCATAATAGATTAAAAGTGCTGCGATTTTCCATATGCATAAACGTAATACACGACATATATACTCACAAAACTGATACTACCAACTAAGTCCTCGATGCTCGAATGTACGATGACATAACTAGGCCCCGTCGGGCGCAATAGTACTATACTAGTCGTGGTGGGACGTCGAAAGTATAAGCCCTAGCACATATGCAACTAGCATCACGTATATCTATGCATAACAGTTATTCGCAAGTGATAATTCGATTGATTGAATATTTCGATTGATAAGTTCGATTTGTTAGAAACGTATGTTACACCCAAAACTCGATTAAAAAGGGTTCAAGTATACTCACAATGCGTATTTAGCGGGATTACAACTTGATTGAGTCGGTTGCGAGTACGTCTGTAATGATCCTTGAAGAATAGAGTAAACGATATACGGTTAAGCAAGATTAGCCTTGAAAAGTCACTCATTGGGTCGAATGGTTCACATCCGTGCGGATTGACATGTTACCCGTCCGGATGACAAGTCATCCGTCCGGATGACATGTTATCCGTGCGGATAACATGTGATCCGTGCGGATGATGTGTCATCCGTGCGGATAATGTGTCACCCGTGCGGATAATGGTGGTACGTGCGGATGAGTGGTGCGTGCGGATGAGTGGTCCATGCGGACTGACATGTCATCCGTGCGGACATGTGTAATGCGTGCGGACTGACATGTCATCCGTGCGGACTGACATGTCATCCGTGCGGACTGACATGTCATCCGTGCGGACGAGGGTCATCCGTGCGGACTGACATGTCTGTTTCGCACTCTGAACATTGTCTCCGAGTGTTTAACGGAAGGAATACGTTCGCTTTTACTAGGGTAGTGTAATTTCGCACTTAACACTTGAAGTTCCGTCAAACCCGACTCGTTCTAACAGCCGGGAATCGCCCCGTTCCATCAGATCTGGCCGTTCGTGATGGTTCTTCCTTGTTAACTCGAAATCACACAGATTTAGATGAGATTTGTCATTTAAAACATGTGGAAATCACCCGGATCTGAGTCGTTTATAGTGAAATGAGACCCCAACTTGAAGTTCATAAGAACTCTTTGGTGACATCACCTCAAAACGCCTCAAATCCGCAGATTTCACGGTTAGAAATTGAGTTATGAAAGATAGAATGATGTAGAATCGAGTGTAGATTGTAGAAGTACAAGTTTTTGGTTGAAATCTTACCGGAATCGCGAGGAAATCGAGAGAAAAGGGTCTTGGAGCGTGTTTGGTCGAGTAGGAGCTGTCACATCACTGTTCAAGTGATGTGACATGGTATTTATAGGCAACAGAGGAGAGGAAAAGAGTTCTGGCCCGGATAGCCCATCCGTGCGGATGGCCCATGCGTGCGGATGGCCCATCCGTGCGTATGCCCATCCGTCCGGATGGCCCATCCGTCCGGATAGCTATCCTGACGCCTTGGACTTCTCCGTTTTGATCGTTTTGATAGCTTTCGAAGCACGTACTTTCCATAATTAATTTATATTGTCATTATATTGTTATTATTATATATATATCACTAGGGGTCGTATTTACGTATCCATAATCCAAGGTTTCGATAATTAACAATCGGTTTCCGATTTGAGTATGCGATTATTAGCGACGTTTCACGGCCATCAATGAGGATAGTATAGGTCCTTTCTTGATGTCATCGTGAACGTTATTTCGTGTAGTGCCACAAAGACTGACGGGGTACCGTTTACTCGTATTGTCATCATCATCATGACGACTGGAGCTACAGCACTTGCCCGAGAGTCCTTGTTAGCGTTAATTGTTTACGTTCGACACATCACGGCCACTGAGGAGGGTAGAATAGGTCCTCACTCAATGCCTCCGTGAGTGTTAGTGTGATAATAGTGTAGTATAGTGATATTGTATCTCGAAAATATGCGATTATCCTTCGAATAACGATATATATACGATATAGTTACATTATGATCTGAATCTCTGGTGTTAGGCGTAACGAGTATAACGAGTAGTAACAACGCACGAAAGTGCGGGTTGTTACAGATAAGCAGCAGTAGACAGGCGGTCCAAAAGAGTATCAAGGACTTTGACTAGTGGAGATACTCAAAAGCCCCAACCAAGCCATTGGTTATCAACCAGTTCCTATCACCCTGTAAACCAGCAAGGCTGCTAGTCAGGCTATCCACTTAGGCGTTTGACTGGTCCAGTTCACTCTCCGCCTCTATAAGGCGCGCCTGGTGGGCGGTTGAAGATTGAACGAGCTGGTTTTTCTCTGAAACGAGTGAGTCACACACCTGCTGCAGTTTTCTAAGCTGCTCATCCCGCTCTTCCAGCTCAACTTGTTTGGCTTGAGCTTTGGCATTAGACGCATCTAACTCCATGGTGAGACTTTGATTCCTCTCCTGCACCTGAGACACAAAGTCGTTGTCAATACGGAACTTTTCCATCTCAGCAGATAGCTCACATCTCACCTTTTGAGCCTCAGCAATGGCTTTACGCTCCAGCTCCTCCTGAACAACCTTGGCGTGAGAAAGGATTCGATCCTTTTCCGCTATATCGCGGGCCCACAGTACCCTTTCTTCAGCAAGGTTGGTTGTTACACGCTTCAGATCCTCCTCTGCCTTGTTTTTCTCGAAGAAAAACCGACTCTCCCTGAGACCAGCAGCTTGGAGTTGGCTTTCCAGGCGATATTTTTCATTCATCAGCTCCTGAATAGTAACCCGCGCCTGGTGAAGCTCATTGTTATCGTGCATCCACCGGCGGTGGATTTCTGCCAACCTCCGGGGTTGAATGACAGCATCCACCATCGTGACGTTCATCAAGCCTTCATTATCTAGCCCCTCTACATAAGCTGATTCAGCTAGGGGGGTAAGCCCGCTAACCCAGTGATGCACCACTGGGGGGAAGACCAGCCTGGAAGACTCCGCTATCTTCCACTTAGGCTGATAGCGTTTGTCCTGAGCATGCGAGTCCCAGCAAATGGTGGGAAGATAAAGATCATCACCTAAACGGGCCCCGTCATTATCAAAACCACCGCTAGATCCCCCAGTATCATTTACAGTGGTATCTCTAGTGCTTGTTGACTCACCAGCAATAGAAGTTGCAGGCACCTCATTCTCTGATGTAGAGAAAACACCAACAGGAGAGTCAAACAGGGACACGGGGGCAGCGCTAGAAGACAGCGGTGTAGTAACAGGGCTGGGTGTCACAACCACAGCAGTTGTAAAGACAGGCGGTAGCATTGAAGAGCTAACAGCGACAGCACTCGCCTGGGATATAAGATCTGAAAGGCTTGGCCCGCTAGCCGCGGAAGGAACAATTCCACAAGAAGATAAAGGCATAGAGGACCCACCCTCGACTTGGGCCTCAGCAAAGGAGCCTACATCAAATCAAATATTCAGGACAAGAATACAGGAATTCAACCCCTACATTAACAGATGAAATAGCTTACTCGAAGGAAGGGCATGAGCAGCCTTGATTGCTTGAAAAGAAGTTAAAGGAGGCATCATCATACGCTTTTTCAGCGCACGTTGTGGACTCACCAAACTTGTGGGGGCAGAACTAACAGCAGTACCTTCCAGGGCCATAGGAAACCTAACCGCCACAGGCGCAGTAGTAGCCCCCGTGGTAACCACTTTCTTCCCGGTTATCTTCACCTGGGTTGGTTTCCTCGCTTCTCCAATGGTAACACTGCTTCCCCCGCTGGGGGGACGCTGAGATACATAAGCAGTTGGATCCGCTGGTACGGCGGGTAGCATAAATTGCTCAAGATGGATCTTCAGTACGTCGGGCTCTTGTTCCCCAATGACGCGGTCCACGGCCCTCAAAGCAGCATTCCGAGGGGGATCAACGAAGTCAAACAAACTCCATTTACCTACTTGACACTTGTACACATTAAAACAAATACAATTTGCAGATTAAATTAAAAGCAAATTGACACATACCTTCATCAACCTTCTGAAAGGAAGGGTACAACCGGATATCATGCCATAGCAAACTCATCCCCGCCATCACCAGGGCCCCCTCCTGGATAACCGTGCACTCGGAGGGGCGTTGGCTCAACCTTTTAAACAAAGCGTTCCCAATGTAAGCATCAGAAGGGGGACCGTCATCCTTGAATTTGTCCTTGGCCCCCATTTCCCTCCACTGCATCTCCTCGGGGATAACACTGGCATCAATATAGAAAAATTTCTTTTTCCAGTCCTTATCCCTGGCACTAGCAGGGATGTCCCTCAGGCAAGACACACCAATGTCTCGCCGGTCAAAGGTAAAAAGGGGGATTTCCACATAAGAACGAAAAAAGCCCTAAACACCGTAATTTCAGGGATATGACCCAGGGCTATGCAGGCAAATTCGAAATGATGAAGTTTAACTAACCCCAAATGATGCAATTGAGAGATGTGAATGGGATACTCGTCAAGAACGGACTTACAAAACTTGGTGATTGGCAACCGGAAATTGCAAAATTTGAAAAAATCACTGAACAAAGTGATTTTACCCTTTTTCAATGGAAATGTCGTGTCTGTCATCGAAAGCAACACCGGATTCCATTATGCCTTGATGTCGTACTCTTGTATAAGATTGTTGTATGATACAGTTCCCCATTTGCAGTACAGTGCATCGGAACTTGTTTGGGCTGAAGACGTTTCGCCGGTTTTGGAAGCCATTTTGTACAATCAAGAAATTGAAGAAGTTGAAGAAGGTGAGAGCAAAGATTGAAATGGGAAAACCCTAAATGGGGCACCTATTTATAGGAAAAGGATAACAACCTTTCGAATTCAAAAAGACAAACGGATAGGAACGCGTGTCAAGACAGGGCAGGCACAACTGTCATCCTAATGATGACTTACCTGTCGCACTTCTTCACATCGCCGTCATTTTTCAAAAAAGTAACAGTACCCCACTCGAGAAGCTTGCACTCAAAGGGGGAATTTTGACTTTTTTCCTTTTTTAGTCCGATCTCATGAACTTTATTTCATAACTTTGGACGGGGGGGGGGGGCATGACGAGGTATGACCCGGAATGGCTAACCCGACCCGGTCATTACCTATTATTTTATTATAAATATATAATTACACATGTTTATTCTAGAATCTTCTATTCTGCATGGATAAACCACGTAACCAAATCCCCAATCTTTTGGGAAGATCATGCAAATCTCTAACTTATCGGAGCCCATCCTAAGTTAGGGGAAACCCTAATGGTAAACTATAAATAGAGGTAAACATCAAAGGTATGATTCATTCTGCTCTCATTTTACTCTCTCTCTATACACATATTATCTTACTCCTAAACCGAAACTTATTCTCACGCCGGAGGGTGGTTACATGAATAACCTCATTCATGTAACGAGTCCTAACGGTGTTCTGTTTTGCAGTCAGTGATTCGGATCGCAAGAGTTGAAGTCCTAATCGGAGCTTACCGTTCAGGTCAGTGTTTCTTCAGATATAAAAATATAACGCCTTCTTGTGTGTGTGTCCATTTCCTTGATTATTAAAATCTGGTTTTGATATAAAAAAAAAAAACACTTAATGCAAAGCAGAATACGAGAATGCAACATACAAACCAAAAAAAAATTACATGCACAAAGATGTTAGGGATCGGGTGTTGATTCACACACACAAACACAAACAAACTGCAAGCGAAAAATAAATTGAAGATGAACACGGCAATTTATGCGGTTCTGTCGGCTGACCAACGTCCACAGACTGCAACCAAGAATATTTTTATTATTGCCTTCTGCCTCACCCGTGAAGAGAATGTTACAAGTACAATGAGTATATATATAGAGATTATGAAGAGAATGTTACAAGTACAATGAGTATATATATAGAGATTATATTAGGGTTTCTAACTTGTTGAACAAGAAAAAATTAACGGGTCTAAATAAAAGAGATCTCCATCAAGCCCAAAACACTAGTCTTTCTTGTCTTCATTAAAACCGAGCCCAAATCAAAACTCCAACAAAAACCCAACAAAAGACTTATGAAATGCACGTTCGACTCATCTACTTTCCTATGAATTATTATGCAAACTATTTTACTTTGTTAAATATCAGTATAACTTCAACTAAAGATGTTATATATAATAACTAATACTAACTAGTTCTAAGCCCATTGCGTTGCAGCACGGGGGCCTAAAACCGTGCAACCAGCATTGCAGAGGTGGGGAGGGGGGGTAAACCATGCAAAGTAGTAACCGAACACTGACAAAAACCGGAAATACGTAAAATAAAACATGAATTTCTAACACCAAGTGACTCACGTGACGTATAACGTAGACGAAGTCGACTTACTACCAACAAATATTAGAAAGTCGATGGGTAAAAAACCGAAGAGACCAAATGTGACCACCAAACACCTGTTAAGTAGCACCAAAATTTGACCAGATAAAAAAAATAAAACAAAAACTAATAATAAAAATTAAAGTCACTGAAACTTTTATGGCAAATTATAAAAAAAAAACCCTAAAGTTAGTATGAGAAAAAAAACATTCACAAAAAGAAAAAGAAAAAATACTATTCATCGTGTGTTATGAATTAGTATACAAGGGTAATATTATCAATATGTTTTCTAACAATAAATAATGAAGGATAAATAGTTTATTAACTTTAGGATTTAGAACAAACTAAAATATATATATATATATATATTTGAACATCTAACGTACAGCCTCTAAATTTTACTATAAATTTACACATTTATCTACAATAGGACTAGAACTCTCAACCTCATGGAGAGAGATAGGGCTTTAAACGAACCGAATGAACACGAACAAGACCTTGTTCGTGTTCGTTTGTTAAGAAATATAAGTGTTCGCAAACCGTTCACGAACACTTATCGAACGAGATTTTATGTCCGTGTTCGTTTGTTAAGAAAATGAACTTGTTCGTGTTCGTTTGTGTTTGTTTGTTAATTTTATGCAACGAACAAAAACTAACGTTGACGAACACAAATGAGCACAAACTAATGTTCATGAACACAAATGGAAATAAACGAACAAAAACAATCGTTTCATGAACAGAATATATCATTCAGTGACACAATTTGTCGGAATTTTGAAGTATTTAAATAGATATAAAAACTAAAAACACTAATGAACTATTAAACACAAATGAACACGTTACCGAACGTTCACGAACATAAACGAACGAACACGATCTCTGTTCATGTTTGTTCATTTAACTAAACGAACGAAATTTATTGTTCGTGTTCATTTGTTTAATAAATGAACGAACACAAACGAACTTCCCGCCGCACGATTCACGAACTGTTCGCTAGGGGTGTCCAAAAAACCGAATTAACCAAACCATAACCGAATTAACCAACAAAACCGAACCGAAAAAACCGAACCAAATGAAAAACAGTGGGTCGATTAATGGTTTTTTTTTTTTTTTGAAAACCGAAAGTAGCGGGTCGGTTATGGTCATCATTTTTTTTTCATACCCACCATAACCGAACCGACATATAATAAATCTTTGTAGGATTTAGGACTTTTCACTATATTTTTAATATTTGATGTTATTGACTGAAGATTTGTAGTACTTATGGGTTTTCATATCATTTTGTGGTTTTAGTTGAATGTTTATTTGAATTTATAGAATGTATCATATCATTTTATTTGAATATTCGTTAATAATTGGTATTAATATTATAGATTATATGTATTTTAAATATTATGTAATATGCTAATATATACAAATATGCAATAACAATTTATTCTACGTTAAAAAAATTAAGCTATTTTCAGCTAAGCTAAATACACGGTTAACCACCCATAACCGACCCGCTATAACCATCAAAACCGAATAACCATAACTGATCGATTATGGTTATGGTTATCCAATAACCGACATCGCGGTTATGGTTATGGTTTTTGGTCAAAACCGACCCAAGCACACCCCTACTGTTCGCTGAACGTTTGGTTCGTTTGCAGCCCTAGAGAGAGACATCATTTAGTAGAACAAACTAAATAACAAGATGATATATGTTACGGGTTGGAGATTGATGTTCGAGCCATTTTAAGTCATCGCTCCCATAATATAGCAACATGGCTCAATGATACCCCCCTCATGGACATATGGATTTCACAACAAGAAGCATCAAAGTGTGTCGCCCTTCTCCTCTAGATATATCAATATCATAAAAACTAGCTTACTTTCTAACCGGCATCGAAGGGTCCGATCAAAGATAAAAAGAGAACATGTTCCGAATACCTCTAACTAGATAGTAAGTGGTAAGAAAGGTGTCGGATCCATGAAGAGTCTGTGGTTCGTGTTATAAACTGTGTTGATTAGAAAACGATTTAAGAAGCTTGCTATTATATTTTTATCTTTTTGGTTGGTTTGAAAAGTGTGTTGCAATGTCCAACGATTTATGATCAATAATAGAAACTAGATTAACGATTATAACTAATAACATGATACCTTGATTTTGATTAAAAACAATGCTTGGTAAAAAGGTTCACATCCGGGTTCGAAGTTATAAACTTTAGGTTCTATTTCACAATTGGGGTTAGGTTTCAAGGCTTAGGCATCAACAATCATCAACATAAACAATGGACAAAAATATGCTTCGTTACTCAAGAAAATAACAAACCCTAAATTATATCAAAGCATAATTAGCCGAATTCATTTTGCAAAGTTAACGGTGCAAGGAATATAATTATCGACAATTCACGAATTCGAAACAAGACAACACAATTAATATAATTGTTCAAATACTCAAATGTAAAAACATGAATTCACAACCCAATTAGTTTAATAAGAAGCCTAATAGCTTACAAAACTTATACTGGGGTGAAGTTTGGAGGGCTACTTGCTCATGGTTTGAAGAACTTGGAATTCGGAAGAAAACAACTTGAAACTTTGCATTCGATCCTGATTTCTCCATGTTGTATGACGATATATAAAGTCTAGAATGATGAATATGATTAGGAATGGCTCCATAGGTGTTTTGCAACTCCCAAAATTCGAAGATCCTCGATCAATGACATTAAAAATGAAAATAACTGCTAAAAGACTGAATTTCGCGAATCTGGAGTAGATAGGCCATCGTAGACGACCAGACCCATCGTCGGCGATGCCTTAGTGTTGTCGACGAGGGAATCTGCTGCTAACGGCTTGTCGACGCGAATGCTAAGCCGTCGCCGACGTCGTGTCTCCCCGAACCCATCCATTTCTTCCATCCCAATCCTCCTAACTCTATTCCAAAGCCCCGTTTAGCTCCCGAAATGCACCTTAAACCTACCAAGGCCTGCAACACGCAAATCGTGTTAAAGTAGAGCATTTGAGAACTCAAGTTCACATAAAAATGCAAATTTAGACACGAGAAACTAAGGACTATCAACCACCTATCACTTTCTCATTTTTCTACTAAAAAAGGTGTAACGCCTTGCTTCCTCATACTTTCCATAAATAGAATGTCTTGTTTGTATTTCTATTTTTGGAAGTCTTGTGTTCTTGTAATCGTTCTTTCTTTGTAATCGTTGTAAAATACAAGACTTGGATCATAAATAAAACTTGTATTCCTTTAATTTCATGTTGTATATACTTTATACATGCTCATACATTCAATTTCGTGAAGCAATTTATACATATTCAAAGTTCTTGGAAATTATGTGCCAAACTTGCAAATACGTGAAACATGCTACTAATGCGTCTTTTGTATACATACGATATTTAAATACGACATTCATACGTTTAATTATATTTGGTTTATGTTCCTCATACTTGATTTGTCCTTAAACTTTGCTTAAATGACGAAAACAACCCCTAAATGACCTCAAAACCCTAATTAGCAAACTTGAGGGGCCAAATTGTAATTAACTAAAACTTGAGTTTGTCCCCTTGTTTCTGGCCGCGAAGACCACCCTTAGAACCTTCGCTGGCCGCAAGCAAAGTCCCAGGTCAGTTTGTGTAAATCAGCACGCGAATTTGAGCGGGATTTGGGTTTGTTTAAGGTTTAAACTCGTTTTTAACTTTAAATACTCAACTACCACCCACCCTAATCCTTCCTTATAAATACCAAGCCATTCCCAAGCTCATTTCACTTTATAAACTCATCCAAATCACTCTCAAATCATCCAAATCGCAACTGCAAACACAAGTTCGGACAGAAGCATACATCTTCACTAAAGTGAGCATAACTCACTCGTTTCTTGTCCGTTTTACCTCATTCTTTTTCCTATGTGCTTGGATTGACCTTAGCTTCGATTCCATGGGTGTTTCACAGGAAAACAGTCCCTGGAACATCGCCAAAAAGGCTCCAAAGTTCACTGTTTGTTTCTGTTTTGATTAAACTTTTACTAAACTTGTTTAACTTGAGTCAAACTCATCTCAAACCTATGTCCTCATGCTTATAACCACTTCTATGGTTAGTTAGGCTTAAAAACAAGGTTGAGACATTCAAAATCAGAGGATTAATCCTCACAAACTTTTTGTTTTGTCAAGGGTTTAACCCATAAGTGATGTTCAAGTCCGAGACTTGATGTATGTGTGATTAGGGATTAACTTGGGTTGTCCTACATAAAATCCACACATTGCTTGACGATTTCTTATAGATTAGTGTTTAATATTCTTGTATTACTTGTAGTTCATGACCATCCTTGAATGTTTTTACATCAAGTGTAGTGGTGAACACCTAGAGGTGCCTAAAGGGAAGACTTGTTCTTCCTACCTCCTACATGATTTCTATGACATTTAGAGGTACTTAAATGAAGATTTTAACCTTCTACCTCATGCTTGAACTATTGGACATATTAATACATATTATATAACCTATATAATACATAAACATATTATCCGAATAATCGAATCTTTGATGATGAACTAGTGTTCATATGTCAAGGTACTAGATTATATCACCCTAGACTTTGGTCACTTGTCACGATTCTAATGGAACCTTATTCCATGAAAACATTTAAACTCCTTAAAGTTTCCTAGTGTCAAGAACAAGTATCATATGTACTAGGTGATTATTTTCAGATGTTATTTTCATGATTGTTTAAATTCCGAAATCTATAATCTTCCGATTTCCCCAAACTCATACACCTATGTTTTTCCTCTTGTAGAAGGACAAGGTGCTCCATCCTAAGCAACCAACTTACTCTCGGATTCAAGTAGGAACAACTTGCAAAACCGTGAGTATACTCGAATTCCTCTCTTTACGTTAACCATTTTTTGGGGTGTAACATGTTTACTTACCAAAACTTACACATGAACATTTTACTTAAATGCACAAACATTCCTATAACATGCTTGTATACGTGATTGCTTGATACTTTAAACTTGGGTTAATTACATCTTGTGTTAGACTTATCATTAACTTCGTACGAGCCTATCCGTGACATATATAGCACTATAGGATTAACGCACCGCCTGTAGACTTGTGGTTATGTCATGAGCATATTGCGTTTCATCATTGGTTTGATATGTTAGACACATGCCGAATTTAATGTTTATCTTGTATCACATGCTTGCTATGAGGAATTGTTTAATCATCTTTTTATGCTATGTACGTATCAAACTTGTATACTCGCCTTTGCTTTTGCATTGAACTTTATTTTAAACATGTTACAGGTTGAGGATGACGATTGCTATGAAATGAAGTAGCGTTGATGCCTAGATACACATTTAGATGTGTTAGGTTTGAAATGTTGTATCAAATTTTGTTATTGTTATGTTTGAACTTGTTGTTATTTGAAATTCCATGTATTGTTTGACAATTATTCTATGAAATGAAAAACGGTTTATTTAAATATTGTCACAAAATAGTGTTATGAAGTCTCTTACAATCTCGAACAAGTCCCGCTCCAATGATTCCGCCATTGATTGGTGTGTGACAAAAGGTCCCTGTAAGTCCCGTAAAACGGATCTTTCAATGATATCAAACCTAATCTTGTGAGAGTGCGGAAACCAAACACAAGATGATTCAAGACAAACCGAAAAATATGAAAACGAGGAACAATACCGAATCACTTTCAACACTTGCACACGATTCTATTACTTGAAAAGCAAAACCGTCTAGTACAAGTGCTCACAACCAAATTGCCTCTCTCTCTAGCTCTCTAGAAGTTGTAACAATGAAGTTCCAAAGGTTCCAACCTAAAAACAAGTTAGAAACTTGTTTTTATACTAACTCAAGCCCACTTTCCTACATGGGCTCCCCTTGGGCCTGCTTGGCCCACATGGCCTAAAGCTTGGCCCAAGTGACCTATAAAGGTCCAAAACCTAATATAAACTAACTCGGTAAGGCCCAGTTCGTAACCATAGCCCGTTGTATTAATTTGATGCGTCAGTCTCACACTTTAGGGCCTAACAGTCCCCCAACATAATTGTCATGTAAAAGTCCATGCGCATGTAAAAAAAACTCAGCCCAATTTTGTTATATTAAAATCCTTACACTTTTCTCATTTTCACGTACTTATGAAAAAGATAACTAAGAATTTGACTTGTTAACCCTTTAATTTGTCAAAATAAAATTATACACCAACGTATGTGGTGCTCTCATTGCGGATAGCATCAGTGATTCATGTCAAATTTTATTACAAAAGCATTAGGTTTGAATTTGTGTAATAAGAAACACACGTCATGACAATTTTTTTAACGACAATTGTTACTGCCACTATAAATTATACCGATAACAATTTAATTAGCCTAAGTTCAAAAGAGAGAAGCAACGTTATATACTGGAAGGCCCATTATAAAAATGGCCATGGCCTCTTTGTGAAGCCCAATATAGAATCTACCAATTATGACTGAACAATTGGGTCCTTAAGACCTTAAGTTAATAATATAGCTGACGTAATTTTTTTAACGAATATAAAAATTATGAGATAATCTTAAAAAAATAAAATAGAAAGAACATTGTCTGGAATGATTAGCACAAATGGTTTTCAACTCATTTTCATGTAACGAAAAAATCACACAGAGTGGGTTAGGGGCTGTTTGGTAGCCTCTTAATGATCATTCAGATGCTATCTCTTAATGGTTTAAAACCTCTGAATGAATAAGAGGTAACCTCAAGTCTGAATGGTTAAGAGGTAACCTCTGAATGGTAAATCATCACATGTCACATTCTTCTACCTTCTCATTGGTAAAATTCTTAATGGTTCCATTAAGAGGTAGCCTCTTAATGACCGTTCAGAGGCTACCAAACAGCCCCTTAGCCTCACTTGGTAGAGGCAGCCTCTTAAAAGAGAAGTCAAAGGTTTAAACTTGGGAAAGAAGAATAATTTAGAATTATGGGTGTTAAGCAGTAACATTAGCCGTTCAAAAAATTAAACAATCACACACAGCGACACAATGTGTTAAAAAGTTTCCTTATGTACAATCGCACTTTTTACGAGGTGAGTCTTAATTTTGAATCCAAATATTCATTCTTTCTCCTTAATCATTCGGTTCAAGTGGGTTGAATTCTGAACACGTATGGCTTGGATTGGTCGATCGATCCTACAAAACAAAATGCTGGTAGGCTAGCCATCGAATGAGAGTTTTATCATTGTTTAAAGATATTTTTTTTTGAACGGCAAACACACTTTATATATATATAAAGAGCCAGCAAAAAGCTGAGAAAACCAAAACAAGGAAATCAAAAACGAAAACAGAAAACTAACAGCAGATTACATCAAAAAGGTAATGTCAAAATCCTTCCAGTTATCCCAGTTGGGCGGCTTGAGCTTTAGAGCGATTGCTTATCCAAAGGTAAGCATCTTCTTTAATTAGCTCCACTGTTCTGTTAATATTATATATTATATTTTCAAAGGGATCGCAGGAGGGTTAGAAACTCCATTACACCTATGGATCGCACCCACCATAGCGGCCCACAACTGATTCGGATTCGTTTTGCATCTCCACCACCATTTTGCCAGCATAGCATGGTTAAAACTTTGAATTCCCCCAAGCCCCATTCCATGCCAGCATAGCATGGTTAAAACTTTGAATTCGCCCAAGCCCCATTCCAAACACTTTTTTTGATTTCATAATTAACTCCCACCGAATCCATCTCAACTTGTGACCCGAATTAGTCTTACCTCAAACGAACTCCCTTCTAATCTTTTCCAGTTTATGAATGACACATTTAGGAGCGGCAAGCAGGGAGAGAAAGTAGGAAGGGAGGCTACCAAGAATCGACTTAGCTAGCATCATACGACCCGCAAAAAAGAGATGTCTCGCTTTCCATTTTGAGAGTTTAGCCGTGAACCTATCCAATATCGGTTTCCAATATTTAGCTCTTTTCATATTAACCCCAATAGGAATGCCCAAGTGCATAAACGGGAGGGAACCTGCTTCACAATTAGCCAACCGCGCTAGAGAGGCTACTTCGGATCCAGAGACACCAATCCCGTATACTTTACTTTTACTACGATTTACTTTAAGGCCCATGACAAGACTTAGGCACCTCAAAAGACGGTTTAAAGCCGTAACCTCAAAAGACGGTTTAAAGCCGTAATGTTTAAAGATACGTTAATGCATAAAAAAACTGTTTAGTTTTCCGGTGTAAGGTGCTTTTAGAGCCCTATCAAGCTATGGAACGTGTACGAATAGGGCTTTTTTAAATATTATATATTATATTTTTAATAAAACAACAAGGAAAGATTACAAGTTTGTCCTTTATCTTAATACCACTTATCAGACAGTGTCTTTTTTAACGAATTTTGACAAGTTTTGCCCTTTACAAGGAATTTTGTTGCACGTTTTGTCCTTTAGGCTTAACTCAGTTAGATTTTCTTGTTAAATCTTGTCACCCAAGGGTATTTTAGTCTTTTTACCCATTTATTTCAAAAGTGAACCCTAAAATATTTTGTTTTATTCTTTTAAATAATATTAAATAAATGGGTAAAAAGACTAAAATACCCTTGGGTGACAAGATTTAACAAGAAAATCCAACTGAGTTAAGCCTAAAGGACAAAACGTGTAACAAAATTCCTTATAAAGGGCAAAAACTTGTCAAAATTCGTTAAAAATGACACCGCCTGATATGTGGTATTAAAATAAAGGACAAAACTTGTAATTTTCCTAAAATTAACTCACTTATTAACATGTTTTTTTTTTTTTTGTTTTTTTTTTTTTATGAAATGAAATCTAGGTTGAAATATTTAACTTTTATAGTTTTGCAATTTTTTTTCTATTGTTACAAATGTTAGTAGTGTTTCTCCAAAATTGATTATGCTTTCTTGATTTGTTCGTGAATGACAGTATTTTTACACGCCAATATTAACCGACATATTACTAAAAACATGTTAATAAATGTATAACTAAAGTATTTTCACTAACTTTTGTTCAACAAAAATAGTTCAATGATAACGTATTATGTGAAATGACTGAAATCCTAAAACTATCATTTTAATTTTTATTTTATTTTTACAATAGTTTAAATGTTTAATATACAATTTTAATAAATTTACTTAAGAAAGTTGGTATAAAACTTAGGAGGCTAAATGGGTCACATTCAAGGAGTAGAGAGCTAGAACTTGACACGAACCTAAATTTATACGAACCTAAATTTGTGTCAAAAACATGAGTAAGACACAATGTAAGGTTTCATAGATTAACACAAACGACCTACTGAAATCGAAATCTTTTTTACATATTCATATATATATATATATATATATATATATTAATTTGAAACATATGGATAAATAGTGCTACAGTATATATATATATATATATATATTTTTGATCTTTGACTTTGTCTTTTTATTTTTTGTTACTTTTAACCTTTAACTTTCAGTATTAACTCTTTGATGGGTGGTCCATAGGACAACCCTTAATGATGTTAAAAGAAGAATTTATCCTTCACTTAATCGCGTAATTATCTTGAATTAGATGACTACGGTTGCTTATGTTTCAGGTGCAGTTCAGGAGCTAAAAAGGGATAAAACGCTGTTTTGGACGGTTTAGAATGGAACGGGTCGTGCATGGAAGGAAAGAAGAAACGAAACCCAAGAATCAGGGCTCCACCGTAAATTACGGTGGCCACCGTAATTTACGGTGGCCCTGAAACATGTCAAATTCCCACCGTACCACAGGCTTGAACCACCGTAACAAGTTGGAGTCCACCGTAATTTACGGTGTAAATTATGGTGGAGGTGACGGACAGATTCGTAACTGCTTCATTAAAACCGTTTTTGGGTGTCTTTTCACATTATCTCATGATTGGACGTTTTCTCTGAACATTGGGGGCGATTTTGGCTGGTTCTACCTTGTTCCAAACAATTCTAAACATTTGGTTCTTGTTTTTTATTTGTATGAACTTGAATTTGGATGTCATGATGATCAACCGAACAATGTCCGGCTAAACTTGTGGGGAAAATCTTAGGTGAAGGTTTCTCTAAACTCTTGTGTGTTTGTTCCTTGATTTCTAGAATGATAACATTGTGTTTGCTTTGATTATCATGGTGTATGAGTAATTGATTGTAGCTTGTTAATTGATATTGCAATTCTAGTCTACTTCGTACGTTCTTGGTGCCGTTGGCAATCGAGATATCATGGGAAGGGTTAGGGTTGGATATTGATTGATTGATCATCGGGAAACAACCTCGCATTCATATAATCCGAGTACTTTGTTCCCTTTTATCACAACAATTGTTTATACACGAGTTATGTCTATGTAACTCTTTCTAGTTGGAATTTCGCATAAGTGTTAAAAGAAACTGAATCCTAAGATGGTCATTGTTCTCATAATCTGAAGTAAAAAATCCAATCTTGATTAGTAGTAATTGATAATTTAGTTTTCTATAACAAACAATCCAAATCATTGATCTTTAATTTCTGCAAATTAGGTTAATTGTAGTTAAATCGCAAAGCTATAAAATCAACGCATTTTCCTCATACTCCCTGAGTTCGATACTCATTTACCACTATCTATAGTTGTTATTTGGATTAAATTTGCGTGTACTACGACAGCACGTCAAATTTTGGCACTGTTGCCGGGGAGTTGTGCGCAACGTGTGTCAGTTTGTTAGTTTTGCTTTGTTATTTTCGGGTTTACACTGGTGTGTTTAGTGTGCAGGTTCTACAGGTGCATGCATACTAGAGGCTCTCACAAGTCGTCACCATTGTCATTTGATCCGGAGATCGAAAGAACGTTAAGGCAAAACAGAGTTTTAGTACGAGAAAACAGAATTATTGGTTCACCTACCTCACCCATCACACCACGAAACATCATGCAAGAATCTCAAATACCACCCACAACGGGTCAAACGACCTCATCATTTATACCTACTTCCACACAACCATCACCAAACACAACCATACCTAATACCACTACAATTCCTACTCCACCTCATGACACTACACCAACCAATACCACACAACCGATCACTAGTCAAGTTGAACCCAACCTTACTTTTAGCCCTTCTTCCACTATTCCACCATTATCACACTTCTTTCCCCCAACTACAGGTCAATCATCCTCTAATTACACAATACCACCAAATCCAACCATTGTCCATGCTACTTCTACATTTAGACCATCAAACCAATTGGGCTTTCAATACTCATCCATTCCATTTGGGCAATCCTCGGGCATTCAAGGAGATGGATATGATGATGGCTATGAAGAGGAGTTTAGAGGGTATGAAGAGGAAGGTTTCTATTATGGGGGCGATGGAGGATACTTGGGACCTCAAGGAGGAGCGGGTCAACAAAGTCAACCGATCCAACAATTTCAAGATACGAGTAGATTACCGGTTGGGGTGCAACACATTAGACCGCAAGGGCCGCAACTGCAACGCCCTACACCGTTACACCAAGTGCGTCCTCAAAATATGCAACCACAATTTCAAAGACCGATTCCACAACAACCACAAATGCCACAATACCAAGTTCAACCACCCTTTGTACCTCAAGGCCTATGCAAATGGGTCAACCAATAGCACCATTGGGTGCCCCTCAAAGACATCATCGGGAGGTCGTACGGGGGATTGAAGCTCACTTTCGGCCTATTATCACTAACAATCCTTCGCTGGTAGTGATTCCTCATCATGCGGATGGAAGAACGTTTGAAGTTAGAACAACCGCCCTCCAAAGTCTACCAAAGTTCAAAGGATTAGCAATAGAAGAACCCTATTTTCATTTAGAGACATACGACTCCATTTGCAACACCATTGGAGGTCAAGGGTTTTCTTCAGATGATGTTAAGTTGGTTCTCTTCCAATTTTCTTTGGAAGACAAAGCAAAGAGATGGTTTCACACTCTACCCTCCGCATCGATCTTTACATGGGCCGATATGCAACAAATATTCTTGGATGAGTATTACACCTCTCAAAAGACTAATGATGCAAGAAGAGGTTTGAGAAGCTTCCAAAAACAATCGGGGGAGATGTTTCATGAAGCCTTCGAAAGGTTTAATATGATGTTATGGAATTGCCCTCATCATGGGATCCAATTATGGGAGTTGTTGAACGCATTTCACGAAGGATTGAGTTCGGAGGATGCACGGGATTTAATGCCGATCACTAATGGTACATTCGGTACGAATTATAAACATGTTGATTGGGCATTTTTAGAACAAATGGCGGTGAATTCCAAGAGGAAGGCCCAATCTTCAAGAAGGACAAGGCATGTGATACAAAGACCACAAGTGCATGGAGTAGAGAGTGGTAACGTGCAAACTACGAATCAAGTGTACAATGTGTCCACTAATTGCAACGAAATAGGCCACACGGCGGAAGTTTGTGTAGTGGGGGTGGTTGATGAGCAAGTAGAGGAAGTGAATGCAATTCAAGGAGGGGGTGGTCGAAATTTCAATATGAACTCCAACACATACCACCCCGGGTTACGAAACCATCCTAATTTCCGTTACAGGAACGCGGCGAACCAAGCTAACCCAAATTTTCAAGGAGCTCAAGGTAACTTTTCATCTCGTCAACAATACAATCAAGGCAATTATCGGGGTGGAAACAACTATGGTTATCAAGGGCAATTTCAACAAACGGGTCAAAGTGGTTCTGGTCAACCTTCGTCAAATGGGAATGAAGTCATGGATATGCTTCGGGCTATGCAACAAGATATGCAAAAACGGAATCAACTCGATGAAGTCCGGATGCAAAAGGATGAGGTTCGTGACAAGAGCATCCAATCACTAACAACTCAAATGGGTCAATTGGCAACCGACGTGGCGGAGTTGAAGAAAAGCAAAGGTCAACTTCCTAGCGACACCAAGGTAAATCCTTCACATGGTTCGTCACGAGGTAATGTTAATGTTCATCATGTTAGTGTTTTAAGAAGTGGCAAAGAATTTAAAGCCAATTTGTCACCGGGTTTGGTTGAGGGGGTAGTTGAGGACATCACGGGTAATGAAAGCGATGATGAAGTTTCACCGGTTAAATCTAAAGAAACAAATGTTAACAAACCGGGGTTGGGTGAAAATGAGAAAAGTGAAAAAGTTGAGGGTGAACCGAGTCAAGTCCCGTTTCCATCGGCCTTACTTGACCCGGGTAGGAAAAATTTTATTGCATCAAGAGGTCCCCAAAAAGAAGAATTGTGGGACATGTTTAAACAAGTAAAAATTAATCTTCCACTACTTGATGCAATAAAACAAGTACCCGCTTATGCTAAATTTCTAAAGGAATTATGTACACAAAAAAGGCAACAAAAGAAGAAAATGCCTAAGCGGGTGGATTTAACCGGGCAAGTGAGTGCGGTTTTGAATGGGGAGCTTCCTCCTAAGCTCCAAGATCCGGGCACGCCATTAATTAACATTCAAGTTGGTAATTTTCAAACGGCAAAGGTGTTACTAGATCTTGGAGCCGGAGTTAGTATTTTACCAGGGGGCTTATATGACCAATACGATTTTGGTCCGTTAGCTAGGGTGGAGACAACGGTTGTTTTAGCCGATTTGTCTCATAAGCTACCTCGGGGGATGGTTCAAAATGTAATTGTTAAAATTGATGAGTTTTATTACCCGGTTGACTTTCTAGTCTTGGACTACTCGTCCGCGGACCCAAAACAACAACAAAATGTTATTTTGGGTCGGCCATTTTTTAGCACCACGCATGCTGTGATCGATTGTAGATTTGGTACAGTCGATATGACTTTTGGGAATCGAAAAATGCGCTTGAATGTTTTTACTAACAATTTTAATGCTGTTGGTGTTGATGAGTGTTTCATGACAGATTTAGTTGATGGATGCAACCCGCATGAGTATGAGGAGGATGGTATGGATGTTTGCTTGTGTGATTTTTCTGAACAGGTACATGCTTATGCACTCCGGGTTGAAGAGGAAAAACAGGATGCTATGGCCTTGAAAGAAGGTCGACCGCCATGGACTCACCAATTCGAAGGCTTGCCGGTGGAGATAAATTCGGGTACTAAACCATCATTAGAAGAACCACCGAAGTTGGAACTCAAAGACTTACCGAGCCATTTGAAGTATGCTTTCTTAGGGGATAATGACACTCTACCTGTCATTATTGCCTCTAATCTAGAGTTGGCGCAAGAGCAAGCCTCATTGGAAGTTTTAAAGGAGAACAAAGGAGCTATTGGATGGACAATTGCCGATCTCAAGGGAATTAGTCCATCAATTGTCATGCACAAGATAATCACTACCGAAGATGCAAAACCGACACGAGAAGCTCAAAGGCGATTGAATCCGAACCTAAGGGAGGTAGTAAAAAAAGAGGTAATCAAATGGTTGGATGCGGGAATCATCTATCCGATTTCGGATAGTGCTTGGTTAAGTCCTACCCAAGTTGTGCCTAAGAAGGCCGGCATTCAAGTAGTCAAAGATGAAAATGGTGAACAAATTGCCACCCGACCGGTCACCGGGTGGCGTGTATGTATTGACTATCGAAAATTGAATGCCGCCACTTCTAAGGACCAGTTCCCGCTACCTTTTATTGACCAAATCATTGAAAAACTGTCGGGTCAAAAGTACTACTGTTTTTTGGACGGGTATTCGGGTTACAATCAAATAGCAATACACCCGGATGACCAACACAAGACCACCTTCACTTGTCCATATGGCACTTTTGCCTTTCGGCGAATGCCATTTGGCTTGTGCAATGCACCGGCAACTTTCCAACGATGTATGATGAGTATCTTCTCGGACATGGTTGGAGAGTCGCTTGAAGTGTTTATGGATGACTTTTCAATCTTTGGCACTAGTTTTGAATCGTGTCTTAATGAATTACAAAAGGTTTTAAAACGATGTGTTGAGAAAAATTTTGTGCTTAGTTGGGAGAAAAGTCATTTTATGGTGCAAGAGGGAATTGTGCTAGGTCATGTGATTTCGGAAAGGGGAATGGAGGTGGACAAGGCAAAAATACGGGTAATAGCATCTTTGCCACCTCCGAAAAATGTTAAGGGTGTAAGGTCATTTTTGGGACACTCGGGGTTCTATAGACGTTTCATAAAAGGTTTTAGTGTTATCACCAAACCTTTATGTAACTTGTTATTAAAGGATGTCCCATTTGATTTTACTAATGAGTGTACGCAAGCATTTACTGTTTTGAAGGAACACTTGGTCAAAGCTCCTATTTTGCAACCACCGGATTGGTCAAAGCCGTTCGAGATCATGTGTGATGCAAGCGACACTACTATTGGTGCAGTTTTGGGTCAACGGGTTGACAAGAAGCCGGTGGTGATTTACTATGCAAGCAAGACTTTATCCGAAGCGCAACTCAATTACACCACAACCGAAAAGGAGTTATTAGCGGTGGTGTATGCTTTGGATAAGTTTCGTGCGTACATTTGGGGGAGCAAGGTGGTGGTATATTCGGATCATAGTGCGGTCCGATATTTAATGGAGAAAAAGGACGTGAAGCCTCGTTTGATTCGGTGGGTATTGTTGTTACAAGAGTTTGACTTAGAAATTCGAGACAAAAAGGGAAGTGAGAACGTAGTGGCGGATCACTTGTCTCGGATTCCGGTAGAAGGGATTGATGATGTTAGTGAAATAAATGAAAGGTTTCCCGACGAGCAACTCCTAGCTGTATCCACTTTCGTTGCACCGTGGTATGCTCATTACGTAAATTACTTAGCCACGGGTGCCATCCCAAGTCATTGGACCAAGAAGCGACGAACAACAATTTATGGTCCAAGTGAAGCAATACATTTGGGATGAACCGGATCTTTTCAAGATCGGGCCGGATCAAGTTATTCGGAGGTGTGTGCCCGAAACGGAGGTGTTGGAAATCTTGACTCATGCTCACTCATCCGCATGTGGAGGTCACTTTAGTGGGCATAAAACGGGTTACCGGGTTCTCTCATGTGGGTTTTATTGGCCCGTAATTTTCAAAGACGCGTGTGAGTTTGCAAGAAATTGTATAAATTGTCAAAAGATGGGAAGCATATCAAAGAGGGACAAGATGCCATTACAACCAATTTTGGTTGTAGAAATATTTGATGTATGGGGCATTGACTTTATGGGTCCCTTCCCGAATTCGAATGGCTTCCTATATATTTTGGTAGCGGTGGATTACGTCTCAAAGTGGATTGAAGCTATTGCAACACGAACAAACGACCATTCGGTTGTTTGTAAATTTGTTCAATCCAACTTCTTCTCTCGTTTTGGTATCCCGCGTGTTATTATAAGTGATGGTGGTTCGCATTTCAAGAACTTCAATTTCGGGAAATTATTGAAGAGGTATAGCGTGAATCACCGGATTGCCACACCTTACCATCCACAAATGAGTGGACAAGTAGAAGTGTCCAACCGTCAAATCAAAGAAATCCTCATGAAGACGGTTAGAACGGATAGGAAGGATTGGTCGAGCAAGTTGGATGAGGCGTTGTGGGCATACCGAACGGCCTACAAAACTCCGATTGGCACAACACCTTACCGGATGGTGTATGGAAAGGGTTGTCATTTGCCAATGGAGTTAGCGCATCTGGCACATTGGGCAATCAAGACGGTAAATGCGGATTATGATGAGGCGGGGAAGATGAGGAAGTTGCAATTGAGCGAGATAGAAGATATTAGAGACGAGGCGTATGAGTGTGCATCGGCTTACAAAGAAAAGCTCAAGAAGGTACACGATGCAAAGTTGAGGAAGAAAACCTTTGAAGTGGGTCAAAAGGTTTGGTTGTACAATTCAAGACTCAAGATGTTTGCGGGCAAGCTTAAAAGAAAATGGATGGGCCCGTATGTCGTTCGGCGAGTTGGGAGGTTTGGTGATGTAGATATCCAAGATGAGCAAACAAATAAACAACAAACGGTGAATGGTCATAGGTTGAAGCCATACTTGGAGGGGAACGACATCAACAACTTGGAGCTTGACAAAGCGGGCTACATCTTACACCCGGTCGATGAGGAACAACTATGAGAGGCCCAGGTTTAGTAGTGTAAATAGTTAGCATTTCGTTTTGTTTGTTTTGTATAGTTTGCACATTTACCGTATTTGCTTGAAGTCCGTGTTTGAAACAAGTGTGGGGATGTTCGGGACACGAATAATTCTAACATTGTGTTGAGGACAACACGGGACTTTTGAGGGGGTAGGGTAATTTTTATATGTTTTTGAAAAATTTAAAAAAAAAATTTGAAAAAAAAAACTAAAAAATATATAAAAAGACATGTAAAAACTGCGTTTTTAAGCAAAACAGAGATGCCCAGGTACCACTGTAAGTTACGGTGGTACCGTAATTTACGGTGGCCAGTGAAAAGTTTGGGGCTTTACGGTGCAAACGTACTGAGTTACGGTGAGGATTTTGTTCCAGGTTCCACCGTAATTTACGGTGGAGACCGTAAATTACGGTAGACCTGGAAATCTGATGGGTCGGCTAAGGAATTGCAGTTACATGAAAAAAATAATAATAATAATCACAAGTCACGTGAACTAAACTCCATCCATTCGTTTTCCTTCACTCCTCTCCTCCAAACATTCTCATCCATCACTTTCTATTGCCCCACCAAATCTAAGAAACTCCATAACCTTCTTCAACCTTCAATCCTCCATATCTCTCTCAATTCCTAACCAAATCAAGTGAAATCTAGGTCTAACTTGACTAATTTTTCACATACTTGCTGATTTTGAGAAGAGATTTGCGAAAAAACGAAGTTTTCTGGTTCGAATCACAAACCCTAGGTCCGAAAATTTTAGGGGTTTTTGAAGTTTTTGTTTCACAAGTGTTCTAGCATCTTCAAATAAAGGTATGGAAGTTTATTTGTTAAATTTTGATGATGCATTGTGAAGATTAAGGTTGTTATTGGATATTTGTTCATACCCACTTGCTTGTTCATAGTTTTTGTCATGAAACTTGTTGTTTGATCATTGAAATGGTTGTAGATGTAGGATTGATGGCAAAGTAGTGAACTTTTGGGAACCTCTATGTTGTAGAGGCACCATGCCCAATTTTTGAGAAAATAATTTATAAAATTTTTGGTTCACTAGCATCTACAACCATAGTAACAAGCAAGTGTGGGGATATTTTGGAGAAAAGGGTCTAACTTATTGTGTTTGGTTGTGTTGTTGCTTTAATGTGTGTAGGAAAATGGTAAAGACTAAGGAAAGAGCTGGAGCAAGTTCGTCTTCTTCGTCTAAAGACAAGCGCAAGCAGCCGGAACAACAACCAAGAAAGAGGCAATATTTGGGTCGAGTTGATGAGAGTGAAAGCGGGGATGAAGAAATGGTGGAGTTGGACCCGGCTGAAAAGCCAAGATGGGAGTCGGGTCCTTTAGACGAACAACCGGAGCATTGGCAACCAACACTTTTTTATGACAGTATGAATCGATTAAAAAACAGGGCTGCCGCATTTATTTGCGAGAGGGAAGTTCGTGAAGTTGAGTTTGGGCCGTTCAACGTGTTTGCCCGCTTCCGCGCCTTAGGATGGGAGTCGGCGCTCAGTTGTTATGATAAGGATAGCAAGAATCTGTTTATGACCGAGATTCAAGAATGGATGGCAACGTTGACATGTAACAAGTATGAGCGGCCATCACAGATGAAGTTGATAGGTGAGGTTAATGGGATTAAGCTAGAGATGTCGTTCGAACACATTGAAGAAATTGGGAAAATACGACAGTCTACCGGCTCGTGACTACATGATCCCTAGTCTTGATGACCTTTTGATAAAGCCGGAGAAGCACTCTCGTTGGAATGATATGCTAGCAGCATTGTTTTTGCCCGGTACTTATAGTGGCGTTTTATACCGGAGGAACTTGAAGATAGAAACGAAGTTGTTGCTAGCGATTTGCATTTTAAATGTCATTCCGCGAAGAGGGGATAAGGAGCAAGTGAGGTACCCGGAAGTACCTGTCCTCTATTCGTTACACAATGGGTCTCCGCGTTTTCCAATCCGATATTTGATCATGAACCATCTCTAGATTTGCCGAAACAAGTTGGGGAGGGATATTATCCCATATTGCCGAATTATCACGGGATTGATGAATCAATTTAAGGAAATCATGTCAGAAGATAAAGGGGCAGCAAAAAGGCATCAGCCTTTTACTTTACAGAAGATGGGGGTTGGTTGGACTTACACGCAATCGGAAAGGTATCATAAGCTCAAGTCGGAGGGGCATAGATGGAGAGCATTAAAAGTGGGTGCAAGGGATCTTCTACCGGGTGAAGAGGATGATCCGGAGAGTGAGGCGGAAGCCCCGAGTGGGGATGATGATTATGCGGACGAGCCGCATGGTGGTGAGAATGTGAATGTAGGCCAAGGGGGCCTAGGTAGGGGTTATGGTGGTGTCTTCTATGATTACACGGAGCGTTCCTATGAGCCGAATTGGGCTTACAATGGCACTATGCAAGAGGTTATCGAGAACCAATGTCCTCCGACACCCGTTTTTGAGTCATGGTCAGGTTCGGAGCGGACTTTATTTGATCAACAAACGATGATGAGTGCTAGCATGGAACGGGCCTTGAAGCATAACTTCGATCGTCAAGAATCATGGAACCGTGCACATGCCTACTCCCACGAGCTAGAGATGAATAATCGGTATGAAGATGACCAAGCAAGAAAAATGCATGCGGATTGGCATGCCGGACGGCCCGTGGTTGTGGATCCACCTCCGGTGGATTATGCGTCTCTACCACCATACGATGGTAGTGTATCGTATCCAACCCCGCCGCTCCATCATTCACAATGGCTAGACCCGCGTCAACAACAAGGAGCTTCGCAACAAGGTGAAAGCGGTGGCGGTGCATTCGCTTTTGGAGAATGGAACGATATGATGTCTTCCATTTTCGGGCAGCCTCAACCGCGCTATTATTAGTTAGGTCGTGCTCCTTCTTGTATATTTTGTGATTATTTGTTAGTTTGTTTTGTTTATGGTCGGGTGGTTGGGTGGTGTTAGTTTGTGATGTTATGTTTGGGTTGGAAGAGTTGGTGGTGTTATGTCTTAAAAAGAAGAAAAATATAAAATGAAAAAATACCAAAAAGAAATTTGTGGTTTAAGTGTTGAGCTTTTAGTAGGTGTTAAAGAATTTTAGCGATCAAATCCTCCTAAAACCATACATTGGGGTCAATGTATCCCAAGTGTGGGGATGGGGGGGGGGGGGGGGGAATTTTTGAAGTTTTTGAAAAAAAAGTAAAAAATCAAGCGAAACAATGTGAGAATTTGAACACCTTGGATTAACCCCAAATGATGCACCGGCAACCTTTAATACCCTTTGTTCTTGGTGAGAAATGAAGCCACACATGTAAATAAATAATACTTGTCTTTGATGAGAGTGGCTACGGGTGGGGGTGCATTACAACTTGTGCCTTGATACGGTTTGAGTCCTTAGTTGGATATGAATGCGAAAAGGATAAGGGCATTTAGGTAGCCTCGTCTTTAGTGTGTGTGAGTGTGGGATTTCGGGGGTTGGACCTCATAAATTATATATATGAGAATGGTTGCGAGATGGGCGGGGGTTTGGACATTTAGTTGCCCAATTTTGTGCCTAAAAGCCTATCGTTTGTTACCCCTTAGCTAGTTACCTAAAAATTTACCCAACTTGACCCGGTCTTATAGTGTTAGTGATTGTTTAGTAATATGTAATTTTATTTGATGTTAGTTGATTGTAAAAAAAAATCAGAAAAAGAAAAAGAAAAAAAAAGAGAAAAAGCAATGAAAAATGAAAAAAAAAGTGATGTTTAGTTATCTTGTATATAGTAGTTAAGTTTGATAGTTGTTTGTTTGTTTCTTTGTGTAATAAAAGACCGGGTTAAGTTTTCGCTACTTCATATATATTCCATTTCCTACCCATACACTTAGCCACGTTACAACCTTGAAAGTCCCTTTGATTTGCATTCATGTTTGGCACTTGTTAGGAGAAGGATTGATTTAGGTACAAGCCTATAGTTGTGCAACCGCCTGTTAGCCTTTGTGTGTCTAGCTTACAATTGCTAGTGCTTACTTGTTACCGAGAGGAGAGACATAGCGAGGGGTGCGTTATTTTGGGTGTTAAAAAGAGGTTAGTAAAAGGACTACATGTTTATGCTTGGTTAATGTTGATCGCTTGTTTTGGAAATGGTTTTGATGAGTTGCTTGGGACAAGCAACGGTTAAGTGTGGGGATCTGATGGGTGGTCCACAGGACAACCCTTAATGATGTTAAAAGACGAATTTATCCTTCACTTAATCGCGTAATTATCTTGAATTAGATTACTACGGTTGCTTATGTTTCAGGTGCAGTTCAGGAGCTAAAAAGGGATAAAACGCTGTTTTGGACGGTTTGGAATGGAACGGGTCGTGCATGGAAGGAAAGAAAAAACGAAACCCAAGAATCATGGCTCCACCGTAAATTACGGTGGCCGTCGTAATTTACGGTGGCTGATGTGTGCAAAATGCAACATATAAATTACATCAATTGTGGCATAAAACTAACCCTTTTTAGTACTAATGTTGGAAAAAGTGTGCTTTTGTCTTCCTTTTGTATTTTCGGGATTAAATGAGCTCAAATTAACAAAAGAAGCAAAAAGACAGCAAAATCTAACATAAATACAAGAAAGGGAACAAACGTGACATGCCCGACCCCACGATAGCATCTTCCCAAGCAAAACAAGAAGACAGGAGGCTGAACACGCCCCGTGCTCAGTGAGCACGGGGGCGTGCCCAAGTGTCAGCATAAAAGACAAAGTTGTAGAAGCTTCCATCGCCCACCACGGGGCCGTGCTCAGCGAACACGGGGTCGTGGTCAACTATCAAGATTGCTCTTGATAGTACAGATATGCTTCTGCACACGGGGTCGTGCCCAGCAGACACGGGGCCGTGGTCAACTAATAAAGACAAGAGCAATTAATGAAGAAAGAGAAGGATGTGGACACGGGGCCATGCCCGAGCTTCTGTTCAGCCTATAAATAGGAGTGCTTGGCTCAAGCTCAAACCATCCCTTGGCACACCACATCTCTCACACTTCACCCACCACCCACCACCACCATAACACCATCATCCACCACCATCATCCATTGTCCATCATAGAGTGTGTGAGTCGTCTCGGGATCCAAGATTGATCGTAAGAATTCTTGACAATCAAGGCCATGTTTGCCTAAGTCTCTTACATCACTTGGTGAAGACAAAGTGTCTACTGTAATACTTTTTATTTTTAATCTTTTCGCACTTTTTAATTGGTTATGTATTAATGACTTTAATAACTAGTTTCTTATGTTGAAGGTGATTCTTCCTTATCGTTTGTCCGTGGTGTCTTGGCATTATTTTACTGTCTATATAAAATAAAATATTTTCACCATTCATATCTCCACGGTCTATATGGAGGTATGTTGGCTACCTAGTCGGGGGTTAAGGGAACGGTTTGGTAAGAGTCAAGTCTTGCCATTGTTCAGTGTATAGATCCTGCAAAGGACCTGGGTCAAATTTAGTAGGACATTTTTCAATACTTAACGGTATTGGATGGCGGGGGTCCAAACTCTTTGATCCCCTCATAAGTTAAACTACTATTAATATTTTAACCCGGCTACTTAGGACTGTATCCCTGCTGACTCAGACTACTTAGTCGAGGGTAACGTCACCTTCAAAAGGGGGGCCTACCACATTATGCATTAATAACTTAATTAATTATTTTTCAATAATCCGACCCTTTAGGATTGTATCCTTGCTGACTCAAACTACTGGGTTGAGGGTAACGTCACCTCCAAAAGAGGGGCCTACTACAATAACTAAGATAATCTCTTAAATAGTGCAAAAGTGCGGAAATAATCAAAGGTTACACTAAACACGAGTCGGAACCAAGTGATTCATCTTGTCTATCTGTTTTTACTTTTATTTTTATTTTCAGCATTTTAGTTAGTTTTTATTTTTTTAGTTTAAAATATTTTTCTAAACTTTTGATTTGATTAGACGTTAAGGATAAACCGGTACTAAAAGCTCTTGTGTCCTTGGACGACCTCGGTATCTTACCAACACTATACTACGCTCACGATGGGTGCACTTCCCCATATGTGTGTTTAGTGTTAGTAAATATCGTGTTTTATAAATATAAAACTTGGCTAAAAAGTGTTAAAAAGGGCTTAACATATACATTAAAAACTAACGACACTTCACATGCATCAAGTTTTTGGCGCCGTTGCTGGGACACAAGGATTTTAAGAAAGTTAGGAATCAACGGCCTAATCGTTTTTCTTATTTTTCTATTTTTTTTTTTTTTTTGATTTTTCTTAATTTTTCAGTTTCTGCAGAGCTCAGCACGGGCCGTGCCTGGTCGGACACGGGCCGTGCCCAGCATTATCACTGGCAGTTTTTATTTTCCAAGTTACAGAGAGCTGAGCACGGGGCCGTGTCGGTGCAACACGGGGCCGTGTCCAACTCCCAGTAACAGGGATCCGAAAAACAATCACTGTACCTCCGACCACGGGCCGTGTTCACTGAGCACGGGGCCGTGGTGAACCTTTTGACCAACATTATTTTCTGTTTTTCTGCAGGACTCGGAACCCAGGCACCACATTTGAACTTCCTACGTAGTGTATGAGCTCCAGTTCTAGTAGAGACATAAAAGAACCTCTATAAGAACCCGAACGCTTTCTCAGAAAAAGACTTAAAGCTAAAAATCAAGAGAAAGTTTCGGGGGACCCATTTCCAATGGCGGATCAACGTACCCTCATGGATTATCTACGGCCCACCGTAGGTAACCTCGGCGCCGCTATCGATGCACCGAATGTCGAAGCCAATAACTTCGAACTTCGATCGCATTTGATACAAATGCTTCAAAACTTCGCAACCTTTCATGGGCTTGCGGACGAGGATCCCCATCTACATATTACTAATTTCTTAGAAATATGTGATACCTTTCAGATCAATGGAGCATCAAACGACGCCATCCGCCTTCGAATGTTTCCATTTTCACTAAAAGACCGAGCTAAGGCTTGGCTCAACACCCTCCCAGTTGGCTCGGTAAACACCTGGGATGAACTAGCCCAAAAGTTTCTATATAAATATTTCCCTCCTGCTAAAACGGCTAAATTAATGACTGAAATTAACACATATTCACAAGAGGATGGGGAATCCTTATATGAAACTTGGGAAAGGTTCAAGGAGCTACTAAGAAATTGTCCTCATCACAGTCTTGCGGTATGGCAACAAGTATCCACTTTCTACAATGGGTTGTTGCCACACACAAGACAAACACTTAATTCTAGCTTCGGGGGACTTCTAGGTAATCGTCGCCCAAATGAAATATACAATCAAATTGAGGAAATTGCTCAAACCAATTTTCAGTGGCACACTCCCCGAGGTAATAAATCTATTGCCCCGGGCGGCCGGGCGCCCATAAGGTTGATGAAAGCACTTCTTTACAAGCCCAAATCGAGGCCCTTTCTTCAAAAATCAAAAAGTTAGAAATGACAAAAACGGCCTCGGTTATGGCTTGTGAGGGGTGTGGTGGACCACATGAAAATTGGAGTTGTATGAAAGAAGTAGATGATCAAACAGAAACGGTAAACTACATTGATAATAGACCTAGGCCGTCGGGTCCACCAACGGGTACCTACAACCAAGGATGGCGTAACCACCCTAACCTTAGTTGGAGGGATCCCGGCAATAGTAGTAACCAACAAAACCAACGAACTAACTTTCAACAACCACAAAACTTTTCTCAACAACAAGGTGGACGAGAAAGGCTTGAAGATACTGTATCTCGCCTCATCTCCGACACCGAAAAGAAAAACTCGGATCGAATTCAGCAATTGGAATCGAATTTTAGAAATCAACAAGCTAGCATTCAAAACATTGAAAAACAATTAAATCAAATAGCTCAAAATTTCTCCGAGAGACCACAAGGCGTGTTACCAAGCAATACCGAAACCAACCCAAAGGCGCAAGTACATCTCATCACATTGAGAAACCGAACCGTGGGTCCCGAGGATGCCCCATTACCACCGGTTGAAAGAAGTCAGCTCAGCCAAAGCACGACTTCACCCGCGCCCCAACCAGAAAAGGCTTCTCCACCAAATCAAGAGCCCACCAAGACTCCTCCGGTTCCATACCCCGGTCGGTTAAATCGTTAAAAGACCGATGAGCAATTCGCAAAGTTCGAAAATTTACTAAAACAATTGCATGTTAATATTCCTTTTATTGAGGTCCTAACCCAAATGCCTAAATATGCAAAATTTATGAGGGACTTCCTCACTGACAAAAGGAAAATTGAATCATTGCAATTAGTTAACTTAGGCGAAGAATGCTCCGCCTTAGTACTCAACAAACTCCCACAAAAGAAAATTGATCCCTGAAGCTTCACGATTCCTTGCTCGATCGGGGAATCCCCCATTCGTAATGCATTAGCCGATCTTGGGGCTAGCATTAACCTCATGCCCACATCGATGTTCAAACGACTCGGCCTAGGAACAACGAGCCCTACAAAGATGAGCATACAACTCGCCGACAGATCCGTCAAATTTCCACAAGGTGTCGCTGAAAATCTATTGGTCAAAGTTGACAATTTCGTTTTCCTGACCGACTTTGTCATCCTAGACATGGAGGAAGACACCGATGTCCCTCTCATCCTCGGGAGGCCATTTCTAGCCACCGCCCAAGCAGTGGTGGATATGAATGACGGAACACTAACATTGAAGTTTGGGGACAAGGAAGTGAAGTTTGAATGTGGAAAGAGAGTAGAGGACGAAGACCCGGTCAACTACATGAAGGTCATAGACTCAAGCTTGGATAACGCTCTCCGACGGTGTAGCATGGGATGCAAAACATTCCACTTGGGTAACATATGACCAGGCTTTGGGTCTAGCCAAGGACCCTTATAAACGTGGCGCACCACGAAGGCATTACACGGAACTATCCTTAGTTTAGTTTAGATTAATCTTTATGTTTTCTAGTTAGTTTTAATTTTCAGGAATAAAAACACTCGAAATGACAAAGGATGCAAGGGAAACTTGAACCAGCACCCCATGCAGGAAAACAGGGCCATCTGACAATTTGTCTTATTAACAGTAAGCTCAGCACGGGCAGTGTCCGCCCAACACGGCCCCGTGCTGCACAGTCTGCAGAAATGACCCAGTTCAGGTAAACTGGACACGAGCCGTGTTCACCCGACACGCCCCCGTGTCCAGGCTTCTGTTTCTTTTGTTTAATTTTTGTTACTGGCACTTGAACACGGGGCCGTGCCCGGACAACACGGGGCCGTGTCCAGCGCCCAGTAACACTAATTTTTGCTTTTTCACACCTTTTTACACATTCAATCAACCTAAAAATTTATTTTTGGGACACATTGAGGACAATGTGTAATTTAAGTGTGGGGGGGATGCTAAAACCTTGAATCATGCAAGTCCTAATAACAAGCCTTACACAAAACTCTATTGGAACCGCTAATCACCCCAAATTTTTTCAAAAATTTTCATTTTTTTTTACTTGTCTAGGTTTAATTTGGGAATTTCAAAATTCTAAAAAGGTTATATTTTTACAAATTTACAACCGATAGCGTCGTGATAAAAAGAACCAACATAAGAGAATTATGAAAAGGCATGACAAGCTTAGTTAAAATTTAATTATATATACTTGATCACATAAAAACCCATTCCCACAAAAGTGAGTTTTGAGCCTTTATTGAGCATACAAAAACATATCTTTAAATTAAATGCTCATTTTTCGTTTCTTGTGTGAATAGCCGCTTGGTTCTTACAACTCTAGAACTTGCCACGACGATACATTCTTGGTCCTTACCAACTTAAACCCAAGTAAGTAAATGATGGAGGCATTAGGACTAACCTTTTTTTTTATTTCTACACCATTATTTTTCTTTTTTTTTACCACCTACCCAAAATCCCCCTATTTTTTTAGCCTAAACCTTTTCATTTCTTAACCCAAACCAAACACCCTTTCACCCACAAAAACTTTTTTTATTTTTAACCTTTTGTTTTAGTAACAAGCTCGGTTTTTCGTTTGACTTTGAAAAAAAAATGTGTTGATAATGAAGCAAAAGAAATAAACAAACAAGTTCATCAAAAAAATAACTTTGTTTGAATAAAAGCTTCATCAAAATAAAAAAATTGAAAAAAAAAATAATATGTCTTTCGAAAACCGACGCTTGTTACGCTTTTTCGCCATTTTCTACTAACCACTAACCCAACCACCTACCTTTAAACCAAGCCTAACCCTTCACCCAAAAGTCCTCTTGATATTTACAAAGGTATATAGTTAAAAAGGATGAGGATTGATTGCTTGGCAAGCATATGGTAGGAGTAAGTTTCATGCCGCTCTTGAGTGATTCACTAAAATACATCTTCGGACGAGTGTTGAGTGATCCCCCGTGAGGTATGTGAACTTGTATATAAATAGAATTTTAAAGAGGCATGTTATGCCCTAATAAGTAATTTATCTTATGAAAAGTTTTAAATAAATCATGACGAATAGAATTGTAAATAAATAAAAATAAAACTAAATAAAGAATCTTGGAAATCCCGACACTCTATGACAAGCCTAAAAACCTTCTTTTCTACCCATTCCATTTGGGAGTGTAAAGCCATATTATAAAGAGTTTTGCTTGAGGACAAACAAAGATTCAAGTGTGGGGGTATTTGATGTGTGCAAAATGTAACATATAAATTACATCAATTGTGGCGTAAAACTAACCCTTTTTAGTACTAATGTTGGAAAAAGTGTGCTTTTGTCTTCCTTTTGTATTTTCAGGATTAAATGAGCTCAAATTAACAAAAGAAGCAAAAAAGACAGCAAAATCTAACATAAATACAAGAAAGGGAACAAACGTGACATGCCCGACCCCACGACAGCATCTTCCCAAGCAAAACAAGAAGACAGGAGGCTGAACACGCCCCGTGCTCAGTGAGCACGGGGGCGTGCCCAAGTGTCAGCATAAAAGACAAAGTTGTAGAAGCTTCCATCGCCCACCACGGGGCCGTGCTCAGCGGACACGGGGTCGTGGTCAACTATAAGATTCGCAGAATCCAGGCAAATCTTGGTAGTACATATATGCTTCTGCACACGGGGTCGTGCCAAGCAAACACGGGGCCGTGGTCAACTAATAAAGACAAGAGCAATTAATGAAGAAAGAGAAGGATGTGGACACGGGGCCGTGCCCACTGGACACGGGGCCGTGCCCGAGCTTCTGTTCAGCCTATAAATAGGAGTGATTGGTTCAAGCTCAAACCATCCCTTGGCACACCACCTCTCTCACACTTCACCCACCACCCACCACCACCATAACACCATCATCCACCACCATCATCCATTGTCCATCATAGAGTGTGTGAGTCGTCTCGGGATCCAAGATTGATCGTAAGAGTTCTTGACAATCAAGGTCATGTTTGCCTAAGTCTCTTACATCACTTGGTGAAGACAAAGTGTCTACTGTAATACTTTTTCTTTTTAATCTTTTCGCACTTTTTAATTGGTTATGTATTAATGACTTTAATAACTAGTTTCTTATGTTGAAGGTGATTCTTCCTTATCGTTTGTCCGTGGTGTCTTGGCATTATTTTACTGTCTATATAAAATAAAAGATTTTCACCGTTCATATCTCCACGGTCTATATGGAGGTATGTTGGCTACCTGGTCGGGGGTTAAGGGAATGGTTTGGTAAGAGTCTTTCCATTGTTCAGTGTATAGATCCTGCAAAGGACCTGGGTCAAATTTAGTAGGACCTCCTTCAATACTTAACGGTATTGGATGGCGGGGGTCCAAACTCTTTGATCCCCTCATAAGTTAAACTACTATTAATATTTTAACCCGGCTACTTAGGACTGTATCCCTGCTGACTCAGACTACTTAGCCGAGGGTAAGGTCACCTTCAAAAGAGGGGCCTACAACATTATGCATTAATAACTTAATTAATTATCTTTCAATAATCCGACCCTTTAGGATTGTATCCTTGCTGACTCAAACTACTGGGTTGAGGGTAACGTCACCTCCAAAAGAGGGGTCTGCTACAATAACTAAGATAATCTCTTAAATAGTGCAAAAGTGCGGAAATAATCAAAGGTTACACTAAACACGAGTCGGAACCAAGTGATTCATCTTGTCTATCTGTTTTTACTTTTATTTTTATTTTCAACATTTTAGTTAGTTTTTATTTTTTTAGTTTAAAATATTTTTCTAAACTTTTGATTTGATTAGACGTTAAGGATAAACCGGTACTAAAAGTTCTTGTGTCCTTGGACGACCTCGGTATCTTACCAACACTATACTACGCTCACGATGGGTGCACTTCCCCATATGTGTGTTTAGTGTTAGTAAATATCGTGTTTTATAAATTTAAAACTTGGCTAAAAAGTGTTAAAAAGGGCTTAACATATACATTAAAAACTAATGACACTTCACACGCATCAAGTTTTTGGCGCCGTTGCCGAGACACAAGGATTTTAAGAAAGTTAGGAATCAACGGCCTAATCGTTTTTCTTATTTTTCTATTTTTTTAGGATTTTTCTTAATTTTTCAGTTTCTGCAGAGCTCAGCACGGGCCGTGCCTGGTCGGACACGAGCCGTGCCCAGCATTATCACTGGCAGTTTTTATTTTCCAAGTTACAGAGAGCTGAGCACGGGGCCGTGTCCAACTCCCAGTAACAAGGATCTGGAAAACAATCACTATACCTCCGACCACGGGCCGTGTTCACTGAGCACGGGGCCGTGGTGAACCTTCTGACCAACATTATTTTCTGTTTTTCTGCAAGACTCGGAACCCAGGCGCCACATTTGAACTTCCTACGTAGTGTATGAGTTTCAGTTCTAGTAGAGACATAAAAGAACCTCTAGAAGAACCCGAACGCTTTCTCAGAAAAAGACTTAAAGCAAAAAATCAAGAGAAAGTATCGGGGGACCCATTTCCAATGGCGGATCAACGTACCCTCATGGATTTACGTGTCGATGTAAACTTAAGTTGATTTACATTTCGAGTTTTACGTCTTTATTTTTATTTACTTTATTTCGAGTTTTCGAGTTCCCTTAACTTTCTAAATACTTTTTAACCGAGTTTTACGTCTTTATTTTTATTTACGTGTCGATATAAACTTAAGTTGATTTACGTTTCGACATAATTTTATTTTGGTGTCGATATAAACTTAAGTTGATTTACGTTTCGACATAATTTTATTTTGGTGTTTTCTCAACTTTCAGTATTCACACTGACAACCCTTTAACTTTCTAAATACTTTTGTAGTCGGTGATTTTTTTTTTGTCTTTTTGCTTTTTTTCTTTTTTTTTTTACTTTTAACCTTTAATTTTCAGCATTGACTCTTACAGCCTCTTAACTTTATAAATACTTTTTAATCGACTTTTACGTCTTTATTTTTATTTACGTGTCGATATAAACTTAAGTTGACTTACATTTCGACATAATTTTTTTTTTTGTATTTTCTCAACTTTTAGCATTGACACTGACAACTCTTTAACTTTCTAAATACTTTTGTAATCGAGTTTTCCGGTCGATGTAAAACACGTGTCGACATATTTTTGTACTTACGACGACTTTATTTTGTAAGTTTTCTCTTTCGACTGCTATATCGAATAAAAAATCGGGTCGCCACGTCGCGAAGCGCGGCTGTAACCCACTAGTTAACTATTACTTTAAAAATGACTACCAATGCATATAAAATAATCATTTTTGAATTATGTCGTATAACACAATATTTTAAAATGTATCCTAAAATAATCTATGAGATGAACACATTATATACTATCTTAAAACACAAAGTCGGTGGCCTTGCCACCGACATTCCACCGCCCAAATTTACTTTTCTGCCCTTCGTCCCACTTTTACTGTTTGTGTTCGTTTGACTGTTTCTGTTACGAACAAGAATCCAACTCTACCATCATGCTCCCAACGCCATCAACACCGACTTTCGCAACCCCTTAGGGCTGTTAGATGGGATTCTCCGGGAGGCGTCAGCACCGGAACGCCGTCAACACCGATCTACCCTAGAGTCGTCAGAACGCCGGATGGTAGGGGCGGACCTGCCATAGTGGGAGTGTGTCTAAAGCTTGATTCAACATACATATAGACAAACACAGTCTTCACACGCCGGAAAACTTTCCATGTCCACCCAAATACTGTCTTCACAGACCGCCTCCTGCAAATGATGGCTTCGTCATCATCATCGACAGCCTAGGCGATGAACCACTGTTGAGGGCGTTTTCTCCACCTACCACCGCATCCACCAATGGGTTCTACCGCCACCACCGCCGCTGAGAGGCGGTTTCACCACGATACCCATAACCACTTTATCCAGGTACTACAGCCACCACCACCTCCACCCTCCGGCCTTTCATATTTGTGCTTTCATTGGATTGATGTGCTAAAAGTTTGGGTTTTTTTAGAGAGAAAAATAGGGTTTTCAAAGAGAGATAGAAGCTAGAGATGAAGAGAAAATTCAATAGAGTCAATGGTGGCAGTTTTGTTTGATGGTTTTAAAAATCCAGCTGTACATATAAGTCATCTGTGAAATAATGTTTAAATGTAATTTTAGATGGTGAAAATCTACAAAAAGTCAAAAAGGTGAAAAAGCAAGACTGACATGCTGCAAGCCTAACATCTAGACCATCATTTATAAAAGTTTTGGTTGATTAATTATTTTTAAATTTATCTCTATAAACTAATGTATATTACGATAAAAATACCTTCATTCAAAGTTATTTTTACGATACCGGTTTTTTTTATATAACCTAATAATATATATTTAAAAATCCTGATAAAAATTATAAATTCTCAAAATTTGGAATCGTAATTCATTACTGTTCTCATAATTATAAAAATTATTGTTTTAAAAGCATGTATCCTCAGTTTGACTTTGTAGTTTCTCTTTTGATAAAAAAAAAATTGGAAAAAAAATTATACCTGTACATATTACAGACATACAACAATTCTAATTTTTATGTTATTGAAAATAAAATACTTAGGTTATTTTATAAGATATGTTAAAATAATGTTTTTATTAATTGAGATCATCGTGACTTTCGAGACGTGTATAGATTTTTTAAATTTGATAGAAATCCTATACTAACAAATGTGAACCACTAAGTGTGATTATTTGCAAAAAAAAAAAAAAACAAAGTAATTATTGTACCATATTAATGTCACGGATATAACGTGCGTGAAAAGCCATCTTATGCATGGACATTAAATGTTAATGTCATTATCGTAACCCGTGTAACGTAGTCGTAAACACATTGTTGCCGCCGCAACGCGCGGCATGGTAAAAATTCTAGTTGTTTTAAAAAAAATGTGAAGTTAAATGGGTCAACCTGTAAATATGTTTGGTCAACTCAAACAAGACACGTCAATGTATTCGTGTATTCAACAAGAAACTGAGATTTCATATTAAATTTGTATCGTGTCATAAATTCAATAATGTGTTATGTCTAAGAAATAACCAAAAATGACAATCTTAAATGTACACTAAATTTCGAGGATTTAATGAGAAACTGACCCGGTTCATATTATTTTATGTATCGTATCATAAATTCAATCATGTATTATGTTTAAAAAAGGCAAAATTGCACTTTTCGTCCTTTATGTTTCAGAGTTTCTGCAGGCGCTGTCCTTTAAGTTTAAAAATTACACTCTATATCCTTTATGTTTGCAACCTATAACGGGCGGTGTCCTTTCTCATAAACCCAGTTAACTTTTTATGTTAAAACAGCCCAAATTGTAACTTTGTAAAACTACATAACAACAGGGACCACATGTGCAATACTGAAATTCTTTTGGACCGAATTTAAACCCCACCTTCATCTCCATTCTCAATCAACCAAACAACGATCCAGATTTGAATTGTATGTAATGCTTGAATAATTTGTGTTTCAATCCAATTATTTTTCTTTTCTGTGCGAGAAACATATCACAACAACAAAGCGTTCTCAAATCGAATTCACAGCCCACCGTAATACAACAAACTATACTTCTTCTTTCTTCGAACAACAAATCGAACCCGAGTCGAATCTGAACCGAACATAACCCGCTTGAAAAACCCGATCCAAACATCATCAGCCATCATTCTTAAAAAAATAATTCTTAAAAAAATGAAGAAAATAGGGGGTGGTTCTTACCGGAAATCATGTCGTCGTCTCCACTGCCGTCGCCGTGAGCGGCGGCACCGGCTGTGCTTGCCGTCGGAGATGGTGGCCGACACCACCCACCCATGTCCATCTTCACCCTACCACAACCACCTCTGAGACACCCCTGATTACCCGATGTGCAGCTGTCGTTGATATCGGTGTCTATTGCCGGAAAAACGAAGCACCGCCAGCTGTGGGGTCCTGCTGCTGCCGCTGTGTGCCGTCACCGGCACCGGAACCCTCGTCGGTTCTTGTCGTCGCCGGAATCGAGGATAGAGAAGGGGATGTGCTTTGTCGATGAGATGAACCGCCGGAGCACCAGATGACCGGCAGCCGGCTCCTCTTTGGCTGCCGGTGTTCAATCGAGTGGCTGTGGGGATGAGGGGTGTGGCAGGTGAGTGTAAGTGTCTGTGTATCTATGTTTGTAAGTGGAATCGAGATAGAAGGAGTGTGAAGATATAAGGTCAGTGGGTGTTTAGGGAGGATGATGAAGTTTTATGTGGGTGTATTGTAATATATAGATACAGATTACAGAGATTTAGATGAATGGTTTGAGGTTGGGGAAGAGGGTAAAATTACAGATATGGTCCTTGTTGTTAAGAAGCTTCACAAAAAGGGGTTTTAACATAAAAAGTTAACTGGGTTTATGAGAAAGGACACCGCCCGTTATAGGTTGCAAACATAAAGGACATAGAGTGTAATTTTTAAACTTAAAGGACAGCGCCTGCAGAAACCCTGAAACATAAAGGACGAAAAGTGCAATTTTGCCTTTAAAAATGTAGTCTATGTTTACAACTTTTTTTTTGAACCGCAACTATTTTATTTAAATATATAAAATAGAACATAGGGGCCAGCAGGACGCTGGAAATCCCAAGCAACAGAAAAACATTACATGATCATGTCTCGCACGTTAAAATCACTCCACCTCTCCCAATCAAGATTTCCATACGGAGATCTATTTTTAATCCACTGGAAAGACTCCTCTTTAATTCTATCCACCATCATCTCGACCCGACATTTCTTCCCCTCAAAAATACATTCGTTTCTCGATTTCCATATAATCCGTAAAGTGGCAAAGGAGATAACCATTATGACTTTTTTCCATTTTGGCGACCCTTTTAGACTAAATATCCACTCCAGCAACTCCATAACTGAAGCAAAGTGACCATTTGTTGGTAATTTAAGCCACACCCATATGCTCCACCAAACTGCAGCCGATGTAACACAAGAGATTGTCAAATGTTCCACTGACTCATTTTGAAATACACACAAAACACAATTATTATCCTGCAAAAAAATACCCCTTCGCTCCAGATTATTTTTAACCGCTATACCACCATTTAAAATTCTCCAAACAAAGAAACAAACTTTTTTTGGCGCCCAAGCCAGCCACTCGAATCGACCCACCACCACCTTCACTCCAATATTCTCTGCCACGGCATCTCTAAATGCAGCCACCGAAAATTGATTTTCGTTCCCCTGATCATTGTGAATACCCAACTCCTCGGGATTATTTACTCCAGCCTTGACAATATCATTTCTTACCATCACTATATCCTTCCAAATGCCCGTGATACCCTTTTTTAAGGGAACCCCACCATCAACTGAATCGCCCCCATGAATGGCCTTGATCACCTCAACCCAAAGGTGTGAATTTTGGTGTCTTACCCTCCAACGCCATTTCATAAGTAATGCCCAATTAAGACTTCGAATCTCACCCAAACCAAGCCCACCCAAACGTTTAGGCGCCACAACTTTATCCCAAGCGACCCATCGAATCTTATTCCTCGACCCCGTTTTCCCCCAAACAAACCTTTTAACAAATTTTATTAAAAGTACTATATTATTTTTAATATTAGGGATGTTACACTTCAACCGATCAAACTTATTTCTGACTCAAATATTATAATTAGTAGTGACTCATAATGTGAAGAAACATGGAACTAATTTTAGGTTTATTAGTTCGGTTTATGTTTTAACCATAAAGGTTAATTTTCTTAATCCTTCCTGAGCTAAGGTTGTGATCCTTTCTGCAAAACAATCATCACCCCGTTAAGCTCGTTAAGAGGGGAATATGGGGGTTTTCCTCTTAACCACTATTCGGCGTGAGAATAAGTATTTGTTTTGAGGAAATAAGTGTGTGTTTAAGGGTGAGAGAGCAGAGAACAGAATGGTTTAACCTGTACATGAAGATCCCTATTTATAGCCGGCGTAGTGTAGAAGGAGATGGGCTGATGGACCTGGAGTCGACAACAAGGAATATCCTTTTTGTCTCTTCTATGACGACCGTTAGTGTTTCTAGAAGATCGTCGGTGTTGGCGCACCTTGATTGGAGCCACGTGTCATGGTTGTCGTCCTTGTTGTCTCTCTGACATCAGCAGATGAGTGGAGATCATGGGCCAGTTGTCGCCGCCCCCTGATTGGTGCCACGTAGGCGTCCTTGTGTACTTTTTGTCTCCTGCACGATTGTTAATCATGGAGCACGATAGGATACAGCCTGTTGGACGCTAATTGGCTTACTCCGCTGCCACTCGTACCTTTCGTGCTTCCTGGAATGGACCTGCGGCGCTACCCTCGCGCGGCCTCTGGTGCGTATCCATATCCATCCCATAGACTGACACAATCGAGATTGCGCACGCCTCCCTGGCAACGGCGCCATTTTGATGTCTGTCGTTAGTGACATGCAAAAACCGAAATAAACTAGTAGCTAGAGTAAGTCGGATATCGAACCAAAGGAGGATTGTGGAAAGTGTCGTAATGAAAAGTATTAATTAAATACTACTGAATTGAAAAATGAGTTTGTTTGATTATGAGAATTATCTAAATTAACGAACAAAAATTAAGATTTAAATCAATAGGAGAAAAGATGGTTCCTCCAGATTTCAGGTTTTACAGTTAACTTCAACTATGTGTTTAATCGTTACCTACATAGACATAGGTGTTAAACCTGATTAACTAATTGTGATAACCAACGACTAAGTACTCCGGTCAATACATAACGGGAGGTTATCGAATGATTATCAATTACAATTTACAAACCCTAACCCCATGTCAAATATATCCCAATTACTAGAACTCTCGGGAACTGAATGCTTAGAAATTAAGGTTTAAATAAATGTAACTGTTTACAACCAATAAATCAAATCAAATGTGAAAAGCATCGAATGCTTAGATCACCTAATCAAAACGATTATCACAAACACATAGTTTCGCCTAACTTACAAAAACCCTTCATCCGGAGAAAACCACAAAAAGACTAGCCGCTCATGGTGGTTGGTTGATCTTCGCCGACTTGATAGACGGTTGCCCCATGTGATGTAGCCGACCTCTCTTTTTTTTCCTGCTTCCTGCCGTCAAAAGATGATGATAAAATTCATGTGTTGTTGCTCCAATCTTCACGTGATGATGTGTTGGCCCAATCCGAAAAACAAAATCCAAAAGTCTGCTCCAATCGGCCCAAATATAAGTCCAAGTGAATATGTGAATTAATTATGATGATGAATATCATAATACCCCCCCTCAAGTTTAGCGTATTGATGATGAAGAAGTCAGCCGCCCAATCTATGTATCCCACAAAGTCCAAAAAAGTGTGATGATTGAAGTTGTTGACTATTGTGATCATGAACGATCCTCCAAACTCACGTGATTATGGCTGCGAACTTTAATGATCTATTTGTGATGATGTTGTTGTTGTTGAGAAACCCTCCAAAAGTTGTCTACATGTGCCTCTCGAAAACAACCCCCCCCCCCCCCCCCCCCCCACCCACACCCACAACACACACACACCAAAAACAAATGCTATTTTTGTGATGTTGCTTAGTAGGGCTGCAAACGAACCGAACAAACACGAACAAGTCCTTGTTCGTGTTCGTTTGTTAAGAAATTTATGTGTTCACGAACTATTCATGAACGTTTATCGAACAAGATTTTATGTTCGTGTTTGTTTGTTAAGGAAATGAATTTGTTCGTGTTCGTTTGTGTTTGTTAATTTTAGGCAACGAATGAAAACAAACGATGATGAACACAGTTGAGCACAAACTAATGTTCATGAACACAAATGGTAACAAACGAACACAAAACATTCATGAACAAAATATATAATATATTGACACTTATCAAATATTTTATTTATTTGAATTTTGAAGTATTTAAATAAAATATAAAAGCTAAAAACACTAATGAACTATCGGACACAAAGGAACACGTTACCGAACGTTCACGAACATAAATGAACGAACGCGCCCTCTGTTCATGTTTGTTCATTTAACTAAACGAACGAAATTTCTTGTTTGTGTTCGTTTGTTTAATAAACAAACGAACTTCCCGCCGAACAGTTCACGAACTGTTCGCTGAACGTTTGGTTCGTTTGCAGCCCTATTGCTTAGGCTGGGGACCATCCAGCTCCGTCCTCATCTCGTCGTCGTCCCCCTCTCCATGCCCCCCCCCCCCCGGTGTCTTGAGGCAGTCATCGTCCTCTCCGTCGGAATTTCGACGTCCAGGACAGAGCAAAACATGTGGGCCCCCCTCTTTCTTCTCGGCGCCGCTCCGTCACCCCATCCCGCCACCCCCGTCTTCTTTCTTCCCTCTGTCACAATACCGTTCAGCCTTATTGTTGATGAGATTATTTGCTATTGCCTCAAAGTTGGTAAATATATATGACGGCTGCCTTCAAATGATGATGAGGCCGATGTGAAGAGATGATGATTCTTTTGTTCTTTGTAAAGTAAGTAGTTGATGCCACTTCCGCGTTGCGGGTAGAGATGTACAAATCGGTTAATTTGAGAAACCGGTTTCGGTTTTTTAACCGAACCGGTTTTTTTGGATCAATTGAAAACCGGTTTTTTGTTTAACCGTAACCGGTTTTAACCGGTTTCAGCAACCGAAAATTAATAACTGGTACAACCGGTTATAACTGGTTTTATAACCGGTTTGTATAATAACCGGTTTCCGAACTGATTAAATTAACTGATTTTATAACCGGTTTACTATAACCGGTTAAAAAAAACCGGTAAAAAAACCGGTCTGCAGGAAATGTCACAGAATGCTGTTTTTGATGCTGTTTTGCTGTTTTTTAGCCTGTTTTTAAAAAAAAAAACAGCAGTTTTTTAAAAAAAACATAAAATACAAATTGTAAAAAGTCAAAACATAATATCATTAAGTCTACGAACAAACGGAAACATAACATAAGGAAATAAGAACGGTACGAACGCTAAAGCGTAACAACGAAAATACACAAACTTCATACATAAACTTCAAATATTAATCCGCACGAAGGTCCACACTAGTATATATATTTTTTTAGTGGGACGAGAATAGTAATATATCTTGAACCGCGTCTAATCTTCTTCGGCCGAACCCGAACTCGAACTATTGCGGAGTAATTCATCTAGTTCGGCTTCTTCTTCGGTCATTGGGGTTGTCATTTCGTTTCGAACCTCGTCTTCGTACACTTCGGCTTCGTAATCTAATTCACCCTCGAGTGAGCGTATGTGTTGACATCTCTCCGCCGCATCCAAGTAGTCTTTCAAGCAAATCGACATCTCAACCGCCTTTGGTGTTAGTCGAGTCCTCCGTATCGAAATCACCCTACCACTTATAGAAAAAGCACTTTCCGAAGCTACCGTGGAAGCTTGGACCGTTAGTAAATCTCGGGCCATTGTGGCTAAGATCGGAAATTGTTCTTCCTTACTTTTCCACCAACCCAACAAATCAAAATTTTTAAAGTCTTGTGAAGTCATTGTTCGTAGAAAGTTCGACCCACCATATCGACCGAGTTCGATACTACTAGTGTTACCACGTTGCATTTGACTCGATTCATCATACAAATAGTTGTAAACATACAAATCGTCATCTTCCATATTTGATGAACCTTCGCCGAAAGCGGCATTTCTCATTGACTCGTGAATGTGTGACGAGATATGCCCATATTTTGTTACATAAACATCAAACATTTTTGAAAGTTGTTCATTAAAACGTGTTTTTGCGGCTTCGCCAAAGTTTGGTTCTTCTACGGTGTTTAAATTCAACTCGTTTGAAATTTTTTCAATCAAAGAACCGGCTCCAAAAATATTAAAGCAAGGGTTTAAAGCGGCGGCACAAGTGAAAACCGCGGGTAGTTCTTTAAAATATTTTCTTAGTTTTTCCTTCATCGTATCTACCATATCACAATATGGTCTACCTCTCCCCGACAACTCGTTTAATTTTCTACACATTTTAAACAAATTGTGAAGTACCAATGAACTAGTTGGATAGTAAACCCCCGATAAAGTCTTTGTTGATGTTTTGAAAACTTGAAGCACTTGTGTAACCGTTTCAATAAGCCCCCAATTCGATTGGTGGTAAGACGAAACCTTTCCACGACTCGCCAAAAGGCTATGAAATTCTATTAAACTTTCTTTTTGCAAAATAGCTTTTTCAAACATGGTGCAAGTCGAGTTCCATCGATGAGCGACGTCCCAATTGGGTCCGTAGCATACTCGACCCGCTTCCTTACACATTTTAATATATTTTGAATGCCTTTGCGTATGACTATATATATGACGTAACATTTGTTTGAAAGATTCTTTTTGTCGTTCAATAACCTTTAAACCGTCTTGAACGGCCAAATTTATGATGTGTGCCACACATCGACTACGGAAAAAAATACCCTCACAAATCGGAGTGTACTTTAACCTTAAATGCGTGACCGAAAGCGTGTTGTTTGAGGCGTTATCAAAAGCTATCGAAAAAATCTTTGTTTCCAATTTGTATGTTTTAATACATTTGTCGATAGCTTTATATATAGCTTCACCGGTGTGAGGGTAAAAACTATTACAATGATGACAACGCGCTTTTTTCGGTCCGCTCGCCATCTCGCACAAATCGAAATGGTTCCAAACTTCCGGGTTGCGCTTCGTTGCAAGAACACGAACAACCGTGTCGGTTGTAGACTCGCCAACATTGACCGAATCATGAGCACTAGAGCTTGCCATGTTTTTTTTCACAATTATCGAATAAGAAAAGTGAGCGTTTTTATGAGATTTAGGAGATTAGAGAATGGTGTGATTGAACCAAAACACCCAACACCCTTTTATAGTAATTGGAGATGAATTTTTGACAAAAAAAAACAAAAAAAACGGCCACTTTCTAGTCCCAACGGTCATATGACCGTTTTCTGCACATCAGCGACATAAACTGGTTTTAACCGGTTTTTATAACTGGTTTTTATTGATCCGTTTTCGGTTAACCGGTTTTTAACCAGTTTTTATAACCGGTTTTTACATATAACCAGTTTTAAAACCGGTTTTTTATATAATCGGTTTTAAAACCGATATCCAACTAACAACCTATAACCGTTTTATAACCGGTTCAACCGGTTAGTAACCGAACCGGTTACCAAAAAACCGGTTTTTCCAACAACCAGTTTCGGTTTTTTTTTCGGTTTCAGTTGCGTAATCAGTTTTTTTGTACACCTCTAGTTGCGGGGCGATGGCCGAATAATGAGCGAGTATTAGGCAGCTTATTGACACGAAAAACAATTAAATCGAGTCAACCAATTAAAACAAAACACTTTTATAGTTTTGATAAAAAAAAAAACTAAAACAATGGCAATATTGTAATTTTTAACTGAGTGAAAGTTGTATTTTTTGACTGGGGTAAAATCGTAATTTGCCAAAAGCTAAAGCAATGGCAGTACTGTAAATTTGAACCGGGGGCAAAATTGTAAATTTTCACATAGGCAAATTCGTAATTTTGAACTTGGGGTAACAACGTAATATAAATTTGAACTAAGGGCGCAGACGTAATTTTAAGCTGGAGGCAAAAGCACAATTTTATTTTGAACTGAGGGCAAAATCGTAATTTTGAGTTGGGGGCGAAAACATAATTTTATTTTGAACTGGGGAAAAAACGTAATTTTGAAATGAGGGCGAAGTCACAATTTTTTAAACGGGGAAAATTCATATTTTTGAACAGAGGGCAAAATCGTCATTTTTAGCTGTGGGCAAAAACAAAATTTTATTTTGAACTGGGGGCGAAAAGGTAATTCTGAGCTGAGGGCAAAACCACAATTTTATTTTGAATGGAGGGAAAAATCGTAATTTTGAGCTGGGACAAAAAACGTAATTTTATTTTGAGTTGGGGATAAAACCGTAATCTTAAAGAGGGACAAAAACGTGATTTTAGAATGGATATAAAATAACAAACTGGTTGGTCCAATGGGAGAGTGCCAGGCAAAGTCGTAATTTTGAATTGAGGGCAAGATCGTAATTTTGAGATAGGGACAAAAAACGTAATTTTATTTTGAGCTGGGGGCTAAAACGTAATTTTAAAATGGATATAAAACAATAAATGTGTTGGTCCAATAGAGGAGTGCTAGGCAGCTGCCTGGCACTATTCCCCTAACTTGTCTAGCACTATTCCCCTAACTTGGTAAATGTATATGTAGGATAATAATTAATTACTCCCCGTCATGTTGGCCCCTAAGTCAGCGTGTATAAGACTTGGGGTTTCCAAACCCTTTTTAATTCCTTACTTGAAACAATTCAATCCACTCTCCTTCATAAGCTAGGTTCGCAACCGTAACCTACGGTTGAAACATTCTGTTTCTTTTTATTTCCCAGCCGTAAGTTACGAAAATGCACCGTAAGTTACGTTTCGAACTTTCTGTTTGTTTTGTTTTCAGCACCTCTAAACCGTAAGTTACGGTTTGAATCTCGTAATCTACGGTCGTATCTTTCCAATTCCATTTCTCTTCACATATTACTTTCACACAATGACACATTAGGTCCCTCAACTTTGTTATATCATATGTCTTGTGCCTCTAAATTCCATATCGGACCCGAACACTTCCCGCATGACGTGATTTCTTTCAGTAATCATCCTTGCTCGTTCCTCTTTGCTTCCATGCACTTTAATTTCACCGAATTATGCCGATTAACCTGTAACACCGCAAAAGCTCGTAGATATCTCATTCGACACGTATAATCAAGTTCACAACAATAAAACACCTGTTATAATACACTTTAGCACCCGGTTTTCACACACTCCATCAAAGCTCGGGCTCGTTTACTCAATAAGCTTATTTTTAGGTTCGAGGTCTGCTTGTAAACAAGTTAAAATAAACTCGGCTCGATAAGGCTTGACGAGCCTAACGAGCTTCACATGCGAGGCTCGAGCTCGGGCTCGATAAACAAACGAGCTTTATTTTAAGCTCAAGCTCGGCTCGGGCTCGATAAGGCTTGGCTCGTTTCGAGCTTTTTCTCTAGCCGATCTCGAGTAGCTCGCGAGCCGCTCGGCTCGTTTGCACCCCTAGTCACCAGTAACATCATCAACCACCACAGAGACATATCTGTTACCAAAAATTGTTCAGCTCCTCACATCTGCTCTCTATCGTTGCTTGTGCTCGCGAGTCTTTGAAATCAATGTGAACCACCATCGCACCGAGCCTTGAAACAATCACCATCACCTTTGTCATTGTATGCTCTGGTGGGAAATCGTAACTCACCGCTAATCAGATATGAACTCAAGGTCATGACTTGCATCGGTACAGTAGTTGTCGCCACCATCGAACACCGGCAATGGTCTCTCTCATCTCTCTATCTCTGAATGGAAGTTTAAGGCTTCCTTTGGATCTATTGATTTGATTGAGCATATGTGGTAGAAATGGACATGATTTTCCCCAAATTGATGGATGTGGTGGCTGACGATGGTGATCAGAGTTATTAGCTGGCGACGTTGGAAGGTGGAGTAGGTTGAAGATGGTGGTGGTTGCTGGTGGGTCCCACAAAGATGGTTGGAAAAGGGGCTGATTGGGTAAGGATGTTGGTTGTGGCGCATTTGAATTTATAATTGGTTTATTGTTTTAATTATTTTTATTTATAGTAAGGGTAATTTTGTGATTTTAGACCACTTAGCTAATAAAACTAATGTCTATCCACTGAAGGGACTATCCAAGTAACAAGGAAGAAGAATGCAATTTAGGTGATGTTTGTTTTTGCAGACATAAATTGTCTGCAAGCTGATTTCATCTGTTTTTATGTCTGCAACTGAAGATGTGGTCTGAAGATCTGCAAGCTGAAAATATAAGATTGTTTGTTTTTATAAGTTGATACCGGTCTGAAGCGCATTAAACAATGACGAAACATTCACATTCTGCTTCGATCCAGCGGAGGAGAAGAGGGAGGTCGGAGAAGGAGCTGGTCACCGGAGGAGGAGGGAGGTCGCCGGAGAAAGAGGTAGGTCGCCGGAGGAGGAGGGAGGTCGGAGAAGAGGTAGGTCGCCGGAGGAGGTAGGTCACCGGAGGAGAAGAGGGAGGTCGCCGGAGGAGAAGAGGGATGTCGGAGAATGAGGAGGAGCGGCGGTGGGAGGGGTTGATGTTTGAGGGAGGAGAAGAGGTAGGTGTGAAGATGTTTTAAGAAAGGGTTTCATAGCTTATTTTTTAAGATAAAAAAAGCTGAGTTCAGATCTATTTGAAAAAAAAAATCAAACAGTCTTCAAGGGTAACGTCTGCGCGCCTGCAGACATCAGCCCCCTTGAAGATGTTTGAAGAAAAAACAAACACCCCTTTAGTAAGCTGGGAACTAAATGTGAAATTTTGACAAAGCAGAGGCTGCCCGGGTAAATATTTGGAAGTACACATGTCGGTATGAGTCAAAAAGAAATGTATGTGTGTGTTATGGTGAACGACAAGAAGAGGAGCAAAGAGAATAACTTTTTTCTTCAAACAAAATTGAAGATTTAAATCAAGTATTAGAACAACAAATAACTGCCATGCGAAGAAAACCTCATATATGTGTTTTACAAGTTTAATATCCTAGTTGTACAGATTTTTATGGATTTACCATAAACCTTTTCATGAACCATTGTATATTTTTCTCAAAATATATAGTAAAAATGATATTAAGGGGGTCCGAAACATCACTAAAATCAAATAAGGTAAACATGGATTTTGGGGAAAACGAAAATATTGGTGTTTAAACTTGCTACCTAGATGTGATTATATTAGACCTAATGTTGGTTTTGATAGAATTATCCTTTAGTCCAGTAGTTAGCCTCTTTTCACACTATTTACGAAATTGGCACCTCATTTTTTCCACCCGTGGATTAAGTGAGATGGAAAATTTCAGTGAGATCTACGGTTTACAGGAACTTCGCACTCCCTTTTACCTTCTATGAAAATCACCCACCAACTATTTATCACCTTAGATATTTTGCAATTTCAAAATAGTTGGCCATTTTTTATGTAAGATCTTAAAGCGAGATTTACAAATTATAGGAAATCAAAAAGTGGTGTCGTATACAACTTTTACAATTCATTTAATAGAATGAACGAGATAATGAAATGGTCAAGTTAATGAAATAGACAAAAGAATAAAATAGATCATTATCATTCAATGGTCTTCTTTGGTTACCATGTGAGAATGAAATGAATTATTACATTATGTTGTTTGGGTAGGTAGGAAAAGACGAAGTAATCAAATCGACGATGGGTGGCGGCGTCTGTGGGTGGCGGCGACTGTGCGTGGCGGTGGCAGGTAGCAGTGGTCGGCGGTGGCATCGGTGAGTGGCGGTGGCCATGGTGGGTGGCTGTGGTGCTGGTGGTCGAGGGTGGTGACGGTAGTGGCGGGTGTCAGTGGTGGCATCGGTGGTCGATGGCGGAGGGTGGCAGTGGTCAGGGGTGGCGGTGGGCGGCGACAACGGGTGGTGGCACATCGGTGGGTGGTGGTGGTTGCAGATAGTGGCGCATCAGTGGGTGGCGGTGGTGGCAGGTGGGGGTGGTGGTGGGCTGTGTTGGTGATAAAGGGTGAGAGTGGGAATGAAATGGAAAAAAAAACAAGAGAGGTGGATGGAATGAATTTGAGAGAATGAAATGATTTTTGAAATGAGTGATTCTATTACCTTGACATACCATTTAGACATGGAATGGTAATGATCCATTCCATTACCTCGTCCATTACATTCCCCCGTCCATTTTATTACCCTATACCAAACAGACCCTTATATTTTTTTTCGTTCCCTCAATAGTCCATTTCACCTCTCATTCCATACTTTCAAGACATCATATTGTGTTCATAGAGAAAACACATGGGGATCACTTCAAACAAAAAAAAATGTAAAACAAATTTTATACAAAGATTAAAACTAAATCACTTTCTTCTATACCTATGCAAACAAAAGATAAAACAAATTTCATGCTCATGTAAACAAACATCTTACAGAAGTTGGTGTACAACAAGTGTGTAACAACCAAACAAGTTTGAAACCTCAAAGGCACAACAAGACGACACGATATGGACCACTAAGTATAATATAAAACAAATCCACTCATTACATACAGACTCCAGCCTTATTTATCATCTATAAAACACTAAATTGTGTAAAAAATTGAGAACATGATATTTTACCAAGCAACCTCATATAAAGATCACTTTTTAAGTGGTTTCTAAAACCAAGTATAAGTGGGTTTTAATCATATGATGAAATTGCTGACATAATTATGATTAGAATCATCATACATAATATTAATAAGAAGATACTTGAACAATTTAGGTGTTTGAGTACATAAATCATACTTGCCATGAAATTAGTTTTATGAAAATAATAGATTATTCGGTCATGCAATGACGAATAGATAATGAGTTTAAATGGTTACCTTATAGGGTAAGTCAAACAAAATAATAAGGGTAAAACGTTAACTCGGTCATGCGTTGACGATAAACGTTAGTTTTTAAAAGACATGCAATGACGTAAGCCATGATGGGTCAAAAAGGGAATTAAGAAATAATTTGTAACTAATATGAGCATAAGGTGTAAACCGAAACGAGTTATGTGGATGAGATGGTAAATAAATACCATCTCGTAAATATAAAATGGTCATTTAGACCAAACAGGTCAAACGGTGAAAATGTCACCATTTGACGATAATGACTAATCATTGTTTGTTGAGTATAATGATCATAGGAATGAATAGCATGTGGAATATGCGTTGCTATTAACTAGCAACTTAATTGATGAGATACTAAAACGGGTCAATATGTTGATCCGAGCCAAGTATGTGTAATAGGTTAACATCTCATTTAGAACTTAAGGTTCGATGAGAGTTAGACAAAGTCGAAATTGGACATTGGGTTACCTTAATAGGTAAACCTAATAATTTAAATTATAGTCATTGTGATTTAGAAACATAATAACTTTTAAACAAGATCATAGTTAAAAAGTGGGATTTTTGGTCAAACATGTCTCTTAAAATCCTTCGTCGTAAAAGAAGGGTTAAAGTTGACCAAAACGTCCTTAAATGATAAACCGGGCAAACAACCCTTAAAGCTTGTTTGAACATGATTTTTATGATTTAATAAGTAATTTGGATAAGAGAAAAAGTTAAGGCATGAACCTTTTGGGTCAAATGCCTCGAAATAACTCTTTTACGGAAAAATGATAAACCGAGGGGTATAACTCGGCATGTAAAGTTTATCACAATAAATCCACCACAAATATAGATATGGTGGAAGACAAGTTAATAATTAAATATGGAATTAAGATGTGAATAAAAGAAAGAGCGAGAATTAAGCTTAAATGTTTAAATCTTCTGAACGGGTCAAAATGAATTATGCGCATTACTTGGTTAATTGCTGTCAAATTCATAAAGATTGAGTCCGAGTTAAAAAATTTGAATGAAATATGTTGGTATAGGCTTTATGACCTTTGTCAATGTCACACCCCAACCGATGGCGGAAATATCTGGGCGCGACACTGAGCGAAACAGATTGTCCAAGAGAACCAATAACAACTATTAATTATAATATATTAAACGTTCATGTCCCATACAACAAACATATAAAATAAAGCAGTTATTACAGACGTTGTTCTCAAAGACAAATAATCCATTCCGACAACTCAGATTTTATTTAGTTTGTTTCTAGACTCCCCTAGACTTGATTCCATGACAGCAAGCAATCCTAGCATCTTACACACCTATCACATACGTTAAAATAGAGGTCAATACACATAGTGTAAAGGTGAGCATACAAGTTTGATAATATAACAGTAGCGAAAGCGATTTACGCATAACCAACATTGATGTGTGTAAAATGCAACATATAAATTACATGAAATGAGGCATAAAACTAACCATTTGTCACCTATACGCAATGCGTTAGCCGATCTTGGGGCTAGCATCAACCTCATACCCGCATCAATGTTTGACCGACTCGTACTAGGTAAAACAAGCCCCACAAAAATGAGCATACGACTCGCCGATAGGTCTATCAAGTATCCACAAGGTGTCGCCGAAAATCTGTTGGTAAAAGTCGGAGACTTTGTCTTCCCGGCCGACTTTGTTATACTCGATATGGAGGAGGACGCCGAAGTACTACTCATTCTAGGAAGACCATTCCTGGCCACCGCTCATGCAATGGTGGATATGAGTGGAGGGAAGTTAACATTAAGGGTAGGAGACAAAGAGATGGAGCTCAGGGTTGGGAAAAGAGTAGAAGACGACGACCCAGTCAATTACATGAAAGTCATAGACTCAAGCTTGGATGATGCTCTCCGACGGTGCAACATGAGATGCAAAATATCCCACTTGGGTAAGGACCCTTATAAACGTGGCGCACCACGGAGGCATTCCGCTGAACTATCCCTAGTTTTAGTTTAGATTAACTTTTATGTTTTCTAGTTTAGTTTTAATTTTCAGGAATAGAACACACTCGAAATGGTGGAGGTTACTAAGGGAAACTTGAAACAACACCCCATGCACAAAAACAGAGCCTCCCGATAATTTTTCTTCATTACAGCAAGTTCAGCACGGGGCCGTGCTCACCCCAACACGCCCCCGTGCCCGAGGATCTGCAGCAAACGCCCAGTTCAGGTAACTGGACACGGGACCGTGCTCGCTGAACACGCCCCCGTGCCCAGCCTTCTGTTAATTATGATACTGGCGATCTGAACACGGGGCCGTGCCCGGACCAACACGGGCCCGTGCCCAGACGCCCAGTAACATAAAATTTTGTTTTTAAACACCTTTTTACACATTCAATCAACCTAAAAACTTATTTTTGAGCCTTTATTGAGCATACAAGCATACATCTTTAAATTAAATGCTCATTTTTCGTTTCTTATGTGAATAGCCGCTTGGTTTCTTACGACTCTAGAACTTGCCACGACGATACATTCCCGGTCCTTACCAACTTAAACCCAAGTAAGTAAATGATGGAGGCATTAGGACTAACCCCTTTTTCTTTTCAACACCATTATTTTTCATTTTCTTTTTCACCTACCCAAAATCCCCCTAGTTAACCCCTTTGAGCCTAAACCCTTTTCATTTCTAAACCCACAAAACAAACACCCTTTACCCACCAAACCCTTTTTCATTTTAACCCTTTTATTTTAGTACAAAACTCGGTTTTCTTGTGACGTTCCTTATAAAAAAAATGAAGTCTAGCAATAAACAAACAAGTTCCTCAAAGAAACTTTGTTTGAAAGTGCTTAGTTTGAATAAAAGTCACAAAAACAAAAAGTTTTACGACGACCGACGCTTTTTAGGCTTTTAACCCTTTTTACTAACCACTAACCCAAAACCGCCTACCTTAAATCCAAGCCTAACCCTTCCCCAAGTCTTCTTGATATTTACAAAGGTTTATAGTTAAAAAGGAGGATGATTGATTGCTTGGCAAGCATATGGTAGAAGTAAGTTCCATGCCGGTCTTGAGTGTTTCACAAAAATACATCTTCGGCTGAGTGTTGAGTGATCTCCCGTGAGGTATGTGAACTTGTATATAAATGGAATTTTAAAGAGGCATGTTAAGCCCAAATAAGTAATTTCTCTTATGAAACGTTCTAAATAAATCATAACGAATAGGATTGTAAATAGTATAAAAATAAAACCCAATAAAGACCTTGGATTCCCGACACTCAAGACAAGCCCAAAACTTCTCTTCTACCCATTCCATTTGGGTGTGTAAGCCACATAATAAAGAGTTTTGCTTGAGGACAAGCAAAGATTCAAGTGTGGGGGTATTTGATGTGTGTAAAATGCAACATATAAATTACATCAAATGAGGCATAAAACTAACTCTTTTTAGTACTAATGTTGGAAAAAAAGTGTGCTTTTGTCTTCCTTTTGTATTTTCTGGACCAAATGAGCTTAAATGAACAAAAGGAGAAAATATGCAACAGATTCTGACATAAATACAAAGAAAAGTAATAAACGTGGCATGCCCGGCCCCTCGACAGCATCTTCCCAAGCAAAAACAAGAGATCAGAAGGCTGACCACGACCCCGTGCCCAGCGGACACGGGGGCGTGGTCAGATGTCTGCAGAAAAGACAAAGTAATAGAAGCTTCTATTCCTAGCACGGGGGCGTGCCCAGCTCAACGCTAAGATTCACAGAATCTTGCAAATCTTGATAGTACAGATACGCTTCTGCACACGGGGCCGTGCCCAGCGAACACGGGGGCGTGTGGAGCCTAATACAGACAATTGCAATTAATGAAGAAAGAGAAAGTTGATGGCCACGGGGCCGTGTCCGGGCACCTGTACAGGCTATAAATAGGGGTGCTTGGCTCACTTCAAAGGCATCCCTAGGCAAACCACCTCTCTCCCACTTCACCATCACTCCACCACCACTACAACACCCACATCCACCACCATCATCCATCATCCACCTTAGAGTGTGTGTAGTAGTCTCGGGATCCAAGATTGATCATAAGAGTTCTTGACAATCAAAGGCCATGTTTGCCTAAGTCTCTTACATCACTTGGTGAAGACAAGCATTTAGTGTAATACTTTTGATTTTTAATCTTTTCGCACTTTTTATTTGATTTTGTATTAATGACTTTAATAACTAGTTTCTTGTGTTGAAGGTGAAACTTCCTTATCATTTGTCCGTGGTGTCTTGGCGTTATTTTGTTGTCTATATAAAATAAAAGATTTTCACCATTCATATCTCCACGGTCTATATAGAGATATGTTGGCTACCTGGTCGGGGGTTAAGGGAATGGTTTGGTAAGGTTCTTGCCTTGTTTAGTGTATAGATCCTGCAAGGACCTGGGTCAAGCTTACTAGGACCTCCTTCAATACCCACTGGTATTGGATGACTGGGGTGCGAATGGCTTGATCCCCTCATATGTAAACTACTATTAATACATTAACCCGGCTATTTGAGATTGTATCCCTGCTGACTCAAACCACTTAGTCGATGGTAACGTCACCTTCAAAAGAGGGGCCTACCACATTACGCATTAATAACTTAATTAATTATCTTTCAATATTCCGACCCTTTGGGATTGTATCCTTGCTGACTCAAACCACTGGGTTGAGGGTAACGTCACCTTCAAAAGAGGGGCCTACTACTATAACTAAGATAATCTCTTAAAAAGTGCAAAAGTGCGGAAATCATCAAAGGTTACATTAAAGGCGAGTCGGATCCAAGTGATTCATCTTGTCTATCTGTTTTTATTTTATTTTTATTTTTCAGCATTTTTAGTTTTTATTTTTCATCTTTAAAACCTTTTCTAATTTTGATTTGATTAGACGTTGAGGATAAACCAGTACTAAAAGCTCTTGTGTCCTTGGACGACCTCGGTATCTTACCAACGCTATACTACGCTCACGATGGGTTCACTTGCCCATATGTGTGTTTAGTGTTAGTAGAATATCGTGTTTTATAAATTTAAAACTTGACTAATGTGTTAAAAAAGGGCTAAAAATATTAATAAAAACATATAACGCTACACACGCATCAAGCATGTAACATGTATAATGTGAAGCAAGTAGGTTATCGACAATGAAATATGCACAGACGTGACTGCGAGTTGTAGAATGCGCAACACATATCACCACTGTAATACGTGAAGAAAAGCCCTTAACAACCCCTGTCCACGACAGGTGCTGAGTCCAAACAATAGTACTATCATTACTAAGGTGTCAGGCAACAATCACTATGTAAACATAACATACTAGCATTCATCGAGTAACACGTATAACATGCGGAACAGTTAGCGTATAAAAGTGTTTGCGTTGTGTGTCGATTGTGATTTGAGTATAGATAACGTATGTAACACCCAAAAGTGCTTAAAGCAAAAAGGGATCGAGTATACTCACAGATTGTGTTTAGTAAATAAACACTCTCTTGAGCACTGGAAAGTTAGCCTGATTACAGAACGATAGCATAAGCGATGAACAGTGTTTAAACATTGTAGAAATCCTTTGGATCTGAGTTGTTTTTGGTGGAATGAGGTCACACTTTGGTGTTCTTAAGAACCCATGATGACATCACACTAAAAAACCCCAAATCCACCAGTTTCATGGTGAAAAATTAAGATTTGATGGTGAAAATGATGAAGAAGTGTGTTTAGATGATAGAAGTACAAGATTTGAGTGGAAAACTTACAAAATTCGCGAGGAATCGAGAGAAAATAGGGCTGGAACGTGCTGGTCGAACGAGAGTTGTCACATCACATGAACAGTAATGTGACAGGTGGTATTTATAGATGAGAGGGTGAGAAAGGCGGTGCAAGGTGACGGATCAGAGGGCAGTTCGATCGGATAGCCATCCAATCGGATGGTCATCCGGATGGATGACCATCCGGACGGATGACCATTCGATCAGATGGATTAAACGGGTTAGTTTTCGACTTTTCGTTTCGTGCGTTGAGCGTTGCGATGCGTTGCGATGCGTTGCGAGTAAGCGATGCGATAGCATTACCCATTAATTACACAAATAATCCTAACTACTAACTAACATAAAATTAATCCTTAAATTTCGAGTTCGCGATGAGATTGTGTTGTGATAAAGTTGCGATTGCGTTTGCGATTAACCACCTCAAACATAAACATAACATGCACAAGTAACACATAATAACACACACACGTAAAACAATATCCATTACCTGTAATTCGAGTTGCGATGCGATAGCGATGCGATTAGCGATAAGTCGATTAGCTATTAATGGCGATTTATTGCATATACTCCACATAATACAACTAAAGTAGCATAAAATTAAAGTATCGACTAACGAGTCAAGAAGTACAAGTAATGATTAAGCAAGGAATGACATATCGAATTAGCAATCTTTTCTTCCTTTGACTTTGACTTTTATAGGATCGCTGTACGACCTGACTGAGTCGATCAGAAGAGCTTTATATCCGAATCAAAGGCGGAATTAGTGAAACGGACACTCGATTCAATTTAAATGTCTCTTATATTGATATGATACTGATTTACAACCTGGACACAATCCGGCAGAGCTTCGCTACTCAGATCCGAACCTTACAAATGAACAACCAAGTGCTACTATTTATAGTGTGGAGGTTTTGCTTGAAATGGACAAGACACATTCAAGCGAAATCCATTGATTCTGATTTCGCTTGAAATGTCACTTGTCAGTTTCAAGCGGAATCACTACCTATTTCACTAAAATCAGTTTCTAGAACCTCGAGCACTGGTTATCCTATTCTATCTCATTACACGACTCAATACAAGACGAAGTCAATAGACATAGTGCACTAACAGACTCCCCCTTGGATATTGACGAAGTCTTCAGTGTCTAATCTCTATCATGACACATCTTCAGTCTTGATCAGTCTTCATGCTCTTTCCAAAATGTCTAACATTGTAAGCATCCATCAATCCTTTTCTTTAGCTTCTTCAGGCTCCCCCTTTCATCAAGTTTCCGTGCTTTAGGGATCGACACCTAGCTTTCCGGTTACAAGCTCCCCCTTGCTTTGAGCTTGTCTTCAGACTCCCCCTTAGACTATGCTGTCGGGATCGTAGTCTGGTACATAACCTGCAACACTCATACGTTTATAAGTAACAACATTTTAGACTACCAGGAATCGTAACCTGGTAATTCAATCTTCTCTAAATCACTCCCCCTATCAACAATCTTTACAGATTTGGCAATGTCAAGTATCCAAAATCCCTCACAGTTCATCTTCTAAGTCCAAACTAATGACCTTGGAGATATCACAAACTGTTTTTTATTTTTGTAAAAAATTCAAGTTTCAAATTAATGGACTTGATTTATTTTCAGAAACACAATCAGCTTACTGAGATTTTGACACTCAGCATCTCAGATATCAGTTGTCGAAAATAAAGCAAAATCAAAAATCTTTTTGTATTTTTTCTAAAAACATAAAGCAGTAAAGAAATATTTACAAACATATTTTCAGATAATATTTTTGTTTGAGTATGCGTCAGAGGATCATATCAATTTTTGACAAGTCACAAGTACCGTTGAGCTTAGTTACACATTAAGAATTAAACAATTCACTTAGATTGTCGATATACTGATCCACTTAAATTTTCATACAAACTTCAACTGATTCAGGATACGAATTAGGTGTTTTAAGAACTTAAACTCATTCATGTGTCCCACCTCTTGAATATACTCCCGTATTCAGATCCCAATATTCAGTCTTACAGGTGAGTAGACCACAGATGATATCTGTAAGGGGTTAAATTGCGAAACCGTGAGAGCTCAGGTCAGAACTTCCGTTCAGCAGAGAGATGACGGTTCGACTTTTGGTGTGTCCCCTTTAGAGGATCTTTTCTTCAACAGCAATGATTATCAATTTTATTGTTTCATCATTTTTGCTGAGGACGGCGCTATGTTTCAAGCAATGCGGAAAGTATTATGCGGGGACTAGGTCAGAATTTCCATTCAACAGAAGTCCCGGAATAATACCCCAGATATCACTGAGTATAAAGACCTAGTATTTCAGAAAGAGGGACCTTTTAAACGAAATTTCAGGGGTTACCTATATATCTAAGTAGTGTTCCCCATGAAATAAGCAAGTTTGAATTTAAATTTATATCCCGAAAAAGTTTACTAAATGTATAAAAACCTATCGGCATATCATCAGTGAGACTGTTTAAACGCTTATTAATCATTACATTTCTTTAGCATACTGTAACTGTCTACTGTCATTTCCTCTTTATACACAAAAACTCAATTTTCAAATTTTATTATGTTTTTGGCTTTTTTCAAATTTTCAAATGTTTTTGTATTTTCTAACAATATTACTCCCCCTAAAATGCAAAAACATTTAAAGAAAATTTTGACAAACCGACACTAATAGCTTTGTCTCACCATCCATTTTCTGGTTCACATGCTCTGTTTTGCAGAAAGTATAACGTACCCCCATGATTTATAACCCATTTATTTTCGACAGTTTGAAAACCGTTTTTCAATCTTGTGAAAGTAATCATGTTTGTTCCGCCGTGTGGGTTTCGGCCTATTCAAGCAACACACATTTTTTTTTTACAGAAAATGTTAAACTCCCTGTTCAACCAAACCAGGGTCCAGCAGCCTCCTCTCCTCGTTGTGTCAGGCTGCTCCAATTTTCAATCTCACAATCTTTGATTTTGTTGAGCACCTGCACATACAAACTATTTGATTACTTGAACAATTTAGCCCAGGTCTGTTGGACCTTAGGCATTTCAACACAATATGTATCATGCAGTTTCAGAAAATCTTTGTCATCAAAGACTTTTTCAACTTTGACTTCAACTTTCTCATCTTTTACTGAAGTCACTTGTTTCTTAACACTCCATGTTTGACCTTTCGGAGTACCTCTTTTATAAAAATGTGAATCTTTTTTACCATTTTGATTTTGAACAACTTTTGGTTTACAAAACTGTTGGGATTTTGTAATATCAACTGATGTGTTCCAACTTTTTGTTGTTCTGAATCTGGGTGTGTGAAAAATCTGTGTTTGTCTTGAATCAGACCTAGTCTGTTTTGGTTTCCAAGTTTGATTCGAAGCAAACTTGTTTGTGTTGTACCTCCAAGTTTATTTTGAATCAAATCTGGCTGACCTTTGTTTCACACTCTCAGATTTTTGTTTCTCAACATTTTCAGGCTTCTTTTTGTCAACATCCACAGGTTTCAGATTCGGACACTTTCGTGCAAGATGTCCTAATTGATCGCACTTAAAACATGTTCTTTTTGAAACATCTTTAACCTGTGGTTGTTGCCTTTTCTTTTGAGCACAAAACTCTTCATTAGACTGTTGTCTAAATTTAAGTTTTTCCTCTTCTTCAAAACTTTTTCCTTGAACAAAACTCATTTTTTCTTGAAAAATTTTCATTTCATTTATTTTCCAACTTTGTTTCTTCTTATAACCCAACCCAGCCTTCATGTTTTTATTTTTAAAACAAGGTTTGTTATAAAAAGGTTTGTGACCTTTTCCAGCAAATTTTGAAATTTCATATTTTTCAATCTCAACCATTTTGAAAACTTTATCAACCTTTTCTGAAATCACATTCTGAATCGGGAATACAACATCTAAGAATAATTTGTCCGATCCAATCATGGTATAAACCAATCCTTTTGAATCATCATTCAAATTTTTCTCGGATTTTGTCTGTTTAAGATAGCCATCATGAAAATTTCCCTCATTTTCATCATGTGATTCAGACTTACCTTTGCTTGACTCATCTTTTAGAACGCTTTCAACAACCTTACTTACCACCTCTGAATCATTAGTTTCATCAGATTTGGAGTAAGTCACATCGATACTTTCAGGTAATTGGTCAACTATGTTCAGACCTTTTGCCATCTTTTCCTCATTATAAAAAGTATCATTGTTTCTCAATGGTGGTTGAACCTGATGAAATTCTGAACCAATACCTTTTTTATTCTTGTCAGTATCTTAGTCATCTGGTGTGATGTTGAAAATGCGTTCGAGAATGTACGAAGAATTATGATAACTTTGAAGTTTGGTAACAATCTTTTCTTTTTCAGCCAGAACTTGTTTGAGATTAGCAACTTCATCAACACACTTGTTTAATTCAAGTTGTTTTTCTTTAAACTTTCTCTCATACAGTTCTTTAGTTATCAAAGTTTCAGACAATCTTTGGTCAAAACATTTGACTTGGCTCTTCAAAGTATCATAAGCTTCTTGTATTCTCTGACTTGACCTCTTTAAATCATCATACTCCTTTTGAAAATCTTGAAACTTATTATCTTTCTCCACACAACCAACACATTTAGTTGTACACATTTCTTTCAACATCTTATTTTCTTCTTCAAAACCATGACATTTCTGTGTTAGCTTCTCAACCTTTAGTTTCAAAATTTCTTCTTTTTCAATCATTTCTTTACATTTTATTGTGAAAACATTTTCTAGTTTATTTATTTCATTATCTTTTGTTTTTATGATATCATCTTTTTCAGTACAAGCTTTGCACATTTCTATGCAATTCTTGCACTTGTTTTCATTGGTATCAACAACTTCAACATTCGATAGATCAGAAGATTCATTTACCTCCGTCTCTTTCAGCACCGGTTCTTCTGTTTCACCTATCTGATCTTCCTCTTTCTTCTTCTCTTCTTCTTCTTCTTCTTCTTCTGCTTTCTGTTCTTCTTCAGCAGCAAACTTTGCAATAATCTTCACTGACTTGCTTCACAAATTTCTTTTATTTTGTTTAACAAATCCGGAAAATATCCTTTATCAGATAGCCTTCTTGTGTTAAAAGTACTCTGATTTGGAAACAAATTTGTTACTGCATCAAAATCCACCTTTGATGGGTCAACAACTGGATTACCCTGTGGATCCATGTAACATTCCAATTCGTCATTCCATCTTTTGGCTCTCTGGGCTTCTTTGAATGATTCTCTGAATTTTTTAATTTCCCATCTCGCATAATCTCTTCTCCACCATTTATCATGATCAAACTCAGCTACAAATGCATATCCAACACAATCTTCTTCAGGAAGAACTTGACTCCAGTCATAACCTTCATCGTCATGAATAACTGCAAGAGCTCTTGATTTTTCTTCAAGCTGCTTCATTCTAGGAGGTTCAGGTTTGTTCTGATGATAAATCGCTTTCTTGTAATAATCTTCTTTGAATGGATTTTCAGAATCATCAACATAAGCATTTCGGCACTCTCTTTTAAAATGACCTTTCTGTTTACACTTGAAGCATGTGACTTTCGATTTGTCAAAGCCTAACTTGGTAGATGGTCCACCAATAGACTTTCTTCCAGTGATCTCCATAAAACGTTGTGCCATCCTCACTGCACTAGCCATACACCACCGTATATCGATCAATTCCATCTCCTCAGGATCTATTTGATCGTAGTCTTCCTTTGTTAGGTTGGTGTTGCCTATCTTTCCAGCTACGAGACTTTCGTATGACTCAAGCACAGATGCTAAGAAAACCATCTGCTGCTTTGCAGACTCCTCATTGAAATTTTGAGTATTCTTCAGATCTACTGCAATGTTGCATTGGAATACATTCTTTGATGCAGATTGGCTTGATGTTGTTGAAAAAGATCCACTGTGAAAACCACTGTAAGGACTTTCATTGTTCACAGAGTTTGAGCTTTCTGCAGAAAACGTTGTTCTTGGAGATCCAGCCTGTGGTACATTTCCTCTGTAGTACAGCTCCACATTCTGCTGATGAGCTGAATTATTGACTTTAGATTTCTTGATTTCCAACTCATGGCTTTCTAGTCATTCGATTAGCAAATCCACTGTCAACTCTTCAGACTTGATTGTCTTCTTCAACATCAAGGCAAAGTATTGCCAATCTTGATCATTCGGCAACGAATCAAACAATTTATCAACCAGCTCCTCTTGACTGTATGTGATTTTGTGTCTGGCCAGCTCCATCTTCAGATGCCCAAATCTCTCGATCATTTTACAAACAGATTCATTTTTCATACAACCAAACAAATCAAACTCTTTACGTAACAATTTCTTTTTGTTTTTCACAATCTCATTACTTCCTACACATTTTCTCTCTATAGCTTCCCATAAACTCTTTGATGTTTTCTCTTGTTTAAGTAACGAAATAATATCTTCTCTCACTGACTGTTTTATCAATGTAATCATTTTGTATTCAGCTACAACATTTTTTACATCTATTTCTGTGAACTTTTTTTCGTTTACTAACTCTCCTCCTTCTTTTACTGGTTCTGTATATCCATATTTCAATTTTAACCAACTTTCAGAAGCAAAAGCTTTTACCCAACCCTCAAACCGATTTTTCCACCAGTTATAATCTTCAATCTTCATTAATTTCGGTGGTTTCTGTTGGCTTCCATACATATTCTCATACTTCAAATTATCTGAAATCTCTTTTGAATATTCTCTTGTTTCAGATCTTCTTTCGGATGATTCTGAAGTAAAGGCATTGTAAAACGTGTTGTAAAATTCTTCACCGCTGCTCGACATCTTCAAACAGTTTCTTGAAATTCACAATTTGTATATCTTCAATCACCTGGAGACAAAACAAACAAACACAACCAGAATCAATAATAACAATTATCCCGAAACAAACTGACACTCGGTTGACGAGAAATGATCTTGACACGAAAAAGTCCACTTTCAAATGGAATAAGGATTTCAAGCGAAATCACAAGTTGAAGCGAAATCAATTGTTCAAGCAAAATAGCAAGTTTCAAGCTGAATCCCTAGATAACACTTTCAAGCGAAATCACTTGATTAACACCTTCAAGCGAAGTCAGAACTAATTTCAAGCGGAATACTAAATTCAAGCGAGATCAGGTCTAAATTCAAGCGGAATATCGATTTGAAGCGAAATCTGATGAATCTTTTTAAGCTGGATAGCAGATTCAAGCGAAATCAATGAGTTCGTTCAAGCGAAATCAAGTCTTTGTCCTGTTTTTGTCATGTTTAAGCTGAATTTTGAACTGATTCTTTCAAGGCTTTGTTAAAACACTGTTTCGCATGTACGGTGAAAAATTCAATCCATTTTGACCGTAAAATCTTGTCCAATTTGAAAAAGAAGGTGTAGAAGTCAGAAAACTAATGCATTCGAGCTAAACACTTCTTCATGTGCTCTGATACCACTTGTAGGATCGCTGTACGACCTGACTGAGTCGATCAGAAGAGCTTTATATCTGAATCAAAGGCGGAATCAGTGAAACGGACACTCGGATCAATTTAAATGTCTCTTATATTGATATGATACTGATTTACAACCTGGACACAATCCGGCAGAGCTTCGCTACTCAGATCCGAACCTTACAAATGAACAACCAAGTGCTACTATTTATAGTGTGGAGGTTTCGCTTGAAATGTCACTTGTCAGTTTCAAGCGAAATCACTACCTATTTCACTCAAATCAGTTTCTAGAACCTCGAGCACTGGTTATCCTATTCTATCTCATTACACGACTCGATACAAGATGAAGTCAATAGACATAGTGCACTAACAACTTTGACTTGTAGACTTCACAAATTCGGGTTGTTACAGCATCCCCTACTTTAGGAAATTTCGTCCCGAAATTTAAGATGCAGGCGTAACAAACAAATGTGGATACTTAGCCTTCATGTCACTTTCGAGTTCCCAGGGGAACTCGGCGCCGCGTTTTCCTTCCCTGTGAACCTTCAAAATGGGGATGCATGAGCGTCGGAGCTTCTTGGTCTCTCGGTCCATGATCTCGACTGGTTTCTCCATGAAGTGTAATGTTTCGTCCACTTGTAGATCCTCAAGAGGGACATGTAACTCCTGGTCCGCTAGGTACTTTTTTAGGTTCGAAACGTGGAAAGTCGGGTGGACGTTGCTAAGTTCGTCCGGTAGTTCGAGTCTGTAAGCCACTTTGCCAATTCTTTCCAGAATTTTAAAGGGTCCAACATATCGAGGCGCGTGCTTTCCTTTCTTTCCGAATCTGATCACCCCCTTCCAAGGTGCAACCTTTAGGAGTACGTGAATGCCAACGTCAAATTCAAGGGGCTTGCGGCGTCTATCAGCGTAACTCTTTTGACGACTTCGAGCTTTCAGGAGATTGTCTCAAATTTGGAGGATTTTTTCAGTCGTTTCTTGCAACAGCTCAGGACCGGTAATTTGAGCATCCCCGATCTCGTGCCATACAATAGGCGATCGACATTTTCTTCTGTATAATTCGTCAAAAGGTGTCATTTGAATGCTCGAGTGATAACTGTTATTGTACGAGAACTCGACTAAAGGTAAATGGGAATCCCAATTACCACCGAAATCAATCACGCACGAGCGAAGCATGTCTTCGAGGGTACGAATCGTGCGTTCAGTCTGACCGTCGGTCTGGAGATGGAAACTAGTACTAAGATTAAGAGTAGTACCTAGAGCAGATTGAAATGTTTCCCAAAGACGCGAAGTAAATGGACCATCGCGGTCAGAGATGATGTCACGAGGCGTCCCGTGTCGACAAATAACTTCGTCGGTGTAGATTCGTACTAATCGTTCCACCTTATAGTCTTCCCGTATCGGTAGAAAGTGAGCAGATTTGGTGAGACGGTCAACGATAACCCAGATGCTGTCGTGACCAGATGGCGTGCGCAGAAGTTTTGTTATGAAATCCATAGTTATACTCTCCCATTTCCACATTGGGATTTCGGGTTGCACGAGCAAGCCAGAGGGGCATTGATGCTTAGCCTTGACTTTCGAACAAGTCAGGCACTTCGAAACATAGATAGCGATATCTCTCTTCATGCCCGGCCACCAGTACTTGTAGCGAAGGTCCTGGTACATCTTATCGGCACCGGGATGGATGGAATATCGAGACTTGTGGGCTTCGTCTAGCAGAATCTGTCATAAATTGGTGCGTTTAGGAATCCAAATTCGGTCTAGATAATGGAATATACCATTCGATTTATTCACCAGTTTTTCACCGTTATTGATGATCCTTTCTTTCTTCAAAGTGCATTCGGTAAAACAAGCATGTTGGGCGTCATGGATAAGAGCTTCGAGATTGTGCTGGGCTTGAGTGTTTCGAACGCTATGCAAATATCTTCGTCGACTGAGAACATCGACAATGACGTTTGCTTTGCCTGGATGGTAACGAATCTCGCAGTTATAATCTTTGAGGAGTTCAACCCATCGGCGTTGGCGCATATTCAGCTCTTTTTGGTTAAAGATGTGTTGTAGGCTCTTGTGGTCGGTGAAGACCGTACACTTGGTACCGTACAGGTAGTGTCGCCAGATCTTTAACACAAAAACAACTGCACCAAGGTTGCGTAGTTCTTCTCATGGATCTTGAGCTGTCGAGACGCGTACGCGATAACCTTGTCTCGTTGCATGAGAACACAACCGAGACCGAGGTTAGAGGCATCGTAGTAGACTACGAAGTCGTTGTTTCCGTCGGGTAGAGAGAGCACGAGAGCGTTACAGAGCATAAGCTTTAGGGTTGGAAAGGCCTCCTCTTATTCGGTTCCCCAAACAAAAGGTTTGTCCTTGTGCATAAGAGAGGTAAGCGGTACAGTGATTTTCGAGAACTCGTCGATGAATCGGCGATAGTAACCCCCCAATCCGAGAAAAGAACGAACTTCGGACGGGTTCTTTGGTGTAACCCAACTCTTAACAGCTTCGACCTTCGCAGGATCGACATGAATACCTTGACTATTGACAATGTGATCGAGGAATTGAACTTCCTCAAGCCAAAATTCGCATTTGGAGAACTTGGCGTAGAGGCGGTTTCCCTGGAGTAGTTCAAGAACCAAACAGAGATGTTGCGCGTGTCCGACTTTTGAGTTGGAATAGATCAGGATATCATCGGTAAACACGATGACGAAGCGGTCGAGAAAGGGTTTACACATGCGATTCATTGGATCCATGAAAACTACGGGGGCGTTGGTTAAACCAAAGGGCATAACAATAAACTCGTAGTGACCGTATCAGGTTCGAAAAACGGTTTTGGGTATGTCTTCCTCTTGGATTCGTAACTGGTGATAGCCTGAGCGTCGATCAATCTTCGAGAAACACGTAGCACCTTGTAGCTGATCAAAAAAATCATCGATTCGAGGTAAGGGATAACGATTCTTGATGGTAAGCTTATTCAATTCCCAGTAGTCGATGCACATCCGGAACGATCCGTCCTTCTTTTTGACGAAAAGGACAGGTGCGCCCCATGGAGAGGTGCTAGGGCGAATGAAGCCTTTATCAAGTAGTTCCTGGAGCTGAGTCGAGAGTTAGCGCATTTCAGATGGAGCGAGACTATAAGGCTCTCTAGCAACAAGATTTGCTCCGGGAATGAGGTCGATTCGAAAACCGATATCACGAGTGGGCGGTAAACCAGGTAAATCCTCAGGAAAGACGTTAGGAAAATCACGAACCACAGGCACCTTATCCATTGCCTTAACTTGCTTTTCCTCCGCTACTATGATGTGTGCCAAGAAAGCTTGGTATTCCTAGCGGAGATACTTGTTAGCTTGGACACACGACATGAGTTGTAACTTCTTCACAGCGACTTCGCCGTAGACACACAATTGGTCACCATTCGCGAGAGAGAGACGAATTATTTTGTCGAAGCAAACAATTTCAGCATGATTCTCCCGAAGAAAATCCATGCCTACTATGATATCAAAGCTACCGAGATGCATCGGGATAAGATTTATCGAGAAAACGTGATTGTTGAGCTCTAGAGTACAGTCACGCAGAACGGAACTAACAGTGACAGTTCTTCCAGTGGCAACTTCTAGGTCGAATGTTGATGGGAGATTAACGCGTTTACGGTTTAGGAGCCTCTCGAATTCGATCGATGGCGGAAACGTAAAACATGGATACAAGAGTTTCGTTTTATTACATATTAAACATTGTCTTGAAGTTAAAGAACAAATCGTGGCGGAAACGTCGGGGAGTGTTGTAACAGAATTATTGTTTCAAACCATGGATACAAGAGTTTCATTTTATTACATATTAAACATTGTCTTGAAGTTAAACAAGCAATTCAAACATAGTATCATCATTATTAAATCACTAAGGCCTCGTCCGGTCCTAAGTGAGCATGCATCCTATTCGCAGTCAACATTAGGCAACATCACCTGAAACATATGTAAAAACAAAGTCAGCAAAGAAATGCTGGCGAGTACATAGTTTTTGTGTGAGTATCAGATTCATGGCTCGTTTGTATGTTAAAACAACTTGTACAACTTCGTTAATTGATATTAGAAAACCTTGTTTTGTAAAATGTTTGTATTGTAAATGAATAACCAAGTCAAAATAGATTGGTCATAATTTATAAACCTCGATGCCATGAATCTTAACCCAAAACATTTGTTTTTGTAAACCAAATCATAAATCGTTCTTATAATAAAACTCGTATGGTTTATATAGTTTCGTAAACATCGTTGTGTAATATTGTTTAACTCGTTCTCGTTATAGAACATCGTTCATTCGTTTAAATCGTTCCAAATCGTTCAATTCATTCACTCGTTTAAATCGTTCTCGTTTTAATTGTGAAAACTACTTTTGGCCGTCTCGCTAATAACATTCAAACCTTTGTGACTCGTTCATCGTTCAACTCGTTCTTGCATTAACAAACCTCCAAAGGGTAAGTTAACAATCATCAGATTCAGTCGTTACCCACTTAACCCACACATAACCATGGGTCTAGTTGATAACGGGATTTGTCGGATCCTATGGTACCATAACCTAATACTGGTCGGTTTGGCCGAAATTAATGAATGTCATTCGTTATGTAATTACAGCCAACAAGCTCTTTCACATTATCGAAATCGTTATTAGTTTAGTATAAACCGTCTCAATCGTTTTGAAACCATTGTTAGAATATCGAAATCGTTTTGATACATATGAATCACCCCAAAACAATCGAAAACAGTAAAAAGAGGGGATCTATGTACTCACCTTCGGGTGCGTTTTTAAAAGTTAACACAATCCCTCAAATTGTTTATCCGCCCTAAATTAAATAAGAATGATTTTAATAATCAAATACCCACACTTTGACATGCAAAATACTACTTATGTCATTTCTGTTTTAATATATATGAAACTGGACTGTTTTCGAGCAATTTAATAAAATAGTTAACCTTCTCCAAAAATTCCCAAATTTTTACAGAATGTCAAATACAATCCAAATTTTATTGTGTAAATATACCGGTGTCCAGTTCATTATCAATATTTTATAGAAATTCATTTACCGGACTGAAATCAGATTTGTCACTTTCTGACTGCAGTTCACGGAAAAATTCATTTAAAATTTATCGTAAGTCCGGTTGACGTAATTCCAGTGGGAGAATTACTACGACATTAGTGGTCATTTACAGTATAAATTTCATGAGTTAATTCTACACAGAACTCAAGTTATGACTAAAAACATTTTTCCCATTTACTGCAGTAAAAACTCAGCTTAAGTTGCTGTTACTAAAAGGGTCTTTAAAAATAGTAAACGAAGTCCAAAAATTATGATTCCAGTGCCATTAGAACCGTATTTCATAATACATAAATCTAGACTTCAGAAAATACATTTTCTTCTTTATTAAGGTTCGGTTACAGCCAACTGAAGTTGGCTGAAAATGCTAATCAGCATGCTGTTTCTAGCTTAAATGTTACTAAAACGCACACATACGATCACCATAAATATAAAATAAAAGATGATCAAAGAAGCTTACTACTAGCTTTGAAGCTAGGGAAGAAACACTAGAGAAATTGGGTGGATAAAAGCACACAAGAGAGGTCCTTCAAGTTCCGTGAGCACCGAGCTTCGTTAATCACCTTGTTACACCTTGTGAGGGCCTTGGAATGCTTGAGCTTGAAACATAAATGGGTGGTGTGTGTGTGGGGGAAATCAGCCGAGAGAGTTATGAATTCTTATATCCACCTAAGGGATTAGTGGTGTCTCAAAAGTACCATACATGGTCTTCCACTAAATCAAAAGGAGTCACAGAAAGATTTAAAGAAATCTTGTAGGATCATGGGGTGGGGGCCATTCTTGGGCTAGTTATAACCAAAATGGGGGGTTAAAATGAAAATTATTTGGTATTTAGGTGATTAGTTAGGGGTGCTATGTGTAAGTGTTAGTGTTGGTGGGGGACATGGATGATCACACTTTTCCAATAATTCAAATAGAGTATAGTAAAGATCTAAGAGAATATTTTGGTGGGTTCACCCCATTATAACCGTGAATGCATATGAGGAGGGCTCCATGTGAATTTTTTTTTATATAAATATGCCATAAGTAGGCTAAAATTGGGTGTTTAACTGGATACCGGGTATTTTATCTAGCGTTTAAATCCCGGTTTATGGCGTACTAAATTATTTTTATTATTCTATAAAAATAATCTTGCCAAAATATTACTGAAATAAATTTCAGTTGCCAAGACTGGCTGCGTTGTCAGCGTTTTGCAGTAGAAGCACTGTGTCGCGCAGAAACACGCGGTACGCGCTTAAACTTGAAAAATAACGTTTTTAGGCGTTTTAATTTATTTTTCAACATGGACCTGATTAAAATAAATTTTTAATCATAACAGAATATTTTTGGAATTTAAATATTATCCGAGCGTCACCAACGTTCGTTTCGCAGTTTTATCGTAAATAGTCCTTTAGTTCAAATAAACATGTTTTTGCTATACCGAATCCTTCGAAACTTATTTCTAAGTTATGTAAAGGATATTTAGGGTATGTTTGGCTTACGTCACAGTTCCGGAGTGTACGTCGCGTTAAACAGATTGCGTTTATGCACTAGTTTGCGTATAACCTTCCAGAAAGTGATTTAAAGCTTGAAACCGGAATCGAATCAAATTGTAAATTTTATTAAACACCATACACATATAATAACACTAAAGCACATTGTTTTATTGATAACTGACATTGTTTTACATTACACAATGATTACAGAACACAGTTGTCACAGTCTCCCCTACTTTAGGAAATTTCGTCCCGAATTTTTATTTAGAGGAATCTTGTGAAAACAAATGCGGATATTTTGCCTTCATCTGGTCCTTACGTTCCCAAGTAAACTCGGGGCCACGTTTGGATTCCCAGCGAACTTTGACCAAATGAATCCGTTTGTTCTTCAACTGTTTGTATGTATGTTCCACTATCTCCACAGGTTTCTCGACAAAGTGCATCGTTTCATCAATTTGAATCTCGTCGAGAGGAATGTGAAGATCAGCATCAGCTAAACACTTTCGGAAATTGGACACGTGAAAAGTCGGATGAACATTTCCAAGCTCTGGAGGTAGTTCTAGTCGATAGGCAACCTTTCCAATTCTTTCAACAATCTTAAATGGTCCAACATATCGTGGTGCAAGTTTTCCTTTCTTTCCAAATCTCACCACTCCCTTCCAAGGTGAAACCTTGAGTAGGACACGGTCTCCGATTTGAAATTCCATGGGCTTGCGTCCCAAATCTGCATAACTCTTTTGACGGCTTCTAGCGGTCACAAGATTATCGCGGATTTTCTTGATTTTTTTCTGTTGTTTCCAGAATGAGCTCAGGTCTAGTAAGCTGAGCTTCACCGATCTCATTCCAACAGACGGGTGAACGACATTTTCGACCGTAGAGAGCTTCGAATGGTGCCATCTTAATGCTAGCATGATAACTGTTATTGTATGAGAACTCGATCAATGGCAGATGAGAATCCCAGTTACCACCAAAGTCTATCACGCATGCTCTAAGCATATCCTCCAAAGTTTGAATCGTCCTCTCAGATTGACCATCTGTTTGGGGATGATAAGCAGTGCTTAGATTCAGTTGGGTTCCCAACGCAGATTGCATGGTCTTCCAAAAATGAGATGAAAATCGAGCATCACGGTCGGAAATGATATCTAAAGGAACACCATGTCGTGATACAATCTCGTCTACATAGATCTTGGCAAGCTTTTCAGCAGAGAAATCCTCACGGATTGGTAAGAAGTGAGCAGATTTTGTCAAACGATCAACTACAACCCAAATAGCATCGTGACCTTTAGACGTACGCGGTAACTTAGTAATAAGATCCATTGCAATGTTCTCCCACTTCCAAACCGGTATATCTGGTTGTACCAGCAAACCAGAAGGTCGTTGATGTTCAACCTTGACTTTGAGACAAGTTAGGCATTTTGATACATACAAGGCAACATCCTTCTTCATACCAGGCCACCAGAACTTAGTACGAAGATCTTTGTACATTTTATCAGCACCAGGATGGATAGAATATCGAGACTTGTGAGATTCGTCCATTACTAAGGTGCGAAGATCATCCTGATTCGGAATCCACAAACGATTCTCAAAATAGAGTAAACCATCGTCTTTCCTTTCCAGTTTAAGCTCAAGTTGAAGCGGTAGCTCATATTTCAATAAGTCTTTGATCACACAAGATCGTTGAGTTTGAAGAACACGAGATTGAATATCAGATAGAGTTCGAACAGAATGAAGCTTGACTCGTTCCTTTCGACTAAGCGCATCGGTTACGACATTCGCCTTACCAGGATGGTAGCGGATATCGCAATCATAATCGTTTAAGAGTTCAACCCAACGCCGTTGCCTCATGTTCAGCTCCTTCTGATTGAGAATATGCTGGAGACTTTTGTGGTCTGTGAAAACCACACACTTCGTTCCATAGAGGTAGTGTCTCCAGATTTTAAGCGCAAAAACCACAGCTCCTAACTCAAGATCATGAGTCGTATAGTTCTTTTCATGAATTTTCAACTGTCTAGACGCATAAGCTATGACTTTACCACGTTGCATAAGAACGCAACCAAGTCCTAGATTTGACGCGTCACAATAGACAACAAAATCATCGTTTCCCTCAGGTAGAGATAAAACAGGAGCATCACAGAGCTTCCGTTTCAGCGTTTGGAACGCTTCTTCTTGCTTAGGTCCCCACTCAAAAGGCTTATTCTTCTGAGTCAAAGCAGTGAGTGGAACCGCGATCTTTGAAAAGTTAGAAATAAACCGTCGATAATAACCAGCAAGACCAAGAAAAGAACGAACTTCTGTAGGTGTCGTCGGTGTATTCCAATCCTTAATTGCAACAATCTTGGATGGATCTACGTGAATACCCTGCTCATTGACAATATGACCCAAGAACTGAACTTCTTTAAGCCAGAATTCACACTTGGAGAATTTAGCAAAAAGTTGTTCCTTCTTTAGGAGTTCCAATGTCAAACGAAGGTGTTGCTCGTGATCGGCTCGAGACTTTGAATAAATAAGAATATCGTCAATGAACACAATGATGAACTTATCTAAATAAGGTTTACAAACCCTATTCATTAATTCCATGAAGATAGCTGGGGCATTTGTCAAACCAAAAGGCATGACAGTGAACTCGTAATGCCCATATCTTGTACGGAAAGCAGTTTTGGGAATATCTTCTTCGAGAACATGAAGTTGATGGTACCCAGATCGCAGATCGATCTTGGAAAAACATGAAGCACCTTGCAGCTGGTCGAAGAGATCATCAATTCTAGGTAGGGGATATCGATTCTTGATGGTAAGCTTATTAAGCTCACGATAATCGATACACATTCGAAAAGATCCATCTTTCTTCTTCACAAAGAGGACAGGAGCTCCCCAAGGCGAATAGCTCGGACGGATGAATCCTTTATCAGACAACTCTTGAAGCTGTTTCGATAACTCTTGCATCTCTGACGGTGCAAGACGATAAGGTGCTTTCGCAATCGGGTTGGCATTGGGTACAAGGTCAATATGAAACTTGACTTGACGAACTGGAGGCAAACCAGGCAGTTCATCAGGAAACGCCTCTGGATAATCCCGAACAATCGGAATATCCTAAACACTCTTGCTCTTACCTTTCTCCTCGGTGACATGTGCCAGGAAAGCAACATATCCTTTTCGTAAATATCTTTGGGCCTTTGTACATGACATAAGCTTCAATCCACCAGATGGTTTTTCGCCACGAATTTCCAGAACATCGCCAGACGGAAGGGGAATACGAACAATCTTATCAAAACAAACCACCTCAGCATGATGTTTGGTTAACCAATCCATTCCCACGATAACATCGAAACTCCCAAGTTGCATCGGCATGAGGTCAATGGGAAAAAGATGGTTATCAAGGTTTAACTGACAATCACGAATAACTGAATCGAGAACAAGAGGTTTACCAGTAGCAACTTCGACAGATAAGGGATTCCTCATTTTAGTTCTAGGTATCGCAAGCAAAGGTTCAAAAGATAGTGAAACAAAACTTCTATCGGCGCCAGAATCTAAAAGAATATATGCAGGTCGATTGTTAACAAGAAACGTACCATTAACCACCTCGTTGTCAGCCCTTGCTTCGTTAGCATTCAGATTGTACGCTCGCCCACGAGCGGGATTCGCATTTGCATTGACATTGACATTGACATTTACGTTTGGATTTACATTTGCATTTGCCAACCTCGGACAGTTGTTGCGGTAGTGACGAAGCTCTCCACAATTGAAACATGTACCCGGTGGGAATCCAGCAGCATTCCCCTGAACTGGAGCTTGATTCCGAACAATCTGATTCTGACCCGAACGACAGACGTTGGCCAGATGCCCAAGCTTACCACACGTTGTGCATTGCCTACAAGCTTGTTGTGCAACATGATGACCGTTGCAACGAGCACAATGAGGTGCGGTACCAGCATATGCTTTCTTCGCAGGAGGTTGAGCTGGTGGGTTCTGAGCAGTTTGTGCAGTTACTGCAAAACTCTGAGCACCCTTTTGCTTTCTTGCCTTCTTCGATGACTCACCTTCTTTACCCTTACCCTTATTCTTGTCCTTCCCAGAATCAGTCGCCTTCTTTTTATCACCATTGCGGGTGAGTTTACCCTTCCTGACTTGAGACTCAGTCAGGGTAGCAGACAACTCGATTGCTTGGCGAAGGGTGGTAGGATTAATACCGGTCACTATATCCAGAATAGAATCGGGTAGACCATCGATATACCTCTCTATCGCTTTTTCCAACGGGGTAACCATAGTAGGACACAAAAGACTGAGCTCCTCAAATTGATTCGTATACACACGGTGTTCTCCCCCATCTTGTTTCAGATCGTCAAACTCTCGTTCCAAAGCTCGAATTTCATGACGGGGACAGAACTCTCTCATCATGAGAGCTCGAAGCTCTTCCCATGTTTGTGCCAACGCCACTTCGGCACCCCTGTCGCGCATCACTCCGTTCCACCACGTGAGAGCACGCTTCTCAACACACTTGATGCAAATTCAACCTTACGCCCATTCGGACATTGCATATGTCTGAATGTGTTCTCGATACTCTCGAACCATTGAAGGAGTGCAGTTGCTCCTTGTGACCCATAAAACTTTAGCGGCTTAGCAGAATTGAAATTCTTGAAATTACACGGTGCATTATTGTTGTTGTTATTATTGTTGTTGTTGTATATCTCGTGGACTTGGGTCACAACACCGGGAAGCACAGCAGTCACTTGCTGAGAGACCAGGGCTGCGAGTTCTTCAATAGTAAAAGATTATGCTTCATGTCGAGGAGACATTGTCTAGTAAGGAAACATGAGAATCGAGTGAGATTGAAAATTAGGAAAAACAAAAGAGGCATCGACAAAACACAAGGAAGGCGATCATTTGTTTGTTACCTCGAACAAACAAACGACACGCAGTGACTAATCAAAGTAATGAATCAAAATAATGTATCACGAAGACATGCTCGCCTATAAGTGAACACTCACCCCAAGAGTTCCCAGGTAAGAGTGACTGGTCCGATTATGTGGATTTGTACGAACACTCTAGCCTTAGACAGAAAACTCAGGGTACAGGCATTCACTCTTCCAGTTTGCACGTGTTCACATTATTTAGACCCAAACTCTGACGAGATTTTGAAAACACAAAAGGCACTAAACCAAAAATGAGTCAAACTAGAAGGGTTCAAAACCTTATAACAGAGGGTTCAAAACCTAGTAATCAATCATCCTAGAACGGATGATTAATTTTTGAAGCAGATTCGGATTTTGTTTTTTTTTTAATTCTAAACACAAATCCACTTGCGTTGGGGTCCTAGAAAGTTATAGTCTAGGTCAAAGTTTTACTAATAACCTAATTCTCTATAACCATTGGCTCTGATACCAACTTTTCTGTCACACCCCGACCACGTAAAACAACAAATCGTGGCGGAAACGTCGGGGAGTGTTGTAACAGAATTATTGTTTCAAACCATGGATACAAGAGTTTCGTTTTATTACATATTAAACATTGTCTTGAAGTTAAACAAGCAATTCAAACATAGTATCATCGTTATTAAATCACTAAGGCCTCGTCCGGTCCTAAGTGAGGATGCATCCTATTCGCAGTCAACATTAGGCAACATCACCTGAAACATATGTAAAAACAAAGTCAGCAAAGAAATGCTGGCGAGTACATAGTTTTTGTGTGAGTATCAGATTCATGGCTCGTTTGTATGTTAAAACAACTTGTACAACTTCGTTAATTGATATTAGAAAACCTTGTTTTGTAAAATGTTTGTATTGTAAATGAATAACCAAGTCAAAATAGATTGGTCATAATTTATAAACCTCGATGCCATGAATCTTAACCCAAAACATTTGTTTTTGTAAACCAAATCATAAATTGTTCTTATAATAAAACTCGTATGGTTTATATAGTTTCGTAAACATCGTTGTGTAATATTGTTTAACTCGTTCTCGTTATAGAACATCGTTCATTCGTTTAAATCGTTCCAAATCGTTCAATTCATTCACTCGTTTAAATCGTTCTCGTTTTAATTGTGAAAACTACTTTTGGCCGTCTCGCTAATAACATTCAAACCTTTGTGACTCGTTCATCGTTCAACTCGTTCTTGCATTAACAAACCTCCAAAGGGTAAGTTAACAATCATCAGATTCAGTCGTTACCCACTTAACCCACACATAACCATGGGTCTAGTTGATAACGGGATTTGTCGGATCCTATGGTACCATAACCTAATACTGGTCGGTTTGGCTGAAATTAATGAATGTCATTCGTTATGTAATTACAGCCAACAAGCTCTTTCACAATATCGAAATCGTTATTAGTTTAGTATAAACCATCTCAATCGTTTTGAAACCATTGTTAGAATATCGAAATCGTTTTGATACATATGAATCACCCCAAAACAATCGAAAACAGTAAAAAGAGGGGATCTATGTACTCACCTTCGGGTGCGTTTTTAAAAGTTAACACAATCCCTCAATTTGTTTATCCGCCCTAAATTAAATAAGAATGATTTTAATAATCAAATACCCACACTTTGACATGCAAAATACTACTTATGTCATTTCTGTTTTAATATATATGAAACTGGACTGTTTTCGAGCAATTTAATAAAATAGTTAACCTTCTCCAAAAATTCCCAAATTTTTACAGAATGTCAAATACCATCCAAATTTTATTGTGTAAAAATACCGGTGTCCAGTTCATTACCAATATTTTATAGAAATTCATTTACCGGACTGAAATCAGATTCGTCACTTTCTGACTGCAGTTCACGGAAAAATTCATTTAAAATTTATCGTAAGTCCGGTTGATGTAATTCCAGTGGAAGAATTACTATGACATTAGTGGTCATTTACAGTATAAATTTCATGAGTTAATTCTACACAGAACTCAAGTTATGACTAAAAACATTTCTCCCATTTACTGCAGTAAAAACTCAGCTTAAGTTGCTGTTACTAAAAGGGTCTTTAAAAATAGTAAACGAAGTCCAAAAATTATGATTCCAGTGCCATTAGAACCGTATTTCATAATACATAAATCTAGACTTCAGAAAATACATTTTCTTCTTTATTAAGGTTCGGTTACAGCCAACTGAAGTTGGCTGAAAATGCTAATCAGCATGCTGTTTCTAGCTTAAATGTTACTAAAACGCACACATACGATCACCATAAATATAAAATAAAAGATGATCAAAGAAGCTTACTACTAGCTTTGAAGCTAGGGAAGAAACACTAGAGAAATTGGGTGGATAAAAGCACACAAGAGAGGTCCTTCAAGTTCCGTGAGCACCGAGCTTCGTTAATCACCTTGTTACACCTTGTGAGGGCCTTGGAATGCTTGAGCTTGAAACATAAATGGGTGGTGTGTGTGTGTGGGAAATCAGCCGAGAGAGTTATGAATTCTTATATCCACCTTAGGGATTAGTGGTGTCTCAAAAGTACCATACATGGTCTTCCACTAAATCAAAAGGAGTCACAGAAAGATTTAAAGAAATCTTGTAGGATCATGGGGTGGGGGCCATTCTTGGGCTGGTTATAACCAAAAGGGGGGTTAAAATGAAAGTTATTTGGTATTTAGGTGATTAGTTAGGGGGTGCTATGTGTAAGTGTTAGTGTTGGTGGGGGACATGGATGATCACACTTTTCCAATAATTCAAATAGAGTATAGTAAAGATCTAAGAGAATATTTTGGTGGGTTCACCCCATTATAACCGTGAATGCATATGAGGAGGGCTCCTGACAATTTGCGGAATGACCTTAGCCATCTGCTTTGCGACTAGAGCAGCGATGCGTTTGTCCTCATGGTTTCGGCGGGCGGCTCGAGAAGTGTGCGATCCAAATGATGACATTGTCTGCAACAGACATCGCCATAGGACTCAGAGATAAGTCGATAAAATCTAATATAGTCTATAGTATCCTCTCGCGCTACCCTATATAAAGCTCAGGAACACATCCATTCACATGGACACATATTCACGTAGGCACATAATCCACGGAGCACGTAAACACAAAAGCACGTAGTCCACGTAAGCACAGAAGCACATAGTCCACATAAGCGCATCTTCAACTATATTTTGCACGTATTCACCTACATATATTGCACGTATTCACCTATCCTTCACAACTGCGATCGAGAGTGGCGATTGCGAGTAGCATAGCATAAGCGAGTAATATAGCATGTGATCATTCACAGGGTAGTGGCGATTTGTTAGCGTATTGAGATAGTTGTGTATTGCGAGTTGTGCGTGTTAATCAAAGCGAACAACGAAAAGCGTATAAATCACCAAAAATCAAAACGCGTAAACTTATAATCACATAAAATACATCAAATCCACATAAAAATGATAAATCACAGAGTCAGCGGCGGCGAAATCCAGAATCGAAGCACATAAAGGCGATAAAGCGTGAAAATCAGCGAAATCAGAACGTCTTAGGTGTGCTAGACTTTGACTACCCAAAGTGATTCGATTGTTCTCAAGGAACTTGAGTACATGTGTTGGCTTAATAGACTGTGCTCTCACCTCAATCCGGGCGATTGGCACGCATCCTTTCTACCGTTACGTGACTCCAGTCGTTGGAACCCATTGAGACTTTGGTGAGAATTTCGCAAAACGAATAAGTCAGCAAGATTCGGGTTTCACCCCTGACTTAACGACTGTATTCCTGTTTGTGTGATAGAATCACGAGTTAAAGAGGGAGATTTGCGTCGAAGTATGGATTTCACCCCTGATTCAACGCAAATTCACGTGTTTATAGTAACAATGTGTGTTGAACGAGCGATTTGATCGAGAGTTTGTGGTTTTCACACCTAATCTCAACCAGATCGTTCGTTTGTGTGTGTTACCATCCTTAGGAAAGGCTGATCTTGCGTGGAACGGTAGTATGCGATGTTCGCCTAAGAGTGCAGTGTACAACGAGTTCGAGCGAGAATATAAAGTAATGCTCGTACGAAGCCCTTACCGGGTTTGCAAAAGTCGGTCTGTCGGTACTTAGACTATAGACTAGGTCAATTCTAAGACATCGACCCGGACTAGGTCGAGTCTTGCCTAATTCCCTATAGTTATGGCTCTGATACCAATCTGTCACACCCCAACCGATGGTGGAAACATCGCGGCGCGGCACTAAGCGAAACAGATTGTCCAAGAGAATCCATAACAACTATTAATTATAATATATTAAGGGTTCATGTCCCATATCACAAACATATAAAATAAAATAGTTATTACAAACGTTGTTCTCAAAGACAAATAATCCATTCCGACAACTCGGATTTTATTTTGTTTGTTTCTAGACTCCCCTAGACTTGATTCCATGACAGCAAGCAATCCTAACATCTTACACACCTGTCACATACGTTAAAATAGAGGTCAATACACATAGTGTAAAGGTGAGCATACAAGTTTGATATGTCACACCCCAACCGATGGCGGAATCATCGGGGCATGGCACTGAGCGAAACAGATTGTCCAGAAGTTTCCATAACAACTATCATTACCATTCAATTTAAATTAACATATCCCATACCATGTCTCAAATAGTAAACGAATTATTACAGATAACATCTAGGCAAATATTCATGTTCCGACAACTCAGATTCAAACAAAATAGTTTATTAATTGGTTTCTAGGACTCCTTCCCTAGCCTCAATTTCATCACCAGCAAGCTAAGCATAGAAACCATCTAAGCACCTGTCACATACGTTAAAATAAGGTCAATACATAAAATGTAAAGGTGAGCATACAAGTTTGATAATAGCATATAGAGTTCGAATTTCGTTTACGCATAACCAGCACGTACACATAGTGAAATGAAGCACGTTAGTTATCGACACAGATCCATCGATACCAATGACTGCAGGTTGACTGCCCGAGGCAGTTCGCAATACATGATTACCACTGTAACCCATGCAAGTAAAAGATCCTTAACAACCCCCGTGTGAACGGGTGCTGAGTCCAAACTATAGTACTATCGTTGCTAAGGCAGGTAGACAGCATTCCATGTGTAAACATAACAAACAAGCATTCATAAGCCACGTATAACATGCATTAACGGTTAGCGTTCAAATAGTTTGAGTAGTGTGATAATTGTAGTTTGAATATTCGTAACGTATGTAACACCCAAAAGTGCTAAAAGCAAAAAAGGATCGAGTATACTCACAGTGATTTATGGATTGAAGGGAGCGCTTAGCGAATACGGTTAGCCTGAATAGATTCGGTAGCATAATGGTAAGTGAAACGTAAAACAGGAAACAAGCATTGAGGAGTCGGACAGTTGGTCGATCGGACGGCAGTTCGATCGGACGGCTGACCGTTTGGCTGACAGTCCATACGGTCTGCTGTTCGGTCGGTCGGTAGGCAGATCAGATGGCTGTACGAGTGGGTTGTTCCTTCCTTTGAGAAGGATGTGTTTATGTATGATGGCTTGACCTTTGAAGTTTTCGTTGTAGCATTTTGAAAACATTGAAGTACCTTTGCCTTTCAGGTCGGCTGATCGGACGGCTGTTCGATCGGCCGGCAACCCGATCGGTTAGGCATTCAACAGAATTTCAAGGTTTAGCCTTTGAATCGGACAGGTGTTCGATCGGACAGGTGTTCGATCGGTTGGCAAGTCAACAATAGTCAACTACTTTAATGAATTGCAAGGTATTGTTTAGTGGATCGGATGGTTGATCGATCGAGCAGCATAACTGCTGTTAGATCGGACAACAGGGTGTCACCTGATCGGACGGCAGTTCGATCGGGTGGCACTTTTAGTGCATTGAACATGTTGAAAATTGATTAAGTATTGAAGCATAGTATCTCATGATCCGAAGAGTAATCCGATCGAACAGTAGTTCGATCGAACAACAGCTCGTTCAACACCATTCTTCAAAACAAGTTGATTGTGTGGGACCATGTGCTAGCCGATCGGCTGGCCAGTCGATCGGCTGGCTGTCCGTTCGGACAGCAGTCCTATCGGTCAGCATCCTGACCTGATCAGCCTCTGCGTCTAACACTTGGTTGTTTTGTTTGTTTGTCGTGCTATTAAGGTATTTTTGACAGCGAGTAAAACCATAGATGCCTCGTTCTTACTTGGTTTCCCGGGTCGGACAGGAATCACCCAAATCCGGTCAGTGTACTGTTCGGAACGAAGTTTACCGTTTAACCCGAAGTCGGTTAACTTCGTGGATAGAATCCAGATCTTGAGCCGTATAACCACTGAAGTGATTTGTAAACCGGCTCAGGTTCCGTTTCTACTGGCTCGAGTGAAAAGAGTTGAATAAAGTTGGGAAAATCCATCCTTCAATCCTTTTCACCATGTATATGTTCAGATCTAGAAAAGATCTTTGTTTGTTTATGTGGAAATCGGCTAGATCCAAGTCATTCTTGGTGGATTGAGGCCAAAACATGAAGTTCTTCAAGAACCCATGGTGACATCATCCTAGAACACTTGATTCTTGATGATTTCACGGTTAAAAGTTTAGATTTGAAAGATAGAAAGGTGTAGGAGTATGCATAGATCAAGAAAGTACAAGATTTAGGATGAAAACTTACCGGAATCGAGAGAAATCTGAGAAAAGGTGAGCTGAGCGTGCTGGTCGAACAGGGGTTTCCAAAAGTGGAAAGGGATGACAATGACAGGGGTATTTATAGGATGGCAAATGAGGAAAGGGCTGGCCGATCGGCTGGCAACTCGATCGGACAGCCTGTCCGATCGGACAGTAGTCCGTTCGGCTGACTGTTCGATCGGCTGGGAAGCCTGATTGATCGGTCGCCTCTTTGATTGTTCCGTGTGACGATTTTCGATATTTCGATTATGATTGCGCGTGGCTCGATTCGATAGGGTTTCCTAGTCAAATTACTTTCAGTCCCAACTACTTCGTAACTTGTGTAATCTATTTTCCACCATCTAACGTTCACGATTCGAGTTCGATTGTGTTCGAGTTTCGATTGAGTTCGCTTGATTACACATCACAACATAAATAAACATGCACAGGTAACACGTAAGGCACACACACACACGTATAATAACAAGTAGAAGTACGTAGCTCGAGTTGCGAATTGATGTCGATTTGGTTAACATAGCTTGATTATCAGTTGATTAACTTTATCGCATTGTTACTTCCTATAGTTTACAGTCGTAGGTCGATTGAAATACGATTAATACTCATCGATTATTGCAATGAACGACACTTACTCCACATAATACAAATAAAATAAAGACATTTCTACAAGTTAAGTTGCGCGAAATCGGTCGTTGACTTTGACCTTGACTTTGACTTTCACTTACGAAAACACGGGGTGTTACATGATAATTAATAGTAGCGAAAGCGATTTAATAATTACCAGCATGTAATATGTATAATGCGAAGCAGGTAGGTTATCGACAATGAAATATGCACAGACGTGACTGCGAGTTGTAGAATGCGCAACACATATCACCACTGTATGGACCACTAAGTATAATATAAAACAAATCCACTCATTACATACAGAGTCCAGACTTATTTATCATCTATAAAACACTAAATTGTGTAAAAAATTGAGAACATGATATTTTACCAAGCAACCTCATATAAAGATCACTTTTTAAGTGATTTCTAAAACTAAGTATAAGTGGATTTTAATCATATGATGAAATTGCTGATATAATTATGATTAGAATCATCATACATAATATTAATAAGAAGATACTTGAACAATTTAGGTGTTTGAGTACATAAATCATACTTGCCATGAAATTAGTTTTGTATAATAAGATGAAAATGATGACATATTCATGTTAAAATGATGTTTGATATCATCATGTGTTAAGAATGATTAATGTTGTGTTAATTCAATGAATTATGGTTACAAAAACTTGGTTAATAAAGTGGATAAAACGGTAGCATAAGAATGATGCTTACCGGATAATTGACCAAGTAACTAAACGAGTAGTTGAGCTACATCTTGTAATTACTTACGTTAATAGGCAGTTGACTTTAAAAGGTCAAACTGACTAATAATATGATCGAATGATAATTTCGACATAAAACCGTAAGATGGAATAGTCGTAATTGATTATGACTAATGTAACCATCTTACAAAATACAATGACAGTTTGACGCTTGACAAGCTATGTGGAAGCTTGGGAAGGAAACAGGTCAAACAAATCGAGTATGAAGGAAAAGCATAATTTGGATGCAAAGTAAGTAAAGCTTACACCCCTTTTGAATTTGTAAAATATTCCTTTATCGTATTGATTACGAAAAAGATAATTTAGTATTTGAAAAGTGATGTTCTGACGTGTAGTCGTACGGAACGAAATTAATGAAAATAATAAAAAACCATGTTTAATGGTTAAAAAGGGAATAATAAGATTATTCGGTCATGCAATGACGAATAGATAATGAGTTTAAATGGTTACCTTATAGGGTAAGTCAAAATAAATAATAAGGGTAAAACGTTAACTCGGTCATGCGTTGACGATAAACGTTAGTTTTTGAAAGACACTTTATGGCATAAGCATTGATGGGTCAAAAAGGGAATTAAGAAATAATTTGTAAGTAATATGAGCATATGGTGTAAACCGGAACGAGTTATGTGGATGAGATGGTAAATAAATATCATCTCGTAAATATAAAATGGTCATTGAGACCAAACAGGTCAAACGGTGAAAATGTCACCATTTGACGATAATGACTAATCATTGTTTGTTGAGTATAATGATCATAGGAATGAATAGCGTGTGGAATATGCATTGCTATTAACTAGCAACTTAATTGATGAGATACTGAAATGGGTCAATATGTTGATCCGAGCCAGGTATGTGTAATAGGTTAACATCTCATTTAGAACTTAAGGTTCGATAAGAGTTAGACAAAGTCGAAATTGGACATTGGGTTACCTTAATAGGTAAACCTAATAATTTAAATTATAGTCATTGTGATTTAGAAACATAATGACTTTTAAACAAGATCATAGTTAAAAAGTGGGATTTTTGGTCAAACATGTCTCTTAAAATCCTTCGTCGTAAAAGAAGGGTTAAAGTTGACCAAAGCGCCCTTAAATGATAAACCGGACAAACAACCCTTAAAGCTTGTTTGAACATGATTTTTTATGATTTAATAAGTAATTTGGATACGAGAAAAAGCTAAGGCATGAACCTTTTGGGTCAAATGCCTCGAAATAACTCTTTTACGGAAAAATGATAAACCGAGGGGTATAACTCGGCATGTAAAGTTTCTCACAATAAATCCACCACAAATATAGATGTGGTGGAAGACAAGTTAATAATTAAATATGGAATTAAGATGTGAATAAAAGAAAGAGCGAGATTTGAGCTTAAATTTTTAAATCCTATGAACGGGTCAAACTGAATTATGCGCATTACTTGGTTAATTGCTATGAAATTCATAAAAGATTGAGCCCGAGTTAAAAAATTTGAATGAAATATGTTGGTATAGGCTTTATTGTCACACCCCCAAATTGCCACATGCGGAAACCCCGCTAGGCGTGTGACATACCAGGATCTAGCCACCAATCACGTTGAACTAATATCAAAATATTAAACAAAGTTTCCATTTATAATGATAAAACATTCATAAGCAAAATCCAAGTTTAACATGTTTAGCGGAAGCAAATAGTAAGCCATTGTTTAAATGTCTCAAAACCAAATGTATGTAAAGTCAGTAAGCAAGCCATGCATATCCAAGCAATGCGACCCATAACCACTCCAGCCATCCCAGATAGCAAGTTCCTTGTCCATAATACCTAACGACCTGCGAGCATGCAACAAGTGTATCAGACAACGCTGGTGAGTTCACAGTTTTACGAAAACGTTAGTTGCCAAGTGTTTAGTTCAGTTCATTGATAATAATGTTGATAATAACTCGAGTATCGTATAAGATGGCTTCCAGATTATTTTGCCCGTCCCCAATGCGCCCTATCTAAGCATTGGTCATGATTAAGGTCATTAGTTCACACCCGTCCTCTCAGGTACGGTGTGAGGTTGCCAAGCCTAATAGCGCTATCAACTAATACCCCGTTACCTCTCAGGTAACTATTCGGTATAAGATGGAACTTAAAGTGATAGGAAATGAGTGTATTATCTAACATCCCAGTTTTACCCAAAAGACCTATTCCTCTTAGGAATACCCAATTGATTGTCCCGCCCACCGGGACGCATGCTCAAGAGAAATGAACTCACCTTGGATTGCTTGATAATGAAATTTACTTGTTCACAGTTGATCTACCAACCACGTCCTAACATGGTTACCAATTCTAGTCAGTGTTGTTTACTTATTAACCATGTAACAGGTAACATCACATAGCACATATCATACAACGCATAGCATCACGAAATCATTCGACAACATACAGATTAATATGCCAGTTCATAACAATCATCATGTATCAGTCTAAATATCAAATATTCAAGTGTACGTGTGGCCCAGCCATTCAAGCCCAATCCTTTTTACGGCCCAAGGCCTTGTGCGACTAGAGCGACCTTGTGCGATTGGAGTGGTCTTGTGCGACTAGGCTGCCTCTTGTACGATCCGGTTCGGCCCATGGCCCACATGACTGACCCAACTAAGAAATGTGCGATTGGATTATGGGTTGTGCGATCGGCATGTGTGGCCCAACAGACTTCTTAAGCCCAACTGACTTGTGCGATCCTATATCTATTGTGCAATCACAGTCCCCTTGTGCGACTGAGATTTGTGCGATCCAGCCCAAATACCCGGCCCAATTTATGTAACAGCCCAAAGTCTTGTGTGTTTGATCTACGTGTGGTGCGAGTCATCACACTTGTGCGACTCGGGGTTCTTGTGCGATTGGATGGGCTTGTGCGACCAAGCCAAATCTTTATTTCAGTTACATAGCTTGGATGAGAAGAGTGGTGCCACACGAGGAAAGGATCTCGAAGAATAGGGAAGGCAGTCGTCGAGTTCTAGTAGAGAGGAGAGGGAGAGCGGGTTTGGTGTGTGTTTATGTTTTGCAAGATTATGAGGAGTAAACACCCATCCCCATGTTGTTATGCGCTAAAAGGGAGTTGGCCGAACCCATCCTTGGGTTGCCCTTGGGCCACGGGTTCAAAGCGAGTAAGGTTGGCCCAAATGTTTGTACGACCGGACCAGTGTTGTGCGACCCAACATGCTTATTCACATTACATTTACGTAACACATAACATACAAAAATCATAACATTCACTGAAATTAAACACATCAATTAATCACGTATGATCATACAAGTTACATTAAAGCACAAAGAAAAGTTCTAAAATGCGAGTTGTCACATCATCCCCAACTTGAAAGAAATTTCGTCCCGAAATTTGGCAAGCAGTCCCAGAGGGGTGAAATGAAAATGATAAATCAAGACGACTGTGGGTTTTCCTCGGGTGCCACATCATCCCCAACTTGAAAGGGAATTTCGTCCCGAAATTCACCAGTTGCATCAGTATTAGATTGGTCAGTTGGGAATAGTTGAGGATACTTGAGCTTTATCTGATCTTCGCATTCCCACGTGAACTTCGGTCCACGTCTTGAGTTCCAACGGACTCTCACTATTGGAATTCGACTTTGCTTACGGACCTTAACTTCACGGTCCATAATCCCGATGGGTTCTTAGACAAACTGCAATTTGTCGTCGATTTTCAGTTCTTGGAATTGTACTACAAGTGTTTCATCGGACAAACACTTCTTTAATTGCGAAACATGGAAGACATCATGAACGTTACCCAACTCAGCAGGCAACTCGAGCTTGTAGGCCACTTTACCAATTCGTTCCAGAATTTTTAATGGCCCAACATAACGTGGATTAAGCTTACCGCGCTTCCCAAAGCGTACTACACCCTTCCAGGGTGAGACTTTTAACATAACGCGATCGCCTACAGTGAACTCTAAGGGTTTCCTACGCTTATCAGCGTAGCTTTTCTGATGGTCATGCGCCGCCGCCATACGATTCCTAATCTGGACAATCTTCTCTGAGGTTTTGAGCATAAGTTCCGGACCTGTGATCTGGCTGTCACCCACCTTAGCCCAACAAAGAGGAGAACGACATTTCCGTCCGTACAATGCCTCGAGCGGAGCTGCCTGGATGCTGGTATGGTAACTGTTGTTGTAAGAGAACTCTATCAAAGGCAAGTGTTTCTCCCAACCTTTACCAAAATCAATCACACATGCTTGCAGCACGTCGTCAAGTGTCTGAATGGTTCGTTCGCTTTGACCATCCGTCTGAGGGTGATAGGCAGTACTCATGTCGAGACATAAGCTTAATGATTTGTGAATCGACTGCCATAAATCAGATATGAAACGCAGATCACGATCAGAGATGATGGAGGTTGGCACCCCGTGCCTAGAAACCACTTCCTTAGGATAAACAACAACAAGTTGCGAGAACTTATTGGTTTCCTTGATTGCTAGGAAGTGCGCTGATTTCATGAGACGGTCGATGATCACCCAAATGGTATCGTTCCCGCTTTGCGTTCTTGGTAATCCGGTGAAAAAATCCATGGTGATTTGTTCCCATTTCCACATGGGTATTTCTGGTTGTTGGAGCAAGCCAGAGGGTTTCTGATATTCCACCTTGACTTTCGCTCAAGTAAAACATTTACTCACATATGTCGCGACGTGGGCTTTCATCTTCAGCCACCAGTACAAAACTTTTAGATCCTGATACATCTTATCAAAACCTGGGTGAACAGAGTATCGAGACTTGTGCGCTTCTTCCATCACGAGCTCTCTAAGATTACCATACAAAGGAACCCATATCTGATCCATAAAATAATGAATGCCGTCAGATCTCTCTACGAGTCATTTCTCCATGCCCCGCAAATATTCAGCTTCTTGGTTTTCTTCCTTCAACGCTTCAGTCTGAGCAGAGCGGATCCGATCAGGTAAATTAGAGTGGATAGTGAGCTGCAGAGCGCGGACACGCTTGGGTTTCGTTTCCTTTCGACTAAGGGCATCAGCTACAACTTTGGCTTTACCTGGATGGTACTTGATTGCACAGTCGTAGTCGTTTAAGAGTTCTATCCAACGACGCTGTCGCATATTCAATTCCTTCTGATCAAAGATGTGCTGAAGGCTCTTATGGTCGGTATAAATTATGCATTTAGTACCGTACAAGTAATGCCTCCAGATTTTTAGCGCGAAAACCACGGCCCCTAACTCCAAGTCGTGAGTCATGTAATTCTTCTCATGAACCTTCAACTGGCGAGAAGCGTAAGCTATCACCTTCTCGCGTTGCATCAGCACACAACTGAGACCCTGAATAGAAGCGTCACAGTACACCATGAAGTCTTCGGTAACCTCAGGTAAAGACAGGATCGGTGCACTGCAAAGTTTTTGTTTCAATAGCTGAAAAGCGTCTTCCAGCTTTGTTCCCCAAGAGTATACAACCCCTTTCTGTGTCAACGAGGTAAGAGGTTGAGCGATCCTTGAGAAGTCTTTAATAAATCTACGGTAATACCCAGCTAGATCCAAAAATTGTCGCACCTCCGAAGGATTCTTTGGTGCCACCCAATTTTTGATAGCATCAATCTTGGCGGGGTCCACGTGTATTCCCAATTCATTAACAATGTGGCCAAGGAAGTGTACTTCTTGAATCCAGAAGTCACACTTGGAAAACTTCGTGTAGAGTTGCTCCTTCTTCAAAAGCTCCAAGATAAGACGCAAGTGCCGCTTGTGGTCCTCCTTGCTCTTAGAATATATCAAAATGTCATCGATAAACACAATGACGAAATCGTCGAGGTACGGCTTGCACACACGATTCATGAGATCCATGAAAATAGCTGGTGCGTTAGTTAAGCCAAATGGCATAACCAAAAACTCGTAGTGGTTGTACCTCGTTCGAAAGGTCGTTTTAGGAACATCCTCCTCTCGGAATCTCATCTGATGATAGCCCGATCTTAGGTTGATTTTCGAATAAAAGCTTGACCCTTGCAGCTAGTCAAACAGATCGTCGATGCGCGACAAAGGATAACGGTTCTTAACCGTCACCTTATTAAGTTCACGGTAATCTATGCACATACGAAATGACCCATCCTTCTTCTTCACAAACAGAACTGGGGCTCCCCAAGGCGAAGAACTAGGTCGGATAAAGCCTCTATCCAACAGTTCTTGAAGTTGATTGGACAGTTCTTGCAACTTTCCTGGTGCAAGACGATAAGGAGCACGAGCAATCGGGGTTGCTCCTGGTGTAAGGTCAATCTGAAACTCCACTTGACGGTGAGGAGGTAAACCAGGAAGTTCTTCAGGGAATACATCAGAAAACTCACGAACAACAGGCAGATCTTCAATTCTCCTTTCCTCAGGCTGGGTGTCAGTAATGAGTGCTAAAATAGCAGGGTAGCCCTTTCTTAGGCACTTCTGGGCTTTCATATATGAGATTATGCCAACCACTGCACCACTTCGATAGCCTTGGACCAACAAGAATTCTCCACCGGGGAGAGGGATACGTACGATCTTCTCCTTACAAAGAATTTCCGCTTGATGCTTAGACATCCAATCCATACCAACGACTACATCGAAGCTTCCAAGAGTAACGGGGAGTAGGTCAATGTCAAACACTTGACCCATGAGATCGAGTTTGCACCCAAAAAAGAACATGTAAAGCTTCAATCGATTTTCCATCGGCTAATTCTACTACGTGTTTGTTTACAAGTGGTGTGGGAGTCAACCCTAACTGACGACTGAACCCCAAAGACACATAACTCCAATCGGTACAAGAGTCGAATAAAATAGAAGCAAAAAGATCATTCACAGAAAACGTACCGGTCACAACGTTGCCGTCATTCCTAGCTTCCCCAGCACCAACTGTAAACACTCTTCCACGCGCACCATTTCCACCATTATTCCCGTTGTTGTTATTCCCAACGTTGTTGTTATTATTCCCAGCATTCTGATTCAGTTGAGGGCAATCCCTCCTAAAATGGCCCTCGTCTCCGCACTGGAAACATCCCTTACGATTACCCTGGTTCTGTTGAGGCTGCTGCCTTTCCTGTTGTTGCGGCTGCTGTTGCTGTGGAGGTTGTTGTTGCTGCTGTTTTGGGAGTGGGGCCCTGCAATCCCTTGCCATGTAGCCCACCTTGTTGCACCTGTGACAGATTCGAGTGCACGGTCCTCGATGATGGTAGTTGCACTTATTACACTTTGGTAGTTTCCCTGCGTAAGAGCCCTGATTCGAATTGTTGCTCTGGTTCTGATTAACGGAGGACGACTGACTAAAACTGCGGTTGACACTTTTGTCTGGCTTCTTCTGTGACTGGTTTGAGTTGGACGCTTTGTCCGCATCATTCCATTTGCGTTTGTTATCAGTAACAGGAGTACTAACTGTAGCAGTAGTAGCAGCAGTAGCAGAAACACGTGGTGGTAGCGAACCACGCTCCACCTCCTGATCAGTAATCTTGTGAGCTAGACGTATGATTCGAGGCAAGTTGTCAAGATTTGCTGCAGTGACTAAACCCTTGACTTGTGGTGCTAAGCCTTTGATGTACAATTCGATTCTACGAGGTGGTGGTCGAGACAAGTTAGGACACATATTCGCAAGTTCGTGAGATCGCTTCGTATACGCCTTGATCTCAGATCCTTCCATCTTCAGATTGTAGTACTCGTTCTCCATTTTCTGTACTTCATCACGAGGACAATACTCCTCTCTCATCAACTCCTTAAAATCCTCCCATGTCGTTGCATTTGCCATCTCCATACCCAACATCTGGACTTGGGCATTCCACCAAGTCAAGGCACCATCTTCAAGTGTGCCTGAAGCATACTTTACTATGTCCCCAACAGGACAGTTACACATAGCGAACACCGATTCCGCTTTTTCAAACCAACGTAGCAGCCCCACAGCTCCTTCAGTCCCACTGAATGTCTGTGGCTTACAATCCATGAATGTTTTAAACGTGCAAACAGGTTGGTTGTTCTGATTCTGGTTCACTTGTTGACCTAAGGACGAAAGAAAATACAACACACGAGTAAGAGTCGAGTACGCGACACATGGATAAAGAGTAGTTGGCACATATCGTACCAGCCTGCTGAGCCGCTAGGGCTTCAGCCACACGAGTATTGATTAGGTCGGTTAGCTCTGATTGGGACATCACGATGTTGCCACGTCCACCACCGCGGCCTCTACCGCGTCCACCAGTTCGTCCGCTCATGATTCTATATAAGAAGAGTGGAAAAAGGTTAAGGGTAGGGTTTGAGTAGGAGTCAAACGTTGCTATGACTTCTACAGATTACTGAGTTCTATAATTACGTTAAACAACGGAACAGAACCTCCTTCACACTCGTCAAGCCTCACTGGGATTCACATGCACCCCACATTATTATTATGTGTGCACCCATGATAATATTGTGATTTGCATGTTTATCTCAGCTCCTCTCAACTTGCGTTAAGAGATTCCTCTGTTTCGAGTAACAAGACACAAGACACCACAAAACATAGATCACGAAAGTCTAGAAAGAACGTCACACTATCAGTCACCTAACATAGGCAAGTAACACATGAATTTATTTTGTAGTGCTAAGTGTGCAATCACGTGCAACGACATACATAAGTGTACACTAGTTATGCTATGCAATAAGTAAACGAGAGACGAACCTTGCAGTCTGGAGCTGAGTGTCATGGTTGATTTCAGAACTGTTCGGTTATAGTCTGGTTTTATAAAAACGTTTTAAAAACCTAGTTCACTATAACCAGTGGCTCTGATACCAAACTGTCACACCCCCAAATTGCCACATGCGAAAACCCCGCTAGGCGTGTGACATACCAGGATCTAGCCACCAATCACGTTGAACTAATATCAAAATATTAAACAAAGTTTCCATTTATAATGATAAAACATTCATAAGTAAAATCCAAGTTTAACATGTTCAGCGGAAGCAAATAGTAAACTATTGTTTAAATGTCTCGAAACCAAATGTATGTAAAGTCAGTAAGCAAGCCATGCATATCCAAGCAATGCGACCCATGACCACTCCAGCCATCCCAGATAGCAAGTTCCTTGTCCATAATACCTAACGATCCGCGAGCTTGCAACAAGTGTATCAGACAACGCTGGTGAGTTCATAGTTTTATGAAAACGTTAGTTGCCAAGTGTTTAGTTCAGTTCATTGATAATAATGTTGATAATAACTCGAGTACCGTACAAGATGGCTTCCAAATTATTTTGCCCATCCCCAATGCCCCCTATCTAAGCATTGGTCATGATTAAGGTCATTAGTTCACACCCGTCCTCTCAGGTACGGTGTGAGGATGCCAAGCCTAATAGCGCTATCAACTAATACCCCGTTACCTCTCAGGTAACTATTCGGTATAAGATGGGACTTATAGTGATAGGAAATGAGTGTATTATCTAACATCCCAGTTTTACCCAAAAGACCTATTCCTCTCATGAATACCCAATTGATTGTCCCACCCACCGGAACGCATGCTCAAGAGAAATGAACTCACCTTGGATTGCTCGGTAATGAAATTTACTTGTTCACAGTTGATCTACCAACCATGTCCTACATGGTTACCAATTCTAGTCAGTGTTGTTTACTTATTAACCACGTAACAGGTAACATCACATAGCACATATCATACAACGCATAGCATCACGAAATCATTTGACAACATACATATTAACATAACAATCATCATGTATTAGTCTAAATATCAAATATTCAAGTGTACGTGTGGCCCAGCCATTCAAGCCCAATCCTCTTTACGACCCAAGGTCTTGTGCGACTAGAGCGACCTTGTGCGATCGGAGTGGTCTTGTGCGACTTGGCTGCCTCTTGTGCGATACGGTTCGGCCCATGGCCCACATGACTGGCCCAACTACGAAATGCACGATTGGATTCTGGGTTGTGCGATCGGCATGTGTGGCCCAACAGACTTCTCAAGCCCAACTGACTTGTGCGATCTTATATCTATTATGAGATCATAGTCCCCTTGTGCGACTGAGATTTGTGCGATCCAGCCCAAATACCCGGCCCAATTTATGTAACAGCCCAAAGTCTTGTGCGTTTGATCTACGTGTTGTGCGAGTCATCACACTTGTGCGACTCGGGGTTCTTGTGGGATTGGATGGGCTTGTGCGACCAAGCCAAATCTTTATTTCAGTTACAAAGTTTCCACATTTTCAGCCCATCAATTCCACAATCAATTGCACAAGATCCGAAACAGTTATTTCACAAATCAATATACACAATTCATCATCTCATGATTAATTTCATCATTCTAATTTACAATGAATCATTCAACAAATATAACTCAACGTCCATACCAAGACATCGATTATCCTCATAACACAAACCCTAGTTTTGATTCACATCAAACTACCACCAAGAACAGTAGCAATTTATAAGATATTATCGTCTTATCACAAGTGTACTCATGTTCCTTTAACATACATTCATGTAGATTATCATTGTTCATAACATCTACTATGTTTTCTAGCAACAATCCTAGATAGATCCGATTGCACATAATCAAACATAATTGAACAAGATTAAAACAATTCTTAATCATACTAACCGAGAGATGTCGAGTGCCCTAGATTGCTTGGATGAGAAGAGTGGTGCCACACGAGGAAAGGATCTCGAAGAATGGGTAAGGCAGCCGTCAAGTTCGAGTAGAGAGGAGAGGGAGAGCTAGGGATTGGTGTGTGTTTATGTTTTGCAAGATTATGAGGAGTAAACACCCATCCCCGTGTTGTTATACGCTAAAAGGGAGTGGGCCGAACCCATCCTTGGGTTGCCCTTGGGCCACGGGTTCAAAGCGAGTAAGGTTGGCCCAAATGTTTGTACGACCGGACCAGTGTTGTGCGACCCAACATGCTTATTCACATTACATTTACGTAACACATAACATACAAAAATCATAACATTCACTGAAATTAAACACATCAATTAATCACATATGATCATACAAGTTACATTAAAGCACAACGAAAAGTTCTAAAATGCGAGTTGTCACATTTATGACCTTTGTGAATGTCACACCCCAACCGATGGCGGAAACATCGGGGCGCGACACTGAGCGAAACAGATTGTCCAAGAGAATCCATAACAACTATTAATTATAATATATTAAAGGTTCATGTCCCATACCACAAACATATAAAATAAAACAGTTATTACAGACGTTGTTCTCAAAGACAAATAATCCATTCCGACAACTCAGATTTTATTTAGTTTGTTTCTAGACTCCCCTAGACTTGATTCCATGACAGCAAGCAATCCTTGCATCTTACACACCTATCACATATGTTAAAATAGAGGTCAATACACATAGTGTAAAGGTGAGCATACAAGTGTGATAATATAATAGTAGTGAAAGCGATTTACGCATAACTTTTGATTGTTTAAAACCTTTTCTAAAACTTTTGATTTGATTAGACGTTGAGGATAAACTGGTACTAAAAGATCTTGTGTCATTGGACGACCTCGGTATCTTACCAACGCTATACTACGCTCACGATGGGTGCACTTGCCCATATGTGTGTTTAATGTTAGTAGAATATCGTGTTTTATAAATTTAAAACTTGACTAGTGTGTTAAAAAGGGCTTAAAATAATAATAAAAACATATAACGCTACACACGCATCAAGCATGTAACATGTATAATGTGAAGCAGGTAGGTTATCGACAATGAAATATGCACAGACGTGACTGCGAGTTGTAGAATGCGCAACAGATATCACCACTGTGATACGTGAAGAAAAGACCTTAACAACCCCTGTCCACGACAGGTGATGAGTCTAAACTATAGTACTATCCTTGCTAAGGTGTCAGGCAACAATCACTGTGTAAATATAACATACTAGCATTCATCGAGTAACACGTATAACATGCAGAACGGTTAGCGTATAAAAGTGTTTACGTTGTGTGTCGATTGTGATTTGAGTATAGATAACGTATGTAACACCCAAAAGTGCTTAAAGCAAAAAGGGATCGAGTATACTCACAGATTGTGTTTAGTAAATAAACACTCTCTTGGATTGAATGGAGCGCTGGAAAGTTAGCCTGATTACAGAACGATAGCATAAGCGATGAAAAGTGCGTTAAACGGTGCGAGTGAACTGAGTGAGGGAGGGTCATCCGATCGGATAACAATCCGGACGGATGGTCATTCGGTCAGATGGCCATTCGGTAGGATCGTCATTCATTTGGGATGGATGTGTTTGTGTATGATGTGACTTTGAAGTTTTCATTGTAGCATTTTGTAAAAAGGGAAGTATTCCTACCATTCAGGTCATCCGGTCGAACGATCATCCGGACGGATGGCCGTCCGCTCGGATGGTGATCCGAGTGGAGGGTATATACTTAAGTTTGCTGAACTTGTTTAAGTATTGAAGACCACAAGTCATCCGATCGGATTGTCGTTTGATCGGATGGCAATCCGATCGGACGACAGTCCGTTCAGCGACCTGATCGTTTGAAACTTGTAATATTTGGTTGAATATGAAAAGTTTGTGGTTTGGCCGAGACGGTTTGACAATGTGTTTGAACAACGGAAACTCCGCCAAGTCCAAGTCATCCGATCGGATGGGAATCACCCCGTCCGACCAGTTAACTGTTCTTGACGGTCATTCATGTTCAACCCGTTAAGTCGGTCATCTCTTCGATAGGAATCCGTTCTCAGACCGACACTTCACTAGAGGATGAGTAAGAGGCCTGAATGAGCTCGGATCCTATCGGTTTTATGTGAAAAGTTGAGATTATTGAAGAAAAGTTTGAAACACTTTGATTATGTTTAGATTTAGGTGAAATCAGTGTTTAAACATTGTAGAAATCCTTTGGATCTGAGTTGTTTTTGGTGGAATGAGGTCACACTTTGGTGTTCTTGAGAACCCATGATAACATCACCCTAAAACACCCCAAATCCACCGGTTTCATGGTGAAAAGTTAAGATTTGATGGTGAAAATGATGAAGAAGTGTGTGTAGATGATAGAAGTACAAGATTTGAGTGGAAACTTACAAAATTCGCGAGGAATCGAGAGAAAATAGGGCTGGAACGTGCTGGTCGGACAAGAGCTGTCACATCATATGAACAGTGATGTGACAGGTGGTATTTATAGATGAGAGGGTGAGAAAGGCGGTGCAAGGTGAAGGGTCAGAGGGCAGTTCTATCGGATGGGTTAAGCGGGTTAGTTTTCGACTTTTCGTTTCGTGCGTTGAGCGTTGCGATGCGTTGCGAGTAAGCGATGCGATAGTATTACCCATTAATTACACAAATAATCCTAACTACTAACTAACATAAAAGTAATCCTTAAATTTTGAGTTCGCGATGAGATTGCGTTGTGATAGAGTTGCGATTGCGTTTGCGATTAACCACCTCAACATAAACATAACATGCACAAGTAACACATAATAGCACACACACGTAAAACAATATCCATAACCTGTAATTCGAGTTACGATGCGATAGCGATAAGTCGATTAGCGATTAATGGCGATTTATTGCATATACTCCACATAATACAACTAAAGTAGCATAAAATTAAAGTATCGATTAACGAGTCGAGAAGTACAAGTAATAATTAAGCAAGGAATGACAGATCGAATTAGCAATCTTTTCTTCCTTTGACTTTGACTTCACAAAGTCGGGTTGTAACAGTGAAACAAGATGGTTTGATAAAATTATGAACGGATCAAAACTTAATAATTAAATTTTAAGCCGATGGCTAAAATCTAAACAAAAATTATTACTCCGGATGTCGGATTTTAACTCCATGTGATGGAGAATCAATTTACGATCACATAGGAAGAAAACGGATCGTAAAATGGATAAAAATTGAACAAGTTATGTCAGTTTTTGTAAAAGTAAGAATTGCTGGAAAAATGCAGGTTTTAAAACAAAACTTGCTGTAAAAGTGTACTCCTCGCGCCACGCGACGGAGGAGACCTCAAGTGGCGCGACACGCGACAGGTTTTGTGAATGCCGGCGATCAAGATTTTGATGATGTTGGTTATAGGTAATTTATAGGAAGTGCCGGGCGACGATCAAGCTCAACAAAGGAACCAAACACGATCAAGATTCAAGCTTCCGCGATACATTTTGTCGTTATGTTTTTAAACGACGAATATATAGAAATTATGTTGAAACATTTATTTCTTAAAATGTTTTAAGAAATCTATATTTTTAGGTGTATGTGTAATCGTAAATACACATTAATAGTCGATAATTATATGTAAATCGTATAAATCAAGTAAGGGTCTTACAATAGTTGGCCATTTTTTATGTAAGTTTTTAAAGCGAGTTTTACAAATAATAAGAAATCAAAAACTGGTGTGACGCATACAACTTTTACAATTCATTTAATAGAATGAACGGAAGAATGAAATGGACGAGGTAATAGAATAGCCAAAAGAATGAAATGTATCATTATTATTCCATGGTCTTCTTTGGTTACCATGTGAGAATGAAATGAATTATTACATTGTGTTGTTTGGGTAGGTAGGAAAAGACGAAGTAATAAAATCGACGATGGGTGGCGGTGACTGTGGGTGGCGGTCGTGCTGGTGGTCGATGGTGGTGACAGTAGTGGCGGGTGTCAGTGGTGGCATTGATGGTCGATGGCAGAGGGTGGCGGTGGTCGGGGGTGGCGGTGGGCGGCGATGGCGGGGGGGGGGGGGGTGGTGGTGGTGGTGGACGGTGTTGGTGATAAATGGTGAGAGTGGGAATGGAAAGGAAAAAAAGTGAGGCGGATGGAATGAATTTGAGAGAATGAAATGCTTCTTGAAATGGATGATTCCATTACCTTGACATACCGTTTACATTTTTTTCTCATTCCCTCACAATAGTCCATTACAACTCTCATTCCTCCCGTACCAAACAATATAATCTTCCAATATCTGTTTCAATACTTTCAAAACATCATATTGTGTACATAGAGAAAACACATGGGATCACTACAAACAAAAAAATATAAAACAAATTACCCTACGTATACAAAAACAACTTGGGGGAATAGTGCCACACAGCTGTGTGGCACTCCCCCATTGGACCAACAATATTTTTGTTTTATATTTAATTTAAAATTACGGTTTTGCCCTTAGCTCAAAATAAAATTACGTTTTTTCCCCAGCTCAAAATAAAATTACGTTTTTTGTCCCCATCTCAAAAATACGATATTGCCCTCAATTCAAAATTACGACTTTGCCTGGCACTCTCTCATTGGACCAACCAGATTATTATTTTATACCCATTCTAAAATCACGTTTTTATCCCTCTCTAAAATTACGGTTTTGCACCCAGCTCAAAATAAAATTACGCTTTTGTCCACAGCTCAAAATTACAATTTTTCCCTCCTTTCAAAATAAAATTGTGGTTTTGCCCTCAGCTCAGATTTACCTTTTCGCCCCCAGTTCAAAATAAAATTTTGTTTTTGCCCCCACTTAAAAATTACGATTTTGCCCTCTGGTAAAAAATGTGATTTTTCCCCGTTTAAAAATTGTGATTTCGCGCTTAATTCAAAATTACTTTTTTCCCCAGTTCAAAATAAAATTATGTTTTTGCCCCAGCTCAACATTACGATTTTTCCCTCGATTCAAAATAAAATTGTGCTTTTGCCTCAAGCTTAAAATTATGATTGTGCCCTTAGTTCAAATTTATATTACGTTGTTACCCCAAGTTAAAAATTACGAATTTGCCCCTATGAAAATTTACAATTTTGCCCTAGGTTCAAATTTACAGTACTGCCATTACTTTAGCTTTTGTCAAATTACGATTTTACCCCAGTAAAAAAATACAACTTTCCCTCAGTTAAAAATTACAATACTGCTATTGTTTTAGTTTTTTTTATCAAAACTATAAAAGTGTTTTGTTTTAATTGGTTTACTCGATTTAATTGTTTTTCGTGTCAATGAACTGATTAACACTCGCTCATTATTCGGTCATCGCCCCGCAACGCGGGCGGGGCACCAACTAGTTTTATACAAACATTAAAAACTAAATCATTTTCTTCTATACCTATGCAAACAAAACATAAAACAAATTTCTTGCTAATGTAAACAAACATCTTACAGAAGTTGGTCGACAACAAGTGTGTAACAACAACCAAACAACTTTGAAACCTCAAAGGCACAACAAGACGACACGATATGGACCACTAAGTATAACATATAACAAATCCACTCATTACATATGGAGTTTAGACTCATCTATCATCTACAAAACGCTAAATGTTTTATAAAAAATTGAGAACATGATATTTTACCAAGCAACCTCATATAAAAAATCACTTTTTAAGTGATTTCTAAAACTTGACTACACTTAGGAAATTCTAAATACTTTTCTTGTTATTTGATCAAAACGTGTCAACTAATTATCCTATATATTAAAAAACAAAGCTAATGAATAGTAGTTGTCACATCATAATGAATAGTAAACTTTTCTTATTGGTTGTCATGAATAGTAAATATACATAACTTCAAGTCATCTTTTGTTGACTTTTTTCCCCTATACCCTTTTTAAGTGTGTATATATATCCATTTGCTTCAAAGTTAGGTAGATTATTCATCATGGTGGAGTGGTTTTGTGGTAGTATGTGTTTTAAAGAGACTCAAGTTCAAATCACGGGGTATTTTTTTTTCCATTTTATGCTTACATAACTTCACGTCATCTTCCTTTTACTCCTCTTTCACACGTTTTTCTGATTGTATTTATACAATTCTTATTCCTTATTTGTTGGGTTAGTGGATGCTTAGACATCGCAATAGTCGCCATCGCCAGGAGTTACTAACTCGCTTGCTAACAACGGCTCTGTTGTATGAAAACTCCACTTGTCAACTTAAAAATAAGACACTAAATAGCACAGCTTTAATAACAACCAAGTATTTAGTCGCAATAAATAGTTTTACAATGACTTAGTTTTGTCGCGCAACATTAAAACCTAGTTACTTTTATTAAAATAAAGCTAACTATTTTAGTATATGCTCATTATTATAAAAAGTGAGCCTGTAAATTTTGTTATTCTATTCATGAAAATATACTTAGAGCATATCTATTGGTCGTTCATGGAGGGCACCCGTGAGCCTGCATAAGGAGATAGGGAGGATAAGAGGGACGTGATGGCCGTTATATGGAGGAAAGAAGGTGGAGAGGAATGTGTGGGAATGATCTAGTGGCGGATTCATAAAATTTTCTATTAGGGTGTGGAATATTTTTAAAGATTTTAGGCCCTTGGGTATATATAAAAAAATCGGTTCATATCGGGTCGAGTCATGTAAAACAAAAGAACATCAAACTAAAATTTATATATCCATAAAAAAAGGTCAAACGTCATTATAAATATGTTTAAAATTGCGCCATACAAGTTTTCCTTTTTTGAAATATATGCAAAATATCATCTAGAGTTACTTTTCTAATGGTTCCTCGTGAGAAATCTCGCCAAAACTTCCCTACTCATGGTTTCTATCACATATAAATCGATTCATAATTTTCAGTTTTAATTTTCAAACCCTAGTAAAGTCTAGAACAAAAAAAAAACCCATCAAAACAACAAAATCATACTACTAAAGTCTAGAACAAAAAAAAAATTCATCAAAACACATAAAATTTCAAACTCTTTTAACATCACTATAACTCTATCTCTCCTAAAAACCACATAAAAAACGAATGTACCTCGTTAAATTTTGTATCCCAGGTGGTTGGGTGGCCGGAATCAACCTTTTCTGTTGAGAATGCAGCCACTGCCGCCGTACCTGTTGACTGCTTCCGTGCATCGGTCGCTGCGCGATTAAAAGAGGGAGAGTGGGAGAGAATTGGAAGGAGTGGTTGAGTTGTGTTATTTTATTTAACTTCAAATTTAATTGGATTGGGTTACAATGAAATGTATAGTGGGCTAACGGCTAAATTGTTAAGTGAAAGTTATTGCGTTAAATTGTTAAGTAAAGTGGTTAAAGAATAATTATATACACCAAGTTATATTTTAATAAAAATCAATGTTTAATTTTTTTAAAAATTCATAAGATTTTTTTTAAAAGGGGTGGTGGAAAATTTCCAAGGGGTGCGGCCACCCACCACCCAAGTGGAAATAAACAACGATGTAATAAAAAACCAAAATCCTTAAAGATAACAATAAAACCCGAAATATTATCAACTTGAAAACCTCCAACTAGCCCATCATACTAGGAACCGTCTACACAACCAAATCGACTGATTTTTTCTTTAACCACATTCGGTTGTAACGCACACCACTTAGACCGTGGGGTATGGTGGGGCGTGGGTTGGGGGCATGGTGCGAGACGTGGAGTATGGGACACCCAAGACCAAAAACCAATTTCAAAGGGGTATGGTGGGGCGTGGCTGAGGTGACGTGGCTAGTGCTCTTGGCCAATGAGGTTTCACCATGTCATGTGGGTAGCCCCGCCCAACGCCCGGGCTGAATCCCACGCCAATGGGGCCACGCCCAAACCCAAGCCTACCCGGGGTGGTGACTTGGGCGTTTCTCTCCAACCCCGCCCCATACCCGATAGTCTTAACTAACCAACGAACCATAATTTTCAATTTTTGTTCTAATTTTTTATTTTTATTTTTATTTTTATTTTTTACCTTTCAAAAGCATCTTCTAAATCATCACATACCCCCAAAACGATCTAGTGGAGTTTTTAGAGTATCTACTCTGAACAGTCAAATACCTTTTTCCCTTTTAACTTTCTCACTCTCATCTGCTTTCATGGAACAAACAAAAACAAGCTAACCACTTCCAAATTCTCCATTTCATCACTCTCTCAATTCATCATCTTCTTCAGATCTAATCAATTCCTAACTCAGATTCACCACAAAAACTTTAACAAAACGAGATTCCGTTCACATTCACGTGATCACTGATTCAATCGCAATCATCCAAAACCTAAATTCAACAATGGAGATGACGCAAGCACGAAAATCGACTTCGAAATACGCGAATTCACCTTCTTCTTCAACAACCTCTTCATCCAAACAGTTTCCAGAAGCTTCCGTTAATGATAACCTCAGCTCTCCGGCTTCATCGAGTATTCCGTTAAGTGTTGAGAGATCGAAGGAGAATGTGACGGTTACTGTTCGGTTTCGGCCTCTCAGGTGATCAAATTCGGTACAAAATTCTGGTTTATTTGTTATATATATATATGTAGTTTTATACGTATTGCGGTTGAATTTTGATGTGAAAAGTGATAATAAGTTTTTGAGGAATAGTCCTAGGGAGATACGAAGAGGAGAGGAGATTGCGTGGTATGCGGATGGAGAAACGATTTTACGCAATGAGGAGACTCCGTCGATTGCTTATGCATATGGTATGATTAGGTTTTGTTTATGATATTTTTATAGATTTTTGTATTGTTGAAGTGCTAGTGTTATTTGATGTTATTGTATATAGGTGTTTAGAAAACTAGTTAGACAATTGATTACTGAGAGATGATTTATTGAGGTCTTATAACATGCTTTTGTTTATGATATGTGCGGATTCTGTATTGCCGAAGTGCTAGTGTTATTTGATATTATTGTATACGGGTGTTTAGACAACTAGTTTCACAATTGTTTACTGATAAATGATTTATTGAGGCCTTATGCTTTCGGTTCAAACTACTGCCACACTTACGTTTTGTTATGATATCTTTTAATATTTAAGAATTAGTTTTGTTGATTATCACTCATATTAACATTCTAGACATTGAATTCTGACATTCCGTATTGCTGAAGTGCTAGTGTTGTTTGATATTATTAGAGTATACCGTACTGGAGACAACTAGACGCACAATTGATCACTGAGAAATGATTTATTGAGGTCTTATAACATAACATGCTTTTGTTTCAAACATCTACCACATTTGCACAAACAAGTGATATTGGATAACAATTGCCTAATTTAATAGTCTTAATCAGGGGAAATTACGTTAGTATAGGGAGACAGAGATACTGCAAAGTATAGTTGAGTTTATATTATCCCTATTTTGTTTATATTATCTTATCATAATTTGTATTTAGATTGGGTGTGTGATTCTATAGTTTTTAACATTATTAAGGAAGGATCTTTATTGGATTAATTGAGGTTCATGTATATTGTCTGGCCTTGTAAGTCTCATTTTGTTTTCTTTTCCTCCTATCATAATTTGTATCTAGATCGGGTATTTGGGCCTACAACCACAACACGCCACGTATATGATATTGCAGCTCAACATGTTGTTAGCAGTGCAATGGAAGGTGTTAATGGTAATATTTCTCTGCCTTTTATGTAGCCTTCTCTTTGTTTTTTATTTATATAAAATTTTCAAATTGTGGCATGGAATCTGCATAAATCACATATTTCATTTCTTAGTTAAACATAATAGTTTCTGTAGCTGTGTTAAAATGTTCTTGTTATTCTTTTTTCTACTTGATAATCAAGATCTTGTGGCAATGGAGATGGTTATGGCATGTGAGATAATGTTCGTCCTTAAATGTAAGCGTTTGGACAACATTGCATTTAAAGATATGAATCTTTATGTTAAATTCTTACAGAGCAAAAAAAGATCGTTTTAAATGATGATCACAATTACTTCATAAGTTAATAAGCCATGTATCTAAATACTGTTAATTCTCATAAACTACATCCCACACATGCTTTGATTTTTATAACTTGGCTAAGTCATCCTGATATGACTATTCCTGTGTGTTATCATCATATGACATTGTTATTATCATATGACATTGTTTGCAAATTTGCATATAAATGTTGCATGATCTGTTTCAATTACAGGAACTATTTTTGCTTATGGTGTGACAAGTAGTGGAAAGACTCACACCATGCATGTAAGTATTTCACCTTTTTTCTGTCAATTTATTCCTCTAGTATTTTATGCTGTTATGTGTAGTGGATATCTGTTTAGTATGTAGTACATGGAACTAGTAAACATAGTAAGGGGTGTTTGGATGCGTGTTTTCGAACTAATTATCTGATTTTTGCTGCTTGAAGCTGTAGTATTAGTTTTTGATGTTGGACCAAATAATCCATTACATAAAACAAAACTGATTATCGAAGAGTAAAATAAAATTACATATTTATTCCTTCTATAACCTGATATCACCAGATGCATCTACTATTATCATAACAACCAGTGGTTACACCCGCGCTCTGCGGCGGAGACGATCCGATTTTTAATAATTTTTAATTGGAAACGTAGAAGCAATGGTAAAAATAATGATAATGGCAGGAATTCGGTTGATATTTGTTCGGTTCATTAAGGTATCCATACGGTACCAGCACTAGATATAGCAACCGAAAGAGGAAAGTTAAAAAAACAAAGTAGTGATAAGTCTAAAAGGATGTCGACACATGTTTTACACTTTTTCATGATTGAAAACCATAATAAACGAATACTAGTAACCGTTCTAACAGTATCAATACCGGTACCGATGTTTTTCGGTGGGTACCGGCCCGATCCGTTTTCAATAAAATTTATATCACGTATTTAGTTTTTGTAAAAAAAAAAAAAAACTAACGAACGTAAGTTATAAGAGAAAATAAAACTATTGGGTTAAAGGAGTGTATTATATATAGTGCAAGGGGTGAATTTGAAACTTGAAAAAGTAAAAGAAATAAATAAATAAAAGAAATTGAAAAAGACAAAAAGTTACAATAGCACACAAGTTGTGTTTTTGTATATATTTGAAATGTCTTTTTTGGTCATTTTATTCTGTTGTTTCTTAAAAAAGTTATAATTTACAAACACTTTAACATCTGATTGTTACAAGTAAAAAAATCACATCCAAACACTATTCTTGACATTTGACAACCCCTTCGATTTTGCATATGTTAGCTCTCCTTTCTTTATAAGTTTTACATCATATTAAGATTCTTCAGTGTATTTATTTTGGTATTTTGATCATACACACAAGACAGGGTAATCAGAGGTCCCCAGGAATTATTCCCTTCGCTGTAAAAGATGCTTTTAGTATTATTCAAGAGGTATGCTTTGTTGTGAGTTCTGATATCACCTAATAAGTTAAATCTTGTTTAAGGAGGAAGATGAGACCATTATTCTCTATTTTTGTAGACTCCAAATCGTGAATTTCTTCTTCGTGTCTCGTATTTGGAAATTTACAATGAGGTGAGAAATCTCTTCTCTATTCGTAGACATTTTCTGTTTTTTTTTTCCTTCCTGTTTTAAATGTGTATTTTCTCAGGTTGTTAATGACTTGTTAAATCCAGCAGGACAGAATCTAAGAGTACGAGAGGAGAGTCAGGTAATACATGTAAATCATCTTCTGACTCCTGCTTTCGTATGCTATCTCGATACGTATGACATATCACTTCCAACATTTTTAGTACCTGCATTGTGTGTATGGGTGTTTGTTTCTTTGGATAGTGGATCAATCAAACTGTACTCCTGACCAACACTTACTACTGGGGTGCTAAACGGGTCATGTTGGCGGGTCCAACCTGACCCGAACCCGAAAATCGTGTCATACATATGAACTCGAACACGACTCAAATATTTGCCGGTTGACCCGAACACGACCCGTTCAACCCGAATTATTATATTTTTTAATTTCTTTTCGCAAATTAATATATTAAAATTAAATTTTTATTTATAAAAACACAAATGTATATATAATACAATTACATTTTATTTATAAAATCTTATGTTAATTCTCTTTTTAAGTTATTATATTATGACATAAAATACTCACCCAATTCAATTTATGACATAAAACATATTGTAAAATTATAACATATAATATAAATGGGTTAAACGGGTCGACCCACCAACCCGACCCATAGCTAAACGGTTTCGCGGGTTTAACCTGAATCTGACCCAAACCTGTTTATACAAAACCCAAACCCGCGAATTTTGTGTTAGGTTCGTGTCATGTTTTCGGATCGTGTAAGTTACTAGCTATTTAAGTTCTTCAACCACATAATTTTAGAGGATCTGAGTTTTCTTTGAGTACTCTATTAGTTTGACCGTTTCTTTTGTAGTTTCTGTATGACTTAGTATTCACTTGAAGGATAGAAACTTCCTGAATTATCTTGATTACGTCTTTGGTGGTCTAATTTGGTTCACACATTAAAGAATCTCCATACAACATTTTGATGCAAAACATGGAATGCTTGAATCCTTGCTTGCATTTTAGGTTGAATTATAATTACTGATAAAGAAAGAATTACGAAATATTTGTTAATCACTTAGAGTTATTAGAAGCGGTCGCAAGTTATAGAAATATGGAATAATTTGATAATCAAACTAAATTGAGTCAAACAAAGGAGGGTTAACTGTTAAGCATCTAAATATAGTACTATTCCGCACCTCATTTTGTTAGATGAAAAACCTGTTTTTTTAACCCTGCAGTATAATTCTACTATAAAAGGGCAAACGCAGTGCACTAGGCTCTGGCATGCATGCAGTATAGTTCTACTATAACGATGTCATAATAATTGTCGATCTAATTCGTTTGTAGAATAATTGTTGCTTGCAGGGAGCCTTTGTTGAAGGAATAACTGAGGAAGTTGTGTTATCTCCTGCCCATGTTCTTTCTCTTATTGCAGCTGGAGAAGGTATTCTTTTTTGGGCCTTAGCTAAGTTCTTAATGTTTTTCACTGAATGAGCATGTATACGTGTAATTTTGGAATTTTTACAGTTACAATAAAACACATATATTACTCTCATATCCCCTTTGCACCTTGTCCAATATCACAGCTTTCAACCAGTTCATGTGTTTATTTGCTACTATTATGCTTACATTTGTGGGAATGGTATTGACCCTTTGGTATTTTCGTCCTTTGTTATTCCAGAGCACAGACATGTTGGTTCAACAAATTATAATTTGCTCAGTAGCAGAAGTCACACAATATTTACTCTGGTAACAGTTTGTCTACTGCAAAACAAATTAGCTATTTCAAATGTCACAGAATTTCTGAGAGACATGTCTCTGCTTATGAATAGTTAGAAATCTTATTTTATTCTTTTTCTTCTTCAATATAAAGCCTGAAAATCTTTAGAAGGTGAAAATTCTCTTTCTTCTTTTGTAATTTTTTTACGTGTATTCGGTTCACCATATGTTTTTTTACCTTTTAACAGACAATAGAGAGCAGTCCATGTGGTGAAAATGGTGGAGATGGCACTGTTAGCTTTTCACAGCTGGTATGTGTTTGAACCTCGTCTTAGACTTGTTAACTGACTCAAACTTGCTTCAACTTAATTAGTTTTTAGTATCTTTTAGTTTTTTTTTACCAGCGTAAATGGTAAATTTTATTGATTTAGTTTAACCACCTGTAATTATTTCACTTTGAAATGCAGAACCTTGTAGATCTGGCAGGTTCTGAGAGCTCCAAAGCAGAAACCACTGGTGTCCACAGAAAAGAAGGATCTTATATTAACAAAAGCCTGCTATCTCTTGGAACCGTAAGATCTCAATAATTGAAAATATTTTATCAGTGCAATATCATATTATTATTATTGTTGTTGTTGTTGTTGTTGTTGTTTAACAGAAGGTGCTTATGAATAGTGTTTCTTTTGTTTTTTAGTGCCTAATTATTGTTTTCACCCCTTGGTCTTTAATAAGTTCAACATTTGGCCCCTCAACTTTAATAAAGTTTTGTTTTCCTTTTTTTCTTTAACCGATTTCAAGTACAACCCCTGAACTTTAATAAAGTTGTCATTTTGAGTTTTTAACGAATTTAACAGTGATTTTTTATGGATTTCGTTTTTTATATCAACACTCCACGTGAGTTATTTATATCTACCTTTCGACGTGAATTTCCGTAATGTTGTTTCTAAACCCACCGGTTGTTTTAAACTTTTTTTTGAAATCGTTCGGTTTTTTAAGCCACTTGACGCTCATCTCTAAATACACCATTGCGACGTGTTTTTTTTTCTGAATTTTCCAAACGTTTTTAAACCAACCGTTTTTTTGAACCGTTTTGTTTTTTAAACTGCCCGACGCTCATCTCTAAATACACCATTACGACGTGTTTTTATCTATGTTTAAACCGACTCGCTGTAATGCATGGTCGTCGTGTTTATCTTTATATACGTTTTGTTGTAAATTTTGTTCAAATAACTTGGCTTTCGTTTACAAGACGTAACTTTTCCATGACCTTCAGATATGAACATGATTTTTTTATCGTTACATTTGCGATTTGCTTATTTTTTCTACGTTTCGAACCCGCTGCGAAGCGCGGGTGATAACTCCCTAGTTGCTCTATAAATGCTGACATGTAGAATTTAAGAATTATAGTTGTAGGTGGCCCTTAAAATCATTTTTATATTTTTTTTTTTTTGCTCTATTAAATTGTTTGGTAACCAACTTTTGGAACTATCACAGGTCATATCAAAATTAACAGACGGGAAATCTTCCCACATACCATACAGGGACTCAAAGTTGACTAGGCTTCTTCAGTCTTCATTAAGCGGCCATGGAAGAGCATCAGTAAGTCAGTTTATGTAAAAATATACATCAACCATAGTGGGAGGTTCAATGGGGAACACTAAAAAAGTGGGGAACCGACTCAAACGAACTTTTATTGGATTCATTCCAGCAGCATTGGAACCGGCTCGTCGAACCCTATACTATATATATTTAGGCTTTAGCTTTTAGGTTTAGGGTTTTGCTTTAGGATTTAGCTTTAGTGTTTATCATTAAGATTTAGGGTTTAGCTTTTGGATTTAGCCTTTAGGATTTAGCTTTTAGGGTTTATATGGTTTAGCTTAGGTTTTAGTCTTATGGTTTAGCTTTAGGGTTTAGAGTTTCTAGTTAGGGTTTCGACGAGCCATTTCCAATGCCGCTGGATTGAGTCCAATCGGAGTTCGTTTGAGTTGGTTCCCCACTTTTTTAGTGTTTCCTATTGAACCCAACCTTACAACCATATTACTAATTGCTTATGGATGACTATTTGTTTCTCTCCCCAGCTCATTTGCACTGTTACTCCTTCATCAAGCAATTCAGAAGAAACACATAACACACTAAAATTTGCCCACCGTGCAAAATACATTGAAATCCAGGCTGCTCAAAACAAGGTATTTTATTTCATTTAATTTCTCTGCACTTAAAAATAAGTATTTCGAAACAGTGCTGGAAATACCCTTTAAATTTTGCAGATAATTGACGAGAAGTCCCTTATCAAGAAATATCAAAATGAAATTCGATCTTTAAAGGAAGAGTTGGAACAATTAAAGGGGGGTGTTATAACAGTTCCTCAACTGAAGCATAGTGGAGGAGATGATCTTGCAAAACAAAAGGTACCCTCATCAGTTCGATTAGGTCAAGGTGGAAAATTTGACCCGTTTACTTACAAAGGGGTCAATTTGGGTTGTTTTTTCATAAATGTCAACTTAAAAAAATCAGCTATAAAGGGAACATGTTAAACAAGTGAAAAGTTGAGTAAAGTACACAGATGGTCCCTGTGGTTGAACAAAATTTTTTTGGTCCCTAGCTTTCCAAAAGTACATGGATGGTCCCTGTGGTTTGCATTTTGTAACGCATTTAGTCCCTAACTTTTGCCATTTGTACATGGATGGTCCCTGTGGTTTGCACTTTGTAACACGTTTAGCCCCTAACTTGGACCTGCTAAAACCTTTTGATTTGTTAACCGGGGACTAAATGCATTACCATCCATGTACTTTTGAAAAGCTATGGACCAAATCCAAAATTTTGGTTAACCACAAGGACTATCCGTATACTTTACTCTTGAAAGTTGCTCAAAGTCTGTTTTTAATGCATACACATATACAATCTCCTGAATTGTTTTATTCAATAAATCAGATAATGTTGTTTCTAATCATATTTAACATAGAAATTATGTATAAAAAATGGAAAAAAAGGTATTTGTGGGTCAACCCAACCTGACTCAGACAGCATTTCAACCCATGCAAATATTTACCTGTTTTGACCCATTTTCTGACCCACCTATTAATCTACTTTGTTAATTATACCAAAAATTATATCACCACCATCATATGACCATAAAATTCCTTGACAGTTATTATTTTCCCTTCTTTCTGTTTATACAGAGGTTTATAATTATTCATCTAATTTTTTTGCATTCATGTGATGTGTAAAGCTAGAAGATGGTGAAGTTGAGTTGCAATCTAGACTGGAACAAGAAGAAGAAGAAGCTAAAGAAGCTTTGTTAAGCCGAATACAAAGACTGACAAAATTAATTCTAGTTTCCAACAAATCGTCACATGCATCTAGATTTTCTCATCGCCCTCTTAGGAGAGGACATTCCTTTGGGGAAGAAGAGGTCAGATCGCATCAACCGTTATGTTTTTTTTCTTTTTTTTTTTTAATTATACAGGTGTAGTTGAAACCGGTCAATTTTTAGTACGGGTCAAAAGGATAGGGTCAGGTTGGGCTGACCCATAAACACTGTTTTGTCCATTTTTTCTAATTCCTTTTATAAATATTCATATAAAAATAAGAGTAAAATGCCAAAATCGTCCTGAGGTTTGGTCATATTTGCTTGTTCCATCCAAAATTACTTTTTTTTTGCATCTGGGTCCCTGAGGTTTGCGTTTTATTGCCATTTCTATCCAATTCACTAACGTTTATTTTTTCCGTTAAGGTGAGGGGCGTTCTTGTCCTTTTAGCTAAGGCACAACAGTTGGGCAACTTTCAACCAGTTCAAATTCTTTTTAGTTAATTATTTTCTTTTGACCAATTTGAGATAAAACACAACCCATGCATAAATAACCGTCAAATCTGTTACCTCTACTTATTTTATCCTCACAAAACATAGCCGAAATAGTTCTTCGAGTCAGAAGATTCCATTTATTTGAACATGCAACTTGCAAGCATATATCTGAAACATACTAATGCAACAGAAATGATCTCTTTAAATGGGCAGCTTGCGTATCTCCCTCACAAAAGGCGTGACTCAAGTTTGGATGAGGAAAACATCGAGTTATATGTTTCTGTTGATGGAAATGTGGAAACTAACAATGATGTACTCAAGGATGAGAAAAAGATCAAGAAGCCTGGATTGCTTAACTGGTTAAAACTGCGGGTTAGTCTCCTATTGCAGTTCTTTTTTTTTTGCGTTGAGTTTGAGGTTGCAATTTTGGCCCATTTGCATATGAATGGGTCAATTTGGATAGCTTATAACTTTGAACTTCTTTGACTAGAAACGAGATAATCTCTCTAGGGCTTTGACCAGTACAAGTGATAAATCAAGCGGAGTCAAATCTGTTAGTCCATTTTCAACTCCTCCACCGGGTAACCATAACCCTCCTATCGAATCCATACATTCACACTCTGCTGAGTTCTTATTGGAGCCCAAACTATATCAACAGACTGATGATGATAATTGTTTGTCACATGAGACTCCTCCGGTATGCCCTTTTATGTATGTAATGGAATGTTTTTATGATTGTTGGGGATGTTTGGTTTGAGGGTTTGGTTTTGGTGTTATAGGTTTGTGTTTATAAATTCATACTCATCCTCATTCCCATTCCTTCCTGTTATCAAACCCATACGTATCTAAATGTTTACTCTAAACTTAAGTTAATGTCGTATGCAGTCTGTTAACGAGCAAGAAGCACAATTAAACGAGAAAGCCTTTGAACTTGAGGTATTTTATCTTGCCATATTTATCTGTTTATTATTGTTGTTATTACTAGGTTACAATCCCGTGTATTATACGGGTTGATAAATATAATGTTATATAAGTAGTAATAAAAAGTTATGTTTTTTAAAAAAACATATGCATTGCACAATTGAATAAATCCGTGTATTATACTAATAGAATAAAATATAATGTAATTTGTTAACATATACAATCGTCAAGATATGTATTTAAAAAAATGAACATTGGCGTGACAATTATAAATTTTGTTAAGTTAATTTTTAAAATAGAGTAAACTGCCATTTTGGTCCCTGTGGTTTGGGCATTTTTGCCATTTTAGTCCAAATTTCAAACTTTTTAAATCTGGGTCCCTGTGGTTTCATCTTTATTGCCATTTTAGTCCAAAATTCAAAATCTCCCTTTTTTTGACTGTTCCAAAAAGTTTGAGATTTGGACTAAAATGGCAATAAAAGTGAAACCACAGGGACCAAAATGGCAGTTTACTCTTAATTTTGGACTAAAATGGCAATAAAAGTGAAACCACAGGGATCCAGATTTAAAAAGTTTGAGATTTGGACTAAAAGGGCAAAAATGCTCAAACCACAGGGACCAAAATGGCAGTTTACTCTATTATTTATTTCAACTGTGTATTAACTTTGATTTTTTAGTACCACCTATTTTTTTTTTATTATTTAACATATTGTATGTTATCATTCTTACCATGCAACCACATTATATATTTGAAAATTTTTAGAACTCCCTTGTAAAAACAGCTATCATCATTATACTTTTTTTTTTAATATTTTAACCAACATAATTTTGTACTTGGTGAAGCTTTTAAGTAAAAAAATATAAGTTTATTTAAAAAATAATAATTAACTTCATATTAAGTTCATTTGGTTAAATGATATAATAACTATTTTTAATTAAAAAATAATATCCATAATTAAGTAGGAGAGAGAGACGGGAAAACAAAAAAGTAAATGGCTCCGATTGATGACAAGTATCCCCCATTTGTTTTCTTTTATTATACAGTATAGATATAGATATAGATTATTATTATCACTATAATTATTATTGTTGTTATAGGGTAGCATGAAGACGATTGACCAAATTGATTCCTTAAGGGAGCAAGAAAATGTTTTGTCTGGTGAGGTGGCAATCCATTTAAGTACTGTAAAACGGTTATCAGACGAAACTACACGAGACACCGACAACGAATTCCCGAGCGTAATAATTTAAATATTTAGCAACCATTAATCGCTGTTGGTCTACTACTGATAGTATTTCCTTATTTACTATGTTTTCTCTAAGCTAAACTTAATGTCGTATGCAGTCTGTTAGCGAGCTAGAAGCACAACTAAACGAGAAATCCTTTGAACTTGAGGTACCTCATCTTGCAATATTTAATTGTTTATTACTACTATTGTTATTGCATAGATGTTATATCATTTTTATTAACAGGTGAAAACCACGGAGAATCGAGTAATACAAGAACAGCTCAACCAAAAGGTATAACTGTGCTTCTTGATTTTCCTTGTGTTCTGATCTAATAATATTTTAAATTTTCTACCAGATAAATGAATGTGAAGGACTACAAGAAACCATCGCATCCTTGAAACAACTTCTATCAGATGCACAGCATAAGCCTCACACGGAAAACGAGGTTGCAAAAAAAGAAGAAACAGATGACGTTTTGCTTCGGCAAGCTCAGGTTCGTTAATCTTTCACATGTGATCATTTCTTGTAGAGGTTCCATTGTCTTTATGGTTTTTTTCTTAAAAGTTGTTGATGCATATAATAAGATAACAAAAAAACATCTTATTACAATTAACTGAATTTTTGAACAAAACACATCGGGGGTGAATTTCTGAACAAAAAAGGATTAATTTCATATACACCCTTACAAACTTGAAAATTTTTATATATACACAACCAAAACTAAAAATATCATATAAGCCCTTACAAAAGGGTTAACTTTGTACAATAGTAACCAAATTTCAAGAGTGTTCTAATTAGGTCACTCATAATTTTTTTTGTTCCAATTAGGTCATTCAAGTTTTCATTTGATGTTTCAATCCTAGATATTTTACCTAAATAGAAGGTCATTCATCCTACATGGTATTTATTTAGATTTTTTATATAAAAAATTTGTTGACATGACACATAAATGACAAATGGGTTAGAAAAAATGCGAAATAGATTTAAAAAATTTTAAAAAAATTGTAGAAAAGTTAAAAAAATGCGAAAAATTAAAAAATGTGATTTTTTTTTTCAAAATCTCAAAAAAGTTATCAAAATTTTTATAAAATTGTGAAAAATAGTTAGATGTCAGTAAATTTTTAATGAAAGAAAGTACTAATTACTCCTACACCAAAAACATTTAAATTATAGTCATAAAAGAAGATAAACAACTAACCATACATAAATGCCATGTAGAACTATGACCTGCTATTCAGGTAAAATATCTAGCATTAGAACACCAAAATAAAGTAGAATGATCTAATTGGAGCAATAAATTTTATTAGTGACCTAATTGGAACACTCCTAAAACTTCATTGCTATTATGTGGCATATTCCCTTTATTAAATGTCATATATATGATATTTCAACTTAGGGGTATATATGAAATTGTCCCCAGAAAAAGGTGAGAAATGCCACAAAAGAAGCATAGGAAGCAAAAACTTTAAGCTAATAACCCTTCCCTACAACCAGGCATACGAGATCGAAGAACTCAAACAAAAAGTAACCGAACTGACCGAATCAAAAGACCAACTAGAAGCACAAAATCGAAAACTAGCCAACGACAGCTCATATGCTAAAGGATTAGCATCAGCTGCTGCAGTTGAGCTCACGGCTCTAGCCGAAGAACTTGCAAAACTAATGAACCAAAACGAGAGACTCACGGCCGAGTTAGCCGCCGCTGCCACACCCAAACACTCACCAACCCAACGTAAAACACCCACGGGTCCCACCAAAAATGGACGAAACACAAGACCGAAAGAGCAAAGTCCGACTCAAATGGAATTAAAAAGAGAACTTGCATTGAGTAGAGAAAGGGAGATGTCTTATGAAGCAATGATATCCAAAAAGGATAAAAAGGAAACCGAATTACAACAACGGTTAGACGAATCGAAACAGAGAGAAGCGTATCTCGAAAACGAGCTTGCGAACATGTGGGTGTTGGTGGCTAAGCTTAAGAGACCACAAGGAGAGGAAAGCGAGCCATCTGAGTCGAGTAGAGAGAGCCAAAGAGTTGATGGTTGGGACCTCATATCGTGCCGGTCACCAACAGGCCTTTAGTCATGTGTGTAAGTTAGTTCAAATATTAAAAGGAATGAATGAACAAATATATCTTTGACGGGTGGTTAGTCGAGATTTTGGGGGGAATGTAAGAGGATCATTTGTTGATCGGCTTTTTTTAATGTTATTGTTAGATAGATTAATAAAATAACTGTTTACTCTTTCTTAGATGTCTAATTATTTTACTGGAAATTAAGTTGTATCTAACACTCTCTATTTTAAAAGGGTTGTAAATGGGTTGATAAACGGGTGGGCCTGTTCGTTTAAACGGGTTAAACAAGTCAGCTAACACTGACCCATTTGTTAAACGCTTTAGATTAGAAAAAAAAAGAAACTTAGGTGCAGTTTGTTTTTTAAGAGGTAAAATGTCTGGTATGCGGACCACATCTACAAACATTTGTAGAAGAATATGAGGACCAAACCTTTGCAGTTTACAAGAAGGTCGTTTGTTTTTTAACGTATGTAGACTTCTAAAATAATTTGATGGAGGTGTATGGACGGTGGTGGTGGGTGGTGGACGTGTACGGTGGTGGTGTTTAACCCTCTGCAGACCTTAGAAGATCTTAGAAGTGGCTGGGCCAAATCTGCACCAAGAAGAGATCGCGTAGACGTTTTTTAATGAAAGTCTTCGGAAAAAATAGTCTGTAGATGGCAATGTCTGCACGTGGCAGACAGAACTGCCTGGGTAGATCTTTAAAAAAAAAAACAAACACCATCTTAGATTATTTTCATATTGTACGGGTGTCATGTTCGAAAGTTGAAACTGCACTAAAAGTACTGCAGGTTAGACTTAACTTTTACGACAATTCATAATTAAATGTAGAAAAAGGCTAAACTATATTGATAACTTATATTAGATATTATAATTTTTTTGGAGAAAAAGTAAACTATATGATAAATAAAGTTGAATAAACGAAAAAAGAAATTCATTTTTTTAAGTTTGCAGGGAGCAGTAGCTTTTGAAAAGGAAAAAAAAACGTTACAAACAGTTTCAATAAAACTCGTCATTGTCATAGCTTTATCTGTCTCAATTTCAACGTCTCCCCACCCCTCGCCTATGACTCAAAAGTCTCAAAGCAACACACCACCTTTCTCATTACTCCTACATAGGGCTGTAAACGAACCGAACGAACACGAACAAGGCTATGTTCGTGTTCGTTCGTTAAGGAAATTTGGATGTTCGTGAACTGTTCGCGAACACATGACGAACAAAAGTTTGTGTTCGTGTTCGTTCGTTAAGGAATTTTGTTTGTTCGTGAACACTAACCACGAACGCAAACGGACACAAATGAACATTAATTTTGAAAATTAAAAAAAGGCACCGTTAAGGCCACATGGGTTATTAGTTTTTACTAATTTTTTAATATAATTAGTGTACTGAAGTGTAGGGATTAGGCGGGAAAGTAAAAAAAGGTGGGAAAGGTAAACAAAAAGAGAGGGATATAATACTTATGGGAGAAAGTAAAAAAAAATAATAAAACATTAAAGAACTTTCAGAAAAATAAACATAAAAGACTAAACACGAACGAACACGAATGGACATAAACGAACAAACACGAACGAACATAAACGAACATATTACCGAACGTTCACGAACGCAGTCGAACGAACGAGACCTTTGTTCGTGTTCGTTCGTTAAGCTTATCGAACGAAATTTTTTGTTCGTGTTCGTTCGTTAAGCTTATCGAACGAACATAAACGAACTTCCCGCCGAACGGTTCACGAACTGTTCGCTGAACATTCAGTTCGTTTACAGCCCTACTCCTACACCAAATTCTTCTCAACCTCATGCCACCGCCATCAAGCTTCACCATCGTTTATAAACACGACCATGACCGCTGCCTACGAACAGGGGCGGATCCAGCCCACATTTGTGGGTTCCCAGGAACCCAGTGTGTTTGGAAAAAAAGGGAAAAACTTAGTGAGAACTTTGTAGAATTTAGAAATAATTAGTGAGAATTAAAGAGAATTTACCAAAAGGAACCCATTGGAATAAAATCTTGCATCCGCCACTATCTACGAGTTCTGTGCGCTTGTAAACACCTTCACTACACCTACAAGACACTACTAGAAAACTGGGCATTTGCAACAACCTTTTTGGTCGCAACTCAACCAAAAAGGCAGTCGCAAATTAAAAAAATTGTTTCGCGAATGATCCATGGTTGTGAGTAGATCGCAACCGGCCATGTACAATGTACACTAGCAAATTAAACAAGTCACAAATAGGTTGGGTTGGATTAGTTTAGTTTAGGATCACGTTTCCATTGATATGTGTTTTCCGCCTATGTATATTGTTTCGCATTGGCGGTCAAGTGACCGAAAGGTTGCCCAAGGCATTATGGTCTAGTGGCATTGGTGATTACCGGTGTATGCTCGTAAGTATAAAGTTGTACAATAACAATGTGTTGTGTGAATCTCATGATGTTGTGGAGGGTTGGGAGACAACACACCACCTTAACTTTATATGAACAACTAGTATTATGACCCGCAGGCGATGCGCCGCAAGCTTGTTGCAAACTTCGTATGGATTATCCCAAACATTATGTGATGCATTAAACATATGAAAATTTGTGTTGCAACGTTTTCGATTTAACTCAATGTAATAACATATATAAGCACTGCAGTTGGATCAAAGTTGCAGCTGGACTACATATAGCATCACATTTGTGAACTTCTTTACACTCATTGCGACAATGACATTATCGTTTTTAAGTACATATAAGAAAACACATTAAAACCATATCTTTATAAAATTTAAAAACTATTTTAAATAAAAGACTTTATTTACCTCTCGTGCGTTGCGCGAGGCCTTACAATGACATTAACGTGTTAAAGGGTACATTTGCAAACTTCAAAACCAATGTCGAAACGTTGTTGTGTACCCGGTTACGACTGTGAAGTCGAAGTGGCTAGGCAATTAAGGAGAAGCGTATGAAGTTAAATAGATTACGTTATGGAAATCGAAACGTAGGATAAAAAATGGAAGTAACAAAAAAAATTGAGTTAGAAGACAATTATTATGAAGCCTGAATTCGATATTTATTACACACATGTTACAACCTAACAATTTAATAAAGTAATTTAAAATAAAAAATATAAGAAAAATTAAAGGAAACAAAGAAGAAAAAAAACATGCACATGGATCGAACCTTGTCACTAACAAACTCAAGTAATGCACCTAACCAATTGCTCTAGTAATAGTTTTGAGCTTGTAGCAGAATCTAAGAATATAAAAATCAGTGGTGGTCGATAGCTTTTGCCACCGACTTTTACGTTTAAGATATTATAGAATATGGACTGATTAGTGATTATATAATAAGCATTAATTTTTTTACAATGAAAATGACCACACTTACCTTCCTAACAATATATAATAATATTCTACAAAACTTGAAACTACTTTTTCCACATAACCAAATGACAAAGGAAGTAAAAGAAAAGTCACATCACTTTGGAATACAATTATGTGAATGCACGTGAATTAGCGGTCCAAAATCACATGTTTACTTTGTTAAAACAAAAGTCATCAATCAATAAATTAATTTAGAAAGGTGTTTAACACCTATACGACTCTAAGATCATAACTTTGGCTTCTTCCCATCACCACATTATTCCTCATTTAACATCAATTTATAAACTATTTAACACCCAGGTTGAAGGGTGTGGGAGTATGGGTTGGGTCATCAATTGACACCTAGAACCATTAATCAAATGCTACACCATCTCCCTCAAACATCCACCATGGTTAGCGTGGATTAAACCACGGCAACCATGGGCCTCCTTTTTCTTTTACCGATATTTTAAGCATATGCATTAATTTAGGGTGGTGGTTTGGGTGGGTAATGATCACACCCTTAGTGTAGTGGTTTTAGATGATGATTTAGAGGTGGATGATATGACGCTGATATGACGGGTCATAGTGGTCATACAGGTCATGACCACACCCTATAGCCTCGTATTTTCTTTATGGTTATTTACCTGAAAACATTCGCTTAAACATCATTAGCTATTTCTAAGTGAGCCCATACTATATATAAGTAAATACCGTATAAAACCCTCCAACAAGATGTATCTAAAATCACAACACCCGCGATAACTCCTAGCCCTCTTTGGCCCTATGACAGGCATATGAGTAGCATAGGACTATGCTTTTCATATGGCTACTCTAGACATAAAGTTCCCTTTTAGATAAAAAAATATATATATATATTTAAGTGTAATTTCTCATCTATTCAACCTTTTTTTTTGAAAGGTGACTTTCTATGTACTGACCAGTAATAGGTCACTGAGAGCTTGTCGATGACAAGCTCCCATCAGCCCCGCTTACCGAACGCGGTGTTCTATCGGGCCCCGGCCGGTGCGCTAGCTGACCTTCGCCCGGAAACCACACTGCCCCCACACGAGAGACTCGCTGGGGTAACAGCTGGATGAAAACCGGGTTGCCCTCAGGACCGCACCATGCCTCGGTAGGTAACGATCCATCATTGGGACGTCCCGCACCATAAGCCACAAGTTGGAGTCGAACCGGCGACCTCCCAAAGGGAAGAAGCCGGCCTAACCAATTGGGCTATGGTGGGGGATTCATCTATTCAACCTTAAATCATCAAATTTCACCAAATCAGGTCATACACAATGAATTGATAATATAGTGGGTATTAACTACTTTTATATCTTTACCCAAAAAAACTACTTTTATATAACTAAAATTAATTAACAACATATAAGTGTAATAAGATTAATAAAAAACCACAAACATGCCACCATTACCCTTTTTACCTTCTATGAAGATTTGACATCTTCAACACCATTGGCGCAGGATAGAAGGGCTTGGGGGGGGTCGCCCAACCCCCCGAACTTCTCGATGCGTAGTGTTATGAATAGTACTTTCGTATAGGTATATAGGTTGTCACCCCCCCGGTTTCGGGAAAATTCGGGGGGGCGTGGCTTCGCCAATGTTCAACACCATATAAACGTTCATCTCTTTAATCCACCTTGTGAGGTTTTGTTACACCATACTTAAGTAAATTACTACCCAAAACACATAATTGCATATAGTAGATATTGTCACATAATTTCCACCCAACTTATCCTTTTAAAGATAAGTTACATCGAATTAAAGCGTAGATAGTTGTATGAATTCACCTTTACGTCTAGAACTCTCCATTTGCACGCTCATTTCCAAATATGGTTGACTTCTAAAAGTCAACCAAATTGCATGTAAGAGCATTCACACTCCGTCTTCTAAATTATGTGAGTGAGCTTTTTTTATTACAAAAAGTAATTGTAGGTGGTTGGAAGTGGTTGTGAGTAGAGGAGAGAGAAACGGGTACCGTTTATCTGTAAATTTGGGGGTATTGTTCACCCTCTATAATTTTTTAATATATTTTGAAAGTGGTTGTGAGTGAAGGAGAGAAAAAATAATGATAAAAGTATAAAAAATATTATTTAATTGAAAGAAGAGAGAAAATATAGTTGTTTTTAATGAAATTATAAGCTAAAAAAGATGGAAGGGATGTGAATGCTCTAAGGCTATGTGGTGTGCTCATTACCCAAATGACCACTACCACCCTCTAGTTCAGCGTCATGTCACTCCACCCTCATCCACCAACCTAATTCATCACCCTATATGGTGTGGACCATGACCCCCACTAGCATCCACTATCATTTCCCATCAATCAAAATCTCTAATTAATTGAAAGAGGGTCATGGTTGCCATGAATTAAATCATGCAAACCACCATGGTTTGAGAAGGGGGACGATGTACCACGAGAACCATATCTCATGTGGTAATCCATGATCCAATCCACCACTACCACTACCATACCCGTAATCTAAGCATATTCACTTATTTGTTGATCTATATGACCAAATTTCCCTCTAACCATTTATTCTTATTTAACCATAGACTCTTTGTCCCGTTATGTTAACCATTTTAACGCAAAGCTTGCAAGATTAACCATCTAGACTTGCCAATTCAATACACATTGAAATAGCTATAAGTGGGCATTTAAAACCACTCTTATGGAAGTTTAAACACATTGAAATAGCTATAACTATAAGTGGGCATTTAAAACCAAGATTAACCATCTAGACTTGCCAATTCAATATATTGACATTTTGAGTGTAAATTGGATAATCATTATAACAGAGAACCGGGCTTGTGTTTGACACAATTCCCTTAAACAGATTCGCCGTCTGTTCCCAGGGTACGCCGGTTCGAAGCAGCAACATCACACACTGCCGGACTTGAGCACTTGCCTGAAAAGAAACCGGAGAATGTCGGTGTGTTTAAACTGATCAACTTGATCTAGTCACCGAAACATAACTGAATTCCAGAGCTGCATTCGTGTCCGCGCGCACGAGTTCAACCAAATTCTAGTTCCAAAACCCATGTTTGCACCCCCCCCCCCCTTCCCCCGCATGCGCACGGGTAGGACTTGTGGTAAAACATATTATAAAGCTTCAAAGGCTTGGTGAAGGTTTTTCCTTATAAGTAACCTTTTCTTTTGTTCCCACACCAATGCGGGACAAAGTGAATTACCAATTGAGGCTTTCATTCACACCCAAAACTTCCAACATTATGTTGTGTCAAACTCGTTTCGGTAGCCTTTTTGGTTAATTCTCATCAATAAGTGATGATTAAAACACACGTTTGCTTACAATTTCGGAGTGGTCAAATTTCGTCAAAAGCATAAAAGCATACATATCCAACTTTTGAAGTTAGCTATGTATTCATGATTGTCGAACCCCGACTACTTACACATATCACCAAGTTTGGATTATAATTATCATTTTCTTCCATAAGTTTGTAAACCTAGAGATCTTATAATTATCATTTTTTTCCATAAGTTTGGATTTATTTATTTGTGTAAACCCATCGAAACACATATCACCAAGTTCTTGATTGTGGAACATAAATGAAGTCAATGGATTGTACTAATACTATATTTTAATAATCTGTTGTAATGATTCAAAGTTATTTTACCAAGTGGATTCATCAATCTCATATAAGCTAATATCCATCAAACTCAAATAATTAAGTGGAATTGCTAACCAAGAAGATGGAACGATTTTAATCACTCTAAAAGAGTAAAAAGTTAGAGTTTGGATTATAAACAAGCATTGTGGCTTCATCTTGAGACTAGAAATAGATGTCACAATAATCTTTATCTTAAATAAATTTAGGGCTTCCAATTTGAGTAACTAACTCCCGGGCATACCCACCTAGGGTGGAGATACAATAGGAAGTTTATTTCGCTAGGAAGGATAGGAAGTAATCATAACCGTCCAATTGCACAATCTACGGTCAAGATCAAAATCAAATTAAAAACTGTCATTTAAACACGCTCTCCGGAGTTTCAGGGGTATTATCGTCAAATTTCAAAATAACCGCCGTTGATTATACACAGAAACGCTTCGAAACAAAGTGCATTACGTTTTACACTTCCATTGAACGATCAAACACATACAGAAATTTGAGAAAATCATACTCCATTGAAGTTCATGGCGTCGTCGAGAGATAATTTGAAGGTTTACATTCGAGTTACTCAAAACAAATCAGTCTCTGAAAACCCTAAATCATCAAAGAAGCGAAAAACATCAACAGCTGAAGAGAACATTGATGAACAAGAAAATATTAGCCGAAAATCAACAATCAAACAACAAAGAACTAGAAAACGCAAAGATATTTCAGACAATGGTATATTTATCTATTTTTTGCTCTTTAACTGAATTCAAGTTACGTTTTATGAAGTACAATAGACCTAATATATCATATCCGTTCCGAAAAATAGTTAATGAGTAATATCATCCCCTATCTTAACATTTTTGTTACCAGAGACTATATTGCGTTTTATGTTAAAACTATGATCTAAGATACTAATGCTTCTTACGGGATTTATATATTGTGAATTAATGCGTTTTACCTTAATAAATTTGCAGAAACAATGAGATTATTATTATGATAATTGTAATCGAATTTTAGTACATTGCGTTTTATCTTTGAATTTGCTGAGATACATGTGTTGTTAACTATTGCGTTTTATATTAATATTAATAAAAAAACAAAATGAGATTATGTAATGTTAATTTGGTGTGTTAAATAATATGATGTAAAGTATTGCGTTTTATCTTAAACCTGTGAATTACTGCTTTTTATCTTTATAGTGTTAGCTAATGCGTTTTATCATTAATTTCTTAATTGACATTGTTGACTAATGCGTTTTACATTAATAAATCATAAAAAACAAAATGAGATTATTTAATGTTAATTTGGTGTGTTAAATAATATGATGTAAAGTATTGCGTTTTATCTTAAACCTGTGTGAATCACTGCTTTTTATCTTTATGGTGTTAGCTAGAGAGTTTTATCATAAATTTGTTAATTGACATTGTTGACTAATGCGTTTTACATTAATAAATCATAAAAAACAAAATGAGATTATGTAATGTTAATTTGGTGTGTTAAATAATATGATGTAAAGTATTGCGTTTTATCTTAAACCTGTGAATCACTGCTTTTTATCTTTATGGTGTTAGCTAATGCGTTTTATCATAAATTTGTTAATTGACATTGTTTCATTATTCTATTTAAAGTTAAAAAACAAGAGGAAAAACAACAACAGGAAAAACAAAAAAGGCGAAGAAAGAAAGTGGTGATAGAATCATCAGAAGAAACAGTTTCTGATTCAATGGATGAAAAATCTAGTCGAGCTATTGTTCTGCATACTTCCAATCAACAACAAGTAAATTCAGGTAACATAAAACGCATTTAACATATTTCATGAAAAAAATATATGTTTTTAACACAATTCAATGTATCAGATGATGATTTTGTTGATCCACAACCAAGAGTTAACTTGACAAAAAATCAAAAGAAGGAAAAGGCAGAATCAAAACCAAAGAGATCACAGAGGAAAGATAAAACAAAAGAACAACCAGAACAACAACCATATTATGATTACGACGGAAAAAAAATTAACATTAGATGTGCAGTCAATAATCTAAAAGATTATATTGAAGGGTTGTCAAAAGAGCAAAGGAATGTTGTTAGAGAAATAGGGTTTGAGAGCATACTAAAATTCAAGCTGCATTCAGTTCCACGCAAATTCGGATATTGGCTGGTAAAAAACTTTGATGCTGAAAATGATGAGATAAATATTGGAGATGAAAAGATTAAGATCACAGCTGAATTCATCCAAAAGGTATTTCAAATACCAAATGGAAAAACTGAGATTGTGGAAAAACTGAGACCAAAAGACACTGATCTTATAATTAAATTCTGGCGCGGTCAATTCACCAAAGATATTTTGCAAAGAATGTATGCGCACAACTTGATTACTTATTTAAAATCAAGAAATGAGCTTGGAAGATTGTTCAAACTGAATTTCTTGGTTATTTTTTTACGATCATGGCGGAGGCAATGCAGAGTAGTAATGTTAATCAAAGATTCCTGCCATCAATGAAAAGTGACAAATAAACCCAGGATTTTAATTGGTGTGAATATATGCTGACCGTTTTAAAGCGTACAAGAAGACAATGGCCTGGAAATGAGAAGCTCTTCAATGGACCTATTGCATTGTTAGCGGTATGAAATCTGATCTTTCATTATTGCTACATATTTGCTGAATGCTTGTTTAGGCTGCTTGTTTATATTATTTGTTTGTTTAAAACTAGACTTTATAAAACGCAATGTATATTTCAATGGACCTATTGCATTGTTAGCGGTATGAAATCTGATCTTTCATTATTGCTACATATTTGCTGAATGCTTGTTTAGGCTGCTTGTTTATATTAAGTTCTTTGTTTCTTTAAAACTCTTCTTTGCTTGAGTAAAACGCAATGTTTTTGTAAAACGCAATATATTTAAAGTTACAAAACAATAGTTTTGTAATTTGTTTACAATGATTTATATTTTAAAACGCAACAAATTATGAATTTATTATTTATCTAAAACGCAATGAATCATACAGATACTATATGCATACAAAAAACAAGGATTTGATGATACTGAAAACACTGAAGAGTTCTCACTTGATAAAATTGATTCTACAACATTACAAGAATTTGAAGATGAATTGGAAATTGCTGCACAAAATGAGGGCAGATGTCTTGTAAATGATAAAGTTAAAAAAGTCAGAAAGACTAAACAAAAAAAGAAAGATGAAAAGAATGAATTTTATGTTTATCCAAGTGAATCCGAGAATGAAAACGAAGAAATTTTTGAAGATGAATCTGAAGAAAAACATGAAGACGATGCTGAAGAACAACCAATCACCTTACTTAAAGCTGCAACAGACTGGATTGATCAAGAGAATCAAGAGAATGTTCAAAACAGCCAAATTATAACAAATGAAACTGAGAAAACAAATACAGAAAGTGGAGGATCATGGGGGCAATTCTTCATTAAACCATCAATAGGAAATAAAGATAAAATGTGGGTAGACAGTCAAAGCCGACTGCGTAATTTCATGCCATCACAAAATCAAAGTGAAGGTCTTTCTGACATTCATTCAACAAAAAGTGGCGATGAAAATATGAAGAACATTAAAGATAAAAAATCACATGAAGAATATCTTGTGACTGCTTTGGATCATCATTTTAAAGGAATTGAAGATATTTTCGAAAACATTCAATCACGCATAGATGAGATTGTGGAGGAATATCCAACGAGTGAAGCTCTTCATAACAAAGTTAACGAATGGGTGTCATTGATTGAAAAATTCCACCATCAAGCAAAAAAGCACAAGAAAGTTAATATTGATTCAACTATGATTGAAACACCATCAAGATTTCTAAATTTGAGCCAAAATGAAGACACTGAAAATCAAATCATTTCAACACCATTGATTGTAAAACGCAATGATGATGATACAAAACGCAATGAGGATAGCTCACCTCTAGTTCAATCATCCAATCCAGAAAAAATCAGTGAGAATGAACCTGCATCTGTTCTGCAAACACACATTGAAAAACCTTCAATGGTACAATCATCATTTAGCGAAGAAACTCCATCATTAATGTTGGAGATTATCAAAAAGACAGATGAAGAAGAAAAAAAATCAAATCAAAAGAAAATTCATGATGATGAGGTACCATCCTTTGATTTGAAAATTTCTCAGTTGTCTTCAAATGTTGATGAAAATGAAGTTGAAGTTGATGCTACTCGACACGGTGAACAAACCGAAATTCAAGCGGAATCTGAAAAAAAAAACAATCGAACAAGATGTTCAAATTACTGGAATACAAACAATGTTTGATAGAATTGAAGAACAGGATACTGAAAAGGAAATCAGTGATCTACTTCAAAACACATCATTCCTACACCCACAAGAAGATCAGTATAAAACACCTGCAAAATCAGTTCATCAAGAACAACCAACAACTGATATAAGCAAAACAGAAGAAATAATCACAAGGATGGTACGACCAGATCGAGAGAAAAATGTTCCTGAAGTATTTTGTTCACCATATTATCTAAGACAAGTAGCAATGAAGGAATCAAGAACAGCACACGAAAACAACATATCGGGATATGCATTCCATGCAAAAGGAGAAATGATGTAAAAATTCATTTATATACACTAAAACAAAAAAACAAAAATCAAAATATTATAATTTAATTATTATTATTATATTTTTTTTGCAGGGATACTCTCTTTGAAATTAAAGAACATGCATTTCTATATAGATATGCTGCTGAAACAATGAGGCCAGGATTGGAAATCACCGGAGAAGTAATCAATTGTTGGTCTTATATTTTGAATGAAGAAGAAAAAAGAAGATCAAAAGACAACAAATCTCCAAGATTTTTCTGTACTATTCGAATGCTGGTATGATATTTAAAACGCAATTTTTCTTATTCGTATAATGAAGTATTTTGAAGTTTGATTGAATGATGTTTTATAAAACGCAATAGAATTTTTATTTCTTTAATAAAACGCAATGATTTCTTTGTTTGAATGAAGTTTTATAAAACGCAGCTGTATGTTTTATTAACTTCATAAAACGCAGCTCTATGTTTATTTACCTTCATAAAACGCAATAATATGTTAATTTGTTCTATTTTATACAGGCTTTACCAAATTGTAACAAGGAAGAATCTGAAAATAAAGAAAAGATGATAAAAGCATTCACAATGAACATAGAAAAAATTCTTAAAGGTGCAAAGCTAAAAAGCATAAAGGATTTTAAAATTATCCTTGTCCCGATTCTCCATATACAGCATTTCTTTGTTATATCCTTCAATCTTGAAGAGAAACAAATATTCATCATTGACAACAGTGCGAAAGAAGAAACAAATGAATCTAAATATGGAAATGTCCCTGAAAATACAGTAAGTATTCTTAATTATGCTTTTAAAACACAAATATAAACCACTTAATCTTTTTGTTTTGTTTTTTGTTTTTTTTTTTCTATAGAGGGATGCTTTGGCAGCTTACCTTAAATCTGTTGGACATGAAAAAGCAGATGATATAAAGGGAATAATCCCTGTTAGAATGCAGATGAAATGGAGGACACAACATAATGGCATTGATTGTGGTATATTCACAATGCGTCATATGGAATGTTATAATGGAGAACCGGTCGAAAAATGGGATTGTGGGTTTAACGTGGAATATGAAGAACCTGCAAATATCAAGAAGGTTAAAAACAAAAAACCAGTCAACAAGCAGACCGCACAACTTGAAGATTTAAGAAGAAAGTTCATCGCAAAGATATTATTGCACGAAATCAACGAACAAAGAGATTATGTTATTGAAGACTCAAAGAAGTTTCGAGACCTCAGTGCGAAACTTAAAAAACAATCTTATGACACTAGTTTAGATAGGATTAAAGACAGGCTTGCTCTTGCTGGTTTACTTTGATTTTGAAATGATACTTATTATAAAACGCAATGTTTTTTCATTTATCTTGGTTTTTATATAAATCATTATTTTCTTGATCTTGCTAGTTACTTTGAGTTAAAAATGCTACTTACTATAAAACGCAATGTTTTTTATTTTAAAATACCAGTTATTTTTTTGTTATCTTAAAACGCAATATGTATCATTTAAAAATATTAAATCATTATTTTGAAAACAATTTATACAAATATATAAAATTTATAAAACGCAACATTTTAATATATGCTATTGTCTTTTTAAATTATTACAATGTATTAAAATGCTAAAAACTATAAAACGCAATATTTTTTCTAATTATTCATTTCCAAACATATAACGCAATATATTTATAACGCATTGATTTTTTTTTTAAATTTATAAAACACAAAAAACAAATAAAATAAACTGATATCTTAATGACAAGAAATGATTAGACCAAAAGCCTTAAAAAGCCTTTTAGATTCCTGATATAAATACTGTATGTATGATGGAAATATCAATTCAAAGAAAAAAATAAAAAATAATCATTATTATTATTAAGACAAATTGATTCAAATTCCTCTACCAGTAGATTATATAAGAACAGAAACCCTAAACTATTTTCACAATTCTCTCATCATACACCAAAAAACACCAAATACCCAACACACACAAACCCTAAAATGGATAATCAACAACTATCAGTTTGGTGGGTTAAAAGAGGCAATTTCTTTCTTCAATTCCTTGATGGAAAAAAAATAAAATACCATTCCGTTGCTTCTGTCCTTCAAAACTGCAATGAAAATGTTTTGAAAAGGATGAACGAAATAGGTATACCACCTTCTTGTTACACAGATCAAACAGCCGCACTGTTCAGAATTCTACACAAAAGATATGGTAATCCGAATCAAACAGAAACTGAAGATGCCCAGGTTACATCTTGGGAGTTCATTGAGGAAACTTTCAAAGTTTCAGTGACTTGGGACGATGGTGATGTGGAGATGTATGACCCAAAGGACATATCTACCAATGAGGATCTAAGTTTTTTGAAGCAGTTATCTGAAATACCAATCATCAACAACTCTGCTAGCAAATTTGCAGAGAAGCTTCAAAACGCAGTACTCTCACAGGTTGAACTTTGGGTTGAATCTGAAAGTGATGAAGAAATCCCTGATGGAAGCTTAGGGTTTTCATCCGATGAAGAAACAAACTTTGATCCATGAAGCTGATCATGCTAGTTATTTTTGTTTATTTTTGTTGTTTGAAAACATCATCTTTGTTTAGAACTATCATTATCTATATAACGCAATGTTTATTATATCCACTTGAATTTCTTGTTTAATTTTATGTTTAATATGTGTTACAATAAAACGCAATAATAAAAAAAAACATATTAAAGTATATTGTTCTATCTATAAAACGGAATAACAATATACTGTTATCATAAAACGCAACTTTCCAAAAAAAGCTGACAAGTGATTTGGAAATCCCTTTTGGAAGCTTAGTGTTGTCATCATTTCTTGTTTAATTTGATCTATGATCTATGTTACAATAAAACACAATAATCAAAAAATACAATTTAAATTATATTGTTCATGTATAAAACGCAATTACAATATATTGTTGGTATGATAAAACGCAATTAACCAAAACATACTGATAACTATGAAGGATATTATAAAACTCAGTAATAAAATGAGATGAAACATATACATCATAAAACGCAATGACAAATTTTTTTTTTACTTATTGATATCTGATTTTGTCAGAATTTCTATACATAATTACATTGCATTGCTAGAACCTATAGCATTAGAAGAAACCTCATCTTTACATGTGCGACTGTTATGTCCTTTTTCACCACATACACGGCACAATTTCTGGATCTTTGATGATTTCTGAATTGCAATCTCACGATTTGACTTGATCCTTTTTTGTACACCGCATCCTTTGGTCCTTGTTTTGATCGGCACACGAATAATAGAATCTGATTTTTCTATGTTCCCTCCAATTTCAGCAAATCTTTCTTTGCGACTAGGAGGCGGCGCAGCAACCATAACCTCATCCGCTTTATCAATATAGCTTTTAATATGATCCCTGTAACGACACAACTCATCTATATCGCCAACCAGCCTATTAACCACATACTCATTTGCAACAATGATTTCTCTATAAACTTTATCAATTTCACTATTCCTACCAATTTCATCAAACCGAATATTTGAATGATTTGATCCAACAGAAACAACATCTCTCATCCATCTTCTATGAACATATCTTCTAGGAAACTCATTTATATCATCATACCGTAAAACGTAAAATATATGCCGGCATAATATACCAAATTGTTCAAACCGTTTGCAAGAACAACTTATTGTTAATCCATCTTCTTGTTTGCTGTATTGCACCTGTAAATAAGATTAAAAAGCTATATAAAATTAGTGAAATGAAATATAAAACGCAATGAATCTTAATTATAATACAGATAAAACTATATTTTCATATAATGATAAAACGCAATGAAAGATGGAATAATAAAACGCAATAGATATTTAAAAATATATAAATTTAAAAAATACCTTCAAAAAAGATGTGCATGGCTGTCTGAAATCCTTTATTTCAAAATATTGAACATCACCCACAATATCAAGAGACTTTGACATACACTTTGTAATGGCAGCATCAATTTCAATCTGAATATCCTTAAAAATTGTTTTGGTATATATTTCTGATGCTTGTTTCTCCAATACAAAGTCACTCCAGGGCTTAGACTCAATATACCTTGTATCATGATCATTCCTCCTATGCTCATGCCTTTGAATATCCATTGCAGTCTCAAAATGAGTGAAAAATTCAACAAGTGTACATCTTGGATTGCAAATCTGACCAAAGAAGTAATTCTCGCTTTCACATCTCGACGTAGTACGCATAAGACCAGCCAAATCCTCTCCATGGTAATAAGCAGGAATCCAGTCAAATCGGAGATCGTACATATCTTTTAACCACTCATGATTTTCCAATCCAAAAGTAGACATTATTGAATGCCACTCAGTTTCAAAATCTTCTGGACTAATAGTATCATTCCAAACAACATGAGTCATTCTTGTATTAAAATCAGTGTTTGCTGACAAAACAGGACCAACCTGAATAAAAAAGTAATAATATTATTAAACATAAAACGCAATAATTTAAAAACAATATATTGAAAATGATAAACATAATGAATTGATGGTAAAACGCAATTGTTTTGTAATTCTATTGATAAAAATATTTGGTGATCTTATTGTATAATACATAAAACGCAATAATAAAACAATTAAAATTGCAGTTTGTTATATCATAAAACGCAGTTAATACCTTTGTCTTCAATTTCTCCCATATATGCCACATACATAACCTATGCCTACTTCTTGAAAGTACATCCTTAATAGCTCTCTTCATTGCAGCATCTTAATCAGTAACAACAACTTTAGGCTCACTTCCAAAAGCATTAACAAAACACCTTAAAAGCCATCTATAAGAATCTGCAGTCTCTGAACCAAGTAATGCACCACCAAATGTGACATTCCTATAATGATTATCAATACCAGTAAATGGAACAAAAACCAAATCATACCTGCATAAAAAACAAATTAAAAAAGCATTAGAAAATTAGAACAGCATGTATAACGCAATAGAATATATAACGCAATAAATGAAAAAAAACTTACTTGTTTGATTTATAAGTAGCATCAAAACCAAATATGTCACCAAACACTGTATAATTTTTTTTTTGATTGCTCATCAGCCCAGAAAAGCCCTTTCAATCTTCTATCTTCACCAATAACATAATCACATGTGAAACCAGGACAACATTCTTTCTTCCTAATAAGACGCCTAACTACCATTTCTGCATCATACTCTCCGATATAAAGATTCAAATCCCTTCTATAATTCTTACAATCAACTTTACTAGCACCAACTTCACCAAAACCACCATACATTGTTTTCATAATATTGAATGCTTTAACAGGTCCAATATTGATTGCAGACAATCCAGATATAAAACTTTCTTTCACATAATCGATACTTCGTGCAGCCGGCAAGAAATGAATATCTTCATCTTCCACAAAGATATGATTATGTTCTTCTTCAAAGTAGTAGATTTTATACATATTATTGTTCTCTAATATTAATTTCACATGAGCATTGCATCCAACTCTTTTTGAACCTCTATTACGTCTAACAATCTTTTTACTATTCTCAACTGAACCAGAATCTATTTCTTTGCTAACATGAAATCCTTCTTTTGAACAGACAATATATCTTATTTTCACTAAACCATCACCATTTTTCCAAGAGGTATTTTTTCTTGCAGAAAAACCTGCAGCAAGTGCATATCTCTGATAAAACGCAAAAGCCTCATCAAATGACTTAAAAAACATTCCAACAGCAGGTGTAATGGATCCATTGACTTTAGGTTTGAAAAACTTTCTTCCACTGTTTATGCATACACGTCCTCCCACTTGGAAATGTTATCTGAAACAATTAAAAAAAACTTTAAAACGCAATTCATCTTACATAATAATGTTTTTATTGATAAACCAAAAAATATGTTAATAAAAATTTAAAATTCAAACATTTAAAGTTTATATATAGACTAATATGGATAAAAAGCATAAAAAGCAACACGTTCAGTAAAACGCATCATATGATCTGAAACACTTAACAAATAATCATAAAACGCAATACATCCTATATAATAATGTGTTTAATATTAAATCACAAAAATAAGTTAATAATAATATAAGAAATACAAACCTTTAAGGTTTGTATATGAACTATTATCTAAAAAATCATAAAACGCAATACATTCAGTAAAACGCATAAAATGATGAATAAACAAAACATTGTACAACAATAACAGTTATAGACAGTTAAAGCTTTATATAACATAAAAATAAAAGTTTTATATGCATACAATTTAATTAATATCATAAAACGCAACTCTTCACTAAAACGCAATAAATGATGAAGAAAAAAAAACAAACAAATTATGTTTAATTATACAACAATAACTATTAAACTTATGAAAAATCAAATATTACTTACAGAACCACGAATTATAAAACGTAAAACAAAGAAATTCAGAAAAAATAACAAAATTTTACTCCGAATTGAAGCTAAACATACCAGCAGAGTCTGAAGAAGACATTGAAGTTATCGAATTGACGAACGATACAAGATTAATGTTTGAAAAGAGGTGAATTTGCAATCGACGGCGATTTAGGGTTACAGAAACTTCAATTATGTTATGAGAGTGATGAACTAAGAAAAGAAGTAACAGAATCTGTAATTGAATTAGAACGAAGATATGATAATGTAAAAAGACGAAAATGCCACCGCGTACAAAAATTTAAAAAAAGATGATGAACGGCTAAGATTGCTTCCTATACTTCCTAGCCAAAATAAACTTCCTATTTGATCTTTACCCTACCCACCTATATCTCAAGGTGGGTGGGTGTACCCATTGAAAAAATAAAATTTAGTGCTAAATTCCCGGTAAAATCCTGACCGCACACCTTGAAATACAACCTAATTAATTTTCCAGTTAACTAATTAACTTTCACTTAACCCAATTAACTTTCTCTTAACCTTTAACCCAATAAACACACCATAACTCAAGCCCAACCCAGTCTAATAATCTAATTTGAACTAAAATACAATAACCCGACCCACCGCAATTTCGGCCACCAAACTCACGAAAACAGCATCTCATCAATATTTCGGGTATGGTTCGATTTTTTTTTTGTTTTCTTGTTTTATTTGGATTTTTAGGAGAATTACAATTATTAATTTTTTTTTTTTTTTGAAATTTTAGTTGTTTTGCTGTTTTTTGAAACTTTAGTTGGTTGATTTTGTTGTTTTAGTTAAAGTTTAGTGTGTTTAAATGGTTAGTTCGAAGGAATCAACAATTAAAACTAGGGCTTGATTTTAAAGTTGAAAATTATGAAGTTTGGTGATGATTGTTTAAGTGATGAGTGTTGAAAACTAATTGTATATGTTATATAGAGAAAGACTTGCTTAGAAAAGTAGCTCTAGATGTTTTGAATAGATTTCAAAAAATGAAAACCTGTAGAGCAACATTTTAAATATGTTTGTAACGACGTTTGACAATTTTTTGATAATTATATAAATTTTAGCTTGATATTCTTTTGTTTTACATGACCCGACCCGAACCGACCCGATATGAACTGAATTTTTTTATATACCTAGAGGCCTAAAATCTTTAAAAATATTTCACACCTCTTGAAAAAAATTCTTAGATCGGTCACTACTAACTCCTTTAATAAGTTTTGTGTTAACCATGTTTATCTCACTAAATTTAAGTTATTGGATTATTCACAAAGTTTGATATTTACACTTTTGATCCAACATTATTTAACTAACAAATTTATTGATGAACGTCCACATGCCACAAAGGAATATTTATCATTAAAATATGAGATTAAAATATCATGATTATAGAATAACGAAAACTGAGATGTTAAAACATTAGAATATTGGATTTTAATAATGCTAACTATTTGCTATAGCCGTCAATAGTCTTAAGTTCAAAAATAACCACTGGCAGTCTAAGCTATTAATATATGTTGAGTTTTCGAGGCAAAAAAAAAGTTTTCAGGCGAAAAAAGGGTTTTTCGACAACCTTAATAATTGAGCTTTTATTAGAAAAAAATGTCCATAAATGTTCGTAATAAGGTTACAAAGAGGTTTGGGATGAAAATGTTGAGTCTTCCGGTAAAATATGAGTTTCCAGCCAAAAATGTTTTTCCGGCGATCAGAGACTAACGTGTTAGGGTTCTATTAGTCAGGGTCCATTGGAGGCGAATACGTTAATAGTTGGGATTGTCAGTGGCTATTTTTGAAGTTACGACTATTGGCGGCCAATAGATAAAAATTGAAATTATTAAAATCCAATATTTCTTTTAAGGTAGTCTAAGTAGTGATTTTATTTAGGTGCTGTTTATTTTTTCAGAGGTAAAACGTTTGCAGTCTGCGGAGCACATCTGCAGATTGCGGACCACATCTGCAGACTGCGGACCACATCCGCAGACATCTGTAGTAGAAAAGATGTACCAAACATCTGCAGTCTGCAATAAGAAGACTGTTTGTTTTTTTAACTTCTGCAAGCTGCTGAAATAAATTCACATAATCATAACAACTTAAACAATGATTCAACCACCGGATAATGTGTCAACTGTTGAAGTGTGAAGACATATGAGCGCAAAACAAGTTTCCAACTTTACTACTTCAACATTGACTTTTTAATGTGACTTATGCCGTTTTTAATAGTTTTCAATAACATCACCAGATATGCTATGATAACAAGTATCAAATTAACCAATTGAAATTACATTATTAGAGTAGTATCTTCAACCATTTTCACAATTCACTAACTCCAAAATCCAATCTACATTTCACAGTATTATGGTCTAGCAGCATGTTTTTCATTATCTCGTTCAAATTCAGGGTCAATAAAAGGAGATATTAGGGATTTAGGTTACCATCAGAGAAGCTTCTGTCACACCCCGACCACGTATATCATACAAGACGTGGCGGAAAACGTCGGGGAGTGTTGTAACAGAATTATTGTTTCAAATCCATGGCAAACAAAGTTATAATTTATTTATCAACATGAGAGTTTCATTGTTTCAAACAGTAAATAAAGAGTTTATAACATAATTAAACATGGTCTATCTTCATTTTAAGTCTCTAAGGCACAGGTCCGCCCTAGTGTCATGATCATCATCCTACAGAAAAGCACCTGAAAACACATGTGAAAGTAGGTACGTCAGCATAAAAATGCCTGTGAGATACATAGGTTTTGTGAAATTAGGAATCATGACTTAAGTTTAAGAAAAAGTTTAGTCATGAACCTTGTTATTTGATTTGTTTTGTAAATCGCTTGAAAAACAATAAGTTCAGATGATATGTATAAATAAGTGAATAATGTATGGTTAAATGAATAACCATGCAAAATGAGTTGTATAAAATAAACTGTATTGTAAACCAAAGTCTTGTGAAAACATGTTACTTGTATAAAATGTATAAGTCCAAAATGAATTATTTAAATAACGCTATGATAGGTAATATAATACAAACACTTATATATAGGAAGTACCAACGACGTATCCACCATGCTTGTATCATATTACTCACATCTCGTTACTTAAGTCATTTAAACAAACAACCAATGTATAAAGTCTATGTTTAAACCAATAGTCAAAAGTCCTTGTATAAACCATGTCAAATGTTGATAGTCCAAAAGTAGTCAAGTAATGTGTAACAAATGTTATGTATGGTAAGTAAAATAAGACTACTTAAACCATAAGTAAAGATGTACAAAACAAAGTATTTTGAATATATCAAAAAGTTATGTTTTGCAAAGTGATGCATGATACATTGATACAAACATTTATGTGGTAAGTTAACGCATACATTCAAGCCTTGAAACACTCGGATAACCCTTTCAGTCAAGGTTATCAAAAGAAATGTTTTCGGATTCAGTCATTCCTTACATCCAAACAAACCCGGGATGTCAGGAATGGGATTTGTCAAGTCCTATGGTACCACTACTTACTACCGAGCGGCGTAGCAAATGTTAATGAACGTAATAAAGACCCTTTTGTGCAAACCAAATGTTATAGCAGTTGTATACATGTCATATGAAAACAATGTACTAAGTATGCTAAGTTAACATACAAAGCAGAAAAGTCTTGTAAATCAATGTGCTAGCATGCTATCAGACAACATACATAGCAGAAATGTAATGTAAAACAATGTACTAAGTATGCACACAATGGACATACATAGCATGAAATGTCATGAAATCATGTACTATAATGTACTAACAAACATAGCCGGTATATGATGTGAAAACAGGAAAGCAGGAAAGTAACAAGTAGGCACATGTGTTCCACCCCAAAACAGTTTGGAAAACAGTAAAAGAGGGGTCTATGTACTCACTTGAGATTGTTCAGTAGTCCTAAGATAACCACCAAGCAATGCTAGAGATCTCGGAATCAAACGGCACCTAATATAGGTAACTATGTTAATAAACTGGACCTAAATCGGAAGATCGGGTAGCATGAGGGTTTGTAAACCAAACGAGTATGGAGACTCGTGTAATATGGTTCAACAAAGCCTACATACTAATTGAAACCTAACATAATTGTTTATGACCCATTACGACCCGTTTAGGTAGCTTATGCTACTTTAACGCGTCGTTCGCGTGAAACGCGTTCGGACCGCCTAACTAGTCCTATGACAAGTGTTATATGCCTAAACATGTTACATAATCAGTTATGTGACAAAAGTTTAGGTTACATATGCTTAATTACCAATTATACATGAAAAGGGTATTCTGGTAATTTACCTAAGGCATATAAACTACATATCATACAACTACTTAAACGATGTGACCATAGGGTATAACCTCGGAAGGTTATTCCCTACCTACTATGGTCACCTAATGTATTTGGTCGGATCCTAATGATCGACCAAATGGGTCGGGTTCGAGGTATAAGCGATTTATTAGATCGCTTACCCTACGACCCTAGACAACGTGGTAATCAGTAGGCATAGTCCTAAGGGACTATAACCAACGTGATTACACTCACGTTACGAAGTTCAAACGAACTTCGCATTGACCATAACTGGTCAATGTAGAAAGTCAAACAAAGTTTGACTTTCAGACTCGAAAGACTCGAAAAGCAATAAAAGAACGAAAGAATACTTACGAAGGGTCCCCGAATGCTAATTTCGATTCAAAAATCTCAGGTATGAAACAATAGTTTCAACTTAGAGTTTCTCAAATCAAAATTTTAGTGATTTGAGCAATGGGGGCATGGGGTATTTATAGTTTTCGGGTAACCGTTAAGATCGTTTCATGGAAACCGTGCTCGAATCCTACCCGTACATGTGTTGCAAAGTTGTGGTGACTAAAAATGGGTTCTTATCAGCTGACTAGACAAGTGTGAGTGTGTGGTTGAGGATTAAACAGCTGAAATCTGATGTTAAATACACTTAATATGGTCTGGTTAGGCAGTCGCGTAGCGCGACTGGTAAAGCCTATAGGGCTCGCGCTACGCTAGCACCCCTCTGATTTAGAAATGTTTCAGAATTGGCAGAAATGGTCCCTGCACGTGTTTAAGGCCTTTTTCGATGCGTTTGAACCCCGTTAACCTCATTTCAAGGCTCTAAAATGAAGTTAAAGTATAGGGAACTCAAAACATGCTCAAAAATATGCCGGATGATGGTTCGTTTGGTCGTACGAACGCGATGTTCGCTTAATTACGATGGAATGCGCACAAGCGCGAAAAACGATCCAAATGACGCGACGAATGGATTTTTGGCAAGCCAAACACTAAAGCATAATATAGTCATGCTTACATAAATTTTTGGATGTCCAGATGTATTCAGAACGTAAGTTATGCGCGAAAGTGCAAACTTGTGCACTTTTTGACACTTTTAGTCCCTGAATGACCCAAAAGTTTATTTTAGCATACCGAACCCCTCAAAGCCTATTTCTAAGCTATGTAAAGGATATTTATGGTATGTTTAACTTATGGTCATGTTCCGGAATGTTCGTTACAGTTCAAATTGGCATACTTTCGCAGTTTGTCAAGTTTAGTCCCTGTAAACGAATTAACTTGTTTTTGCCATACCAAAGCCTTTAAAACTTATTTCTAAGTTATGTAAAGGTTATTTAAGGTATGTTGAGTATATGTTGATGTTCCGGAGTATTTTTCGCGTTAAACTGAGTACGTTTATGCATCAGTTTGCGTATAACTCTCCAGAAAGTGATATAGAGTTTGAAATTACATAAAAGTCAAAACATGAAAAATGTAAAACACAACCAAACAAACATTGGGATCAAATAACATTGTTTTACTGATAACTGAACTGTTCATAAAGATTACAAGCACAGATGTTACAGTCTCCCCTACTTGTGGAAATTTCGTCCCGAAATTTATTTAGAGGAAACTCGTGGAAAAAGATGTGGATATTTCGCTTTCATTTGATCTTCGCATTCCCAAGTAAACTCGGGTCCACGTTTTGCTTCCCAGCAAACTTTGACCAAAGGAATGCGCTTGCGTTTAAGCCACTTGACTTCACGTTCCATGATTTCCACTGGTTTCTCAACAAATTTCAGTGTTTTGCCAACACGAATTTCGTCAAGTGGTATGTGGAGGTTCTCATCAGCTAAACACCTTTTGATATTGGACACGTGAAAAGTTGGTTGAACTTTTCCAAGTTCAGGAGGTAACTCAAGTCTGTAGGCTACCTTACCGATTCTTTCGACGATCTTGAATGGTCCAACGTATCTAGGTGCAAGTTTTCCTTTCTTTCCAAATCTGATCACACCTTTCCAAGGTGAGACCTTAAGTAATATTCGATCACCGACTTGAAATTCCAAAGGTTTGCGTTTTGGATCCGCTTAACTCTTTTGACGGCTCATAGCTGTCTGAAGGTTATCGCGAACTTTCTTGACCTTGTCAGTTGTCTCTAAAATGAGGGCAGGTCCAGTAAGTTGAGCCTCGCCGATCTCATTCCAGCAGACTGGTGAACGACATTTTCGACCATAGAGAGCCTCGAAAGGAGCCATTTTGATGCTGGTGTGATAACTGTTGTTGTAGGAGAATTCAATCAACTTAAGATGTGAATCCCAACTACCACCAAAATCGATCACACAAGCTCTAAGCATATCCTCCAGAGTCTGGATTGTTCTCTCAGATTGACCATCCGTTTGCGGATGATAAGCTGTGCTCAGATTAAGTTGGGTCCCCATAGCAGATTGCATGGTTCTCCAAAAGTGAGAAGTGAAACGAGCATCTCTGTCAGAAATGATGTTCAAAGGAACACCATGTCGAGCTACAATTTCATCCACATAGATTTTAGCAAGTCTGTCAGCAGGAAAATCCTCACGGATTGGCAAGAAATGCGCTGACTTCGTAAGACGATCAACAACTACCCAGATGGCATCATGACCTTTCTTAGTGCGTGGAAGTTTGGTAACAAGATCCATAGTAATGTTTTCCCATTTCCAAACTGGGATCTCTGGTTGTACCAATAAACCAGAAGGACGCTGATGTTCAGCCTTAACCTTTAGACAAGTAAGGCATTTTGATACGTATAAGGCAATGTCTTTCTTCATACCAGGCCACCAATACTGAATACGAAGATCCTTATACATCTTATCTGAGCCCGGATGAATAGAATAACGAGACTTATGGGCTTCATCCATAAGCAAGGCACGAAGATTTTCTAGGCTTGGGACCCACAAACGGTCCATGAAGTAATATGATCCATTGTCCTTCAGTTCAAGAGCAGGTGTTATGTGGTAAGGAAATTCCTTATCCATCAATCCTTGTGAAACACAAGATTGTTGAGCCTGAGAAATGCGTGCTTGAATATCGGATCGAGCTTGAATAACAGATTGAACACGTACACAATGAAGCTTAGTACGTTCCTTACGACTCAATGCATCAGCTACGACATTCGCCTTACCAGGATGGTAGCGAATTTCGCAGTCATAGTCGTTTAAAAGCTCAACCCAACGTCGCTGCCTCATGTTGAGTTCTTTCTGATTGAAGATATGCTGAAGACTTCTGTGGTCAGTGAAAACCACACATTTTGTACCGTACAAATAGTGTCTCCAGATCTTTAGAGCGAAAACAACTGCACCCAACTCAAGATCATGAGTGGTGTAGTTCTTCTCATGTATCTTTAATTGCCTCGATGCATAGGCTATGACTTTGTTCCTTTGCATCAGAACACAACCAAGACCCAATTTCGATGCATCACAATACACGACAAAATCATCATCACCCTCAGGCAATGATAGAACAGGCGCATCGCAAAGCTTCTGCTTCAAGTGTTGAAAAGCTTCCTCTTGTTTGAATCCCCAATCAAAGGGTTTATTCTTCTGAGTTAGAGCAGTTAAAGGAACTGCAATCTTTGAGAAGTTTTCAATGAAGCGGCGGTAATAACCCGCTAGACCAAGAAAAGAACGAACTTCAGTAGGAGTAGTAGGCGTATCCCAGTCCTTGATCGCACTGATCTTGGAGGGATCCACATGAATACCTCGTTCGTTGATAATATGTCCTAAAAATTGAACCTCTTTAAGCCAGAATTCACACTTGGAGAATTTGGCGAAAAGTTGCTCTTTCTTTAGGAGTTCTAGAGTAAGACGAAGATGTTGCTCGTGATCAGCTTGCGTCTTAGAATAAATCAAGATATCGTCAATAAAAACAATGACGAACTGATCCAAATAGGGTTTGCAGACCCTATTCATTAAGTCCATGAAAACAGCAGGAGCATTAGTCAAACCGAATGGCATGACTGTGAACTCGTAATGTCCATAACGAGTGCGGAACACTGTCTTGGGAATATCTTCTTCATGAACACGAAGTTGATGATACCTGGAACGCAGATCAATCTTCGAAAAATAAGAAGCACCTTGCAGCTGATCAAAGAGGTCGTCTATGCGAGGTAGGGGATATCGATTCTTGATGGTAAGCTTGTTAAGCTCACGATAATCGATACACATCCTAAAAGATCCATCCTTCTTCTTGACAAAAAGTACGGGAGCACCCCAGGGTGAAAAGCTAGGACGGATAAAACCTTTGTCAGAGAGTTCCTGAAGCTGCTTAGACAACTCTTGCATCTCAGATGGCGCAAGACGATATGGAGCTCTGGCAATGGGATTTGCACCAGGCACGAGATCAATGCGGAACTCGACTTGGCATGCTGGAGGTAGACCAGGTAAATCTTCAGGGAAAACTTCAGAATAATCCCGAACGACAGGAATATCTGAAATAGACTTAACCTTGCCTTTATCTTCTGTAACATGTGCTAAGAAAGCCACATAGTTCTTCCGCAGATACTTCCGAGCTTTAAAACAAGACATGAGCTTGAGGCCACCAGACGGTTTCTCACCTTGAACCTGTAGAATCTCGCCTGTCGAAAGCGGCACACGAACAATCTTCTCAGAACAAACTATCTCTGCGTGATGCTTAGATAACCAATCCATACCCACAATGACGTCGAAGCTTCCAAGTTGCATAGGCGCGAGGTCAATCGGAAAAAGATGGTCGTTAAGGTTCAACTGGCAGTTGCGAAGAACAGAATCAAGAATAATGGGTTCACCACTAGCAACCTCTACTGTCAAAGATTTACTTAGTTTCGTTCTAGACACGCGAAGCATTGGCTCAAAAGACAATGACACAAAAGTCTTGTCGGCACCAGAATCGAAAAGAACAGATGCAGGCTGATTATTAATAAAGAACGTACCGTTCACCACATTATCGTCTGCCTGCACCTCTTGGGCATTCATGTTAAAGGCTCGGCCTCGAGCCGGAGCCTGATTCGGATTCTGGTTGGCTAGCCTTGGGCACCGGTTCCTGTAGTGGGTCAGATCCCCACAATTGTAGCACGAACCAGGAGGGAAATGAGGTCGTGCAGCTTGACCTTGTTGCTGAGCAAGAGGCTGAGCAACTTGTTGAGCTTGGTTCTGAACTGCCTGGTTCTGGTTAACAGGAATGCGGCAGTTGACAGCAAGATGACCAGATCTTCCGCAGTTGGTGCACTGACGACACTGGAGATGTGGTTGATGATGGCCGTTACACCTGTTGCACAAAGGTGCATTGCCAAAATAAGGCTTCTTGGCTATTGGCTGCGCAGGCTGATTTGGTGCAGCTTGAGCCTGTGCAGTAACAACATAGTTTTGGGAAGCCTTTCGCTTCCTAGACCCTCTTGCGGAACCTGAATTCTTTCCCTTCTTGTTTTCACCTTTCTTACCATCCTCCTTGTCAGATGCCTGCTTCTTACCCTTGTCACCCTTCTTATGCAGCTTTCCCTTACGAATCTGCGACTCAGTCAATGTCGCTGATAACTCGATCGCCTGACGGAGTGTGGCAGGGTCACTACCAGTAAGGATGTCTTGTACTGAGTCAGGTAGGCCGTCGATGTACCTTTCGATGGCCTTGTCGAATGGGGTAACCATAGCCGGGCAAAGCAGACTCAACTCCTCAAACCTGTCAGTATATGCCCTGTGCTCACCACTATCTTGCTTCAAATTATCAAATTCCTTCTCCAAAGCTCGCTGCTCACGACGAGGACAGAATTCCCTCATCATAAGGGCTCTAAGTTCAGCCCATGTTTGTGCGAGAGCAACTTCTGCACCTTGGTCCCTCATAACCCCGTTCCACCATGTCAAAGCCCTCTTCTGAAATACGCTCGAAGCAAACTCGACTTTGCGATTTTCAAGACACTGCACGTGGCGAAAAGTATTCTCTATGCTCTCGAACCATTGAAGAAGCCCAGTCGCTCCCTCAGAACCACTAAACTTGAGTGGTTTAGCCGAGTTAAAATCCTTGTATTTGCACGGACCATTGTTTTTGTTGTTGGCTTGTTGCCATTGAGCAAAGAGATTTGGGAATTGAGCAGCCATCTGCTGCGCAATGATTTATGCCAGTTCGGCAGTCGCTATTTGGTTTTCGCATCGAGGAGGCATTCTAAAAGAGGAAAACATGAAAAGAAACGAGTGAGATGATTGGATGAAGAGAATGAGATGAAACAAAATCAACAAAAGCAAAGATGGTGATCATTCGTCCGCATTACCAAGCAAACAAACGAATCACAGTGACTAATCAAAGTAAATGGGTCAAAAATAATGTATAATGAAGACATGCTCGCCTATAAGTGAACACTCATCCCAAGAATTCCCAGGTAAGCACAACTGGTCTCGCGTCTGATGAGATATATACGAAGTGCTTGCCTAGACAGAAAACCCAGAATACAGGCATTCACCCTTCCAGTTTGCACGTGTTCACATTATTTAAAACCCAAAACCTTGACGAGATTTTGAAAATTTGAAGGCACAAGGCCAAAAATTTTAGTTAAACAGGAAGGGTTCAAAACCTTACAAAAGAGGGTTCAAAACCATATAACAGAGGGTTCAAAACCTTGTAATAAATCATTCAAAAACAGATGATTGTTTTTCAAAAATCGTTTCGGAAAATTTGGTTCTTGTTTTGATAATCACCTAAGGATAGGTGATGTACATGTTTTAAGATCTAAACACAAGATAACTCGTGTTAGGGTCCTTGAAGGGTTATAGTCTAGGTCAAAGCATTACTAATAACCTAATTCCCTATAACCATTGGCTCTGATACCAACTCTTCTGTCACACCCCGACCACGTATATCATACAAGACGTGGCGGAAAACGTCAGGGAGTGTTGTAACAGAATTATTGTTTCAAATCCATGGCAAACAAAGTTATAATTTATTTATCAACATGAGAGTTTCATTGTTTCAAACAGTAAATAAAGAGTTTATAACATAATTAAACATAGTCTATCATCATTTTAAGTCTCTAAGGCACAGGTCCGCCCTAGTGTCATGATCATCATCCTACGGAAAAGCACCTGAAAACACATGTGAAAGTAGGTACGTCAGCATAAAAATGCCTGTGAGATACATAGGTTTTGTGAAATTAGGAATCATGACTTAAGTTTAAGAAAAAGTTTAGTCATGAACCTTGTTATTTGATTTGTTTTGTAAATCGCTTGAAAAACAATAAGTTCAGATGATATGTATAAATAAGTGAATAATGTATGGTTAAATGAATAACCATGCAAACTGAGTTGTATAAAATAAACTGTATTGTAAACCAAAGTCTTGTGAAAACATGTTACTTGTATAAAATGTATAAGTCCAAAATGAATGATTTAAATAACGCTATGATAGGTAATATAATACAAACACTTATATATAGGAAGTACCAGCGACGTATCCACCATGCTTGTATCATATTACTCACATCTCGTTACTTAAGTCATTTAAACAAACAACCAATGTATAAAGTCTATGTTTAAACCAATAGTCAAAAGTCCTTGTATAAACCATGTCAAATGTTGATAGTCCAAAAGTAGTCAAGTAATGTGTAACAAATGTTATGTATGGTAAGTAAAATAAGACTACTTAAACCATAAGTAAAGATGTGCAAAACAAAGTTTTTTTTTTTTTTTGAAATTTTAGTTGTTTTGCTGTTTTTTGAAACTTTAGTTGGTTGATTTTGTTGTTTTAGTTAAAGTTTAGTGTGTTTAAATGGTTAGTTCGAAGGAATCAACAATTAAAACTAGGGCTTGATTTTAAAGTTGAAAATTATGAAGTTTGGTGATGATTGTTTAAGTGTTGAGTGTTGAAAACTAATTGTATATGTTATATAGAGAAAGACTTACTTAGAAAAGTAGCTCTAGATGTTTTGAATAGATTTCAAAAAATGAAAACCTGTAGAGCAACATTTTAAATATGTTTGTAACGACGTTTGACAATTTTTTGATAATTATATAAATTTTAGCTTGATATTCTTTTGTTTTACATGACCCGACCCGAACCGACCCGATATGAACTGAATTTTTTATATACCTAGAGGCCTAAAATCTTTAAAAATATTTCACACCTCTTGAAAAAAATTCTTAGATCGGTCACTACTAACTCCTTTAATAAGTTTTGTGTTAACCATGTTTATCTCACTAAATTTAAGTTATTGGATTATTCACAAAGTTTGATATTTACACTTTTGATCCAACATTATTTAACTAACAAATTTATTGATGAACGTCCACATGCCACAAAGGAATATTTATCATTAAAATATGAGATTAAAATATCATGATTATAGAATAACGAAAACTGAGATGTTAAAACATTAGAATATTGGATTTTAATAATGCTAACTATTTGCTATAGCCATCAATAGTCTTAAGTTCAAAAATAACCACTGGCAGTCTGAGCTATTAATATATGTTGAGTTTTCGAGGCAAAAAAAAAGTTTTCAGGCGAAAAAAGGGTTTTTCGACAACCTTAATAATTGAGCTTTTATTAGAAAAAAATGTCCATAAATGTTCGTAATAAGGTTACAAAGAGGTTTGGGATGAAAATGTTGAGTCTTCCGGTAAAATATGAGTTTCCAGCCAAAAATGTTTTTCCGGCGATCAGAGACTAACGTGTTAGGGTTCTATTAGTCAGGGTCCATTGGAGGCGAATATGTTAATAGTTGGGATTGTCAGTGGCTATTTTTGAAGTTACGACTATTGGCGGCCAATAGATAAAAATTGAAATTATTAAAATCCAATATTTCTTTTAAGGTAGTCTAAGTAGTGATTTTATTTAGGTGCTGTTTATTTTTTCAGAGGTATAACGTTTGCAGTCTGCGGAGCACATCTGCAGATTGCGGACCACATCTGCAGACTGCGGACCACATCCGCAGACATCTGTAGTAGAAAAGATGTACCAAACATCTGCAGTCTGCAATAAGAAGACTGTTTGTTTTTTTAACTTCTGCAAGCTGCTGAAATAAATTCACATAATCATAACAACTTAAACAACGATTCAACCACTGGATAATGTGTCAACTGTTGAAGTATGAAGACATATGAGCGCAAAACAAGTTTCCAACTTTACTACTTTACTACTTCAACATTGACTTTTTAATGTGACTTATGCCGTTTTTAATAGTTTTCAATAACATCACCAGATATGCTATGATAACAAGTATCAAATTAACCAATTGAAATTACATTATTAGAGTAGTATCTTCAACCATTTTCACAATTCACTAACTCCAAAATCCAATCTACATTTCACAGTATTATGGTCTAGCAGCATGTTTTTCATTATCTCGTTCAAATTCAGGGTCAATAAAAGGAGATATTAGGGATTTAGGTTACCATCAGAGAAGCTTCTGTCACACCCCGACCACGTATATCATACAAGACGTGGCGGAAAACGTCGGGGAGTGTTGTAACAGAATTATTGTTTCAAATCCATGGCAAACAAAGTTATAATTTATTTATCAACATGAGAGTTTCATTGTTTCAAACAGTAAATAAAGAGTTTATAACATAATTAAACATAGTCTATCTTCATTTTAAGTCTCTAAGGCACAGGTCCGCCCTAGTGTCATGATCATCATCCTACGGAAAAGCACCTGAAAACACATGTGAAAGTAGGTACGTCAGCATAAAAATGCCTGTGAGATACATAGGTTTTGTGAAATTAGGAATCATGACTTAAGTTTAAGAAAAAGTTTAGTCATGAACCTTGTTATTTGATTTGTTTTGTAAATCGCTTGAAAAACAATAAGTTCAGATGATATGTATAAATAAGTGAATAATGTATGGTTAAATGAATAACCATGCAAAATGAGTTGTATAAAATAAACTGTATTGTAAACCAAAGTCTTGTGAAAACATGTTACTTGTATAAAATGTATAAGTCCAAAATGAATGATTTAAATAACGCTATGATAGGTAATATAATACAAACACTTATATATAGGAAGTACCAGCGACGTATCCACCATGCTTGTATCATATTACTCACATCTCGTTACTTAAGTCATTTAAACAAACAACCAATGTATAAAGTCTATGTTTAAACCAATAGTCAAAAGTCCTTGTATAAACCATGTCAAATGTTGATAGTCCAAAAGTAGTCAAGTAATGTGTAACAAATGTTATGTATGGTAAGTAAAATAAGACTACTTAAACCATAAGTAAAGATGTGCAAAACAAAATTTTTTTTTTTTTTTTTTGAAATTTTAGTTGTTTTGCTGTTTTTTGAAACTTTAGTTGGTTGATTTTGTTGTTTTAGTTAAAGTTTAGTGTGTTTAAATGGTTAGTTCGAAGGAATCAACAATTAAAACTAGGGCTTGATTTTAAAGTTGAAAATTATGAAGTTTGGTGATGATTGTTTAAGTGTTGAGTGTTGAAAACTAATTGTATATGTTATATAGAGAAAGACTTACTTAGAAAAGTTGCTCTAGATGTTTTGAATAGATTTCAAAAAATGAAAACCTGTAGAGCAACATTTTAAATATGTTTGTAACGACGTTTGACAATTTTTTGATAATTATATAAATTTTAGCTTGATATTCTTTTGTTTTACATGACCCGACCCGAACCGACCCGATATGAACTGAATTTTTTATATACCTAGAGGCCTAAAATCTTTAAAAATATTTCACACCTCTTGAAAAAAATTCTTAGATCGGTCACTACTAACTCCTTTAATAAGTTTTGTGTTAACAATGTTTATCTCACTAAATTTAAGTTATTGGATTATTCACAAAGTTTGATATTTACTCTTTTGATCCAACATTATTTAACTAACAAATTTATTGATGAACGTCCACATGCCACAAAGGAATATTTATCATTAAAATATGAGATTAAAATATCATGATTATAGAATAACGAAAACTGAGATGTTAAAACATTAGAATATTGGATTTTAATAATGCTAACTATTTGCTATAGCCGTCAATAGTCTTAAGTTCAAAAATAACCACTGGCAGTCTGAGCTATTAATATATGTTGAGTTTTCGAGGCAAAAAAAAAGTTTTCAGGCGAAAAAAGGGTTTTTCGACAACCTTAATAATTGAGCTTTTATTAGAAAAAAAATGTCCATAAATGTTCGTAATAAGGTTACAAAGAGGTTTGGGATGAAAATGTTGAGTCTTCCGGTAAAATATGAGTTTCCAGCCAAAAATGTTTTTCCGGCGATCAGAGACTAACGCGTTAGGGTTCTATTAGTCAGGGTCCATTGGAGGCGAATATGTTAATAGTTGGGATTGTCAGTGGCTATTTTTGAAGTTACGACTATTGGCGGCCAATAGATAAAAATTGAAATTATTAAAATCCAATATTTCTTTTAAGGTAGTCTAAGTAGTGATTTTATTTAGGTGCTGTTTATTTTTTCAGAGGTAAAACGTTTGCAGTCTGCGGAGCACATCTGCAGATTGCGGACCACATCTGCAGACTGCGGACCACATCCGCAGACATCTGTAGTAGAAAAGATGTACCAAACATCTGCAGTCTGCAATAAGAAGACTGTTTGTTTTTTTAACTTCTGCAAGCTGCTGAAATAAATTCACATAATCATAACAACTTAAACAACGATTCAACCACTGGATAATGTGTCAACTGTTGAAGTATGAAGACATATGAGCGCAAAACAAGTTTCCAACTTTACTACTTTACTACTTCAACATTGTCTTTTTAATGTGACTTATGCCGTTTTTAATAGTTTTCAATAACATCACCAGATATGCTATGATAACAAGTATCAAATTAACCAATTGAAATTACATTATTAGAGTAGTATCTTCAACCATTTTCACAATTCACTAACTCCAAAATCCAATCTACATTTCACAGTATTATGGTCTAGCAGCATGTTTTTCATTATCTCGTTCAAATTCAGGGTCAATAAAAGGAGATATTAGGGATTTAGGTTACTATCAGAGAAGCTTCTGTCACACCCCGACCACGTATATCATACAATACGTGGCGGAAAACGTCGGGGAGTGTTGTAACAGAATTATTGTTTCAAATCCATGGCAAACAAAGTTATAATTTATTTATCAACATGAGAGTTTCATTGTTTCAAACAGTAAATAAAGAGTTTATAACATAATTAAACATAGTCTATCTTCATTTTAAGTCTCTAAGGCACAGGTCCGCCCTAGTGTCATGATCATCATCCTACGGAAAAGCACATGAAAACACATGTGAAAGTAGGTACGTCAGCATAAAAATGCCTGTGAGATACATAGGTTTTGTGAAATTAGGAATCATGACTTAAGTTTAAGAAAAAGTTTAGTCATGAACCTTGTTATTTGATTTGTTTTGTAAATCGCTTGAAAAACAATAAGTTCAGATGATATGTATAAATAAGTGAATAATGTATGGTTAAATGAATAACCATGCAAAATGAGTTGTATAAAATAAACTGTATTGTAAACCAAAGTCTTGTGAAAACATGTTACTTGTATAAAATGTATAAGTCCAAAATGAATGATTTAAATAACGCTATGATAGGTAATATAATACAAACACTTATATATAGGAAGTACCAGCGACGTATCCACCATGCTTGTATCATATTACTCACATCTCGTTACTTAAGTCATTTAAACAAACAACCAATGTATAAAGTCTATGTTTAAACCAAAAGTCAAAAGTCCTTGTATAAACCATGTCAAATGTTGATAGTCCAAAAGTAGTCAAGTAATGTGTAACAAATGTTATGTATGGTAAGTAAAATAAGACTACTTAAACCATAAGTAAAGATGTACAAAACAAAGTATTTTGAATATATCAAAAAGTTATGTTTTGCAAAGTGATGCATGATACATTGATACAAACATTTATGTGGTAAGTTAACGCATACATTCAAGCCTTGAGACAGTCGGATAACCCTTTCAGTCAAGGTTATCAAAAGAAATGTTTTCGGATTCAGTCATTCCTTACATCCAAACAAACCCGGGATGTCAGGAATGGGATTTGTCAAGTCCTATGGTACCACTACTTACTACCGAGCGGCGTAGCAAATGTTAATGAACGTAATAAAGACCCGTTTGTGCAAACCAAATGTTATAGCAGTTGTATACATGTCATATGAAAACAATGTACTAAGTATGCTAAGTTAACATACAAAGCAGAAAAGTCTTGTAAATCAATGTGCTAGCATGCTATCAGACAACATACATAGCAGAAATGTAATGTAAAACAATGTACTAAGTATGCACACAATGGACATACATAGCATGAAATGTCATGAAATCATGTACTATAATGTACTAACAAACATAGCCGGTATATGATGTGAAAACAGGAAAGCAGGAAAGTTACAAGTAGGCACATGTGTTCCACCCCAAAACAGTTTGGAAAACAGTAAAAGAGGGGTCTATGTACTCACTTGAGATTGTTCAGTAGTCCTAAGATAACCACCAAGCAATGCTAGAGATATCGGAATCAAACGACACCTAATATAGGTAACTATGTTAATAAACCGGACCTAAATCGGAAGATCGGGTAGCATGAGGGTTTGTAAACCAAACGAGTATGGAGACTCGTGTAATATGGTTCAACAAAGCCTACATACTAATTGAAACCTAACATAATTGTTTATGACCCATTACGACCCGTTTAGGTAGCTTATGCTACTTTAACGCGTCGTTCGCGTGAAACGCGTTCGGACCGCCTAACTAGTCCTATGACAAGTGTTATATGCCTAAACATGTTACATAATCAGTTATGTGACAAAAGTTTAGGTTACATATGCTTAATTACCAATTATACATGAAAAGGGTATTCTGGTAATTTACCTAAGGCATATAAACTACCTATCATACAACTACTTAAACGATGTGACCATAGGGTATAACCTCGGAAGGTTATTCCCTACCTACTATAGTCACCTAATGTATTTGGTCGGATCCTAATGATCGACCAAATGGGTCGGGTTCGAGGTATAAGCGATTTATTAGATCGCTTACCCTACGACCCTAGACAACGTGGTAATCAGTAGGCATAGTCCCAAGGGACTATAACCAACGTGATTACACTCACGTTGCGAAGTTCAAACGAACTTCGCATTGACCATAACTGGTCAATGTAGAAAGTCAAACAAAGTTTGACTTTCAGACTCGAAAGACTCGAAAAGCAATAAAAGAACGAAAGAATACTTACGAAGGGTCCCCGAATGCTAATTTCGATTCAAAAATCTCAGGTATGAAACAATAGTTTCAACTTAGAGTTTCTCAAATCAAAATTCTAGTGATTTGAGCAATGGGGGCATGGGGTATTTATAGTTTTCGGGTAACCGTTAAGATCGTTTCATGGAAACCGTGCTCGAATCCTACCCGTACATGTGTTGCAAAGTTGTGGTGACTAAAAATGGGTTCTTATCAGCTGACTAGACAAGTGTGAGTGTGTGGTTGAGGATTAAACAGCTGAAATCTGATGTTAAATACACTTAATCTGGTCTGGTTAGGCAGTCGTGTAGCGCGACTGGTAAAGCCTATAAGGCTCGCGCTACGCTAGCACCCCTCTGATTCAGAAATGTTTCAGAATTGGCAGAAATGGTCCCTGCACGTGTTTAAGGCCTTTTTCGATGCGTTTGAACCCCGTTAACCTCATTTAAAGGCTCTAAAATGAAGTTAAAGTATAGGGAACTCAAAACATGCTCAAAAATATGCCGGATGATGGTTCGTTTGGTCGTACGAACGCGATGTTCGCTTAATTACGACGGAATGCGCACAAGCGCGAAAAACGATCCAAATGACGCGACGAATGGATTTTTGGCAAGCCAAACACTAAAGCATAATATAGTCATGCTTACATAAATTTTTGGATGTCCAGATGTATTCAGAACGTAAGTTATGCGCGAAAGTGCAAACTTGTGCACTTTTTGACACTTTTAGTCCCTGAATGACCCAAAAGTTTATTTTAGCATACCGAACCCCTCAAAGCCTATTTCTAAGCTATGTAAAGGATATTTATGGTATGTTTAACTTATGTTCATGTTCCGGAATGTTCGTTACAGTTCAAATTGGCATACTTTCGCAGTTTGTCAAGTTTAGTCCCTGTAAACGAATTAACTTGTTTTTGCCATACCAAAGCCTTTAAAACTTATTTCTAAGTTATGTAAAGGTTATTTAAGGTATGTTGAGTATATGTTGATGTTCCGGAGTATTTGTCGCGTTAAACTGAGTACGTTTATGCATCAGTTTGCGTATAACTCTCCAGAAAGTGATATAGAGTTTGAAATTACATAAAAGTCAAAACATGAAAAATGTAAAACACAACCAAACAAACATTGGGATCAAATAACATTGTTTTATTGATAACTGAACTGTTCATAAAGATTACAAGCACAGATGTTACAGCTTCTCCGGTGGGAATGAGAGTTTCCGGTGAATATTGCTTGAAATAAAAAGTTTCCGGTTGTGAAGGGGTGGTGGAGTTGAAGGGGTGGCGGCAGTAGGAGGGGGTGGCGGTGGGGGAGGGGTTGACGGTGGGGAGGGGAGGCGAAAGCAGGAGGAGAGGGGTGGGGGAGATGAGGCTAGGGTTTCTTGTTATGTTTGGGTTTGAGGGCAAGAAGAAGTTAGAAGAGGTCATCCCACATCTGCACTAAAAAGAGGATGCGCAAGGCTTTTTTAATAAAATTTCTTCGAGAAAACAAACAATCTACAGACCCACGTCTGCGCGTGGTCTGCGCGGCGCAGGCATAAGAGGACAAGAAGAAATTTTGAGATAAAAAAACATTCCTTAATCTCGCCAATTAGTAAGTGGTTATTTTATTAATCTCGTCAATTAATGATGATTAAATACATTTTTACTCAAAATCTCACGTTAGGCCAAATTTGGACAAAATTAATCAAAATTAACATATAGTCACATCTTCAGTTAGACTACAATATTCAAAGTCAATTAATTCCAACAAGTTATAACTTAAAAGCATCGTATGTGATGTTTCCACACACATGGTGTCGCGACCCCCGACCCCTGCCCTGGGAGCGGGTGTCGAGAACCAATTAGATGGTATCAGTGTTTATTAATTTGGCAGCGGAATTCATACATCAGGACCGTAGTTAGGAAATATTTTTATCAGAGTTAAACACCAAACTTTTATAATAATAAATGGGATAAAACTCAAGTTCATTTGACAATACATTTGTAGGGATAAACCCTAATTATTGAAAACATAAACTTCGTTTCTTTATTTGGTAACTTTTATAGCCACAACTTTAAGCCTTCAGTGCTCTCCAGCTGCCTTCTATTAGCTTCACATTAAGTTAACTGAAACACGTTTTAAAAAGGTTTTATCAGCAAGAAATATTGGCGAGTGTATCCCAGTTTAATCAAAACAGTTTTATAATCTTTACAGGATTGAGAGCATCAGCGATTACAATGTTTATATATATCCAATTGCTCATTCGGTACTGTCAATCCTGACTTGTGGTCATGCTACTATTCGCAATAGTAACGAGTGTCAAGTAATGTATACAAAACCCCAACATACCAGTAGTAATTGTAGAATACAAAGACTCAATCGTTGCTAATTATATTTGAAACCATTTGAGGTTTTGTACAAACAGTTTTCAAAAATGTGACAAAAATAAGATGTACTCACTTTGCTGATTTAGATGATACTACTATAGCTTCCTGATAATTCTCCTGGTTATTATCTATTAAAATTAAACAATGCACACGTGTTAGTAAGATAACCCAAATCACATTAACCATACAACTAGAGACAGAACTCCAATGACTGAGTCAGGCAGATCCTTGACATGCATTACGGAGTCCTAGATCAATTGGGTGTAACACGAGACAGAACTCCAACGACTGAGTCAGGCACAACCTTGACATGCGTTACGGAGCCCTAGATCAATCGTGTAGGGTAACAAATAGGGGTTATAATACTTACAACGAGGCAGAGCTTCGCTTTATAGGGGGTATAATACCCGAGTATTATGACTAACAGAAGTTGAGAGAGAATTCAGAAAAATGAACGACGATCAAATGAGGCCTGAGGCCTCTTATATAGGCTGGCCGAGGGGCGGATCATGGCCCGTGAGGCCCCCTCCTCTTCTTTCGCGGCCCGCGACGTAGGTAGGCTAGGGCGTAGCTTAGGTGAGTCAAGGGTGTAGCCTTGAAACGTAACCGGACACTTGTGCAATGCCTTGTCCGACAAACAAAGGGGCTCGCGCCCCGCGAGGGCACCAAATTTGTGTTTTTATTTAACCTTTATAATTATAAAGGTATTTTAGGCCCGTTTCTCGTATACGGGGTATATTTTAGGTCGTTTTGGGTTATGTTAAGAGTTTTAGGAGGGTTGTTATATCCTCCCCACATTGTTTTAGATCTCTTCCTCGATGTCTACTAGAATAGGTGTGGGTATTTCCTTTGCATCTCTGATTCGAGATCCCAAGTGTATTCTGGTCCTCTCTTGGAATCCCATTTTACTTTGACCAGAACTAGTCTCTTGTGTTTGAGATTCTTGATCTTTCTATCCTCAATCTGAATGGGTTTTTTCTATAAACTTAATTTTCTCATTTAATTCTATGTCCTTAAGAGGTATTACTAATGATTCATCCGCTAAACACTTTTTGAGATTACATACATGAAACACATCATGTATTCCTGCCATTTCTTCTGGCAGTTGTAGCTGATAAGCTACAGGTCCTACCCTTCTAATAATCTTAAAAGGCCCAACTTACCTGGGGCTTAGCTTTTCTCTCTTAATGAATCTGAATACTCCTTTCCATGGAGAAACTTTTAACAATAGCTTATCTCCAACTTGAAATTCCAAAGGTTTTCGTCGGTTATCTGTGTAACTCTTTTGATGATCTCGTGCTGCTTTTAGTCTTTCCTTAACTTGAATTATTTTGTCCGCTGTTTCTTGTACTATTTCTGGTCCAGATAGTTGCTTTTCTCCAATTTCTGCCCAACAGAATGGAGTTCAGCACTTTCGTCCATAAAGTGCTTCAAATGGTGCAGCATTAATGCTAGTATGATAGCTGTTATTGTAGGAAAATTCTATTAACAGTAAATGATCGTCCCAGTTTCCTCCAAAATCAATGACACGGGCTCTAAGCATATCTTCCATTGTTTTTATTGTCCTTTCGCTTTGTCTGTCCATTTATGGATGATAAGTTGTGCTTAGATTTAACCTGCTTCCCATTGCTTTTTGGAAACTTGTCAAAAAAAGAGAAGTAAAACGGCTCTCTCTATCAGATACAATAGATAGAGGAATTCCATGTAATGAAACTATTTCATTTACATATAATTTGGCTAACTGTTCCATACTGAAAGTTTCTTTCATTGGTAAGAAATGAGCAGATTTGGTTAATCTGTCAACAATCACCCAGATTGTATCATTACCCTTTCGTGTCTTGGGTAATTTGGTAATAAAGTCCATTATTATCAATTCTCATTTCCATATTGGCATTTCTAGTTGTTGTAATAATCCTGAAGGTTTCTGATGTTCAGCATTAACTTGTGAACATGTCAAACATTTTGCAACATAGTTGGCGATATCATTTTTCATTCCTATCCACCAGAAATTCTTTCTTAGATCTTGATACATCTTATCACTTCCGGGATGTATCGTATACTTAGATTTATGAGCTTCTTCTAGAATTCTGTGGCGTAGGTTTCCTTGTTTAGGTATCCAGATCATTTTCTTATGGAATCTCCAAATTCCATCCGATCCTTGTTCTAATTTTTTAATTATTCCTTTTAAATTTTCAACATCGTCCTTGATTGTTGTTTTTTGCATCTCTCTAATTTGTCCATTTAAATCCACTTGTAGATTTATCCTGAGAGAACGTACTCGTTTCGGCTTTTCATGAGACTTTCGACTTAAAGCATCAACTACTACATTGGCTTTTCCAGCATGATACTGAATATCACAATCATAATCACTAAGAATTTACATCCATCGCCTCTGTCTCATATTTAATTATTTTTACCTAAAAATATATCTTAAACTCTTATGATCTGTGAAGACAACAAACTTACTTCTATATAGATAGTGTCTCCAAATCTTAAGGGCAAAAACGATGGCTCATAATTCTAGATCATGGGTTGTGTAATTCTCTTCATGTTTCTTAAGTTGTCTAGAGGCATAAGCTATAACCTTTTGACGTTGCATCAACACACATCCATATCCTAACTGAGACGCATCACAATAGACTATAAAGTCTTCAGTGCCTTCTGGTAATGCGAGTATGGGTGCGTTGGTTAATCTTTGCTTAAGAATACTAAAGTATTCTTCCTGTTTTGGTCCCCATTCAAACTTAACTGATTTGCAGATCAGTTTGGTTAATGGAATGGCTATTCTAGAGAAATCTTGGAGAAATCGTCTATAATATCCTGCCAGTCCAAGAAAACTTCTTACTTCCGTTGGCGACTCAGGGACTTTCCAATTAGTAAGCGCCTCGATCTTTGTGGGATCCACATGAATTCCTTTGATTAACCAGATATCCAAGGAATTGCACTTCTTGTAACCAAAATTCACATTTTGAGAATTTAGCGTAAAGCTTCTCTCTTCTCAATAATGTCAGAAGTGTATGCAGATGCTCTGCATGTTCCTCTTTACTCTTAGAGTAAATTAGAATATCATCTATAAAGATAATTATGAATTTATCCAGGTATGATTTACATATCCTGTTCATCGTGTCCATAAATGCGGCTGGGGCATTGGTTAGACCAAATGGCATGACGGTAAATTCATAATGACCGTACCTTGTTCTAAAAGCAGTCTTAGGAATGTCCTCTTCTTGTACTTTCAGTTGATGATATCCTGAGCGTAAATAGATCTTAGAAAAGAATCGAGCTCCTTGAAGTTGATCGAACATGTCATCGATTCTCGGTACTGGGTACCGATTTTTAATCGTAACTTTGTTCAATTCTCGGTAATCAATGCACATACACATCAATCCGTCCTTCTTTTTAACAAACAACACCGGTGCTCCCCACGGTGATGAACTTGGTTGTATGAAACCCTTATCAAGAAGTTCGTCCAATTGTTTCTTCAGTTCCTGCATTTCCATTGGTGCTAATCTATATGGTGCCTTGGCAATCGGTGCCGTTCCGGGTATTAGGTGAATCCTAAATTCAACCTCTTTATCTGGTGGTAATCCAGGTAATTCTTCTGGAAACACATCTGAGAATTTAGATATTACAGGAATATCGTTTAATTCTTTTCCTATTAATGATTACAGAAATCATATATACTATTCCTCATTTCCTTTCATAACTTGCAGCCTTCATTACAAAGATGAATTTTGTCGATCTGGTTGGCTTATCTCCTTTAATTGTGAATCTTTTCACCCGTTGGTGAACTTACTTGTACTGACTTTTGATCACATAAAATACTGGCATGATTGGCTACCAAACAATCCATTCCTAATACAATATCGAATCCGGCTAGATTCATTGGGTAAAGGTTAGTAGAGAAATGATGGTTCAAAATTTCTACTCTTGCTCCCTGTAAGATTTTACTAATCTTAATGGATTCTCCGTTTGCCGTCTCTACCAGGCAGTCTTGTTGAAGTTTAGTTAAGGGTTGGTTAAGAAGTTGGTAGAAAGAAGTATTGATAAAACTTTGGTTTGCACCTGAGTCAAATAATACTTTGGCAAATATATTATTAACTAAGAATGTACCGGCTATCACATCCGGAATCATCTTAGCTTCCTCAGTTGTCAGAACAAATGCTCTGGCATTCTTATTATGCCCTTCAGTTGTCTTAGCTTTGCTGGTTGCTGCTAGAGCTAGTTTCAGAGAGTTCGGATTGATATGACCAGCTTCTCCACAATTGAAGCATAGCCTATTGCTAGCTTTTGTTCGACATTCTTCTTCCTTATGCCTAGGTTTCTTGCAGAAATTACAATACCTTACACATTTCCCATAATGCTTCTTTTTACAAGTCTTGCAGTAAGGTGCAAATGAAGAAACTGTACCTTTCCCACTATTGGAATTACCGTATCGAAATTCCTGGGTAAGCCTTTGAGCTAGGTTCTTTCTCTAGTTTTCCTCTTGTGTGCGTACCAATTCATCAGTCAAAGTGTTGGCTAGTTCTACTGCTTCTTCTATGGTTTGAGGTCTAGCTGCCTTGACTACATGTCTAATCTCACTAATTAATCCCCAAATATAACGGAAGATTAATACTGGCTCAGGTGAGGCTAAAGTTGGCACTATTCTAGCATATTCAAATAATATGGTAGTATAACCTTTGCAATGTATTCCAGTCATTTTATGATTTAGGAATTTATTGGCAATTTGCTCATTTTCATTGGGAGGACAGAATTTTCTTTTACCCATTTCCTTAAAGTTGGTCCATTCCATATTATAAACTCTGTCACTTCCTCTAGATTGGAGAATAGTATTCCACCATTCTAAGTCTGCATTCTTGAATAGATTAGAAACAAACACAATCTTATCTTCATCTGCGCATTTACTTATTTTTATGACTGCTTTTGTCTTTTCTATCCAACGTAAGGTTGCATTGGCTCCTTCATTGCCTGAGAATTCTATTGGTTTGCAGGCCAAGAATTCTTTATAAGAACAACTATAAGAAATGGTTCTTTTTCTTTTTGGAATTGGAGCTTGGATCAGGGTTGGTGATTTTCGTTCACACTATGACTTGGTTCGGTGGGTTGACGTTTACTTCCAGTTACAGATTTATTATTTTCTGCTTCTTTAACTGTCTTGATAATATAAGGCATAGCATCTATAATTCCTTGTGCAACTATATGTTCGATGACACTATTATTCACTTGGTTCTCGTTATTATCATTATTCTGGTTTTCCTGATTTACTTCGTTTGACATCTGAATTATAAACATTTATTAGGTATTAATATCACGAAATAAAATTTAATGCAGACATTTATACTCAATCACACAAGCAGGTTGGTCAAAAACGTCGAACATTGCGACTTTACTCTTTATATATATATATATATATATATATATATATATATATATATATATATATGCGCATCGGTTACATACTACAACTGGAAATAAAACATACTAGTAGTTATGCATTCGTATCTATTTTAGTCTTGGTTATATATATATATATATATATATATATATAAGTTTTTATCAAAGTACAAAATTACACAAATATCTATGAATTTTCTAGGTGTCGTTCATCCAATACTGCATCTCATTTTCATCATACTTCCAAACTAACTTTTCTCCTATCTGTCGAATTCTATTCCCTTCATCCACTAAATTTTCGCCATACTGACGGAGTTCCTGCACATATTCTCGACTCATTGGTGGGTTTAATGGTAGGGCTGGCACGGGTTCTTCGGGAGTATATAGGGCCAAGTATGACCTATTGTCATCTAACCACGGATCATATTTTGAAGAAATTGGGGTTGGGATTCTAGGTAATTCATTGGGATCAAATGTAGGTATCAGGAATTGGTTTTCCTGGTTTGGTTCTAGAATTTGTTGGTCTGGAAATAAAGATAACCGTGGTGGTTCAGCTATTCGGTTTAGGTTAGAGTCTACTGCGGTGGTGGCTAGCATATGGAAATCTGCCAACTGTCTATCAAGTTCCTCTTCCCACTGTGGTCTATTGACTGCTTCCTGAGTTTGGGCATTCACTTCCCTATTGGCTTTTGCTATCGCTCTCTATTGTTGTAATTTCTTCATCCTCTTCCTCCTCTCATGTGCTCCTCTATTAAACCATCATCTCTTTTTGGAAGGGAATGGTTCCTCAGACTGTGCCTTAAAGATAAATGTTCCTTCCTCAGTATCAGCTGAGTATCTGTCACACCCCGACTTTCCACGTGTCACCGGTGGGCCCGGTAGGGGAGTAACGTGACGTGGTTGGCAACATCATAGTCAAACAACACAATATATAAATGCACAGCGGAAGCAAAAGATAAATATATTACAATCTGAATATAAAGTAATATCCAAGTATTACAAACGAAATGTAAAGGATCCACAGGCGGATCTTAAAACAACAAAAGAAATTATCAGACTAATGGCTTATGTGGAGGAGTTGCAAAGTCCTCATCTAACAAGTCCTGAGCAGCTTCCAGCCTATTACGTACTTGTACCTGTCACTTAGACTTTGGAAAATACGTCAGTTTTCACTGGTAAATACACTCAACTGACTCATTTGAAAAGAGTTTGTAAATTGGTTTGAATGCACTTCGGCACAAAATATGTTGACACATTGATTAAAATGCACAAGGCAAAATTAATCTTTTATACTTGGGACAAACTATATCTCATGTTATCAGTTTTACATAACTTGCTCTACATACGGGGCCCGGTTCTATGCCGGTTCAAGATTAACCGACACACCACTATTCCCTTATTGGGTATAATTAATTAATAAACATATGGTATCTATCAGGTGTATGCCTACACCCCGTGCTTAGGTCGTGGCCATTGCATTTAATGAGTCAAGGATATCCAGGACACGGTCGCATTAACCCCCAATGTTTCAGTCAAGCAATACGAATTAAAAACAGGTTATTTGGATTTTCCCGACTCATTGGTCTTCGAATCCCATACCTGACCATGCGGTATTAATATTACCGTATCCCAAGCCCGTAATAGGGAAAATAAGTTAAGAGTATTTACCTGAGCTAAATATAAATTCAATCCCAGCCGTATCAAATCAGCAAGTACAGATAGCTTTTACTGGGCTTCTAAATCTGGAACGAAGGTTTTTAATAACCTATTAGAATCCTAACGGGTCTTTAATTAAGCCTTGACTTAGACCGATTTGTTTTCAAGAGGAAGATACGGTTCAAACGCATGATAAAGCGAAGACCGGAATAGAATGTGATTTAGACCCGACAAGTTTGAAGACTTGCTTAATATGGGTATATTATACACATTCTGGAATTTGAGATAAAACTGATAAGGTTCGACCCGTTTCGGCTAATTTATGTAAACTAGTTACATAAACCGAACCGAACGCGCATGAAGCGTAACGGGTAACCATAATAGTCCTAAACAGGTTTCCTAAGTTAACATGCCTTAAATATGTTGTGATATCAGTAGGATACCTTCCATTATGCCCAAAACGAGTTTAATCTCATAATAAGCCCCTTAGGGGTATTTTGGTCATTTTAGAGATTATAAAAGGGATCAATTAAGCTTCTGTGATCCGGGTCTAAATAAATTAGTAAGATAGTTTATTTTAACTTGGTGTATCAGTTGGTGTTAAGTCCTATGTGGCAAAATGGTTTTAAACCCTTACTATGCGCTTCATACGCGTATAACGTCGTTTTAAGCGATTTACGGGTTAAAATAGTATTCTGAGTTTCCAGGTCAGTTCATAAGGTTCAAAACACTTCATTTATTATTTAAAATCAGTAGCAATTGGATTGGTATCAAAAGGATTTGTAAAACTCATTTTATGGCCTAAAAGGGTATATTCGGTATTTACCGAATCAAGGCACTAATCCTAGCTTATGATCAGTTTAAAAATAATTAAAAATCTTCAAAAATCCCAAAATATTATATTACATCAGTGGGTAAAAGGTTTGGTGTCAAAAATTGGGTTTAGATAGGCTTTACGCTAATGACGCCGTTTAATTACTAAGAAGCGTTCTAATTACGTCATTAAGCATAACTCCTAATCTAGACCTCCAACTTATGTGAAAATTTAGGGACATGTTTTATAATTAGTAACAAATATTATTGTACTTTCACATTTCCAAAATTCTCGTTGTATGGTCATAAGGGCATTATGGTCCATATTTAAGCAACGAACGGAAACGTCGGACAATTAAGGATTTAAGTGGTATAAACGCAAAGGGTTATACCAACATGTAACTAGGTCCTAATGGAACTTTAAGGCATATCTAAACCTATCCAAAACGGGTCAGAACTGAAGTCAAAGCAAAGTCAAACTTTTGCGTCTTTCGGTTCCGAATCGGTTCAAAACAGAAAGTTGTCGAATCAAACAAGCTTAGACAAGTTCTTATGCTTATTATCAGGTTATATGAATGATAAAATAGGTTACACGTCTTTTACATCGTTAATCATGCATTAAATCGAATATTACATTTCTGTTGACTTTTTCTAAACATCTTTGACTCGACAAATGACCTAGTTAGGATGGGAATCAGTGAGTGCCCTTTTAAGGGTTTAAAGCCCACATAATTACCAACTTATAACAACCTTAAGTTTGCCTAATCGCTGGACCGATAGCGATTAATCGTTAAGTCAAACCGTAACTACGACGGTTTGACTTATAGGCTATTAACTAAGCAAGACTTAATTAAGAAGGGTTAAACATACTTACAAGAGTCTAATGAACGATTTATAATGCTTGAAGATGATCCTTGTGCTCCAGAAAAACTCAGATGATGAAGGGAATGGATGAACACAAAGTTGAAACTTTGTATGACTTTATAAATTGATCAAAACCCATTTGATTGTTGACATGTAAGTCTAAGATTGATACAAGATGCATACAAGTGGCCACTAGTGACTAAAAACCAGTATAGGAAGCCCAAGGTATTGAAACAAGTCAATCTAAGTCGGTTACAAGGCTGAAACAGGCACCTGCCATGTTTCTATCGCTGGTACCTGTCACGCGGCCCGCGTAAGATCTTGTGAAGTCTTACGCGGCCCGCTTGGGCCTCCGGTTCAGGTTACACCATTTTCATTTATTGCATGTTTAGTCCCCGGTCCTCCTAAACATCGCTTTCTCATTGTTTCTTGCATTTAGAGGCTTTAATATTGACATTTAGGGGCTTTAAGACTTATACCATCTTTGTCAAGTCCTCGGGTAACTTTGTGATCACCAGAAAAGCCCTAATTTTCAATGTTGACGATTCTAACCCTCACACACGAATTTTATCAAAAATTCTCTCATACGATAACGAAACTTGGTGAAATTTTTATGGTGCATTCTAGTGAGCATAATTAATTGTTACAAGGCTTCGGGTTTGCTAAAAGGTCACTCAGAGGTATATCTTAACATGTTGACACATTTAACCCCTGTAGTTTGTAATCTCTCACTTTCTTTCACAATTAGCTTCGTATGATCCATGATTCATCCGTTTAAGGGTATAAACATCACGTAGGGTTATTGTAAAGTATATTTATCCATTGTTGACATTTTGAACCCTTATTTTTCACATAGTTTCTTTGTTTGTCAACTTTAGTCCCTCTAGAGTATTCTTTCACACGTTCAAGCTTATGACACGTGTCAATACCTTATAGGACATGAAATTTCGAGGTGTTACATCCTCACCCCCTTAAAAGAAATCTCGACCTCGAGATTTGATAAAATGCTGGAAGTACTTTTTGTCGCATAATGGACTTAACTTCTATAACATGTCTAGAGCCTTTCCAAGCTCCCAAAGTGACCCCTATATTAGGTACATGTATCCTCTTGGAGCTTCTTAACCTGTCGATCTTCAATCGATACAGGATGCTCATCACATCTTAAATCTGCATATCATTATGTGATAGTGCTTCTTGACTTATTGGTGACACGTCCTTAAATCATTAGTGTGGGTCACATTGCGCGTTCCACCCAGCTCTTAATTAGGTCTTAGCTCGTAAGCTATTTAATCTTGATACATTCGATTTCCTTCGAATGATTTTATATATTCAGAGCTTAACTAGCCTGATAATTTAACAAATTGGGCACACCCTTCCTGGGTGCTATCTTTTGTTGAGCCTTATTCTTTAACAAGATCTTAGGAGGTTTGCTACTTTCATTAATTCTTGATTTTCTGCCGAATACTGGCAACTTACATATAATTAGGGATTCATATGATCTTATTCGTTGTTTCCAATGCAACTTTCAGATCCTGATAAGTGGACTTCCCAAGGTCTCATTCATCCAACGGATGTTTTAATATTTCATTTATACAAGGTCTCCAAAGGAGCCACCTTGATACTTATATAGCAACTATTATGGAAAAGCTTATCTTAAGGTGAGATGGTTGTTCCAACCATTGCCTAACTAATCTCAAAGAATAGTTATTCCTTACAGCTAGTCGAACAAATCGACGATCCTGGGCAGCAAATGATGATTCTTAAGTGTTGCCTAAATAGGGTTGCGGTAATCAATGCATAAGCAAGACAAACCGTCTTTCTTATTTACTAAAAATCGGAGTTCTTAGAACTTTGAATTTTTGGCTTTATGAAACCTTCTCTAAAAACTTATTGATTTGGCTCTTAGTTCTTCCTATTTCGTTGGTACCAACAGATATAAGACTCTTACAATAACTGCAGCTCTAAGCGGGATGTTTGTCCTAACATCCTCTTGCCACTCAGGAGGTAAACAGGGTAGTTCTTATAAAGAAGCTAATTATGACACACAGAGATGTCAGAGATTTCCGCATTTTCAGGCTTTGGCTCATCTATCGCTGTCGGTGTCAGATAAATGACACATTCTCTTTACAATTACAAAGATGCCCTAAGTAGAGATACTTATAAGGACATTTTTATACTGGATATCTTCTTTGAAATCTACTAGTCGACTTTAGTACAATATGACCATTGGGATATCTCAGGGGTTCCATGCATTAAACCTCCATACTGATCAGGCATGGAAGCAATCTATGGGACACACTAAGATACGCCAATCCTCATATGGCACTTTTATCAAACATAGTTTGGCATTCGCAGGCGATAGAAAACAATGAGAAAATAAAATAAAATAATAATATATATTGTCGTACTCTTTTTGGGGAAGAGTACTCCAGATTCTTATGAAAGGATTATCTTCGAGGATGGGAGAGATGGTCATTATAGATTCCATTGGTAAGTTATACCTTACAGTTAATATCTGGAGTTCTTATGAATGAAATCAAGAGTTTGCTAAGCTTATGGTTTGCTAAAGGTTTATTATCCCTTGCATTAATATAAAAATACTTAGCAGACACTATCAATGCTAAATAGTAAGGGACGTACCTAATGCTATTATCGATGTGCACTGTCTCTGGCATTCAACCGGTAGTCCAGGCGTTTCCTTTCTTATTCTTCCCAGACTTAGCTGCTCCTCTCTTGGCAGCCTTAGGGCAATTAGTACTGATGTGCCCCTTTTCGCCACTGCTGAAACAGTTTGCATCTATTATGTCCCTACATTCGTGGGACTGGTGGCCAGCTCTTTTACAGATGCCACATTGCTTTATCTTTTGGTTTAATCGACACTGTCCCCAATGTCTTCTTTTGCAGGTTTTGCATGTAGGCTTTTTGTTGGAATCCTGTTGGTTATTGTTGAACTCGGATTTGCTCTTCTTAGGATTCTGAGAGTTATCCTCCTCCCTTTGTCTTTTCTCATTAGTTTCATTCTTGAACGACTTTTGTCTCACTATATCTAGAGTGAGAGACAAGGATAGATCTACAGCCGATCTGTAGTTGATTGGCCTTGAAGCCTTAACATTCCCTTTTATTTCTGGTGCCAAACCACCGATGAAACGCGCAATGCGTTTTGGTTCCGGGGTAATTAAATAGGGTACCAGTCTAGATAGGGAGTTGAAGTCGGTAACATATTGCTGACAATTTAGGTTTTTCATTGTGAGAGTCAGAAAACCTGTCTCCACCTTTTCCACTTCGTGTTGTGGACAGTAGTTCTCTTTGATAAGGTCCACAAACTTGGACCATCCCATATGGTATAGGGGAATTTTCCCCGTGGACTGCATCATGGCCCTCCACCATACAAGAGCCTCTCCCTTGAAAGATTGTGAAACAAATTTTACTACGTCCTTATCAGCACAATCGCTGATGTCCACAACCGTTTCCATTTCCTCAAGCCATTCCATAGCATCCATTGCTCCTTTTTCGCCATTGAAATCTCTGGGTTTGCATGAGACGAAATATTTGTAGGTGCACCCGCCTTCAATTGAACGGGGCTTATCATAGAGTACTAACTCCTGAGGTTCGCTCTTTTCATCTGAAGAGTGAACGGAGCTCTCCTTACGAGCTGATGTATGTGTTTTCGTATGGACCTTTGAGTGAGTGACACTCGGTTCCTTTTTGTTCTCAAGGATCTTATCAACAACTTCACTAATTGCAGCGCTAATCAAGGCCTGAAGAGTAGTGCCATTAACATTTATATTTATATTTGCATCCTTGTTTTTAGCCGCAGTACTGCTGTGTGCTTCGTCGGAAACCTCCATTCTGGAGCTTTGGTACTAAACACCAAAAAATAACATACGCTTAGATACAAACTAGTATGGAATCATCGTACTGGATGATTTATAAACCGTGGTATTATTAAATCATAATGGCTGTTAGGTTTATAACCCCCTTATAGTTTGCTACTAGAAAGTATGTCAATTATATTTAGCCTAGGTCAAAAAGGACCATCAATTGTGTTTAAGGTTTGGACCAAGTCCATTACCTTTTGACAGGGAATCTCAATGTCACAATTGTCTTTGTCACAACGACAATCTTTAGATATTTGGAAGGCTTGTTATGAAGGACATTAATAATCATAGGCACGAAGGCCTTGTCACAAAGGACTTATAAGAATATGGCACTTAAGGCATTAATATATAAGCCGCAATTTTATCGGATTAGAGATCTTAAGGTTCGAACATAGTTCTTCACCTTTGGACAGAGAGTCAAAGACTACAGCCGTCATTTCTTTGAAAGGTAATTTATTTTGCCACAAAGGCTAGTCAATGGACATAATTCTGATTAACCGAATAATGGTGAGCTTCAGAGGAGTCAGCCGTGGTGAAGCTTTGAAGGCTACTAATCCAAGTAGTAATAATTTGTTTAATTATAGGGAATCGTCGAATTTTGATGATTAATTAGCCATGGTGTAGCTCAACCATATAGACCAATAGATAGTATTAAATTTATTTGATTATGCTTGGCCTAGGTTTTTAGATAAACCATCTTTGGCGTTTAAACGGAATATGATCCTTCATATTTATTAGACAGGGGACATAAGTCACGACTGTCAATGTCGTACCGACATTTTATATAGCATAAGGGCTTGTCCCAAGGACTTTTTGATGGTACAGAGGCCTTGTCACTAGGGAAATTTTAATACATAATCAATGATCTCTTTGGATCGGAAAATTTCATAATTCATTGTCTTGACAATAAATTATGAAATAAAACTATCTTTTTCATGTGTACATCTTTGCCCGTAGGTATACATCCCAATAGATGTTTTGATGTGTTCAACATGTTCAACGTTTATTTGCCATGATCCCTCTTGATCATTCACGCTAAAAATAAGGGGTTTGTAAAATCCCTAATATAAGGATGACAAGTGTGATTTTATAGCATCACAGTTGCCAGGAGTGTTAACATATTTAAAATGTTACAAGGATTTGAATCCTTTGAATAGGTTCTACCATCTTGGCCTCGTCTGGAATGACATATAGGCTAGGTCGTACCTTTAAGATTCTTTTTAATATGTATATTGGCAGGGAAGGAAGGATATTTATTTTATTCAGGATTTTTATCATAAATCCTAATTTACAAGTTAATAATAGCACAAATGGCCTAGTCGCGTAGACAAGTTTAATTTATAAGCCATGATTTCAGAGAATCGAGACATTAAGGTCTGAATCAAAGTTCATTACCTTTTCTTGACAGTGAGTTGTAGGCTACCACTGTCTTTAGTCTTATATGATATTGGATATGACTCGTAAGTATTATATTCCCAATTATAATCTAATAATAGCTCAACAGCCTAGTCACATGGACATATTTAATTTATAACCAGGATTTTATAGAATCGAGGTATTAAGGCTTGAATCAAAGTTCATTGCTCTTTTTAACAGGGAGTTGTAGGCTACCACTGTCTTTAGTCTCAGGGGACGTTAATTATAGCCCGTAGGCACTTCCCTCTTAAGGGATGTTTATAGTATGATCATCTTTTCAGATGCGATTAGTCGAGATCGTATGGATCCTACCGACTAATATGTTTGGACGTATTCCAACATCTATAGACAGGGGTCAAAGACCACCACTGTCGTTGTCTTATCGGACAACAAGTTTAGCCCGTAGGCACTTCATCACTTGCGGATGTTTATAATATGATCATCTCATAGGACGATATAAGCCATGATCTCTAGATCATAAGGCAAATTAGGAATTTTTTTTTTTAAATTCCAGTATAGGGATGACTATTGTGATTTTCTCGAATCACATTTGTCAAGAGTGCTAACACGTTCTTTGGTGTTAACAAGGATGTGAATCTCTTGAATAGGTCCTACCATCTTGGCCTCGTCATATAGGCTAGGTTTACCTTTAAGATTCCTTTTTAATAATTAACGCAGAACAATCCTAAATTGAGGTGTTAAATATGGATCTGAACCTAATTATGGAACTACCATCTTGGCCCGGTCTTAAAATGGCACGTGGCTAGGTTTTGTCCTTTTTAGATTTTGCCATTTTATCATAATGGTAGATCTTATAAAAGAAATGATACTTCTCATTTATTTCATGTAGTATATTTATATATATTGATAAAAATGAAATGTTGATAAAACATTCCAATGATTTTAAAGGAGGTACAGAATTGCCCTGAATCGGGACTTGAAAGGAATAATGTTGTCCTTGAAGGGACTGAAAAATAAATATGTCCTTAGAAGGACTATTAAGGAAACGATCTTCAGCAAAAAGGAGTTTCTTCTTCATTTTATTTCTGAATGCTTTCTCCTTGATTGCACGTTTCACCCTGGCCGCGGTACGAAGCTCAGCATTTCAAGGCTCCTGATGTGGAGAATTCCTATTACAGCTTCTTCGCTTGGCGACGTATCAAAAAAATTTGGAAGCAAAAATTTCCAGATTAGGATTGAGATTATTCCTATGTTAAGTCTAGACTCAGAAGGTCAAGGAATGTGCTACTGTGTCACTGAGATTAAACACAAAAAGGATAGTGTTTAATTCACTCAATGTTGGCTCTAATACCAACCTGTCACACCCCGACTTTCCACGTGTCATCGGTGGGCCGGTAGGGGAGTAACGTGACGTGGTTGGCAACATCATAGTCAAACAACACAATATATAAATGCACAGCGGAAGCAAAAGATAAATATATTACAATCCGAATATAAAGTAATATCCAAGTATTACAAACGGAATGTAAAGGATCCACAGGCGGATCTTAAAACAACAAAAGAAATTATCAGACTAATGGCTTATGTGGAGGAGTTGCAAAGTCCTCATCTAACAAGTCCTGAGCAGCTTCCAGCCTATTACGTACTTGTACCTGTCACTTAGACTTTGGAAAATACGTCAGTTTTCACTGGTAAATACACTCAACTGACTCATTTGAAAAGAGTTTGTAAATTGGTTTGAATGCACTTCGGCACAAAATATGTTAACACATTGATTAAAATGCACAAGGCAAAATTAATCTTTTATACTTGGGACAAACTATATCTCATGTTATCAGTTTTACATAACTTGCTCTACATACGGGGCCCGGTTCTATGCCGGTTCAAGATTAACCAACACACCACTATTCCCTTATTGGGAATCCCTTATTGGGTATAATTAATTAATAAACATATGGCATCTGTCAGGTGTATGCCTACACCCCGTGCTTAGGTCGTGGCCATTGCATTTAATGAGTCAAGGATATCCAGGACACGGTCGCATTAACCCCCAATGTTTCAGTCAAGCAATACGAATTAAAAACAGGTTATTTGGATTTTCCCGACTCATTGGTCTTCGAATCCCATACCTGACCATGCGGTATTTATAGTACCGTATCCCAAGCCCGTAATAGGGAAAATAAGTTAAGAGTATTTACCTGAGCTAAATATAAATTCAATCCCAGCCGTATCAAATCAGCAAGTACAGATAGCTTTTACTGGGCTCCTAAATCTGGAACGAAGGTTTTTAATAACCTATTAGAATCCTAACGGGTCTTTAATTAAGCCTTGACTTAGACCGATTAGTTTTCAAGAGGAAGATACGGTTCAAACGCATGATAAAGCGAAGACCGGAATAGAATGTGATTTAGACCTGACAAGTTTGAAGACTTTCTCAATATGGGTATATTATACACATTCTGGAATTTGAGATAAAACTGATAAGGTTCGACCCGTTTCGGCTAATTTATGTAAACTAGTTACATAAACCGAACCGAACGCGCATGAAGCGTAACGGGTAACCATAATAGTCCTAAACAGGTTTCCTAAGTTAACATGCCTTAAATATGTTGTGATATCAGTAGGATACCTTCCATTATGCCCAAAACGAGTTTAATCTCATAATAAGCCCCTTAGGGGTATTTTGGTCATTTTAGAGATTATAAAAGGGATCAATTAAGCTTCTGTGATCCGGGTCTAAATAAATCAGTAAGATAGTTTATTTTAACTTGGTGTATCAGTTGGTGTTAAGTCCTATGTGGCAAAATGGTTTTAAACCCTTACTATGCGCTTCATACGCGTATAACGTCGTTTTAAGCGATTTACGGGTTAAAATAGTATTCTGAGTTTCCAGGTCAGTTCATAAGGTTCAAAACACTTCATTTATTATTTAAAATTAGTAGCAATTGGATTGGTATCAAAAGGATTTGTAAAACTCATTTTATGGCCTAAAAGGGTATATTCGGTATTTACCGAATCAAGGCACTAATCCTAGCTTATGATCAGTTTAAAAATAATTAAAAATCTTCAAAAATCCCAAAATATTATATTACATCAGTGGGTAAAAGGTTTGGTGTCAAAAATTGGGTTTAGATAGGCTTTACGCTAATGACGCCGTTTAATTACTAAGAAGCGTTCTAATTACGTCATTAAGCATAACTCCTAATCTAGACCTCCAAATGATGTGAAAATTTAGGGACATGTTTTATAATTAGTAACAAAGATTATTGTACTTTCACATTTCCAAAATTCTCGTTGTATGGTCATAAGGGCATTATGGTCCATATTTAAGCAATTAACGGAAACGTCGGACAATTAAGGATTTAAGTGGTATAAACGCAAAGGGTTATACCAACATGTAACTAGGTCCTATTGGAACTTTAAGGCATGTCTAAACCTATCCAAAACGGGTCAGAACTGAAGTCAAAGCAAAAGTCAAACTTTTACGTCTTTCGGTTCCGAATCGGTTCAAAACAGAAAGTTGTCGAATCAAACAAGCTTAGACGAGTTCTTATGCTTATTATCAGGTTATATGAATGATAAAATAGGTTACACGCCTTTTACATCGTTAATCATGCATTAAATCGAATATTACATTTCTGTTGACTTTTTCTAAACATCTTTGACTCGACAAATGACCTAGTTAGGATTGGAATCAGTGAGTGCCCTTTTAAGGGTTTAAAGCCCACATAATTACCAACTTATAACAACCTTAAGTTTGCCTAATCGCTGGACCGATAGCGATTAATTGTTAAGTCAAACCGTAACTACGACGGTTTGAATTCTAGGCTATTAACTAAGCAAGACTTAATTAAGAAGGGTTAAACATACTTACAAGAGTCTAATGAACGATTTATGATGCTTGAAGATGATCCTTGTGCTTCAGAAAAACTCAGATGATGAAGGGAATGGATGAACACAAAGTTGCAACTTTGTGTGACTTTATAAATTGATCAAAACCCATTTGATTGTTGACATGTAAGTCTAAGATTGATACAAGATGCATACAAGTGGCCTCTAGTGACTAAAAACCAGTATAGGAAGCCCAAGGTATTGAAACAAGTCAATCTAAGTCGGTTACAAGGCTGAAACAGGCACCTGCCATGTTTCTGTCGCTGGTACCTGTCACGCGGCCCGCGTAAGATCTTGTTAAGTCTTACGCGGCCCGCTTGGGCCTCCGGTTCAGGTTACACCATTTTCATTTATTGCATGTTTAGTCCCCGGTCCTCCTAAACATCGCTTTCTCATTGTTTCTTGCATTTAGAGGCTTTAATATTGACATTTAGGGGCTTTAAGACTTATACCATCTTTGTCAAGTCCTCGGGTAACTTTGTGATCACCCGAAAAGCCCTAATTTTCAATGTTGACGATTCTAACCCTCATACACGAATTTTATCAAAATTCTCTCATACGATAACGAAACTTGGTGAAATTTTTATGGTGCATTCTAGTGAGCATAATTAATTGTTACAAGGCTTCGGGTTTGCTAAAAGGTCACTCAGAGGTATATCTTAACATGTTGACACATTTAACCCCTGTAGTTTGTAATCTCTCACTTTCTTTCACAATTAGCTTCGTATGATCCATGATTCATCCGTTTAAGGGTATAAACATCATGTAGGGTTATTGTAAAGTATATTTATCCATTGTTGACGTTTTGAACCCTTATTTTTCACATAGTTTCTTTGTTTGTCAACTTTAGTCCCTCTAGAGTATTCTTTCACACGTTCAAGCTTATGACACGTGTCAATACATTATAGGACATGAAATTTCGAGGTGTCACAGTATCCTGAGGGGTTTGGCTGAGATGTGGTTCCTTCATCTTTTGGGGAACTAGCTAATTGACGATAAGCGTCGGATGTACCTTGCTCACTCATACTGTAAACTAACAAATTGTCAAATAACACAAAACAATAATATACTTATTTACACATAAGCACGTAGATTATTTCCTAACGCAACTTGTTTAAAATTTAAGTGTCAGCAGAACACTTCGTTGGCTTAAACCAGTGGCTGTAGCTCTGATACCACCTTCTGTCGCGACCCCCGACCCCTGCCTCGGGAGCGGGTGCCGTGAACCAGTTAGATGGTATCGGTGTTTTTTAATTTGGCAGCGGAATTCATACATCAGGACCGTAGTTAGGAAATATTTTTATCAGAGTTAAACACCAAACTTATATAATAAAATGGGATAAAACCCAAGTTCATTTGACAATCCATTTGTAGGGATAAACACTAATTATTGAAAACATAAACTTCGTTTCTTTGTTTGGTAAACTTTAAGCCTTCAGTGCTCTCCAGCTGGCTTCTATTAGCTTCACATTAAGTTACCTGAAACGCGTTTTAAAAAGGTTTTATCAGCAAGAAATACTGGCGAGTGCATCCCAGTTTAATCAAAATAGTTTTATAATCTTTACAAGATTGAGAGCATCAGCGATTACAATGTTTATATCTATCCAATTACTCATTCGGTACTGTCAATCCTAACTTGTGGTCATACTATTATTCGCAATAGTAACGAGTGTCAAGTAATGTATACAAAACCCCAACATACCAACAATAATTGTAGAATACATAGACTCAATCACTGTTAATTATATTTGAAACCATTTGAGGTTTCGTACAAATAGTTTACAAAAAGGTGACAAAACTAAGATGTACTCAGTTTGCTGATTTAGATGATACTACTATAGCTTCCTGATAATTCTCCTGGTTATTATCTATTAAAATTAAACAATGCACACGTCTTAGTAAGATAACCCAAATCACATTAACCATACAACTCGAGACAGAACTCCAATGACTGAGTCAGGCAGAGCTTTGACATGCATTACAGAATCCTAGATCAATCGGGTGTAACACGAGACAGAACTCCAACGACTGAGTCAGGCAGAGCCTTGACATGCGTTACGGAGCCCTAGATCAATCGTGTAGGGTAACAAATAGGGGTTATAATACTTACAACGAGGCAGAGCTTCGCTTTATAGGGGTATAATACCCGAGTATTATGACTAACAGAAGTTGAGAGACAATTCAGAAAAATGAACGACGATCAGAGGAGGCCGGAGGCCTCTTATATGGGCTGGCCGAGGGGCGGCTCGCGGCCCGCGAGGCCCCCTCCTCTTCTTTTGTGTCCTGTGATGTAGGGAGGTTAGGGCGTAACTTAGGTGAGTCAAGGGTGTAGCCTTGAAATGTAATCGGACACGTGGCGCAGTGCCTTATCCGACAAACAAAGGGGCTTGCGCCCCGCGACAGATCCCGAGCAACGGGCCGCGACCCGCGAGGGCACCAAATTTGTGTTTTTATTTAACCTTTATAATTATAAAGGTATTTTAGGCCTGTTTCTCGTATACGGGGTATATTTTAGGACGTTTAGGGTTATGTTAAGGGTTTTAAGAGGGTTGTTATACATGGACACCTTAGTTACTAAGAATTTTCACAAATTAGAATATAGATTTCAAAACCCAACAAGATCTCAAACGATTAATCTTTTGATTTTGTATCGGAATTGAATGGTAAAGTTATTCTATAAAGTCTCTTAAAAATGAGAATGGTTCAAAGACACAATAGATCGCAAAAGATAACACATCGTCGAACAAAATATAACACAATGTCGAGAAATATAACATAATGTCAAGTAAAAGAGACACAATGAGTCACAAAAAAATATACAATAACGCAAATATAGAAAAGTCATAATGTTAAATAAAAAGAAACAATGATTTAAACAAAACTTTTAAAATTTAAAGGCAAAAAACCTAAAATGTCATATCATAGAGTACGATGAGACGATTCCAATACCGCTTGAATGAGGTCAATCGAAGTCCGTTTGATAAATTCCTACGACTTCCTATTTATAGGAGACTATGTATTTAATCTTAACTCCTAACCCCATAATTGAAACCAATCGATTTTAACAACCTTTAATCGTTTTAACAACCTACCCATTTAAAGTTCAGGTTATTCGGGTTAGTTTGGGTTGATTTTCAACTTTAGATGTAAAATTAAAATAAATGTTTTTTTTTACAAAATATCATCATAATTCTTATTGTTACTATAAAATATATCATCAAAATTCAAACATCACTTAACGATATGATATTATAAATGTTCAAAAGTCTCAAAACTTAATGTTTCAGTTTCAGATATTTTAGAGATTCCAAACCAAAACACATCTATAAAAAAGACAATAAAATGTTCATGTTTATTTTTCAGGGTATTGGCTTGGGTTATTTGGATTATTGGTCGGGAAAAAGTAAGTCAATAACTAACCTATTTAAATTTCGGGTTGGTCGGGTTCCGGTTTTTTGAGTGTTCTCTAATTTGGGTCCGGATGCTTTTGAATTCGGATTAGGTTTCAGGTTTAGATAAAAGTTCGGTTAATACGAAAACTAATACAAATACAGAAAAGTTATGTCTATGTCACACCCCAAATTTCCACGTATTATCGGTGGGCCCGGTAGGGGAGTATCGTGACGTGGTTGGTAACATAATAGTCAAACAACACAATATATAAATGCACAGCGGAAGCAAAAGATAAATATAATACAATCCGAAATAGTGTAACATCAAAGTATTACAACGGAAGTAAAGGATCCACAGGCGGATCGAAAAATAAAAATATAACACTGTTCAACAGACTTTAGGCATTTAAGCTTGCGAGACTCTTTATTGATGCTAGGAGTAGCCAGCCCATTCCGATTAGTACCTGCACTTAGCCTTTTTGGGAAAATACGTCAGTTTACACTGGTAAATACAATCAACCGACTCATTTTGAAAAGGGTTTAAAAATGATTGATTTGAATGCACATGGCACAAAATAATATTTTATAACTTGGGATAATTATTTGAATATAATACTTGTAAAGGATTTACCTGTTTCTTATGCGTTCAGTAGCCGGATCGAGCCGGGTTAAAGATCAATAGACACACCACATTATGTAAATGAGACACTGACAGGTGTACGCCTACACCTGTGTGCTAAGGTCGTGGCCATTTCGTAAAATGATGCCAGGGATATCCGGGACACGGTCATTAACCCCCCAAAGGGTTTAAGCAAACAAAACAAATTAAACGAGACATCTCAATACTTTAACCATCATACAATTAAAGATTCAATGCGAGACCAAGCGGTATTTTATATTCCGTACCCCAAGCCCGTATAGGGAAAATAAGTTAAAAGTATTTACCTGAGCTAAATATAAATTCAATCCCAGCCGTATCAAATCAGCAAGTACAGATAGCTTTTACTGGGCTCCTAAATCTGGAACGAAGGTTTTTAATAACCTATTAGAATCCTAACGGGTCTTTAATTAAGCCTTGACTTAGACCGATTAGTTTTCAAGAGGAAGATACGGTTCAAACGCATGGTAAAGCGAAGACCGGAATAGAATGTGATTTAGACCCGACAAGTTTGAAGACTTGTGTAATATGGGTAATCTAAACACATTCTGGATTTTGAGATTATAACGGTAAGGTTTGACCCGTTTCGGCTAATTTATGCAAACTAGTTACATAAACCGAACCGAACGCGCAAGAAGCTTAACGGATAACCATAAGAATCATATACAGGTTTCCTAAGTTAATATGCCTTAAATATGTCATGACATCAGTAGGATGCCTTCCATTATGCCCAAAACGAATTTAAACTCATACTATGCCCCGTAGGGGCATTTTGGTCATTTTAATGGTTATAAAGGAGTTCGAATATAAATCTGAGTTTCGGGTCTGATGTAATCAGTAAAATACTTAATTTAATAAGTTATAATGATAGGGTATCAAGTCTTATATTTATAAAGCGGTCTTGATACATACTATGCGTTAAAAACGCTTAAAAAGGCGATTTGGAGCCATTTCCGGGTTTTCAAAGGAAGGCTGATACTTTTATTATTCCAGAAGGCTCAAAATATTTTATTTATCATATTAGATCAGTAGAAAAAGGTATGGGGTCAAAGGGATTTGTAAAACTCATTTTATAGCCCGAAAGGGCAAAACCGGCATTAACCGACATGAAGCTAAAACCCTATGTTATGCTCAGCCTAAAATTAATTAAAAATCTTCAAAAATCCAAAAATATTATATTATATCAGTGGGTAAAAAGTTTGGTATCAAAGATTAGGTTTAGATAGGCTATACGCTAATTACGTCGTTTAATTAATAAAAGGCGTTATAATTACGCTAATGAGCATAACTCCTAATCTAGACCTCCAACTGATGTGAAACTTTAGGTACAAGTTTATAAATCAGTGGCAAGGATTATTGTCCTCTCACATTTCCAAAATTCTTGTTTTAAGGTCAAATGGGCATTATGGTCAACATTAGGCAATTAAGGGAAACACGCAAACGAATCGGGTAATCAACGAACCAATCACAGAGGGTTATACCATCATGTAATCAGGTCCTAATGGGACTTTAAGGTATGTCTAAACCCACCTAAATCGGGTCAGAACTGAAGTCAAAGCAAAAGTCAAAGTTTTGTGACTTTCGGTTCCGAACCGAGCCTATACTTAGAATTGTCGGGTTGAATCATGCTTAGGCATGTTCAACTAATATTTACTAAGTTATTAAAGTGAGGAAACTGATCTTTATGAATTAGTTATGGATTTTATCTAAAACAAACCCATTTGACTTTTATTTGACCCGACAATTAAACTAAGTAACGTGGTAATTAGGAGGTGCCCTTTTGAGGGTTAAACACCTACCTAATTACGGTCACGTAGCCATGTTTGCTATGAGCAATGGCTCAACCGTTTAAAATTCAAAGCGTTCATCGAAAACGCTTGACTTTTCGGTTTAAAACGCTAAACGATATAAACTAAACACGAAAGGATACTTACAAGAGTCCAAAGGACTTAGGGAGGTTCTCAAAAGAGCTCAAGATCCTCCAAGAATGAGAGAGCAATCAGAAATGGAATGAGGTGTGAGTGAAAGTGAAAAACCCACCTCCTTATATACTTTTCGGGACTTCGTATGATCGTGACAAGTGTCGGGAGGCTATAATCAGGTCATGACAAGTGTTAAGTGGTTTTAACATACCATGTGCAGCCCCTAGTATCGAGTTTGGGGGTATTGGAAACCATCTAGAACAAACGCCAGCATGAAACAGCCTGTCTGCAGCTGTTTTCTGCATCTGATAAGGCCACGCGACCCGCGTAAGGATCTGTGTGGCCTTACGCGGCCCGCCTCACATCCCAGGTCAGCAAAACAACTTTCATAAATGGCAGAATTGGTCCCTGTTTGCATATAGATGTGTTTCTGACACATCTACGGTCCGTTAACCTCATTTCAAGGCTCCACTATGATGCCCACATATAGGGGATATGAAACATGCTCAAAAACATGTCGGATGTCGGTTCGTTTGGCCGTACGGTCACGTTGTGCGTCTAATTGCGACGAAACACGAACGGACGCTAAAAACGAACCAAACGACGCGACGAAAGGAATTTTATCAAGCCGAACACTAAAATAAAATATTTTAGTGCTTACATAAATTTTTGGGTGTCCGGGGATATTCAGAATGTGAGATATGCGCGAAAATGTAAACTTGTGCACTTTTTGACACTTTTAGTCCCTGAATGACATAAAAGTTTATTTTTGCGCACGAAACACCTCTAAGCCTATATCTAAGCTATATAAAGATAAAATAGGGTATTTTTAACTTATGGTCATATTCCGGAAGGTCCGATATCCTACGAATCGGCATACTTTTGCCGGTTGACGCAATTAGTCCTTTAATTGTGCAAAGTAGCGCGATATGTCGTTTAATGATATCCAAGCCTTCCATGGCCCATATTGATCATTCCCAAGCATATACATAAATGTTACTACGCTCCCGTTCGCTTAAATGGTCCCCGAAGGGCGTAGATTCAAAAGTTGACGCTTTAGGTCCCTCTATTGCACAAACTTGTGCACCTCATCATCTAATAGCATTGAAGCCTCATCTAATCCAATTTAGGCATTCTTGAAAGTATTATTAATCATTACGATGCTTTGGGTTTGCTAAAAGGTCATTCAGAGGCGTAATTAAACATCCAATACACTTTTAGCCCCTCTAACTTGCAAAGTTGCGCGTAACTTCACTTAAAGGCATAAAAACCTTAGATGGCCAATAGTTGGCATTCCCGAGAGTATAATCAAATATCATGAGGCTCCCGGTTTGTTAAAAGGTCACTCAGAGGTAAGAATTAACATGTTGACGCTTTTAACCCTTCATTGCGCAAACTTTCAATTAATCATGCGAACGGCTACACTTGATCAATAAGTGGCTCATTTGTGAAAACAAATCCGTAGCAGGTTATTTAGAAACTTATTTTAGGTATGTTAATACTTCCAGTTCTTTTATAATTAATGTTTTCGATTTTTCGAAAAATTAGTCCCTAAATTCCAATGTTTGACTTCATCAGGGTTCATTACACGTATCAATACATCATTGGTCGTGATTTTACGAGGTGTTACAGTCTACGAATATATATATCAAATAAACATAAACTAGTATTAAGTACCCCTCGCGTTGCGACGGGGGCGTAAAACTTGACATGGTTTTACGAACGTTTTTAACCTATTAAATTTTTTACTAATATTTTGTTTCGGTTTACCCCTATACTTCCTTTACTTAAAAATTATTTTTTACGTGCATATTTTATGTACGAGTAGGTATAAATATGATTTGTTCCACATTCCGACGTAAACTTTATTTATAGACGAGTCAGGTCAAATATAATACATTTTCGTTTAAAGAAACCATTTTTACGTGCATATTTTTATGTACGTTTTGGTATAAATTCAAGTTGTTCTACATTTCGACGTATATATAAATTTATAATGTTTTCACTTTGCAATTTTGTCTAAAGTGTACAAAACACCATTAAAGCATGAAGTACAATCACATTAAGCCTACTTATGTTACAAATTAGTAGTTATACTTTTTGACTAAATTGTATAAAACACCATTCATGCATGAAGTACAATCACATTAAGCCTACCTATGTTACAAATTAATAGTTATATAATATAATATAATATAATATAACTAGTGTTATACCACCGCCGCGCGTTGCGGCAGAAAAATCACAGGTCAACGACTACTCGTGTCTAGTAGTAAATTTGTTTACGCGATGCAAGACGTGTCTCTGGTGGTCTACAAGAACAATCAAATTGTTGTCAACGCAAGACTGTTCTCATCTTTTCCACTCGACCCATAGGGATCACACTTCATTATCCATATTTAATTAAAAAACATAGTGAAAAAAAGCACTCAAGATGTCAAGTGTGATGTAATTCACAATGAAATACTTCTCCACTCCTTGTTGTCTTTCATTCTCCACATTATAATCCTTGTACAACAATAAAGATCCATACCAAAGAAGTAAGAATAATGATATTGAAGGGTAATTGTGGAAAATGATGGTAAAAAAAGATCCAAAGTTTTGCTATGGGAATTGGTGTAGGGGAAGCAAAATCCACCATCCAACACCAACTTTGTTCTGCTCTCATTCCAATAGTTTGGAAATTCAATTTTAGAACACATACAGTTCCTATACCATAGAAGACCTGAAGATAGTTCTTTAATTAACTTCCAGAATCACCCTTCAATTTTTATTGTTCTGGAATTCCTAATGTGTTACTGGAGACCTGAAAATCGGTGCCCAAGAGAGGGCGATTTGACGAATCGAGAATTGGATATTACGCTTAATAGCAAAAAATATATAATTCAATTTTAGAACACATACAGTTCCTAATATGTTACTGGAGGTCTTTGTTTCCATTATTTTTCAGAACACCTACAGTTCCCATAGCAAAAATATATAATGAAGACGGAGCTTCGTTGATTGTTTGATCATGTCGCAAGAAACTGAAATAATTTACGATTAGATGATGAAACCTTGTAACCGTGGGAAAACAAAAACAAAAAAAGTAGATGCGTCTTTGGCAGGCACCTCCTCTTCGGCGTGAATTTTACCACCACAACCACACAACCACCTGTCACCGCACGACCACGTGACCGGTCTGCAAGTCTCACACCGAATCGGAACTGAGACCTGGCAATGAATTGGAATTGATTAAATGATGCTTTAATTTGAAAAAAAAGAACAAAAGGAAAATGGGGTAAATGACAAAAAACAATACCTCCCGAAACAAACAGTTTCATTTTAAAATTTCTGTTATCCTCATATAACTGTAACTTATCTATAAGGTATAAATTAAAAAAAAATAATCATATAAATACAAGTATGATAAGTATTATGTAGTTAGTATTCAACACTACAAAAGATAAGTATTGTGTTGACTGTTGAGCTGGAAAAGATCTATAAACATTTTAATTCAAAAAGTCTTATGTTTGATATCAGGATTGGAGTGATTGAGTGAATATAGTATGGCAGGTATTCTATGAGTTAAATGGCAACTGCATAATGTAGTAGGGATGAGCAAATGGTACCCGGTACCGGTACCGAGCTCATCCCTATAATGTAGCATCTATGTGTCTTTTTTTATTTCAAATCTACAGTTCTTCTTTATAATCTTGAAATTCACAATTCATTGGCTTCAACTTTAAACATAATTAGTATCAGACATGGTCACTTTAATGAACATATGTGTATTACTTAAGTCGGTAATAAAATACCTAAAACCTAATGGTAACAAAATACATAGAACATACAACTTCCCATTCAGCTTGTTGCCTCTTCTGCACAGGAGATATTATCTTGAATCCGACCCATCCGATCCCACTCCCATGTACTTCTCTTTAAACCCTTTCCCACCCGAACTGATTTCCACAGAAGAACTCCTCCATAACTTCCGGCCCACTCTAACCAACTTTATCCTAAACAATTCAAACAAACCCCAATTAGTACCATCCAATTACCACAAAAATAACAAATCAAACACTTAATTCACAATTCCAACATTAAAACCATCTTGAAACAAACAAAATTACCTGATCAATCTTCCTTGGACCACCATCAGTTCTTCTTATCTCCAACTGATTAGGGCAAACAAACCCTAACAACCACACCATCACACTGAAGCAATGAGCATAAATTAAAACAGGTGTATGAAGTAGAATCAACATTTTGACATATATTCTTTGTGACAAACGAAGTTAACTTGGTGATTATTATTTACAAGAAATTACAATCTGATGCATCTTAATGGTTTGTGAGTGTTGTATGCTTACCCGTTCACCGGAAACTCCGTCTGCCCGTTCACCATAATCTTAGAATCTTCGCCGAAACCTCACCAGATGTTACATACTCATCAGATCAACATTAGTCGTCGGGTTAAGGTTCAGGGACAGTCGATCTAACCAAATAACGAACATGCAATAGAAAATGACTTACCGGAAGTTGATCGAAGCCCTAACCGCTTGACCGCCATGATTGTCAGAGAGCTATGGCAGCATCTGATGTAACATACCTTGTCGCTCTCCGTAAAAAACCATGTACACCGCCACCAAAGACTATAGCCACCACAATGATGAAAACGTCGTCTTCGAGTGTTGTTGACGCCGAAGAGTAGGTTGTAAAACTGCCATCGCCGCCGTTAACGCCACCACCATCATCATTATCGGACCACCGCTGACCTACACAAACTTACCTACCGATTCAGAACAAATTTCTCAACAAAGAATTAACACCAAATTTACCAATTGAATAACACCTAATCTGTTTTCCTTATCACAAATCAACCAATTCGGTGAAAAGCTTACCACAAACACATATGTATCAACACATTTGCAAACACTGGAGAAACATAAAAAATCAAAGACACAGTAAAAACAAATCTAAGGCTCAGAGTGAAGCTGGCTGCAAGGTGGGTTGCAGGTCTATACCTACCATCCGCCACCCTTGTTGCGCCATCTTTCTCAATGATCTATATGAATTTGATACTCATCACAGCCTAACAACAGTCAGCTTAAACACAGCCAACCACACAAAAATTCCACCAGCAGAAACCCGATAAGAGAAAGAAGGGTTTGGAGTTTAGGGTTTCAGATTTGCAAGCGACGGCCATACCAGCAGCGGCGATGACGGTGGCGATAGTGGAAGTGACCGACAGTGGTCACAGCTAACCACACAAATGAAACACTACACAATCACCATCATCGTCATTAGCGAGGTGTGTAACCGGGGTGAGGAGGTCCGCTAGAGGCCAATCAAGCCTCACCACCACCAAATGGCCCAATGAATAGTCGCCATCAACTGTGACCGTCGGGGTGGTGTGACGGTGGTGATCCTCCGGTCACCGCCATTCTCTCTCCCTTTTCCTTTCTCTCTCTTCTTCTGAGGTTTAAAAATTAGGAGAAAATTGAAGATACGTGTCTCAAAGAGGGATAACCTCCCAAATAGGTCAATAAGAAAATCCAAATAACTGTTCATTCAGTTTTCTTTTTAACATATAGTAATAATTGTTATAATATATAAACTATTTGATTAGAATAAAAAAACCAGTACAACATATAAACAAAACAATAATCTATGAATCGGTTTGATTAGGAATTCTATGGCTTATGTTGATGGTTTATTTTAATTTGATTTTGTTTTATTTATAGATATACTATTAAATAAAAGGATATGGTAAAATGACTGAAACGCCCTCATGTGCAGAGCATATGTCATACTTTACTGAAAATTTTAACCTAGTTTGTGCTAAAGGACCTAGAGTGTAATATGTTTTCAAAATAAAGGGCTGCGGTTGTAATTATTGAAGTTAAAGGCTATCTATTGCAATCTGGTACAAACATTTAAGCAGCTTGAACCAAAAACGTTGATCATTGCGACTTACTTTTTTCATATTTATATATGCATCTATTACAAACTGCGACTGAAATTTAAACACTAGTAACTAGGCATCGATATATATATATATATATATTAGTTTATCTATTTTAATTGATTTTTTTCACCAAAGTAACAAAACACACACACATATATATATTAGGTGTCGGGCTTTTCTAGTACTGCATTTCACGCTCGTCATATATCTAGACGAGTTTTTCTCCTATTTGGCGAATCAGATTTCCTTCCTCAGCTAACTCTTCATCATACTGGTGAAGTTCTTCCACATTCTCTTGACTCGTTGGTGGTATTGGGGCTAGCACTGGTTCAGGATAACGTGATATTGGTTCTCCGTAAGGATATGGGTTGTTCAATGTTTCCATAATTGACCGGTTGTCGTCCCACCATGGATCATAGTCTAAAGGGTTTGGTGCTGGAATTCTAGGTATCTCATTTGGGTCAAATGCTGGGATTGGGAGCTGGTTTTCTGGTTTTGTTCTAATTCCATGGGTTGGTCAGGAAATAATTATAGAAGTTGTGGGTCTACTACTTGGTTGAGATTAATATTTCCTTCTATATTTCCAAACTCTACATTTCCAAACATGTGAAAGTTAGCTAGTTGCCTATCCAATTCTTCCTCCCATAAAGGTCTAGTCTTCTGGTTCTGGGTATTTCTCTCTCTATTCACTATCCTTTGTTGTTGAAGATTTCTCATTCTTTTTCTTCTATCTGATTTGGCTCTACTAAACCAACCTCTCTTTTTAGGGGGGAAAGGTTCTTCGGATTTGGCTTTGAAAACAAAGACATCCTCAGAATCAGCGGAGTATCCTGGGGTTGGCTGGGAAGTTCCCTCATTCGTTGGCGAATGAGGTAATTGACGGTAGGCGTCAGATGTATCATGATCACTCATACTGTAAACTAGAAAATTGTCAAAATAATAATAAAATAATAACAAGTATATTTATACAGAATAACACATAAGTTATTTCCTAACACAATTGGTTAAAATTTAGGTATTTAAAAGAACACCTAAATGGCTTAAACCAGTGGCTTGGCTCTGATACCACCCTCTGTCACAACCCCCGACCTCTACCCCGGGAGCGGGAGCCGCGAGCCAGTCAAGTGGTATCAGTGTTTATTAATTTGGCAGCGGAAATAAGAACATCAGGATCGTAGTTAGGAAATGAATTTCAGAGTTTCAAAACAACAAACTTTTATAACAAACAACTTGGGATAAAACCCATGTTTCATTCATAATACATTTATAGGGATAAATCCTAGTTGCTGAAAACATAAACTTTTATTTAGGTAACTTTTATAGCCACTTTCTTTAAGCCTTTAGTGCTCCATAGCTGCCTTCTTATAGCTTCACATTAAGTTACCTGAAACATGTTTTTTAAAAAGAATTTATCAGCAAGAAATACTGGCGAGTACATTCCAGTTTAAAAACAAGCTTTTATAACTTTACAGTATTGAGAGCGATTACAATGTTTATATCTACCCAATTACTCATTTAGTACTTGTCATGTTGGCAGTTCCATGACCGTGGTCATATTACTATTGGCTAACTCTTTGTCTAATAGTAACGTTTGACTAGTAGTGTATACAAAACCCCACATATCGGCAGCAATTGTAGAATACAAAGACTCAATCACTGTAAGTATAACTGATAAAGTTTTGTAAAATATTTGAAATAATGGCTCACAAACTGTGAGAAAAAGAGAATGACTCACATTGTAGACTTATGTATTTCTATAGCTTACTGTTGATTTTTCCTGATTAGTTTCTATTAAAAACATACAACGCACACGTGTTAGTAAATTAACCCAAGTCACTTTAGCCATACAACACGAGACAGAACACCAACGAACTTAGTCAGGCAGAGCCTCGACATACATCGGTGGGTCCTAAATCAATCGGGTAGGGTAACGAATTAGTGATCTGTAACAACTCTCATCAAAAAGTACTATTTATTACTTTAATTTAACCAATAGGAAACCCTAATTGAGAAACCCAAGTGATTCTGCGTAAAACCTAAAATTTTCAGAACAATCAGAATCAGGATCAGGGCCCCTAAAACTCAGGGGGGGGGGGTAAAACCCTAATTGGTAATATCCACACAGTTTGCTGTCAAAAATTTAAAATAACGCGAAACCAACTCAGCTGAGCTATGCAGACACGAAGCAACCCTATAGTAGACTAGGGTCTCTCGCGCCACGCGACGCGAACAAGGGGACCTCTCGCGTGGCGCGAGGGGGCGGTTTTTCATGTATAAATAGTATCGTCTGTTTCATGCAATTGTGCGTTAGTTCGACGTTCAAACTCAAATTGTACGTTGAGATATTGTCTGAATACTACAATAAACACACACTGATCACGAAGTGCTGCCACAATTCAGGGTAATAACTCGATCGCTGCTACGATTCAATGTCCGATCGATTAAACTATCCAATGGATGTTTAAGTATCGCACTTTGTCATTCGTTGTGAAGGTTGTAATCTCGTGAGTTGTCGTAAATGTTGTATTAAGTTACTAACCTAGTTTGTGTGCTTGATTATTTAAACTAGGTTATCAAGGCTAATCAGTAGAATAAGCTCTGTTAAATCTGCAAAGTGAGTCATTCTCTTTTTATCTAATTACTTCCAAAATCAAGTTTATTTTCAAAGGTTATAATTACAGGGATTAAGTCTATGTAATCTGAAATTACTGCCAGTATGTGGGGGGATGTGCACATAGCTACTAATTATTTATCACTTGTGGGTGAACGGACCCAGCAAGTGATATGTCCACAGCCACAAGTCCGGTCAAGTGACAACTGGGTCAGTTAATTTAAAAGATAGAGACATTGTAATTGCTCTTAATACTGTAAATTATAACAAACAGGTCGTTTTATTAAATAGAATGATTCACTCAGTATTTCCCGCTGACAAAACCTTTTTCAAACATGTTTCAGGTGATCTGTTGTGATTCAGGAAAAGTGCCGTGAAGCACTATCAGCTTAAGGAAGTGGCTCATTATAAAATAAAGAAACATGTTTTGTAAAATAAAAGATTTCTTTTGGAAATCTCAAGATTGTAAATTATCGGGTTTTATCCCGAATTGTGAAATAAAATAATCAGGAAATATTTCAGTTTTTAAAAAGATCCTGAAGAAACTTCCGCTGTTAATTAAATACCACGGGATTTCTGTCCCGCGGCTCCTGAAACGGGTAAAACCGGGTCGGGGGCCGTGACAGAAATAAGGTGGTATCAGAGCCACTGATTTAAGCCTATTAAGTATTTAGAAATACTTAATTTTTACTGATTGCCAATTATGTGATTATGTGTTTTATTAACTGATTATTTGTTAATTACAGTATGGGTAAACAAAAGCTGTCAAACATCTATCTTAAACTAGATAAATCATCCAACGAGAAGGGAAGTTCATCCCAAACAAAACCTTATGTAATTCCTGAAGAAGGAATATTTGTCCGTAAGGCACATTACGAGGAACCACTTTCTCCTAATAGAAGAAGTTTGATTATTAGGAAAAGTCAGGAGGAAATAAGGAAAAACCGAGAGAAGAAAGTTAAACAAGAAACCCATGACTTAATCAACAAATCACCTTGGGAAGACAAATTAGATGAAAAATGGGCAAATCTTTATATGCTAGCCACAGTAGCAGAAAATGCAAATCTCTAAATACTCAAAAGTTTTTAGCACTTTTATTCCCAGAAACCTTATTTAGTAAATAAATAAGTTACAGTAAATCGTAGTATAATTTACTTGTCAGTTGTTTTATGTATGCAATAATATTTACGGGTTATCTATAAAATGTTGTTTTAACATTTGGTATGTATTTTGCATATATGCTAAACAGCATGAATGAGATATCTGAAGGTTTAGAAAATCTTAACCTCTATCCCGTTAAGATAGAAGTTTCCAAGGAATTCACCGGTTACTTCGCTGATAAAGAAGAACCCATGGAATTTCAATCCAAACCACTAGCAAAACCTAAACCCAAGAAAAGAAGCAGATTTGTAGGCTGGAGGCGTGTACGTAGGAAAAAGCCAGCAACAAGAAAGGTTACTAAAACTGAAGAAACAAAAGATAAAGGAAAGGGGGTAGAAATTGAAGAAAATGTTAATCAAGTAGAGATAGAAGCTGAGAAGAGTTTTAAGCAAACAGAAATAGAAGTCGGAGAAAGTTCTAGGAAGAAACAGAAAATGACTCCTTGGGAAGTTTTAGATCATAAACTAGTAATGAGTGACCTCATCGGACCTGCCGATGGAAACCTTGAAGCAGCTAATCCAAACCTTATATTTACCGAAGAAGATCTTTTCAGCTACCCACTAGAAGCTCCAATCCCAATCAATCTGGAACCTGCTATTCCAGATCCTATTGTCCAACCTCAACCATTACCAGTAGAATTAGATGAATGGTGGACAACTGATTGGCAATACCAAAATCTTTTAAACAACCCTGATACATTTTTCCCACAAGTTGACCCAGAACCTCCACTATACCCAACCATGAGCCCGGAGAATCTGACTGAACTTCGCCTCTGGGGCGAAGAGTTAATTGATGCAGGAAATCGGATTAGGGATGTGGGAGAAAGAGTTACTTGGAAGTATGACGAAAGGGAGCGTCGTTTTTAAGAAATTAGCTGACCAGATAATGAGAGTTTGCAGGAATATGTGTGAATAAATAATCATAATAACCAGTATGTGTAATAACTTAACAATAAAACGTTGTATGATAATCGTGTGTATGAGGCATAATATAATATATAGAAATGAAACTTGTGAAATCGATAATTTTTAATGTGATTATGTGCAAACTGTTTTATTATATTTATATTTATACTAATTATTTACATAAAATTTATTATCAGATGTCAAACATTGGTAATGAACCAGTAAATGAGGTTAATCAGTCTGAGCAACATCCAGGAGATCAATATATGACTAGACAAGATATCGAAAATATTGTTGCTCAAGGGATAGCTAATGCTATTCCAGCATTCGTTGCTGCTATAAAGAATCCAATCGAACCGCAACAAATTGTTCCTAGTAAACATATTTCTGAAGATAACTTCAGTAATAGTGTAAACGGAGGCAATGATAATGTCAATCATAATGCAGAACCACATCAAGCTCCATTTCCTAAGAAAATGAAAGCCACAACTCCTGGTTGCACTTTCAAAGAATTCCTTGCTTGTAAACCCACTGAATTTGCAGGCAATGAAGGAGCAACTGCATCACTGCGTTGGTTAGAGAAAACCGAAGCAGTTATTGCAATAAGTAAATGTGCTAAAGATGATCAGGTTATGTACGCATCAAATCTCTTCAAGGAAGGAGCACTCGAATGGTGGAACACTGTGTTACAATCAAAAGGAAGAATGATAGCCTATGCCATGACTTGGGAAGAATTTAAGGGTTTTCTAGAAAGAAAATTCTGTCCCGAGTATGAAAAGGAACAGATGACAAATAAGTTTCTAAATCATCGAATGATGGGTGTAGATTGTCGCGGTTATACTTCGACATTCTTTGAATATGCTAGAGTGGTACCAACACTGGCTTCGCTAGAACCGGTACTCATTTCTCGCTACATTTGGGGACTGATTAGTGAAATCCGCAATATAGTTAAAGCTGCGAGACCTCGCACTATTGACGATGCTGTGGAATTAGCTAATACCCTAACCGATGAACTAGTACGCACCCAAGATGAAAACAGGAAGAAGGAATTAGCTCAGAAAATTACCCAAGGATTTCGTACGGGTAATAATAACAGCTTCAAGAGAAGAGGAACAGGGCAATCTTCAACTTTGCCGTTCTGTCAAAATTGCGAAAAAGAAACATTTTGGAAAATGCAAAGTATATTGCAATTTTTGCAAAACTGTAGGGCATCGTGAAGAAAATTGCAGGAAGAAATCCATAATTTGTTACAATTGTGGAGAGGCAGGACATTTCAAAACAGAATGTCCTAAATTAATTAAACCAGCAGATAACAAAACTAAGGCGACCGACGGAACTATTATGAAGAATGCCAGGGCCTTCCAGCTAACTACTCAAGAAGCAGAACTCATCCCAGATGTGATAGCGGGTACGTTCTTAGTTCACAACATTTACGCCAAAGTATTATTTGACTCTGGTGCAAACCAAAGTTTTATTAATACTTCATTCTGCCAAGCTCTTAATTTACCTTTAATCAATATTAGGCAGATTTTTACAGTTGAAACGGCAGACGGAAATTCAGTTAAAATAGATAAAGTTTTGCAAGAAGAAAATATAGAACTTTTAGGACATAAATTCTCTGCAAAACTATTGCCGATGAAATTAGCTGAATTTGATGTTGTATTAGGAATGGATTGGTTAATAGCCAACCATGCTCGAATATTGTATGATCAGAATTCCATTGAAATTCAATCATCCAATGGAGAAGTAATTAGGATTACAGGAAATAAACCACGTAAGCCCATGAAGTTCATATCAGTAATGAAAGTTGCTAATTATGAACGAAAACAAGGAATAGTATATATGATTTCAGTAATCATTAATACTAAGGGTAAAGAACTTAAGGAAATTCCTGTAGTCTCAGAATATTCAGATATATTCCCAGAAGATTTGCCGGGATTACCTCCAGATAGGGAAGTAGAATTTAGGATTCATCTAATTCTAGGAACTACACCGATAGCCAAGGCACCTTATCGGTTAGCACCAACAGAAATGTTAGAACTGAAAAAGCAATTAGATGAATTACTAAGTAAAGGATTCATACAACCTAGTTCTTCCCCGTGGGGAGCACCTGTGTTGTTTGTTAAGAAAAAGGATGGTTCAATGAGAATGTGTATTGATTATAGAGAATTGAATAAGGTTACAATTAAGAATCGATACCCATTACCTAGAATTGATGATCTATTTGATCAACTTCAGGGAGCTAGATATTTCTCTAAGATAGATTTACGCTCTGGATATCATCAATTGAAGATACAAGAAGAAGACATACCTAAAACTGCTTTCAGAACTAGGTATGGTCATTATGAGTTTACAGTCATGACCTTTGGGTTAACGAATGCACCTGCTGCATTCATGGACATGATGAATAGGATCTGTAAACCATATTTGGATAAATTTGTAATTGTCTTCATAGACGATATACTTATTTATTCCAAAAGTCAGACAGAGCATTGTGAGCACCTTCATGCACTCTTAACTTTGTTAAGAAAAGAAAAGCTTTATGCCAAATTCTCGAAGTGTGAATTTTGGTTGCAAGAAGTGCAATTCTTAGGACACCTGGTGAATCACGAAGGTATTCATGTAGATCCTGCTAAGATAGAGGCAATTACCAAATGGAAGGTTCCACAAACAGCAATAGAAATTAGAAGTTTTATAGGTTTAGCTGGGTATTATAGATGGTTTATTAAGGATTTTTCCAAAATAGCTGTACCATTAACTAAGCTAACCTGTAAAGCGGTTAAGTTTGAATGGGGACCTAAGCAAGAAGAAGCCTTTAGAATATTGAAGCAGAAATTAAAAAATGCACCAATTTTAGCCTTACCAGAAGGAACTGGAGATTTTGAAGTATATTGTGATGCTTCAAAATTAGGATATGGATGTGTGCTTATGCAACGCAAGAAGGTGATTGCATATGCTTCAAGGCAATTGAAAAAGCACGAAGAAAACTATACGACTCATGATTTAGAATTAGGAGCCGTAATTTTTGCCCTTAAAATTTGGAGACATTATCTTTACGGAAGTAAATTTACTGTCTACACAGACCACAAAAGTTTAAGATATATATTTGGGCAAAAAGAGTTAAACATGAGGCAACGGAGATGGATGGAAATCTTAAGTGACTACGACTGTGATATTCAATATCATGAAGGAAAGACAAATGTAGTTGCAGATGCCTTAAGTCGTAAGTATTATGTGAAATAAAGAAGAGTTCGTGCTCTCAGATTAAATCTACAAATAGATTTAATGGAACAATTGAAGAATGTTCAAGTTACAGCAATCAAGGATGATGCTGAAGGAATGAAAGGACGAATCAAGGAATTAGAACAAGGAGCAGATGGAATTTGGAGATTCCACAAAAGTAGAATTTGGGTACCTAAGCAGGGAGAATTAAGACCTAAGATTTTAGAAGAAGCTCATAAATCTAGGTATACTATGCACCCAGGAAACAATAAGATGTACCAAGATTTAAGGAAGAACTTTTGGTGGATAGGAATGAAAAAGGATATAGCAAGATATGTTTCTAAATGTCTTACTTGTTCACAAGTTAAGGCAGAACATCAGAAACCTTCAGGGTTACTACAACAATTAGAAATGCCAGTATGGAAATGGGAACTTATAACAATGGATTTTGTTACTAAGTTACCCAAAACCAGAAAAGGTAATGATGCGATTTGGGTAATTGTGGACCGATTAACCAAATCAGCTCACTTTTTACCAATGAAAGAAACCTTTAGCATGGAAAGATTGGCAAAATTGTATGTAGATGAAGTTGTATCCTTACATGGAGTTCCACTCTCCATTGTTTCGGATAGAGATAGTCGTTTTACTTCTCATTTCTGGAAAAGTTTCCAGCAAGCTATGGGAACTCGACTCAATCTGAGTACGGCTTATCATCCACAAACAGACGGACAAAGTGAAAGGACGATCCAAACTCTAGAAGACATGCTCCGAGCATGTGTAATAGATTTTGGTGGAAACTGGGATGATTATTTACCATTAATTGAATTCTCCTATAACAATAGCTATCATTCAAGTATTGAAACTGCCCCATTTGAAGCACTGTATGGGAGAAAGTGCAGAACTCCAGTCTGTTGGGCAGAAATAGGAGAAAGTCAATTGTCAGGTCCTGAAATAGTGCAAGAGACGACTGATAAGATTACTCAAATCAAGGAAAGGCTGAAGACGGCTCGAGATCGTCAGAAAAGTTATGCAGACAATAGATGCAAGCCGTTAGAATTCCAAGTTGGAGACAGAGTACTGTTGAAAGTTTCTCCTTGGAAAGGAGTAGTTAGATTCGGAAAGAAAGGAAAGCTAAGTCCAAGATACGTAGGACCATTTTCAGTGATCCAACGAATAGGACCAGTTGCTTATCGTTTACAACTACCAGAAGAATTAGCAGGAGTACATGATGTATTTCATGTATCCAATCTAAAGAAATGCTTATCAGATGAATCACTGGTAGTATCTCTTCGAGATATAGAGGTAAACGAAAAGCTGAAATTTGTTGAGAAACCTCTTCAAATTGAGGATCGAAAGATCAAGTTTCTCAAACATAAACAACTAGTTTTAGTCAAAGTCAGATGGGATTCAAAGAGAGGAGCTGAATACACTTGGGAGCTGGAATCAGAAATGAAGCGAAAGTATCCTCACTTATTCCAGTAAATCTCGAGGACGAGATTTTTCTTAAGGTGGGGAGAATGTAACAACTCTCATCAAAAAGTACTATTTATTACTTTAATTTAACCAATAGGAAACCCTAATTGAGAAACCCAAGTGATTCTGCGTAAAACCTAAAATTTTCAGAACAATCAGAATCAGGATCAGGGCCCCTAAAACTCAGGGGGGGGGGGTAAAACCCTAATTGGTAATATCCACACAGTTTGCTGTCAAAAATTTAAAATAACGCGAAACCAACTCAGCTGAGCTATGCAGAAACGAAGCAACCCTATAGTAGACTAGGGTCTCTCGCGCCACGCGACGCGAACAAGGGGACCTCTCGCGTGGCGCGAGGGGGCGGTTTTTCATGTATAAATAGTATCGTCTGTTTCATGCAATTGTGCGTTAGTTCGACGTTCAAACTCAAATTGTACGTTGAGATATTGTCTGAATACTACAATAAACACACACTGATCACGAAGTGCTGCCACAATTCAGGGTAATAACTCGATCGCTGCTACGATTCAATGTCCGATCGATTAAAGTATCCAATGGATGTTTAAGTATCGCACTTTGTCATTCGTTGTGAAGGTTGTAATCTCGTGAGTTATCGTAAATGCTGTATTAAGTTACTAACCTAGTTTGTGTGCTTGATTATTTAAACTAGGTTATCAAGGCTAATCAGTAGAATAAGCTCTGTTAAATCTGCAAAGTGAGTCATTCTCTTTTTATCTAATTACTTCCAAAATCAAGTTTATTTTCAAAGGTTATAATTACAGGGATTAAGTCTATGTAATCTGAAATTACTGCCAGTATGTGGGGGGATGTGCACATAGCTACTAATTATTTATCACTTGTGGGTGAACGAACCCAGCAAGTGATATGTCCACAGCCACAAGTCCGGTCAAGTGACAACTGGGTCAGTTAATTTAAAAGATAGAGACATTGTAATCGTTCTTAATACTGTAAATTATAACAAACAGGTCGTTTTATTAAATAGAATGATTCACTCAGTATTTCCCTCTGACAAAACCTTTTTCAAACATGTTTCAGGTGATCTGTTGTGATTCAGGAAAAGTGTCGTGAAGCACTATCAGCATAAGGAAGTGGCTCATTATAAAATAAAGAAACATGTTTTGTAAAATAAAAGATTTCTTCTGGAAATCTCAAGATTGTAAATTATCGGGTTTTATCCCGAATTGTGAAATAAAATAATCGGGAAATATTTCAGTTTTTAAAAAGATCCTGAAGAAACTTCCGCTGTTAATTAAATACCACGGGATTTCTGTCCCGCGGCTCCTGAAACGGGTAAAACCGGGTCGGGGGCCGTGACATGATCGGGGTTAAAATACTTACAACGAGGCAGAGCTTCATGTTTTAGGGATATAATACCGAGCTATTATTTTGCTATAATAGAGGGTAAGAGAGAAAGAAAATTGAACGAGAATGAAAGGCAGACTGAGGCTCCTTTTATAGCTGATTCGTGCCTCTCTCGCGCCCCGCGACACCCCCTCCCATTTCCTTTCGCGGCCCGCGAGGGCACCCTAGCTACGGCTAGGGTTGCCTTCTCATAACCTAGACTTGCCACACAGAGGACACGTGGCACAAGGAGAATCCGGTAACCATAGGGGTGTCGCGCCCCGCGACCAACCCCACTAAGACCTGTCGCGGCCCGCGACAAGGCAAAAATTAATATTTTATTTGATTTTATTAAAAATTTAGGTTATACGGGTCCAGTTTCTCGTATACGGGGTGTATTTAGGGCGTTTTTCGAGGTTGTTATATTGTTACTCAAATCTCACGTTAGGTTAAATTTGGACAAAATTAATCAAAATTAACATATAGGCACATCTTCAGTTAGACTATTATATTCCAAGTCAATTAATCCCAACAAGTTATAACTTACAAGCATCATATGTGATGTTTCCACACACATAGATACCTTAGTTACTACGAATTTTCACGAATTAGAATAAAGATTTCAAAACCCAACAAGATCTTAAACGATTAATCTTTTGATTTTGTATCGGAATTGAATGATAAAGTTATTCTATAAAGTCTCTTAAAAATGAGAATGGTTCAAAGACACAATAGATCGCAAAAGATAACACAGGGTCTAACAAAATATAACACAATGTCGAGAAATATAACATAATGTCAAGTAAAAAAGATACATGAGTCACAAAAAAGATCCAATAACACAAATATAGAAAGTCATAATGCTAAATAAAAAGACACAATGATTTAAACAAAAAATTTAAAATTTAAAAGCAAAAACCTAAAATCTCATATCGTAGAGTACGATGAGACGATTCCAATACCGCTTGAATGAGGTCAATCGAAGTACGTTTGATAAACTTTCTACAACTTCCTATTTATAGGAGACTATGTATTTGATCTTAATTCCTAACCCCATAATTGAAACCAATTTTCCCCTATATAATTTTGCAAATTTCTTTTGTGAGTATAGTTTACTATTCATTTTTTTTACATGTTTCTTATATGGTACAAGTCTTCCAATTAAAGTCCATCATTCTTTTACTTCATTGTTTATTCTCTTAGTTTTTGGTATCCCTTTTTCTTTTAATTTAGTATTTGTATTTTTGAGTCTAAAAAAAATAAAAACATTTTGTTAAATTATTTAGTGTGTTGTTGGTGGTGAAATGAACTATGATCCATTGTTGAGGATAATTTAACAGATAAATATATGCAATGTATCAAGGTATAAAACATATATTTGACTTTAATTGTTCAGTTTAATATTTATTAACGCAACTTTAATGTCAAGTTGGTACTTCATGGTTACATTAAAACATGGAAATGGGTTCAACACAGATAGAAACCAGTGTTCGGAGGTGGAATACATGGATGTGTTGATTTTTTTAGTAAACACCGTAACGTAACGTGCGTGCGTGGTTTAATTTACGTCTATTTTCGTTCAACTCAACGGGCCCGTCGCAACGCGCGGGTCCATAATACTAGTTGATTTTAACAACCTTTAATCATCCATTTTAACAACCTACCCATTTAAAGTTCAGGTTATTCGGGTTAGTTTGGGTGGTTTTCAACTTTAGATGTAAAATTAAAATAAACTAGAATTACGACCCGCCGCAATGCGGCGGGGATTCTTTAGTTATAACCAATGTTGCAGAAGGCGTTCTAGGCGGCCGATTAATCGGCGCCTAGGCGCTAATCGGTTACCTGTCGCCTAAAACTGAGCAAATCGGCCAAAAAAATCGGTCCTGGTCAAAGCTGGTCAAAATCGGACCAAGGCGGACCTAGTCGGAGTTAATCGGGTGAAATCAAACTAATCGGACCTGTAATTTTTACTCATTTAAGCCGATTTTAAGATCCGATCAATGGTTTTAAAGTGTTACACGCTATAAGTTATAACCCTAATTTATTCAGCAGTCAAGATTCTAAAGAAACTTACCTAAATCAATGACCGACACTCACAAATCCGACCGCCGTCCATCGCCAACATCGGAATGACGGGACCTTGAGTTCTCTTCTCTGACGGGACTGCAACATTGGAGGTCTGATGAACAATGGAGACGGCGTATGAAGAAAAATGGTGGGATTAGGTTTAATAATGTTTGGGTGTTTTAACATTTAACCCCTCTCTATTTTTACTAGTTTACACTTGGTCCCTAAACTTTCCAATTTTGTAGATAAAAAGTATAAAACTAGTAATTTTTATATATAAAATTATACATAAAAACCCAATCCGATTAATCCCGATTAATCCCTATTAATCCCGATTAATCCCTAGGCGGTACCCCACCGCCCGACTAGCGCCTAGCGCCTTCTACAACATTGGTTATAACTAAGTCGATTTATGACGCGCACGTTATGTTGAACCTGTCAAACGGGAAAAAAATAGACGAAACGTAAAAACGTTAAACCAAAGACGCACGTTGCGATGTGTTAAGTCACAAAATTTAGAACGAAGCATAAAGCGAAAAATTTGCGGAAAACAAAAGCTATAAAGGACCAAAGCTGAAAGTAAAAAAAATTGTGAGGATAGATTGCAAAAGATAACAAGTTTTGTGTTAAAAGTAAAAAAAAAAACAAATAGTTTTGAGTTAAAAGTAATTTATGAAATACTTTTGGGTGAAAAGTAAAAAAATCAATTTTTTTTAAAAACCCCCAAAAGCCAACGTTTTAACAACCATATGCATAACCATTTTTTGTTTGAAAAACCCCCCAAAGCCAAGATTACCACACATAAGTAAAAAAAATCAAAGTGGTTAAATTGCAAAAGATGGAAACTTTTGAATTAGAAGTGAAAAATCAAATTAATCAAAGGGGTTAAATCGTATAAGATAGAAACTTTTGAATTAGAAGGGAAAAATCAAATTAATCAAAAGGGTTAAATTACCAATGATTAAAACTTTAAACTTAAATTATCAAAGATTAAAAGTTTAAGGTTAAAAAGGAAACAAAGTTTAAACTTAAAACTTAAATTGTTAGAGATTAAAAGTTGAAGGTTAAAAAGGAAAATTCTAGTTTTTTTTTTTTGAAAAACATGCTAAGCTCATGTTACAACCTATAGAAGCATAAAGTAGTTGCTTCTTTATATAGGGTTTAATGTTTTTACAAAATATCATCATAATTCTTATTGTTACTATAAAATATATCATCAAAATTCAAACGTCATTTAACGATATGATATTATAATGTTCAAAAGTCTCAAAACTTAATGTTTCAGTTTAAGGTATTTTTAGAGACTCCAAACCAAAATACATCTATAAAAAAGACAATAAATGTTCATGTTTATTTTTCAGGGTATTGGCTTGGGTTATTCGGATTATTGGCCGAGAAAAAGTGACCCAATAACTGACCTATTTAAAGTTCAGTTTGATCGGATTCCGGTTTTTTGAGTGCTCTCTAATTTGGGTCCGGATGCTTTTGAATTCGGATTAGGTTTCAGGTTTAGATAAAAATGGATAGCTCGGTTAATACGAAAACTAATACAAATACAGAAAAGTTATGTCTCCGAATATATATATATATCAAATAAACATAAATTGTTATAATATATAAACTATTTGATTAGAATAAAAAACCAGTAGAACATATAAACAAAACAATAATTTATGTATTGTTGAGATAATATACCCAATCAACATGACTACCTACCCAACCGAGGCCCACAAACCTTGAAAACCAACCCACTATTATATGGTCAAAGGGAAAGAAAAATAAGTTTCAAAAACTATGATTAATAACAACTTATTTAGTCTTGTTGGGGGGATCCCCTTGATGCCAAAGAGTGAAATTTTTGTGAATTTAGAAGTATGTATCATATTTAAAAAATATAACTTCAAAACATAATTGCTATCCTCCCATTATAGAAAAAACTTGATACCGAAAATACTATAAAAAGCCCTAAAAAACAACACGTGAAGCGGTATCAATAACGAATGTGTCTATCCACTCACCTCACCCATTCCTATAAACCCAGAGATATAGAATATTCGGAAAATTTAATGAAGTGACATCGATATTCCGCTTTCATTTATAGTAAAATATTGTCTATTGCTTCAACATCTTAAAAAACTAGATCCGCTTTCATTTATGTTTAGTCTAAATACAAATACACCATACAATCCGAATCACGGTGGTCATTCTTCATAACATCTTCATCTCGTTTCCATCAAACTTCAACAATCATATAGACTCTTAGACTAACACATGGCTTATTCATCCTTACGACCCAAACAAGAAACAAGTTCCCAAAAAAAGGAATTCTCTTTTTCACTTATTCAATCATTTATTATTGTTTTCACCAATAGGGTTACAACTTATATACTAACCAATAGTAAAAAAAAACACACATAAAAATAGTAATAACCAAATAATAACCATAACAAATACACAAATGATGAAAACCTATACATACAATACAACACAATAATATAAATACACGCGCACAACCAAATCTCATCGAAAACCCTTGTATGTTCTTCTTCTTCGACTCTATCGCTCTCTAAATCCTTAAAGATCAACAGGTATACATACACAATTCACCATCTCCTATTCGTTAATTTTATCATCTCAACTCAATCGATCATCTGTAACGACGATCTAAACCTAATTCTGTATCGTTTCATTTTTTTTTTTTTGCTTTTTTGATCAGATTTAATAAGATTATTAGGTTTTTGTGAGATTACGATTGAGGAATTGTGTTTGGATTGGAATCGGGATTGATTCATGGAGAAATCGATGAGAGATTGAGGAAAACGATGCCGGAATTAGCGGTTGATTGTCGAACGACGTCGTATGGAGCAGTTTCTTCGAGTGGATTTTGGTCGAAGCATTGTGGTGATGTTAGTTATAATCAGCTTCAGAAGGTAGTTTGATTAGATGTGTTTTTTTTTTTGTGTGTTTTAGTTGTTTGATTGTTTAGTTGATGGTTTTATGATGTTAGGGTTTGTAATTGTGTGTTTTTTGTGATTGATTGGAGTGTATATCGGTTGAATGTTGACTGTTGATGAAATTAGATTCAGTTTAAGATAAATAACTGAAGAAGAATCATTGAACAATGTCAATACTACTGGCAGAAGTATAACGGTTACGTTATCTTTGAGTTGTGTTCGTTTATTTGCGTGAGACCTACGTGTGCCTACGTTATAGAAATTACGAAGCTAGGTGTGTAGTTGTGTGTTTTTCATGATTAATCGGACTACACATTGGTTGAATGTTAACTGTTGGTGAAAGTAGATTCAATTTAAGATGTGCAAGTAAGGAAATATCATTAAACAATGTCAGCATTACTGGCAAAGGTGTATCGGTGGTTTTAAGTTGTAACGGTCGTGTTGTGTATCAGAACCGTAATACATTATTCGTTAAAGCGTGCGGTAACATCTTTGAGTTGAATTTATTTATTCGTATGTGAAAATGCAATGCTAGAAGCAAACGGTTCCGTCTTATGTGTTACTTTAACTCTTTAAGCTGGCAATGCAATGTTGAAAGCATTGCGTTCGTATTGTTGATTGACACTAGTCATAAATCAAGTAATAAGTATTGACTATTGATTTTATGTGTTCATTGTAGTTCTGGAGCGAGTTATCACTACAAGCAAGGCAAGAACTCTTAAGGATTGACAAACAAACTTTATTCGAACAAGCGCGTAAGAACATGTACTGCTCGCGATGCAACGGGCTACTTCTAGAAGGTTTTATGCAGATCGTCATGTATGGAAAGTCATTGCAGCAGGAAGGGATATTTAATCACGCTTCTGCGAATAAACTCGTAACCTCAAAATCTCAAACCGTTGAGAACGGTTGTATGACAATCGGGGGCAACGATGACGTTATTCAAGATCCATCCGTCCACCCGTGGGGCGGTTTAACTACTACTCGAGACGGAACACTCACTCTTCTAGATTGCTATATATGTTCGAAATATTTGAAGGGACTACAAAATGTACATTCCTGACGTCTGAATAATTGCCGTATCGCTGATTGTTGTTTTATACTTTTATTCTATCTCATGTTATGATCGAATCAGGTATTTGACAGTGCTAGAGCACGGGAGCGTGAACGTGAATTATTATATCCCGACGCGTGTGGCGGAGGAGGTCGCGGGTGGATTAGTCAAGGGATGGTGGGGTACGGTAGAGGTCACGGAACACGAGAGACCTGCGCTTTGCATACTGCTAGACTTTCCGTTGACACTTTGGTTGACTTTTGGTCAGCACTTGGAGAAGAGACGCGTTATTCTCTTTTAAGGATGAAGGAAGAAGATTTTATGGAACGGCTAATGTATAGGTAGATTTTTTGTTTATAAAATTCGCAAGTAGTTTAATGAGATATTTATATCGTGAACTGTAGCATCACTTCATCAAGGGTTGGATAATATTTCCATGTATTTGGATACTGTTTTAGATATCGTAACGTTTGTTTCCTTATATATTGTACAGGTTTGACAGCAAGAGGTTTTGTAGAGATTGCAGAAAAAATGTAATACGCGAGTTCAAGGAGCTAAAAGAACTCAAGCGCATGAAAAGAGAAACCCGTTGCACGAGCTGGTTTTGTGTGGCTGATACAAGCTTCCAATACGAGGTATGTCATTTGATCTCATTTGAACAGGTTGGTTCAGGTTATATTTTATCTCTGAAGGGGCAAATACGTATAGAAATTAGCTTAATAGGAAAACTATCAGTTAAGTTGAATAGGTTAAAAGTTGTGAAAATGTGTTTAAAATGCATAAAACATCCAAACTTATTTTATTCAATAACATAGATTAGAGTTAATTACGTTTTTTGTCCCTGTGTATGTTGAAAATAATCATTACAGGTCATTATTTTAAAAATTGCGAAAATAGTACCAGTACTTTCACTTTTGTAACAATAACAATTAAAGTCCACCTCACTTAACACCATCCATTTAACCCGTTAGTCAGACCACGTGCTTGGCACGTGCATGGGCATTTTCGTCCATTCCTTTTTAAAAGAAACCCTTGTAATATATTAGGGTTTCAGAATTTCTTATATGAATTATATGATCACCAGTTTTTGTGAACTGAGTGATGCAATGTTATAATTATATTGCTATTCTTGCAGGTGACTCATGACACAATTCATGCTGAGTGGCATCAAACTTATGCGGACTCTAAAGGAATATACGAGCATTACGAATGGGCTGTGGGAACCGGTGAAGGCAAATCTGATATATTAGATTTTGAAAACGTGGGCTCAAATTCAAGGGTTAAAGCGAATGGTCTAGATCTCACTGGTTTAAACTCATGTTACATCACTCTACGCGCATGGAGAACCGATGGACGTTGTAATGAAGTTTCCGTCAAAGCTCATGCTTTGAAAGGTCAACATTGTGTTCATGGTAGACTTGTAGTTGGTGACGGTTTTGTTACGATCACAAGAGGTGAAAGCATTAGACGGTTCTTTGAGCATGCAGAAGAGGCTGAGGAAGAAGAGGTGGTTTATTTTTTCATTTTATTTCAAGTCTTTTTTTAGAGTAAAATGCCATTTTCGTTCCTGAGGTTTGGTCAGTTTTGCGACTTTTGTCCAAAGGTTTGTTTTTCCGCATCTGGATCTTTGCCATTTTCATCCGGCTTGTTAACTCTATCCGTTTTCTCCGTTAAGTCAGGGGTATTTCGTCTTCCTGCCAACTTAAAGGGCAATTCGGTCTTTTCACTTTATGTAAAAAGACCGAATACCCCTAAAAAGGACCGAATTGCCCTTTAAGTTAACAAAAAGACGGAAATACTCCTGACTTAACGGAGAAAAATGGATGGAGTTAACGAGCCGGATGAAAATGTCAAAGATCTAGATGCGGAAAAACAAACTTTTGGACGAAAATGACATTTTACTTCATTTTTTAATTTACATGAATTTTAAATATGTAAAATGATTTCAGGATGATGATTCCGTGGATAAGGATGGGAATGAATTAGACGGAGAATGTTCTCGTCCACAAAAACATGCGAAGAGTCCGGAACTTGCTCGGGAGTTTCTTTTAGATGCTGCCACAGTTATATTCAAAGAACAGGTATATTATAATTATAATATATGATGAAGTAAATTATATGTCTTCTTTTAGCTCTTATCATTTAGTGATTTGCTTCTTTAACCATTCTACTTGCTTTTTTTGCTGCAAGTAAACCGTCAATCATGCGTAAAAGGAAAAAAAAAAAAATACTTTAAGACCAATATGGCAATAATCTAATACTATAAAACCTCAATAAATGAATTCCCTTAGAACCAGAAAAAAATTCGTTTAGCGAGGTTATAATGTTATATATTTGTCGATTATTTTAGTAATAACACTGACATGTCCGGATCAAATAATATTACTCATTTGGCGAGATCATTCATTTAAACGTTCATTTATTGAGGTTATACTGTACCATAAAGCATATCTTTAAGTTTTCTTTATAACACTTATCATATCTATTGTTTTATTATAGGTTGAAAAGGCTTTTAGAGAAGGGACTGCACGTCAAAATGCACATAGCATGTTTGTATCTCTTGCGTTAAAATTATTGGAACAACGTGTAATAGTCGCGTGCAAGGACATCATTACTTTAGAAAAACAGGTATGTGGCCCGTTTATTTATAAATGAATCAAATTGGGTCGTGTTTTTATCTTGAACGGGTCATATTAAAAAATTTAAAAAAGAGGAATGGTCGAAAGTTGTGTAATCATAATTAACATTAACTATTTAGAAACAAAATATAAGAAAAGTCTTTGTTGGTCAACACCACCCGACCCCCACATGTTATCTGACTCGCACAATATTTTGAAACTTTATTCTTCCTCAGTTTAAACTTCTTGAAGAAGAAGAGAAGGAGAAAAGAGACGAAGAAGAACGAAAAGAACGCCGAAGGGCAAAAGAAAAAGAAAAAAAACTTCGTAGGAAAGAGAGACTAAGGATCAAGGAACAAGAAAAAGAGAAAAAATGTGGTCAATTAAGTCAAACTTCCATTCCTGATACAAATAAAGAGGAATTAACAACCGTTAATAACGAGCCCGACATCAACGACAACAACTACTGTGAAGAACTAGAACACACTCCATCATCCATGCCTGCATCAGACGATTATATAGAAGATCAGATATTAGACTATGATGAAAATGAAAATGAAAACGCGGAGTTCGATTACCGAAAAGACGGGAATCAGTTGTTTGGTAATGATCAGTCGAAACACACTCGTAGGAGACTGAAACCGTGGAAAGATTATCAACATGATCAACCCTCGAAATGGTCTGATAGACGGCGTTTTGAATACGGGTCAATGGTCAACAAACCGGTCCCGCGATATCACAGTGACGGGTATGAAACTGCATCGAGGAACGGAAACGTAAATGGAGTAAATAAGTCTGTTAGCAGGTCAAACGGGTCAAGGTACACTGATAGATCACATTGTTGCCAACACACTTATTACCGACCCAAATTAGGTATACCCGAACCTGATATCGATGCGTCAAAACCGTATTTTCGCAGAAACAAGTATAACAATAGTAATCAAACCGAATCTGTTCGCGAACGACCTAAGACCAAAACTATTTCGGGAAACAATGGTTTAGGTTATGTAAAGAAGGTATGGGAGCCTAGAAGCAATATAGATTCTGATGATGTCACTGATCGGTCAGCTGATGTCATCAGCCCCGTCAAGGTTGTTAATTCACCAAACGTAATCAAGGATAACGATTCGAAGGAATCAAAAAGTAGTGTTCACGTAGAACCCGAACCTGAAAGCGGGACAACCGATTTGTGTACTAGCAGTACGAACTCGAATTCCGATAGTTGCTCATCGTGTCTTAGCGAAGGAGACGGAAACGCTTCGTTGTCATCAACCCCGCAAAATACCGAGTCGTCATCTACGTCAGATTCCGAGTGCGCGAATCATTGTTCCGAAGTGATTAAAGAAACGTCACCCTGTCGTGAGAATGCGGGTGAAATGTTGTCGAAAACGAGTGAAAGTGTTACGGGAAATAATGTTGTTCCACCACCATTGCAAGCTAAAAGCATACACTTTCCGGTGTTTCAAGCTCCTTCCATGGGCTATTACCACCAGGGTCCGGTTCCATGGGCCTCGCGCCCAGCCAGTGGGCTCATGCCGTTAGGCCCATTACCCCATCCGAACCACTATCTGTTTGCTAGTCCGTTTGGGTACGGGAATTCACCTTACGTTCCGTATAGCGTTGGTGGGCTCCAGCCGCCACTACTTAACCATGGTCAACTCCCTATGTACCCATCGGCTCCACCGGTCAATGGTGTTAAAGACCACCACACCAAGGTTATCCCCATAAAAAATGAACATGTGAATTCTGAAAAGTCGCAGAACGGGCAAAATGATAATTCTGAGAAAACACAAAAGGGTAATACGGGGTTTTCTCTGTTTCACTTTGGTGGGCCCGTTGATGTTTCGAACGGGTTTAATCCCGACGCTGATGCTGCGGATTGTGTGAAAGAAGAGGATGTGGATGTTGATAGGAGTGTTGTGAAGGATGTGGAGGAATATAACTTATTTGCAGCAAGCAATGGGATACAATTTTCCATCTTTTAAAATACAGTTTTTGAGATTTTGAATATTTGAGTTTGAGTCTGAGTTTGAGTTGAGTTGAGGTAATTCAAATTTTTATTTGACATGCAAATGCAATAATCTTGTGATACATATTCATCCAGCATGTTTTTTGTTTTGGTAATTTCTGTCCATGTCTTACTTTACATTATTATTATTCTTTGTTGTTTTTTTTGTTTTGTTTATGTTATGTTTTATCTCAAACAGGTCAATTTAAAATGTTTATCGAATAAGCCAAAGCGGCTTGAAACTACTAATACAGTTTCTTAAGTCGTTCAATTCGTTTATTATTGCGATAAGCATATGGCAAGTCGCAAGTGTTAGGAGTGTTACTTCTCATTATAAGTTATCTTCAACCCATTCTTGTAGTTCTATCTGCAGTTTTTCCCTAGGATGTGAAATTCAGTGTTATATATTAACGTTTTTATCAACTAATCACATCTAGTGTTGGGTTGGAAGTTTTATAACATCTCCACAAATGGTGTGGAATACCATAAAACTCAATTTGCATGTTTTAGTGTTGGGTTGGAACTTTAGCAAAATTGTGAAGTTACAAAACACTCTAAGTCTCGCCAGAGAAACATGAGTTTCCCCTATGGCTATGGCCAAATAAGTACTTGACCGGAGTCAAAATAAGTACAAAAAATGCAAGTGTAAGCATGAGAGCCAGAGAGTGAATAAATGAATGTTACCTTGAGTCTGGCTATTTATAGGATGTAATTAGGGTTGATGTCTTTATCACGTGGGGTGGTCCCTATTGTTGAGCATAACAATTTAATAGTGACATCTCAAATTCTATTTATCAGGAATTAACATTCCTTTTGTCATGATTGTACCTTCTTTGCCATGTAGGCAGAACATAATTGTGCGTAAGTCAATCCGTGTTATTCTGATTTCGGGTCATACCTCTTCATGGAGGATTCGGCCATAAGGCCTCCATTATGCAACTATGCAATAGTAATTCGATATTTATAAAATTATTCATGTTAAATTATAGTCGGAGTGAGTGCATAGAGTTTAATGAACACGATATACATGAAAATGTGTTTTATGCAAGTATTTGCCAATATGTTCAAACACCTCCATTATGCAACTATACACTTAATAATGTGGTGGCTATATGCTTACAAGATTGTTAGTATATACTGAACTTAACTAAGAAAAAATAATGAACTAGTGAGTTCCATACGCTAGCAAGCTTTTTATGTAAATTTTGTTAGTTTTTTTTATTACCATTTCACACCTAGTGTTAATGAGGGCATGTGTGGTTGAACGTAAAGCATGTAATGTGTGATAATTCGATAATTTAGGGGGAAGAAATAAATTGGCCATAGGTCCTTAGCCAGGGTGTGTTCGTTTACTTGCCGTTATTATGTAATATTCTTTAGAGTAAACTGCCATTTTGGTCCCTGAGGTTTGGTCACTTTTGCCACTTTAGTCCAAAACTCAAACATTTTGCATCTGGGTCCCTGTGGTTTCAGTTTTATTGCTATTTTGGTACAAAAATGAAATCAGGTCTTGTTTGTCTTATAAAACCCTGCTATTTTATCCTTTTCCTCAAGGGCAAAATAATCATTTCATTTTTTTATAAATAAATACCAGTATTAACTCTTCTCTTATTGTTATATTAGGTTAGAACCCCGTGTATTACACGAGTTTAATAAATGTAATTTTATATACTAAATAAAAAAGGGAAATTGGCCTGTGATAATCCCACCTAGACCTTATTGTCCATTAATAATCCCATCTCAGAATATTCCCCCCACCAGTCCCACCTTTCACATATTTTTCCTACAATGGTCCCCCGTTAAAAAAACTTAACGGAATTAAGCTTTTTTTCCAAATTACAAACAGATTTTTTAGGGCTTTTGATGAGAACGACGATACGAGTCCATTGATGTAAAACTTGACTCGAAGCGGTGCTCCAAGTGACTTGATTTTTGTTAATTGGAAATTTAAACACCCGAATTGAAGCGCCGTTTTCATCGTTTGGAGCACCGTTTCGAGACAAGTTTTACATCAATGGACTCGTATCGTCGTTCTCATCAAAAACCCAAAAAAATTGTTTGTAATTTGGAAAAAAGCTTAACTCCATTAAGTTTTTTTAACGGGGGACCATTGTAGGAAAAATATGTGAAAGGTGGGACTGGTGGGGGGAATATTCTGATGTGGGATTATTAATGGCCAATAGGGTCTAGGTGAGATTATTACAGGCCAATTCCCCAATAAAAAAACAATATATTTCTATAAACCTCATTTATTACACGTGTTGAGCAAATATAATTTTATACATTAAACAATAAAAAAAATTATATCTTTAAGAACCTCGTGTATTATGCGGGTTGAATAGATGTAATTTTATATACCAAACAATAAAAAAATATATTAAAAAAAACCATGTGTATTCACGGGTGGAAGAAATGTAATTTTATATGCAAAATAATAAAAAAGTTATATTTAAAAAAAACTTCGTTTATTATACGGGTTGAATAAATTTAACTGTATATATTAAATAATAAAAAAATGTTATATCTTTAAAAACCATGTGTATTATACGGGTTTATCTATTGTTACAAAAATCTTTCTAAATCAAAATGTTTTTTTTTATTATTTTTTAATTTAGGTTAATACTATTTTAAATTTTTGGTTTGATTAATAAGTTGTTTAATATAATTTCTCATAGTTAACAATAATAACATTAACAATAAATAATATGCATGTTTATCTACTGTTAAGTGAAACAATGCTTTTTAATTTAGATAAGACTTTACGACTTGAAGTTTTAGTTTAGATAAGACTTTACTATTTGAAGTTAAGTTAATGCCAATGATTTAGAGTTGATAAGATTTATATTAATTTAATTAATATTTAATAATTTAAATTAAATAATAATTATCTACAAATAAGGATGGTCTAGAAAAATGACAAGTGTCCATTCATTGGTTTCTTTTATTATACAGTATAGACACATGTGGAGATATGGGCTGCTGAACATAACTGGGCTGCTGGACATGATTGGGCTGAAGGCATACGCTAGACATGATGGAGAAGAGCTATATAACTCTCAGATCAGAGTCATCAGATTCATTCGTTCATTCATAACACCAATATTTTCTCTCTATTCATTGTTGTCTCAGTTGGTTTCTCTCTATTAGGGTTTGATAGTTCTTGTGGATCTTTTGTTGAGGTCTAGTGTTCATCATTTAGATCTATTAAGAGAGTGTGCAGATTATCGTGTTGATGATCTACCGGTGAGATTTTGAGAGGTTCTTGTTGTGTATAATTTTGTTCGAATCTGTTGAGTTTTATTAGTGAATACAAGTGTTCTGGATATGAATCCATGTTCTGTTGACACAAACCCTTGGTCTCTTGTTTAAGTTTAGACACCACCAACACATTAGGCTAACATTTTGTTTTCTTCTACGTCAAATAAGTTTATATATAGAAGAGGACGGTGGTATATATAAAATGGTATGTATTTTGTATAAAACATGACATCTAATAACCCCATTTAATTAATATTCACCATTTTTATGTCCAATTTATTTAATATTCTTTAATATTATTTTATCCAAAATAAAGACTCCCTGTTTTTTTAATATAAAGAGTTAATTACACATATGGACCCTGTGGTTTATAGCTAGTTTCACGTTTGAGTACTAACTTTTTTTAACATGTTTAGGTTTTATGGTTTCAATTTTATAACACTTTTGGGTACTAACACCAAAATTATCAATATAATAACTAAAATACCCTTCCATTCTTTTTAATGTAACACCTTTGGGTACTAACACCTAATTTTATTTAAGTTTAAATCAGTTTTACAAAATCTATTTTTTTATTTTCATCTTTTTATTATATCTATTGATTAACATAAAATCTATTTATTTTTTTATTTATAAATATAAATTAAAGAAGTCAGAAAACGTCCGCTCAATTTTTTATTTATTAATAATATTACTAAATATCACTAGATAAATATCTGACCAATATTATGAATGTATAAAAACTATTTAAAATATAAATTAAATAATGAAACAAATGATATAATAAGTATCTATTAAAATCCATAGCAAGCTTGAAAACACACGAATATAATATCTGAAAATTAGTTAAATTAATATATGTAGCATAATCGAGAAAAACAGTTTAAAAATAACTACAACTAATTTAATATATTTTGTAGTATAATCGTAAAAATGTATAATCTAATCTGATTTGTTTGTTACTATTTTATTTGTGTATCTATGTGCTTAGAAAACACTTTAGTTCCGATAAGATACAGTATTTTATTATTATTGTTATTGGTTTCATATTATTTAATTCCATATATTTAAAGTCCAATTTGAGTCCCTGTGGTTTGTGCAGTTTAACCATTGAATCCAAAAACCAAAACTGTCTTGATTTGAGTCCCTGTGGTCTCTAATTTTAACCATTTGAGTCCCTGTAGTCTCTAATTTTAACTATTTGAATAAAAAAACCAAATGTTTCTGATTTGGATGTTGTTTACTTTTGGATTCAAATGGTTAAAATTAGAAACCACAGGGACTCAAATCAAGACAGTTTTGGTTTTTAGATTCAAATGGTTAAACTACACAAACCACAAGGACTCAAACATGACTTTACTCTTAAAAAAATTAAAACTAAGTTTTATACATTAAACACGTGTAATACACGAAGTTTTAACCTAATATCTTAATAACAATTTATTTGCTCATTACCAACTATTATTATAGCTATTGAATTTTTAATTATTTAAGATTTTAAGCAAGTTCTACCGTGCTAAATTATTTATCATTTCTTAAAAAAAATATATATAAATATTTACTTATAAAAAAATAAATAGATTTTATGTTAATTAAGAGATATAATAAAAAGCTGAAAATAAAAAAATAGATTTTGTAAAATTGATTTAAACTTAAATAAAATTAGGTGTTAGTACCCAAAGCAAAGATGTTACATTGATAAAATTAAAAAAAATGGAAGGTATTTTAGTAATTATATTGATAATTTTGGTGTTAGTACCCAAATGTGTTACATAATTGAAAACATAAAACCTAAACCTGAAAGTTAGTACCCAAAGATGAAACTGGCCATAAACCATAGGGTCCATCTGTATAATTAAGTTTAATATAAATAAAGACTCCATGTGACACTCAAACAAATCATTCTGTCCAAAGTAAAGACTCCATGTGATGTGACTATTCAGCAAATATTGAAAGGGTCATGCTAGCTGCACACGCCCAAAATTATTTTCACACCCCAAAGCGCCGCGCTATGGCCAAAGCGCGGCGCTTCGATCGACAAAACGTGGTTCGATTGACGTTTGAAACATTCGATACTGTTTGACAGACATAAAGCTGATTATGATGTTTTGTCGTTAACCCTAAGCGCCGCGCTTTGGCCATAGCGCGGCGCTTCGACCCAAATTTTCACTTTTAAAAAGCAAACTACTGATTGAGGTTCTGCTTCAAAGCTCCAAAGCTCGTTCTTCTTCTTCTTCACGTTGTTTACAAACATACGTGGGTATTCGAGTGTTTTGTTGTTTGTTGTTTACAAAAAACGATGTCGTGGTTAAACAACTATATTTTCGGTCAATATTCTGACGAGACAGTTGTTCCTGATTCTTACGAGGGGACCGCTATTTCTGACTCGTATGAGAAACCGGTCTCGTCCAACTTGAGGGAGGCAGAGGTTGTATCTGGCATTCGTTATCGTGATAACACGGTGACGCTGGATTTGAATACCCCTGTGGAGGACCCTTACACACAACAAGGTTATTCGAATTTCGGTTACGGTGGCGAGTACAGCTTTGTACAGCAGGAGTGTGGTCCAAACGACAGTTACGGTTGTCAACAGAGCTTACAAGGTTATTCGAATTTCGGTTACGGTGGCGAGCACAACTTTGAACATCAAGTATATTCGGACCTCGGTGACGATGGTGAGCTGGGGGATGTGTCTGTTGACGAGGAAGGCTGTTACCCGGTTACGTTTTCGTTTGATACGACGCAGACCTTTTCGTCACGTAAAGAGTTGGTGCGTTGGGTACAAGACACGGCAAAAGACAACGGTTACCTCATTGTGACTAAGAGGTCGAATAAAAGAGGAGAGAATTACAAGATTTGGTTTCAATGTACTTTTGGTGGGGAGCATAAGAGTATAGCTACACAGAGGAAAACGGGTAGCAAGAAAATAGGCTGCCCGTTCGAAATGATCGGGTTTTCGGAATCATCCGGAAGTGTTTGGAGGATCGAGGTGACGAAGGCGAAGCATAACCACACTCCTATTGAAAACCTAGAGGGTCACGCGTATGCGAGAAGGCTTTCTTCGGAGGATACAAAACTGGTTAAGGAGCTGGCAGAGCAAGACATTCCCAACCAAAGTATCTGGCGAACGTTGACAAAAAACAATCCGGCTAGAAAGCTTATTCCGAAAGATATACACAACGCTGTTCAGAAGATCAACGCCGAAAAAAATGTCGGTAAGTCTCCGATGCAAAAACTTGAAAGCATTCTTCTCGAAAAAAATTACACTTATTACATGCGCACGAATGAGATATCAAACGAAGTTGAAGATGTCTTCTTTGTTCACGAAAGATCATTCAATATGTGGTGTGCCTTCCCGCATGTGCTAATTATTGACGCCACCTACAAAACGAACATGTACAACCTGCCATTTGTTCAGGTCGTAGGCATGACGTCGACAAACAAATCGTTTACGGCTGCTTGTGCGGTAATTTCCGCTGAGAAGTCAGAGAACTACCTATGGGTGTTGCAGAGGATCAAGTCTATGCTGGTAGGATGTATGGAACCGCACGTGATTTTAACAGACAGGGATTTTGCGCTGATGAACGCGTGTGAACAAGTTTTTCCAAAAGCGCATAAGTATCTTTGTCGGTTCCATATTCAACAAAATATTAATAAGAACAGCAAGAAGAAATTCTCTGACAAGGATTGGAAAGAATTCGTACGTAGTTTTTGGTTATTGTGCGAGTCTACGACCGAGGAAATATACAGGTATAACTTGGAAAACCTTGAAGCACAGCTGAAAGAAGATGACCGTGAACGTAGGTATTTCTTACATAATTATGTTCAAATTTTATATAATAACAAAAACTGACTATTTACGTTTTTTTTTTAATTTTAGAGGTTTTTGATTATATGAAGAAATCCTGGTGGGATCCGTACCGTGAAAAGTTTGTATCATGCTGGATTAACAAAACTATCAACTTTCACCAAACTACGACCAACAGGGTTGAGGGCATGCATGCAACACTAAAAAGTCACTTTCCAAGTCATCGCAACACACTGGATAAACTTGTACTGTATGTTGATCATGTTGTTGATAGACAATACACCGAGATTAGTACAAGCTTTGAAACAAGCCTCCGAAAAGTGATGACGCACCACAAGAAGCAGCCCATGCTTGCATATATTCTCAGAAAGGTTTCAATATATGCGATTGAGCTTTTGAGTAGGGAACTAAAACGTAAGGAAGACGGGTTGAGAGCCTACGGTGCAAGCTGTGGTTGCCAACTTTTTACCAGCTGTGGTTTGCCATGTGCCTGTCGTTTGGAAAAGTTGGAAAATAAAGGTAATTAATATCTTTGACCTTTCTCGTTATGATTCTGCCACCTAATTTGTTTTCATCCACAGGTCAGCAACTCCGGATCACACACATAGACGTGTTCTGGAAGAAGCTTAACTTCAAGCCTGCAAAGAAAAACATAGAGGATATCGATGTAGACGCGGAATTTGAAAAATTGAAACAAAAGATCGATCCAACACCCCCTCAAGTGAAAAGGAGCTTCTTTGAAAAGTTTCAGCAAATCCTCAATCCAGGGAACAATAACAAAAAACCTCCTGCTGTTCTGAAGAAAACTCGTGGTCGCCCAACATTGAAAACGCAGGAAGAAAGAAAGGTTGAAGCCGCTAGAAAAAGCTCGTACATTCCGTCGGAAGAAACTTGGGTCGAGGCCTCAGATGATCTTCCCCGTCACAGCTCGTACATATCACTCGAAGATTCTAGAAGACAAAAGAATACCAAACCGATCAACCTGCACCCTGATTTCCCGATGATCAAGCTCGGTCCTAAGACGGATATAGCGATCCGCAACTACGCATCTCAGATTCCCGAAGTGATCCATCCATACATCGTTAGAATAAATGCTTACGTATCGTGCCCCTGACCTTAATGTAACCCCACATGTTCACGATGTAGGTTAAATGTGTTTAATAATAATCACGTTTGTGTTTGTTCATTATATGCGTTACATCACGTTAAAAACCGAATGTCACCGACACGACCCAATCAGATTCAATACGCACTTGTACGACCCAAAATGACCATAGACATCATAATACTACAATTAATGAAAAAATACGTCATGTTCATGTGCGGTAGGCGGCTGATACACATAACACCTCTCACAGGAGTACTTGTGCTTTCAAACCAAAATGATACGATATAACGGAATAAGACATCACACGTAACCGATTTGATCCGGAACTTGCAGTATAGTCCATATATAATAAAAAATGATGTATAATGGAAAAAATGTAAAATTTAGACTATTATCGACGCGTTTGTGAATTAAAAACAATTTTAAAAAATTTAAAAAAGGCCCAAAGCGCCCCGCTATGTCCAAAGCGGAGCGCTTTGCCCTTAAATAAGAACAGAAGCGCCCCGCTTTGGCCATAGCGGGGCGCTTCGGTCCATCGTTATACCTGAAGCGAGGCGCTTCTCCCCCATTTCAACACAAAACACAAACACACACACAAAAGGTGCGATTACACACACTGATCTCCGGATATCTTCGTTTTCAATCTTTCGACCGCTAAAAGGTAAGATCGAACACCCTTAATCGTTTTGGTTAAATGTAGATGTTTGATATTGTTTTGATTGGGCCGGATTTGATCCATTGCTGGATCTGTTCTTCAAAATGAAGAACCAAAACGCCGCGCCAAGGCCAAAGCGCGGCGCTTTGGTTCAAGTTTTTTTTTTTTTATTATTTGTTTAATAATATTTGTTTAATATAAATTGTTTATTATTATTATTTGTTTATTATTTAAATTATATTTAATATTATTTGTTTATTATTTTATATTTAATATTATTTGTTTATTATTTAAATTGTTTAAATAATATTATTTGTTTATTATTTTATATTTAATATTATCTTATCAACGTGCAGGGATGGATTCCTCCGATGACGAGATTGAGCATATGGAGGCTGAGGGAGATGAGGGAGAGCAGGAAGAGCCGACATGTCCGTACCTGCAGTTTCCGCCGGGGTCACGGGCGAGGGGGAGATGCGCGAGGTTGCGCGCCATCTCCATTGGGGAGCATGTAGGGATAGACTGGGGCCTGTTGGAGACCGTGGGAGAGGCCGCGCGGGCGCGTGAGATAGTTGGACTAGATACTCCTTGGTCGCGCCTATTTGAGTTAGCGATGGAGGACTCGTACCCTGAGCTTACGTGGGAGTTTCTTTCCACGTTTACATACGCGCCGCATCCGGCGGATTACGTGGAGGACCCGGATTTTCCAGTCTACGAGGTTACATTCCGTCTTGCCGGTCAGGAGTTTCGGATGAGTGTGCGGCAGTTTGTTGTCCATACAGGTTTGTTTAAATAATATTATTTATTATTTTATATTTAATATCATTTGTTTATTTAATGTTATTTGTTTATTTAATATTATTTGTTTATTATTATTATTTCTTTATTTAATGTTATTTGTTTATTTAATTTTATTTGTTTATTTAATATTATTTGTTTATACAGGTTTGTACACAGAGGCCGAGCTTGATACTGATTTATATACGCAGGCGGTTACGATGATGGACATGCAGACGCTTATCAGTTTCTGGAGGTCCATTTCCAGGGTTCCCTTTGGGAGATCCTGGCAAAAGGCCACCACCATTAGAGACCCCTTGTTCCGATACCTGCAACATGTTATCGCGGCAACTATCGTGCCGCGGGGTGCCAGCAGGGAGAAGGTCAACCTCAGTGACCTTTTCTTTCTATACTGCCTACTGCGCCGCCAGCCCTGCAATCTCGCAGCCTGCCTGGCAGATTACTTTGCCACAGCATACCACCGGCAGCTCCGCGGGTGGGTGCACACTGGCTCATTCATCACCGCCATCGCACGCTCGCTCGGGATCGTGCCCGAGGGAGATCCGGTGCTGTCCGATCCGGTCCCGTCTACCAGGTTGGGACGCGCGTCAGTTTCTAGCATGCAGATCACCCGTCGCTTTGATGTTGGTCTGAGGTTTAGGGGCGGAAACGGGCTGATTTGGCAGCCGGAGCCGGTGCAGGAGGTCATCCCGGTTGTTATTGAGGTGAGGCCTGGAGTGTTGGCCCCTCCTGATGTTCAGGCGGCCGCTCGGCAGGCTCAGCTACAGGCTCTGGGACTCGATGAGTTCCCGGGCCAGCCTCAGGCTGAGGCTCAGGCTCAGGCTGAGCCTCAGGCTCAGGCTCAGCCTGAGCCTGTATTAGAGGATCCGGCTCAGGAGGAGCATATCGAGGAGATCCCGGTACCACCAGTTCAGCCAGCTCCGGAGCCGCCACAGTACCCGCAGCACGTTTACGCTGACCTGCCTCCGGTAGCGCGTGAGGTGGCTCGGGACTTCGACCGGCGCCTGAGACGCCAGGCCGCACGCCAGGACTGGATCATCGAGACGCTCGTTTCTCTACGAGAGCTCGCTGGGTTGCCTCCACTTCCCCTCCCACCGTCCCCACCGCACGAGGATTAGTACCTTAGTTTGTTTGTATAGTGTTTTGTTATGTATTATGTAGTCAGTTGTACCTTTTTGTTTTGTATGTACAAACTGATATATATTTACATCACGTTGGTTTTGGATTGTTTACGTTTAATTCTTATGGCTTTCTGTACAATTTATTTAACGTGTTCGTTTAATTTAACAAAATAAACTAGGTTAACAGTTTATAAAGACGCACTTATATTATATACGTTCTATAAAAATAATGACGTAAAAAAATGTAATTATAAAACAACGTATTATAAAACTCAAATACAATTTTTTCCTCCAAAAAACACTACCAAACTAACCCACATCCCACCTATTTCAAAAAAAAAAACAACACAAATTACAGCCAACACTTTTTGTCTTTTTGCACACTCAAAGCGCCCCGCTTTGGCCATAGCGGGGCGCTTTGAGTGTGCAAAAAGACAACGGCCGTGTGCGAATAGACCAGGCCTATTGAAATTGTGTTTTTTTTGGAGTTATTGTGAATAAAGTTATTATTTCTGGTTGTCTGACAATGTATTTTGAAGAGAACAGGAACAAGCAGAAACTGATGTCGGTAACGGAAGTACAAGTACCTTTTTGAATTCACTAGCGTAATGGAGTTCCGATAACTCCGTTTTTCCAGCCACCTCTGAAACTCTGATCAAACTCCGGTCATCTTCTTCGGCAACATCTGCAAGTTAGACCGAGGGGGTCTCAGGTTCAAACCCGAGCAAAAAGAAATAATTAAATGAATAACATTTGCCGTTTAAAAAAAGACAAAACGCCGACAATTTTGGTCCATTCCGCTTGCCACACGAGCGTAATTAATCCAGGAATCTCATAATACACTTGGTGCTACAAGCGGAATGCCCGTTAACACACACAAAAAATAAATAAATAAAAACCTTCAAGATACACCATAAACCAAAATGATATTCTCAACTCAAATATTTTTCAAAAAAAAAAAAAAAAACTCGTAAAACATGCCATCACTTCATACAGTAACAGTGATAGTATTAATAATAATAATAATAATCCCCCTGAAAGCTCTAGTATTATTGTCAAAATTTGAAGACAAGGGTTTTATTATTTAATTTAGCAATCATAGAACAAATAGTAGTGGGAAACATTTAATTAGTAATAACTTTTATGTAATGCAATGTTTTTTTTTTCGAAAGAAAAAATTCATTCATAACACCACCTCGCCAACAGACAGAGGGTGCAGAAAACCGAGCAACAACAGACTATAAAAAGTTAAAATTACACCAATTCGACCATAAAACGGTCTTAAGATTAGATCTATTCTTAGACTGAGTGTAGTGGGGCGACTCCCACCCCCAAGTCGCCCCATATCGCCTGGAACACCGCCCCCGGGGGCGACTTGGGTGGCGACCCCCCCTTGCCCAACCTCTTCTCGTCGCCCACTCAATACACAATTCTGACAATTTGCACATGGTTATTTGATTAGATCAGGACACATGGCACCATTTTCTTAACACACATTAAAGACAATTTACACTATCATGCACACTAGGATTTGCACATGGTTATTTGATTAAATGGGTGCCACGTGTCGCAAGACGCCCCACCCAGCAAGGTTGCCCCACTACCCCTTTTTTGGTCAAAATCCTCTTATGTGACGTGGCGCCACGTGTCGCAAGACGCCCACTCAAAAGGTTGCCCCACTACACTCAGTCTTAAACCAAAGAAATTCTAAAGCTTTAATATTATTTAAAGTGCCATAACAATATTGTTGGAATCGTAGATGCAACCACTCCCATGATTATATTTATATTTATATATATGCATTTATGCAAATCCCTACAAATTCAATTAACATGAGAAGAATAATCCCCTTGTCAAAACTTAAAGACAAGGGTTTTATTATTTAATTTAGCAATCATAGAACAAATAGTAGTGAGAAACATTTAATTAGTAATAACTTTTATGAAATGCAATGTTTAGCTATGAGTTTTCTGTCTCATATAATATTTAAAGTGTCATACCAATATTATTGGATTCACAAGTAGATGCAACCACTCCCATGATTATATTTATATTTATAGAAAAAGTATATCGTACATTACGGCTTAACGTACTTCACGTACGACAACGTGCGTGATTTGTTCTATAACATGCGTGATTAATGTTTTTAATATGCGTGATTATTGTGTTTCAACATGCGTGATTTTAGATTTTTGAGTTATAACGTGCGTGATTTTAAAATGAACGTGCGTAATTACCTGTCGTACGTGATGTACGTTAAGCCGTAATGTACGTTAACCTTCCTCTATATTTATATATATATATATATATATATGCATTTATGCAATCCTTACAAATTCAATTCACATGAGAAGAATCATCCCCCATGGAAGCTCTAAGAAGTGTATTCGTAGTTGCTCCACCATCAATCAGAGCCCACTTGTCCAAACCCATATGCAATCTTTCATTTACTAAGAAAACATCCAACTTAACCCGAATTCCAAAATCCAAACTTACTAACTTCAATGCCATTTCTCCTTCTGTTTCAACCCAACCTGAAGCGGAAACTGAAACCGGAAACCTTGATCATCAAGATGAGAATTTTGACTGGTTTTCTCACTGGTATGCACTTATGCCTGTGTGTGATTTGGACAAGAGAGCTCCCTATGGGATGAAGGTGTTGGGTCTTGATGTTGTGGTGTGGTGGGATATGCATGAGAATGCATGGAAGGTGTTTGATGATCGTTGTCCACACAGATTGGCTCCGCTTTCTCAAGGAAGGATTGATCAATGGGGTAGGTTGCAGTGTGTGTACCATGGCTGGTGCTTTGGTGGCTCCGGTGACTGCAACTTAATTCCTCAAGCTCCTCGTGATGGTCCTGCGGTAATTTAGATCACTTGTTGTCTTCTTTTCCAACAACTTTATACATATGAACCCGAACACGACCCGAATATTCGTTGGTTGACCCGAACTTTATACATATGAACCTGGGTCGTGTTTGTGGGTTGGCGGGTTCAACCCTACCCGAACCCGGAAATTTTAGACAAACCCGAACATGACCCGAACCCGAAAATCATGTCATACATATGAACCCGAACACGACCCGAATATTCGTTGGTTGACCCGAACACGACTCGTTCAACCCGAATTTATTTTTTTTAATTTTTTTCTACAAGTTAATATAATAAAAGGGAAAATTACTTTTTGAGTCCCTGTGTTTTAGAAATTTTAACCACTTGAGTCCAAAATCAAAATGGTTAACGCCCTGAGTCTCTACAGCCACTTTTCTTAACCATTGGAGTACAAGTTTTAACACCATCCACCAAGTCTATTGCACGTTTGACCTGAAACTAACCCGAACTCATTTATACAAAACCTAAACCTGTGAATTTCGTGTTAGGTTCGTATCGTATTAGAAATTCACACCCCTGATTTTTTCGATAAAATACGCGTAGGTTCATTCTTCCCCGAAAGCGTGTGTTGGTGTTTATCCAAGCACCATGCAAAACGGAATTGTTTGGTTTTGGCCCAGCACAAATCCAAAATACAAAGATATCCTCACCAAGAAGAAACCACCATACGTCCCTGAACTTGATGATCCTTCGTTTCTCGGAACCAGCATGTTCGTCAGAGATATACCATACGGGTAAGGGTAAGAATTATATAGTTACAAACGTATACCAACATATTGCTTCAATGCAACCACTTTGTTTCTACACAATCATTGTAAAAATCATGAGTTGTGTTGATCAAGAGAATGATAACTTATATAGGTATGAAGTCTTGGTTGAAAATCTTGTGGACCCTTCTCATGTTGCATATTCACACAAGGGGATAATGACTTACTCACCACCACCCAGATAAGTATTTAGCAATCAAATAGTTCATATATCCTTAATTTTATAGATGTATAGCGTCGGCTGGTAAAGGGGTCGGCTCTATATTAGCCGATAAAAAAGAAAAGAAAACAATGAGCATATCTGATCCGGTAGAAAAGGTGACAGCTCCATGTTAGCCGACACTATATATAAAATGAAGCAGCTAAATCTTGGTCGCGACCTTTAGTCGCCGGTTAAGATAGAGCCATTAATTAACAAATTTAATTATTAGATTGGTTGTTTTATGGACATATTGTAGTTTTTAAAGATTATAGTGTCGATTAATTTAAAACTAAGCCACCTTAGCGAACTTTGCTTATTTTGTTAATATTTTGGGTCAACGTTCCTACTTTAGGGAATTTCGTGTAATTGTTTTGATAATCACTCGCCTAACATAAGTTTCCTGCACTGTTAAGCTTGATCAAGAAGGGGGTGCACCTATTGATATGAGCATGCAAAAAATAGACAAAAATGGTTTTACTACAACCGAGCATCAAGGTCGTGAATGGAGCTTTGTATCTCCTTGTCTGGTAAAAGGTAGTCTTACAATCAAGGAAAGTCCAAATAACAAAAAGGTATAAACATAAAATTTTAATTTGCGGTCTTGAATGGGTCATGTTAGGGGTTGGAAAGTCCAATCCGATACCCGCCGAACAGGGCCGGCTTGGGCCCGGTGCAAGGTGGGCCACCGCACTGGGCCTAACCTCCCAAAGGGTCCAAAATTTTATTTTTTATATATATGTTTTGTGTACATATAGTTTTTGAATTATAGTTGTAATACAAAAAAATATATTGTCTGATAGCCTAGACGCCTCTACTTCCATAGAAGACACCAGAGTTTGAGACTTGTTCTCGACTCTTTTCTTTAGGTTTTTTTGCTTAACACCTTGTCTATCAATTTTTGAGCTTTGACCATCCCATTTTTATAGGTTTTAATTCCCTTTTTGTATTTACTAGGACCTTTCTTTTCTATTTTTAGCTAATTATGTAAATGTTCTTTTTAAATGTTTTATATAATTATATCTGTAATATACTTTAAGTTAATATAAATTAAGTTAACTGCTAAGATCCGAAATATATGTTTAGTTTTGGCTCATTTAGAGAGCCATGTATATTGTTATCTTATTGATTTTTTATATATAAGTTTATACTTAGGGGCCTATTTTTTCTACTCGCACAGGGCCTTAAAAGACCCTTGGATTTTCGGGGATGGCCCTGCCACCGAAAAATAGTGTTTGACACACAAACCTAATATGACACAAGATTTAATAGGATTAGCACGAACAAGACTCGTTTGGTGTAGGGGTGTAAACGAGCCGGGCCGAGCCGAGCCCGAGCTCGACCAGTCTCGAGCTCGGCTCGTTAGGTTTTTATGAAGCTCGAGCTTGAGCTCGGCTTGGTTCGAGCCTACTTCTTTGAGCTCGTGCTCGGCTCGCGAGTAAAACCCAAAGCTCGAGCTCGGCTCGACTTGGCTCGAACTATTTTGAGAACAACCTTAAACGAGCTAAAAGCTAGGCTCGAGCTCACTTCAACATCGCTTAAACGAGCCAAAGCTCGGCTCATGAATGTTATCATCATTATTAATATATTATATATAAAAAAATTAAAATTTTGTATGGGCTCATTTAGGCTCACGAGCCTAAACAAGCTTTGTATTTCAGGCTTGAGCTCGGGCTCGATAACAAAACGAGCTCTATTTCAGGCTCAAGCTCGGGCTCGTTAAGGCTCGGCTCGTTCGAGCTTTTAACCGAGCCGATCACGAGTAGCTATCGAGCCTCTGGGCTTGTTTACACCCCTAGTTTGGAGTTAAATTTCGTTTCATATTTTTGTGTCAAAATGTCATTTCATAATCGGTGGTTTATTCATTTAATTTGAATGTTTCAGGGAAAATTAGTACAAAAGCCACCTCGAAAGCATCTACTTATCTTTTTTTGTACTCCAGTGAGTCCGGGTAAAAGTAGAGTAATAGTTGTTGGCCCAAGAAACTATAGTCTTTGGATTGATCCATTTCTTTCAAGATGGATGAACCATGTTATGATAAATTTGATTGTTGATTCGGACATGTGTCTTTTACGGGTTCAGGTAAAACTATCCCAACCCTGATTTTGGAATAAATTTTCATTTTAGTCCCTGAGGTTTGCCTAAAATTGCCACTTTAGTCCAAATAGTTTTTTTCTTGCCATTTTAGTCCAAATAGTTTTGTTTTCTGCCATTTTAGTCCCTGACTTTTGTCATTTTTTGCCATGGGTTGATGCCATGGGTGGGGAAAAAGTGGCCGGTGGTGGTGGAAATGGTGGGTGGTGATGGTGGTGGGGTGGGTAGGTGGGTGGTGACGGTGCAGACAGGTGGTGGCGATGATAGAAGGTTGTGATGGGGTGGGTGGTGGGAGGTGGTGGTCGATGAAAATGGCAAAAAAATAACAAAAGTCAGGGACTAAAATAGCAGAAACCAAAACGATTTGAACTAAAACGACAAAAAAAAACTATTTGAACTAAAGTGACAATTTTAGTCAAACTTAATGGTATTCGAATTTTTAAAAGATTATTATGTAACTTGTAGGAGGAGAAGTTGATGGAGGTAGGTCCTTCAAATTGGCAAAAAGCCTGCTTTGTGCCAGCAAAGGCAGATACTAATGTGGTGGCATTTAGAAAATGGCTAAAGAAGTATGCAAATGGTCAAATCAATTGGGGTACCAAATTTAATGGATCTCTTCTACCCACCCTTCCTAGAGAACAACTGATGGACAGGTTTATTTATTTATTGGCATAAACTTCAACAACAATGAGTTTTTTTTGCTCTCTAACTGATTTGTTTTTTAGGTACTGGAGCCATGTGGTGCATTGTAGCAGCTGCAATGGTGTATATAAATGTTTAAATATATTCAAGATCTCTCTTCAAGTGTTTTCAATTGCTTCATTGGCTATTATGGCTACAACCAAATCGGGGATGATATCAATTGCCGGAAGAAATACACTAGCAGCTGCTTCAGTTTTGTGCTTTGTGGGATCAAAATGGTTGTCACATTTCATTTACAAAATCTTCCATTTTCATGACTATAATCATGCCTTTAAATGAGTGTTTTCTTGTAATATTATTATTAGTAAGTTTATTTTCATGTGATTACTTATTATAAATAAAATGTTTGAGTATCCTAAATTGTTGTCGTTATGGCATCGCGTGGATTTCCTACTAGTATACTTTCTATATATAGTGTAGATATATATCTATACTATATAATAAAAGAAACCTGTTTTGGGACACATGTCACTTACTCATGCTTTCTCACCTTATTTCCTATTTATCTATGTTAAATAAATAAATTAATTATAACAATAATAATATATCACGTTAATAATATCTCACGTTATATCAAACTAATAATATTGTTAATATATAATTTTTTTTATTATTATTTAATTAATGTTATTGATATCCTCCTTCCCTTCTCATCTACAAACCCTAATTCCAAAATCCTCAATCGTATAGTTCCGATTCGTTTGGGTGAAGAGAAAACAACCGGTTCAATGGCAGTGGCGATCGGAGAGAAGAAATTCAACCTGAGATCTGTTCATATTATCATCAAATTGACATCAGATTTGCATCAATTTTCATTAGATTTGTATCAGATCATGGAGATGGAGCGTGTGACGGAGTTTCCGATGAGTAACGTTGATATCGGACCGAGAAAACGGCAGCGTATTGGCTGGGATGTTGTTCATCCGGCTGCGAAGGTATAAGATCTGATTCGTTTTGTTATCTAAATTGTTTGGCGTTTTGTTTTAGATCTGTTTGTTTTGCTAGATCCGCCACACAGCCAACGCAACCACTGGCCGCCATAGTTCAGGCCATTACCATCGTACACCACCAATGGCCGCCATAGTTCAGGCCATTACCATCGACTTCCAGGTAGCCGGAGGGGACCCCCTTCTAAAGCTTATAGCAGTTGACTGGTTTACACTTGAAACTCCCAGAAGTAAAGTGGCTTTGCATCCCAAATGCCTTGTGCAGGTACTTTATTCATCATTTTTTCATAGAATACTTTGCGTAACACAAAAAATATAGAACATCAAAGATTTATATATATAGTAATTTATGTACAATAAGATACTTGCCTTTATCATTTTAATTTTGTGTTTTCCTCTTCTCTGTTAACTACTTTTTGTCTATTATTTTGTTTTTTATATATCTGCTGCTTACTCTAAGTCCATTTTTGTGTTAGTCGGAAGCTGGGAAAAAACTTCTATTCATCCTTATTGTGAACCTATAGGTATGCAAATGATATATATTCCTGCTTAATTTTTCCACCACTGTTAATGATTCTGGACTGCTTTTCAAGTGCTTGAATCTTGATTAATGCTTCTTGGATTGTAATTTTACTATATTACCCTTTATCTAGGTTCCGGCTAAACCAAATGTTTGTTATGTTGTTGCAGGGGATTCACCAAGTTCAGCCGTACTGATTATTTGCAGTGGAAATCTGAAAATCGTATCGTCTCTGATGGTGTTAACGCCAAGGTATATCATCCCTACCCCTGCCGATATATCTTGATCATTAATAAAATAAATCAATATCTCTTGATCATTAATAAAAGTTATCAGTTTTATGAAATTCTAGATAAATTAGTTTTTAATTTAAAAATTCTAGATAAAAACAGTTTTATGTAAAGTTATTAAAAAATCCTAGATAAATTAGTTTTATCAACTTTGAATTAATATTAATAATAATATCTATTCTTTGTATTAATTTCTCGATATCTATTGATCATTAATAAAAGAAATCAATATATCTTGATCATTAATAATAGTTATTAGTTTTATGAAATTCTAGATAAATCAGTTTTTAATTTAAAAATTCTAGAATAAATATACACGGGTATAAATTTTATAAATTTTAAAGGTAGGTTTATAATAACTTTAATAAACTTCTTGTATTCCCGGTGGTAAGATTCAAAAACTCGAGCGGTGTGCAGCTACGCTTCTTATGGGCTGCAGTGGTGGTTCTTTATCTTTAAACAGCTCATACACTCCAAAAGGGGCTCCATTGCATTATATGTTTGCTCAGGTCTTAAAAAAATGATATTTATATTTATATATTTGATATATATCACTACATATATAACTAAATATTTAAGAAATGGAAGGCTGAATACAAGATTGAAGAAAGCAGCAATGGTGTTTTTCTTCTCAATAACGATTCCATTTGGGATCGCTCTTGGGATCGCGTTGTCGAAGACATACAAAGAGAATAGCCCAAGTTCATTAATCACAGTCGGCTTACCAACACTCGATCAAAGTACCCGAGACTAACCTCGGATCACATTTCGGTACGTTACTCGATAACATGGAAGGTTCAGACGCCGTCTTCCATGTGGCTGGAGAAAAGTTTCAGGCCCATAAGTTGGTGTTAGCCGCTCGATCCCCCGTATTTCGGTCTGTATTCTTTACACAAGATGCACAGAAGCATCATGAGATTGAGCTTACTGACTTGGAACCAAAAGTTTTCAAGGTAACTTTAATTAATGTTGTAATAATATAGTTTTTGTTTTTAAATTATACTTTTTTATTTCGGATCATATGTCGACCCCTTCATTTGGCTTCTGATTTCGTAATGCATCTTTGATTCCTGATTTTGGGTTTCGGTTATGTGACTCCCTTTGTCTGTCTTTTACCAATAATTGAATGTGGAGTTTTGTTAGTACATATTTATGACATATGTAGACACGTTTTCATTTCTCAATATGTTATGTATGCACTGAAGCAATGTAATGCACTATTTATTTTACATTATATATAAAGATTTTAAATTTATGATTTATGTAGATAGTTAATCATTTCACATCTTTACGCTAAAATTTTATTTCACTTGATTATAATTTAAAGTTTTATACTATTTTCATTTGTTAAACCGCGTGTACACGCGGGGTCTAACCTAGTATATATATATATATATATATAGGGAGAAGATCATGCGAGAACCACCTCTTATTGCGAGAACCGCGAGAACCAATGTAAACACATGGCATTTTTGTAATTGTATTATGTTTATATAAAAAATCACGCGTTCCTTTTTTTTCCAGCGTTCCTTCTTTTTCCTTATGTCACTGTTGTCTCCTTTTCTAGGGTTTCATTAGTTTCACCAGTTTATGGTCTCCACGGCTGAGAGGCATTCACGGCGGTTTCACGGTGGCCGAGAGTCGTGCACGGTGGTCTTCATCGCATATGGTAGTCGGTGTTCATGTATTTCACAGTGGTTGCAGTTGGCACGATGTTTACGACGGATTTCACGGCGGCGGCAGCCGGAAACAGTGTTTACGGTATCCTCTACATCACCATTTACATCTGATGTTCCTCCTCATACATTCTCTGATAATCCTCTGTTTACGACATCCTCTACATCACCATTTACATCTGATGTTCATCCTCATACATTCATTCTCTGATAATCCTCCTCATACATCTGATGTGGACATTGTTGCTGACATTGTCGGTCCATTTGCTGATAATACAGTTGACTGTCACAATACACCTACAAATACAGAACATCAAAAGTTGCAATTCATTCGATTTGTGACTAAAGGTATTATGTTGACTATAAATGATGTATATACTTTGTAAATGATATTGTATTAAATGATATGCACATGTGCATTATACTTACTGTAAATGATGCTGTATTAAATTATATGTACATGTGCATTATGTTGATTGTAAATGATATTGTATTAAATTATATGCACATGTGCATTATGTTGAAAATTAGACTATGTCGTTGATTTATGGATTCTGAAAAAGTGCCTTATGGAGAACTATCCAATTATGTGCAGAATGACATCAAACAAATGGTCTTGGGTGCTGGACAACTACAAAAGAATAGGGGAGGTGACTGTGTGGGATTGGCAATGGAAGAACAAGCCGATAACCGGGGAGGCATGGGTGGAGTTTATGCAGCTTTTGGCACTGCTGAGAGACACCAGAATGAAGATGGGTCAAGATGGGTGGGGTTGGCACTATGAAAATAAGTCGACTTTTAATGTTAAAACCGTTAGAGAGGATTTGTGTGTCATAAGCAGGGACCTGTCGAGTGGCTTTGTAATGACCTGGAACGGCTGGGCTACACCTAAAGCCAATATGTTAGCATGGAAAGGCGTCGAAGGCAGGTTACCGACAAAGACGGAGCTGGAAAAAAAGGGGTAATTCAGACCAACAACACATTGTGCCCGGTTTGCAAATACGAGCAAGAAACTGTTGAACACATTCTCATTACGTGTTAGATGTCGAAAACACTATGGTGGATGGTCGGAGCATGGTTGGGAGTAAAAGATTTTCCTGTAAGCTTGAGATTTCTATAAGAAGAAAAAGGTAGTCAACTGCACAGTGATGGCTACATTATGGATCATATGGTCGAGCAGAAATGAGAAGGTATTCAAAGTCGTGCATATTTCAAATGCTAAAAGAATGGAACAAGTCAAGGAGTGTACTCTGTTGTGGATGAAAGTCATAGCCAAAATGGAGAATTAGAGCCAAAAATGGAGAATTTAGTGACTGAAGAGTGGTACACCAGTGGTGTAAATGTAATAGAAAATTAGGAGTTTATATGTTTATTGTAAGCGTAATTCTCTAGTAGTGGTGTAAATGTAATGGAAAATTAGGAGTTTATATGTTCATTGTAAGATAATTCTCTAGTTCCTGGCTAAAGTTCTGGTTTGAATATATGGCATCTTGTTCTGTTCAAAAACAATGTCGTTATATATAAAATGATAATGCTCGTGTTATATATACAATGATAATGATCGTTTGCATTGTATTGACATGGTAACTGTTTCGCACAATGCACATGTGCATACATGTTTACTGTTTCACTCCACATCGTTGTTGTTTTGACCAATGCACATGTGCATACATGTTTACCATTTCATTACACATGGTTATTGTTTCGAACAATGCACACGTGCATACATGTATATTTTTTAATTACATGTAATCCGTTTTCCTTACATATACATCAACATATGTAATGTGATACCCCATACGTAATAGGGTACCACATACGTAATATGATATAAACAAAAATACAATATTTCAAAATATACACATGCATTACCGACATGTTTATTGTTTTTTATTAATGCACATGTGCATTACCAACATTAACACAAATACAACAAGTAAATATAACACCCTCATCATAATAATCACATAATCCGTTCAACAATCATTATTGCACATATGCACCACCAATATATACTATACCAAACAACACATTACATCATAAATTAACAAAAATAACCATCTGTAATACATTATACAATACCAATATGCATGTTATTTCAAACTATGCACATGTGTAGTACCAACATTCCCTCTATCAAACAATATAATACATCATATATTCACGAACATGATCATTCGCCTTTGATAACGACAGTTTTTTGTTGCTATCTTCACTCTCACGTTCTTAAGTTGCAAGTCTTGAATTTCTTTATCTTTGTTGAATATGCAATCAAACTTCTCACCACTCCCTTTATACATCTCAATATGTCGCATAGCGAACAACCCGCAATCTGTGAAGTAATAAAGGGATTTTGTTTACTTGTTCAATTTTTTCTTAGTGATTTCGCTCACTTGTCCTCCTCTTTATGCTTCTTTTCTTCTTGTGCACCTACATGGGATATATTTAATGTGTTTACATAAATGATATAATTTAACATGAAAGTAATAAAGGGATGCACATGTGCATAAACTCCCAACTACATCATCGAATATTAGTCAACCTTTTTTACCTCTTTGTTTAACCGTTGCGTAATCATCTTCCATTGCATCCGGCATTTTTTTGACTCTTCATCCCTTGATTTCAAAACGAAAGTTACCTTCTTTGATTTTTTTTCCGTTATCGATCTACGATAATAAACAAAACAAAAAACATATGATTTACAAACATACAATCTCAATGAATATGTGCATTAACTTTAACATTATCATTACTATATACACTATGCACATGTGCATCAACATAAATTACATTGTTAACATATTCTGGCAAAATTATGGCAAACTATGCACATGTGCATAACTATGCACATGTACAACAACATGAATGATCTTATTAACATAATTTGGCAAATTATGCACATGTGCCTAACTGCACATCTTCATCCATATGACTGACCTAATTGAAATAATCTTGCAAAATATGCATTTGTGCATAACTATGCATGTGCATTAACATGACTGAGCTTATCAACAGGTTTGCTTCGATAAAAAATAATAGACAAAACAAAAGTTACTTTATTCGATTTTTACCTCTTTGTTTAACTGTCGCGTATCATCTTCCATTGCAAGTCGCATAATCATCTTCCATTGTTTAACTGAATTCATAAAATTAATGCGTTTGAGCGAGTAATAACATTTGAAAAAAAAAACTGATAATGCACATGTGCATAACCGCATATTGCATCATTAACAATACTAATATTAGCAGTAAGTTATCAACACTTACTAATCTTTTTGCTTAACAGTCGCATGATCGTCTTCTGTTGCATCTGGCATTCTTTTCAACCCTTCATCTATCGGCTTTAGGACAAACGTAACTTTCTTTGTTTTTTTTTCTTTCCATTTTACGGTATTCAATGAGAATGTATATCAACTTTAATTTATTTTACTTTGTTAGTATGTTAGTTTAAACTACATATACAAAATCCATTATACATTCCCAAAATCCGCTATACATCGGGCATATGCATCTATACAACTATGACCATGCAACTTCAGATATGCACATGTGCATACATACAACTATGACATATCTTATCAACAATATATATGAACCAACACACGCGCATAACTATAACTATGCAACTTCAACTATGCACATATGCATACAAACAACTATGAAATAATTTATCAACATAAACATATGTTATCACATTATGCACATATGCATACCCATAAGTGACCCAAAAAAACAAAGTCGGATATGAATTATAAACATAATTTATAATGTATGCACATTATGCATACCAATCAAACAAAAATATGAACCAAAATCATAAGTTATCACATTATGTACATGTGCTTTCCAAATCAAACACAAACACATGATCGTATGAACTTACATCGGCTGTATTCTACTTACATCTACTTACATCGGCTGTAATCTACATGAACAAAATTATGCACATGTGCATTCCAAATAAAACACAAACACATAATCGCATTAACCTATATTATGCACATGTGCATTCCAAATCAAACACAAACACATAATTGTATTAACCTACATCGGCGCTGTAATCTACTGGCTGTAATATATTTACATCGGCTACTTACATCGGCTATAATCTACATGAACAATATTATGCACATGTGCATTCCAAATCAAACTCAAACACATAATCGTATTAACCTACATCGGCTGTAAAATACATGAACAACTTCATGAACAAGCACATAAGAACTTTGTATGAACTTACATAGTATGAACTTACATCGGCTATATGAACTTTCAAATTTGTGAATCGATGCAACGACTTATGTTCTTCGTAATATCCCTCTTCGTGCAATAAACCTCGCCGATTATGACCGTTTTTTGCCCTAAAATCGATTCGGTATGACTGTTTTTGCCCTAATTTCGAGGACTAATATTGATGATGATCATAGGGTGAATATTGATGATGAACGGCTGAAATTCTGAGCGTCGGTGATTATCGGACTGATTTGTATGAGATTTTTGGGGAAAATTGATTGATTGGGAGAGTTGTGTGTTGGTTGTGATAGTTGTCGGACGTGAGATTGTATTATCGATCCTAATTAAATCAATTGTTGAGGTCCGTATCATTTGAGCGGGGAGTGGGTTTTTAGATTTATTTTTTATTATTTACAAAATTGCCATCCGTTCACATTGGTTCTCGCGGTTCTCGCAATAAAGGTGGTTCTCGCATGAACCCCTCCCTATATATATATATATATATATAGGGGACCGCTAGAATGAGAACCACAACGAGTTAGGAGAACCGCGAGAACCACACCCCACGGGGGGGGGGGGGGGGGGCGTTGACCACGATTTTTTTACAACTAAATGTGTATATTTTAAACACATTCGTAAAAAAAAAAAATTTAAACGGCGCGGCCGAGGGGGTAGTTTTTTACACCACAAGTTTGGTGTAAAAAAAAAAAAAAAAAAAAAACACCAAACTTGTGGTGTAAAAAACTACCCCCTCGGCCGCGCCGTTAATTTTTTTTTTTACGAATGTGTTTAAAATATACACATCTAGTTGTAAAAAAAAAATCGTGGTCAACGCCCCCCCTTGGGGTGTGGTTATCGCGGTTCTCATAACTCGTGGTGGTTCTCATTCTAGCGGCTTACACCAAACTTGTGGTGTAAAAAACTACCCCCTCGGCCTTTTTAAATTTTTTTTTTTACGAATGTGTTTATAATACACACATCTAGTTGTAAAAAAAAAATTTTGGTCAACCGCGGCCCGGATGATGTGGTTCTCGCGGTTCTCATAACTCGGGGTGGTTCTCATTCTAGCGGTCCCCTATATATATATATACATATAGTGGGGTTCTAGAGTGAACACTAATGTATTTGCGAACTGAGTGAACAAATCTTGGCCATTGATTTACACACGTGGATAGCTAGGATTTCATCATCAAACCGTAAAATACACTAGTGTATTTCATCATCAAATCCTGGCCATTTATCTACACACATGTATGGCCAGGATTAGTTCACTCAGTTCGCAAACTACACTAGTGTTCACTCTTTTGCAATATAAATATATATATATATATATATATATATTTATATTGCAAAAACTAAATTGCATTTTACGTCCTTTAAGTTTGAACCAAGTTGCAGACAGAATTACACTGCATGTCTTTTATGTTACCATTTCTCATCGTACGGTGCTTTAATCCTAACCAGATGAAATTTTAATTTTAAGTTTGACCATGTGTTTTGCCCCTTACATGAGGGCAATTTGTTTTTTTTTACCCTTTTCTTTAAAAATATCTTATTAAATTTAATCCAAAATCTTAATGAAATATACACCACCACCCTAACCAACCACTGTCCACTACCACCAAGCAATCATCGTCCACAGCTACGATATAGAAAAACAAACCACAAACCTGCATTATTTTGATAGACATGTTATGTATCTTCTTTGTAGGAATCAGTGTTTGGGTAACGGGATTAAGAGGTGATGGAGTCAGGGTTTGTGTTGGTGATTGTGGAGGGAGGTGGTGTAGTGTGTGATTGGGGTTTTAATTTGTGAAAGAGAAATAAATTAAGACGGAAGGGTGTGGGGATCGTCCCCCTTGTCTCCGGCTCGTCCCACACCGTCCCCCTCCCCCTCGTCACGTCGCCGGCATCGCCTGGAAGACGGCAGCGACGAGCTGCCTCTCTCTCCTTCAGGTTTCTCTCTCTCCTTCAATTATATATTGATTTTTTTTATTAAAGTGGGTAGCCCTCCACACCCTTTGGGTAGTCCCCAAAGGGATGATCCTCCACCAATGTGATGTGACGTCTACGTGGCGTATAGTCATCAAAGGGATTACCCAAACCACACCCAATGGCCTAAGTAGGTGGAGGTTTTAATTTTAGTCTTTTTTTTTTGGTGCAGAAAATGACATAACTGCACATCACACCACACCGACCCCCGGGGAGCCATACAACCCGGGTAGAGGCTCTCGCGATATGTATAACATGGTGAAATTTATGGGATTCGAAAATATCGGTGATAAATTATTTTTTTAGAGTAAAATGCACGGATAGTCCTCTAGTTTTGTAAACTAACAACTATAGTCCTCAACTTTTGGAAATTACATCGGTGCTCCATATGGTTTGACAGTTTGTTACTCAGATAATCCCTGGAGTGGATGTCCAGAGCCGGTTATGGGCCTGTGCGGGTGGTGCCACCACACAGGGCCCATAATATCAGAGGGCCCAAAATGCTTAAAAGATATATTTATATTTTGTATATAAACGTATTGCAGAACTAGCATAGACAAATAAACTCTTTAGCTCAATGGAAGCAGCAGTTGGTTATAGATATGCTGGTTCTGAGTTCGAATCCCCACTACGTGTAGTTTTTTCTTTTTTTATGTTTCTTGGGTTGCTCCATGTTTTGTTTGGCTCCATAACAAGGTAGGTGAAAGGCCCCATAAAACTTAATTTTTAAGCTTGGAATTTCAAAGCCTCCATTGATTTGTAAGTTTTTTTTTTTCTCACTGAACCATTTACATAAAAAAATTTACAGATTTTCTTGTTTAAATTTATAAATTTTCAATTTAAATTTTGGCTCCCTTCGATTTGTAAGTTCTTTTTTTTTTCTCATTTAACCATTTATATAGAAAAAGTTACATGTTTTTTTGTTTAAATTTGTAAGTTTTTTTTTTCTCATTTAACCATTTGTATAGATCATTGAAAGGGCCTAGATTTATGAACCAAGCACGTTAAAACCCAATTGTTTCAAAGCCCAACTATTTTTGCCAATCAAATTCAGAAGCCCAGCTTCTTTAGTGTGCAATGAATTAATGACTTGACCCAAATCAATAAACAAACATAATGGATTAATGAATATGGCCCACATTTTTTATCTCGCACAGGGCCAAAAAAAATTTCTGTGATTTTCGAAGACGGCCCTGTGGATGTCCGTTAGTTTTCTCCGTCAAATCTATGTAAAATGACAAAATTACCTCTTACTTTATTAAAATATATAAAAAAACTAATTAATCCTTAAAATATCAATTAGGCCACACATTAATTATTAATTATTAAATACAACTATCATCACCATTTGAACCACCATTTCCAGTTCCACCACTATTGTTCTCATCACTGCCCTTCGCACCACACCTCACACCACGGTGTTTGTTTGTTCTGTTTAGATGAGTTCTACAGTCGAATATGCAAGAAGGTCGGATTTGGCAGTTTAAACGAGTTCTGCCATGAAGGGGTTATCGATGTTCACACCTTTAATGAGCGGTTGTGAGTAACAAATTTGTAAGACCTTGATGTTAGTTACCACTTATCTTGCTTATAGATCTACAAGTTTAACTTTTGATTTCTTCTGTTGTTGATTGAGAGTAGTTAGGAGATGAAGAACACTTCAAGATTAGTCCCCACTCTTCTTGTTAATAGATCTACATATTTAACTTTTGATTTTCTTTTGTTGTTGATTGACAGTAGTTAAGAGATGAGAAACAAATCTCATATAAGGAGATGAAGAACACATTAGCAGCAGAGGCAGGGGCCATTCATGGTGGAGTTACATAGATTTAACGGAGAAAACTAATGGATATCTACTCCAGGGACTATCCGAGTAACAAACTGTCAAACCACAGGGAGCACTGATGTAATTTTCAAAAGTTGGAGACTATAGTTGTTATTTTACAAAACCATAGGGACTATCCGTGCATTTTACTATTTTTTTTATTTAAACAATTAAAACATTCTATATATATAGAGAGAGATGAATGAGTTAAAATGAAAACCACCCCTAGTTTCGAGAACCGTGAGAACCATTTTTTCACCTTTAATCTATTGAGATAGATGATTGAGATTAAAAGTTACTTTATCTAATATTTTATTCTTTTTATCTTATTTTGTTTTGTATATTTTATTGTTAAAAGGGTAATATGGTCAATTTGCTTTTTTTGTCTTATATGTTATTAAAATTTTAATATTTGGCTTTGTCTTATTTGGTTTTTTTACAAATCAGATTTTACTCTGCGTTTTTTCACCCCGTTTTTTAACACCACGTTTTTTACGCCAGAATTTTTTTTTCAAGAAAAACTTTTTTTACGAGCAACTTTTTTTTCGAACAATTTTTTTACGAAACCATTTTTTACAAAAAACTTTTTTTTACGAAAAACTTTTTTTACGATTTTAAACTTTTTTTTACCTCAAATTTTTTTATGGTTTTAAACTTTTATACAAAAAAAAAACAAATTTTGTTTAATTTTTTTTTACAAAAAACAAATTTTTTTACGGGTTTAAACTTTTTCACAAAACACAAAAAAAAATTACGCTAAACAAAAAAAAATTTACAATTTTTTTTTACAAATTTTTTTTACGCCAAAACATCTTTTTACGCCCTGACCCGATTTCGGAATTACGAAATTTGAGAATCTTAACAAACGAACTCACCCAAAAATCACGACTAAGTAGGAGTCTCAGATAAGTTGAACTTATCATCATCGACTGAAAAAAATATAAACACCAACAACAACAATCAAAACCATGTGCGGGTCTTGAAAAAAACACGGTTTGGCACAAAAGTTTTCAGAAATCATGGCTGCAAAGTGGGGTTGTAGGTCAAAAACCTACCCTTCACCGTCCTTGCCACGCCATCGCCATCAAATTGTCGGAAAAATAGTTTCTTGCCAACTCAATCCCCATATCTTTAATTTCAACCCAAAATATCAAAAATATACAAAAAAACAGGAGATCAAATATTTAACACAGAAGGTACAACTCCCCCCTCCCCCACCCCAATAATTTCACCATCTATAAACAAAAATCAAGAAACCCTCATCAACAAAATTGAGCTTAAAAAACTCATCACATAATGTATGAAACCCCCATCACAAAATGTATGAAACCCCCATTAAACAAAATTGAGCTTAAAAAACTCATACACATATTAAACAACAAAACAACCACCACAAACACCTTCAACCAAACCGCCGCCCCAACCCACAAACAACAGCCACCGCACCCCACCACCACAAAAAGCCCTTCACCCCCACCGTTCACCACCACACTGCCGCAAAATCAAAGACCAAAATTGATCTGATGAGAGAGAGAGAGAGGGAGCATATCTGATGAGAGAGAGAGAGAGGGAGCATATCCGATGAGAGAGAGAGAGAGAGAGAGAGAACATCATCTTTGCATCATCGGAAAAACGGTCGGAGTAAGAACATCACCGGAGCCGTCGCCGGCGTCTTTCTCTTTCTAAAACTTTCTTTCTCCTCGATCTCTCTACTATCTCAGAGCAGCTGGATCCGGTGTGGGGGGTTGCCGGTAACGTCGCCGGTAACAGATCTGTTGTTTCTTGATGAGGGGGTTGTCGGTAACGTCGCCGGTGGGGGTTTGCCGGTAACGTCGCCGGTGTGGGGTTGCCGGTAACGTCAGAGTGTATCTCCATTGACGGTTGCGGAGGAGACGGTGGTCGGAGTGTATCTCCGTTGATGGTGGTGAACGATTTCAAGAGAGAGAGAGAGATGAGAAATGAGGGTTTCAATTTTTGTATTGTGTGAAGAGAGAAAAAGTCTGAAGACTTTAAAAGAGACAGAGACATAGATGGAAATGACATATAGAGTAAATTACCAAAATAACATTTTGGTTTTAAAATAATAGTGTATAGGTGGCATAATCTAATTAGTGGAAAGTGGTTCTCGCAACTAGGGATGGTTTTCATTTGAACCGATCCCTATACACACACACACACACACACACACACACACACACACACACACACACACACACACACCATTCACCCTATTATTTTTAAACAACTCTCTCTACCATCATTTCTTTCACCCCATATTTTGTAAAAAAACTCAAGATTTTTATACCACTCTCTCTACCATGTATCCCTACAACCATGGTTTCGTTCCTCCTCGATCTAGCGGTGACCTGAACCAAACAAACGCTCCTAACCAACCCATTGTTCTGGTTCCCACCCGACCAACTGCCTATGGAACCGGGTTTGTCGAGTATAATCACAACCCAACCAACTTCATGAACCTCTTAAACCAACCCCTCTCATGGGACCCAAATCAATATTATTGGAATCCTAACTTCAACATGGGAGATTTCGGCTCGCCACAAAGACACAACTGGATGAGGAGGAGCCATATAAAAAGAAATAACGCAACAAACGGGTGTCATATAAAAAGAAAGAAATAATCAAGACCTGAACGAGAAAACACGTGCAACCATGGGATGATGAAGAGGAGTACACGTTAGCCCGAGCTTGGATCGATGTATCGGAGGATCCTGAAAATTTGTAAGATTTTTATAGACTTTTTTTTTATTTTTTAATTTATACATATAATTTGTTTGTTAAAAGTTGTATTTATTTGTTTGTATCTTTTTTTAGCAAACAACCAAAATAAAAATGTGTTTTGTAGACGAATCCGAGAACTCTTTTTAGGTCTCATGGGTAGGGGGACAATTACTGGCTACCAGATTCAATATCAGGCAAGTGGACCGATGTTAACAATAAATGCACAAATTTTCAATCGATTTATCAACGTCAAAAAAATGGTTGGAAAAGCGGCGAGAGCGACGGCGATATAATGCAGCCAGTTTAATAGAATATCAAGCGGCACGAGGGAGTTTCCTATACTTGAAAGTTTGGAACCTTCTCCATAATAGCTCTAAATGGGACAACGTCCCTATGACGGTAGGAACTTCTTCCACTAGGTCGGGAAATAGAAGACCGACAAAGAAGTCAAAAGCCTCCGAGTCGGTTGAACCTGAAATGCCAACGTCCGACACTCGAAATGTAACGATTCGTATGCCCTTTATTCTCTACACGTATTATCATGTCCAAATTAATAAGTAGCCCTTCATTTGAATCTAATTTACCACTATCTTGTTCATGCATCACAACAGTATCTGATCCACTAACATTAATTGGTTTATTATTCATTTCCTCATGTTTCCTACGCGTACAATGCATGGAATTTTTGGTATGATACACCATATATTTTGTAGCCTCAATATCACCATACTTAAACCAATATCTGCATCCTTGACCCATAATTTGGAAATAGGATACCAATGTATATCCTACTCATTTTGAAATTTCAACTTCATTGGAAATTCCAAAGTCTTCGATTCCCCTATGATTGTCGGCTAATCGGGTGGAATTGGTAGAATCGGATCATAATGTTTACCCTCTCCAACCACCATCAACAACTGTAATTTTATAAGAAAAATCAAACAATCCTGATGAAATCTCGGAGTACTAATGATTGTTAACATTTGTTTCTTTCATGTGCTCGTTCTCTTGAATAGTAGTCCCGTTAAGAACCTTTTGCACGAACACACATTCTTCCTCATCGGAATCATATTCATCAAACACGTCTTTATCGAATCGGGGTCGTCTTCCGGTTAATCTTCCTGATCCAATTCGTCTTCATACGTCGGTTCAAGGAACCCGGGTGGGTATGGGCGAAAGGATGCTCCTCTTCCTCGTTTACATTGTCCCAGATGATGCTTTCCAGTTCGGTTTCCTTAACATGCATCTCCCATTGTAATTCAAGATCTCGGACTCGTTGACGCAGTCATCTGATCTGTTCAAGATCTCGGACTCCTTGTGCCATTTGATCTCTTTAAGATCATGGACTCATTGTCGGAGCCGTTTGTTCTTCAGATCCCGTGGATCGGGATAGACTCCATCGTTGCCTCAGTCGGCGAATCTATACACTCATGCTATTGCCTCTGTCGGCAACTATACGAGCAATCAAGTTTTCACAGCCACATCGAGCCATTTGAGAACCAAAAGCTTTAATATCAACGGATGTAGTTTTGGAAGCAATCAAATGGCTCAAAAACGATTAGTTAATCAAAACGATTAGTTAATCAAAGACGATAAATTGAACCAAAGTTTCCAAGAACATAATTCTTTATATTCAATATTCAACAAAAACCTAAGAACTAATAAACCCTATATCCTCTTATATAGGTGAGGAATCATAACTAAATCATATTCAAATAACAAAAGATAAGTCTTGATCCTCTTATATAGGTGGGAAGTATTTGGCAAGGAAGACATCTCGAAGGGTGGCCTAGGTGGTAAACGTACCCGCAGGCTGCGAATCAAGCCAGGTGGTTGCGCGACCCGCAAGTGAGAATGGGAGACCTGAAGGAAACGAGCGTCAAGGTTGGCACTCTCTATAGAGAAGGTACCACAAAGGCGGGAAAGGCGGTTGATGTCAGCTGGTGCATCCTCGTCATCACGACCATGAAATTGACACGAGTTGGTGATAGCGGTCATGATGTATGAGGGAATTTGCTAAGATTTTTCATTGTCTATGGCAGGTAAAGTGATGGGTGAGTTCGCACCGGTGAAACCGACGGTGGAGCGTTAGTGGGTGGTTTGATTTGCAGCCATTTGGACTACGGGTGGCGGACTCAGAGGACGGGTGGGTGGTGGGGAATTATGGGGTGACGACTTCGGAGTGAAGTCAAAGGCTGGTGGTTTAGATTGGAGAGTAGAGTCAGAAGAGGTGGAAGATGAAGTAGAAGTTTTACTAACCTTAAAACTAGACGACGAGGAAACAGGCTTGTCAGTTGGCGGCTTCGGTGGTCCTTGCGAACGTGTATGGGGCATCCACTGCAAAACCGACAATAAACAAGTAAGACGACTCTAAAGAAAGACCAAAAGAAAAATTATAAAAGAAACTAATACTATTTAGACTCCTACGACTCAAACACACAAATAGCTCGTATGATATCAGTTAAGTCCAAACAAAGTAATCAACGCAATTGCCAAGAGTCCCCGTCAACGGCGCCAAAAACTTGATGTGCTAAAAGTAGTTTAATAAAAATAACTAAAATTAATCTAATCTAGAAACAAAAGATATACTCTAGACTCTCTAAACTCGATTAAACTACTAACGGGCAAGTGAACCGATCGACTCTAGTAAAGCAAAGTAAGTAAGTCCGGATATCAAACCCACGAGACTCTAATTAATTACGCTAATGACTCTATCTAGATTGACACTGACACGACACTTAACTGTATTTGTGTTTGGGGGGGGGGGTCTAAAAATCCTAAGAATTTCAATTAAATTAAATTAATTAACTAGATTAACTTAACACAAACTAGCTTTGGATTTTACTCAGATGGTGAAGACACTACCTAGACTGGAATCCTAGTTTGCTTTAGTAATGATTTTTATTAGGATACTAATTATTATGGAACCGGGATCTTATAATCCTAAACCTTTCGAGATACCGAACAAGACCCTCGACCCTTCTCAAGGAGACACTTATGGCACCCTAGAGGCTGTTACAAACACCAGTTGGTTAGACTCCCTCACAGGACATCTAAGGGGTTTACAAAAGTACCCTACAAGATTTACTCCCTCACAGGACCTAAACCTAGGGTAGACTTAATTTTTTTATTAGACTTGTTAGACAACAGTCAAAAGGGTTACTCCTTACGAAGCTCCTACCTTGCGATTTAATGACTTAGACCTAACAATAATCTCGCACATCACAGCTACTGAGAATTAGTAGAACATTTAATTTATTTGATTACGGAATATTACTTCTAAGGTTTATTGGCCAATTTAACCCTAAAGATTATAAATTTATTACATGATATAGACACTCACCAAAATCTATAGCCTAGCATGACTCTATTATGTGATAAAGACCGTCACCAAGAATCATACGAAGCAATAAACAACTTTCAAACAATTTAAGCATGCATATACATCTAATCAATAATCAAGTCAACTACTTTCATAAACAAACCATAATATTAATCGTCCATTATAAAAATCAGAACTTTAGCAAAACCATTCATCCAAGTCTAGGTAGTTTTAAATATTTAGCCAATCAAAGTCATTGAATACATTAAGAACAAAGTATTTTCAATCAAACGGAACATAGATAAAGTAAGAAACGAAGATAAAAGACACCCGAATTGTAGAATCACGACAAGGATGACTTCCTAGGCTTCAAAGCTTCAACCGGCAGCTCCGAGATCTCAAAACCGTTTGCAAGAATACCCAAAATTCGTCCAAAGGATTGCTGGTTCGTAAGTTGTTTTCGTTTGAAGTTAATGATCATTAAATAGTTAAACCCTGATCACACAACGAATCATTGTCGACTTTCAACCCCGTCGCGCTACGCGACGGGTAAAACTAAACATGGTCGCGTGACGCGACGGCATAAAATTCCAGAAATCATTATTTTATTGTCGCGCTACGCCACGGTGAAGCAAGATCCTCGTCGCGTAGCGCCAAGGCCCATTTTCATCAGAATTCTTCAATTTCCGTTCCGGTTCAGCTACGTGACGATCCGATTCTCGCTTCAGCTTCATAATCAGTAGATTATTCACCGATTTTCTTCACTTTCAGCACAAATGACCTGGAAACACAAAAAGTAACTGAAGTAACGAATTCTAACTAAAAACTGAATTAAACTAAACGGAATATATACAAACTATACACGAATAAATGATATATCTCGTTCAAAGATTCTGCTTGTCGGTGCTTCAGGTTTCTTATTTCCATGAAGAAGTATATCTTTACCACTGATGATGATTGTTTCGTAAGTTTTTTTGTGGTTAATAATCCCCAATTTGGATAAATTAGGTGGTGGCGGCAGGATGAGCTGGTGGTGGCAAGATATAGTGGTTAGGGTTTTAGGGTTAGGAAATTTGGGGAGATGATGTGTATATGCATTTTTGTTTTGTTTTATTTATTAAACATTTAAATAAAACCATGAATTGACCAGAATACCCTTAACTGAATAAACTTAACTAAAATATTTAATATGGTTAGTGGTAAAGGACGTACAATGTAATGGGTTTTGCAAATAAAGGATTGCGATTGTAATTATTGAAGTTAAAGGTTATCCGTTGCAATCCGGTACAAACATAAAGGACCAAAAGTGTAATTAAATAAAAGGATATGGTAAAATGACTGAAATACCCTCATGTGCATAGCACATGTCATACTTAACTGAAAATTTTAACCTAGTTTGTGCTAAAGGACCTAGAGTGTAATAGGTTTTCCAAATAAAGGACCGTGGCTGTAATTATTGAAGTTAAAAGTTATCCATTGCAATCCGGTTCAAACCTAAAGGACGAAAATAGTAATTTACCCTTGACTTTTTGACTGTTTTATTTTTATTTACTTTTAACCCCTCTTTTTTATCTTTAACACTTTTAACCCTAATAGTTTTCATCTTTTACACTTTTAACCCCATAGTTTTCATCTTTTACATATTTGTCACAACCATTTTCTATTTATAACCCCAACATTCTTCCACTTTCAACTTTGGTCCATAGTTTACATCTTTTACAGATTTATCGTTTTACGATTAATTCTAAATTTTGCGCGTTAACACGCTACATCACGCGCATGTGGTTCAACGTTTTTACATCTATTTTTTTACGGTTTAATAGCTTCGTCGAAACTCGCAGGCCTAAGCCGACTTAGTCATTCTTTTATGTTTTTACTTTTTCGGTCTATTTTTTGCGAGTTAACACGGCATAACATGTGTGCGTGATTCATCATTTTGACGTTTACTTTTTGTTCGGCTTAACGGTCCCGCTGCAAACCGCGGGTCTTTGATACTAGTTTCAACTATTATTTAACTTGAATTTTTATTTTATTTTTTTCTTATTATTTCAATTATGGTTTTTAATTTTTTATAACTTTCACTAATGCTTTTGTTTTTTTAACAACAGTTTTTTACACCGAAATTCCATCTAAATTTACACTTACAAGTATTTTACAAGTAGAGGCCGGTTATCGTATAATAGCCCTAATCGTACATTATGTACGCTATAACCACAACCGTCAGATCATCTCATTTAAACCCCGTGCTTAACTAATTTACGTTATTAAATTAATCATATATATATATATTTGATTAATTTAATAATATATATATATATATATATAGAGAGAGAGAGGCCGGTTATCATACAATATGCCTAATCGTACTTTATGTACGCTATAACCACAACCGTCAGATCATCTCATTTAAACCCCGTGCTTAACTATTAAATTAATTAAATTAAAATAAATAAATGAAACCGCCAAGGTTAAAATCGTCCATTGCGAAATCAAAACCCCTGATAATCAGCAAACAATAACTCACAATCATACCGTAAACCCAAAATCAACACTACATTCTTCTTCCCCCAAGTTCCCTACTACTTACCGTTGCGATTCAACGAAGATTGATGAGTTTTGAGAAACGGAGCAAAGCAAACAACGACAGACCACAGGCGAAGAAGATGAATCCAGGTATCGATTGACATTTGCGATTTTATAATGAGATTTACAGGGGCTTTGAATGACATATGCGATTTTGTTTGTTTAGTAAGGTTTTTGTCTGAAACCTATAGTTTTATAAGATTACATATTGTTCATAACTACGATTTTGTTAGGGTTTATGTCTGGTATGGTTTTTTTGTTAGGTTTTATATGATTATGTAGGTTTGTTAATGATAAGCTGATTCATGTGCAATATTATAGAGGGTTTTGTGTGGGTTTTGTATGACAAATGCGATTTTATATGTTAAGTTTTGTTTGTTGAGGTTTTTGTCTTAGGCATGCGATTTCATAAAAGTTATTTTTGTCTAGGGCATGCGATTTTGTATTCTTATGTAGTTTTGGTAATGGTTAGCTTGTGCATGCGAATTTACAAAAACTCCATGCGATTTTATATGATTAGTTAGTTTTGGTATATAATTAAATGATACATGCGATTTTATAAATGTTTTTTGTCTGAAGCATGCGATTTATAAGATTAGCTAGTTTTGGTAATGCTTAACTGATACATGCGAATTGATAACTGATTCATGCGATTTTATCAACTTAATGAGTTTTGGTAAATGGTTAACTGATACATGCGATGTTATAAGGTTTTTGTCTGATAGCATGCGATTTTGTAGAAATAGATTCTGATGATGACTTTGAAGACCCCGTATCAACATTGAAAAAAGTGAACAAAAATAGAAAAAGAAGGGTTGTGGAAGAAAGTTCTGAGGATGATGATTTTGTTAAGCCACTGCCGAAAAAGAAGAAAGATGACAAGAAATCTAAGATACAAACCAAAAAACCTTCAAACAAGGTGGAACCACCTAGAACAGAAACTAGAGCTTTCATCGAATACAGCAATGAAGCAATACTGTTGAGATGTCAACCTAACTCGTATATGGATACTGTGAAATTTTTTTCAAAAAAAACAGATTGATGAGGTGAAGAATATGGGATTTGGGGTTGTTCTAGATATGACTATCAACAATATTTCGACACGTTTGGCATATTGGCTAGCCAGAAACTTTGACGAGAAGTTCGATAAGCTAAACGTAGGTAAACACCAAATAAAAATTACATCGGACACAGTTTATGAGGTATTTGGAATACCAAAGGGGCCAAAGCCAGTTGAAATAATAGTGGATAAAAGAAAAGTTAAAAAGGTGGAGAAAATTGAAAAGTGTAAAGAACCGGGAAATACTGTCATGGATACATTCATCAGCCAATGGGGGGAAAACGCGAGAATTACCCATGGCTTAATTGCAACTGCAACGGATAATCAAAGAGATGGGGGGAGCCTGTTTAGATTAAATTTCCTGGTGTACTGGATGACATTTTTTGCGGAGATTACAAAGTCCACAACTGCAAATGGTAGATGTTTGCTTGGTGTAGAGGCTGTTAAGGACATACAGAATCTAGATTGGTGCTCATATCTACTGGACACCTTGCGTCGTACACGAGCGGGCTGGAAGAACTTTAAAATACAGTTCGTGGGACCTGTTGCCTTTCTTACAGTATGTCTTACTACATTTCATAACATATTTACAAGACTAGTTTGTTTTTGTTATATAATTAACTGACACATGCGATTTTAAAAATAATTTTGATTGAGCATGCGATTTATAAGGTTGGATAGTTTTAGTGATGATTAACTGATACATGCGAAATCATAACCAATTCATGCGATTTTATCAGATTAGTGGTTTTGGTAAATGGATAAAGAATACATGTACGAAGCACTCTTGAATCAAGAATTGAGTGTGACCCGATACACATTTGCTACATTTGCAAACATAGAGTAAGTAAAACAATTATATCAACTAACAAACATCTAAATATATACACACAAAATATTTAATTATTTAATTTTTGCTTGACAGGGATGTATTTTACCGATAAAAAACAGGGGTTTAAACGGTCAAAGGTATCTTTGAAAGCTTCTACAGGGGTCAGTACGTAGCATCAAACGGAATAGATGCATTTGTGGATGTTCTCAACCTTGAAGAGAAGAAGAGGGATAGAAAATCATCACCATACAGACTCTTCTTGTTTAGCACAATGATGGTATGTTTTTCTAAGCATATTGGCATTTGAAATTAAAACAAAAAATGCATATTCAATGATTTCGCATGCTAATTATAGTTAAATCGCATGTAGAATAGTGGATAGTTTTCATGTAAAAACAAAAACAACATTTCGCATACTATTGTAATTTCGCATACAGTATATATACAAAATCGCATGTGAAAATTTTTCACACATTATTTGCATGTACTAAATTCGCATGTACAAATCTCTTGTAATACATTACTTAACCTTGATTCTAATTACATAACATACAGCCGGATATCATGTACAACGAGGAGAAATATACAGACAACCAACGTCTAAACGTATTTGCCTCAAATTTAGAAGACATAATACTGAAATATGAGGTAAAAAAACTTGCTTCGGTTGACTTGGTGTTTATTCCGGTACTTCAAGGTGACTACTTCTATGTCTTGTGCTTCCACTTGAAAACCGACAAAATTGAGCTGATTGACAATTCAGCAGCTGAACAAGAGTTTGAGGAAAGATACAAGGGGCTTCCAGACACACTGGTAATACAAAAACTTCTTCATATACATGTTATATTTTATGTAAAAGCTACTGACACAATGTTGCTATGTTACAGAAAAGGGTATTGGTTTTATACCTACAAAAGGCCTTAAAACCAACACCAGCTATAAAAGCACTTGAAACATCAGTGATAGAAAGAAAAGTGATGGAATGGAGGACAGAGAATAACGGTGTAGACTGTGGAGTGTTTACGATGCGTCACATGGAAACATACACAGGAGAGAAAACACCATGGGTGACTGGGTTTGTGAAAGAAAATGAAGTAAACAACAGGCAGAATTCACAACTTCATCTCCTGAGGCATATATATCTAAGTAAAATCATTCTATCCGTCCACAATGTGGAGTGTCAAAAAATAATTAAACTGACAAATGCTTTCGATAAAAGGCCGGACAGAGAAAAGTATTTCAAAGATTCGGACAAAATAATCCCAGATAGGTTGAGAGCATTTATTGGAAAGGACTGGTAGACTTGTTTAATGTTGAATTTCTGTTGCATATTTAGACTTTTTAGATTACATTAATGTTTTTAATTTCGCATATATTATGTATAAAATCGCATGTTTGACATTGAATTGCTTAAAATATGCAAAATGGGGAATATAAACATGCGAAATCAAATCCCATGCCATAACACAACATGCGAATTATATGAAACATAAAGCAAATGCATGTTTTATTAAATAAAGCACTAAAATAAACAAGTTCATTCAAAAGATGAAAGGAACTTTATTTTCATCTCCATCGAGCATCTTAAAATAGTTATTGCATCCGCCAACTCTTTCAACTACTTCTCATCCCTCTCACCCAGATCAACCATGAACATTACAACAATTTCTTGAAGACTACTCACTTGCATCTGAGAAAGCAAGTTCACAATTTCTTGTCTTCTCTTCATGTTTTCTGTTACACGAGAAATGTTGGTTTCCAGCATCTTTTGACATGATCGATCCTCTTGAATTTGTTCCTGAATCCTTTTTCTCAAAGACTGTTTGATACTTGATTCAGAAGAGGATGTTTGGAGGTTTGCCATTTTTTAATAAGATAAGATATAAGTGGTTTGAAATGGTGATAAAAACATAAACTTTATAGTAAAAGAAAAACGCACTATAAAATTATTGAACTGAATTATAAAACACACTGTGCGAAATTACATATAATTACCTTTAAAGCGTGCGAAATATTGAGCTAAATATGTTAAATACTTTTTAGTCTGCGAAATGACCAACTTAACGATGCGAAATTACATATTAAAACTTTATTGTGTGCGAAATGTCCAACTTAAGCATGCGAAATTATTCATATGATCCAATCTTTAATACCTGCTACATGTTAAAAACAACACATGCGATATTTAAAAACAACACATGCGATATGTTAAACTCACCAAATAAACCCAGAAACATCTTATCTTCAACCTCGTTAGAATCTAATAACATGAAAACACCTTCAAATCAAATAAAACCCATACCTCAACCGTAACCCTATGATGAAAAACCCAAAATAAACATCCTAAATGACGAATCCAGCATTTTCGGTATCGCCAATGTATGTTCGGTATAGGAATTAATCAAAAAACCTACAAATCGAATTGATATGAACAATAATTACATAATAATTACATAGACGGTTTTGAAACGAACTCGTAATCTGCTTCCTTGTTGGCGAAATTCCCTAATTAGCCCTCAGATAATTGAACAGAATGTCTGATATACCCTTATCTAATTAAATTGAATCAGGACACGTGTATGGCTGTGAGGATCGCGTACGTAATGTACGATTAGGGGATTTGTATCCTACATTTCATATATATATATATATATATATATATATATATTTATATATACGAAACCGCCAAGGTTAAAATCGTCCATTGCGAAATCACAATCCCTGATAGTCAGCAAAGAATACTCACAATCATACCGTAAAACCAAAAATTCAAAACATTGCATTCTTCTTCCACCAAGTTCCGTTCTACTTACCAGTGCGAATCAACGAGGATTGATGAGTTTTGAGAAAAGGAGCAAGGCCAACAACGATAGACCACAGTCAAAGAAGATGAATCCAGGTATTGAATGACATATGCGATTATATAATGGGGTTTAAGTGGTTTTGATTGACATATGCAATTTTGTATAGTTAGCTTTGTTTAGTAAGGTTTTTGTCTGAAACATATCATTTTATAAGATTAGGTATTGTTGTTAACTGCGATTTTGTTAGGGTTTTTGTCTAGTATGGTTTTTTATTAGGTTTTGTATGATTAGGTAGTTTTAGTAGTGGTTAGCTGATACATGTGCGATATTATGGAGGGTTTTGTATGATATATGCGATTTTATATGATTAGCTTTGTTTGTTAAGGTTTTTTGTTTAAGGCATGCGATTTTATAAGTTTTTTTTGTCTAAGGCATGCAATTTTATATGTTTATGTAGTTTTGGTAATGGTTAGCTGGTACATGCGATTTTATAAATGTTTTTTGTCTGAAGCATGCGATTTATAAGATTAGGTAGTTTTGGTAATGGTTAACTGATACATGCGAATTCATAACTCATTCATGCGATTTTATCAGATTAATTAGTTTTGGTAAATGGTTAAAGAATACATGCGATTTTATAAGGTTTTTGTCTGATAGCATACGATTTTGTAGAAATAGATTCTGATGATGACTTTGAAGAGCCCATATCAACATTGAAAAACGTGAACAAAAACAGAAAAAGAAGGGTTGTGGAAGAAAGTTCTGAGGATGATGACTTTGTTGAGCCACTGCCAAAAAAGAAGAAAGATGGCAAGAGATCTAAAATACAAACAAAAAAACCTTCAAAAAAAGTGGAACAGGGAAAAAAAACCAAGCCAGCCGGAACCACCTAGAACAGAACCTAGGGCTTTCTTTGAATACAACAACGAAGCAATACTGTTGAGATGTCAACCGACATCATATGTGGATACTGTGAATTTTTTTTCAAAAGAACAGGTTGATGAGGTGAAGAATATGGGCTTCGGGGCTATTCTAGATATGAATATCAACCATATTTCGACACGTTTGATTGGCTAGCCAGAAACTTTGACGAGATGTTCGATACGCTAAACGTAGGTAAACACCAAATAAAAATTACATCGGACACAATTTATGAGGTATTTGGAATACCAAAGGGACCAAGGCCAGTTGTCATAATAGTCGATAAAAGAAAAGTTAAAAAGGTTGAGAAGATTGAAAAGAGTAAAGACCCCAAAAGTGGAGATAGTGTTATGGATACATTCATCAGTCAGTGGGGGGAAAACGCGAGAATTACCCATGGCTTAATTGCAACAACAATGGATAATCAAAGAGATGGGGGAGCCTGTTTAGAATAAATTTCCTGGTGTACTGGATGACGTTTTTTGCGGAGATTACAAAGGCCACAACTGCAAATGATAGATGTTTGCTTGGTGTAGAAGCTATTGAGGATATACCGCATCTAGATTGGTGCTCATATCTACTGGACACTTTGCGTCGTACAAGAGCGGGCTGGAAGAATACAAAAATACAGTTCGTGGGACCTATTGCCTTTCTTTCGGCATGCTTTACTACATTTGATAAAATATTTACAAGAAGATAAAATAAGTACATATTTTAAGTAAAAATCAACTCCTTTTTATATTTATACAGCTTCTATACACACATGAGTACAACAAGAGGCTTCAACTGTTCGAGAAAGTCGTGGAGATACCGGTTATTCATTATATCACATCTACGGAGATTGATAAAGTCGAGGAGCATATTTCGGATAACGGACCTCTGTGGACAAATGAAAGTGAAAATGAGTATACAATACGACCCGTTGACACCACAAAAAGCTACAGAAGAAGGACTGCACGTGTAGTAGAAAACATAGAAACCGAGGAAGACCTTAACGAGAACATTGATGATATGATGGATTTCAGTTTTGACCTCCAGGAAATGTCTCAGTTGAACCTTGTGATGGGAGTTGGGATACAGACACAGAAAATGATGGACTATTGCAACACTCCTGTTCCACTTTCACCAACGGTAGTCTACGATTCAGCCCATCAACGAAATCGAGAAGCTTCGAACATCAACAAAAAGGTAAGCCCAACAAATATTAATATCATTTAATCCATTTATTTTAATATCTAGATTGATAGTATTTTAACTCAAAAAATATTACAGAACCTGTTGAAAAAAATGAGGATCAATGTCAAAAAATACATTGAAATGGTTCAAATTGTTCAAGGGATAAACAACTTAGTTTCAGATGCAAAAACCAAGTGTTTTTGGGATCCGAATATTATGGAGTCCTGTACGCAGTGGGATGAGACACTTTGGAATAATCCCATTTGTGTGCCACCTGATTCGGTTCAAGAGCTTGGAACTGCAGCGTCTGATGTTTATCAAGAGTCTGGAACTGCACCTTTTGATGTTCATCAATAGCCTGAAAATGCACCTTCTGTTGTTCATCAAGAAGATAAAACAAATGAAGAATGCAGACAAAATGAAGAAGCTCAACAAGTAATATCCAATGTTTTAGACAGTGTCAGACACATGGAATCAGAAGGTAAACATGTGATTTCAAATTAACACGTGCGAATTTATATAAACATTGTATTTCCTATACACATGCGATTTCTTAAATACACATGCGATTTCATGCATACAATTGATATTTGATTTCGCATGCCATGTCATGTATAGCATGCGATTTTGACAAATACAGATGGTGGAGGAGTAACAGACACCCTTATTGCAAATATTCAAACTATGGAAATGGGTGTATGCGCTTACAAACCACCTGTCCAAGGTAAAAAACACTTTATATTAGAAAAAATAAAAGAACAAAATATTATATTTTTTAACTTAATCTGGCCTGCAGAAAGTGGTGAAACCGAAACTGGGATGGAAGGAACAGTGAACTTAGCCTAATCTACACAAAAAATTCTAGAAAAAGTCCAAGAAAAGGAACCAGAAGTGGAAGCAGTTTCTTTAGGAGAAACTACACAGAAGGACCCATAACAAACCGATTCAGGTATCGAAGTTGAAAAGGAACCAGAAGTGGTATGCCCTCAGGTGACGACTGATGAATTGTAATCGGTTGAGTTGCTTTTGAGCTTGGCACCTAGCCTGGTAGTAAATAAGGGAAAGAACCCAGGTAGGGGGAGAAAAAACTCAAAACCAACTCAAGCTGCAAAACAAAAAGCCGGTACAGAAGTTGTACCAAAGGGGTTAAACTTCTTCATACACATGTTATATTTATGGAAAGCTACTGACATAATGTTGCTATATTACAGAGAATGGTACTGGTTTTATACCTACAAAAGGCCTTAAAACCAACACCAGCTATAAAAGCACTTGAAACATCGGTGATAGAAAGAAAAGAGATGGAATGGAGGACGCTTACTAACGGTATAGACTGTGGACTGTTTACGATGCGTCATATGGAAACATACAAGGGGGAAAACACCATGGTTGACTGGGTTTGTGAAAGAAGATGAAGTAAACAATAGACAGAATTCACAACTTCATCTCCTGGGACACAGATATATAAGTAAGATCATTCTATCCGAGTACAATCTGGAGCGTCAACGAATAATTAAAGAGACAAATGCTTTCGATAAAAGGCCGGACAAAGAAAGGTATTTCAAAGGTTTGGACAAAAAATCCCAGAGAGGTTGAAAGCATTTATTGGAAAGGACAAATAGACTTGTTTGATGTTGATTTTCTGTTTCATTATTGGACTTGTTAGATTACATTAATGTTTTTATAATCGCATGTTTTAATTATAAAATCGCATGTTTGACATTGAATTACTTATAATATGCAAATATTGAAATTATGCGTGCAAAAAATAAATCCCATGCAAGTCTCACAACGTGCGAATTATATGGAACATAATCAGCTTGCATGTTTTATTAAATAAAACACTAAAACAGAAAAGCACAAAGATACAAAATAAACAAGTTCATTCAAAAGATGAAAGGAACTTCATTTTCATCTCCATCGAGCATCTTAAGATAGTTATTGCATCCACCAACTCTTTCAACTGCTTCTCATCCCTCTCACCCAGATCAACCATGAACATAACAACAATATCTCGAAGACTACTCACTTGCATCTGAGATAGCAAGTTCACATTTTCTTGTCTTCTCTTCGTGTTTTCTGTTACACGAGAAATGTTGGTTTCCAGCATCTCTTGACATGATCGATCCTCTTGAATGTGTTCCTGAATCCTTTTGCTCAAAGACTATTTGATACGTGATTCAGAAGAGGATGTTGGGAGGTCTGCTATTTTTTTTATAAGATAAGATATAAGTGGTTTAAAATTGTGATAAAAAGATAAACTTTATAATAAAGGAAAAAGCACTGTAAAATTATTGATATGAATTATTGATATCAATTATTGAACTGAATTATTTGATTTAAATTATTGAACTGAATTATAAAACACACTGTGCGAAATTACATATCATTACTTTTGAAGCGTGCGAAATATTGAGCTCAACATGTTAAATACTTTATAGTGTGCGAAATGTCCAACTCAAACATGCAAAATTACATCTTAAAACTTTATTGTGTGCGAAATGTCCAACTTAGATATGTGAAATTATTCTTATGATCCAATATTTAATACCACCAACACATGCGATATGTTAAAACCAACACTTGCAATATGTTAAAATCACCAAATAAAACCTGAAACATCTTATCTTCAATCTCGTTACTATCTAATAACATGAAAACACCTTCAAATCAAATAAAACTCATCCCTCAACCGTAACCCTCTGATGAAAAACCCAAAATAAACATCCTAAATGACGAATTCAACATTTTCGGTATCCCCATATGTGTTCGGTATACAAATCAATCAAAAACCTACAAATCGAATTGATACGAACGATAATTAGATAGATGGTTTTGTAACGAACTCGTAATCTGCTTCATTGTTGACGGAATTCCCTAATTAGCCCTCGGATAATTGAATAGAATGTCTGATATACCCTTATCTAATAAAAATGAATCAGGGACACGTGTATGGCTGTGGGAATCGCGTACGTAATGTAGGATTAGGGGATTTGTATCGTACACTTCCTCTTTACAAGTATTTGAGTTCACACTACTTTTATGGTGAGCGAAATACTATATCACTAGACCACCACGTCATTAATGTTTTTTTGTTAATTATATAGCCAAATAAAATACGAAAAACATATAATTTTTTAATTAAATAATAAAAAACAAATGGCGGAGTCCCCCGCCACAACATGCAGGTTAAATAAGTGATATATCTTAAAAGGCATAGTAGGTGATTCCGGCCATGCCTTTTTAACGTGGGCCCTAATATTTACCTAAGAAAAATGTATTGGGTTATTGAACTGCGAGTCCCATATGCTAGCTTGTGCCATATCATGCTTTTTATGTAAATTTTGTTAAGTGTTTTTTCATCATTTTAAAACTAGTGTCAATGAGGGCCATATGTTTGTTTTGGTCAAAAATTACCTAAGTAATTAAGTGATCAAATTAGTTAAGTGAGGTAGTGTGCTAGATGTCATTGTAAAAAAATATGTTGATTAAGTTGTTAATAAAAACAGTTTTCAGGATACGGCTCAGGATATCGAGCTGTATCTACAATCAAACAATGAACAAAAAAGGTAAAGGGTGACACGGGATGTACGAGGAAAGTCCTTGATCAATCTAGATCGCCGGCACAAAACCTCGGGAGCTGACAATCGCAGCTGCCTTGTTCTTCTTATTACTTCAAATATCAGGATACAGTGCAGGATATGATGCGGATCAACTAGGTGTTACAATGTGATTTGAATACAAGTGTAAGTGTGAGTGATTGCAGCTAGTAGAGAGCAAGAGTGTTCGAAGAATTGTGTGTGTTCTATCTGATCCGATCAATCCTATTTATAGTCAAACGAAACTAACAAACTAGCCTATAAATCCGGGATATAGCGAATATTCCCTTGGTGAACGTTGTAGTCCACGTCTTCCGGCTTCAACGTTCCTATTTCAACAGATTAGCTCGAGTCTTTGGGAGAACAAGTCCATCCGAACGTTATATACCTGCCTCGTTAATCTGCACGTGAGCTAATTAGTCATTATCAGGATACTGCATCAGGATGTTACCAATATCCTGATCCGGTATCCTGATCACAATAAAAAAAACATAGTCAGAATATTATTCAGGATATATGAGCAGAAAACCACCCATAACAATTTTCCCCAAAATATATCTGTTGGTATACCAATTCCAACGGATATATTTTAAAAATCTTATCTCGTGAATTGAGGTAATTAAGTTGAAACGATGGTTGAACTGACAAGCTGCAACTTCCGACGCGTTTTGTCCTCAATGGCTATCCATTTAGCCCCTATATCTTCTCTCTTCCTTGTTGATAGTCCTTCATGTTTTCAAGAAATCTTACGTATTTTCTCTCTTTTTCTTTCAAAATTCTTGCTGTTTATCTTGCTTTATGGCTACCAAAACTCGATCACACTCTGGTGATTCACCTTCACCGTTCGTCAACTAGAACTTAATCAGTCACCCCGGGAAAGAGGTGTGCTCCTTTAACAACGCCGACATTGCCGCATTACGGAACTCCGGTGGTTTTCCTGATAAAGCAATCATCCGTCCTTTCGATCGAAACATCCGATTAGATGTTTCATCTGATGAATGGATCTGCTTCTTAGCATATCCATTTTCTCTTGGCCTTCGATATCCCTTTCCAGAATTTATTATGGAATTTTTTCGAACCACCGGTCTCTGTTTCGCCCAAACAATGCCCATGGTCTGGAGGGTACTCCTTACTCTCAACCATATCAAGGCCTTCCATGTACCTGACCTTTGCGTTGAAGACCTTCCGATTGCTTACCGTCTCCGATCTCACGACAACAGCCGTTTCTTGCTTTTTTCAACTTCCAGCAACCCCCTTATCCTCAAGGCCAGCAAAAATGAAGATGGGTGGCAACGTAAATTTTTATTTGTTAAACGGGCTTTCATTGACGAAGGCAATAGCCTTCCGGTGAAATGGTTGACTTCCGATAGGGTTTAGGGTTTAGAATATCCCCAAAAATATCATGATGATGTATCCTGTACTAACATCCTTATGTTTTTATGCAGCAAACTTCAAGGAGTTGGCTCTGCCTACAGAAAAAACCCAAGAAAGAATCAAGAGAATCTATCAATTGCCTGATAGTCTCAGATCTTTTTCATCGTATCTTCCAAGTTCAAGCCAATACTCTTCATCCGAAATGTCTGGTAAGGGTCAAAATTTTCCACACACATATATATTTAGTTAAATAAAATACGAGCAGAGGTTTAGATTTTCCCTGTTATGCAGCACCAGCCAAGATTCCAGAGACCTTCGAGCTCGAAGAGCTGGACAGCTATTCCGGCCCTGTCCGGGTAAAGAAGGAGCCAAGTCCCAAACCAGTTACTTCATCCAAGCCCACCAGCTTAAAAGCCGCTGCGATTCCCAAGCCTTCACCAACTACTAAGCCCCAGGCCTCTAGTTCCCATAAGAGGAAGGAGACTGATTCCCCTGCCACTCCCGAAACATTTCCTTACGAGAATCATGGGTTTGTCGAGGCAAGCGGGTTCATGACCTCCTTTCTCAACCAGGTATAGATCCTCATCCCGTATCCTGCACATATATGCTGAACCAATATCTTGATTAATATATATTAATACCTGTGCTTTTTGTTGTAGGGCCTCGAACATTTATTTCATCTGTACGAAGAATCCTGCGGACTTAACAAGATGCTAGAGTCCAAGTTGAAGAAAGCTGAGGTCACCATTACCGACCAAGGGATGATCGCTGCCGCCAAATCTCAGCACTACGAGGACAAGTTCAAGGCTATGAACCAGGAACACCAGGCTGCCATCAAGAAAGTTACTCACGAAGCCCAAGCCCATCTTGACGCCGCTCAAGTCCAACATGAACAGGATATGGCCTCTTACCGGGAAGGCCTTAAAAGCTCCGTCGTCATCTCCCTCCTTCAGGCTAGGCTAAAAATGGCTTATGAAGCCAAGGCCCTGGGCTTTGAATGCCCTTTTTGGAATGTTGATGACTGGGAGACAAAGCTAAGAGGTCTTGGCGGTAATCCTGTGGAACATCCTGCTAAACCTGTGGTTGAGGAGTCTTCCAAGCCGACTTAGAAGCTGACTGACGTTGGTGGTGATGCTGAGAAGGATGTTGGAGCTGATCCTGAACCGGGTGATGGTGAAGATGTGATGGTTGAAGAGGGTGCTGCCCCTTGAAAGCAGCGAAGTGGGCGATGATGAATTCAGGGATGACTGAGATAGTGACACGTGTCCAGACGGTTGTAACCGTCTTGGTGGTGCACGATTGTATTTCTTCTAGAAGATTACTGCTGTAATCTGGTGTGACACCTTATTGTGTGGAGACAGGTGAATAAACCCCAAGTCTGGGTAAATAATATCCAAATCTGGATATTAAGCGGAAGTATCTTAATTCAGGATTTTTATCCTTTGTTTTATGTAGGACAGACGCAAGGCTTTATGATTTCCTTTGGGCGCGCAAATGTTGACTTGTTGTAGGCCTTTTAAGCCTTTATTTTTGTGAGACCAGTGCGCGGCCGCGCAAGGTGCAAGGCTGAAAGTTAAGGTTGTGGTATGGTCCCAAGTATTTATTATGAGGTTTTTGGGACCTTACCCCTTCAATATCTAACTAAGCTAAATCGGGTCAGAACTGAAAGTCAAAGCAAAAGTCTACCTTTGCAACTTTCGGTTTCGAACCGAGCCTAAACTCAGAGTTGTCGGGTTGAACATGCCTAGACATGTTCAATTAATATTTACCAAGTTATTAAAGTGACAAAACTGATTTTATAGTTTCTATATTATTAGTTATGAATTTTATTTAAAAACTGACCCGTTTGACTTTTATTTTAATTACTTTGACCCAACAATTAACTAAGTAAACGTGGTAATTAGGAGGTGCCTTGAAGAGGGTTTAACACTTACCTAATTACGATCACGTAGCCATGTTCGTTGTGAAACATGGCTCGACCATGCAAGATCTAGCTAAAAGTCAAAGCGTTGGGGGGGGGGGGGGGTGGGTGGGGTGGGGGGGATAGTGCACGGTCCTCCCAACCGCCAGAGTGATCTCACTCTGGGAGCCGCTACCCGACCAAGCTAGCTCCGCGGTGACTTCCCCATGCCGAGTTCTTACCCTGGGCGACATATGCCACTCCCAAGACTCGAACCCAGTACCTCTGGGAAGAGGTGGGTGTCGGTGGCCAACTGGGCTGCAAACGCTTGACTTTTTGGTTCTAAGAGCCAAACAAAATAGCTAAGCAAGAAAGGAACACTTACAAGTGGTCCTTAGGACTGAAGATAACTCAAAAGGAGGTTGCAAATGATCAGGACCCTCAAATTTGAGTAGGAGAGCAAGAACTCAAGAAAATGGTGTGAAATGAAATGAAGTTCAAGGCCCTTTATATAGGTTTTTGGATTGCATAGGATCATTACAAGTGTTAGAGAGGTTTAACCAGATCATAACAGGTGTAATACCATTTTTCTAAACCATCAAAGGCCCCTAGAATCAAATGTGTGAGGCAAGGAGGCAAACCAAAGCTGGTTTTTAGTTTTCTATTACTGGGCATCCTTTACGGACCGCAAGGGTCTAGGTATACGGTCCGTAAGGACCAGACCAGCTAACCAAAACTTTCTTCTGTTGACAAGTTTGGCCCCCGCACTTCCGAATACTTCCGAAACGATGTTTTTAGCACATGAGGCCTCATATTTCCAATATTAGGCACATCCAAGAGTATAACCAAGCATCATAAACTTCTTGATATGTTAAAATGGTCAGTCAGAGGCCTAGTTTGGCATATTGACGCTTTTAACCCCTTTAATGTGCGAACTTGCGCGTATTAACGCGAAATGGCGTAAAAGCCTTACGAAGTTAATAACAAGCATTCCCAAGGGTATAATGGAGTATAATGGAGTATTACGACACTCCAGTTCACACCAGTTCACTTAAATGGTCGCTCAATGGTGCAGTTTTAAATATTGACGCTTTTGGTCCTTTTAACGTGCAAACTTGCGCGTATTATCGCTTTATTGCGTCAAAGCCCCATGTTATCCATATGAGGCATTCCCGATTGTATTATAGAATATTACGATGCTTTGGGTTTGTTAAAAGGTCACTCAGAGGTAAGAATTAACATGTTGACACTTTCAACCCTTTTTAACGCACAAACTTGTGCGTATTGATATTTATCGACATTAAAGCCCTAAATGGCCAATGTTTTGAATTCTCAAGAATATGATTAGATATAATACTATTTCGGGTTCATTAAAAGGTCATTCAGAGGTATTATTAAACATGTTGACGCTTCTAACCTTTTACCGTGCAAATCTTTTGATTTATTATGCAAACGGTTTCGATAATCCAACAGGTGACTTAATTTGAGAATACGAATATCATGAGAGGTTATTCAGAGACTTATTCTGAGCATGTAAACACTTCCAGTCCTTCCATAATCAAAGTTTTTGATCTTTCGCAAAATTAGTCCTTTAAATTCAACGTTTGACTTTATTAGGTTTATTACACGTGTCAATACATCATTGGACATGATTTTATGAGGTGTTACATCCTCACCCCCTTAAAAGAAATCTCAACCTCTAGATTTGCTCAAAAGATGGAAGTACTTTTTGTCTTATAATGGACTTAATCTTCCACAGCATATTTGGGCCTCTAAGGCACCCAAGTTGACCCTTATAATAGGTGCACGTCTTCTTTCGGAGTTTCTAATCTTATTGATCCTCAATCGATACTGATTTCTTAATAAACATAAGTTTTTATTAATCCTCACATCATCATGTGACATTGCTATAGACATATTGTCCAGTCATATCTTTAAATCACAAGTGTGGAACACATTGCGAGCTCCACCAAGCTCCTTAAATAGGTTTTAGCTTATAAGCTATTGATCTTTGATATATTCGATTTTCTCGAATGATCCTATATATCCAGAGCTTGACTAGCCCATTATTAAAATTTTAGCACACCCTTCTTAGGGTGATACCTTCGATTGAACCTTATTCCCTAACTAGGACTTAAGAGGGTTGCGACTTTCATTAATCCTTGATTTTCCATCGATTACTTGCAACTTTCAGACGATTATGGATTTGTATGATCTTAATCGTTGTTTCCAAGGTAACTTTCAGATCCTGATAATTGGACTTACCAATCTTCTGTCCAATAACAGATGTCTAATATCCCATCTGTATAAGGTCTCCAAAGGAGCAGCCTTGGTACTTATATATCGACTATTAGTTATAGAATAGCTTATTTAAGGTGAGGTGGTTATTCCAACCACTGCTTAAAACCAATCTTAAGGAATAGCTAACCCTTACAGCTAGTCGAACAAATCGACGATCCTGGGCAGCCGATGGCGATTCTTAATTGTTGCCTAAATAGGTTTTCGATTCTTCCAATGATGGTACTAGTCGTCCTGGAGATTTCACAATAATGCAGCCCTATGCGGGATATAAATCTTAACTCTACTTGCATTTCAGGAGGTAAACAGGGTAGTCTTTGGAGATGATAATCAAGACACAAGGAGGTTACAGAGATTTTCCAAATCTCAGGCTCCTGTTCATCTATCATTGCCTGTGTCAGATAAGTGACACATTTACTTTACGAGTCCATGGATTCCTTAATCAGAGATACTTACTTGGACAATTCCATTCAGGATATCTTCTTTGAATACCATAATCTGGCTTTAGTACCTTATGACCATTGGAATATCTTTGTGGTTCCATGCATTAAACCTCCATACTGATCAGGCATGGAAGCAATCTATGGAACCTATTAAGATACACCAATCCTCATATGGCGCTTTTGTCATACCGTCTGGTATTCGCAATCGATAGAGATCAAAGAGATATCAACTACATATGCTGACGTACTTCATCTGGAGAGAGGGTACTCTAGAATTTTATGACTGAAGATTTCTGACAGGAACATAAGAAATGGTTCCTATGATTTTCGTCTGTAAGTTTTACCTTACGCTTAATATCTAGGGTTCTTGTGGAAGATTTTAAAAGTTTGCTATACTTACCATTTATGAAGGACTTATTGGTATCTGAATCCAAACAGAACTCTTAGCGTTTATATTGCTGGTAAATGATAAGGAATGTACCTAATGACATTATTGATGTGAACTGCCTCAGGCATTTATCGGGAGAGTTGGAGCGCTTCCATTCTTAGGCTTTCTATCCTTAGCTGCACTTCCTTTGGCATAGTTAGGGCATGTAGTCTTGATGTGGCCCTTCTCGTTACAGCTGAAGCAGACTGCATCCTTTATGTCCTTGCAATCCAACGTTTTATGTTCCTTAGACTTGCAGATCCCACAAGGTAGAGGTTGAGATTCAAATCTGCATTTCCCGAGGTGGCGCTTCTTGCAGGTCTTGCATACAGGTTTCTTGTTGGACTTTTGTTTGTTCTCCTTATGCTCAAGCTTACCCTTTTTCTTAGAAACATGGGAGTTATCCTTCTCCCTTTTCCTTTTTAGTTCATTCTTTGCATCCGATGCATGAACAAGATCCTTCTCGTGAGTAAGGAAGTGTGGTTTTAAATGAGATTTGGAGCAAGTAGTATTGGGCTCTTTGAACTTTTTCACGGCCTTTCTCACAGCTTTTCCAACAGCTGCGTCTATCATAGCTTGGAGAATATCTTTGTCAATTTTGAGGTTCACAATTGTAGCATCGTTAGCATGTGTCGCATCATCAATGGCGCGATTGACGGTTGTCTTATCCGAGTTTGTCATACTCGAGACTTGGTTCCTAATACCAAATGAAACAATTACTTAGTTGCAATCCAACAACAGCTATTCATCATCCTGATAACCTAACATATACTAACCATGGTATCATTAAACCATACAGGCTAATGTAGTACGAACATTCTTAATGAATGTTATTTAGATATATATATATATATATATATATATATATCAATTATACTTAGCCTAGGCCATAAAAAGACCATTAATGGCATTTAAGGTTTGGACCTAGTCCATCACCTTTTCGACAGGGGATCAAAATGTCACATCTGTCTTTATTATATTGCTGATTTTGGATGGCTTGAAACCTTGCCATAAGGATATTTGAGAAGAGTGATTCCTAATGGATATAAAGCATCCATCCAAGATTGTTGAAGCGGTCTCTAAAGTATCATCGGCCAATTCTACCTCGCGTTATATGTCTAGAGTCCTAATCAGGCGGAGACAACAGTTTACAACATTTATTGTCCACAATAGACTTATCTGTGCCAGAATCAAACAAATTCCCGCATAAACATCATTGATAAGGAAAGGTACCTGTTATGATGTTATCATTCTGTACTGCCTCCTGGGTGTTCATCTGGAAGACTCACACGTTTGTTTTCTTGGCCTCTTCAGGCTTCTTTATAAGTTTTGGGCAGTTGGTTTTGATGTGCCCTTCCTCGTTACAGTTGTAACAAGTCGTGCTCTTCAACTCCTTGCAATCTAAAGTCTTGTGACCCTTGGTCTTGCAAATTCCACATAGTTTAGCACTTGGGTTAATCGTACATTTTCCAGAATGTTGCTTTCTGCAGTTACTGCATTTGGGTCTGTTATTAGATTGACTCGAGTTTTTCCTAAACTCAAAATCTTTCCTGTGCTTAGAACTTCCCTTTTTCTTCTTGTCAGATCGGTGAGAGCTTTCCTCTTCTACTTTCCTTTTTCCCTCGCTAGAGGTCTTAACAGACCTATTCCTGATTGCATCTAAAGTGAGAGATAAGGATAAGTCCACCACGGACCTATATGTGGTAGGCCTAGATGCTTTAACATTCCCCTTAATTTCTGGTGCTAGGCCTCCAATAAAACGCGCTATGCGTTTAGGTTCAGGGGTGACTAAATAGGGAACTAGGCGGGACATAGTGTTAAAACTTGTCACATATGCCTGACAATCTAAATTCTTCATGACCAGAGTTAAGAAGTATGTTTCTATCCTTTCTACCTCATGCTGAGGACAGAAGTTTTCCTTGATCAGTGTAACAAATTGATCCCAAGACAAGTTATAAAGTAGGATCTTTCCCGTGGCTTGGATCAATGATCTCTACCATGCCAACGCTTCTCCTTTGAATGATTGTGAAACAAACTTCACAATATCCTGCTCTGCACAACCACTGATGTCTACTACTGTGTCCATTTCATCCAGCCATGTCATACAATCGATGGCTCCTTTTTCTCCTGTGAAGTCCATTGGTTTACAAGAGATAATGTATTTATAAGAGCAGGTCTTAACATGCGGCTCCTGAATGAGCATAATTTGAAGAAAGATGAGAATCCTTCTTATAAGACGTATGTATCTTAGGAGGTGGTTTTGTGTGAGGTACAGATTGGGTCCCACTATGATCACCACTTGAATCCTTGAACTTCCTGTCAATGGCTTGAGTGCCAGCTTTATCTATCATTGTCTGTAATTCTGCAGCCGTTACATTCATCCTTGTATTATCATTCCTCATATTGGGATGACTGTTGACTTCATCTGATTCAGACATGCTGAAGCTTGTTTTCTATAAAACAATCGCCAATAATTTTGCTTAGGAGTCTATTTTGGAATCATCATCTTCGATGATTCATTAACCATGGTATTAACAGACCATATTTGGTTAATTTGATAATCAGGTTTATTTTTAAACTTTTCATTATAATTAATCCAGCTATAAGCTATTAAGGATATTGAAATGGCACAAAAGGCCTTGTCACGAGGACAGTTATGAATCTATAAGCCATGATCTTATAGGATCGAAGCATTAAGGTTTGAACATAGTTCATTACCTTTCTCAACAGAGAGTCAAAGACTACAACTGTCTTTTGTCTTTTAGGACAATAGATATAGCCTGTAGGCATTTCATCACTAAGGGATGTTTATGATATGATCATCTTATCTGATGACTTGAGCCATGATTTCTAAATCACTAGGCTAGATAAGAAATTGGAAGAATCCAATATAAGGATGACTATTGTGAGTTTCTCGAACCACATTTGTCAAGAGTGTTAACACGTTCTTAGGTGTTAACAAGGATCTATTATCTTAAAAAGGCTTTACCATCTTAGCTATGTCAAAGATGACATATAGGCTAGGTTATACCTTTAAGATTTTCTTTGATATATAATGGCAGAGCAATCATAAATTGAAATGACGTTCTGATTTAGAACATAATACATACGTATACTGTTTAATACCAAAGTAAATTTCAAAATAGGAAACTTTTCATAGAAAGTTTCAAAAATACAATAATTTCCCTAAACGGGTCTTACACAAGGAAATTCGCCCACGCGGGGACTTAAAAGATATATATATGTCCTTATAGGGACTACTATAGAAATGAAACATAACAAGGAAGTTCCTTCTTCATTCTATTTCTGAAAGTTTTCTCCTTGGTTCCCTGAGTGCGGTATGGGTACAGAAGGTTCTTGTGGGTAGTCGAAATCTTCTATATTAGAAATCTTTGCAAAAGTGGAATCCAAGGATTCTATGGTTAATGAATAATATGAATCATGAATAAGGTTAGGATAGGTATATTCCAAGTCTGGGGTTCCAAGACTTGGAGGTAAGAAATATGAGTCCTTTGGGTCCATAGGCATCTTTAGAGCGGGAGTTTCAGGGACAGCTGGTATGAACTCCTCCGATGTTGGCTTCTCACTTGAAGTTTCAAAGTCTTGGGTACAGAATTTGAAATATGGTTAATGGGTTCAAAAGGTCCTTTCTCCATACTGGTCGTATGCTAATTTGAGCTGTAGTACGAAGTTTTACATTCTTAAACTTCGGATTTGGAGAGCCTCCACCAATGGCAGCTTTGCTCGGCGACACGATCCTGAGATGCATAAATATTGAAAACAAGGTATACATATAACAGGGATGAGATCATTCCTAGTTCCAGTCTAGACTCGGAAGTCAAGAAATGTGCTACTGTGTCATTGAGATTAAACACAAAAGGCTAGTATTTAATTCACTCAATGTTGGCTCTGATACCAACCTGTCACACCCTGATATTTTCACGTATTACCGGTGGGCCCGGTGGGGAGTATCGTGATGTAGTTGATATCATCATAGTCAAGTAATCACAGTTCAATGCACAACGGAAGTCTAAAGTAATAATAATACAAACCGATTCGAAAGTATAATAAAGTATTACACAACAGTTGTATATGGATCCACAGGCGGATCTTAAAACAGAAAAATAAACACTGTTCAACAGACTTTAGATGTTTAGAACTTGCAAGATTCCTTATTAACGCCCGAGCTCCCAGCCAATTTACGTATAGTACCTGTCACTTAACCTTTTTGGAAAATACACCAGTTTACACTGGTAAATACAATTAACTGACTCTTTTGAAAATGTTTTAAGAAAATTGATTTAAATGCACAAAGCACAAATATTCTTTTATAACTTGGGACAATTGTATTAATAACAATCTTGTATCAGATTTACATGTTTGTCCAACATTTAGGGCCGTTGATTAAATAAACCGATCAAGATTAATCGACACACCACTAATATAACTCACAAGAAGTTACCTCATGAGTGAGTATAGCTTTTACATACGCAACAGGAGGTGTTATGCCTACACCTTGTACTTAAGTTGTGGCTATTTACACTTTTTAAAAGAGCCAAAGATATCCAGGACACGGTCATTAACCCCCAATGTTATTTGTTATCAAGTAATACTGATTAAAATGGGATTATGCAACTTAATCATCTCCGATTAAAAGGTTTCTACACCCGACCAAGCGGTATTATTACAATACCTTATCCCAAGCCCGTATAATGGAAAATAAGTTAAAAGTATTTACCTGAGCTTAAAATGCAATTTATACTCAGCCGTATATTCTAATCATCAAGCACAAGTACCTCTACTGGGGCTCTCAATTTGGAACGAAGGTCTTATTAACCTATTAGATTCCTAACGGGTCTTATTAACCTATTAGATTCCTAACGGGTCTTATTTAAGTTGTAACTTAGACCGGTTAGTTTTAAGGAAAAGTTTACTGTTGAAAACGCAAGATTAAGCGAAGACCGGATTAGAGTGTGATTTAGACTCGACAAGTATGGAGAATTGTATAATATGGGTAAACTAAACACATTCTGAATTTTGAAGTGAAAATGATAAGGTTTGACCCGTTTCGGTTAATTTATGCAAACTAGTTACATAAACCGTACCGAACGCGAAAGATGCATAACGGGTAACCAATGAGCCATGAACATGTTTCACAAGTTGATATGCCTTAAATATGTTGTGATATCAGTAGGATACCTTCTATTATACCCAAAACGAATTTAAAACCAATTTATGCCCCGTAAGGGTATTTTAGTTATTTTAATGTTTATAATAGAGGTTAAATAATAATCCGAGTTTCTGGTCTAAATAATCAGTAAAAAAATATTTATTTTATTAATTTATATCAGTAAGATATCTCACATATGTGAAATTTATCATCTATGGCCAAACTATGCACCGTAGGGGCATTTTGGTCATTTCACATATGCTTTATGGGTTAATTTTGGAAATCTGAGTTCAAAACTCTTATTTACTGTTAAAGTATAAAATTTTATTCATAACATCAGTAGGTATCAAGCTTTAGGTGCCTAATATGGTTTTAAACCATACTATGCGCCTAAATCGCATAAAAGTCGGTATTTGACGATATTCGGGTTGATTAAGGAAATCTGAGATTTTGTTCAGCCTTTACTATTTAAAATAACTTATTTAATATATAAAATCAGTAGAAAAAGGTTTGGTATGTAAAGGATGTATAAAACTCATTTTATTAGCAAAAAGGGCGTTGTCGTCAATTACCGAGTCTATGCAAGAACTTTATGTTATGATCAGTTTAAAATTTAATAAAAATTTCCAAAAAATCCTTAAATATTATATTACATCAGTAGGTACAAGGTTTGGTGTCAAAATTTGAGTTTAAATAGGATCTATATCAAATATGCCGTTTAATTAATAAAAATGCCTTCATTTACGATATTGAGCATAACTCTCATTTTAGACCATAAACTGATGTCAAACTTTTAGGACATACTTAAATATTAGTAATAAAGGTTTTTGTCCTCTCACATTTTCAAAAACCTCGATTTAATATCAAAAGGGCATAATGGTCAACTTTTAAGCATTTAACGGAAACATGTAATGAACTAGGATTTATATGGAACCATGTTGTATAAATTTGGAGGGTTATACTAACATATAATATGGTCCTAAAGGAATCCTACGGCATAACTGAAGAAACACTAGATAAATGGTCGGAACCGAGATATCTAGGGGGTTTGAATCCGCATAAAAAGGTTGGTTTCCACTCGATTGATTCAGGTCCTATTGACCTTCTTCTTCGGTAATTCTGCAAAAAAGAACACCGTTAGCCTCGCCAAGGGGAGAAGAGGGTTCTCTCCTTGACCCGACTCTGGTGTGAGAATAAGTATTGGTTATGAAGAAGAAGATGTATTTGATAAGTGTGAGTAACTTGAATTCATACCTGAGTTTCGGTTTCGAACCGAGCCTAAACTCAGAGTTGTCGGGTTGAACATGCCTAGACATGTTCAATTAATATTTACCAAGTTATTAAAGTGACAAAACTGATTTTATAGCTTCTATATTATTAGTTATGAATTTTATTTAAAAACTGACCCGTTTAACTTTTATTTTAATTACTTTGACCCAACAATTAACTAAGTAAACATGGTAATTAGGAGGTGCCCTGAAGAGGGTTTAACACTTACCTAATTACAGTCACGTAGCCATGTTCGATGCGAACCATGGCTCGACCATACAAGGTCTAGCTAAAAGTCAAAGCGTTTATCGCAAATGCTTGACTTTTTGGCTTTAAGAGCCAAACAAAATAGCTAAGCAAGAAAGGAACACTTACAAGTGGTCCTTAGGACTGAAGATAACTCAAAAGGAGCTTCCAAATGATCAGGACCCTCAGATTTGAGTAGGAGAGCAAGAACTCAAGAAAATGGTGTGAAATGAAATGAAGTTCAAGGCCCTTTATATAGGTTTTTGGATTGCATAGGATCATTACAAGTGTTAGAGAGGTTTAACCAGATCATAACAGGTGTAATACCATTTTTCTAAACCATCAAAGGCCCCTAGAATCAAATGTGTGAGGCAAGGAGGCAAACCAAAGCTGGTTTTTAGTTTTCTGTTAATGGGCATCCTTTACGGACCGCAAGGGTCTGGGTATATGGTCCGTAAGGACCAGACCAGCTCACCAAAACTTTCTTCTGTTGACAAGTTTGGCCCCCGCACTTTCGAATACTTCCGAAACGATGTTTTTAGCACACGAGGCCTCATATTTCCAATATTAGGCACATCCAAGAGTATAACCAAGCATCATAAACTTATTGATATGTTAAAAGGGTCAGTTAAAGGCCTAGTTTGGCATATTGACGCTTTTAACCCCTTTAATGTGCGAACTTGAGCGTATTAACGCGAAATGGCGTAAAAGCCTTACGAAGTTAATAACAATCATTCCCAAGGGTATAATGTAGTATAATGGAGTATTACAACACTCCAGTTCACACCAGTTCACTTAAATGGTCGCTCAATGGTGCAGTTTTAAATATTGACGCTTTTGGTCCTTTTAACGCGCAAACTTGCGCGTATTATCGCTTTATTGCGTCAAAGCCCCATGTTATCCATATGAGGCATTCTAGAGACTATTATCAAATATTACGATGCTTTGGGTTTGTGAAAAGGTCACTCAGATGTAAGAATTAACATGTTGACACTTTCACCCCTTTTTAACGCACAAACTTGTGCGTATTGATATTTATCGACATTAGAGCCCTAAATGGCCAATGTTTTGCATTCTCAAGAATATGATTAGATATAATACTGTTTTGGATTCATTAAAAGGTCATTCAGAGGTATTATTAAACATGTTGACGCTTCTAACCTTTTACCGTGCAAATCTTTCGATTTATTATGCAAACGGTTTCGATAATCCAACAGGTGGCTTAATTTGAGAATACGAATATCATGAGAGGTTATTCAGAGACTTATTCGGAGCATGTAAACACTTCCAGTCCTTCCATAATCAAAGTTTTTGATCTTTCGCAAAATTAGTCCCTTAAATTCAACGTTAGACTTTATTAGGGTTTATTACACGTGACAATACATCATTGGACGTGATTTTACGAGGTGTTACAAGGAGTCGCGCCAGGTATGAGATCAATATGAAAATCAACAGATCTAGGAGGAGGAAGACCAGGTAGATCTTCAGGAAAGACGTCAGGGAAATCACACACTATTGGAACGTCGCTTATTTTCTTTCCCTTGCCCTTTTGTTCCACCACGTGGGCCAAGAAGTCAAAGTTCTATTTACGTAAGCATCTGTTCGCTTGAGTGCATGACATCAACTTCAGTCCTCTAGAAGGTCGGTCTCCATAGACGTGTAAGATATCACCGGACGGAAGAGGTAGACGAACAAACTTCTCGTGACAAGCAATCTCAGCATGATTCTTACGCAACCAATCCATGCCGATTATGACGTCAAAGCTACCCAATTGCATGGGTATGAGATCAATAGTAAAAACGTGGTCGTTAAGAGTCAAGGAACAACCACTGAGAATAGAATCATACTAGAATAGACTTGCCATTGGCAACCTCAACAGAGAATGACTTAGGTAGTTTCGAGCGTGCACAATTTAACAAAGATTCAAATTCTACGGACACAAAGCTTCTGTCGGAACCAGTATCAAATAGTATCGAATCGTAAAGATTATTGACGAGGAACGTACCATTAATGACATCATTGTCGTTACGAGCCTAATTAGCATTGAGGCTGAACGCTCGTCCCCGAGCGGCTGGTTGTTGCACCTGGTTTAGCTGCGGACACTGGTTACGAAGATGAGTAGTGTCTCCACACTTGTAGCATGCACGAACTACGTTGACTGGTCTAGGATTCTGCGGAGGAGCTGGCAGAGCTGCCTGAACTGGTGGTTGATGAGCCGGTTGGGCCGGGTTAACTTGACGGCAATAGGGAGTCTTGTGACTGTAGCGATTGCAGTTGGTACACAAACGACAAGCAGAAGTAGCAGGGTGATGAAAGTTGCAAGTTGCACACTTGGGTTGAGGCCCAGTGTACTGCTTTTTGATTTCAGGAGCAGGAGGGTTTGGAACAGCAACAACAGGAGCGGACTTAGTAGCAGGGTTTGCAGCAGGGACAATCGCATTGCACCCTGAATCCTGAGACTTTCTCTTCTTGTTTCTACTGCCACTAGGCTGCTGGGTAACTTGATTCGTTGTTTTCGAATGGGCGGAGTTTCCAAACTGTTTATTACGTATGCGATTGTTGTTCAAACTTGCTGCCAGACGATAAACTTCTTCAATTGTCTCAAGCTGAGCTGCTTCAATTGAATCTCGCATAGCAGGAGGTAACCCATTGATATACTTGGTTATCATGCGTTTAGGAATAGAAACCAAGTGAGGCACGATTAAGCTAAGTTGTTTAAAACGGGTAGTATAAGCCAGATTGTCATCACCAATCTGCTTCAAATGCGAGAACTCTTCTTTGAGCTTCAGTTGTTCATGGGGAGGGCAGAATTCAAGGATCATCAATTCTCGCACCTCAGCCCATGGAAGAGCATAGGCTTCTTCATTAGAACGGATGTTTCTCTCATTCGACCACCACTCTAGAGCTCTGCCTTGAAACATTCCCGTTGTGCTCCTAGTCTTTAAATGCTCTGGGCACTCGCTGTTAATGAAGGTAACCTCGATGCTGTCAAACCACTCGAGCATGGTTGTCACCCCATCACTGCCCGTGAAAGGCTTAGGGTTGCAAGAGACAAAGTGTTTGTAGTTGAACTTTGTAGGCTTTACTTTCTCTGTCTTAGAGTCAACAGAAGAGGGTGGAGTGTTCGATCCCTGGATCTCAAAGACTTCTCCCTGGATCTCTTGAACTTTGTCACGACTCGAGCGATCTGGTCAGCCATGAAGGACATCATCTTTTTCTGAGACTTCTCCCTGGATCTCTTGAGGGTGTCTGATAGCTTATGAGAAAACATCTAAAGATCCAACAAGAGGATCGTATAAGTCCAGATCACAAAGTCTCGCAGTATATAGGTTCACACACGATAGATTAAGACTCAAGATTCAACAAGTTTCACGTAGTTTAAAGATTCGAGTTTTAGTTTCACATAGATTCCAATAGATTCAACACCGCAAACCCACGACCTTCGCATGGCACGTTGGCAACACGTCAGAAACGCTTATATATAGGAAGTACCAGCAGCGTATCTACCACGCTTCGGGCACATCACTTCCGCCTCGTATTCGTTGTCATGTTACGTCTCGCAATTGCCAAACATAACAACATACTCATCATTATCATACATACATACGTAGATTAACCCAAATAGATTCACATAGATTAGTGTTCAACCATCTCACCATAATCCACAAAACAACGAATCCCCACATGGCACGTGCTACGAAAGTTCGGCAACATGATGGAAGCACTTATATATAGGAAGTACCAGCGGCGTATCCACCATGCTTCAATCATGCCATGTCTGTCTCGTCATCGGTGTCATGCTTCGCCAACCATAACATTAACTTCAATTATTCTCACAAGGCTTTCACATAGATTAACCAGATAGCTTCAACAACTTTAACCCGAGTCCGCAAAACTACGAACTTCACTTAGCGCGTGGTACGAAGGTTCGGTAACATGCCAGAAACACTTATATATAGGAAGTACCAGTGGCGTATCCACCATGTTTCGGACATGCCACGTCCGCCTCGTCTTTGACGCTAGGCTACGTTTCGTATTTTGTTACTCAAAACAACACATTCACACTAGAGTACAAGTAGATTACACATAGATTTCACATAGATTACACAAGTAGTTTCTCATAGCTTAGAGTTCAACATTCTCATCACCGGTCTGCAAAGCACTAAGTTTCACATGCCACGTGGTACGAAAGTTGGTAACATGTCAGAAACACTTATATATAGGTAGTACCAGCGGTGTATCCACCATGTTTCAGACATGTCACTTCTGTCTCGTAATTCAGGGCCATGTTACGTTTGGTGCTTCACAACCACAATAACACATAGTGTAACACCCGACTCTTTTGTACTTTCCCTTTATAGAAAGTTTTGTTCGTATTTCTATTTTTGGAAACTTTGTATTCTTGTAATCGTTCTTTCCTTGTAAACCGTTGTAAAATCCGAGACTTGGATCATGAATGAAACTCGCATTTTGTTAATTACATGTTACACATACTTTATACATGCTCAAACATTCAATTTCGTGGAACAAATGATACTTATTCACAATTCTTGGAAACTATGTGCCAAAATTGTAAATACGTGAAACTTATGCAAGATACGTACTTTGAACATAAACGACACTTGATTATAATGCTTTACACTTAATTATACTTGGTTTATACTTCTCGTGCTTGAACTTACCTTAAAATATGCTTATATGACAAGAATGGCCCTTGAAAGTCCTTAAATCATCAGTTAAACAACTTCAGGGACTAAAATGTCATTTTTGAAAGTTTATGTCTGATAAGCCAGCCCCCGGGCGGCCCGCTTTGACTTAAGGGATACCTAATGCGGGCCGCATTAGACCTCTGTTACGCGAAAATGTAATCTGCTTCAATCAGACGCGTTTTGGCACGAATCCCACACTCATCCTACTCCCCAATCACCTTCCTTCCACCTCTAAACACCTCCAATCACCACCAAACTTCACCATTATAAATACAACCCTTCTTCACACCATTCTACACTTTCAACACTCTCAAATCACTCCAAATACTCTCTCAAATCAGTAGCAAAGTTGCATTTTCGGGCAGATTCATAACCTTGCACAAAAGTGAGCATAACTTGCTCATTTCTTAATGAAATCACTTGATTCTTCTTCCTAATTGCTTGGATAATCATAGGGTATGATTCCTTGACTTCTCCTTGGAGAAATCAGATCTGGAAATCCCCTGAAATGATCCAAAACTTTCTGTTTTGATTTATGTTCTTACAAACTTGTTTAAACTTCATCCAACTTGTGTCTAACACATCTCACACCAATGTCCTAATGCTTACAACCTCTTTCATGGTTGGTTAAGCTTAAAAACATGGTTGAGACACTATAAATCAGAGGTTAAAACCTCAAATAATTCTGTTTTGATAAGGGTTTTGACCCACAAATCATGTTTAAGCTTATGCTTTGATGAAGAGTGATTATGGAACAACTTGGGTTGTTCCAACATAAAATCCTCGCGTGGTTTGATGATTTCTCTTAGTATAGCTTGTTATATTATCGTATGTACCTTAGTTCATGACCCTCCTTGGTTGTTTTTACATCAAGTGTAGTGGTGAACATACAAGGGGTTCCTAAATGGAAGCTTGTTCTTCCTACCCCATACATGACTAATATGATAAACTTGAGGTGCCTAAATGGGGATTTAATCCTCTACCTCCTACTTGAATCATTGGACCTAATAATATACTTAACCTAAATACGTATATACACTCATTCGAACCTTTAATATTAAACTAGTGTTTATATGTTAAAGTAAGTAGAATATCATCTAAAGACCTAGAACACCAAGTATGATTCTAATGGGCGTACTACCCATGAAAACATTATAACCCTAGTGGTTACATAGTGTCATACAAGGGTTACTAAGTTAAAAAGATGATTATTTTCCGTAACATACTTTATTTCCTTTTATGCTATGTTAAACTCCGAATCTTCCGTTAAGCGCCAAACTCATACACTTTGTTCCTTTGTGTAGAAGGACAAGGTGCTCCAACTTAGCTAATTCCACCACCAACACACTCTCGGATCCTCAAGTTCAAGACTTGCAAAACCGTGAGTATACTCGTATTTTCCCCCTTTTTCTTTTATCACTTTTGGGGTGTAACATGTTACCTTATTCAAACACACTTACACTTATACTTTTGCAATACACAAAACAATCCTTATACATGAATACTATGCTAAAATACTTGATGCTTACATGGGTGATACTTATGTAATATGTTTTAGTCATTAGCTTCACAAGCCTCCATTTGACATGTATAGCGCTGTAGGAGTAACGCACCGCCCCCTTTATACTCGGGTCATGTTGAATGTATTAAACTTCTTGCGTAAACATTGGTTTGGCTAGAAATATTGCATGCCATGCTAGATCTTGTATTAACAAAGTTGCCATGTGGATTCGTTTTAAACATTTTTATGCTTATACATATGCTTAAACTTGTATACTCGCCTTTGCTTTTGCATTGAATTGTATTTTTAAACATGTTACAGGTTGATGATGATGGTACTATGAAAAGAAGTAGCGTTGATGCCTAGATACACATATAGACGTTAGGTTTAATATGTTGAATCAATTTTTCTTATGTTGTTATGTACTTCTTCGAACTTGTTGTATTTGAATTTCTTGTAATGTTGACAATCACTTTATGCAATGAAATCGGTTTATTAAATATTGTCACAAATAGCGTTATGATGTCTCTAGCAATCTTCACACTTCGTCTCATCCCGATGTTTCCGCCATTGGTTGGGGTGTGACACATAGATTCCTCAGATAACTTCACATAGTATCATAGTCGATCAAGATTCCCATGTAGATTAACATGATGAATAAAGCTTCGTAAATTTAGTTTGTTCTGAGAGATTATGATTAGAGTTTTAGATTGCGGACATACGTGCGATTTGTGTAAAAAGTCTTAAAATAACGAAGAATCAAGTTAAAACCACACATAAAATTCGCGATAACGTAAAAGATATGCTCATAAAAAATAGGATTGTTCCGGGTAGAGGAACGACGACTTACCAAAGCGATTCGAACCCCTTTCGAATTGAGGCAACGTGTCTTGACTTACTTAGACAAATACGTCATCGACGTTAGGCCTATGATATTCGCCCTTTTGGTCATTTCACGTTCCTAATTGATTGGGAATTTCGAGACTTTGGCGAGACATAAAATCGAGGAGTGGGACTAGTTATCAAGGTGTGAGTTTCACCTCTATCTTGACAACATCGTACCCTAACAGTGTCGGTACTTATCAACAGATAAGACCTACTAGAATATAACAAGGAAATTTCCCATCAAGGTTCGGATGTCACTCCTGACTTGAGGACAAATTTCGTGCAAAATACAAACACTATTTAGCAGTGTTTCCAAAGTTTACAAGTGTATATTGTGTTAGCCTTAAGAAAGGCATGTAAGTTTAACAGGAATATGTGTTGCTAGGAAGCAGATACAGTAGAATGCATAAGTCTTAAACAACAAATAATAGTCAAATTCCTAGAACTATAGTCTAGGCAAAGCATTCCTACTTTCCTAATTCCCTATAGTTATGGATCTGATACCAATCTGTCACACCCCAACCGATGGCGGAAACATCGGGGCGCGACACTAAGCGTTCAAATTGCTCAAAAGTTTTCATAACACTAGATATTTCGATATAGATTAAATAGATTCAAACATTGTCTAAAACAATCCACAAATCAAACACAAGTCTCACATCCAAAACATCAAATATTGTTTCAAGTTTCTAGATTAACTAGGCGTGTGTTTCTAGCAGCAACCTAGGTTGTTTTCCCATGGTTCCAGCATTCTATCAGCCTGCAACATGTATTAAAATAAAGTCAATACGATAATGTACTGGCGAGTATACAAGTTTGAGAATATAGTATAATAGTTTAAAAGACTCATATCCATCATGTAAACAATAAAATAGTTTCAGCCATGCTAGTGTTCGCAGTCCAAGTGATAGCCCAAGTGTCCCAATGCATTTACCACTTTCCAAAGAATCAAGGAAAGCAAATAGAATCCTCCTACAATACCCCCGAGAATAATGGGGAGGTGCATTCTCCTATAGCGCTACTATTGTTAAGGAGGAACTACACACTAGGATTAAACGTTCACATAGCATAAAGAATCAAGAATCAAGAATCCAAAAGTATCAAGTTTCACATTTACAGAGGATAGAGCTAGATTTCAAATAGTTTCAAGTTTCGAGTTTCATAGAATACATGTTGCATCCCAAAAGTTTAAAACAAAAAGGGATCGAGTATACTCACAGTGGGTGCTAAGTATCGGCACCTATAGATTGGATCAAAGGGCGTTCTGAACTAGCCTGATTATAGATTAATAGATAAGCGTCGAGCAGAATAACGAGAATCATGCAAAGTGTCGGATTAGTCTCCTGATCGGATGGCCATCCGGACGGATGGTCATCCGGTCGGATGACTTGTGATATGGGACGGACCGCCATCCGATCGAATGGTCATTCGATCCAAATAGTGTGCTTCCAAAATGTTAACTTTTGAAGTCTTCATTGTAGCAAGATACTAAGTCTTTTGATCGGATGGTCATCCGATCGGATGACCGTTCGGTCGAATGACCCTTAGAGTGTAAGTTTCAAAATTCAAAGTTTCTGATTCAAAATAGTTCAAGTGTTGAAGGTTGTAAGACACATGTCACTTGATCGGATGGTCGTTCGATCGGACGGACGTCCGATCGGATCGCCATTCGACTGCAATGGTCTTGTTCCTTTTGCAACCTTGTAAAGTTTCTAAGTTTCGAGTTTAACGGTGACGACATGGTACGTACTGAGACAACGGAAAACTCATCAAGGCTCGGCCTGTTCGATCAGATGGGAATCACTCTGTCCGATCAGGTGTCTATTCTTGACGGTGTTCGTGTCTGAATCCGTATTCTTGTCATCTTCTCCGGTGATAATCCAACTTCAAGCCGACTCCAGACTAACCATCAAGTTTACAGCCCGTTTAGGTCCGGGTCCCACCGTTTTAATTAAAAAGTTTAAGAAAGTTTGAAGATAAACATGAAATCAACTGAAAACCTTGATTTAGTCAGAATTCGGTGTAAAAGCACATGAAATCCCTTGGATCTGAGCTAAAGCTTGACGGGAATGACATCACACAGCCGTTTGTACAAACCGCCATGATGACGTCATCCTCAAGAGCTCGAATCTTAGTGATTTCATGGTGAAAAGTGTGATTTCGAAGAAGAATCATGTGAGGAATAGTGCATAGATTGAAGTTGTACAAGAATCTAAGAGAAAACTTACAATAATCGGCCTAGAATCGAAGAAAAGTGCTCAAGAATGAGAGTGCGTGTGTCTGGATCGGAGGGCTCTGTCACATCAGTGAGAAATGATGTGACAGGTCCTATTTATAGTGTCAGATAGGAGGTAAGGCGGTGCAGCAGACGGATCGGATGGCTGATGTCCATTCGGACAGTCCAATCAGTTTTGCAACTTTTCCGTCTTTGGTTCGTTTTGCGAGTTAGATTAAGCGTTGCGTTGCGTATTATTGTGTAGTACTATTTCATAACAAGATTATATAATTACCACAAAAGTTTCCAAGTTTCCGAATTTACATAAGTGTCAAGTCTCAAGTTTCTCGTTCAACCAAGTCTCTAGTTTCACAAGTCTCAAGAGTCAAGCACCAAGTATCAAGAATCAAGTCTCAAGAATCACGTATCAAGAATCAAGCCTCAAGAATCAAATATCTATATTTAAGCATCAAGTCTCATAGTATTAAGTATCAATAATCAAGTGTCAAGAATCAAGAATCAAGAATCAAGAATCAAGTGTCTAGAGTTATGTATCAAGAATCTAGTTTCACAGAATCTGTTAGGATCGGAGGCCCTCATGATAGTGTTTGTTTGTGTAAAATTGTATAATCAATACAGATGAACAGAGTTTAAGTGCAGCGGAAATGAATAACAAACTTTGTAAACACAATCAAGGAGAAAATAGTTTTGAGAAAGCATATGCAATTCATTTAGTCAAAAGATTTACAATAATAATCAAATGATTACAGATATGCTTACATACTAAGCTCCCCCTCAGCCAGATGCCCCAAGGTTGGATTGTACAAGATGAAAGGATTGAATTGAGGAGAAGAACTCTCTCAAAACGAATCAAATGTAACAGTACAGAGTACTGCTTCAATTATAGACAAACCAAACCGCTGAGGCATCTCAGCTGACGTCACCATGAAAGCGACGTCTAACAGCCTAACAACCTGTATCTACTGTTCTTATACAAACACTGCTAAACCTAACAACTGACTATACATGAATCAGATGATATACTAAACTACTGCTCTTCCTATTCATCAGTGCTTTCCTCAAGGTTGATCAGTCCTTGATTGGGTAGTGCTTTGTCATCAGCAGTTTGTACCAGCAGTGCTTAGTATCCAGCAGTCTTCTAGGCTTCATCAGTAGTTAGGCAAAATAGCAGCAGTTGTAGGCGGGCAGTGGATGTAAGACCATCAGCTGTTGTAATCACTTTCAAGGGAGAAGACTTAGTGTAAACAGCTGCTTATTGTGAATCCACTGTTGTGATCAGGTTTTGGCTTTACATTATCTGTTCCTCTGGTAGGGTTCAATCCCAACAATCTCCCCCTGGAACAGATAATGCCAAAACCTGTCATTATTCTGGATCTTTATTACTCATCAGAAGTTCCTTTGCTTTTCTTTTGAATTCTTCTTCAAATTCTTTAGAACTTGTGTCATCTTCATCCCGGCACAGTGTAAGTTCAAGGAGATCCTGCAAATCTTCAACACTAAGGCCTTGTGCTTCTTTCCTTGATATGTACTTCACTTCGCCATTGGATCTGACCATGGTCAATACATGGGTCTTTTGATCAGACATCCACTTTAGTACTTTTAAACCCAATGGGTTTCTTGGGAGAGATTTATTTAATGATGAGTTGGGGGATGTTGGCCTTGTGAAAACTTGCAGACTTTCAGACATTCTTTTGAAGGCCATTTCAATAACATTGTTTGCTGCAGCTATGTCTTCTGCAGTTTCCTTCTCTATCTGCTCCTGTCTCTTTTGTTGATCTGGCTCAATGTCTGAAACTTCTGAAATATTTGGTGATGCAGGCTTAGTTAACACCTTCTTAAAAAGGTTTTGAAGTTTTTCTGAGTTCGCTTCTTTTAGACCCATTTTCATGATGGTTTCTTTGAAGTACTCAACTTCCTTTTCCTTTACCTCTTCACTGGTCAGCTGTTCTCCTTTTTCTTGGTTTGTCATAAGAGTAGATCGGAACAGTGTTTTGAGGTTTTCAATCTGCTGTTCAAGCTTCATCATTTGTTCACGCTTCTTTGAAGTGCCTGATACAGTTATCTTCATTTTCTTCAGCCTTTCATAGGCTTCATCAGTTTGCTGCTTTGACCATTTTGATATGGCATTTGCAGTGTCCACCTTTGCATCCACCAGCTCCTGTTTCTTTTTCTTGTACTCAGCTGTTTGGTCATTGATGAACTTTTTGTATTTACTCCAATTTGGAGCATTCTTCTTCTTTTTAGGATCGCCCTTGATTCTATCAATCCTATCAGGTTCATGCCTTAAAAGCACTATTGGCCATCTTCAAATTGATTTTCTTCAGCAGGATAAAAATTTTCTTGCATTATGTATGCAAGAAGTTTTCTTCTCATCTCTTTTCGTTGTTCTGCCTTTTCTTTGCTCAGCTCATGTGCAAAATCTTTTATTAGATCGACTTTTATGAGCAGAAGTTCCAATCTTTCAGCAATGGCTTCATCACCTTGACCTTTACATTCAACCTTGGCTCTTATCTTAGCTTGTCTCACTTTAAGTTCAAGATATTCATCCATGTCTTCTGGAACCATGAAGCCAACTAGTGAAGAAAATCTTCTGTTTGAAGGATCATCATCATTGTAGAACTGCCTCATCTCATTTTTTATAGCTTCCAGTTCTAGCGGATATCTTGCAGCAGTGGGATCATATTGGTCCTCATCTGGCTGAGTAAGTTTTCTTTTTCTGGTGTAGAGCTTTGCTGGTTGTGATGTGAGACTGGTGGAAACAGTGGTGGATGTCTGACTAACAGTGGTTGAAACAACTGGTGTTTCAACCGCTGTTGTCATTACAACTGCTAATATATCAGCAGATGTCTTCTGCTTTTGAGCAGGGGATGGAAGTGGTGAGGTAGTTTTTGATGATGGTGATGGTGGTGGTGAATCATCAGATATGACAATCCTTCTCCTTTTTATTGTAGGAGAGGCTGATGATGTTTTGGGTGGATCAGTGGTATGACTGATGGAAAGTTTCTGATCAACAGTCGTTGAAACAACTGGTGTCTCAACCACTGTTGTCATTACAGCAGATGTTGTAACATCTGCTGTCTTCTGCTTTATGGCAGGAGGCAGTGGTGGTGATGTGATTGTAGAGGATGATGTTGTTAAGACAGTGGTGGTTTTTGTGGTATGTGATGGAGTGGTGTGTGTTGAAGAGATGGCAGTTGTTTGGCTACTGACAGCAGTTTTTGTAACCACTGTTGTATCAGCTGTTTTAGATGTCTGTTTTCCTTGCTCTGATTCAACATACAGACCATCTTCAATTCCCCTTTTCTTCATCTTCTTGACATTCTCCCCCTTTTTGGCATTATCTGCCAGGGGGTTATCCATAAAAAGGATAGTAGAGGGAACTTTTTCACCATGGGCAGTCTTTTGTATGCTGGCCTTTATGGCCTTGATATCTGCTTGAGTATCTTTGAATCTTGACTCCACCATGTTTGTCAGCATTTTTACATGCATTTCATGCTGTTGATCAGCCATCTGTTTTTGTTTCTCCAGCATGGGTTGAAAGATATTCCAGAGCTCATTTGCAGCAACTGCTTGTGGTGGAGCGGATGCTTGAGTTGGAACAGATGATTGTGGTGGGGCAGCGGTGGATTGTGCTTTTTGAGCTTTTAAAATCTCTTGCATATGTGTAGTATCATGTTAATCGGATTAGTGTAGAGTCAAGTTGAGGTGTTATGTGATGATTTGAAACCATTAGATGAGTATGTTCAAGTGTTTTGATGGTTGTTCATGTTATGACTATGATTAATGCTAAAAACCCTAAAAGATGATGAACAAGTTTGATGATCAACATGAACATGACTTGAATATATGAAGAACTTGTTGAATATGATATGAATGTGTTATGAATATTTGAAATCTGATTGTTTGATCCATTTTGGTTAATAACTAGACAAGAAAACATGTTTAGTGGATAGTACACAATTGTTGCATGAAATCAAAACCTCATTGGTTTAGTACAATATCGGAAGTCAGCAGGTGTTCCTGTCGAGACCTCCTGTCTCGACTCGAGACCACCATATGTCAACTCGAGATCACGGTTTCGACACAAGGTTGCGAGTCGAGAACCTCTAGTCTCGACTCGAGACCATGCTTCATCAACACACAAACATCATGACTCGAGACTATGCTTGCGAGTCCAATTTCGACTCGAAACCAATACACGCATGACCCGAGACCTCCTCAGATTGCGACTCGAGAACTTGTAAGTTACAACTCGAGACCGCACAGTCTCGAGTAGAGACCGCACAGTCTCGACTCGAGACCACACACATGTGTACGCTATTTGGACTTTCACACTGTTACGGGCCTAAGTAATTGGGCCGAACAGATGGGCCGCGTGTGCTACTGCTAATTGTGTATGTCATGCGCTGTTTGGACTTGCATTGTTACGGGCTTAGGATTGGGCCGGACTTTTGGGCTTTGCTTACTTGTACACATGCTACTGTTCAACTCGTAGATATTATTGTAAACCGCTATGTTTATACGTGTATGCCATGAATAATACCTGTATGCAACTTACTAGTATACGTGTAGAACATACGTGCACTACTTGGATACGAACCTGACTTGAATGGTATCTATGTTAGGACGTAGTGACCACTTACCACTTGATTGACTTTTCTGTGTATCTGCCGAGCAAACCAAGGTGAGTTCACACCCTCTACAAAGCATGGGATTCCCAGGGGTCGGGAATTGGGGTTAAGGAACATGGGTTCCTCGTCCTCCTTGGGTAGGACAGCATTGGTTCAGGAATGTAATTCCTCGTCCTCATAGACAGATAACTCGTACTAGACCAAAACTCTATCACGAAGTCCCTCCTTTTTATATCGACTTAATCGCCGGGCCAATGGCGAGCGGGTCATTAGTTAGATAGCGCTATTTAGGTCTTACAAACCTCACACCGTGCCGCAGAGGACGGGCGTGAACTAATGGATCTGGGGCACGTCAATGATGATAGACATTGACAGTTTCAGGGCACATAAACATGACTACAGTCAGCAGTCGATATGGTAACGAGTCTAGTGTATACATGGGGTAGCCCCCACGGCCGAAATGCCAGATAACTAACACGGGGTAGCCCCCACGGCTGGATTGCCAGAGTAACCGGGAATAAACAAGTCACGTTTTTAACTATGGGGTAACCCCCACGGCAGGATGCCAGATAAAGGAAACTGTTTTCGAACAACTTAAAACGAACACCCAACCGTGAACTCACTCAACTTGTTGTTGACTCGTTACTACATGCTTTGCAGGTCAATAGGTACTTAGCTGGAGCTTGCATGGAAGAGAGTCGTTGTGGGACATGGACAACTGTGTGCCATGTTAAACTTCGAAACAATTAAACTTATGTTTTGGTTTTAAGACTTATGCTTCCGCTTGCAACTTAAACTATGTTTTGTTTGAACACCAATTGTATTGGTTGGATTTTATAACTACTTATATGCTTGTTCAATATGATTGGTGGCTGGATCCTGGTCAGTCACTCCTCCAAGCGGTAGTACTCCGCAGGTGGATTTTGGGGGTGTGACAGATTGGTATCAGAGCCATTGGTTATAGTGAACTTGGTTTTAATAAGGGAAAGGTTTTATTAAAATCAGACTATAACCTGTACAGTGCTCTACGATCCACAACGACGCTTCACTCCACATGCAAGGCTCAACATTCTAGGTGGTATGATATGCGTACATATTGCCTACTTGTTAGTAACTTAGTACATTGCTCATGGTATGCTTGATTAGTATAACTACTATTGCTTGAACACGTGCGTGCTTACTCCCTACTGTCATCGCACTTTCGCGAACCTCTCTCACTCACATTCTTCTTGATATGAAGATCATGTCTGGACGCATCAACATGACACAAGCCCAGTTGACGGCTCTGATTAACGAACGGGTTGCCGCAGCACTTGCAGCTGCACACGCATGAGGTATATCCTGCAGTCCGAACTCATTCTAGGATCTTTAGAATCCTACTCTCGTGAACCAACCTTTATGTGAAACCCTGTCTTTTCTTTCACCCACGATAGGTCAGCATGCTCAGCCACCCGTGTGCACTTTTAAGACTTTCATGGACTGCCGACCAACTACTTTTAGCGGCACTGAAGGAGCTGTAGGCCTCCTCCACTGGTTTGAGAAACTAGAATCTGTGTTCGAAATGTGTGAATGCCCTGAGGCGCGCAGGGTGAAGTATGCTACCGGTACTCTCGAGGGTTTAGCCCTCACATGGTGGAACGCTCAGGTCCAAATGCTGGGGTTGGTTGCTGCCAACGCCACCCCATGGGAAACTTTTAAGGAGATGATCAAGGAGGAATACTGCAGTCGTGATGACATTCATAAGCTGGAAGTCGAGTTCTTCAACCTCAAGATGACGGGGTCAGAAATAGAGGCGTACACTAAGAGATCGAATGAGCTTGCCTTACTGTGTCCTACTATGGTGGACCCTCCATTTAAGCGAATTGAACTCTTTCTCAAGGGCTTGGTGCCAGAGATCCAAAGTCATGTGACTTCAGCGAACCTCGCCACCATCCAGCAAGTTGTTCAGTTGGCTCACCGTCTCACCGATCAGGCGGTGGAGCAGAATAAGTTACCAAAGCGCATAGGTGCTGCAACTACTTCTGGTACTTCTAGTGACAACAAACGGAAATGGGATGGAGCTTCAAGTAAGGGGTCGACTTCTGTTCAGTCCCAGTCTCAGCAGAGAAAGACTGATGACTATAAGAGTCCTAGTCAGCAATCATCTGGTGGTCAAAGTCATGGTGGGTACAAAGGGAATCACCCCAAATGCAATCGCTGCAGCCTGCACCACAGCGGGCCATGCACCAGGGGCAACTGTCATCGGTGCAACAAGCCTGGTCACGCTGCAAAGGATTGCAGGAGCTTATACCCCGCCAATCAGAATCGTCAGCAAGCTCAACAGAACCAACGCCAGCAGCAGCAGCAGGGGGATAACAAAGGGTGCTTTCAGTGTGGAGCTGAGGGCCACTTCAAGAGAGATTGTCCCCAACTGAACAGGAACCAGAACAACAACAACAACAACAATAACAACAATCAGGGGAATGGTAACAATGGGAACAACAACAACAATGGTGCTAGAGGGCGAGCGTTCGTGATTGGCCAAGGTGAAGCGAGGAACGACCCCAATGTTGTGGCGGGTAAGTTCCTTCTCGACGACTTTTATGTTTCAGTATTATTTGATTCGGGTGCCGATACTAGCTACATGTCACTAGAAGTTAGTCGAATGCTTAAGCGTATCCCAACGCCTTTGAACAACAAACACACTGTAGAGCTAGCAAATGGTAAGAGTTTAGAAGCCACACACATAGTCAAGGGTTGTAAACTTATTCTCGCTGACCAGACCTTCTCTATCGACCTCATTCCTATCGTCTTGGGTAGTTTCGACGTTGTCATTGGGATGGATTGGTTATCCCAACACCGAGCAGAGATTCTTTGCAACGAGAAGATTGTTCGTATTCCGGGTTCCGGTAATGAACCTCTCATGATTCGTGGCGACAAGAGGAGTGCTGTTGAGAACGTCATCTCTCTCCTTAAGGCCCAGAAGTGCTTGCGAAAGGGCCACACTGCCATTTTGGCTCTTGTTACTGACACCTCGGAGAAAGAGAGGAAAATAGAAGATTATCCAATTGTACGTGACTATCCGGAGGTATTTCCTGAGGAATTACCTGGTCTTCCGCCCCACCGCCAAGTCGAGTTTCAGATTGAACTAGCTCCTGGAGCTGTGCCTATAGCTCATGCACCTTATCGTTTAGCTCCATCAGAGTTGGAAGAACTCTCTACGCAACTACAAGAACTCTTGGATAAGGGTTTCATTCGTCCTAGCTCATCGCCCTGGGGAGCTCCAGTACTATTTGTGAAGAAGAAGGACGGTACCTTCAGAATGTGCATCGACTACCGGGAACTCAACAAGGTGACGGTGAAGAATCGTTATCCTCTACCGCGAATTGACTACTTGTTCGACCAGCTGCAAGGGTCGAGCTACTATTCGAAGATCGATTTGAGATCGGGTTATCACCAGCTGAGAGTCCGAGAAGAGGACGTTTCCAAAACAGCCTTCAGAACTCGATACGGGCACTATGAGTTTTTGGTCATGCCTTTTGGGCTGACAAACGCACCTGCGGTTTTCATGGACTTGATGAACCGAGTATGCAAGCCTTACCTGGACAAGTTCGTTATAGTCTTCATCGACGACATCCTGATCTATTCTAAGAGTCGGGAAGAGCATGAGCAACATCTACGACTTATTCTGGAACTCCTTCGAACCGAACAGCTTTACGCAAAGTTCTCGAAATGCGACTTCTGGCTTCGAGAAGTCCATTTCCTAGGCCACGTGGTAAACAAGGATGGGATTCACGTTGATCCATCCAAGGTAGACTCTATTAAGAACTGGCCTGCACCTCGTACACCAAAGGAAATTCGCCAATTCTTGGGATTGGCAGGTTACTACAGGAGGTTCATTAAGGATTTTTCTAAGATCGCACAGCCTCTCACCTCGCTAACGCAGAAAGGCGTTGTTTATCGCTGGGGAAATGCACAGGAGTTAGCGTTTCAGCACTTAAAGGATAGACTTTGCAGTGCACCTATCCTTTCCTTGCCGGAGGGCACAGACGACTTCGTGGTCTACTGCGACGCGTCAATTCAAGGTCTTGGTTGTGTATTGATGCAACGAGATAAGGTTATAGCCTACGCCTCACGCTAACTTAAAGTTCATGAAAGAAACTACACTACGCACGACTTAGAGCTGGGAGTTGTTGTTTTTGCACTTAAGTTATGGCGGCATTACCTGTACGGTACCAAGTGCACCATCTACACCGACCACAGGAGCCTCGAACATATCTTCAAACAGAAGGAACTGAATATGCGACAACGACGATGGGTCGAGCTGCTGAATGACTACGAGTGCTCAATCAGGTATCACCCAGGCAAGGCCAATGTTGTGGCTGACGCCCTCAGTCGAAAGGACACTGCGCCTAAGCGCGTGCGAGCTTTACAACTCACGATCCATTCTAGCCTTCCTTCCCAAATACGAGCTGCTCAGGTAGAAGCACTGAAACCAGAAAACGTCAGGGCTGAAGCCCTACGCGGGTCAAGGCAACGCTTAGAACAGAAGGAAGACGGTGCTTACTACGTAACAGGACGCGTTTGGGTCCCACTCTATGGCAACTTACGAGACCTTGTGATGGATGAAGCACACAAGTCTCGCTATTCGGTACATCCTGGTTCGGATAAAATGTACCACGATATCAAAACGACGTATTGGTGGCCTAGCATGAAGGCCCACATAGCAACCTACGTCAGTAAGTGTTTGACTTGTGCGAGGGTCAAGTCTGAATACCAGAAACCCTCAGGCCTACTCCAACAACCAGAGATACCACAATGGAAATGGGAGCAAATTTCCATGGATTTCGTTACTGGCCTGCCTAGATCCCAGCGCGGAAACGATACTATTTGGGTGATCGTGGAGCGACTTACAAAATCTGCACACTTCTTGGCTATCAAGGAGACGGATAAGTTCTCCACTCTCGCAGAGATATACCTCAAGGAAGTTGTTTTGAGGCACGGGGTGCCCACCTCTATTATCTCGGATCGAGATGCACGTTTCACTTCGGAACTGTGGCAGGCAATGCACAAATCCTTTGGCTCACGATTAGATATGAGCACAGCGTATCATCCTCAGACGGACGGGCAGTCCGAGCGCACTATTCAAACCTTAGAAGACATGCTTCGTGCATGTGTAATCGACTTTGGCAACCGGTGGGAAAAGCATCTGCCACTTGTGGAATTCTCGTACAATAACAGCTACCACACCAGCATTAAAGCTGCTCCGTTCGAGGCATTGTACGGACGTAAATGCCAGTCACCTCTTTGTTGGGCAGAGGTGGGGGACAGTCAGATCACTGGCCCAGAACATGTGGTAGACACGACCGAACAAATTGCTCAAATACGAAAACGCATGGCGGTAGCTCGTGACCGTCAGAAAGTTTACGCCGATAAGGGCAGGAAACCACTAGAGCTCCAGGTTGGGGAGCGGGTACTACTCAAAGTTTCACCCTGGAAGGGTGTGGTTCGTTTTGGTAAACGAGGCAAACTTAACCCACGATACGTTGAACCTTTCGAAATCATTGAGAAAATAGGCAGGGTGGCCTACAGACTGAACTTACCAGCAGAACTCGGTGCAGTTCACAACGTTTTCCACGTGTCGAATCTGAAGAAGTGTCTGTCAGATGAGACCCACGTAGTTCCTCTGAAGGAACTCACTATCGACGAGCAGTTACGATTCGTCGAGGAACCAGTTGAAATCACGGACCGGGATGTTAAGGTCCTCAAGAGCACTAGAATACCTCTCGTTCGAGTTCGTTGGAACTCACGTCGTGGCCCAGAGTTCACCTGGGAGCGCGAAGATCAGATGAAACAAAAGTATCCCCAACTGTTCACAAACAGTACAACCACTACTGAGGCTGAAGCTACGGAATTTCGGGACGAAATTCCAGATCAACGGGGGGTGGATGTGACACCCCAGGAGAACCAGGAAAACCATACAACTTAACTAGCTTCCTCAGTGAGTACTTACCAAATTTCGGGACGAAATTTCTTTCAACTTGGGGATGATGTGACAACTCGAAATTTAGAACCCTTCGTGTATCTTAGTGTAACCTACTTGAAACATTATGTGACTAGTTGACGGATTGGTGTAATGATATATGTGAACATTCTATGTGATTATATGTTATGTTTATATTTATACTTGTATGTATGAGTGTGATTATGTGAACCGAGACACAAGGACACGACTCGAGACCATGCGGTCTCGAGTGAACAGTAACAGTTGGGCCGGGTTGGGCCATGCTCCTCTCCACCCCACTCGAAAACCCACTAGGGTAAACAATTTAAGAACTAGTATATATTATACTCCTAGCCATCTTTGCCATTTTTCTTGGACAACACACACAATCCCCTACTCTCTCTCACTAAAACCTAGAAATCAAACATCACATCTCTTCCCCTCATCCTCGGATCAAACCGGTGACCACAAGGAGTTCTCGGATCGGCTCACACACACACATTTGGAAGCTTTAGCCATTACTACTTCACACCTTCGAACCCACACTTGAACCGGTTAGTGATTTCTTTGCAAATACATGTTTATACATGATTAAAGGTGTTGATGTGTAATGATGTAGGTTAGTGATGCATACTAGGTGTTTATTTTGTATGATGATGTTATATATAATGATGTTATTCGGCTAACATGTTTTGATTTCGGATATATTGCACCATGAGCTCATGATATCTTGTGTCTAAATGTGATTCAAACCATTAAATGTGGGTGTTCATGAAACCGGCTTGCATATGTGTAGTATCATGTTAATCGGATTAGTGTAGAGTCAAGTTGAGGTGTTATGTGATGATTTGAAACCATTAGATGAGTATGTTCAAGTGTTTTGATGGTTGTTCATGTTATGACTATGATTAATGCTAAAAACCCTAACAGATGATGAACAAGTTTGATGATCAACATGAACATGACTTGAATATATGAAGAACTTGTTGAATATGATATGAATGTGTTATGAATATTTGAAATCTGATTGTTTGATCCATTTTGGTTAATAACTAGACAAGAAAACATGTTTAGTGGATAGTACACAATTGTTGCATGAAATCAAAACCTCATTGGTTTAGTACAATATCGGAAGTCAGCAGGTGTTCCTGTCGAGACCTCCTGTCTCGACTCGAGACCACCATATGTCAACTCGAGATCACGGTTTCGACACAAGGTTGCGAGTCGAGAACCTCTAGTCTCGACTCGAGACCATGCTTCATCAACACACAAACATCATGACTCGAGACTATGCTTGCGAGTCCAATTTCGACTCGAAACCAATACACGCATGACCCGAGACCTCCTCAGATTGCGACTCGAGAACTTGTAAGTTACAACTCGAGACTGCACAGTCTCGAGTAGAGACCGCACAGTCTCGACTCGAGACCACACACATGTGTACGCTATTTGGACTTTCACACTGTTACGGGCCTAAGTAATTGGGCCGAACAGATAGGCCGCGTGTGCTACTGCTAATTGTGTATGTCGTGCGCTGTTTGGACTTGCATTGTTACGGGCTTAGGATTGGGCCGGACTTTTGGGCTTTGCTTACTTGTACACATGCTACTGTTTAACTCGTAGATATTATTGTAAACCGCTATGTTTATACGTGTATGCCATGAATAATACCTGTATGCAACTTGCTAGTATACGTGTAGAACATACGTGCACTACTTGGATACGAACCTGACTTGAATGGTATCTATGTTAGGACGTAGTGACCACTTACCACTTGATTGACTTTTCTGTGTATCTGCCGAGCAAACCAAGGTGAGTTCACACCCTCTACAAAGCATGGGATTCCCAGGGGTCGGGAATTGGGGTTAAGGAACATGGGTTCCTCGTCCTCCTTGGGTAGGACAGCATTGGTTCAGGAATGTAATTCCTCGTCCTCATGGACAGATAACTCGTACTAGACCAAAACTCTATCACGAAGTCCCTCCTTTTTATATCGACTTAATCGCTGGGCCAATGGCGAGCGGGTCATTAGTTAGATAGCGCTATTTAGGTCTGACAAACCTCACACCGTGCCGCAGAGGACGGGCGTGAACTAATGGATCTGGGGCACGTCAATGATGATAGACATTGACAGTTTCAGGGCACATAAACATGACTACAGTCAGCAGTCGATATGGTAACGAGTCTAGTGTATACATGGGGTAGCCCCCACGGCCGAAATGCCAGATAACTAACACGGGGTAGCCCCCACGGCTGGATTGCCAGACTAACCGGGAATAAACAAGTCACGTTTTTAACTATGGGGTAACCCCCACGGCAGGATGCCAGATAAAGGAAACTGTTTTCGAACAACTTAAAACGAACACCCAACCGCGAACTCACTCAACTTGTTGTTGACTCGTTACTACATGCTTTGCAGGTCAATAGGTACTTAGCTGGAGCTTGCATGGAAGAGAGTCGTTGTGGGACATGGACGACTGTGTGCCATGTTAAACTTCGAAACAATTAAACTTATGTTTTGGTTTTAAGACTTATGCTTCCGCTTGCAACTTAAACTATGTTTTGTTTGAACACCAATTGTATTGGTTGGATTTTATAACTACTTATATGCTTGTTCAATATGATTGGTGGCTGGATCCTGGTTAGTCACTCCTCCAAGCGGTAGTACTCCGCAGGTGGATTTTGGGGGTGTGACACCATCTCCTTTATTTCAGCAACTGAGGTTTCCAGTTTTTCAACTCTTCCCGTCAATTCCTGATATTTTGAATCATCACCCACTTTAATGGGATCATCTGAATCCCCACCTGTAGTGGTTATATCAATGTTTGACTTAGGAACCGAGTCCCACAAATCACCCATTGATGCCCCTTGTTCTTGGTACTGGGGACTTCTTTCTTCAGCACTTGATAGACCTTTGATGGTACCGGTGGTTAGAACTAGCTCACTGGTGGTTACCGATGGTGCTATTGAAGAAATTGCCTTCAAGGGAGTCTTACTGATGAAACAACTGTCCAACTGAAGATCTGTTGATCCATCAGTTGTAGTTGCTGCTCCACTTGAACTACCACCGAGAGTTACTTGTAACTCAGGGGGTGTAACCTTCTCAGTTGTTGCTGGGATAGCAGAGGTATAAGCATCAGACCCAGTCACTTGTGGGGGTATACTCTCAGTGACAGGTGATAGAGAGGAACTGGTTTATGTCTGAGCTATAACAACTGCATGCAACAAAGGTAGCATGGATTGTGGTAATATTATTGGTGAGGGTATGGGAGTTGAAAGAGACATGTCCTTGGGATCAGGACTGAGGAAGATGGATCCAATTGAATCCCGAGCTTCATATTGTGGGGTCCCTGTGGTTACAACCTGATCCTTTTGTGAGGATGCAGGAGGAGTTTTAGGCAATGGTTGAGATCTTTCTTCCAACTGCTGTGAGGAAGTAGCAGCAGTGGTTTGTGGTGACATTTGTTTTGTCACATGCAGTTGCTCTGGGATCTCATCTTTCAGAGTTGCCTTTGTTTTGGGTTTGGTGGGTTTTCTGGATGTTTTTATTTTGGTCTTTTTGGTAATGTCAGGTGTGGGTTTCAAAGCAGTGGCAGCGCTGCTCTGATCATCTGGAGCAGTGGGCTCAGCAGCAGATGGCTGAGGAGCAGTGGTAACTGCTAAATTCTGCTCGGACACCTCTACTTTTGTTTTTATTGGTGCCAACATTCTAGTGAATGTTTCAGGTGTTAAACTTTTTATTTTAAAATAACCACCTTGTTTTGGCACATTTTCATTTTCTTTTTCAAATTTTTGTTGAAAATAGTAGCTTAGAAACCTTGGAAAGAGTAAAAATGTTTTGCTATCAACATTCTTTACCAAGTCATTGAAGATTTCCTGGGAATAATGGTAATCTTTATTATTTAAAATGGCATAGCCCAGGCATTGAATCTTCAATGGTATTTCGTTAAAAGCTGTTGTTTTATTTGAAACACACGACAAAAGTGTGTGGAATAAAAATCTGGGTGCAGACGGAAAATAACCTTTTTGTAAGGTATCTACCTTTGATTGTTCTGCATATCCCCTTTTCAGAAAATTAGCTTTTAACTCGTTTTTATCAAAAGAAGTTTTACCTTTCTGATCATCGAGTTTGAAGACTTCTGAGATTGATTGTGAAGTGATTTGAATCGCTTTACCCTGTATCGAGGAGTTAATGGCTACTACTTTTCCGTCTTGTTTTTCAAGCGTAGTATTTTTCCATAACTCTCTCTGGGTTTGCAAGTATATAGGAGCGTCTACTGTCAACAAAGTTTTGTACTTTGATGCAGAGAGTGTGTCGATGACGGAATCGAAGGTGCGATTGTTTGAGGGTTTTGTGAGGAGACCCAAGTAGTTGTGCGGTGATTTGTATGGGATTTCAATGGTTTCTTCGGCCGTTTGAGCGACCTCTTTTGAAGATGATGGTGATTTTGGTTTAGATTTTTATTTTGATTTTGACTTCGTCATTTTGATGAAGAAGAATCGGAGAGTGATTTTGGGAAGAAAAGTTGGAAACTGCTTTGAGAAGAGAACTTTGGAATTCAATTCGATAGTGTAAAACCTTGTTTGGGGTTCTGATCAGGGTTTTATTTAGGGAAAAAGTGATCGCTGATGTGGCAGCGGTTATTTTGATCTGAAGGCTAAAAACTGACCACGTTTCAAACACTGATGAAATAGATGAAGGGTGGAGAACAGTTGTTTTAGGAGCCACTGATGAATCAAGCATCAGTGGTTACAACGGTAATAATGTGGACAGTGAATGATTTTTACTATCAGTGGATAGCATGTCAGTGGATAAGACACTGATTTTGAACATCAGTGCTTGTCAAGAAGATGAAGGATCAGTGGCTAACTTTCAGCAGTGGACAGTATTTAGTAAGCAGTCGTTTGAGCAAAACAGTGGTTAGGGATAAAATGTTGGTAAAGATTTGAAGGACAATTATGTCAGCAACTGTTTTGAGAATTTTCGTTCAAGATTATGCCACAAGTCAATTTTAAATTTTGACACTTCTACAAATTTCTGACAGTGGTTTAGTAACCCAGATGATATAGACCTTTTACCGAAGCAACTCATTTAGTTATAATATTTGAATTAAAACATGAGTGCTCAAGTATTTTAAGATCTGTTGACAATCAATCTTTTGCTTGGTGTAAGAACAAACTTGATTTTTACATGACCTTGACAAATATACCATTTCCTTTTCATCTGTTTTAAGGACAATATAACCAACAAAAATAAGGTTATACATCCTGACTGGAGATTTAAACTTTTACTATCAAAAACCAGCAAAAGTTCAACATATATTATTCTTAAAAAAACAAAGAATAATATATCCCGCTTTATTGGAGAAAATCCCTTTTAAAAATTAAAAGATTTTCTGAAAACAGCACCAAAAGAAACAGGTATAATTTTCACTAAAACTCCCAATCATATCAATCTCAAGCTTATGAGAATGGTTAGTGTTTTGACAACAGTGGTATGAAATATTAACTACATTTTGACCACTGTTTGGTACCATTCTCATATTGACAGACCGACAACAGAAAAATGAGGACACAAAATCACCTGAGTTTTCTTGAACCAATAAATGCACACAGTTGCTTAATGACCATTGTTATCCCAACCTTTGACTCTTAAGTGTTTTATGTTTATACTCTTTTCTTTTGACTTCAAAAGTTTTTAGATAAACACACTACTGAGTTTTTGTGAATTTTCTTCTTCCCTTTTTACCCTTCCCACTCAGAAGTAATGAAATACTCACTGGAAGGTCTTTATTGAAGGAATACTTAATCCAGAATCATTTTGCAGTAATGCTTTAAGAGGTTTAGCCATATTTGTACAAATTTTTGACCAATCTCACATTACATATGATACGGACTATCTTAACCCCTGTTTTCTTAGTGTATTTAAACAAAGTTGATTTGTTCCTTATAAGGATCTCAACCTGTTTTCAACACATAAGATCTTAATGACTAAAGTTTTACTGTCCCTCTTTTGTTAGCAAAAACACTAATGTTTTTATGAACATAGGCTTTTGTTAATCTGAGGTTCATACTTCAGTATTAAATGAAAACATCACAAATATCGAAACAACAGTTGAAATTAATTTTGAAAATACAAAATAATTTTTATAGCTTAACAGATATGTCTGCAGATCTGAAAACTATAAGTGACTTGTGCATAATATCACTTGTTGTGTGAGATCTATGTGTCATATGACATCTTGGTTGATTTACAGAGTTTTTGAATAACCATTTTGATCATGATTTACTCGATACTCTGTTTTTCAACTGAAAACAACCAACCTTAGTATCAATGAATATTGAGCCGAACTTTTATATCAAATTGATTGTTAAATCGAATTTGACTGTCCAGGCTCTGATACCAATTGTTAGGATCGGAGGCCCTCATGATAGTGTTTGTTTGTGTAAAATTGTATAATCAATACAGATGAACAGAGTTTAAGTGCAGCGGAAATGAATAACAAACTTTGTAAACACAATCAAGGAGAAAATAGTTTTGAGAAAGCATATGCAATTCATTTAGTCAAAATATTTACAATAATAATCAAATGATTACAGATATGCTTACATACTAAGCTCCCCCTCAGCCAGATGCCCCAAGGTTGGATTGTACAAGATGAAAGGATTGAATTGAGGAGAAGAACTCTCTCAAAACGAATCAAATGTAACAGTACAAAGTACTACTTCATTTATAGACAAACCAAACCGCTGAGGCATCTCAGCTGACGTCACCATGAAAGCGACGTCTAACAGCCTAACAACCTGTATCTACTGTTCTTATACAAACACTGCTAAACCTAACAACTGACTATACATGAATCAGATGATATACTGAACTACTGCTCTTCCTATTCATCAGTGCTTTCCTCAAGGTTGATCAGTCCTTGATTGGTCAGTGCTTTGTCATCAGCAGTTTGTACCAGCAGTGCTTAGTATCCAGCAGTCTTCTAGGCTTCATCAGTAGTTAGGCAAAACAGCAGCAGTTGTAGGCGGGCAGTGGATGTAAGACCATCAGCTGTTGTAATCACTTTCAAGGGAGAAGACTTAGTGTAAACAGCTGCTTATTGTGAATCCACTGTTGTGATCAGGTTTTGGCTTTACATTATCTGTTCATCTGGTAGGGTTCAATCTCAACAGAATCAAGTATCAATAAGATTCAAGTTTCATAGCATCAAGATTCACAAGTCTCATAAGTGTCAAGAGTCACATAGTATAAGGGCTAAAATTAACAATAGCTAAAAGTTTAGGGACGCAGGGCGTCACACCAAAGACTATAGTTTCTTGGGCCAACAACTATTAATCTACTTTTACCCGGACTCACTGGAGTAAAAAAAAGATAAGTAGATGCTTTCGAGGTGGCTTTTGTACTAACTTCCCTGAAACAGTCAAATTAAATTAATAAACCACTGATTATGAAATGAAATTTTGACACAAAAATATGAAACGAAATTTAACTCCAAACGAGTCTTGCTCGTGCTAATCCTATTAAATCTTGTGTCATTTTATGTTGGTGTGTCAAACACTATTTTTCGGCGGCAGGGCCGTCCCCGAAAATCGGAGGGTCTTTTAAGGCCCTGTGCAAGTGGAAAAAATAGGCCCCTAAGTATAAACTTATATATAAAAAATCTATAATATAACAATATATATGGCTCCCTAAATGAGCCAAAACTAAACATATTTCGGATCTTAGCAGTTAACTTAATTTATATTAACTTAAAGTATATTATAGATATAATTATATAAAACATTTAAAAAAGAACATTTACATAATTAACTAAAAGTAGAAAAGAAAGCTCCTAGTAAATAGAAAAAGGGAATTAAAACCTATAAAAATGGGATGGTCAAAGCTCAAAAATAGCTAGACAAGGGGTTAAGCAAAAAAACTAAAGAAATGAGTCGAGAACAAGCCTCAAACTATCGTGTCTTCTATGGAAGTAGAGGCGCCTAGGCTAGCAAACTATAATTTTTGTGTTACAAGTGTAGTTCAAAAACTATATGTACACAAAACATATATATAAAAAAATAAAATTTTGGGCCTTTTGGTAGGTTAGGCCTGGTGCGATGGCCCACCTTGCACCTGTCCCAAGCCGGCCCTGACTCTAGTTGAAACTTGAAAGTCAACTCATTTGACTGAAGAAACACTACTTAGACCCTTTTACGCGCACGATAACAATTTTCTTGGCCACCCATTTTCTACCTGGTCTCTTTTTGTTACATAATACTAAAACTTGAGAAAATATAGCAACAATAGAGAATAAGAAACCATAAGTTCATAACATGAAATGTCGAAATGTACCTAGCGAGCAGACCTTCAAATCAGGCATACTTGAGTTGAGATATCAACAAAATTGTGGTAGCATTTGTTTTTTAAGAGGTAAAATGTCTGCAGTCTGCAGACCACATCTGCATACATCTGTAGAAGAAAAGGTGGATCAAATCTCTGCAGTCTGCAAGAAAAAAGTTGTTTGTTTTTTAACGTATGTAGACGTCTAAAATAAACTAGTGGTGGTGTACGGACGGTGGTGGGTGGTGGATGGTGGATGGTGGATGGTGGTGGGTGGTGGATGGTGGATGGTGGATGGTGGTGGGCGGTGGTGGTGGACGTGGACGGTGGGTGGCGGTGGTGGGCGGAAGTGGTGGTGATGGACGGTGGTGGTGGGTGGTGGTGTTTAACCCTCTGCAACCTTAGAAGATTTTAGAAGTGGTTAGGCCAAGTCTGCATAAAAAAGAACTCGCATAGACGTTTTTTAGTGAAACGTCTTCGGAAAAATAAACAGTCTGCAGATGGCAATGCCTGCGCGACGCAAACAGAAGAGATTGTGCAAAGTGGTGGTGATGGTGGTGGGCGGTGGTGGTGGACGTGGACGGTGGGTGGCGGTGGTGGGCGGAAGTGGTGGTGATGGACGGTGGTGGTGGGTGGTGGTGTTTAACCCTCTGCAACCTTAGAAGATTTTAGAAGTGGTTAGGCAAAGTCTGCATAAAAAAGAACTCGCATAGACGTTTTTTAGTGAAACGTCTTCGGAAAAATAAACAGTCTGCAGATGGCAATGCCTGCGTGACGCAAACAGAAGAGACTGTGCAAATCTTTTTTAGAATAACAAGCATCACCTAATTCTCTTAGACACTTATCACTGAGAAGCACTTGTTGAATTTTGGAACATGTACTTTTGTGCAAAACACAATCAATAAATAAATAATATAAATTAAGAACTTAATCAAAATGGAATATCTTGAGATTTCAAGGTATCTTGCAATTTTAATGGACATGTATGCTTACAGTTCCATTATGCTAGGTAGTGATTTTAGCATATATGGATACAATACTTTTTTATGCATTTTAAAGACTTTTGTTTTAAACCTTAAAATTAGCCACACCTTTTTTAACTGAATAACTTTATAAACTAACCAATTCATGACTAGAATATAACATAAGGCATAACGATAACGTAGTTTTCTTAATAAATAGTCTTATTTAGGGCATGTTTGACTAAGTTTTTTGAACCAACTTATTGACTTATTAGCTTTTTCAAAAAGTTAATAAGGAGATTTTGTGTTTCGCAAACCTAAAAGGACTTTTCAAAATGACTTTTTGTAAAGAAGAAAAATCCATTTTTGAGAAGTTAGGATGGTGTGACTTTTTGAGCAACTTATAACTTTTTGAGCTCTTTTAGTCATTTTACATCAATAAGCTAAGACAAACACTTTTTAAAAAACAAATTATTGACTTATTGGCTTTTCTCATCCTATAAGACCGTGAGGTGGGGCTTGGTTGGGGCATTTGTTGACACGTGGAATGGGAGCCCCCCCCCCCCCCCCCCCCGCCCAGTGACGTGTCCGCAGGGAATAGCGGGGCGTGGGTTGGGCTTGGGTTGGGTGCACCGCGTGGCGGATTATTAAGAAAAAAATTACAAAAAATTTATAAAATTCACACAACATTTATAAAAAAAAACCTACAACTTCATTAAAATTTTAAAAACTACATAATCCTAAAAATTACATAATTTCTAAAAATTACAAAATAACAAACCTAGAGCGTTAGATAAATTTCAAAAAGGGTAATCTTGTCGAACGCCTTTCGCTCCTTGCCTCGAAACTCTATGTTTGCCACCGTCACCCGGTCCTCGTGGCTTAACTCGCCGCTCGGAACGGCTTCGTAGTAAGCCTTGAAACGATCGAGCTTGGGCCGTAGCTCGCGCCATTTGTGTTGGCACGCGTTGAGGTTGTGGCGGTCGTTACCGACGTTATGTCGGTAGGTTGCGAATGCTTTCGGCCAATATTTTGTTTGGCCCGGTTGCCGCCCCTTTCATAGCGTCAACGACGCTTGTGACAAGAGCAAATTCTTCCTCGTGAGTCCAAGATGCCATGTTCTTCGGTGGGGTAGCGGGTTCGTGAGAAGTGGGGTAGCGGGTTCGAGAGAAGTGGGTAGCCGGTGGGGTAGCGGATTCGTGGGATGAGGGGACCAGTGGGGTTGGGGGTTACATATATAGGGGTTGTTGGGAGACCCGGGTGGTGGATATGGGTATGCCAAACAGTTTGAATTTAAAATTCAAACTTTCAAAATGGCCGCTATGACATGGCGGGGTGAGCGAATGGGAGGCAGCCAGCTAGGATGTCAAGACCGCCCCACGCCCGGCTTGAAACCCAAGCCCCAAGGGCCACGCCCCAACCCAGGCCCCATACCCCATAGTCTAAGCTAATCCAAACACTTTTTTAAAAACTCATTTTCAAAAAGTCATAAGTTAATAAGCCCTTTTCACAAAAATTCCTTTTTAGGTTTAAAGCCAAAGGTAATGGCAACTAGATGACTCCTCATGTTGCAAATCATCTTTCAAAAGTATTATTAGGCCAGGAGGTGTGGCTTCGCGCCCCCGCCACCTCATGAAATTTAGCGCCCTTTGGCGCCCTTAACCACCCCGACTCCGTTAAAGGGGGCGCTATCCTTGGCTTCCGCCAAAGGAATAGCGCGCGCAAGAGGAAGATATCAAGGGGCCCCACCTTCATCAACCAATCAGATTTTTTATTTATTTATTTTTTTAATATAGTAAAAAGAGGCTTTATAAGGGCGTTATTACACACCATGTAAGTTAGCGATAAAACCCCCTGCTTATGTGTCGCCTACGTGGCGTAATAAAGCCTCGCTTTAAACAACACCCTCTAGCCTTAACTATGTAGTGGTTGTAGTTAAATGGCTGGTTAGAGTTACACCGCAGCGCCACATTGATTTTAACTACACTCTCTCTCATAGGTGTAGACTATAGTGCTTTTAACTAAACTTTCAATTAATTTTTGACTTTTTTATAAAAATGAGAGTAAAATTAAGGCTTAAACTATCTAAACACCAAGTGTGTAGATAGCCAACACAAAAAGGTGTTTTTGTCCTATGTGCATACCCTGCAGTGTCGAGCTGTGGCCAAAGCGCGGCGTTTTGGTCCGGTCAACCAGACAAAGACTGCCGGGTGTCTGACAGGTCTGTTGACCGGACCAGAACGCCGAGCTTTGGCCGCGTTTTGGTCCTGTCAACCAGACCGGGTGTTAGTCTTTTGTCTGGTTGACAGGACCAAAACGCGGCCAAAGCTCGGTGTTTTGGTCCTGTCAACAGACCCGTCAGACACCTGTCAGTCTTTGTCTGGTTGACCGGACCAAAACGTCGCGCTTTGGCCACAGCTCGACACTGCAGGGTGTGCATATAAGACAAAAAATACATTTTTGGTGTGTCAATAGGCAAATGAGTGTGTAAATAGGTACACCCAAAATTAATTTGGTTGGTTACTTCTCACTTGGCCCAACACCCAAAGCTTTCACCGTTGTTAACACACTAACGGAGGGTTTGGGGTGAGCCAATGATGACGGTGTAATAGTCTAACGAAAGTTGGCTGGTGACATGGAGGCCCATTGGCGCCCCGCTACACCAATACATCACATCTTTCTCTTATAATTTTTATGTTGAAGTAAATAACATCTGAATATTTGACAAGTACCTAACATATATGCAATGTTAGTGTAAGAGTTAGCCTAAAATTGTCACGGAAATGTGAAAGGTTAGTTACACTAAATATGTCACACGTACCTAACATAGCTACCAAGGAGTGTGTAAAAGTGTTCCTTCACAAGTGATTGAGGGTTCTAGTCTTATGGTGGACATTGATGTAGATTAAGGAGTAGATTTAATGTATGTGTGAGTTTACGGTTAAAAAAAACCTAAGATATCTAAACACTAACCTACTTTTTATTCAGACTCACCAACAAATTTGTGCAAGGTTGATTGTTTAACACACTTGATGTTGACCTAAAGGTTTATGTTGCTCCAATCTAAGAATTAGTATACCTGAATAGACTTAAGTTTATACAATCATCTACTCCACTTATCCTAACTTGAATTATAACTTAGCTAGAATTCCCTTAATCTTATTCCTTTTTGATCTTATTCCTTTGGTTAATAGCACAAAATCATTCACATATCAACATTATTACATAATAAGTATTCAAATGTCAACTTTACAATGCTTATCAATCAATTAGAATTCCACAAACATCAACTCCAAAAAAACGGAATTTTGATGCCTTATTATTGCAATCAAGTGGTGTATGATTATAGCATATTTAGGCCTAGCTTATGTTCCATTTGTTAAAACTTTATACACAAAGGTGGCACAAGATTCTTTTGCAACAAAAGCCCACCATTCCACATCTAACCCCTTTTTGGCTCATAACAAATCTTTCCTTAACTTTTTTATAAATAAAGATTCGGAAAACCATACCTTTCAAGTTATTGACGTATCGAGTTTAAAAATGTTTGGTCACCCAAATGATACCTCAAGTTCATGTTAGATTGTAAAAGTCGAAAGTCAAAACACTTTTTAATCACAGTTCGGTATACCATTTCGCTATGGCCAAAAGGCGGATAAGTTTTCGTTTTCAGGCTAAACTAAGTGATCATTAAAAGTGTAACAGCGGAAGATAATCCTTAAAAAAGAAACGTGTAAATGAATAAAACGCGTTACATTAACGTACACTCTAGTGAAGCTTCAAATGGTCGTGGACCTGAGACATGTTAAGGCTCATAAGGAAAGCTCAAACTCACATATCGCAACGTTTTTTGGACGTTTTGGCTGTAAATAGTGGAGAACTACACCATTAAGTGTGCTTGGATGGAAATGATTCGACGATAGGTAGTCTCATGTTAAGTCTCCACTTGACAACCAAAAACAGATGTTTAGCTCTTCATGGTCAAATGGGTTGTTGGGTTTAGTGTAAATTGAAACGTGTTCAGTGTAAATTGTTGTATACATATAAAGAATAGGCAACACAACCCGTTTCAACTTACACTAAACCCAACAGCCCGTTTCTCCAACTCCACATTGTAACATGTACACACCGAAGGAAAAAAATGCAATTTTTCATATGATGTCCTAGAATAAACAAGGGGTCGATTTCGATGAAATGGATGGAGTATAATCTTAACCGAAAATAGTAAAAAGGTATGATGGGTGTGGGTGGGAATCCATTTTGTGTGGTCTTGAGTAGAAAGGAACAAGACTTAACATAACATTCTTAGACTTGAGAATAAGACCTATTGGCTTCACTTCAAATAAAATTCCAAGATTCTATTCTTAAAGAATCTCTCTATCTATTCTTTCTTTTCATGTTATTATCTTTGAGCTGGAGAATAACATTCCATAGGGTGAGGATACGTGCCAGGCACGTGCGGTTGAAATCACAACCAATAAGGTTTAGATACATGTATTGAAGTTAATAGCTTGATATAGTCCAAGAGGAACATGATTCTTGACTATGATACGTTGATATGTTCGTTTATGTGACCTTCAAATAGAACTTAAAGAATAAGAGCCTTAAAAAAAGGAAATACAAGTACAAAAATAGAACTTGTTCTAGATTCTAAAGTTAGGATATAATATATAACATTCGGTTCTCATACTACTAACCAATGTCGCCCGTTTTACACACTAGGAACCCAATATATTTGTTTTTGATCGTCTAATTTGACACTATCCAGAAGGTCACCCATGGGAATTATAGAATTATATAAATGTAGGGAGAATGATTTTTATTAAGATAATAATAATAAGGATTACAATAAATATCTTATTTCTTTTCGTGTGAGAAATATGTAGTACACTACTTTTAACGAAACAAATTGCAAGAAATGTAAAAACAAAATTACATAAAGGTAAACGTGATTTAAATCGGTGTCTACGATGAGAACTTTAAGATTGTGGGGTATGGGGCTTGGGTTGGGGGAAAACGCTCAAGCCACCACCCTGGGTGGGCTTGGGTTGGGGCATGGCCCAAGGGGCGGGAGTTTGAAGCCGGGCGTGGGGCGGATCTAGCAAGGTGACATGGCGGGCTTTCAATGGCCAAACCAAACTAGCCGTTGGCCAACGGCTATGTTAAAAAAAAATTTCACTATAAATATCACACTTCAATTCCTATTTTTACCTAGAGGGTGAAGAGTTGTTACTAATCTTGGAGATGAGAGAAGAGATAAAGAAAAAATATAAGCGTTATGATTTTTTTTATGTAATTTTCTTTATTTAAAAATATTAAAAAAATTAAATTTGTTGTTTTAAAAAATATTCAAATAGCGGTTTGGGCTGGCCACGCCCCAAACCCCCGCCCCACCATACCGTCTTCAATGTGGGTCAGCCCAGCGAAACCCCCCTAAGCCACGTGTCAACCCATGCCCCAAACCCCCGCCCCACCATACCCCACGTTCTATCAATATTCATGGCAACAACACAATAAGTCAACTTATGTTCTTGTGAGTTCATGGGTTTTACTTTTCCCTTTATCCCAAAGATAAACTCACAAGTCTAACTTCTATACTCACACAAAAAAATGACAAGCACATTAATCTTGTAAATAAACTAAAATTAATTGCATTGATATTTTCACATTATAAATTTCCAACATTATTATGCATAAAGTAGTTGTACTAGAGGCTTAAGGGAGTTTTCAAAATAATTTTGATATTACACTAATATATTGTTATGCATAAAGGAGTTATACTAAAGGCTTACAGGAGTTTCCAAAATAAATTTGATATTATACTTTTAACTAAAAAGTATTTGTTTCTTTTTCCTTTTACTTTTAATCCAAAAGTATTTATCTTTGCAAATTTAACCTCACAATTGTTTTACTTTCAACTTTGGCCTTCTACTTTTCATGTTTTGCAAATTTTTTGTTTATGTTTCAGCTCGAAATTTAGCAAGTTCACACGGCGCAACGTGCGTATATGGTTCAACGTTTTTACGTTTTCTTTTAAATTTTGCGACTTAACACGACGCAACGTGCGTGTGTGGTTCAGCGTTTTTACGTCGTCTATTTTTTGTTGTTTGACAAGTTCGTCGCAATGCGCGGATTCTAAATTGACTTAGTTATTACTTTCCATACTTTACGTTTCGGTCTAATTTCTTCACATTAACACGCTGCAACTTCAGTGTTGGTGGTCGTTGTCGGTGGTGTGACATTGGTGCTATTTCTCACGGTTTTACACTCCCACCGCAACGCGAGGGGCTTAATACTAATTGAATTTAAAAGGAAAAGTGAATGTTATTTCAGTTTATGATAGTTAAGTTACTACTGCTCTCGACCTGCTGCCCTATCAGGTGTAACCGGTGCAAGCTCGCGGTGATGTGAGTGTGCGAAACGCAAGTTGTGTCATCAAGCACCACATGGCGCCCACACCACACGTGCATGTACAAATTAAGGTGTGATCCACTTGTTCCTTAGGCTAAGAAAACATTATCCAAGGAATAACCCCGCTTATATTTCAATTTTCCTTGCTTTGATTATTCCAACCACACAACTTCAATTATCGATATCTCATTCATCTTAGCTCCGTTTGGGGCATGCTTTGATTCGTTGTGAAGATCTCACATAGAAGAATGCAAAACTATTAATAATTACTTATATAGCACATACATAAATATAATATTGGTGTCCAATATTAGTGAAAAAAATCACATTATCACTAATTTTCCAACACACATATACATATACATATACATATATATATATACATATAGGGAGAGGAGTTTTCTATATATGTATATGTAGGATTAAGTTCAAGTACAAATGGAATTATTGTACAAATGGTACAAAGTGAAGAAATCTCCAAAAAAGCATTCTAACAGTTGTAAAATATCTAGAGTAATTATATAACTAACGAATTATATAATCAGTCTAGATTACTCACACATATTTACAAAAATACCACCATGCATTTTTTGAGTTCCCTTCACTTACCATTTTTTATGATAATTCCATTAATTGTATTTAATCTATATATTATGTGTGCGCGTGCGCGCGTGTATGTTTTTTTTTTTCTTTTTTTTAAGTGGTTTGCAATTTGTATCCACCATTACTAGAAATATGATTTTTGATCCTTCAAGAATGAGTACTTGAAGTGAAAGTTGTGACAGGAGATGAGAAATGGTGTTGGTGTACAAATGTATTATGAATCCCTTATGATATATGTGTCAGTGTGTGTTTGAAGATTCATAATTCATATCAGATGTCCTTCTACTCATCAAATGCAAGTATGGAGTGAAGTACAACCGGTTATTCGTTCGTTCATTCTTTTCAAAGGGACCCGGACCCGCCTCGGGTTAAATTCATGAAGGCCAGCCGGCCGGCCGTTGTATACTAACCGAAGAACTAGAAGATCTTGGTTTAAGGCCCACAAGATTTAAAATACTGTGTAGGCTGAATAAGTACCAAACATATTGAAGGGGACAAAAGGGAATGTGTTCTTGTTCCATGCCTGCCCTCCAAGAAGAAGAATCTTTTCATTTTTTATATATCTTTTTGTGTATATTTATTCCAAGTTGCAGATGCTTTAGTCAACATAATCTTCTTCCATTTCTTCTAATTAACTCAACATCTCCTTTATGTCATCATCTATATCCTGAATACAGAAAAATGAAAGATATGTGTCATTAGTACTCTAATGTTATGAAGATTAAGACGCGTTTGAAGATAGTGGATACGCCGTATAGAAAATCTTGGAATAAGGTTCTTTTCACTTTACAATATTTGTGGATCTATTCTGGTACCCATTGTAAGGTGTTAAGAGTTTTATAGTGCAACGGAATTCTAATTTCGGTTCTGAGAATAATAGAAAGTAGCGATGCAAAGCAAAGTACTTGATGTAAACAGAAGAAAATGAGTTTATTTACATGTCGCCACGAAGATTGGATTAGAGTTTAGTGTTATTCCTTCATTAGATTTGTCCAAGATTCTATGCTTCACTTAGAAAGCACCCCTCCTACCCCCCACCCCCACCCCCATCCACCGTTGTCCGTTTTCTTTATAAAGCGAGGCTGGGCGCAAAAACAATCAGTATGTGGATAATAAGTTGTAGATAAGAGGTGTTATAGTATCAAGACACAAATTTGAGAATACACAAGAATCAAGTTTCATAGTTTGAAGTGTGAGAAGAACAAGACTCAAAGAGATAATATAGTATGCAGGTATCAAACTGAGTATTGTTTGTGTTCATGGGTCATTTTACATGTAAATCATAAAATAAATTACGAAATTTTCCTAACGCGCAAAAATTTTGTTATATGTTTATCTGATTTGATTATTTCATGTCGCATGATCGCTTCCAAAACGTAATGATATATATTATATTGTATGTTGCTAATATGAAACTAACAAAAAAACTTTTTTTGTTTTGGGTATAAAGATGTATCATCATCTTCATGAAGGAAAGAACATTCATCCGACATCAAGAATGTCAATTACGCCAGAAAGGCATCTGTTTTTGGAAGGTGGACATAATGGAGAGGATTCGGGACTTGTTCTTTCGACTGATGCCAAACCTAGACTCAAATGGACACCGGATCTCCATGAACGGTTCATAGAAGCCGTCAACCAACTTGGAGGAGCAGATAGTAAGAGTGCATCTTTCAAAATTTTCTAAAATTAAAAGGAAAAAAAAACAACAAAAAGAAAAAAACTTATTGCTTATTGTTCTATCTTTTTTTGCTATAGAGGCTACTCCAAAATCAGTTTTGAAGCTAATGGGAATTCAAGGGCTTACTTTATATCACTTAAAAAGTCACCTCCAGGTAAACATACCAATCATAATTCTATTTAGTTAGAGGTGGTAAGCTGGACAGGTTGGGTAACGGGTCGGGTTGGGGCTGGGTTGGGTTGGCCTGGACGACTTTTAATCCGACCTTTTGATATTTTTTTACGAATAGTTAGTGTATAAGGTAATATTTCAAAACCATATAATAAAACGATATTGGAGGTTTTATGCATTAAAAATTGGCTTCAAACAACTTTTGGCCCGTTTCCATTTTACATTATATGTAACGACGTAAAACAGGCAAACAAACTAATTTCCATTTTTGGTTGGCAGAAATACAGGCTGAGTAAGAATCAATATAGACAAACTAATAGTGGTGGCACAAACAAAGTTGGTGAGAACTCTAAGAATCCATTTAAAGTTTTTAATATGTTTTGTAACAATTTATATAAAAAAGGATAATTCATGATAACAAACAACATTTGGGCTGTAGATATAGTAGCCGGAGATGCGGTTAGTGAAACAAGTGGAAGTCGCATGAGCAACTCGAGTGGTTGCCCTCAAACAAACAAGTAAGATTTAAGAAACAGTTATTCAGCTGCACAATTGTAAGTTAACGTTCATTCTAACGATACAAATATCCGTTCAGAAACCCGCAGATAAGTGAAGCCATACAGATGCAAATTGAAGCTCAAAGAAGGCTGCATGAACAGCTTGAGGTATGATATCATTACATGAACACAAAAAAAATATATATATAATTGTTTAATATATACATCAAAAAATAATCTATAATTGTTTGAAAATATTATTTAATATTAAATAGGTACAAAGACACTTACAGCTTCGAATCGAAGCACAAGGGAAATACTTGCAATCGGTTCTTGAAAAAGCGCAAGAAACGCTTGGAAGGCAAAACTTAGGTTCGGTAGGACTAGAGGCTGCAAAGGTTCAATTATCAGACTTGGTGTCTAAAGTGTCTACTCACTGCATAAACTCTACGTTAATCAATGATGTATCAACGCGTACGAACCAGCCAACAGATTGTTCGGTTGACAGCTGTTTGACTTACGGTGAAGGTCAACAAACTGAACAAGAAATGATCGGTTTGACACTTTTAAAGTCGAAGAAGGTTGAGAATGAGCCGGAAAATATCAAGAGGTGTGATCTGTCAATGAGTGTTGGAGGACTTAAGAGCAGTGCATGGAACACAAGATTTACAGATAGGGGCGAAGAAGTCATTTTAACGGATCAAAGCAACACGGATTATGTGAAGGAAGAGAACACTGAGATGCCACAGAAGTTGCAACTGCCATATTTTGGACAAAGTTTGGACCTTAATGCCCATGATGGAAACGATGCAGCGTCAAGCCGCAAGCATTTCGATTTGAATGGACTTGGTTGGTAATAGATGTTACGGAATCATGTTTCTGATTAATGCCTGGGGATTAAAGATCTTGTATTGGTTTTTTAGATTTTTTTGTAGCATAAAATAATTGGAAAAATATGAGATAATTACCAATTTGTGGCGATCGTGTCATACATGTTGACTCTAGCCCAGACACATTTAAAACCATGTAGCCTTGACATGACTCATGTAACCCGTTTATGTAAACGGGCCAAACAGGTTGGTAGGTTAAAATGGGTTTGTAAACAGGTTAAACGGGTCATATATGGGTTGAACTTGTAGATTATATATTTTAAACGAAGATATCTAATTCTAAACAGGCTGACGGGTCGGCCCATTTGTTTACAACCCAACTGATTCAGAACCTGGTTATTTTCGTGTCAAGTTTGTGTTGTGTTACATGTCATGTTAGGGATTCTGGTGCATTTGTATGTATGTTTATAAAGAACATAAGTAGTTAGTTTTATATACAAGAATAATGCTAGAAGTAGATTACATGGAAATAGTTTCGATAACTGATTTCTATTCTACTCATTTACCAAGATCCGTCCTCTAAAGGAAAGCATACACTTTTAACATAGATCGCTTAATTTTTAATATCTTAACAACGTGTAGGCGTTATTAACTTACCAAAATGCGAGAATGTGTGAACACTGTCAACATATGTAATGTAATATTAGAAAAAGTATTTACTATTAGAAAAGTATCTTGATTGAATTGGACGTATAAATGAGATTTCTTTGGAAGTTAAGAATGTGGCAACGAAACGAAATAATACAAGTGCGATTAAGATCATTAATTGATGAAAAATACGAATTGAGGTCTCGTGGCCACCACATAAGCCCTCCGCCAATCGTGTTCTTTTTTTATAAGTTAAGAGCGTGACATACAAAAATCATGCAGTTGGTAATTCATTTGCGATGATAAGATTATGCAGTGAGTAGACACTTTAGACACCCATTCTTTGGGGCTGTAGTGTATAGTGGCGGCGGTGTTTGGTTGTTTTCCACGAGTGATAGTTTGCCATCACGCTGCCACCCCCTGTCCCCTAATACAAGTGCGATTAAGATCATTAATTGATGAAAAATACGAATTGAGGTCTAGTGGCAACCACATAATCCCTCCACCACCAATCGTGCTCTAATCTTTTGATAAGTTAAGAACGTGGCATTCAAAAATCATGCATTTGATAAATCATTTGCGATGATAAGATCATACAACCCTCCCAATAAAACCCTACCAACACTAAATTATGCTTCCTTCAATGTTTTGTAATAATAAGCGTGTATTTGAAATGTATTGTGTACCCATCTTCAACCAATATAGTAATAGATATTAAAGTCTTTGAGATTACTAAAATATTAGTATCTCACATCTTATACTATGACATGTATGACAACCATTTATTCCATACCAGAAACCGCTAATCAATATAATTTGACCATTGACAAGTGCAACTTAAGTCTCGATAACGTGATATAAAGATAAAATCATACCTACATTTATATGAGTAGTTGATTTAGATATTACCATAGTGATCAATTTTGTTATTTAAAAGACCTTTGATTTGGTTTTATATAACAAATCCATGAATTTGAGTATCACATAAGGTTGTGGGGTGTGGGGGCTTGGGTTGCGGGCTTTGCTCGATACGTGGCGATTGTGGGCTCTATTAGACCACCCCAAAAAAAAGTGGGGTGGGTGCCATGTTGGCTTGCTTTATATTTTTTTATATACTTGAGATTTATAAAATAAAATACAAACTTATATTATTTTTAAAAAAAAAATTACATAACATCCTAAAAATTAAAAAAAAAACTACTTATTAAATCCTAAAAATTTTAAAAAGATGTGGTTAATAAATCCTAAATAAAAAATTACAAAGTTCTATAAATGTTAAAGTGGAGAACCCACTTAAATTCCGGATTCCCGTTGTGCCTCCACTCGATCTTCGCGATCTCCATTCGATCGCCGTGGCTCAGGTCCCCCGCAGGGACACGATCGAAATAAAACTTTAAACTGATCCAGCTTTGGTTTTAGTTCACGCCACTTGTGTTGTTAGTTCACGCCACTTGTGTTGGCAGGCGTTTAAATTGTAGCGATGGTTACCAACGTGTTGTTGGTATTGTTGGAACGCTTGTCCCCAATATGTGGTTTGACCGCGTTGTAACGTACGTTGTGCATCGACGATCAAAGTGACAAGCATCTTCTCCTCCGTCCAGTGCACCATTTTCGGTTTTGTTGTTTGGTTGGAAAAAATTGAAAGTTTGGTATGAGATAGGTTGAAGAAGTTTTGTAAAAATTTGTAGGTGTGTGGGGGGGGGAGGGGTATTTATAAGTAAAAATTTGTAATTTTTTTTTTTAAATTTGATTTTTACCATTTAAAGTGACATTGGGTTTTATCAAAACCGTTCACATGTGAAAACCAAAAAAGTATATAATATGGCAAAGATTTTTCCTTGTACTTCAATGACATTACCCATATGGGTTCTTTCTCCCTATCATCACACTATTACATCTAAATGCAATCTCACGCTTCATTCCATCACATTTTATCACATCATTATCAAACCCATCATACAATCACATTCCATCACACCAATACATATAAACATACGCCCAATCATAATCGTTGTAACAACCCACACCCTATGCAGTTAATGCGGTAAAATATCGGATATCGGTCAAGGACCGATATTTGAAATATAGGTTATCTCGGTGAGATATCAGTGAGATATCGATAATTTTAATATAATGCAGAATTTATATATATAGCAATTTAACACCAATAATTCAGTGATATACCGGTTATATCGGTCAAATATCGGTCAATATCGCCGATAATATCGGTACCGATATTTTCACCGATATTTGACACCGATATTTTACTAAGGGACCGATATAACCGATATATCACCGATATATCCCTGATATTAACTGCATAGCCCACACCCAGACATCACAGCCATGACACACATCACACCCATCACCATCACTGTCACACCCCGACCGCGTAAAACAACGAATCGCGGCGGAATCGTCGGGGAGTGTTGTAACAGAATCATTGTTTCATAACACATGGAAATTGAAGTTTTGTTTTATTGAATTAAAAGAGGTTACAATGTCTTAAAAACAAAAAAATACAACATAATTAACTAGTCTTGCATCTTTTATTGTCACTAAGGCCCAAGTCCGCCTAAGTGTATCTTGATTAATACTATGCATCAACTCCTGAAAACACATGTGAAAATAGGTATGTCAGCATAAAAATGCCTGTGAGATACATAGGTTTTATTAAAATAGGATTCATGACTTGTAAGTTTTAAAGAAAATGTTTAACAAAAGTAGTCATGAACCTTAAAATATTTTCTTTTAGAAATTAAACGAAAATCGATAAGAAAATCAGATGATATAAAAGAATAATGCATAATGAAATGAATAACCAAGTAAAATGAGTTTGTATAAAATATGTTGTTTGTAAAACAATGTTTTGTAAAGATATGTTATTTGTGTAAAATGTAATATGTCAAAATTGAAATGGTTTAAATAACGCTACGATATGTAATATCATAAAAGCACTTATATATAGGAAGTACCAGCGGCGTATCCACCATGCTTTTATCATATTACACACGCCTCGTTACTTAAATCACTTACCCAAACAAACCACCAACAATGTCTTGTTTAAACCAATTGTCAAATGTTTATGTGTAAACCATGTCTATTGTCAAATGTAAATCATGTAATGTGTAAACAAATGTCATATATGGCAAGTAAAAAGTGACTACTTAAACCATATGTAAAAATGCACAAAACAAAGTATTTGAATAAATCAAAAGTTATGTTTTGTAAAATCCATGCATGCTTTACTGATACAAACATCTATGCGGAAATGTTAAAATGCATACATTCAAGCCTTGCGACTGTGGCGACAAACCCTTAAACGAAATTAAAGGCTTATCTAAATTATGTATATTGGATTCAGTCATCCCTTGCGTCCAAACAAACCTAGGATTCCAGGGACGGGAGTTGTCAATTCCTATGGTACCATTACTTACTACTAAGCGGCGTGATCAATGTTAATGAATGTATTTTTGTCCCATTTAAACAAACCAAATGTCATACCAAATGTAAGCATGTTTTATGAAAATAATGTACTTTAATATGCTAAATGAACATACAAAGTAGAAATGTAAAACAATGTGTCCATATGCTGAGTGAACATATGCAACAAAAATGTAATGAAAATCAATGTGTCCATATGCTGAGTGAACATATGCAACAAAATGTAATATATGAAAATCAATGTGCTAGCATGTTAAGTGAACATACATAGCAAAACATAATGAAATCATGTACTATATGTGTACTATTGAACATAGCAGGTATATATTATGAAAGCATGAAAAAATTACGAAAGTAACAAGTAGGCACATGTGTCTCACCCCAAAATGTTTGAAAATAGTAAAAGAGGGGAACTATGTACTCACTTGAGGATGCTTAGAAGTCTTGAACAACAACCAAGCAAAGCTAGAGGGATCACGGAAATCAAACGGCACCTAATATAGGTAACTATGTTAATAAACCGGACCTAAATCGGAAGATCGGATAGGATGAGGTTTCGTAAACCAAATGAGTATTAGAACTCATATGACATGGTTTAACAAAGCCTATATACTAAATCGGAACCTATCCTAAGTACTTACGACCCATCACAACCCGTTTAGGTAGCTTACACTACTTTAACGCGTCGTTTGCGTAAAACGCGTTTGGACCGCCTAATTAGTCCAATGACAAGTATTATATTCCTTAACATGTCTAATAATGTTACCTAATCAGTTTAGATATAAAAATTTAGGTTACATATGTTTAAAATGAATTTATGCGTAAAAAGGGCATTTTGGTCATTTCCCTAAGGCATATAAATTACCTATCATACAACTAACTAAACGAAGTGACCATAAGGTATAACCTCGGAAGGTTATTCCCTATACAACTATGGTCACAAAACATGTTTGGTCGGATCCTAATGATCGACCAAACGGGTCGGGTTCGAAAGTCTAAGCGGTTGTTTAGACCGCTTATCTTACGACCCTATATAAGCACTAAACTAAAAGTGACGAGTTAAACATGTTAAAACAAGTTTAACAAAGTTAGAAAACAAGTTTGATATCAAAACAAAGGGTTTTGATACCCGAGAATAGTTTGGTTGCAAAATACGCATAAACGCGTATTTTGACCGAAACTATGACTCGTCACTGTGCCTAAATAACGTGGTAATCAGTAGGTATAGTCACAAGGGACTATAACCATCGTGATTACGCTCACGTTGCGAAGTTCAAACGAACTTCGTGTTGACCATTGACTGGTCAAAGCAGAAAGTCAAACATTGTTTGACTTTCACGCTTAAAAACGCATAAAAGCATGAAATAAACTTACAAGAGGTCCAAGCAATGGAGATTTGATTCAAGTTGCTCAGGTATGAGGTGTGGAAACCCCAACTTAGAGCATAAATGAATCAAGGTGTGAGGTTGCAAGTGAATTCAAGGTGGGTATTTATAGATTTCGGGCCACCGTTAGGATCGTTCCTCGATTTACGAGCTTCAATCTTGGCCCTCCATGTGTGCCCATTATTTTACAAACCTATGGGTGCCCCAAAACAAGCTCATGGTATTGAAAAACCAAGAACCAAAGCCAGAAACCAGCTGCTGATTGAAGAAAACCATTTTTGCAGAACCGAGGAGTTTACGCGGGCCGCGTAGACTTAGGCCAAGTCTTACGCCCCACTCCTAAGCCAATTTTGACAAAAATGTCAAGTTTAGTCCATGCAGGTGTAAAACTTGGTTTTTGATGCATTTTTGACACGTTTAAGCCCCGTTAACCTCATTTCAAGGCTCTATAATGAATTTAAAGTATAGGGAACATGAAACATGCTCAAAAACAACTCGGATGTCGGTTCGTTTGGCCGTACGATTGCGTTATTCGGTTAATTACGACGAAACACGAACGGACGCGAAAAACGATCCAAATTACGCGATGAATGGGATTTTAACATACCAATCACTAAAATAAAATATTTTAATGATTACATAAATTTTTGGATGTCCGGATATATTCAGAACATAAGATATGCGCGAAAACGCAAACTTATGCACTTTTTGATGCTTTTAGTCCTTGTTTGACCATAAAGTTTATTTTTGTGCACCAAACACCTCTAAGCCTTTTTCTAATCTATGTAAAGGATATTTAGGGCATGTTTAACTTATGATCATATTCCGGAATGTTTGTTACAATATGAATCAGCATACTTTCGTAGTTTGTTAAAATTAGTCCCTGTAAGCGAATAAACTTGATTTCGACACACCAAACCCTCCAAAACTTATTTCTAAGTTATGTAAAGGTTATTTAAGGTATGTTAAGCCCATGTCACTGTTCCGAAGTGTTTTTCGCGTTAAACTGATTACGTTTACGCATCAGTTCGCGTATAACTTTCTAGAAAGCGATTTAGAACTCGAAATCGAACAAGATTTGATATGTGCAATTGATACACATATTTATACAAATCCCAAGTATGAAACACAATATTTCATTGAATTGGTATTTGTTTGATGGCCGTGGAGACACAGATGTCACAGTCTCCCCTACTTCAGGAAATTTCGTCCCGAAATTTATTTAGAGGAAACTTGTGAGAGCTTGAAACATGAAGTCGAAAAGATAAAACAACACTGGTTAGAGTTCTGAACTTCTAGTAACTTTAAATAACATCATGCTTGCAATGTAAGAGGGACACTTATATACAAGTATATGAAGCGCCATTGGTGCGCCCACCGTACCTCTATTACATTGTTTATGTTTCGTTATTTTTGCCACTATAGGTTCTTACACATGAATAATCTTACTGAGGTTTCTGTGCACTGAATTTCATAATTATGTATGCATCCATAATTTCGTAATTCCTTGCATAGTCCGCAAAGTGCATTTTGTAATGTGTAGGGGAAAATCAAATGAACAAACCTGTGATGAGTGTGACTAGACCACCATAGGATCATTTTAATTAAATCAATAAATGATCTCTTTAAATAGACCACCAAGGAGTCTTTTCAGCTATATCATCACATGTTATTCCTAACCAGATTTTTGAATCAATCTTTTTAATTAGACCACTCAAGGGGTCTCTTTTGAATCATGTAATGGTACTATATAATCCAAGGGTCTTAACTATTACGTAGAAGCCCATTAAGGATTTAAGGTAGTACCTTTTGAATATCCTACTATGAATCCCTCATATGAAGATATGGAAGATTCTAGGAGGATTTGGATAACGAATATCCAGATTACACAAAAACACAAAACATAAAAGAAAACACACAAACACATAATTGTTTTAACTTGACCTTTAATTTGTTATCTTTGGAGATGGGTATTTAAAGCACACCAGGAATCCAATCCGTGGATTTCCTTGGCATTTTAAACAATTTCAAGAATCTAACTATGAAGATAGGAAGATCTTAAAAAGAAAATTCGATTTCGATTACAAGGAATTGTAACATTCGAATTAAGGTACACCATGAATCCAATTAAGGACTCCGATTTGAGCGGTAACCATCCACAAGGATCTAATTGTGAAGGCAAGAAGATCCCATATGGATTTTGAAATTTGAAGATGTTTCGAAACCTTGCACTGGACGTGCTTAAGTCAAAACATGAGGTAAAATGCTCATGAAGTTGAGGCGCTAGGTATGCCAAGGCGACATATGAAGCAGAATTTGGGGGTTAAGTCAATCATACGAGCATAATGTTTTTGAAAACTATGCATGGGGTTCTTTTAGAAATGTGTTTAATGTTTTTGAAACCTTACGTAATACTTTTGAAATCATACGGTAGATGTATTAGGTAAATAATGTTTATAAATTTTTTTAAAATCATGTGAGATGAATTTTGTAATCATGTAGAAGGTTTTTGAAAACATGGATGATGCTTTTGAAATCATGCATTTGATATATTAAGTAAATATATTGTGTTAAAATTGTTTTCAAACTATATGAAATATTTTGAAATCATGAAGGTTGTTTTTTAAAACATGGATAATGCTTTTGAAATCATGTATTTGATATATTAAGTAAATATACTGTGATAAAATTGTTTTCAAACTATATGAAATATTTTGAAATCATGAAGGTTGTTTTTGAAAACCTATACTATGTATGTTGTTATGAAAACCAGAATGTAATGTAATGATATGGGTATGAGATCAAAAAATACCCTTAGTTATCTAACCAAGGATTTAAAGTGACATTTTGAATAATCATCTAAAAATTGTCACTTATATTCTGTACTTTGTTTCTTAGAATGAAACGAGTACTTAGAATTTTTCGAGGAAATCATGAGCAATCATTTGAAAGGGAGAAACACAAGAGTAGTTTGTAAAGAACATAGTTCCTTGATATAGGTATCATAGGGAAATGCCATACACACATGTAACTACACTTGTACATCAGAATTGCAAACAACGATTTATTTATAAACAAAACCGATTGTATCACAGTTCAAGAAAAAACAAAAGAAACAAAGGCATAAGATTTAAACTAATCCAAAGCAGCAGCGTCTTCTAATTAGCCAATATGCTCATCCGTGGGTCAGATTTGCATTGACAATCTTTGGGCTTTTGTTCCTGAGATAACCCGTCTCGCCGTAGTTGTACCAAGTACCAGACGAATAACGAGCTTGAGTAGGGTTGACTTGGGGTTGGTTTGGACCACCTTGGCTTGGGTTGAATCAACAAATATTTTCCAGGTGACCGAGTCGCCCACATGATGCACACAGACGACATTGTAGGTAAGCTCGGTGAGGTGCATTACACTTGTTGCACATCGGTGCAGTACCAGCATAAGGTTTCATGGCAGGAGGTTGAGCAGCAGCAAAGTTTGCAACAGATTTGTTTTGGATAGCAAAGCGGCATATGTCAACCAAATATCCCCATCGTCCACAGTGGGTACATTTGAAGCAGGGTATGTGATTCGGATGATGACGGTTGCATCGATTGCACCAAGGAGCAGTTCCCAAGTACGGCTTCTTGGCTGGTGGTGCTGCCACTTGGCTAGGTCCTGCTTGATTTGGTGCAACTGTTGCGGGATTATTTGAAGCCTTATGCTTCTTTGATTTTTGTGAAGGCTTGGCTTCTACTTCCTTTGGTGTCTCTTGGGCGGCTTCATCCTTGAGACGGGATGTGACAACCCGAGTTTCCAAGACCTTTCCTTGACACGTTACTTGTTACAAACTCTGTCTTTGAAATTTATTTGAGTAGGTGTATTATTTGAGTATGTGTAAATTATGGGTTGGTTAGTTGTTACAAACTTATTATACACTCTTAAACTGTCACAAATTACAATTATACCCGACGAAACATTAGTACAACAACCACAAACTGTACTCGATGAAACATGGAGTTTCGCCATCACCCTAGTCGACGAAACATGAGTGTTTCGCCGAGTTGGGCCTTCGGCCCAAGTAAGCCCAGTCCCACTTCCGTTATATTGTGTGTGAACCATAAGTTGCGAAACCCTAGACTCTCCTTTGCACTTGACGGCAATCACCGCTCATCTTTCCTCTCGAAGCTATTTCCAATCTCATCTTACAATTGGTTAGTATGCGTATACCTGACTTGATTTGCTTGATGCACTGACTGACAATTGTTGTGATGATCTCCTGTGAATGTAGGGTTTTACTAGAAACTGTAATCTTATGTTGTGATTAGTTAGGGTTGGATACTTGTGTTAATCAAATAGACTAGATCCTACATAAAGGGAATTCGGTGTCGTGTATTTATTCATGATTCACTCCATGGATCTAATGATTCTGTCCACAGTGTGTATATTATGTTGTCTATGAATGATCTGGTTGATTATGGTCTGCAGTGACATATTTAGGGTAGAGATTATTGATGGTCGAATTGTGTGCATTAACTTAATGATGTAAACTGTTGAGTGTGAACCATAACTGTTAGAAACATGATGTTTGATCCGATTTGGGGAATTGATAAACTTGTTTGCTGTAATCATGGGTGTTTGTTATTAAGTAAATATCGTAACTGTTAGAAGGACGACGAAGGTCCCTTTCCACAAAACCCACCATCGACGAAACTCACTGGTCTTTCGCCGTCCATCATGTCGACGAAACTCATTGGTCTTTCGCCGCTCACCAAGTCGACGAAACACTAAGGTGTTTCGTCGTTTGAAGTTTCGTTGCTTAAGTAGTTGGTTTACAACAGGTTGTAGTTATCATATTCAAGAAACTTGAATGTTTGTTACCTGCTTGTTCATACTGTTAATCATGATTGAGGAAACATGAATTTGCATACAAAACATACATATGAACTGTGGTTTTGATTGCGTTGTATGACTGCTATGTGTTATTCGGAAACTGTTGTTTGAATGCACATCATGACTACGATTTAAACGTGAACCTTGAGAATGTGAAACTGATTATGCATACATGAATACCGTAGGCTTTGACTGAATTATTTGTGAACAAGTAATTAATCACACCGAGCAAACCAAGGTGAGTTCACTGCTCTTTTTCCAAGCATGCGTCCCGGGGAGGGACATCTGGTAAACGTTTCGGGGAGGAATGTTGGGTTATTGGGATGTTTGTTAATACCCACATATCTATCACCTAAGTCCCATCTACCGATTGTTGCCGAGGAGGCAACGGGGTATTAGTTAATAGTGCTATTTAGGTTTGGCAACCTCACACCGTACCGGGGAGGGCGGGAGTGAACTAATGATCTCAGTCTTGACCATTGCTTTGATAGAGGCAATGGGGTTTGGGCAAAACAACTTTAAGCCATCAGCGGTAAACGAGTTATTACAACATCAAATCATTGAATCGTCTTATATTCATATCTGGTAACTAAAACGTGTTAACAAACTTTGAACTCACCAGCGTCGTCTGACACACTTGTCTGCATGCTTGCAGGTCGTTAGATTCATCGTTATGGACTTGCTATCTGGGAGTGCTGGAGTGGTCATGGATCGAGACTCTTGGATACTAGTTACATTGGTTTTGAACATTTGATTTGAAACAATTGATTAACAGTTTACTATATGCTTCCGCTGAACGTTCTGTAAGACCCTAATCCGTTTTAGTCTAAGATTCGCAGCGGAAATTTCATACTAAAAATTTCTTTATAAGTTATTCTTTCTTTCACTTAAATACATTAAAAACTAACATACTTATATCAAATTAAATGACCACATACACACCCACGTACAATCCATGTCTTGACTCGATCATCAACCGCTTACTCTTCATGTTGAGAATTTTGTAACCTCGTATAACCTGCAGTCACCACATACAATTACTTCATTAGCAACCGGTGACGTAATACATATACTTTAAAACATGCATCATCAAGCATCAACATTTCTTATCCTCACTTATGTGAATCCATTCATCCATCCAGTCGAACTCTCTCGTCCGACTCTCCATACTTAACCCTCATTCTTCATTCTTAATATACCTGCACTTCCATTTCATACTTAACAGAAAACAGTTAGCATCATTAAACTTATCTCATAGGTGTAATCTCGTGAGTACACATAACCAAATCTCATTCATTTGTGCATTTAACCAAATTACCTTTTCATGCATAATACCTTACCATACATACCCACTTCATTTACAACTTACATCTTACCCACAATTATAATTATTTACTTTATTTTTGTGCATAATACTAACATGTAAGTTCCCTACCTTACCCATACTTAATAGAAATTACTTTCTTCCCACTTTCGACTCACTTTCCGTAAACTTACCTTATTACCTCCATTGATACATACTTTCCCAAATAATTCACAATAACCATCATACTACAATACATTTTACATCTAAAGTGTAAGTTCGGGATTCACTTACCTTATGTGCCCGTATTTGCATCCGCTTACTTGAGTCTTCTTGGTCCGTTAGCCTTCCACGCTCCCATCCCTCTTGACATGATTCCTATACTTTCATGTCATTACGTTTACATCCTTATTAGCATACATGATTATACATATGAACGATCATATCAAGTTCATATCTCACATAGGCCTTTCATTAGCCGATTCAAACAAGCATATAGCATACTCAACATCATCATAACATAACCTTCACATATTAATGTCATTTAGACATTTCATCAAACACTTGGTGTGCGTACTACTTTTTAAGCATAATGTACACGTTTTTCATGCCTTTCCTCCTAATTATCCCTTTCATTCATCAACCTAAATAAACATCATTCAAATTCTATACCATATTTCATCCATATACAAGCACACATCACATACTACACATATTCATGATCAAAATCATACCATTTCATGGATTAAACATAAACCCACTTAGCTAAAAGTGGTAATTCATCCAAACACCTAAATTATAGCAATTCACTAAGAATTTTCACATAGGATTAGTTCCTAAACAAGCATGTATCGTCAATTTGGCCATAACTGTCACACCCCCAAAATCCACCTGCGGAGTACCACCGCTTGGAGGCGTGACTGACCAGGATCCAGCCACCAATCATATTGAACGAGCATATAAGTAGTTATAAAAATCCAACCAATACAATTGGTGTTCAAACAAAACATAGTTAAGTTGCAAGCGGAAGCATAAGTCTTAAATCAAAACACAAGTTTAATTGTTCCAAGGTTTAACATGGCACACAGCCGTCCATGTCCCACAACGATCCTCCTCCATGCAAGCTCCAGCTAAGAAACCTAAGGACCTGCAAAGCATGTAGTAACGAGTCAACAACAAGTTGAGTGAGTTCACGGTTGGGTGTTCGTTTTAAGTTGTTTCGAAAACAGTTTCCTTTAGCTGGCATCCTGCCGTGGGGGTTACCCCATAGTTAAAAACGTGACTTGTTTATTCCCGGTTACTCTGGCTATCCAGCCGTGGGGGCTACCCCGTGTTAGTTATCTGGCATTTCGGCCGTGGGGGCTACCCCATGTATCTACTAGACTCGTTACCATATCGACTGCTGACTGTAGTCATGTTTATGTGCCCTGAACTGTCAATGTCTATCATCATTGACGTGCCAGTAGTCCATTAGTTCACGCCCGTCCTCTGCGGCACGGTGTGAGGTTTATCAAACCTAAATAGCGCTATCTAACTAATGACCCGCTCGCCATTGGCCCGGCGATTAAGTCGATTTAAAAATGAGGGACTTCGTGATAGAGTTTTGGTCTAGTACGAGTTATCTGTCCGTGAGGACGAGGAATTACATTCCTGAACCTTTGCTGTCCTACCCAAGGAGGACGAGGAACCCAGTTCCTTAACCCCAATTCCCGGCCCCTGGGAATCCCATGCTTTGTAGAGGGTATGAACTCACCTTGGTTTGCTCGGTAGAAAACACAGAAAAGTCAAACAAGCAACGTTGAGGCTACTCACGTCCTATCATAGTTGTATCATACAATCAGGTTCGTATCCAAGTAGTGCACGTATGGCATACACGTTTAATCATGGCAGTTAGCAAGTAATGCATACGAGTTGAACGAACAGTAACATGCCCAGAATTAAACAAAGTCCAAGGTCCGGCCCAAACACTAAGCCCATAATTAAACAAGTCCAACAGTGTGTATCCGCGTATTGTTTCGAGTCGCAACTAGGCGTTTGCGACTCGCAACCTGAGTCGCAACTACGGTCTCGGTTCATGCTGTTTTGGTTACGAGTCGCAACTGGACTCGCAACCGGTGTTTCGAGTCAAACGGTTTATGTGCTGACCACTTGTGGTTTCGAGTCGCAACCAGGTGTTTGCGACTCGCAATCTGTGTCGCAACCGGGAGATTTTGACTCATCGTGCATGGTTTCGAGTCGCAACTGATGGTTTCGAGTGGACATAAGCTGATTCGGAACAGTGTACTATCCAATGAGAATTTGATTTCATGAAACAGTCTGTACTACTCTCATAAACATGTTTATTTGTCTAGCAATTTCCTAAGATGGATCAAACAATCAGATTTCAAATATTCAACTATGTTCTTATGATATTCAACAAGTTCTTCATGTGTTCATCATGTTCTTCACATATTAAAGTCATGTTCATATCACATTCCAAACATACTCAACACATATTCAAATATTCATATTCAACATGTGTTCATAGCTCTTGTATTTTCGGTCAAGCACCATAATACCTAGACTAGATACCAAGATCATTAAGCAAGACATTTACCATTCAACATTCAATCATAGTCAAGCATACATTATTCACTCCAACATAACCAATACATTAACCTATCATCTTTAACCGAATATAAACATACTACATGAAACATTTATGAACCGATTTCTTGAACACTAACTTAACATCAATGTGTACTATCAAAACATGCTCAACCGATTATCACCAACACACACACAACCGAGAATATGATAAAGCCGTAATCATGCATTTTCCACTTATTAATGTATGAAGACAAGCATTCAAACATCAAGCACACATAATCCTTAACACATAGTAAAGCACTAACCGATTGATGGGTTTCAAAGGTGAGTATAGAGCTTCCAAATGTGTGTGTGTGAGCCGATCCGAGAGCTCCTAGTGTCACCGATATGATCCGAGAATGAAGGAGAGTAGTGTTGTGGTTTAGGGTTTTAGTGTGAGAGAGTGGAGAGTGTGTGTTGGAGGGTATGTGTGTTGTCCAAAATGACAACATGGCTATCTATCTAGTTTATATACCCGCTCCAAGTGACACACCCTAATGGGCTCTCGGTTGGGTTGAATGGGGTGTAAGGCCCATCCGGCCCATTGTTTCATCGTTCACTCGAGACCACATGGTCTCGAGTCGGGTTCGTGTTGTCTCGGTTCATATACCTACTCGCATACATACACATAAACATACATGTAACACAACACATAATCACATAAAGGTTCATTTGTCATTATCACATAAGTTAACTAGCCACGCGTTTAAGCATACATGAAAGGTTCTAATTTCGAGTTGTCACAATAACCTCTACGATTCATACATAAATCACTACTTGTGATGTTCATCAAGATTTCTCAACTTCATTAAACATCAAAATTTAACATACCTTATGATCCCCTAGCTTGGGTGATCGTTAATTCATGTTCCTTCTTGAATTTGGGCCTCGATTCATCCTTTAATTGGATGATATATGATGAACTAGGGTTTGGCTCTCTAGAGCCTTCCCCTGATCACGTATAGAACACACACACGATGTATGTGTATGTGTGTGTGTTATTTTCTTTTAATAAAACAACTTTCAAGTTGTTCACTTTGGTCCCTCATGTTTCGTTTTAATTAATTAAGGCTACAACCCTTCGTTTAATACCAACGATACTAATATTCAACTAGGTTAATTATTCCTAGTTAATATTCATTTACGGGTTCACTTTTACTCCAAACGGTAATTTACCCGTTCCTTTATATTAACCGGGTTTAAATTATCAAACCCCATTTTTGGGATGTTACACGTTCACTTTGGTTTAACTTATGACTTGGTTTAATTATTTTGAAATGAATCGAATGTTTTATTTAATTATTACTTATTGGTTCAATGTGATTGGTGGCGTGGATCCTGGTACGTCACATGTCCCACGGTGTTCCCGCATGTGGTATTTTGGGGGTGTGACAGTTTGGTATCAGAACCACTGGTTATAGTGAACTAGGTTTTAAAACGTTTTTATAAAACCAGACTATAACCGAACAACTTCTAAAATCGACCATGACATTCAGCTCCAGATTGCAAGGTTCGTCCTCTATTTACTTTATGCGTTACTTGTTTAGTAGTCACACACATGATTTTCATGAAACAACATATTTGATACATCGATGTGATTACTTGTGTTGCATGTTTTAGTGGAGCTAGATAGTGTGGCACTACTCTTCGACTTTTGTGATTATCGATCTTGTAATGCTCTTCGTTTCATTATTTGAATGTGGGGGAAACTTTTAGCTCAAGTTAAGAGGCACTGAGATAAGTATGTAAATTGCCTTATTATGATGGGTGCACACATAATAATGACGTGAGGTGCATGTGAGCCCCAGTGTGGCTTAACGAGTGTGAGAAGGGTTCCGCCCTATTGTTTGGTGTAAACTATGTAGTTTGTAGATGTCAACATGATATTTGAATCCTACCTTATCTCGACTCTTAAATTTGTTCCTTCTCCTTATATAGAATCATGAGTGGACGAGGTCATGGACGTGGTCACATCGCGATGACCCAGGCTGAGCTGACAAACTTAATCAACACACGTGTGGCTGAGGCTTTGGCAGCCTACCAAGCTGGTACGAAATGTGCCAAATACTCTTTAATCTTGTGCCGTGTACATAATTCTTACCCCTGTGTTGTATTTCCTTTCGTCCATTAGGTCAGCCAGCGCATCAGAACAATCCGCCTACCTGCACATTCAAGACATTCATGGATTGTAAGCCACAGACGTTCAGTGGAACTGAAGGGGCTGTGGGGTTACTGCGTTGGTTTGAGAAGGCTGAATCAGTGTTTGCTATGTGTAATTGTCCCTTGGGGGACCGTGTGACGTATGCTACGGGCACTTTGGAGGATGGTGCCTTAACTTGGTGGAATGCCCAGGTGCAGATGTTGGGCATCGAGATGGCTAACGCAACGACTTGGGATGATTTTAAGGAAATGATGCGAGAAGAGTATTGTCCTCGTGATGAGATTCGGAAGCTTGAAAATGAGTACTACGGTTTGCAGATGGAAGGATCCGAGATCGAGACTTACACGAAACAATCTCATGAACCAGCAATGTTGTGCCCTAACCTGTCTCGACCTCCACATCGACGAATTGAGTTGTATCTCAAGGGCCTAGCATCAGCTGTAAAGGGTTATGTCACTGCTGCAAACCTTAATAATCTGCCCCAGATCATCCGTTTGGCGCATAAGATTACTGACCAAGAGGTCGAGCGTGGCTCATTGCCGCCTCGTAAATCTGCTACTACCTCTACTGCTACAGCTACCACACCTGCTAGTGATAACAAGCGCAAGTGGAACGATACTGACAAAGCAACCAGTGCGAGTCAATCTCAGAAAAGGCCTGACAACAGCAACAACCGCAACTTCAGTCAGTTGTCCTCAGTTAACCAAGGCCAGGGCAGCAATCAGAATCAAGGCTCTTACGCTGGTAAGAAGCCAAAGTGCAACAAGTGTGGTTATCATCATCATGGACAGTGTGTCCAGGTTTGCCGTAGATGCGACAAGTTGGGCCATGAGGCAAAAGACTGTAGAGTCCCGTACCCAAAGCAGCAGAATCAGCAGCAACAACATCAGCAAAGGCAACAACCCCATCAGAACCAGGGCTTTAAGAAGGGGTGTTTCCAGTGTGGGGATGAGGGCCACATCAAGCGGGATTGCCCTCAGCTGAATCAGAATGCCAACGACAACAACAGCCAGAACAACAACAACAACAACAACAACAATACTGGGAACAACAACAATGGCAACAATGGGAGCATTGGTGCTCATGGAAGGGTATTTACGATCGGTGCTGGTGATGCTAGGAACGACGGCAATGTCAAGACTGGTATGTTTTCTGTGAAGTTAAGCATGTAATATAATTAGCTGATGGAGTTATGTGTCCCTAGAGTTTGGTCAGCGATTAGGGTTAGCCCCAACACCTTTAGAAGTTAAGCATGTAGTAGAATTAGCTGATGGAAAAACGATTGAAGCTTCGCATGTCCTTTTTGGGTGTAACTTAGATCTTGTGGGTCAAGTGTTTGACATTGACCACCTTCCTGTTACCCTCGGTAGTTTTGATATAGTGGTTGGTATGGGTTGGCTGTCCAAACACCAAGCTGAGATTCTGTGTAAGGAGAAGATTGTACGTATTCCTCTCCCTGGTGGAGAGTCATTATCGGTTCAGGGGCATCACAGTGGTGCGATGGTTGGTATCATCTCAGCTATGCAAGCGCAGAAATGTCTACGAAAGGGGTATCCTGTTATTCTAGCACTTGTTACTGTTACTCTGTCAGAAGAAAGAAAGATCGAGGATCTGCCAGTTGTACGCGAATTTGCCGATGTGTTTCCTGAGGAACTACCTGGTTTACCTCCTCACCACCAAGTGGAATTTCATATTGACCTTGCACCAGGAGCGGCCCCAATTGCTCGTGCTCCCTATCGTTTAGCACCTGGAGAGTTGCAGGAGCTGTCTAACCAGCTACAAGAGTTATTAGACATTGGCTTTATTCGACCCAGTTCTTCGCCTTGGGGAGCCCCAGGTTTGTTTGTAAAGAAAAAAGACGGGTCCTTTCGCATGTACATTGATTATCGGGAACTCAACGAGGTGACTATCAAGAACCGTTATCCATTGCCACGCATTGACGACTTGTTTGACCAGTTGCAAGGGTCAAGTTTTTATTCGAAGATCGACTTAAGATCGGGCTATCACCAGATGAGAGTCCGAGAGGAGGATGCTCCTAAAATGGCTTTTATTCCAAGACATTTCCTTGACATGTTACTTGTTACAAACTTTGTCTTTGAAATTTATTTGAGTATGTGTATTATTTGAGTATGTGTAAATTATGGGTTGGTTAGTTGTTACAAACTTATTATAAATTGTTAAACTGTCACAAATTACAATTATACCCGACGAAACATTAGTGCAAAAACCACAAACTGTACTCGACGAAACATGGAGTTTCGCCATCACCCTAGTCGACGAAACATGAGTGTTTTGCCGAGTTGGGCCTTCGGCCCAAGTAAGCCCAGTCCCACTTACGTTATATTGTAAGTGAACCATAAGTTGCGAAACCCTAGACTCTCTTTTGCACTTGACAGCAATCATCGCTCATCTTTCCTCTCGAAGCTATTTCCAATCTCATCTTATAATCGATTAGTATGCGTATACCCGACTTGATTTGCTTGATGCACTGACTGACAATTGTTGTGATGATCTCCTCTGAATGTAGGGTTTTACTAGAAACTGTAATCTTATGTTGTGATTAGTTAGGGTTGGATACTTGCGTTAATCAAATAGACTAGATCCTGCATGAAGGGAATTCGGTGTCGTGTATTTATTCATGATTCAGTCCATGGATCTAATGATTCTGTCCACAGTGTGTATATTATGTTGTCTATGAATGATCTGGTTGATTATGGTCTGCAGTGACATATTTAGGGTAGAGATTATTGATGGTGGAATTGTGTGCATTAACTTAATGATGTAAACTTTTGAGCGTGAACCATAACTGTTAGAAACTTGACGTTTGATCCGATTTGGGGAATTGATAAACTTGTTTGCTGTAATCATGGGTGTTTGTTATTAAGGAAATATCGTAACTGTTAGAAGGACGACGAAGGTCCCTTTCCATGAAACCCACCGTCGACGAAACTCATTGGTCTTTCGCCGTCCATCATGTCGACGAAACTCACTGGTCTTTCGCCGCTCACCAAGTCAACGAAACACTAAGGTGTTTCGTTGTTTGAAGTTTCATTGCTTAAGTAGTTGGTTTACAACAAGTTGTAGTTATTATATACAGGAAACTTGAATGTTTGTTACCTGCTTGTTAATGTTGTTAATCATGATTGAGGAAACATGAATTTGCATACGAAACATACAGATGAATTGTGGATTTGATTGAGTTGTATGACTGCTATGTGTTATTCGGAAACTGTTGTTTGAATGCACATCATGACTACGATTTAAACGTGAACCTTGAGAATGTGAAACTGATTATGCGTACATGAATACCGTAGGATTTGACTGAATTATTTGTGAACAAGTAATTAATCATACCGAGCAAACCAAGGTGAGTTCACTGCTCTTTTTCCAAGCATGCGTCCCGGGGAGGGACATTTGGTAAACGTTCCGGGGAGGAATGCTGGGTTATTGGGATGTTTGTTAATACTCGCATAGCTATCACCTAAGTCCCATCTACCGATTGTTGTCGGGGAGGCAATGGGGTATTAGTTAATAGTGCTATTTTGGTTTGGCAACCTCACACCGTACCGGGGAGGGCGGGAGTGAACTAATGATCCCAGTCTTGACCATTGCTTTGATAGAGGCAATGGGGTTTGGGCAAAACAACTTTAAGCCATCATCGGTAAACTTTTTATTACAACATTAAATCATTGAATCGTCTTATATTCATATCTGGTAACTAAAACGTGTTAACAAACTTTGAACTCACCAGCATCGTCTGACACACTTGTCTGCATGCTTGCAGGTCGTTAGATTCATCGTTATGGACTTGCTATCTGGGAGTGCTGGAGTGGTCATGGATCGGGACTCTTGGATACTAGTTACATTGGTTTTGAACATTTGATTTGAAACAATTGATTAACAGATTACTATATGCTTTCGCTGAACGTTCACTTTGGTTTAACTTATGACTTGGTTTAATTATTTTGAAATGGATCAAATGTTTTATTTAATTATTACTTATTGGTTCAATGTGATTGGTGGCTTGGATCCTGGTACGTCACACGTCCCGCGGTGTTCCCGCGTGTGGTATTTTGGGGGTGTGACTCGGGACATGGCAATGGCTAATTCAGCAGTCTTCTGGTTTACTGCGCCTATTCGTTGGGCAAATCTGGTGACCTGTTCGAACATCTGAGGGTCGCTGCGATGAAGAGACATTTTAGACGAAATGGGAGACATAGGAGGAAACAAGTGAAATGTTATCGGATAATCAAAACAGAATTACAACGCATAAGAATTGGGATCATTTGTTTGTTACCTAAGGCAAACAAATGAGACGGTGACTAATCAAAGTAAGCGGGTCATACTAATGTATCGCGAAGACATGCTTTAGCCTATAAGTGGACACTTACCCCAAGAGTTCCTAGGTAAGAGTGACTGGTCCGATTATTTGGATTTGTACGAACACACTAGCCTTAGACAGAAAACTCAGAGTACAGATCCACTCTTCCAGATTGCACGTGTTCACACTATAAGACCCAACTTTGACGAGATTTTGAAAACTTAGAGGGTTCAAAACCTTATAATAAATCATCCTAGAACAGATGATTGGTTTTCAAAGCGGATTAGAAATTTGTGTTCTTGATGTGGTTGTCACCTAAGGATAAGTGACGGTATTGTTTTAAGATCTAAACACAAGAATCTTGTGTTAGGGTCCTAGGAAGGTTATAGACTAGGTCAAAGCATTACTAATAACCTAATTCCCTATAACCATAAGCTCTGATACCAACTCTTCTGTCACACCCCGACCGCGTAAAACAACGAATCGCGGCGGAATAGTCGGGGAGTGTTGTAACAAATCATTGTTTCATAACACATGGAAATTGAAGTTTTGTTTTATTGAATTGAAAGTGGTTACAATGTCTTAAAAACAAAGAAACACAACATAATTAACTAGTCTTGCATCTTTTATTGTCACTAAGGCCCAAGCCCGCCTAAGTGTATCTTGATTAATCCTATGCATTAACTCCTGAAAACACATGTGAAAATAGGTACGTCAGCATAAAAATGCCTGTGAGATACATAGGTTTTATTAAAATAGGATTCATGACTTGTAAGTTTAAAGAAAATGTTTAACAAAAGTAGTCATGAACCTTAAAATATTTTCTTTTAGAAATCAAATGAAAATCGATAAGAAAATCAGATGATATAAAAGAATAATGCATAATGAAATGAATAACCAAGTAAAATGAGTTTGTATAAAATATGTTGTTTGTAAAAAAATGTTTTGTAAAGATATGTTATTTATGTAAAATGTAATATGTCAAAATTGAAATGGTTTAAATAACGCTACGATATGTAATATCATAAAAGCACTTATATATAGGAAGTACCAGCGGCGTATCCACTATGCTTTTATCATATTACACACGCCTCGTTATTTAAATCACTTACCCAAACAAACCACCAACAATGTCTTGTTTAAACCAATTGTCAAATGTTTATGTGTAAACCATGTCTATTGTCAAATGTAAATCATGTAATGTGTAAACAAATGTCATGTATGGAAAGTAAAAAGTGACTACTTAAACCATATGTAAAAATGCACAAAACAAAGTATTTGAATAAATCAAAAGTTATGTTTTGTAAAATCCATGCATGCTTTACTGATACAAACATCTTTGAGGAAATGTTAAAATGCATACATTCAAGCCTTGCGACTTTGGCGACTGTAACACCCCCAAAATATAGATTTATATATAGATATTAAAATGTCGGTAATATTCAAGATAAAATAACTAGGAATAAATAACCGAGTTAGTTATAAGTCTTGAAATAATAAGAAAAACATGGTTAAACACCCTTTACATAAACTTGTGTGAAGTAGAGGGACTAAAGGTGATAAATTGGAAACTAGTTTTTATTTAATAAAAAGTCAATACCAAAACACACACTCTAAGTGTATGTTCTGGTCGATACAATCGCAGGAGCCAAGGGGCTCTCCTACTCAAACCCTAACATGCACAAAAGCAACAAATTGGAAGGGCAAATCGAGCCCAAATCGAAATCCAATCATAGATTAATGATCACCGCAGTAAAGGGATAATAAGGTATGTAAAATTTTGTTATTTAATTACATCTCAAATTCTTGATGATTTGTGAAATCGAAAATCGAAGCTTGATTATGTGATGTTTAGATGAATCTTGTAATGAAAACATGTCTAAGAGTGAATCCTAGTTGATAACTTGCTAAAATTATGTTCAAGCTATGAAATTCATGATAATCCATTTATAGGTTAAATGGGTTTTGTAGAAATAGGATGAACACAAGAATTATGACTATCAAAAGTGGTGTTACTTGATTTCTACAAGATGATTCTGATAATAATATGCATGCATGACATAATGGAATTAAAATGTATGATTGAATTTGGCAGAAATAACAAGTTATGAACTTAATTATAAATGTGTAAAATTATGCCCTTAAGGTGTTTATTAAAACGCTTAAGAGAAAGCTAACATAGGGAAAATTGGGTTAAAAACGCATGCTTGAGCTATACGGCAAATTATGCATGATATGTTGTGAAAAGAGTTCTAAACAATGTTTGGTTGAACTCTATAGGCAAGGATTCCGGATCGTCGAGTGGACAAGCCGATGGAGACACGTGTTTGAAAGGAGCGCTTTAAAGGTACGTAACTTTCGGTTTCGTTACAATATGCATAAACAATAGTCTTAGAAATGTTGATGAGATTGTAGTGTCAAATGTGAGTTTGGTATGTCATATAAGTGACGAAGTTCACTCGACAAACCAAACGGATCAAATAATGGTCAAAGTGATAGTGCTCGAAGTGACTTAAACGTCACTCACTAAATTTGAATTATAAAAGCGTAAATCATGGAATGGATGTGATACACTAAGGTTGACAAGCCCGGGAATGGGTAATTATGGTTAGAAACAAATGTTGATAAATTATGCAAGTATGTAACTTGTTATGTTACAACATGTAAATCAGATATGTTAATTGTTCATAATAGTGTTTAGGTATAAAGGTTAATATTTGTCGAAGTGATATTGTTCACTATTTGATTTAATAGGTCAAGATTCGACTAAGAAACGTTTGGTAGTCGTTATAATGGAGAATTCCATAAATGAGCCAAACGGGTCGAATAATTGTGTAGTAAGTAGTGCTAATGTTGAAAGTTAGCTTTTTAGCATTGACAAATCAGAAGAGCATGAAGCCATAGGATTGGTAATGAAATGCGGGTGATATTAGGCCACGGATGTTGGGTAAAAACGCCTTAAGGTTACTATTGTAATGGTAGAAAAATTTGTGTAAATATAGCGGTCAAATATTTAAATAGAGATTTTAGTGATTCAGCCTGTAAACCAGATTTTCGGTATAATAATTGTGGTAGGCACGTCGGTAATTTAATTACGGACTTGTAGGAAAAAGAATCACTAAAAACGGACTTACGGATCATAAGTTATGGCAATTTTAAGTTGGGACTTGATAAATGATTGAGCTGGGTATGTGCAGCAACAGTTTAAGTAACTTGCTGTCAAAAAAGGGGCTAGGTGTAGCGTCTAGCCCCTAGACGTAGCGTCTAGCCCCCCCTGATTCCGAAAAGTGTTTAATTTTTGTTTGTTTGACCCATATAACCTATTTAAACTTGTTATTTAACTATCAAAGCTAACTTTTAAGTTGGTTTTGATCATAGGTGATAGCCAAGAGTGCCCGGATGAAGATCAAGCTCAACGAAGAACCGAACGCACGAGATTAAAGCTTCCGCATGGCGTTACGTCGTAACTTTTAAACGACGAACTCAATTACATTATGTTGTACTATTTTTTTTAATTGTAAAAGTTTTAGTAAACTCGTATTGTCATACGTATGTGTAATCGTATAAACATGTATTTATACGAAACTTATATAAAATATTATAAAACAAGCAAGGGTGTTACAAGTTGGTAATCAGAGCTCAAGGTTGTCAACAAAGTGTGTTCGGTTCAAGCTTGATCAAACATCCGGTAAGAATTAGTCATTTAGTAAATTTTATTTGAATATTAGAAAAAGGAAATTGATTTGATGTGCACAGGAAGAGCGTGTTAACTCACACAAACCCAGAAAGTGCACTAAACATGAATGGTTTAAGCAAGTGGTAAACTTGGCTAAACCAAAGAGAATGATGCACATGTTATAAAACAAAATGTTTAATAGTGACATAAACATTGCAGATTCGAGATGTCTAATGTCGATAAAAGATGATTAGGTAGTATAAATCCTAATCATAGATTGAATATAAAATAAGTAATTGTAAAGTAAGTATATTCGAATGTCTTGTATAGCAATACGGGCAACAATGAATAGCAAGATTAATAATAAATTGGAAATGTTCGAATGATATGATAACCGCATCTGAAGATGACGGGGGATAAATAATCTAAAGGGTGGAAGGTTCGGAAGCATGACAAAGAACATGCTAGAAAAGAACCTAAATCAAGTGATGACTTGAAACAAGTAGTCAAACAACGGAGTATCAATCAGGTACATGTTCTAAATTACGATAAGACAAGTAGAATGCAACAATTCACATAATGAATGATAGTTGCATATGGGCATATATAATTAGTGAAATGTATGAATTATGTAAAAGAAAATATATATATATATATATATATATATGTATATATATAAATAAATAATAGCGAGTATGTGAAACCGAGGTAAAAGTAGTCTCGATAAATATTGCAATGGGAAGGAGTGCGCGTACACTCGAACCCGGGAATGCAATGAAAGATAAGTGTCATAACGGGAAGGAGTGTGCGTACATTCGAACCCGAGAACTTAATGAAGTGAACAAACGTTGTATTGGGAAGGAGTGTAATTACACCCGAACCCGGGATTTGTAATAGTAAGTAAGCGGTGAAGACAAGGTTATATACTTGTCTAAACCTAATAAAACAAGTAGAAACATCGTTTATATTGATAAACGATGTGGGTAAATTCCATACAACGACATGGAATAATAAAATGAAATAAGTTGAATTTGGTTATTCTTACAATGGAATGATGTCAACCGTAGTTGGCGACGACACGAGAACCCTCATGACTGAGGAGACGTGCAAAAAAGGATCTATGGGAAAGTCGGAAAGGCTATTGAAGCCGTGTAACCCGGAATCATGGAAAGGGCTACAAGTCACAATGATGACGGCAAGGAAAGAAGAGATGAACGAGTTGGGAGAAAGCCCATCGGGGTGAGTAACGCAGGTACACGTTATAAAATTACAACAAGATAACGTTAAGCAAACAATTAGATAATGGATTGAGGTTATGAATGAGAAATTTAGACTTGGGCAGAAAATACCCTCCAGGAAAAACTAAATGGATGATACGTATTATTCGCTACTGTGAATAATAAAGTATCAATAAACGCGGATTTAGAAACTTGGGTATGAATAATCGCCCAAGTAAGACATTATTAATCAAATCCTTATGAGGAAGAACGATGATCACACTGATGGGTGTGATTGTATAAAAGATTAGTGAAATAAACGTATTAAAAGTGTTGGATAGAAAACGGGTAAAACCCCAAAAGCCGTATAACAATAACAGTGGTTTTATCAAATAAGGCTTATGAAATGGACCTTCAGGACATTAATAAAAGAGACAGACTTAAGGGTCCCTAACAAAAGAAAGACGGGCGTTCGGATCAAATAAGTAAAATGTTTTATAATAAAGGAAAACGCAGACCAGTGAAACTGGAGAGTTAAAAACATTAAGATAAAGAACCCAGGTAACGGGCTGTAAAGAAAAATAAGTATGAACCGGATAACGGTAAGCGAAGAACAAACCGACGTGTAAATGACGGAAGAAATCATAGATTCGGAAGAATAGTTCAAAAGGAAACAGGTGTAGCCTTAAACTACGTCAAATCGATAAAAATTCGAAAATGAAAATGAATAAGTTTTAGGCCTGAAAAAGGGTGCCCTGACACCTGAAGTGTAATTCTAAGAATACAAAATGACACAAGCAAAAGATGATCTACGGGATCATCATAACCTTTGAGATTATAAACAAGGTAAGGGTTTAAAGGGCTAAGTGAACCACGCGTCAACAATAGAGGGAAATAAATCAAAAAGGGGGTGAAAGCCTAACGGAATAACCTACGAGGTTAAGCAAAAGAACATACGAGTCACTTGGGGTAAAGCATGGGGATAAGTTACGATTCCTTGCATTATGTAAGAGCGGAAAAGAATAAATTCTTGTCGTAAATTCCTGGGTACGAGAATTTTACATAAGTTAAAGAGATAGACGTTAAACTAAAATTCAGTTTTAGTGACAAGTGACGTTTAACAAATGTGAATATTATAGAGAAGTTAGAAAATAGTTAATATTAAAAAAAAATATAGGTCTCAACACCGATAGGTGTGAGACGCTATGTTCGAAAGAAGATTTTTGTGTTAATAAAAAGTTTATAAAAACTTAAACATGATGTGATTTATACAAAACACTTGTCAATATAAGATTAGTATGGGGCAAACATGTTGATGAACTCATACTATTGAGTGGTCAATTGACAATTGGGTCAAATAGGTAACAAAATAAGAAATACGAGATACAAGTTACAGTCCATGAGGACTTACACGTGAAAGACGCACGCGTCGAGGCAAATGATAACTTTTGACTAGAAGAAACAATGACTCAAAAAAAAAAACCGAAACTAAGTTAGTTTGGTCCAAACCAAAGGACTACTTAAGGAAGGTTTCGGGGTCGAAACCTCTTTAAGGGGGGGTAGACTTGTAACACCCCCAAAATATAGATTTATATATAGATATTAAAATGTCGGTAATATTCAAGATAAAATAACTAGGAATAAATAACCTAGTTAGTTATAAGTCTTGAAATAATAAGAAAAACATGGTTAAAACACCCTTTACATAAACTTGTGTGAAGTAGAGGGACTAAAGGTGATAAATTGGAAACTAGTTTTTATTTAATAAAATGTCAACACCAAAACACACACTCTAAGTGTGTGTTCTGGTCGATACAATCGCAGGAGCCAAGGGGCTCTCCTACTCAAACCCTAACATGCACAAAATCAACAAATTGGAAGGGCAAATCTGTAACACCCCGTGTTTTCACAAGTCAAAGTCAAAGTCAAGGTCAAGTCAACGACCGATTTCGCGCAACTTGACTTGTAGAAATTTCTTTGTTTTAATTGTATTATGTGGAGTAAGTGTCGTTAATGACAATAATCGAATCGTGTTAATCGTTATTCAACCGATCTACGACTGTGAAATATAGGAAGTAACAATGCGATAAAGTTAACTAATCAATAATCAAGGTATGCTAATCGAATCGACATCGAATCGCAACTCGAACTATGTATTTTACTTGTTGTTTATACGTATGTGTGTGCCTTACGTGTTACCTGTGCATGTTTATTTATGTTGTGTGTGGTAATCAAGCAAAACTCAATCGAAACTCGAATGCAATCGAACTCGAACTCGAATCACGATCGAACCATGATAGATAGTGGAAAATAGATTACGCAAGGTACGAAGTAGTTGGGACTGAAAGTAATTTGACTAGGAAACCCTATCGAATCGAACCGCTCGCAATCGTAATCGAAATATCTGAAATCATCGCGCGAAACACTCGAAAGGTGCGACTGATCGATCAGGCTCCCAGCCGATCGAACAGCCAGCCGAACGGACTGTTGTCATTCTTTCCACTTTTGGAAACCCTTGTTCGACCAGCACGCTCAACTCACCTTTTCTCAGATTTCTCTCGATTCCGGTAAGTTTTCGTCCTAAATCTTGTACTTTCTTGATCTATACACACTCCTACACCTTTCTATCTTTCAAATCTTAACTTATAACCGTGAAATCATCAAGAATCAAGTGTTCAAGGATGATGTCATCATGGGTTCTTGAAGAACTTCATGTTTTGGCCTCAATCCACCAAGAATGACTTGAATCTAGCCGATTTCCACATAAACCAACAAGGATCTTTCATAGATCTAAAACATAAACCCGGTGAAAAGGATTGGGAGATGGATTTTCCAACTTCCTTCCAACTCTTTTCACTCAATAACTTCAAAACTTGTAGAAACGGACCCTAAGCCGGTTTACAAATCACTTCGGTGGTCGAATGGCTCAAGATCTGGATTCTGTCCACGTGGTTAACCGACTTCGGGTTAAGCGTTAAACTTCGTTCCGAACAGTCCACCGACCGGATTTGGGTGATTCCTATCCGACCCGAGGAATCAAGTAGGGACGAGGGATCTATGGCTCTACTCATTGTCAAAATACCTCAATAGAACGACAAACCAACAGAACAACCAAGTGTTAGACGGAAGGACTGATCAGGTCAGGATGCTGACCGATCGGACTGATGTCCGAACGGACAGCCAGCCGATCTGATAGTCAGCCGATCGACTGGCCAGCCGATCGGCTAGCACATGGTCCCACACAATCAACTTGTTTTGAAGAATGGTATTGAATGAACTGTTGTTCGATCGAACGAACTGTTGTTCGATCGAACTACTGTTTGATCGGATTACTCTTCGGATCATGAGATACTATGCTTCAATACTTAATCAATTTCCAACATGTTCAATGCACTAGAAGTGCCACCCGATCGAACAGCCGTCCGATCAGGTGACACCCTGTTGTCCGATCGAACAGCAGGTGACACCCTGTTGTCCGATCGAACAGCAGTTGTCCGAACCATTGCATCACACTTTACATTCATTAAAGTCTTTGACTTGTTGACCTGTCCGACTCAAAGACTAAACCTTGTAATTCTTTTGAATGCCTAACCGATTGGGTTGCCGGCCGATCGAACAGCCGTCCGATCGACCGACCTGAAAGGTAAAGGTACTTCAATGTTTACAAAATGCTACAACGAAAACTTCAAAGGTCAAGCCATCATACACAAATACATCCTTCTAAAAGGAAGGAACAATCCACTCGAACAGCCATCTGATCGGCCTACCGACTGACCGGACAGCAGACCAAACGGGCGGTCAACCGAACGGTCAGCCGTCCGATCGACCAGCTGTCCGATCCACCTACACTCGTTTCCTGTTTTACGTTTCACTTATCATTATGCTACCGAATCTATTCAGGCTAACCGTACTCGCTAAGCACTCCCTTCAATCCATTAATCGCTGTGAGTATACTCGATCCCTTTTTGCTTTTAGCACTTTTGGGTGTTACATACGTTACGAATATTCAAACTACAACTATCACACTACTCAAACTATTTGAACGCTAACCGTTAATGCATGTTATACGTGGCTTATGAATGCTTGTTTGTTATGTTTACACATGGAATGCTGTCTACCTACCTTAGCAACGATAGTACTATAGTTTGGACTCAGCACCCGTTCACACGGGGGTTGTTAAGGATCTTTTACTTGCATGGATTACGGTGGTAATCATGTATTGCGAACTGCCTCGGGCAGTCAACCCGTAGTCATTGGTATCGATGGATCTATGTCAATAACTAACGTGCTTCATTTCACTATGTGTACGTGGTGGTTATGCGTAAACGAATTCGAACTCTATATGTTATTATCAAACCTGTATGCTCACCTTTACATTATATGTATTGACTTTATTTTAACGTATGTGACAGGTGCTTAGGAAGTTTACATGCTTAGCACGCTGAGAACTTGAGGCTAGGAAAGGTCTAGGATGCTCTCTGCGCTGTGATGAAATCCAAGCTAGGAAAAAGGGGTCCTAGAAACCAATAAATAAACTATTTATGTTTGAATCTGAGTTGTCGGAACAGAATATTTGTCTTGATGTTTATCTGTAATAATTTGTTTACTATTTGAGACATGGTATGGGACATGTTAACTTAAATTGAATGGTAATGATAGTTGTTATGGAAACTTCTGGACAATCTGTTTCGCTCAGTGCCATGCCCCGATGATTCCGCCATCGGTTGGGGTGTGACAGATTGGTATCAGAGCCATAACTATAGGGAATTAGGCAAGACTCGACCTAGTCCGGGTCGAAGTCTTAGATACCTAGACTATAGTTAAGAACCAACAGACCGACTCGAGTACGCCCAGTAGAAAGTTTGTGCGTACTTATTCCTCACTATCTCTGCTTATACTACATTAATACTACACTCGGATTTTCAACTATGAGTGGGCAATAAGGTCGAGAATAGGTGTGAAAACCGCAAACTCTCGACTAAATTTGCTTAATCAACTCGCATTTTAACTACAAACGAGGAGAATTATGCCAAATCAGGAGTGAAATCCATATTTTGATGAATAATCTCCTCAATTTTATCAAAACAGGAACGAAGTTGTTAAGCCAGGAGTGAAACCCTAACCTTGACGACTTGTTCCGCTTTTATACAAAAACTCTCACCGAGTCTCAACGGACTCCAATGACCTGAAGCCACGGTATGACCAACGAGATGCGTGAAAATGCCCAAGAATCGAGGCAAAGGCACAGTCCTGAAGGTTGAGTGAGCGCAACGGGTCCTTGTGAATAGTCGATCCACTTTGGGTAGTCGAAGTCTACTAGCCGCAGATAATCCGCCTCTCGATTTCTACGATCAGGATATCATCAGCTGCGTATTCAAGAGGAGGATATACCTAAAACCGCATTTCGTACTCGTTACGGCCATTACGAATTCGTTGTCATGCCTTTTGGTCTAACCAACGCACCAGCGGTTTTCATGGATCTGATGAATCGCGTGTGTAAACCGTATCTCGACCGTTTCGTCATCGTATTCATCAACGACGTCTTGATCTATTCCAAATCGAAAACCGAACACGCGCAACATCTACGTTTGGTTCTCGAGTTACTCCAGGGGAACCAACTCTATGCCAAGTTCTCCAAGTGTGAATTTTGGTTGGAGAAGGTTCAGTTTCTGGGTCACATTGTTAATAGTCAGGGTATTCACGTCGATCCTGCGAAGATTGAAGCAGTCAAGAGTTGGGTTACATCTAAGAATCCGTCTGAGGTCCGTTCTTTTCTCGGACTAGCGGGCTATTGATGTATAAGAATTTATACATCTTTTAAACGTCAAATACGCCCCGTTTATGCGAAAACTCTTTGTATTTTCATTGATTTTGGTACTCATTTGAGTTGTTTGTGAAAATACAGGTCCGGGCTTCGGCCCGGTGATGAAACGAAGACTTTTGGAGAAAAACGGAGCAAAATCGGAACATTTCAGCAAACTGCCAGATATGGCACGACCGTGCCACCCATGAGCACGACCGTGCCAGCCACTCCGATCTCGGCACTCTCGATCAGCACCATCATCCAGCACCAGCACCATCAAAAATCAAGGGAGCACGACCATGCCATATGGTGGCACGACCGTGCCAGGTCAATTTTGTCCCCAAATCAGCTTGTTTCCGAGAATAAGCGAATTATGGCCGAGCACTATCGGCTGGCATGACCAGACGATGCCCGAGCACGGTCGTGCCACCTCGGGAACTTTTGAGCGGGATTTTTCCCAAAATGGTAGCATACTTGGTCAACATTCAAGAAAGTGGCTCTGACATTTGCCAAGCACGACCATGCCAAAAGGTGGCATGGTCGTGCCATTCTCCCAGCAGCTTAAATACGAGTTTCTAGCTCATTTGGAGTTGAGTTGGAGCATTTTGGTGAATTTTTCTCTCAAGAATCTGGTCTTGGAAGCTTGTTGGAGCCAAGAGGGAACCTTGAAGAGGACTTAATCACTTGAAGATCTACTCAAACATCATTTAAATCTTGTCTTTAACTTGGTTAGCTTACTAGTTACTACATTATGAACAATTTATGTTTATTTGCACTTGATTTGGTAGCCATGAGCCTTATGGGCTAAACATTTGAGTTGTCTAAACTTAGTTGAAGCTAATGAATATGTGATAACATGGAAGTAGATGTGATGATTGTTCTTGTTAATCTTCATGTTGGTATTTAATCTTGTTCTTGGAGTTCATGTGTATGCTTAAAGTTCTTGTTCTTGAATGTTTGCTCATAAGCATTTACATGTTGTGTTGGAAAGCCCATGTAAAGATTATGATTATTGAATCTTGTTAACTTGTCAGTATGATTCATAGCATGAAACTAGGAATGGTGATTGCTAATGTGATTGAATGATGATTTGAGCATATGTATGAATTCTTGCATCTAGATTTGGAAAGATCATGAGTATGTTTATATGGATTCTATAGTTTGTGTTCTTGTTAGTTTGATGATTTAGGCCAAAATTGTTAGCTAGCATGACCATGCTTGTGGTTCATATCAAGAACATGATGATAGTGCCAACTACTTGAAACCAAGTTAGGGTGATTAGTGTGTTGTTCATATTAGTTTTCCCTAATTTGTAGAGTTAGGAGTTTTGACAAACAAATAACTCATGATTAAAGATTAACATCAACTTAGCAAGTGAGCTTAAAAGAATAATTTTTAGGTGATTAGAATGTTAATTCATTTTTAGTTTTCCTAAGAATTATAGACTAGGAAGCCTTGATTGGGGACTTAGTTAAATTTAGAGCTTGCATCATCACAAAACCTTCCACCTTGTTGTCATATGTTTGTTAGTGGAGACTTAGTTTAGGCAACCCTTTCTTAGATATTATTCTTTGTTAGAAATTTTAGTAGTTTATTTATTTGCATGCTAAGTTAGAAAAAAAAATCAACCCAATCATTTGAAAAGGCTTTAAAGTAGCAAAAGTTTAGTATCGAGACACCGCATCCACGGATTGATATCCGGTTCTTGCCGATTTGCTATATTACCACCCGACGGGTACACTTGCCCTTTGTGTGTGTAGTTAGTTCCTAGGTGAAAAACCATTTTAAAACTAAATTTGTGTGAACAAATATCTTCATAAAATTATATATAATTCACGCACATCAAGTTTTTGGCGCCGTTGCCGGGGATGCGGTCTTCTTGAAAACGATTCGAGTTGCTTATTTAGCCATTGTGAAAAGTGTAAAAAGTTTTTGTCTACTTGTTTTATTTGCCCTTGCTTGACTATTTGAAAAAAAAAATGATTATTTGCTAGTTGTTTTTGTTTTTGTATATATTTTGTGCATTGTGCTCCTCCTTATTCCCTACAGGTCGTGCATGTCCTCAACCCCCGCTGCTGATATCTTTGAGCCTTCGGCGGAGCCGGAGCGTGATCTTCACCGGAGGCTGCGAGAGCGGTTTCGCTTGGTAGCCGAGACGATTGAGACAGACGCAGGAGACGACGACACCTTCTACGAGGTTCGAGTAGACATGGCGGACGCAGAAGAGAATAGGATTTTGAACGAAATTGGAAAACCGTCACTCGATGGTTTACCTGCGAGCATCAATGCACCGACAATCGACAATAATAGTTTCGAGATCAAGGCTGGCACCATATCGATGTTGCAGAATGCGATACAGTTTTATGGCAAGGATCACGAGGATCCTAGTGTTCACATTGCGGGGTTTCTAGAGGTTTGTGCCACATTTAGGATTCGTGATGCTTCATCGGATGCTATCCGCCTTCGGCTCTTTCCGTTTTCTTTACGGGATGGAGCCAAGGAGTGGCTGCTTTCACTTCCAGCTGGATCTATTACTACATGGAATTAATTAGCTGAGAAGTTCCTTCAGAAATATTTCCCTCCAGAGAAAACTGTTCGGTTGAGAACTAAGATTCTGAACTTTCGTCAGGACGAGGACGAGTCCCTTTACGAGGCATGGGAGCGTTTCAAAGAGCTTATGAGGAAGGTCCCACATCACGGGTTGCCCAAGTGGCAACAATGTCAGATCTTCTACCATGGTTTGGACAGTCAGGGACAGATGATGGTTGATACATACTCGGGTGGGGATATCGGCACGAAGAATGCCACCGAGGCATTCGAGATTCTAGAGAGATGCGCCGTGAAAAACCGGACGCAACAGCCACCAAGAGGTAAGAGTTCTCGGCAGGGAGTTCATCATGTGGATGACTACACAGCCATGACAGCACGTATGGATGCCTTATCTTCGAAATTTGATCGAGTGATGGAGATGCACTCGAGAGGTTCTTCGAGTGGGGGAGCATATCAGGTAGGAGATTTTCAGACGGGAGAGATTCCACACGAGCATGTTGATTTTATGGGAAACCAATACCGTCCTCAAAATAATCCCTACAGCAATACTTATAATCCGGGGTGGAAGAATCACCCAAATTTCAGTTGGAGGCCCGATGCTTCCAATCTGCAGCCACCCGGATTTGCTCCACGTCCCCCAGCTCCAGCTCATGGAGCATATGGTCCATCTCGACCTCAGAAGGGACCTCCCGCCAGCGAGCCTAGTGTGCATGATATGCTTAGCCAGATCTTAGCCGGTCAGAACACTCAAAAGGCAGAGAATGAGAAGCGTTTTAAGGAGTATGACGGTCGTTTCACGAGGCACGAGAATGAGTTGAGAAGCCAAAAGGCTTCCATGCAGACCATTGAGAACCAAGTTGGCCAGATTGCCAAGATGTTGTCTGAGAGACAACAGGGGGGCCTTCCGAGCAACATAGAGACTAATCCTAATGCTACTGCAAAGGCCATCACGTTGAGAAGCGGCAGGACCGCTCAGCCCATCCCTCCGGCTATTCCTGCAAAGCCGGCTGATAATGATGAGGTTGATGAGGAGATTGAGTGTGAGTCTCCGGGTGAGGTGCAACAGAGGCGAGTCCCAGCAAGTACCGCACGACCCAAGGAGCCAGTGAGAGAGTATGTCCCTCCCATTCCATACCCGGGGAGGTTGAAGAAGCAGAAAATGGAAGAACACTATGGTAAATTCCTCGAGCTTTTTAAGCAACTTCATATAAATTTACCATTTGTCGAGGCACTTGCTCAAATGCCTAAGTATGCCAAGTTTCTGAAGGATATCCTATCCAACAAAAAGAAACTTGAGGAGCTTTCGCAGGTGACCTTGAATGAGGAGTGTTCAGCAGTTCTTCAGAACAAACTACCTAAGAAGATGAATGATCCTGGGAGTTTCACTATCCCATGTTTGATTGGTAGTTTGTCGGTCAGCAATGCTTTAGCTGATCTTGGAGCTAGCATAAACCTCATGCCATATGCGGTTTTTGCTAAGCTAGACTTGGGAGAGCCCAAGCCGACTCGTATGAGCATTCAGCTAGCCGACCGTTCAGTGAAGTATCCTGGAGGCATAGTTGAGAATATGCTGGTGAAAATCGACAAGTTTGTCTTTCCTGTCGATTTCGTGATTCTAGACATGGATGAGGACAAAAATGTTCCTCTTATCTTAGGTCGACCATTCCTAGCCACTGCGAGAGCCTTGATTGATGTCTGCACCGGTAGACTTACTCTTAGAGTTGATGAGGAGGAGGTTACCTTTGACATTGGGAAATCCATGCAACACTCGCAGAGTCAGGATGATACACTCTACTTCATTGAGACTATCGACACATATGTGAGTGATCATCTTCGTGATGCATTCGAGGAGGATGTTGTGGACACACAGCTGCTAGGAGGGGAGGATTTTAGTTCACCTAGGGTGGACCGATTAGTCGAGGAGGTGACTTGTCTGATAGGTCACGCGTCTCCCCCGTGTCCCGAGGTTTTTGAGGTTGTGGATCGCGTTGCTGAGCCTAAAGCGCGCCCTTCTATTGAGGATCCACCTTCGGTTGAGCTTAAGGAGCTTCCAGATCATTTGGAGTATGCTTTCTATTGAGGATCCACCTTCGGGGGCGAGACTCATCTGCCCGTTATCATTTCTGCCGGATTGTCGAAGGAAGAGAAGGATCGATTGCTTGAAGTACTGAAGCAGCACAAGAAGGCGATCGCTTGGAAGATTATGGATATAAAAGGGATCAATCCATCCTTTTGTACCCATAAGATTTTGATGGAGGAGGACTTTAAACCTGTAGTACAGCACCAGAGGCGTTTGAACCCCAACATGCAGGAGGTTGTGAAGAAAGAGGTCATCAAACTACTTGATGCAGGTTTGATATACCCGATCTCTGATTCACCATGGATTAGCCCTATACAGGTAGTCCCGAAAAAAGGAGGAATGACAGTGGTGACCAATGAGAAAAACGAGTTAATTCCTACTCGTACTGTCACCGGATGGAGAGTTTGCATAGACTATCGCAAACTTAATGATGCCACGAGAAGGATCACTTCCCACTTCCTTTCATTGATCAGATGTTAGAGAGGTTGTCGGGCAGGATATACTACTGCTTCCTTGATGGTTTTTCGGGTTATTTTCAGATTCCCATCTCTCCTGAGGATCAGGAGAAGACGACATTCACATGTCCCTATGGCACATTCGCCTACCGGCGGATGCCCTTTGGACTGTGCAATGCCCCAGCCACATTTCAGAGGTGTATGGTGGCCATTTTTCACGACATGATCGAGGACTCCATGGAGGTTTTCATGGATGATTTTTCTGTGTTTGGGAGTTCTTTTGATCAGTGTCTCGGGAATCTGAAAAGGATGTTGGCTAGATGTGAAGAAGTCAACCTGGTGTTGAATTGGGAGAAATGCCACTTCATGGTGAAGGAGGGCATTGTGCTTGGGCACAAGATTTCACAGGCGGGGCTCGAGGTTGACCGAGCCAAAGTCGAGACTATTTCAAAGCTCCCGTGTAACACCCCGAAAACGGGTTTGGTAATCAAACCACATTAATACTAGATGACGGGTAAAATACCGTTAGCGGTAAAAGTAACCCGGTAAATATTAGGATTTAAATAAATAATCCTAATATTAAAAAAAAAATGAATAAAAGATTTAAGGAGGATAAATACTTTGAGGAAACAAAGTTTGTAGAAGGCCCGAGTTAACGGGACTTAAAACTAAACTTAGTCATAGATTCCCAAAACCCACTAATTAAATTAGGAATGTTTAACCTAGTTAAAAAGTGGGGAATATTGTTAGAAATAAGTAGGTTGTGCCCTACTTAATTAACTAACCAAATTAGAGGGGCCAATGTTGTTAAAATCGAAACTTGTATTATTAGATTTAATAAAAAAAAAAACAAACCAAACACCCCATTTGGGATGTCTGGTTCGATCAAGAGCAAGGAAAAGGGTGACCCCCACTCTTCAAAACCCTAACACTCACAAATTCATCAAATTGAAGGGGCAAATCTACTCCAAATCGAAATCTGAGATCGGATTAGTGATCCCCATTGCAAGAGGGTTGTAAGGTATGTAAAATTTGATGTTAATTCTCTGTTTGAAATTCTCATGAAATTGGGAAATCTGAAATTTGATGATGCATGTATGATATGTAGATGAAATAGGAACATTTAAATGCCTAGGAGTAAACCCTAGACAAGTATAGATTGAAATCATGCTTAGCTCAAGTAAATTCAGATTTTGTTGATGCTAAATTGAAGTATAAGATGTTCTTAGGGTTTTGATCGCTAAAAAAATAGTGTTATGATGTCAAGAACATGCTTAATTTGAAAGCTGAATTCAAACGGTTCTTGATCAGAATTTACAGCCAACTTGTATTGGCTGTAACCTGGATAAAACGTGGTAAAAACATGTGTTTCTTGAGCCTAAAATGTAGTTCCAGGAAATATCTTTAAAACCCCACTGGAATCGCATTTTTTCGACGAAAATTGAGCGTTTTATGAATTTTTCCGTATCAAAGGTTCAAGCTGCGTTTTCAGGCAGAATCTGCAGCCCATTACGAATGTCATAACTCAATTTAGGAATTGAGTTATGATCTCAAATTCTTACTGTAGAAAGTATTAAGTGATTCCAAAAATCGCCAATTGGAATTTCGTCAATCGGATAAACGAGGAATTTTATATGAATTTTTCCGTAAGCTGCAGTCAGAAGTGACGAATCTGATTGCAGCTTAGTAAATGAATTTTTACGAGTTTTTGGTAAAGAGTTAGATCTTGAAATTTTAACACAATGTCTAACCCTTCGAGTGGTACACCAAATAAAAAAATCATAATTTTTGAAGACTTGTAAACAGGTTAAACAGGTCACCAAAAACAGCCTATTTTCAGTGGTACGAAACTTGATTGTTGATGTTATAAATTATGCCCACAAAGTTCATATGTTGAAACTATGAATGAAACACGTAATTTCCTAATTTATTTAATTAGGGGTGATACGTGATAATATGGAATCTAATCATAATGTAGATTTTAGTTAATTTCACGTATCATATGATTAGAGGTAGTTAACTAGTAGAAAGTTAAAATTTACTAATGACGAAGTCGAATAATGATTTCGACATAGAAAATACGTAAGGTGGAATAGTCGTATTTGTTAATGACTAATCTAACCACCTTGTGAATGATGATAGTTTGACGCCTAACAAGCTAGGTGGAAGCTTGTGGATGAAGCGGGTCAAACGGAGCGCGTACGGAAAGAAAGGCGTGGCATGGATGCAAGGTAAGTATAGCTTACACTAGTCATATAGTTTAGAATGTCCTCTTGTTGTTTTGATTTCGAACAAGACAAATGGAAAGTTGAGATATGGTGTTTCTGACGTGTAGTCGTACGGAACAAGATAACCAATAAGGGTAAAATTGAAATTTGGACACTTGTTGACAATAATTATTGGTTTTGAAAGATACATATTTCGTAAGCCTTATTAGGCCAAAAAGCGTTAAGAGGTGAATTATAGTTAAAACGACCGTGCGGTGTAAATCGGAACGAGTCGTGTAGACGAGATGGCAATAAGCTTTATCTCGCCAATATTATCGGTCATTTAGACCAACGGGTCAAAAGGTGAAAATATCACTTTTTGACAATATCGACTAATGGTTTGATGAGTTGTTTGATTTCAGAAATAAATATCGAGTGGATATTTACATCGCTATTACTTAGTAGATATTGAGGCAAGGTACTTAAATGGGTCAATGTAATGATCCGAGCCAGGTACGCATAATAAGATAACTCTCATTTAAATGTAAGGCTAATGAGAGTTAAACGAAGTCTAAAATAAGTTTTTGGTTACCTTAATAGGTAAACCAAATGTTACGGACGATGGTCATTATATTTGTTATAGGTTTCTAACCATTACCAAGAGTTTAATAAGGGATTTAACCATGGAAATGGGTTGCATTTGATGGTTTGGTTCGAATTTAAAATGACCCTAAACATGATTTCCGCAGCTTTTTATACGGATTTCGACTGATCTTAAAAAAAATCATATAAAATCAACCGTTTATCCGATTTGGGTGTTCTATACCTTTTCGGAAAGCTTATGAAGTAAATTTTTACTGTTTTCAATCATAAGTAACAAATGTGGTTGTTAAATAGGCCAAAAGAATGAATTAAACAGTTGTTCAAAACCTTGAAAGCTGTTTGAAAAATGAAAATATAGTTGTTGTGCTGATTTTATAAAAATCATATAAAATCATAGAAAATTCGTTAGAAGGTGTACCTTATATGCTTGCGAAGGTATTGAAGTTTTCTACGATCCATCTTTGAACATGTTAATCCAGTTCGGACTTTGAATGGGTCATAATGGTCAATTACAGCAGCTGTATAGAAAATCGCTGCACATTAATAATGTCATTATTAATCCAGAAAAAGACATATGATTGCGTATACTTGATTTAGTCATGCCATCGTAAGTTACGGTGGACCCAGAAACAAAGTATATTTTATTTAGTTTAAATTCCCGGATTCGTTTAGACACGTTTTAAACCCCGTATGACTAAAGTATTTCATGTTTATGGAATATAGGTACTTTTGGATGCCGGAAGACGATCAAGCTCAGCGAAGAACCGAACACGATAAAGATACACGCTTCCGCACTTTGCCACGTTGTAAATTTTAAACAACGAAATTGATCACGCTATGTAGAATAACTTATGATTTGTAAAAGTTTTAATAAACCCGTATTTCCAATGTTTATGTAATCTTAATTACATGATTGTTCCTACAAAAATATACGTTAAACCTTGAATAATAAGAACGGGTGTTACATCCCGCCTCCCACATCCGTGAAATCTATTAGGAGTTTTCTAGGTCATGCAGGTTTTTACCGGCGATTCATAAAGGACTTTTCCCAAATCGCCCGTCCCATGACTCAGCTCCTCGAGAAGGATGCCCAGTTTGTTTTCTCCGATGAATGCCTTCGGGCATTCGAGTTGTTGAAGGAGAAGTTGGTGAATGCCCCGATCATGGTTGCTCCCGACTGGGAGCTGCCATTTGAGTTGATGTGTGATGCGAGTGACTTCGCAGTCGGAGCTGTCTTGGGTCAAAGGAAAGATAAACACTTCCACCCGATATACTATGCGAGCAAGACCTTGAATGACGCTCAGGAGCATTACACTACGACAGAGAAAGAGCTCCTAGCTGTGGTCTTTGCCTTCGATAAGTTTCGGTCATATCTTGTCCTTTCCAAGACCATTGTGTACACGGATCATGCAGCCCTTCGGTATCTTTTCAGCAAGCAAGATGCTAAACCGAGATTGATACGTTGGATTTTGCTGCTACAAGAGTTCGATATTGAAATCCGTGATAAAAAAGGGGCTGAGAATTTGGCAGCCGATCATTTGTCTCGACTTGAGCATTCCGAGGAAAAGGAATCTCGTGGGCCTAACATCAATGACAATTTCCCCCACGAGTTCCTCATGAGGATCGAGACTAGTGATGATTCCCCATGGTTTGCTGACTTCGCAAACTACCTAGCTAGTGGCATCCTGATCAAGGGGATGACCCATCAGCAGAAACGAAAGTTCTTTGCGGATGTCAAGCATTACTTCTGGGATGACCCTTACTTGTTTAGGGTAGGAGCGGATCGGATGATCCGACGATGCGTGCATGGTGACGAGGCGAGGGATATTTTACGCCACTGTCACGAAGGACCCACGGGAGGCCATCACGGAGCGAACAACACGGCGAGGAAGGTGTTTGATGCCGGATTCTTTTGGCCGACTATTTTCCGTGATGCCCATGAGTGGGTGAGGTCCTGTGATGCTTGTCAGAGGGCGAGCAACATTTCTGCACGCCATGAGATGCCATAAAACGGCATCCAAGTTTGTGAGGTTTTTGACGTATGGGGGCTAGACTTCATGGGCCCTTTTCCGACCTCTTTTGGGAACCGCTACATCCTCGTTGCTGTTGATTACGTTTCAAAGTGGGCTGAAGCACAAGCTTTGCCCACTAACGATGCGAAGGTAGTGGTGAGGTTTTTGAAAAAGTTGTTTGCTCGCTTCGGTGCCCCGAAGGCGTTGATTAGTGATCGTGGGACGCATTTCTGTAATGCTCAGCTTGAGAAAGCATTGTCCCGATATGGTGTGCAACATCGATTCTCTACACCATATCATCCGCAGACGAGCGGACAGGTCGAGGTTACTAATCGGGGTATCAAGCGGATTTTGGAGAAAACGGTTAATTCTAGCCGTAAGGATTGGTCCGAGAAATTGGATGATGCACTGTGGGCTTTCCGGACAGCCTACAAGACTCCTATAGGCACCACACCGTTTAAATTGGTCTATGGGAAGTCTTGTCATTTGCCTGTTGAACTCGAGCACAAAGCATACTGGGCTTTGAAGACAGTTAATCTTGACATGGCTGTTGCGAGTGAGAACAGGTTCGTGCAGATTCATGAGATTGAGGAGCTTAGGCACGATGCGTATGAAAGCTCCAAGCTGTACAAGGAACGTACTAAGACGCTTCATGATGCCCGCTTGAAGGACAAGAAAGAATTCCGAGTGGGTGATCGTGTGTTGTTGTACAACTCACGTCTTAAGTTGTTTCCTGGTAAGCTTAAATCTCGGTGGTCGGGTCCCTACACTGTACAGTCAGTGTTTCCTTACAGGACCGTGGAGATAGGCCATGAGGATGGCCGGTTGTTTAAAGTCAGCGGGCATAGGTTGAAGGCTTATGTTGGAGGGCCCGTTGACCCGAGTGAGGAGGTTGTTACCCTCCACCCCAGGAACAAATGAATTCGGGGTGGTGAGTCTAGCTAAAGACTCGTAAATAAACTTAGCATGTTTTTGTGTTTATTATCTTTTAGTGTTATTTTTGTGTGTGGTTGTCTTTTTCTTTTCAGGTTGCGGTTCGTTCTGGTCGCGAGGGATGTTAGAGCTTGTTACCGGCTCTCAGGTATGTTAGTTCGGTTCTTTTTCTTGGTAGGAGATGCTTCGTGAGTGCCCCGGGTTCAAGGAGTTTGTCTACAAGGATATCCATAAAAAAAAATTAAAATCGAAAATTCTGCACTACTAGCAAAAAAGGAGTTTTTCTACATCTAATTTCAAAAAAAAAATTAATATAATAATAAATCTCGAAAAACTGCACTAGCAGCAAAATCTGGCACCACCAAACCCTTTTGCAGACCAATAATAGAGCCCCTTTAATAAAAAACCAACCACCTTCTTCATCTTCTTCATAACTCCTTCTTCCTCCTTTGAACCACTCCAAAGCACTCACGAATCCTCTGCATCTCCTAGCTTCCTCCAAGAATTCTTTCATCCCAACATCATTCCAGGTACGAATCCTTCCTTTTTCTAGTTAGTTTCATGTGTTTTAGTTTCATGTTCTTCATAGTCAGTTTATGTAGGTTTTTAGGGCTTGGTCTAAATCACCCGATTCAAGCCCGTTTTTCGTGTTTTTTGCGTTGATTTGAACCACAAGTGACCGATTTACAAAACCCCTAAGCAAAAATATGAAAAAATCGGGATTTTAGGGCCGAACTGAGCGAATTTCCGAGCTGGGTTCCGTCGGGCACGAGGGTGCCATATAGTGGCACGGTCGTGATCTTCATCGGATCTTCATAATTCTGCCCAGATATTCAAGTGGCACGAGGGTGCCATCTATCGGCACGGTCGTGCTTCTCAGATTATCGACGAAATAAGTCGTCGAAAACGATCAGGCACGAGGGTGCCATTCACCGGCACGATCGTGCTTCTCTCGATATCGCTCAGTTCAGTCAACGGTTTTTGGTCAGGCACAAGGGTGCCGTTGGGCGGCACTACCGTGCTTCTCAGCAAATGTGGTTCAAATCCGAGCCGTTTACGGCCGAGCACGATGGTGCCTTGGGATGGCACGGTCGTGCTCCTAGGGAATAAAAACCCAGACTTCATAAATTTCCCAGAAAATCTTCATAAACTCACTGATTTGCAGGCCTAGCACGGTAGTGCCATATGGTGGCACGACCGTGCCATATTGTCCAGTCCCGAAATTTGTCTGTCTGTTTTGGCTGCTGATTAATCTTGTATCAATTTTGCAGATGGATCACCCTTATTTGCGGTTCTCAAACAATGCCAGGGAAGGGTACTGTATCTCGAAGGTGGAGCGGTTATGGGATCGACGGCATCTAATCGAGCCCATGAGGAGGTTACAAAGGGTTGATTTAGACTTGCTCGGACAGACTGAGCGATTTGATGATCTTATTACACCTCCGTGGTCCCGCCTTTTTGAGATCGCAGAGCCGCAATACATAGAGTTGGTGATCGAATTTTTCGCATCGTTCCGTTTCACGTTTCCATGCCCAGATGTTTATGAGAAAACTGTTGGTGTCAAGTTTCGCTTGGGAAGGAAATGGCATCACCAATCGATTAGTCGATTCGCTGTGGTGTTGGGGTTATATACGGAAGATGAGATTGATTCTGAGTTATTTCATGGGAGTTTGCAAGATTGGGAGCCAGATACAGACAAGGCCGCCTTTTGGAATCAAATTACTGTGCCTGGTCGACTTTGGGAACCTCGGAAAGCCAAAGCTACATGGATCCTCGACCCACTTCACCGGGTCATAGAGCGCGCCATATTCCACGTCATCGGGGGTCGGGGTGATAGCACGGGGAATATCACCACCCGCAACCTTTTCCACCTGTACTGCATCGTCTCCGGCTACCATTGCAACGTAGCCGTCAGTGTGGCAGAATCGATTTTTCGCGGTGTTGGTTCGACACCCGCATCGCGCATATGCGGAGGGGCCTTTGCTACAAAACTTGCAAAACACTATCGGGTTTCCTTAGACAATTTGACCGAAGCCTGTGATTATGGCCTTCTCGATCTGCAGCAGATGAAATCAATGCACCTGATTCGCAAAGTAAACGGGGTCCCAAAGCTTGTGGATAGATTGGGAAGGATTTAGGACCCGTTAGCTGTTGATGATGAGACGGATGATGACGACGAGGGTGGTGATGGCGGAGATCATGACGTGCACATGCACGATATTCCAGTTCAGGATCAGGAGGGGGCCGCTGGAGGAGCGGGCCCCCAATTGCAGATTGGACAGGGGTTTGAGAGTCCGAACTGGGAAAGCGTGTATGGTGGATTTGGTGGTGGAGGTTATGAGCATGGCGCTTACGGCACTTACGGTCCTTCCGAGCCGTCAGGGATAGATCTGTGGAGGCGCATGGACGGGTTGGAATTAGGCCAGCAAGAGGTGAGGCGAGATGTCGATCTGATATGCGTGGAGCAACACAGGCAGGGCAACTTCTTGGAAGAGATATACGAGCAGTCCCGACGCAGCATGGACTGGTTGTTTGGTTCGCAGCAGCACATCGCGAACTCAATCAACCATCCATACACTCAGCCACCGCCACAATTTAGGCGTAGATCCAGATTTGACCCCAGGAGCAGCGACGCCGGTCCTTCGGGATCCGGCGAGAGGTCTTAGTTCCGCTCTCCATCTCGTATTTTTATCGTTATTTCGTGTTTGAGGGGTGTGCCATTTTCCATCGTACGTACACCCCTCCGTCGTAGGTGTTAGTTTTTATTGCTTTAGTAGTGGTTAATTTAATAAACAAAGGCAAGGGAAAAATGGGTTGGGTAATATTCTTGTGAATTTGACCTTGTTTGCTAAATGTGCAGTGTTGGTTCAAACTCTTTTGAATAAATGACGAGGTGTTGGCTTGGTGGATGGCTTGGTAGTTCGTTGTGGATGCTCCTTTTTACTTCATATTGCTCCAAGTTTAGCCTTTTTGTTTCAGGGGAGTTTTTGTGTTCCTACCTTCCTTTATTTGTATTGAATTCGCATTTCCATTGCTTATTCAATTTTTTTTTGTTGTACATCGAGGGCGATGTACAATTCAAGTGTGGGGAGGTGGTCTATCGCTTGAGCTTTGTTGTCATATATATATACATATACAAAAAAATAATAATAATAATAATGATGCAAAGCTCTCTTTTAACAATTTTTGTGGCATATTAATCAAATCAACATAAGTATCGAAATAAGCACCAAAATTTTTGATAAATAAATAAGGGTAAACGCAAAAAGGGGGTTCGCTCGTGTAAGGAAAACCGTTAAGTAACATGTTTTTTGTATAAAATTGAGCATGAAAAATCAAGCGATTGACCTACTTGTTTGCCTTGCATATTTACCCAATACGCCCGTTTCCGTGAGTTATTTTTTAGCCTTATAGCTTTAGAATTATTTTTGCTCATGTTTTTGCGGGCAAAGATTGAGTGAGCCGGATAACTTTTGCGATTTAGAACTTGTGTTAGGTATGCATTTCGAGGCCACAAAGCAAGAATTCAAGCATAGAAGTGATTGAGGCATTAGGAAACCTTTTTATTTTCGCCATTTATATTCACCTCTCTACCCAAATCATTCCCATAGTTACACCAATTTGAGCCTTTCCCGTTCGTTTCCCTTAAACCACCAAAATATTAACCACTTAGCCAAATTAGCCCTTTTTATTTTGAACCCATTTTTGGTTGGAAGCCCGGTTCGGTCTATGATTAACTTGTAGCTTTTGTATAGTTTCCCTTTAGTTGTTATGTCCCTCATGATCAAGAGTTTTTAGCTAAGTAGACGTACTTAGTTCCCTCCAAAGCATGGGTTATTAAAAAAAATATATATATAGTTGAAAAAGCCTTATCAAATGGCTTTGTTAGAGCAATTTTGGGAGTGAAAAGCAATACTTGTCGGTTAGCTCTCGGTTAGTTGTTATTTAGTTGTATAGTTCTATCTTCTTGTATTTCAAGTTAGTCGAGCCGTCGGGTTACAACCGTTTTAGCCACTTTTCAAAATCCACTTCCACACCCTTAACCCAAGCCAAGTTACTACCCAATCAAGACCTCATGATTTATGCTTTATTTTTGCCAAGTGATTAGATTTGATCCTTCCACAAGCTTATGATATCGCATAGTTATCGTCTTGGCATCGAGTGTTCTAAACATACTCCACAAATTGTATGTGCACCTATATTTAGCCGAGTGTGTGTGAACATTGTGAGGATGCATGGTGAACTTGTAGGGATTTCTAAGATGGACCATTGCTCATAAACATATTTTATATACTTCTTTCCGGTTCTTTCTTTATATCGAGCACTCCTTGATTGTTTTGACCCGAGTTATTTGTTTGTGCTTATGAAATGCTTGTTGAGATGATTGCCATTTAGAGAGTTTCGTTGATTTTAGTTTGCTTGAGGACAAGCAAAGTTCAAGTGTGGGGATGTTTGATGTATAAGAATTTATACATCTTTTAAACGTCAAATACGCCCCGTTTATGCGAAAACTCTTTGTATTTTCATTGATTTTGGTACTCATTTGAGTTGTTTGTGAAAATACAGGTCCGGGCTTCGGCCCGGTGATGAAACGAAGACTTTTGGAGCAAAATGGAGCAAAAACGGAACATTTCAGCAAACTGCCAGATATGGCACGACCGTGCCACCCATGAGCACGACCGTGCCAGCCACTCTGATCTCGGTACTCTCGATCAGCACCATCATCCAGCACCAGCACCAGCACCATCAAAAATCAAGGGAGCACGACCGTGCCATATGGTGGCACGACCGTGCCAGGTCAATTTTGTCCCCAAATCAGCTTGTTTCCGAGAATAAGCGAATCATGGCCGAGCACTATCGGCTGGCACGACCAGACGATGCCCGAGCACGGTCGTGCCACCTCGGGAACTTTTGAGCGGGATTTTTCCCAAAATGGTAGCATACTTGGTCAACATTCAAGAAAGTGGCTCTGACATTTGCCAAGCACGACCGTGCCAAAAGGTGGCATGGTCGTGCCATTCTCCCAGCAGCTTAAATACGAGTTTCTAGCTCATTTGGAGTTGAGTTGGAGCATTTTGGTGAATTTTTCTCTCAAGAATCTGGTCTTGGAAGCTTGTTGGAGCCAAGAGGGAACCTTGAAGAGGACTTAATCACTTGAAGATCTACTCAAACATCATTTAAATCTTGTCTTTAACTTGGTTAGCTTACTAGTTACTACATTATGAACAATTTATGTTTATTTGCACTTGATTTGGTAGCCATGAGCCTTATGGGCTAAACATTTGAGTTGTCTAAACTTAGTTGAAGCTAATGAATATGTGATAACATGGAAGTAGATGTGATGATTGTTCTTGTTAATCTTCATGTTGGTATTTAATCTTGTTCTTGGAGTTCATGTGTATGCTTAAAGTTCTTGTTCTTGAATGTTTGCTCATAAGCATTTACATGTTGTGTTGGAAAGCCCATGTAAAGATTATGATTATTGAATCTTGTTAACTTGTCAGTATGATTCATAGCATGAAACTAGGAATGGTGATTGCTAATGTGATTGAATGATGATTTGAGCATATGTATGAATTCTTGCATCTAGATTTGGAAAGATCATGAGTATGTTTATATGGATTCTATAGTTTGTGTTCTTGTTAGTTTGATGATTTAGGCCAAAATTGTTAGCTAGCATGACCATGCTTGTGGTTCATATCAAGAACATGATGATAGTGCCAACTACTTGAAACCAAGTTAGGGTGATTAGTGTGTTGTTCATATTAGTTTTCCCTAATTTGTAGAGTTAGGAGTTTTGACAAACAAATAACTCATGATTAAAGATTAACATCAACTTAGCAAGTGAGCTTAAAAGAATAATTTTTAGGTGATTAGAATGTTAATTCATTTTTAGTTTTCCTAAGAATTATAGACTAGGAAGCCTTGATTGGGGACTTAGTTAAATTTAGAGCTTGCATCATCACAAAACCTCCCACCTTGTTGTCATATGTTTGTTAGTGAAGACTTAGTTTAGGCAACCCTTTCTTAGATATTGTTCTTTGTTAGAAATTTTAGTAGTTTATTTATTTGCATGCTAAGTTAGAAAAAAAATCAACCCAATCATTTGAAAAGGCTTTAAAGTAGCAAAAGTTTAGTATCGAGACACCGCATCCACGGATTGATATCCGGTTCTTGCCGATTTGCTATATTACCACCCGACGGGTACACTTGCCCTTTGTGTGTGTAGTTAGTTCCTAGGTGAAAAACCATTTTAAAACTAAATTTGTGTGAACAAATATCTTCATAAAAATATATATAATTCACGCACATCAGCTATTATCGACGATTTATCGAGGGATTCTCAAAGATCGCTGTACCGCTTACCTCTCTCACTCATAAAGACAAGCCTTTTGTTTGGGGAACCAAACAAGAGACTGCCTTTCAAACCCTCAAGCGCATGCTTTGCAATGCTCCTGTTCTCACATTGCCCGACGGAAACAATGATTTCATTGTCTACTGTGATGCTTCCAACCTTGGTCTCGGTTGTGTTCTCATGCAACGGGACAAGGTCATAGCTTACGCATCTCGACAGCTCAAAATCCACGAGAAGAACTATACAACCCATGATCTCGAGCTAGGCGCGGTTGTCTTTGCATTAAAGATTTGGCGACACTACCTGTATGGTACCAAGTGTATGATCTTCACCGATCATAGGAGCCTGCAACATATCTTTAATCAGAGGGAACTTAATATGCGTCAACGGCGATGGGTAGAACTTCTCAACGATTACGACTGTGAGATTTGTTATCACCCAGGCAAGGCAAATGTTGTTGCCGACGCACTTAGCAGACGGAGCTATCTGCTAAGCACTCGTAATGTTCAAGCCCAACATAATCTCGAAACCCTCATCCGCGACGCTCAACATGCATGTTTAACGAACGCACCCTGAAGAAAGAAAGGATCTACCACGATGGAACCCAACTTGTGAGCAAATCGAATGGGATATTCCACTATTTGGACCGAATTTGGATTCCCAAGCGAACCAACCTGCGACAGATTCTGATGGACGAAGCCCACAAATCCCGGTATTCTGTTCATCCCGGTGCTGACAAAATGTACCAGGATCTTCGTTATAAGTACTGGTGGCCGGGTATGAAAAGGGATATCGCTCTCTACGTCGGAAAATGCCTAACTTGTGCTAGAGTCAAGGCTGAACATCAGAGACCCTCTGGCTTGCTCGAACAACCACCGATTCCCATGTGGAAGTGGGAGAGCATAGCTATGGATTTCGTAACCAAGCTACCACCCACGTCATCAGGTCACGACAGCATATGGGTTGTGGTCGACCGATTGACTAAATCAGCTCACTTTCTGCCTATACGAGAAGACTACAAGGTGGAACGATTAGCCCGAATCTACACCGACGAGATCATTTGTAATCATGGGACGCCTCGTGACATCATCTCTGATCGTGATGCTCGGTTTACTTCACGGTTGTGGGAAACGTTTCAAACGGCACTCGGTACAACGCTTAATCTAAGCACTGCTTTTCACCCACAAACCGACGGTCAAACTGAAAGAACGATTCCTACTCTTGAAGACATGCTCCGTTCGTCTGTCCTAGACTTCGGTGGTAATTGGGATAAACACCTGCCGTTAGTCGAATTCTCGTATAACAATAGCTACCATTCTAGCATCCAAATGGCACCATTCGAGGCATTATACGGAAGAAGATGTCGATCGCCTATTGTGTGGCACGAGATCGGTCACTCGCAACTAACCGGTCCGGAGTTACTACAAGAAACGACAGACAAAATTTTCCAAATTTGAGACAACCTGGTAAAGGCTCGGGATCGACAGAAAAGTTACACCGATAAAAAGCGCAAGCCCCGTGAATTTGGCGTTGGTGACTACGTACTCCTAAAGGTATCACCTTGGAAGGGTGTAATCCGATTCGGCAAGAAGGGAAAACTCGCGCCTCGATATGTTGGACCTTTTAAGATTCTGGAAAGGATCGGAAAAGTTGCCTACAGACTCGAACTACCGGAGTAACTTAGTAACGTCCACCCTACTTTCCACGTGTCAAACCTCCGAAAGTGCATAGCAGACCATGACTTACACGTTTCTCTAGACGATCTACAAGTGAACGAAACATTACACTTCGTGGAAAAGCCTGTTGAAATCATGGATCGCCAAACCAAGCAGCTCAGGCGCTCACGCATTCCTATTGTGAAAGTCCGATGGGAAGGCAAACGAGGGCAGAGTTCACTTGGGAACTCGAAAGCGACATGAAGGCTAAATACCCACAGTTGTTTCAAGAGAAAGCTTAGCAAGAGAAAGTCTCAAACGTGATTCACGGCGTTGCACAGCTTAATTTCAGGACGAAATTCCCTAAACAAGGGGAGGCTGTAACACCCCGTGTTTTCAAAAGTCAAAGTCAAAGTCAAGGTCAAGTCAACGACCGATTTCGCGCAACTTGACTTGTAGAAATTTCTTTGTTTTAATTGTATTATGTGGAGTAAGTGTCGTTAATGACAATAATCGAATCGTGTTAATCGTTATTCAACCGATCTACGACTGTGAACTATAGGAAGTAACAATGCGATAAAGTTAACTAATCAATAATCAAGCTATGCTAATCGAATCGACATTGAATCGCAACTCGAACTATGTATTTTACTTGTTGTTTATACGTATGTATATGCCTTACGTGTTACCTGTGCATGTTTATTTATGTTGTGTGTGGTAATCAAGCGAACTCAATCGAAACTCAAATGCAATCGAACTCGAATCACGATCGAACCATGATAGATAGTGGAAAATAGATTACGCAAGGTACGAAGTAGTTGGGACTGAAAGTAATTTGACTAGGAAACCCTATCGAATCGAACCGCTTGCAATCGTAATCGAAATATCTGAAATCGTCACGCGAAACACTCAAAAGGTGCGACTGATCGATCAGGCTCCCTGCCGATCGAACAGCCAGCCGAACGGACTGCTGTCCGATCGGACAGGCTGTCCGATCGAGCTGCCAGCCGATCGGCCAGCCCTTTCCTCTTTTGTCATCCTATAAATACCCCTGTCATTGTCATTCTTTCCACTTTTGGAAACCCTTGTTCAACCAGCACGCTCAACTCACCTTTTCTCAGATTTCTCTCGATTCCGGTAAGTTTTCGTCCTAAATCTTGTACTTTCTTGATCTATACACACTCCTACACCTTTCTATCTTTCAAATCTTAACTTATAACCGTGAAATCATCAAGAATCAAGTGTTCAAGGATGATGTCATCATGGGTTCTTGAAGAACTTCATGTTTTGGCCTCAATCCACCAAGAATGACTTGAATCTAGCCGATTTCCACATAAACCAACAAGGATCTTTCATAGATCTAAAACATAAACGGACCCTGAGCCGGTTTACAACTTCCTTCCAACTCTTTTCACTCAATAACTTCAAAACTTGTAGAAACGGACCCTGAGCCGGTTTACAAATCACTTCGGTGGTCAAACGGCTCAAGATCTGGATTTTATCCACGTGGTTAACCGACTTCGGGTTAAGCGTTAAACTTCGTTCCGAGCAGTCCACCGACCAGATTTGGCTGATTCCTATCCGACTCGAGGAATCAAGTAGGGACGAGGGATCTATGGCTCTACTCGTTGTCAAAATACCTCAATAGAACGACAAACCAACAGAACAACCAAGTGTTAGACGGAAGGACTGATCAGGTCAGGATGCTTACCGATCGGACTGCTGTCCGAACGGACAGCCAGCCGATCGGATAGTCAGCCGATCGACTGGCCAGCCGATCGGCTAGCACATGGTCCCACACAATCAACTTGTTTTGAAGAATGGTATTGAACGAACTGTTGTTCGATCGAACTACTGTTCGATCGGATTACTCTTCGGATCATGAGATACTATGCTTCAATACTTAATCAATTTCCAGCATGTTCAATGCACTAGAAGTGCCACCCGATCGAACAGCTGTCTGATCAGGTGACACCCTGTTGTCCGATCGAACAGCAGTTGTGCTATTCGATCGATCAACTGTCCGAACCATTGCATCACACTTTACATTCATTAAAGTCTTTGACTTGTTGACCTGTCCGATTGAACACCTGTCCGATCGAACACCTGTCCGACTCAAAGACTAAACCTTGTAATTCTTTTGAATGCCTAACCGATTGGGTTGCCGACCGATCGAACAGCCGTCCGATCGACCGACCTGAAAGGTAAAGGAACTTCAATGTTTACAAAATGCTACAACGAAAACTTCAAAGGTCAAGCGATCATACACAAACACATCCTTCTAAAAGGAAGGAACAATCCACTCGAACAACCATCCGATCGGCCTACCGACCGACCGGACAGCAGACCGAACGGGCGCTCAACCGAACGGTCAGCCGTCCGATCGAACTGTCGTCCGATCGACCAGCTGTCCGATCCACCTACACTCGTTTCCTGTTTTACGTTTCACTTATCATTATACTACCGAATCTATTCAGGCTAACCGTACTCGCTAAGCGCTCCCTTCAATCCATTAATCGCTGTGAGTATACTCGATCCCTTTTTGCTTTTAGCACTTTTGGGTGTTACATACGTTACGAATATTCAAACTACAACTATCACACTACTCAAACTATTTGAACGCTAACCGTTAATGCATGTTATACGTGGCTTATCAATGCTTGTTTGTTATGTTTACACATGGAATGCTGTCTACCTGCCTTAGCAACGATAATACTATAGTTTGGACTCAGCACCCGTTCACACAGGGGTTGTTAAGGATCTTTTACTTGCATGGATTACGGTGGTAATCATGTATTGTGAACTGCCTCGGGCAGTCAACCCGCAGTCATTGGTATCGATGGATCTATGTCGATAACTAACGTGCTTCATTTCACTATGTGTACGTGCTGGTTATGCGTAAACAAATTCGAACTCTATATGATATTATCAAACTTGTATGCTCACCTTTACATTATATGTATTGACTTTATTTTAACGTATGTGACAGGTGCTTAGGAAGTTTACATGCTTAGCACGTTGTGAACTTGAGGCTAGGAAAGGTCTAGGATGCTCTCTGCGCTGTGATGAAATCCAAGCTAGGAAAAAGGGGTCCTAGAAACCAGTAAATAAACTATTTATGTTTGAATCTGAGTTGTCGGAACAGAATATTTGTCTTGATGTTTATCTGTAATAATTTTTTTACTATTTGAGACATGGTATGGGACATGTTAACTTAAATTGAATGGTAATTATAGTTGTTATGGAAACTTCTGGACAATCTGTTTCGCTCAGTGCCATGCCCCGATGATTCCGCCATCGGTTGGGGTGTGACAAATCGAGCCCAAATCGAAATCCAATCATAGATTAATGATCACCGCAGTAAAGGGATCATAAGGTATGTAAAATTTCATTGTTTAATTACATCTCAAATTCTTGATGATTTGTGAAATCGAAAATCGAAGCTTGATTATGTGATGTTTAGATGAATCTTGTAATGAAAACATGTCTAGGAGTGAATCCTAGTTGATAACTTGCTGAAATTATGTTCAAGCTATGAAATTCATGATAATCCATTTATAGGTTAAATGGGTTTTGTAGAAATAGGATGAACACAAGAATTATGACTATCAAAAGTGGTGTTACTTGATTTCTACAAGATGATTCTGATAATAATATGCATGCATGACATAATGGAATTAAAATGTATGATTGAATTTGGCAGAAATAACAAGTTATGAACTTGATTATAAATGTGTAAAATTATGCCCTTAAGGTGTTTGTTAAAATGCTTAAAAGAAAGCTAACATAGGGAAAATTGGGATAAAAACGCATGCTTGAGCTATACGGCAAATTATGCGTGATATGTTGTGAAAGGAGTTCTAAACAATGTTTGGTTGAACTCTATAGGCAAGGATTCTGGATCGTCGAGTGGACAAGCCGGTGGAGACACGTTTTTGAAAGGAGCGCTTTAAAGGTACGTAACTTTTGGTTTCGTTACAATATGCATAAACAATAGTCTTAGAAATGTTGATGAGATTGTAGTGTCAAATGTGAGTTTGGTATGTCATAGAAGTGACGAAGTTCACTCGACAAACCAAACGGATCAAATAATGGTCAAAGTGATAGTGCTCGAAGTGACTTAAACGTCACTCACTAAATTTGAATTATAAAAGCGTAAATCATGGAATGGATGTGATACACTAAGGTTTACAAGCCCGGGAATGGGTAATTATGGTTAGAAACCAATGTTGATAAATTATGCAAGTATGTAACTTGTTACGTTACAACATGTAAATCAGATATATTAATTGTTCATAATAATGTTTTGGTATAAAGGTTAATATTAGTCGAAGTGACATTGTTCACTATTTGATTTAATAGGTCAAGATTCGACTAAGAAACGTTTGGTAGTCGTTATAATGGAGAATTCCATAAATGAGCCAAACGGGTCGAATAATTGTGTAGTAAGTAGTGCTAATGTTGAAAGTTAGCTTTTTGGCATTGACAAATAACAAGAGCATGAAGCCATAGGATTGGTAATGAAATGCCGGTGATATTAAGCCACAGATGTTGGGTAAAAACGCCTTAAGGTTACTATTGTAATGGTAGAAAAATTTGTGTAAATATAGCGGGTCAAATATTTAAATAGAGATTTTAGTGATTCAGCCCGTAAACCAGATTTTCGGTATAATAATTGTGGTAGGCACGTCGGTAATTTAATTACGGACGTGTAGGAAAAAGAATCACTAAAAACGGACTTACGGATCATAAGTTATGGCAATTTTAAGTTGGGACTTGATAAATGATTAAGCTGGGTATGTGCAGCAACAGTTTAAGTAACTTGCTATCAAAAAAGGGGCTAGGTGTAGCGTCTAGCCCCTAGACGTAGCGTCTAGCCCCTAGACGTAGCGTCTAGCCCCCCTGATTCCAAAAATTGTTTAGTTTTTGTTTGTTTGACCCATATAACTTGTTTAAACTTGTTATTTAACTATCAAAGCTAACTTTTAAGTTTGTTTTGATCATAGGTGATAGCCAAGAGTGCCCGGGTGAAGATCAAGCTCAACGAAGAACCGAACACACGAGATTAAAGCTTCCGCACGGCGTTACGTCGTAACTTTTAAACGACGAACTCAGTTACATTTTGTTGTACTATTTTTTTATTGTAAAAGTTTTAGTAAACTCGTATTGTCATACGTATGTGTAATCGTATAAACATGTATTTATACGAAACTTATATAAAATATTATAAAACAAGCAAGGGTGTTACGACAAACCCTTAAACGAAATTAAAGGCTTACCTAAATTATGTACATTGGATTCAGTCATCCCTTGCATCCAAACAAACCTAGGATTCCAGGGACGGGAGTTGTCAATTCCTATGGTACCATTACTTACTACCAAGCGGCGTGATCAATGTTAATGAATGTATTTTTGTCCCATTTAAACAAACCATATGTCATACCAAATGTAAGCATGTTTTATGAAAATAATGTACTTTAATATGCTAAATGAACATACAAAGTAGAAATGTAAAATAATGTGTCCATATGCTGAGTGAACATATGCAACAAAAATGTAATGAAAATCAATGTGTCCATATGCTGAGTGAACATATGCAACAAAATGTAATATATGAAAATCAATGTGCTAGCATGTTAAGTGAACATACATAGCAAAACATAATGAAAGCATGTACTATATGTGTACTATTGAACATAGCAAGTATATATTATGAAAGCATGAAAAACACGAAAGTAACAAGTAGGCACATGTGTCTCACCCCAAAATGTTTGAAAACAGTAAAAGAGGGGAACTATGTACTCACTTGAGGATGCTTAGAAGTCTTGAACAACAACCAAGCAAAGCTAGAGGGATCACGGAAATCAAATGGCACCTAATATAGGTAACTATGTTAATAAACCGGACCTAAATCGGAAGATCGGATAGGATGAGGTTTCGTAAACCAAATGAGTATTAGAACTCATATGACATGGTTTAACAAAGCCTACATACTAAATCGGAACCTATTTAACGCGTGATCCGTTTAGGTAGCTTACACTACTTTAACGCGTCGTTTGCGTAAAACGCGTTTGGACCGCCTAATTAGTCCTATGACAAGTATTATATGCCTTAACATGTCTAATAATGTTACCTAATCAGGTTAGATATAAAAATTTAGGTTACAAATGTTTAAAATGAATTTATGCGTAAAAATGGCATTTTGGTCATTTTCCTAAGGCATATAAATTACCTATCGTACAACTAACTAAACGAAGTGACCATAAGATATAACCTCGGAAGGTTATTCCCTATACAACTATGGTCACAAAACATGTTTGGTCGGATCCTAATGATCGACCAAATGGGTCGGGTTCGAAAGTCTAAGCGGTTGTTTAGACCGCTTATCTTACGACCATATATAAGCACTAAACTAAAAGTGACGAGTTAAACATGTTAAAACATGTTTAACGAAGTTAGAAAACAAGTTTGATATCAAAACAAAGGGTTTTGATACCCAAGAATAGTTTGGTTGCAAAATACGCATAAACGCGTATTTTGACCGAAACTATGACTCGTTACTGTGCCTAAATAACGTGGTAATCAGTAGGTATAGTCACAAGGGACTATAACCATCGTGATTACGCTCACGTTGCGAAGTTCAAACGAACTTCGTGTTGACCATTGACTGGTCAAAGCAGAAAGTCAAACATTGTTTGACTTTCACGCTTAAAAACGCATAAAAGCATGAAAGAAACTTACAAGAGGTCCAAGCAATGGAGATTTGATTCAAGTTGCTCAGGTATGAGGTGTGGAAACCCCAACTTAGAGTAGAAATGAATCAAGGTGTGAGGTTGCAAGTGAATTCAAGGTGGGTATTTATAGATTTCGGGCCACCGTTAGGATCGTTCCTCGATTTACGAGCTTCAATCTTGGCCCTCCATGTGTGCCCATTGTTTTACAAACCTATGGGTACCCCAAAACAAGCTCATGGTATTGAAAAACCAAGAACCAAAGCCAGAAACCAGCTGCTGATTGAAGAAAACCATTTTTGCAGAACTGGGGAGTTTACGCGGGCCGCGTAGACTTAGGCCAAGTCTTACGCCCCACTCCTAAGCTAATTTTGACAAAAATGTCAAGTTTAGTCCCTACAGGTGTAAAACTTGGTTTTTGATGCATTTTTGACACGTTTAAGCCCCGTTAACCTCATTTCAAAGCTCTATAATGAAGTTAAAGTATAGGGAACATGAAACACGCTCAAAAACATCTCGGATGTTGCTTCGTTTGGCCGTACGATTGCGTTGTTCGGTTAATTACGACAAAACACGAACGGACGCGAAAAACAATCCAAATTACACGACGAATGAGATTTTAAGATGCCAATCACTAAAATAAAATATTTTAATGATTACATAAATTTTTGGATGTCCGGATATATTCAGAACGTAAGATATGCACGAAAATGCAAACTTATGCACTTTTTGACGCTTTTAGTCCTTGTTTGACCATAAAGTTTATTTTTGCGCACCAAACACCTCTAAACCTATTTCTAAGCTATGTAAAGGATATTTAGGGCATGTTTAACTTATGATCATATTCCGGAATGTTCGTTACAGTATGAATCGGCATATTTTCGCAGTTTGTCGAAATTAGTCCCTGTAAGGGAATACACTTGATTTCGACACACCAAACCCTCCAAAACTTATTTCTAAGTTATGTAAAGGTTATTTAAGGTATGTTAAGCCCATGTCACTGTTCTGGAGTGTTTGTCACGTTAAACTGATTACGTTTACACATCAGTTCGCGTATAACTTTCCAGAAAGCGATTTGGAACTCAAAATCGAACAAGATTTGATATGTGCAATTGATACACATATTTATACAAATCCAAAGTATGAAACACAATATTTCATTGAATTGGTATTTGTTTGATGGCCGTGGAGGCACAGATGTCACAATCACTACCGTGATCACATCACTTGCGACGGTGTGATCACGACATCACAGGGGTTATCTAGGCTTTAGTTATCCTACATACAACATCAGATATATATCACAAATATTTTGACTTGAAAATATTTAATTATCACAAATAACATCATTTGTATAAACAAAATAATTATAAAATAATAATAATAATAATAATAATAATAATAATAATACAAAATTACATCATTTATACAATGTATAATTATGGGGATTCATTTTATTAGTATGTATTATTTAATTCAAATGATGCATAATATGTATAATGTGGTTTGGGTTGGATTATGTATATGTATATGTGGATGTATTATACATAAATGCTATTACTACCTTGCAACATTTTATACAAGCTGTGGTCCCTTTCTTTTATCTCCAATCACTCATAGGACACATAGATCTTATAGGACTTCAACTAACATTATTCATCTAGTCACTACTGTTTAACTCTAAATTTCTACTAGGAATTGAATGCATAATCTCTTAAACCAAAGTCATGCTACTTTACATCCTAATTTTTAACCAAAAAATTCAAATTTCATAACAAAAAATCCACTCTGTATAGTTTTATTTTACCAAACAAATTGTTTTAAAACCAAGTTTTCTCTGCAGAACATTAGTGGGCATCATCCAAATCGTCACCATGTGATCGGCTATCAATGTTTTATAAAACAAAGAACGGACCGAGCCATCCATTTATTTTCACTAGCTAAACCGAGTAGTTTTTGTTCATCCCAAGTTGAACCAGATTCAAGTTAGGGACTTGTAGTATGTGATTAGTGTTAGACTAATCTTGCATATTATGTGTAAGTTCGGGTTAAAAGTGACCGACTTACAAAGTTCGGGTAAAAAGTGATCGGGTTATAAACTTGGGGTTTTTTTTTGAGATAGTTTTTTAATCCTAGTTTGAGTCAAATAGGTTTACTTGTTTAACAAGTTATTAGGCTTATAAATAGAAGGATTTATTTGTAACCCTAGTGTACCAATTATCAATAAACAAGTTTTGATTCAATACGTTCTTGGTATCCAATTCTAATAAATTGGTATCAGAGCTCTAAGGAGTTCGATCCACGATCAAGACTGTTGATCTTGGAGTCCGGCAAGAAGAGGTCAATCAGCGAAGGTCAGCGATTGAAGTATCTTGCGATGGGTTCCGACGATCACAGAAGGCGGCGGCAGACGAGACTTGGTGACAAGTTAGTAATCGAAACAGAAGAAGGAAGAACACGTTGTTTCGATCAAGTTTGCGAAGAAGTCGATCAGGTTAAAGATTTGCGTCTTTATTTTGGTTCGTTTGAGTGTGCAAACCAACTATCATAAAAGGATTTTTTTTTTTATCCTTTGTAACTTACGATAAAGGCTAGAGTAATTTCTTTTGGTCAACAAAAAAAACAAGGGCTAGTCAACGAGATTGTTGAATTGACTCAGACGAGTGGAATTAATTAAAAGCTATTAATTAATTCAAAGGAGTTTTGAGTTAGTTTTTGTTTTTAGCAGCAATTTTATTTTAGGGTGTCCGGGGCGTACTCGGGGAGTGGCCGCGGTGACCACTTTCCCCGATCGGGAACACCGCCGCCATCCCTGCGGTGACCCAATTCGGGGAGGGTGGTCGGGGGGAGTTCACCGAAGAAGGGGAGATGATATGGTGGGGCCAGCCGCAATTTCAACCAATCATTGATTTTTTTTTTTTTTGAATAAAAAAACAATTCCCCTAAGAGGGGAGTGCCGCCATCAAATTGGGGTGCGAGGGGAGTTTAAGAGGGGAGTTGACGTGGCATAACCTGATTGGATGTGCGTAAGAGAGGGGACTCCCCTCTTAGGGGAGTGCCCCCCTCACCCTTACTCGGTCAACATTTAAAAGGAACAAAAGGACCTGTTTTCTTTTAACCTGGTATTAAAAAAGGGACAAAGAAGGAAGTTTGTTTTCGAAAGGGAAATGATTTTGAGTTTAGAAAATTGATTCAAGCCCGGGTACTCCTTTAACTTACAACAGACGAAACCGAAGGATGGGTGATAACGCAAACCGGGTACCTCCAACGAAGGAACCGATGCCTAGTCTTCCATGTCCAATACTTACGGATACAAACTACACCGTTTGGGCTATGAAGATGAAGGTAATCTTCAAGGTTTACAAGGTATGGGATGTGATTGACCCAGGAACGACCATCGATACTCACAAAGATTCTATAGCAATCGCTTTGCTATTCCAAGGGTTACCCGAAGAGCTAGTGTTGCAGATTGGGAACAATGATTCAGCAAAAGAGATGTGGGAAGCGGTGAAATCTCGCAATCAAGGTGTTGAACGTGTGAAAGAAGCAAGACTTCAAACCTTAATGTCGGAATTTGAGGGTTTGAAGATGAAGGAACCAAGTACGATCGCTGAGTTCGCAGGAAAGATTTCAGGGATTGCTTCTAGATCTGCTTCTCTTGGAACAGTGATTAAAGAAGAGAAACTGGTTAAAAGGTTTCTACATGGTTTGCCGAAAAGGTTTATTCACATGGTTGTGTCTCTTGAGCAATCCATTGACCTTAAAACATTTGGATTTGATGATGTCGTAGGTCGTCTTATAGCCTATGAAGAACGCGTCAACCATGAAGATAAGGAACAACCGGTTAGAAGTGATCAGTTATTGCTCACGTATGAGGAGTGGGAAGCTAGAAAAAAAGGAAGGGTACGATCGAGGCAAAGGAACGACCGAGTCTAGTCAAAGAGGTCGGGGTCGCGGTCGAGGAAAAATTGGGGGTCAAGATAAAGACAAGGAACCGAATCAAAAACCAAAGAAGGACCGTTCTAAGATAAGGTGTTTTCGATGTGATGAATTAGGGCATTTTTCTTCGGATTGTCCTACACGTAAAAAGGACGAGGAAAACAATCTTATTCAAAGGGTTGAACCGGTTCTTTACTTGCAAACACACGTGGAAGAGGCTAATGATGTGTTTCTAGACGAGGAAAGGATTATTCCAAGGATGTATGCTTCGAGCCCAAGTGAACACAATACATGGTTTCTTGACAACGGGGCGAGTAACCACATGACGGGTAAAAAAGAATGGTTCACTAATCTCGATCACAACATCAAGGGAAAAGTGAAGTTTGGAGACGGGTCATGCGTAGAGATTAAAGGGCAAGGGATGGTCGTCTTGGAAGGAAAATCTGGGGAACAAAGGGTGTTGCGTGATGTTTACTATATTCCTGCACTTGAAAGTAATATAATAAGCATTGGTCAGTTGGACGAGAGAGGGTACAAGATCGCAATCCAAGACGGTATACTTTGGATGTTTGAGCAAGACGGAACTTTGCTAATGAAGGTACCTCGTTCACCTAATCGCATTTACAAGATTAATCTTGAGGTTGTATCTCTAGTTTGAATACAGACTAAAGATGACAAGGCTGAAAATAGCGACCAACCAGTCTCTATTGTGACAGAAGTTAGCGACCAAACAGATCAGTCAGCAACAGGAATTAGCAACCATTCTGGGCAGTCAGCGACACAGCAGACATATAGCGACCAGACTGACCAGTTAGCGACAGAATCTGACCAGTCAGCGACAGAATCTGATCAGCCAGTGACAGCTTTTAGCGACGAGTCTGTGACAGATCAGGTTTTCAGCACTTCAATACTTAAATGGATGCTCGGTTTATCAAATGAAGGGACAAGTTTGAAAGTCGAGAACTTATTGAAAGAGCAAGTTAAAGTGGAATGTAATAGCGGGGATTTGCAATGGACTAACATCCTCACAAAAGCTGTGCCACGACTGAAGATTATTGAGATGAGATATCTTTTCGGTATTGCAAGATTAGGGGGTGATTGTTAGACTAATCTTGCATATTATGTGTAAGTTCGGGTTAAAAGTGACCGACTTACAAAGTTCGGGTAAAAAGTGACCGGGTTATAAACTTGGGGTTTTTTTTTAGATAGTTTTTTAATCCTAGTTTGAGTCAAATAGGTTTACTTGTTTAACAAGTTATTAGGCTTATAAATAGAAGGATTTATTTGTAACCCTAGTGTACCAATTATCAATAAACAAGTTTTGATTCAATACGTTCTTGGTATCCAATTCTAATAATTAGTGCATTTTAGATACATGTTATGAAATATTAATTTTGATAAAATTGCATTGATATTAGGATAAAATACATTACTTTAATAGGTTTTTGTATTTGGTACAATCGAAAACAAGTTAAAACCATCAATTATTACTATATGATAATAGAGAAAGGCAATGAACAGTTACGGAGGGCATGATGGTAATTTTAAATGCCTGATCAATTTAAAAATATAACAATGGGAATACGACAGACGACAGACATTTACAAAGAGAGAGAGGGAGTGCGGCATCGGAGAGAGAGAGGGAGGAACGGGCGGTAGTCTCCGTCGGCGTCGGAGAGAGAGAGATACCAACGTTTGTGATGGTACAGGAGTAGAGGGCGACGGGGATGTTAGACGGCTAGGGTTCCGATCAAGTTCCGGCATCTTTTCAGTAAGCCCTTTTCTCTTGCATGCTCGCTATTTGGTTAGATCCGACATATACAATGCATTACATACAAAAAGAAGCCCCAGATCCCTAAACCCATCTCTTGAAATTTATACATACACTAAATTGATAGATTAATTTTTAGTGAACTTATGCTTCTTTTTTAGAGACAAAGATTAGACAGACAGAGAGAGCTGTGCGACGGTGATGGAGGAACGGGCGGTAGTCTCCGTCCGGCCACCGATTGGTCGTGATGGTCTGGTGGTTTTGACGCAACAGGTAGAAGGCGGTGGTGCTTAAGGGTTCCGCTGTGACACTATGACAACGGCGATAATAAACCTCCCTTTAGACTACTCCTTTCTTTTTTCCAGATCTGATCAGAAAGTTAGAGAGATAACCGGGAAGATGAGAGAGAAAGACAAGAAGGAGAAGGAAGCGGCCGCTGCGTCAATGAAAAGAGGGGTTTCCGGTAACCGCGTTCATCTAATGCTAAAAATTGTTTTTGTATGTAAGTGATGTTGATTGCGTTTATTTTCTGATATTATATGAATCGGAGCATAATGATCATAGAAATTATGTCAAGTTCCACTTGTCGCCGCTATCTGGTATGTACCTATGATACCTAATTGTTGATGATCACCAAGCATATGCATGTTGGGGTTTTCAAATTAGATAAAAGATTTAGTGATGATATGTGGTGATTTTTGAATGATAGTTATTCTCTAGATGCTTGTCTGATATCACTTTAAAACCGCATGCAAGGTGTTTGATGAAATGCCTGTGTAACAAATATGTGAAATTTGAAAGTGATCCGATACACAATAAACAATTTATGTAGTTCAACTGACTTTTATTACAGAAGGGTGTGGTTTTATGTTCATTATATACCTAACCTGTTTTTTAAATGTAATGGGAGAGAGAACAAATGCGGTTACATAACCACCTTAGATTAAACGCTAGGTATGTGTGCTTATGCGGTTGTCACAGTTTTTTACTTGCAGCTAGATTTGTATATATAACAGGACAAGTATTCCCTGAACATGTTTGGAACCATATGGTGAATATAGGTTCTCTTTTGATACATATTAGCCTTTACTACCCTGAACGCTAGGTATATACAGTGGGCCACATAATATTACATAATATGACATAATATGTATTAAAGCCAAACCACCCTTGCACAGTGGGCCACATAAAATTAGTGTACATATTGTTTATTAATCAATGGTTGATGATCAAAGTTTGTTTGAATTTTCAGGTCAAGAGTAGTCATCAAAGTCAACCTGATACTATTGAGTTACAGCTGGGTCGGAGTGGTGTCAATTCTGAGATGATTTGGTCGACAATTGTGAGTCAGTTGCGGTGACGGTTTGTTCAAACCAGTACCAGCAGGCAGCACCAGCATTGTCGTGATTATAGTTGGCAGTTTGCAAATCAAGTTTAAACTTATAATATGCAACACTATTAGAGGTGGTTTGCTACACTACCACGTACATGTTGTAGCATCAATAACGATTCGATTAATCGCGCCGCAACACGGCGCTGCGTAAAAACCTAGTTTAGAAATAAAAATGAATGTTAACAATTCATCATGATTAAAACTTGAGAAATATGTTATGATGGAATTAAAAGAAATATAAAAAAAAAACATCGTTTTTATATTTTTGCAGAGAGTTCGAGAATCACAAGTTCACAACTAAAGGACTTTTTGAAGGCACAATCAAGTTTGCTATTTTAGATCGCCTCGGCATTCAAAAATGGTGTTGTTTCTCAACGCCATTCACACCGTTCCGTCCACGTCGTTTAGGACGGCGTATTGATTAGGCGGGGGAATCTTTACCGGCGTGGAAGAGTTTTTGGTGTCGACGTGGCACGTAGTTGATGGACGTGGATGTTAGCTGTTTAACCCCGACGGTTAACTTTTAAAATTTTAAAAAACTTAACTTTTTTAAAAATTCAAACTTTACACTACAAATAAAACCCACTTCTTCATTTTTTTACAAACTCTACCACTTCACCCAAATTTATACAAACTCCCAACCATTTTCACTTCACCCAAAAAAAATCGAGGATGGCAGCCGTTGCGTGGACCGAAGAAAAAGATATCGCACTTTGCGAGTCGTGGGTCGAAGCTTTAAGCCACCACACGACGGGTAAGTGCTCGAGCGCTCCTTTTTGGAGAACAATCCGACGACACTTTCAAGCCTATATGGGTGAGAACAACCAAACCGTCGACGCCCTCTCGTCTCGTTTTAGGACGATCCGTCTTGAATGCGAAAGATTCAAGACGATCCACACCGTCGTGGAGCATGAGGGTGGTGATCTCGGGGAGGACGGTATCATTCAAGTGGCTCTCATCAACTTTAGGCATGAGCACCACCGTGAATTCAAGCTCCACTCAGCGTGGGAAATCATTAGATTTTTTATTTAAATTATGTACTTTTTAGTTTCGTATTTTTATATTATGTAATGTTTTTTTTTTCATTTTAGTGTTATGTATTTGTTAGATTACTAGTAATATTTTATAAGTTTTTAATACATTTTATATAATTTTAATTATAAAATAATACACGGCCCACACCATCCGTTTTAGCATCACGCCCTGTTCTGACACGTGGTTCACATATCACATAATGCCCCATCTTAAACCCTCTCCACACCGTTTGTCTTAAAACCAATGATGTGGAGTTAATCAAATGTCACATGGGCTTTAACAGTTGGGTTCGTTAAATTTGCAGCCCACACAATTAGATTGATGGCCCAATGAAAAGAAGTTTTGTGATTTAATTGTTTGGGATACATACAAGTTACAATTATACAAAGGGATACGGATGTATCTTGTCTCAAAAACATCTATAGTTAGAGTATTCACGTCCCTTAGATCTTTTTTACCCTATAATTTCATTAAAAACAACAACATTTTCTCAATATTTTCTCTCTTTTTTCAATTAAATAATATTTTTTTATACTTTTATCATTATCTTTTCTCTCTCCTCTACTCACAACCACTTCCAAAATAACAGTAACAGATTTTCTCTCCTCTACTCATAACCACTTCCAATTACTTACAGTCACTTTTTATAATATAAAAAGCTTCCTCACATAATTTAAGAGTTATTAGATGTTTGTATTCTTGTGAAACTATAAAATCACAACTTGTTAGCTTCTTTTAACCAAGGAGGCAAGGAGTGCTTAATCTCATTCCCATGCATCCATAGTGATCGATTGTTTCAACAAATAGTCTTATATATAACCACCAATGAATATTAACATATCGATAACCACAACGATCCATATTGAAAGTTGCCTAAAGTCTATTTTTAACTTATACAATCATCTAAATCAATTTATGTAAAACTAGGTTAGAACCCCGTGTATTACACGGGTTGAATAAATGTAATTTTATATATTGAATAATAAAAAGTTATATTTTTATGAACCCCGTATATGTACGGGTTAAATAAATGTAATTTTATATATCAAATAATAAAAAAATATATCTTTAAAAACCATGTGTATTACACAGATTAAATAAATGTAATTTTGTATACTAAATACTAAAAACGTCGTATCGTTAAAAAAACCCGTGTATAATCGGGTTGAATAAATCTACCAAATAATAAAAAAATTACATCCTTAAAAACCCCGTATGTTAGACTTGTTGAATAGATCTAAAAAAGAGTTATATCTTTAAAAACCATGTGTATTACACATATTAAATAAATGTAATTTTGTATATTAAATACTAAAAACGTCGTATCTTTAGAAAACCCGTGTATAGTTGGGTTGAAAAATCTACCAAATAATAAAAACATTATACCCTTAGAAACCCCGTTTATTACACGTGTTGAATAAATCTAATTTCCTTTACTAAATAATAAAAGATATATATCCTTAACAAAACCCCGTGTATTGTACGAATTGAATAAATCTAATTTTATATATCAAATAATAAAAAGTTAAATCTTAAAGTCGAATAAATGTAATTTTGTATAGTAAATAATAAAAAGGTATATCTATAACAAAACCACGTGTATAACACGGGTTTAATAAATCTAATTTTATATACCAATAATAAAAAAAAGTCATATCTTTCAATATACTAATGGATAATACTCGATACACGATGGATATGGTGATTGTGAAGATGGTTCTTGAAAAGAAGATATGTTATTCAAGAAGCAAATCAACATTATTTGAGTGATAAAATGTTGGTACCAATTCCGACAAATTGATTTATAAATTATGTAATAAAATTGATATAATAATTTTTTTAGTAATGAAAATAAAAATATTTCATATATTAATACAAAGTTTGATTTTCGTTATAAATAATTTGCTTTATTTAAAAATATCTTATATTAACAATTTAAATTTTAGAATCATATTTTATTAGAAAAATAGAAGAATGGTATTCAAAATGTAAAGTATAATGAAATTTAATATTAGCTCATTATTCCTTTATTTATTTAATTAATATAAGATAAGTTTGGAAGTGAGACGAGAAAATCATAAAATAAATGCTTACAATGAATGATAGCTGTTACACATTATTATATAGTATAGTATAAATATATATTTATATTGATATAAATAGATTATTATATTGTAGTAAAATTTGTTAAAATAGTCTCAATAAATTTAACCCTTTATTTAAAATTTGTAAATGTAACAAAGTCTCAATAAATTTAACCATTTATTTAAAACTTGTAAATGTAGAAATGATAAATAATATTACTAAATAATAAAATAATACATCTTTAAAAAACCCCATTTATTACACGGGTTGAATAAATGTGATTTTATATACCAAATAATAAAAAAAAATTACATCTTTAAAAATATGTGTATTACACGAGTCGAATAAATGAATTTTATATACTAAATAATAAAACAATATATCTTTATAAACCTTCTTTATTGCACGGGTTTGTAATTTTCTATACCAAATAATAAAAAAATATATATCCTTAAAAAACCCCGTGTATTATACGAATTGAATAAATCTAATTTTATATATCAAATAATAAAAGGCTATATCTTACAAAACCTCATGTATTACACGGGTCGAATAAATGTAATTTTGTATAGTAAATAAGAAAAGGTATATCTTTAAAAAACCACGTGTATTACACGGGTTTAATAAATCTAATTTTACATACCAATAATAAAAAAGTCATATCTTTCAATATAATGGATAATACTCAATACGCGATAGATATAGTGATTGTGAAGATGGTTCTTGAAAAGAAGATATGTTATTCAAGAAGCAAATTAGTATCTATTTGAGTGATAAAATGTTGGTACTAATTCCGACAAATTGATTTATAAATTATGTAATAAAAATTGATATAATAATTTTTTTAGTAATGAAAATAAAAATATTTCATATATTAATACAAAATTTGGTTTTCGTGATAAATAATTTGTTTTATTTAAAAATATCATAAATTAACAATTTAAATTTTAGAATAATATTTTGTTAGAAAAATAGAAGAATGGTATTCAAGATTTAAAGTAGGATGAAATTTAATATTAGCTCATTATTAATTTATTTATTTAAAGTAAATAGATAAATATAAAAGTAATTATTAGTTGAGTTAATTACTATTTTCGTTCCTGTGGTTTGTCAAAAATCACTATTTCAGTCCATTAGTTTAAAAATTGCGATTTCAGTCCATGTGGTTTCACTTTCGTAACCATTTATGTCCCTATGGTTTCACTTTCGTAACAATTTCAATCCATTATTCTGTTAAGTACATGGACTGAAATAGTTACGAGGTGGACTGAAATAGTTACGAAAGTGAAACTATAGGGACTGAAATCGCCATTTTTAAACTAAATGACTGAATTAGTGATTTTTGACAAACAACAGGGACGAAAACAATAATTAACTCTAATTAATTCAAATAAATAATATTATAAATGTGAAGGAGATTAAAGTAAATAATAATTACCCATAAGTTATTAAACTAAATAATATTTAATATGAGGGTTATCTATAATTAATTAGAAGAGATTAAATTAAAACAATAATTATCTATAAGAAAAGGCATAATATGATGACAAGTGTCCCTAAAGTGGTTTCTTTTATTATATAGTAAGTATATAGATAGATTCAGATTATTATCATAATAACAATCAACAAATTAATTATTCAAATTATAAAAATGGTTGAGGGCGCATTTGCAAATCAACATGACCCATACTATAAAAATACATGTTTCGACTCAAATCTTTTTTGACACGTTACTCTACTAGCTCTCGTCCCTTCAATCAACAACAAAATTTACCCAAACTATATCAGGATGTCTAGCCATATATGGTGTACGAATGATATCTCACTCATTTTCAGGAACAGTATTATAATTAAATTTGTTTTGTCTTGTGGATCTTTAGCATCATCACGTATTTGCATTTGGGGACGCTTTTCTGGGTTGGTTTGTAACGTTGTCTCGTACCGCCTAGTTTCTTACTAGATGGGTTGCTTTTTATAAAATCTTGTCATTCGAAAAAAATAAATAAATAACACCAACAATGCTATAATAAAATCTTGTCATTCGAAAAAAATAAATAAATAACACCAACCATGCTATAAACCAGTAAACCACCAACAACTATTAACATAATAATAAAGGGCTAACTTTCTATTAGAAACCAAATTTCGATATGTGTGATAAAAATGTATATTCGCTTGAATATTTTGTTTTTTTACTATGTTAGAAAGCTAGATTTCTTTAAAGTCAAAAGGCAAATGCTTTTTAATGGTGTTTGTTTTGTTTTTCATATCACATAATCATTTGCCAATCTTCGTTTTATCTTTTAAAAATTGAAAACAAAATCATTACTAAACTAGGTTTAAGCTTAAAGTATTAAAATATCATGTTAATTTTTTTATTTGGAGAATCATCCAAGATAAAGTCCCCACGATATCGGCCCTCGCAAGAAGAAATGTGTATGTTCCGAATGACCGATGCAAACTGTGTAATGAAGAGGAGGAATCAACACTGCATTTGTTCGGCTCGTGTTGTGTCACGGACCAGATCTGGGAGTTCGTAGCTGACTGGTGTAGGATACGATCATACGACCCATCTTCGTGTTAGATCTTAAAGGAACAGAGGTTCAAGCAAGTGGAAAAAGGTGGTCTACTTGGTTATACAAACTACACTTTGGGTGATCTGGAACACCGAAACGAGGCAGTGTTTAATGCGAAACAGGTTAACGTGACACGGATCATGGAGGATATCAGGCTTTATGGGTTCCTGTGGCTGAAAAATCGAGGGGAAAGCGGTAGCGCTTACCTGGGAGAACTGGTGCACATTTAATTTAAATTGTATGAGAGTATGTGTTGAAATATATATTTATATAATCTTTTCTTTCCAAATCAATATCTTCTATTTATATTTATGCCTCTAATTGATCCTTTCCTTTCTTTTTTATGTTTCCGTTGGTGGTTCTGGGCCATTTGGGCTGCTGCTGTCTTGTAAGCCTGGTCACATGGGCTGGAGCTCTTGGCTATTAAAGAAGAGGCGTTGGTCTTGGTTTAAACACACAAAAACAACACAATCGCTGACATCTCTCTCATACGATTGCTGAGCTTATTCTTTTCTGTCAACCGGTTACCAGCTAGGGCTTGATTCCCTGTTTATTCGAGAGCTGAGCGACGTGTTTTTTGTTCTTTTGTTTACAGCAGATCATATCACAGATCTGTGTTTTCTGTTCATTGAATCGTATCAGCAATCAGTGCTGTTTGATTTGTTTATTACGGCAATCTGTGCCGACTGAAGTGTTATATATTCAGTTTTTGTTCGTGATATCGTGTTTTTGACATGGTATCAGAGCACTAGGTGCTCTTGGATTTCGTATACCGCTGTACGCTGCGATCTAGGGTTCCATTCTGTTCTGGTTTGGCAGATTGGAGGTCTCTGCCGATTCTGTTTTCGGTGTTGTTCTTCCGGTTGTCGGTGGTCGCTGAAGGTCACTTCCGTTTTTTGGTCTCTTGAAGAATCTGAACCCTATTATTGAGGGCTTTACTGCGCTGTGAAGGGGTTCTCCTTGGTCTCTATTTAGGGCAAACCAACAGAACACTTTGTTCATCATCTGATCAGATTCTTGTAACCCTAAGTGAAGGTTACAGGTCTGATTCACCACAGTTATTCGCACCCGCTGTGAGATTGTTCTACCTCTGTCCTTTATTTATTTTTATTTATTTATTTTTTTTCTGTTTCCTGCATCACTGAGTCAGTGTGTCTAGGCATCCACTGTTTACCGGACTAGTCGGGCCGGCCTTGATCTAGTCTTATTTGCTTACCTGTTGCATCTGTTTTTTGTCTGTGTTATCAATATGTCTGGTAATGATAACTCTGTTATAACATCTCCTAGTGGCACTCTAGTTAGTAAAATAGATGCTGGTGACCCGCTATACCTTCATCCTAGTGACTCGGCTAATTTGACCATTGTTAATATAAAACTTAAAGGCACTGATAATTACAATGTTTGGGCTAATGCTATGAACCTGGCCTTACAAGTAAAAATAAATTAGGGTTTATTGATGGTTCTTGTGTTAGATCTACTACTGATGAAGTGTTAGGAAAACAATGGGATCGTTGTAATTCTATTGTTCTTACATGGATTTTGAATTCAGTGTCTGAGGAATTATACTTGGGTCATGTTTATTCTAAACTTGCTTCTACTGTGTGGAAAGAGCTAAAGGAAACGTATGATAAGGTTGATGGGTCGGTGGTCTTTAATTTGTATCAAAAAATTAATTCATTTTCTCAAAATGGTATGCCTGTCTCTGAGTATTACCATAAACTTAACTGCATGTGGAAACGATTAGATCAAATTCTATCTCTACCTACGTGTACTTGTGATGCATCCAAACAATTTAATGATTTCAATCACTTGATTAAATTAATGCAGTTCTTAATGGGTCTTGACAGTGTTTACCAGTCTGTAAGAACTTCTTTGTTAACTAGGGAAGTTCTTCCTTCTGTAAAAGAAGCCTTCTCTGTTGTATCCAGAGAAGAATCTCACAGAAATTCAAACAATTTTTCGGAAAAAATCTCTAATAATCCTGTCGGCTTTGCTGTTAAAACCAGTCAATCTTTTGATTCAAAAAGGAAAAATGTTAGACCCCCTAACCCAAATCTTAAATGCTCACATTGTAACAAGACTGGACACACTGTTGAGAGGTGTTATGAACTGGTTGGTTACCCCTCTTGGATGAAATCTAAAACAAGTGGTAATAAGGGAGGCAGGGTTAGTAATAATGTAGTTGCTGATGCTTCTGAAACTGCTTCTTCGTCTACTGTGAATGGTTTATCAAATGAACAGATTGCGCAATTACTTAGCCTGTTGAATGATAAGTCTAGAAGTGAAACTCAAGGCAGTAACTTTGCGGGTAGGTCTAATTATGTTTGCTTCAACAGTTATGCTGATATTTTCAAACCTACATGTGACTTTAAACCTGCTTACTGTTTTTCCAACTTTGGAAATAATGGGAAAAAGGCTGGGTGGATAATTGATTCAGGGGCAAATCAACACATGATTACAGATGACACTAACCTTATAAATCAAATGGATGTTACAGAATATAACATCAAAGTTAAACATCCCAATGGGACAAGTGCTTTAGTAACTAAAATTGGCGATGTCAAACTAAGTGATAAGGTCATCTTATATGATGTGTTTGTTATTCCTGATTATTGTGTCAACCTTGTTTCTGTTCATAAACTTGCCAAAGATTGCAATCTGACTGTTTCTTTTGATGAACATAATTGTTATATTCAGGACTCTCAAACAAAGAAAGTCCTGGTGACTGGTAGTCAACTTGATGGTCTGTATTTCTGTGGTAGTTCTACTATGTCTGATAAGGTGTGTAATGCTAGTCTTGATGTTAATCTTTGGCATGCTAGATTAGGACACCCTGCTGAACCTGTGTTGCATGTTTTAAAAGGCAAATTAGATATTAAAAAAGATGCTAAAATTGAACCTTGTGAAACATGTCATAGGGCAAAACAGCATAGGGAACCATTTCCTTTAAGTGATCATAAGTCTAAGTCTTTAGGGGATCTTGTACACCTTGATGTATGGGGTCCCTATAGGGTTCAAAGTAGGGATGGCTCTAGATATTTCCTAACAGTGGTTGATGATTACACACGAGCTGTTTGGGTCTATCTTATGAAAAATAAAGATGAAGTGTTTTACAATATAAAAGGCTTCTTCAACATGCTTAAAACCCAATTCAGTAAACACATCAAAATGTTCAGAAGTGATAATGGTACTGAGTTTATAAACAAACAAATGAAAGAGTTTTGTTACAATAATGGTATTATTCATCAAACCTCGTGTGTTCATACTCCACAACAAAATGGGATAGTTGAAAGGAAACATAGGCACCTTTTAAATGTTGCTAGAGCGTTACTATTCCAAGCTGGTTTTCCTCTTAAATTCTGGTCTGAGTGTATACTAACTGCTACCTATTTGATTAACAGGACTCCATCTTCTGTCTTAAATGGTAGGTCTCCTTACGAACTTGTGTTTGGGTTTGCTCCTGTGTTGAGTCAGCTGAGGATTGTTGGGTGTCTTTGTTTTAGCACTGTTTTAAACAATTCTGATAAGTTTAATAGTTATGCTGAAAAATGTGTTCTAGTTGGATATTCTAATGAGAAAAAAGGGTACAAACTATGGAGTCTAGATCAAAGAGTTATGTTTTATTCTAGAGATGTCAGATTTTATGAATCTGTTTTTCCGTTTAAAGAAAAGAAAATCTCTCTTGATCCAGAGTCTGAAGTTAATACCTTAAATTTTTTTAACTTATTTGATCAAAATGACACCCAAAACTCTAAGTCTGACTCTACTCCCTATGATGATAACACAAGCATGAATCCTGCAGTTCTTAATCATTCTCAGCAACCTGTTAATGACTCTGACAATACTTTAGGAAGGGCTGATATACAGCAACCAAGTAATGTTGAGTTAGAAACTGGTAGGGTTGAGCCTGATCTAGACATTGAGGAAAACATTAGCAGTTCTGAGGGAGATAATATAGGGCAACCAAGCAGTGTTTTAAGGAGATCGTCTAGGAATATAAAATTTCCATCTAAACTTGATGACTTTGTTGTTGAGGGCAAAGTTAAATATGGTCTTGAAAAAGTGTTAAATTATGCTAATCTTGATTCTGAAAGTATGTGTTTTGCTTCTATGCTTAATAAGAGCTGTGAACCTAAGAATTATTTTGAAGCTAAATCTGATAATAATTGGGTTATTGCCATGAATGATGAGTTAGAAGCCTTACACAGGAATGATACTTGGGACATAGTCGATTTACCTCCCAATAGGAAAGCTATAGGGTGTAAATGGATTTACAAAATCAAATATAAAGCCTCAGGCAAAATAGAAAGGTACAAGGCTAGACTTGTTGCCAAGGGTTTTAGCCAAAAAGAGGGTATAGACTTCTTTGAAACCTTTTCACCTGTTGTGAAAATGGTAACTGTTAGATGTGTTCTAACTATTGCTATTAACAATGGTTGGGATGTACATCAACTTGATGTAAACAACGCTTTTTTATATGGTAATTTAAATGAAGAAGTTTACATGACCCTTCCTGACGGTTATAATCCCAAACATGTTAATAAAGTTTGTAAGCTTAAAAAATCTCTTTATGGTCTTAAACAAGCTCCTCGGATGTGGAATGAGAAGCTTGTTGATGTTTTGCTTGAACTTGGTTTTGAACAAAGTAAGTGTGACCACTCCATGTTTATAAAAACAAGTAAATCTGTGTTTATTGTGTTACTTGTTTATGTGGATGATATAGTCATAACTGGTAGTTGTTCTACTGAGATTTCTAAAATTAAATCCCTCCTTAAATCTAAGTTTTTGATTAAGGATTTGGGAATGTTAAAATACTTCCTTGGGATTGAAGTTCTAAAAACCAAAGATGGCTTATGCTTATCGCAAAGAAAATATTGTCTTGACTTGCTTGCTGAATTTGGTTTAACTGGGTGTAAACCAGTTAACAGTCCCATTGAACCTAATCACATTTTAACCCATTTATGTGAAAAAGATAATCAAACTTTGCCTGATATATCTGTTTATCAAAAATTAGTAGGGAAACTAATATATCTTTCTCATACCAGACCGGATATTGCCTATTCAGTTCAATATCTAAGTCAATATATGCACAGTCCCACAAATGCTCATTTTAAAATCGCTTTAAGACTCTTAAGATATCTTAAGGGTTCTCCTGGGAAAGGTATTTTATTTAAAAAAGGGGATTCCTTAGAGCTTAAAGCCTTTGCTGATTCTGACTGGGGCAAATGTGTAAACTCTAGGAAATCTGTCACTGGTTTCTGTGTCTTCTTAGGAAACTCTCTTATTTCATGGAAAAGCAAAAAGCAGTCTACCATTTCTAGATCTTCTGCTGAGGCAGAATATCGTGCAATGTGTGCTGCGACATGTGAAATCATTTGGCTTCTTAACATTTTAAATGAACTTAAAATTGATGTCAAACTACCGGTTTCCCTTTTCTGTGACAATACAGCAGCTATCTCAATAGCTGCAAATCCTGTCTTTCACGATCGTACAAAACATTTTGAAATTGATCTCTTTTTTCTAAGAGAAAAAATTTCAAAAGGTGTTATTAAGACTGTTGGTGTCTCGTCTGAAGATCAAACTGCTGATGGTTTTACGAAAGGTCTGCATGTCCAAGCCCACGACAAGGTTTGTACCAAACTTGGTCTTTTTAATTGTTTTGCATATTGAATTGTGGGGGGGGTGTTGAAATATATATTTATATAATCTTTTCTTTCCAATTCAATATCTTCTATTTATATTTATGCCTCTAATTGATCCTTTCTAATTGATCCTTTCCTTTCTTTTTTATGTTTCCGTTGGTGGTTCTGGGCCATTTGGGCTGCTGCTGTCTTGTAAGCCAGGTCACATGGGCTGGAGCTCTTGGCTATTAAAGAAGAGGCGTTGGTCTTGGTTTAAACACATAAAAACAACACAATCGCTGACGTCTCTCTCATACGATTGCTGAGCTTATTCTTTTATGTCAACCGGTTACCAGCTAGGGCTTGATTCCCTGTTTATTCGAGAGCTGAGCGACGTGTTTTTTGTTCTTTTGTTTACAGCAGATCATATCACAGATCTGCGTTTTCTGTTCATTGAATAGTATCAGCAATCAGTGCTGTTTGATTTGTTTATTACGGCAATCTGTGCCGACTGAAGTGTTATATATTCAGTTTTTGTTCGTGATATCGTGTTTTTGACAGTATGACTGTATGGCTTTTGGTGTATGTTGAATCTCTAGGTGTGACTTTCTGTTAACAGTTGGTTGACAGAACTTCTTTATGAATAAAATTTGTTGATCTTTCAAAAAAAAAAATAATACAACTGGTCCTTAATATAATATTGAGTAAAATGCAATTTGCGTCCCTGTGGTATGTCTCAAACATCAACTTGAGCCCCTAAAAACAATTTTTTGCATTCTGAGCCCCTGTGGTATTCATTTCATAACAGTATGAGTCCTTCCGTCTGACTTCCGTCAGTTTGACTGTTTGACTATTGTTAAATGTCCAATATACCCTTATCCCCAAATGTATTTGACAGTTTGACTGTTTGACTATTGTTTGACTGTTTGACCTTATACCCTTAAATGTCCAAATATGTTTCTAAACCCTTAAATAATTTCAATTCCATGAATAAGTTCGCTGAATTCACCATGAATAATTTCAATCATACTGATTCACGCCATTCACAAGCAAAAACAATAGATTCATACATCAGCAATTGCATAAGTTAAACTACATATACAGACATACGATTACGATAGATTAAAAAACCCTACCTTCTTGTCCATATTAGGGAAAACCGATCGGAGCTTATCAACAAGCGACGGCGAGGGCGGAGAAGTAGCGAACGATGAAAACCTAACCGGAGAAGTTGAAGTAAAGCAGCGAATTTTCTTGGAAGCCGGAGGAGAAGCAGAATTTGGGGAGGTTTGTAGGTCTTCGAAGAACGATCTCTTCCCGCACACAATCGCAGACATTGTTAGTTCAAATTGAAGCGATTTAGGGTTAGGGTTTTGGCCTTTGGGGCTGGGGAGCAGATGAGATAATATTTGGTTTGTTTTCTTGGTGGAGCAGATGTAATTGCAGCTTGCATTTTTTGTTCATGTTTCCTTTCTAGGCCTTGGCACCACCATCAACTCTCCCGTTACCTCCTTGTCTGCGCTGCAGCATTGCAGGTATATATATATATATATACATTAATAAAAAGGGAAATGAACAGACTCTTCTTTTATGTGTTTCTGACCTGCATCAACCAGCACAGCTTGGATCTGGATATTTTGGTTGATAATAGAAGATTTTAATGAAGATGAATTTAGAGTTTATTTAGATTTTAGTGAAGTTAGAGAGAGAAGGTGGTGTGAGGATCTGAGAAATGGGGAGGGGACTTGAGAGAAGATTTTAATGAAGATGAATTTAGGTATATGTTGGAAGATGAAGATGATGGGGAGGGGAATTTAGGTATATGTTGGGAGATGAAGATGATGGGGAGGGGAATTTAGGTATATGTTGGAAGATGAAGATGAAGATGATGAAGATCTGGGATGATGAAGATGAAGATCTGGGTTTAATAATGAATTTTGGGGTTTTTGGAAGATGAAGATGATGAAGATGAAGATGATGAAGATCTGGGATGATGAAGATGAAGATGATGAAGATGAACTGGGTTTTGGGACTTGATAATGAATTTAATGATTTTATCGAAAATATATGCAAAAAGACGGTCTTACCCCTGGGTCAAACAGTCAAACAGACGGAATCTTGACAGAAGGACTCAGAGTGTTATGAAATGCATACCACAGGGGCTCAAAATGCAAAAAATTGTTTTTAGGGGCTCAAGTTGATGTTTGGGACATACCACAGGGACCCAAATTGCATTTTACTCTATAATATTACATAGGCATAATTATAACTAGGGCTATAAATGTAACACCTCAGAAATTCACGTCCTATAATATGTTGACACGTGTCATAAAGTTTAAACGTGTGAAAGAAATATTATAGAAGGACTAAAGATGACAAACATGGAAAGTATGTAAATATACGTATTCTAAGTGTCAACCGTGAATAAATATAATGTACATTAACCCTACACGATGCTCATACCTTCAAACGAATAAATCATGAATCATACGAGGCTAAAAGTGAGTGATTTCAAACTACAGGGGCCAAATGTGTCAACATGTTTAATTTATACCTCTGAGTGACCTTTTGACAAACCCGAAGCTTTGTAAATATTAATTATACTCACGAGAATGCACCATAAAAATTTCATAAAGTTTGGTTAACGTATGAGAAAGTTATGATCAAATTCGTGTGCGAAGTGTTAAAGCGTAAACGTTGAAAGATAGGACTTTTCGGGTGATAATAAAGTTACCCGGGGACTTGGCAAAGTGGGTATATGTTTTAAGGCCTTACTAGATCAATTATAAGGGTTACCATGCATGAAACAAGTACCTATTCGGGTTTTGAAGAGCCAAGGACTGAATCGCAAAAGATAAACAAGTTGCTGATCTGCAGGTGCTCGCGCCACGCGAGGGGTCCCTCGCGCCACGCGAGGGATGCCCAGAACCGTGAAAACGGGGCTGTTGTCTGCCAAGTGTTTTGTGCGCGACCTTTACCCGTTTTTCCACTTCTCCTGGCCCCTAAAACACCCCCTAAGCCTCTAGGACACCTGTTGATCGATTGTGGGCACTGGTAGACTTGTTTGTCAAGCACTTATGGTGAGTGAAACCACTATATAAGGCCCTTCAATGTCACATTCATTCTCACACCTTCTCCTGCATTTGTGGATCATTTCTGGAGCTTTCAAGCAGCCTCAAGTGATCAATCTCGTGCATAGGACTCTTGTAAGTCTGCTAGTTCTTGTTTGTTTGAGTTTAGCTTAGTTAATTAGCTAAAAGTCAAACCGTCGTAATTACGGTTTGACTTCGAGATTAGTCAATAATGGCTCAGTCATATCTCGAATTAAAAGTAGTTATGAGTTGGTATTTATGTGGGTAATAAAACCTCAAAAGGGTTTCCCCTGATCACCACTCTAACCAGGTCTAATGTCGGGTCAAACTTTTAATTAAAAAGTCAACATAATGCTTAAAATGTCATTTATGCATAATTAGCTATCTAGAACATATATAACCTGTTTGATCATTGTTATAACTTAGTAATTAGTGTAAGGACATGTCCAAACATGTTCAACCCGACTATTTCCTGTTTAGACCCGGTTCGGAACCGAAAGTCACATAGTTTGACTTTCACTTTGACTTTCAGTTCTGACCCGTTTAGGCATGTTTTAGAAATGCCTCAGAGCTTTAATTGGAATTGGATACATGTTAGAACAACCCTCTGTGATTATACACCTTGGTTCATTAGTTATCCAATTAATATGCATGTTTCCGTTAATTGCTCATATGTTGACCGTTATGCCCTTATTACCTTAAAACGTGATTTATGAAAATGTAAAAGTGTAGAAACCTTTGTTACTGATATATAGACTTGTATGCAAAGTTTGACATCATTTTGACTTGTATATTAAGAGTTATGCTCATTATCGCAAAATTAGTGTTTTATGTTAATAAAATGGCGCAATTAGCATATAGCCTAGTTAAACATACTTTTTGGTATCAAATCTTTTACCCACTGATGTGATATATTATTTTGGGATTTTTAAGGATTTTTAATTAATTTTAGGCTGAGCATAACTCATAGTCGTAGGCTTAGTTCGGTAATTGTCGATTTTGCCCTTACGGGCCATAAAATGAGTTTTACACATCTAAACGACTCCAAACCTTTTGCTACTGATTAGTTATGATAAATAAATTATTTTAAGCCCTCTGGAAATATAAAAATATCAGATTTAAGTATCGAACCCGGTAATGGCCTTTAATCGCCTTATTTAGCGTTTTTAGCGCATAGTATGTTTTAAAATCATATTGGACATACCCGGGTTGATACCTACTGATATAAGAGGCAAATTATAATATTTTTACAGTAAGCAAAGGTTGATAAACTCAGACTTCAGTTTCAGGTGATCACGCAGATGATATGGACGAGGATACGGACCCCGTCATGCCGGCGAGTGGTACTCCAAACCATCCGATCGAGATCTCTGACGGATCGCCTTTTCACGGATCACCCTATGGTGGTCCAGACAGTTTCCAAGCCCTTTTCAATCAGCACGAGTGGTACTATACACCTTCTCACCACTCGTCGTCACATGGGCAGCAGCAGGAGCCACAGCCGCAGCCGCATCATCAAGATTCATCAGAGGATCACCGATTTGTGGCAGTTACGCCACCACCTCCACCTCCACCGCCACCAGTTCAGCCGGCACCTCCTCAACCGCCGAGGCGTAGGAGAACCGGTGCCCGTATGTCTGTACGACCGGGGGGCTTTAATTTCAGTTCCCCACATCAGTCAAGTGCCAGCCACTACCCACCGCACCAGGAGGACCCGCAAATGGGTGGACCCTCCAACCCTGTCGTACTACAGCCACCGCCGATGGGATTTGATAACCCAATCCCGGCATATACGGGTGGTATGGCTTACAACCCGTTTGAACCCCCAACGCATCACAACTATGGGTACGCGGAGGCTGATCCGTACATGGTAGCAGCGAACTACAACACCCAAGGACCCTATGGGGATCCATGGGGGGTGAGTTACCCGACTCAGGGATACCAGATACCTCCTAGACCCATCATCCGGGCTCAATCGCAGCCACCTAGATTTTCACCACCTGAACATGAAGAACTCATTCAGAGGTTGAATCAAGTTGAATGGGTAGTTCACGAGGACCGCAGGGAGAGGCAGACATTCTTCCAAGGATTAGTAGGCTTGATCAAGGGGAAGAACAAGAAGGATCATTGAATCCTTCCATTTTCTGTATTAGCCCCTGCATGGGTGTATTTGGTTGTTAAGCCCCTATGCGGGTATGTGTGTTGTATGTTTTTTTGAGCCCCTGCGCAGGGCCTATCTTTCCATTTTCCGTTAACCCCTGCGTGGGTATGATGTTTAGTTATTAAGGTCCCTGCGTGGACTAGTTGTTTGTTTTAGGCCCCTGCGTGGGCGAGTACTTGTTTAAAAACCCCTGTGTGGGTAGATTGTTGTTTGGAAAAGACCCGTTTAGGGCAATATGTAACATATGTATAATTAATGGAATGTTGTTTTTATAAATTTCATGTTTGCCATTTGTGCATAAATAATTACAAATGAAATAAATAAATTAAAATCATTCCTTTTAAATTAATCTGCCTATGTAATTATTTAATTAAGGATCTTAAAGTGTGAAACCTAGCCTTGTGTCAAATATAAGACCGGGCCAAAATGGTAAGACCTGTTTAAAAGATTCAAATCCCTGTTAACATCTTAAAACATGTGAACACTCCTGGCAGAAGTGATTCGTTAAAATCACATGTCATTCTTATATGTATAAGGATTCTTTAGAAGATTCCAAACCCAATCATATGATCTCTGAATCATGGGTTAAGATCATCGATTAAGATGATCATATTTTACCATACGTTGGTAATATAATGCCTACGGGCCTTGCTCATTTCTACATGAGCCAAAAGACAGTTGTAGCTTTGACTCACTGTCTGAAAAAGGTAATAAGATATATTTAAACCTTAAAAGCCTTGATTCTCTAAAATCATAGCTTATAATTTAAATTGTCCATGTGACTAAGCCTTATGTGCTAATATATATTGTTATTGTTTATAATTAGGATAAATTTTAATTGAAATCCTAAATTAATACGATTAATAAGTTAACCAAATGTGGTCTCTGTTACCATGGTTAACGAGTTACCCTAAGAGGTAATTCCATAATAAACTCCCAAATAAAATATTGTCCTTGTTTTCTGCAACAGTTCAATTCAAATGGATGACTCAAATGAAGTAAATAGCCATCCAGTGGAGCCAAATGTGAACGCCCAGATTACGTTAACGGGTGCCGAATTAAAAGCGATCATAGACGACGCTGTTACACAGGCTTTGGATAGGCAGTATGAGGAATACAGTGGTACTCGAAGTAGGACCCACTCTGCATCACATTCAAAGCCCAAGACACATTCTGAGGCTCATAGCAAGCCTCCTCCCAAAAAGAATGGACCCAAGAAAGATGGTGATGACCGTCAGTCCACCAACCACCAAAGTGTCCCATCTCAGCAATTAGTACTGCATCAAGGACCCCGTAACAAGGGTTGCACCTATAAGTACTTCGTGTCTTGTAAACCCAGGGATTTTACTGGGGAAAAAGGAGCCGTCGACTGCATGACTTGGCTGGACGAGATGGACACGGTGGTAGATATCAGCGGGTGCGCTGAAAGGGATGTAGTTAAGTTTGTGTCACAGTCATTCAAGGGTGAAGCGTTGGCATGGTGGAGATCTCTGATGGAGGCCTCTGGAAAGATCCCGTTGTATAATATGTCGTGGGATCAATTCATTGCCCTAATCAAGGAAAATTTATGCCCTCAACATGAGGTGGAAAAGATAGAATCTGACTTTCTATCGTTGGTGATGACGAACCTCGACTGCCAAGCTTATCTGACAAGCTTCAATACGCTTTCCCGGTTGGTTCCTTACTTGGTAACCCCGGAGCCAAAAAGAATCGCTCGCTTAATTGGTGGTTTAGCTCCGGAAATCAAGGCCAGTGTAAAAGCTTCTCGGCCAGTTACCTTCAGGTCTGTAACTGACCTTTCCTTATCCCTCACTCTGGATGCGGTCAGGCAGAGATCGCTGAGGAATAAGGAGGCCGAGAAGAGGAAGCGTGAAGATGATGGTTCACGAAAGTCGAACAAAAAGCACCGTGGGAGCGGTGATAACAAGAAGGGATCTGAGTCGAGGAAGGATGGGCATAAGTCTGATGAGAAGCCCAAGTGTAAAATTTGCAAGAAGCAGCACTATGGAAAGTGCAGACTGGAGTCGAACTCTCAGACTCAGTCAAAGCCCTTTGCTTGTGGAATTTGCAAGTCCACGGACCACAAAACCCTGGATTGCAAGAAGATAAAAGACGCAACGTGCTACCGTTGCAATGAAAAGGGGCACATCAAAACTAACTGCCCGAAATACAACAAGAAGCCTGAGGAGGCTAAGAAGACTAATGCCAGAGTCTTCAGGATGGACGCGAAAGAGGCTGTGCAAGACGATAATGTCATAACATGTACTTTCCTTGTAAATGATGTCTTTGCAAGAGTACTTTTTGATTCAGGCGCAGATAAGTCTTTCGTAGATCATAAGTTTTGTAAATTGTTGAATTTACCTGTCAAAACCTTAAGCGCAAACTATGAGGTAGAGTTAGCAGATGGTACCATAGAAACCGTCTCTACTGTGTTAGATGGATGTGTTATATCCATTAAGAACCATTCTTTTCCTCTATCTCTACTTCCCTTTAAGTTGGCTGGTTTTGACATAGTTCTGGGTATGGACTGGTTATCTCATAACCAGGCCCAAATTGTCTGTAACTAGAAACAAGTGGTAATAAAGACTCCGTCTGGTGAATCACTTACCATTCGGGGAGATACCCAGTATGGACTACCTGAGCAGGTGACTATGCTCAAGGCTTCCAAGTGTTTGAAGAAGGGGTGTGTCATTTACATGGCGCAAGTGATTATTGATGAGCCTAAACCGAAGATAGAAGACATCCCTGTCATTTCTGAATACCCAGAAGTGTTTCCAGAAGATCTACCTGGTCTACCACCAGATAGACAAGTCGAATTCAGGATCGATATCATCCCCGGAGCGGCACCAGTTGCTAGAGCACCATACAGATTGGCACCCACAGAAATGAAGGAGTTGCGGACGCAGCTAGATGAATTACTGGCTAAAGGTTTCATTAGACCTAGTTCATCTCCTTGGGGAGCGCCAATCTTGTTTGTCAAGAAGAAGGATGGGTCGATGCGTCTGTGCATCGACTATCGCGAACTTAATAAAGTCACGATCAAGAATAGGTGTCCTTTGCCCAGAATCGATGATTTGTTCGATCAGCTTCAAGGGGCAAGTTACTTCTCAAAGATTGATTTGAGGTCAGGCTACCATCAATTGAAGGTCAAAGATGAAGACGTGCACAAGACTGCATTTAGGACTCGTTACGGTCACTACGAGTTCCTAGTGATGCCTTTTGGGCTCACTAATGCACCAGCCGCGTTCATGGATCTCATGAATCGCGTCTGCAAGCCTTACTTAGATAAATTCGTCATCGTTTTCATCGACGACATTCTTATCTATTCGAAGAATCAAACTGACCATGAAAAACACCTTCGTTGTATTCTCAAACTTCTACATCAGGAGAAGCTCTATGCCAAATTCTCTAAATGTGAATTTTGGCTACGAGAGGTCCAATTTCTTGGACATGTGGTCAGTGAGCGTGGTATCCAGGTGGATCCCGCTAAAGTTGAAGCTGTTATGAATTGGCAAGAGCCAAAGACGCCTACGGAGATTTGTAGCTTCCTGGGATTGGCAGGATATTACAGGCGTTTTATTGAAAACTTTTCAAGGATTGCTGCACCCCTAACCTCCTTAACTAAGAAGAAGGTTAAGTTTGTTTGGGGCCCTAAGCAGCAAGAATCCTTTGATATTTTGAAGCAAAAGTTGAGCAACGCCCCAGTACTGACATTGCCAGATGGAATTGAAGACTTTGTGGTTTATTGTGATGCTTCGCACACTGGCATGGGGTGTGTGCTTATGCAGAAAGGCAAAGTTATTGCCTACACTTCAAGGCAATTGAAAGTGCATGAAAAGAATTACACCACCCATGACTTGGAGCTGGGTGCCGTTGTATTCGCACTGAAGCTTTGGAGGCACTATCTCTATGGTGTCAAATGTGTGATCTATTCTGATCACAAGAGCCTCCAACATTTGTTTAATCAGAAGGAATTGAATATGAGGCAACGCCGTTGGATGGAAACCTTGAATGATTATGATTGTGAAATCAAATACCATCCCGGCAAGGCGAATGTAGTCGCTGATGCCTTGAGTCAGAAGGAAAGGGTTAAGCCCATCCGAATTAACGCCAAGCGTATGGAGATAAAGAATAATTTGATGGAAAGGTTGTTAGTTGCACAGAAGGAAGCTGTGTTGGAAGCTAACTATCCTAATGAAAAGTTAGGAGTAACTGAGGAGCAGTTAACTCTTAGCAAGGACGGAATTTTACGGTTAAACGGACGAATATGGGTTCCAATTTATGGAGGACTTCGAGATGTCATCCTCCAGGAAGCCCATAGTTCCAAATACTCCGTTCATCCTGGAGCTGATAAGATGTACCAGGATTTGAAGGCAAATTATTGGTGGATAGGCTTGAAAAAGTCTGTAGCCACCCATGTAGCAAAATGCTTGACATGTGCGCAAGTCAAAGCCGAGCATCAGAAACCGTCAGGTTTGCTACAACAGCCTGAACTTCCTACGTGGAAGTGGGAAATGGTAACTATGGATTTTATTACTAAGTTACCTAAGACAAGGAAAGGCAATGATACAATATGGGTTATAGTTGACAGACTGACTAAGTCAGCTCATTTCTTACCCATCAAGGAGACTTATAGCTCCGATATGTTAGCCCAGCTATACGCTGATAAGATTGTAGCCCTACATGGCATACCTGTAGCTATTATCTCTGATCGAGATACTAGGTACACGTCACATTTTTGGAAGAGTTTCCAACAATCTTTGGGCACACGTTTGAATTTTAGTACGGCTTATCATCCTCAGACTGACGGTCAGAGTGAGCGTACTATTCAAACGTTGGAAGACATGCTGCGTGCATGTGCGATCGATTTGGAAGGTAGTTGGGATAAGAACCTACCATTAATCGAATTCTCCTACAACAATAGCTACCATACCAGCATCAAGGATGCGCCTTTTGAGGCATTATACGGTAGAAAGTGTAGATCGCTAGTTTGTTGGGCGGAAGTTGGAGAAGTCCAGTTATCAAGACCAGAGATCGTGTTCGAAACGACGGACAAGATTGTCCGGATTCGTGAAAATCTCAAAGCTGCCCGAGATAGGCAGAAGAGTTACGCTGATCCAAATCGCAAGGATTTTCACTTTGAAGTAGGTGACAAAGTCCTACTTAAAGTCTCTCCCTGGAAGGGAGTAATGCGATTTGCTAAGAAAGGCAAGCTAAGCCCGAGATACATAGGACCTTTCGAGGTTATCGAACGTGTCGGGTCAGTTGCCTATAAGTTGAACTTACCGGAAGAGCTCAGTGGAATTCACAATGTGTTCCACATCTGCAATCTGAAGAAGTGTTTCGCTGACGAATCACTGGTTATACCACATACAGATGTGCATATAGATGCGAGCTTAAAATTTGTTGAAAAACCTTTGTCGATTGAAGATCGACAGGTAAGGAAGCTTCGAAGGAAGCATATACCTTTTGTAAAGGTCAAATGGGATGCCCGTAGAGGTCCCGAATACACGTGGGAGGTTGAATCCACGATGAAAGAAAAGTACCCTTACTTATTTCAGTAAATCTCGGGTCGAGATTTATTTTAAGGGGGTGAGGATGTAACACCTCGGAAATTCACGTCCTATAATATGTTGACACGTGTCATAAAGTTTAAACGTGTGAAAGAAATATTATAGAAGGACTAAAGATGACAAACATAGAAAGTATGTAAATATACGTATTCTAAGTGTCAACTGTGAATAAATATAATGTACATTAACCCTACACGATGCTCATACCTTCAAACGAATAAATCATGAATCATACGAGGCTAAAAGTGAGTGATTTCAAACTACAGGGGCCAAATGTGTCAACATGTTTAATTTATACCTCTAAGTGACCTTTTGACAAACCCGAAGCTTTGTAAATATTAATTATGCTCACGAGAATGCACCATAAAAATTTCATAAAGTTTGGTTAACGTATGAGAAAGGTATGATCAAATTCGTGTGCGAAGTGTTAAAGCGTAAACGTTGAAAGATAGGACTTTTCGGGTGATAATAAAGTTACCCGGGGACTTGGAAAAGTGGGTATATGTTTTAAGGCCTTACTAGATCAATTATAAGGGTTACCATGCATGAAACAAGTACCTATTCGGGTTTTGAAGAGCCAAGGACTGAATCGCAAAATATAAACAAGTTGCGGATCTGCAGGTGCTCGCGCCACGCGAGGGATGCCCAGAACCGTGAAAACGGGGCTGTTGTCTGCCAAGTGTTTTGTGCGCGACCTTTACCCGTTTTTCCACTTCTCCTAGCCCCTAAAACACCCCCTAATCCTCTAGGACACCTGTTGATCGATTGTGGGCACTGGTAGACTTGTTTGTCAAGCACTTATGGTGAGTGAAACCACTATATAAGGCCCTTCAATGTCACATTCATTCTCACACCTTCTCCTGCATTTGTGGATCATTTCTGGAGCTTTCAAGCAGCCTCAAGTGATCATTCTCGTGCATAGGACTCTTGTAAGTCTGCTAGTTCTTGTTTGTTTGAGTTTAGCTTAGTTAATTAGCTAAAAGTCAAACCGTCGTAATTACGGTTTGACTTCGAGATTGGTCAATAATGGCTCAGTCATATCTCGAATTAAAAGTAGTTATGAGTTGGTATTTATGTGGGTAATAAAACCTCAAAAGGGTTTCCCCTGATCACCACTCTAACCAGGTCTAATGTCGGGTCAAACTTTTAATTAAAAAGTCAACATAATGCTTAAAATGTCATTTATGCATAATTAGCTATCTAGAACATATATAACCTGTTTGATCATTGTTATAACTTAGTAATTAGTGTAAGGACATGTCCAAACATGTTCAACCCGACTATTTCCTGTTTAGACCCGGTTCGGAACCGAAAGTCACATAGTTTGACTTTCACTTTGACTTTCAGTTCTGACCCGTTTAGGCATGTTTTAGAAATGTCTCAGAGCTTTAATTGGATTAGGATACATGTTAGAACAACCCTATGTGATTATACACCTTGGTTCATTAGTTATCCAATTAATATGCATGTTTCCGTTAATTGCTCATATGTTGACCGTTATGCCCTTATTACCTTAAAACGTGATTTATGAAAAGGTAAAAGTGTAGAAACCTTTTTTACTGATATATAGACTTGTATGCAAATTTTGACATCAGTTTGACTTGTAGATTAAGAGTTATGCTCATTATCGCAAAATTAGTGCTTTATGTTATTAAAATGGCGCAATTAGCATATAGCCTAGTTAAACATACTTTTTGGTATCAAATCTTTTACCCACTGATGTGATATATTATTTTGGGATTTTTAAGGATTTTTAATTAATTTTAGGCTGAGCATAACTCATAGTCGTAGGCTTAGTTCGGTAATTGTCGATTTTGCCCTTACGGGCCATAAAATGAGTTTTACACATCTAAACGACTCCAAACCTTTTGCTACTGATTAGTTATGATAAATAAATTATTTTAAGCCCTCTGGAAATATAAAAATATCAGATTTAAGTATCGAACCCGGTAATGGCCTTTAATCGCCTTATTTAGCGTTTTTAGGGCATAGTATGTTTTAAAATCATATTGGACATACCCGGGTTGATACCTACTGATATAAGAGGCAAACTATAATATTTTTACAGTAAGCAAAGGTTGATAAACTCAGACTTCAGTTTTGAGCTTTTCGGCTTATATGAAATTACCAAAATACCCCTACGGGGCCTAGTTTGGTTAAAAATGATAAGTTTCACATACATGCTTTAACCTACTGATATAACTTAGCAAATTGAGTATATTTGCTGATTACATCAGACCTGTAACTCAGGTTATCACTTAAACTCTTTTATAAACTCTTAAATGACCAAACTACCCCTACGGGGCCTAGTTTGTGTTTAAACACGTTTCGGGCACAACGAAAGACACCTTACTGATGTCACAACATATTTGAGACATAATTAACTTAGGAAACCTGCATATAGCTCTCATGACTACCCGTCACGCTTATTACGCGTACGGTTCGGTTTATGTAACAAGTTTACATAAATTAGCCGAAACGGGTCAAACCTTATCGGTTTAATCTCAAAATCCAGAATGTGCATGAAGGACCCATATTAAACAAGTCTCTGAACTTGTCGGGTCTAAATCACATTCTATCCGGTCTTCGCTTAATCGTGCGTACGAACCGTATCTTTGAAACTAGCCGGTCTAAGCTTAAGCTTAATTAAAGACCCGTTAGTATTCTAATAGGTTATATTAAACCTTCGTTCCAGATTAGGAGAACCTGTAAAAGCTACGTGCTATTTGTTTATTGTGAAATATACTTTACATCAGGTAAATACTTTTAACTTATTTTCCCTATACGGGCTTGGGTTACGGTATATAGCATACCGCTTGATCGGGCATCAAATCTCCACGCTTAGTGGGTAGTTGAATAATTTGATCGGCTCGTTTAAACAGTATTGTTTACTTTACAGCCTTTGGGGGGTTAATGACCATGTCCCGGATATCCTTGGCATCATCTTACGAGATGGCCGCGACCTGAGCACAGGGTGTAGGCGTACACCGTCCGTGTATAACTCATTGATGTGGTGTGTCTATTGATCTTTAACCCGGACTAGATCTGGGCTACTGAACGCATAAGTAACATGTAATTCGTTCACAAGATTATAATATTAAATAATTCTCCCAAGTTAAATAAAAATGTTTATGCCATGTGCATCCAAACCAATTTTCAATCATTTTCCAAAATGAGTCAGTTGAATGTATTTACCAGTGTAAACTGACGTATTTTCCCAAAAAGACTGAATGCAGGTACTAAACGAAATTGGCTGGATTGTCTCCTAAGCATCAATAAAAAGTCTCGCAAGCTTAGGATGCCAGAAGTCTGTTGAACCATTAAATGTTATTTTGTTTCGATCCTACTGTGGATAAACACCGGATATTGTGACTTTGATTACAATAAATAAATTCGGTTGTATTATATTTTAAATTTGCTTCCGCTGTGCATTATTATATTGTGTTGTTTGACTATTACGTTGCCAACCACGTCACGATACTCCCCCACCGGGCCCACCGGTGACACGTGGAAATCGGGGTGTGACAATAAACGAACCGAACGTTCAGTGAACAGTTCGTGAATCGTTCGGGGGGAAGTTCGTTTATGTTCGTTCGATTAGCTTAACGAACGAACACGAACAAAAAATTTCGTTCGGTTAGCTTAGCTTAGCGAACGAACACGAACACGGGTCTCGTTCGTTCGACTACGTTCGTGAACGTTCGGCAATATGTTCGTTTACGTTTGTTCGTGTTCGTTTGATTATATCAGATAAATAATAAATAATAAACATTTTATCTAAACATATTGAAAACTTGATATCCTGTTTTTTCTAAGTTAGCTAAACTTTGGACATTCTAAGACATTTTTGGGGATAATTATGTCTAAATTAGTTAAACTTGATTCATCATTTGGTGGTCTAGTAGACTTCTTTTATTTTGATTTATCATTTGATGGTTGTATTTAACTACTTATATCCAATGTTTAAGGATAACAATGTTTTTATTTTTTTATTTTCAACTTAAATGTCCGTTTGCGTTTGTTTGTGTTCGAGACCAGTGTTCACGAACTGTTCATGAACAACTGAATTTCCTTAACGAACGAACACGAACATAAACTTTTGTTCGGTATGCGTTCGTGAACAGTTCGGAAACATGTTAATTTCCTTAACGAACGAACACGAACATGGCCTTGTTCGTGTTTGTTCGGTTTGTTTACAACCCTAATTATAACCATCACTTGCTACCGGTATTTAAGTTTCATCTATGGTGGGCCCTGGTGAGTTTTTCTTTCCAGGTCTCAAATTCGAGTCTGGGTGATAGGGGTTTCCCATTGAGGAGTTTAAATAGGGGATCTATTGTGTGAGATGGCTTTCTAGCGCGGACCAAGTTAAGACAACGTATACTAGACCTCCCGACATTAGCGAATAATTCACACCTTTATAAAAAAAAGATAGAGATATTTATATTTACACATTGATATTCTTATAAATTGTCATGGTTACACAAAAAGGTACACTACACTATAGTTTTCACCAAACCAAGGATTGCAATGTCAACCATTAAAAGTCAACCTTCATATAGCTCACATAATCGAATCATGCCCAAATGACTCTAACAAAATGACTAAAAAAAAGTCTATACACTTTTGCTCATACCTAATTAGAAACACCACTACCATTTAAAAACTTTTATGGAGTGTAAAATGGCATTTGCTTTATGTTGAAGCAATTGTCACCAACTATTACCTGAAAAAGGAAGCATTATGCATTTCTAGGAAGAGGAAATTTCAAAATATACTCCTCATTGGATATTAAGAACAAGAAAACCATCCCATAATATACAAACACATTGTAAAAATAGAAAAAGGTACAAATCGATAACGACGGTTGCTTCAGTCGAAACATACTCTTATACTACTAATACTAAGTATATTAACCTATACACAACCAAAATCAACATTAAAAGTACGTTAGGAAGGACGGGGTACTCACGGCTAAGGCCATCCGGGTATCGAACCCGAGCCATAACACCGCCGCCATCCATACGGGTTAGGCGGGCGGGTTCGCTTAGCCACAACCCGTGTAAAAGTGATGATTTTGAGGTCAAAATGAACGTTTGATAGTGTTGACCGTTGCATTTAAAGAAAATCAAATTCCAAAAATCAAATTAACCTTTTCTATTTAACCAACTTATTCTATTATTTTAATATTCCCATCCACATAAACTCTCTCAATTTTTTATTTCTATCTACAAAAAATTCTTCTCAAATGTCAAGGAATTCGTGGATCGAATAAGAAGATATTGCGTTGGTTACGTCTTGGGTCACAACCCATCATGAACGAGCGTCTACTAGTAGAAGGGTTTCGTTTTGGAACCAGGTTTTTCAACAATTTTGTGTTCATGTTGGTGAGATCAACCGAACCGTGGATCAACTTAATTCATGTTTCGCTAATATCCGTTTGAAATGTTCAAGATTTCATGGGATGTTCAACAATGTGGAAAATCCCGACAATGACCTCTCGAAATTTGAAGTCATTAAAGTGACCCTTGTTGACTACAAACATAGGTACGACAATGACTTTGAACACGTTTCCGCGTGACAAATTATTAGGAAGTATGTTTAATTTTTACGTAATGTTTAAGTTTTATGTTTAATTTTTATGTAATGTTGAAGTTTTATGTTTAATTTTTATGTGATGTTGAAGTACGGATGAGCATGGTACCGAACCGGTACCAAAAAAACGGAGAAAATAGGTACCAGTACCGAATATACTCGATACGGTACCGATTCCCTATGTTGAAGTTTTATTTTAAAATTTTATTATGTAATGTTTATTTATTTAATGTTAAATTAAATTTGAAAAAAACGAAGTAGTTTATGGTAAAGGTAGGCCCCGCCAGTGTTTTATGGCTAATGGATACTTTTAAAGAAAATTGACATGACGAGTGTTGGTTGGTTGGAGCAAAGGTACCACCCTTGAGTGCCCATTCCCCCTTATAAAAAAGCCTGAACAATATCATAAGTGTTTAGGGCTCGAAACAAAACAATACCTCGAAAGTGTTTAGGGCTCGAAACAGTGGGCGGTGGTGTTGGACGGTGGTGGTGGGTGGTGGACGGTGGTGGGTGGTGGACGGTGGTGGTGGGTGTTGGTGTTTAACACTCTGCAGACCTTTGAAGATCTTAAAAGTGGCTAGGCCAAGTCTGCACCAAGAAGAGCTCGCACGGACGTTTTTTAATGAAACGTTTTCAGAAAAACAAACAGTCTGTAGATGACAATGTCTGTACGGCGAAGACAGAAGAGCCTGCGCAGATTTAAAAAAAAACAAACACCACTTAAATGTTTTATTTGTTTTCAGTGTTGAAAATTTGGATAATCGAATACCGCTTGAGTTTTAACTTATGCACGAAAAAGACTTTTTTATTTTTAAAAATTCGGATATCCATTTAAATATCCGAATCTGTATCCAAAATTTTGGATATCCGAAATTTCGAATACAGGTTCAGATATTAATATTCATTATCCGAAATTTCCGGATATCCGTAAACCAGATAATCCAATCTTAAGACCATGTGTAGTGGTAATGCCCTTACCCTTGGGCGTTTTGCGCCATGTGACAGCCCAGTCAAAAATGGGGCATTATGGGGCGTTTTCTAAATTGGGTGTAGTGGGGATGTGAGGATTGTGGTGTAATAGAATTAAGGGTTATTGGATTTTATTACCCCCAACTATCGGCCTTTGGCCGTTGCCACCCGCAACTAACACTTTGACACCCGGCACTCCCAACTTGACTTTTTGTTTGCCCTGGCACCACCCAGTTAAATCTGCACTAACTTGGTTAGTTTTTTTGTCCGACGTGGCACAGGCTTGCTGATGTGTACATGATTACGTGGCGCTGATGTGTCATATCCCTCTCCTTCTTTATAACAATCCCCACAAAAACCCTAATATTCTCCTTCTTTATAACAATCATCCATCTTGATCCCAAAGATGTTCAAGGCAAGTACATGTTCTGTGATGGAATGTCACAAACTGAATTGGAAACTAGTGGAGCTGCTAGAGCTATCTTCATTTCAGAGTCTGACGACAATAAATTTCTCCGGCCGAAAGACTTCAATCTGTCGTATGTTGTGCTCGAACCGAAGGTCGGTCATCGGTTAAAAAATTACATAATAAACACAAAAAACGCAAGTATTAGCGTTAAGTATGGTGAAACTTTATTAGGTGTTAAGCCAGCTCCACAAGTAGCAGACTTCTCCTCAAGAGGATCTGACACGCGATCTCCATGGATCTTAAAACCAGATCTCTTGGCTCCGGGAGTCAATATCCTCGCCGCATGGGCACCGAACAGAGCAAGAGCACCAATCGGAGATGATTATTTGCTCAGTGATTACAAACTCGTATCCGGCACATCCATGGCTTCGCCACATGTCGTTGGCATCGCTTCTTTACTGAAATCAACCCATCATGACTGGAGCCCGGCTGCAATTCGATCTGCGATGGTTGTAGGTAATGGAGTTAGGGAACCGAAGCAGATGGATGATTGCTATAAAGAAGGAGAAGATTAGGGTTTTTGTGGGGATTGTTATAAAGAAGGAGAGGGATATAACACATCAGCGCCGCGTAATCATGTACACATCAGCAAGCCTGCGCCACGTCGGACAAAAAACTAACAAAGTTAGTGCAGATTTAATTGGGTGGTGCCAGTGCAAACAAAAAGTCAAGTTGGGGGTGTCGGGTGTCAAAGTGTTAGTTGCGGGTGGCAACGGCCAAATATCAATAGTTGGGGGTGATAAAATCCAATGACCCTAGAATTAAATTAAAAAAAAAAACCATAAAAATGTTATTGGACAAAAAAGGCATGGAAACAGGTGATTGCCCAAACCATTTTGCTCGATGGCATGGAATTAAAAACGCTGCAGCCCAAAATCACTAAAATAACGCCCATGGGGTGGAATCTAGGGCGTTTGAGGGCGTTTATTGGTAAGAAAACGCCTAAAAATAGCACCACTACGGGTGGTCTAAACACACCTATCATTTAAGAAAAGTCAGGTTATTCGCCATGCCACCAAGCAGATTTTATTTTATTCGGCAGTGGTTTTCTCTTTGAGCCATCTATAGAAATTTGTTGGGTCAATCGACTTTTGATAAAGTTTCAGAAAAAAAAAAAGTTTCAAAAAATCTACTTTTGATAACATATACTGTATAAAAATAGTTCTAGCTGGGTCCACCCTACCAACTTACATATGTTATATCTTATTACTATAATTGACATTATCTCCAGAACAATACATGCATAAATGTAGAATTGTAGGACCAAAACATGGCATGGGAGCCCAATTTTGTGATAGGTATAAAACCTATAAACAATAATCTTTTTCTATTGATGTTAACGTGACATGAGTCATGACACTACATGTTAGTTATTGCACATCTTGTTAGAGTTACCGACGATCCATGTAGTTTTATCTATTAAAAAAATAATGTTCATCTGTGTGTATATTATTTACAGATATAGAAAAATAGTTATATGCATGAGTTGAGTTACCAATGCAATATTTATTTTTGCTATAGCTTTTTCTAAAAAAAAAATCAAAGTATAATGAATTAATGATGTTGACAAAACTTTAATAAGCATGTTAAATTCCTATACAAAATCATGATTCTATTTTGACTGGGATGATGATGTTGAATACAAAGCATGTTTAGCAGAGAACTGTGATAATAGCATGAACATGTATATTTATTGTAAGTGACAGTAATTGTAAAAATACTAAAAAAAAATCCCAAATTGTCTTTCCGAAAAACTGCCCTGCCGTATTATACTTCGGTCAACGTATTTATACTTTGTTAGATATTTTAGTGTAATCGGAATTGACTTGGTGATCAAAGCGAATAATGTTACACATCAAGCAAGTTAGGAGGTACGGGACTGCACGCTTGTTTGAGTTATTATAATTCAAAGTGTACGGGCGGAGCCCGTACTCTACGGGGGTTCCAAGTAGGGGTGAGCAGAAAACCGAAATAACCGAACTATAACCGAAATAACCGAAAAATCTGGACCGAAAAAACCGAACCGAAACAAAAATCAACGGTTCGGTTTTCGGATTTTTAAAAACCAAAAATTTCGGTTCGGTTCTCGGATAATCATTTTCAATAACCGAACTGAACCGATAAGTTTTAATGTATACCAAATCTATATATTTTTATGTTTAAGTTGTTTAAGTGTTTACCCATGCTACTAATAATTATTAATTTTATTATTGTTTGTTAAATATTTATAATAAGAATATTAACATGTTTATTTATCATTAAAATTATCCATTGTTTACAAGAACTAACAAAGTTTAATATAAAAATTAAATGGTTTTCAAAGTATTATAAAAGAAAACGTCTTAACAAAAACTTTGGAGAAACATTAAAATAGATTAGAAGGTTAGTTTTATCTGAATAATATTAATTTAAAACACTAGATATATTAACTTAAATGTAAACATTTAAGAAAGATTCTTAAACTATGAATTATACTTTTAAGTTTTGAATCTTACATAATTTGTTTCAAAAACCGAAAAAACTGAAAAACCCAACCGAACTGTTGCTAAAACCGAAATAACCGAAACCGAACAGTTTTTAAAAACCAAAAGCCGAACTTTCGGTTACGGTTTTGGTTTTACCCAAAAACCGAACCGAACCGAACCGTGCACACCCCTAGTTCCAAGGGGGCAACGCCCCCTTGGTGGGGGTCCGGGGGCAACGCCCCCGGGAGCAGGGTCCAAGGGGCGGCAGCTTGGAAAAGTTTTATTTTAATTAAAATGTTTTATGGAAAATGCCTTAGAAAATAAAATTTATCAAAGTTATTTATCAAAGTTCTTCCTAAATTTCCAGACAAAAATTAAGGTAGTTTTTAATGCAATTTGATTAAATTCGAACAAAACACCCCCAAAATTCCATACGGTTTTTTTATCACTTTCTTCCTGGTTCACAAAATTCGCAGACAAAAACAACATACCCTGGTTCTATTCTCAAAAATCAGAGTTGTGTCCGATTGAATTATTCGGGTGAACCACCAAAATAATTTGATAGAGAGTGACATCATGCCTCTCTGATCATCAGGCAATCTGAAAATTCCCCAACAAAGATCAAATTATTTTCTATGAAGATGGCAAGCGGATCGATGAAGGATATGACAAGCAAGTTTGACAAACTGGAGAAGTTCGAAGGGCAGGACTTCCGAAGATGGCAGAAGAAGATGCACTTTCTTCTCACAACGCTGAAGGTTGTGTACGTGTTGACTACTCCAATCCCGGAGATACTGGAGGAGGGCAATCTGGAGCAAATCAAGAAGAGGTCGAAGTGGGAGAACGAAAATTATATATGTCTTGGCCACATTCTGAATGGTATGTCTGATCCCTTATTTGATGTTTATCAAAATGTTGAAACTGTAAAATTACTGTGGGACACTTTGGAAGCCAAATACATGGCAGAAGACTCTTCTAGCAAGAAGTTTCTTGTTAGTAATTTTAACAATTACAGAATGGTTGATGAAAGGCCTGTGATGGAACAGTACAATGAATTGTTATGAATTATGAGGCAGTTTGCCCAACATGATATGAAGATGGATGAATCCATCTCTGTTTCGAGTATCATTGACAAGTTACCTCCTTCCTGGAAAGATTTCAAACATAATTTGAAACATTAGAAAGGAGAGTTAACTTTGGTTGAACTAGGAAGCCACTTCAGAATTGAAGAAGGCTTGAGAGCACGGGAAAATGTGTTGGTCAATGATGAAAAGAAATGGGCTGGATCAAGTTCTGTGAACATGGTTGAGACTGGTGAATCATCCAAAGGAAATAGTAAGTTCAAAAGGAAACGGAAGTTTCAAGGAAACAATAATTCGAGTTCAAACAAAAAGCCGAATTATCCTTGCTGAAAATGTGGTAAGGTTGGTCACTTTAAAAGGGACTGTAAGATGATGAAAAATAACAAGTCCGGTTCAAAGAACAAGCATGAGGCTGGTTCTAGCGGGTCCAAGGACCCGGGCAAGCAAGGTCACAATTTAGTACAATTTAATAATTCGGTTCAGAATTATGTGTCACTAATTTCTGAGGCATTTTATGTGCAGAATGATAACATTGCTTGGTGGGTTGATTCGGGTGCAACAAGCCATGCATGCAAGTATCTTCGTTGGTTTAAAGACTTTCAACCAATCGAAGACGGATCTATCATCAAGATGGGGAATGTTGCAACTGAACCAATCAAGGGAATATGAACTGTGAATCTTGTTTTTACTTCTGGAAAATATTTACTTTTGAACAATGTTTTGTATGTGCTCGGAATTCGAAAGAATATGTTAAGTGGCATTGTGTTAAATAATTGTGGGTACAAACAAGTATTGGAAACTGACAAGTATATCTTGTCAAGACATGGTGCATTTGTAGGTTTCGATTATCTATGCAATGGTATGTTTATGTTGAATGTTGATGTCTCTTTTATGAATGAATCTGTTTGTGTTGCTTCAACTAGTAATGTTAACGACATAGCTTCAACTAGTAATAGTAACAACTTGACTGATTCGGAATTATGTCATGCTAGACTAGGACATGTACATTATAAACGGATTAAGGAAATGTCTAAAATGAGCTTAATTCCATCTATTAACATAAACAATGATAAATGCCATATTTGCAAGTTGAATAAGATAACCAAACAGCCTTTCATGCAACATGTTCATAGGGAAAGTAAAATGTTAGATTTGATACATAGAGATCTATGTGACTTTCATGCTACACCTTCTCTAGGTAATAAAAAATATGTAGTAACGTTCATAGATGATGCAACTAGATTTTGCTATGTGTATTTGTTGCATGCTAAAGATGAAGCTCTTGAAAAGTTTAAGATCTATAAACAAGAGGTAAAGCTTCATCGGAGTGGGTTGATCAAAACCCTACATACAGACAGAGGTGGTGAGTATTTTGATCCGGTGTATTTCCAATCAACTGGAATAATACACCATACCACAGCTCCTTACACACCAGAACAAAATGGTGTGGCGGAAAGGAAAAATAGGACTCTAAAGGAAATGGTCAATACCATGTTGTCCTATTCGGGCCTAAGTAAGGGCTTTTGGGGTGAGGCTATGTTGACAGCCTGCTATTTGCTAAATAGGGTTCCAAATAAAAGGAACAAGACCACCCCTTTTGAGCTTTGGTATAAAAAACCACCTGAGCTGCATAAGCTGGGAGTTTGGGGTTGTAGAGCCGTGGTGAGGCTCACTGATCCTAAGATAAGGAACATAGGGGAAAGAGGTATAGACTGCATTTTCATTGGGTATGCGGAGCATTCATTTGCTCACAGGTTCTATGTTATAGAACCAAATGACTACGTGTCAGTGCTGGTGTGCGTTAGGTGTGATATGGTTTTATTAATATTTTGAGCCCAATTTACGCATTAGTCAAGTTTTAAATTTATAAAACATGATATTGTACTAACACTAAACACACACTTGGGCAAGTGCACCCATCGTGAGCGTAGTATAGCGTTGGTAAGATACCGAGGTCGTCCAAGGATACAAGAGCTTTTAATACCGGTTTATCCTCAACGTCTAATCAATCTAATTTTTTTAGAAAAGTTTTGAAACATGAAAATAAAACTTAAAATGAAAAGATCAATAAAATGAAAAAACAAATAGACAAGATAGAATCACTTGGATCCAACTCATCTTTAATGTATCCTTTGATGATTTTCGCACTTTCAGACTTTTTAACAGATTATCTTAGTTATAGTAGTAGGCCCCTCTTTTGAAGGTGACGTTACCCTCAACCCAGTGGTTTGAGTCAGTAGGGATACAATCCCAAAGGGTCAGAATATTGAAAGATAATTAAGTATAACAACCATCCTAAATATAATAATTAAAATGCCTTTATATGTCTTAATATGTACCCCGTATGTGAAAACCGAGCCCAAAATACAATATATAATTAAAAATTAAATAAAAACAAATTTCTGGTGTCGCTCGCGGGCCGCGTAGAAGTAAGCCTGAGCTTACGCGGGCCGCGACAGCTCAAGGTCAGGGCGACACCCTAGCGTGCCACATGTCATGCCATCCGTCAAGTCTACACTTGTGAATCGACTAAGCTATGCCCTACATAGTCTATGTCGCGGGCCGCGAAGGACCCTTGGATGGTTTACGCAGGCCACGAGGAAGTGTCGATCAGACACTATAAATAGAGGCTATCCGCCTCAGTTCAAAATTCATCCCAAATCTCTTTCTCTCTCAAAATTTCGGCATAGTAGGCACAATTTCCGGGTATAATATCCCCCTAATTAACAAAGTTCTGCTCCGTTGTAAGTATCATAACCCCGGTTACGTATTAGATACGCTGCCCGATAGATCCAGGGTTCCGTAATGGCTGTCGTGGTTCTGCCCGACGTAGTCATTGGAATGCCGTCTTGGGGAGGATATTGCTAATGTAAATATTGGGTTATTATACTAACGCGTGTGCATTTGTGTAAATTATAGATAATCACCAAGAAACCTTAAAGGAAACCATAAGACAGCAATGTGAGTAATCTCTTTTTTCTAAACCTTTTTGTAAAATGTTTTTACAAAACCTTTAATTATTTAAATTAAAATAAGCAGTGATTGAGTCTTTGTAGTCTTCAATTACTACCGGTATGTTGGGGTTTTGTATACAAAATGTGGAACACGTTACCATTAGACAAAGAGTTAGCCAATGTGTAATATGACCCACCAGTCAGGATTGACAGTACTGAATGAGTAATTGTGTAGATATAAACATTGTAATAGCTCTCAATACTATGAAAATTAATAAAACTCTTCTTGATTAAACTGGGATTCACTCACCAGTATTTCCCACTGATAAAATATTTTTAAACGCGTTTCAGGTAACAAAATGTGAAAGCCAACTAGAAGCCAGCTGGACAGCACTGAAGGCTTGGAAAAGTGGCTATAAAAGTTACCTAAAATAAAAGAAGATGTTTTATTCAATAAAATAGGGATTTTCCCTATGAAAATATTTGTAATGAAAACTTGGGTTTTAAACCAATATGTTTAATATTATAAAAGTGTGGTATTTACTCTGATAAAATATTTCCTAACTACGGTCCTGATGAAATTTCCGCTGCCAAAATGATAAACACCGATACCACCAAAACGTGTCTCGCAGCCACCCGTTCCCGGGACAGATAGGGGACGGGGGTTGCGACAGAAGGTGGTATCAGAGCTAAGCCACTGATTCAGCCACAGAAATGTTCTGCTTACATCAAGATATTATTCAAATTGTTAGGAAATTAATTATGGAAATACGTGCATATCTGTATTTTATTGTTGTGTGTTATTTGACTATTTGTTAGTTTACAGTATGAGTGATCAAGGACCCTCCGACGCTTATCGTCTGTTGTCCGGCTCACCTAGGAGTGAAGGAACCTCTTCATAGCATGCCCTCTCAGGGTATTCAACTGATAATGAAGAAGGGATATTTGTGTTTAAGGCTCAGTCTGAAGAGTCATTCCCTCAGAAAAAGAGAGGATGGTTCAGTAGGGGAGCTCACGAGCGTAGGAAAAGAATGAATAAATTACAACAGCAGTGAGTCCTAGCAGCCGCTAAAAGAGAGACAGATGCCCACACACAGGATATGCTTAATAGGAGCTTAGCCAATTTTCATATCCTAGCAACCACAGCTGCCGACCCAAACCTGGAACAACTAGTAGCCCCACAACCATTACCCTTGTTTCCCACGCAGCCGATGGAGACAGAAAACAACCCAAAAAACCAAGTCTAAATGCATGATTTCATCCTAGAGGAGATACCTAGGGTACCAACACCCAATCCCTTAGACCCAGATTACGACCCGTGGTTTGATGATCATAGGGATTATGTGCAACGCTACCACCTAAGCGACGAACCCATGCCAAACTTAGCAGCCTACCCAGGTCTGGACCCTCTAGATCCCTACTACGATACTGATGAATACATTAGGGAGATCTTAGAGAATCTGTACCCTAAGGAAGAACCCATATCAGTGAAGGTGAAGGTGGAGATAGTAATAATAATATAATAATATATATAATATGTGTGTATGAAAAAATAATAATAATAATATATATGTGTAATAATAATAATAATAATAATAATATGTTGTACTATAGACCACTTCGTGGTTTGTGACGCATAGTAGTATTGTAATTTTAAATTTCAGTATCAGTTTGTATTAGACACATACTATATAAGAAAAGAGTAAGTTGCAATGTTCGACGTTTTTTATCAATATGCGTGTTATGTGAATGTTTGCCTTAAATATTGTTTTGTGATATTAATAATTGGCAAATGTTTAAAATTCAGATGGACAACGAAGTGAACCAGGAAAACCAGAATAATGATAACCAGAGTAACAATAACCCGGATAACGAAAACCTGAACAACAACAATAACGGAAACCAAGTGGATAACAGTGTCATGCAACATATAGTGGTACAGGGGATAATAGATGCAATGCCATATATTATCAAAACGGTTAAGGAAGCAGAATATAAAAGTAAACATGATAGTAAACGACCTTCTGAACCTGAACACAGCGTAAACAATGGACCCGTACTTCAAGTGCCCATTCCCAAAAGAAGAAGAACCGTGTCTTATGGTTGTTCTTATAAAGAATTTTGATCTTGTAAACCAATGGAATTCTCGGGCAATGAAGGGGTTGTTGCATCTCTACGCTGGATAGAAAAGACTGAGGCAGTCTTACGAATAAGCAAATGCACGGAAGAGGATAAGATAATATTTGCTTTCAATCTGATTAAAAACTCAGCCTTAGAATGGTGGAACACTATCCTCCAGTCTAGAGGAAGTGATAGAACTTACAATATGGAATGGGAGGAATTTAAAAGCATGGTAGAAAGAAAATTATGCCCTCCCAATGAAAAAGAACAGATAGCAAATAAGTTCCTAAACCTTAGGATGACTGGGATAGATAGTAAGGTGTACATTACTTTATTCTTTGAATATGCTAGAATAGTACCAACCCTTGCATCACCAGAACCAGTATTAATCTCCCGTTACATCTGGGGATTAATCAGTGAAATTAGGCATGTAGTCAAGGCAGCTAGACCCCAAACCATAGAAGAAGCAGTGGAACTAGAAAACACCTTGATAGATGAATTAGTCCGTACACGAGAAGAGGATCAGAGGAGGAATCTAACTCAGAAACTTACCCAAGAATTCCGTTCTAGAAATTCTAATCGTGGGAAAAATATAGGTTCTACCTCTGCACCTTATTGCAAGTATTGCAAAAGGAAGCATTCTGGAAGATGCTCCATATACTGTAACTTCTGCAAAATATCTGGACACAAGGAAGAAGACTGCAGGAAGAAGCCTAATAACAGGATATGCTACAAATGTGGAGAACAAGGCCATATCAAGCCAAACTGTCCAAAACTAGCTCCAGCCACGAACACCAAGAATACCAAAAATGCTAGAGCATTTGTTCTTACTGCAGAAGAAGCAAAGATAATTCCGGATGTGATCGCCGGTACGTTTTTAGTTAATGATGTTTTTGCTAAAGTATTATTTGACTCTGGTGCGAACCAAAGTTTTATTAATACTTCATTTTGCAAATTTCTCAAGCAACCATTAACTAAACTTCCACAAGAATATCTAGTAGAGACAACAAATGGGGAAACCATTAAGATTTCTGAAATCTTGCAGGGAGCAAGAATAGAAATTCTGAATCAGAAATTTATTGCAAACCTTTACCCAATGAATCTGGCAGGATTTGATGTTGTGTTAGGAATGGATTGGTTAATAGCCAATAAAGCCAGTATTTTATGTGATCAAAAGTCAATCCAAGTAAATTCACCAAGGGGTGAAAAGATCACAATTAAAGGAAATAAACCCACTAGAACCACAAAATTCATTTCTGTGATGAAAACATCAAGTTATATAAGAAAATGGTCATTAGTGTATTTGATTTCCATAATCACTAACACTAAAGGAAAAGAATTAAAGGATATTCCAGTAGTATCCCAGTTTTCAGATGTATTTCCAGAAGAATTATCAGGGCAACCCCCAGACAGAGAAGTTGAATTTAGAATCCATTTGATACCGGGAACAACACCAATTTCCAAAGCACCTTACCGTTTGGCACCCGCAGAAATGCAGGAACTGAAGAAACAGTTAGACGAATTGTTAGAGAAAGGATTCATACAACCAAGCTCATCGCCATAGGGAGCACCGATTTTATTCGTCAAAAAGAAAGACGGATCAATGCGTATGTGCATTGACTACCGTGAATTGAACAAAGTCACGATTAAGAATTGGTATCCATTACTGAGAATCGATGAACTATTCGATCAACTGCAAGTAGCTCGATTTTTCTCTAAAATCGATTTAAGATCAGGATATCATCAATTAAAGGTACAGGAAGAGGACATTCCTAAAACCGCTTTCAGGACAAGGTACGGTCATTATGAATTTACTGTCATGCCATTTGGTTTAACCAATACCCCAGCTGCATTCATGGACATGATGAATCGAATATCTAAGCCATATTTGGATAAATTCATAATTGTCTTTATAGATGATATTCTTATTTATTCTAAGAGCAAAGAGGAACATGCAGCGCATCTGCACGCACTTCTAAGTTTATTGAGAAAAGAAAAGCTTTATGCTAAGTTTTCAAAGTGCGAGTTTTGGTTAGAACAGGTAGAGTTTCTTAGACATTTAGTCAATCATGAAGAAATTCATGTGGATCCCACCAAGATCGAGGCGATTACCAAATGGAAAACCCCTGAATCACCAACTGAGGTTAGAAGTTTCTTAGGATTGGCCGGATATTATAGAAGATTTATTCGAGATTTTTCTAGAATAACAATTCCCTTAACTAAGTTAACCTGTAAATCTGTTAAGTTTGAATGGGGACCAAAACAAGAAGGAGCCTTTAGAATTCTTAAGCAAAGATTAACCCATGCACCCATACTAGCGTTACCAGAAGGAACTGAAGACTTAAGAACCATGAAGAGAATTATTCAACCCATGATCTAGAGTTAGGAGCTATAATTTTTGCCCTTAAAATTTGGAGACATTACCTTTACGGTAGTACGTTTACCATTTTCACCGACCATAAGAGTTTAAGGTATGTTTTCGGGCAAAAGGAATTGAATATGAAACAAAGACGCTGGATGGAGATACTTAGTGATTATGATTGTAATATCCAGTATCATGCAGGAAAGGCAAACATCGTAGCTGATGCTTTAAGTCGAAAGTATCATGTAATCCAAAAAGAGTACGTTATCTTAAATTAAATCTGCAAGTAGATTTAAATGAACAGATTAGAAAAGCACAAGAATCAGTAATCGAGGATGATACTGAAAAGTTAAAGGGAATGATTAAAGAATTAGAACAAGGAACAAATGGAATTTGGAGATTCCATAAGAAATGAAAGTGGATACCTAAATTCGGAAACCTACGCCACCGTATATTAGAAGAAGCCCATAAGTCTAAGTATATAATGCATCCTGGAAGTGATAAGATGTATCAGGACTTAAGAAAGAATTTCTGGTGGATAGGAATGAAAAAAGGATATAGCAGCATATGTTGCAAAATGTTTAACCTGTTCACAAGTCAAAGCTAAACATCTTAAACCCTCAGGTTTGCTGCAACAGTTAGATATGCCTGTATGGAAACGGGAATTGATAACAATTGATTTTATTACTAAATTACCCAAAACAAGGAAAGGTAATGATACAATCTGGGTGATTGTAGACAGACTAACCAAGTCAGTTCATTTCCTACCAATGAAATAAACTTTCGGTATGGAACAATTAGCTAAATTATATGTAAATGAAATAGTTTCATTACATGGAATTCCTCTATCAATTGTTTCTGACAGAGATAGTCGTTTTACCTCTCATTTTTGACAAGTTTCCAAAAAGCCTTGGGAACCAAGTTGAATCTAAGCACCGCTTATCATCCTCAAACGGACGGACAAAGCGAAAGGACAATTCAGACACTGGAAGACATGCTCAGAGCTTGTGTAATTGATTTTGGAGGTAATTGGGACGATCACTTACCATTGATAGAATTTACTTATAATAACAGTTATCACACAAGTATCAATGCTGCACCATTCGAAGCACTTTATGGACGAAAGTGCCAAACTCCAGTCTGTTGGGCAGAAATTGGAGAAAAACAACTATCTGGACCTGAGATAGTGCAAGAAACAACAGACAAGTTCATTCAAGTCAAGGAACGACTGAAAGCAGCACGTGATCGACAAAAGAGTTATGCTGATAACAGACGAAAACCATTGGAATTTCAGGTAGGAGATAAAGTGTTATTGAAAGTCTCTCCTTGGAAATGAGTGGTAAGATTCATCAAAAGGGGAAAGCTAAGCCCAAGGTATGTTGGACCTTTTGAGATTATTAGAAGAATAGGACCTGTAGCCTATCAGCTACAACTGCCAGAGGAAATGGCAGGAATACATGATGTATTTCATGTATGCAATCTCAAGAAATGCTTAGCTGATAAATCACTAGTAGTACCTCTTAAAGATATAGAGGTAAATGAACAACATAACTTTGTAGAGAAGCCTCTACAGATTGAAGACAGGATGGTTAAGAACCTCAAACATAAGAGATTAGTTATGGTCAAAGTGAAACGGGACTCCAAACGAGGACCAAAATACACATGGGAGCTTGAATCAGAAATGCAAAGAAAATATCCGCACTTGTTCCAGTAGATCTCGAGGACGAGCTCTAAAACAAGGTGGGGAGGATATAACAACCCTCCTAAATATAATAATTAAAATGCCCTTATATGTCTTAATATGTACCCCGTATGTGAAAACCGAGCCCAAAATACAATATATAATTATAAATTAAATAAAAACAAATTTCTGGTGTCGCTCGCGGGCCGCGTAGAAGTAAGCCTGAGCTTATGCGGGCCGCGACAGCTCTAGGTCAGGGCGACACCGTAGCGTGCCACGTGTCATGCCATCCGTCAAGTCTACACTTGTGAATCGACTAAGCTAGGCCCTACATAGTCTACGTCGCGGGCGCGAAGGACCCTTGGATGGTTTACGCGGGCCGCGAGGAAGTGTCAATCAGACACTATATATAGAGGTTATCGGCCTCAGTTCAAAATTCGTCCCAAATCTCTCTCTCTCAAAATTTCGGCTTAGTAGGCATAATTTCCGGGTATAATATCCCCTTAATTAACGAAGTTCTGCTCCGTTGTAAGTATCATAACCCCGGTTACGTATTAGATACGCTGCCCGATTGATCCAGGGATCCGTAATGGCTGTCGTGGTTCTGCTCGACGTAGTCATTGGAATGCCGTCTCGGGGAGGGTATTGCTAATGTAAATATTGGGTTATTATACCAACGCGTGTGCATTTGTGTAAATTATAGATAATCACCAAGAAACCTTAAAGGAAACCATAAGACAGCAATGTGAGTAATCTCCTTTTTGTAAACTGTTTTTACAAAACCTTTAATTATTTAAATTATAATAAGCAGTGATTGAGTCTTTGTAGTCTTCAATTACTACCGGTATGTTGGGGTTTTGTATACAAAATGTGGAACACGTTACCATTAGACAAAGAGTTAGCCAATGTGTAATATGACCCACCAGTCAGGATTGACAGTACTGAATGAGTAATTGTGTAGATATAAACATTGTAATAGCTCTCAATACTGTGAAAATTGATAAAACTCTTCTTGATAAAACTGGGATTCACTCACCAGTATTTTCCACTGACAAAATGTTTTTAAACGCGTTTCAGGTAACAAAATGTGAAAGCCAACTAGAAGCCAGCTGGACAGCACTAAAGGCTTGGAAAAGTGGCTATAAAAGTTACCTAAAATAAAAGAAGATGTTTTATTCAATAAAATAGGGATTTTCCCTATGAAAATATTTGTAATGAAAACTTGGGTTTTATCCCAATATGTTTAATATTATAAAAGTGTGGTATTTACTCTGATAAAATATTTCCTAACTATGATCCTGATGAAATTTCCGCTGCCAAAATGATAAACACCGATACCACCAAAACTGGTCTCGCGGCCGCCCGTTCACGGGACAGATAAGGGACGGGGGTTGCGACATTAAGTTAGTTATTAATGCGAAAAGTGGTAGGCCCCTATTTTGAAGGTGACGTTACCCTCGGCTAAGTGGTTTGAGTCAACAAGGATACAATCCCAAGAAGCCGGTTTAAAGTATTAATAGTAGTTTACATATGAGGGGTTCAAGCTATTCGCACCCCCGCCATCCAATACCGTTGGGCATTGAAGGAGATCCTAGTAAGCTTGAACCAAGTCCTCGCAGGATCTATACACTGAACGAGACAAAAACTTTACCAAACCACCCTCCTAACCCCCATTCCTGGTAGTTAACGCACTTTATATAGACCGTAAAGACACGAATGAGCAAATCAATGACATCATGAAGAAATAGTAAGAAAAATTCACTTTCAACATAAGAAACTAGTTATTAAAGTCATTAATACAAACCAAACTAAAAAGTGCCGAAAGATTAAAAATCAACAGTAATACATTAAAGACTTATCTTCACCAAGTGATGTAAGAGATTAGCCACATATGGCCTTTGACTTACAAAAACTCTTTTGATCAATCTTGGATCCCGAGACTACTACACACTCTAAAGATAGATGATGGATGATGGTGGTAGGTGTTGGTGTTGTAGTGTTGGTGGAGTGATGCAAAGTGGGAGAGAAGTGGTTTGCCAAGGGATGCCTTTGAAGTGAACCAAGCACCCCTATTTATAGCTAGAACAGAGCCCTGGCCGCGGCCCCGTGTCCATCCAACACGGCCCGTGGCCATCATCTTCTCTTCCTTCATTAATTTCAATTGTCAGCAGAGGGCCCCACACGACCCCGTGTCTTCTGGGCACGGCACCGTGGTCAACTATTTTATGTACTATCAAGATTCTGCAAATCTTAGAGTTGACCACGCCCCGTGGTGGGCGTAGAAGCTTCTGCAGGTTTGTCTTGTTGTGCAGGGTCCTGACCACGCCCCATTCTCAGCTGGGCACGGTCCCACGGTCAGGTGTTGTTTCTTGTTTTTGCTTTGGAGATGCTGCCGAGGGGTCGGTATGTCACTTTATTCATTCTTCTTTTATTTATGTTGGTTTTGGCTACTTATTTGTTCCTTTTGTTCTTTTAAGATCGTTTAGTCCTGTAAATTCAAAAGGAAGAAAGAAATGCGCTTTTTCCAGCATTAGTACTAAAAAAGGGTTAGTTTTATGTCTCATTTGATGTAATTTATATGTTGCATTTTGCATACATCAGTGCATACGGTAATTGAGGCAAGAACTGTAGAGTATGATGAGAATAGATTCTCATCAATACCTAGGCCTAGAGACATGGTTCCAAGCTCTAGTAACTCTCACGTGGCTGATCACCTAGGAGAAGTGGTAGAGCAAGAAAAGCTAAATCATTTGGTGATGATTTTCAGCTATATTTGGTTCAAGGATCTAGAGATGAAATTAAAATTCAATATCAATATTGTTTCAATATTGATGAGGATCCTAAAACCTATAGTGAAGCCATGGCATCTCGGGATGTAGCTTTCTGGAAAGAAGTTATAAATGATGAGATGGACTCTATTATGCAGAATAACAATTGGAAATTGTCTGATCTAGCCCCTGGGTGTAAACCACTTGGTTGTAAATGGATCTTCAAAAAGAAAATGAAAGTAGATGGCTCAATTGATAAGTTTAAAGTCCTATTGGTTATCCAAGGCTTTAAATAAAAGGAAGGAAATGACTACTTTGATTCATATGCTCCTGTAGCAAGAATATCTACTATTATATTGTTGGTTGTCTTAGTTGCAATACACAATCTTGTGATTCACCAAATGGATGTGTAAACCGCTTTCCTGAATGGTGATTTGGATGAGGAGATATATATGAAACAACCAGAGGGTTTTGTTATGCCTGACAATGAGCATAAGGTGTGTAAGCTAGTTAAGTTATTATATGGCTTAAAGCAAGCACCAAAACAGTGTCATCAAAAGTTTGATGATGTGGTTTTGTCTAATGGTTTTGTATTAAACCTGTAGACAGGTGTGTATATAGCAAATTTGATGATTCTACGAAAGGAGTCATAATTTGTCTATATGTAGATGACATGTTGATCTTCGGTACTGACCAGGATCAAGTTGATAAAACAAAGAAATTTTTGTTATCTTGTTTTGATATGAAAGACATGGGGGGGGGGGGGCAGAAGTGATCCTTGGTATAAGAATCAAACGGGAGAACAAAGGCATATCTATCTCTCAATCTCATTATATTGAGAAGATATTGAAAAAGTTTATTTTCATGATAGTTCTCCGGTTAACACTCCAATGGATCCCGCTTTTAAGGTTCACCTAATGAAGGTGTAGCTGTAAGCCAACTTGAATATTCAAGGGCCATTGGATCTCTCATGTATGCCATGATTAGCACTAGACCGGATATAGCTTATGCTGTTGGAAAGCTTAGTAGGTATACTAGCAATCCAGGTGCAAGTCATTGGCAAGAAATGAATCGAGTATTTAGGCACTTGAAAGGAACCATGAAATATGGTTTGACTTATATTGGGTTTCCTTCGGTTTTAGGAGGCTATTCGTATAACAACCCTAAAGAAAAACCGACACCCTCGAAATATTTTTGACACCCTAATATATATTAAAATGTCCTTATATGTCTTAAATTACACCCCGTATGTGAAAACCGAGCCCAAATTACGATCTAACATTAAAAATAAAATAAAAACAAAGAAATTCACCTTGTCGCGGGCCGCGTAGCCCATGGCTACACCTTACGCGGGCCGCTACAACTTAAAGACCATGCGAGCTCCGGTGCTGACACGTGTCCGACGCGTGTTGAACCTGCTATATGACCCGGATCAGCTATGCCGTTGACCCCTTTTGACGCGGGCCGTGTAGGCCTTAGCCTACTTTTACGCGGGCCGCGAGAAACTCAAGATGAGGCCCTATATAATGGGAGCTCGGGATATCAGTTTCAGTCGCTCAGTTTCTTTTCTTTCTTACGAATTTCCACATAGTAGAAGCTATACTCGGGTATAATACCCCCTAAATAACGAAGTTCTGCTCCGTTGTAAGTATCATAACCCCTGGATACGTATTAGATACTCTGCCCGATTGATCTAGGGTTCCGTAACGGCTGTCGAGGTTCTGTCCGACGTAGTCATTGGAATGCCGTCTCGGGGAGGGTATTACTAATGTTATAATGGGTTATTATACTAACACTTGTGTATTTGTGTAAATTATAGATTGTCACCAGGAAACCCTAAAGGATAATCTAAGACAGCAATGTGAGTAATCTCCTTTTTGTAAATTGTTTTTACAAAACCTCACACGATTAATTATACATTAAACAATTATTAAGTATTTGTAAGAATACAATTATCATGAGTATGTTGGGATTTTGTATACAAAGTTATGTTACTGCCTTGCGAGGGGTAACATTTCCACAACTCGGGTCTGACAGTACCATGGATGTTAATTGATATAACCTGGAAACAAATGTAATTGCAAGATCGCCCTCAATACTGTACAATGGATTTTATTTAAACTCAGTTAAACTGGGATTCACTCACCAGTATTTCCCACTGACAAAATGTATTTAAACGTGTTTCAGGTAACAAAATGTGAAAGCCAAATAGAAGCCAGCTGGACGGCACTGAAGGCTTGGAAAAGTGGCAAAAAGTTACCTAAAAAGAAATTGATTTTTTATTAAATAAAAATAGGATTTATTCCTATGAAAATGTGTGTACTTAAAACTTGGGTTTTATCCCATATGTTTAATATTATGAAAGTGTGGTATTTTACTCTGATAAAATATTTCCTAACAACGGTCCTGATGTAAATTCCACTGCCAAAATCGACTAAACACGCGATACCACCGAAACTGGCTCGCGGCTGCCCGTTCCCGAGGTAATAGGGATCGGGGGTTGCGACAGAAGGTGGTATCAGAGCTAAGCCACTGATTCAGCCACAGAAGCGTTCTGCTGACATCAAAATTTAAATTGTTAGGAAATAAATACGGGAATACGTGCATAATTGTATATCTTGTTATGTGTTATTTGACTATTTGTTAGTTTACAGTATGAGCGACCAAGGACCATCGGACGCGTACCGTCAATTATCTGGTTCGCCTAGAAGCGAAGGTGCCTCTTCTCAGCCTGCCCTCTCAGGGTACTCTGCTGATACGGAAGAAGGAATATTCGTGTTTAAAGCTCAATCCGATGAGCCATTCCCTCAGAAAAAGAGAGGATGGTTCAGTCGAGGGGCACATGAGCGTAGGAAGCGTATGAAAAAGTTACAAGACCAGAGAGCACTAGCCGCAGCCAAAAGAGAAACCGATGCCTATGCCTAGGATATTCTTAATAGGGGTATAGCCAATATCCACATCCTAGCAACCACTGCAGCTGACCCTAACCTGGAATAAATGATAGCACCCCAACCACAACCACCAATTACTGACCAACCGATGGAGATAGAAAACCCTGAAAATCAAGTAGAAATGCATGATTTCAACCCGGAGGAGATACCTAGGGTACCCGCACCAAATCCCTTAGACCCAAATTACGACCCGTGGTGGAATGACGTTCGAGACTATGTGCAATGCTACCCTATACACGAAGACATACCCATGCCGAACCTAGGAGCCTACCCAGGGTTAGATCCTCTAGATCCCTATTATGATAATGATGTATTCATTAGAGAGATTCTAGAAAATCCTTACCCATACCAGGCCCCTATACCTCCATACCAGGAACCCGCACCCCAGATTCCGAACCCAGTCCTAGAACCTGCACCCCCAATGAGTGCAGACAATGTACAAGAACTTAGGATATTTGGTGAGGAAATTTTAGAGAGTAGTGAAAGAATGCGACAGGTGGGAGAGCGACTCGTCTGGAAGTACGACGAGCGCAATATGGATTTCTAGATGAATCCATATCCGTAGATGTGATGATGGAGACGGTAGTAATAATAATAATAATAATAAAATATGTGTGTATGTGTATGAAAAAAATTACGGATGCCTATTACTAGTAGTGTAACTTTAAATTTCAGTCGGTCTTGTAATTTTGATTCCAGTACTGGTGTGTAAATATTATTTTGTAAAGATGCAATGATCGACGCTTCTGACCAAAATGCGTGTCATGTGATTTGGCTATATTAAATATTATTTTGTGATATTAATACGTGGTAACTGTTTAAAATTCAGATGGCCGACGAAGGAAATCAAGGAAATCTAAATAACGATAACCAGAGTAACATTAACTTGGTTAATGAGAATCCGAGCATCAATAACAATGGAAACCAAGTGGATAATAGTGCCATCTAACACATAGTGGCACAAGGAATCATAGATGCAATGCCATTTATTATCCAAACTATTAAGGAAGCAGATAATAAAAGTAAACATAGCAGTAAGCGACCCACTGAACCAGAAAACAACGTAAACAATGGACCTGTACTTCAAGTGCCCATTCCTAAAAGAAAAAGAACCGTGCCTTACAGTTGTTCTTATAAAGAATTATGGTCCTGCAAACCAATAGAATTCTCGGGCAATGAAGAACCCATTGCAGCTCTACGCTGGATAGAAAAGACTGAGGCTGTTTTAAAAATAAGCAAGTGTGCTGAAGAAGACAAGATAATGTTTTCTTCTAATTTATTTAAGAATTTAGCCTTTGAATGGTGGAACACTATCCTCCAGTCAAGAGGAAGTGATAGGATTTACAACATGGAATGGGAGGAATTTAAGAATATGGTAGAAAAGAAATTCTGCCCTCCCAAAGAAAAAGAACAGATAGCGAATAAGTTTCTGAATTTTAGAATGACCGGGGTAAATAGTAAGGGTTATACTACTACATTCTTTGAATATGCTAGAATAGTACCTACCCTTGCATCACCTGAACCGTATTAATCTCCCGTTACATCTGGGGATTAATTGGAGAGATTAGACATGTAGTCAAGGCAGCTAGACCCCAAACTATAGAAGAAGCTGTAAAACTAGCAAATACCTTGACAGATGAATTAATCCATACTAGAGAAGAAGACCAGAGGAGAAACCTAGCACAGAGGCTTACCCAAGAATTCCGTTCTGGGAATTTCAACGGTAGGAATATAGGTTCTACCTCTACACCTTACTGAAAGACTTGCAAATAGAAGCATTCGGGAAAATGCTTCGCTCACTGCAATTTCTGTAAGTTACCAGGACACAAGGAAGAAGATTGCAGAAGGAAATCCAGTAATAGACGGTGCTTCAACTGTGGGGAAAAAGGTCATATCAAGCCAAACTGTCCGAAATTGGCTCCAGCTCCGAAAAACAAAAACACTAAAAATGCTAGAGCATTTGTTCTGACTACAGATGAAGCCAAAATGATTCCGAACGTAATAGCCGGTACGTTTTTAGTTAATGATGTTTTTGCTAAAGTATTATTTGACTCTGGTGCAAACCAAAGTTTTATTAATACTTCATTTTGCAAACTTCTTAATCAACCATTAACTAAACTCTCCCAAGAATGTCTAGTCGAGACAGCAAATGGAGAAACGGTTAGGATTTCTGAAATCTTGCAGGGAGCAAGAATAGAATTTTTAAACCAAAAGTTTATTGCAAATCTTTACCCAATGAATCTAGCAGGATTTGTGATGTGTGCAAAATGCAACATATAAATTACAGCAATTGTGGCATAAAACTAACCCTTTTTTAGTACTAATGTTGGAAAAAGTGTGTTTTTGTCTTCCTTATGTATTTTCAGGATTAAATGAGCTCAAATTAACAAAAGAAGCAAAAAGGCAGCTAAATCTAACATAAATACAAGAAAAGGAACAAACGTGGCATGCCCGACTTCCCCGACAGCATCTTCCCAAGCAAAACAGGAGAACAGAAGGCTGAACACGCCCCGTGCTCAGTGAACACGGGGGCGTGCCCAAGTGCCAGCATAAAAGACAAAGCTATAGATGCTTCTATCGCCCACCACGGGGCCGTGCTCAGCGGACACGGGGCCGTGGTCAACTATAAGATTCGCAGAATCCAGCCAAATCTTGATAGTACAGATATGCTTCTGCACACGGGGGCGTGCCCAGCGGACACGGGGGCGTGGTTAACTGATGCAAACAAACTGCAATTAATGAAGAAAGAGAAGGACTATGGACACGGGGCCGTACCCAATGGACACGGGGCCGTGCCCGAGCTGTTGTTCAGGCTATAAATAGGGGTGCTTGGCTCATTTGTAAACCATCCCTTGGCACACCACCTCTCTCACACTTCACCCACCACCCACCACCACCATAACACCATCATCCACCACCATCATCCATTGTCCATCATAGAGTGTGTGAGTCGTCTCGGGATCCAAGATTGATCATAAGAGTTCTTGACAATCAAAGGCCATGTTTGCCTAAGTCTCTCACATCACTTGGTGAAGACAAGTGTCTAGTGTAATACTTTTTATTTTAAATCTTTTCGCACTTTTTACTTGGTTATGTATTAATGACTTTAATAACTAGTTTCCTATGTTGAAGGTGATTCTTCCTTATCGTTTGTCCGTGGTGTCTTGGCATTATTTTACTGTCTATATAAAATAAAAGATTTTCACCATTCATATCTCCACGGTCTATATGGAGGTATGTTGGCTACCTGGTCGGGGGTTAAGGGAACGGTTTGGTAAGAATCTTGCCTTGTTCAGTGTATAGATCCTGTAAGGACCTGGGTCAAATTTAGTAGGACCTCCTTCAATACCCACCGATATTGATGGCGGGGGTCCAAACTCTTTGATCCCCTCATATGTAAGCTACTATTAATATTTTAACCCGACTACTTAGGACTGTATCCCTGCTGACTCAGACTACTTAGCCGAGGGTAACGTCACCTTCAAAAGAGGGGCCTACCATAATATGCTTTAATAACTTAATTAATTATCTTTCAATAATCCGACCCTTTAGGATTGTATCCTTGCTGACTCAAACTACTGGGTTGAGGGTAACGTCACCTTCAAAAGAGGGGCCTACTACAATAACTAAGATAATCTCTTAAAAAGTGCAAAAGTGCGGAAATAATCAAAGGTTACACTAAACACGAGTCGGAGACAAGTGATTCATCTTGTCTATCTGTTTTTATTTTTATTTTTATTTTTCAGCATTTTAGTTAGTTTTTATTTTTCTAGTTTAAAACCTTTTTCTAAACTTTTGATTTGATTAGACGTTGAGGATAAACCGGTACTAAAAGCTCTTGTGTCCTTGGACGACCTCGGTATCTTGCCAACACTATACTACGCTCACGATGGGTGCACTTGCCCATATGTGTGTTTGGTGTTAGTAAAATATCGTGTTTTATAAATTTAAAACTTGACTAACGTGTAAAAAGGGCTTAAAATATACTTAAATCCATATACCAACACACACGCATCAAGTTTTTGGCGCTGTTGCCGGGGACACAAGGATTTTAAGAAAGTTAGGAATCAAAGGCCTAATCGTTTTTCTTATTTTTCTATTTTTTTAGGATTTTTTCTTAATTTTCAGTTTCTGCAGAGCTCGGCACGGGCCGTACCTGGTCGGACACGGGCCGTGCCCAGCATTGTCACTGGCAGTTTTTATTTTCCGAGTTACAAAGGGTTGAGCACGGGGCCGTGTCGGTGCAACACGGGGCCGTGTCCAGCTCCCCAGTAACAGGGTTCCGGAAAACAATCGTTGTATCTCCGACCACGGGTCGTGTTCACCTGAGCACGGGGCCGTGGTGAACCTTCTGACCAACGTTCTTTTCTGTTTTTATTGCAGGACTTGGAACCCAGGCGCCACATTTGAACTTCCTACGTAGTGTATGAGCTCCAGTTCTAGTAGAGACATAAAAGAACCTCTAGAAGAACCCAAACGCTTTCTCAGAAAAAGACTTAAAGCTAAAAACCAAGAGAAAGTTTCGGGGGACCCACTTCCAATGGCGGACCAACGTACCCTCATGGATTACCTACGACCCACTGTAGGTAATCTCGGTGCCGCTATCAATGCACCGAATGTCGAAGCCAATAACTTCGAACTTCGGCCACATTTAATACAAATGCTTCAAAACTCCGCAACCTTCCATGGGCTTGCGGACGAGGATCCCCATCTACATATTACTAATTTCTTAGAAATATGTGATACCTTTCGGATCAATGGAGCATCAAACGACGCCATCCGCCTTCGGATGTTTCCATTTTCACTAAAAGACCGAGCTAAGGCTTGGCTTAATACCCTCCCAGTTGGCTCGGTAAACACCTGGGATGAACTAGCCCAAAAGTTTCCATATAAGTATTTCCCTCCTGCTAAAACGGCTAAATTAATGACTGAAATTAATACATATTCACAAGAAGATGGGGAATCCTTATATGAAACTTGGGAAAGGTTCAAGGAGCTACTAAGAAAGTGTCCTCATCACGGTCTTGCGGTATGGCAACAAGTATCCACTTTCTACAATGGGTTGTTGCCAGACATAAGACAAACACTTGATTCTAGCTCCGGGGGACTTCTAGGTAATCGTCGCCCAAATGAAATATATAATCAAATTGAGGAAATTGCTCAAACAAATTTTCAGTGGCACACTCCCCGAGGCATTAAATCTATTGCCCTGGGTGCCCATAAGTTTGATGAAAGAACTTCTTTACAAGCCCAAATCGAGGCCCTTTCTTCAAAAATCAAAACGTTAGAAATGGCAAAAACGGCCTCGGTTATGGCTTGTGAGGGGTGTGGTGGGCCACATGAAAATTGGAGTTGTATGAAAGAAATTGATGATCAAACGGAAACGGTAAACTACATTGATAATAGACCTAGGCCGTCGGGTCCTCCAACGGGTACCTACAACCAAGGATGGCGTAACCACCCTAACCTTGGTTGGAGAGATCCCGACAATAGTAGTAACCAACAAAACCAACGAACTAACTTTCAACAACCACAAAATTTTTCTCAACAACAAGGTGGACGAGAAAGGCTTGAAGATACGGTATCTCGCCTCATCTCCGACACCGAAAAGAAAAACTCGGATCGATTTCAGCAATTGGAATCGAATTTTAGAAATCAACAAGCTAGCATTCAAAACATTGAAAAACAATTAATTCAAATAGCTCAAAATTTCTCCGAGAGACCACAAGGCGCGTTACCAAGTAATACCGAGACCAACCCAAAGGCGCAAGTACATCTCACAACATTGAGAAACCGTACCGTGGGTCCCCCGAAGAGGCTCCACTTCCACCAACTGAAAGAAGCTAATCTAGCCAAACCACAACTCCACCCGCGCCCCAACAAGAGAAGGCTTCTTCACCGATTCAAGAGCCTACTAAGACTCCTCCGGTTCCATACCCCGGTCGGTTAATTCGTCAAAAGACCGATGAGCAATTCGCAAAGTTCGAAAATTTACTAAAACAATTGCATATTAATATTCCATTTATCGAAGTCCTAACCCAAATGCCTAAATATTCAAAATTTATGAGGAACTTCCTCACTCATAAAAGGAAACTTGAATCATTGCAATTAGTTAACTTAGGCGAAGGATGCTCCGCCTTACTACTCAACAAACTCCCACAAAAAAAAAGATTGATCCTGGAAGCTTCACGATTCCTTGCTCGATTGGGGAATCCCCCATTCGCAATGCACTAGCCGATCTTGAAGCTAGCATCAACCTCATGCCCGCATCAATGTTCAAACGACTCGGCCTAGGAAAAACGAGCCCTACAAAGATGAGCATACAACTTGCCGACAGATCCGTCAAATATCCACAAGGTGTCGCTGAAAATCTATTGGTCAAAGTCGACAATTTCGTCTTCCTGGCCGACTTTGTCATACTAGACATGGAAGAAGACACCGAAGTCCCTCTCATCCTAGGGAGGCCATTTCTAGCCACTGCCCAAGCAGTGGTAGACATGAATAACGGAACACTAACATTGAAGTTTGGGGACGAGGAAGTGAAGTTTGGAGTCGGAAAAAGAGTAGAAGACGAAGACCCGGTCAACTTCATGAAGGTCATAGACTCAAGCTTGGATGGCGCTCTCCGACGGTGTGGCATGGGATGCAAAACATCCCACTTGGGTAACATATGACCAGACTTTGGGTCTAGCCAAGTACCCTTATAAACGTGGCGCACCGCGGAGGCATTCCGCGGAACTATCCTTAGTTTAGTTTAGATTAATTTTTATGTTTTCTAGTTTAGTTTTAATTTTCAGGAATAAAACACACTCGGGATGGCAAAGGATAACAAGGGAAACTTGGACCAGCACCCCATGCACGAAAACAAGGCCATCCGACAAAATTTTCTTCATTATAGCAAGTTCAGCATGGGCCGTGTCCGCCCAACACGGCCCCGTGCTGCACAGTCTGCAGAAAATGCCCAGTTCAGGTAAACTGGACACGGGCCGTGTTCACCCAACACGCCCCCGTGTCCAGGCTTCTGTTTCTTTTTACAACTTTTTTTTACTGGCGACTGAACACGGGGCCGTGTCCAGACACCCAGTAACATAAAATTTTGCTTTTTCACACCTTTTTACACATTCAATCAACCTAAAAACTTATTTTTGGGACACATTGAGGACAATTTGTAATTTAAGTATGGGGGGATGCTAAAACTTTGAATCTTGCAAGTCCTAATTACAAGCCTTACACAAAACTCTATTGGAACCGCTAATCACTTTCATTTTTTTTACTTGTCTAGGTTTAACTTAGGAATTTCAAGTTCTAAAAAGGTTATATTTTTACAAATTTACAACCGATAGCGTCGTGATAAAAAGAACCAACATAAGAAAATTATGAAACGGCATGACAAGCTTATTTAAAATTTGATTATATATACTTGATCACATAAAAACTCATTCCCACAAAAGTGAGTTTTGAGCCTTTATTAAGCATACAAATACATATCTTTAAACTAAATGCTCATTTTTCGTTTCTTGTGTGAATAACCGCTTGGTTCTTACAACTCTAGAACTTGACACGACGATACATTCCCGGTCCTTACCAACTTAAACCCGAGTAAGTAAATGATGGAGGCATTAGGACTAACCCTTTTTATTTCTACACCATTATTTTTTCTTTTTTTTTACCACCTACCCAAAATCCCCCTAGTTAACCCATTTGAGCCTAAACCTTTTCATTTCTTAACCCAAACCAAACACCCTTTCACCCACCAAAACCTTTTTTTTATTTTTAACCATTTGTTTTAGTAACAAGCTCGTTTTTTCGTATGACATTTCAAAAAAACAAATGTTGATGATGAAGCAAAAGAAGAAAATAAACAAATAAGTTCATCAAAAATAACTTTGTTTGAAAAAAAGACTTCATCAAAATAAAAATTGCAAAAATAAAAAGTCATACGAAAACCGACGCTTTTACGCTTTTCACCCTTTTACTAACCACTAACCCAACCACCTACCTTTAACCCAACCCTAACTCTTCACCCAAAAGTCCTCTTGATATTTACAAAGGTATATAGTTAAAAATGAGGAGGATTGATTGCTTGGCAAGCCTATGGTAGGAGTAAGTTCCATGCCGCTCTCGAGTGATTCACTAAAATACATCTTCGGCCGAGTGTTAAGTGATCCCCCGTGAGGTATGTGAACTTGTATATAAATAGAATTTTAAATAGGCATGTTATGCCCTAATAAATAATTTATCTTATGAAAAGTTTTAAATAAATCATGACGAGTAGGATTGTAAATAAATAAAAATAAAAACTTAATAAAGAATCTTGGAAATCCCGACACTCTATGACAAGCCCAAAAACCTTCTCTTCTACCCATTCCATTTGGGAGTGTAAAGCCACATTATAAAGAGTTTTGCTTGAGGACAAACAAAGATTCAAGTGTGGAGGTATTTGATGTGTGCAAAATGCAACATATAAATTACATCAATTGTGGCATAAAACTAACCCTTTTTTAGTACTAATGTTGGAAAAAAGTGTGTTTTTGTCTTCCTTTTGTATTTTCAGGATTAAATGAGCTCAAATTAACAAAAGAAGCAAAAAGGCGGCTAAATCTAACATAGATACAAGAAAATGAACAAACGTGGCATGCCCGACCTCCCCGACAGCATCTTCCCAAGCAAAGCAAAACAAGAGAACAGAAGGCTGAACACGCCCCGTGCTCAGTGAACACGGGGGTGTGCCCAAGTGCCAGCATAAAAAACAAAGCTATAGAAGCTTTTATCGCCCACCACGGGGCCGTGCTCAGCGGACACGGGGCCGTGGTCGACTATAAGATTCGTAGAATCCAGGCAAATCTTGATAGTACAGATATGCTTCTGCACACGGGGGCGTGCCCAGCGGACACGGGGGCGTGGCCAACTGATGCAGACAAACTGCAATTAATGAGAAAGAAAAGGATGATGGACACGGGGCTGTGCCCAATGGACACGGGGCCGTGCCCGAGCTGCTGTTCAGGCTATAATTAGGGGTGCTTGGCTCATTTGCAAACCATCCCTTGGCACACCACCTCTCCCACACTTCACCCACCACCCACCACCACCATAACACCATCATCCACCACCATCATCCATTGCCATCATAGAGTGTGTGAGTCGTCTCGGGATCCAAGATTGATCGTAAGAGTTCTTGACAATCAAAGGTCATGTTTGCCTAAGTCTCTTACATCACTTGGTGAAGACAAGTGTCTAGTGTAATACTTTTTATTTTTAATCTTTTCGCACTTTTTACTTGGTTATGTATTAATGATTTTAATAGCTAGTTTCTTATGTTGAAGGTGATTCTTCCTTATCGTTTGTCCGTGGTGTCTTGGCATTATTTTACTATCTATATAAAATAAAATATTTTCACCATTCATATCTCCACGGTCTATATGGAGGTATGTTGGCTACCTGGTCGGGGGTTAAGGGAACGGTTTGGTAATAGTCTTTGTCACGGCCCCCGTCCCGGTTTTACCCGGTCCAGGAGTCGCGGGACAGAAACCCGTGGTATTTATTAATTGAGTTGACAGCGGAAGATTTTACAGGATCTTTTAATACTTGAAATGCCCGATTATTTTATTTCATAATTCGGGATAAACCCCGTATTTACAATAGAGGAATTTCACAAGAAAATTCCCTGATTTACAAAACATGTTAGTTTATTTAATTGAGCCACTACTTCAAGCTTGTTAGTGCTCCGTAGCACTTTTCCTTGGTTCACAGTAGTCACCTGAAACATGTTTTGAAAATATTTTATCAGCGGGGAAATACTGGCGAGTCACTCAAATATGATAAAACGAGACATAGTTATAAATTACAGCATAAGAGCGATTACAATGGCTTCTATCTTATTTTTATCTGGCGCCATGTCACCTGGTGACGATGGTCATACCACTATTGGGTCTTTTTCCCTTAGTAGTGATGATTATCACTGCTAGGATTTATTAGCCTAACCGTGAGAAATTAGTAATGTGCACAATACCCCACTAGCCAGTGATTATGATAACCATGACTTAATCCCTGTAAATATAACATTTGAAAATAATTGGAGTATTGTAAAATACTTTTGATAAAAGAGAATGACTCACATTGCTGATTTAAACGGGCAGAGTTTAGCCTACTGATTAGCCCTGTAACCTAATTTAAATAACAATGCACACGAACTAGGTCAGTAACTAATACAGCATTTACGATAACTCACGAGATAAAACCCTCACAACGAATGACAAAGTGCAATACTTAAACATCCATCGCATTTACGACGAATGACAAAGTATGGCCCTAATATGGGCAGCACTTAAACATCTATTGGATAGTTTCAATCGACCGGACATTGAATCGTAACAGCGATCAAGTTAATACCCTGTATCGTAGCAGCGCCTAGCTATCTTAAATATGATTTTCGACTTTTGAGCAGTATTCTTCGTGTTTTTTATTGAAATTTCGACACAGATGAACTGCTCGTGATCCAAGCTATTTACAGCAAAATTTTGAGGTTTACGCGGCCCGCGTAAGCCCCCCCTTTGATCTTACGCGGCCCGCGTAAGCCCCCCCTTTGATCTTACGCGGCCCGTGAGGGCCTCCTATACGTAGACTAGGGCTAGCGTGTCACACCTAGGTCTGCCACGTGTCTGCCACATGGCCTGGCAAACTGATCCGGAAGTTTTGTGATCTATCGCGGCCCGCGTAAGCCTAGGCTTACTCTTACGCGGCCCGCGTGAGACCCAAAAATATGTTTTTCTTGGTTTTTCATGCACAGTAGGGTTTTAGGGGTCCGGGTTTTTTACTTACGGGTCGTTTTGGGACATTTTTGAAGGTCCTTACATCCTCCCCACCTTATTAAAAATCTCGTCCTCGAGATTTATTGAAATAAGTGAGGATACTTTCGCTTCATCTCCGACTCCATCTCCCAAGTATATTTGGGTCCTCTTTTTGAATCCCACTTGACTTTGACTAGTACCAGTCTTTTGTGTTTGAGAAACTTAATCTTTCTGTCTTCTATTTGCAGTGGCTTCTCAACAAATTTTAACTTCTCATTTACCTCTATATTTTGTAGAGGTACTACCAAGGATTCGTCAGATAGACATTTCTTGAGGTTGGATACATGAAATACGTCATGTACTCCAGCTAGCTCTTCTGGTAGTTGTAAGCAATAGGCAACTGGTCCTATTCGCTGTATTACTAAGAATGGTCCTACGTACCTTGGACTTAGCTTTCCTTTCTTACCGAACCGAACCGAACTACTCCTTTCCAAGGAGAAACTTTCAAGAGTACCTTATCTCCGACTTGAAATTCTAGCGGCTTGCGTCTATTATTAGCATAACTTTTCTGGCGATCTCGAGTCATTTTTAGTCTTTCCTTGATTTGAGAGATCTTGTCGGTGGTCTCTTGCACAATTTCAGTACCTGATAATTGACTTTCTCCTATCTCTGCCTAACAGACTGGAGTTCTACACTTTCTTCCATACAGTGCTTCAAATGGGGCAGCTTCTATGCTTGCATGATAGCTATTATTATAGGAGAATTCAATTAAGGGTAGGTGGTCATCCCAATTTCCACCAAAATCTATTACACATGCCCTGAGCATGTCTTCCAGGGTTTGGATAGTCCTTTCACTTTGTCCGTCTGTTTGCGGATGACATGCAGTGCTTAGATTTAGGTGGGTTCCCATTGTTTCCTGGAAACTTGTCCAGAAGTGGGAAGTGAAACGACTATCCCTATCTGATACAATGGAGAGTGGAACTCCATGTAAGGATACTACTTCATCTACTCACAATTTTGCCAACCTTTCCATGCTAAAGGTTTCTTTCATGGGTAGAAAATGAGTTGATTTGGTTAATCGATCCACAATTACCCAAATCGCATCATTACCTTTTCTGGTTTTGGGTAACTTAGTAACAAAGTCCATTGTTATGAGTTCCCATTTCCATACAGGCATTTCTAATTGTTGTAGTAGACCTGAGGGTTTCTGGTGTTCTGCCTTAACTTGTGAACAAGTAAGACATTTAGAAACATATCTAGCTATGTCCTTATTCATTCCTATCCACCAGAAGTTATTCCTTAAATCTTGGTACATCTTATTATTTCCTGGGTGCATGGTATACTTAGATTTACGGGCTTCTTCTAAAATTTTATTTCTTAATTCTCCTTGCTTAGGAACCCAAATCCTTTTCTTATGGAATCTCCAAATTCCATCAGTTCCTTGCTCTAATTCCTTTATTCTTACTTTCATCCCTTCAGCATCATCCTTGATTGCTGTTTCCTGAACATTCTTTAATTGTTCCATTAAGTCTAATTGTAAACTTAATCTAAGAGCACGAACTCGCTTTTGCTTTTCATGATACTTACGACTTAAGGCATCTGCAACTACATTTGCATTTCCTTCGTGATATTGGATATCACAGTCGTAGTCACTTAGGATTTCCATCCATCTTCTTTGCCTCATGTTTAATTCTTTTTGCCCAAATATATATCTTAAGCTCTTATGATCTGTATAGACAGTAAACTTACTTCCATACAGATAGTGTCTCCAAATCTTAAGAGCAAAAATTATGGCCCCTAATTCTAAGTCATGAGTAGTATAGTTTTCTTCATGCTTCTTCAATTGTCTTGAGGCATACGCAATTACCTTTTTGCATTGCATTAGTACACATCCTAATCCTAGCTTAGAAGCATCACAGTAGACTTCAAAATCCTCTGTTCCTTCTGGCAAAGCTAGAATTGGAGCGTTTGTTAATTTTTGCTTCAAAATCCTAAAGGCCTCTTCTTGCCTAGGTCCCCATTCAAACTTAACTGTTTTACAGGTTAGCTTAGTTAATGGTACAGCTATCTTGGAAAAATCCTTAATAAACCGCCTATAATATCCGGCTAACTCTAGAAAACTTCTAATTTCCATAGCTAATTGCGGGACTTTCCATTTGGTGATCGCTTCTATTTTGGAAGGATCTACGTGAATACCTTCGTGATTCACCATGTGTCCTAAAATTGCACCTCCTGTAGCCAAAATTCACACTTCGAGAATTTGGCGTAAAGCTTCTCTTTTCTTAACAAAGTTAAGAGTGCATGCAAGTGCTGACAATGTTCATTCTGGCTTTTGGAATAAATAAGTATATCGTCGATGAAGACAATTACAAATTTATCCAAATACAGTTTACAGATTCTATTCATCATGTCCATGAATGCTGCTGGAGCATTTGTTAATCCGAAGGGCATGACTGTAAACTCGTAATGACCATACCTAGTTCTGAAAGCAGTTTTAGGTATGTCTTCTTCTTGTACCTTCAATTGATGATATCCAGAGCGTAAATCTATCTTAGAAAAGGTATCTAGCTCCTTGAAGTTGATCGAAAAGATCATCAATTCTAGGTAATGGATATCGATTCTTAATTGTAACCTTATTCAATTCCCTATAATCGATACACATTCTCATTGACCCATCTTTCTTTTTCACAAACAACACTGGAGCTCCCCACGGGGAGGAACTAGGTTGTATGAATCCTTTACTTAATAATTCATCTAACTGTTTTTTCAATTCTAGCATTTCGGTGGGTGCTAACCGATAAGGTGCCTTGGCTATCGGTGTAGTTTCAGGAATTAGATGAATTCTAAATTCTACTTCCCTATTGGGTGGTAATCCCGGTAGATCTTCTGGGAATACATCCGGGTATTTTGATACTACAGGAATTTCTTTAAGTCCTTTACCTTTCGTGTTAATGATTACCAAAATCATATACACTACTTCTCGTTTTCTTGAATAACTGGCCAATTTCATTACTGAAATGAATTTCAGTGGCTTTCGTGGCTTATCTCCTGTAATCACCACTAATTCTCCTGTAGGTGTATGAATTTCTATGGAATTCTTATCACAAAGAATTCGAGCATGGTTGGCTACTAACCAATCCATTCCTAATACCACATCAAATCCTGCTAAATTCATAGGTAACAGGTTTGCAGAAAATTTATGACCTAAGAGTTCTATCTTTCCTTCTTGCAAAACCTTATCTATGTTAACAGAATTCCCATCTGCCGTTTCGACGGTAAAAATCTGCCTAAGGTTGGTTAAGGGTAGGTTAAGTGCTTGGCAGAATGAAGTATTTATAAAACTTTGGTTTGCACTAGAGTCAAATAATACTTTTGCATAAACGTTGTGAACTAGGAACGTACCAGCTATCACGTTGGGAATTAGTTCTGCTTCTTGAGTAGTTAACTGGAAGGCTCTTGTGTTTCTCTTGGTAATTCCTTCTGCAGGTTTGGCTTTGTTATCAGCTGGTTTGACCAGTTTCGGGCAGTCTATCCTGAAATGTCCAACTTCTCCACAATTATAACAAATTGTGGCTTTCTTCTTCCTGCAATCTTCTTCTTGGTGCCCCGGGATTTTGCAGAAATTGCAATACCCTTTGCACCTTCCAAAATGCTTCCTGTTACAGGCATTGCAAAATGGAACAGTGGAAGATTGCTCAGTTCCCTTTCTCTTAAAATTGCTACGGTTACCCATACGGAATCCCTGGGTAATCTTTTGGGCCACTTCCTTTTTCTGGTTTTCTTCTCTTGTACACACCAGTCCGTCAGTCAAAGTGTTGGCTAATTCCACTGCATCGTCAATTGTGCGAGGTCTCGCAGCTTTAACGATATCACGGATTTCGCCAATCAATCCCCATATATAGCGGGAAATAAGTACCGGCTCAGGTGAAGCCAGGGTTGGTACCACTCTCGCATACTAAAAGAATGTCGAAGTATACCCTCGACAGTCTACATCCACCATCCGGTGGTTCAGGAATTTATTTGCCATTTGTTCTTTCTCATATTCGGGACAGAATTTTCTTTCTACCAGTCGCTTAAATTCTTCCCAATTTAGGGCATAGGCCGCATCGCTTCCCTTGGCTTGAAGTACCGTATTCCACCATTCTAGCGCCCCTTCTTTGAAAATATGCGACGTATACATGACTTTGTCTTCCTCCGCACATTTACTTATTTTAATTACCGCTTCGATTTTCTCTAACCAACGCAGTGCATCAGTCGCCCCTTTGTTGCCTGCAAATTCAGCCGGTTTACAGGCAAGAAACTCCTTGTAAGTGCAACCAAGCGTTGCAGCTTTCATTTTCTTAAGGAGTGGGGCTTGCATTCCATCGTTGTCGTTATTAGTATGGTTACCGCCTCCGTTTACACTATTACTAAAATTGTCACCGTGTGTTCGTTTGCTAGGAATAATTTGTTGAGGTTCAACTGGATTTCTGGCAGCAGCAAGGATTGCTGGAATAGCATTGGCTATTCCTTGAGCAACGATATTTTCGATATCTTGCCTATTCAGAAATTGATCTTCATGATTTTGTTCAGATTGATTAACTTCGTTAACGGGTTCATTACCAGCGTGTTCCATCTGGTAATTAATTTATATAAGTGATCAGTATCAAATAAGAAATAACCAAGCATAACAAAATAATCGCACATAATCATGTTAACACGTATAGCCAAAATTGTTGATTTTTCAACTTCCATTTTTATATATATTATAATAGGCATCCGTACAACTGGTTATCTTACAAAATTTTTTATTTTTAGGTTATTTCACATAAGTATATTTTGATTATTATTATTACACACATGTTTCCTTTCACCAAATACTATCCCATCAGCTGGCATTTTTAGAAAAGACGTTCCCTCTCGTCGTAGTTCCAGGAGATCTGTTCTCCCACCTCCCGGATTCGGTTTCCTGCATCCATCAGCTCCTCGCCAAAATGGCGGAGTTCAGCCAAGTTCTCATTACTCATTGGTAGGTTTGGTGCAGGCTCTGGGTCAAACTGAGGGAAAAAGGTATAAGGGTTATTTAAGAGGTTCTGGAACTGCCAGTCATTGGTCCACCATTCTTCCATTTCTCCTAAAGGTCGGGTGTTGACAAGGGGATCTGGGATGGCTGGTTCCAAATTCACTGGGAGTTGGTTTTCAGCAGGATAAGTAAAGAGGTTTTCATTGACAGGTTTAAGGATATCACAGTCCGCCAGTTTGCGATCCAATTCCTCCCATAATGGTATTTCCTCGGCTTGCCTGGAACTTTCTCCAATCTCTATTCCCTTCCCTTTATCCATTGGGTCTTCTGTCCGGGTTTTGGCAGTTTAACTTAATTAAAAGTTATTGTTGTAGTGGCTAACATATAGAGATTTGCCCACTGTTCGTCTAATTCATCTTCCCATGGTGGGTTATTGCTTATTTCCTGAATTTCCTTATTACTCATCACTCCTTTTGGTTGTGACTTCTTGATTTTCTCTTGACTTTTTCTAATAATCCAACTTCTTTTATTAGGGGTAAGTGGTTTCTCAAACTGTGCCTTACGGACAAATATTCCTTCCTCAGTATCTGCTGAGTATCTTGAGGAATTTGATTGGGATGAAGTTCCCTTATCTTTTGGTTGTGACTTCTTGATTTTCTCTTGACTTTTTCTAATAATCCAACTTCTTTTATTAGGGGTAAGTGGTTTCTCAAACTGTGCCTTACGGACAAATATTCCTTCCTCAGTATCTGCTGAGTATCTTGAGGAATTTGATTGGGATGAAGTTCCCTTATCTTTTGGTGAACTATCTAACTGACGATAGATGTCCGAAAGCTTTTGCTTACCCATACTATAACTAACAAGTAGTCAGTTAATTAAAACACATAATCACAAGATGGCAAATCAGAAAATTAAGTATTTCTAAATACATAATTGGCTTAAATCAGTGGCTCTGATACCACCTTTTCCTGTCACGGCCCCGTCCCGGTTTTACCCGGTCCAGGAGTCGCGGGACAGAAACCCGTGTTATTTATTAATTGTGTTGACAGCGGAAGATTTTACAGGATCTTTTAAAACTTGAAATGCCCGATTATTTTATTTCATAATTCGGGATAAACCCCGTATTTACAATAGAGGAATTTCACAAGAAAATTCCCTGATTTACAAAACATGTTAATTTATTTAATTGAGCCACTACTTCAAGCTTGTTAGTGCTCCGTAGCACTTTTCCTTGGTTCACAGTAGTCACCTGAAACATGTTTGAAAATATTTTATCAGCGGGGAAATACTGGCGAGTCACTCAAATTTGATAAAACGACACATAGTTATAAATTACAGCATAAGAGCGATTACAATGGCTTCTATCTTATTTTTATCTGGCGCCGTGTCACCTGGTGACGATGGTCATACCACTATTGGGTCTTTTTCCCCAAGTAGTGATGATTATCATTGTTAGGATTTATTAGCCTAACCGTGAGAAATTAGTAATGTGCACAATACCCCACTAGCCAGTGATTAAGATAACCATGACTTAATCCCTGTAATTATAACATTTGAAAATAAATGGAGTATTGTAAAATACTTTTGATAAAAGAGAATGACTCACATTGCAGATTTAAACGGGCAGAGTTTAGCCTACTGATTAGCCTTGTAACCTAATTTAAATAACAATGCACACGAACTAGGTCAGTAACTAATACAGCATTTACGATAACTCACGAGATAAAACCTTCACAACGAATGACAAAGTGCAATACTTAAACATCCATCGAATTTACGACGAATGACAAAGTATGGCCCTAATATGGGCAGCACTTAAACATCCATTGGATAGTTTCAATCGATCGGACATTGAATCGTAGCAGCGATCACGTTAATACCCTGTATCGTAGCAGCGCCTAGCTATCTTAAATATGATTTTCGACTTTTGAGCAGTATTCTTCGTGTTTTTTATTGAAATTTCGACACAGATGAACTGCTCATGATCCAAGCTATTTATAGAAAAATTTTGGGGTTTACGCGGCCCGCGTAAGCCCCCCCTTTGATCTTACACCCGCGAGGGCCTCCTCTACGTAGACTAGGGCTAGCGTGTCACACCTAGGTCTGCCACGTGGCCTGGCAAGCTGATCCGGAAGTTTTGTGATCTGTCGCAGCCCGCGTAAGCCTAGGCTTACTCTTACAGCCAGCGTGAGACCCAAAAATATGTTTTTCTTGGTTTTTCATGCACAGTAGGGTTTTAGGGGTCCGAGTTTTTTACTTACGGGTCGTTTTGGGACATTTTTTAAGGTCCTTACAGTCTTGCCTTGTTCAGTGTATAGATCCTGCAAGGACCTGGGTCAAATTTAGTAGGACCTCCTTCAATACCCACCGGTATTGGATGGCGGGGGTCCAAACTCTTTGATCCCCTCATATGTAAGCTACTATTAATACTTTAACCCGGCTACTTAGGACTGTATCCCTGCTGACTCAGACTACTTAGCCGAGGGTAACGTCACCTTCAAAAGTGGGGCCTACCATAATATGCATTAATAAATTAATTAATTATCTTTCAATAATCCGACCCTTTAGGATTGTATCCTTGCTGACTCAAACTACTGGGTTGAGGGTAACGTCACCTTCAAAAGAGGGCCCTACTACAATAACTTAGATAATCTCTTAAAAAGTGGAAAAGTGTGAAAATAATCAAAGGTTACACTAAACACGAGTCGGAGCCAAGTGATTCATCTTGTCTATCTGTTTTTATTTTTATTTTTATTTTTAGAGTAAACTGCCATTTTGGTCCCTGTGGTTTGGCCAGTTTTGCCACTTTAGTCCAAATCTCAAATTTATTACATCTGGGTCCCTGTGGTTTGGTTTTTGTTGCCATTTTAGTCCAAAATCCAAAAATCCCCCTTTTTGACTGTTAAAAGCTGTCTATTTTGTCCTTTAGTGCAGGGGCATTTTGGTCATTTTTTAAATTTCATTTTTTTCAATAAAACCCAAATCAAAATAATCATATTTCTCTTCTCTCTCTCTCTATAGCACCACCATCACCGCCACCTCCTCCCTCTCTCTCTTCTCTCTCTCTATAGCACCACCACCACCACCACTCCAAACATCATCATCAAAACCCAGATCAAGAACATCATCAACACCCAGACAAGAACATCATCAAAACCCAAACATCATCAAAACCCAGACAAGAACATCATCAAAACCCAAACATCATCAAAACCATCATCAGAACATCATCAAAACCCAGATCAAGAACATCATCAAAACATCATCAAATATCATATTTGCAATGAAACCCAGATCAAGAACATCATTAAAACCCAGATTCCAACACCACCCACAAACTTAAAAAACAAACCCACAAACAAAATCAAATCTTGATCAAAACCCAATAACCGTATCCAAATTACAAACAAGCCCACTAAATCAAATCGAAATCAGATCAACTATCAATACCGATTTCAAAACAAAAGACAAAAAATGAAAAGTTCACCTGCCACCACCTGACCACCGTCACAACCTGCTGAGCACCACCACCACCGTTAACTGCCTGAGCTTGACTAACCTACGCCGCCATCTCAAAACCCTAACAAATTTTCCCTTTTTTCCAAAATTTTCACCGTTAACTGCCCCCATCTACCACCACCACCCCCATCTACCACCACCGCCCCCATCTACCACTACCGTCGTTCTCATCACTGTCACCTTATCCCACCACTGTCGGAGATCTATGTCGCCGCAGTTCTCATCACGGAGAACCACCACCTCTTTCACCTGCTCCGCCGGTTCTTATCACGGTGGTGGTGGTGGTGTTCGACAGAGAGGAGAGAGAGAGAAGAGAGAGATGGGTGTTTGGAGAGAGAAAGAGATAGATGGGTGTTGGCGGCAGTGGGAAGGTGGTGGTGGTGTTGGCGGCAGTGGGAAGGTGGTGGTGGGGATGATGCGGTGGTGGTGGTGTGGTGGTAGTTCAGAGAAGAGATAGAGAGAGCTGGTCGATGATGAAGATGAACTCAGATCTGTGATGTGTGTATATTAATATATATATATATATATATATATATTAATTTTTGAATTAAGAAAATGTTAAATGAAAAGCAAAATGACCAAAATGCCCCTGAACTAAAAGACAAAATAGGAGGTTGCAACGGTAAAAAAATAAGGTTTTTAAATTTTGGACCAAAATGGCAATAAAATGCAAACCACAGGGACCCAGATGTAATAAGTTTGAGATTTGGACTAAAGTGGCAAAACTGGCCAAACCACAGGGACCAAAATGGCAGTTTACTTTTATTTTTATTTTTCAGCATTTTAGTTAGTTTTTATTTTTCTAGTTTAAAACCATTTTCTAAACTTTTGATTTGATTAGACGTTGAGGATAAACCGGTACTAAAAGCTCTTGTGTCCTTGGACGACCTCGGTATCTTGCCAACACTATACTACGCTCACGATGGGTGCACTTGCCCATATGTGTGTTTGGTGTTAGTAAAATATCATGTTTTATAAATTTAAAACTTGACTAACGTGTAAATAGGGCTTAAAATATACTTAAATCCATATACCACCACACACACATCAATTTGATATCGTATTAGGAATGGATTGGTTAATAGCCAATAAAGCTAATATTTTATGTGATCAAAAGTCAATTCAAGTAAATTCACCAAAGGGTGAAAAGATCACAATTAAAGGTGATAAACCATTTAGATCCACTAAATTCATCTCTGTGATGAAAACTGCAAGCTATATAAGAAAAGGATCTATAGTATATTTGATTTCTATAATCACTAACACTAAAGGAAAAGAACTAAAAGACATTCCAGTAGTGTCTCAGTTTTCAGATGTATTTCCAGAAGAATTGCCAGGACTACCGCCAGACAGGGAAGTTGAATTCAGAATCCATTTATTACCAGGAACAGCACCAACTGCCAAAGCACCCTATCGTTTGGCACCCGCTGAAATGCAGGAACTGAAGAAACAGTTAGATGAATTATTAGAGAAGGGATTCATTCAGCCAAGCTCATCGCCGTGGGGAGCACCAATTTATTCGTTAAAAAGAAGGACGGATCAATGCGTATGTGCATTGACTACCGTGAATTGAACAAGGTCACAATTAAGAACCGGTACCCATTACCAAGAATTGATGATCTGTTCGATCAATTGCAAGGAGCTCGATTTTTTTCAAAAATCGATTCAAGATCAGGATATCATCAATTAAAGGTACAGGAAGAGGACATTCCTAAAACCGCATTTAGAACAAGGTATGGTCATTATGAATTTACGGTCATGCCATTTGGTTTAACCAATGCCCCAGCTGCATTTATGGACATGATGAACCGAATATGTAAGCCATATTTGGATAAATTCATAATTGTTTTTATTGATGATATTCTCATCTATTCTAAAAGTAAAGAGGAACATGCAAAGCATTTGCACGCTCTTTTAAGTCTATTAAGAAAGGAAAAACTTTATGCTAAGTTTTCAAAGTGCGAGTTTTGGTTAGAGCATGTACAGTTTCTTGGACACTTAGTTAATCATGAAGGAATTCACGTAGATCCAACCAAGATCGAGGCGATTACCAAATGGAAGACCCCTGAGTCACCAACCGAGGTTAGAAGTTTCTTAGGATTTGCTGGTTATTATAGAAGGTTCATTCGAGATTTTTCTAGAATAGTCATTCCTTTAACTAAGTTAACTTGTAAATCCATTAAGTTTGAATGGGGACCAAAACAGGAAGAAGCCTTTAGAATTCTTAAGCAAAGATTAACCCATGCACCCATATTAGTATTACCAGAATGAACTGAAGATCTAGTAGTTTATTGTGACGCTTCTAAGTTAGGTTATGGATGTGTATTAATGCAACGCCAAAAGGTTATAGCTTACGCATCTAGACAACTTAAGAATCATGAAGAGAATTATTCAACACATGATCTAGAGTTAGGAGCTATAATTTTTGCCCTTAATATTTGGAGACATTACCTTTATGGTAGTAAGTTTACTATATTTACGGATCATAAGAGTTTAAAGTATGTTTTTGGGCAAAAAGAATTGAATATGAGACAAAGACGCTGGATGGAAATGCTTAGTGATTATGATTGTGATATCCAGTATCATGAAGGAAAAGCAAATGTAGTGGCAGATGCTTTAAGCCGAAAGTATCACGAAAAGCCAAAAATGGTACGTTCTCTTAAATTAAATCTACAAGTGGATTTAAATGAACAAATTAGAAAAGCACAAGAATCAGTAATTCAGGATGATACTGAAAAATTAAAAGGAATGATTAAAAAATTAGAACAAGGAACAGATGGAATTTGGAGATTCCATAAAAAGAGAATGTGGATACCTAAATTAGGAAACCTACGTCATCGTATATTAGAAGAAGCCCATAAGTCTAAATATACGATGCATCCAGGAAGTGATAAGATGTACCGGGATTTAAGAAAGAATTTCTGGTGGATAGGAATGAAAAAGGACATAGCAACCTATGTTTCTAAATGTTTAACTTGCTCACAAGTTAAAGCTGAACATCAGAAACCCTCAGGTTTGTTACAACAGCTAGAAATGCCAGTGTGGAAATGGGAATTGATAACAATTGATTTTGTTACCAAATTACCCAAAACAAGGAAAGGTAATGATACAATCTGGGTGATTGTAAATAGACTAACCAAGTCAGCTCATTTCCTACCAATGAAGGAAACTTTCAGTATGGAACAGCTAGCTAAATTATATGTAAATGAAATAGTTTCATTACATGGAATACCTTTATCAATTGTTTCTGATAGGGATAGCCGTTTTACCTCTCATTTTTTGTTAAGTTTCCAAAAAGCAATGGGAACCAAGTTAAATCTAAGCACAGCATATCATCCTCAAACAGGCGGACAAAGCGAAAGGACAATTCAGACAATGGAAGACATGCTTAGAGCTTGTGTAATTGATTTCGGAGGTAATTGGGACGATCACTTACCTTTAATAGAATTTTCTTATAATAATAGTTGTCACACAAGTATAAATGCTGCACCATTCGAAGCACTCTATGGACGAAAGTGCCGAACCCCAGTCTGTTGGGCAGAAATTAGGGAAAAGCAACTATCTGGACCTGAGATAGTGGAAGAAACAACTGACAAGATCATTCAAGTCAAGGAACGACTGAAAGCAGCACGTGATCGACAGAAGAGCTATGCTGATAACCGACGCAAACCATTGGAATTCCAAGTAGGAGATAAAGTGTTCTTGAAAGTCTCTCCTTGGAAAGGAGTGGTAAGATTCATCAAAAGAGGAAAGTTAAGTCCCAGGTATGTTGGACCTTTTGAGATTATTCGAAAAATAGGACCTGTAGCCTATCACCTACAACTGCCAGAGGAAATGGCAGGAATACACGATGTATTTCATGTATCTAATCTCAAGAAATGTCTAGCCGATGAATCACTGGTAACACCTCTTAAGGATATAGAGGTAAATGAACAACTCAAGTTTGTAGAAAAGCCTCTACAGATTGAAGATAGGAAAGTCAAGAATCTCAAGCACAAGAGATTAGTTCTGGTCAAAGTGAAGTAGGACTCCAAAAGAGGACCTGAGTACACATGGTAGCTTGAATCAGAAATGCAAAGCAAATATCCACACTTGTTCCAGTAGATCTCGAGGACGAGCTCTAAAACAAGGTGGGGATGATATAACAACCCTAAAGAAAAACCGACACCCTCGAAATATTTTTGACACCCTAATATATATTAAAATGTCCCTATATGTCTTAAATTACACCCCGTATGTGAAAACCGAGCCCAAATTACGATCTAACATTAAAAATAAAATAAAAACAAAGAAATTCACCTTGTCACGGGCCGCGTAGCCCATGGCTACACCTTACGCGGGCCGCTGTAACTTAAAGACCAGGCGAGCTCCGGTGCTGACGCGTGTCTGACGCCTGTTGAACCTACTATATGACCCAGATCAGCTACGCCGTTGACCCCCTTTGACGCGGGCTGCGTAGGCCTTAGCCTACTTTTACGCGGGCCGCGAGAAACTCAAGATGAGGCCCTATATAATGGGAGCTCGGGATATCAGTTTCAGTCGCTCAGTTTCTTTTATTTCTTACGAATTTCCACATAGTAGAAGCTATACTCGGGTATAATACCCCCTAAATAACGAAGTTCTGCTCCGTTGTAAGTATCATAACCCCTGGATACGTATTAGATACGCTGCCCGATTGATCTAGGGTTCTGTAACCGCTGTCGAGGTTCTGCCCGATGTAGTCGTTGGAATGCCGTCTCGGGGAGGGTATTACTAATGTTAAAATGGGTTATTATACTAACACGTGTGCATTTATGTAAATTATAGATTGTCACCAGGAAACCTAAAATGATAATCTAAGACAGCAATGTGAGTAATCTCCTTTTTGTAAATTGTTTTTACAAAACCTCACACGATTAATTATACATTAAACAGTTATTGAGTATTTGTAAGAATACAATTATCATGAGTATGTTGGGATTTTGTATACAAAGTTATGTTACTGCCTTGCGAGGGGTAACATTTCCACAAGTCGGGTCTGACAGTACCATTGATGTTAATTGATATAACTTGGAAACAAATGTAATTGCGAGATCGCCCTCAATACTGTACAATGATTTTATTTAAATTTAGTTAAACTGGGATTCACTCACCAGTATTTCCCACTGACAAAATGTTTTTAAACGCGTTTCAGGTAACAAAATGTGAAAGCCAAATAGAAGCCAGCTGGACAGCACTGAAGGCTTGGAAAAGTGGCAATAAAGTTACCTAAAAAGAAATAGATGTTTTTATTAAATAAAAATAGGATTTATTCCTATGAAAATGTGTGTACTTAAAACTTGGGTTTTATCCCATATGTTTAATATTATGAAAGTGTGGTATTTTACTCTGATAAAATATTTCCTAACTGATTCAACAATGGAGTCTGAGCTTGTTGCATTAGCCATAGCTAGCAAAGAAGCTGAGTGGCTAAGAAACTTGATTTATAAGATTCCATTATGGCCAAAACCTATATCACCAATATCTATTAGATGTGATAGTGCTGCTACCTTGGCTAAGGCCTATAGCCAAGTGTATAATGGGAAGTCTAGACACTTAGGTGTTAGACACAGCATGATTCGTGAGCTCATCATGCATGGGGTGATATCGGTGGAGTTTGTGAGAAATCAACAAAATTTAGCCGACCACTTAACCAAAGAGTTATGTAGAGATCTTGTGCACAAGGCGGCTGTAGGGATGGGATTAAAGTCCACATGAGATTTCTCGTGTTAAGATACCCAATTCGCACCTAATATGACGTTAGGTGCAGAATTCATAGTGGAAAGCTTAACATCTAGAAATTGGAACACATTAGTAGCATCATCCCAAGGTATGTGTTCAGACCTACAAGTTAAAGGAGGTTGAAGGTTTTCTTCTTAATAGTTATTTGAAAAATTGCATATGCAGGTGCAAGAATAAAGAGCTACCTGTATGAGCATGAAGTTTAGCCGCTTCAAGAAGCTAGGACTTGGCTTTGATATGCTCATTGAAGGATGGGACACATGCTAGTAAAAATAGTGTCAAGAAAGAACATTAGAGTATGTAAACTTGTGTGTATATTATCTTCATGTATTCATTGAATAGAAAGGGTTCAATCCTTAGCGACACCCCTATATTCGAATATTTCGATTGTGTAATATACTAATGTGAAATTCAATCGTCGCGATATTTCATTTATGCATAAGTTTGCTTGTTGTGAATTTGTTTAAGTTAATCAAGGATTACAATAAAATGGGGGAGGAATGTTAGATATTTTAGTGTAATCGGGATTGACTTGGTGATCAAAGCGAATAATGATACACATCAAGCAAGTTAGGAGGTGCGGGAGTGCACGCTTGTTTGAGTTATTATAATTCGAAGTGTACGGGCGGAGCCCGTACTCTAAGGGGGTTCCAAGGGGGCAACACCCTCGGGAGCAGGGTCCAAGGGGTGGCAGCTTGGAAAAATTTTATTTTAATTAAATTTCTTTATGGAAAATGCCTTAGAAAATAGAATTTTTGAAAATTCGTCCTAAATTTTCAGACAAAAATTAAGCCAGTTTTTAATGCAATTTGATTAAATTCGAACATAACTACCAGAGGCAGTTATCTGCAAAATACCCCCCACATTCCATACGGTTTTTTTATCACTTTCTTCCTGGTTCACAAAATTCGCAGACAAAAACAACATACCCTGGTTCTATTCTAAAAAATCAGAGTTTGTATCTGATTGAATTATTCGGGTGAAGCACCGAAATAATTTGATCTGAGAGTGACATCACGCCTCTCTGATCATCCGGCAATCTGAAAATTCCCTAACATGCTCCACTCTGAAAATGTCCCGTCGTATTATATTTTGGTTGGTGTATTATATTCTATTCCTCCAAACCAACGTATACAACAACGTTGGGCATATAACCCCACACTTGATATATAATCTGCCCTTGGATGACAACTACCCTTAACCAACTTTTTAAGGTTTGTTAGGATTATACTATTAGGATTTTGACTCCCAAGGTTCACTTTGGGTTCAACATCCTAAACTCAAGACCCACATACAACGATTTTCATTCCATTGTTTCAAAGCATACTCTAATCATGCTAAACTCATTTAACTACATGGTTTTCAACTTATGTGTTCATCATAATCCATTTAAGCCCATAACAACATCATTTACATATCAAGTCATATAAGTAACCTTTTAAGTGTATTTCATTAAAATCCATAACCCAAGTTCTTAATCACCATATTTAATTTACGAACCACTTATAAAGAAGTTTTTAACATCTTTCCCTCATATAAGATGGGTTAAATCATGAGAATTCAACACCCCATCTCTTCCCAAATTACCTCAAATTAGGTCAAATCTCCCACACTTTACATTACCCATTTGTGAGTTTAATTTTTATCATCAACCAGTTTAATCTTATATGATCATCTTAAATGTGATTTAGCCATGTAGTTGGATATATAAATATTACATGTAGCATCTAATTTTTTTAGATTTATTTTTGTTAGGAAAAAATGGTTTAGTCGATGATAATCAAACTCTAGGTCTGATAATGTTAATAATAAGTAACATGTGATATGAATTGTTTAATAAAAGATAATCATATGCAACAAACAAGTTCTTATACACTCAAGTCATTAAGTATACTTGTTTATCCAAGATCAAGTTTCTAATTATTTGCATATTACAAGATTGTGTTATCAAACAATCAATTAGGAAGAATTCAATGGAAATTGATACATATTTGTATATTACAAGATTATGATATCAAACAATCAATTAGGAATAATTCAATGGGAAATTTATACGTATTATAAATGTTCATTAAAGATCAAGATTCAGTTTGAATTATTAAAGTATAATGTGGGGAATCAAAGCAAAATTGATGTATGCTAAATTGGTCAACAACAAGTTGGAGTTCGGTGTGAAGATTGAAAAGAAGTCGACAAGAGCAATCAAGACAACGAACGACAAAGTCATGGTTGAGATCAAACATATATCTTTTGAAAGCTTACAAATATTATAGTTCAAGTAATCATTCAAGATTCAATTTCAAGCTTACATTAATGATTAAAATTTAAGTTGTGATTCAAGTCTACAGTGATCCAAACCTACAAAGTTCAAGATATGACTCAAGCTTACAAAGTTAAAGTGAAGACGCAAGATTACAAAGAACAAATGTGAAAATACAAGTCTTTAAAGATCAAAGCTTAATTATATCAAAGGCTTACCATCAAATATGAATCTCTAAACCAAACCATCAAGTGAATTAATTGGGAATTAGAAAGATGATTAAACAAGGATTTAATCACAAGGTAAATAATCAATATTCTTCCAATCATAACAAGTAAAGTTCCAAAGGCATTAAACAAGCTGAAAACTAATTTGAGAGATTTTGAAGTTCAGAATTGGATGAAGCTAATGAAAGACTTTCCATTTGTAGGTTGTAGTCATGGTGGGAGACAAGCTTACCATAAATAGAAATGTATCACCTTTTGTCACTAAACCTTCATCATGCTTAAAAAGATTCACAACACTCTTGATAGACAATATTAGGTTGCTTGCAAGACTCAAAATCAGAGGTTTGAATGTGGGAAAAGTGTTGCCGGACAAGACAACACATAACGTTAAAAACACAAAAACAACAAAGTTGAAAAATTCTCATTTTCAAGGTCGATGACATCCGTCGTAAAGGCGTTTGATTTTGTTTGTCTTTTTATCGTGTGCCTATAAATATAAGTCAACCCCAATCTTTTTCACTTACCCCTTTTACTCTAAACACTTTCATACATTTATCAAATAGATCTTCCTCTCATTCCTATCATCTCATTTGAGAAGATCAAAGATCAAGAAGATAAAGAGCAATAGAAATAAGAAAAAGGGAAGAATAGTGTGTGCTTCAACATTTATTACATACCACTATTGTATTTCATAATCACCACAACTACTTGGAGATTTGTATATGATGATTATCATTTTGTAAAAGTAAGAAGGGAGTTTGGTGATCACTACCATATTTAGTGAGACGAGAGTTAAAGTGATCACTTCCTTATAAAGAGTGAGACGAGTGTATGTTGTGAATGTGATCACAACCTAGCTATGTGAAACAAGATATTGTGAGAACTGTAAATACCACTATATTGACACAATGAGCTAAAGAAGGTGATCACTACCTTGGATTAGTGAAACAAAGAAAGTGATCACTTCCTTTGAAGAGTGAGACACTTGTACAAGGTGATCTCTACCTTTGCTAAGGGAGACGTATGTGTAACAAGTATCCTTATCATATTAGAGGAGACGACTAGTGGAGAAACTCTATATTGGAGGATCAGAGATATGATATAGGGGATTATTTAACTCCTTTGAACCTTTATAAACCAGTTGTATATCTTTTTCCCTAAACTCTGTACTTGTTTACTTATTTATTCTTAGAATACAACAAGTGATATTCCATACTTGGTTTTGAAACTTAAAAATAAGTGAGAAGTTTTAAGAAAACTATTCATCTCTTATAGTTTTCTACAAGTTGTATTTAACTAAAAATAGGTTAAAAAAAGTAAAAGAAAAGTGCAAGTATTGTTTTGTGGGGAAGGACGTTAAATGTCTGAAAAATAATTTAAAAAATGCAACATAAGCTTGAATGGGGGAGGGGGAGGGGGGGGGGGGGGGGGGGGGGGTCCGGCATCAAACCCGTGTTGCGTCCCTCAAGGGACACACTTAACCACCTAGCCACCAACGCATTTGTTTACTAATGTAGTTGTCAATTATTAACAAAGAGAAAAAAAGGATGCAAAAATGATAACAAGCAATAGGAGCATAGACATATTGTACCTCAATCTAGAAAAAGTGAACAACATTTTATGTGATGGGAACCGACATAACCTTTTAAATTTTTTTTAACGAGTTAACACAAACCTATTATCAAAATGAATCTAACAAGATCATGAACGCCCTTCTTTAGGCGGTTGGGTATGGGGCACGTGAAAGGCCCGTCTCCCCCCTTAGGCCAGTCCCACACCGCCCCCTTGGGGCCGTCCTCGGCATTTCCGTCAGATATGTGACGCCGGGGACGGGGCAAGCTGGTGGGTCCCCCATCTTTGTTCTCTCTCATCCTTTATATATATATATTAATATATTATTAATGGTGGGGTAGTCTTGGCTAGTCCCCACACCCTTGGGTAGTCTCCAAAGAGACTATCCTCCCCCCGTGATTACGTGACGCCTACGTGGCGGGTAGTCTTTTGGAGACTAACTTCCCCCATACCCAATAGCCTTATACCATGCATGGCATTATTAAATGTCACCATTGATAGGCCCACGCGTGTGGGTTACCTTCACAGTAGTTATTATTATTATTATTATTATTATTATTAGGTAAAGGATCCTGTAAAAAGTGCTCAAAGTGTGAGAAGGGTAAGAAATAATGTGGTGATGACAAGTGTCCTATATCTAAATTAATTCAAAAGGGTGAATTAGTAATTTTCTATTTTCTTTCAATTAATTGATTAAAAGATAACTGCCCAAAATAACTTCCACCCTTTATTATAGGAATTCGATTTTAGGAATTAATCTACGAATGTGTGTAGTGTTATATAATTCTGTAGTGCAACAACCATTCAGAACTGCATAGTGTTATATATTTTTTATATAGTGTTATATAGTGTTACTTGGTGTTATAATATGGTTTTTGGTGTTATATAGTTCTGTAGTGCTATATAATTCTGTAGCGCAACCATCAAAAAACACTATATAACACCATCAATTATTAATTCTGTAGTGCAACCACTATTTAGAACTGTATAGTGTTATATATTTTTTATATAGTATTATATAGTGTTACATGGTGTTATATAGTGTTCTTTGGTTATATAGTGTTATATGATGGATGCATAGTGTTATATAGTGTTATATTTTTCTGGTAGCATGCTTATGATGGATGTATAGTGTTATATAGTGTTATATGATAGATGTATAGTGTTATATGATGGATGTATAGTGTTATACGTTTCTTTGCAGCAGTTACATATTTTTCTATTTTTAGAATTTAGGATCGAGATAATTTAGCAATTAAATTTGAATAGCTAGTTTTTAGGAGATTGATGGCGGTTACCATATTTGAAACATTGGAAAAGACACTATTGCCCTTCAATTTTACATAAGGTCCTTCTAATTAAAACACAATTTACATTTTATACCCTATTGATCTCAACCATTAGATCAAATATCCAATGGTTTAAAACACTTCTTACCCTTCTCACATTTTAGACACTTTTTACCATATCCCTACCCATTATTATTATTATTATTATTATTATTATTATTATTATTATTATTATTATTATTATTATTATTATTATTATTGTTGTTGTTGTTTTTGTTTTTGATCTTTTTATGTAGTATTCTTTTTGAAGTTGACTACTAATACTCGAAACTGTCGACGTAACTGATTCTATCAGGTACTCTTGAATCGTCTTTATTTGGGCTAGTCAATTATGACTTGTTTCCATGGTTGGACCGTTTTGAAAATTTATTGATTTTTTATATTTCCATAATCTCATTTAGTGAGTAATTATATTTAAGACTCCATATTTTATTTTATTTTATTTTTAAAAATTTGATGGCATGTTAAACTACAAATTCACATAACAAAACAAATAAAAGATAAAACTATATCTATATTTTATTCTAAATTTAGTTATATAAAAAAATATATATACCACACATTATTGGTTATCCTGTTTTCAACATACCCATCCACTCCCATATCTAGTCCGGTTTTACAATATGAAAAGTAAACCACCAACCATATAATAAGTCGGCATAAAAAACAAACAAAAAAAAAAAAGAATAATAATTTTAAATTTCAAACCCAAAACACCCCCTCTTAATTACTTTAATTAAACCAATTAAATACACCCAAAACACCTTCCCCCATTTTCAATTATTTTTCATTTTTAGCTCCATAATAAAAACAAAATCCACTAACGTTCCTTTCTTCAACTTCAATTTCAAATTCTCATCTCTACAATAAAAACCATTCATTGCCTACTTACTTTCCCCTACTTCTACATCATTCCTTCTTCTTCCTCACCCCCCCCCCCCCCCCCCCCCCCCACACACACACACACAAAAAAAAAAAAAAAAAAAACCATCTATCTGTCTGTTTTAAAGAAACCCCAATTTAGATCTGATTTGTATTCAATCAATATTAATTTCCGGCAGTTTTCAGTTTTCTTAGTCCCCGTGAAATTAACAAAAAAAAAATGACAGGGGTGAAAAGTGTAATTTGGGTATACTTGACGGGCCTGTTTTGGATGAGTTTAGAAGTTCAGGGGCTGGGGGTAAACTGGGGAACTATGGCGACTCATAAGATGGATCCGAAAACGGTGGTGCAGATGATGAAAGATAACGGGATTAATAAAGTGAAGCTGTTTGACGCCGAGGCGTCGACTATGGGCGCGCTAGCCGGCTCCGGGATTGAAGTTATGATTGCTATACCGAATGATATGCTACTGGATATGAATGATTATAGCCGAGCTAAGAAGTTTGTTCAACGGAATATTACTCGGTATAATTTTAACGGCGGTGTTGATATCAAGTAAGTTTTTTCTTTCTTTTTTTGTGATTTGAGTTTTTGTGCATTAGATGTTGTACGTTGTGCAGTAGGAGTTGTACTGTGGATAGAAGATAGTACTTTGTGTTGTAGGGCTGAAATGGAGTTTTGACTAATGAAGGTGTGGTGGGTTGTACCTAGCGCATTAGAAGTTGTACGTTTTATCGTGTTTTGTTAGAGTGAACTACTAAAATGGTACCTTTTTAATCCAAAATTCAAACCTTTTGAATCTGGGTGTTTTTAATTTTGTTGTTATTTTCATCTAAAATCAAAATATGGTCAGATTTTTCAGTTAACATTCAGTTTTTTTTTTCTCCGTCTTAACGAAGGGCAAAATTGTGGTCAAAATTGTCAGATGACCATTTTGCTCTTCATTAAAAGAGAGGATTAAAACAAAAAAAGTTAGATGTTAACTAAAAAATCTGACTAGATTTTGATTTTGTATGAAAATGACAACAAAACAGATTCAAAAGTTTTAAGTTTTGAATTAAAATGACAAAAACCTGAGGGACCATTTTGACAGTTTACTCGTTTGGTTATTCCGTTTTTTGGAAAAGTGATAGGGACACAAGAGAAAAGATTTGTGGTTTAGCTAGTTGTACTTTCTGATTTGTCACGTGTTGATGTTGTGACCGTGTTTTTTCGGTGAATGAAAAGGACACTTAACCTACCTGGTCGGTTTAAGCGGGTTCGGCCGGTTTTGACGAAAATTTTGGGCAGAACTCGTAACTAGGTTTTCGGGAAAAAAGGTTTGAACGGTTCGAGTTTTATATAGTAAACCTTCAAACTGTGAACCGAACCGTAAACTGGACTGTACATAGGGCCAAGCCGACCATTATACGTCTACTTTTCGTTCGGTTCAACAGTCCCACTATAAAGCACGAGACCTAAATTCTAATTTTTTATTAATTAATGACGTTATCCAGTTTTTAAAATTGATGATGTATGGACTCTTCAATTATAAAACTTCAATGTAAAGAAGTTGTTGTCATGAGCTGTATTATGGTGACATATAGGGTTGTATATTACTCATGTGAATCATGTGTTTTAATTCTTTATTAATTTTGTGTTGTTTATTTGTAACAGATATGTTGCTGTTGGCAACGAGCCATTTCTTACAGCATATAATGGGTCATTTATCAAAACAACCTTCCCAGCACTCCAAAATATCCAAAATGCCATTAATGAGGCCGGGTATGGCGACAAGATCAAAGCAACAGTACCCTCAAACGCGGATGTTTACGGTTCCCCAGAAGACAACCAGGTCCCATCCGCGGGCCGCTTCCGGCCCGACATAAACGACCAAATGGTCGAGATGGTCCAGTTCCTAGCGAAAAATAACGCACCCTTCACCGTTAACATCTACCCGTTCTTAAGTCTTTACGGAAACGAAAACTTCCCGGTCGATTTCGCGTTCTTTGACGGTACACCACAACCCGTGGTCGATAACGGGATACAATACACCAACGTGTTTGATGCCAATTACGACACGTTAGTGTCGGCGTTAAAGGTGGCAGGTCACGGTGACATGCCGATTATTGTCGGGGAGGTCGGGTGGCCAACTGACGGTGATAAAAACGCCAATATTAATATGGCGTATCGGTTCTATAACGGGCTTTTACCCCGCCTCGCCGCCAACAAAGGGACCCCGCTTCGGCCCGGGGCAATAGAAGTTTACCTTTTCGGGCTCATTGATGAGGATGCAAAAAGCATCGCCCCGGGCAGCTTCGAACGGCATTGGGGTATTTTTAGATACGACGGGCAGCCCAAGTTTGGGATGGATATTTCGGGTCGGGGACAAAACTCTCTTTTGGTACCGGCCCAGAACGTGCGTTATTTAGAGAAACAGTGGTGCGCGTTTAACCCGGATGCAAAAGATTTGAGCAAACTTGGGGAAAATATTAACTACGCTTGTACTTTTGCTGATTGTACACCGCTCGGGTATGGTTCTTCGTGTAACGGGTTGGATGCAAATGGGAATGCTTCGTACGCATTTAATGCGTATTTTCAGGCGCAAAATCAAAACGAAGCGGCGTGTATGTTTCAAGGTTTGGCTAGGATCACGACGGATAATATCTCGACCCCGACTTGCAGTTTTAATATCCAGATAGTCGGGATATACTCGTCGTCGGCTTCGCGTGCATCGGTTTACCTTTTCGTATACGCGATTATTGTTGTGGTTTTCTTGTTATAGATTTTATTTTTCGTGTGGATACATAAATTATTTCTCAATTTCATTGTTGGTTTACGGATCGACGATTTTGTGACATAAAAACTGTTGTTATAACGAATGACAGTTTCATTGTTGTTATTTTTCAATTTTGTTGGTTTTTTGTGTCATAAAATGTTTTTTTTTTATGGGAGTATTTAGGGCATTATTTTTGGTTTTGTGACACAAAAAGGGTTTTTTTATGGTAGTATTAGGGCATTATTTTCGGTTTTGTGACATAAAAGGATTTTTTATGGGAGTGTTTAGACCATTATTTTTGGTTATTTAGACCATTATTTTTGGTTTGGTGACATGTAAAAGGTTTTTATGGGAGTATTAGGGCATTATTTTTGGTTTTGTGACATGTAAAAGGTTTTTATGGGAGTATTCCCCAAATTGTAAGGGCAAGTATTTGGTGACAAAGGCAATATCACAAAGCTCGGTAAGACTATGTGTAATGGGGCGTTTTTTTTTTTTAAATTTCAAAAAAAACGCCCAAAAACGCCTCCCCCACCTTTACATGGGGCGTTTTTTTATAAAAAAAATCAAAAATTTGAGTCTGGGCGTGTTTATGAAAACGCTTAAAGGAGATGAGGATAATGATTTGAAAGGTGCATGGGCCAATGGGAGTGCCAAAGGGAGTGGTCCCATGCTGAAAGGTTTGACTGGAAGGTTTGACTAGTAGTTTGCTTTTTTTTTTTTTTTTTTTTTTTTTTTTTTTTTTTTTTTTGTTAATGATTGGAAGGGGCGTTATTGGAATAATGCCCCACTACACCACTTTATGCTATAATGCCCCATGCTGACTGGGATGCCACGTGTCGGATAATGCCCCATGGTGGGGGCATTATAAGTTGTTACCACTACGGGTGGTCTAAGTCAATGTGATACTTTATCCCACATTTTAAGGGTTTTTATGGGATTATAAAAGTCTAGAGGTCGAGAAGATGAAACTCTATACTGACTCCGATGAAAAATTGTTAGTTTCGTCACTCTTAAGTCACCACACGGTCTTATTAGCTTAATGGTTGCAACTTTTTTAATGGCTTGATACCGGAAGACCATACGCCCTTTGGTGCTTAATGGTTTTTTTGTTAAATAAAAATGTAGAAAAGAAAAAAGGTTGTTGAATACCTACTTAACGATGCAATGGCACCACCACGGAGGATGATGGCTTTCTTGTGAGCGACGCCTTTTTTAAGGTGGTGATGCCATCCTTAACAATTACAAGAAACAATGGTGTGTATTTTACCACAAAAGATTTTTAGTTCTAATTGTGCAAGTGTTTCATTTGATATTGTCTTCCCTAATGTGGTTTTATTCAATTACATAACTATGCCAATTTTTCTACATTTAACTTAATCAACATGTAAGTGTGGTAAATTTCTTAATCCATAGCTCTCAAATTAGCAATACAAGGATATGATTTATCATATGAACTCAATATGAAAATGATGATGCTGAAATTAAGGTTGTTTGAACACTTGGAACTTAAAGAATCCCTAAACATAGTCTATAACTTGCTACCCATTGTGTGCGTGTTGAGCGGTGGAGAGTGGATGCCATGATCATGACTCGCTCAACCTTTTTTGCGCCTAAAGCAGATTCTAAAATCAGGGTCATTCATAAAAAAAAAACATTTTTTTTTGCAAAAGTATGATAACGCACAATATTTTGTATATAATTTCTATAACACAATTTCAACAGAATATTCGGCACATTAAGAGCCAAAGGAGATTTGATCAGAAAAAAATCGAACATAGTCAAGCCCCAAAAAGTAAAAACATCCCGGCTTGTTGTATATGGGACCATAAACTTTACCAAAAATCGAATGCTAGTCTAACATAGTCGAGCAGCCTACATATCTTATTTTATTTTTAGGATAAATTACATTTTTCGTCATTTATGTTTGTATCGGATTGCAGCGGATACCCTTTAACTTCAATAATTACAATCACAATCCTTTATTTGGAAAACTTATTACACCTTTCATCCTTTAGCACTAACTAGATTAAAATGTTTAGTTAAGTATTTGCACATGAGGGTATGTTGGTAATTTTACTCATTTATTTATTTTTTTGTAAGAGGCGGGTACTACAACAAACGATAGGGCCGCAACTATCAGTCGACATGATAGTCCCTTAACCCCACTCCGGCCAGTGTGGTGTCTTAACCGTGCCCACGGCCTGGCATCAGAGTTTGGCATGGCTCTCCACGAGAAATTTCCAGCCCCCAGTGCCCCCGTTGCCGGGACTGGTAGTTGCACCCTCCACAAGAGCCGAGGCTCTCTGGAGTAAATGCACTGTACTAGAAACTCGTGTTGGGATCAGGAGTCGAACCGGTGACCCGGCCCATACCCCATCATTTCCTCTTCCCCCAAATGCAGTGGGTGGGGATCAAACCCGGGTCTCCAAGGAAACCCAAAGTCTTCTCCACCACTCCACTACAAGTGAGGACAAATACACAAATAAACCTAAGTGGGACCCATTCTCTTCATCTTCCCCAACTTAAAAACACCACCGTCTTGTTTAACCTTTGAACACAACTTCAAAACAATAACCATCATCAGAGAACACAACTCAATATCACCGTAGTGGCTACAATGTCATATACAAAATTATTAAATTGCCCTCGTTGTGAAATGCTTTCTACTGCACCCACGGCTTAACCGACTGAAATCACAAAAATTGACTAAAAGAAACAAGCTCTTCTGTATCAATGGCAACCTCCATCTCAGAGATAGCATTTTGTTTAATAATTGGCCCCGTATTTATAATTTTAATTCTGCTTCAAGGATTAGCATTAGCAACACCAAGTTTCTAAACTTAATAAGTGAGATACTCAAATGGCAGTGACAGGTGAGGTTGCAATAAGAGACTTTGTCGGATCTGCTTCCCCTCGTCACCAGCGTGAAACCCAAACCCAAGTGTTTTCTGAATTACAGTGGTGTCGGTGGTGTTTAGTTTAGGCGATGGCGGTGGTTAGGTCAGCGATAGTAACGGTTATGATGGCTGTGTTCTAGTTGTTTGGGTGGTGGCCGGCGACAGGAGTGGTGATGACCGGCGGCTGGAATGGTGGTGGTGAGGGGATTAGAGCATTCACATCCTAACCATCAAATTATGTGAGAAGGAGTTTTTATATTACAAAGGGTATAAAAAGTGGTTGTGAGTAGAGGAGAGAGAAAATGTTACTGTTCATCTGTATATTTGGGGGGACACTGTTCACCCGTTATAATTTTTTAATATATTTTGAAAGTGGTTGTGAGTGGAAGTGAGAGAAAAATGTAATGATAATATTATTTAATTGAAAGGGGAGAGAAAAAATATTTGTTTTTAGTGAAAATATATTGATATAGGAGTTGTTTTTTAGTGGAATGTATGTATAATTTGATGGATTGGATGAGAATGCTCGTTAGAGGGGTTTTTAGAGACAGAAAGAGAGATAATTGAAACTGTGAATGTGTGATTGTTTGGTTTCTAAATATAAATTTATTTTCCTGATTTTTCTTTTTTAAAATATATTTTTTAAGTAAGTAGGTCAAATTACAAAACTAGCCTCATAGGAATAAACTTAATTTAAATTTTTAACCTGGTTAGTGTTAAAGGACGAAAGGTGTAATGAGTTTTCCAAATAAAGGATTGTGACTGTAATTATTGAAGTTAAAGGGTATCCGTTGCAATCCGATACAAACATAAAGTACGAAAAGTGTAATTTACCCTTATTTTTATGAAACTACGAAAAAACATGCTTAAATCATTTAATGAATCATTTTTAAAAACTCTTTTGGGCTTGGGCCCAATATTACATAAACCAGTTAAAATCAGTTATAGATAATCAATTATCCACTTAAACGACAACGTTTTATTCGTTTTTCCCCAAATCACTCATCATTTCAAACTCTGTAAACCCTAGATCAAAATTTAGCGCGAAAAGATCTTACAACTATGGCGATCGCGAGAACCGGAGTTTTCGTTGACGATTACTTGGAGTGTAAGCTATCTATCATTTGACATATTGTTTGAATCTGAAATTATTATTAATTTTGTTCTGATTTCGTTGGTTTTCTGTGTTGAATTTGGTTATTAGATGCAAACACATTACCGGCAGAGTTGCAGAGGCTTCTCAACACCATACGAGAACTCGATGATCGATCTCAATGTATGTGTTTGTTTGTTTTCTTTCATACTGATACATATAGATATAATGTATTGATGTTAATTATGTCTTTATATACGTATACATGTGTTTGTGTGATTTGAAAGGATTGTGTTACAATTGTAATAGTGTAGGGGCCTGAAATGTAATTGTTGAGTAGAATAGGGGGTGTTTGTGGATAATGAAGTGTTGGTTGGTTGGTTAATTTGGTGTACTTAAACAGTTAAACACAACTAGGTTTTTGAACAAACCGAACGAACACGAACAAGGGCATGTTCGTGATCGTTTATCTGACTTTGAACGAACACGGACATGAACAGTTATGAACGGATTTTCTAGTTCATGTTTGTTTGTTAAGAATATGAACAAGTTCGTGTTCGTTTGTTTATATTCTCAACGAACACAGATGAACAAATATAAATGAACTTTTGTATTAGTATTTAAACGAAAATAAACGGACGGACATAAACGAATGAACATAGGCGAACGTGATAAACGAACATAGATAGATGTTCACAAACGTAAATGAATGAAACATGTGTTTGTGTTCGTTCGTGTTAATTGATGAACAAATTTTTTTGTTCATTTTCGTTTGTTTATTGAATAAATCAACTTCCTACCGAACAGTTCATGCCCGGTTCACTGAATGTTCGGTTCGGTTACAGGCCTAAACACAACAATTAATGAGAATTGGGCATCGAGAATTTGAGTAGATATTTTTGTCTGAACGCTTTTGTTCTTACCATAATAGATTGAAAGCGTTTTGAGAACTTTAGAAACCGACAGAACACTGGTTTGAACGATTCATAGTTTAATACTATGCAAAAATATAAAGAAGAAAAAGAAGATTGATTGATAGATGTGGTGCTGCAATTTCTGTGTCTTTAGCTGTGATATTAGCATTTGTTCTAGTTTCATATTGGACACAATGCAATTATGCAACCAGAATGTGGATTCTTTTCACCTGGTATGATGACATACTTCTTAGCCGATAATATTTAGAGAATATATTTATATATATTTAATTGTGGTATTAATTTAATTGTAATTGTAATTGTATTATGATTCCTATTCCTAAATTAGTGGTGGGGTTAGCTTGTATTATTCCCTATTTAAAGGGATTCAATACCACTTCTTTTCTTCTCTTCTCAGCCGATAATAATCCCTATCCTCCTCTTCTCAGCCGATCGCTACCATGACAAAACCTGATGTCGGACCTTCATCAAAACCTACCAATCCAACCACCCAGCCTACTATGTAACCGACATCCAGACAAAAATCCGAACTCTTGACGACACTAAAGTCACATATTCCTCCTGGGTCAAATTGTTTGAACTTCATGCCATCGCATACAAGGTCATGGATCACATTGACGATAAGGCAGCCCCGGCCTCTACGGATCCGAATTTTGATGCTTGGAAGGAGTTGGATGCGCTCGTCTCTCAATGGATCTATAGTACAATTTCAGACGATCTACTTACCCGGGTTTTGGATACCGACTCCACAGCTCTCGAAATCCGTTTTGTTAACCTCACTCTTGATTCTTGCAGTTCTATAGAATATAGATGACTACTGCCAACAGCTCAAAGAATTGGCCAACCAACTCGCTGATGTGGATGAACCGGTCAGCGAATCACGGCTGGTACTCCAGCTCGTACGTGGACTCTCCGCTGAATTCGACACAACGGCCCAACTTATTCACTCACAAAAGGCCGATTGGGATCAAGCTCAATCCATGTTACACACTTACACGACGAAGTGATACGTTTGGAAGCTAGACAACAACGTTCTTCATCAGTTTTAGTTGCACACGCTGGCTCAAATTCCAACCCGACTCCGACTCCAACTTCCACCAACCCTCAACAACCAATCGATCCAAATTACAATCAGAATAATTGTCAGTCGTAGCCGGGGACGAGGCCAAGGTCAGAACTATCGGGGTCGGGCCAGCCGAGGTCCCGGATACAGGGGACAATCCAACAATTCCTCATGGGCTTTTCAAAACCAATTGGGCCAGCAGCAGTTTCCACAATGGGCCTGGTGGAACACTCCACCATGCCCCTACACCCAACACAGACAAACGGACGACCCAATCAACAAAACCCGTGCCCACCGAATATCTAAACCCCCACGGCCCACTTCGCTGGTTACAACTTACCCTGGTTACCCCAACCCGAGCCCACAAACATACGGCCGAAATTTCACTTCACTAACTTCAGGCCCACCTCAACAACCTGGATTCGATGCTCTGAGCCCATCTGACTTGAGTGCAGCCTTCAACACTATGCAACTCAATTACACTGATCCTAACTCGATCATGGACACGGGAGCTGAAGGACATGTCACTAACAATCATAACACGCAAACTTTCATAAACTTTCAATACCATTGTGTTACAATCATAACAGTATAGGGACCTGATATGTAATTGTTGAATAGAATAGGGGGATGTTTGTAAATAACGAACTAAATGGACTTTTTAGAAAATATTAAGATCAGCGATTGTTAATTGGATTGATCAAATTCTTTTTGCGCTACAGCAATGATAAATCAAACAAGGCAGCAGACAAAGAACTGCTTAGATATTGCTTCACAAAACTTCAATTATAAAATCAATCATGAAGATGCTGACATGGATTTTGAGAAGACGAAGAGAGAGATCGAAGCAAATCAAGATAACGCGTTAAACCTGTGTACTGAGAAGGTCCTTCTTGCACGCCAAGCTTATGAACTTGTAAGTTTTTTTTTCACAAAATGTTGACTTTATTTGACTGTTTATGTTCTCTCTGATTACCGTCTTGATCCAAATATCTGACTGTTTATATTGACTTTATTTCACTGTTTTGTTCGCTCAGATTATCGCTAATCAAAACATTGACTTTATTTGACTGTTTATGTTTTACTTCCAGATAGACAGTCATCTAAAACGTCTCGACGAGGATCTGCACAACTTTGCTGAGGATTTGAAACAAGGTTTACGTTTTTATGTTCACATAATTTCTAGATATGTGTACTTATCGGAAAAAAAAACAATCAATTATTTGCAGAGGGGAAATTACCAGCTGATGAACCTGCAATACTTCCACCGTTACCTTTAGTTCCTAAAAACGAGAAGCGGAAGTTACCGTATATAACACCTTATTCTAAGAAAGTTGATTACAGGGATAGGGAGTGGGATCACCGGGATAGGGATTTTGAGCTCATGCCGCCACCTGGCGGTTTCAAACGGGATTATGCGACCCCTCTGGAGATCGAACAACCAATTGATCCAAACGAACCAACCTACTGTGTTTGTCATCAGGTTTCATATGGTGATATGATTGCATGTGACAATGAGAATGTAAGTTTGCCGTGGTCAAACTTCTCTTTTTGTTTCTTCTTATTTGGTCAAACTTTGTTTATTGAATTCATCGGTTGTTGAAATGGGTCGTTTTTGTATGAAACGGGTGGGGTCAGATTGTGTCGACCCGTGAGTTTATTACGCTAATGATTTAATGGAAACGGTGTATTTGGTGTTTGACAGTGTCAAGGCGGGGAATGGTTTCATTACTCGTGTGTCGGGCTGACACCGGAGACGAGGTTCAAGGGAAAATGGTATTGTCCAACCTGCAGGCAACTTCCACTTTAACATTCGAGTTTGTATATGTATTGTGTAACCCCCTCAATTTCATGTACTTCATGGAATTCTTGAAAGTTTATTTTAGACAAATTTGGGTGTAAAAGTTTAACTTAATAAATTTCGGGATCTATATACACTTTTTTACAAAGTTTTGTAATATTTTAAAAACTTTTGCGTTTCATATTGTCAAATTTCAATTAGATTGTTTGTTTTATAGTGAAAATACATGTATGGTCAAAGCTTTCCATTTCTCTGTAATCATGGACTTTTTTTTTCTAGAGGTGGCAGACCCATACATGACACTAAAACAATCAGGTTTTAAATAGCAAAACTTTTAACTAGTTTTTGGCTGTAGTGTCATGAAATGTTAAAGATTAACAATACAAAACATCCAAACAGATTCATTTAAAAGTTTTTAGTTAGATCAAATAAAAAAGGGGAATTGACTGAAATAATCCTAACTAAATGTCATTGGCCATTGCTAGTCTCACCTTTGAATATTTCTCATGCCAGTCTCACCTTTCACCTACTTTTTCTCTACCGGTCCTCGGTTAAAAAAACTAAACTCAAGTTTTTTTCCGAATTACAAAACTGACGTATTAGGACTTTTGATTAGAACAAGGATACGAGTCTATTGATGTAAACTTGCCTCGAAATTGTGCTCCAAACGACTAGATTTTTGTTAATTGGAAGTTTAAACCCTGAATTGAAACACCGTTTTCATCGTTTGTGAGAGTTAACCACTATGGTGCCCCCTTGAGGACCAGCATCGTCGTATTGTCTTAAATTCAGACATGTTACAAGTTTAGACTTTAGAGTTCATTGTATATGGAGAATGATGATTAGAACAACAAAACTATATTAGTTATTGATGACGGGGGTGGGTCAAAAACCCACTTCCCCTCCCATAATAATGGAAGTAGACGAACAATTAGTTAAAACGACATCAAACAAGGAGGAGGTATCCTCGTCACCAGATGGACAAGCAAAACACCAACAAGATAAGGCATCTCAAGAAATGAATAAGGAGGAGTATCTCTTCCTGAACAACGCAACAATAGTAAGACACGAAGATCGAGGCAAGCCTTTGACTCAAAGGTCAGGGACAAAAGGTTAAAGACAGTCAATAAATACGACACAAGGAGACAATCCTAGATAATCACACTCCGCAAGAAGAAGGTCAAAGGATTACTCGAAATGGTATGGAAGAGAAGAACGGAACTCTGGTACAAAGGAAAGGACCCTACCACACTTCCTCTCTCGAAAAGATCACGGGTCTGCTTAAGAACGAGGGAATGCCTTTGACCGCCTATAAATACCAAGCCATATAGACACTGAAACTCACTCCGGATGCAAGACCTAAACCTTAGGCTTGCAGATCATTCACTACTTTACTCCTCCTTTGTAATTTAGCTTACTTTGCTCCTCCTTTGTAATTTAGCTTACTTCTCGTTTGTAATTTTGTTATACTCTTCCAGTTGTAACTTGTACCCCTCCTCTGTACTCAACCACTTTATTCCCACCATTTAATTGTTGAGGCAACAGTTATGTTAGAAACGTATTTATCTGAAGATAATATAGAAAAAATATATAAAATCTGAAGCATTTTAAATATGTATTATCATCGAGTCTTCTAGTGGAGTAATACCAGGGGCGGAGGTATAATATAGGTAGGGGTATCACGGGCTACGGCTCAACCCTGCCTTCGTAGTGTTTTTTTTTTTGTTTTAAACAAAAGATACCTCTAAAAGAAAATATGATACTTTAATTTATTAAAATTACAAATTTATAAGCCTAAACCTTTTACAACACCAAACTTGTATAATAATTAGGGGAATTGGTCTGTAATAATCTCAACTAAACGTCATTGGTCATTTACAGTCCCACCTTTGAATATTCCCCATGCCAGTCCCACCTTTCACTTATTTTTCCTCCACCGGTCCTCAGTTAAAAAAACTTAACGGAGTTAAGTTTTTTTTTTCTTAATTACAAGCTGACGTTTTAGGGCTTTTGATCAGAACGAGGATACGAGTCGAATGATGTAAAACTTACCTTGAAACTGTGCTCCAAACGATGAAAACGTTGTTTCAATTAGGGTGTTTAAACTTTCAATTAACAAAAATCAAGTTGTTTTGAGCACTGTTTCGAGGTAACTTTTACATCAAAAGACTCGTATACTCGTTCTAATCAAAAGCCATAATACGCCAATTTGTAATTCGGAAAAAAACTTAACGACCGGTGGAGGAAAAATAGGTGAAAGGTGGGACTGTCATGGGGAATATTCAAAGATGGGACTGGCAATGGCCAATGCCATCTAATTGTGATTATTACAGGTCATTTCCCCTGATAGTTAAGACCAAATTAAGTAGAATATAATTGAAAGAGTCCCAATAGTTAAACATAGCCCAAGCCCCATAACAAACTAAATATCATTCGTTTTGTGTAAGGCGGCAACGTAAGAAATAGAACGTCACAAGATTTGCGACCGTCTGTTCGTCCCTGATGCTGCGTCGTTGACTTGCGTGCTTGGTGAGTCTTTCTTGTCCATTGATTTTTGACAAAATTGCAGAAAACAACCTTTATGTATACCCCAAACTGCACTTTATACCTTTCACTATGAAATCCGCCAAAACCAACCTTTACGTTCATGTTTTGCTACAAATTCAACCTTTAACACAAACTCTGTTAATATTCTTGGTTAAATCACCTCACATGCTTTGCATGTGAGGGTATTATTGTCATTTCAACCTTGTTTTTTTTTGTTTATTAATAAATTATATAATTACACATGACCCAATCATCACTCATCCTAGGATCTAACGAATAAGACAAAACATTTACACACAATGTCAAATCACAAAACATTCATGCGAGTTGTACCGTATGTATAACTACTTGTACAATTTATGAAAATTCATCTTCAAGCAATTGAGATGAAAACCCAGCTCATTAATTCATACCAACAAAGCCATGAACATTTTCATAACAATTTATCTCAACCAGATTATGAACACGAAGCATCATTCTTTTCTTAAAACATATAATAAACTAACGGTGATTATCATTTCGAATGTTCAAAACATAATGGAAGTCATTACTTAGAAACATGAAATTAGGAACATCATTCTTAGCAATTATCGACCATCATAATCATCATCATTTCACAACACCCTAACAGTATCATTTTATTCTAACATACCATTCTAACAATATCATTTTCATCAAGGATCATTATAACACTACCACTAATATGCTTGACCAGGTTGTACCTTGCGCATAGGCAGTTGTACCCACCATGAAAACACTACATCATGCACTCAAAGTAAACCCAGATTTCTTACATAACTCTACATTAATGTTTTTTCTCACAATCAATCATTTAAAACATGGAAGTTAGGAGAAGACCCATTTAAGATAAAACCCAGTATCATGTTTTTGGGTATGAACAGAGCACACTAGTCATTTCATCTTGACACATAATTTTCCTAAATAACTCGACAAGTATGTTCATTTATGCATATAAAGCACTTTGTGATCCAATCCTGCATGAAAGATAAATTTGTTTTTCTTAACTAACTCCAGTAATTAAATTATAATTATAACTGATTTATCAACATCAGGTCACGTTTTATAAATTATGGATTAGTTCTTTCAAAAGAAGAATGTGGCTGGAACCATGCATGATGAAGAATTGAATTTGAGAATAACAGGTGACCCATCAAGTATAACAGCAACATCAGATGGTGAATTAAGAAGACATATTATATATTTACAATTACAATAGTTAGTTATTGTTTCATATATTCATTAACCCATTACCTTGGTCAATGCTTCGAGATAAATAGGGAATGATAAGTATAAGGAAAACAAGGATCGGCGATTAATTACCTAAAAGAATTTCTTCCGATAATCTGCAGTGCGGTGGTGATGTTACGCAGTCCGGGGAGACGTGGAAATTAACAAGAAGTTTTATGGTGGGGTCATGTGTAATTATATAATTTATTAATAAACAAAAAAACAAGGTTGAAATGACAATAATACCCTCACATGCAAAGCATGTGAGGTGATTTAACCAAGAATATTAACAGAGTTTGTGTTAAAGGTTGAACTTGTAGCAAAACATGAACGTAAAGGTTGGTTTTGGCGGATTTCATAGTGAAAGGTATAAAGTGCAGTTTGGGGTATACATAAAGGTTGTTTTCTGCAATTTTGTCTTGATTTTTTGTTTGTGGTTAATGTTTATGTAGTATTGTTTTTTTTGTAAGAGGCGGGTACTACAACAAACGATAGGGCCGCAACTATCAGTCGACATGATAGTCCCTTAACCCCACTCCGGCCAGTAATGTTTATGTAGTATTGTTGTTTGTAGATTTGTTAGGGTTTAGTGTTCAGATAAATTAAATTTTACAAAAAGTTATACTTTGTTGCATAGTTAATTAATGGCCTAGCTCCGCTAGTGAGTAATGCCATCGTGACTTTTTAAATGGGAGGTCAAAGGTTAGAGTCTCGTCTAAGACAAACTACTCCGTTGTGGATTTCCTGTTGAAAATAAATGAATAAAATATAAAAAGATTTTAAATATGTATTTTTTGATAAGAATACAGAAAATCTACATATAGAAAGAAAGACCTGGAGGGAGAAATAAAGAGAGAGATTTGAAAGAAATCATACAAAAACCCTAACATCAAATCTTTACCAAATACATATCAACGAAAAACACGCTTCTTCAAAACCCCATTCAATCTCATATCTCAACTCAACTACTATTATTCTAAAAAATTTCATGAAAAATCAACGTGTTGACAAGAGATTTTCATCAATTTATCACACAGGTAACCAATAAATCATTCTTTTTTTTTCTTTGTCTAATTTGAATCTTTTTGTTCAATTTTTAACCTTTTTATACTTAATTCTTTGTGAACGATTTTAGAATCAGTGTTTATATAAAGTATAAACACCCCTGATGCCATGTTTAGTTTTACTTGAAATTTAATTGAAATTCTTGTTTTTGTTTGCACACTAGTTGAAAAATTCAGTGTTTTGATTATATCTGTAATTCTGTATAGAATGGGAAGAAACTTTAGCCAGATGATTAAACAGGATTTAGATAATCTTGATAAAGATCCAGAAAGTAGAACATCAGCAATGAAAGCATTAAAATCATGTATAAAAGATATGGATTCGAATTCCATCCCAATCTTTCTTACTCAACTTTCGGAGACTAACGAAACCAGACTAACATCAGGCGAACACACGATCGCGCTTTACGAAGACATTGCGCGTGTTCACGGCAGTGCAATCATCCCACATATAAACATCATCATGTTAACCATCATCAAGACTTTGAGTTTGAGTTCTAATCCAGACCCGTTCGCTCTTCATCACGCTTGGTCGAAGGTGGTCTCAACCATTGCAAGATACGGGATGGACCCGACAACACCCGATTATAAAAAACAGGATATTATGCACTCACTTTGCAAACCGCTTTCGGATTCTCTTTTAGCACGACGAGAGAGTTTATCGTCCGGTGCTGCCCTTTGTTTAAAAGGGCTGGTTGAATTGGATGATTGGCGGTTTTGTTCGGGTCAAATGGTCAATGAGGTTTGTCAAAGGGTGGCTGCGGGTTTGGAGAATCTTGTGCAAGGTGATGCGCATATGGGTTTAGTCACGGCTTTAGCTAAACGTAACGGGTTAGTTGTTGAAGGTTACGCAAGATTGTTGGTTCGGGCAGGGGTCCGGATTTTAAACACGGGGGTAACCGAGGAGGATTCTTGGAAACGGTTGTCGGCTATTCAAATGGTCAACGGTTTAATAACGAGTTTGGATTATAAGTCTGTATTGTCGGAGTTAACATTTGTGATTGAAGAGTTTCAGAAGTTTCAAAACGATCAAATCGCGGATGTTAAAGAGGCGGCTTGTGAAGCGATACAAACGGCTAAAAGAATATTGTGGAGCAATGTGAATGTGTCGCTTAAAGATGGGTTGTTTTCGGGTCATATGAGTACTCCTAGCAGTGCTGTTGAAACTGAGGCCCAAGAAGATCATGACGATGGGTTTACGGGCTTCGTGCATAGAAGCCCGATTAATGGTGACCCAAGAAGCCCAACCCATAGTCCTCAGGTGAATCTAATGTACTTGCTTTATTTTAGATTTTCATCATCCAATATAGGTTGTAAAGTAGGCGGGCCGGGCTGGTGGAGTAACGGGTCAAAATGGGTTCAGGTCAAAACATGTGGTTTCTGGTACAAGGGCATAGTTGTTAATTGCGACCATAGCGGTCGCTATAGCGCGATTTCTAGCGACGCGACGTACTGTCGCTATTTGGTTCATAGCGACGACTATCGAATTTAGCGACAGTTATTATTATTATTTTTTTTATTTTTCTTTTAATGTTCTAAAGAGTTATAGCTATAAAATAGCTAGATTTATAGGTTTTTGTCAAATATACATGTAAAATAGCATATATACAAGGGTATTTTGATGTAATATACATATAAAAATTTTCAAAATTCTTTTTCTAGTGTAATCGCTATTTATAAAATAGCCGTCGCTATTTGTCGCTATTCGCTACGTAGCCTAGCCATGCCTTGTCGCTATTCGCTATCGACAACTATGTACAAGGTTGACCCGAAACATATTTTGTCCAAAATTTTAAATTTCTAAATCTTTTTTTTTTCAACAGTAGTCATTTCTTGTAGAAGTAAATAATCTCTATTTTTTTTTTTTTAGTTTTTTGAAATAAGCTTTGAGTGGTTTTTGACCCATTTGACGATTTTTATACCCAAACAGATCAAACATAAATCATTTTGTAAGTAAATAAATCCATGTTATAACCTCTATTAACCTGAAGGAACACCAACCAGGGTTTGATCGTGTTTGTTTGTTAAGAAAATATGTTTTTAACAGATAAACAAATGTGCAAGAAACAATATAAAATATTTTAAAAAAAAGCCTAAGTTTGAAATAAAAATAGTACACATTTAGGTACAAATATATTATTAATTATAAATAATATATGTAATATCTGTACATAAACATATAGACCGAATGAGCAAACAAGGAGCTTGTTCGTGTTTGTTCATATAACTAAACGAACATAAAATCCTGTTCATGTCCGTTCATTAAGCATTCGATTCATTTACAGTTGATCTGATGCTATGCTGGCTTTTGTTTCAGAGATCACGATCATATGTTAATGCTGACAACATTAACCGTTTCACGAGTCCTAGGAAACCAAGTAAGTCTCGTCATGTTTCAGACGACGGCTGTTCTAAAACTCAAAGCAGAAGATTCAGAAGCCCTCCCTCAAGCAAATTAAATCGAAGATCTAATTCAAATTACGATCAAAACAGTTTTAACGGCAGTTTTACTTTTAAAGGCGTACAGTTTAACGCTACCTCAGCAGTGGTGTCTTCAACCGAAGACATCCTTACAAATACGAGCAATAATTTGCAGCAGTGTCAAAAACCTGTTCCTGAAAGTCATGTAAAATCTCGGATATTGTCTACTGGGTTGTTTGTTCTGTTTGTTGCGGTTGTTTGTTACTTGTGGTTACGAGATATAAACGAAGGTTACAACCTCGTACCCACCTAGTTTTGATCTTCGACAAGGATTGAGGAACTATTATTTTTTTGGTTTTCAACAGATGAAGAGTTTAAATCATGTAAGGTGTAGGTATTTGTGGTTTATAAGACTAAACGGTATGGGGGCCGGCCTTGCCCCGGCGAGGCCCGGCGCCGCACCCCCACACCGCCCCCCTATGCTTTGTCCCGGCTTCTCCGTCGCCCCAAGGACGTGTGCGACGGGCCACTCCTCCACACACATAACTATACATACATACATACACACACACACACACATATATATATATTTAGCCCCATCCTCCACCCCCTTGGTCCATCCCCTTTACGCCCATCCTCACTTTCGATGATGTGGCGGGTGACATGGCGGCCCATCCCCTTGGAGATGAGCCTTACCATACCGGGTAGCCTAAGAGTAGAGTAAATCTATGTTTGACATAATTTGTCATTATGAGTCATATTTTACCTATTTGAAAACAAAAATCACAAAATTCTTATACTGTTATGTAGTTTTTTGTTATTAATTTTAGGGTTATTAGATTTTAATAATCCTAAATTTCACCTGTTGTTAGCTGATAATAATCCCAACTTTAAAATTTCGCTCCTCCAACGATCCCAGCTTTTTCCTCCAATGATCCCAACTTGTAAGAATTTGGCTCTCATCGATCATTTTTAATCTGCAGGTGCACTTAATTCAATTAAGAAGGATGCAGGTGCACATGAATCTATTCAGGATGCCAAATTCTTATGTTATAAAAGGATCAAGACGGCCAAATTCTTACAAGTTAAGGTCGTTGAAGAAAATTTTTATAGTTGAGATTATTATCAACCAATAGGTGAACCTTAGGATTATTAGAATCCAATAACCAATTTTACCTATTTATATGTTATCAATTTACAAACATACTTTTAGTTCTACTAGTTTAGTATTAGAAATCCTCATAGCTGTTAATGGGCATGATAAACTTTAATTGGTCAATGGTCATGTCTTGTGAGGTCTTATCAGGTCACATTGTAATATAACGGTTTATAATGGCTTGTAATTAGTAATTACTATGTTGAAATTAATAAGTTTGTATGGGTCACAAAGAGTCGATGTACGTCTGGTAGAAATGTCTTTAGGAGCTAGGGTGTTCGGGACGTTCGCGGGGAGGGGATGCGGGGACCCCTTTCACCGTAGGGGCACATCGCCGCCAACCCCTTTCACCACGTGGGGGTAGAGGGGGGGGGGGGGGGGGGGGGAGGGTGTAAAATGGTGGAGTATTTACCGCGTGGAAAGAGAATGAAAGCTGTCATTTTTTAACCGTTGGAAACAGCATTATAGCCGTTAGATTAATATATATATATATATATATATAGAGAGAGAGAGAGAGAGAGAGAGTTAGGATCCTGTAAAAAAGCCCCAAAGTGTGAGAAAGGTAAGAAAGAATCTCAGTCATTAGATCTTTTGATCTAATGGTTGAGATTAATAGGGACTAAATTGTAAAATATTTTTATTAATTTGGACTGAATTGAAATATCTAGAGGGCAATTGTGTCTTTTTATCTTCATTTTGTAAATCAAAATCCCTGCAATTTCGTTCTCTCTCATACGCTCCCAATTTCTCTCTCTCTCTCTCTCTTCTTCCATATTCAATCCTCAATAAAAAAAATCGCCCGAGAAACCACTCCAGCTCCGTCAAGAACAAGCGTCGCATCAATATACGACGTACCATTCATCATCATCGATACAACACTCTGAATCAGCGGCGGTGGTGGTGCCGGATCGGCAGTGGTGGTGCGACGCTGGTGGTGCGGCGGTGGTGGGTGCCGGATCGGCGATGGTGGTGCGGCGGTGGTTGGTGCCGGATCGGCAGTGGTGGTGCGGCAGCGGCGATCTCTCTCTCTACATCGCACGACCAGATGATCTCTCTCTCAACACGATAGCGGCGGCGGAGCGGCAGTGGTGGTGCCGGAAGTGGAGAAGATGATACAGAGGTGTTATATTTATTACTGAATGGTGTTATTGTCTTTTCTGAATGGTGTTATTTTTCTTTTCATTAATGGTGTTATTTTCTTTTCTTAATGGTGTTTTTTTCTTTTCTGAATGGTGTTATTTTCTTTTACTGAATGGTGTTATTTTCTTTTACTGAATGGTGTTATTTTTCGTTACTGAATGGTGTTATATTTCGTTACTGATTGGTGTTATATTTTCGTTACTGAATGGTGTTATATTTTCGTTACTGAATGGTGTTATATTTCGTTACTGAATGGTCTTATATTTCGTTACTGAATGGTGTTATATTTTTCGTTACTGAATGGTGTTATATTTTTTTACTGAATGGTGTTATATTCTTTACTGAATGGTGTTATATTATTTACTGAATGGTGTTATATTCTTTACTGAATGTTGTTATTCGTAGTGTTTTTTTTGAGATCTTTGAAAAAAATCATGTTCCTATAATTAAGGTGGCGGTTATGGTAAGTTTTGAATTGATTGAATTAATTATAAAATTACTTATTTACCCTTTTGAATTAATTTAGATGGAGGACACATGTCATCTCCACAATATTTCTCACATTTCTCACACTTTTAACCTTTTTTACAATAATCTTACCCTATATATATATATATATAGGGTAAGGTTCATGCGAGAACCACCTTTATTGCGAGAACCGCGAGAACCAACGTGAACACAACCTAAAATAGCTAAAAAACCTAAAAAAACCTAACCCCCCCCCCCCCAAGCTAAATGCTAAAACCTAAAACCCCCAAAAAACCTAAAACAAAACCTAACCCCACCCCCACCCCCCCCCCCCCCCCCCACAAAAACCTAAACCCCCTCTCCCCCACCCCCAAAAACCTAAACCCCCCCCCCCCCCCCTCTCAAGCTAAAATGCTAAAAACTAAACCCACAAAAAACCTAAAAAAATAAAAAAAAAATTTAGAATTTTTTTAAAAAAAATTTTTTTTGGCTACTAAAAGTAGCGATTTTAACATAAAAAATATTAAAAATAATAATAATAATTTTGTGTGTGTTTTTAGCTATTTTTAGGCATTTTTTGTTGTGTTCACATTGGTTCTCGCGGTTCTCGCAATAAGGGGTGGTTTCTAACGGATCTTTGTCCTATATATATATATATACCTTTTTAAATCCATCTTTTTGCATCCCATTTTTTCACCCCATTCACACAACACATTCAATTAATCAATCCTTTTGAAACCCAAAACGCTTTTGACCTGTTTGCTCCACGATTTAGTACACCGACTCAATCTCTTAGAGAAAATGTTGGAAATCACACTAGCACGAAAACGGGAGATCGCCAAAAAATATAATTGGCCATGTAGTTTCTAAAATTATGTTTTTAGACTATCTCCAATGCTAAGTGTGTCCTTAGTCGCCCTTAGCTGCCACGTCCATCTGCAACATAATATCCTTACAAATCCTTAAAAGCCTCACTTTCATCTCCAACCCTACAAATATCCTTACTCTTCTTAATTTTCATCTCATCACTTATCCATTACACACAATATTTAAATACAACTTTTCTTTTTTCACTTTGAACCCACCATATCGCATGAACCGAGGCAAAGTCATGCCCATGTGTAAGGGCATCCAACCTAAGGTCTTATTGAGATGGATGAGCTCCAATGGTAACACTGTGTTCCAGAGATTCACTTAATTAGAGAAGAGAAAAGAATTAGAAGGAAAGAAGAGGGTAATGGTGTTCCAGAGATTTTTTATGGGAAGAAAGGTAGAGAAGAGAAAAGATAGGGGAGGTCTTTTTAGTGCTCAGTTGTTTCCTCCCAAATCGGGAAGATTGTGAGAGAAAAGAATAATGAAAGCCATGTTCTTGTTTAGGGTTCCAGTTTTACCCTCGTCAAAAAAATGGCGGGTATATCTCCCACATCCCGCCATATCTTCAACCCAATAATCGCATATCTTTAGTTATCATCATGATCTTTCCCGTATCTTCAGATTCAACTTGATAAGGGCTGTTGTTCATCTTCGTTGCTGCAACCTACTCTCCATCAGTGATCAGCATTCAGCAATCCATCTTTGAGGTAACACACCTACATCCAATTTATCGCATATAGGTGTTTTAACTGTGTTTCTTAGATGAATTTTGTGAGGACATAGCTTCTTATAAGATGAATTTTTTAGGTGTGCTTATTGTTTATGATGATTTTCGTTTACTGGCTCATGTGAATTTTAACAACAAAACCCATATGTTTACCACTCAACCTATTCACAACAAACGAAGAGCACCTACACCCATTATCATATGATCATCAGTTAAAAAAATATGAAAACTGAAGAATTGATTAAATTTTGCAGGCTCACTTATATGACAAAATAAACGCAGCAGGAATCACATATGTAAGTATTGGGCACCGAACAAGCCTTCGAAATTCCATAAAAAGGCCTTGCGGATATCATCGATGGATCTGGACTCTAACCCGCTGAACTGGTGCATAGAACCCTTGTAAGAAGGCTCGAACATTGATTCTTAAATGATTTTTCAAACTCAAACCCTATGATCCTCGATTGTAAGGTTTCGTGGGTACAGGGTCGAACAAGGACTTACCGTGCTTAGTTACATGGTTTTGAATTATTAGATAATAGTTTGTTAATTGTATCTTTGTGTAATATTTATATTCTTCCATCTGTAATTGAGGAGATCATCAAGAGTTAAATCATTCAGGTTCCTTTGTTATCATGATCATGCCATTAATGGCATTAAAAGACGGCATACTCCTGTTGAACATGTGGTTGAATTTTGAATCAAGAAAGTTTAACCTGATTTTATTTACTTTAGACTACAAGATACCAAAGTGAATCTCATATTGTATCATTAATAGAAATACAAATTCATTTTCATAGTTTCAATATCCCATCTTTAGATTACTTTAGGTTTAGATTAGATTGTACCTCGCATAAAATGGCAGTAAAGTTTTGCAAAGAAAAGTAGCAAGGTCTGCTACTGAAACTAATATCTTTGAGTACAATAAATTTGAATTAACTTGAAGTCAAAATCAAATAATTAAAATTAAAATAAAATTAATTAACAAATACTAATCGAGTCGAGCCCGAGCCGACGGCGAGCTTGAAAAATTACTTACGAGCCGAGCTCGAGGTTTTAAAGTCAAAGCTTGAATCGAGCTGAGCTCGAGCTTTCATATGTTAAACGAGCTCGAGCCTAGTTGAGCTCGAGCTCGGATCGTTTGCACCCCTAGCACTATTCCTGCATGATGGGACACAAGTTTAGGTTGGATGAAATGGAGTTTAATTTGTTATTGAAGATAAAAGAATGTTTTAAAGAAGACGAGAATGTGTGGGTTATTTTTATTTTAGTATTACTTAAAAGGGTATAATAGTAAAATTGTCACTTTCCTTTCTTTTCCTCTCTACTCGGGAATGCAAAAAAATGTTTATTTTCCTTTCTTTCCTTTCCTTTACTTGAAACTCTGGAACACACAATAATTTTTATTTGTTCCTTTCTTTTCTCTACTAAACTCTATTTCTTTTCTTTTCTTTCTTTTATTAAACTCGGGAACACAGCGTAAGGGCTTCTAAAGACTTGTTGTTTAAGGGCTCATTAAAGATAGCCTTAGTAGGTTTAATTTTATTTAATGTTTTTATTTATTTTTTATTTAATGTAATGTTTTTAGTAATTTTAGTAAGTTTTTTAATTTAATATAATTTTATTTTGTTAAACCTATGTTTCATTTATTAATTAATTAAAAAAGAAAAAAAAATAGTTTCCCCCACCCCTCATGAGGGGTGCACTCTTTATGTTTTTGCGTAAGAGGGGAAATGACATAGAATCATATGATTGGGGAAATGACATAGTATCATATGTTCCTAAGTTTAATAAAGTGAAGAAAGAAAATATATGGAGGAAACAAACTTTATCTTTTCAATTTGGAAAGAAAGAAAATTCTTCCATTCTCCTACATCTTCATCTCTTTCTCTCTTTCTTTCTCCCTAGAAAAAAAATTCTCTGAAACACCATAACTTTTTTCTTTCCTTTCAAATCTATTCTCTTTTCTAAAAAATAAATCTCTGGAACAAAGTGTCATCCCTTTCACCCTTAGTAGCAAGTCTTTTTTTTAATAAAACCGTTGAAACCGATTTTATGTCTGCATATGTCTTTTTTAAGACCATGCGTAGTGGGCGTTGTTTTTTCAAAATTTCCTTCTAATAATGCCCAATATTGCCCCACTCCCACCCCCTGGGCGTGATTGGACGTGGTTTTGCAAAAAAAAAAAGTCCCTTAGCGTGTTTTAAATCACGCCAAATGGGGGAATCAATTGACCAATCATATACAACTTCATTTGTTTTGTCGAATAAGATTTTTTAAATGTTTTTTTATTTTATTTTATTACAAACATAATGCCCCATAATCCCCACATGCCCACTACACCCCTTTTGTAAAAACGACCAATAATGCCCTATTGCTGATTGGGCTGCCACATGGCGCAAAACGCCCTAGGGTAGGACATTATTCACCCCAACGACTACGCATGGTCTAAGTATCTAATTCAATTAATTTTTTTAAAGGTAAAAACTAAAACCGTTCATTAAAAAAATTATTGGTTTATATATTTTTTTAAATAAATTAGAACCTATTTTACGACCATTTTTATTTTAAATATAACATTTACAATAAATAGAGCGACCAATTTTGCTGCTGGCTATTATTTTTATCATTTTATGAATATAATAACCAAAATTGGGTGATTATTTATTATTTGCTAAAAAAACGATTCAATTTTAATTTGTAATTTTTATTTTTTAAACATAATATGCAATCGGTTTTTATTTTTGTTTTAAAAATGCGAATTTGGGATCAGTGTTAGGGGCTGTTTGGTAACATCTGAATGGTTAAGTGCTGAACCAGTAAGAGGTAACCATTAAGAGCATGTATAATGCTTAATCCTTCAGGGGCAAATGTATGACCAATTCAGATTAGAGGTCTTAACCATTCAGACTCTGTATAATGCTTAACCATTCAGAGACAAATGTCTGAACCATTCAGACATCTCCTTGTGAAACAAATAGTCTGAACAATTAAGTGTTGAACCAGTAAGAGTTCTGAACCATTAAGAGACTCATTAAGAGGTAAACAAACAACCCCTTATTTTTGTTTTAAATATGCGAATTTGCCTTTAAAAAAATTGCATCTATTTGATTTTTATTTTATTTAAAAAATTTGCGATCAAGTGTTATTTGCAACCGAATTTATTTTATCTTTGTAAATAAATTTGGTGACTGGTAGCTATTTTGCAACAATAAATTTGGTGACTGGTAGCTATTTTGCAACAATAAATTTGGTCTGGTCTATTCGTACACGTCCTTAGTCTATTTAAACACCTCAAAGCGCCCCGCTATAAGCAACAGAGTTTTAGAGATCTTTTGAGGTGCACAGATGAGGAGGAGCGGCTGAGGATAAGGGATATATACAAGAAGGCAAAAAGGGAAGCGAAAAAGGCGGTGACCGAGGCAAAAAACACAGCATATAAACAAATGTATGAACGTTTGGAAAGGAAAGAGGGGGAGCATGAGATGTTCAAGATTTCCAAAGCTAGGGAGCGGAGAAGGCAAGATCTAGGCGTAGTAAAGTTTATCAAAGGGGAGGATGGACGTGTTTTAGTCAAGGCACAAGATATTAAGTTGAGATGGCAAACCTACTTCCATAATCTTTTCAACCACGGTAGGGAATACCAACATGATAGAAGCAATCCCAGGATTCAAAGACGACAACAGAATAATGTCTACTGCGGGAGGATCACACAAGACGAGGTGAGGATGGCACTTAGGAAGATGGGAAGAGGCAAGGCAGTGGGTTTGGACAACATTCCGATTGAGGCATGGAAGTGTTTGGGAGAAGAAGGAGTCCGATGGTTAACACTTTTGTTCAATTGTATTTTCAAGACTGGGAAAATGCCAGATCAGTGGAGGAGCAGCGTCATGGTGCCTTTGTACAAGAACAAAGGAGACGCTCAATGTTGTGGGAACTACAGAGGAATCAAACTGCTAAGTCACACTATGAAGCTCTGGGAGAGGGTAATTGAAACTAGAATTAGAAGAGAAACTCAGGTTTCAGTAAACCAATTTGGATTCATGAAAGGGAGGTCAACTACAGAAGCGATACACATTCTAAGGAGGCTGATGGAGAAATATAGAGCGAAGAAGCAAGATTTACATATGGTGTTTATCGACCTGGAAAAGGCATATGACACTGTCCCACGGCAACTGATTTGGGATAGTTTGGAGGGTCGAGGGCTACCGGGGAAGTATATAGACTTAATTAAGGATACGTACGATAGAACAGAGACTACTGTCCGCGCGCCTGTAGGAGATACAAACTTCTTTCCTGTGGAGGTAGGACTCCACCAGGGGTCTGCGTTGAGCCCTTTTCTTTTTGCGGTTGTCTTGGATGAGTTGTCCAAGTTGATTCAGGAGTCAGTTCCATGGTGCTTGCTTTTTGCGGACGATATTGTGTTGATTGCAGAGACTAAAGAGTGCCTGAACGAGAGGATAGAAGAGTGGCGAGTAGCTTTAGAGGGCAAGGGCCTAAGGATTAGTCGATCTAAGACTGAGTATCTACACTGTGATTTCAGCGGTGTAGCCGCTGACGATGAAACCCAAATCACCATTGAGGATCAATTGGTCCCGCAGGTAACTAGATTTAAGTATCTAGGGTCGTTTGTTCAAAGGGATGGTGACATAGATAGTGATGTAACCCATCGCATACAGGCTGGCTGGTGTAGATGGAGGGCAGCCAGTGGGGTATTGTGCGATAGGAGGTTCCCAATTAAACTAAAGGGGAAATTTTACAGGGTAGCAGTTAGGCCAGCTATGCTATATGGAACAGACTGTTGGGCTATCAAGAAGACACGACGCGCATGATGGAGGTAGCAGAGATGAGGATGCTGAGGTGGATGTGTGGTCACACGAGGTTAGATCGGATAAGAAATGAGGTTTTTAGGGAAAGACTAGAAGTGGCTAGTATATCGGAGAAGATTAAGGAGGGGAGATTGAGATGGTTTGGGCATGTGAAGCGGAGGGAAGCGACGGCTCCAGTTAGAGTAGTGGAAACTCTTATTGTGCAGGGGAGGAGAGGAAGGGGCAGACCCAAACTAACATGGGATGAGCAGATTAGGCATGATTTACTAGAGTTGCATCTTTCTGAGGACATGGTCCACGTAGGACTTCGTGGAGGCGTAGGATTAGGGTTAAAGACTTCTAGAGGTTATTGTTGCAAGGTCTTAGGTGGATTTTCAGGGACGTAGGTTTTTCTTATTCTTTAAGGGACCTTTCCATTGTTTGCCTTATTGTGTTTATGACCAAATGATGTTGTATGCTATTATACATGATTTACATTGTGTTTATGCCCAAATGATGTTGTATGCTATGATACATGATTTACATTATATTGTGCCACTCTGATCACTTTCTTGCTAATGGGCGACTTCTTATTTCTGTATTCTTTCTATATTCTTTGACTTGTTGTGTTGGTTTGCTGTTCGTTGTCGAGCCGAGAGTCTCTCTGGAAGCAGCCTCTCTATCCCTAGGGATAGAGGCAAGGCCTGTCTACATCCCACCCTCCCCAGACCCTATAAGTAGCTCTGCTATTTGTGGGACTTACTGGGTATGGTTGTTGTTGTTGTTGTTGTTGTAAAGCGCCCCGCTATGGCCAAAGTGGGGCGCTTTGGTGTAAAGTCACCAGACAAGGTCTGACAGGTTCAGTCCTTGTCTGTTGACTTTACATCAAAGCGCCCTGCTTTGGCCTAAGCTCGGCGCTTTGGTTTTTTTTTTTTTTTTACATTTTGGGCGTATTTTTGACTGGTGACTGGTCTCCGTTAAAGTTCAAATTTTACATTTTTGGTCCAAATTTTACAATATTTAATTTGTTTGTGCACATATATCTAAAGGTGAAGTCCCATCTCAATATTTAATTTGTTGAGGCATCTCACTGTTCTTTTTCATGATTTTATCCTGTGTCGTGTTCTACCGTGCACTAACAATTAACATGTTTTGTTCTAATTAATCTTCTTTATCACACCCATTTGAAATCCTTTCTTGAATCTTGATTTTATATGAATTTACAAGGCTTGAAATAATGATGAAGCTTGTCCTTTATAGAGTATTTAATGTCCTTAACTAGAGAATTTAAGATCTTGAACTAGAAAGAAAAGGAATCGGTTTGTGTATAACCGATTATAGTGGGATGGTTTGAAATAATGATGAAGCTTGTCCTTTATAGAGTATTTAATGTCTTGTATGAAAAGTGGAATATGATTTATTTATTAAAGGGTTAATGGATTTAAACACCCCCAACTATTGTCATTTGGCCGCTGGCACTCTCAACTTTCACTTTGGCTTAGACCACTCTCAACTTAACACTTGGGTTGCTGTATCACCCCGTCGTTAAATAAACACTAACTGGGTTAGTTCTTTTTGCTGACGTGGCCAATATTTGCTGATGTGGCATGCTGATGGATCCAATATACACACACATGCTGATGTGGCACTGTAATTAAAAAACCATACCCACATACAGATCCAATACATAACACTTGGTTGCTGCTCTCCTCCCCTCCCTTCCCTTCTCGATCCTCCCCTGCACCCACACCCGGAACCGGCGTTGATGCCGGTGGTGTTTCCGGCCAGACGATACCCCTGCAACCTCCTCCGACACACAACACACACAACAATAACCTGCAACCTCTGTTCTCTCTCACCGTCGGTTAACCGCAAGCCCCCCCTGTAACACCCCGAAAAATATAAAACTTTATATTAGAATTATAAAGTATAAATAAACGAGAATTTACTAACTAGAAATTTTAACCTAGTTAGTTAATAGACTAGAAATAGCTTATGAAGGGGTTGAAGGCTACTAAACAATAAGTAGGACAAGGTTGAGGGGCCTAAGTTGACAAAATTGAAACTTAAATTGTTAAAACAAATTAAAATAAACCAAACACCCCCAAAAGAGGTGTTGGTCGATCAGGGGAAAGACCAGGTCGACACCCCCTTAGCTCCAAACCCTAAAATCACTAAAACTCTCAAATTGGAGGTGTGAATCTGGTCCAAAACGAAATCTGAGCCTAGAATCGTGATCCTCATCTCAAGAGGATTAAAAGGTATGTAAAATCTGATGAAAACTCTTAACTTGAATTTCTCATGATTTTGGAAAATCTGAAGATTCATGTTGCATGTGTGTTATTTGGTTAGATTAGAATTGATATGGTGTTTAGAAGTGAAACCTAGCCAATTTCATGTGAAATCATGACCAAATTCAGGAAAGTCCATGAACACCTTGAAGGTGGGTTGTGGGTTTTACATGATGATGATGAACACTAGGGTTTAGAGTGATTATTCTAGTGTAATTCGATTTTAGAAGGTGATTTCAGAAAAGTATGATGTTTAAATGCTATATGATGGCTTTATTGGAGTTAAGCTAACTAATTAGCAAGCTATAAACATGAATATGAATGATGTAGAAATTCTGCCCTCATAGTGTTTGTAGAAATGCCTCAAAGAAGGCTTAAAAATAGAAATTTAAAGCTTTAACGCATAATTATGATGTTTCGGTATATTATGCGAAGTGAGGTCTAAAGAGAGTTCTAAACATGTCTTGAATTGAACTCTATAGGACAAGATACCGGAACGTCGAGTGGACAAGCCGGTGGTGATTCGCGGTTGAAGGGCGTGCGCTAAGGTATATAACTTGACCCGTTACATTTAGTAGATTGGATGATTCTAATGTGTAATTGAAATTTTAAATAAGAGTTGTTTTGAATTAAGCGATGAAGTCGTTATATTAATTGATTGATCAAATTTGGTTGGTACTCGTTGGTAGTCGTCATATAGGAGGATTCCTTAGACGAGTCAAACGGGTCAAATAATCAAGTAAAACATGATTAATGCTCCGGAATTTGATGGATTGTTCTTTGATTTTGGGTTAATATACAACATGTTAGAAATACTAGAATTTGATGTAGTGGGTTGTTAGAAAAGCGAATTCCGAGAGTTGGGTTTGAGTGCAATGAATAAAACAAACAAGACATGGATTTCCAGGAACTACCGTAAATTACGGTAGTACCGTAATTTACGGTAGAGGTTAGATATGCTACGGTAGATCTCTCCTGGTTTACGGTGACAAAAAATTCCCAGAACTCACCGTAAATTACGGTAACACCGTAATTTACGGTGGATCCAGAAACTTTTAAATTTTTATTTATTTATTCATTTTACTTGAAGTTGGATCATACGTTTAAGTCTTATGTATCATAGTCAAAACTAATGTTTTAATGGTTTTGACCCTAGGTGACTAGATGGACATTACGGATGGTGATCAAGCAACTTTTGAAGAACCGAACACGACTTTTGAAGCTTCCGCTATGTTTTAATCTTACTTAAACTTTGTTCATGGGTTGTAAACAATTTCTTAATCAATTTTTGAATGTTTCAACTTAAAGATTAGTTGACTAATCTTTCGATACTTGTGAACTTGACCTATGAAACTTATGTTTAATCAGTATCTTTTGTATAAAATGCCTAAAAATCTTTCTTAAATTCAAGATAATTTTGAGGGTGTTACAAGTTGGTAATCAGAGCTCAAGGTTGTCAATAAGTGTTCGGTTCAAGCTTGATGAAGCATCCGGTAAGAGTTAATCGTTTAAGTAGAAATTATAGAATATAGAAATAAATCATGAACAAATATGCATGAAAAGAGTGTGTAAGCTCACTCAAATACAAGAAATGCATGAAACAAGAATAATTAAATCAAGTTATGAACTTGATTGAATTGAAACAAGAATAATTAAATCAAGTTATGAACTTGATTGAATTGAAACAAGAATAATTAAATCAAGTTATGAACTTGATTGAATTGAAACAAGAATGATTAAATCAAGTTATGAACTTGATTAAATCAAAACAAGTAAAGCATGTGTTATAAATGGAATGTTTAACAACCTATGTAAACATTTCAGAAATAGAGATGGCTGATGGAGGTAATGATAATGCAGTGCCAAGAGTCACCGAACAAATGAGGGAAGTGATTGCCAAAGAGGTTGGAAAGGCGATCGAAAACAGTTTGTCGGGCTTTATTGGTAAAATTCAAAACACAGTTTTATCAATAGTAGAAGAGAGAATCAAGAAATTGGAAGATGATTCAAATTTGGCAAAAGAAAAGCATGGTGGACGAAAGTCTTGTTCATACAAGGAATTCATGGCCTGTAAACCACCAATATATAATGGGGAGGTTGACCCAATAGTGTGCCAACGATGGCTAAGTGATATCGAAGGGGTATTCGAGAGGACCCATTGTGACGAAGATGATTACGTAGCCTATGGTACGGGTCAACTAAGGAGTCAAGCGAAAGATTGGTGGGATAACAAAAAGAAGGAAATTGGAAGTGAAGCGGCTAAGGACATGACATGGGAGGAGTTTAAGACGCCGTTTCTTAAACACCATAGTCCCAAAGCGGTCATAAATAGAATCAAGGAAGAGTTCATGCAACTCAGACACAAGGGTGAATCCATAGACAAGATCACGGGGATGTTTATGGACAAGATAAAGTTCTGTGATGATTTGGTGACAAATGAAGAACAAAAGGTCTATTACTACCATAACATGCTCAGTGCGGAGTATAGAGAGTTCATAACCCCTTCAAAATACGAGACCCTTACCGAGATTGTCAATGCTGCTCGGGAAAAGGGAGATCGAACTGAAAAAGAGCATAGAACGGGGTGAACGAAGGGCACAAGATGTGAATCCAAGCCCTACTAAGAAGGCACGAACAAACGAAAGCGCAAAGAAATCTGATACGAAAGGCGGGTCGCCAAGTTGCAGAATCTGCGGGAAGGGTCATAAAGGCGAATGCCGTTACAAGGATAAGCCTTGTCCCATATGCAAGAAAACAGGACATATGGCTATATCATGCCAGGAGAAAGTGACGGTTTGTTACAATTGTTATCGAACGGGTCACAAGAAGTCGGAATGCCCGGAGCTGGTTGGAAAGAAGGATGGGCAGGAACCGAAAGGTGAAGCCCCGAAAGCAAAGGCAAGATCTTTTCAACTAACCGCCGCAGAAGCAAAGGTTGAACCTGACGTGGTCTCAGGTATATTTGCTGTAAATTCAATTCCTGCACACGTGTTATTTGATACGGGTGCGAATAAATCCTTTGTTTCATATGGATTTATTCGACATCCTTCGTTTGTTCTAACAAAATTACCTGTGCCCTTAGAAGTAGAGATAGGTAATAACAAGAGCTTTATTGTTTGTGATGTATGTAAAAACTGTAAACTGAGCATTGACGACGAAGAATATTTGATAAACCTAATCCCGATGTCAATGGGAGAATTTCAAGTAGTCGTTGGGATGGATTGGCTATCTCAACACCATGCAAAGATCGTGTGTTTTCGTAAAGAGATAAAACTAACATCTCCGAGCGGGAAACACGTCACCATTTATGGTGAAAAAGGAGGCAACCCTATAATATGCTCAATGTTGAAAGCTCACAAGCTTATGAAGCGAGGATGCAAGGCATTCATAATATACGCTAATGAGCCCGAAAAAGAATCACGAAAGATTGGAGAGGTACCGGTAGTACGAGATTATGAAGATGTGTTTCCGGAGGATTTACCGGGAATACCGCCTGAACGGGAAGTAGAGTTCGGGATCGAATTGATTCCGGGCGCGAAACCCGTAGCAAAAGCCCCGTACCGACTCGCACCGTCGGAATTACAAGAGCTGATGTCCCAAATTCAAAATCTGCTTGACAAGGGATTCATAAGGCCGAGTGTGTCTCCTTGGGGCGCACCAGTGTTGTTCGTGAGAAAGAAAGACGGGAGCATGCGCATGTGTATCGATTACCTGGAGTTAAACAAACTCACGGTAAAGAACCGATACCCGCTCCCGAGGATAGATGATTTATTCGACCAACTACAAGGTGCAAACTGGTTTTCAAAAATTGACCTTAGATCGGGTACCACCAACTAAAGGTCAAAGAAGAAGATGTGCCGAAGACGGCTTTCCGCACGAGATACGGACATTACGAATTCCTCGTGATGTCATTTGGACTAACAAACGCGCCCGCGGATTTCATGGACCTCATGAACCGGGTTTGCAAACCAATGTTGGATAAGTCGGTCATCGTGTTTATCGATGATATCTTGGTGTATTCGAAAAATGAAGCTGAACACGCACACCACCTACAAGAAGTGTTAGAGACACTTAGACGAGAGAAGTTGTATGCAAAATTCTCTAAATGTGCCTTTTGGTTACGAGAGGTACAATTTCTTGGCCACGTCATAAGTGCCGACGGAGTATTGGTGGATCCGTCAAAGATAGAGGCTGTGTCAAAATGGAATCTTCCGAAGAACCCTTCGGAAATTAGAAGCTTTTTGGGGCTTGCGGGATATTATAGGAGATTCATTCAAGATTTCTCCAAGATTGCGTCACCGCTAACAAAGCTAACACGGAAGAAAGAAAAGTTCATTTGGGGTGCTGATCAAGAGAAAGCGTTTCAAACGCTAAAAGAAAAGTTAACTCAAGCTCCGGTATTGACATTGCCGGACGGAGTCGAAGACATGGTGGTTTATTCGGATGCTTCATTATCGGGGCTCGGTTGCGTGTTGATGCAACGGGGCAAGGTAATAGCCTATGCCTCGAGACAATTGATGATACACGAGAAGAAATATCCCACGCACGATCTCGAGTTGGCAGCGGTAGTATTTGCATTAAAAATATGGAGGCATTACTTGTATGGGGTAAAGTGCACCATATTCACCGACCACAAGAGCTTGAAATACTTCTTTGATCAGAAGGAGTTAAATATGCGACAAAGGCGATGGCTGGAAACGGTGAAAGACTACGATTGTGAGATACATTATCACCCCGGAAAGGCAAATGTGGTAGCGGACGCTCTAAGCAGAAAAGCGGACTATGTCCCAATACGAGTAAGGTCGATGCAACTCGTGGTGACCTCGGGTATACTTGAACGTATTCGAGAGGCGCAGTTAGAAGCAGTAAAAGAAGAAAATTGGAAGAAAGAAAGAATAATCGGTCAATTGAAAGATTTTTCGGATGGGAATCACGGATTGAAGACTCGATCCGGAAGGATATGGGTCCCACATACTTGTGGAGTAAAGGCGCTTCTACTTAATGAAGCTCATAAATCCCGTTATTCGATTCATCCGGGTGCGACCAAGATGTACAATGATTTGAAACAAAATTATTGGTGGCCCGGAATGAAGAGGGACGTGGCGAAGTATGTGGAAAAATGCTTGACATGTTTACAAGTCAAGGCGGAGCACCAGAAACCCTACGGCAAACTCCAACCGTTAGAAATTCCGGTTTGGAAATGGGAACATATTACAATGGATCTGTTAACCAAGTTGCCAAAAACGAATCGTGGTTTTGATGCCATATGGGTAGTGGTGGATAGATTGACGAAAAGTGCTCATTTCATTCCGATTCGTGAGACTTATACGTCAGAAAAGATGTCAGAAGTTTATACCAATGAAATCATAGCACGTCAAGGGGTGCCGGTGTCCATCGTGTCTGATAGGGATACCCGGTTTACTTTGAATTTCTGGCGAGATTTCCAAGAGCAAATGGGGACCAAATTGTTCATTAGCACTGCGTACCATCCTCAAACGGATGGACAAAGTGAAAGAACGATACAAACATTGGGGGACATGCTACGGGCGTGTATAATCGACTTTGGAGGCAGTTGGGATGTTCACCTACCGTTAGTCGAGTTTTCGTATAACAACAGTTACCAATCTAGTATTAAGATGGCACCATACGAAATGCTTTACGGTAGGAAGTGTCGAACCCCGGTATGTTGGGGTGAAGTGGGTCCATGTGAACTCGCTCACCAAGATATAGTACGAGCCACGAATGAAAAGATCGATATAGTTCGGGCACACTTGGAAGCGGCTCAAGACAGACAAAAGGCGTATGCTGATAAAAGGAAAAGGCCAATCGAATTCCAAGTTGGTGACATGGTCATGCTAAAAGTTTCCCCATGGAAAGGCGTTATTAGATTCAGAAAAAGGGGGAAGCTAAGCCCAAGGTTTATTGGGCCATTTAAAATTATCGGGAGAGTTGGCAAGGTAGCTTACCGTCTTGAGTTATCGGAAGAACTAAGTGGAATCCATGGCACGTTCCACGTGTCACAATTAAGAAAGTGCCTAGCAGACGAAACGGCCTATATTCATTACGATGATATCGAAGTGGATAATAGTCTGAATTATGCGGTGAGACCGGTGGAGATTTTAGACCGAAAAGTCAAACATTTACGAAACAAACAAATTGACCAAGTCAAAGTCAAATGGGAGCATAGGAAAGGTTCGGACACCACGTGGGAGTCCGAAGAGGAGATGCGACGTCTTCACCCTACATTATTTGGTACGTACTTCGGTTTCGGGGACGAAACCCTTTTAAGGGGGGTGGACTTGTAACACCCCGAAAAATATAAAACTTTATATTAGAATTATAAAGTATAAATAAATGAGAATTTACTAACTACAAATTTTAACCTAGTTAGTTAATAGACTAGAAATAGCTTATGAAGGGGTTGAAGGCTACTAAACAATAAGTAGGACAAGGTTGAGGGGCCTAAGTTGACAAAATTGAAACTTAAATTGTTAAAACAAATTAAAATAAACCAAACACCCCCAAAAGAGGTGTTGGTCGATCAGGGGAAAGACCAGGTCGACACCCCCTTAGCTCCAAACCCTAAAATCACTAAAACTCTCAAATTGGAGGTGTGAATCTGGTCCAAAACGAAATCTGAGCCTAGAATCGTGATCCTCATCTCAAGAGGATTAAAAGGTATGTAAAATCTGATGAAAACTCTTAACCTGAATTTCTCATGATTTTGGAAAATCTGAAGATTCATGCTGCATGTGTGTTATTTGGTTAGATTAGAATTGATATGGTGTTTAGAAGTGAAACCTAGCCAATTTCATGTGAAATCATGACCAAATTCAGGAAAGTCCATGAACACCTTGAAGGTGGGTTGTGGGTTTTACATGATGATGATGAACACTAGGTTAGAGTGATTATTCTAGTGTAATTCGATTTTAGAAGGTGATTTCAGAAAAGTATGATGTTTAAATGCTATATGATGGCTTTATTGGAGTTAAGCTAACTAATTAGCAAGCTATAAACATGAATATGAATGATGTAGAAATTCTGCCCTCATAGTGTTTGTAGAAATGCCTCAAAGAAGGCTTAAAAATAGAAATTTAAAGCTTTAACGCATAATTATGATGTTTCGGTATATTATGCGAAGTGAGGTCTAAAGAGAGTTCTAAACATGTCTTGAATTGAACTCTATAGGACAAGATACCGGAACGTCGAGTGGACAAGCCGGTGGTGATTCGCGGTTGAAGGGCGTGCGCTAAGGTATGTAACTTGACCCGTTACATTTAGTAGATTGGATGATTCTAATGTGTAATTGAAATTTTAAATAAGAGTTGTTTTGAATTAAGCGATGAAGTCGTTATATTAATTGATTGATCAAATTTGGTTGGTACTCGTTGGTAGTCGTCATATAGGAGGATTCCTTAGACGAGTCAAACGGGTCAAATAATCAAGTAAAGCATGATTAATGCTCCGGAATTTGATGGATTGTTCTTTGATTTTGGGTTAATATACAACATGTTAGAAATACTAGAATTTGATGTAGTGGGTTGTTAGAAAAGCGAATTCCGAGAGTTGGGTTTGAGTGCAATGAATAAAACAAACAAGACATGGATTTCCAGGAACTACCGTAAATTACGGTAGTACCGTAATTTACGGTAGAGGTCAGATATGCTACGGTAGATCTCTCCTGGTTTACGGTGACAAAAAATTCCCAGAACTCACCATAAATTACGGTAACACCGTAATTTACGGTCGATCCAGAAACTTTTAAATTTTTTTTTTATTTATTCATTTTACTTGAAGTTGGATCATACGTTTAAGTCTTATGTATCATAGTCAAAACTAATGTTTTAATGGTTTTGACCCTAGGTGACTAGATGGACATTACGGATGGTGATCAAGCAACTTTTGAAGAACCGAACACGACTTTTGAAGCTTCCGCTATGTTTTAATCTTACTTAAACTTTGTTCATGGGTTGTAAACAATTTCTTAATCAATTTTTGAATGTTTCAACTTAAAGATTAGTTGACTAATCTTTCGATACTTGTGAACTTGACCTATGAAACTTATGTTTAATCAGTATCTTTTGTATAAAATGCCTAAAAATCTTTCTTAAATTCAAGATAATTTTGAGGGTGTTACACCCCCCCCCTGACGAATTCTCGACGGCAAACAACCGCCGTTGCGGCGGCGGTGGTGTTGGTTCGACACACTTTTCGTAAAGCTTGCAACTGTTGAGTCGTTTGTACACCAATCATTTTTCCGAGCCCTAATTTTGAATAAATTATAGTAAATTGGATACACATCTACAGGGGAGGGGAGATGGAACATTGATTCAGCCGATTGATTCTAACTCTGAATCGGCTTTCATCGGCTCGTGGAGCTGGTCTTCTTCCTCTTCGTTTCTAACAACTTTTGGATCAGAACTTGATTCAAACAATGCAGATCTGGACGACAGTGGTGACCATAATGAGTTCATTGCTAATTTAACTCGGCAAATGGCGGACTACATGCTTGAAGAGAACGATGACGTCACCTCGAGTTTGAAGGAACGCGAGTTCCATGTTTTTCGGAAACCGTAGGTTCGATTACTACTAGTTGTTAATGGAGATTTGTGTGTTTACTGTATAGTTTTTTGTTTTGATTTTGAATCAGGAGCCTGTTGAGAACAGAAATCACAAGCAGACTCGTCGGAGCTACGCCGATACTGTGAAGAAGTCGATCGCCGGAGCTCAATCAGAGGTGGAGGTGATGGTGGAGCCATGGTGTAATTAAAATAGGGTTAAAATAGGATTGATGGTTTTAAAGAAGATGAATGGGAGTATAATTGACACGTAGGATATGCCACATCAGATAAAATTGCCACATAGGCTAAATTTACTAACCTGGTTAGTGAATATTTAACGAGGGGGTGCCATGACAATCAATGTGTTAAGTTGGGAGTGGTCTGAGCCAAAGTGAAAGTTGAGAGTGCCATCGGCCAAATGGCGATAGTTGGGGGTGTTTAAATCCATTAACCCTTTATTAAAATATAGACAAGCATTCAAGGTTGTGTATACAAATGGGTTTAATAATTAAACTTTTGTGTGTTTTTCTTCTGATGTGTACGCTGATTTCCGAGGCAAGAAAGAAAGACCATGTTGTAAATTGAATAAATTATTGCTTTAGGTGTCCTTGTTGTCTTCAAGTGGATATGAAATCCCATTAAACAATTATTTAACGCATGTATGCCACATGAGGACGTTTGTGTTTGTTCAATATATGCGTTACATTACGTTAAAAACCGAATGTCACCAACACGACCCAATCAGATTCAATAAGCACTTGTACGACCCAAAATTACAATATACATCATAATACTACAATTAATGAAAAAATACGTCATGTACATGTATGGTAGGCGGCTGATACACATAAAACTACTCATAGGAGTACTTGTGCTTTCAAACCAAAATGATACGATATAATGGAATACGACATCACACGTAACCGATTTGATCCAGAACTTGCAGTATAGTCCCATATATATTAAAAAATGATGTATAATGGAAAAAGCGTAAAATTTAGACTATTATCGACGCGTTTGTGAATTAAAAACAATTTTAAAAAATTTAAAAAAGGCCCTAAGCGCTGCGCTTTGATCTAAGAGGGGCGCTTTGCCCCAAATGTAAAAAAAAAAACCAAAGCGCCGAGCTTTGGCCATAGCGGGGCGCTTTGATGTAAAGCAACAAACAAGGTCTGACCGGTTCAATCCTTGTCTGTTGACTTTACACCAAAGCGCCCCACTTTGGCCATAGCGGGGCGCTTTGGGGTGTGAAAATAATTTTGTCCGTGTGTGAATAGCATGACCCTTTATTTTATCTTTGTAAATAAATTTGGTGACTGGTAGCTATTTTGCAACAATATCATTTTTGTCCTCTTGTCTCTTTTGAAGTAGTTGTTGTAGTGATCTTGAGTTATGTTTTAACGCTATAGGGTGTGGGGGTCATGGTTGAGACATGATTTGCTACCTAAGAACATGAATGTAATGCTACACCACCCCCTTGATTGATCCAACCTGGTTTGCATGGATTAAACCATAGCAACCATGGTCCTCATTTCCATTTTTCAACAAATCATTTCCTTTTTCTTTAGACAAAGATAAATTAAAATAAATAAGTGGCTAGTGGTTTGGGTCATGACCACACCCTTAGGGTAGTGGTTTTGGATGGTGGATTAGAGGTGTGTTAAATGGCACTAACATCGGTCATAAGGGTCATGACCACACCCTATAGCCTAAGACAATAAAATTCTCACATGTGTGGTTCTAGTTTCGATCTCACGTATATTTTTTTTTCTCTCAGAGAGAAGGAGTATTTTAGACCAAGCGGTATGGGGGCCGGCTTAGGCCCGGCGCCGGTCCCCCACACCGACCCCCATGTTCCATTCCGGCGTATCCGGCAGCCCAAAGCCGGAGAGGACGGGCCTCTCTCCTTCTCTCACATATAACTATATATATATATATATATATATATATATATATATATATATAAAGAGCTTCATCCCTCACCCCCTAGGTCCATCACCCTCAAGCCCTTCCTACGTGGCGGTCTACGTGTCGGCCCATCCTTGGAGGACTTGCCTCTTCCATACCTTCCAGTCTTAGACATGGCCTTTATTTTTTTATTTGATATATTATATAACTTTATTAATGATTTTTCAATCATGTTTCAAGGTAGGTATGTGTATGTGAATAGTTATTTTATGATTATCAAATACTACATTTATATGATGATGACGTAAGATTTTAATAGTTCCTTCTCTCAATTGGGCAAAAAGGGCGGCAGCCATAATAGTGCCAGGCAGCTGTCTGGCACTCCCCTATTGGTCTAACAAATTTACTTTTTTATCCCCTTTAAAATTACGATTTTGCCATTAGTTAAAAAATATGTTTTCGCCCCCGCTTAAAAATAAATTTCCGCTTATGCTCCCAGCTAAATATTTCAATTTTTCCCCCGGTAAAAAATTACGAATTTTACCCGTTTCATTTTACACTTTTGCCATTAGTTTGTTTCCCTTAAATATACAGTTTTGCCATCAGTTCAAAGTTATGTTTTTGCCCACGCTTAAAAATAAATTTACGCTTTTACTCCCGGCTAAAAATTCTAATTTTCCCATCGGCTAAAAATTACGATTTTGCCCCGTATAAATTGATACTTTCGCCATTAGTTTTTTTTCCTCACAGCCAGGTTACGATTAATTTTCCCATCGGCTAAAAATTACGGTTTTGCCCCGTATAAATTGATACTTTCGCCGTTAGTTTTTTTTTTTCTCACAGCCAGGTTACGATTTTGCCCTCAACTTAAATTAACATTTTGCCTTCCCGGTGACATTACAAGTTTGCCCCCAGTGCAAAATCACAGTCGTGCCGGCAACTTCCTGGCACTCGCCCGTTGGTCCATTTAGTTTACGATTCTTCCCTGAATTAGAATTATAATTTCGCCCTCAGTTAAAAATTACGTTTTTCCCATCGTTTTAGTTTTTTTTTTACCAAAGAGTTAATTACTGTTTTCGTCCCTGAGGTTTGTCAAAAATAACGGTTTCAGTCCATTAGTTTAAAAATTGCGATTTCAGTCCATTAGTTTCATTTTCGTAACCATTTCAGTCCACTAACTTAACTCCATCCATTTATTTTGTTAACTTTGAGTTAACTAACTAATTCAGGGACGGTTTGCGTCAGTTTTAGAAACACAGGGACTTAAGTGTAAACTCTAAAACATTAAAAAAAAATAGTAAATTCCAAAAAATAAAAAAAATTCCAAAAAACCAAACAAATTCCAAAAAATTCTAAAAAATAATAAAAATTCTAAAAAATCCAAAAAATCCGTTTCGGCGCGAACTGTTTCGAACCCGAACCGTTTCGAGCTGAACCGTTTCGACGCGAACCGTTTCGACCCGTACCGTTTCGACCCGAACCGTTTCGAGCTGAACCGTCCGTACCGTTTCGAGCTGAACCGTTTCGACGCGAACCGTTTCGACCCGTACCGTTTCGAGCCGAACCGTTTCGACCCGTACCGTTTCGAAGCCGAACCGTTTCGAGCTGAACCGTTTCGAACCGAACCGTTTCGACCCGTACCGTTTCGAAGCCGAACCGTTTCAAGCCGTATCGTTTCGAACCGAACCGTGTCGTTTCGAACCGAACCCTTTCGAGCTGAACCGTTTCGAACCGAACCGTGCCGTATCGAACCGAACCCTTTGGACCCGAACCGTTTCGACGCGAACCGTTTCGAAGCCGAACCGGTACGGTTCGATACGGCACGGTTCGCGTCAAAACAGTACAGCTCGAAACGGTTCGGCTCGAAACGGTTCGGTTCGATACGGCACGGTTCGGTTCGAAACGGTTCAGCTCGAAACGGTTCGGTTCGAAACGGTACGGCTTGAAACGGTACGGCTTCGAAACGGTACGGGTCGAAACGGTTCGGTTCGAAACGGTTCAGCTCGAAACGGTTCGGCTTCGAAACGGTACGGGTCGAAACGGTTCGGCTCGAAACGGTACGGGTCGAAACGGTTCGCGTCGAAACGGTTCAGCTCGAAACGGCACGGACGGTTCAGCTCGAAACGGTTCGGGTCGAAACGGTACGGGTCGAAACGGTTCAGCTCGAAACGGTTCGGGTTCGAAACAGTTCGCGCCGAAACGGGTTCTTTGGATTTTTGAGAATTTTTATGATTTTTTAGAATTTTTATTATTTTTTAGAATTTTTTGGAATTTGTTTGGTTTTTTGGAATTTTTTTGATTTTTTGGAATTTACTATTTTTTTTGTTTTAATGTTTTAGAGTTTACACTTAAGTCCCTGTGTTTCTAAAACTGACGCAAACCGTCCCTGAATTAGTTAGTTAACTCAAAGTTAACAAAATAAATGGATGGAGTTAAGTTAGTGGACTGAAATGGTTACGAAAATGAAACTAATGGACTGAAATCGCAATTTTTAAACTAATGGACTGAAACCGTTATTTTTGACAAACCTCAGGGACGAAAACAGTAATTAACTCTTTACCAAAACTATAAAGGTTTTTTGTTTTAATTGGTTTACTCGATTTTATTTTTTTTCGTGTCAAGGTGTTGCCTAACACTGGCTCATTAGTCATGAAAAATTACAGTTTTCCCCTGAGCTCAAAATTACGGTCTTATCATCATTTTTGTTTTTTTTTTCCCTAGCAAAATTATAGTGGTCTTTTTTAATTGGTTGAAAATTATTCGGTCATCGCCCCGCAACGCGGGCGGGGCATCTACTAGTTTGATACATATTGACTTTATAGTATTGTAGTAGGTAAAAGACTAAAATTACAAAAAACATTTGTTTTATAAGAAGAAAAATGACATAAAGCTATGCATCTGGTTTATCATAACGCATTGGCGGTTATTATTCCGTAGATAATGAGTTTTAACTACAACATCATTTATGTTATCACGTTATGGTTTAATAATAATTAATATAAAAAAAGAAAATTTGTGATTGGTGCATTGGGTAGACACCACCTCTTTCTCCATCTCGCGCTTGTGAACAGGGTCGGCTAAAAAAAATTTAGGCCCAAAGCGAATAACATAGTTAATATGCATAATTATAAGTCATAAACCTCAATGTTGACAATCTCAAAGCCAAAATCCCTTACGTATAATATACATTTTAGAATTCGGGGCCCCTAGAGAAGCGGAGGCCTAAAACCTTTGCTTTATTTCACTCTCCTTTGGTGGCCCCCTTTTAACGCTCCTAGAACGGTGTTTTATCTCGTTAATGGCTGACGTGTTGACATAAAAAAAACATCCAATATTTTCTGGTGGACAATGCTTGCCATTCCAAACAAAAGAAAAACAAAAATTCCCCATAAATTCTTTTTCAACCACACATGAACCATCTTCTTTTTATCATGATGTCTTCTATATATACCCTCAACACAAGAAGAACCAACCATACACATAAAACATCATACATAAGGCAGATAAAATGTTTGGATCTTTGTCAGAAGAAGTTGAAGTGAAGGTGCCAGTAGAAAAAGCATGGGACCTCTATGGCTCAATCAAACTTGGCGATATCGCGGCTAAACACATTCTTGAGCGACTCGACGTCATCGAAGGCGATGGCGGTGTTGGTACCGTCATCAAGATCACTTTCAAACCTGGTACTTATTACCTTTTTTTCTTTCTTTTTTAAACGGCTAACTCACACATCCACTAATTCTACTCCTAATTTACATTAGGTGCACTATAGGACTAAACCCTCTAACATATAGGGAGGGACTTTAAACATTTTAGTGATTGTCTACTTTGTGACTATGTAGGGTCCGGGGTTTCGTATTACAAGGAAAAGTACACGATGACCGATAACGATAACATGGTGAGAGAAACGGAAATCGTAGAAGGTGGATATTTGGATTTCGGGTTTACACTATATAGAGTTCGCATTGAGGTGAAGGACAACCCGAATGACAAGACGGGCTCATCCATTGTGAAAATCACAGTCGAGTATGAGGTTAAGGAAGAGGCTGCGGATAATGCGTCACTTGTCACCATGGAGCCGTTTCTTGTTCTTATGAAGTTCGCGAATGAACATCTCTTAAGTTCTGCTTAGATTAAAACAATGTTTTCAAACATTAGTATGGTAGTTTATTCACCTACGGATGTATTACATTACGACCTAAATAAAAAATTTCATTTCAATTAATTAAATATACTACTTAAAATACCATTTCAAACTCTTCAAATAAAAATTTCCCCCAAAGTATTATAAGCCGTCAAAATTTCAAGTTTCTCAATTAGTCTACAAATAATATTTCATCGAGAGGTGTCAGTGATACACTATTACACATTTTCGGCTTATCATCTGATTTTATTTCGGTAGAGGAAATTCTTTCGAGAGGTGGAAGGCAATTGAGAAGAAACTATGGGTGGAGGGTGCACCTTACTCCAACCAATATTTATGTCATCTCAAAACTACTCAAGCTACTCCAAATACTCAAATTTAGAGGGGTACCTTACCACAATGCTCAAAAGCCTCAAACTACTCAATCAAACTTTAAAACACTAATCATCCAATAATATTAGGCCTAAAAATTTCCCCCAAAGTATTATAAGCCATCAAAATTTCATGTTTCTCAATTAGTGAGGTATTAGTGATACACTATTACACATTTTCGGCTTTTCATCTTATTTTATTTCGGTAGAGGAAATTCTTTGGAGAGGTGGAAGGCAATTGAGAAGAAACTACGGGTGGTGGATGATGCACCTTACTCCAAGTCTCCAACCAATATTTATGTTACCTCAAAGCTACTCAAATTACTCCAAATACTCAAATTTAGAGGGGTACCTTACCACAATGCTCAAACTACTCAATCAAACTTTAAAACACCCATCACCAAATAATATTGTGCCACCTAGGTCTACCCACTACCCACTACCTTTTCTCTCTTTACCCACACACACTCTCGAGTACATTCGAGTAGTGGAACTCAGTCAAAGTACTAAGAGTGGGGTGGCCGAGTATAGCGCACCCTCCACCCTAGTAAATTAAGTCTTCTGAAATACTCTTCTAACTTAGCAACATGTATTTCATCATGATAGGGGCGACATAATTAACATTAGAGACTATCACAAATCCTACTTCCATAAATACATTTATGGATAAAGGAAACTCTTAATGTGAGCCATGCCATGTGTTATTGAGTTTTTAGGTTACATCAAGTCACTTTAGGTCAAAATAGTTCATTTAGGTGTTTTTTTTTTAACGGCCAACAGAATCAATCCCGAGCACTCTCGGGACACCCACTGGACCAAACGGAGTACTCTGAGAGTAACCCGAGTCCACCACCAATTCCAGGGAAAACCCGGTAACCCACCCGCCCGTAGGCACAACGGTGAAATTACCGGTAAAACCCGTTTGGCTCAAGGATCGAACCCAAGTTTCCCTGGGTCTCCTATCATTGCCCACCAATGCCTCACTCTGCACCAAGTGGGAGTTAACTTGCATCTCACAAAAGAAATGCAAGTCTTCTACCACTTGATCTAGAGATCATTGGCTCATTTAGGTGTTAATAGCCTATATTTGATGATAAGTCCCTTAATTTAATTTATTGAGTCTTAATGAGCCATGCCATGTGTTAATATGGTGTTTTAAGTTACAATAGTCGTACTAGGTCAAAACCATTCATTTAGATATTCTTGACGTACGTTTGATGATAAGTTCATTCATAAACTTTTTCATGCGTTAAGAAAGTTACTTTAAGTTGCACAAAGTCATATTTTATCAAAACAAATCATTTACGTGTTAGTGACCTTTTTTGATGATAAATCCACCAATTCACTATAACGGGTCTTGTAATGCATTTACTAGTTGTTTTATGTTAAAGGGTCGAATTATTGGCACACCTTGGGGGTTAAATCGACACCCTCAATACGCATCGTATAGGCCTATACGATGCGTATTGAGGTGGGTTCAAACTTCTATGCCTGCCAAAGGCTGCCATTGTCCCCCACCAAAAAAGTAATACGCATCATATAGGCCTATACGATGCGTCTTGAGGGTGTCGATTTAATTTTTTAATTTTTGCAAGGAAGCGTCCTGTCACGCGGTAGCTTTCCGTCACGCGAACGAAGAACAGCACTTTGGACATTTGTTGGTCTTCAAACATCTAGGAAACATTATTTGAGAATACCCCTTAAATTAACAAGGCGGTCTCTTTGCTTCGTCCACTAGAACTATTTGTGTATGCATTCTTAGGGTTTTTATTATTTGATCAATGGAAGTTGAAATCGGCTTTGTATTTAGCACACGAAAGTACTAAACAACCAAGATAACAGCTCCGGTTTCATTTGCTTCGTCCACTAGAACTATTTGTGTATGCATTCTGTTGGTACTGAACAACAGAATTAGGTTCTCAAAAACAAGGATCGTTCTAATAGATTAAAGAGAACTATTTCAGTTATTTCTGTTGATCCACAAATTACAACAAATTGTGTCTAATGCAAGGATCTTCGAATGCGGTGTGTACGTTAAATACCGTTCACTGCTTTTTTAGTTGCTTCTCCTGTTAAGTTTCTGAACCAACCGAAATCCACAAATTCAAACAGTTTCTCCGTCGCTAATTTCTCCACTCACCGTGAAATCGAACAGTTTCTTCATAGATTCCATCCGGTTTCAAAGCCGGTTGAGGATTACGAGTGTTCTAGACTCGTTCAAGGCATGCAATGTTTCCTCTCAATTGAATAGACCGACACTTGCTTCATAGGACTCACTTGAATCGTCTCGGAAGTGGATTTCGGTTGGTTCAGATCTCTTTGGGTATATTCGAAACCAACTAAAATACGTTGAAGTACTGAATCAACAGAAATAACTGAAATAACTTGAATCGTCTCGGAAGTACTGAACAACAGAAGGATGAGATATCGGCGGTTAGCTCGAAGAAGTTTCTCTCAATCAGGTGTTCCATTAGACATCCCCTTTTATCATGTGTCATACGTTACGAGATTCTTCGAGAATTAGAAAAGGAGAAAATACGGAACGACAAGGGGAGTATGAGTCTGAGTCCATTGTGGTTCGTGTCAGGTTTGTATTTCCCATAGCCACCGTTTCCGTAGTAAAAAACGGTTGCGGTTTTCATCTTGAGATGCAAGGATCTTCGAATGCGGTGTGTACGTTAAATACCGTTCACCGCTTTTTTAGTTGCTTCTCTTGTTAAGTTTCTGAACCAACTGAAATCCACAAATACAACCAGTTTCTCCGTCGCTAATTTCTCCACTCATCGTGAAATTGAACAGTTTCTTCGTAGATTCCAACAAAGTTAATATACATTGTGGTGGATGCAAGCATAAAGTTAGAAACCGGTGGTATTGAACCAACATTTCCTTCAAACATTCTAACCAATTGTCCATCACTTAAGACCTTGAAAGATTTGTTGAAATCGAATTTGTGTATCTGAATAAGTTCTCTGCCTTAGATCGGTCATTCCTTGTGATACATGAACGTTTGATTTGAATTTTGAAAGTGACAAATTGATGTATCTGGTGAGGGTGATATAGTAATTTTCAATAATGTAGGAAGGATTGTAGTAGTAGGACATTGGAATCAGGTTCTCAAACAAACCAACAAAATCCTGATAGTGAAAAACATCAGCAACCATTTTTCCTTTTCCTTCAATTTCGAGAACATTCTCCCTGTGTACGCCTCAATTCATCTTTTTTACTCTTTTCTTCGATCTCAACAAATCTTTCAGTAATCAGTACGCAACAAAGAGACCGCATTGTTAATTTTAGAGTATTTTTATCTTATGTTGATGGATAACGCAAACAAGTTCTCCACAGTTTGTTATTCAGATATCTATTCGGTCATCTTTCCAAACTGCAACACACGATAAGTTTAAACTTTATAGTGTGTGATTTGACTAGGAATACGTTAAAATACGCTAAAAAACGTTACAATACGCTAAAATACGTTAAAATACGCTAAAATACATAAAAATACCCTAAAAATACGTTAAAATAAGCTAAAATACGCTAAAATACGTCAAAAATACTATTAAATACGCAACAATATGTTAGAATACGTCAAAATACGCAAAAATACGACAAAGTACGCGACTAACGATATTTCCACACACGTATACATATAATACGGCACTATGGAGTTCAAGTGGATTTCAAACAAAACTGTACGTAATCATAGAATAAGATATTCGCACGCAACCGAACGGCACCGAAATGACTTATGTTGAAGGTATACGTAATAAAACGACAAAATATGCGAAAGTTCGGCAAAAATTGAGACGTATACGCGTCGAACCGAGGGAAACACGATAACACTAAATTTGAAATAATGCCATATACGATCGTATAGGCCTATGTTGTATCGTATATCAGCTTAATACGAATCGTATAGGCCTATACGATTCGTATTAAACTTTGAATTTTCTTAAAAATACCCCTGAATTTAGCAGAAAACCAGGGGTATTTCAGTAAAATCATCGATTAATACGCATAGTATAGGCCTATACGATGAGTTTTGAAATATAAATTTCTCAAAAATGTTTTTTCAAATCAAGGGTTCCATCATTACAACCACTTGTTTTCAACGGAGATGTAATGCAATGATTCCTCTCAATTGAATAGACCGACACTTGCTTCATAGGACTCACTTGAATCGTCTCGGATGTAATAACAGTATCAGGTTCTCAAAACAAGGATCGTTCTAATAGATTAAAGAACGCTGATATCTTGGAATTTGATCTTGGAAGTTTGAACCCACCTCAATACTCTTGTTACCATCAATAATCTTTGGAATTGATCTTGGAACAACATACTTTTGTTAACAACGGTCTTTTTGCTTCATCCACTAGAACTATTTGTGTATGCATTCTTAGGGTTTTTATTATTTGATAAATGAAAGTTGAAATCGGCTTTGTATTTAGCACATGAAAGTACTGAACAACCAAGATAACAGCTCCGGTTTCATTTGCTTCGTCCACTAGAACTATTTGTGTATGCATTCTGTTGGTACTGAACAACAGAATCAGGTTTGTATTTCCCATAGCCAACGTTTCCGTAGTAAAAAAACGGTTGCGGTTTTCATCTTGAGATGCAAGGATCTTCGAATGTGGTGTGTACGTTAAATACCGTTAACCGCTTTTTTAGTTGCTTCTCTTGTTAAGTTTCTGAACCAACCGAAATCCACAAATACAAACAATTTCTCCGTCGCTAATTTCTCCACTCACCGTGAAATCGAACAGTTTCTTCGTAGATTCCAACAAAGTTAATATTCACTGTGATGGATGCAAGCATAAAGTTAGAAACCGGTGGTATTGAACCAACATTTCCTTCGAACATTCTAAACATTACAAGGATGTTGGGAATTAAACGCATGTACGTGACAAAACAAGGATCGTTCTAATAGATTAAAGAGAATAAACCAAGTACAAAATCATCTGCTTTCTGAATCTGAATCTGGATGTTAACTTTGACTCATAAACCCTTGAATCCCAACGCTTCTATGATGATATCAGCGTTGTTTATCACCCTGTGTGAGCATTGGAAGCCCGGCCACTAGCAGAAGAACCCGACACGTCTTCTATGATGATTCAGAGGTCGGTCTCGGGTGGGCATAAGATCTGTGGGCCCTATTGTCGGATATGTGACTCAAGAAAGTCATTGGACTACCGCCGATGAAGTCAAATGTGATCAAACTTGAACATCAGACGTAAATCTTGAAGAAACGGAACATAATCCCAGATTGTCTAAAGAAGCGCTTTTATCATGTGTGATCCAGAGAAGACGTATCGGGTGAGTTGTGGTTGATTTATAGGAGGAGGTTATGAAACGAATATATGTTTATGCGAATTTAAAAGACAATACTGACAGAGGTGCTGGTCTTTTCTCCCACTGTGCAAACTTAAAAAATCTCACCATAACACATCTAATATGACACATGATAAAAGCGCTTCTTTTATCAATCATATCATCGACCAACTGCTTGAAATCCCTTTCGTTTCTCGGGTTCGCATTCGACACAACACAACAAAAAATAAATTCAAAAAAAAGCGGCCTGATACGCATCGTATAGGTATAGGCCTATACGATGCGTATCAGGCCCGCCGCCAGACATAACCTGCACCTGTCAGTCTGCCATGTTTTCTACTTTAATTCAATACGCATCGTATAGGCCTATACGATGCGTATTGAATTGAAAAAGTGTGTAGATAGACAGGGGGTGTGCCATTAGAAAAGTCCATGTTAAATCACATTGTGGTAACAAGTCATTTTGGTGTTAATGATCTATATTTGATAATGAGTCCTTTAATTTACTTTTAATAGGCCTTACATGGATGTTAATGATCTATATTTGATAATGAGTCCTTTAACTTGCAAACTATCTACCTCAACCAAGCCTTTTCTTACCAGGGTCTAACTTAGCTAGTTTTTTATGACGTGGCATATGACATGAATGTTTTTGCTGATGTGGGCAATGACGTGGAAGATGTGGATATGTGGATGTCCATCTTTCATCCCTTTCCTCCACCACTACCATTAGCCAACACCATCCACAACCAACCACCATGCCACGGTTATCATCCACCACCAACCACCATGCCATCGGTTACCACCCACCTCCACCACGCCACCCACTGCCACCCACCTTATTTTCCAGAGAGGGGATATATATATATATAGAGAGGGCTGACAAATTCCCGGTCAGGTATCCGGTGCGTGCACAACCGAGAACCACCAAAGCAAGGTGACAGTTTGGGTGTTTGGGCATCGGTGGTGTACGTTGTGCTCAAGAGACACAGCTCCGGTTCCAATGAAACTATGGTTTGCGTTGGTGATGTCGTGAACGAATCATGTTCACATCTGTAGCAGACCAGTGGAGAGGAGGTTGAAGGAAAGCTGATGGTGGTGATAACAGGTTTGGTGACGTTTGAAGATGGTGGTGGTGCAAGGTGGTTGAAAATGGTGATGGTGCAAGGGGTTGAAGATGGTGTTTATACAACGGGACTTGGGTACGTGGCAAGGTGGTGGTGGTGGTGGTAGTGGCGGTGGGTGATGGTGGAGGTGGTGATGGTGCCACATAAGCATCCACATTAGCCAATAACAAGGTTTTGTGTCACATAAATTGCCACGTCGGCAAAAAACGAATCGGGTTAGACCCTAGTTAGAAAAGGCTCGATGGAGAAAAATAGTTTGCAAGTTGAGACTGTGAGAGAGGTTTTTTTAAGCTGTGATTAATGTTGGCCAACGAGTGAAAGTTAGGATTAATATAAACATACTATAATACTTGTAACACTTAACATAAAAAGATAAAGATACTTCAGAGTTCAGTTAACTAACGGTTAATAAACAAAATTTATGACCAGGACTGAAATGACCAAAATCTACAACTACATAAACTAAAAAACCAAAGTTAGGAGCTCTACGTGTGTAAACCACATGCAAGTTGCAATTTACTCTTAATAAAACTAGGTGTAGCACCCGTGTAACCACACGGGTAGGTTTAGTAATGATCGAAATCAAATACTAAAAAACAGATTATAATATATCATTTAAATTTTGGTCTTTAGTTATATATCTTTATAAATTAATGTTAAAAACAGTATGTGTGACCACACGGGTAGTTTTAATAACCATCGAAATAGATTATAATACATCATTTATATTGTTTGTATTTAATACAACTAATCAAATGTTATTGATCAGTTGAATAAAGACCCTTATATTTGATCCAATTAAGCTTAATAATAGATTAGATTTTGTAGGCCCATTAAAACCCTTATATCAAATCCGGCCCCAAATTCTAATCACTCATCTACCGTTCCATTCCCATCTTCGAACTTCGAAGGGCGACAAACCAACGACAGGGAGTGTTAAAGATTTTTCTTTATCAGCAAAAGGTAATCGAAAACGTATTGATTCGATTTTTGATCTTAGGTTTGTTCTTTTATATGAACTGTAATTTGTGATCATGTTTGTTTATTTGATTTGTTATACTTCAGATTCCATCATATGAATGTTCGTATTGATGGTCGATTGAAGTTTTTACTTTTGTATGGATGTTCGATTGAGGTGTAGATATTTAGGGCTATGTTAAAAATGATTGTTTATCAGTTGTTGTATAAAGATTTTTTAAGATTATGATGTTTAGTAAACTTTCAGTTGGTGTTCTTGACAGATTTTATCAGATTATATTTCACTTGTTTGGGGTTTTGTATCACACTGTCAAAAATAGAAACATATTAATAAGCTTTACAAACTGTTGGCATCGAAAATAACATTTGGTATTTCACATTGTTGACATTGAATATACCCAAATAACCTTTTAACGTTATATAATATTTTAGTCTATTAGTTATACTCTTTTTAATTGCATTAATTAGAATAATCTTTTAACGCTTTTCATAAATAATGCTCATCAACTTAAAATCATTGTTGTTGATACATCTGTTGACTTTGGTTAACAGATGGATGAAAATATATGTTTAAAATCACTGTTGGGTTAAATAGTGTTTTACAGAGAAAACAGTGGTTTGTCATTGGACAAACAGTGGTTTGACCATGGTGAAGCAGACTTTTGAACCACTAAGAGTCATAGTTTTGCAAACAGTGGTTTGACTTTGGTCAAACAGGCTTTGGTCAAACAGATTTTTTTAAAAAAAAGTGGTTTGACTTTGGTCAAACAGTGGTTGCATACTAATGCTATTTCCTTTCATCATGTTCTCTCAGTTACTTACCATCTTTTAACGTTTTTCTCTTTTTATAGAAAGATGTATGGTTTTGCATGTTACATGACCGACAACCAAAGGAAATCTTTGGTTAGTATTTTAATCTCAGATATGGCGAATTTATTTTCTTTATAACATCATGTTAGACAGTTCTGATTTTAATATACTTATACATAGGTTCTGCCAAAAAAGTATAAACAATGGATAAAAGAGTTTAACTATCCTGTTGGGTTTGTCAAAGTACGGACAACTAATGGGCAAGTCTTTGAAGTCAAGATATATGATATATGAAACTTCTATTATCTCTACAATGGGTGGTATTCCATAGTTCAAACTTTGAAACTACAATCTGGATCATGGGTCGTATTTCAGTATGAAGAAGCATTACAAAGTTTCCGGATATTTTATTTCTATGACAATATTGCATTTGCTCCATCTGATTATTTTTACTACATACCCAATGGCGATTTTGATAAACCTGATGCTATGGTATGTAGTTCGCAATCTGGGTTCGGTATATTTATTATTGTTTCTTATTTATTATGGTTCCGTATATGAAACTACTAATATTTTTTTTCTCGTTGTAGCATATCAATCGTTTATTTGTACATCACAAGATGGACAATACCATTCCAAATTATCCGGTTGTTATTAGAGGTCCTGGGAAGCATAAATTTTTTGTTCGAATGGATGTTAGTGACAATCAGCTTTACATAACAACTGGATGGGATCGGATTAAGAAGAAATTTTCACTAAGTGATGAACATCTTCTTGTGTTTGAAATGATTGATCTTCACACTTTTGATATGTCTGTTTTCAATTGTTCCAAGGATGCTGATTTAATGTTGCCACCGGAATTATATGCTGCTATTAAGGAAGAAGTGGTAGAAGAGGATATCAGTATCTCTGATGGTGAAGATGTGGATGACATAACTAAGGACAATGAAACTGAAATGGTCGCTGTAAGTACGAACAACGAAACTATTCCAGTAGTTTTCCGTGTGGACAATCATTTTGTAAGTTTCTGTAACCAAAAAGTACTAACATGACCTTACATTGTGTTAACCGTATTATAATACTATGTTTGTTAACATTATTTTTTGTTTGTTACAGAGCATTAAAAAAGTTCTTGGTAAAAAACTTGGCTTGGATAGGAAAAGAACTTTAAAGATTGTAGATGCTGCTGGAAATGTTTGGGATGTTCGAGTTGGTATCGAGTCTCCTGATGATCGGTTTTACATAAAAAACATGAAACAGTTTGTGAAGGATAAAAACTTGGTTCCTTGTGAAGAGTTTACCCTTAAGTTCGTCATGGGTAAAGGTGTTTTCTTGTTTGACTGAATGGTTGTGGCATTTTTTTAGATAATGTTATTTTGTATGGAAACAATGTTTTTTGTTTGTGGTTGCTGATTTGCTCAAAACACTTTTGTAAAGGTTGGTAGTTTAGTTTTGATGTTGGTGGTTCGAAGGGTTAGCTACGGAAAAGTTTTTAATTCATATGTTACTGAAGCACAAACAAACGGTTGAAAGTATTACTTGTATTAGTTATTTCTTGTCTTTTAGATATATGTTATTGTTATTTATCTTTCATTATTTTATAATTGTTAAAGGTATCATTTTTTAAAAATGTATACTATATTTTAAAACAATTCTGTAAAATAACATCCATTATTATTAGATAAAAGAAACATGTTGATAGGATGTGCAAAACATAATACCAAATAACTTCAAACATTAAAAGACTTTTGTTCAAAATGCTATTTCTACAACGACTATAGATTTTGTAGAACTTCTTTGTAGACCACGTTAGTCGTGGTTTTACACACTTGTTTTCCCCTGTCACATATCAAGATCTTCAAACCCTTCCTGCTCTTTACTCGTGATACAGCAACGTATAGTTGTCCGTGACTAAAAACCGGCCTTGGAAGATATATTCCTACACGTTCAAGTGATTGTCCCTGGCTTTTGTTGATGGTCATTGCAAAGCATAGAGATAATGGGAACTGTCTTCGTGCAATTTTCACCGGTATTCTTTTATCGGACGGTGTCATTTTCAATCTTGAAATCAAAGTATGATGACCTATATTATTTCCAGTAATAATCTTTGCTTCGATTACAAGTTTTCCAAGTTTTGTTACTTGAAGTCGTGTACCGTTACACAGACCATTTGTTTGATCAATGTTTCTAAGTAACATTACCGGAGCTCCAACTTTGAGAACCAATTTATGGTTAGGTAATCCTGACAGATGCAATTTGTTTAATACATCCGGAGGAAACAATGCCATGTTAAGGTCGGTTTGATCCTCAGACTCACATAAAGTATCTGAACTGAGATATATCTTTTCTTCACCAGGCATACATTTAACAGTTCTGTATTTATTGAATCCACAACTTCATTTGTGGGTGCAAGAATGGCTCTTTGTTGGAAGTAATTTGAATTGCATAAAAACTTTTGCATATCCGGATATGTGAAAGCGATCAATGAAGATATAGGATTGACTGCATCGAGTATAAGTAAATCATCTGGAATTTCAATTTCCACTTCTCCATCATTTGGACCACCAAGTAGACCATCACCAAGCCTTAAAATCCATTCAGCAAATTCCTTGGTCTCGTTAAAATTACTTGGTTTGGTACCCATTTTTAACCTCATGTTTTCAGTTAACTTGAGTAACTGACAATCCTGCCATATATAAGAAGAATTCAATGAAGAATTTACAATCATGCTTCTGGTACCTTTTGGAATGACTGGAAGGATTTGTCTAAAATCACCGCCAAAAAGCACAATCTTTCCACCAAAAGGTTTGTTCTGCAAGGACGGATTATTGGAACGGGCTATATCTCTCATTGTTCTATCCATAGTTTCAAAACAATGCTTATGTGTCATTGGCGCTTCATCCCAGATTATCATCTTAGTTTGTTTGATTAAGCCTCCTAGCTCACTGTTTGGTTCAATAGAGCATATAGAATCCTCGTTAACATTTATCGGAATTACAAACCTGGAATGAGCCGTTCTACCACCATCTAATAGAAGTGATGCAATACCACTGGATGCAACATTCAACACAACTTCACCATTGGAACGTAACGCAGCTGCAAATGTTTTCCACATAAATGTTTTACCAGTTCCACCGTAACCATATAGAAAGAAAACTCCTCCACTTCCTTTAACAACTGCATTCATGACGGTTTGATACACTTTTCGCTGTTCATCAGTTAAAGATTTTAGGGAAGCTGCAAGTTCCTTTTTTAAGATAGCCCGATTATACGAAAGTTCCTTCATTATCAATTGATTATTCAATGCTGAAGTGTAGTTGTCAGGAAGATTTGGCATGTCAGTAAAGTTGCTTAACGTACTTCCATAACCAAGTAACAGTTTTTCGATATGTGCTAAGCAAATGTTTTCAATCTCTTCCTCTTTAAGAACCAAATCTAAAAAATACAACAGATATTTAGTAATTAGATTTTTTAAACACTTGATTAAAGTAAAATGGAATCTGAAATTTTATTTAAGTTTTTAAAATTACCAGGAATACCAGTAATCCTCCGTTGCTGATATAATATATCTTCACATAATAGAGATTTTGTTTCCTTCCAGAAAATACCCGGTCTAGAAATGGAGTTTGACATCAAGAGCATTACAAAAAATGTACGCAAGAAATCAGAAGTAGCCCATGCACTTGCTTCATTAATGGCCATTAAATACTCCTTATCATCGTCCAACAGACCGCGAGCGAAACATGCATCTTTAAAAGTATGATATATTTTTCCATCAACTGTTTTTATATCATTGAAACTCATTGGTCCTATAACGTGATTCAATAAAATTCTCAAGAAATAACAATCTCCAAGTGATGGAGGTACATAATGTATCCTACCAACTGCACCAAAAGGTTTTTTTCTACGTACCCACTTTCGTGTTTTGCGTATCCATACAAAGTATATGGGGAACTCTATATACTTCAAAGTTCTAGCAAATGCATCCGTTTGATTACATTTCATCCATTCTGTGAACATAGACATTTTCACAGTTGGGTTACTAACCACGTCACACAAGTTTGAATTATCGTCATAAACAACAGCCTGACCATCTTCACAGTGAAAATGTAATATTTCAACAGATGGAAGCCGATAGTGTATGTCAAACTTAAAGATTCTCCAAGCAGCTTCACACGCAGAAATATATCTACAATCAAGATATACTTTAACTTCATCTACTTCTGTTTCGTTTGAGAGATTTTCATTATTTGTCATTTCCTTGTTTTGAGGGTTCACATTAGCAGTGGAGGTACTTTCGTAAACAGAAGCTGTCACTCTATCCGGACCCTTATTAATGTATTTGAAGAGATATTTGATGGATCCTGTTTGGTTACACCACTCAACATTTATGTGGCACTGATACTTTTTGAGTAGCATAGCATTGTACGGAACCACATACCTATTGTCAAGTAAGACACCATTTTTTTCTACTGTGTTGCATGATTGACGACGTCGGTAGACAAGATATCCTTCAGAATCAACACAAGTCTCATCTACATATTTTTTCGAAAACTTCTTCGAACATTTTAAATTAACCATGCATGGAGAATGAGGATTGTCTGTACCACAAGGACCATGGATCATAAATTGTTTGATAAGTTCATACAGTGAAGCATCCATCTCTTTGTCAGGTATTTCAGCACTAATAACCAAATCGATTTCTTTAGCCGTTGGAAATTTGCTCTCGGCACTTAAGAACAAACATATATGAGCATGAGGTAGACCACGTTTCTGAAATTCGATTGTATAAATAACTGAAATATTACATCAAAAAAAGTGTTAGTAAAAGTATTATTTGAGAAATTAATTAAAACAATTTACAATGACTTACTTGCTTGTATCTCACCAAAGAATTTATGTTTCTTGAAATCTTGAATTAGATGATTGATTTTAATTTTGAATAACCGTGCGATAATATCCGGTCTATCTTGAGGGTTCAACCGTTTGTCTTTTAAACATCTATAAATCTCAGGCCAATTGGGATTACAAGTGACTGTTATGAAGAGATCCGGATATCCTACAGCTTTGCAAATTGCCATAGCATCTAAATACTTTTGCATCATATATCTCGCTCCACCGGTAAATGAAGATGGCAACAAAATTCGTTTTCCACAATTTGACGCATCGCTTTGGCCACTTTGAACAGTTTGATTTAAATTCTTAAATGTTTGACTTCTAAGTTTGGGTTGTTGTGTCTTTATGTAAGCTAACCGTGCAGATTCTATCATTGTATACGCATCAACTACAAACTGTTGGAATAGCTTTTGGGCATTGAGTAACAACGAAAATTTGTTGGCTCTGTCTTGTATTCTGTAACTAAAGAACTCTCTCATTGTGGTACTGGTTCTAAGTATGTCACAATCAACTGAAACACCTCGATGTTTAATACCAAGTCTAAATCCATCTTCTGCATAGGGGAAGATAATTGGATATTGCAATGCAAGATAAGAGGGATGAAGCTCACTGATTCTCTGGAGATCGCCTGATTTTGTTTGAACTATGATATCCCTTTTATCAAATGCTCCATCAAAATCACCAATTATTAAGGCAGCAATTTCTTCAGCAGTAGGCAAGTTAAAAATTCTACCATCCTTATCCCTTACTCCAATGAGCTTGAGTCTTACATTTTGCCAATCATTTTGTTTAAAACAATCTCGTACCATTCTAAATGACTTCACAAGTGGATTGCATGAATCCAACATTTTTTTAAGACTCGATATGATGGCAAGATCAAGTTGTTGTTTAGTGTCTCTCTTCGAACCTTGCTCGACACTGTGTAAAAAACGACATTATTGTATAGATCAGATATATATAAAACACTTGACATAAATCAAAATTTACTGAATGCTTAATTTACCTTACAGCCTTTTGACGATTAAAATCCTCGTTTTGGGAATCATAAATATAAAGCTGTGAAAATTTGGGCTCTTCACCATCATTTGGTAGCAGACTACCAATGCGATGGTAATTTTGTCCTTGTAGTCCAAAAACATAAGGACCTTTGGTTTTTTGAAAATTTTTAGAAACCTTGCCACCAAGGGATGTGAAGGAAAACATCATGTTATATGCTCGAATGTTATTCATGAAATTGCGGCTTTCAGGAGTAACTCTTTTGTAAAATCTTTCGAGCAGTGGAGGAGGAGCAGGTGAGGAAGGCAATTCAACGTCTCCGTTCGAACAACAAAGAGAAAAAAAAGTTTTCTTCGAATCCAAATTACCCCTAAGCATTTCATCTTTCCAAATCATTGCATGACAGTAAGAACATACAAAAATAGCATCTCCATGGTCAACGTATTCTACAAAATTATATAGGAAGATAAAAAAACGATGATATAAGTGAAATATTAGGAGATTAAACTGTTATTTGGAAAGATACTTTGATAAGTTTAAGGGGGGTAGTTACCTCTTGCAATTCCGTAAATCTTTTTTACGATAGAAGATGGTAAACAATCCTCCGAATCGGGATCATCAAAGTTAGACCTTTCACCAGGGTAGGAATTTTTTTTTCCTGCCGTTTCATTTTGGAAAAGGCAAATTAATATCGGTTACAACAGATAGGAAGATAAGCAATAGATTCGACAAATATAGTGACTCAGAAACCAATATTTAGTTTTGCATTAAAAGTAAAACACATACCACTAAACGCTACTACGGAACATTTTGGCAATTGTCGAGAAGTTCTATTGTCAATATTCTGAGGAGTTGGAATATCACTTCGACGGGACCTTACTGAAACACGATCCATTTGCAAGACAAAATTTATAAATGTTATCAAACTTACATTAACATTCAATAAATGATTAACAGTAATAACAAAAGTGTATATAGCATACAGTTTGTAATATCTGTTAATGGACTTCTATCAATTTTATGATTTGATGGTTGAAGAGGAGTGACCATTGAAGATGTCATGCTTAAATCAGCTACAATGGATGAATCAAATTTACTTATATCCATGGTTTTCAAACTTTGTTTCCTCTTTCTAGAGTCATAAACACAATAATTAGCCTTTCCAGATTGTCCTAAAATTCAAACAAAGGGACAAGGGCAAATCAGATAGCATACCTTAAAAAAAAAGATTTATAACCTTACCAAGACTGGATGAAGCCAGAGGGATTGCACTAACACATGTTCGATCTAAATTGCCGGGCGTGTGACATGCTGTACATGAAGAGATTTGGTTAATTTATGCTACAAACACTTACAATTTTCACATATGACCATCAAAAACATACCTCCATTATCGTTTTTTGTGATAGTAACATTGCCCAGAAGTGTATCAATAATAGGAGGTGTCTGTACAAATTGAACCACACCCCTGTTTCTACGCTTATTCAAAATAGACTTTCTTATCTTCCTTGATTCTTTGGACTGTTGGGGACTGCACTGTGGAAAATACTCTCTATGTCTTGGTATCAAATTCTTTTTACTCTCCATAACTGTACATAAGAATTGAGCACATATGTGTGATTTAGGGCTAGCTATAGGTGATTATTGTAATCACTGTCTAAAAAAACATTTATTCTCAACAGCTAGTGGTGATTGAAGATCCCTATTGAAAACGTACCTAAATAAGTGGATGATCACATCAAATGTTGAGAATAGATCTAAACAAATGAGATAGAAAAACCTACCATTTAGTGTTCATCAATTGCTTCCAAACTAAGAGCGTCTTGAATTATAGGTTGAGTTTTTGGCGCTAATTTTAAATCTTCATTTTGATTCATTCGAAAAAGAAGATATAAACATAGCAGACAATATGAAATGGTGAATTAACATACCTGATTCATTTTGTGGGCCTTTGACAGGATTTTATGGTTCACAACTTATGGGCCATAAATTATTGAAAGAATTAGACCATTTAATTGCAAAATTAATCCAAATTTGGGGCCCTTTGGTTTTGTATAAAAAATATAACCAAGTGAAACTAAAAAATCCATAATTTATATGGATTTAAATAGTACATATTTTTTTATCATCCTTGTCTTGGTTTTACCAATATATTGGTTCCTACAATAAAATTATTACAACGCGATCCAGAAGATTTATATTTTGGAGTTGAAGTTTAATGATAGATTTTTACCGAGTCACATTGTCCGATAATTTATGTGCATCAAGAAATTTATATGGATTTAACTACTACATGTTTCTAAACATTCTTGTCTTGGTTTTATTAGGAATTCGTTGGACCCCTTAGTAACATCAAAATTTATATGGATTTAAATACTACATATTTTTTAATCATCCTTGTCTTGGTTTGACCAATATATTGGTTACTACAATGAAGTTACTATAACGCGACCAAATAGCCAACTTATTTAAACTTGAAGTTTAACTCAAAGAATTATATTTATGAATTATATCCTGTCATAACGAAAATCGATTTAACTCAAAAAATATAACGAAAATTGAAGACAAAGTGCTGCTATTTAATCGACTGCCCTAAGTCAAGTGCTGCTAAAGACCAAAGCCCGGCTTGGACTGAAGCAGTGGAATGAAGAAACAGTGGTTTACTTTGTCTATTGTAATAGTATCAGTGTTTAACTAGCCGTAGTTATATGTAACAGTGGTTAAAGAGAAACGATAATAAGAGCCAAAACTGGTGAATGGTTGGACGATCAAATACTAAAAAACAGATTATAATATATCAGTGGATTCATCATAAGCAGCTGTTTGCATTAGACTTTAAATCATTCCTTTCATCAGAACCGCAGAGGCTCAAAACATTTGTCAAAAGCTTATTCACTGTTGATTCATAAGAGGCAAACAATATGGTTCACATCAGCGGATTCATCATCAGCAGGTATTTGCATTAGACTTTCCCCTTTAAGGTGTTTATAACATCTGATAGGCCTCATCCACTGTTTGTACACTACAAACTGTTGTCCATTAAGCACTGCTTGTGTACAACAACGGCTCAAGACAAAGTCCTGCTATTTAATCTACTGCCCTAACTCAAGTGCTGCTAAAGACCAAAGCCCTGCTTGGACTGAAGCAGTGGAATGAAGAAACAGTTGTTTACTTTGTCTATTGTAATAGTATCAGTGTTTAGCTAGCAGTAGTTATAGTAACAGTGGTTAAACAGGAACTACTAAAAAGAGCCAAAACTGGTTCACATCAGTGGATTCATCATAAGCAGCTGTTTGCATTAGACATTCCCCTTTAAAGTGGTTATAACATCTGATGCCCCTCATCCACTGTTTGCATACTACAAGTGCTGTCCCTTAAGTACTGCTTGTGTACAACAACTGCTGAAGACAAAGTGCTGCTATTTAATCTACTGCCCTAACTCAAGTACTGCTAAAGACCAAAGCCCTGCTTAGAATGAAGCAGTGTACTGAAGAAACAGTTGTTTACTATGTCTATTGTAATAGTATCAATGTTTAGCTAGCAGTAGTTATATGTAACAGTGGTTAAAGAGGAACAGATAATAAGCAGCTGATCGCCCTCATCCACTGTTTGTATACTACAACTGCTGTTCCTTAAGTACTGCTTGTATACAACAACTGCTGAAGATAAAGTGCTGCTATTTAATCTACTGCCCTAACTCAAGTACTGCTAAAGACCAAAGCCCTGCTTAGAATGAAGCAGTGGACTGAAGAAACAGTTGTTTACTGTGTCTATGGTAATAGTATTAGTGTTTAGCTGGCAGTAGTTATATGTAACAGTGGTTAAAGAGGAACAGATAATAAGCAGCTGATGGCCCTCATCCACTATTTGTATACTACAACTGATGTCCCTTAAGTACTGCTTGTGTACAACAACTGCTGAAGATACATTCAAACTCTATATTAAAAAAGTAAAATTTAGACTATGTCAAACTAATTTAGACATCCCATATACTATATTCACAAATCAAAAGCACACATTATAACCAAAGATTATATTTCCCAACATAATACAAAAAAGTAAACCACATAATGGTTTACCACATGTGTAACACCCGTCTAAATTCACTTGAATTTAATAATAGTTCATACCATTTTAGATAAAGGATGCCTAATTAACATAGATTTCATAATTAAAGTTCATGCGTAGCAAGGACCTTAGTCAACTAACGACTAAGTTCAAACATCCAAAAGTTGTTTAACAATTTGTTTACAATCCATAAACATCGTCTATTAAAGGTTAAAACATTGCGGAAGCTTCAAAAGTTGTGTTCGGTTCTTCAAAAGCTTGCTTGACCGTCATCCGTAATCTTTGAATACCTAGAAACTGAAATGTTTATATTAAACATTAGTATTAGAGTACTTAAAAATAATACATAATCGAAACTACGTTTAAAACGGATTCGATTTAACTATGATATGCAAACATTTACAGAATTTTCAGAACTCTACCGTAACTTACGGTACCTACCGTAAGTTACGGTAGACACTTGAAACTTCTGATCTACCGTAAACCAGTAGAGAACCACCGTAAGCCTCCTGATCTCTACCGTAAGTTACGGTGGACACCGTAACTTACGGTAGTCCCTGTAACTTTATGTTTTGGCTTTTTGTTTGTTTTGCCCAAACCCATTTCTCGGATTTCTCATTCTAACCAACCAACACACTGATTTTTCATATTCTAATAGGTCTTTTATAAATGTTAACAAAGACCGAGTAAACATACTACAATGCATTACCATGCCTTATTTGGTTATTTGACCCGTTTAGCTCATCTAAGGAATCCTCCATTTTTTATGACTACCAATGAGGTCTAACCAATTTCTTGGCCTATTATTTGAACTAGCGAACATTATCGCTTAATTCCAACTCAACTTTTATTCACAAATCAATTACATATATACTAAATATCAAAATTTACTCAAATGTAACGAATCAAGTTACATACCTTCAAAGCACACCCTTTAGTCGTGCGTCTACACCGGCTTGTCCGCTCGTAGCTCCGGTTTCCTTTCCTATAGAGTTCAATCACATTGTATTTAGAACTCCATTTCAATCATATATCGCATAATTTGTCAAATCATCACAATCATGCGTTTAAACTTTAAATTTCAATTTCGAGCCTTCTTTGAGGCATTTTTACAAACAATTAACGGGCAGAATTTTTATATTATTCATATCCAAGTTCATAGCTTGCTATTTCGCTAAATTAACATCAATTAAGCTTTCATATATCATTAAACATCATCATTTCAGAAATCACTTCCTATGACCCATATTACACTAGAATAATCATTCTAAACCCTAGTGTTCACTAGTTTCCCACAAAACCCATGAATCACCTTCCTTGTGTTCATGAGATTTTCAGGAATTAACCATGATTTCACATGTAGTTGTCTAGGTTTTACTTCTAGACACCATCTCATCACTAAGCTAACCAAATCACAAACATGCATCATCTAATTTCAGATATCCCAATTTCATGAGAATTTCAAACAGAGAATTAACACCAAATTTTACATACCTTGTAACCCTCTTGTGATGAGGATCACTAATCTATGTTCGGACTTTGATTTGGACTGAGTTTGATCCTTCAATTTAGAGATTTTATGCTGAACTAGGGTTTTGATGAACTTGGTCGCCCCCCCTGCTCTTGTCTGGTCGATCTCACACACGTATGTGTGTTTGAGATTTCTATTTTTCTTGTTTTATTAAACTAAATTTTAGTTTAAGCACTTTTGGTCCCTCTAACTTCCTTTAGTCCCCTTTTTGTCCTTTAACTACCCACTAGTCATTATCTAACTAGGTTAGTGTCACCCCTAGTTAGTTTATTTTACTAATTTATTTACAAATAAAATTTGCAAATTTTATGAACTTATATTTTCGGGATGTTACAAGTCCATCCCCCTTAAAAGGGTTTCGTCCCCGAAACCGAAGTACGTACCAAATAATGTAGGGTAGAGACGTCGCATCTCCTCTTCAGACTCCCACGTAGTGTCTGAACCTTTCCTATGCTCCCACTTGATCTTGACTTGATCGATTTGTTTATTTCGCAAGTGCTTAATCTTTCGATCTAAAATTTCTATGGGCCTTACGATATAATTCAAGCGATCATCCACTTCGATATCATTGTAGTGAATACAAGTTGTCTCATCCGCTAGACACTTCCGAAGATGTGACACATGAAATGTGCTATGAATCCCGCTTAGTTCCTCCGGTAGTTCAAGGCGGTAATCTACCTTTCCTACCCGTTCTATGATCTCAAACGGCCCTATAAACCTCGGGCTTAATTTTCCTCTTTTTTTCTAAACCTGATAACCCCCTTCCATGGGGATACTTTTAGCATGACCTTGTCGCCAACCTGGAATTCGATTGGCCTATTCCTTTTTTCGGCATACGCCTTTTGTCTATCTTGAGCCGCTTTCAAGTGTGCCCGAACCACATCAATCTTTTCATTAGTGGCTCGTACTATATCTTGGTGGGCGAGTTCACGTGGACCCACTTCACCCCAACATACCGGGGTTCGGCATTTCCTACCATAGAGCATTTCGTACGGTGCCATCTTAATACTAGCATGATAGCTGTTGTTATACGAAAACTCGACCAATGGTAGATAAACATCCCAACTTCCTCCAAAGTCGATTATACACGCCCGTAGCATGTCTTCCAATGTTTGTATTGTTCTTTCACTCTGTCCATCTGTTTCAGGATGGTACGCAGTGCTAATGAACAATTTGGTTTCCATTTGCTCTTGGAAATCTCGCCAGAAATTTGAAGTGAACCGGGTATCCCTATCAGACACGATGGATACCGGTACTCCATGACGTGCTATTATCTCATTAGTGTAAACTTCTGACATCTTTTCTGACGTATAAGTCTCACGAATCGGAATGAAGTGAGCACTTTTCATCAATCTATCCACCACTACCCATATGGCATCAAAACCGCGGTTTGTCTTTGGTAGTTTGGTTAATAGGTCCATCGTAATATCTTCCCATTTCCAAACCGGAATTTCCAACGGTTGAAGTTTACCGTATGGTTTTTGGTGCTCCGCCTTAACTTGTAAACATGTCAAGCATTTTTCCAGGTACTTCACCACATCTCTTTTCATTCCGGGCCACCAATAGTTTTGCTTTAAGTCGTTATACATTTTGGTCGCTCCCGGATGGATGGAATAACGGGACTTATGAGCTTCATCGAGTAGAAGCTTTTTAACTCCACATGTGTTAGGAACCCAAATTCTGTTGAAACGTGTTTTCAAACCGTGGTTGCCCTCTTCGAGATCTTTAACTTGGCCAACAATCCTTTCCTTTCTCCAGTTTTCCGTCTTTACTGCTTCATCTTGTGCCTCTCGCATCCGTTCAAGTAAGCCTGAGGTCACAATGAGTTGCAATGATCGTACTCGTATCGGGACATAATCTGTCTTTCTGCTTAGGGCATCCGCCACCACGTTTGCCCTTCCGGGGTGGTAATGCATTTCACAGTCGAAATCTTTCACCGTTTCTAACCATCGCCTTTGTCGCATATTTAACTCCTTCTGATCGAAGAAGTATTTCAAGCTCTTGTGATCGGTGAATATGGTGCACTTTACCCCATATAAGTAGTGCCTCCATATTTTTAATGCAAATTCCACCGCAGCTAACTCGAGATCGTGCGTGGGATATTTCTTCTCGTGTATCTTCAATTGCCTCGAGGCATAAGCTATTACTTTGCCCCGTTGCATCAAAACGCATCCGAGCCCCGATAGTGAAGCATCCGAATAAACCACCAAGTCTTCGACCCCGTCCGGCAAGGTTAGTACCGGAGCTTGAGTTAATTTCTCTTTTAGCGTTTGAAATGCTCTTTCTTGATCGACACCCCAAATGAACTTTTCTTCCTTCCGGGCCAGCTTTGTTAGCGGCGACGCAATCTTGGAGAAATCTTGAATGAATCTCCTATAGTATCCCGCAAGTCCCAAAAAGCTTCTAATTTCCGAAGGGTTCCTCGGGGAATTCCATTTCGACACAGCCTCGATCTTTGACGGATCTACCAATACTCCATCGGCACTTATGATGTGGTCGAGAAATTACACTTCTCGTAGCCAAAAGGCACACTTAGAGAATTTCGCATACAACCTCTCTCGTCTAAGTGTCTCTAACACCTCTCGTAAGTGGTGTGCATGTTCAGCTTCGCTTTTTGAGTACACCAAAATATCATCGATAAACACGATGACTGATTTATCCAACATCGGTTTGCAAACCCGGTTCATGAGGTCCATAAGAGCCGCGGGTGCATTTGTCAGCCCAAATGACATCACGAGGAATTCGTAATGTCCATATCACGTGCGGAAAGCCGTCTTCGGCACATCTTCTTCCTTGACCTTTAATTGGTGATACCCCGATCTAAGGTCAATTTTCGAAAAGCAGTTCGCACCTTGTAATTGGTCGAATAAATCATCTATCCTCGGAAGCGGGTATCGGTTCTTTACCGTGAGTTTGTTTAACTCCCGGTAATCAATACACATACGCATGCTTCCGTCTTTCTTTTTCACGAACAGTACCGGTGCGCCCCAAGGTGACACACTCGGCCTTATGAATCCTTTGTCAAGCAGATCTTGAATTTGGGACATCAACTATTGTAATTCCGATGGTGCGAGTCGGTACGGTGCTTTTGCTACGGGTTTTGCGCCCGGAATCAATTCGATCCCAAACTCTACTTCCCGTTCAGGCGGTATCCCCGGTAAATCCTCCGGAAACACATCTTCATAGTCTCGTACTACCGGTACATCTTCAATCTTCAGTGATTCTTTCTCGGGCTCATTCGCGTATATCACGAATGCCTTGCATCCTCGCTTCATAAGCTTGTGAGCTTTCAACATTGAGCATACTATAGGGTTGCCTCCTTTTTCACCATAGATAGTAACGTGTTTCCCGCTCGGAGATGTTAGTTTTATCTCTTTACGAAAACACACGACCTTTGCATGGTGCTGAGATAGCCAATCCATCCCAACGGCTACTTGAAATTCCCCCATTGACATCGGGATTAGGTCTATCAAGTATTCCTCATCGTCAATGCTTAATTTGCAGCCTCGACAAACATCACAAACTATAAAACTTTTGTTGTCCCCTATTTCAACTTCTAAGGGCACAGATAATTTCGTCAATACAAATGAAGGATGTCGAATAAATCCATGTGAAATGAAGGATTTATTGTAACACCCCAAAAACGGGTTTGGTAAGCAAACCACGTTAACACTAAAAGACGGCTAAAGAACCGTTAGTGGTAAAAGTTAAGCCAGAAAATATTAGAATTTATATAACTAACTCTAATATTTAATAAAAAGAGAAAAAGAATGTGTTTGGGAAATAAAAACTGTAGAAGGCCCGAGTTAACGGGACTTAAACTAAACTTGGTCATAGATTCCCAAAACCCACTAATTTAATTAGGAATGTTTAACCTAGTTAATAAGCGGGGAATATATTTGGAAATAAGTAGGTTGTGCCTTACTTAATTAACTAATCAAATTAGAGGGGCCAATGTTGTTAAAATTAAAACTTATATTATCAATTTTAATTAAAAACAAAACCCAACACCTCATTTGTGAGGCCTGGTCGAACAAGAACACAGGGGGCGACATATGCTCCCCACCAAACTCTAGAGCATGTCAAAATTGATCAGATTGAGGGTTCAAATCAGCTCCAAATCGATTTCCAAGCACGAATTAGTGATCACCTTGTTGAGGGGATCACAAGGTATGCAAAATTCTTGTATTTTGATTCATCTCAAGTTTCATGTTAATTGTGAAAAACTGAAATTTAGCTTGATTGTATCATGCATGAATGAAATTAGAAGGGATATGGTGTCTAGGGATGAACCCTAGGTGAAATCTTGTTAAAAGATTTCATGTTAAATATAGAGTTCATAATCACCATTGTAGGTGATTAATGAACTTGAAGAAAACTTGATAAACCCTAGAATTGATGATCTTGTTCTAGCATAATCTGAATTTAAGAGTAAAATTCAGAAATATGGATGTTAAGACTTGTGTAAAATTGTTTAATTGAAGTTAATTTAGATGATAAATACAAGTCATAAACTTGGTTTAGATGATATAAAAATCTGACCCGCTAGGTGTTTGATGAAACGCCTAAGTGAGGATTAAAATACTAAAAGTTGGGTAAAAACGCAGATTTGATTATTATAAAGAATTATGCGTTAAAGCTTATGAAAAATGGGTTTAGGATGATTTAATGAAATTTGTGTTGTATTGGTGTTTATAAACACCATACTAACTTGTATGAATGAACTACTTGAACAAAAATGGAAATCGTTAAGAATTCATACTTGATAAGTTAAGTTAACTAATCATGAAGCCGAATAGTAGCGTCGGCATAGAAAATATGTGAGGTGAAATAGTTGTGATTGTTAATGACTAACTTAACCGCCTTGTAAATGTTTGACAATAGTTTGACGCGTAACAAGCTAGGTGAAAGCTTGGAGGAGGGAGCGGGTCAAACAGAGCAAGTACGGAAAGAAAAGTGTAGCGTAGATGCAAGGTAAGTGTAATTTACACACTTATGTAGAATACCCGTTTATTGATACGTTGTAAACGTGAAAACGATAATATTAGAAATATCGAAATTTGTCAAGTGTCAACTTATGTAAATCAAGGTTAAAAGGATACCCATGGCGTAAGCCGAAATGGGTTGAACCTGTAAGAAAATAGTGTAAAAGAAAAAGGGTATGGTTATAAAATCCGGGATGGGATGGATGTATGAAATTGAAATCAAAAACGATGTTTTTGATTAAATAGATAATGTTGGTCATATAGTCCAAACGGGGCGAATGGTGGTGATAACACCATTTGACAATATCGACTAATGTGGTTGTCAAGTCTTATGTTAACAGGACCGATTAGCAAGTCGGATAATTGCGTCATCATTGATGGTGTGATAATAAAAACGAGGTATAAACCGGGTCTACTTGTTGATCCGGGCCAGGTACGCATAATTATGTTGTAGTTAAAGTACTATTTTGGTCGAATAATTTGAGGGAGAGTCCTTCGTCAAAAAAGGACTAAAATCGACCAAAACGCCCTCGTAGGCTAAATGGAACAAACGACCCTTAGAGGTTGTTTGGAAACGAGTTTTATGACTAGGTAAATACTTAGAATAAGTATAGAAGTTGAAAGATGTGATATGTTAGTCAAATAGCTCTATTTGAGTCTTGCCGTAAAATAGCAATCCGAAGGGTAAAACTCAGAACATATAGATATACACATTGAAATCCACACACATATAGTTGTAGTGGAAGATTTATTGATAAGAAATGTAGGAATAAGATGCTAGAAAAGAAGGAAAGCGATTTCAAGCTTTAAAGTGCTTAAATACCCTTAACGGGTCAAAATAAGCATACGAGCGAAAACGGGTTTAATTTGTGTAATAAACCTATGATTAGAACCTAATATGGTATATAACATTTATTTGAAGAAGTGTATGAAATATAGGAATCAAATAAATACGTTTGTTTGATAAAATATATAAACGGGTCAAAATTTGGTATAAAGGGTAATGAGCCGAAGACTTAAAAGTCTTAAATTTTGTTAAGCCAAATGTCGGATTTTAACTCCATATGGTGGAGAATCAAATTACAAACACGTAGGAAGAAACGGTAGGTCAAACGGACTAACGAATAGAAAGATACGGAAGTTTTCGTGTCATTAAGCGGCAAATGGAAAAAGGCTGAATACAGGGACCACCGTAACTTACGGTGTCACCGTAAGTTACGGTGGAGTTGAATTCTTTACGGCAGTCTCCCCCTGAGTTACGGTGGGGAAAGTCTTAAACAGAGACCACCGTAACTTACAGTGCCACCGTAACTTACGGTGCCACCGTAAGTTACGGTGGAGGCAAACTTGAAATTCAATGTTTTGGATCAAGAGATTATCTTTGGGATTTCTTTCCCTTATCATTATTCTTGTCTAGTACCGTTATTTAAATTATCAAAACTAACTGTTGAGTTGGTTTTGAACACAGGTGTATGTCGAGAGCCCGGATGAAGATCAAGCGTCAAGCAAGAACCGAACACACGTTAAACAAAGCTTCCGCAATGTTGTTTTGTCGTTATTTTAAAATGACATATTAAATCACATTATGTATATCACTTAAATTGTAAAGAGTTTTTAGCAAGCCCGTATTTTCAGTATAATTGTGACTGTAATTACATGATTATGAGTTTAAATTATAAGATAAACGTTAAATAATAACTAGGGTGTTACATTTATTCGCACCCGTATCAAACAATACACGTGCTGGAATTGAGTTAATTGTGAATATACCTGAGACCACATCGGGTTCTGTTTTTGCTTCAGCCGCGGTAAGTTGGAAGGACCTAGCCTTCGCTTTGGGAGCTTCTGCTGAAGACTCTATTATGTCTCTCTTTCCAATCAACTCGGGACATTCAGACTTTTTGTGGCCGGGTTGATAACATTTGTAACAAACAGAAACTTTTCCGGGACATAGCGATGCAGTGTGCCCCGTCTTCCCACATACCGGACACGGCTTGTCTTTGAAGTGGCACTCACCTTTGTGCCCCTTTCCACATACTTTGCAACTTGGCGACCCACCTTTAGCCTCCACTTTCTTCCCCGATTCAGCAGTTCTAGCTTTCTTTGTAGGGCTTGGATTCACATCTTGTGCCATTCTCTCACCCCTTTCAACTTGTTTCTTTAACTCAATTTCCCGCTCCCGGGCAGTGTTGATAATTTATGTGAGAGTTTCATATTTTGAGGGAGTCATAAACTCCCAGTATTCAGCACTCAGCATATTGTAATAGTAATATATCTTTTGCTCTTCAGTGGTGACTAACTCGTCACAAAATCTCAGCTTATCCATGAAGATGCCCGTGATCTTATCAATTGTTTCACCCTTTTGCCTTAACTGGATGAATTCTTCCTTAATCTTGTTGATAACCGCTTTGGGACTATGGTGTTTAAGGAACGGCACCTTAAACTCATCCCAAGTCATGACCCTTGCCGCTTCGGCTCCTATTTCCTTCTTTTTATTGTCCCACCAATCCTTGGCTTGGCCCCTCAATTGACCCGTTCCGTAAGCAACAAAGTCGCCTACTTCACAATGGGTCCATTCAAACACCCCTTCGACATCACATAACCATCTTTGGCATATTATCGGGTCAACCTCCCCATTATAGATTGGCGGTTTACACGCCATGAATTCCTTGTACGAACACCCTTTGCATTATCCCTACTTTTCCTTCATAAGGTTGACACTATCCTCCAACCTTTTAACTCGCTCTTCAACAAGAGACAACACCGTGCTTTGAATTTTGTCTATAAGCCCGGATAGACTACCTTCAGTTGCCTTCCCTACTTCTTCGGCATTTATCTCTTTCATTTGTTCGGTGCTTGTTTGCACCGGATTATCATCGTTTCCATCAGACATCTTGAAACTGAAATGTTTACATTTAAACGTTAAACATTTCATTTATAACATTACTTCATTTGTTTCGGTTTAGCCAAGTTCCCAACTTGCTTTAACCGTTCACATTTGGTGCACTTTCCGGGTTTGAGTGTGTTAACACACTCTTCCCATGCACATCAATTCATTCCTCATTTCTTACATAAATATAATCTGTTAAAATAATAAGTTAATTCTTACCGGACGATCGATCAAGCTTGAACCGAACACTTGTTGACAACCTTAAGCTCTGATACCAACTTGTAACACCCGTCTAAATTTACTTGAATTTAATAATAGTTCATACCATTTTAGATAAAGGATGCCTAATTAACATAGATTTCATAATTAAAGTTCATGCGTAGCAAGGACCTTAGTCAACTAACGACTAAGTTAAAACATCCAAAAGTTGTTTAACAATTTGTTTACAATCCATAAACATCGTCTATTAAAGGTTAAAACATTGCGGAAGCTTCAAAAGTTGTGTTCGGTTCTTCAAAAGCTTGCTTGACCGTCATCCGTAATCTTTGAATACCTAGAAACTGAAATGTTTATATTAAACATTAGTATTAGAGTACTTAAAAATAATACATAATCGAAACTACGTTTAAAACGGATTCGATTTAACTATGATATGCAAACATTTACAGAATTTTCAGAACTCTACCGTAACTTACGGTACCTACCGTAAGTTACGGTAGACACTTGAAACTTCTGATCTACCGTAAACCAGTAGAGAACCACCGTAAGCCTCCTGATCTCTACCGTAAGTTACGGTGGACACCGTAACTTACGGTAGTCCCTGTAACTTTATGTTTTGGCTTTTTGTTTGTTTTGCCCAAACCCATTTCTCGGATTTCTCATTCTAACCAACCAACACACTGATTTTTCATATTCTAATAGGTCTTTTATAAATGTTAACAAAGACCGAGTAAACATACTACAATGCATTACCATGCCTTATTTGGTTATTTGACCCGTTTAGCTCATCTAAGGAATCCTCCATTTTTTATGACTACCAATGAGGTCTAACCAATTTCTTGGCCTATTATTTGAACTAGCGAACATTATCGCTTAATTCCAACTCAACTTTTATTCACAAATCAATTACATATATACTAAATATCAAAATTTACTCAAATGTAACGAATCAAGTTACATACCTTCAAAGCACACCCTTTAGTCGTGCGTCTACACCGGCTTGTCCGCTCGTAGCTCCGGTTTCCTTTCCTATAGAGTTCAATCACATTGTATTTAGAACTCCATTTCAATCATATATCGCATAATTTGTCAAATCATCACAATCATGCGTTTAAACTTTAAATTTCAATTTCGAGCCTTCTTTGAGGCATTTTTACAAACAATTAACGGGCAGAATTTTTATATTATTCATATCCAAGTTCATAGCTTGCTATTTCGCTAAATTAACATCAATTAAGCTTTCATATATCATTAAACATCATCATTTCAGAAATCACTTCCTATGACCCATATTACACTAGAATAATCATTCTAAACCCTAGTGTTCACTAGTTTCCCACAAAACCCATGAATCACCTTCCTTGTGTTCATGAGATTTTCAGGAATTAACCATGATTTCACATGTAGTTGTCTAGGTTTTACTTCTAGACACCATCTCATCACTAAGCTAACCAAATCACAAACATGCATCATCTAATTTCAGATATCCCAATTTCATGAGAATTTCAAACAGAGAATTAACACCAAATTTTACATACCTTGTAACCCTCTTGTGATGAGGATCACTAATCTATGTTCGGACTTTGATTTGGACTGAGTTTGATCCTTCAATTTAGAGATTTTATGCTGAACTAGGGTTTTGATGAACTTGGTCGCCCCCCTGCTCTTGTCTGGTCGATCTCACACACGTATGTGTGTTTGAGATTTCTATTTTTCTTGTTTTATTAAACTAAATTTTAGTTTAAGCACTTTTGGTCCCTCTAACTTCCTTTAGTCCCCTTTTTGTCCTTTAACTACCCACTAGTCATTATCTAACTAGGTTAGTGTCACCCCTAGTTAGTTTATTTTACTAATTTATTTACAAATAAAATTTGCAAATTTTATGAACTTATATTTTCGGGATGTTACAAGTCCATCCCCCTTAAAAGGGTTTCGTCCCCGAAACCGAAGTACGTACCAAATAATGTAGGGTAGAGACGTCGCATCTCCTCTTCAGACTCCCACGTAGTGTCTGAACCTTTCCTATGCTCCCACTTGATCTTGACTTGATCGATTTGTTTATTTCGCAAGTGCTTAATCTTTCGATCTAAAATTTCTATGGGCCTTACGATATAATTCAAGCGATCATCCACTTCGATATCATTGTAGTGAATACAAGTTGTCTCATCCGCTAGACACTTCCGAAGATGTGACACATGAAATGTGCTATGAATCCCGCTTAGTTCCTCCGATAGTTCAAGGCGGTAATCTACCTTTCCTACCCGTTCTATGATCTCAAACGGCCCTATAAACCTCGGGCTTAATTTTCCTCTTTTTTTCTAAACCTGATAACCCCCTTCCATGGGGATACTTTTAGCATGACCTTGTCGCCAACCTGGAATTCGATTGGCCTATTCCTTTTTTCGGCATACGCCTTTTGTCTATCTTGAGCCGCTTTCAAGTGTGCCCGAACCACATCAATCTTTTCATTAGTGGCTCGTACTATATCTTGGTGGGCGAGTTCACGTGGACCCACTTCACCCCAACATACCGGGGTTCGGCATTTCCTACCATAGAGCATTTCGTACGGTGCCATCTTAATACTAGCATGATAGCTGTTGTTATACGAAAACTCGACCAATGGTAGATAAACATCCCAACTTCCTCCAAAGTCGATTATACACGCCCGTAGCATGTCTTCCAATGTTTGTATTGTTCTTTCACTCTGTCCATCTGTTTCAGGATGGTACGCAGTGCTAATGAACAATTTGGTTTCCATTTGCTCTTGGAAATCTCGCCAGAAATTTGAAGTGAACCGGGTATCCCTATCAGACACGATGGATACCGGTACTCCATGACGTGCTATTATCTCATTAGTGTAAACTTCTGACATCTTTTCTGACGTATAAGTCTCACGAATCGGAATGAAGTGAGCACTTTTCATCAATCTATCCACCACTACCCATATGGCATCAAAACCGCGGTTTGTCTTTGGTAGTTTGGTTAATAGGTCCATCGTAATATCTTCCCATTTCCAAACCGGAATTTCCAACGGTTGAAGTTTACCGTATGGTTTTTGGTGCTCCGCCTTAACTTGTAAACATGTCAAGCATTTTTCCAGGTACTTCACCACATCTCTTTTCATTCCGGGCCACCAATAGTTTTGCTTTAAGTCGTTATACATTTTGGTCGCTCCCGGATGGATGGAATAACGGGACTTATGAGCTTCATCGAGTAGAAGCTTTTTAACTCCACATGTGTTAGGAACCCAAATTCTGTTGAAACGTGTTTTCAAACCGTGGTTGCCCTCTTCGAGATCTTTAACTTGGCCAACAATCCTTTCCTTTCTCCAGTTTTCCGTCTTTACTGCTTCATCTTGTGCCTCTCGCATCCGTTCAAGTAAGCCTGAGGTCACAATGAGTTGCAATGATCGTACTCGTATCGGGACATAATCTGTCTTTCTGCTTAGGGCATCCGCCACCACGTTTGCCCTTCCGGGGTGGTAATGCATTTCACAGTCGAAATCTTTCACCGTTTCTAACCATCGCCTTTGTCGCATATTTAACTCCTTCTGATCGAAGAAGTATTTCAAGCTCTTGTGATCGGTGAATATGGTGCACTTTACCCCATATAAGTAGTGCCTCCATATTTTTAATGCAAATTCCACCGCAGCTAACTCGAGATCGTGCGTGGGATATTTCTTCTCGTGTATCTTCAATTGCCTCGAGGCATAAGCTATTACTTTGCCCCGTTGCATCAAAACGCATCCGAGCCCCGATAGTGAAGCATCCGAATAAACCACCAAGTCTTCGACCCCGTCCGGCAAGGTTAGTACCGGAGCTTGAGTTAATTTCTCTTTTAGCGTTTGAAATGCTCTTTCTTGATCGACACCCCAAATGAACTTTTCTTCCTTCCGGGCCAGCTTTGTTAGCGGCGACGCAATCTTGGAGAAATCTTGAATGAATCTCCTATAGTATCCCGCAAGTCCCAAAAAGCTTCTAATTTCCGAAGGGTTCCTCGGGGAATTCCATTTCGACACAGCCTCGATCTTTGACGGATCTACCAATACTCCATCGGCACTTATGATGTGGTCGAGAAATTACACTTCTCGTAGCCAAAAGGCACACTTAGAGAATTTCGCATACAACCTCTCTCGTCTAAGTGTCTCTAACACCTCTCGTAAGTGGTGTGCATGTTCAGCTTCGCTTTTTGAGTACACCAAAATATCATCGATAAACACGATGACTGATTTATCCAACATCGGTTTGCAAACCCGGTTCATGAGGTCCATAAGAGCCGCGGGTGCATTTGTCAGCCCAAATGACATCACGAGGAATTCGTAATGTCCATATCACGTGCGGAAAGCCGTCTTCGGCACATCTTCTTCCTTGACCTTTAATTGGTGATACCCCGATCTAAGGTCAATTTTCGAAAAGCAGTTCGCACCTTGTAATTGGTCGAATAAATCATCTATCCTCGGAAGCGGGTATCGGTTCTTTACCGTGAGTTTGTTTAACTCCCGGTAATCAATACACATACGCATGCTTCCGTCTTTCTTTTTCACGAACAGTACCGGTGCGCCCCAAGGTGACACACTCGGCCTTATGAATCCTTTGTCAAGCAGATCTTGAATTTGGGACATCAACTATTGTAATTCCGATGGTGCGAGTCGGTACGGTGCTTTTGCTACGGGTTTTGCGCCCGGAATCAATTCGATCCCAAACTCTACTTCCCGTTCAGGCGGTATCCCCGGTAAATCCTCCGGAAACACATCTTCATAGTCTCGTACTACCGGTACATCTTCAATCTTCAGTGATTCTTTCTCGGGCTCATTCGCGTATATCACGAATGCCTTGCATCCTCGCTTCATAAGCTTGTGAGCTTTCAACATTGAGCATACTATAGGGTTGCCTCCTTTTTCACCATAGATAGTAACGTGTTTCCCGCTCGGAGATGTTAGTTTTATCTCTTTACGAAAACACACGACCTTTGCATGGTGCTGAGATAGCCAATCCATCCCAACGGCTACTTGAAATTCCCCCATTGACATCGGGATTAGGTCTATCAAGTATTCCTCATCGTCAATGCTTAATTTGCAGCCTCGACAAACATCACAAACTATAAAACTTTTGTTGTCCCCTATTTCAACTTCTAAGGGCACAGATAATTTCGTCAATACAAATGAAGGATGTCGAATAAATCCATGTGAAATGAAGGATTTATTGTAACACCCCAAAAACGGGTTTGGTAAGCAAACCACGTTAACACTAAAAGACGGCTAAAGAACCGTTAGTGGTAAAAGTTAAGCCAGAAAATATTAGAATTTATATAACTAACTCTAATATTTAATAAAAAGAGAAAAAGAATGTGTTTGGGAAATAAAAACTGTAGAAGGCCCGAGTTAACGGGACTTAAACTAAACTTGGTCATAGATTCCCAAAACCCACTAATTTAATTAGGAATGTTTAACCTAGTTAATAAGCGGGGAATATATTTGGAAATAAGTAGGTTGTGCCTTACTTAATTAACTAATCAAATTAGAGGGGCCAATGTTGTTAAAATTAAAACTTATATTATCAATTTTAATTAAAAACAAAACCCAACACCTCATTTGTGAGGCCTGGTCGAACAAGAACACAGGGGGCGACATATGCTCCCCACCAAACTCTAGAGCATGTCAAAATTGATCAGATTGAGGGTTCAAATCAGCTCCAAATCGATTTCCAAGCACGAATTAGTGATCACCTTGTTGAGGGGATCACAAGGTATGCAAAATTCTTGTATTTTGATTCATCTCAAGTTTCATGTTAATTGTGAAAAACTGAAATTTAGCTTGATTGTATCATGCATGAATGAAATTAGAAGGGATATGGTGTCTAGGGATGAACCCTAGGTGAAATCTTGTTAAAAGATTTCATGTTAAATATAGAGTTCATAATCACCATTGTAGGTGATTAATGAACTTGAAGAAAACTTGATAAACCCTAGAATTGATGATCTTGTTCTAGCATAATCTGAATTTAAGAGTAAAATTCAGAAATATGGATGTTAAGACTTGTGTAAAATTGTTTAATTGAAGTTAATTTAGATGATAAATACAAGTCATAAACTTGGTTTAGATGATATAAAAATCTGACCCGCTAGGTGTTTGATGAAACGCCTAAGTGAGGATTAAAATACTAAAAGTTGGGTAAAAACGCAGATTTGATTATTATAAAGAATTATGCGTTAAAGCTTATGAAAAATGGGTTTAGGATGATTTAATGAAATTTGTGTTGTATTGGTGTTTATAAACACCATACTAACTTGTATGAATGAACTACTTGAACAAAAATGGAAATCGTTAAGAATTCATACTTGATAAGTTAAGTTAACTAATCATGAAGCCGAATAGTAGCGTCGGCATAGAAAATATGTGAGGTGAAATAGTTGTGATTGTTAATGACTAACTTAACCGCCTTGTAAATGTTTGACAATAGTTTGACGCGTAACAAGCTAGGTGAAAGCTTGGAGGAGGGAGCGGGTCAAACAGAGCAAGTACGGAAAGAAAAGTGTAGCGTAGATGCAAGGTAAGTGTAATTTACACACTTATGTAGAATACCCGTTTATTGATACGTTGTAAACGTGAAAACGATAATATTAGAAATATCGAAATTTGTCAAGTGTCAACTTATGTAAATCAAGGTTAAAAGGATACCCATGGCGTAAGCCGAAATGGGTTGAACCTGTAAGAAAATAGTGTAAAAGAAAAAGGGTATGGTTATAAAATCCGGGATGGGATGGATGTATGAAATTGAAATCAAAAACGATGTTTTTGATTAAATAGATAATGTTGGGCATATAGTCCAAACGGGGCGAATGGTGGTGATAACACCATTTGACAATATCGACTAATGTGGTTGTCAAGTCTTATGTTAACAGGACCGATTAGCAAGTCGGATAATTGCGTCATCATTGATGGTGTGATAATAAAAACGAGGTATAAACCGGGTCTACTTGTTGATCCGGGCCAGGTACGCATAATTATGTTGTAGTTAAAGTACTATTTTGGTCGAATAATTTGAGGGAGAGTCCTTCGTCAAAAAAGGACTAAAATCGACCAAAACGCCCTCGTAGGCTAAATGGAACAAACGACCCTTAGAGGTTGTTTGGAAACGAGTTTTATGACTAGGTAAATACTTAGAATAAGTATAGAAGTTGAAAGATGTGATATGTTAGTCAAATAGCTCTATTTGAGTCTTGCCGTAAAATAGCAATCCGAAGGGTAAAACTCAGAACATATAGATATACACATTGAAGTTCATAGCTTGCTATTTCGCTAAATTAACATCAATTAAGCTTTCATATATCATTAAACATCATCATTTCAGAAATCACTTCCTATGACCCATATTACACTAGAATAATCATTCTAAACCCTAGTGTTCACTAGTTTCCCACAAAACCCATGAATCACCTTCCTTGTGTTCATGAGATTTTCAGGAATTAACCATGATTTCACATGTAGTTGTCTAGGTTTTAATTCTAGACACCATCTCATCACTAAGCTAACCAAATCACAAACATGCATCATCTAATTTCAGATATCCCAATTTCATGAGAATTTCAAACAGAGAATTAACACCAAATTTTACATACCTTGTAACCCTCTTGTGATGAGGATCACTAATCTATGTTCGGACTTTGATTTGGACTGAGTTTGATCCTTCAATTTAGAGATTTTATGTTGAACTAGGGTTTTGATGAACTTGGTCGCCCCCTGCTCTTGTCTGGTCGATCTCACACACGTATGTGTGTTTGAGATTTCTATTTTTCTTGTTTTATTAAACTAAATTTTAGTTTAAGCACTTTTGGTCCCTCTAATTTCCTTTAGTCCCCTTTTTGTCCTTTAACTACCCACTATTCATTATCTAACTAGGTTAGTGTCACCCCTAGTTAGTTTATTTTACTAATTTATTTACAAATAAAATTTGCAAATTTTATGAACTTATATTTTCGGGATGTTACAACATGTTCCAAGTTCATAAGTTACCAACATCTAAAACATAGAAACAACTGTTTGAGTAGTTTAACACTTACCAACGACAACCAAACTTCAAACAACCACGTACTTAAGTACATACAAAAAACATAGCATGTTTACCATCAAAATATAACGACGTGAAAGAAGCTAAGTGTTAAGCCTAGATGGCTTCCTCCGGCTCCTTTTGTTGTTAGAAGAGAGTTCCCCAACATTTTGACCTTCCACTTCCTGCAACGAACGTTTACCATTAGGACTGGTGGCCGAATCCTTCTCGGCTTCGACGACGGAAGAGTCGGCCATAACAGATACAACATCCTTCAATTAAATCACAAAACAACTACTAAGGTATCAAATAATGTAATATAATCTATACTAAACCAAAAAACAAAACTGTAGAATTCTTATTCACCTTTGAAATATCAGCACCGGCCATCTGTGAGGATTCAGATAATTGAACAGCTTTAATTTCTGAACCTTCTTGACTAAACACCTAATATCAAAATATTACCAAAAGGGAATTTAATTAAGATATTTAAACTACAAAAATTGGGAAGAAAAAAATAAATCAATATAGGATATACAAAAACTCTTACCTCATCAGCAACCTCAAGAGCATTTCGATTACCACCAACCAATTCAGCAATTATGTCCGGATCATCACATACTTTTTGGATAGTGTAGACATGGTAGTCATGGTTAAGGTTGTAATCAGAAACTTCAATTTTAAACGCCAACTTCTTTTCAACTAACCGTGATATTTCATGGGGAAAAGTTTCAGTATCATCAAGCTTCACTTGGCGTTCCCTTATATCATTCGCACTTGAACCAATAAGCTTCATTACATCTTTATCAAACATCACAAAAGAAACGCTGCCAGTTTCATCTTGCACTCTCAGATGTACTTTGAACCTGTAATAAATGCCAAGTAAATTACAGCAAAAACCATAGCAGTTCTGGACATAAAAAGATCGGACGTTAACTTACTTTATGGTTATCGATGTGCATTCTTTATCGCATTTCGGACAAACCAATGAAGCAGGTGACAGATTCATGACCTCGTCAGAAATGGTTTTAGCATATTGTAAGTACTCAATTTTGGTCAACACCTTCTTGTTACAGTCTCGACATGCCGGATAAAACCATCCAAAGTTTTGTTGAACAATTTTGATCGTTGCAACTACCACACATGACATTCCCTACAATATCACAGATAAAGCTTTATTAACATGCTCAATTGATAAAACATAGAAAACATTAACAAAATTAAAATTCCTATGAATGTATATAGAATTATTCGTACACTATCAATCTCAATAATTTCATCAACATGTCTCTTAGGAATCTCAATTAGAAATTCTTGACGGACTGGAAATACACTCTGAGATGAAAGAATGGTTTGAGAAGAAGATGCACCTGCTTCAAATTGTTTCACTAAAAGACTATAAAAATAAAAACACAATTAGCGTTAATACTCACACTTATGTTAATAAAATATGAAATATAAATCACGGATAGTACCTCTTGCGAAGTTCATTAATCTCATCAATTTCTTGGTTGAGAAATAGACGACTTCCAAACTTATCACTCTGAACAGTATATTGACATGCAAGAAACAGAATACATATCCAACAATTCATTACAAATCACTAAAGAAATAAAAAATTGTTCTTAAAAAATGTAACAAAACGGAGATTGGGAAAACTAAACGAAATAAATCAGTCAAATATAAATTACCCTGCCACTTCCTAATCCTCGCATGCTGAATAATAGCCATCACAGTCTCATTCGGAGAGTTTTGAGACAAAAAATCATTAAATTCTTGTGCATACACATTCCACAAAGTACAACGGACTACCTCTCCCCTAAAAGAAAAAGATAAAAGAACAGCATTAAAAGTTAAATACAATCATTTGCGTTCTTGTGAGAAACAGATAATAAGAGCCAAAACTGGTACACATCAGTGTATATCTCTTAAGCAGTTGTTTGCATTAGACTTTCCCCTTTAAAGTGGTTATAACATCTGATGGTCCTCATCCACTGTTTATATACTACAACTGCTGTCCATTAAGTACTGCTTGTGTACAACAACAGCTGAAGACAAAGTGCTGCTATTTAATCTACTGCCCTAAGTCAAGTGCTACTAAAGACCAAAGCCCTGCTTGGAAAGAAGCAGTGGAATGAAGAAATAGTTGTTTACTTTGTCTGTTGTAATAGTATCAGACGTTAGCTAGCAGTAGTTATATGTAACAGTGGTTAAAGGTTGTACGGTTGTTAGATGGGGGAGCAACACAAAGATACTGCCATGGATCATTATAACACTGGTTAAAAGTTATTATAACGCGACCAAATAGCCAACTTATAAGAACAACATATAGTAGATGTTTTAACTCAAAGAATAGCATTAAAAGAACAGCATTGAAAGTCCATACACTCATTTACTGTGAATATAGTATATGATTTACTAATCATTTACATTAAATAATGAAAATGATTTACTATGAATATACCATTAAATGCAATAAAGAATCTTATATATAAAATAATCTAATCATTAGTATTGTATTAAATAAGAACAACCATTTAATGAACTTTTATATAAAATAAACTAATCATTGGTATTGTATTAAATACAATCATAACACACAAACAAATTTATATAAATGGCAAATTAGAATTTACTGGACATCTTGAAGATCCAAATTCATCTTTTTTCTTTCATTAGGAAAGATTTCCATATCTCCACACGAGACAACAATTCCAGCAACATCTAAAATGGTAAACATAGCAACAGAAATTAGTGACTTTGAAAAGGGAGGCAAAATATATATCAGATTATCAGAAACAGTCATACCGCACGTGAGCAGATCCTTTGCATCTCCATTAAGAATGTGTGAATGTGCGATGAAATTAAATCCGTAATCAACACCTTGCCAACCATTCGCACGTGTAACAACCGTACATCGGTAAAAGTTAATCTTGTAACCATGGTTAATAACTTTGTAAGCATCAGTGTTTTCTCCAACACCAAATCTGGAGAGAATAACAACTTCATCCTCATGAAGCTGTGAGATAAACACAGGTATTAATGGAGCCTTAATCCCTGTCTGAATCTTACGGCCCTGACAAATAAGTGAAAACACATACTTTAGAAACAAACAAACAAACAGTATCTCAAAAAAATATAAAAGGTACATGTGGCTAAAGTCTCAACATATGAAGGATCAATAAGTAACTACTATTCATGTTTGTTTCATTGTACCTAATCCTAAAACAGGGAAACAAACAGTAAGTATCTATAAATGACCAAAAACCAACCCTAAATTACACAAAACAGAAAATAAATAACCATATAACCCTAAAACAAACAAACAAAACAGTAAACAATAATCATTTACGAAGGACCATAAACAAACCAAACAAATATTCATCTTTGATTCTTTATATCTATCCCTAAATTATAAAGGATCCAAAAAACAAACAAAAAGCCATATTTCTTTCTTTAAACAAACAAACAAACAGTCAATTTACAATAATCATCTATTTCGCATAAAAAAAACTAACAAAAAGATTTTCTTCTTTTACTCTTTTTGTCTAACCCTAAATTACACAAAACTCAAAACGAAATTGATAAAAAGAGTAAAAAAACATCAAAGATGATTGACAAACACTAATACCTTCTCATCGAGCAAAATCAGATCCATCCGAAAGGACTGAACCCATTTCCGGATGATTCGACACTTGAGATTCCACATATCTTTAGACGGATTCAAATCATCAATGAAACTGAGTGACAAAGATGGTGGTTCACCGTCGGATTTCTTGCCGGATGACAGAGTTTGCACAGTAGATGCGGACATTTTGAAATGAGAAGAAAATGGTGAAATGGAATCGGTGAAGTTACATAATGAGAAGAAAGTTTGAATAAAAAGTGTGAAGAAGAAGGAGAGAGAAAGATATGATTACTTCTGCAGTGCATTAATGGCAATTTCTCCTTCCCATGCAATTTCAAAGTTCCTTCCTAAAGAAAACATTTTTTATAATAATAAAATCAGATTATATATTTGAAATAGATTTATGTAGATATAAATATTGTAAACGGAATTATGACATCAGCAACTCCATGTGGCATAGCTTAGAAGTTGACAAGTAAGCAGATTTACATCAGCTCATAATCTCTTATTATAGATAGTATAGATAATAAATACAACGTTTAGAATATTTTATTTTAAATTAATGTACTTATATACCTCATTGTGTAAGCATTACCGACGTAATGAATCTTTCTTCCTTTTATAATTCAGTCAAACATAAAAAATCTATCCTCAGGAATTTTTTTTTTTTTTATCATTTCTCTCAACCATTCATGGACCATCTTCTTTAGTTCTTTGCATCTTGATGGCTTCTACATATACTCTCTAATCAACCTTAAACATAAAACCTCATTCGTACGACACATAATAAAATGTTTGGATCTTTGTCGGAAGAAGTTGAAGTGAAGGTGTCAGCAGACAAAGCCTGGCAACTCTACGGTACGATCAAACTTGGAGAAATCGCCGCTAAACACACCCTTGAGCACATCGAAGTCATCGAAGGCGATGGTGGTGTTGGTACCATCATCAAGGTCACTTTCAAACCAGGTACTAACGTTTCCATGGTGTCTTGTTGACTATCTTGCTATGTTTGGACGGGCGGAATTCACTGCTAGAAAACTCGAAAAACCCGACCAAAATCTCTGACTAAAATTTCTGACTAAAATTTCTGACAAAGTCTGACAAAAGACTTTGTCGGAAATTTTGTCGAAAATATGTCATTTTTTTAGTAGTGGAACTAAGGGGCGCCAAGAGGTCCTTCAGAATTTATTTGTTGGATTTTTATATATATAAAATTTGAGTTTTTTAGTAAGAGTCGAACCCTCTAGTTGTGACTAGCAAAGAAGAGAACAATAAGATGACCGCCATTAAAAAGTTCTAGTTTCGTCATTATTCATGTCTCGTATGATAGACATGAAAACATTGACCGACCTAGGAGGGTGTGGCCGTGTGGGCACCCCTTCCCTTCAAAAAGTGTTTTTTTTTAATTAAAAACTATGTGATCATGTAATATTAGAATTTGCGGATGTTCAAGACTTATGCTAGTGATTGTGCAGGGTCTCGGGTTTCATATTGCAAGGAAAAGTTCACGATGATTGACAATGATAAAATGGTGAGGGAAGTGGAGATCATAGAAGGAGGATATCTAGATTTTGGATTTACGCTATATCGAATTCGCATTGAGGTGAAGGACAACCCGAACGATGAAACGGGTTCATCGTGTGTTGTGAAAATGACAATCGAGTACGAAGTTAAGGAAGAGGCTGCTGATAACGCGTCACTTGCCACCATCGAGCCGTTTGTTGTTCTTATGAAGTTCGCGAATGAACATCTCTTAAGTTCTACTTGAGTCACAACAATGTTTTATTTATCTAGTGCTATCAAATATTAATAGAGTTGTTATTTCCCTTAGGTCAAAACAATGTTTTAATGTATTATTATACATGACAACCTAAATAAAACTGTAAAAGCTTTCATTTAGATTCACTAAATTCTTAGCATTAGAGGGGTGGGGGTGGTTATGACTCATCACTCACTCATCACTCAAAACACCCAATCAAGTTCCGCCATGTCATCAACCATTTTTTCATCACTCACAACTTTTTTTAGTGGTAATGGTCATCACTCACAACACCCAACAATTGTAGGAAAACCGTTCACAAAATAAATAGAATAACAATTTTATTCATCAATATTCTGAAGACAATACATAAAGAAAAAATTAAACCAAATTGGAAGGAAATACAATACGAGAAATTTAAACTAAACTAAGAACATATTACAAAAGAGAATAAGGAAAAACATAAAACGATGGTGACTGAGGCACGCGAAGATCACGCTTCCCTTAAAACAGATTTCGGGCTACCCAGGTGAACCCGTCTGTTTCCCAGGGTACAACAGCCTAAGCAGGTCGTACTGCCGGGATTAGCCTAGCACCTGAAACAAGAGTGCGTAGAGATCCAAAATTTGGAAATTCGTTAGAAGCTGTGTTTGTTGTATCAACCATACGAGTTTCAGTCTCTCGTCACTCTAAAACAAAGCACCAAGCTTTGTATATAACAACCGACTAGAATTCGAAATGATCAGTCTCTATTGAATACAAAATTCAATAAGAATAAATTCTGAGACTTAACCATTTTTCAGTTAGGAACTTGAACGGTCTATATTGAATACAAAATTCAATAAGAATAAATCCTGAGACTTAACCATTTTTCAGTTAGGAACTTGAACAGTCTCTAGTTGACCACGAGCCAAGACACGTCTAAAAAATACTAAAGGCGACTCCAAGCGGCTCGCGGCGATGCGAGCGTGCGAAGTGCGCCATCAAAGCGCCACATTGCGCCCATCGCCCTCGTCCGGTCCCGTGTTCCAACACACAAACTTAACGCACAAGATCTCTCATTCATCTTGGCTTAATTATTAAATAATCATTATATTAATTGATAATATAATATTATTTTTAAAATTTCCAACAATCCCCCACATGAATGGAGATCGTCCCGTACACTCAAGTGTCATGATAAGATTTCGGCGGTTAAGTAATGCAGGATAGGTAGGTTTCCCTTTGAACCCTCCTTTGTGACATATACTTAGTCTCCTAGCGGTTAGTAGACGCGATGTCCTTGAACCAACCCCTTTTTACGTAGACGTTATTACATATCACACATTACTTAGTCTCATAGTTGTGTCCGTTATGGTCATGGAGCACCATCCTGGTTCTGCGAGAGCTCTAGGAATTGTGCCCCCAATTCCATTTGAAGCGACCCCACTTCTCTCTAACATAGGTGATTTACAAATCATTAAAAGCCATATGCTTAACCTCTCTTGATATCACTGATTTTAATTAGGAATGGACTAGGAAGTTGGTAACTCCCTTTGTATGTTGAGGTACTCCCTCACAGTGATCTCAGTTCGTACAGTTAGGTGGTCCTATTGAGCCTAGATCATGGGATCTCCAATCTTCTAGGATAGGTTTTCCGTTGTACAAACTTACTCCAAGGGCTTTAGACCCATTCCCATCGACGACTTATGTACTACCTCTCTGCTTAAGCCTTTTGTAAGCGGATCCGCAATGTTATCCTTTGAGCTCACATAGTCAATTGTGATAACTCCAGTTGAGAGTAGTTGTCGTATCGTGTTATGCCGACGTCGCATGTGCCTTGATCTGCCATTATACATTGCACTTTGAGCTCTACCAATAGCTGATTGGCAATCACAATGTATGCAAATAGCAGTCACAGGCTTAGGCCATCTTGGAACATATTCCAAGAATTGACGCAACCATTCTGCCTCTTCTCCAGCTTTATCTAACGCGATAAACTCAGATTCCATCGTGGATCTAGCTATAAGAGTTTGTTTGGACGACTTCCAAGATATAGCTGCTCCTCCAAGGGTAAACACATAACCACTTGTAGATCTAGAATCTTTCGTATCAGATATCCAGTTGGCATCACTGAATCCTTCCACAACAGCTGGATTTTGGCCATAATGCAGTCCATAATTTCTCGTGTATCTCAAATACCTTAACAATCTTGTCATACCCTTCCAGTGCTCTGAACTAGGATTACTAGTATATCTACTTAGTCTACTCACAACATATGCTAAGTCTGGTCGAGTACATGACATGAGATACATAAGACTGCCAATGATCCTTGAGTACTCCAATTGAGCAACACTCTCGCCTCTATTCTTTGACAAATGTTGAGAGGTATCAATTGGAGTTTGAGCCACACTCGTGTCCCCAGGATTGAACTTCTCAAGGATCTTATCCACATAATGAGATTGACTTAGCACCAAACCAGTTTGGGTTCTAATGATCTTTACTCCAAGAATCACATCTGCTAAACCCATATCTTTCATGTCAAATCTCGCTTTCAACATGTCTTTAGTAGATTTGATCATCTTATCATCACTCCCAATGATAAGCATATCATCTACATAAAGGCATAAGATCACATAACCTTTAGAAGTGTCTTTCACATAAACACATTTGTCGCATTCATTTATTTTGAAACCACTGTTAAGCATAACTTGGTCAAATTTATGATGCCATTGTTTTGGAGCTTGCTTCAAGCCATATAATGACTTAACTAGTTTACACACTTTGCCCTCTTGGCCAGGAGCAGAAAAACCCTCTGGTTGCTCCATGTAAATCTCTTCCTCTAATTCCCCATTGAGAAATGCAGTTTTTACATCCATTTGATGTATTTCCAAATTTCTCAAAGCTGCAATTGCAAGCACCAATCTAATTGAGGTTATTCTGGTCACAGGTGAGTATGTGTCAAAATAGTCCAGACCTTCCTTTTGTCTAAACCCTTTGATCACAAGCCTTGCCTTATACTTGTCGACAGAGCCATCAGCTTTCATCTTTTTCTTGAATATCCACCGATATCCAAGTGGCTTGCACCCTGGTGGAAGATCTACTAGCTCCCAAGTATGATTCTGCAAAATAGAATCAATTTCACTCTTGATGGCTTCTTTCCATTGAGGTCCATCTAAAGATGTGACTGCTTCTCGATAGGTTTGAGGCTCACTCTCAACCATGAATGTAAGAAAGTCAGGCCCAAAGGATTTCTCAGTCCTTTGCCTTTTACTTCTTCTTAGCTCACCCTCTTCAGCCTCTGATTGTTCTTTAGTATCCTCTCGAACAATCTCATCAACCATTGTTGACGAACTTGCATGATTGGTTGTTGAAGAACTTGCATGAGTTTGTACTAACATTGGAAACTCTTCTTCAAAGTAAGTCACATTTCCTGGCCTTGTCTCTATGATAGAGTCCTTGTGCACATCAGGATTCTTGGATTCATATACAAGAAAACGATGTGAGCTACCGTTTTTGGCATATCCAATGAAAATGCAATCAACAGTTTTTGGCCCTATTCTAAGTGCCTTAGGGGGTGTAACAATCACCTTGGCCAGGCACCCCCACACTTTCAAGTATTTATAGGATGATTTTTGTCCCCACCACAACTCATGAGGTGTTATATCCTTATTCTTGAAAGGTATTTTATTTAACAAAAAATTGGCCGACAAAATGGCCTCCCCCCACATGTCCTGGCTCATCCCAGAACTTATCAACATGGCATTTGTCACGTCCCCCGACCCACCCTGAACGGAATCGGGAGCCGCGAACAGCCAAGTGGTACCGGTGATTATTTTGAAAACGTTGCAGCGGAATTTCATCAGGACCGTGAGTTAGGAAAATATCAGAGTTTAGAAAACACCGGATTTTATTTATTAAATAGATGGGATAAACCCATGTTTTAAAATGGTAGCTTTAATAAAGATAAATTTGATTACATAAAACAATATTTCTTAATTTGATTTAATTAATAAAATAAGCCACTTCTTGATGCCTTTCGGTGCCGTATCCATCTTTTACTCCAATCTACTGTAATTACCTGAAACGCGTTTTAAAAAGGTTTTGTCAGCGGGAAATACTGAGTGAGTTCATTCATTTTGCTTAAAACATATTTGTTATAATTTACAGCATTAAGAGTTTTTACATTTGCTTCTTAAAGATTGGCAAAGACTTAATCACTGCAAATTATAACTAGAAAACAGTGTTATAAATTACAGTATTAAGAGAGATTACAATGTTTCAGATATCAAACCAACTACCCACAGTACTTGTCACTCGAACACACATTGGCTATCTCGTTGTCCAATGGTGTCTGTGACTATGGTCATATCACTCATTGGCTAACTCGTTGTCCAATAGTGACGGATATCAAGTAATGTATACAAAACCCCACATACCGGCTGTAATATGGTGATTACATAAACTTAATCACTGTAATTATAACTTTGAATAAAACATGATTTTGTAAATAGATTTGATAAAAAGAGAATGACTCACTTTATAAGCATGCATGATTGAGTTAACAAGCTTCTTGATTTTACTTCTTCTGATAATTAAGCATGCACTTTATTATTCTGAATCTTCTGATGATTTAATAGTTTGTTTGATTGTAAGTGTGTAGTTGGGAGTATTCTTGGTAGTTAAACACATAGTTTAACAGAATGGAATACGTATTTGTGTAAAACCCAAATCAAACCTTAACGGTAGTCACGAGATTCGAACCTTAACGAAATTCACAAAGTATAGTCTTGTTTAGACAGTATTTTGGCATCCGTTTAACGAACTCACAAAATACAATACTTTGGCATCCGTTAGTTGGTTCATGAATCGATCGGACAGAACATCGCATCGGTGATTATTGGTTAGAACACCAACGTATAGAGAAAAGAATAGAAGAAATGAACAAAGAAAATGAATTCCTAAGCTTCCTATTTATAGGTAAGAGGATAAGCTTTACCCTATATAGAATTTCCCTAGATAAGTTTTTCTTTCCCCAGATAAAGTCTTCTCTGAATAACACTTTCCTTAGATAATACTTTCCCTAGGTAATACTTTCTTTAGATAAAATCTTCCTTAGATAATATCTACCCCATATATATCTATTTTTTTCATGTATATCTACTTAGGTGATTAATAAATCTTACTTAGCTTAATTAATCTTGCTTAGCTTAATAATCTTGCTTAGCTTAATTAATCTTGCTTAACTTAATTAATCTTGCTTAGCTTAATTAATTTTGCTTAACTGATTAATTAATCATACTTAACTTAATTAATCATTCTTAACTGATTAATTAATCTTACTTAACTTGATTAAGTTTAACTTATTTATTAAGGTTTCTTAATTGCTAAGTTATCTCAACAACTAAGTGTATGTAATTAGTACGTTTAATAAATTTATTTAACTACGACATTTACTTAGCTATTAAATATTCTAGCAGCTTCCTGATTACGAGTTCTAATTTCTAGACACAATGGAACTCATATGAGTGTATTAACTCAATTCAACTTTAACGACAACTCCCGAGATAAAAACCCTCACAACGAATGACAAAGTGCGATACTTAAACATCCATCGAATTCACGACGAATGACAAAGTATAACCCGAGTTTGAGCAGCACTTAAACATCCATCGGATAGTTTCAATCGATCGGACATTGAATCGTAGCAGCGATTAGAGTTATTACCCTAATAACGAGCAGAGTTTCGAGGTTTTAGGGCATTGATAGAAAGAAACGGAGATACAAAGAGTAGGACGACGTTTTAGACCGTCGAACTGAGCAAATAGTTCAGGCCCCAAGCCCCTGCATTTATACCCAAAATTTGAGCCTCCCGCGTGTCGCGAAGGACACCATGGTTCCTGTCGCGTGTCGCCTGGGGTGTCAAAGTAGGGTAGGCCTGCTTCGTCACCTATCTAGCCTTGATGAGTCGACGTTGCGTGAATTTTAAATGTTGACAGCGTTTTATAAGGATAATCATTAATAGGGTTTTACCCCCTTTGAGTTTTAGGGGCCCTGATCCTGATTTCGTTTATTCTGAAAATTTTAGGGTTTGTTCAGAATCACTTGGGTTTCTCAATTAGGGTTTCCTATTGGACAATTAAAATAATAATTAGGTCTTTTTAATGAGAGTTGTTACATTCTCCCCACCTTAATAAAAATCTCGTCCTCGAGATTTACTGGAATAAGTAGGAATACTTTTTCTTCATCTCAGATTCTAGCTCCCAAGTGTATTTAGGTTATGATATTTCTTTTAAATTTATGTCACCTTTTTAGTTAAATAAAAATAATATTAAGGTAGATGACACAAAATTTAAAATATCGAATTTTGTGAATACAAGTTGTATCTTAAGTAGGATTCAAGGGTTTAACTGAATTAGTTCAAGAAATCGATGACAAATGAATGAAATGAAATGATATATTTTCCAAAGTGACTAGGTTCAAGCCAAAAGATATATATTTAAAATGAATGTGATGGACTTTTAAAATCAATAAAATTCTTTGTCAAAATGAAGCTTACTTTGATTGGCAACTGAGGAAGACTTAGAATTGACAGGTTCTAAATGAAATAAAAGCATGAAAAATGATTTGTCAAATATTTATGATAAAGATACACAAAAAGACAATAGAGTTAGTGTATTATCGTTTAACGTTCCAAGTTGTTTTAATTGTGAAACAATGTGATAGTATACTATTAGTAGTAACCGTATTTTTCATACTATATCATAGAGATTGAAATAAGAACAAGTTGTTTTGTCATGACCAAATATTATATTATATTTTGTAAAGCAAATGTAATATATTATTTGTGTCCATATCTGAATCGTATCTTATATATCAAATATATGTAATATATTTTTATTTGTTACATATTTTTACTATATGTAAATGGTTACCAAAAATAAATTTTAGTATTTTACTATACTAAAAATAACTTATATTTACTATGTAATATATATTGCAAGGAAGTTATTACATTACAAAATATTTTAGTATTATTATTTTGTAAAAGAATTTACTATAAAAGTTGTAAATAAAGATGTAAAAATGTTTATTGTACAAAAGTATTGGTAAAATATTTTGTAAATATATATAACACTTAATGGTCCGATTCTATGTGATCATATAACGTTGTGAGTGTATTTACAAATATTGAAAACGGAGACTATTCTTATAATGTTTCCTTAATCAATTTAGTTGATGACTACCATATTATTCTTATATGGTCATTTTCTTGCCAAAGCGTTACATAGTTTTTTTTTAAAAAAAACAATATGTGATACTTTAATTTATTAAATATCTTTTCCTTTTATGTTATCATAAAGTAAAATCAAAATTCGTGGTAATTTTGACAAAATAATGATATATGTTTTATGTTGATCCAAATATCCTAGAATTCATGATCATTATTTTAAAATCAAATATGTTTAACTATAAGATTTTACAATAATATATTTTAAATTATAAAAGAAAGATAGTAAATGTTTATTTTAATATCAAGCATACTTAAATATTGGCTTGAGTAAAATATATATATATATATTAAAATACATATTTTATAAAAGTATTGTAGAATATTTAAACAAGATGAATAATTAAATATAAATATAAATGTCTTGTTCATGAATACTTAGACAGTTATTAGATAATTTTATTCGTTTCTCTAATTCTTGTATTGTTTTATGAAAATATGATTTCTCTTTACAGTGTAAAGTATATGTAAAATATTTCTACATATAATTAAATTTTACTAATTAAGTATGATAACTTAATTTAACTAGTTATTATCATGGTTGGATATTGGTTAGTGCTGCCTTGTTTAAGCATAGGTGGCCAATCCATGCCTAACTAAGGCTAGGTTATTCAATACCTGCCCTTGACAATAACCCTAGTATTAAAAATAATACTAACACTACTATTATTAATATATTATTACTAATAATATTAATTATCAATAACTTAAACATAATTTAAATGAGAGTATACCTCAAATAAAATATAAATTCTTCACCTTAATGGTTTAATAAAATATAGTAATATTATTTTGTAAATTAGGTAATTACTTATGTAAGTATATAAAATAAATTTTATATAATGTTTTTCAATTGAAGATGTTAAAGCAATAATTATCACGAAAGACTAGATTGATGTTTAAAAGAATTTGTGTATTATTATCTTAACACACAATTTGTGTTAAGATGGCTTTTATAAATATATAATTAATTAAATCCGTATATGATATATATAAACGAGATTAGTGCAAGCTTTAAATTTTGTGAAAACGTCAGTACAAGGTGATCGTGATCAAAGAAATGATTCAATGAAGTCAAAGACTAAACAAGCTGATTATGGTTCAAAACAAATGAAGTACTTGTTGGGACTATTTTGAATATGATAACTTTCATCCATCATATGGAATCTTGAAATGAATATGTAATGTGAGTGAGTTAAATACTTTGATTTAAACAAAACAAGTTTTAATAAGAAAGTTCGGACATGATCACTATAGAAACTATGTATACCAAAGAAAATTAACTTTTTCAAGAAATTTATTGACTCGATATCAAGGAGTTATTGTTTTCCAATAATGCGGTTCATAGTACAAAAAGCGGAATAATATTTGAGTTTGGATAAAATAACAAATCGGAATGAAGCCTCCAGCGGTCTTTATAAATCAAACGAACCACATGCGTAACAAACAGTGCATGTGTAACGTAGGGATTTACCAAGAAATGAAATAGATCAATATTTGATATTATGAAAGAAATCCTCAGGGTATGATGACCATTAGGGGAAATAGCAAAGTCAAAGTCTATTTACAGAGGTCAAAATTTTAACGAATGAAATATAAGGATCTTATCTGGAAATTCGTGTGATGATTATTGTTAAATAACATTACCAAGGAATGTCGAATGAAATGAAATGAAATAGGGAATTTGCAAAAGTATATGATTTGTTTTGTGGTGCTAATAATTATGATTCTGATTAGACTGTGCACCTATGGTTATGAAATATTGTTCCAACGTACCTCAGCGAAATTTAGATTGTTTGTAAGATCGTGGGAAAGTGCTTTTTTTTTTTTATTAGTAGTTTTTCCACTGACGGAATTAGTATTGGTGTCATCGTGCCTAATTTATATTTTCCAAAGGTCTTGACTTGGAAGTCGTGTGTGATATACTTCAATGTCTGTGGATGTATAATTTTAAGTTTCATGTGTTTTGTTGTGCACTAGCACAACTTTACATGTTTCTTACTTACGTTAATAGTTTATGGTAACACGTTAGAAATTCTTTACACTTTTTATGGTATCTCAACTTTATGAGTTTCTTTTGTTATTATTGTCGCTCGAGTTACTAGGCAGATAATCAAACGATGTTTGATATCGGAAAAGAGATTCCTAATAAAGAAAACTAGACACAGATGCTTGTGCTTTATTCCAAATTGACTTTTGGAATTTCTTATAGATATACCTATCTATATAATCACATATTTCACATGCTGTAATATACATACCCTTAATAAAATCATGTATTTAACAGATTCATATTTCCAAAGCAATTCATATATCAGATCATGATACTATTTAGGGAAATCTTGTCACTTGTTTGACATATTATATACCCCGTCTTATTCGGTTCGCGCCGGAGAGGTAACTTCAGTATATCTGGACAAACTGGAGAGTCTACTACACCATACCCAGTCTTGCCAGAAAAATTTTCTATTTCCCATAAATAGTATTTTTTTTTCAATAGTGCCTCTTTCATTAGGGCTTTTATCCAGAATTAAGGAAATTTGTATTCCCGTAACATATATTATTCTAGACCAAGTAATATCAATAAGCAATAATTATTATTAATTCTTGCTTATTTATCATATCTTGCAATATTCTAATTACCATTCTTATGGTATATCAAAACCCATCATAATTTATTCACATAAGTACTTAGCTTATCTTGAAGCTGATACTACGGCATCTTTTCTTAAGTTCAAGTCTAAATGCTATCATGTGTGCTACCAATTAACAGCAATCTCCTAACTCTTTTATATAAACTTAGGTATTTTTACAACACCTAATTGGCTTAAATCAGTGGCTCTGATACCACCTTCTGTCACGTCCCCCGACCCACCCTGAACGGAATCGGGAGCCGCGAACAGCCAAGTGGTACCGGTGATTATTTTGAAAACGTTGCAGCGGAATTTCATCAGGACCGTGAGTTAGGAAAATATCAGAGTTTAGAAAACACCGGATTTTATTTATTAAATAGATGGGATAAACCCATGTTTTAAAATGGTAGCTTTAATAAAGATAAATTTGATTACATAAAACAATATTTCTTAATTTGATTTAATTAATAAAATAAGCCACTTCTTGATGCCTTTCGGTGCCGTATCCATCTTTTACTCCAATCTACTGTAATTACCTGAAACGCGTTTTAAAAAGGTTTTGTCAGCGGGAAATACTGAGTGAGTTCATTCATTTTGCTTAAAACATATTTGTTATAATTTACAGCATTAAGAGTTTTTACATTTGCTTCTTAAAGATTGGCAAAGACTTAATCACTGCAAATTATAACTAGAAAACAGTGTTATAAATTACAGTATTAAGAGAGATTACAATGTTTCAGATATCAAACCAACTACCCACAGTACTTGTCACTCGAACACACATTGGCTATCTCGTTGTCCAATGGTGTCTGTGACTATGGTCATATCACTCATTGGCTAACTCGTTGTCCAATAGTGACGGATATCAAGTAATGTATACAAAACCCCACATACCGGCTGTAATATGGTGATTACATAAACTTAATCACTGTAATTATAACTTTGAATAAAACATGATTTTGTAAATAGATTTGATAAAAAGAGAATGACTCACTTTATAAGCATGCATGATTGAGTTAACAAGCTTCTTGATTTTACTTCTTCTGATAATTAAGCATGCACTTTATTATTCTGAATCTTCTGATGATTTAATAGTTTGTTTGATTGTAAGTGTGTAGTTGGGAGTATTCTTGGTAGTTAAACACATAGTTTAACAGAATGGAATACGTATTTGTGTAAAACCCAAATCAAACCTTAACGGTAGTCACGAGATTCGAACCTTAACGAAATTCACAAAGTATAGTCTTGTTTAGACAGTATTTTGGCATCCGTTTAACGAACTCACAAAATACAATACTTTGGCATCCGTTAGTTGGTTCATGAATCGATCGGACAGAACATCGCATCGGTGATTATTGGTTAGAACACCAACGTATAGAGAAAAGAATAGAAGAAATGAACAAAGAAAATGAATTCCTAAGCTTCCTATTTATAGGTAAGAGGATAAGCTTTACCCTATATAGAATTTCCCTAGATAAGTTTTTCTTTCCCCAGATAAAGTCTTCTCTGAATAACACTTTCCTTAGATAATACTTTCCCTAGGTAATACTTTCTTTAGATAAAATCTTCCTTAGATAATATCTACCCCATATATATCTATTTTTTTCATGTATATCTACTTAGGTGATTAATAAATCTTACTTAGCTTAATTAATCTTGCTTAGCTTAATAATCTTGCTTAGCTTAATTAATCTTGCTTAACTTAATTAATCTTGCTTAGCTTAATTAATTTTGCTTAACTGATTAATTAATCATACTTAACTTAATTAATCATTCTTAACTGATTAATTAATCTTACTTAACTTGATTAAGTTTAACTTATTTATTAAGGTTTCTTAATTGCTAAGTTATCTCAACAACTAAGTGTATGTAATTAGTACGTTTAATAAATTTATTTAACTACGACATTTACTTAGCTATTAAATATTCTAGCAGCTTCCTGATTACGAGTTCTAATTTCTAGACACAATGGAACTCATATGAGTGTATTAACTCAATTCAACTTTAACGACAACTCCCGAGATAAAAACCCTCACAACGAATGACAAAGTGCGATACTTAAACATCCATCGAATTCACGACGAATGACAAAGTATAACCCGAGTTTGAGCAGCACTTAAACATCCATCGGATAGTTTCAATCGATCGGACATTGAATCGTAGCAGCGATTAGAGTTATTACCCTAATAACGAGCAGAGTTTCGAGGTTTTAGGGCATTGATAGAAAGAAACGGAGATACAAAGAGTAGGACGACGTTTTAGACCGTCGAACTGAGCAAATAGTTCAGGCCCCAAGCCCCTGCATTTATACCCAAAATTTGAGCCTCCCGCGTGTCGCGAAGGACACCATGGTTCCTGTCGCGTGTCGCCTGGGGTGTCAAAGTAGGGTAGGCCTGCTTCGTCACCTATCTAGCCTTGATGAGTCGACGTTGCGTGAATTTTAAATGTTGACAGCGTTTTATAAGGATAATCATTAATAGGGTTTTACCCCCTTTGAGTTTTAGGGGCCCTGATCCTGATTTCGTTTATTCTGAAAATTTTAGGGTTTGTTCAGAATCACTTGGGTTTCTCAATTAGGGTTTCCTATTGGACAATTAAAATAATAATTAGGTCTTTTTAATGAGAGTTGTTACAGCATTCATCATTTCTTTTAGTGTACGATTCTTTCGTTCCGCGATGCCATTTGATTGGGGTGTATAAGGAGGGGTACACTCATGTATTATGCCACTTTTTGCACATAATTCCCCAAATGGTGAAACATATTCACCTCCTCTATCACTTCTCACACGTTTTATTTTCTTGTTGAGTTGATTCTCAACTTCAGCTTTATACAAGATAAACTTGTCAATTGCTTCATCCTTACTCTTAAGTAAGTAAACATAACAATATCTTGTATTGTCATCGATAAAGGTAATAAAATATTTATTACCACCTCTGGTGGGAATTGATTTTAAGTCACACACATCAGTGTGAATCAGATCAAGGGGTTCAGTTATTCTTTCAACTGATTTGAAGGATGATCTTGTTTGTTTGGCTTCAACACAAGTTTTACATTTTGTTTTAGAGTCAATGGCAAAAGTTGGTATGTAATCTAATTTAATTAAACGACGCATCGAATTAAAATTTACATGACCAAGACGTCCATGCCAAACATTAGGAGACTCAACTAAGTAAGCAGAAGTACTAGCACTTTTATTCATATTTTTCTTAACAGCCATTACATTAAGTTTGAACATGCCATTTTGGGCATAGCCCTTTCCAACAAACATACCACGCTTAGTTAAAACAAAATTATCACTCTAAAAAACCAAACGAAAGCCATGCTTGTTGAGCATCCAACCCGACACAAGACTCTTGCGAAGGTCTGGAACATAAAGCACATTCTTCAAAGTGAGCTCTTTCCCAGAAGTCCACTTCAAGATCACATCACCTTATCCCTTGATATCAGCTGTAGCAGCATTACCCATGTACAAATTTTCTCCCACCACCTCTTTAAACGTATTAAAGAGGGTCTTATCTGGGCACACATGGCGGGTTGCCCCAGTATCAACCCACCACCCTTTTGGCTCGTTACCCACCAAATTTACCTCCTCCGCCATGGCAGTGAGGTCTGAAATCATGGCCACTAATGGCATACCATCATCATCAACCATAAGAGCCGTGTCACGTTTAGGCTCTTTACATTGGTCAGCACGGTGACCAGTTTGTCCACAGTTGTAACACTTCCCTTTAAAGGGACCAACCTTCTTCTTCACACCACCTTTCTTTGGCCCAAGGTCAACACCTTTGTTTTTCCCTTTTCCATTGAACTTGTGGCCTTTGTTACCCTTGTGACCCCTTGAGGATTGACCATGTTCCACAAGGTTCGCTTTTGCAGAAGCTTCAACTTGACTTCCTTTGTGTGATATTCTGTTGTCCTCTTCAATACGAAGACGAACCACAAGGTCTTCGATAGTCATTTCCTTTCGCTTATGCTTAAGGTAATTCTTGAAGTCCACCCAACTAGGAGGCAACTTTTCAACAATTGCTGCCACTTGGAATGTTTCACTCAGATTCATCCCTTCTGACAGAATATCACTAAGAATAATCTGTAGTTCTTGGACTTGACTCATCACAGTTTTTGAATCAATCATTTTATAGTCCAAAAACCTAGCCACAACATACTTTTTAGTACCCGCATCCCCAGTCCTGTATTTCCGTTCCAATGACTCCCATAATTCTTTGGCAGTTGGAACCTTGAGATACACGTTATACAAGGCATCTGAGAGGCCATTCAACACATAGTTGCGGCATAGGTACTCAGAATGTTTCCAAGCATCAACAACACTCACAGATTGGACATCAGATGTCCCTTCTGCGAGAACAGGAGGAGACTCCGTCAAAAACCTCGCAAGGTTTAGAGTGGTCAGATAGAACAACATCTTTTGTTGCCATCTCTTAAAGTTCAAACCAGTAAACTTCTCTGGTTTTTCAGCATGGTTAGCGACTGCTTGAGCCGCTTGGGTACCAACCAATGGTCCCATGGTAGTGGATGTGGATCCAACGGTGGTTGATGTGGTTGCTGCAACAGTAGCCATTTCTGAAACAAGAGTAAAAATTCAATCAGTTTATGGCAGAAAACAAATTGGTTTACAAAAAACCAATACAAACTACAAGAGTTTACTAATAAACAAAAGAAACTGTTAATAAGAATTTTTAAAAACCAAAACAGTGAACGGGTTTTAAAAATCTGTTTTAAGCTTGTAGGAAAACCGTTCACAAAATAAATAGAATAACAATTTTATTCATCAATATTCTGAAGACAATACATAAAGAAAAAATTAAACCAAATTGGAAGGAAATACAATACGAGAAATTTAAACTAAACTAAGAACATATTACAAAAGAGAATAAGGAAAAACATAAAACGATGGTGACTGAGGCACGCGAAGATCACGCTTCCCTTAAAACAGATTTCGGGCTACCCAGGTGAACCCGTCTGTTTCCCAGGGTACAACAGCCTAAGCAGGTCGTACTGCCGGGATTAGCCTAGCACCTGAAACAATACCTGAAACAAGAGTGCGTAGAGATCCAAAATTTGGAAATTCGTTAGAAGCTGTGTTTGTTGTATCAACCATACGAGTTTCAGTCTCTCGTCACTCTAAAACAAAGCACCAAGCTTTGTATATAACAACCGACTAGAATTCGAAATGATCAGTCTCTATTGAATACAAAATTCAATAAGAATAAATTCTGAGACTTAACCATTTTTCAGTTAGGAACTTGAACGGTCTCTATTGAATACAAAATTCAATAAGAATAAATTCTGAGACTTAACCATTTTTCAGTTAGGAACTTGAACAGTCTCTAGTTGACCACGAGCCAAGACACGTCTAAAAAATACTAAAGGCGGCTCCAAGCGACTCGCGGCGATGCGAGCGTGCGAAGTGCGCCATCAAAGCGCCACATTGCGCCCATCGCCCTCGTCCGGTCCCGGTCCCGTGTTCCAACACACAAACTTAACGCACAAGATCTCTCATTCATCTTGGCTTAATTATTAAATAATCATTATATTAATTGATAATATAATATTATTTTTAAAATTTCCAACAACAATAAACCCTCACACCCCCTCACATCCATTTATCACTCAACTTCCATCACTCAGTTGAATTTATCACGGAACCTTAATCATCACTCGTGAACTTTTATGATGGCGGTGCAAAAATTGATTCTCCACACGTGAAACATATTCTATCACGGAACAAAATTGTCCCACCCCCAGTCCCCTTATCATACACGTATAGAGTGAATATAAAACACAAATAAAGAATGATCAAATCAAACAATATTAACAAACGAAACATAACGAGACACCCTCCTCAGACTCTACATTAATTTTGCTATTAGTGGGATTTGCTACGTTAGATATATGTTATGTTACCCCATGGGTGGTTGACATAAAATTTACAATATATAATTGTAATTTGTTTATTAAAATATACAAATAAGAACGGTTATGGTTATAAAACTATTACCTCTGGCTATATCCCCAAAAATAGTCACGTCTTACCATGTTTTAAAAATAAATAAATCGTGGCGGTTTCCTGTCGTACGTCACCTATGAGTTCCTAGTTAACCAACAATTTAGCAATCATAAACCCGGCCTTTGCGATCATAATCACTACAGCAAAGCTGATCAACGATGGTGGTTAACACTCCACTGGTTGTAGCTGCCGCCAACATCTCCGCCGATATATGCCGATACATAGCTTGCAACTCTCAAACATTAATCAGCGAACAATTTCGCCGATTTGCAGTTTGTTTGTGGACCTTTTATTCATCTTCTTCTCCGTTTTCGTCTAGTGAAGATTCGCAACACTCGGATTGATTTATGAATTGGATGATTCGATGTATGGTGGTGTGGTAGAGTTTCTTTTATTTCTGTTTAGTTTGGTAATATTATGATATTGAGGATAATGAATGATATTGGTTACCTGAGATTATTTTCATTTTTGTTTGAATTGATCACTTATTCACTTGTTGTTTATTGAATGTCTTCCTTCACATTTGTTTGTTTTAATTTCTAAGTTGTATGGATTAAGCATGAGATTCTATTGCTGAATACCGGTACCGAATACCATTAGACCATGTGTAGTGGAACTGTGGAAGACACAAATAATGCTCTCATCCTTGAGTGTTTTGCGTCATGTGATAGTCCAGTCAGCAATGGGGCATTATGAGGCGTTTTTCTAAAATGGGTGTAGTTGGGAGGTGGACATTATGTTAAAAGGGGTGTAAATAAATTAAATAAAAAAACCTTCAAAAAAATGGTACAGCCCAAACAAAAAGAAGAATTAACGGTCATTGGCCAAAGAATTAGAACAAAGGCGTGGAAAAAAAAACGCAACATCGATTTTTTTTGCAAAAAAAAAACGCTCGGGGGGGGGGGGGGGGGGGGTTTGGTGGTTTTTTTTTTTTTTTTTTTTTTGGGGGGGGGAGGGTGGAACGCCAAAAAACTCCTCACTACTGGTGGTCTTAATATACCTGTTTTTTGACAATTTCGGTATTTGTTTTTTTCGGTTTCGGTATTTTTGCAGTACTGTTTGGTTTATACTTTTGCTTCTTTTCGGTTTTAGTGTTTTTAGGTACGATGTATCGATCTCATCCATAGTGTAGATCTTTCATTTGAGTATATGATCTTCAGCCATAACAAAGATAAAACAGTTTATGATAATAATTTTCAAAGATAAAAGAGATATTTAGCACTGTGCTAGTGTGCTTTATAATCACCTTTAAACAGAGAAGTGTACAACATATTTGTACAAAATTATAGGGTTAAATAGCAGTTTTATTTTTATCAAACATTATTATGATTCTTATAGTTATGCATTTAAAGTATTCTATATTAGTTATACGATAAGAGTCGAACACAGAAAAATCTTAATGAAATCACTTTGAATACATGTCCACAATACATAACTCGAGTAGACATTAATCAACTACATATACATTTTCAACTTCAGGGAATAGTGCCAGACAAGGAACAACCTATTTTTAATTTAATTTTTCTAGGTTATAACCCCGTGTATTACACGGGTTAAGTAAATAAAATATCAAATAGTTAATAACGAAGATTTAACAATTATAAAACGATATTTTAAGACACTTTTATGATATCCGAACAAAAATTTGTTTTATGTATGATCAAAACTTGTGATGTTTGTCAAGATTATAAATATAAAAGCATTTGAACCATCTATTAGAAGACAAACTGTATCATCGACTTTCTCACGACGTGAACCCAAGTTTTATTTAAATAACAGTGGTCTTAATTTATTAGTTCTAAAAATATTGTTGAAATGTTTAGATTAGGCATATAGCAATTAACCAATTAGATAAACTTATAGCTACAAAATAATATTTAAATTAATTAGATAAGTATAAATTATTGGTAATTATTAAGTTATATAACTTTAAAATTTAAATATATGGACTTGAGTTGCATCTTAAAAGGATGGTTGTTTTTGGATAAATTTATTAGTATGATAAATGTACTTATTATTCTTCTTGTATTTTAAATATATTAAATAAATAAATTATCTGTTAAGCAAGAAAATCCTTTCCTGCACCATCGTTATGAAAATGCTCGATATTTGTTTCAATTATTAAGATATAATTTCTAACCTAGTAATTAATATAAATAAGAAAATCGTTCCCTCCACCCTCGTTATGAAAATGCTAGATATTTGTTTCAGTTATTAAGATATAATGTCTAACCTAGTAATTAATATAAATAAATAATAAGATAATTTATGCAACTTTATCCGTAATTTCTTAAATGTTTGAAACATATATTAAATTTAATAATTTAAATTAAATAATAATTATCTACAATTAAGTAAGAGTAGATGTTCTAGAATAATAACCTAGTAATTAATATAAATAATAATAAGATAATTTATGAAACTTTATCCGTAATTTCTTAAATGTTTGAAACATATATTAAATTTAATAATTTAAATTAAATAATAATTATCTACAATTAAATAATAGTAGATGGTCTAAAATAATGAAAATTGTCCTTTTATTGGTTTCTTTTATTATATAGTATAGATATAGATTGTTATTCCCTAAAATAATGACAAGTGTCCTTTTATTGGTTTCTTTTATTATAGAGTTAATTACATAATTAGTCCCTGTGGTTTGCACAAAATAACAACATTAGGTACTAATAGTTTAAAATCACATTCTAGGGTATTAACTTTTCATTTTGTAACGTTTGAGGGTATTAACTTTTCATTTTGTAACGTTTGAGGGTATTAATTTTTCATTTTGTAACGTTTGAGGGTACTAATAAAATGTGATTTTAAGCCTTTAAACAGTGCTAATACCCTCAAACGTTACAAAATGAAAAGTTAATACCCTAGAATGTGATTCTAAACTATTAGTACCTAAGGTTGTTATTTTTTGCAAACCACAGGGACTAACTATGTAATTAACTCTTTATTATATAGTATAGAAGATATAGATAGGGGTGGAAACGAGCCTAGCGGCTCGCGAGCTACTCGAGATCGGCTCGAGAAAAAGTTCGAAACGAATTGAGCCTTATCGAGCCCGAGCCGAGCCGAGCTTGAGCCTAAAAACAAAGCTCGTTTGTTTATCGAGCCCGAGCTCGAGCCTCGCATGTGAAGCTCGTTAGGCTCGTCGAGCCTTATCGAGCCTTAGTGTAAACGAGCCAAGTCGAGCCGAGCTTATTTAAACTTGTTTACAAGCCGACCTCGAACCTAAAAATAAGCTTATTTAGTAAACGAGCTCGAGCCCGAGCTTCACTTATCGAGCTCGCGAGCTTCAAAAGTCTATTATTTATATTATTTTTATTTAATATACTAATTAATAGATAATAAACGAGCCGAGCCCGAGCCGAGCTCGAGCTTGAGAAAATACAAACGAGCCGAGCTCGATCTTTGAAAACAAAGCTCGAATCGAGCCGAGCTCGAGCCCGAGCTCTCATAAGTTAATCGAGCTCGAGCTCGAGCTCGAGCTCGAGCCTGGCCAAGCTCGGGCTCGGCTCAGCTCGTTTGCACCCCTAGATATAGATTGTTATTGTTGTATCAAACTAATATTGTTAATATATAATCTTTATCTTTTATTTTTATTATTATTATTTAATGTTATTTATTTATTTATTTATATTGTTAATGATAAGCCGTATAAAGTTTTTTAGTATTGTTTACTTTTATTATTATTATTATTATTATTATTATTATTATTATTATTATTTTACCTTTTATATAGTAAATGAAAATCTTTTATAACAAAGGTGTATCCTTATCTAAATTTTTGTTTAAAATTATTTATAGAAAAAACAAAAATTTATTCTTATCTAATTTTTAGTTTAAAATTATTATTGTTATTTAACATAGATAAATAGGAAAATAAGGTGAGAAAGCATGAGGAAGTGACACGTGTCAAAAAAGATTTTTGTTTATTAGTATAGGAAGATTCTCAATTTAAAATTACGGTTTTCGCCTTTATTTATAATTACGTTTTTTCCCACAGTTTAAAATAAAATTATATTTTTGCCCCCGGCTTAAAATTACAATTTTGCCCTCAGTTAAAAAACTCATTTTTTATTTTATTCCCAGTTTAAAATTACGATTTCGCCCTCCGTTTAAAATTACATTTTTGCCCACAGCTCAAATAAAAATATGTTTTCCCCTAGCTCAAAATTACAATTTTGCCCTCAACTCAAGATTACGTTTTTGCCGACAGTTCAAAATAAAATAATGTTTTTCGAATAGTGTCAGGCAGCTTGCCTGGCACTTCCCTATTGTACTAACCTATTTTTAATTTAATTTTATTCTCAATTTAAAATTACGGTTTTCACCTTTATTTAAAATTACGTTTTTGCGCACAGTTTAAAATAAAATTATACTTTTGCCCCCGGCATAAAATTACGATTTTGCCCTCAGTTCAAAAACTCATTTTTAATTTTATTCCCAGTTTAAAATTACGATTCCGCCCTCCGTTTAAAATTACATTTTTGCCCCCAGCTCAAGATTACGTTTTGCCGACAGTTCAAAATAAAATAATGTTTTTCCCCATAGCTCAAAATTATGATTTTGCGCTCAGTTTAAAATTATGATTTCGCACCAAGTTCAAAATATAATTACGATTTTGCCCCCTGTTCAAAATTATGCTTTTGTTCCCATTTCAAAAATTACGATTTTGTTCTCACAGCTGCCTGGCACTTCCCCATTGGTCCAGCCAATTTACGATTTTGCCCCGTTTAAATTTACAGTTTTGCCATTGGTTTTGTTTTTTTCTCTCCATCCTAATTACGATTTTTCCCTCGGTTTCAAATTTACAGGTTTGCCATTGTTTTTTTTTTCTGTCAAATTACGATTTTGCCCCCAGTATTAAATTACAGTCATGCTTTCGTTTTAGTTTTTTTTTTTTTGACAAATCTATGGTAGTGTTTTGTTTTAATTATTGACTCGGTGTAATTTTTATTCGTGTCAGGCGGTTGCGTGGCACGCGCTCATTTGTCCTGAAAAATTACAATTTTGCCCCAGTTAAAAATTATAGTCTTTCAATCATTTTAGTTTTTTTTTTTTCAAAAGTATTCATAGTGTTTTATTTTAATTGGTTTTCTCGTTGTAATGTTTTTTGAGATCGTGTTATGAGTAGTATGTACAAGTAACCGAAACACAGATGTATATGAAAGAGAAATTTTTGGCTTAGTGCCCCGCAACGCGGGCGGGGCAACACCTAGTTATTAACATTTGACCAAATGTTTTATTAAAATAGCTATACCCACTTTATTATTTTTTTAACGGCCAATGAATCCTCTAATTAGGCTACTGGCGAAATTCACCACATCGGGATACACTCGCCTCCGAACCGGGAAAAACCCTCACCTAGGGCCGAAGCCCGTGAACACTCGCCCGAATGCACGACAGTACGGTGAGGTAAACTCGCTCAGTTCAAGGATCGAAGTAGCGATCTCCACCTATTCAACTAGTCTCCCATCATAACCAGGTGCCGCAGAAAATAATGGGGAGGGCAGAAATCAAAGTTGGGTCCTTAAAACACCAAGACTCTCCCTTACCACTCCATCACCACCTCATTATTAAAATTATCGATATGATCATATGTATCAGTGATAAAAGAGATCCACTCACTTGAAAACAGCACACATGACAAAATTTCAAGACAACATTTGTCCAAACAAACAATACCAATGATCTCTAGATCAAGTGGTGGAGGGCTTGCATTTCTCTTGAGAGATGCAGGTTCGACTCCCACTTGGTGCAGAGTGAGGCACTGGTGGGAAATGATAGGAGACCCAGGGAAACCTGGGTTGGATCCTTGAGCCAAACGGGTTTTACCGGTAATTTCACTGTCGTGCCTATGGGCGTGTGGGTTACCGGGTTTTCCCCGGAATTGGTGGTGGACTCGGGTTACTCTCGGAGTACTCCGTTTGTCCAGTGGGTGCCCCGAGAGTGCTCGAGATTGAGTTTGTTGGCCGTTAAAAAAAAACAATACCAAACGTGTTTTGGTAAAAAAAAATTAATAAAAAATAAAAACGTTTAAACTTCTATAAAGAGAGAAGAAATTTATCACACACTTACCTTCACCATAAGCTCTTACAAGCTTATGTGGTTAAAAAAAACACTTAAAAAGGGCATATAATAGTTTTAATTTTTAACATAAACTTCCACCTCAATTTTAACGTTGAAATAAATGAACCGTTGTTTTATTTTCTAAAAAGTAAAATAAAATCTTGTTAATGTGAGTGTTACTATTTGATGAAACACAGGTTAACACCAGGGTAAATCTGTGGGGTTATTTCTTCTGTGGGTTCAATTTTCTTTCTTACTCGTCGGAACGGCCTAAGTCCTGCAAAACAGTACACCGTTAGTCTCGTTAAGAGGGGAATATGGGGGTTTCCCTCTTAACCAGGCTCCGGCGTGAGAATAAGTACTGTTCTCTGGGAGAATAAACAGTGTGTGTGGAGTGTGAGAGTATAGAGAGCACGATGATTCGACCTGGATGATGAAGGGTCCTATTTATAGTCGGATGATGGAGGAGGGAGGAGCAGCAATGCCAGCTGTGGTTGAGCGCCAGCTGTCCGACCAAAGGGAATATCCCTTTGGTCTCCTCTGTCGTGGCCAGTGTAGTGGTACACGTGGCGCGCTCGCATTTGCCTATTTTGGAGACGTCGTACTGGTATTGTCGGACTGCTCCTTGATTCGTTGCAGGCCTACCTGGCGCTTGATAACTGGTGACACGTGTTGTCCTTTTGTCGGACGGAGCATCTTTGGTGCCACCATGATGTTTTCCAGAAGCTTCTAGAAACTTCTGGATGATCTTGTTGATGTCAGCGCCACATAGGATGAAAAAGTGGTGTGGTCCTTGCCATGTGGGCAAGGAATTGGGACCATACCTCTTCAAGTCCCCCCAGTCCAGTGTGCCTTCTAGTTGAGTTGATCGTCTAGGAGGAATTCTGGACTTATGAAGGTAGTTGTTTCAATGGCGTATGTTTTTGTGGAGAATTTGAAAAGTTGAGCCGAATGGATGCATGGCGCATGGGTTTTGGCAACCTGTAAAAGTTGAGCCAAGTGGACGCATGGCACATGGGTTTTGGCGATTTGTAAAAGTTGAGCCAAATGGACGCATGGCGCAAAGGCCACTTGTAAAAGTTGAGCCAAGTGGACGCATGGCGCATGGGTTTTGGCGACTTGTAAAAGTTGAGCCAAATGGACGCATGGCGCATGGCGTAATGGCATATGTTGTTTTCTTCTGAAGGTAGATTTGTTGTATCGGGAGGGAGCGACTGATGTGACTGTCGGGTGTCTTCTGTCTTGTCGAAGGTGAACAGGCGCCTTTTTCAGTCATGTCAGTTACTTTCTGTCAAAGGTGTCAGGCATCTGTTTACCTGCTCCGAAAAAAGAGGTGGCGTCTTCTCTCTCTTCTGACGTGTCTCTCCCCCATTGAATGCTTTTCTGGATTCTGAATGCCCACTACCCATCGCATTAAATGTTATGGGTATAAATATAAGGCGGTTTTTCCTTCTTCTTTACTTTTTCAAAATTTGAACTCCAGAGTTTTTCATAGTTCCTTGTCTTCCTTACCTGTCTTCCCTCTTTCTCTTGAGTTTGTTCTTACTATCATTCTCGTGTTCTGTCCATTATGTCTGGAGCGAATCCCTCATCGAGGAAGAAGATGAACAAGGGTAAAACTCCGCCAGGCCCGGATCAGGCGATAATAGGGTGGAAGGAGGAGGAGTTTCATAACTTGGTGAGGGATATGGGTTTCCTTCCCTAGTGGGGTGCTCAGTTCCCCACCTCGGGTTCTACTGCTATGGACGCACCTCCCGGTTATATTACTTTGTATGCTGCATTCTTCCGAGAAGGCAACTTCAGGCTCCCGATGACTAGATTTACTGCTGATGTGTTGAGGAACTATGGGCTTCACATTTCTCAGATCAACGCTATCGGGCTTCCTCGCATTACTCATTTTGAGTTTGTTTGCATGGCTAACCGTTTGGATCCGACGTTTGCGATGTTCAACGTCTTCTATACCGTTTCCTATACAAGTGGCTTTTACTCATTTAACGCTCGGGCCGGTGTTGCTCCGGTTTGTTCTATTCCGTTGAAGAGTCTTCATGACTGGAAGCAAAAAATTTTCTATATTCGCCGTGGGGTTATCCCGGTAGATATGCATTACCGGGTAGGGAATGAAGGGATCCCCAGGGTTGATGTGGTTGCAGATTTTGCGGAACAAGCCTGGTATAAAAAGTTGACTCATAAGGCCACTCCTATTTTGCAACTTGAAGAGATGGCGTTAGTGGGTGCCGGTATGAGTATGTTATGGGTTCCGAAGCATCCTTTGGGGGTTCCAGTTTATGGTTATAATGGCAAGTGTATGTGTTTTTCCATAACCTTTTGTCTCTCTTTTGTATATATTATATATTTTTTTTTTGTGTCATTACTCTTCATCCTCGTGTTTTTGCAGTGGGTTACACTTTGTTGAATGTTCTGGATTTGAAAGCAGGTGGTGCTATGGTTGAGGCGATTCAAAGGGCTGAGAAATAACCCTGGTTGGATCAGATTCGCGGTCGTTTCTTGCATCCGACCAACGATAGTTTTACCACCTATGCCAACGCTGTCTTAGGTGAAGATAGTGAGGATGATGATGATGCTTTTGATCTTATTCGAGAAGAAGTTATTGTTCTCTCGAGTGATGGGTCTGGCAGATCTTTTGAAGACCTAACTTCTCGTTCCCCGCGTGCAGGTCCGGCGCAGGGGATTGTGCATGAGCCGGTGAACAAGCCTATTGATGAAGATGTCGAAATTCCGGTTGAGACTGCTGAGCAGTTGGAGACGAGGACAAAAACGAAAGCTGACAAACCAGAAGGGAAAGGGAAGAAGGCTGAGGAACATGCTGCTGAAACTCCTCGTAAGCAACCTTCTACTCTCCCCGTCCTAGATTACGTTGTAGTTTCTGATACGTTGTCCGGTTTAGGGAGCGGAGAGAAACATCGTGGATCTGATCCGGACGACCGCGCTACCTTGACGGAACTGATGAAGAAAAAAGCTGTTGCGGACCACAAGCGGAAACTTGACGAGCAAGATGCTGTTCTTCTTGCTTCAAAAAAGGCTAAACTTCAGAAGGAGGCTCCTCCCGCTCCGTCAGAATCGGAGGTTGATCTGGGCGTTTTCACTCAGAAACAAGGGAATCTGTTGGAGAAAATCTATGAAGCTTCTGGTACTCGCTTTATCAGTTTTTCCGTTTGGCTTTTCCTGGTTGCTTATTTTCCATTCTTTTCTCTAAATGTCTTGTTTGTTCAGGTGCCAAGCCAGCCAAGACTTCATGAAATATTGATATCTCGCAAATTACTCCTCCTGCTTCTCCGCCGTCGAGAACATTTGGGTTGTCTCCTCCTCATGATACCCCTGGAGAGAAGAGGAAAGAAGATGATGTGCATGCTGAGCAGGTGGGTGAAGGTGGTGGTGATAGAGGTAAGGGTGCTGACAATACAGTGGAGTCTAGTCAAACCGCTCCACGTCAAACCATTTACACCAAGCGTCCTCCGGGTGATGGCGATGGTGCTACTTCGGGTGTTGTCCGCAGCCCTCAGTTTGAGAGTGTTCGTGTTGATTCTTTTGATACACAGAACCCTGCTTGTGATGATCTTCCTCATGCCCCTCGCTGGAATCTAACCCAGGGTTCCAGGATGAATGATTTGGGTAACTGTCATGATTTTTTCTCGCTCTCTCTCCCCCCTGCTGAGAGAATGTTTCAAAAGAAACGCAATCGGTTTGAGTTGTTGGATGATCATGTGCGTGCTGCTGTTAACCATCTCGCCACTTCTCAAGAGATTGTGCGTGAATGGAGATTGATGGGAGAGGAGACGGCTGAATTTGAGGTTGAGAAAAAGGCATTTGCTGAGGAGAAAGAAAAATTTAATATTGAGAAGAAGGGTTTGCTATGGAGGCTTTCGGATGCTGAACAGAAATTCGTGCAAGAGAAACAGGTCAACGTTCAAAAGCAAAAGGACTGGGAGTCCGCCTGTGAACGTACTAATGCCGAGATGCAATCTCAACGTGACACTATTGTGCGTTTGTCTGGTGAAAAGAAAGAGATTGCTGAGGAAGCTCAACAGGCACGTGTTGCGTTTGAAAAGAAAGAAAAAGAGTATGTTGATCGTATTGCTAACTTGGAAAACCTTGCTAAGCAGAAGGTTGCTGAGTGTGAAGCTGCTGAACGCCTTCTTGAGGAGAAGGCTGCTGAATGCAAGGCTTCTGAATTTCTGGTCGAAGAAGTTTCTGCTGATTGCAAGTGGTTGCTATCGCGTGCTGTACCTTTGGTAACATCCTTTGTTTCTTGTGTTGTTTGTTTGTTTTTGTTGTTTTTTGTTTCTTCATGTGTGTATTGCCTTGCAGATCGCCCAGCGTATTGCCGGTTCTGAGGAATTGGCTAAGTACATGTATGAGCTTGGGGAAGCTGCACGCGATCTTGGTCGAAAGGAAGGGTATGCGGAAGGAAGAGCTGCGGCTGAATCGAAGCAACCATTGAAGAATTTTGAGTTGTACAAGACTGACTGTGTCGGTCAGTACGCTGAAAAACGTCAAGGATTTGAGTCCCTTGAGTTTGGGGTTGTCAAAGCCGCTCAAAAATTGGCTCGGAAGCCCGATGGTGTTGCTTTGTTGAAGAAGGCTCTTGGTGATGAAGGTAACGCGGCTGGAGGTGCTGGGACCAGTCATCCTGAATGAAGGATTCCGGCCTGCGTGCCGCGTATGGCCTTAGATGGTCCTGTAATCACTTGACAATTTCATGGACAATTTTAATTTTTGTTTACTTGTTATGCCTGTGAATATTTTGACTATGCTTGACGCTTCTTATGTTAGTATTCGCTTTTGTTTTATGCGAATTTTGTTATCGTCATAATATGTGCATGTATAATTACTTTGATTCAGGTATCACGAATGAATGATGGCGCTGACAGGTTTTGTTGTGTTAGTTACAACGTTTTATTCTGTCGTGTATGTGCGCAGGTTGGTACGTGGATACGAAGTGATCGAGTTACAGGTTATTGTGTTTACCCAGCTGTGCTCAGCCTTGTGGGTGTTTACAATGTTTGTTTATCCTGTGATCGACGTTTTCGTGTTTATGTGGGCACGAAGTTTTGTTTTGGCGTTTTGTAGGCTTTAGTTTTGTTTCTGACCCGGCTGTGCACTTGGTTGTGACGAGCCTTGGAGGTCTAAAACGTTCCTATGGTCGAGCCATTGATGTTTTCGTGTACGCCCAAAGTAATATAAGCAGTTGTGACAAGAAATTTGCATAATAGAAATATAGCCAAACACTTCTTGTATTACTATGAATGTGTTGGTGATTCAGCCATTGCGATTACATAACCTTTTTACAGATAACACTTTCTCAGCTGTTGAGCGTTCCAAGTTCGTGGAACCTCCTTGTTGTCAATGGTGCGCAGCTTGTAGGCTCCCTTTTCCGAGTACTGTGTCGATAACATATGGACCTTCCCACTTGGGGGCTAGCTTTCCCGGTTTCTCGGCATTGGACGCCTCATTGTCCCTTAGGACATAATCTCCTGGATTGAAGGTGCAGATGCGGACTTTGGAGTTGTAATACTTCTCCAGCTTTGTCTTGTACTTTGCTTCATTTATTGCCGCCATATCTCTCATTTCTTCTAGGAGATCAAGGTCTAACCTCCGCTCTTCCTCATTGTTGATCACGTTCATGGAAAGCATTCTAGGTGATGGCAGCCCCATCTCAGCTGGTATCACAGCTTCGGATCCGTAAACCAAGCTAAACGGTGTCTCGCCGTTACTTGTTTTCGGCATTGTTCTATGGGCCCATAATATGCTGGGCAGTTCGTCAACCCAACCTCTTCTTTTGTCTCCCAATCTTGCCTTGATTCCGTCGACGATACTCTTGTTGACGACTTCCACTTGACCGTTCCCCTGTGGGTGTGCAACCGAGGAGAAGGTGTGTTCAATGTGTAATTCTTAAAACCACTGTTGAAGACTGTCTGCGGCAAAGTTCGTTCCGTTGTCAGTGATGATCTTGAGTGGTAGTCCGAAACGGCATATGATTTGTTCCCATATGAATCTTTTGACGACAATGGATGTGGTTGATGCAAGTGCCTTTGCCTCCACCCATTTGGTAAAATAGTCGACTGCGACTATTATGAATTTGACAGCACCTAGGGCTTCGGGGAAAGGGCCGCCCATATCTATTCCCCACTGTTGAAAAGGCCACGCCGTTGTGACTGGTACTAATTCATTCGTGGGGCGCATCGTTTTCGGGGCGTGTCTTTGGCATCCACTGCATTTCCTCAATTCTTTTACTGCGTCTAAATGCATTCCGGGCCAGTAGTACCCTGCATTCATCACCTTTGCCACCACCATTCGTGGCCCGGTGTGTATAACACAAATTCCTTCATGCACTTCTCTGATCAGATAGTTTGCGTCTTCGGGGTCTACGCATCGTAATAGTGGCCCCAGGTATGATTTTCGGTACAAAATTCCATCAGCCATCTGATAGTGCTCTGCCTTGTACTGGATTTTTCTCGCTTCGGCTTTGTTCTCTGGGAGTACCCCAGATTGAAGGTACGCTATTATCGGAGTCATCCATGATGTTGTTCCTAGTTGAATAACGTTTACTTCTCTTAATGGTACTGACGGGTTGCTCAAAACTTCTATGCGCACATCCTTTGCGAGGTGTTGAAAACTTGTAGATGCGAGTTTACTCAGCGCGTCTGCTGGTTTATTCTCGCTTCTATTAATGTAGTGAACCTTGTAGGAGTAGAAGGTTTGTAGCAACGTCTTTGCTTGACTCAGGTAGAGCGCCATTACTTCTCCTTTCGCTTCGTATTGCCCGTTGATTTGCCCGGCCACTAACATGGACTCCACATGTGCTTCGATGTGTCTAACTCCCATTTTGATTGCCAATCTTAAGCCGGCGACGAAAGCTTCATATTCGGCTTCATTGTTCGTGCTCTTGAAATCCAAACGTATGGCGTAAGTGAATTCATGTTTGTCAGGGCTCACCAGCCGAAGCCCTGCGCCTGCGCCGTCTTCGTTAGACGCGTCGTCTGTGTATAACAACCACGGTTCTTCTACTTGCTGTTTTTCGGCTTTTTCCATTGCTTTACATTCCCGATCCTTGTCGTCAGGTACTTCTTTCATGAAGTCTGCTAGCACTTGGCCTTTGATTGCTGGTCTCGGCCTGAAAACCACATTATGGCCCCCGAGTTCTATCGCCCACTTTGCTAGTCTTCCTGAAATCTCTGGCCTTGCGAGGATGTTGCCAATGTTGTAGTTCGTTAACACGTGAATGACGTGGTTGGCAAAGTACCTGCGTAGCCGTCTTGATGCATGGATCAATGCGAGTACTAGTTTCTCCATGATGGCATACCAGGTTTCTGGGTCGGTCAAGGTTCGTGATGTTGGCAACTTGATGAGGCAATCTTTCATCTCGCGGAATGCGCTTTCGGCTTCCGGAGTCCACTGAAATTGGCTTTTCTTCATGCAATTGCGGAACGTTTTGATAAACGGGAAAGATTTAGCTGCGTGATTGGCCAGGAAACGGTTAAGTGCCGCCAACCGCCCTGCCAATTTTTGCATCTCCTTGATCGTTGAAGGTGAAGGCATGCGTTCGATTGCTTGTATCTTATCAGGATTCACTTTGAAGCCATCTTTTGTGACGATGAAACCCAGGAATTTTCCCTCTTCCATGCCGAAGGAGCATTTCACTGGGTTCAGTTTGATACTTACTCCGCGCAAGGTGTCAAATGTTTTTTGGATGTTCATCAGCATTGTATTCTCTTCTTTGCTCATAATGACTAGATCATCCATATACACTTCGATGTACTTGCCGATAGCATCATGGAATGTTTCATTCATCAGCCTCTGATAGGTCGCGCCCGCATTCTTTAATCCGAAGGGCATCTTGGTGTAGCAGTATAGCCCTGTCGGCGTTCGGAAAGCAGTTTTGTCTTCATCTTGCACAGCCATCTGTACCTGGTGGTACCCCTTGTAACAGTCGAGGAAACATTTCCATCTGAATGTTGCCAGTGAGTCGATCTTTTCATCAATGTCAGGTAGGGCGTAACAGTCGCGCGGACATGCCTTGTTTAGATCCTTGTAGTCTACGCACATTCTCCAACTACCATTTTGCTTCTGTACCATTACTGGGCTCGCCACCAATGTTTGGTATCTAACTTCTCTGATGATTCCCGCATTTAACAGCTCCATCACCTGCTTTTTCATGGCATCGTGTTTTATGTCTCCCAAGTGGCGTTTGGCATGCACCACCGGTTTTGCTTCTTCTGAGACGTTTAATCGATGTTCAGCTATGTGCCGTGGAACACCCACCATGTCTGCTGGTGTCCAGGCGAACACGTCCATGTTTTGGAACAACAGCTTTTTCAGCGCCGCGCGCGTTAGGTCGGACATTGCAGGTCCTAAGGTAACTGTCTGTTCTGGGTATGCGTTGTTTAACACCCATTTTTCTGCTTCCGCACGTGGTGCCGGTTTGCTTGCCTTTGAAGGTCTGAGTTCATCCGTTGCTAAGACTTCCTTGCTTGCGTATATTATGGCTACTCCCGTCTCTGTTGGGAATCCCACAGCTGAATGTGGACCGGAGCAGATCATACTGAAGTCTCCTTGGGACTCTCTTCCCAGTAGGATGTCATGTCTTGAATGTGCGGGTAGCACCATGAAGGTAACATCCTCTGTTCTTGAATTCCTTCCATCCGAGAGTAACACCGGGAACGATATCTGTCCGAGGGGAAAGACGGCTTCGTTGCAGAAACCAGTGAGTGGGTAATCAACTGGTTCTAAGCGCGCCTTATCCTCTTGATAGAATTGATTGAAACATTGTTCATATATGATATCCGCGGTGCTCCCTGGATCAATGAAAATGTAGTCGGTTTGGTAGTGTTCGATCACGCCTGAGATGATTATGGGTCTTCTTTCTCTTGGACCTCCTCTTACAATAGGAAAAACAACCTGCCTTTCGCGCCACGAGTCGTCTTGTGTGCGCTTGTTGTAGTTTCTCTTTGGCCTTCGCTGACCTCCTTGAATCATGTGGGTTTCTAATTTCCGGAGTTTTTTGTTATCTGGTCCTTCTTCTCTTCTTTGTATTTGGCGGTAGTCACGCTTTACGCCTTTTACCAAATGAGTGAGCTTTCCATCTCTTAAGGCCCTTTCTATTTCTTGCCTAAGACTGAAGCAGTCGTCAGTTAAGTGACCCGTGTCTTTGTGAAACTCGCAGAAAAGATTGGGATCTTGACCCCTCTTGTTTCGCATTTGTAGGGGTGGTTTGAACTGGTGATTTTCAGTGACCAAGACCTCGGAAGGGGACTTTGTTAGTGGTGTCCACTGTTTCTCCCTGTTTTCTCGTTTTACCTCTTTCCGGTGGGCTATCTGATTGATTGTGTGGCGCGCATCCTCCCTTGCTGGGCTTCTCTCTCTATGACCGGACGCTTTCCATGGTTGGCCTCTGCCCTTTTTGTTGTGCCGGTCATTGTGGTTATACCCGCGTTGACGGTGGTCGTCACCGGTCAACTGTCTGTCCGACTGCGCAATGGTTTTGGCTGCTTCAATGAAGGTTTCCCAATCTTTGGGTCCTCCGTCTCTTCCCTTTACACGCTTGATTAGATCATCGCACTTGACTGCCCTCATGAAGTGTGTGCGCATCATCTTTTCCCCTACGTCTCCTATTTCCAGACATTCTTTGTTGTACCTCGTGATGAAGTCTTCTACACTCTCGTGGTCTCTGCGCCATATATTCAGACAATCGGCTGGGTCTCTGGTGTGTCTACGTTGCTGAGAAAAGTGTGCAAGGAACTTCTCTCGGAAGTCGACCCATGACTTGATTTTTCCTGCCGGTAGGCTGTCAAACCAAACGCGCGCTGCGCCGAAGAAGGTTTGAGCGAAGAGATGGCACCATGTTGGTAAGTTCCATCCGCCTGTTGCTCCAGCACCATTAAAAACTTGGAGGTGATCATCTGGGTCTGTCAACCCGTTGTGTTTGCCCACGTTGTGTGGCAATTTCGTTTTATCGATAGCGGCCGTGGCGATCTCTCTGATGAATTTCGAATTCTCAGCCATGTCGTCTGGACGATAGCTCAAGGTGTAATCATGTTCTGCTTTTGGGTTATAGCCTGCACGCTTGCGCGGTTTGTATGCTTCATGCTCTGGCGGCAACCTGCTGAACACTGTGCTTTCTTTGTACGTCTCATCCTCGTTCTCTTCATAGTTATCGAGCTCGTCGTTTATGTTGCGCGGACCTAAACGACTTTGTATTGGTTTCCTTGGTGGGTGAGAATACTGCACATAATTGCTTTCTGTTTCTCCGTATGTATCGCGCGTGTCGTGCGCGCTTGGCCTCCTGACGTTTGGTGCAGGTACTGATTCAGGGCGTAAGTTGAATGCATTGGCCTGTTGAGGTACGGGAGCGCTCAAAGGCCTTTGCGGTGGGGTAACAAATGTTGACTGGTTGGCTTGTGCTTGGAGCAGAGCTTGCTGCGCGCTGAGCTGTGTGTAGACGAGGTTTATAGACGCCATTTATTCGGCATACCAGGAAGCCAGAGTTTTTCCTTCGGGTAGCCCTAGTAGTGCAGAGAAGTTCAGTTGAGTTTGATCCGATGGAGCTGAGGGGCCGGCTCCATGGCTCTGTGTTTGCACAGGTAGAGGTGTTTGTTGGACTACCCCGGACGGAGGTTGGAAAGTGGCTCCGTTTGTAGTTTGGGTGATGATCCTAGGTGAAGTTTGGAAGGTAGCACCAGTTGTGTTTTGGCTAACAACCCTGGATGCACTCCCAAAGATACTAGGAAAATCGTTGTTCATCGGCCCTTCTTGGATAATTTCGTTCCTTTGACCCCTTTGGACGTGTGCATTGTCCGAAACGAGTTCAAAAGAAGAAACGTCTCCATCTACCGGGTGAGAAGGGTTCTGATCAGCCATTTTGACGAGTGTTTTTTTCAAAAAGAAAAGAGATGAGAGTGGTTTCTGCTAAAAGCGGATGGCGCCAATGATGAAACACAGGTTAACACCAGGGTAAATCTGTGGGGTTATTTCTTCTGTTGGTTCAATCTCCTTTCTTACTCGTCGGAACGGCCTAAGTCCTGCAAAACAGTACACCGTTAGTCTCGTTAAGAGGGGAATATGGGGGTTTCCCTCTTAACCAGGCTCCGGCGTGAGAATAAGTACTGTTTTCCGGGAGAATAAACAGTGTGTGTGGAGTGTGAGAGTATAGAGAGCAAGGTGATTCGACCTGGATGATGAAGGGTCCTATTTATAGCCGGAGGAGGGAGGAGCAGCAATGCCAGCTGTGGTTGCGCGCCAGCTGTCCGACCAAAGGGAATATCCCTTTGGTCTCCTCTGCCGTGGCCAGTGTAGTGGTACACGTGGCGCGCTCGCATTTGCCTATTTTGAAGACGTCGTACTGGTATTGTCGGACTGCTCCTTGATTCGTTGCAGGCCTACCTGGCGCTTGATAACTGGTGACACGTGTTGTCCTTTTGTCGGACGGAGCATCTTTGGTGACACCATGATGTTTTCCAGAAGCTTCTAGAAACTTTTGGATGATCTTGTTGATGTCAGCGCCACATAGGATGAAAAAGTGGTGTGGCCCTTGCCATGTGGGCAAGGAATTGGGACCATACCTCTTCACTATTGCATAACACAACCCGCCCCTCTTTAACCACTCATATTCAATAAGTCATATCACATACATAGGGTAGTTTACGAGATGAGCCATCAGCAACTTAGTCTAGAGCCAGTAATTATATGAGTCGAAGCGGCTCAACTCAATAGTTTCAATGGAGCTAGAAACTAGTGATTTACGAAGTCAAAGTAGATCGATAGCCACAGTGAAATGATGTAGGAGTTGAATGATACGCGAAAGATGGTTTGTAACTGTCAAATCTCATTGGAGAAGGGGGACATAGATAAACATGGAAGGGTTGACGACTCACCTTAGGAGAAGGGAACTATCAAAAAATAAAATTTAGAAAAACTTTGGTGAGTCACATATTTGTTTACTTAAGAGTTGAGAGTTAGGGGATAAACTTTGGGCTTCACACATGGGCTAACTAAGTAAGCCCAAATTTCAAAACTGTAATTTGGAGTAGGGCTGCAAACGAACCGAACGAACACGAACAAATCCTTGTTCGTGTTCGTTTGTTAAAGAATATATGTGTTCGCGAAGCGTTCACGAACACTTATCGAACGAGATTTTATGTTTGTGTTCGTTTGTTAAGGAAATGAACTTGTTCGTATTCGTTTGTTAAGGAAATGAACTTGTTCGTGTTCGTTTGCGTTTGTTTGTTAATTTTAGGCAACGAACAAAAACGAACGTTGACCAACACAAATGATCACAAACTAGTGTTCATGAACTCAAATGGAAACAAACGAACACAAACAATCGTTCATGAACAGAATATATAATACATTGACACTTATTAGATATTTAATTTGTCAGAATTTTGAAACATTTAAATAAATATAAAAACTAAAAACACTAATGAACTATCGAACACAAACGAACACGTTACCGAACGTTCACGAACATAAACGAACGAACATGACCCCTGTTCATGTTTGTTTGTTTAACTAAACGAACGAAATTTCTTGTTTGTGTTCGTTTGTTTAATAAACGAACGAACACAAACGAACTTCCCGCTGAACGGTTCACGAACTGTTCGTCGAGCGTTTGGTTCGTTTGTAGCCCTAATTTGGAGCCATGAAATCATGAATGATTAATCTTATCTTACAAAAATGCCCAACCAAGGTTAACATTATCTAGACAATGGGAGATCAAAATGATTTAATATCAAGAACAATCCACATTTTTTTTTGTAAAGTACTTACAATGACTCAATAACTTACTTGTCATGTATTATTTATGAAGATATACTTATTAACAAGGCTCAAAATTATATAACTATAGTCTATAGTCCATAAACACTATAGAAGCATTTTGTTAGAAGATACCAATATGAACTCTTTGTTTAACAATATAAAATCCTTAAATATGCTTCTAGCCCTTCATCTTCTAGTCAATTACGACTTCACCCTGATATGTATTTCTTTTATTCCAGTCTAGTATATATGATACGGGACTGCAATCACGGGACTGCAATCGTGAGAGAGCTCAATTGCACAGAAGAAATCAGATAGAACCACAACTACTTCAAATCAAAATTCATCATCTCCTCCACGTTACAAATATCATGTTAAGCAAGTTATCCATAGGTTAAGTAAGTTGTAAATTGTGGTATTTGGTTGGATCGTTTACGCGATAGTCGAATATAGACGATTAGTTTCAGTTACCAACAATTCACTCTTTAGTTGTAGAAGTGAAGAGAACTATGCATTTAAGCATGTTTGAATTTGATTATGTGTAACAGAAGATAACCTGAGAATTATGTGTAGTAAAAGATAATTCGAGAAGTTTTGACCTAGAAAAAAACAGACCATGTTATTCGAATAATCGAACACATAAATAATTTACGAGGGGTTGGATGTTACAAATAATCTATGCTAAATTGTTAGTGGAAATATCATATACACCTTTTAAAACTTATATGATATCATCTTTTTAACCAAATATAATACTTTCTTATAATTTATTATATGATAGTTACACCTTTTAAATTCATGTAACCAAAAATTTTATAATCATATATTATATAGTAGTTATACCTTTTAAACTCATGTAACCAAAAAGTTTATACATATCAAACGGTAAACAAGCTCATAAATAAAAGTAAAGTGAATACATATAAAATAAATAATGTTGCGTCTTTGGTGCAATTTGGACCAAAGTGATGCTGTTGGCACCTTTGGCTTGACAACTGATCCTTCAACAACTTTGACGCATTAATTATTTTTATAGAGTTAAATACAATTTTAGTCCTTACGGTTTAGGCCATTTAGCTAGTTTAGTCTAAATGTTTTATTTTTTGTTTGTGAGTCCAAAATGGTTTCACCGTTACCATTTTAGTCTACTGGGTTAACTTCATTCATTATTTCTGTTAACGAGAAGGGCAATTCGGTCATTTTATATGGCCGAATTGCTCTTTTAGTTAACAGAATTACATATGAAATGACCGAATTGCCATTCTCATTAACAGAAAAAAATGGATTAAGTTAACCTAGTGGACTAAAATGACAACGGTGAAACCTTTTTGAACACATAGACGAAAAATGAAACCTTTGGACTAAACTAGCAAAATGTCATTTAACTCATTTTTATATTAATAAACTATCATATTTAATTAATCCAAAAATGGCCGAAATACTCATTTCTTTTCTTCTTCTTCTTCTTCACCATCGCCGTTATCTTCTGCCATGGCTTCAACTACTCAAACCCCTTCTCAGGTTTCAATTGATTTCGATCTTTTTTTAATCTTCATCATCGTTAATTATGCATATTTTTCACTACATCAATATTCCAATTTACTGCAATGATCCGAATTACCCATTAGATTGTTTTTTACTACTTATGATTGTTTTTTTTTTTTTTTTTTTTTTTTTTTTTTTTTTTTTGTTATTGACTATTGGTTTATTAGGGTGATAATGATGCTGATGAAGTGTTTCAGCTGATCACAGCTCATCAGGTACCATGAATTTGTCTAAGTAATTTTAGTGATAAAAGCTAAATCCTCCTAATTATCTTCCTCATGATATGATTACAACACTTTGCATAATCCTTATTTATTTTCGACAATCTCGCTTTGTTTTGTTATATTCTATCCTATCCATGGTTGTAAAAATCCCGACTAACCTTCGATTAGTCGCTGATTAATCGCTGGATCTAATCGGCCAATTAATCAGTAGGCGGTCAACTGTGGTCAAATCCAGTCCTAACTGGCCAAAAATAGGTGGCAGTCTAGCGATCCCGGCTAGATTCTTGACCAAAACCTGTAAATTCCGGAAACTAATCCCATCTAGTTGAAAAAAACATATAAAATTGAAAATTACATATAAAATCCCAATCTGATTAATCGCTAGTCGATACGCCACCGGCCGACTAGCGCCTAGCGATTCTAAAAACACTGGTTTTGTCACATAAAGAATGCATTGTCTCCAATATTACCAAAGCATGTTGGGCGCAATGCCGCAATGGTTGTGCTTGAGTGGGAGTATACTAGGATGGGTGACGTCCTAAGCAGTCTCCACCGGGCAACAAAGCCGGATTCTACTTGTGTATTACTGTATTCATTAACGTGATGATTCATGACAAGGGTGATGATCATATCATCGATCGTTAGGCATGCTAATTAGGAGGATTTAACTATGTTTATTGTGTATTTTATTTTGATTAAGGTTTTGTTTATTATTGTAGGAAAAGGCTGCTAAACTGCCTCCTATTGAAGAAGTCAAAACCATCCTTTATCACAGCACTCGTGGCGCGCTTTCTACCTTCTCGCAGGTTCTTTTTCGTTTTCTGTTTTCTAGCAGAAAGAAAAATGATTGTGAGTTACATTAGGAAGTACTGGTTGGATGATCTTTCTAGTGTTTATGACTAACACAAGTATTAGCAAACAGATAATCACTCGGTTGCAGTAATAACAGATTTTACTTGGCATATAACACTATTACATATTTGACCTTTATCGATGAATTTTGTAGTCATCAATTGATTTGGATGTATGTACATTAAGAGGATAGAAGGATATGATTTCACGTGTGTTTTATTTTAATGATAAGAAAACACTGCAGTTTTGGGTTTGAAAAAATCATCTACTTGACTTCGAAACTTAAAACATGGGTTACTCTTAAACAGATGTAATGTGCATGATAAATGTGATATGTCCTCTCTTGATTAAGGTGTTGTTTGTTTTTTTCTGAAAAGCTCTGCGCAAGCTCTTCTGGCTGCGCCGCGCAGACATTGCCACGCGCCGACTGTTTGTTTTTCTGAAGACGTTTCATTAAAAAACATCTGCGCGAGCTCTTCTTGGTGCAGACTTGGCCCAACCACTTCTAAGGTCTGCAGAGAGTTAAACACCACCACTCACCACCACCGCCCATCACCACCACCACCACAGTTCACCGCCACCATCCACCGCCCACTACCGTCCATCACCATCACCACCACCACCACCGTGCACCACTACCATCCATCACCATCACTACCGTCCACCACCCACCACCACCGTCTACCACCATCACCGTCCAGCACCACCACCACCCACCACCACCAGTTTATTTTAGAAGTCTGCATACGTTAAAAAACAAACAACCTTCTTCTTGCAGACTGCAGAGGTTTGGTCCACCTCTTCTTCTACAGATGTCTGCAGATGTGGTCCGCAAACTGCAGACATTTTACCTCTTAAAAAACAAACATCACCTAAGTTTCCGTGTTTCAGTGAAAATTGTTTACTTTTACCTTAAAGTTTGATGTTTCTTTTGTCATCTTATATACTGATTTATTGTTGCAACTTCATATACTTTTATTTTGTAGAAGCATGAGGGTTATCCATCAGGGTCAATGGTTGATTTTGCTTGTGATGATAACGGATCTCCAATATTAGCAGTCAGTAATTTGGCACTTCATACAAAGGTTTGTAAATACTATTTGATTTTTAGAGTCACTAAATTTGTTTTTAACAATTTCTTTTATATTTGCTTTAATAACTAGTGTATATTTTAAGCTTAAACGTTAAATTAGAGGCTGCAAAATGGGCAGTGCGGTCAGATCGGATCAGATTGACTCACAAACACCTTTTGTCCAGTTTAAAAATTGTTTATACAAATAATACATGTTTAAAATATGATTTCCAGACTATATTACTACATTAATATTTCAAATTGTTAAATAAGGAGACTAAGCTTTTGTTTACAGTATAAAGACAAGGTTGGTAGACTACTGGCCCGTTCGACCGATTTCACTTTTAGCCATTTTTTAAATGTTAGAAATAAAACATAATCCAAATCAGTTCATTCTTTTAAGATAGTTCCAAGATATTTGCAGGGTGATAAAAGTTTTAATATTTTTACAGGACCTCCTGACTAATCCAAAATGCTCGCTGCTTATTGCTAAAGATCCAGAAGACAGAACAGATTTAATTATAACTCTACATGGTGATGCTGTTACTGTGAGTAGTCACTTTCTCCAACGTTAACCTTTTTATGCTTATTTTTAGTTGATAATCAATTATTCAGCATTCTCTTTATTCATTTGAGTTATTATGTTTGATGATTTTTCTTTGAGTATGTCGGTTTGATTTAGTATTCATTTACTTTTATTGATTATATAGGTTCCTGAAAATGAGCGAGATGCCGTTCGTACAACATATATGGCTAGACATCCTGATGCAGTTTGGGTAAAGTTTTCTGATACTCCCGTATTTGTGCTTTTATGCCTTCGACCTTTTAATTTGATTATATTTCTTGTATATGTGAAGGTTGACTTCGATGACTTCATGTTTTTACGCATTGAACCAAAAGCCGTACGCTTTGTTTCTGGTGTTGCTACAGCTCTGTTTCAATCAGGAGGTTTGTTTTTTTCTCAGTTAATTTGAAATGCTAAATCAACTAGCAGATAGAATTTATACAAAATAATCCTGTGTGTACAGAGTTCACCGGCAACGAGTTTAGAGAAGCAAAGGTGGATCAAATATATCAGTTTTCTAAACCTATAACGGTAATATTTTTCTATTTTTCTCCCTCTTTTCTGTTGCTATATTTTTGTTTTTATCTTTGTTGCTTTTTTAAATTAAACGAACTATTATGTGTTAATGCAGTCACACATGAATAAAGACCATGCAAATGATACAAAACTCATAGTTCAACACTCAACATCAGTTCCGGTAATCTCTAATCTTTCGTTGCTTACATTTTACTACACATTTTCTCATTTTCACTTAACATATCATCATCATACTCAGTAAATCCCACCAATAGCAAAGCTAAGGTAGGGTCTGAGGAGGGTAAGATGTAGACAGCCTTACCTCTACCCCGTAGGAATAGAGAGGTTGTCTCCAGTGAGACCACCGGCTCCATAGTAGTTTTGCATCAAGCATTGGACATAAGGCGCATAACTCTCGGCAAAAGGCCGACTTTTGGCAACACCATTTTATGTTTATATTTTCACTAAACATAAAATAACATTATTACATGTTAAATAGCAACCTTCAAGCATAAGTTTCAGTTATCCTGCTCTCACTGGTTAGCAGGGTATTGGTGGGTCTGAGGAGGGTAAGATGTAGACAGCCTTACCTCTACCCCGTAGGAATAGAGAGGTTGTCTCCAGTGAGACCACCGGCTCCATAGTAGTTTTGCATCAAGCATTGGACATAAGGCGCATAACTCTCGGCAAAAGGCCGACTTTTGGCAACACCATTTTATGTTTATATTTTCACTAAACATAAAATAACATTATTACATGTTAAATAGCAACCTTCAAGCATAAGTTTCAGTTATCCTGCTCTCACTGGTTAGCAGGGTATTGGTGGGTCAAGTAAATTCTGACTAACGGGTTCTCATGGTAACCAAAAAAATAAAGGGTTCTGTTTGAATTGTGTACTTTACTCAAATCTACAGGTGGACTATGCATACATGCTGGATGTCGATAGCATCGGCTTTAATGTAAAGGTGAATGTCTTTTTGACATTGCATACGTCTTGAAATTATGATTTTTATCATTTGCATTTCATCTTTGTGGTAGGCTGGTTATAAAGATAAAGACTTTAAACTTCGGGTCGCATTCCCTAGACGTGCGGAAGAAAGAAAGTAAGTGACGAAAACCGTCTGATGTGATCATTCCATATAGTATTTTTCATCTTTTAGGACATGTTTATATGATGCAAAGATAAACACGGGCTCGTGAGAAATGAAGAATGGGATGTGTTCGTGTTCGTGTTATTGAACTTTCGTGTTCATTTGTGAACTTTGTAGGGATGTAAAGACGCTCATAATCGAGATGCTTCAAGCCGCCAAGTCTCAGGTGAAATGATCCTGCTAAGTGAAAGTGCAAGTAGTTTAAAGTTGATTTTTAATGTTGGATCTATGCAACTTAAAAAATAATACATGAATGATAGCATTGTAATTATGTGTATCTCATAGACACTTAACTGAAAGTAACACCAATAAATAAAGTTTTGAAGTACACATGCACGCTAAGATTTTCTAGGATAAATTCATCACAGATGCACTCTGTAGGATGTGAACGCGATGTGTCGTTAAACAACATCGAGATAACTATTATTAGCAAGCTAGAAAAACATGATCCCTTTCATAACAAGAATCATCACATAATTACATTTGGGGTGGAGATACAATAGGAAGTTAATTTGGCTAGGAAGGATAGGAAGTGATTTTGACCATCCATTAAGTTAATCAAGGGTTAAGATTAAATCAGGGAGATTGAAAGTAAGAAAAGAGGCGCGTGACTTTTTTCAGGGGCATTCTAGTCAAGTAAGCCAATAGTTTCTCTCTCCTCCAATTCCCCCTCATTTTTTAAACGTTAATAACTCTTTCATACGACATTATTTTTTTATAAAAATTGCACCAAAAAAACGAGCGTTTTTTTATCTTTAAAACGAGTATACTATTGCTATATTTTAAAAAAAAAATCAAAACCCAGTTGCGTAAAACGCAATAGAAAAACCCCCAGTTACGTAAAACGCAATGAAAAAAAAAACCTAAAAAATGACATTTTTCTAAAACGCAATGCACCAAAAACACAAAGAAATGACTTATTTGTAAAACGCAATGGCCAGAAAACACAAAGAAATGTTTTATTTCTAAAACGCAATAGCCTAAAAACTCAAAAGAAAATGTACTTTATAAAACGCAATGGACTAAAAACCCATAAAAATGTGTTTTACCTAACGTTTGTGTTTTACGGAAGCTCTTGAATGAATTGCGTTTTGCTGTTAAAGAGAGCTATAGGGAATTTTGAATATGCAGAATGTGATTACGATCTCTCCATATTTGCAGACTCACCAAACTTTCCAGATACAAGAATACTAGGTTATGTTTTTAAGGTGATTTGAGATTTGAACCATGGCAACTTTGTCACCCAATTGTTTCTTCATCCAATCACAATTATATCTCATTCTTGCTCGTTACTGAATAGCCAGAAAGGACTGAAAACACATAAAAAGTGTTTTACCTAAAACGCAATGCACAAAAAACACAAAGAAATGTCTTATTTGTAAAACGCAATGGCCAGAAATCACTTAAAAATGACTCATTCTAAAACGCAATGGACTGAAAACACTTCAAAAATGTGTTTTACCTAAAACGCAATGACTAAAAACACTTAAAAATATGTTTTTTCTAAAACGCAATAGCCAGAAAGGACTTAAAAATGACTCATTCTAAAACGCAATGGACTGAAAACACCTAAAAATGTGTTTTACCTAAAACGCAATGACTAAAAACACTTCAAAAATGTGTTTTACCTAAAACGCAATGACTAAAAACACTTAAAAATATGTTTTTTTCTAAAACGCAATAGCCAGAAAGGACTGAAACTGTCTGGGAACTGTCTGGGACTGTGAAAACACTCTTATTTCTAAAACGCAATGGACATATAAAACTGTCTGGGAACTGTCTGGGACTGTGAACTGTCTGAATTGTCTACGAATTATTGTCTTCGAAATGAGCCAATTTCTGGAAATGAGCTCAACCCCAGCCAGGGGCTCTGCCCTTTGGACCCCGCCAGGGGCTGCCGCCCCCGGACCCCCGCCATGATCGTAAAACGCAATAAGTAAATCAAAAACCCAGATCGTAAAAATGAAATTAAAGAATTTCTTACATGGATCGAAGTGGTTTCTTCAACAATTGATGAATTTTGAATGATTGAAACACTTATCAACGCTTGAATCGAACGAATCGAGTGATTATCTCCAAAATCACCGGAAAAAACGAGATTTTTTTATGAAATTAAACTGGGTTTTCTTCAAAAAAAGCTGAAGAACACGTTGATCGGGTTCTGAATCATTGATTTGTGATGAAAATCGCACTATAATGTAGTGATTATTGAGATAGAAAGTGAAGAAATAGTTGAAGATGGTGGGTTTTGAAAATGATGGGTTTTTGAATTTACTGGGTTTTGAAAAAGGAAGAAGAAGGAGTTGGATTGACTAAAATACCCTTTCTCTTTATTTTAAAATTTGCCACATGTCATAATCCTATGGCTTCCTATCCTTCCTAGTGAAAATTAACTTCCTATTTGATCTTTACCCTTGATAAAAATGCTAATATTTGGTGATTTTTGTATGCTTTGGTTATCCACGCAATCCCCCATTTTATTTGTACATCCCTGTAATCCTATAGGAATCGTATAGGGCAATACGGTTCCTCTAGGTCCAAACATATTGAGCTATACGCTTCCTATAGGTGTACTTGAAGTACAAACTTTTCAGATGATAGTCAGCCAATGGTTAGAGAACCAGGGGAATCATATAGGGCCATACGTTCCCGGGAGGAATTTTTTTTCAAGAGACAGGGGAATCGTATAGGGCCATACGTTCCTTTGAGATTTTTTTTTCAAGAGCAACATATAGTTCTAAGTATCTTTTCGGACTTTATTTTTTTTTAAATTAATTAAGTTGGTTTTTTTTTTTGTTATAAAATGATGTTAGTTTTTTTTTATTATAAATGTTATAAAAGACATAGTGAAATTAAGCAATCCAAACAAACTAAACATGTTCATACATTATAACTTATCAAAACAAACATATCCAAGTTAAACAAATATTACAAATACTGAAAATTATATTGTTCGTGCATCAAAACATAAAAATTAAATTGTTCGTACAGTACGTCATATAAAAAGTAACATAAACCACTATCGTCATCAACCCTTGTCAGACTCCTCGTCAGACTCCGCGAGCTCCTCCTCCGTAAAGTTCAGGCCATGCCTAGTAGAGGGCGACGGGCTGTGCCGCGTATAGGACGTGTCTGGAGCCTATAAAAAATTTAAACAAAATACTCACTACATAACATTAAAATTCTTCGTAGAAAATGAAATAAAAACAAAATAACATACCTGCATGGAAAGGTCGGACAGAGGAAAGAGCGGCATGGTCTGGCCGGACTGAGGAAAATGCTGCATAGAAAGTTCGGGCTAAGTATAGGACGGGCCGGAAGACTATAAAATTTAAACAAAATACCAATTACATAACATTAAATTGCTCGTAGATAAATAAAATAAAAATAAGATAACTTACCTGCATGGACGGGATGGGCTGAGTAAAGATTGTCATGTAGGGGTGAGCAGAAAACCGAAATAACCGAACCGTAACCGAAATAACCGAAAAATCCGGACCAGAAAAACGAACCGAAACAAAAACCGACGGTTCAGTTTTCGGATTTTTAAAAACCGAAAATTTCGGTTCGGTTTTCGGATAATCATTTTCAAAAACCGAAAATAACCGAACCGAACCGATAAGTTTTAATAGTATACCAAATCTTTATATTTTTATGTTTAAGTTGTTTAAGTGTTTACCCATGCTACTAAGAATTATTAATTTTATTCTTGTTTGTTAAATATTTATAATAAGAACATTATCATGTTTATTTATCATTAAAATTATCCATTGTTTACAAGAACTAAGAAAGTTTAATATAAAAATTAAATGGTTTCAAAGTATTATAAAAGAAAACGTCTTAACAAAAACTTTGAATAAACATTAAAATAGATTAGAAGGTTAGGTTTATGTGAATAATATTAATTTAAAAGACTAGATATATTAACTTAAATGTAAACATTTAAGAAAGATTTTTAAACTATGAATTATACTTTTAAGTTTTGAATCTTACATAATTTGTTTCAAAAACCGAAAAACCAAACCATTGCTAAAACCGAAATAACTGAAACCGAAAAAACTGAAACCGAATGGTTTTTAAAAACCAAAAACTGAACTTTCGGTTACGGTTTTGATCTTACCCAAAAACCGAACCGAACCGAACCGTGCACACCCCTATCGTCATGGACGAGATGGGCTGGGTAAAGATGGCATGGACGGGTCGGGCTGTTGGTATAGAACCTAGTCCGGATAAACTCATGGTGGTAGACGGGGTGGAACCGATATACCCATATACTTATACATTTCACCCATGCCAGTCATTAGCCACCCCATGTCATTATGCATCCGGTCCATCTGGCGACCGTGAGATGTCATCTCCTGACCATGCAGTGTCAGAAGCCGCATCTACTCATCCTGGTTACGCAAAATCCTATTGAGAAGATGATTGGTTGATCAAGGCAACCTAACCGCACGATAAGCTCTATGTGGATGCTGATGAACCCCCTGTTCATGCTAAGGCAACCTAACCGCACGTATGTGAGAGAGGGAGATAGTGGGGGAACCGAACACTAATCTGACGGCTACCAACAGACGGTTCAGGAGGCGGTGGTAGTGTTAGAGTCCTCCGGAAAAGATGGTTGAGGGTGTGATGCTCCTAATCGACGATCTGAGCGAGCCGAGCAACTACGGAGAAGAGTTCGGTTTTCCGGCAATGCGAATCAACACATCGGACGATCTGAGCTAGCTGGCGGTGTTTTTCTTGCGATTCAACAGTCAACACATTGGTGTTGACTTTCTTGAGTGTAACACCATACCTCCGACGACGACGCTAGGGTTCCATCGTGATCACAGAGAACGTCACACTAACAGGGTGTTCAGATGCAGGGTTTTGAAGGTTACATTCAACGACGTTGGTTGAAGGCCACTGGTGGTCTTCGTCAGTTCCTATACCTTACCGACAAAAATAACTGGTACGGGAACCGTATTTCCCTATACGCTTCCTATGCTTTGGGTCTAGGGGAACCATATTGCCCCATACGTTTCCCGTATGTATATATATATATATATATATATATATAGGGAGCCGCTAGAATGAGAACCACCCCCAGTTGCGAGAACCATGAGAACCACTCTCAACCAATAAGATCATGCCAACTCAAAGGGTATTATAGTCATTTTACCCCACATGTCTAATCTCTCTATCTCTCTTCATTTAATATACCTCTCTCCTCTCTCCTCTCTCCTATATCATCTATACTCTTCCATTTTTCTTATTTTTGTTCAACATGTCTCTGCACTTTAGAAACCCCAAAATCAAAAATAAAACCACCCCAAATCATTATCATAAATCAACAATCTACAAACCACCACCACTTCACCTCCCAAATCGCCTCCATATCCTACCAACCCAAATCACTAACCACCACCGCCACCGCCGCTGTGAAAGACGGCGGCTCTGCCGCCGATGTTCTTTTGGTTCGTTTTTTTGGCACACAGTTACTGTGTGAAGTGTTTATTGGGCTGCGATTTCTGATTGAATTTTGAATCAGGAATGGTGTTTTTTAGGGGTGATGTGGTTGTTTGTGGTGGGTGGTTGGTGAAGGGTGAAGAGGTCGGTGACGATGTTGGCGCTGCCGGCGACCGAGTGGTGGTGGTGGTGGTTTTGCGATGGCAGGTGGTGGGTGTTTCGAATCTAGGTTTGAATCTTTTTGTGTTTTAATTTTGTTGAATCTTGTGGTGGGTGTTCGAATCTGGGTTTGAATCTTTGTGTTTTTGCTGCAGGTTTTGATTATGTTGAATATGGGTTTGAATCTTGGGGGTTTGACTTTTCTGGGTTTGATTCTGTTGAATTTTGGGTTTGAATGTTGTTCTTGTTGAAATCTGGTTTGAAATCTGGTTTGAATGTTGTTCTTGTTGAAATATGGTTTGAAATCTGCTTTGTTCTTGTTTGATTTTTGGTCAGTGATTTTTTGCCTGATGAACTATGTGGGTTTGTTCTTGTTTTGATTTTTGATCAGTGATTTTTGCTTGAATCAGTGAACTATGATTATGTGTTCTTGATGTTTCTGGTGATTTTTGATGTTTGCGGGGTTGATCTGGGTTGATTCGATTTTTGATGTTTGGGGGGGTTGATCTCAGTTGATTACAGGTTTGAATCTGGTTTGAATATGTTTTGAATGATGGAATGGGTGGCGATGATGTAAAAAAAAAAAAACTAGATTTTTGATGACGATGGCGCGGCAACGATGGTGGATGGTAGGTTTTTGAACCCGCAACCCCACATTTGCAGCCTTTTAATTATCGGGAAAAATCTGAGCCAAACCCCGTTTTTTTTCGAGATACAGTTTTGTTTTGTGGTTGTTGGTTTTTTATATTCTTTTCTTTAGTCGATGACGATAAAAATCTATCCGAGACACCTACCGACTTTGCGATTTATGGGTGCGTTCGTCTTGCGCAAACAAGTTTTTGTGTAAAAAAGTCTTTGTGAAAAAAAACGTAAAACGTAAAAAAGTTTAACGTAAAACGTAAAAATTTTAACGTAAAACGTAAAAATTTTAGCGTAAAACGTAAAAAGATTAAAAAAAATAACGTAAAACGTAAAACGTAAAAAGTTTTACGTTAAAACGTAAAAAAAAGTTTTAAAGTAAAACGTAAAACCTAAAAAGTTTTACGTAAAAACGTAAAACGTAAAAAGTTTTTCGTAAAACGTAAAACGTAAAAAATTGTATGTAAAAAGTTTAAAACGTAAAACGTAATAAAGTTTAACGTAAAACGTAAAAAGATTAAAAAAATTAACGTAATACGTAAAACATAATTTTTTTAACGTCAAACGTAAACTTTTAACGTAAAACGTAAACTTTTAACGTAAAACGTAAACTTTTTAATGTAAAAATGTAAATATTTTAAAGTAAAACGTAAAATATTTTAACGTAAAGCGTAAAAACATAAAACGTAAACTTTTTAACGTAAAACGTAAACTTTTTAACGTAAAACGTAAACTTTTTTAACGTAAAACGACGCGTTAAAAAGCGACGCGTAAAAACGTAAAAGGTAAAAAGTTTTTCGTAAAACGTAAAACGTAAAAAGTTTTACGTAAAACATAAAACGTAATTTTTTTCGTAAAACGCAAATAAAACGGGACGTAAAAAACGCCGCGAAAAAAAACGGGCCGTATGAACGGCGCGTAAAACAGGCCGTATAAACGGCGTTAAAAAAAACGGGAAGTAAAAAATGGGGCGCGACGCGTAAAAAACGGGACATATAAACGGCGCGTAAAACGGGCCGTATAAACGGCGCGTAAAAAACGGGACATAAAAACGGGACGCGGCGCGTTAAAACGGGACGTAAAAACTGGGGCGCAAAAACGGGACGTAAAAAATGGGACGCGGCGCGTTAAAACGGGCCGTATAAACGGCCCGTAAAAACGGGCCGTATGAACAGCGCGTAAAACGGGGCGTATAAACGGCGCGTAAAAAAACGGGACATAAAAACGGGACGCGGCGCGTTAAAACGGGACGTTATGTAAAAAGTTTAAAATGTAAAACGTAATAAAGTTTAACGTAAAACGTAAAAAGATTAAAAAAATTAACGTAATACGTAAAACATAATTTTTTTAACGTCAAACGTAAACTTTTAACGTAAAACGTAAACTTTTAACGTAAAACGTAAACTTTTTAATGTAAAAATGTAAATATTTTAAAGTAAAACGTAAAATATTTTAACGTAAAACGTAAAAACATAAAACGTAAACTTTTTAACGTAAAACGTAAACTTTTTAACGTAAAACGTAAACTTTTTTAACGTAAAACGACGCGTTAAAAAGCGACGCGTAAAAACGTAAAAGGTAAAAAGTTTTTCGTAAAACATAAAAAGTTTTACGTAAAACATAAAACGTAATTTTTTTTTCGTAAAACGCAAATAAAACGGGACGTAAAAAACGCCGCGAAAAAAAACGGGCCGTATGAACGGCGCGTAAAACAGGCCGTACAAACGGCGTTAAAAAAAACTTGAAGTAAAAAATGGGGCGCGACGCGTAAAAAACGGGACATATAAACGGCGCGTAAAACGGGCCGTATAAACGGCGCGTAAAAAACGAGACATAAAAACGGGACGCGGCGCGTTAAAACGGGACGCGGCGCGTTAAAACGGGACGTAAAAACTGGGGCGAAAAAACGGGACGTAAAAAATGGGACGCGGCGCGTTAAAACGGGCCGTATAAACGGCCCGTAAAAACGGGCCGTATGAACGGCGCGTAAAACGGGCCGTATAAACGGCGCGTAAAAAACTGGACATAAAAACGGGACGCGGCGCGTTAAAACGGGACGTAAAAACTGGGGCGCAAAAAACGGGACGTAAAAAATGGGACGCGGCGCGTTAAAACGGGCCGTATAAACGGCGCGTATAAACGGCGCGTAAAAACGGGCCGTATAAACGGCGCGTAAAACGGGCCGTATAAACGGCTCGTAAAAACGGGAAGTAAAAAATGGGGCGCGACGCGTAAAAAACGGGCCGTATAAACGGCGCGTAAAAACGGGACGCGGCGCGTTAAAAAACGACGCGTCGAAAAAACGACGCGTGCAAAAACCGGCGCGCAAAAAAAAATTGTCTTTTTTGTTAAAAAAATATGAATTTAAAAACGTTTTTAATAAAAATATCTTTTTAGAAAATAAAAAGTAATATAATAAAAATAAAAAGTAATATAATAAATCAAAAAGTAATTAAAAATTAATAAAGATAAAAAGACAAAAAAAAGTTAATTTACTTAAATACCCTTTTCAATTAAAAAACTAAAGACATAATAAGACAAAAATACTTAATATTATTTTTTAAATACCTTTAATCTCATCCATCCATCATCTCAATCTAATGGCCAGAAAGTGGTTCTCATGGTTCTCGCAACTGGGGGTGGTTCTCATTCTAGCGGCCCCCTATATATATATATATATATATATATATATATATATATATATATATATATAGGGCCAGGATCATTTCAGAACCATAAATATTTACAGAACTCGCAGAACTCCTAATAAACAATCTTTTTATTTATATATTTTTATGTTTAGGATAATTTTATCATTTATTATGTGTATTTTTACGATAACATACAAGTTAAGAGTAATTTTATCATTTTTTATATGTAATTTTATAATTACACATATGTAAACTAGTTTTTTTACATATATGTAATTAGTTATGACACATATATATAATTTTGGCAATTAAATATATGTAAACTACTTTTAACATGTATGTAATCAAAGAAATACATATAATAGAAGATAAAAAGATCCTAAATACAAAAACTTATATGTAAAATAATTGTTTATTAGGAGTTCTGAAAGTTCTGTAGTTATTTAGAGTTCTGAAATGAACTCAACCCTATATATATATACTAGTGGGAATGCCCGCGCGTTGCAGCGGGTGTCCCGATTGATATCAAATTCAACTATGACCCCTATTACGGATCACGTTGACTGGACAATCATCAAAACGAACCAAAACACCAATGTCAAGCAATCATCGAAGGGAAAAATAAATTTTAGCAAAAAAGATGCCCATGGAGTAAGTTTGTATTTCATTCATGAATAGTAACACACCAATCACATCTAGTCACTAAAATCGCATGAAAAGTGGTTAAAGAAAATAGAAACCGATACAATATATATATATATATGTCTTTACAATTGACTGGACAGTTGTTTCAATTTGGCTTGCAACACCAGGCCTCATCTGCAGTTTCAAACCCAAAATTTGGATTTTTGTACCAATTTAACCATTATGAAGGTTTAAAAGTATGGAATCATGCATCGAGGCGTTTTCCTTTCGCATCACGAGGTGTACGCCTCAAGGTGTAAGAATCATCAAAACACATAAAAACAGATGTAAAAAGACATGATATATTTGAAATTGGCACAAAAAAAAACAAATACAAACATAAACCACCCCCTTTTCTTAGTGCCTCAGCCCTATGAGGCGCATGCACAAAATACCCCTTGAAGCGCTGCCTCAGACTCGCATTTTGGATGCCTCTTCTTAAAGCTTCTCGAGGCGCACGTTTTTTTTAACCATGACCATTATACTTGCTAACTGTTACAAAAGTATTAAAGTATTCCAGAACTAGGACATTTACAGATAATTCAATGCGACCCAATTGTCAAGTACAATGATTTAGAATCACTATCCCAGCCTTTAATAATTTAGTGTTCTTAAATGCTATATTTATGTCTTTACTTTCCTGTACAAAAGATATGTTGGCTGCTTGGCTAGAGCTAGAAAGTGTGAACTAAAAATATTATATAATAAAGGACATGCTTGTAGCTAGCATAAAGATGAAAAATATTGTAATGAAAAAAACCATATAAGAAAGGAACATGACAATAGCATCAAATTAGGGAAATATGTATTGTTTTTTGGTATGTGGAGTTTTTTAATTATGAGGTAAGTAAAGATCAGATTCAACTGAGTCACCCCTCCCAAGGCTGGAATAAAAAACTGTTCCATCAGTAAATTTTCCCTTTAAATAAATGAGTGATGACAAATAATCAAATAAAGTATGGTAGTAAGATCAAGCATCACCTGGCTAGTACCAATCTTGAATTAAATTGGCCTTTAAATCCACGACTTCAATTGTGTTTCTCTGAAAAAGATCAAGCATATGGTTGTAAACGAACCAAACGTTTAGCGAACAATTGGTGAACCGTTTGGTAGGAAATTCGTTTATGTTCGTTTGCTTAGTAAATGAACGAACACGAACAAGAAATTTCGTTCGTTAGGTTAAACGAACGAACATGAACAGACGTTGCGTTCATTCGTTTATGATCGTGAACGTTCGGTAATGTGTTCGTTTATGTTCGTGAGCGTTCAGTATTGAGTTCATTTATGTTCGCTCATTAATGTTTATTTGTGTTCGTTCGTTTAAAGGTTTTTATATTGTTGTATTTTGTTTATTGTTCCTAAATAGAGCAATGTTGCATCTTCTAATACAATAAATGGCTACTCACTTCTTTAGTAAAATGCAACTAATAAAAGAGATATAAAGACTATGAGTAGTGAAAGACTGTCAAAAACTATTTTGATGATGATTTTTATATAAAAAAAATAGTGTCTTGAGGGTGTTAATGTGATATATACAATAAAGAAGAACTAAATAACTTGAGCAACATTTACTATCAGGGTGAAATTGGCAAATATTGCCAAGAGCGGAAACAACATTGTCATAAGCCATTACATTATCTGTATGTAATACAACGGGGTGTCTTATGACAGCATCCAATCTAGAGAGAGCCTCTATATAATGGCAAAAAAATGCACAATTAATGTTCAAAATAGTGCAAAATATGAAAATAATTACAAAAAAAGGATAAAAAAAACCGACCAGCAACATATGGTCTGAATGCACCTCCACCATACTCTGCACATATGACAACCCCATAACCAACAGCCTGAAAGATCTCAAATATATTTAGTTAGATAGCCACTAAAACTATAATCATAACCACTGTGGCATAAAACCATGCATACCTGGCGAACATCTATGCATGAAGTTGCAAATTATCTTGTGTAAACCATCTACTAAAGCTAATATGATATAGTCACACAACTATTTTACATATCACTATTTCGACCCTTAGTGAAACAAACATATATGGATCAAAATTACCATCTCTACGCCTAGTGATACAAACATACATTGCTCAAAATTACTATATTTTCATCTAATAATTTTAGCATAAATGGATAAAAAAAAAAACCATTTCAAACTCCAAACATAAATGGGAATAATTAAAACATGAACGGGTCAAACTTACCATCTCTTCATCTGGTGATTCAAACATAAGCCCCAATACTTTACTTTACGAGGCACCAAAATCTAGTAATTATCATAAAAACTTCCAACCAAAAGATATGTCCCTGAAAGTGGATAGCAGTTGGTGGGACTGATCCATAAAACCTGACCAAATGAAACAGGATAAACACAAATATGCCATTCAAATGAAACTAAAACTCAACATAAAAAAGACTATTACAAATGTTTTTGTTGATCGCATAACCAATTAACCACATATCTTACATAAATATAAAGAGTTTTCATTAAAGACTTACATGCAAGAATACCAGTTAGCTACACATTGAGCAGCTGTGGCTTCCATGTTCCACTAAAACCCTAGTCACAATCTATTTTAGGGTACAATTGTGGTTGGTAACTGTGACAGTGGTGTATGGAGGGTGACGAAGAGACTTCATGGATGTTATGTAGTGTGTGTGTGAGCAGTGGTTTTATGCGATTCAGACGGTTACCATTAGTTATGGGATTCGTATGGTCGATGAGGGTTAGGGGGAAGAAGATGAAAGGGTGTGTCTCTAAAATGAAGTTCCAGAGTCTTCTTGAAGGAGAGGAAACAATACAGACAACTCTTCGAGTTCTTTTTTATTATGATTATGTGAATATTTATTTTATCAATTTAATTGTATTTACTAACACTTAAATTATTAAAATTTTTATTTAATTCTTCCATAGATTCCAAGCATCAAATGTCTAAATTGCCCTTAAAGTGTCTTAAATTTTTGGACAATTGGCAACTTTAACCCCTATAAAATAGCTTAGCTCTCTTGTACATGTTGCTTGAAGATGTGTATACAATGTAAAATGACCAAAAGGGTAGAAAACCCAGTTTCTTTAATATAGTAGTATAGATATAGGATAGGGTTCATGCGAGAACCACCTTTATTGCGAGAATCAATGTGAACACAACAAAAAAACCTAAAAAAACCTACCCCCCCCCCCCACAAAAAAAACCCCTAACCCCCTCCCCCCCAACCCAAGCTAAATGCTAAAAACTAAACCCCAAAAAAACCTAAAAAAAATCTAAAAAACACACAAAACCTTTTTTTTTAAATATTTTTTTATGTAAAAATCGCTACTTTTAGTAGCCAAATTTTTTTTAATAACGAAATCCGGCGATTTTTCATTAAAAATATAAAAAAAATTGTGTTTTTTAGCTATTTTTATGTATTTTTGGTTGTGTTCACATTGGTTCTCGCGATTCTCGCAATAAATGGTGGTTCCTAAATGATCATTCTATAAAAAACATTATAATATAACAATAATAAGTTAAAAATTTGATGCAAATTATATTTTTTAAGTAAAACTAATATCAAATCGGGCAACTGAAACCCGTCATTACACCTATGGGAATCGTATTTCCCTATACACTTCCTGTTAACCATTTGGGAATCGTATTGCCCTATACGCTTCATATTAGGGTCAATTTCAGACTTTTTCAGTTCTGAACTGCGTGCATGTCAGAGCATATCGTACCAATAGGAATCATATTGCCTTATATGATTCCTATTGGTGTCGTATTTAATGGTTTAAACCCTATGAAAAGCGTATTAGGCTATACGTTTCCTATTGAGAGATGTACAAAAATTTTAGGGATGTGTAGATCCCATCAACCTTTAAGTATTATTAAAGTCATTTTAGTCCAAGTGAACTGTAGTAACACCAACTGACCAAAGAAAAATGAGAATAAACTTTGTTACAAGCTAGATGTAGGGTAGGTCTATGCGCATCCATGCATGAATCGATGGTATGGTCGATCAAGAACCAGCTTGATCAAGGGCGGATCCATCCGAAAGGAAAGACTCTCAACTCACATCTAGCTAATCAACATATAAATGTCCAAACATCATATTAGCCTATGGATGAGATTAGTACCAGCACCATATTGAACCTGTACCGCACTGCATATGAAATTGAGCTAAAGCGAAAACCGAATACCTTACCACATACATTCGGTTGGTACCGGTATAATACGACATTGTTAAAAGTTCCGCACCAGTACCGTACCGCACAGCACCGACACCAAATTAAGCTAAAGTTAAACCGAATGTTCGATACGAAATTTACTATGGGTATAATAGGGTACCGATATTCGATACGAGATTTCTCTACCCTAGATTAACCCTTCACTCATGTTTTAGTTCCCCCACTTTGAAAATGATTAAATTGAGTAAGGTATTTTTAGACCAGACGGTATGGGGGCCGGCTTAGGCCCGGCCTGGCTCGGCGCCGGTCCCCCACACCGCCCCCCATAGGGTCGGCTCGTCCCATCCGTCTCCCACAAGCCGGACTCGCCGTGCCTCCTCTCACATATGCCTATACATGCATACATATATATATATAAAGGGGTTCATCCCCCACCCTCTTAGGTCCATCCCCTTCAAGCCCCGTTTACGTGGCGGCTCATCCTCTTGGGGACGAGGCTCTCCATACCCTCCAGCCTTATGAAAGAATTTCTTACAAATGATTCAACTTTAAATTGCTTTAGTTTTCTTACAAATGATTCAACTTTAAATTGCTGTAGTTAACCTAATATCTTACAAATGATTCATCTTTAAATTGTTTTAATTAACGTCTTGCAAATGATTCATCTTTAACCTAATATCTTACAAATGATTTATCTTTAAATTGCTTTAATTAACCTGTAAATCTTCGTATCAAATATAATCAAAATTTACAACAATAATAATTAAAATTCGTATCAAATATAATCAAAATTAACAATAATAATAATTAAAATGTCGCTTTCCAGAACTCCAAAATAATCACCAAAAGTCGAAACTACCCCTAGGCAAACCTAAATAGAATTAAAAGTAGGAGGACTAAATCGTCAAAAGTAGGAGGACTAAATCGTCTTTTCACACAATTTAAAATTCAAAAAACAGCTTTCAAGTTTCAACAGAAACCACACATCAATTCTTTTCCTTCTTTTTTTGGGTGGAGCCCACGAAAACGTCGACACAACCGTTGGCCACAGCTGTCGGGCAGCCCCACATAAACACCCTGTCCACACTCGGGCAGTCCGGTCAGCCCATTCCTACACCTCTATATTAACTAACTCCTAACCCCCAAATTAAATACACACAAACCATTCATTCATTCATCTTATTATTGTTCACTTGGTATTTTGATCTACACATTCAATACATTCCAATGGAATCAATGAATATGAAGCTATTCGCCGCCGTGATGGTCATGTTGATGACCGTCACGGTTGTGGCAGCTCAAGAAGCGTCTGCTCCCGCACCTGCCCCGGCCTCTGACGCTGGTGTTTTTGTTCCTACCGCGGTTGCATCTCTCGTCGCTCTTTTGATGGGATTTTTGTTTTAAGGAGGATATTTTTATTTTTATTTTTATTTTTATTTTCGGGCGGAAATTGTTTTGGTTGTGTTGAGTTGTTTTGTTTTGTTTTGTTTTGTTTTTGGTGAGTGTATTATGTGAATTAAGGATTACATTGATCCTGATTATTGTTAATGTGAATTCATTTTTTTGTGTTTATGGTGATTTGATTATTTTTAGTATAATTTGATTGATGGATGTAACTACTTGTGATTGCCACAAGTTTTGTTGAATTTCGATTATATGCATTGTGTTTAAATGAATTTAATGTGCACATTCAAAGTAAGATATTTCTTGAGATTTATGAATTATGAGTTATGACTATGTTCCTATGTGCATCAATCATCATCTTCTAGAGATATTCACGGTTTGGTTTGGTTTGGTTTGGTTTGGTTTGGTCTGGTCTGGTTTGGTCGGTTAGCGAAAATTTTGTGTCAGACCATTAACAACGGTTATGGAAAATAATAATCTAACCGGTCGAGTTAGTTGGGTTGGCCTAACCGGTTTGGTTGGTTTTGGACAGTAAATATTTTTTTCGAAAGCCAAATTTTGTTTTAAGATTTGAAAATTTATATGAGTGTTCCCGAATATAATACATATACACATAACTTTATATTTCTATAATGAAAAATAAACGATAAATGTTAAATGATTTAAACCGGTCAAACTGACCGACTTTTTACGGTTTTAACAGTTTGGTCGATTTGAATGGTTTATGATTATCCCTACCTCTTCTCTTCCTCCTTGTTGTGGCCCTCGCCGCCACATTTATTCCCGGTTTAATCAATTATTTTTCTTTGTGTCTAAAATGAAATTTGAAATTTTTAGGCAACCGAGTGAATAAGAAAGAATGTAATTTTTAGCTATGATTCACACCGAGAAAGAAAAAATTGGCACTTTGAAATCTATACCCTCCATCGGCCAATTTTATGTAAAGTGGCATCTTTTTTTAAATCTAACACAACCCTTATTCATCCAAGTTTGATACCAATAACGTTAAACCAATAGTAATAAAACTAGTTAATAAAAAGTGTAATGTAATTCAATACAAAAAAAAAACAACTGTAATAGCACAATGTCGTTCACATTTTGTCAGATTCAACTTTTCTAAAGTGGGGACACTCGTTCAGGTTCACATGTTTTACTTTTGGACATGATGAACATGAAAATATTATTTGCAAATCCTTACCAAATGCATATCCGAGGTAGGTTTGTGGTGCAAATTAGGAGCGACAATTTCTGACACAAAACAAAAATAATCAAGTTTCAATTCATCTAATATAATCCATTTAATTAAATAGAGCAATGACTCCAAATGGATAGTCTGGTGGTTAGATGGTGTATTTCGAAACGAGTTCAAATCCTGCAAAGGGCATATCCGGTAATTTTAAGCATTCAAAAAGAAAAAAAAAAATAAACAGAGCAATGCTAACACGCATGTTTATTATTTAAGTTTTTATGTTAATCGTCTTTAAGGTTTATTAAATAGCTTCTATTTAGATTTTGTGAAGAATAATTTAAAAAGTTTTATAATTCAAACTTTAATATTTTGAGTTTCAAGTTTCTCATTCAAATGAGAAATTAATTTTCTATCGTCCAACAACCAAATCTCATAGATAGTATACCATTGAAAACTCGCGGTTATGAAGTGTCGTTAATTGTGCTTTGTTCTTTTGACAAGTTCACCGCGTAGTATAACCTTCATAGCTAGTATACCATTGATTCATTGTGGTGTCTCTTTGTCTTAACGTGTTCATATGAGTTATGAATATGGTTTATAGTCATATCTTAACTTTATGCATTAACTATGAACACTAGTTGTTTATACATGAAAATTACTTGACATAGGTGACACTTATTTGTGTACGATTTGAACGACACGAGTTAAACATACATTTTATTGATGATACACGACAAAATGGTGATACGAGATAATTTTTTCACGTTAAGTGGAATTTTAATCAAACGTTTCATGTAATGAAGTGTTACACGAGATGTAAAGGGTATAGCTCGACACATTGGTCGTGTAACACGTGAGATGATTACTTTTTAATATGACTACATAGGTATATCAAATCTCATAATGTTACTAGTTTAATTATTCTCAATTTTCCATATTTTTAAATAATAAAGCCATAAATAATTATAAAAAAAGGTAGCATCCAAAATTAGAAACCTTTGCCTCTAGCTAACTAGAGGTATCCCGCAATAACCTCTTGTCCAAACAAAATTTATTTTTTCTTATTTATTTTACACTTGACATTTTCCTAATTAATCATTTGATATCAAATCATTTCTTCTTCTTCTTCATACATTCTATTAAAGAGTTTTCCTTCATAGATCGTAAGATCCAAGTAAAGAGATATGAGAGAAATCGTAAGCATTCATATCGGCCAAGCAGGAATTCAAGTCGGGAATTCTTGTTGGGAGCTTTATTGTCTCGAACATGGCATTCAACCCGATGGCTTCATCACTAGGTTGGCATAGTCGCTTTGTGTTATGATTATATGACTTTTTGTTTTCTTGTATCTGGACATAGAGACCCTCTTTAATAAAAGCGTAAATGTGTCCCTTTTAAAAATCTAAACTTTTATGATTAGTGGTTTGAGATGTCTTTTAACGTTATAGGTACTAATTATATATTGTAAATTTTTGTATAGTGGTAATTCACAAGGTACCGGAGATGACTCCTTTAATACATTCTTTAGCGAAACTAGTTCGGGAAAGAACGTGCCAAGGGCTGTATTTGTCGATCTTGAACCAACGGTCATTGATGAGGTTCGGAGCGGGACCTATAGACAACTCTTCCACCCCGAACAACTCATTTCTGGCAAAGAAGATGCCGCCAACAATTTCGCTAGAGGGCACTACACAGGTAAAAAAATATGGGTGACAATCGTGTCAGATGATGGGTATCAGAGTTGTGGATTCGTAGGTTGAGTCTTTCCAACCGAATATGACTCGTATATTGTTTTTGTGTTAAAGGCATTAACCCTAAGCCAGAAAAATATAAAATCATGGCCCATTTAACCCATATGTATAAACGAGTCAAAAGGGTTGTAATAAATAGGTTAAAGAGGCGTAAACATGTTGGCGAGTCGGCATGTTTAATTAAACAGGTTACAGGTCAACTCGAACACGGCCCGTTTAATTAAATAGGTTAAACAAGTTAACCCGACCACAACCGGTTCAACTAAACATGTCGAAAACATGATGGCGAGTCAACCTGTTTAATTAAGCGGGTTAGTAAGTCAACCTGAACACAACCTGTATAATGAAATGGGTTAAACATGTCAAACTCAAACACGACCCGTTTAGTTTAACAGGTCAAAAGAAGCAATATGGTTTGAATATGAGAACTTACATGAGAACTTAAAAGCTAACCCAATATTTCTGATTAAACAAAACAGTCAAACAAGCAACTAATCAATCTCAAAACAAACTTATGTGCAGTGGGCAAAGAAATTGTTGATGTATGTCTCGACCGAGTCCGAAAGTTAGCCGATAACTGCACCGGCTTGCAAGGCTTTATGGTCTTCAACGCGGTTGGTGGTGGCACCGGTTCGGGCCTAGGTTCATTGCTTATGGAGCGCCTTTCGATCGAGTATGGTAAGAAACCAAAACTCGGGTTCTCTATATTCCCATCTCCACAAGTTTCAACCGCAGTCGTTGAGCCTTACAACAGCGTGTTATCGACACACTCGCTTCTCGAACACACCGACGTGGTGGCATTACTCGACAACGAAGCCATATACGATATTTGTAGACGTGCATTAGACATCGATAGGCCAACTTACACGAACTTAAACCGCTTGATCTCTCAAATAATCTCGTCGTTAACGACTTCTTTAAGGTTTGATGGCGCGATAAATATTGATATTAACGAGTTCCAAACGAATTTGGTTCCATACCCTCGTATTCATTTCATGCTTTCGTCGTATGCGCCTGTGATCTCGTCGGCTAGAGCTTACCATGAGCAGAACTCGGTTGGGGAGATCACGACAGCGGTGTTTGAGCCGTCGAACATGATGGCTAAATGTGACCCGAGACATGGGAAGTACATGGCTTGTTGTTTGATGTACCGAGGTGATGTGGTTCCTAAGGATGTTAATACTGCTGTTGGCTCCATCAAGACCAAACGTACAGTTCAGTTTGTTGACTGGTAAGTTAGTTATTAGTGGTTTTTTGTTGATATGACTTTTTATCGAACCGAAAACCGGACCGATATAGCTACTCCAGGCTGCAAACGAACACGAACAAGACCTTGTTCGTCGTTTGTTAAGAAACGTGTGTTCACGAACTGTTCATGAACACTTACCTAACGAGATTTTATGTTCGTGTTCGTTTGTTAATTTTATGCAATGAACGAAAACGAACGTCGATGAACACAAATAAACACAAACTAATGTTCATGAACACAAATGGAAACAAACGAATACAAAGAAGAATTCATGAACCAAGTATATAATACATTGACACTTATTAAATATTTTGTCGAAAATTTGAGGTATTTAAATAAAATATAAATTATAAAAACGAACATAAACGAACAAGCGTGGTCTCTGTTCATGTTCGTTAATTTAACTAAACGAACGAAATTTCTTGTTCGTGTTCGTTTGTTTAATAAACAAACGAACACAAACAAACTTTCCGCCGAGTAGTTCACGAACAGTTTGTTGAATGTTCGGTTCGTTTGCAGCTCTAGCTACTCGGGTTCCAAATCTGAACTAGTTTGGTTTCAAACCGGACCGGAGTGATTGTGAAAATGTCAGCAAGTTGATTATTAGCTAAAATAAAGAATATTTTTTCTTTAAGGAGTTGAAAAATAAAAACGACGTTTTAAAGTTTGTGTGTGATTCAGGTGTCCTACGGGTTTCAAATGTGGAATTAACTACCAGCCACCGACGGTGGTGCCTGGTGGCGATCTTGCAAAGACAGCGCGTGCAGTGTGCATGATAAGCAACAACACCGCGATGGCTGAGGTTTTCAATAGAATTGACCACAAGTTTGACTTGATGTATGCGAAACGAGCATTCGTACACTGGTATGTGGGTGAAGGAATGGAAGAAGGGGAATTCTCGGAAGCCCGAGAGGATCTTGCAGCTCTCGAGAAAGACTACGAGGAGGTCGGGCTAGATGCCGAGGAGGAAGAGGAGCAAGGAGAAGAAGAGTACTAAATTATGTTACATGTTTACAGATTTAAGCTCAAAATTACAAATGGTTTATTATTAAATTATGTTTTTAGTTATTGTATTGATGATATCTTATGATCATTACATTATATTATATTATCGAGTCTAATAAACGATAGATTATTTTTTTATAATGCTCAATTAGCAGAAGTTTTTTATGTTCATAAATTTGAACTTTATACACAAAAAACTGCTAATAGTGGTGCGTGGACAAAAAGCCCGGTTTCGGACCCAACCCGGAACTGGTTCCTACCCTACCTACACCACGGGTAAGAAAAGGCAACTGGTTACCCTACCTACACCACGGGTAAGAAAAGGCAACTGGATCAGAACCGTCGGAACCAGTTCCACCTCTACCCAGTCAAAACCCAGACCTGGACCCGAACCGATCAAAAGTCGGAAAAAAAATCCTATCAAACGGTTCAAAAACCGGTAAAAACCAAGCGTACCCGTAACTGGTTCCTATTCGGAACCGGTTGTTGACTTTGCTGACCAAAACCGGTCCCGGTTCCTAACTGGTTCCGGTTCTAAAAAAACACTCGTTTTGTACAGCTTTAGTTTTTTTCCAGATTCAGTGGGTTTCTACTGGTGGCACGATTATACTACTATGGTTCGTCAGTAATCCAATTTGCCGTTAAAAAAAGTGATTTATCGATAGTTTATCCTAATTTTCACCAAAATTAAAATCATATTCATCATAACCCATTAAAGATAATACCCTTCATCATTTTTATTAGTTTAATTAACAGCAACTTTCTATGCGTTGATTGTACAACATTTTTCTTGAAATTCAGATTCCAGTTAAATGTGATCCAATGCAAAAAACCATTCTAACAAAAGCTTTTTAACATAACATTTAGTATTTGATCAATCATAAAAAAGGACTCAAGGTACCAAAAACAAGTACATAAAATGAAAAAACTAAATAAAAATCCACGATAAAACACTTGTTTTCATAATCGTTCCTTGCCGCAGTCCCAAATAACACTCACCCGAATTAAAAACCATGACCCGAGCTCAACGATTGGCCTTGGCGACTCTCTCAATCTCGTCTTTCTTCTTAATTGCATAGCTGCACCATCACCACAAAAAAACATCTATCAGATAACATAAACTATAGAATAATAAACCACTTATACAAACAAAAGGTGTGTTTTGCGTCAAATCGACAAGAGCTGTGTCAGATATACCAATTTCAACCAGTTAATCAACCCACAGACCCGATCGTTTTGCAACAAGTATATGAAGAGATAGATGTCAGTACCTGTTAGAAGAACCCTTAGCAGCATTGATAAGCTCATCTGCAAGACACTCAGCAATGGTCTTCACATTTCTAAACGCACTTTCGCGCGCACCAGTTGTAAGAAGATAGATAGCCTGGTTGACACGCCTTAGAGGTGAGATATCAACGGCCTGACGCCTGACAACACCAGCAGAACCGATCCTAGTTGCATCTTCTCTTGGTCCACTGCCACAAAACACGTCAACAACATTATTAGTTTATAACTCAACATCTATCATAAACGAAATAACAAAAACAATGACAATATACCTGTTGATGACGGCATCAACGATGATTTGAATGGGGTTAGAGTCGGTCAACAGATGGATGATCTCCATGGCGTGCTTGACGATACGAACCGCCATCAACTTCTTGCCGTTGTTACGCCCGTGCATCATGAGGGAGTTGGTTAAACGTTCGACAATTGGGCATTGAGCCTTCCTGAACCTCTTTGCTTGGTACCTTCCGGCAGTGTGAGGCATGTAGATTGGGTGCTTTGAAGCGGTAGCGGTGATGTAATCTTCAACAGAAAGATCTGACACCTGTCGACAAAAACAGCATTCTAAAAGCATCAGTACAAGTAAAAAAATCCAGTAATCGCTTTCGTAAAAAAATTATAGCTCACCGTAGTTCTGATATAATCCGTACAGATAAAAAATCAAGAGATTGAATTGATCAACAAAAGAAATTGACCATTGTTTAACACTAATTCTGATATAATCAGTACATGTAGAAATTCAAGATACCGAAGTGATAAACAGCAAGAAATTCAAATGCAATATGCACATACAAATAATGCCCAACCACACTAAATACACATCTCTGTTTTTCTGCTCATGTATGCATCGAAAAAACAAATGTAATGTCAGGCGCTTACTTTCTCGAGTTCTATCATGATTATTAACAGTAAGCAAACTACCATAAAAAACAAATCATAAGAGCATAATTGTAAAAAACAGGAGGTGGGTTACCAACTAACAATTAATTGGGATTAATAGGGGCCAATCACGTTAGAATTTTATATGTAAATTTTCAAACTTATGTTATATACACAAAACTCTTCAATATTTTATATATAACTTTTCAAACTTATTAATCGAATTGGATTGTCAAGTATAATTTTTCAAGTATTCAAAGACAGTGACCAGTTTTAACCGCAATGTGACCGATTTTGACAGCCAATTTTAGGTCCCGACTAGATGAAATTTAATCGGTAAACTAACAATCACAAATTAATTGCCAATTAACAAGAGATTAATCCCGAGTTTCACAACACTGCAAAAGTGTGAAAACTAAAATGAAAACCAACAAAATCAAACCAAAATTAACCAAAACTGAATTAACCAAAACTGAAATGAAAACCAACAAAATCAAACCAAAATTAACCAAAAGTCAGTCATCGATAATTTTATTTACCATCGGTTAACCGAAATTAACCAAACCGAACCATTTATGTTTTCTTATATTTTAGATTGTATACTTTCATTTCATGTTTTATATATTAGTTTCATGTATTTAAACTTCCATTTCATTTATTTATTTCATTTATTTATACATCTATTTCATGTATTAACCAAGAAAACCAAACTAAACAAAAAACCGACAAATTAACCAAACTGATTAACTGATGACTTCAATTACAGTTATAGTTAATGCCAATAACTGAACACCCCACTCACTAGTTTATAAAAAAAAATTAATTGAAAACAATTACATAAAAATATAATGTAGGTAAATTCGTAAAGGAACAAAAAGTTCCAAAACTGCAAACTAATTCATTCAGAAGATTAAAAAACCATCCGAGCAACAAGTTCGATACCGTCACTATATGCTCCTGTCTGAACCGAACAGAGATCAATAACTAATTCAGTTATTCGAGAGCAAATAATAATAAAAAAACAACATGTCCGATACTGCTTGAGAGAAAAACTGACGGAACAACAGTTGATCTCCTCAAAATGCATCGGTAGTTTTAATCCAGATTAGAACACAGACCGATGAAGATCCGGTTTCTAATTGTTAAAAAAACAGGTTTGGTTTCAGCCTCGTAACTAAGCGCATATGAAACGTGCTATAAAGCCTTCATACGGCTACTCTTTAGAGGCGTTCGTTTAATGAATGAATGTTACATGAAAGGGTTTGAGAAAAAAGAATATGGATTGCCAATTAACAAGAGATTAATCACGAGTTTTACAACACTGCAAAAGAGTGAAAACTTGAAGCAACAAACAGAGACAAATTAAAATTAAAATTATGTACTCAATTATAAACACATCTCAAATCTATTAAAAAATATCAAAATTATGTATAACATGAATAACAATCCAACTATAAAAGAACCCATGCTATAATCTATAACCAATCGTGAATATAACAAGTCACAAATACAACAATTCATTTAGAACAATAAAATCACTTCAACATATCTATAAAAAATCAAGAGACTGAATTGATCAACAAAAGAAATTGACCATTGTTTAACACTAATTCTGATATAATCAGTACAGGTAGAAATTCAAGATATTGAAGTGATAAACAGCAAGAAATTGACCATAGTTTAACACTAGTTTGATAAATTACCAACGCAATATGCACATGCAAATAATTCATAACCACACTAAATACACATCTCTGTTTTTCTGCTCATGTATGCATCGAAAAAACAAATGTAATTTCAGACGCTTGCTTTCTCGAGTTCTATAATGATTATTAACAATAAGCAAACTACCATAAAAACAAATCACGTTGTGGGTTACCAACTAGCAATTAATTGGGATTAATAGGGGTCAATCATGTTCGAATTTTATATGTAAATTTTCAAACTTATGTTATATACACAAAACTCTTCAATATTTTATATATAACTTTTCAAACTTATTAATCTAATTGGATTGTCAAGTATAGTTTTTCAAAAATTCAAAGATAGTGACCAGTTTTAACCGCAATGTGACCGATTTTGACAGCCAATTTTCGGTCCGACTAGATGAAATTTAATCGGCAAACTAACAATTACAGAATCATTGCCAATTAATACGAGATTAATCCCGAGTTTTACAACACTGCAAAAGAGTGAAAACTTAAAGCAACAAACAGAGACAAATTAAATTTATGTACTCAGTTATAAACATGAATAACAATCCAACTATAAAAGAACCTATGTTATAATCAATCTATAACCAATCGTGAATATAACAAGTCACATATGCAACAATTCGTTACTTCAACATATCTATAAAACACGTACATTAACAGAAACCAAAAGATTCAACAAAATCGATAAATAAGAAGAAGAAGAAGAATACCTGAACGTCGTCGTATGTCCACCGGTTGAACAGCAAGACCTCGCTGCGAGCCTTTCCGTCATCGACAACTGGTGCAACCTCCATTGTTGTCACTTCTAACAAATCTGTTAAAAGAAAACAAATAACGTTTATCGTGTAAAGTTGATAAATTGAAGAATTAAACAGTAGAAGATGAAGGAAAACCAGACCTCGAAAGCTGCTGGTTGTAACCTAAACTTTGGAGGATTCAGAAGACGAAGGGGTGAAGAAAACCCTAGTTTTGGTTTATATAGTACGGATAGTGAGCTTTTGGGTATTGGGCTTGCTTGACTAATAGCCCAACTTGTGGTGATGCTTAGTTCGTTCCTCGATTTTGGAACAAAAGAAATTGGATAAGTAGGATAGGGTAGAGATGATATCCGTACCAGTACCAGTACCGGTAGTACACTGAACGGTACTGATATTAAAATTTAGCTAGGACTAAAATCGAATATTGTATTCTATGTTTTCGGTTGGTACTGTTATGGTATAGTATGGTATTATGAAAAGTCCTAAACCGTTTGGCAATTGAACCTGAATCTGATGGGTAAACCCAATACATTTGGGACGGGTTTGGGGTTGGGTAATCGGGTACGGGACCAGGTTTTGGATTATTATTTTTTTTCACGGGTTTTGGATTGGTTTGGAATTCGGTGACATACCCGTTTACTTGACCTGATTACTCGATAAAGTGAACTTGTTTACCCGATTATATACCTACTATAATTTCTTTAATTTTTTTTAAATACTAGATCGTTGCCATAGGCAGCGCATTACGGCGGCGACGCCTTAGTTGTTTATAGTTGATGGGTGATGTATTAGCTATATGAAAACATGTGTTTCAACGCATCTGTTTTAGCTTAGTGTACATATATAAGCATTGCGGTTATAATGTACGATGATTACATTAACATGTGGTGTTCGCGCACGACATTACGTGTTTTTGACTTTGTAATGTCATTGATAAAAAAATACGAGTATGTCTTGATCGTTGCGGTATAAAGTTGTAAAAGTAATTTAGACAGCGGTGTAAAGTCGCAAAAGTAATTTAGACATTAACGTGGTTAGATATAGATAAAATAAGTATGATAATGTGTCGCACGTTATGGTGTAAAGTCATAAAAGTAATTTAAATAAAATAAGGTGTCAATTTATTAAGTTTAAAATTTTGATAGGCCAAAGTTGTCAATTACCAAAAATTAGAAGTGAATGTTTAACTTACTTAAAGATAAGGGGGTTTTACGCTTTTTAAAATTTGATTTTTTTTAGATAATTATGATTTGTTTATGTGTATGCTTTGCAATGACTATAAATAAAAGTCAAGGAAAAACACTATCTCGAGTTGGTTTGTACCTAAAGTAACCTATATTCACCCATGGACAATTATATGTTGCACTTTCGAGAGTAAAGAGTAGAGTCGGCGCAAAACTACAATTTTTTTTTTACAAATAAGGGAATGTTACAAATCAAACTACAAATGTATACAAGGAAATTTTTAAAGATTTATGATTAAATATATTCCTTTTACTTATAATTTATAGTTTTTGGTTTTTGATTGTTAGAATGAAAATGTTGTTTTATTCTTTGTTGTTTTTTATATTTTTATTATTACAAATCAAAATTGAATTGCTTACCCCATGTATCACACTGGTAGTTAAGCTAGTAAGATAGACATAGTAAAGCTATGACTTATGAGTGTTTGACCTAAAATGCAATCAAGACAATTTCATTATTGATCATGCTAGAGTAAAAAACAAATTAATATGGGTGTCAATCTATAAAGTTTGCACCAGAATAACTCATGAAACGTAATCAACAAAACGAGCATATTTAGCTAGGATACGGGGCACATTCATGCAGAGAATTATTCGTAGATCAATGGGGAATTTGATTTCTCGCATCAAGAACTAATCTAAATGAATTTGTAACTCACATTTGCTTTGTATCGCTACATTATTTAAATTCGCTCATTGGTGGGTTTGAGTCTCATATTTACGGTGTCGTTATTTTCAGTGCAGCTGACACATTTACATTATCATGTTGGTTGATTGGTTATAAGTAATTTATTTATTATTAACATTTATCCTCATCATTTAAATTTGCTCGTTGGATTTGTATGTTAACAATTTTCTTAAAAATAAACAAAAACAGTTTTATTTAAAACAATTTTACTCACCAACTTATGTTGATCAAAAAACTATTTATACACATGATACCTAGGGATGAAACAGGTTTGAAGATGTTGATGATGACACGTAGGGATGAGGCCTAAGAGAATAAAACAAATTATGTTATGTTAGTGTTGAAGGTTATTTGATTCGAATGTTCTGTGACATGGTTTAAATTTGATTATTAGGGAGAGTATCAAATATGAAATTTATTTTGGCTAGAAAGGATAAGAAACAATATGAATATAACATGTGACAAAATTTAAAAATAAAGGGGTAGAGTATTTTAGTCAATTTTATCCAATTTTCTCCTTTCTTCTCTTTGTAACTTCAAAACCCACTATTTTCAAAATCCACTGTCTTCAACCTTTTCTTCACTTTTTATCTCAAAAATCACTACATTATAGTGCGATTTTTGTCATCAATCAATGATTCAAACACCCAATCAACGTGTTCTTCAGTTTGTTTTGAAGAAACCAAATTTAATACAATATCTCATTTTTCCCCGTGATTTTGAAGCGAATCGCTCGATTCGTTCCATTCGATAGTTGATAAGTGTTTATAGCATTCAAATTTCGCCAATCATTGAAGAAATCAGATTCGATCTATGTAAGAAAATTTTGAATTGCATGTTTACGATCTGTGTTTTTGAATTGAGTCATTGCGTTTTACAAAGAAAATGAAAAAACATTTTTTTTTTGTATCTTCAGACCATTGGGTTTTAGAAATAACACATTTTATTGTGTTTTTAGTCCATTGTGTTTTTAGATGAAACACATTTTATGTGTTTTTAGTCCATTGCGTTTTAGAAAGAAAAAAAAAACTCTTTCTTTTGTGTTTTTATCTATTGTGTTTTAGGAAAACAAATTTTTATGTGTTTTTTGGTCCAATGCGTTTTAGAAAAACACATTTTGAAGTGTTTTTTTGTCCATTGCGTGTTAGGTAAAACACATTTTTATGTGTTTTTAGTTCATTGCATTTTAGAAAAAACACTTTCTTTTGTGTTTTTTTATATATTGCGTTTTAGGGCAAACACATTTTTATGTGTTCTTTGGTCCATTGTTTTTTAGAAAAAAAAACACATTTTGAAGTGTTTTTAGTCAATTGCGTTTTAGGTAAAAACACATTTTTATGTGTTTTTAGTCCATTGCGTTTTAGAAAGAACACTTTCTTTTGTGTTTTCCGGCGATTGCGTTTTAAAAATAAGAAATTTCTTGGTGTTTTCTGGTCATTGCGTTTTAGAATTAAGACATTTTTTGTGTTTTTAGACCATTGCGTTTTAGAAAAAAAAAAAAAAAACATTTCTTTGTGTTTTTAGTCAATTGCGTTTTACAAAAAAATGACATTTCTTTGTGTTTTTTCAGCCATTGCGTTTTAGAAATAACACATTTCTTTTATTTTTTTGTCCATTGCGTTTTAGAAAGAAAAATCATTTTTTTACGCTTTTTGTCCATTGCGTTTTACGCAACTGAGTTTTTTGATTTTTTTTCTGAAAATATAGCAATATCATACTCGTTTTAAAGATAAAGAACGCTCGTTTTTTGGTGATATTTTTATAAGAAAAATAATGTCGTATGAAAGAGTTATTAACGTTTAAAAAATGGAGGGGAATCAGAGGAGAGAGAAACTACTGCATCTGATTGACAAGAATGCCCCTACACAAATCCACACGCCTCCTTTTTTTTCTTCAATTTCACTCATTTAGGGGCTGTTTGGCAACTTCTGAATGGTTAAGTGCTGAATCAGTAAGATGTCTGAACCATTAAGACCATGTGTAGTCGTTAGATGAATAATGCCCCCACCCTGGGGTGTTTTCTGTCATGTGGCAGTACAGTCAGCATAGGGGCATTATTGGGCGTTATTGCAAAAGTGACGTAGTGGGAATAATGCCCAATAACGCCCATTCCAATCATTACACAATTAATTTTTTTAAATTAAAAACTTAAAATACTTCATTAAATTAAAAAAAAATACAATACTAGAAATAAAAAAACCAGAAAAAAAGTAAAAAAAAATTACATTGCCAAAATCTAATTAAAACTTTAGGGACTGAAATGCAAAGTCCTTTTTTAAGAACTTTTGAAGTTTAAATCTTTTTTTTTAAATACAATCAAAATGCATGGACTGAAATGAAAAATCACCTTCTTCTCCCTTTCACCTACAACAACCACCTGCAACTTAAACTTCAAGAAAAACCATTGCCAAAATCTAATTAAAACAATTTCTTTTGTTTTTTTAATTAAAACTAAGTATACACACATGGCAAGGTCCTATTGGTCCAACATTGCCCCTTTCAGCGTTATTTAAAAAACGCCACAACAACTTTTTGCCGAGAAAACGCCCGAACACGCCCAGGGGGGGCGTCTCGGCGTTATGGGGCGTGTTTGGGCATTATTTTTGATGAAAAACGCCCGGTTACGGGTGGTCTAAGTGCTGAACCAGTAAGATGTCTGAACCATTAAGAGCCAGTAGGGCTGCAAACGAACCAAACGTTCGGCGAACAATTCGTGAACCGTTCGGCGGGAAGTTCGTTTGTGTTCGTTCGTTTATTAAACAAACGAACACGAACAAGAAATTTCGTTCGTTTAGTTAAATGAACAAACATGAACAGAGGTCGTGTTCGTTCATTTATGATTTATGTTCGTGAACGTTCGGTAACGTGTCCGTTTGTGTTCGATAGTTCATTAGTGTTTTTAGTTTTTATATTTGTTTAAATACTTCAAAATTCCAACAAATTAAATATATAATAAATGTCAGTGTATTATATATTATGTTCATGAAACGATTGTTTGTGTTCGTTTATTTCCATTTGTGTTCATGAACATTAGTTTGTGCTCATTCGTGTTTGTCGACGTTCGTTGTCTAAAATTAACAAACACAAATGAACACGAACAATTTCATTTCCTTAACAAACGAACACGAACATAAAATCTCGTTCGATAAATGTTCGTGAACGGTTCACGAACACATATATTTCTTAACAAACAAACACGAACAAGGTCTTGTTCATGTTCGTTCGGTTCGTTTGCAGCCCTAAGAGCCAGTATAATGCTTAACCATTGAGAGACAAATGTCTAACCAATTCAGATTAAAGGTCTTAACCATTCATACTCTATATAATACTTAACCATTCAAAGGCAAATGTCTGAACCATTCAGACATCTGCTCACGAAACAAACAGTCTGAATCATTAAGTGCTGAACCAGTAAGAGGTCTGAACCATTAAGAGGTAAACAAACAACCCCTTAATCTTAGCCCTTGATTAATAAATAGATGATCAAGATTACTTCCTAACTTTCCTACCCAAATAAACTTCCTATTATATCCTGACCCTTGATTATTAATAATATTTCAACTTTTAAATATTGTGTCATAAGCTGTGCACAATCAATAATGGTCCGGTCACCTAAATCCGTTGCGGTATTTAGTCATACAAAAAATGCAAGGCACCTTATTTTTTATCTTTTTATTAATAACTTATTTAATTAATATAATTACTTTCGACGATAATTCATTTTCCAGTGTTGACGTGCTAAATTTTATCGATGCATATATATAAATTTCACTCAAACTCGAGTTGTGAATAATAATGTACAAGTGATCAAAACATAAATGTACATATCTTCAAGTTGCCTCGCCATTTAGTTCTTTTTTTTAAGCGACGTTGTTTACTCTTTTCGTTATTTAGTAACATAATACAACTTTACAAAAAAATTCGAATATACTATTGCAACGTGCTTATTCTTTATCCATGATTCAATAAGGATTATCTCGAACAAGACCGTGATGAACCTAACAAATACCATCTAAATAAAGTATTTTATTTAATGCAAGCCATAGCAAATGTTAATAACTGAACTGATACTAACCAAACAATATCGACACCGATACCATATTCATCCTCTTGGGCATATCTTTGTTTGTTGCTGTACCGAGTATCAAATCAAACCGATACTATAACATTAACCGATACCGACTAAAAGCCTGCTCCAATAACTACAATAACCACATTAGTCTATTTTTAAAATTTAAAAATACAGTAAAAACCCTGCAAACGCTCCACCGCTCTGCTCGAATTCTCCGGCGGCAGTTTCTCCGGCAACCGGTGACTTCTGCACCGTAAGGATCCGTACACTAGCTCTCATTCTTTCTTTATTTATCATCTGGAGACTACTTTTATATCTTCTGTTACAAGTAATCTTCTTATCTAACCCTAATCATCTCAGTTTTGTTAACCTTTTCTTGTTAGCCTACTGGTAATCTGAAACTGTATCATGTAAACGGAATTGACCATCTGTTTCGTCAATTAAATGTATATGTAACTCGATATAGCTACTTAAAAGTTAAAACCCTAAATCCGTAATTTGAAATCTGAAATTTGAAGTTTGAAATATGAAACCCTAGATTTGATTAGCGATTGTTATATTGATTGTGTGTTTATGTGTTTTCAGTATTTGTTGTGTTGAATGTGAAATTCGATTGGTTTATGTAAGGTTTTGATCGAGATTGCTTATCAATTAAGGATTTATAGTTATTTGAATTTAGGGCTGTTAACAAACGGAACCGGACAAAGTGTTGTTAATGTTCGTTTGTTTAGCATTGAGCTTGTTTATGAACGGTTCACGAACGCATAACCGAATGAAAATTCATGTGTGTGTTCGTACATTAACTTGTTCATGAGCGGCATATAAAAACAATATTCTTAATCTCAGACATTAGACATAATCACCTCGTTAAGCACTTGACATTGTTAGGGTAATAAAGTAAACACTAAAGATTAAAAATTTATAAAAAAAAAAACTTGTAATGCCTGAACATAGACTAAACAAACGACCATGAATTGACTTAACCGGACATATCACAATTGAACGAACGTGACCTTTGTTCGTGTTTGTTTATTTAGTTAATCGAACGGTTTACAAATGGTTCGATGAACATTCGGTTTATTTAGTATTGGATTGAATGTATTTGGGAGTGAATTATCTATGACCGTTTTGTGAAACATTTTAACATATATGTGTTTATTATTGTTAATCACACATTAGTCATTCCCAAAAAACCTTCATATCTTCAGTTCAAAGTCTCTTGATTAGTTTTAATCGTCTTCGTTTTCATTTGGTGTTTGTGGTTCCATTAATACCCATAAACACACATGATAGAGCCAAATTCGAGATTGGCAATCTCCTTCAAGAACTAAATAAATAAATAAACTGGAAACTACGGAATGTAAAACAAATTGTTCTTCAATTTTTTTTTTCCAATTAAATCTCAAATGCAAACATACAATAACAGGAGGAAAAACGTATGGGATCATAACAATCAAGAACTACCGCAATTCAAAAGAAAATAGACGAATCAGTTTCAGTGTGTGTAAAAAGTTATCATTGTTTCTTTGTTTACAAGTCATCTGATTCTGAGTTTTTAACGATATTGCTGTTACAGGAAAAGCTATTGTAAATGGCAACGGCAACTTATCCACCTCCACCGCCATATTACAGGCTGTACACGGATTACGGAAGAGACCTAACCTCTGCTCCAGAACCTCCTCCTCCTATTCAAGGGACTTACCTGCTATATGGTTCCAGTTACACTGTAAGTTTCTTGATTATAACATGCCCATATACCAAGGTTTAAAAGAACGGAAACGAGCCTCGATGCGTTTTCCGTTAGCGTCACGAGGCGTAAGCCTCGAGACATTACTAAAACTACGTATATTTCATAAAATCACAGTTTAATATAAAACAAAATCATAAATATTACAGACTATCAAAATTTAAGCACAAAAATAGTTCAACAACCTAATTTGTAATGTTATGACATTTAATTATTATAAAATTCGTTTCCTTCGCATCATCCTCAATGTTTTCATCAACCAAATTTAGCCCGTCATCAACGTTGTTTAGGGATGACGCATACACAACGTTACCTGAATTGGGAGAAGATCTAGTCGGAGATTGAGAGAAGACTTGCGTCTGTGTTGTTGATGAGGACAAGGTTTCAATGTTCTTTTTTACCTATTTACTACACTGGGCCTCTAAACCATTGTTGGGTTAGCCTGCCAATTAAGTCCACTAAGCACTACATGGGTCAAAAAAAAGTTGAGAAAATTAAAAAATAGGCAAGTTTTACAAGGTTTGGTGAGGCTTAAGCCTCGAGGCGTGCCTCAGAAAGCCCTTTTAAACCATATCGTATACTTATTCAAATAACCCATTCTTCGTTGTACGTTATGGCCTTTTTAAACCATGTCGAATACTTATTCAAATAACCCATTCTTCGTTGTACGTTATGATTTGAATGTTTGATCACATATGTTTAGTTCTGATGAATAATACCTGACATGCTTTCATGCTTGTATTGTTGCATCAAGCCTTTCATTGCCGCTTATATGCACATTGCAAACAAACAAACAAAATACCCAGTAATATTCCACTCATGGAGTCGGGTATATGGTGGGTAACGTGAGGGCAAACCTTACCAAAGGAACTATTAAATGTGCATTGACTTTTTGGAAACATGTTACCCAAGCCCTTTATAGATTGTAAACCATGTCATATACTTTTTCAAATGACCCATTCTTCGTTGTACGTTATGGCCTTTTTAAACCATGTCGTATACATATTCAAATAACCCATTCTTCGTTGTACATTATGATTTGAATGTTTGATCACATAGAGTTTAGTTCTGATGAATAATACTTGACATGCTTTCATGCTTGTATTGTTGCATCAAGCCTTTCATGGCCGCTTATATGCACATTACAAACAAACAAACATACCCAGTAATATTCCACTCATGGAGTCGGGTATATGGTGGGTAACGTGAGGGCAAACCTTACCAAAGGGACAATTAAATGTGCATTGACTTTTTGGAAACATGTTACCCAAGCCCTTTATAGATTGTAAAAGTACATTTTCGTAATTCTTTATTTTTGTAATAGCAATCTGGTTTAAAAAAGCGGGAGGCACTCCGCGTCATTTAGGTCCCAAAAGTTGCGTCTCTCTCTTTTGTTTTACATACTAATCTCTTTATCAAGTAAACCTTTCACTATTTTTTCATTTCTTTGGTTGTTTCTACATGTCACCCACTCACCCTCCTACAAGTCCTAATTTTGACCTGTAAGCATAGATGTCAATATCGCCCGTAGCGAGCGCTATAGCGCGGTACGTAGCAAAGCGGATTGATGGCGCTATATAGCATATAGGATTTAGCAACAAATAGCAAGATTTTCGTAATTTTAATTATTTTTTTATAGAACATACGTATAAAATGTTTCCTTGAATTTCCTTCTAGTGTATCGCTAAACATGAAATAGCGCTAGCTATTTCATCGCTATCGCTACGTAACATATAGGTAGCTTGTCGCTATTGTTCACTATTCGCTATTGACAACTATGCCCATAAGTACATGAGGCGTCGCTTTAAGCCTCTGATGCGTTTTCTAGAGCACCTCGCGCCTTAGGCTCTCTTTTTAAAACCAAGAATCACAGCAAGTGGCTCTATTCTCTTGTTCTTTGTTCATCTTCTTCATGCATGTTAAACAGTTTATTATTAATTTAATTTGTAGACCGATGATATATTGCCAAGTTTAGAAGATCAGGGTGTTCGTCAATTGTACCCAAAAGGCCCAAATCTTGGTATGCGATACTTTCATTTCATGTTGATTTTTTAATATCATATTAGCAACAACATTCAATGTTGGACACATCTTAATGTCTGACTCATATGTTCTAGATTTCAAGAAGGAATTGCGGTCGCTAAACAGGGAGCTTCAGCTGCATATTTTAGAGCTTGCGGATGTTTTAATAGCGAGGCCATCGCAATACGCAAGGAGAGTTGAAGACATTTCCCTTATATTCAAAAATTTGCATCACCTTCTCAATTCATTACGTCCACATCAGGTATGTAACTCTCTCTCCAATAATTTTAGTTTTTATATTTGTTATCATTTCAAGTTCTAATTACTCGACCTTAAATAAAACACTTTTCAGGCTAGAGCGACACTCATTCACATACTCGAACTTCAGATACAAAGACGTAAGCAAGCTGTGGACGATATTAAAAGGTATGTGTTGATGGGCCCCGCTTGAATTTGTTCTATCTCAAACGGGTCAAATGAGTGAAATCTAGAAATTTTGCTAAAAAGGGAACCATCAAATGAGTTGAAAGTCACATGAAGTCTATTTTTAGTGTATAAAAACATGTTATTCAGATAATTAGTTTGTTAGCGTAATAAACTAATAATGTAGTTTTGGGTAAATTACAAATTTTGTCCTTTATGTTCATACCCAGTTTCACTCGGCATCCTTTGGCGTTAAAATTGATGGGATTTGTATGTTTCAAAATCTTGCACGTTACATCCTTTGCCCCTAACCAAGTTAAATTTTATCGTTAAGTCATGTGCAATGCATATGAGGGTATTTTAGTCTTTTATCCTATGTGTATATATAATAATATTTTTTTTAAATATTTTGTTTTCATTTTTATATAATATTAAATAAATGGGTAAAAAGACTAAAATACCCTTGGGTGACCAGATTTAACAATACAAATTAACTTGGTTAGGGACAAAGCACGTAACGTGTAAGATTATGAAACATAAGGTACAAATCCCATCAATTTTAACCCCAAAGGACAGTGAGTGAAATTGGGTATAAACAGAAATGAAAAATTTGTAATTTACCCTATAGTGTTTCCAAGGCATAATGTATTTAGGGGCATTTATTCTCTAGGTCACCCGTATATTGAAACTGGTTAAAAACATGTTGGAAAATGAAACATCCCTAAAGTTTTTGACCAATCAACTGTTTTTTTTACTTTACAGAATAGAAGAGGTAACCACGGGTATATTTGATTTTTCAAAAACTGTAAAAGCGTTCCGTCATTTTTTTTGGCAGTTTTTGGAGTAAATGATACCGAACTGCGAACACTATTTGGGTAGGCTAAAAATCAATTTCAAAATTAAGGGTTACCTTAGTACAAAAGTAATGTAAGTTGGATGACCCCTACATGCAACATCACCTTTTATAATCATAACTCACACATTAATGATTCATACGTTTATTTTTTTAATTGCCAAAAGTTATTGCGGGCCAAACTAACCCATCTCAACCCCACCTTAACTGTATATTAAGTTTTTAGAATGGAAAGTCTTTTGTGACTTTATCGGTATGTTTTGTTTGCTAGGCGGAGAGAGGAAGCACAAAGACTTGTTAAGGAGGCAGTTGGGACACTTGAGGGACAGTAAACTTGTGCATGTCTAGACATGAACCCGACTACTTAAGTAATATATTTGTCAATCGTAATCGCGACCTATGACTTGATGAGTAATTGCCTGAGTAAACCTAACCCTTATTGTATAACCTAATTTAGGTGAATTTTGTTTTAATCACAGAATTTGTTTTTATTCTTATAGTAATGCTGTTTTTTAGTTTATTTTATTATGTTTATCTATATTTCGATAGAAATTTTGTTTAAAACTGAAATGATTAAAAAATAAGTATTTTTTGGTTGGTTCTGTCTTATTTTGTCTCCTTTTGGGTGGAAGAGTCCCCAAGATTATTAAAAAATCTCTCTTCTAGTTGTAAACTACAAACAACTTATAACTCTACTCTTACAAATTTAAACTTACCTTTTAGTTAAATAGTATGTCATGATTTTTAAATCCATAATGATTAAACTTACCTTTTAGTTAAATGGTATGTCATGATTTTTAAATCCATATTGATGTGATTTGGGCATGTTTCTTTTTATATGCAATCAGTTGATTAGGGTTAAAAAGTTTGGCTATTAGTTTATTTCAATCAACTTAAACTACATGATAAAGTCATTTGGAGTATTCAAATTACATAATAAGTCAAAAATATGTTACTCATTGATGAGATATCTACATATTGAACCTAATTCGACACGATCCAATCCACGTTGGCCCGATTTTAGAAAACCTAAGTCAAGGCTTGCCTATTAGGTTTAGGACACGCCACCGGCATATTCTCTATATAAAAGGAAAGTGGCAACATCCGCTTTCTCTAGCTCTCTCTATATACCATGACAGACATCGCGTGATTTATGATATGTTATGATATTGACTTGAGTTCGATATACCCTGTTAGCGGACCCTACATGTCGTTTCGCACAACTTAATCTTATAGTCGTTCTTCACGTCAACGGCATGATAATATAATACTGTGTCTAATCTAAATTTATAATGCGAGACAAAGATATTGCAAGGCAACTTGTTTCTTTTCATATTTTTGGATATCTTGGCTTTTCATAAACTTAAAAGCCACTCAAGGTAGAAATATCTACACACCTAGTTGGAGATCCAATTTTATAGGACAGCCACATAGTCATTTTTTGACAAAAAGTTCTTCTTCATTAAAGCTAAAGCCGCTTTTTAATAAATTTTTGTACTAAGATAATAATCGAGTTGCCCCTTCACACCATATAACTTTACAATATGTACATAATATGGTTGATATGTTCTATATGACATTCTAAACTCTCAATCATGCTCTGACACATGACAGTACTTTAATCTTACGTAAGAAAAGCCAACCGCAAAAATAAATACAATATTAAATCTCGACGAGGCAACCCGATTGGACAAACCCAGAAAACTCATAGGGAATGTCGACTTTTGTAAATTTACCATTTTGCCCTTGGTCGGTTTTTTCCACGACAAAAACCGCTTGTGCTCCACCTTGGTAACCTGACCCGGTTACCACAACCCGATCCCCAAGATCAACCCCACATGTCCCTACTTGAACTGCGGGTTCGTACCCATCCCAAGAAGTGAAATTACCATTTTGCCCAACGGCCAAACACGACCTCGGACACCGACTCGACCCCCACACGCCCTCAACACGTCGCCATGTTCCGGTTTTCATATCAAGAACATCCGCGCTGTTTTTGAACCGTCCTTGGGTATCCGTATCGTACCCACTTACAACCCAAAACTCCGACCCAACAACCACTCCTTCACACTCGTCTCGCTCCTCACTCATCGGACTCAACTCGGTCCACTTGTCACCAAAAATATCATACACCCACGCACTCCTAAGCGCGTTCTTATTCTCATCATGTCCACCCGCCACATAAACATTCCCATTGTACGCACTAGAAGCGAAAAACGACCGAGTCGACGGCATATCAACCCGCTGAGTCCACTTCCGAGTTGTGAACTCGTAAACAAACACATCGCGTAACGGTTCCCAACTCGCCGGGTCCCACCCACCCATCACTATTAATTTCCCTTCACAACTTGCCACCTGGCAAAATAAAGGTAACCCATCCGGGTATTTAGGAATCGGGTCTATTTTATCCCAAACTCCCTGAACCGGGTCAAACATTGTAAACGAGTATTTCGGCTGTTTTTCCGGTTTAGCATCAGCCCGACCCGGTTCTGACTGAACCGGACCCGACTGAACAAAACAAGCTGATTTCCGGGTGAACCCGGTTTTTTGCCGGTGGAAATAGAACTTTCGGTCTTGTAATAGCTGTCGCCACCGACGACAGACGTCGGAGGCGACCGAGTGAGAGTCGTAGTGTAGACGAGTCAAGCACTCGAGTGCAATTTCATCGGGTAAACCCGGGATTAATTCACTAAAATCGTGTTGAGGTTCCATTTTTTTTTGAGGATTATGATTTGGTTTCAAGAGAATAGAGAAAGTGAGAAAAGGTTCACAAATATATGGGTGGATGAATTTGGGTATTTATAAGGTGGAGTGTGTGATCGGATAGGATGGTTGTCATAGGGTATTTGAGTTTAGATGTTGACACGTGGTGCAATCTGATTGATGATAAATGAGGGAGTATTTGAATTTTTATAAATTATCCCATATATAAATAAGCAAGTTTCTTGTGCATAAACACTTGTACTTTGTGTTTTGGAACTTTGAAAAAAAAATTGTTTTTTTTTTTTTACTTTTAACCCAAAGGTTTTTTACCTTTTACAATTTTAACCCTACATAATTTGTTTTTTAACTTTAAACCAAAAATTTTCATTATTTGCTTATACTTTTTCACTTTCAACCTAAAAGTTTTATCTTTTACATTTTAATCCATTTGAAATTTTTACTTTTAACTTAAAGTTTTTCATCTTTGTAATTTAACACAACACTTTATTATTTACAACTTTGGCCCCCCATACTTTTTATCTTTCCCAAGGTTTTCGTTTTACATTTCGTTCTAAATTTTGCGAGTTAATATGTTGTAGCGTGCATGTGAGGATCAACGTTTTTGCTATATTTTTCCATATTTGACAGACCCGTCGCAACACGTCCATTTTTCCCTTTTGAAAACTTCGCTGCAACGGGCGGGTCCTAGATCGACTAAGTTATTATTTTCTACGTTTTACGTTTCTGCTTAATTTCTTCGCATTAAGACACTATAACGGGTGTGCGTGGTTCAACGATTTTAGTCTCCATTTCGTTCAGTGTAATTTTTACCATTTTATCTATTTTATTTTTACGATTTTGAGAGTCGACGTCGTTGTGGTATTGGTGGTACTTGGCACGGTTTTACGAACGTTTTTAACGTATTAAATTTTTTACTAATATTTTGTTTCGGTTTACCCCTATACTTCCTTTACTTAAAAACTATTTTTTACGTGCATATTTTATGTACGGGTATGTATAAATATGATTTTTTCTACATCCCAACGTAAACTTTTTTTATAGACGAGTCAGGTCAAATATAATACGTTTTCGTTTAAAGAAACCATTTTTACGTGCATATTTTATGTACGTTTTGGTATAAATTCAAGTTGTTCTATGTTTCGACGTAAACTTTTTTTGGGAAATGATTCAGGTCAAATATAATATGTTTTTGTGTTTCTTTTATGTATGTTTCGTAAAGTTTGTTTCGAACCGAGTGGAGTCAAATTATGGTTTATTTTTCTCCCATTTTTTCGAAAGCTCTAATTAATCCTTTTCGATTACATGTGCATATTTTCCTTCATACCTGTTACGTTTTCTATGTATAAGTTGGGTCACATATAATACGTTATTGATTGTTTGATATGAATTCCATTTACTTTACGTTTGATCCAATCACAATACTTATACAGGTTACACTGAGTTCAACTGGATACGTCAAAATTTGTGTTTTCATATGGTTAATGCATCATCATCATATAACGTTTGGACTAATCCATTCAATGTTTACGATGTACCCGCGCCGCAACGCGGGCGTGTGTTAACCCTAGTTGAATTTGAAATGTAAAATATACTCACCCAACGTCACAAAGTAACTTTAGGTAAGAAATAGTGGTATATGTTTATATTAGAATTTTAGTAGATGCTACTTGATCGATTGGGTTGAGAAGTTGGATACTTGTTTTTTTAGTTTTTACTGTTGAGTCACGGATAACACATTTGACATTTGACGTTAACGGATGTTAAAAAGTCTATTAACAATCACAAAATGACTAAAAGACAATAGCCTTTTCTTTCGAATATATATTTTGATGACTTTATTTATATGTATTTGGTACGAAATACAATTTTTTTGAGATTAATATAATAATATATTTACATTATATATTTATGATGATGATATGTATGCTATTTCTTATAATTTAATATGTTGTAAGTATTTTAAAATCATAGAATTATAAAAGAAAGTAAAATGATATATGTACATGAAAATCCTAACGGGTATTTTTTTAAAACACTAAGGAGTATACTCGATATTCACGAGTATGCCCGATACCTAACAGCTAAATACCCAACGGATTATGGGCCGAGTAGGGGACAAGATTTTTCAACCGGATATAAGACTGAGAAATGCGACGAAAACATACTAAAAATCAAACCCATTCAGAAATTATATAACACAGTCTTTACTAGAATGTCTCAATAGTGAAACTTCTTTAAACCATATAGCAGTCTCATAATTATACCCTAATTCAGAAATTATACTTACCCATTAAGAAATCATACCCTAATTTCGCCAATCTTGTTTGCATACAAAGATATGTTTTGAGTTTTGTTAGTAGGTTTGGGTTGGTCAAGAAATCCAAGAAGCGGATTGTGCAAGACAATGCGGAAAATTTTAAATGTCGTTTCTCATTTCACAATAACAGAGAAGTTTCCAATTCCTTTATCTTTGCTTTTGTTTTGTACATTGGGGGCAATGTACATCCTAAGTGTGCGGATAGGGAATTGTCACTTAGAAATATTTAAAATTTGAAATTATCGAAACTTCTATTTAACTTTTTGACCATTGTAAGTCATAAAATGTAAAACATGAGACAATGCGATGTTTTGAGTCATGTACTTTCGAGCTTGATTTCAATTGTAAGTTTTAGGATAGAGTTTTCTGATATGAGTCGAGTTTTTAAAATGTGTAAAAGAAATGCCATAGTTAGTAAAGAAAGTTCAATAGTTATATGCATTAGTACATATCGGTAACCCAATAATCCTTCCGTTTAGGTGAGTGTTGAGCCTTTGTATATTTTTCGTTTGTTGAGAGATACTAGTATAGCTTTTCATTGTAGAACTTGTGCATGTTATACAATTTGCTAGTTGATACGGTAGTTGCCACAACCCAAACGATGGCGGAAACATCAGAGTGAGACGAAAATGAGATTGCATAAGACTTCATAACGACTATTCGTGACAGTAATTAAAGTAACGAATTTTCATTTCTTGCTATAGGGAATACATTGTTCAAGAAGGAAAATACAACAATTGGGCATAATAAATTAAACAACAAAACACAAATTTAAGGAATAATGGATTACAATAATCTCAACTATTAGTCGTTGGCCGACAACGGTCCCAACTTAAAAAATAACCAGTGGTGGTCCCACCTTTTCACATATTGTAAACCAATGGACCTTTACTAACAGAACCTTAATTTCTTTTTGTCCCTTTATCATTTTTGGTTTAGTAAAAGTCCATTGGTTTACAATATCTGAAAAGTTGGGACCACCACCGGTTATTTTTGAAGTTGGGATTGTTCCTGGTCAACGGCTAATAGTTGGGATTATTAAAATCCATTATTCCTAAATTTAAACTAAGTGCGTTTCTAGTCTACCATACTAGATTTCTTTTCAACGCATCATCATCATGCTCCTGCAATATATATTAAAGTAACATGTCAACACAAAAGCATTAGTGACCATACAAATTTAGTGTACTAGCATATGTATCATATTTCAGATGTTGTAACAGCTAGTTAGGATGTGCAACGACTAGTTCGATTACAATGGAAATACGATAGCTATGATTTTCTATCACAACCGTTATATTGGGGGCAATTGTTAGGGGCTAGATTTTAATTATAATGGATCCCATATTCTGAGGCGTCATCTGGATAAGTTATCCTTAGCGGATAGTACAGGGACTCGGAGGATCAAGGATCCTTATTATTTCTTATAGTTTCTAACAATTGTTCTCGATGTTTTATTATGTTTATATGCAGGATAGCGACGTGCTAGACCGAGTGTAAGCTGGAATCTCGTTAAGAATTCGTTGAGGGAGCTGCACGTGCTTATTCCATAATGGTCATGGGGAGTGAACGTGGAGTAGCATGATTTTCGCATTTCTTGTTATCTTTAATTTTAAAGGGGTTGATCAAGTGTTATTAGATATATTCTCACTTTCGCATACACACACTACGAGCAGAAGCTTACAAACACACTTTGCAATCAATCATTGTACCACACTGATGTGTTCAAAATGTAACATATAAATTTCATCAAAAGAGGCATAAAACTAACCCTTTTTTAGTACTAATGTTGGAAAACGTGTGCTTTTGTCTTCCTTTTGTATTTTCAGGATTAAATGAGCTCAAATTAACAAAAGAAGCAAAAAGACATCAAAATCTAACATAAATACAAGAAAAGGGACAAAACATGACATGCCCGACCCCACGACAGCATCTTTCCAAGCAAAACAAGAGATCAGAGGCCTGAACACGCCCCGTGCTCAGCCAGCACGGGGGCGTGCCCAAGTGACAGCAGAAAAGACAAAGTGGTAGAAGCTTCTATTGCCCACCACGGGGCCGTGCTCAACGGACACGGGGCCGTGGTCAACTATAAGATTCGCACAATCCAGGCAAATCTTCATAGTACAAAGATTCTTCTGCACACGGGGTCGTGCTCAGCAGACACGGGGGCGTGGTCAACTAATAAGACAAAGCTGCATTAAATGAAGAAAGAGAAGATGTGGACACGGGGCCGTGCCCACTGGAAAGTTTTTGGCGCCGTTGCCGGGGACACAAGGATTTTAAGAAAGTTAGGAATCAACGGCCTAATCGTTTTTCTTATTTTTCATATTTTTTAGGATTTTTTTTTTTAGTTTTTCAGCTTCTGCAGAGCTCAGCACGGGCCGTGCCTGGTCGGACACAGGCCGTGCCCATCATCATCACTGGCAGTTTTTATTTTCTGAGTTACAGAGAGCAGAACACGGGGCCGTGTCGGTGCAACACGGGGCCGTGTCCAACTCCCAGTAACAGGGATCCGGGAAACAATTACTGCATCTCTGACCACGGGCCGTGTTCACTGAGCACGGGGCCGTGGTGAACCTTCTGACCAACGTTCTTTTGTGTTTTTATTACAGGACTTGGAACCCAGGTGCCACATTTGAACCTCCTACGTAGTGCATGAGCTCCAGTTCTAGTAGAGACATAAAAGAACCTCTAGAAGAACCCGAACGCTTTCTCAGAAAAAGACTTAAAGCTAAAAATCAAGAGAAAGTTTCGGGGGACCCACTTCCAATGGCGGACCAACGTACCCTCATGGATTACCTACGGCCCACCGTAGGCAACCTAGGCGCCGCTATCAATGCACCGAATGTCGAAGCCAATAACTTCGAACTTCGGCCGCATTTGATACAAATGCTCCAAAACTCCGCAACCTTCTATGGGCTTGCGGACAAGGATCCCCATCTACATATTACTAATTTCTTGGAAATATGTAATACTTTTCGGATCAATGGAGCATCAAACGACGCCATTCGCCTTAGGATGTTTCCATTTTCACTAAAAGACCGAGCTAAGGCTTGGCTTAACACCCTCCCAGTTGGCTCGGTAAACACCTGGGATGAACTAGCCCAAAAGTTTCTATATAAGTATTTCCCTCCTGCTAAAACGGCTAAACTAATGACTGAAATTAATACATACTCACAAGAGGATGGGGAATCCTTATATGAAACTTGGGAAAGGTTCAAGGAGCTTCTAAGAAAGTGTCCTCATCACGGTCTAGCGGTGTGGCAACAAGTATCCACTTTCTACAATGGGTTGTTGCCACACACAAGACAGACACTTGATTCAAGCTCCGGGGGACTTTTAGGTAATCGTCGCCCAAATGAAATATATAATCAAATTGAGGAAATTGCTCAAACCAATTTTCAATGGCACACTCCCCGAGGTAATAAATCTATTGCCCCGGGCGCCCATAAGGTTGATGAAAGCACCTCTTTACAAGCCCAAATCGAGGCCCTCTCTTCGAAAATCAAAAGGTTAGAAATGACAAAAACGGCCTCGGTTATGGCTTGTGAAGGGTGTGGTTGGTCACATGAAAATTGGAGTTGTATGAAAGAATTAGATGAACAAGCAGAAACGGTAAACTACATTGATAATAGACCTAGGCCGTCGGGTCCTCCAACGGGTACCTACAACCAAGGATGGCGTAACCACCCAAATCTTGGTTGGAGAGATCCCGGCAATAGTAGTAACCAACAAAACCAACGAACTAATTTTCAACAACCACAAATCTCAACAACAAGGTGGAAGAGAAAGGATTGAAGATACCGTATCTCGCCTCATCTCCGACACCGAAAAGAAAAACTCGGATCGATTTCAACAATTAGAATCGAATTTTAGAAATCAACAAGCTAGCATTCAAAACGTTGAAAAACAATTAAATCAACTAGCTCAAAATTTCTCCGAGAGACCACAAGGCGCGTTACCGAGTAATACCGAAACCAACCCAAAGGCGCAAATACACCTTATCACTTTGAGAAACCGAACCGTGGGTCCCGAGGATGCCCCGTTACCACCAGTTGAAGGAAGTCAACACCAAAACACGACTTCACCTACACCTCAACCAGAAACGGCTTCTTCACCAAATCAAGAGCCCACCAAGACTCCTCCAATTCCATACCCCGGTAGGTTAAATCATCAAAAGACAGATGAGCAATTCGCAAAGTTCGAAAGTTTACTAAAACAATTGCATGTTAATATTCCTTTTATTGAGGTCCTAACCCAAATGCCTAAATATGCAAAATTCATGTGGGATTTCCTCACTTACAAAAGGAAAATTGAATCATTGCAATTAGTTAACTTAGGCGAAGAATGCTCCGCTTTAGTACTCAACAAACTTCCACAAAAGAAAATCGATCCCGGGAGCTTCACAATTCCTTGCTCGATTGGGAAGTCCCCCGTTCATAATGCATTAGCCGATCTTGGGGCTAGCATTAACCTCATGCCCACGTCAATGTTCAAACGACTCGGCCTAGGAACAACAAGCCCTACAAAGATGAGCATACAACTCGCCGACAGGTCCGTCAAATTTCCACAAGGTGTCGCTGAAAATCTGCTGGTCAAGGTCGACAACTTCGTTTTTCCAACCGACTTTGTCATCCTAGACATGGAAGAAGACACCGATGTCCCTCTCATCCTCGGGAGGCCATTTCTAGCCACCGCCCAAGCAGTGGTGGATATGAATGGCGGGATGTTAACATTGAAGTTTGGGGATGAGGAAGTGAAGTTTGAATGTGGAAAGAAAGTAGAGGAAGAAGACCCGGTCAAATACATGAAGGTCATAGACTCAAGCTTGGATGACGCTCTCCGACGGTGTAACATGGGATGCAATACATCCCACTTGGGTAACATGTGACCAGGCTTTGGGTCTAGCCAAGGACCCTTATAAACGTGGCGCACCACGGAGGCATTCCGCGGAACTATCCTTAGTTTAGATTAATTTTCTTGTTTTCTAGTTAGTTTTAATTTTCAGGAATAAAACACACTTGAGATGGCAAAGGATACAAGGGGAACTTGAACCAGCACTCCATACAGGAAAACAAAACCGTCCGACAAAATTCTTCATTTACAGTAAGCTCGGCACGGGCCGTGTCCACCCAACACGGCCCCGTGCTGCAATGTCTGCAGAAAAAGACCCAGTTCAGGTAACTGGACACGGGCCGTGTTCACCCAACACGCCCCCGTGTCCAGACTTATGTTTCTCTTGTTTTAAATTTGTTACTGGCACTTGAACATGGGGCCGTGCCCGGATAACACGGGGCCGTGTTCAGCGCCCAGTAACACAAAATTTTTGTTTTTTCACACCTTTTACACATTCAATCAACCGAAAAACTTATTTTTGGGAAACATTGAGGACAATGTGTAATTTAAGTGTGGGGGGGATGCTAAAACCTTGAATCTTGCAAGTCCTAAATACAAGCCTTACACAAAACTCTATTGGAATCGCTAGGTTTAACTCGGGAAATTCAAGTTCTCAAAAAGGTTATATTTTTACGAATTTACAACCGATAGCGTCGTGATAAAAAGAACCAACATAAGAAAATTATGAAAAGGCATGACAAGCTTAGTTAAAATTTGATTATATATACTTGACCACATAAAAACCTATTCCCACAAAAGTGAGTTTTGAGCCCTTATTGAGCATACAATTACATATCATTAGAACTAATTGCTCATTTTTCGTTTCTTGTGTGAATAGCCGCTTGGTTTTTACGACTCTAGAACTTGCCATGACGATACATTCCCGGTCCTTACCAACTTAAACCCGAGTAAGTAAATGATGGAGGCATTAGGACTAACCCTTTTTATTTTCTACACCATTATTTTTCTTTTTTTACCACCTACCCAAAATCCCCCTAGTTAGCCCCTTTGAGCCTAAACCTTTTCATTTCATAACCCAAACCAAACACCCTTTTACCCACCATAACCTTTTTCATTTTTACCCCTTTGTTTTAGTAACGAGTTCGATTTTTTCGCATGACTTCAAATATATATATATATATATATATATATATATATATATATATATATATATATATATATATATATATTTGTGTTGATGATGAAGCAAAAGAAAATAAACAAACAAGTTCATCAATAATAACTTTGTTTGAATAAATAGCTTCATCAAAATAAAAGTTACGAAAAATAGAAAGTCTTACGAAAACCGACACTTGTTACGCTTTTCGCCCTTTTTACTAACCACTAACCACCAACCCAACCACCTACCTTTAACCCAAGCCTAACCCTTCACCCACAAAGTCCTCTTGATATTTACAAATGTATAAAAGTTAAAAAGGAGGAGGATTGATTGCTTGGCAAGCCTATGGTAGGAGTAAATTCCATGCCGCTCTCGAGTGATCCACAAAAATACATTTTCGGCTGAGTGTTGAGTGATCCCCGTGAGGTATGTGAACTTGTATATAAATAGAATTTTACAAAGGCATGTTATGCCCTAATAAGTAATTTCTCTTATGAAAAGTTTTAAATAAATCATGACGAATAGGATTGTAAATAAATAAAAATTAAATTAAATAAAGAATCTTGGAAATCCCGACACTCTACGACAAGCCCAAAAACCTTCTTCTCTACCCATTCCATTTGGGAGTGTAATAGCCACATATTAAAGAGTTTTGCTTGAGGACAAGCAAAGATTCAAGTGTGGAGGTATTTGATGTGTTCAAAATGTAACATACAAATTTCATCAAATGAGGCATAAAACTAACCCTTTTTTAGTACTAATGTTGGAAAAAGTGTGCTTTTGTCTTCCTTTTGTATTTTCAGGATTAAATGAGCTCAAATTAACAAAAGAAGCAAAAAGACATCAAAATCTAACATAAATACAAGAAAAGGGACAAAACATGACATGCCCGACCCCACGACAGCATCTTTCCAAGCAAAACAAGAGATCAGAGGCCTGAACACGCCCCGTGCTCAGCCAGCACGGGGGCATGCCCAAGTGACAGCAGAAAAGACAAAGTGGTAGAAGCTTCTATTGCCCACCACGGGGCCGTGCTCAGCGGACACGGGGCCGTGGTCAACTATAAGATTCGCACAATCCAGGAAAATCTTCATAGTACAAAGATTCTTCTGCACACGGGGTCGTGCTCAGCAGACACGGGGGCGTGGTCAACTAATAAGACAAAGCTGCATTAAATGAAGAAAGAGAAGATGTGGACACGGGGCCGTGCCCACTGGACACGGGGCCGTGCCCGAGCTTCTGTTCAGCCTATAAATAGAAGTGCTTGGCTCAAGCTCAAACCATCCCTTGGCACACCACCTCTCTCACACTTCACCCACCACCCACCACCACCATAACACCATCATCCATTGTCCATCGTAGAGTGTGTGAGTCGTCTCGGGATCCAAGATTGATCGTAAGAGTTCTTGACAATCAAGGCCATGTTTGCCTAAGTCTCTTACATCACTTGGTGAAGACAAAGTGTCTAGTGTAATACTTTTTATTTCTAATCTTTTCGCACTTTTTATTTGGTTTCGTATTAATGACTTTAATAACTAGTTGCTTATGTTGAAGGTGATCTTTCTTTATCGTTTGTCCGTGGTGTCTTGAAATTATTTTACTGTCTATATAAAATAAAAGATTTTCACCATTCATATCTCCACGGTCTATATGGAGGTATGTTGGCTACCTGGTCGGGGGTTAAGGGAACGGTTTGGTAAAGGTCTTGCCATTGTTCAGCGTTTAGAGGTCCTGCAATGGACCTGGGTCAAATTTAGTAGGACCTCCTTCAATACTTAACGGTATTGGATGGCGGGGGTCCAAACTCTTTGATCCCCTCATAAGTTAACTACTATTAATACTATAACCCGGCTATTTAGGACTGTATCCCTACTGACTCAGACTACTTAGTCGAGGGTAACGTCACCTCCAAAAGATGGGCCTACCATAATATTGCATTAATAACTTAATTAATTATCTTCCAATAATCCACCCTTTTAGGATTGTATCCATGCTGACTCAAACTACTGGGGTGAGGGTAACGTCACCTTCAAAAGAGGGGTCTACTACAATAACTAAGATAATCTCTTAAATATGTGCAAAAGTGCGGAAATAATCAAAGGTTACACTAGATACGAGTCGGAACCAAGTGATTCATCTTGTCTATCTGTTTTTTTCTTTTTATTTTTATTTTCAGCATTTTAGTTAGTTTTTACTTTTCTTAGTTTAAAACATTTTTCTAACTTTTTATTTTGATTAGACGTTGAGGATAAACCGGTACTAAAAGCTCTTGTGTCCTTGGACGACCTCGGTATCTTACCAACACTATACTACGCTCACGATGGGTGCACTTGCCCATATGTGTGTTTAGTGTTAGTAAAATATCGTGTTTTATAAATTTAAAACTTGGCTAAAAATAAGTGTTAAAGGGGCTTAAAATATACACCTAATATATATAACACTTCACACGCATCACACACTTGAGCAACATCCGAAGTTGTAATCGTTTTCATTGTTCAATATAGTTGGTGGTCGATAGTTTTCACCACCCGAGGTTTTTGTGCCGGCGATCTACTAGTGATCAAGTGCTTTTCCTCGTTCAAATAATTGTGCATTAGCTTTATTTATCGCTCATTATTTGTTTCATTCGATTAAACACTCTACCTCACAAACAATTTTGGTTACATTATCCTTAAACAGATTTTTGACCAAAACATCTATAGCCTGGTTGTTTGGGGACATGAGGCTAACTCGAGGGGGCTCTAGATTTTTAACACTACACCCTCGTTACTGGTGTCAACTATGACGGGCTTTAAATAAGAACCATACTCAACTATTTTTTTTTTGCAAAAGTAATAAGATTATTCTGAACCTAACTGGTTATCTTTCTATCACTGTTTTCTAAACTTAATCAAATAGGTTGTTTAGTGTTTTCCTGATTACAAAAAGTTACTTAGGTTAGATATTACGAAAGAGATAAGTTAAAAGATTTTATTGTCCACAGATTGATACTTGGGTACTTACCTAGGCTATACTATATACTGATAGGTACATTTGCCTAGAACGTGTGTAGTTAGCATTATTGTTTTTATCCCTAAAACTCGGTTGTGTTCCGTGTCAACTTTATTTTTACTATCTAAGCATGTCAGTAACCTTCACTACAAGATCCATTACCTAGTTGTATAACTAATTACCTGACAAACCAGATAGGCACTGTCCCCTTAGCATGCTTATGGCAGTCCATGATTCTTTGGGAACAAGGTATTAGGCCATAAAACACATTCTCATTCATCCTTATGTTAAGGATATAGCAAATTTCAACAATGCATTGACTTTTAAAAAAACATTAAACTTTAATATTTGCTTCTAACAATACATTAACATTCATTACACATGTCAGGATTGCAATTCAGCATAACATGTTATTATCTGAAAGCGTTTCTGGTCATGCTATGGCTAGAATCTGGTACCCGTTATTTTTTCTATAATCGTTCATTTTATTACAAAACATATTTTTTACTTTCAAAACATCAGTCGGGTATGCACACCACCCTAAAATAATCTAAAGAGGGGTTCTAGAAACTCATCTGAGAAAAACAGCTATGTAGACTATGGACTTTACAACTTTAAACCCATGGTTGGACTCTAAGTCACTAGGTCAAGGGTTTATATGTGAACAGTCAGTTTCTTTGCGTAAGCGTTCATACGAAGTCTGTGCCATACAAAATATACTATTCATATGAAACATGTTTTTTTCGTATGAGCCCATCATACGAATCATACCTTATATGAAATAAGTCTTTTTCCTATGAGCCCAACATACGAATCACACCTTATACGAAATATATCTTTTCCGTATGAGCCCATCATACGAATTATGCTTTATACAAAATATGCCTTTTTGTATAAGCCCATCACGCAAATTATGCTTTATACGAAATGTGCCTTTTTCGTATGAGCCCGCACACGAATTATACTTTGTATAAATTATGCCGGCCATACAAATTATGTTATCCATCCAAAATATGCTATCTATCCGAATATCTATTTGAAATATGCTTGAGATACGGAAACTTACAATTCTTCTCAGGACCCCTAGTCGGTGTGAATGATGGTGATTATCAATGCAGTCTATGCGAACTTATACACATATCAAGATGCAAACTTTATGCTTACGAATACATCGAAATGGGCGTTTATCATAATTCGATGCATCATGACTTTCATTTACATAAGTTTTTTATGAAACCTTACATTGGAACCATGTGTAAATCATATATAATCAAAACAACTCATTTAGTCGTTTACACCTCTTTAATTCTCAAAACTAACTTGTAAACAATCATGGATACTAGCTTGCCCTACACCGTGCACCTTGGGCCTTAAAAAAGCCTTTTTCTAAATGAAAACCGATAACTGTTCGAGTTTGTGAGCTTGGAAATAATGTTTCTCAACATAACCTCTTTCTCTATCTAAAACTTCTCAAAGTGAAATGATGCAAAGTGAGGATAGTGGCTGAAGATCCCTATCCATCTTTGGATTTGGTTATCAATTTACCATCATGCCCTTATGGGCCTTAACAAGCCTTTTTCTAAATGTGGTCTTTCCAACAATACCAAATATATTAAAATTTGAGATGTTACAAGTCTATCCCTTTAAACTAAGTTTTGTCTTTGAAGCGTGTTATATTACAGCCAAATGTGGGTAGGACTATGTCATCTCCTCTTCTGATTCTCAACTAGCTTCTGATCTAACTTTGTGCTTCCATTGATGTAACAACCATAAATTTATTTTGCGATTTCCATAAATAATCACAATTACCGAGTATTTATATTTAAACGTTCATGCTAAAATACTGGTTTATTAAAACTTTTACAATTTAAAGTGATACAACATAATGTGGTTTAATTCGCCGTTTTAGAATAACGACGAAACAACATTGCGGAAGCTTCGTTTAACGTGTGTTCGGTTCTTGCTCGATGCTCGATCTTCATCCGGGACTCTCGACATTCACCTGTGATCAAAACCAACTTAAAAGTCAGTTTTGATAATTAAATAACTGGTATAACAAGGAAGATTGGGTCACATAATCGAATTAAACAAGGAAATCAGGAAATTCCAACATTGATATCTTTGTCCCAGAAACAAAGACTTGAAACTGGCCTCCACCGTAACTTACGGTGGGCACCGTAAGTTACGGTGGCCCCTGGTATAAAATACCCCCACCGTAAGGCAGGAGGTAACTGCCGTAATACTTTCAGCCCCCACCGTAACTTACGGTGCCCACCGTAAGTTACGGTGGCCCCTGTATCAGACCCTCCCATTATACCGTTTTTGACACGAAAACTTTCGTATCTTTCAATCCGCTTGTCCGTTTGACCTACCGTTTCTTCCTACATGGTTGTAATTTGATCCTCCATCAAATGGAGTTAAAATCCAACATCCTACATAATAAATTTTGAGACTTCTAAGCCTTCGACTCCTTGCCGTTTTACCGAATTTTAACCCGTTTATGCATTTTATCAAACAAACCTATTTGTTTAATCTTTATTTCACATGCACCTCTTCAAATTAATGTTACCTACCATGTTAGGTTCTAATCACAGGTTCCTCACACAATTTAAATACGTTTTCGCTCGTATGCTTATTTTGACCCGTTAAGGGTATTTAAGCACTTTAGAACTTGAACTCGCTTTCATACATTTCTAGCATCTTATTCCTACATTCCTTATCAAGTAATCTTCCACCACAACTATATATGTGTTGGATTTAACGTGGATATCTATATGTTCCAAATTTTACCCCTCGGATTATCTTTTTACGGCAAGGACTCATGTAAAGTCATTCGACCCAAGAATTTACATCTTTCACTATCTTTTCTTATTCTAAGCATTTATTTAATCATAAACTCGTTTCCGAACCTCTTGCAAGGGTCGTTCGTTCGAATTAGCTTACAAGGGCAATTTGGTTAATTTTCATCCTTTCTTTACTACAAAGGAACTTTTAAATATTTGTTTGACCCAAAATCGGACATTTTAACTATAATCTTGTTTATAAACCCATGTGCTTCTAAAACACCATAATCATAACTCAATTTATTCAGTTTACCTAAAAGATAACCAAATAACTATATTTTAACCTTGTCTAACTCTTATAGAATCTCAAGTTCTACATGATGAGTTGAATCATTATACATACCTGGCTCGGATCAATATATTGACCCGTTTCAATACCTTGACTTAGTAGCCGCTAAGCAATAGCGATGTGCGTATCCATTTGATATTTATTCCTATAAACATGTAACTCGACAAACCATTAGTCGATATTGTCAAAGGGTGATAATTTCACCTTTTGACCCGTTTATTTACCTAGTGATCTTCGCCACTTCAACTAAATGCCAATTTCATGTATTATGCTAATTTAAAGTCTACTAGCGAAAATACGAAATCAAGCATAACATAACGGAATCGTAGTTACGTACCTTTTAAGCATCCTTTTCAAACGCGTATTTCCACCGGCTTGTCCACTTGACGATCCGGATTCCTCGCCTAAAGAGTTCAATTTACAATCCGTTTAGAACCCTTTTTATAAGTCTTAACGCACAATTTGCCATATCCATCAAACATGCGTTTTTGTCCGAATTTTCAACATTTCTTTTCTCTTAGGCATTATATCAAACACCTAATGAGCATGATTTCATATAATTCACAATCAAGTTATTGACTAACTATTTAGCCAAGATTTAAGCATCATGTCACATGTTCATGTCAAAATTTTTTTATATCAAAAATTCTGGATTTTCTTCATGGAGCTCAAATACACTAGGTTAACAAAGATAATCCTAGTGTTTAGCATAATTCTACAAAACCCACTTGACATATGAGTGTATGATCATGAATTCACAACCATGAACATCAATTCAAAAAATAAATGACTAGGGATTACTCCTAGACATAGTTTCATCCCTAATTTCATCCAAACAACAAACATGCAATCTCAGATTCAAATCTCACAAGTTCATCTAAAATTTAAGATGGAACCACATAGTAAAATTTCGCATACCTCATGATCCCTTCACTGAGGTGATCACTAATCTATGCTTGGATTTCGATTCGGGCTTGATTTGCCCCTTCAATTTGATGAATTTCTTGAAGTTTAGGGTTGAGTTTTGAGAGCTCCTTATGGCTCTGATGAAATCGCAGACATCAACACACGTATGTGTGTTTTGTGTTTTAATTTTTTTGATTTAATTAAACTTCATTACATTTGCCCATGTTTAGTCCCTCAACTTTACACAAGTTATTTAAAGGGTATTTTAACCATATTTGTTCTATTGTGTCAAGACACTAACTAACTAGGTTAATATTCTTAGTTACTTAGTGGGTCCCGGGAGTTATAACCCGTTTTATTTTAAGTCCCGTTAACTCGGGCTCTTATAAACTCAATTCCTTAAAGCTTTGATTCGCTTGTATTTAATATTAGGATTTCTTATTTAAATCCAAATATTTACCGGGTTATTTTTACTACTAACGGTACTTTACCCGTCTTTTAGTATTAACAGAGTTTGATTACCAAACCCGTTTTCGGGGTGTTACAAGTCTACCCCCCTTAAAGAGGTTTCGTCCTCGAAACCTTTTCTTACATAATTCATTGAGTTTAAACTCAATGTATTTGATCCGAGAAATCTTTTAAGCATTACTTATACTTTTAACCAATAGTTAGTATTACCAGAAAAGTATGGTAACATTTTTTTTGTTACTAATTGTCTACGCTTCTCATACGACATAGTGCAACTTGAAATAACGTAATCTCGTTATTTCCACTAGGTTAGTTAACTTAGCGATATCCATCGCTTTCATATACTATCGAATTCTTTATGAATCCGTCACTTTGACCCGTTTAAAGGTCTTTAGTGAAATCTTTCACTTTTAGCAACAAATTCTTTTGTTTTCAAATTTATTTATTCGGTTGAGTTATACCGAATCAACCGCTTACAAACAAACCAAATTTCTTGATTTGAATTACTGACCTTAACCGGTCTTACTAACTAGACTTATTAGTCCAGTTACTTTTTACCGCTCGCTTGGTTATAATGTGATTCTACTTCACATTGCATTTCTTGACCGTGATCACGTCACGCCATGCCAAATTTCATATCAACTTTTTATTTTCGAAAATATTACTTTTCGAATATATCGCCTTGCACCAATCAGTGTCAAAACTTATATCTTTCATGCTTACTATTTTTATGTCTATCAGAATTTCATATTTGTAAAAATGTTATTTCTTACCAAAACCGAAGTTTTAGTTTAGCATCTTCTTTTTTTTTTTTTAACTTTTGTCAATTACCCATATCGGGATATTGACAGTCCTAAATGTATTCTTTTACAGTCTTTGTTTTATGCGAGGATTCTCAACTGATTTCCTCGCTTTGTCTAATTAACCCGTGGGTTTTTATCACTTAGCCTTATGGGCTGTTTTATTAGACTTTCACCTCTTTAAGGCGAGGCCCTTATAATCTATTTCTTTCTAATCATGACCTGTGAGTCGTTTTAGTCTCGTAGACCTTTCATTTGTTTATAACCCTAAAGGTTATGTTGATCCCGTAGATCACTCCTTACTCATGTCATTCTTAAAATACATGTTTGGTGTCAAGGCACCCTGTTTTTGTTCGAAGAATCATTTGGTTTCAAGCTTAGGTTCCGTTAACCTTGATTGTAGTTTCGTGGCTACGATTGTTTTCTTTCGGACAATTTTCCGACTTATGACTTCTCACGTCATTTATGCGTCAGTTCTTCTTATGCTTACATTTATTTGATTTACATATATTCTTATTTGGTTATGTCCCATTACCGGGCTCATTACTCTTTTGCATTTAACGCTACATTTATCCCGCTTGCGTTTACTCATGCCGTTCGGCATGATATTATATTCAACCCGTTCAACTTTAAAATAGTTGAACATAATTTATTCAAAATTTCTATTTACATTATCTTGTCGTCTTTTAGTTATGACTAAAAACCCGAGTCTTTTAACTTTCCATCCGAGTTCCCGTTTCTCGGTTTACGCATGCGTTTAATTCTTACCCCTCAACCGGGTGTTGTACCGAAATCGTTATTATTGCAACCCTCCCGGTATGCATTAAGACCTCGCTTCATTTTTATATTCCGACTTTGTCCTCAAATTTGACGTTTTACAAAAACGGCCCGTTAAGAGGCATATTTGCATTTTCCGAGTTCGAGTGTAAGTACACCCCCTCCCAGTGCATATCTTAATCATTTTACATGTTTCTTTGTCCCTTCTATCGGGCTCATTATCCTAATATAATACGCTTCCGTCACTCGGCTGTGCGTTTACATTATGATTAGATATTTTGCTTATCTGATTCATTTGGGTACTATTTAATTTGTCCCACTCACCCCGTCCTTACTACATCGGGTGTAAGCGTGTCCATCATAAAAAGTTAATGGTATCATGTGTTCACTACCTACTTGGCCAGAGTAGGCGATCAACACATGACATACATGACCCTTTTATAACTTTCACATCACACCCCATGTAAGTAACACCTCTATTTATCTCTCTTGGAAACAATATCCTGGATAGGTATTCTATTCAGGTTTTTCCAAGTTTTCAATCTACATATGCAACTATCAGTTTCTATGTATTTGTTGCATATTTCTATTCATGCAATAATTTAAACGTGCACCTGGTAAATGCTTGCCCTAACGGGCTTTCTTGTCATTACTTATTTGCGATCGTTACGCGATTTAGGTCCTTGATGACTATGCTCTTCTTGTCATATCTCGGACCGTTCCATCATCATACCCACAATTCGTTCCACTCTCGTCATCTTCAGACGCGAGTGCCCTTCAATTAAAACATTCACAAAAGTTAGTAATGTCAACTTCAATAATCGCCCGTATTATAATACAAGGCTTTTTCTACTATAGGCGTCAACGCGCGTATTTTCGTCAACTATATCAATCATTTTACTTGGGGTAACGTGTATCACACGATAGCCCTATGTGTTGTTTACAACACTTTAGCATACTAAACTATTAACATACATGTACTTACCGGATTTGCGATCAAGCCTCGAACCGAACACCAATCTTTATCAAGAGCATAAGGTTTAAGTCCAAGCATAGTTTTCCCACCATACTTGAATCTCTTAAACCAAGGCTCTGATACCAACTTGTAACAACCATAAATTTATTTTGCGATTTCCATAAATAATCACAATTACCGAGTATTTATATTTAAACGTTCATGCTAAAATACTGGTTTATTAAAACTTTTACAATTTAAAGTGATACAACATAATGTGGTTTAATTCGCCGTTTTAGAATAACGACAAAACAACATTGCGGAAGCTTCGTTTAACGTGTGTTCGGTTCTTGCTCGATGCTCGATCTTCATCCGGGACTCTCGACATTCACCTGTGATCAATACCAACTTAAAAGTCAGTTTTGATAATTAAATAACTGGTACAACAAGGAAGATTGGGTCACATAATCGAATTAAACAAGGAAATCAGGAAATTCCAACATTGATATCTTTGTCCCAGAAACAAAGACTTGAAACTGGCCTCCACCGTAAGTTACGGTGGCCCCTGGTATAAAATACCCCCACCGTAAGGTAGGAGGTAACTGCCGTAATACTTTCAGCCCCCACCATAACTTACGGTGCCCACCGTAAGTTACGGTGGCCCCTGTATCAGACCCTCCCATTTTGCCGTTTTTGACACGAAAACTTTCGTATCTTTCAATCCGCTTGTCCGTTTGACCTACCGTTTCTTCCTACATGGTTGTAATTTGATCCTCCATCAAATGGAGTTAAAATCCAACATCCTACATAATAAATTTTGAGACTTCTAAGCCTTCGACTCCTTGCCGTTTTACCGAATTTTAACCCGTTTATGCATTTTATCAAACAAACCTATTTGTTTAATCTTTATTTCACATGCACCTCTTCAAATTAATGTTACCTACCATGTTAGGTTCTAATCACAGGTTTCTCACACAATTTAAATACGTTTTCGCTCGTATGCTTATTTTGACCCGTTAAGGGTATTTAAGCACTTTAGAACTTGAACTCGCTTTCATACATTTCTAGCATCTTATTCCTACATTCCTTATCAAGTAATCTTCCACCACAACTATATATGTGTTGGATTTAATGTGGATATCTATATGTTCCAAATTTTACCCCTCGGATTATCTTTTTACGGCAAGGACTCATGTAAAGTCATTCGACCCAAGAATTTACATCTTTCACTATCTTTTCTTATTCTAAGCATTTATTTAATCATAAACTCGTTTCCGAACCTCTTGCAAGGGTCGTTCGTTCGAATTAGCTTACAAGGGCAATTTGGTCAATTTTCATCCTTTCTTTACTACAAAGGAACTTTTAAATACTTGTTTGACCCAAAATCCGACCTTTTAACTATAATCTTGTTTATAAACCCATGTGCTTCTAAAACACCATAATCATAACTCAATTTATTCAGTTTACCTAAAAGATAACCAAATAACTATATTTTAACCTTGTCTAACTCTTATAGAATCTCAAGTTCTACATGATGAGTTTAATCATTATATATACCTGGCTCGGATCAATATATTGACCCGTTTCAATACCTTGACTTAGTAGCCGCTAAGCAATAGCGATGTGCGTATCCATTTGATATTTATTCCTATAAACATGTAACTCGACAAACCATTAGTCGATATTGTCAAAGGGTGATAATTTCACCTTTTGACCCGTTTATTTACCTAGTGATCTTCGCCACTTCAACTAAATGCCAATTTCATGTATTATGCTAATTTAAAGTCTACTAGCGAAAATACGAAATCAAGCATAACATAACGGAATCGTAGTTACGTACCTTTTAAGCATCCTTTTCAAACCCGTATTTCCACCGGCTTGTCCACTTGACGATCCGGATTCCTCGCCTAAAGAGTTCAATTCACAATCCGTTTAGAACCCTTTTTATAAGTCTTAACGCACAATTTGCCATATCCATCAAACATGCGTTTTTGTCCGAATTTTCAACATTTCTTTTCTCTTAGGCATTATATCAAACACCTAATGAGCATGATTTCATATAATTCACAATCAAGTTATTGACTAACTATTTAGCCAAGATTTAAGCATCATGTCACATGTTCATGTCAATTTTTTTTTATATCAAAAATTCTGGATTTTCTTCATGGAGCTCAAATACACTAGGTTAACAAAGATAATCCTAGTGTTTAGCATAATTCTACAAAACCCACTTGACATATGAGTGTATGATCATGAATTCACAACCATGAACATCAATTCAACAAATAAATGACTAGGGATTACTCCTAGACATAGTTTCATCCCTAATTTCATCCAAACAACGAACATGCAATCTTAGATTCAAATCTCACAAGTTCATCTAAAATTTAAGATGGAACCACATAGTAAAATTTCGCATACCTCATGATCCCTTCACTGAGGTGATCACTAATCTATGATTGGATTTCGATTCGTGCTTGATTTTCCCCTTCAATTTGATGAATTTCTTGAAGTTTAGGGTTGAGTTTTGAGAGCTCCTTGTGGCTCTGATGAAATCGCAGACATCAACACACGTATGTGTGTTTTGTGTTTTAATTTTTTTGATTTAATTAAACTTCATTACATTTGCCCATGTTTAGTCCCTCAACTTTACACAAGTTATTTAAAGGGTATTTTAACCATATTTGTTCTATTATGTCAAGACACTAACTAACTAGGTTAATATTCCTAGTTACTTAGTGGGTCCCAGGATTTATAACCCGTTTTATTTTAAGTCCCGTTAACTCGGGCTCTTATAAACTAAATTCCTTAAAACTTTGATTCGCTTGTATTTAATATTTGGATTTCTTATTTAAATCCAAATATTTACCGGGTTATTTTTACTACTAACAGTACTTTACCCGTCTTTTAGTATTAACGGAGTTTGATTATCAAACCCATTTTCGGGGTGTTACAATTGAACCTTTACTTGTCACGTAACTTTGTTGTGAAGTTGCTTTTCTTTTCGATCAAGGATTGCCAAGTATTGCCATGGGTTCCTCAATATTTTATTTACCATTTTGCTCTTCAAAAAATACCACTTTTATTAAAATTTTAGATGTTTCTCATATTGTCCAACCACCAAACAGTTGTCGCCTAATTTTTTTACCCCTATGATCGTACAATGCAATTTACATGCGAGCTTGCAACAGAATAATCACATTCTTTCATGATTATCACATAATCTCTAGCCACAAATTATTTTTAAACTATAGAAGATAAAAAAAACCCTAATGTTGAGATACTAAGTGTTCGGACATATTAACACTGTTTTTTCCATGCTAATCGACTTGTGAAGTTTTATTTTATCATGTCCCATTTTCATGTCGCTTGCTTGAATCCTTTTGCAACTATAGGCAGAGAAAGTGCACAACTTTGTTACAGAAAGAAACAAGTATATTGACTTTACTGGTTAAACTATTTGAAAACTAGATGTTATAACGTTAAATGTCCAAAAATATATATTTTGTTGAACAAAGATGGTAAGTACTTTATGGCAAGGGTCGTTTCTCCGGTAAGTACTTACCTCATTAATGGCAAGGGTCGTTTCTCTGGCTGGAAGGTGATACATAATTCGCGTGGTCAGGAGTGTGGGCTGGCACATGGAAGACCGTTAGGTCGACCAGAGGATCTCAGCAGCTTGATATGCTTATCTCTATATATAAGCTATCATCATGATCATCCAAGGTATGCATTCAATAGCCTAAGCATTGACTCTCCGCAACACATTAATTCCAAACATTCTATAAACCACATTGAATACTTGGAATCCAAGATTCACACCATACATTCCGACGACATCAGCACATCGGAATAATCTTATATCTCCGGCAAGTTTACTTATTCTCACGTCGGATCTTGGTCACGGATCCCCCCTACGGGGCCCTCCGTGACGAGGCTAACGGTGCTTTGTTTTGTAGATTAGAAGGAAGGCCATTCGGAGCGTTGACGAGTCTCTTTAACCTCCAACCGGAGTTAGGGGATTCGACATTAGCGCCATCCGTGGGATCTCTGTCAATAGAGATATCCCAATAAGAACATTTACGCTGTGAAGGGTTTTTATTTTCTTTGAAAAACGATCCACAAAATGACGACCCCACCACCTCCTAACTCTAAGATTACGAAGGTAACTCAGACAACTGAGGGACCAGTTAGTGTCAAAGATATCACCAGTGAGTATGAAGCCATCAACGCCACAGAACCACCGTCCAAAAAGAGCGATATCACACCAGAATGTGTGTCCAAATACAAGGATGGACTACGAAAACAACTAGACGATTTAGAAAGAATGGAAAGGTTGGAAAGCTTGCGATCAAGGCTCGTCTTCGACATACCCCAAAATGAAGGTAACATTTCTTCCCACGACGGGGGTACCAACCCAAACCCTTTGGAAACTTTCATGGCGGTATTCAAAAAAATGACTCCAGAAGAAAAGGCTGCGATACTAAAAGAGAAAGGAGATGACAAAAGAAACCATAAGGATGATGGAGGTGAGGGTAGCAACGTGTTAGATAAGCCCTATCTGCCCAAAGACCTTGCAGAGGTCTCAAAGTTCCATAGGAGAATTGCTGAGGCACCTTTGGCTCCAAAGCTTAAGCCATCCCATAACCTAGACAAGTATGACGGAACCAAGGATCCAGAGGACCATCTCCACGCTTTCAGGGGAGCTGGTCAGGTAGGCAGATGGTCCATGCCTACCTGGTGTCACATGTTTGTGCAAACAATGACTGAAGGGGCCGGCCTTTGGTTTGATAGTCTTCCAGCAGGAAGCATAGATAGCTACGAGGATCTATGTGAGAAATTCCTTAGGAATTTCAACCAACAAAGAACCCCAATGAGATCATGCATATCCGTCAAAAGGACAATGAAAGGGTGGATCAATACATGGAAAGGTTCATCAAGGAAAACATGAACATAAAGGGAGTCCCCGAGGCAATGAAGATAGACAGCTTCATCAATGGATTAAATCATACTCAACTATGTGAGAAGTTGGGGGAGGAGTTCCCCGAGACATTTGATGGCCTCATGGACAAGGTTAGGGCCTTCGTCTGGGGAAAAGACACCAGCAGCAAAACCAAGGAGTTGGACGCTGGTCCTCGGAGGATCAATCCCGCCCCCGACTACAAGAAAAAGGTAATCTTTACTCTAAGAGACCTCTTTATGATAAAACACAACATGACAGGTGGTCTAGACCCACTTTTTCCCCATATAAGCCCCGAGGAAGGGGACCTGCCCCTTACTATGAGAGTTTTACCCCCTTGACCAAGACACCGAGTGAAATATTGGCCACTGAAAGAGTCAACAACTCTTTCCTAATACCCCCTCCCCTTAAGCCTGGACCAAAGTCCTATCCGAATGATTATTGTGAATTCCATAAGGGGTTTGGTCATAAGACAGAAAATTGCATATACTGAAAGAGAGAGATTGAACTGGCAGTTTTAAACGAGGAAGATGTCTATTTGATAAAAGAAATAAAAGAGGGAGGGGACAGAAAGGGGAAGGATACAAAGATGGAAGAACCGGAAAGGGGTTACGTAGACATGATTAGAAGAAGAGAGGAGTATGATTCAACTCGGAGTGTCAAGGCCAGAGTGCTGGGACCCCCGGATTGTATGAGAGCCCCCATACTCATGCCCCACCTGGAGGAGCACGAGGTCCAGAGGCTCCCCCTCAACATTTCAACTAAAATTGAAAGACATAGACTTGCTCGAATACACGTAGTCGGGGGAAATGGGGTAGAAGTAATATATGAACATTTTTTACTCATATTTGAGAGAGACATAAGGGACAAACTGGAGGAGGACTCCATACCCCTAGTAGGCTTTAACAACATTATCTCACACCCTTTAGGGAAGATAAGGCTCCCATTCACAGTAGGAGTGGGTGACAGAGTTAGAACTGTAGAGCTGGTATTCACCGTGGTCAGGGCTCCCTCAAAATATAATGCAATATTGGGAAGACCGGAAATTGGAGACATTCAAGCACAGGCTTCAACCCCTCATGGAGCCCTGGTATTCCAAACCCCCAGAGGTCTTGCTTGGGTAAAATCTGCCTACGAGGAAGTATTATCAGTCTCAGAAGGCATAGCTGGAAAAAAGCCTCAGAAGGAAGGGATAGAAGGATGGGTCATGAATAAAAGGTTATCGGAACAAGTTGTGCGAGTGGGGGCACATTTAAGCGACAAGTGTAAAAGTGCCCTCAAGAAATTACTACTCTTCAACATAGACGTCTTTGCATTTCAACATGGGGACATGTGTGGCATACCCCGGAGCTTGACAGAACATCGGCTCAACACCCACAGTTGGGTAAGGCCCGTCAAACAAAAGAAGCGAAGTATGGGACCATATAAGAGGAGAGCAACGTGTGAGGAAACCAGGAAACTCCTCAGGGCAGGCATTGTAAGGGAGGTCAGGTACCCTACCTGGATCATAAACCCATTCATGGTAAGCAAGAAAGATGAGGGGTGGAGAACATGTGTGGACTACAAAGACCTGAACAAGGCATGCCCGAAGGATTGTTACCCCCTTCCAGAGATTGACGTGCAGGTGGACTCGCTGGCTCAATATCCTTTAAAATGTTTCTTGGACGCGTACAAAGGGTACCGCTATATACAGATGTCCTTAGAAGACGAAGAAAAGACGACATTTGTAACGGATGAGGGGACCTTTTGTTACACAAAGATGTCATTTGGGTACAAGAACGCGGGAGCAACCTAACAAAGGTTTATGAACACGTTATTTAAGGACCGATTGGGGCGAAACCTGGAGGTCTACGTGGATGACATTGTCATTAAGAGCCTCACGGAGGCCGCCATGCTGGAGGACGTGGTAGAAACCATCAAAACCATGCAGGAAGTCAACATGAAGTTGAATCCAGGGAAGTGCTATTTTGTGGTAGAAAAAAAGGAAAGTTCTTGGGGGTAGTGGTGACCAAAGGAAGGATTAGAGAAAATCCAGAAAAAAAAATGCAAGCGGTTGTGGAGATGAGATCCCTAAGGTCCCTCAAGGACATTAAACAGTTGAACGGAAGATTGATAGCACTCAATCATTTCCAATCAAAGGTTGCTGACAAGACACTTGATTCACCACACCTTCAACAACGTAGGACACACCTCTGCAATCAGCTTGTAACAAACTCCACAAAGACATCTCTATACAAAGCAATAAACACAGAGATAATGAAACAGGCAGTACCAAAACTCCAAGCTACAAAGCTCAGTCAAAACTATCACCAAAGGGAAAACTTACCTCTGCCACCATTGAAAGCCCTTGGACGAGTCGGATAGAAAGGGCTCAAACCCCCCATTTCCAAGATACCCTTGGGAAAATTGAAAGCACGACTGGAATGCTCATACATACGCCTCTACAACACATCTTCGGCAACCGACAAGGGAGGGATGCCATCTTCTATGGCAGCAGCATGGTCTCTTATGGGAAGGGGTTCTGATAGCATAGAAGGAGAGATAAAGATAAACCTGTTCTTCCACTCTTTGGGATATGTGGAGGTTGGCGTGAAGGAATAACAAGGAAGATAAATGTTGTCCTTTCTTTTTTCAAAGGTGAACAAATCACCATCAGATCGCAACCGGTAGAATCACTGGAACAGCGGTACTGACGGCTCCCCGGCGAAGGCAACACAGAACAACTCAAAGTGAACAATTCTCAAGAAAGCTAAAGGGTGTAATTTGGAGAAGTGGATCCCATAATGCTTCAAAAGACTCGTCTTGAAAGGCGACAACGGGTAGAGAACGCCACAAAAGGAGAAGGAAAGAGTGTAGATCACAATCCTTTCCGGCGAACAGGTTGTCGGGTCATTGGGGTCGGGAAGACATGGTGAAAGTTCCGGTGGAATACAGTAATAGGTGACAAAAGATTCGAACTCTTCTAGAGTGATGATAGAGCGGATGGAAGTCCTGCCTTTTCAGCTCATGATCAGGAGGATTACGAGTTTAGGGGAGAGAATCAGGAAGAAGAATGACTGAAAACAGAAGAAGAGTGGTGGAAAAATGAGCGGTTTCAGGGTTCCAATGGCACCATCAATAAAGGCGGTAACTGTCTTATCACAAATTCAAAAAGTATCCGCTGATTTAACACACGTGGAGATGCCTTCAAACCCCTGGCCGTCGGATTAAGTAGATGCCATAGAATAGGGCATCATCAGGATGACGCAACTGCTTCGCTGGGCCCCACTATACAGTTGCAGCGCCGCTTACCAATAAGTCGAGACCCACGTGCCAGAAAACTCATGACCCTAAATTAAGGATGACTTGTCGAGAGGGGCCCCTGACTGGGCTCCGTGTCTGGGCTAGCCTTATTGGGCTCTTTTAGCAGGCCCAACTATGATTCCTAATAAGTCGTGTATAAAAGAAGCAGGAAAAGAGAAAGCCTTTCATGTCATCTTCCCCAAGGGCGGACCCATATGGTGCGGGTCGGGGTCCACGCACCCCAATGTTTTTAAAAAAAATAGTAGAACCGGTATGTTAAATTTTTCAAGGACCGCATAAAATAAATTAGTTGGACCCCATAGTATTAAAAGCAAAGATAATATGGTGGTAAAACTCCCCGTGTTCCAACAAATAGGTCTCAAGTTCAAGTCTTACATCTCTTGTTTTTTAGTTTATTTTTTCAATCAAAATTAAACTAGTGTTTTAAAACAACACAACCACCCGTTGGCCCTCTAATTTGCTTCTTTAAAATGATAAATTTAATGTCTCCAAATGATTTTATTTCACATTTGATTACCAAATAAGACTTCTAGCATATAGTGGCGTTCAAAAAAAAAAGGCTTAAACTTAATATTAAAGTTATGTGAAGTAGTTGTGTTGTTTAGGTAGTTTTTGGTTTCAAGCAACTTATTAATCACCACAATTTGATAACTTGATTCTTAAAACTGGTTCTTAATAATGTGTTGGTTTCATGTCCACAACAAAATGGACCCCAATGGAAAAAAATCCTGGGTCCGCCACTGATCTTCCCTGCAGAGCCATTTAATGCATGCAAGATGAGAGAGAATAGGCAGCTGGCAAAATATGAGGTAAGTACTTACCTCATTAATGGCAAGGGCCGTTTCTCCGGCTGGAAGGTGACACGTAATTCGCGTGGTCAGGAGTGTGGGCTGGCACATGAAAGACCGTTAGGTAGACCAGAGGATCTCAGCACCTTGATATACTTATCTCTATATATAAGTCATCCTCGTGATCATCCAAGGTATGCATTCAATAGCCCAAGCATTTACTCTCTGCAACACATTAATTCCAAACATTCTCTAAGCCCCATTGAATATTTGGAATCCATGATTCACACCATACATTCCGACGATATCAGCATGTCGGAATAATCTTATATCTCAGGCAAGTTTACTTATTCTCACGCCGGAGCTTGGTCACGGATCCCCCTTCGGGGCCCTCCGTGACGAGGCTAACAGTGCTTTGTTTTGCAGATTAGAAGGAAGGCCATTCGGAGCGTTGACGAGTCTCTTTAACCTCCAACCGGAGTTAGGGGATTCGACACCATGATTGGCGATGTAATCTCCAATGATCCTGCAATGGAATGCAACCGAACAATGGAACACTCAATATTTCAAAAAAAAAACCAGTCCTTGTGTTCAATCAATCATATATTGTAGTGTGTAATGTCACTTAAGTTTTGCTAACATGATGTTTTATTGTAGGATCAGGGAATCGATCTAAACGAGTCGATCAGAAGAGTTCTAGACCAAATCAGAGGCGAAATTCATTGATTTGATCTTCATTCAGCTTGATATGCACTTAGAAGTAGATTAACTGTCGTTTGTATTGATTTCACAACGTTACACGAGCTGGCGACACTTCGGCAGAGCTTCGCTACCGGAATAAGAAATTTTCAAATGAAGACCCAAGACCCTCTATTTATAGGGAACACCAGATCGCATTAACATGACCACACGACCTGGTCCAGGTCGCACGACCTGGCCCAGTCCGCACGAACTGGCCCAGTTCGCACGAACTGGTCACTTCGTGCGAAGTGGCTGGTTCCAATATGTTTCCCGTTTTTCTCGAACTACGTGTCCTGGTCTATCTATCTAGTTACATGACTCGATACAAGACGAAGTCAACAGACATATGCACTAACAAACTCCCCCTTGGATGTTGACGAGTCTTCAGTGTATTGAGTCTTCTGTCTTGATCAGTCTTCTCGCTCTCTCCAAAGTATCTTTCTATGTAAGCATCCTTCAATCTCTCTCTTCTTCTGTCTTCAGACTCCCCCTTTCGATAAGTTGGGATCGCAGTCTGGAATCTTCTATCTACAAGCTTTCACAGGTTCAGAAACGTCTTCCTGGCTTTCCGTAGCAACAGGATCAGAAATCTGGTTCTAATCTGCATACGCTTATGCGGAAAAACCTCAGGAGTCGAAACCTAGCTCTTTCAAAGCTTTTACATGCATATACTCTACCCAAAAGTAAATTTCATAAATTTTAAAATTTAACAAATTTAGAATCCACTTGTAGATATCGTTCAATCATCAACAATAGTTATATCAAGTTCAAATTAATGACCTTGAATAACTAACATTAAAAACAGCTTTAACTTCATTTTTAATTTCAAACACACTCCACCAACCCACTGTTGTTCATCATGTTTAGCACTTAGAATTTTGAAAATCAGCTTTTCAACATCAGTTGTCGAAAATAAGATTAAATAAAATCTTTTTGATTTTTCAAAATTTTATGCTAAAACAAACTAATGAAAAGCAGTAAAGAAATATTTACAGACAATATTTTTGTGAGTTTGTGTAAGAGGATCATATCAGTTTTTGACAAATCACTACCACCGTTGAGCTTTAAACACTTTAAGTTCTAAACGATTCACTTAGATTGTCAGTATACTGATCCACTTAAATTTTCACACAAAGTTCAACTGTTTCGAGATACGAGATTAGTGTTTTAATGAACTTAACTTATTCGCGTGTTCCACCTCAGAATATACTCCCGTATCCAGACTCCTATATTCAGTCTTACAGGTGAATGTACACTAATGATATCTGTAAACGGGTAATGCGAGGCCATGAGAGCTCAGGTTAGAACTTCCGTTCAGACAAAGAGATGATGGCTCGACTTTAGGTGTGTCCCGTTTGGGGATCTTTTCTTCAACAGCACATGATTAGCATTTTTCATTGTTTCATCATTTTTTATGCTGAGGGTGAGCTTTAAGATTAAAGCTGTGCAAAGTATTATACGAGGACTAGGCTATTGCTCCCGCAAAATCAGAAGTCCTGGTATAATACCCCAGATATCATCACGCACAAAGACCTAGTATGTCAGAAATAGAAAGCCCTTTCAAACAAGATTTCAGGGGTTACCTATATATCCGATGTCACACCCTGGCTTTGCGGAAGCGTGGTTATTTTGGTGTGACTTCTTAATACCATAGCTTAACCATAACAAAGCTATATGAAATAAAACCATGCAAGATCATCCATAGATTTAAGTTTTAAAAACTGAAGTAACATAACATTGTCTTAGAGACTTACAACCTCATAACATAAAACATTGTTTTGAAAGACATAAACATCAACATGAATAAAACGCAGTTTAAGATTTGTGACTCGTCCAGGAAAAAGTCACATTTCCTAAACCCGGATGACCTCGGAACCCATATGCAGCGGGAAAACATAACATACCGCGCCAGATCTTTAATTCCCTGAAATACATGTAAGTTGAAAAATCAACAATAATGTTGAGCGAGTTCATGTGTAAGTGAGTAAATAAACCTTTGTATGTATAAAAATCCTGGTATGTAGCAAATAAGGAAAAAGAGATCACCAATGGTTTGCAAGGCCATTGATATGTGTGAAGTGCAAGTAGGAAGACTCAAACCTAGCAGATTTCGCGTTTGGGCACAAAGTCACCCCAAGGTCCGTTCTGGTTGGGCCTGGGGTTGGGCTCGCTACACCCAGATAGATCTACCGCTTACGTCCCTCGGTCCTACAATGAGGATTAATGGCCTCCAGTTTCTGCCTACCCACTCACATGATCTAAGTAGTAAACCTCCTTACGCTAACCATACCATGTATAAAGTACTTGTAATCAAAGTAACATGTATTTCACCCCCGCAATTTAGAAAACTGAAAACAGTTAAGAGAAAAGGGGGACATGAACTCACAGTGGTGCGTCTCTACCAGGTATACCTCCAAATCAAGCAGCTGTATGACGACCTACACGTACTAACTCTATTAGACGGACGGCCGTGACTTAGCTTTAAGGTTTAAGTTTTTGGGAAATAGTTAGACAACTATTTCGTGTTTATATTCGGTATACTTGGTAGTCATTTTCCTTCCCAAGGATGGGGGATTTAATACATGCGTATTCGTAATATATTATTAAGTCTCACTTAAAATATATTTTATTTCTAACTCCAAAATATAATTATTCTTCTCAAAAATATTATATTTTCAATTACATAATTCTCCCAAAATGTGTAAGTTACGTTTTAATGATCGAGTGGTAATAATAATTACCGGTGTAACTTATATATTTATCGTGAAAGCGCTCGTATTATTTTGGATTCGTTAACATTCGATAATATTATTTTTACCCTAAAAATAATACTAGTATTTTCACAAAATAATCATAAACGCACAACAAGTGACTTTATGAAAAATATATACTAAATATATATTTACCAAGTTTTATTTTGTGAAAATCCCACCTCCGATGTTTTGTAAATATAGTCGTGGCGAAACTTATATTTTGAAATCATGTCGAAAAGTATTTCTAACACTTATAGTGAAAATAATTCTAAGTGTTAGGTTTTTAGAAAAATTTCGCCAGAGTTTCCTCTGTAACTGGAGGTGGCCACGCTTTCAAGCGTATCATTTTCTTTTATAAATCAAACCAACAATTTTCTCAATCATCAATAAGCATTATTCAAACCATCAAACTAGTCAAAATAGATGTAAATCGCAAAAATAGATGAACTTGTGGTTTTTCCAAAATATGTAGTATCTTTCCATCATTTTTAGTGGATCTTTATATAAAACAATCCGATTTTGTAAAAACCTCGTTTTTAGGGAAGTTCCGTCTTTACAACTTCTCGTCATCTTTTTCAAAAATAGTTATTTTGTCGAAACCTTGTGTTACACAAGTGTTTACACACTTGTGTGTTCTAAAAACCATTCGTGTTAGTGTAAGATCCGTCTTTAAAAGTATGTTTTCTCTTGACACTTGGTCCTTTGAAAATACCACTTGTAGATCCGTAGATCTACTAGTTTTAAACACTATTTCACAAACAAAATCGCTTTTACACAAGTTCATGATTCGTGTGTGGTAGAGTTTCATCCTTTAACCCTTGTTACTTCCAAAACAACCTTATGTCATGATCCATGATCATGACCAACTCGGGTTAAATGACGATCCGAGCTACCACAACATAGATCGGGTCCAAATAATCACACAAATCAAATACTACATGATTTACACAACATAAGAGCTTTTAACCACCATTTTTAGTGTTTTAAATAAACTTTTACGCTTCATCTTGTAAGATTACGAGTTTTAACCATTACAAATCATATTAACCACTTTAAAATAGTTCAAGAAGGTGATTTAAGCAACTTACTACTAGCTCGAGGCTAGGGAAGAATCTAAGCAAAAAATGCGTGGATAAAAGCAATAGAGTGAGGTCCTTCGCCTTCCGATTGCACCAAGGTTCCTTATACGCGATCCTTATCACTTGTATGAGCTTGGAATGTGAAGAACAAAACTCGAAATATGATGGATGGTAGAGGGGTGTTCGGCCGAGAGTTGTAGAGAGGGAGAGAGAGCTTGAGTGTTGGTGAGTTTTGTAGTGAAGATTATGGAGGATTATGATTAGAACTTATACACAATTTATAAGATAATTATCCAAAGGTCCATATGTCTACTAGATTTTAAACACACAAGATTATAATAATCTTGCAAGGACAAGGGGTGTCCCCCTTCATGGGGACGGTTGTAAAGGGGGGGGGGTCTTGGTCCGATTCCAACTAGAGGTTAAGTATATAGTTAGGTTAACCTAGTTAAGTTTAGGGATTAACCGGGTTACTAGTGTGTAGTATGTTACAACGGGTGTTAGGGTATTCAGGGACCCTAACAGGCTCAGAAAAAGATAAACAATGAAAATGACAATATTTTCATGTTCCGGGTAAAGTCCGGTTATTCGGTTGGATGGTAATCCGTTAAAGTGCTTAACAAAGCCTTAAAGTGTCGTTAATACCCTTTTTAGTGACACAAATCATTTCTGACACTTTGGAAAGTGTCTAGTAATATTGTTCTCATGTTTTGGCACTTTATTAGTTAGCTAAAAGCTGAATTATTATGTAAAGTGCTGAGTTTTGTGCTTAGATCACGTTTTAGGCACATCCAGTCATTGTACTTATTCCTAGAGACGCAGTTCTACAACCCTTATATCCCTACACTCACCACTAGTGTAGCAAAATATTTTTGGCTCATACAGGCCTTAGAGGCAGTGTCTGCCTGATGCTGGCTCTATCAGCATGCTCAATAGGTTATCCGTTCATTGTGCTACTGTGCTCTTGTGCATCATGTTTGTCACTAAGGTTCAGCACGTAAATAATGTAGTGACAGTAAGTAAAGTATGATGCAAGTAAGTACATGTATCAGTAATCAAGTAGCAGTTTATTCACAAGTTCAAGCAAGCACAGTAATTAAGCAGTAATTAATTATTAATTAAGTCATACGGATACCTGGTTTGGTGAGGGTTGTCACATTCTCTCCCCGTTAGAAAAATTTCGTCCCGAAATTTTAAATTCTGCTTGTAGATGCAGGATTCTTAGGAAATAGGTGGGGGTATTTCTCTTTCATCCGGTCCTCACGCTCCCAGGTGTATTCAGGACCATGTCTGGCATTCCAACGAACTTTGACGAGCTTGACACTGCTACGGCGGGTCTTGTTTACTTTCCAATCCGTAGCCTCAACCGGTTCTTCAACGAAATGGAGCGTGTCGTCAACATGAATCTCGTCGATGGGAATGGCAATGTCATCTTGAATTGGGCTTTTCTTCAGGTTGGATACATGAAATGTATCGTTAACTGAGTGGAGTTCGGCAGGTAAGTCCAGCTTGTATGCTACTAGTCCTATTCTTTCCAAAATTCTGAAAGGACCAATGTAGCGCGGATTTAACTTTCCACGTTTTTCGAAGCGTGCCACACCCTTCCAGGGTGAAACTTTCAATAACACCATTTCTCCAACTTGGAATTCCAAGTGTTTCCGGTTTGGATCCGCATAGGCTTTCTGTCTTTGGCGAGCTGCTTCGATGCGTTTTAGAATCTGCGCAATCTTGTCTGTCGTCTCTTGGACGATTTTGGGACCAGCAAGCTGCCTATCACCTGCGTCAGCCCAACATAGGGGTGATCGGCACTTGCGTCCGTAAAGGGCTTCAAATGGCGCGACACCAATACTGGTGTGGTAGCTGTTGTTGTACGAAAATTCGACCAAAGGCAAATGCTTGTCCCAGCTACCGCCCAAATCCATAACACACGCTCTCAGCATGTCTTCCAAAGTCTGTATCGTTTGCTCGCTTTGACCGTCAGTTTACGGATGAAACGCAGTGCTCTGATTTAATTGTGAGCCAAAAGCTTCTTGGAAGGATTGCCATATCCTTGACACAAACCTTCCGTCTCTATCAGAGATGATTGAGAGAGGTACTCCATGGCGCGTAACGATCTCTCTCATGTAAATTTCAGCCAACTTGCTCGTATTATCCTTCTCCTTGATTGGCAAAAAGTGTGCGGACTTTGTTAGTCGATCCACTATTACCCAAATAGTGTCATGGCCTCTTGGCGTTCTTGGCAACTTTGTAATAAAGTCCATGGAGATTTGTTCCCATTTCCACTTGGGAATCTCAGGTTGTTGCAGGAGTCCTGAAGGCTTCTGGTATTCCGCTTTAACCTTAGCGCATGTTAAACATTTGCTCACATAAACAGCAACATCGCCTTTCATTTTGGGCCACCAATAGCAACCCTTGAGATCTTGGTACATCTTATCCGCTCCAGGGTGGATAGAGTACCGCGACTTGTGAGCTTCATCGAAAATAACCTTCCTTAAACCTCCAAACAAAGGAACCCAAATCCTTTTCTCAAAACATAACGTTCCTTCCTCGTTTGGTACCAGTAGCTTCTCCATCCCACGGAGATATTCTTCTCCAAGGTTTCCTTCCTTGAGAGCTTCTTTCTGCGCGGAAAGAATGCGCAGGGAAAGATCGGTTCGGATAATCATTTCTAAATCCCTAACCCTTATGGGCTTGATCCTCTCCTTTCGACTTAGGGCATCGGCGACCACATTCGCCTTCCCTGGATGATACTTTATCTCGCAGTCGTAATCGTTCAGCAACTCAACCCATTGTCTTTGCCTCATATTCAGCTCCTTCTGGTTGAATATGTGTTGTAGGCTCTTGTGATCTGTAAAGATTGTACACTTTGTACCATAAAGGTAGTGTCTCCAGATCTTTAATGCAAATACCACTGCGCCAAGTTCCAAGTCATGTGTGGTATAGTTCTTTTCGTGCACTTTCAATTGACGCGATGCTTAAGCAATAACCTTTTGGCGTTGCATCAACACGCAACCCAATCCTTGACGTGAGGCGTCACAGTATACCACAAAATCATCTGTACCTTCCGGTAGTGCTAAGATTGGCGCATTGCAGAGCTTATTCTTCAATATCTGGAACGCTTCTTCCTGTTTGATTCCCCAATCAAACTTCTTATCCTTCTGGGTGAGGAGCGTCAATGGTTGAGCGATCTTCGAAAAATCCTCAATGAACCTTCGATAGTAGCCAGCCAAACCCAAGAATTGTCAAATCTCGGTTGGCGTCTTTGGCGTTTCCAAATTCTTAATCGCTTCGATCTTGGTTGGATCCACATGGATTCCATCTCCATTTACCACGTGTCCAAGAAATTGGACTTCACGTAGCCAAAATTCGCATTTAGAGAACTTGGCATACAACTGTTCCTTCTTCAGCAACTCCAAAATGGCTCTTAGATGCTGTTCGTGTTCAGCCTTCGTCTTTGAATAAATCAAGATGTCGTCGATAAACACAATCACGAACTTGTCCAAGTACGGCTTGCAAACTCTATTCATCAAGTCCATAAAGAGTGCAGGTGCGTTTGTCAAACCAAACGGCATAACAAGGAACTCGTAGTGTCCATAACGAGTTCTGAAGGCTGTCTTCGGGATACTCTCCTCTTGTATCCTTAACTGATGGTATCCAGATCGAAGATCGATCTTTGAATAAAAGCTTGAGCCTTGCAGTTGATCAAACAGATCATCAATCCTTGGCAGAGGATATCTATTCTTGATCGTCAGCTTGTTCAATTCTCTGTAGTCGATGCACATACGAAAACTACCGTCCTTCTTCTTGACAAACAGGACTGGAGCTCCCCAAGGCGAGAAGCTTGGTCGGATAAATCCCTTGTCTAACAACTCTTGAAGTTGTGTCGACAGTTCCTGCATTTCAGACGGAGCAAGTCTATAAGGTGCCTTAGCCACAGGCGCGGCGCCTGGAACTAAGTCAATGCGGAACTCTACTTGTCTCTGAGGTGGCAGTCCAGGCAAGTCCTCCGGGAAGACTTCCGGATACTCCCTCACGACAGGGATGTCTTCTATTCTCGGCTCAGCAGCCTTCTTATCCACAATGTGTGCCAGGAAGGCAACACATCCCTTCTGCAAACACTTTCGCGCTTTCAGGCAGCTGATAATTCTTAAAGGCGTATCACGCTTCTCCCCGTGAACCACAATTGTTTCGCCATCTTCGGTTGGGATATGAACGACCTTTTCGTGACAAACTATCTCAGCCTTGTTGCCTGATAGCCAATCCATTCCTACCACCACGTCAAAGCTCCCCAGCTAGACTGGTAGTAGATCCAAAGCAAACTCACGCTCTCCCAATTCGATCACACAACCTCTGATAACTTCGTCGGCTTCTACTAACTTCCCATTAGCCAATTTGATTGAGCAGGGGATATCTAACTTACTAGCGGCTAAACCAAGCATATTCTTAAACTCTAACGACACGAAGCTATAATCGGCACCAGTATCAAATAAAACGGATGCATAGCGTTGGTTTACAGGGAACGTACCAGTAACGACATTGGGGTCCTGGCGCGCTTCCCTAGCTTCGATTTGGAACACTCTTCCACGGGCTTGGTTTAACTCTGGGCAGTTCCTCTTAAAGTGCCCGATATCACCACAGTTAAAGCATCCAAGTCTTTGCCCGTTTCCACCTCCATTTCCAGCTTGGTTATGATTCATGGCACCCGCTTGGTCAACATTGTTGCCTCGATTTCCATTACCTCCATTGTTTCCTTGTGGGCAATTCCCATTACCACCACGATTATTATTTCTATTCCCAAATCCTCCTTGGCCTCCCCGGCCAGCACTAGCCCAACAAGAATCCTTCAAGTGACCAGTCTTTCCACAAGCTTCACATACTTTTGGCCCGCATCGGCCAGAATGGTGACGCTGGCAGGTGTTGCACTTGGGCTGGGTGCCCATATATCCCTTTCCTTTCTTTCTACCACCAGCTGTATCCTGAGCTGGCGCGTTTGGCTCTCCTTTCTTAACAACCACACTGGCGCCTTGCTTGAAGTTCGAGAACTTCCGTTTGTTACCTCCTGATGACTCGACGTGAGTCTCTGCCTTCTTCGTCTTGATCTCATCAAACTTGTTCAGGCGGATAGCCTCCTCAGTGAGAGCTACGCTCAAATCGATTGCCTCAGTAATGGTCGCAGGCTTGGATGAGGTCACCATGCTTATGATTTGAGGAGCTAATCCCCAAATGAAACGTTCAATCCGCTTGAACTCCGGAGTGACCATGTAGTGTACCACATGCGATAAGTCATGGAACCTTTGAACGTATTCTGCGATCTTTGGGCCGTCCATTTTCAAATGCCAGAACTCGGTTTCCAATCTTTGGATTTCCGCGCGAGAGCAGTACTTCCTGTGCATAAGTTCCTTCAGTTCGGTCCAGGTTAGCGCGTAGGCAGCAGCTTCACCAAGTGTCTGTACTTGCAGATTCCACCAAGAGAGGGCTCCATCCAAGAATAGCCCTGAGATATAGGTGACTTGCTGGTCTGGTGCGCATTTGCTCATGCGAAGAACAGATTCGGTTTTCTCGGCCCAACGAACAAAGGCGACAACACCTCCTATGCCATCAAAGTTGACCTGTTTGCAGTCTAGGAACTGCTTGTAGGTGCACCCTGCACATACATTATATCATACGATCGGCATTAGCATCATTGCTAAAGATATCCAATTAGGTCATGGTATGTCTAAATGACTTAGTATTACCATGAGGTGGATTATTGTTGTTGCCAGAGTTGCTTCCACTAGTCCCTCCTTGAGAGGCGGCGTATTGTGCGATGGCAGCAGCGATAATTTGCTGGAGTTCCGCCTCATTGGTAGGCATGCATGTCTCACGTCTCGGCGGCATCTTCTAAAAGATGTGTTTACGTCGGTCAGGCCATAGTTATAATACATACGCTTTATGATAGTAATAGTACATAACATCTCATGTTATAATCATATTAATCACACAACATCCCATGTCACAAACATCAATCACATGTCAACAAAAGTCAGAATCAAAATGCAGTCTCCAAAAAAATGATGTGCAGTCAAAAGCATTCGCCGTCTTCTCACCAATGTCTACCTATACGGTATTGAAGAGCTCTACACGGATGGCGGTGGAGGAGGGGGAAAGTGAGTGTAAAACAAGCGACGCAAAAGGAGCCAGTCCTCCTCCATGGCTCTCTGGGTACGCAAGAAAGAAGCAACCTGCTGCTCCAGGGCAAAAAGGCGTGCAGCATAGTCTGGTGGTACAGGTCGAGAGGGCTGCAAAGGAGAGTGGGTCTGACCCTGGCACTGACACGGCGGCGGTCGGGCTCTCTCAAGCTCCTGGATGCGCTGCGTGTGTGCCTCGTGCTGGGCGATAAAAGACATCAAAACGTCCTCAATGGTATACCCCATGTGGAAAGAATGGTAGGGGTCAGTCGGTGGCATAGCAGAAGGTGATGTCCAAAGGAACGGCTCACTGGTGGGATCAAAAGGTGCCACATGAAATGGAGAAACAGGGGGAAAAGTAGCAGACGGTGGTAAAGCATGGATAGATACCGGTATATGTCCAAAAGGGTGAGCCGAAGAACCCTCTCCAGCTCGTGCTGGAGGTGTAAACCGAGGAAATGAAAAGGAGGTATCAATGTGACGGGTATCAGTGATCTGAGGGGGAATAGGTGGAACCTCATCATCAGCAGGAATCCACCCATGCTGGGCGTGCTCATCTCGTGGGTCAATCTGTGCCTCAAAAAGGGCACGATCAAACTGAACTGGCATAGGATCATGGTGAGGTGCAACAAGAGGGTCAACTGGTGCATCAGCAATATGATCAGCAGCAATGACATGATCGCCCTCCAACAACGGAGCATCTATAGGATGATCATCAATAGGTGGGTCAGCAATGACAGGCTCAATAATAGGTGCGTCAGCATGAACTGGGTCATGCTCAAGCACTGGGTCAGGAGCAGGGTCTAGTGGCTGCTCGGGCTCATCAAAGGCCATCTCAAAATCAAACTCGGGGTCGATGGGATCAACTGGGTCAACTGGATCCTCCATAAGCTGATCCATGGGTATAAACTCTATATCCTCATCCGGGTCGAATCCTGGGGGAAAGTCAGGATCGAAATCCTCCACATCATCGTGGTCGAAAGCAAAGCTAGGAATAGGGGCAACAGAGGATGCCTGGTCGGGATCTGATCCGTGTGGGAAGTGCTGCACACTCTGGGTGTGTGAAGGTGCGGAGGCCATAAACTCGAAAGAGTCTGGGACCGGTGAGTGAGCAGGTGACTCCTCAGCGGGAGCATCTACGATCAACAAAAGATCTCCAGCAGGAAGAAGGGCCTCGCCCTGAACCTCATCCTCTAAGGGCTCGTCATCAAACAGATCGACGTCGCCATCATCGTCGGCGTCGAGAAGCATATCGTAAGCAGGATATGAAGCAAGCGGTATGGGAGCAGGGATCTCCACTAACAGTAGGTCCCCGGCCAAAGGGCCATCAGCGAGCTCATCAGCACCATCAGGTAAAGCAAAGGGCTGGAAATCATCCTCGTCCGTGCTAGTAACGTCGGAGGTGTGGACCTCATGCTCTGAAGGCTCTAGGTCATCTGAGACTATAGGTCTAGGTCCTGTGGTGTCTGAGTCACCTGTGCCAGAGGTGTCCATAGTGTCTGTAACATAAGCACAAATATATACAAACAGTCAATCATACAATCAAATGATCACATAAGTCACCAAGTAAGCATTCAAATATTTCTCCTAGTCCCACTAGCCTCCCAGCCTCTCAGACTGCTTTTCCTAGTCTCGCTAGCCAAATTCTCCCAGCCTCTCAGACTGCTCTTCCTAGTCCCACTAGCCAAATTCTCCTAGTCCCACTAGCCAACTCTCCTAGTCCCACTAGCCCACTACCTCGATCTCCCAGACCGAGCCTCGGCCTCCCAGACCGAGCCTCAGCCTTTCTAGACTGAGCCTATAAATAATAAAATGTGCTCAACATTTGTTTATAAAATTTTTGGATCTGGACTTAAGTGGTATGCAGTAAAAATGTTTTCGTGAGAGCCCTAGTGATCATAGTCTAGACTCGAGAAGGAATCCTAGTTCGCTATGATCAGAGCTCTGATACCAAGCTGTCACACCCTGGCTTTGCGGAAGCGTGGTTATTTTGGTGTGACTTCTTAATACCATAGCTTAACCATAACAAAGCTATATGAAATAAAACCATGCAAGATCATCCATAGATTTAAGTTTTAAAAACTGAAGTAACATAACATTGTCTTAGAGACTTACAACCTCATAACATAAAACATTGTTTTGAAAGACATAAACATCAACATGAATAAAACGCAGTTTAAGATTTGTGACTCGTCCAGGAAAAAGTCACATTTCCTAAACCCGGATGACCTCGGAACCCATATGCAGCGGGAAAACATAACATACCGCGCCAGATCTTTAATTCCCTGAAATACATGTAAGTTGAAAAATCAACAATAATGTTGAGCGAGTTCATGTGTAAGTGAGTAAATAAACCTTTGTATGTATAAAAATCCTGGTATGTAGCAAATAAGGAAAAAGAGATCACCAATGGTTTGCAAGGCCATTGATATGTGTGAAGTGCAAGTAGGAAGACTCAAACCTAGCAGATTTCGCGTTTGGGCACAAAGTCACCCCAAGGTCCGTTCTGGTTGGGCCTGGGGTTGGGCTCGCTACACCCAGATAGATCTACCGCTTACGTCCCTCGGTCCTACAATGAGGATTAATGGCCTCCAGTTTCTGCCTACCCACTCACATGATCTAAGTAGTAAACCTCCTTACGCTAATTATACCATGTATAAAGTACTTGTAATCAAAGTAACATGTATTTCACCCCCGCAGTTTAGAAAACTGAAAACAGTTAAGAGAAAAGGGGGACATGAACTCACAGTGGTGCGTCTCTACCAGGTATACCTCCAAATCAAGCAGCTGTATGACGACCTACACGTACTAACTCTATTAGACGGACGACCGTGCCTTAGCTTTAAGGTTTAAGTTTTTGGGAAATAGTTAGACAACTATTTCGTGTTTATATTCGGTATACTTGGTAGTCATTTTCCTTCCCAAGGATTGGGGATTTAATACATGCGTATTCGTAATATATTATTAAGTCTCACTTAAAATATATTTTATTTCTAACTCCAAAATATAATTATTCTTCTTAAAAATATTATATTTTCTATTACATAATTCTCCCAAAATGTGTAAGTTACGTTTTAATGATCGAGTGGTAATAATAATTACCGGTGTAACTTATATATTTATCGTGAAAGCGCTCGTATTATTTTGGATTCGTTAACATTCGATAATATTATTTTTACCCTAAAAATAATACTAGTATTTTCACAAAATAATCATAAACGCACAACAAGTGACTTTATGAAAAATATATACTAAATATATATTTACCAAGTTTTATTTTGTGAAAATCCCACCTCCGATGTTTTGTAAATATAGTCGTGGCGAAACTTATATTTTGAAATCATGTCGAAAAGTATTTCTAACACTTATGGTGAAAATAATTCTAAGTGTTAGGTTTTTAGAAAAATTTCGCCAGAGTTTCCTCTGTAACTGGAGGTGGCCACGCTTTCAAGCGTATCATTTTCTTTTATAAATCAAACCAACAATTTTCTCAATCATCAATAAGCATTATTCAAACCATCAAACTAGTCAAAATAGATGTAAATCGCAAAAATACATGAACTTGTGGTTTTTCCAAAATATGTAGTATCTTTCCATCATTTTTAGTGGATCTTTATATAAAACAATCCGATTTTGTAAAAACCTCGTTTTTAGGGAAGTTCCGTCTTTACAACTTCTCGTCATCTTTTTCAAAAATAGTTATTTTGTCGAAACCTTGTGTTACACAAGTGTTTACACACTTGTGTGTTCTAAAAATCATTCGTGTTAGTGTAAGATCCGTCTTTAAAAGTATGTTTTCTCTTGACACTTGGTCCTTTGAAAATACCACTTGTAGATCCGTAGATCTACTAGTTTTAAACACTATTTCACAAACAAAATCGCTTTTACACAAGTTCATGATTCGTGTGTGGTAGAGTTTCATCCTTTAACCCTTGTTACTTCCAAAACAACCTTATGTCATGATCCATGATCATGACCAACTCGGGTTAAATGACGATCCGAGCTACCACAACATAGATCGGGTCCAAATAATCACACAAATCAAATACTACATGATTTACAGAACATAAGAGCTTTTAACCACCATTTTTAGTGTTTTAAATAAACTTTTACGCTTCATCTTGTAAGATTACGAGTTTTAACCGTTACAAATCATATTAACCACTTTAAAATAGTTCAAGAAGGTGATTTAAGCAACTTACTACTAGCTCGAGGCTAGGGAAGAATCTAAGCGAAAAAATGCGTGGATAAAAGCAATAGAGTGAGGTCCTTCGCCTTCCGATTGCACCAAGGTTCCTTATACGCGATCCTTATCACTTGTATGAGCTTGGAATGTGAAGAACAAAACTCGAAATATGATGGATGGTAGAGGGGTGTTCGGCCGAGAGTTGTAGAGAGGGAGAGAGAGCTTGAGTGTTGGTGAGTTGTGTAGTGAAGATTATGGAGGATTATGATTAGAACTTATAGACAATTTATAAGATAATTATCCAAAGGTCCATATGTCTACTAGATTTTAAACACACAAGATTATAATAATCTTGCAAGGACAAGGGGTGTCCCCCTTCATGGGGACGGTTGTAAAGGGGGGGGGGGGGTCTTGGTCCGATTCCAACTAGAGGTTAAGTATATAGTTAGGTTAACCTAGTTAAGTTTAGGGATTAACCCGGTTACTCGTGTGTAGTATGTTACAAAGGGTGTTAGGGTATTCAGGGACCCTAACAGGCTCAGAAAAAGATAAACAATGAAAATGACAATATTTTCATGTTCCGGGTAAAGTCCGGTTATTCGGTTGGATGGTAATCCGTTAAAGTGCTTAACAAAGCCTTAAAGTGTCGTTAATACCCTTTTTAGTGACACAACTCATTTCTGACACTTTGGAAAGTGTCTAGTAATATTGTTCTCATGTTTTGGCACTTTATTAGTTAGCTAAAAGCTGAATTATTATGTAAAGTGCTGAGTTTTGTGCTTAGAGCACGTTTTAGGCACGTCCAGTCATTGTACTTATTCCTAGAGACGCAGTTCTACAACCCTTATATCCCTACACTCACCACTAGTGTAGCAAAATATTTCTGGCTCATACAGGCCTTAGAGGCAGTGTCTGCCTGATGCTGGCTCTATCAGCATGTTCAATAGGTTATCCGTTCATTGTGCTACTGTGCTCTTGTGCATCATGTTTTTCACTAAGGTTCAGCACGTAAATAATGTAGTGACAGTAAGTAAAGTATGATGCAAGTAAGTACATGTATCAGTAATCAAGTAGCAGTTTATTCACAAGTTCAAGCAAGCACAGTAATTAAGCAGTAATTAATTATTAATTAAGTCGTACGGATACCTGGTTTGGTGAGGGTTGTCACATCCGAGAGATGTTCCCCACGAGATAAGTAAGTATTTGATATTTAGGTTTATATCTCGAAAACAATCTACTAAGCGTGTAAAAATCTACTGGCATATCATCAGTGAGACCGTTTATCACATTTGTCTTTCCAATTCTTTAGCGTACTGTGATTGTCTACTGATGTACTATCATTTCCTCTTTTTCACAACAAAACTCATTTTTAATTTTTCGATGTTTTTGGTTTTTAGATGTTATCATGTTTTTGGATTTTTCAAATTTTCAAAATTTCTAAATTTTTTACTCCCCCTAAAATCAAAAATATGTTTCACTTTTTGATTTTCCGGGAAAATTTGAAACTAAACGCAATAAACTGTACAAATAAACTGACAAACTGATGTGAATTGCTTCAATTCGCCATCCTCTTGGCGTAAACAATCAGAACTCCCCCTGACAACAAACTATTTTCCCATTATGATTTCAAAATACTTAAGTTTGTTTTAATCAAAATGGTTTTTTCGGAAAATTAGTTTTGTTGATTTCACACATCATGGGGTTTCATCACATTGTTCTTATCAACCACTTGTAAAATCTAACACTTTTAGGTTTTTCACACAAAAACATTTTTTTTTCAAGAAAGATGCCGATTCATGCTCCACGATTACCAACTTGGGAGCTCCGGCAAGTCAGGATTTTCAGTTAAAGAGATTCACCCAAGCCTGACGGTCCTTGGGTGATTCTGAGTCATCATCACTCGGTTTCTTTCCTTTCTTATTCTTTTCATAGAATTCCTTTACCCCTTAGACCTTCCCGTCAACCATTTTTTCAAAAATATTTAGAACTTTAGGGTTAAAGGCTTTTTCAACATCAAATTCTTTCTTTTCAGAAAAGAATTGATTTAAAATCTCAACTTTGCCAATTTTTTGCTTTAAGTTTCCGTTTGACGATGGTGGAAAATTTGCATCATCCATTGTCGGAACGGAATTATCACTTTTTAGCTCAACTGGTGGCTCCTCTGACCTTAACGAGTCAGATTCATCGCCAGAATTTACCTCTGATTTCTTAACAACCCACTTTTGGTTGTTAAGATTCACTCTTCTTTTGTAAAAACTTCTTGAACTCTCACCAACTTCAGATTTTGAATTTTTGAACATTTTAAATCGTTCGGTTGGTGGTTCATTATCAACCACTTTTTCTTTGAGTTTAGAAAACACTCCCTGTTGTATGTTGGTTGCCTTTGGACAGTTCCAGGCGATGTGACCAACTTTTTTGCATTGGTAACAGGTTCTTGTTTCCTTCTTCTGAGTAACATCATTCTTCATTCCCTCTTGCTTCTTAGCAAGGAATTCTTTGTTCATTTGCTTCCAGAATGAGCTCTTTTCCACTTCTTCCGAACTTGCTCCTAAAACTAATTTAATTTTTGGTTTATAAATTTTCTCATTTTTATGATTTTCTGGTGGAATAAAACCTAATCCCTTCTTTTTGAAATTACTGTTATGGTTTGGTTTCTTTCGATAACCAGAACCAGAACTGTAACCTTTTTTTCTTGTATAACCTTTGTTGAACTCTTGAGGTGTATTGTTTAGGGTTTTCAGAAAGATTTACATCTTTTATTTCAGAAATATTAATTTCTGTTAATTTGAAAACCTTGTTAATCATTTCAGTTTTAACACCTCTTATTGGAAATTCTTCATCAGAATATAATTTGTCAGAATCATTCAAAGTATAAGCAACTTTGAATGTTTCATCATTCAAATTATTTTGTGACATCAGAAAATCTTTATTGTAAACCCGTTTGCCCTTTTCAACTGTTGGACTTGAAGTGTCAGACGTTGACTTTGACTCTGACTCCTCATCCTTATCCAACACCTGATCGACCACTTTCTTAATTAACTCGGACTCATGATCAGTGTCAGACGCTGTGAATGTGATGTCAATATTATCTGGCAATCCATCTGAAGGTTCAGATTCCCAATTTAAATTGGTTGCCTTTTTTACTCTTTCTGAATTAGGATTTCGTGGAGAATATCCTTCTTCAAGCGGAGGTGGACACTTTGTATAATTGGTACTATGTTTCTTACCAGTATCCTTTACTTCAGATTTCTTTTCTTCAAACGCTTCCATGCCTTCTACTGTAGGGTAAATCCTGTCAATCACGTAAGAAGCACATGAATAACTTTTCAATAACCCGTTTACCCTCTCAGTTTCTATCCTCTGAGTTTCCAATTTTTGTTCAAGTTCAGCACATTTCTCAGTGTACTTATTGATGATTTTCTGCTTCGTCATGAACGCTCCATTGAGTGTCTTCATAGCTATCTCTTGTTCATTGCTTGACTTGTTATATTGATTCATAGCTTTGTTTAAAACATCATAAGATTCTTTCAGTCTGTTCATGTTATGAATCAATTTGTTGTTGTGCCTTTTCACAGTATCACAATTTTCACACCTCGCAGGTATCTTTTCAGTATCTGCTTCCTTCTCAACCTTGATAGCTGGAATTTCTTTAACCTGCTTCTTTACTACTCGAACATTTTCCTCAGGTTTGACCTTTTCTTTAATAGTTGCTGCCTTATGATTCTTCTTTTTCGCAGCTTGTCTTTCTTTGATCTCTTCCATTTTACCTGCAAAATACAAATTATACCTATCAGGTGAAAATTCTCTTTTATAATATTCAAGTTTTTGAATTTCTTTACTGTCATCATCACTCTCTTCATCTGATGAGTGATCAAAGATTGGTGCTTTTTCTGAAGCCTCTTCTGTTGAACTGGTTCTTCTTCTTTCTTTTTAGGACTGAATTGCTGAGATTCGTAATAAACATACGCTATTTCATCTTCAGAATCCATGTTTCGGTTTTAAAAATTCACAAATTATCAATTTCAAATGATCTGAAATGTTTCAAACGATCTGGGATTGAAACGAGCTGGACTTTTCAAACTGTCTGATAATCTGACACTCTCACACAGTCTGAACTTTGGAACGACCTGGAGGTTTCAAACGATCTGGTAACACTAGGTCTTTGACTAATCAAACCGTGCGATCTGGAGTTTTGACTGATCAAACCGTGCGAACTGGTAATACAACCAAACAACCTGAAGTTTTCAATCCTCCTCGTGCGGTCTGAACCTAAATATGCAAACGACCTGGCCAAATCTCAAATAATAATGTGCTGACAATACTTTGAATTACTACAAAGTTACATGCAAATTTTGAATGGCCGACAATCTAAGTTCACAACTCCATTCTCATTGGGCCGATACTTTGTACTTAATACATATGACATGTGACAATCTGACTCATGGATTTAGAATGATGATAACATGCAACTTTTTACTCAGTCAACACTTCTTGGCTGACAACAATTAATTCTAAGTGAAACCCTATTGGACCGAGCTGCTTTTGTCAATATAGGGCCGAGAGATTTGTTTAATGGACTGATATGTTCACGTGAAGTAATAAATGAACTGAATGATTGACTGAATGTTGACTTCAAACGACTTGAACAACTCAAACGATCTGGATTACTTTCAAACACCTCGTACGACCTGAATTGGTGCGATCTGGCTCAAACCGTGAGAGCTGAATTACTTTTTCAAACGATTTGAACAATCCGTGCGACCTGGACTGTTCAGCTCGTACGACCTGACTATATTTCACACGACCTGACTATATTTCACACGACCTGACAAGTTTTCGAACGATCTGAGCTGAGTTTCAAGCGGTTTCGGTCCAAAAGTTCATGATTTTATCAATTTTTATCAAGTTTTATGTTGAATTAGGTTCTGATTTGTTCACGGATTGATTAAAATAGTGTTTTACGTGTTATATCACAAAATCATATCATTTTGACCATGAATTTACGGTTAATTTTGAGAAAAATGTGTAGAAATGAGTAGAAATCATATTTATCCGTGAAAACAAGCTGAAATGGTAAGAACTCTTCCTCCTGAGCTCTGATACCACTTGTAGGATCGGGGAATCGATCTAAACGAGTCGATCAGAAGAGTTCTAGACCAAATCAGAGGCGGAATTCATTGATTTAATCTTCATTCAGCTTGATATGCACTTAGAAGTAGATTAACTGTCGTTTGTATTGATTTCACAACGTTACACGAGCTGGCGACACTTCGGCAGAGCTTCGCTCCCGGAATCAGAAATTTTCAAATGAAGACCCAAGACCCTCTATTTATAGGGAACACCAGATCGCATGAACATGACCACACGACCTGGTCCAGGTCGCACGACCTGGCCCAGTCCGCACGAACTGGCCCAGTTCGCACGAACTGGTCACTTCGTGCGAAGTGGCTGGTTCCAATCTGTTTCCCGTTTTTCTCGAACTACGTGTCCTGGTCTATCTATCTAGTTACATGACTCGATACAAGACGAAGTCAACAGACATATGCACTAACATTTATACATGTAAGATCCATCAAACGGAAGGTTGATCAAGATCATGTGTTGAAAATGAGATGATGAATATACTTTTTGGTTAAATCCGTTGACACAAGTCACACAATGATGTATCAAACTAATCACGCTTCTGTTTAAGTACAATGCAACCACCTTACTTGAATATGTACAAGTTTTTGTAATGAATATAATGTTCAATGAAGCTGTAAAACTAATGTCAGATCTCAAGTGACGAGCTTTAAATCATACGGGACCAAATTTAACCATAAAATATTACATGCAATATAATTTATAAGTGTTACATAAATTCATTAAGAGCCTATAGACCCAATTTATTGATTAAACTATATATTCGAAATCAAATATAACCAACTTTTAAACTAGTGATTAGTCAGGATTAAATGATTAATGATTAACCATAATTAATCAGATTGAGATTTTATATGTAATTTTCAGTTTTATATGTATACACACACATTTTTTAAGTAGACATGTTTTAACAACTTATTTGATCCATATTTTGAAATAGATATGATTAATTGCCGGAATTTACAGGTTTGGTCAGAATCTGGTCGAAATTTATAGGTTTTGGCCAAGATCGCTAGATTGCCACTGATTTTTGGTGAACTAGGACTAGATTTGACCACTGTTGATCGCGTAGCGATTAATCGGCGACTTATCAAGGCTAGGGATTTTTACAACCATGGGTTTAAAAGCCCACACCAAAAATTCTTAAAGGAGCTTTGAAAGAGCTTAGAAGAGATTTTTGTTCACTTCCAATAACATTCAGCACACATTTCACCCTCCATTTTCCAAAGTTAAGCTTGGGCTTGATTATGCACACGAACTCTTTTTTATATAATGTATGAACAAATTTACCTTCTTATCTACAAAATTGAGGTCTCACAATAGGCCAGTCTAAAATGTTACATTTAGAGTTTGGATACAAAAGTTTAATGCTTATAGTTTTGATCCTTAATTTAACATCTATCGATATTCTAATGCAATCTTCATCATAATCAAATTGTAGTCATACCAACACATAACAATGACGATTTGTCATTATTTTATTAAATTTAAATATTCTCAATATAATATATATATCCAAAATTGAGATGCTACATCAAAAGTTGTTTGTCTTTGGTGTCTTTACTTTGTGCGACTATTTCACATGTAGGGGTTCTATTTGGGTTAGTGATTACTAGTTTCCATTTTTTTTTTTTTTTTTTGAAAGGTGACTTTCTATGTACTGGATCAGTGGTCACCGGGTTCATGTCGAAAACAATCCCCCGTCAGTCCCGCACTGTCGGACGCGATGTTCGATCGGGCCCCGGCCGCCGCGCAAGCTGACTTCCGCCCGGAAACCATACTGCCCCCACACGAGAGACTCGTTGGGGTAACAGCTGGGTAAAACCGGGTTGCCCTCAAGACCGCACCATGCCTTGGTAGGATACGATCTATCATTGGGACCCCCCCCCCCCCCCATAATGCCACAACCGGGGATCGAACCGGAGACCGACCCAACCAAACCCCATGGGATTACCCAGCTGGGCTGGGAGGAGGTATAATTACTAGTTTCCATATTTAAAGAGGTTTTTAGGTGATGCTCAAAGCCTATTGCTTGTACTCATAAGAGGTCGTCGGTAGGGATGAGCTCGGTACCGACCGGTACCCAAATCAAAAGTACCGGAACCTACTTTTGTGATTTTCGGTACCGGTACCGGGTACCATTTGCTCGTTGACGACGAGTGTAACTAAGAAGATGACCAACGGTGTGTCTGTATTTATATTTATATTTCAACTTTTTTAAAACTTGTTTTAAATAAAAAAGTTAAATTAGTTATTTTACAATATTAGAAAAAGACATGACAAATAAATAAATATTACTTGTATAATTTGGGGAAAAATTCGAATCTATAAAACACGACAAATCCTTCTTACAAAAAAAAACAAAAAAAAAAAAAAAAACAAAACAAATATTATTAATAAATTAAAATATTAAAATAGTTTTATTTCCTACATATACAAAAACCAAATGGGGGAATAGTGCCAGGCAGCTGCCTGCCACTCCCCAATTGGACCAACACGTTTATTGTTTTATATGCATTTTAAAATTACGTTTTTGCCACTAGCTCAAAATAAAATTACGTTTTTGCCCCTAGCTCAAAATAAAATTACGTTTTTTGTCCCCATCTCAAAATTACGATCTTCCCCTCAATTCAAAATTACGACTTTCCCTGGCACTCTCCCATTGGACAACCAGTTTATTATTTTATATCCATTCTAAATTCACGTTTTTGTCCCTCTCTAAAATTACGGTTTTGCCCCCAGCTCAAAATAAAATTACGCTTTTGTCCCCAGCTCAAAATTACGATTCTCCCTCCATTCAAAATAAAATTGTGGTTTTGCCCTCAGCTCAGAATTACCTTTTCGCCCCCAGTTCAAAATAAAATTTTGTTTTTGCCCCCACTTAAAAATTACGATTTTGCCCTCTGTTCAAAAATGTGATTTTTCCCCGTTTAAAAATTGTGATTTCGCCCTCAATTCAAAATTACGTTTTTTACCCAGTTCAAAATAAAATTATGTTTTTGCCCCCAGCTCAAAATTACGATTTTTCCCTCGGTTCAAAATAAAATTGTGCTTTTGCCTCAAGCTTAAATTATGATTGTGCCCTTAGTTCAAATTTATATTACGTTGTTACCCCAAGTTAAAAATTACGAATTTGCCCCTGTGAAAATTTACAATTTTGCCCCAGGTTCAAATTTACAGTACTGCCATTACTTTAGCTTTTATCAAATTACGATTTTACCCCAGTCAAAAAATACAACTTTTCCTCAGTTAAAAATTACAATATTGCCATTGTTTTAGTTTTTTTTAACAAAACTATAAAAGTGTTTTGTTTTAATTGGTTGACTCGATTTAATTGTTTTTCGTGTCAATGAGCTGACTAACACTCGCTCATTATTCGATTATCGCCCCGCAACGCGGGCGGGGCACCAACTAGTGATATAACATAAAGCAATAGCGACATGACGCTTGCATATCACAAGGCTTGGATCCACAACTCCATTAGACCCCCCGTAGTGGGGCGTTTTTTTTTTTTAAAATTGAAAAATAACGCCAAAAACGCCCACATCCCATTACATAGGGGTGTTTGTGGGCGTTTTTTTCGAAAAAAATTGCTCCCGCGTTGTTTGAAACACGCCTTGCCCCCTTCTCCTTGTCCAATCACCTTCCATCTCCCTTTTTGTTATCCAATAAGATTTTTTTGAGGGTTTTTGTTTTATTTAATTATTTTACATCTCATTTAACATAATGCCCCAATCCCCACTACACCCATTTTGTAAAAACACCCAATAATCCCCCATTGCTGACTGAGCTGCCATATAGCGTAAAATGCCCTAAGGTGGGGCCATTATCTTCCCCTTCCGCTACACATGTTTTTAGTTGTCCAAAATAGTCATGGTCGTTTGGATAAGCTATGAGCAAGTTGAGTGAGAAAAAAACTTTGTGGCCCCTTTTTATTCGTATGCTAAAGTTCTAGAAGGATTCGGAAAATATACATAATTAAATATAGTTATAACTATAACACTATGCGTAGTGGTTTGAGCAATAATGCCCCCACCCATGGGCGTTTTCTGTCATGTGGCAGTCCAGTCAGCATGGGGGCATTATTGGGTGTTTTTGCAAAAGTGGCGTAGTGGAATAATGCCCAATAACGCCCAATCCAATCATTACACAATTATTTATTTTTTTAAATTAAAAACTTAAAATACTTCATTAAATTAAAAAAATACAATACTAAAAAATTACATTGCAAAATTTTAAGTTTTATAAAAGATCCAAATAAGGTATTTAATAAACAAAACTTTAGGGACTGATATAGCATTTTTGAAACTTGAAATATTAAAGATATTAAAGTTTAAAACTATAGGGCCTAATGTGTCAACATCAAAGTTTTAAAACAAACCTACAGGGGCCTTCTTCTTCTTCGTGACCTGCAACCTCCGGCAAAAATTCCGGTCAAAAATCCGTCCAACTCAAACCCCACATTCCATCTCTCTCTCTAAACCCACATGCCCTCATTTGATTGTCCAGTCAAACCCCCTTGAAGCGTGATTTAAAAAACGCCAAATACCAAATCGTCCAAAATAACGCCCAATCACGCCGGTATGTAGTGGTTATCGGGCGTTTTCCGGCGTTTTTTTCAAAAAAAAATTACAAAACACGCCCCATTACGGGCGCTCTAAGTTTTGATATATGGTTGTTTAATTTTATAGTTTTATAACAAAAACACAAAAATAAATCTTACAAATTTATCATAATAAACTATTTATTGAGTAAATTATATTTTTGGTGTGTTAGAAATTTCAACTTTCGTTCTTAGGCTTGAAAAAATATATTTAAGTCTCTAGTGTTCACTTCCTTTCACGCGTTTTGTTCATGACATATATGTATGACATTCAAAAATTATGTTAAGTCCATATAAAGTGACTATTTACTTCGTGTAAAATGACCATCCCCCTCCTTACTTAGAAACATTTTTGTTAAGTTCATGTTGTGCCCTAATTCCCTCCTCAATATTGATGGTTTCAACTGATCTTCTTGGCTTCAGATTCACGCAACGATGAAATTAAGCACCCTAAAAAACCACCACCAAAGTGCCACCCATCTCCTTCCATATGTAGGCCACTAACAAACTGAAGACCAAGTCGGTTTTGGTTGTGGGGTCGATCGGAGCGCGTATAGGAACCAAAGGAGTTTGCTTTTGGTGATTTCGCCTACATGGACTAGCACCACACCATCGTTGTATCATTGTGGTTATCTTTAGTCAATGATTCACCCACATCATTTAGTTGAGGTAAAAGTTATAAGCTTTGCTATGGTTTGATTATTCAAGTCAATAGTTTTGCAACTGGACTCCTGGTGGGAATTCTTGATGCAAAGCCAGAATAGTTCGATACATGAAACTCAATAGACACATTATGGGTGTGTACATACAATGTGTGTGTTAATGTTTTTTTATGTCGTATTGTCACAACAATCCCAGTTTATGTCGTTGTAGCGTTGTTACGGTGCCTCTTGTCGTTTAGCCCTACTGACTACTGTCACCATGATAGTAGAATTGTCGCTGCCTCAAAGCTTTCTTAATCATTACACACGCGCACACACATTTTATATTCTTAGTGTTTAAGTTTTCATATTACAAGGTTTTCCACTACTCTTTTTTGGACATCTTAATTGTATTTCGTATTTGTTTAAGAATTATATCTCTCGCGATCTAATTGTGGATGGGTATTATATAAATTATATTATTTATGAATTATTATGTAAATATAAATTATTTGTAATTATTTTTACATATTTTTGACAAATAATTGATGTATATTAATATACTTTATAGACTATTTAGTAAGGGGAGGTTCATTTGAGAATAAAATTTAATTGAGAAAAAAAAGAATAAATAGTACAATTGTAAAATATTAAGAAGTTATTTTTTCATCTCATTTATTACAATCTTTAAGTAAATAAATACTCATAACGACTATTATTCTATACACTAATTTTTCATTGCCTACACACATAAAAAGTTATACTACACATTTTGAAAATTATCCTACACATACTTAAATTCATCCTACACAACTCAGTTTATCCTACACACCTAGTAATTTGTCCTACACTCTAATTTTTTTATTTTTGAAAAAATATATATTTTGAAAATAAGTTACAAATTTAATGTAGTTAGCTATTAAAAAGAAAGACTAGAAATTAATGATCTATGTAAGTTTACAAATATACCCTTACATTAAAATTGAAGGGAAATATTAAAAGAAGTAAAATGAAACATTCTTATTGGTTGAAACTTATTCTTTTTTCTTCTTACAAAAAATTTCTTCTCATTTGAAACCTTCCACTATTTAGTAATAACTTAAAATTTAATGATTAAATTATTTTAAAATTTTAGAAAGTAATTAAATCTTAGTATTTTAGAAAAGTAATTAAATCTTATTATTACACGTAAACAATATAAAACCACGATATTTTCTATGTTAACATGTTTGATCACCTTCTTAAATAATTTTTTTCTAAGAATGAATCGAACAATTATACATTATACATATTAATAGAAAGAGGTGATGAACAGTGTTTTTTATTTTTTAATATTGCCTTTTTTTCTAGATTTTTATTATTATATGTTTTATTAGTTTAATTGATTTAAATATATATTTTTCTAGGTTTTTATTATTATATTGTTTTATTAGTTTAATTGATTCAAACATATATTTTTATATAATTTGTAAGATACGATCAAAGTACCAATTATGAAACAAGAAATCAAAAAAATGAATGTATACTGGTACTGATGTTGTTCAGTACGGTATGGTAGCGATACGATATTAATTCATCAAAAACAGAAAACACTAAAAATAAATATTCATACGCATACAAATGTTATTCAATCAGTTTTGATTAAATTTGGTATGATAGCGACACAATATTCGTTTAAAAAATATACATCGTAATGTTGAAATAAAAAGAGGGGAACAATTGTTTTTTTTTTCAATATTGTTTTTTCTAAGGTTTTATTATTTTATTGGTTTATTACTTTAATTGATTTAAGTATATTTTGTTCTTTCATATAACTTTTAAGATACGATCAAAGTACCCGTTATCAAACAGGAAACAATAAAACAGAATGTATACCGGTACCGATGATGTTCGGTACAATATGGTAGCGATACAGTATCAGTTTATTGAAAGCAAAAAAAAAACTAAAAATAAAAAATATTGGTACCGATACAAATGTTGTTCAATTGGTTTCGATTGGACTTGGTATGATAGCGACAGAATATCCGTTATCAAAAAAATATTATAATGTTGAAATAAAATAAATATAAAATGCAAGCGAACCGAACAGATATCAACTGAACAACATATATGTGTTTTTTTGTTTTCGATCGATGTAGTGCTTTCTCTTTCAATTACTATATCGAGTGCGGGTACTGTAACGAACCAAATTGATATCGACTTAATCCCCGCCGCGAAGCGCGGGGAAATATCACTAGTATAGTATTATATGTAACTGAAGTTCTAGAAGGTTTGACAAAAAAAAATATATCAAACAATTTCTTTTTGTTTCATTTAACTTCCATTTTAGCTGCATTGGTTTGACACATATATTCATTTTAGTTACATGATCTTTTATTTTTTTTACTTATTAATCCAAAAGTTTGATTTTCGTATTAGTTACAATCCAACTCATTAATCCCATCTAATTTATTCTATTAAGTTTGTGTATAAGAATTATAATAGCTTTTCGAGACCACGATCAATGTCACGAAGCCTGATTGTTGATGCTCTAACAAATTGGTTTAAAAAATATCACGAGAAAAAAAGAAGAGTAAAGACAACTCAAATCTCGTAAGTAAAATGTTATTTGAATACTTACGTATGGATGCGAAATTCTATTATGAGAGTTGTGTCATGGGGACACAATAATTAGCTTTAAGAACATATATCACATAGGAAAAAGTGGAATTTGAAGTAATATACTATATGTAATGGCTTTTAATTGTAGTGTTTTTTTAAAGTTTTTCCAATAGAGGTAATATATCATATAAAATTGTGGAATTCAGGAATCAACACTCTATTGAAGATATTTTAGATTCTCGATCCTAGGCTAAAAACCGAACCATAACCGAATTAACCGATAAAACGGAACCATAACCGAATTAACCGATAAACCGAACCGAAAAACCGAACCAAATCAAAAACCGGTGGGTCGGTTAATGTTTTTCTTTTTGAAAACCGAATGTAGCGTGTCAGTTATGGTTATCAATGTTTCCATACCCACCATAACCGAGTCGAACCGACATGTAATAAATCTTTGTAGGATTTAAGACTTTTTACCAGTTTTTTTTTAATATTTGATGTTTTTTATTAAAGATTTTTAGTATTTACGGGTTATTTTATATCGTTTTGCGGGTTTGGTTGAATATTTATTTGAATTGATTTAAATATATATTTTTCTAGGTTTTTATTATTATATTGTTTTATTAGTTTAATTGATTCAAACATATATTTTTATATAATTTGTGAGATACGATCAAAGTACCAATTATCAAACTAGAAATCATAAAAATGAATGTATACTGGTACTGATGTTGTTCAGTACAGTATGGTAGCGATACGATATTAATTCATCAAAAACAGAAAACACTAAAAATAAATATTCATAAGCATACAAATGTTATTCAATCGGTTTTGATTAAATTTGGTATGATAGCGACACAATATCCGTTTAAAAAATATACATCGTAATGTTGAAATAAAAAGATGGGAACAATTGTTTTTTTATTTTTTTCAATATTGTTTTTTCTAAGGTTTTATTATTTTATTGGTTTATTACTTTAATTGATTTAAGTATATTTTGTTCTCTCATATAACTTTTAAGATACGATCAAAGTACCCGTTATCAAACAGGAAACAAAAAAACAGAATGTATACCGGTACCGATGATGTTCGGTACAATATGGTAGCGATACAGTATCAGTTTATTGAAAGCTAAAAATATATATATATATTGGTACCGATACAAATGTTGTTCAATTGGTTTCGATTGGACTTGGTACGATAGCGACAGAATATCCGTTATCAAAAAAATATTATAATGTTGAAATAAAATAAACATAAAAGGCAAGTGAACCGAACAGATATCAACTGAACAACATATATTTGTTTTTTTGTTTTCGATCGATGTAGTGCTTTCTCTTTCAATTACTATATCGAGTGCAGGTACTGTAACGAACCAAATTGATATCGACTTAATCCCCGCCGCGAAGCGCGGGGAAATATCACTAGTATAGTATTATATGTAACTGAAGTTCTAGAAGGTTTGACAAAAAAAAATATCAAAAATTTCTTTTTGTTTCATTTAACTTCCATTATAGCTGCATTGGTTTGACACATATATTCATTTTAGTTACATGATCTTTTATTTTTTTTACTTATTAATCCAAAAGTTTGATTTTCGTATTAGTTACAATCCAGTTCATTAATCCCATCTAATTTATTCTATTAAGTTTGTGTATAAGAATTATAATAGCTTTTCGAGACCACGATCAATGTCACGAAGCCTGATTGTTGATGCTCTAACAAATTGGTTTAAAAAATATCATGAGAAAAAAAAAAGTAAAGACAACTCAAATCTCGTAAGCAAAATGTTATTTGAATACCTACATATGGATACGAAATTCTATTATGAGAGTTGTGTCATGAGGACACAATAATTCTCCTATATATTAAAAGTTCAACGAAATGAACAGTAAATTGTAATTGTAATATAATATTCTCCTATATATTAAAAGTTCAACGAAATGAACAGTAAATTGTAATTGTAATATAATATTAAATAAATTGTAATTGTAATATAATATTAAATACAGTTTTTTTTATTATTTTCATATTATAATATTTGTTATCTTCTTTACTTTTTAAGTTTGATAAGCTTGGTGTTAACCGTTACTTTTATCGAAAATACCGGTTCGTTATCGATACATTAAGGTAAAAAACAGTACCAGCCTGGTACATAAAACGCCAAAAGTCGGTACCGGATTGAGTTTGATAATCTTTTAGTTCAATAAATCTGGTACTACTACCCAGTGCTATTTGCTCATCCCTGATCACGGGTACCGTACGAACAACAACGGCATCGTACAACTTTTTTTTTTAGTTTCAGGGGTAGGGATGAGCTCGGTACCAACTGATATCGAATTGGTATTGGTACCGAAAATACCGGTTACGGTGAAGGTAAAAACTGGTAGCGAATCGGTACCAGGAACGCCAAACGTCAGTACCGAACTGATACTTAGGATCTTTCGGTTCAGGAAATTCGGTATCGGTACCCATTACTATTTGCTCGTCTCTGACTACGGGTTTCTACCGAACAACATCATTACCATACAACTTTTTAGTTGATTTTCTTTCGGTTATTTCTAATGTTTTTTCCTACATTTTCTTTTTATTCTTCTCAGCGATTCCGTGGCGAATCGGTACCAGGAACGCCAAACGTCAGTACCGAACTGGTACTTAGGATCTTTCGGTTCAGGAAATTCGGTACCGGTACCCATTACTATTTGCTCATCTCTGACTACGGGTTTCTACCGAACAACATCATTACCATACAACTTTTTAGTTGATTTTCTTTTGGTTATTTTTTAGTGTTTTTTCCTACATTTTCTTTTTATTCTTCTCAGCGATTCCATATGCAATGCGCTCGTAGTAATTTCAAACATATATAAACACATACTAAATAACAAAACAAGTTTGCCGCAATGTGGTGACGGTTTTTATAACTAGTTGAGTTCAAATCATAAAAGGCTATATGTTTCGTTGGATGTGCAGGAGGTGATTTATGGATTATTCAAGTATTAAGGGAGTGGGTGTAGGATCGTTTATACGACCAAACGAGTCGTTCAGAAGAATTCTCGGATCAAATCAGAGGCGGAATACAAAGATTTGATCTTCGTTCAGCTTGTTATACACTTTACAAGTCTCTTGTATTGATTTTAGAACGTTTAGAAGACAAGAAACACTTTGGCAGCACCTTGGCTCTAGATTCCCAAAGTTACAAATGAAATGGCTAAGGCACCTATTTATACTAAATCTATTCCCCTTGAAAGTGACAAGCCTATTTCGTGTGGAATAGACTTATGTCATTTCTCTACGTGACTTAATCTATCATTCTAATTACAAGACGAAGTCAACAGACATATGCACTAACAGTCTCCCCCATGGATGTTGACGGAGACTTCAGTACGAGACGTCAGTACGTCAAAACTTCAGTCTTGTTCAGTCTTCACGCTTTCCAAAATATTTGACGCTAAAGCATCCTTCAAACTCTCTCTTTCTCTTCAATCACCATTATCAGCTATTCTCCAGAATCTGAATCTAGCTCTTTCACTCTTCAAACTCCCCTTTGCTAACAGACTCCCCCTTAAGTTGTTCCGGGATCGCAATCTGTCATAGCACTTTCACAGGATCTGAAACGTCTCCTGGCTCTCCGTAGCAACAGGATCAGAAACCTAGCTTTAATCTGCACAATCTCTACCACTTGTAAGATAAACAATTTTGTCATTTAGAAAACTCTACTTACCCCCTTGAATTCGTAACATTTAAAATTTTGATTCAAATTAATGAACCATTTAAACATTTCAAAATCATTTTTCATCTCAAACAAACTCTCCCAACCCTTGATGTTCATCATGCTTAGCACTTGGAATTTTGACAATCAGCTCTTCAATATCAGTTGTCGAAAATCTTTTTGGGTTTTTTCAGATTTTTAGAATTAAAATGCAATAAAAAATATTTACAGACAATATTTTTTGTGAGTTTGCGTAAGAGGATCATATCAGTTTTTGAGACAAATCACTAGCACCGTTAAGCTTTAAACATATTAAGTTCTAAACGATTCACGTTGATTGACGATATAGTTGTCCACTTAAACTCAATCTAAAAACTTTCGAAATGCTTACCGATACGTTAAGGTATATTAATTTTGCACTAAATTCTTATGGACCCCACGATCTCAGCATATCCCTTCATCATGCAATACACTGACTCAAGTAATGCCTTTAAACTTTTATTAACTGTGATTTGTGCGAAAACAAAGCAGAATGTTTAAACATTAACAATCAGGTTGATACTTCCGTATACGCAGAGAAAGTCCAATGTTTAAACAAAATAAGAAAAATAAAATAAGTTGAAGTTGTTTAGGCTTTAACCACCAGGTCGATACTTCCGTATACGCAGAGGAGGTCCAAAGCTTGAACGAAACACCAAAGAAAATAAAGCAGAACGTTTAGGCAATAACATCCAGGTCGATACTCACGTATACGCAGAGGATGTCCAATGCTTAAACAAAATAAAGAAATAAAACAAGTTTAAATCTTGGCAAAATGAAAACACAATCACAGCGACTTTTTCAGTAAAGTTGTGAAAGCTCACAAACTTAACCGGTTTTATGTCTTTCGACAATCAGCGATTACCGAGTAGGCACACAGTCAAGAAGGACAAAACTAAGTACTATGCGTTCGACCGTGTTTCCCACCAGACTTAGGCCTTTTGCTTTATGTTTGTATCATTTTCGCAAAACTACTAGTCTTAGTTGAGCCTATCGTCACATCTTTAGTGAGACCATTTATCACATTTGACATTTCATTTCTTTAGCATGCTGTGATAGTCTAACTGATTTACTATCATTTCCTCTTTTTCACAACAAAACTCATTTTTAATTTTTCAATGTTTTTGGCATTTTCAAATTTTTTAATTTTTTTAAAATTTTTCTCCCCCTAAAATCAAAATATGTTTCAATTTTAATTTTCTGGGAAAATTTGAAAACAAACTATACAGATAAAGTGACAACATAATATCGAATTGCTTCAATTCACCATCCACTTGGCATAAACAATCAGAACTCCCCCTGACAACAAACTATTTTCCCATTATGATTTCAAAACACTTAAGTTTGTTTTAATCAAAATGGTTTTTTCGGAAAATTAGTTTTGTTTGTCATTTCACAAACATGGGGTTTAATTCATCACACTGTTTTCAACCACGTGTAGGTTTATCACAAAAACAATTTCCAATAATCATACCACTTGTAAGAAAGTTAAATCAAGTACAACTTAATGTCCTTGATTAACCACTTGTAAGTCGAAATATCACAGTTACCAACCTGTTAATTTCTCAAGAAAGATGCCGATTCCTACTCCCCAATTACCAACCTGGGAGTTCCGGCAAGTCAGGATTTTAAGCAAAGAATGCAGGCACCCAAGCCTGACCAGCCTTGGGTGTATCCGAGTTATTTTCACTCGGTGTATCAGTTTTCCTCTTTGATTCATAAAATTCCTTTACCCCTTTGACTTTTCCGTCAACCATTTTTCCAAAAATGCTTAGAACATTGGGGTTAAAGGCTTTTTCAACATCAAAATCTTTCTTTTCAGAAAAAAATTGATTTGAAATCTCAACTTTGTCAACTTTTTGTTTAAAATTTTCAGCTCGCAATGGTGGAAAATTGACATCATCCATTGGCGGAACTGACGTTTCAATTTTTAGCTCAACTTGTGGCTCTTCTGACTTTGAAGAATCAGATTCATCGCCAAGACATGGCTCCTTTGCTTCCGAAGAAACAAATTCATCGCCAGAAAGTGGCTCCTTTGTTTTCAAAGAAACAAATTCATCTCCGACTTTTATTGGAACCCAATCCACACTAGATTTAGGTTTTCCAAATTCATCAACTTGTGACATAAATGACTTTTCACAGTTTCTTTTATATTCAAAAACTTTGATAAAGGTTTTGTCTGAAAAATTAACTTTCTTTGATTGTTTATCAATTTGATTAGTCAGTTTTTCTTTCTTTACCCTCTCTTTTGTCCTCAGCTTTGTATCTAATGGATTCGTTTTACTTGACTGTGTTGAGTAAAGCGATTCATCAGAACTTTTATCTGAATCAACAGTTGTACCTGAGGACAAAATCCTTTCGAGATACTCTCGAGCTTTCTTCCTTTTCTTCCTCAGTCTGTCTTTCTGCCCTTGTGAAAGCTTTACTTTCTTTTCTATAACTTTCTGTTCTTTGGGCTTTTCTTTGACTTTGACTGGTTTCTTCTTTGTCATTTTCTGAAATTCAGCCCTCGATCTTCCCATTGATCTCATTGGACAATCTCTTGCAATATGACCTTTGATTTGGCAATTATAGCATCTCCTCGTCTCAAACCACTGATTCTGGCAGTTAACAGCAATGTGTCCTTGAACACCACAAGTGTAGCACACTCTGTTATCGTACCATTCACCACTTTCACACCAAACACTCAGATCATAACATTGTCTGGCTTTGTGGTAATCATCACTCCTCCTGAAAGCTGGATTTATCTTTGAAGCACTGTGGTCAAACCTGCACCACATATCACCAACTTTTTGTGAGTTTTGATTTTTCAATTTTTGTGGTTTTTTATCTTGATTGGATGATTGAACTGATGAGCTTTTATTCTTGTTTTGAACATTTTCTGAATTTTTAACTTTTTGTTTATGTTCTACTTTCTTCTTCAAGGGTTTTTGCATAGAGCATTCACCCTTTTCAGTTGATTGCGGAACAGTTTATTGAAATTTTTCTTTTAATTTAAAAAATATTTTCTTTTTCTCATTTTCATCATCAGTTTTCTCATCACAATCTTCAATTTTGACTTTGTCAAAATTTGTGACATTGTCACTTATTGGAATTGAATTGATCGGTTTTGGACAGATATTTGACGAAGAATTCACAAAACCTTTCAATGTCTTTTCTAAGTCATTGACTTTATTTCTAGTACATTCAGCTTCTTTTTCAAGCTGAATGATTTTCTCAAGATGAGAATTTATTTCAATTTGTTTTTCAATGTTATTTTTCCAAAAATAGATTTCTCATCTTCTAAAATCTTTATTTGACTTTGAAAATCTTTTTCAATTTTTAATTTTTCATTTTCAAACATTTTTATTTTATTTTAAAAATCTTTTTCTTTTTCTTTCAAATCTTTTATTTCTAATGTCAAACTCTCCACAAAACCCAGAACACCCTATGGAGATAAAAAATCAGGAAAACCAGGTGGAGATGCATGACTTTAACCCAGAAGAAATCCCTCGGGTACCTGCACCAAACCCCCTAGACCCGAATTACGATCCCTGGTGGGACGATAATTGGGACTTTGTGCAACGTTACCCTGTTCAGGATTATCCACCCATACAGAACATAGAAGTTTACCCAGGTATGGACCCTTTAGATCCCTATTACCAAGATGATTATATTAGGGAAATATTAGAGGATCCTTACCAATTTCAGGAAAATGCACCCCAGATTCCCAACCCAGTCCGAGAACCTGCACCCCCAATGAGTGTAGAAAACGTTCAAGAACTTAGGACTTTCGGGGAGGAAATTTTAGAAAGCAGTGATGCGTCAGGTGGGAGAACGTCTCGTATGGAAGTACGATGAACGTAATATGGATTTTTGGATAAATCCATATCCGTGAATGATAAAGAATTGGTAGTAATACTAATATAATAAAATAAAAATAAAATAAAAATATGTGTGTACGGATGCATATTACTATTTTTCTGTTGGTATTGTAATCTTTATTTCTGTACTAGTGTGTAATAGACGCATAAGTATATGAAAAGAGTAAAGTAGCAATGATCTACGCTTTTGGCAAAACTGCGTGTCGTGTAATTAATTATATTAAGATATTATTTGTGATATTAATATGGGATAAATGTTTAAAATTCAGATGGCCGACGAAGGAAATCAAGAAAATCTGAATAACGATAACCAGAGTAACATTAACGTGGTTAATGATAATCCGAGTGTCAATAACAATGGAAACCAAGTGGACAATAGTGCTATTCAACATATAGTAGCACAGGGAATTATAGATGCTATGCCATTTATACTTCAAACTGTTAAGGATGCTGATAACAAAAGTAGACATAGCAGTAAGCGACCACTTGAACCAGAAAACAGCATGAACAATGGACCGGTACTTCAAATGCCTATTCCCAAAAGAAGAAGAACCATGCCTTATGGTTGTTCTTATAAAGAATTATGGTCTTGTAAACCAATGGAATTCTCGGGCAATGAAGGGGCCATTGCAACTTTACGTTGGATAGAGAAGACTGAGGCAGTCTTAAGGATAAGTAAGTGTGCTGAAGAAGATAGAATATTGTTTGCTTCTAATCTATTTAAGAATGCAGCACTAGAATGGTGGAACACTATCCTTCAGACAAGAGGAAGTGATCGAACCTATAATATGGAATGGGAAGAATTTAAAAACAAGGTAGAAAGGAAATTCTGCCCACCCAATGAGAAGGAGCAGATAGCAAACAAATTCCTAAACCTTAGGATGACTGGTGTGGATAGCAAGGGGTACACAAAGTTATTTTTCGAATATGCTAGGATAGTGCCAACTCTTGCTTCACCAGAACCAGTGTTAATTTCCCGATATATTTGGGGATTAATTGGGGAAATTAGACATGTAGTCAAGGCAGCTAGACCACAAACCATAGAAGAAGCTGTAGAATTAGCCAATACCTTGACTGATGAGTTAGTCCGTACCAGAGAAGAGGATCAAAGAAAGAGCCTAACCCAAAAGTTGACCCAAGAATTTCGTTCTGGAAATTCTAACCGTGGGAAATATCTAGGTTCTACCTCTGCACCTTACTGTAGGTACTGTAAAAGAAAACATTCAGGGAGATGTTCCATATACTGTAATTTTTGCAAAATATCGGGACACAAGGAAGAAAACTGCAGGAAGAAAGCTAACAACAGGGTATGTTACAATTGCGGAGAACCAGGTCATATCAAGCTAAATTGTCCAAAAATTGGTTCCAGCTCCAGATAACAAGAATACTAAAAATGCTAGAGCATTTGTTCTGACTGCAGATGAAGCCAAGATGATTCCAGATGTCATTGCTGGTACGTTTTTAGTTAATGGTGTCTTTGCTAAAGTATTATTTGACTCTGGTGCAAACCAAAGTTTTATTAATACATCGTTTTGCAAATTTCTAAATCAATCATTAACTAAACTACCACATGAATGCTTAGTAGAAACAGCCAATGGAGAAACCATGAGGATTTCTGAAATCTTGCAGGGTGCAAGCATAGAAATTTTAAATCAAAAGTTTATTGCAAACCTGTATCCCATAAATCTGGCAGGATTTGATGTTGTTTTAGGAATGGATTGGTTAAAAGCCAATAAAGCTAGTATTTTATGTGATCAAAAGTTAATCCAAATAAATTCACCAAAAGGTAAAAAGATCACAATTAAAGGAGATAAGTTCTCTAGATCCACAAAATTCATATCTGTGATGAAAACTGCAAGTTGTATAAGAAAAGGTTCTGTAGTGTATTTGATTTCTATAATCACTAACACTAAAGGAAAAGAACTAAAAGATATTCCAGTAGTATCTCAGTTTTCAGATATCTTTCCAGAAGAATTACCAGGACTACCTCTAAATCGAGAAGTTGAATTCAGAATCCATTTAATACCAGGAACGTCACCAATTGCCAAAGCACCTTACCGTTTAGCACCTGCAGAAATGCAAGAATTAAAGAAACAATTAGATGAATTGTTAGAAAAAGGATTTATACAACCAAGTTCGTCGCCATGGGGAGCGCCGATACTATTTGTTAAAAAGAAAGACGGATCAATGCGAATGTGCATTGATTATCGTGAATTAAACAAGGTCACGATTAAGAATCGGTATCCATTACCGAGAATCGATGATTTGTTTGATCAACTGCAAGGAGCTCGATTTTTCTCTAAGATCGATTTAAGGTCAGGATATCATCAATTAAAAGTACAGGAAGAGGATATTTCTAAAACCGCATTTAGAACAAGGTATGGTCATTATGAATTTACTGTCATGCCATTTGGTTTAACCAATGCCCCAGCTGCATTTATGGACATGATGAACCGAATATGTAAGCCATATTTGGATAAATTCATAATTGTATTCATAGATGATATTCTAATTTATTCTAAGAATAAAGAGGATCATGCAAGACATTTGCACGCACTTTTAAGTTTGTTAAGAAAGGAAAAACTTTATGCTAAGTTTTCTAAGTGTGAATTTTGGTTAGAACAGGTACAATTCCTTGGACACTTAGTCAATCATGAAGGAATTCATGTAGATCCAACAAAGATTGAGGCGATTACAAAATGGAAAACCCCTGAATCACCAACTGAGGTTAGAAGTTTCTTAGGATTGGCCGGTTATTATAGAAGATTTATTAAAGATTTTTCTAGAATAGCTATTCCTTTAACTAAGCTAACCTGTAAATCTGTTAAGTTTGAATGGGGAATAAAACAAGAAGAAGCATTTAGAATTCTTAAGCAAAGATTAACCCATACACCTATATTAGCATTACCAGAAGGAACTGAAGACTTTGTAGTCTATTGTGATGCTTCTAAATTAGGTTATGGATGTGTATTGATGCAACGACAAAAGGTTATAGCTTATGCATCTAGACAACTTAAGAATCATGAAGAGAATTATTCAACCCATGATTTAGAGTTAGGAGCTATAATTTTTGCTCTTAAGATCTGGAGACATTACCTTTATGGTAGTAAGTTTACCATATTCACTGATCATAAAAGTTTAAGGTATATCTTCAAGCAAAAGGAGTTGAATATGAGACAAAGACGCTGGATGGAATTTCTTAGCGATTATGATTGTAATATCCAGTATCATGAAGGAAAAGCAAATGTAGTGGCGGATGCTTTAAGCCGAAAATATCATGAAAAGCCAAAAAGGGTACGTTCTCTTAAATTAAATCTTCAAGTAGATTTAAATGATCAAATAAGAGAAGCACAGGAACCAGTAATCAAGGATGATTCTGAAAAATTAAAAGGTATGCTAAAAGAATTGGAACAAGGAACAGATGGAATTTGGAGGTTTCATATAAAGAGAACGTGGATACCTAAATTAGGAAACCTGCGTAATCGTATATTAGAAGAAGCTCATAAGTCTAAATATACGATGCATCCAGGAAGTGATAAAATGTACCAGGATTTAAGGAAAAATTTCTGGTGGATAGGAATGAAAAAGGACATAGCAACCTATGTTTCTAAATGTTTAACTTGTTCACAAGTTAAAGCTGAACACCAGAAACCCTCAGGTTTATTACAGCAATTAGAAATGCCAGTTTGGAAATGGGAATTAATAACAATGGATTTTGTTACTAAATTACCCAAAACTAAGAAAGGAAATGATACAATCTGGGTGATTGTAGACAGATTAACTAAGTCAGCTCATTTTCTACCAATGAAGGAAACAATTAGTATGGAACAATTATCTAAATTGTATGTAAATGAAATTGTTTCTTTACATGGCATTCCTTTATCAATTGTTTCTGACAGAGATAGTCGATTTACATCTCGTTTTTGGTCAAGTTTCCAAAAGGCAATGGGAACCAAATTAAGGTTAAGCACAGCTTATCATCCTCAAACAGATGGACAAAGTGAAAGAACAATTAAGACAATGGAAGATATGCTTAGAGCTTGTGTAATTGACTTTGGAGGTAATTGGGACGAACACTTACCTTTAATAGAATTTTCTTATAATAATAGTTATCACACAAGTATCAATGCTGCACCATTTGAAGCACTTTATGGACGAAAGTGTCGAACCCCAGTCTGTTGGGCAGAAATTGGGGAAAAACAACTATCTGGACCTGAAATAGTGCAGGAAACAACTGATAAGATTATTCAAGTCAATGAACGATTGAAAGCTGTACGTGATCGACAAAAGAGTTATGCTGATAACCGATGCAAGCCATTGGAATTTCAGGTAGGAGATAGAGTATTGTTAAAAGTCTCTCCTTGGAAAGGAGTGGTAAGATTCATCAAAAGAGGAAAGCTAAGTCCCAGGTATGTTGGACCTTTCAAGATTATTAGAAAAATAGGGCTTGTAGCCTATCAGTTACAACTGCCAGATGAAATGGCAGGAATACATGATGTGTTTCATGTATCTAATCTCAAAAAGTGTTTAGCTGATGAATCACTGATAGTTCCTCTTAAGGATATAGAGGTAAATGAACAGCTTAAATTTGTAGAAAGACCTCTACAAATTGAAGACAGGAAAATCAAGAATCTCAAGCATAAAAGACTAGTTCTAGTCAAAGTGAAGTGGGATTCCGAAAGAGGAACTGAGTACACATGGGAACTCGAATCAGAAATGAAAAGGAAATATCCACACTTGTTTCAGTAGATCTCGAGGACGAGCTCTAAAGTAAGGTGGGGAGAATGTAACAACCCTCGGTAAAACCAACACTCTCATAATATGGTTGACACCTATTATATTATAAAATGTCCCAATATGTTTTATATTATACCCCGTATGTGAAAACCGAGCCCGTATTATGTTATAGTTTATAAAAATAAAATAAAAATCTGAATTATAAGCTGATGCGGGCCGCGTACGAGTTTTGGTTAGTTAATGCGGGCCGCGCGGACTCATAACACGCGATCGCACCAGAGGATGACACGTGTCGTAATCGTGTCGAACCTAGTGATGACCCAGCTAAGCTACTGAATTGACTATAGTAAATGCGGGCCGCGTAAGGCTTAGCTTTATCTTAAGCGGGCCGCCTGGAAGTCTGATATCACAACTATAAATAGCAGGCATCAGTTTTCAGTTTCCGTCGCTCATTTCTTATTCTCAATCTCGAATTCTGAAGTTATAATCTTAATATTTTGGGTATTATACCCCTAATTAGCGAAGTTCTGCTCCGTTGTAAGTATTATAACCCCGGTTTCATAATAGTTACGCTGCCCGATTGATTTAGGGTTCCGTAACAACTGTCGTGGTTTTGCCCGACGTAGTTGTTGGAATGCCGTCTCGGGGAGGGTATTATTAATAATTTCAAAGGGTTATGATACTAACCAATGTACATTTGTATAAATTATAGATTATAGCCAGGAAACCCTTACGAAAAGCCTAAGACAACAATGTGAGTTTATCCTCTTTTTGTTAATGTTTTTGGTAATGTTTTACCAAACCTTAAATGTTTTACTATGAAATTAAGCGGTGATTGAGTCTTTGTAGTTCTTCAATTACTGCCGGTATTATGGGGTTTTGTATACAAAATTTATTACTACGAGTAGTAGTAAGTCAGGAACGACAGTGCATTACCATTGGACGACGAGTGAGCCAATGGGTAATTTGACCATAGCCATAGATCCGGTCGAGTGGCAAATACTGAATGAGTAATTGTGTAGAAATAAACAATGTGATCGCTCTCAATACTGTTTTAATTGATAAAATGATTCTTGATTAAACTGGGATTCACTCACCAGTATTTCCGACTGACAAATGTTTTTAAAACGCGTTACAGGTAACACAATGTGAACAGCCAATTAGTGAAAAGCCAGCTGGAGAGCACTGAAGGCTTGGGAAAAATGTGGCTATAAAAGTTACCTAATAAACGATGTTTTAAATTCAATAAAATAGGGTTTGTCCCTATGATATATTGTAATAAGAAACTTGGGTGTTGCCCATGTATTTATTAATATCAAGAAAGGTGGTTTTACTCTGATAAATATTTCCTAACTACGGTCCTGATGTAAATTCCGCTGCGAGACTAATCAAACTGATACCACCAAACTCTGTGATCACGTCCGCCCGTTCCCGGGGATCAGGGATCGGGGGTTGTGACATATACCGATATGCCAATTACATTTAAGGCTTTCTCTTTTATACAAACAATGGCTGACAACCAATTTCACAGCTCAAATATGATTGGGCCGATGATTTTATGTTACGACCGCTTATTCATAAACTATAAAAACAACTTATCGAAAATTTTACCTTGTAATTAACATTGTTCATAAAACCTTTAACAAAATTTGGGCATGACCCGTTTGTAAAACGAGCATACCCCCTGTTTTTACACCTAATAAACGTCATCCATCAACGACCCTATTAACATTAGACTACACAAAACAAAGACAAAGGTTTTCAAGTGTAAGACTTCTAACAAGATGAAACAAAATAACAAGACATAGACCCAAAAGTATGCATATAAACTAGCGGAAGCGTTCGGTATAACAAGGCATAGGCATGTGCTCGCTCCAAGCTCCAGATCGCCTATAGTGAGGTTTTACCTACATTCAACAACACGGATTTTTGAAAGTTAGTCATCATACTAGTTATAAATAAACCTTTCGTTTTAATTCAATCCATTTATGAACATCCCTCTTTCTTGCGCATTAAACTACCCAAATACTTGGGTTTTGCATAAATACTCTCAACGAGAGTTAAGCATACATATCCAACCCGTTTAACCGGGTTGATTGCTTTCAACATAAAATTCTTCATTCCATCTGTATAACGGATTAAGCTTTTAGCACTTAGCATAGCATACGATACCACTCGTTCAAATCGGGTGGAAGCTTACTCGTGATCGACTTGTTCACTAGAACCGGTCGATTTGCATAACTTATCACAATCCTCATAATAGCCAAACCCGCAAGGGATTTGCTAGTTAGTCATTAATCACCGTAACATTTTAACAATATCTAACTATGATGTTATAACAAGATTATAAATAAGATATTTGTATGCAACGAAACATACCTCGGTCTTGTGATCCTTCCGATTTCTTAGAATTCGAACCTTCTTCCTTCACACCTGAATCAGCATATTCATTCATCCGTTTAGTACCCTAACTTCCATTCCATCACATTTCAATTTACACATAATTACTCTTTCAAGCATTTCATCAAACACCTAGTGTGCATTACATTAATAAAGCATAGTGTACAAGCATTTTAAGCATGATTTGCTATATCATCCTATATGTCATCACTAGACAATCTAATTCTTTCGATTCCTTTAATCTTCATCAATTTATCTAGCATTCGGGTACTACAAGCTGAATTACATGTCAATTACATACATTCATCACTCCTAAAATCTTCACATTCATCACATAACTTTCACTAAGTGGGTTTATAGAAACTTTCTTTCAATTGACCAAATTTAAGCATGATTTCTACCCTAGGGAGCATCCTTAACATCTAAACAACACAAATCATATCACAATTTCATGATTGGGTCAATACCCTTCTTCTACAATTCATCAATTCTAGTAATTCAACTTACCACTTGATTAGGTATGGGTGATTGATCGAGTTTTCACCACATGCAACTGATAAACATTGATTCTTCTTTGTTAATTTGATGAATTTGATGAGAACAAGGGTGAACCCCTGCTCTTTCTTGGCTCCTGATCGATACACACACATAATGTGTGTGTTTGTTGTGAGTTTTTCTTATTTAGCCCCTTTTACTAACTAATTACATCTTTAGTCCTCCCACTTGAGGAAGTATTTAACTTAAGCCTTTTATTTAACTAGTTATCATTAAATCAAATCTTTCCATTAACTAAGTTAAATTCTTTATTTATCATTTACCATAATTTTTGGGGTGTTACATTTTAAGTCATAATATCTGATTGGGCCTAAAATTCCACTTAATCGATAAAACAGCAATCAATTTCAGTTTTTATAGGGCTGCACAACAAATCACGAGATTTGATATATTTAACACATGATTGGGCCGTTGATATTATGTAATAAATGGATTTATGATTTCACGTGATGTGGCCCACAATCAACAATCACAAATCAATCCTATTGGCCCGATACTCTTAGATTCACGTGATGTGTAGGCTTGAAATAATTAATGAAGACAGATGCTTTCAAGCGAAATAGCTCTGATTTGAAGCGAAATTAGTACTTTTCAAGCGGAATAAGGAGTTTTCAAGCGAAATCAAGGTGTTTCAAGCGAAATCAACCTGATGTCACTCGTTATCGGACCAAAAACCTTTGATTTCTCTCAAACGACTTGGAATTAGGATTTGAAACTTGGTAGGGTTATAGATCAGGTGTTTTCGCACAACATATCAAAAAATCAGCCGATTTGGACCGTAAAATCCCGTTCAATTTTGAAAAATTCAGTAAAAAACGTGAAAGAATGAGTAGAAATCAGAAATCTCGGTGAAAACAAGCTAAAACGGAAAGACTTCTTCCTCCTGAGCTCTGATACCACTTGTAGGATCGTTTATACGACCAAACGAGTCGTTCAGAAGAATTCTCGGATCAAATCAGAGGCGGAATACAAAGATTTGATCTTCGTTCAGCTTGTTATACACTTTACAAGTCTCTTGTATTGATTTTAGAACGTTTAGAAGACAAGAAACACTTTGGCAGCACCTTGTCTCTAGATTCCCAAAGTTACAAATGAAATGACTAAGGCACCTATTTATACTAAATCTATTCCCCTTGAAAGTGACAAGCCCATTTCGTGTGGAATAGACTTGTGTTATTTCTCTACGTGACTTAATCTATCATTCTAATTACAAGACTCGATTACAAGACGAAGTCAACAGACATATGCACTAACAGTGGGGGTGGTCATTAGTGATAGAATTCCATCACTCACAATATCCAATCATGTTCCGCCATGTCAGCAACCATTTTTCCATCACTCACAACCTTTTTAGTGGCGGTGGTCATCACTCACCACCACATCTAACAATTTCCCCCCAACCAACAACTACTCTCACAACTAACAACTATCACGCCGTGAAAAAAAAAATCACGTAATCGGGTTTACGTTGAAGTATAACGCGTTGAACTTGGAGTGGCGGTGGGTATAACGCGTTGAACTATGATGATCATGGTGCTATAACGCACCGCCCCCACCTACCTTAGTGGGATGCAAATATATGTGAACATGGAATTTATTGTCACACCCTGACTTTTGCGGAAGCGTATGATGTGTGACTGGTTTAATATCATTGCATTCAATCATAATAAACAACTACATGATTAAAACGATGTTCATCCATTCATAAAATTTGAGTATTACAAACACTTGTTATTTAAGTTTTAAAACACAACCTTCGACTCGGTTACAAATCAACAAAAGTGGATGACATCTAAACTTGAAGTCTACTTCTAGAAACGACACCCGCGCCCAAGATCCAACCTGTCACCTTAAATACATATAATTTTGGAAAACATCTACAAAAGTTGAGCGAGTTCATGCGTTTTGTGTGAGTACTGTATTCTTGTAAATCTTTGAGAGACTCCTTTGTAAACAGGTATGAAAAGCGTGTATGAACATGAATGTTTTACAAGGACTTTAAGGCATGTGAGGACATAGGGAGCACTCGTAATGAGTAGGCTTATACCCTTGTCGATTTCCCTCGACTGTGTCGATTACCCTCGACTGTGTCGATTACCCTCAACTGGGACTCCGAAGCACTGCTTGGTACTAGTTAGCTTTAAGAACATATATCACAAAGGAAAAAGTGGAATTTGAAGTAATATACTATATGTAGTGGCTTTTAGTTGTGGTGTTTTTTTAAAGTTTTTCCAATAGAGGTAATATATCATATAAAATTGTGGAATTCAGGAATCAACACTCTATTGAAGATATTTTAGATTCTCGATCCTAGGCTAAAAACCGAACCATAACCGAATTAACCAATACAACGGAACCATAACCGAATTAACCGAAAAACCGAACCAAATCAAAAACCGGTGGGTTGGTTAATGTTTTTTTTTTAACCGAATGTAGCGGGTCAGTTATGGTTATCAATGTTTCCACACCCACCATAATCGAGCCGAACCGACATGTAATAAATCTTTGTAGGATTTAGGACTTTTTACCAGTTTTTTTTTAATATTTGATGTTTTTTATTAAAAATTTTTAGTATTTACGGGTTATTTTATATCGTTTTGCGGGTTTGGTTGAATATTTATTTGAATTGATTTAAATATATATTTTTCTAGGTTTTTATTATTATATTGTTTTATTAGTTTAATTGATTCAAACATATATTTTTATATAATTTGTAAGATACGATCAAAGTACCAATTATCAAACAAGAAATCATAAAAATGAATGTATACTGGTACTGATGTTGTTCAGTACGGTATGGTAGCGATACGATATTAATTCATCAAAAACAGAAAACACTAAAAATAAATATTCATACGCATACAAATGTTATTCAATCGGTTTTGATTAAATTTGGTATGATAGCGACACAATATCCGTTTAAAAAATATACATCGTAATGTTGAAATAAAAAGAGGGGAACAATTGTTTTTTTTTTTCAATATTGTTTTTTCTAAGGTTTTATTATTTTATTGGTTTATTACTTTAATTGATTTAAGTATATTTTGTTCTCTCATATAACTTTTAAGATACGATCAAAGTACCGGTTATCAAACAGGAAACAATAAAACAGAATGTATACTGGTACCGATGATGTTCGGTACAATATGGTAGCGATACAATATCAGTTTATTGAAAGAAAAAAAAACTAAAAATAAAAAATATTGGTACCGATACAAATGTTGTTCAATTGGTTTCGATTGGACTTGGTATGATAGCGACAGAATATCCGTTATCAAAAAAATATTATAATGTTGAAATAAAATAAACATAAAATGCAAGCGAACCGAACAGATATCAACTGAACAACAAATATGTGTTTTTTTTGTTTTCGATCGATGTAGTGCTTTCTCTTTCAATTACTATATCGAGTGCAGGTACTGTAACGAACCAAATTGATATCGACTTAATCCCCGCCGCGAAGCGCGGGGAAATATCACTAGTATAGTGTTATATGTAACTGAAGTTCTAGAAGGTTTGACAAAAAAAATATCAAACAATTTCTTTTTGTTTCATTTAACTTCCATTTTAGCTACATTGGTTTGACACATATATTCATTTTAGTTACATGATCTTTTATTTTTTTTACTTATTAATCCAAAAGTTTGATTTTCGTATTAGTTACAATCCAGCTCATTAATCCCATCTAATTTATTCTATTAAGTTTGTGTATAAGAATTATAATAGCTTTTCGAGACCACGATCAATGTCACGAAGCCTGATTGTTGATGCTCTAACAAATTGGTTTAAAAAATATCACGAGAAAAAAAGAAGAGTAAAGACAACTCAAATCTCGTAAGCAAAATGTTATTTGAATACCTACATATGGATGCGAAATTCTATTATGAGAGTTTTGTCATGGGGACACAATAATTTGCTTTAAGAACATATATCACAAAGGAAAAAGTGGAATTTGAAGTAATATACTACTAGAATTTTGACCATGTCGCGCATTGCGGCGGCAAAATCGCGTTTGTGACTTGGTAACACGCGTAATGTTGATGACATTAACGTATGGTGTCCACACATGGCGTGATGTTTTGGACTGTGTTACATACGTTACGTTCGTGTCATTAACGTCATTAGACAGCAATGTAAAGTAGTAACAGTAATTTAGACATTAACGTGGTTAGGCATAAAAAAAACATAATAATGTATTACACGTTACAGTTACAATGTAAAGTCGTAAAAGTAATTTAAATAAAACTAAGTGTCAAGTTATTAAGTGGAAAATGTTGGCGGTCAAATTTGTCAATTATCAAAAGTTAGAAGTGAATGTGTAACTTATTAAAGATGAGGGTTAATAGTGTTTCATATCAAAAGTTTGAGGGTGTGACCCGCACGTTGCAGCGGGTGTGAACTCGATCATTTTCGGTGTGCGGTTTTTATTTGATTTTCGTTATATTGTTAAAGGAGAAAAACGTTTTAAAAATTATCAGAAAAAAAAATGTTTAGTTGATTTTAACTAAAGGTAAATAGTTTAAAAAAAGAGAGAAAACAAAAAGAAAAAGTGAGAATATATATTGCAGGAAAAGGGGGTGTTTGCAAAAAATTGTCGTGAAAGGATAAGAAAAAAAAATCAGTTGAGGAAACCATTTAAAAAGTCAAAAGGGTTGTTAAAGGAGAAAAACGTTTTAAAAATTATCAGAAAAAAAAATGTTTAGTTGATTTTAACTAAAAGTAAATAGTTTAAAAAAAGAGAGAAAACAAAAAGAAAAAGTGAGAATATATATTGCAGGAAAAGGGGGTGTTTGCAAAAAATTGTCGTGAAAGGATAAGAAAAAAAAAACAGTTGAAGGAAAGTAGGAAACCATTTAAAAAGTCAAAAGGGAAGAATCGAACTCGGGTGGAAATCTTGCATACCACATGCCTTAGCCACTTGACCCAACCATCTATTTATTTACATCTTTGCTTTCAAATACTAATATAAACAAACAATGTCGGTGGCTTTTGATTTGACAGCCACCGACATTTCTCTTTAATATTATATAAATATGTAGTGGCTTTTAATTGTAGTGTTTTTTTTTAAGTTTTTCCAATAGAGGTAATATATCATATAAAATTGTGGAATTCAGGAATCAACACTCTATTGAAGATATTTTAGATTCTCGATCCTAGGCTAAAAACCGAATTAACCGATAAAACGGAACCATAACCGAATTAACCGATAAACCTAACCGAAAAACCGAATCAAATAAAAAACCGGTGGGTCGGTTAATGTTTTTTTTTTGAAAACCGAATGTAGCGGGTCAGTTATGGTTATCAATGTTTCCATACCCACCATAACCGAGCCGAACCGACATGTAATAAATCTTTGTAGGATTTAGGACTTTTTACCAGTTTTTTTTTTTTTTTAATATTTGATGTTTTTGATTAAAGATTTTTAGTATTTACGGGTTATTTTATATCGTTTTGCGGGTTTGGTTGAATATTTATTTGAATTTATGAAATATATCACATCACTTTATTTGAATATTCATTGTTAATATTATAGATTATATGTATTTTTAATACTATGTAATATACTAACATATACAAATATACAATTACAATTTTTTCATGTTAAAAAATTAACATATTCTAAACTAGGCTAAATACACGGTTAACCATCCACAACTGATCCGCTATAACCATCAAAACTGATTAACCATAACCGCCATAACCCATCGGTTATGATTATGGTTATCTATTAACCGACATAACGGTTGTGGTTATGATTTTAGACCAAAACCGACCCATACACACCCCTAGCTAAAAGAAACAAAATAGTATCACAGTCACTTATAAACTTATATACATGAGAAATTACGGGAATTTATTATGTTCAACCCTTAAAAAGGGTTATATTCTCATAAATTAGTATTTCTTGAACAAAATTCGGGTTATAATGCTTCGTTTCATCCTACGCTTACCATGCCAAGCTTGAGCATTGATTATACTTCCACTTAGCCGAAACTAAGTCGAATGCCCTGTTTCTTACTTTGCTCACTTCGCGATCTAGAATTCAGGGGGGACATACGTGATGGGTTGAGTGGGCAGCGCACCCCTTGGAAAAAAATTTAGTGTATTTTATAAGCCAAAATTCTGATCACACCCTTTGAAAGTTTGGTTAAACCCATCATTCGCACCCCTAAAAAATAACTCATGGGTCAGCAACCGTGTAGAACTGCCACCGACTCTTTAGTTAGACTCTTAGTTTTCCACCTAGAACTCTAACAAAAGCCAACGAGGTGGTGGTGGAGTGGTAAGGGAGAGTCTTGGTGTTCTATGGGACCCCAAGTTCGATTCCTGCCCTCCATATTATTTTCTGGGCACCTGGTGATGATGTGAGATTAGGCGAATAGGTGGAGATCGCTAGTTCGATCCTTGAACTGAGCGGGTTTTACCTTATCACACTGTCGTGCCTTCGGACGAGGGTTCACGGGCTTCAGCCCTAGGTAAGGGTTTTCCCCGGTTCGGAGACGAGTGTATCCCGATGTGGTGAATTTCGTCAGTAGCCCATTTGAAGGATTCGTTGCCGTTAAAAAAAAAAAGAAATCTAACAAAAGTTATCACATGTCGTTACTCTTGCAATAATGTAACATTACAATATTTGATACATTATTTTGAGATTTTTTTTATTTATGGAATATTGATAAATGCTCATTCAAATTATATTGGCATAATTCGAATATATTTTTTATGAAAACTGGACATAAGTACGAAAAACGGGACAAAAGCGTAAACTTCCAACTTTTGCACCTACGTTAATGGATTTGAGGGACCATTTTTTACTAAAAGATCCATGCTTGGTTGTTCTTGACTCATTTCAACACCTTTATGACAAATTAAATTTATCCGACATAAAAAACAAGCACATTGACACGGCTTACTTTTTTTTTTATAAAAATTAAAGAAAACATTATATTTAAAAAGTTATAGTAAATGAATATTACAAAAACAAAAAAAATATATACGAATTAAGCCAATTATAAGGCGTAGATGATAATTTCTATGACGGCGTGTATGCATGAATTTGAGTTTAGTTAACCGGACTTCTTTTTCTTCCTTTTTGCTACAAATTAACTTACTTTAAAATACTCATATAAACACCTTGCCGGATTATACCCTTCACCTTATAGATTAAAAACTTATGTATTACATGAGTTGAATAATGAAAATATTAAATAATTAGCAATGACAATTTAAGAATTACATAACGATAATTTGGGATAATATATAATTACACGTTTACTTATTGGCATATTAGGCAAAATGGATTTAAATAATCCCAACTCACTGTTATTGGCCAATAATAATCCCAACTCATTTAATCAACAATAATAATCCCAACTATTCATTTTTGTTTGTAAAATACTCCCAGTTAAAAAAATCACTAACTAGGTTAAAAAATTGCTGACGTGGCAGGTGACGTGGCATGCCACATCAGCAATTTTTTAACCTAGTTAGTGTTTTTTTAACTGGGAGTATTTTACAAACAAAAGTGAATAGTTGGGATTATTATTGGTGATTAAATGAGTTGGGATTATTATTGGCCAATAACAGTGAGTTGGGATTATTTAAATCCAATTTGCCTTACTTATTTAGGTATAGAGAAGAGGTCGAATAAGAGAAATGGAAAAAAAAAAGATTTTACTCATAAAATTGTGTAGCGTGACGCAACCAGTTATTTATTAGGTATAGATTGATCATATGGCTCTTGAACAAAGATATAAGAGAAGTTTAACTCGACTAATTCCAAGAAATAAACGATCTACCAAAGTGTTAACTAGTTTGTTTAAACCCGTAAGACAAAAGATCAAATACAAAGTATCTTATAGTACATACGAATGGAGTGGAAAAGTAAACAAAAAAGCGCGGTGACATTTTCGTAATTATTTTACTCGTAGGGTAATTATCAAAATTACTCTACAAATGATCTTGTAGGATAAGTTTGATCTTGTAGGGTAATTTTGATCTTATATGGTAATTTTGTAGCGTAATTTTGATATTATAGAGTAATTTTGACCTTTTGGGTAATTTTGTACAGTATAATAATTGCTCTACAAATGATCTTGTAGTGTAATTTTGATCTTGAAAGGTAATTACAATTAAAATAATTACGAAAAATGTCACCGCGTTTTTTACTTTTCCATGTCATTCGTACGTTTTGTACGATAAGATACTTTGTATATGATCTTTACTCTAAACCGTAAACCTAACCCGTATAAATCACAAACCAACTTAACCAATCGACTTGATCCAACTAAGATGATTCAATTTAGTTTAGCGATTTATGAACACCTCTAAAATATTTATAAAATGTATCTAATAAATTCAAAATCTTTTATATGTCCATTCTTCAATTACAAGTTTCATATATTGGTTTGATGTTAAGCATGTGATATTACAACTTACTACACTCGACATGTCCACAACTATCATTGCTTGTACATGCTTTTAATCTAGTATAATTAATGAATGATGCCGTATATTAAACAATTTTATGCACAAAAAATAGGTAACGGACAAAAAGACATCCACATAACAATTATTCATGAATAGTTTAAAATGAAGTTGTCGCTATCTTCATTTTTATATAAACTATATTATCACATAATTAATTTGCTCATAATCATGTGCTTATTGAATATTTTGATCGTTTAGTAGATCGTCTTAATGCAAATGATTCGCATACCAATAGGTTTGGGGAAAGGTGAGAAGGTTTACCCACTTATGTGGGGTTTTTGCCCGGGAGTTCTTAGAGTCGAATCTTGCGGAGGACGAATTGTGGCACCGGTTCAAACTGGCAATAATACGCCAACTGCGGGATTCCTACTCGGCTACTCGTGAACTGCGTGATCAAAGGTCAAAGGCCTAACCGGGTGATCTAGCCGTAAAAAAAAAAGTAAATCGTCTTAATCACGTAGACTAATATATAAATTATTAATAATTGTAATCGACATCATCAGTATCCTATAATTAATATAAATTGTAATTTACTTAAATATCACTGTGGTTCTAGAGAAACTACGACAACGACTTTAAAGTATATATATTACGACTTTGGAGTATCTTTATTCTTGCAGATTTGGGGGTATATATTTTAACTTCGATGGTGATAATAAATTGGTCTAGTGATTAGTGTCTTGGTATTTATATTTTAGGTTCTAAGTTTAACTCTCAGTGGCTTTACTTTGGTGTGTCAATGAAGTTTAGAACTAGGTAACCTAGACGAGTAGACATACCGGTAAAAATAACAGTAATGAATAGACAACAATCAATTTAAAATAAGATCAAGTTCAACAATATAATGTTTTTTAGAATTGTAACTGTTGATGCAACAAATATAAGACCAACGGTAGTAGTTGTGCTGGTTAGGCAAAAGGGTTGAAGGGTTCAACTTTGTCTAACGCAGGTCGTGGGGTCCCCCTACGTTTGCAAGACGTGGAAGGAGGTTCACTAGTTTATTTTTGTTATTTGCTAAAGATCCTTCTCTGAATTATATTCAGATTCGGATGAAGGAGCAAATAGAATGTGTGTGTGTTGGATGTGAAAGAGAGCGACTTGCATGAAGCAAGTACTCGATGTGAATGACCAGAGTTTAAGGAAACAGGCCTGGCCAAGAATGTCCCAACTCAGTAAATGAAGTGTCACTTATATAGGAGAAGACATCTCCCAAAGAGGCATTCATTTGACTAGTGTCCTTGCTTGCAGCGAGGGGCTTACCCTTTTGGGGGTTAAAGCCTTTTGACCCCTGGATAATAGCGTGTACTCTGCAGACCTGCGTTGCTTTTACGGCTGTGGGTTGGTGAAGCAATCCCCGGATGTGACTGGCTACTGTTTCCGTATTACTTTCCCCCACCTCACAGCTTTTTAACCATTGAACCATTTAACCCTTTTAGCGTTTGCATATTTAGTCATTTTATTTAGTCTTGGGCTACCCCCGTCATCAGCCCCCCAAGTCAGAGGTTTCTGGGGAATGGGCTCAAAGACTTCTGACTTTTATACGTGTATTTTATTGCCTAAAGGTTTCAATGGTTCGATGCTTGAAGGCTTGAAGGGTTGTGAGCAGTTAATATTTGAATTTTAAATAACTGACACTTGATTTGATTGATGTATGGCAGTTCAATAGGGTGGCGGTTACTGTTTGCCATTATTACCCCTATTGTAGGTTATTTTATATTTACTTATCTCATTTATTTACACATTTTACTTTGAAGAAATCATCAGTTTGCTTCCTTTTTTCTCTCCGGTATCCCCCTTTCTTTCAAAATCAGATCAGTTCCAATTTGCTTATTTTTTCTTTAGTTGTTCATTGTGATGGGTGCTCGGAAGGATATGGCAAAATCCTTCTCTCGACTGACCCAAGAGGAAGTCGATTTATTTTGTGTAGAATGGGGAATAGGGACAAAGTATAAACCGGTTGCACCGGCTTGCGATAAATCCATCAATGCCTGTCCTTCTGGTATGATTGCCTTGTATTGCCGTCATTTTGAGTTTTCAAATCTTCGTTATCCGTTTTCAAACTTTGTATTGAATGTATTGGAATATTATCGGGTGTCTTTTGGTCAAGTTCATCCCCTAGGCATGGCTAGGGTTTTGCATTTCGAAATTCTGTGCCGGGCCTGTGGGTATGATCCATCTTTGTTGTCCTTCCGTCGGTTTTTCCGGCTTGCTAAGAATGGTGATTGGTTCACCTTTGAAACCAGTCAAGTTGACACTTGCTTAATCTCGTCCATGGTTTCTACTCTTGGGGTGTGGAAAGATCGGTTTTTCTGGGTGTCGAAGGAGATTGTCCCTTTCAAACCTGTTTGGAGACACCCAGATGCTGTTCTGAACGAGCCGGAGCCCTTTGATTCCGAGATAAACACTCGCTTCTTAGAAATTCTTAGGGAGTGTCCTTCTAGGCTTCGTCCCTTTCCTGAGCATTTGTTGGTGTTGTTGGGTATAAGTAAGTTGTGGGAAAAGGCTAATCGGGATCCGGTGCTTATTAGAGATGGGAAGGGTATGCATTTATTCTTTTCTTGCTTTTTGTTCCTTTCTATTTATTTGCTTATGTGCTTTTATATTTGTGTTGTAGCTATGTCTGCCTTGGATTTTATCAAAAGCGATGATACCTCTGACGTTGTTTTTGATGATGTTGCTGCTATCCCTGACGAGAATGCGGTTGTTAAGGGTGCCGATTATAGGTTTGAGGGTTCTGGTTATGTCAATGTTCCGAATGTCAAAGGCTTCACCAAGGTTACTGCGTCCAAAGGTTCTACTCGTCGTTCTCAATGCCATCTGAAGGTTGTTGATCAGCCCTCTGGCTCAGAGCCTATTGACGTTAGTGATGATATCGAGGCATCAGAGGATCAAGCTGTGTATGTTGGTAAAGGCAAGGAAAAGGAGTTGATTGTTTCGAGCAAGAAGAAGAAGTTGGTTAAGAAGGGTACCATTTCTGCTATTCAAGGTTCGTCAGCCAAAAGTGTTGAAAGCTTCGAGGGTTCAGAGGATATTTACGTGCCTAATTGGGCGGTTAGGGTTGGTGACAATTTTAAGGATCCTGCTGTGTGTGCTGAAGCCTTGGCTCATTTTGCTCCTCCCGGTGTTCGAGATGCCATATCTGAGATGGAGGGTGATCATCTTATCTCTAGGATGATGCTCAGTTCCTGCAACCTTTCAGCCTTTTTGGCTGAAGGTGTCACTCGTTTTGCTAAGGGAATGCGGGAATATGAGGAGACCTCCAAGAAGAAGGAGAAAATGAAGGCTTCAATTGCTGTTATGAAGAAGGAAATCGAGAGCTTTTCTGAGAAGGAGTTGGCTTGGAACAAGAAGATTGAGGAGTTAACTAAGAGGCACGATATTGAGATGGGTGATCTTAGGAAGAGCTTTGAAGCTAACTTATTGAAACTGAAGGCTGACCGGGAGGCCTTGGCTGTGCAACAGAAGGCTTTTGCTAAAGAGAAAGATGGCTTGAAGACTTTAGTTGCACAGGCTACTGCAGATAACCAATGGCTCATTGAGCAGGGTTTTCGCCAAGTGGTTACTTATCTGTTACATTCCAAAGAGTTTAACTCTGCTCTTGGTGATGTTTATACTAAACTACTCAATCTGGGAAAACACCAAGGTCTTATTGCAGGTTATAAGCTTCACGAGTCTGGCAACCCTTTGGAGAAATCTCCTCTGTACCGTCCCGAGGCTTCTGACGTCTTTAAGAGTTCCGTGGAGCAAATGGAGAGGTTATCATACCCGTATGTAAGTCAAGTTGCCTCTTGTTATGGTAAGCCTCTCTCTGCTTTACAGGAACTGAAGCCGGATGGTTTGAATGAAAAGTTATGGGCTGAACTGCTTGGCTCCCCTTCGAGGAAACGTTCCTTTTCGGGAGATAGTGAAGATACTTTTCCTGTGGAGGCCGATGCTCCGAAGGATGCCAGTTTGGAAGTTTCAGCTGTTGATGATCAAGGTCCGAAGGCTAAGAAGGTTAAGAAGACTAAGAAGGCCAAAGGTAGCATTTCTGAGGCTACTAAGCCTTCTGTTGATGCCTAAAATTCGTAGCTTTCTTAGCACTCTGTTAAAACAATTCATGGTTTGTAACCCTTAAACAATATTAGGTTTTCAGGGACCCTTAAGGTTCCTTTTGGTTGTGTTGAAGGCCTGTATGGCCGTTTGAACAATGATTAGACTTGCAAGTTACTAGAACTTGCCTTAACTTATGTTTGGAAGTCTTTTAGGACTTTCTTTGACATGGTACGATGTTTTAACTTTCTTCTTTATGTTATGTTTTTAGACTTGTGCCTACTTTTGTTAAGGTAGTCTGTTTGGCTTTAACCTTCCAAGCCTTTTGGCTGTCTGTTAGTAGGTTGAAGCCTTTAGGGTTTCAAGTTGTTACTCGGGTGGCTTGAAGCCTTGAAGGCTTCTTAGTCTTGTGACCTGACTTGGTTTGTATCTTTGTGATTTTTGTCCAGGTGATTTTCTTTGTCTTTTTGTAACTTTGTCTTTGTCGAGTTTGTGCTGCCCTTATGTTTTTTATACCTAAAAGGGTTCAGTGCTGCAGACACTTAGCCTTGATATTTTTAACAAGAAGATATAGCACCTATCCTTTTTATCATTTCTTTGGTTTTCACTTGACTTTTTCAAGCCTGTGTGCGGATTATATTTTTAAGGCTTAGGGAACATTTGGTGTAGGCTGTTCACACCCGTCTATGAGACAATTTTATTTTTTCTTAACAAGTCTCATGGAGTTGTATTGACTTAGGAACTCACCCCTTATATAGGTTCATTTAACCCTTGAACCTATTGAGCGATGTGGCCTGGGAGCTCATCCCCTTACATGGCCCTTGCCATGGAGTTTTTTGCTAGGTTCTCAACCTGATCTTAGGATAGAAAGACAAGTTTGATAAAACAACTTCATTCATTCAAGCAATACTTGCTTTTTACAAAAGGTATTCATAGTGTTGTTCGAAATACATTTTGATGCAAACCAAATTTTCCTGTCTAAACATGGAACCTTTTCAGGGTTTTGCCATTCCAATGCCTTGGAAGCCTTTTGCCTTCTGAATCTGCTAGCTTGTAGGATCCACCCTTGTGTGCTTCGAGGATGGTATATGGACCCTCCCATTTTGGGCCAAGTTTTCCTTGATTTTCCTTTTTGCTAGCTGCATTGTTTCTGAGGACCAGGTCCCCTGGCTTGAATCGTTCATTCTTGACTTTCTTGTTGTAGTAGGCTTCCATTCGTTGCTTGTATTTGGCTTCTTGGATTGCAGCTTGATCTCGTGCTTCCTCTAGGAGTTGTAAATTCAACATGGTCTCTTTTTGGTTTGTTTCGGGATCCATGTTGACGATTCGTTGGGTTACAACTCCTATCTCAGCGGGGATCACAGCCTCGGATCCAAATACCAAGCTATAATGTGTTTTCTTGTGGCTTGTTTTTTCGGTTGTTCTAATTGCCCATAGGACACTAGGCAATTCTTCAAGCCAGTTGCTTTCGTATCTTCCCAATCTTGTCTTGATGCCTTCCACTATACTTCTATTCGTCCTTTCAACTTGACCGTTTGATTGCGGATAAGCCACTGAGCTAAAGACCTGATCGATTTTGTATTCCTTGCACCAAACGCTGAAAGGCTTCTCAGCAAATTGCCTTCCGTTATCAGTGACAAGTACTCCCGGCAATCCATAACGGCAAATGATGTTCTCCCAAACAAAATCAATGACCTGTTTTCCCGTAATCTTAGCAAGTGGTTTGACCTCGGGCCACTTGGTGAAATAATCTATTGCCACCAGCAAGAATTTTACTCCTCCTTTGCTTGGGGGAAATGGACCAACAATGTCCATTCCCCATTTATGGAATGGCCATGCTGAGGTTATCGGGACTAAGTCATGCTTGGGATTTTTTGGGATTGGTGCATGAATCTGGCAAGCATCATATTTTTTTTAATTCTTCATCTATATCGCGATGCATTGAGGGCCAGAAATATCCAAGGTTCATGAGCTTTGCAACCACCGACCTAGCTCCAAAGTGAGCTCCGCATACACCTTCTTGAATTTCCTTGATCAAATACTTACTTTGCTCGGGACCGACACATCTTAGCAAGGGAGCAAGGTAACCTTTTTTGTAAAGGGTCTCTCCTTGTAGTGTGTATTGCCTTGCCTTGATTTCAACCCTTTTAGCTTCCACTTGATCATTGGGTAATTCACCATTTTTAAGGAACTTTTTTATGGGGGTCATGCAGTTTGGATCTTCTTCGGTAACTACATCTTGAACTTCCAATTCATTGATTGATGGAGTCTTCAACACTTCTACCATCACCTTCTTGGTAAGGTGGGCAAAAGTGAGAGATGCAAGCTTACTTAAGGCATCAGCCTTTTTGTTTTGAGACCTGGGGATCTGTTTGATGTTGCAAGCTTGGAAGGTACTCATCAGTTCCTTGGATTTTTCTCTATATTTTTTCATGTTGGGCTCTTTAGCTATGTAGCTATCATTCACTTGGCTTGAGACTAGCAACGAATCTGTGAACACTTCAAGCTTTTCGATCTTCATCTCTTTAGCCAGCCTTAGGCCAGCTATTAGTGCCTCGTATTCAGCCTCGTTATTGGTGGTCTGAAAATCAAAACGGAGAGCATATGTGAATTCCCACCCTTCTGGGTTGATCAAAATTAGCCCAGCCCCTGACCCTTCAACGCTTGAAGCCCCGTCGGTAAAAAGCTTCCAGGCTTCAGGGTTGGAAGGTTCAGTGGTGGTAGCGTTTACTTCAGTGATCGCCTGGTTTGGGACTTCCACAATGAAATCAGCCAAGACTTGGGCCTTGATAGCTTTTCTTGGGACATAGGTGATGTTATGTTCACCCAGTTCTATGGCCCATTTGGCTAATCGCCCCGAGTTTTCAGGTTTTTCAAGCACACTCTTAATAGGTTGGTCGGTGACCACTTGTATGGGGTGTGCTTGGAAATACCTTCGAAGCCTTCTAGCTGTTTGAACTAGGGCTAGGGCAAGTTTTTCAAGGGGAGGGTATTTCGTTTCAGCTAATTTTAAAGTTTTGCTGAAAAAATAAACGGGTACCTGGGCCTTGTCTCGCTCAATGGTGAGGACTGCACTGATGGGCTCGTCAGCAATTGAGAGGTACACCGATATTAACTCCCCAGTTTTTGGTGCCGCAATATCTGGTAGGGAAGCTAGATGTTGCTTCATCTGGTTGAAAGCTTCTTCAGCTTCTTCAGTCCATTTGAAATCCTTCTTATCTGAGCAGTTCTTGAGCGTTTTGTAGAAGGGCAGAGATCTTTCGGCCAACTTTGAGGTAAAACGCTTCAAGGCTGCAAGCTTCCCGTTTAAACTTTCAACCTCCTTCTTGGTTTTTGGTGGCTTGGTTTCAAGGACAGCTTTCACCTTGTTTGGGTTAGCCTTGATGCTTTGTTTCCCGACAATGTGACCCAAGAACTTTCCTTCCTCAAACCCAAACGAGCATTTTTCAGGGTTGAGCTTCATGTTAACCTTTCTGAGGTTCTTGAAAGTCGTCGAACGAGTATGCCTCCATGTTTTTACCGATTTGGCTTGCAAAGGCTTTGTCAACGAGTCGTTGGTAGGTTGCTCCGGCATTTTTGAGACCAAAAGGCATCTTTTGATAACAAAAGATCCCTTTGTCCGTGTGAAAGGCTGTTTTTTCCTCATCCTCTTCCTTCATGAGGATTTGGTGGTAACCTTTGTATGCATCAAGAAAGCATTTGAACGAGTAACCGGTGAGGGAGTCAACTTTGAGATCAATTTCCGGTAGTGGATAGCAATCCTTAGGACAAGCCTTGTTAAGATCCTTGAAATCTATGCACATCCTCCATGAGTTGTCGGGTTTCTTGACCATAACCGGGTTTGCAACCCACGACTGGTACTTGACTTCCCGGAGAATGCCGGCTGACACAAGCTTTTCAACCTCTTGGCAGGCTGCCAGACTTCTCTCGGGTGCTAGGCTTCTTTTCTTTTGGACCACAGGCTTGACATCCGGTGGTATTCTTAACTCGTGTTCAGCAATGTTCCGAGGGATTCCTGTCATATCTTCTGGACACCAAGCGAAGACATCGCTGTAACGTGTTAGTAGTTTTTTAAGATACGAAAGGGTCTCTTGAGAAAGGTTTGGATTGACCCTTATCCTTTGTTCAGGGTACTTGGGATTTATGACCAACCTTTGCCTGTCTTCTTCACTGTTTGAGCTTTCACCCTCAACCATGTAAGCTTCTTGAGAGGGTTGAAGGGTTGTTATGCCCCTCTCAGTAGGAAATTTGACTGTGCCATGGCCAACAGACACGGCCATGTAGAAAGCACACTGCCCGGGTCTTCCGATGATTACGTCATAGCTCGAGGGGATGTTGATAACCACAAAGGTTAGTGGTTGGGTTCTTTCTTTCAAACCTTCGCTGAAACGAACATTAAGTGTCAGTTGCCCTAAAGGCTTGGGGGGTATATCGGCGATACCTTTTATAGAGATTCTAGAGGGTTGAAGCCTTGAACGTTCTTCATTGCTCAAACGGTTAAAGAATTTCTCGAACATGATTTCAGTGGCTGCCCCAGTGTCTATGTATGCCCTACATGTTTGTAACGTTCCCACGGTAGCTTCTACCACAAGAGGACTAGAGAGAGGGTCTTTCTCCGTTGGGGGGAAGCAGACACACTGAAGCTCCCAAGCTTCCAACCGCTGTCTTTTGTGAGGAACCCTTCCATCGAAATCCACCATATTGACTTCCTTACCCTTTCCTTCAGCCATTTTGTCCCGGACTCCCTTCACCAAATGAGCGAGTTCTCCGGACTTAACGGCCTCTTCAATTCTTTTCTTGAGTTGGAAGCAATCATTGGTGTGGTGACCTTTTTCTTCGTGAAACTCACAGTATTGGGTGGAGTTCTCGTTTTTCCTGCTTTTGGGGAGAGGCCTAGGAGGCCGAAAGTTTTGCTTAACTTCTTCCGTTGCAAGGATTTCTTGAGGGGTCTTTGTGAGGGGAGTGAAACTTATGCCTTTCTCCCTGCTTGAAGGGTTCCGACCTTCAGACCTTCGGGGGTCTGAACCCTTTGACCGCCTGTCATAGGAGTTAAAGTTTCCCCTTTTTCTAGCCGGACTATTGCTTCGCCAGCCGGATCCCCTTTTTCTTTGTTCTTTAATGTCTACCGCCTCCTCTCCCCGGATGTGGGCTTCAGCCCTTTCGAGAGCTTCTTCCAAGGTCTTGGGCAAGGACTTGTTGAAATCTCTTGTGAGATATTTAGAGGTGATGGCATTCATGAAACCGGCCACTCTCATTTTCTCATCTGCCCCAACATAGGTCAGACCTTCCTTTTTGTATCGTTCAATGAACGCGCGAAGACTTTCGTCATCACGCTGTTTTATCTGGAAGATCACTGTTGCGTCTTTAACATAACGCCTTTGTTGGGAGAAATTGGCCAAAAAACCCTTGCTAAGGTCATCAAAGCTTCGAACGCTTTGAGCAGGTAGGTTATTGAACCAGATCCTGGCTGATCCAACAAGGGTTTGCATGAACATTAGGCAACATTCAGCATTTGACCATTTCTCTATCCTTGCTGCACCGGTGAAGATCTGAAGATGGTCCTCAGGATCCTCAGTCCCATCATACGTCCTGATGTGGGGTGGCATCTTGATCTTTGCTTTGAAAAGCATGAAAGGTTACTTGGCTTATATGGTTTAGCCAAGTCTTCTTCGGCCCTTGCATCCACATTATTGCCATTGCCGTTATTTCCCTGAGTGGCTAGCACTTGATTAATAAAGTGTTGCCACGGGAAGTTGGCCATCATCTGGGTCATCATGTTGGGCATGAGGTTGAAGCCTTGAAGGCTTCCTGGGGCAACGGAACAGTTTATTCCGAGGGGAGTGCTCATAACAGCACTTCGTGCCAAAGGGAGCACGGACAGAGCTTGCTCCCACGTGGTTGTTATAGATGCTGGATAGCTTGTTACTGGGGACTGTAGGAGCTGGTCAAGGGTTAGCTCATGTCCCAAAGGAGCACCACTAGTAATCGGTTGGGAAGAGAAGATAGGATGCACCGTAGGATTTGTCATAGTGGACAGATAAGGGTGAGGGTTTGAAGGATTACTGGGACCAGCCTCACTTCTTGTTGTAAAAGGAGGGGGAGGTGGTCCGGGAGACAACGTTGGTTCAGGCTCATCATAGTCTAAACGAATCCTCACTCCTTTTTCTCTTTCTTTACTCACATGTTGGTTGAGAAGGGACCTCAACTCAAGGAAATTGTTGGCAACCCCTTCAAGGGTGACTTCAACACGTGCTGGGGCGTCAGAGACACCGATATTGGGGGAAGGAACTCCGGATCTGGACGGAGTTGGTGTGTTGAAGGTGAGGAACTCGGGTGTGCTCCCCGGAGTTGAGAAAGAAGTTGGTATAGCCACGTGAGCTTGACTACTACCCGGAGTAGAAGTGTTTGGAATCTGATTTACTTCTTCCGGGGATCCACTTTCAGACATGGTGATTTTAAGTGAAGAGAGCTACACTACTAGGTCTTTTTGAGAAGAAATAGCGGCGTAGCCTCACGGTGGGTGCCAACTTGTTGATGCAACAAATATAAGACCAACGGTAGTAGCTGTGCTGGTTAGGCAAAAGGGTTGAAGGGTTCAACTTTTCCTAACGCAGGTCGTGGGGTCCCCCCACGTTTGCAAGACGTGGAAGGAGGTTCACTAGTTTATTTTTGTTATTTGCTAAAGATCCTTCTCTGAATTATATTCAGATTCGGATGAAGGAGCAAATAGAATGTGTGTGTGTTGGATGTGAAAGAGAGCGACTTGCATGAAGCAAGTACTCGATGTGAATGACCAGAGTTTAAGGAAACAGGCCTGGCCAAGAATGTCCCAACTCAGTAAATGAAGTGTCACTTATATAGGAGAATACATCTCCCAAAGAGGCATTCATTTGACTAGTGTCCTTGCTTGCAGCGAGGGGCTTACCCTTTTGGGGGTTAAAACCTTTTGACCCCTGGATAATAGCGTGTACTCTGCAGACCTGCGTTGCTTTTGCGGCTGTGGGTTGGTGAAGCAATCCCTGGATGTAACTGGCTACTGTTTCCGTATTACTTTCCCCCACCTCATAGCTTTTTAACCATTGAACCATTTAACCCTTTTAGCGTTTGCATATTTAGTCATTTTATTTAGTCTTGGGCTACCCCCGTCATCAGTAACATTTAACTTTTTTTTTGTTCATAAAAAAAAAGTTAACTGTTACATTTTGCAGTAAGGCTATTGGTAATGGTTAGGCCAAGGGGTGTGGTATAGCGTCATTAACTAAATCATAAATTTTAGCGCCATGGAGAGGGCTCCATCGCACTAACGATCGCTAAAGGGGGGTTCAGATGGGACTCATTCTTTTCAACCAATCAAATCTTTTGCTCTTTATTTATTATTTTCTTTCTGTATTTTGTTTAAATAGAAGCCTTTAAAGGGGCTTTAAACCATTGCATTCTAGTTAAAAGGAGTGGCTTTAAAGCCCTCTATGTGACATGGTGCTGATGTGGCTCTGACGTGGCACTATAAAGCCCCTAGGGGCGTTAAACCACTCCCCAACCTTAATGTTTTCCAAAGGGTATTTTCCATCACATCAACATCATAATGCCTTTTAAAAATTGTGTAATGGTTAACGCCAGTGGCGGAATTAGCCCATTAAAGCAGGGGTATCCAAAAAAAAAAAAAAAAAATTACCGTGCAATCATATAATATTAAAAAAAGACAATAAATAAATAAAGTAAACAAATACCTAATATATTTAGCCTATTTTTTTCATAACTTGAAATCGTTCCATCACATCGTCGTCTTTTACTTTATGAAAAAAATCATTTTCGTTCCATCACATCGTCGTCATTGGTGGCATGATAATACTCCAGTAGTCCAGTGATCCGTCAGTGATTCAAATTTGCCGTTCAAAAAAAAAAATCATTATCCCTTCCATCTTTTTTACCCTATAATTTCACTACAAACAATTACATTTTCTCTCCCCTTTCAATCAAATAATATTTATTTATACATTTATCATTACCTTTTATCTATGCTCCATTCACAACCACTTTCAAATTATATTAAAAATTATAGAGAGTGAACAATGTCCCTTTAAATTTACAGATGAATAATATCATTTTATCTCTCCTTTACTCACAGCCACTTCCAATCACCTACAATCGCTTTTCATTATATAAAACGCTCCCTCTAGGGAGAGATTGTGATGCTCAAAATTCCTTTCTATATGCTATTGCAAAACCATAGCATTTGATTCAAACGGAATGGTACATTTGACTTTCAAACATAAAGTCAAATCCAATTTAGTACATAAGGCTACTCGGTATGGTGGCGCCACGTAGGCGCCACGTCATCATCCTCCCAAGGATGGTCCATCCTCCAAAACTAGAGGACATGGTAAGTTGGTCCTAGTCATCATCCTCCACCACTTTTATGTTTTTTTTATTTTTTTTAATCTTCAACTTTTTTTTAACATTTAACAAATAAAGTAACAAAATATTTTCATTAATATTAAAAAACATTACATAAACTTAAAAAAAAAACCAAAGACTTAAAAAAAAACATAAACTTAAATAATATTATGCTTCTTCATGATGTCGTTTTGAAGTTTTTTCAACATCGAACGTTTCGGCTCGGGTTCGTCCTCGACATTCATCATCATTATTTCCCATTCCTTGAGCCGAATTTTTTCATCGGAAATTCGGATTTTCTCATTCGACAACCGCACCTTCTCGCGTAACTTTTCTTCCTCTACACGAGCTTTTTCTTCCGCGACCCGGTCCTTCGCCTTCGTCTTTTGGGCCGTGACGTCATTGTACACTTTTAAGTGTTCCATAAACTCAACCATGTTCGGGTCCACCTTTTCCTTTTGTTTCCCCTTGGCCCGCTCCTTCTTTGATTTGTCTCGGCCCGGTGGACGCTCCGGCTCATGTACGGCGTACTCCTCTTCGTCAAAGGCGGCGTCATCATTTAAGTTTAAGTTACACCTCGCGTCCGATCCACCGACGCTAAAACTACTCGTTTCCGATGTTTTTTGGCGTTTCGCCATCGCCACCTCGTTGGGGATCGGCCTCCATTTTGGTTCGTCTTTTACAACCATCCACGCGCGAACGTGAGCAAAATTGGTATTACCATTGTTCGCCTTATACTTCTCCAACGCCATTCGGAACACATCGTCGTCGCTCATGCCGCTACGACGGTCACTTGTATATAGTTTATTATATTCCTCGCAAAACCTATTGATGAGCGTGTTCATTTTCCGCCACTTTGCTGAGACCGAATCGACATCTCGATACGCGCCTTGACCCATATAGTCGAGAAACCTCGCCAAAACCTTTGCCCAAAACCCTTCACCCGGTTGGTTATTACCTATAAAAAACAAACAAAATATATAGTGTTAAGTTAATAATAAACCTTAAAAAAACAAACTTTAAAACTTAAAAAAAAAAACTACTGTTATGTAAATAAAAAACAAAAAAAAACTAATTCTAAAACAATTAAAAAAAAACTAACTGTGAAGTAAATAAAAAAAAACAAAACAAATTAAACTTAAAAAAAATACGAACCTTTAATCGGGTTGTCAGACGTGCCAATGTAGGCCTTGGCTAAGGCTTCTTCTTCGATTGGCGTCCACTTAAGCCCCTTTGCTTTGGACGGTTCATCACCCACCACTTTCTTGCCTTTGTTTCGTTTTCCTTTTCCTTTAGGCGGTTGGGTTTCGGGAACAACCTCCACATCGTCGTCGGGTTCGGATTGTTGAAAGGTTGGGATCGGTTGGGGTTGAACGGGTGGAGTCGGGTTCGGTGGGAAATTATAAGCACCCCGCATCATCATTTGTTGAAGGGCTTGATTTTGAGAAAATTGAGCGAATTGGTTTGGCGAGTGTTGGAATGATGCAAACGCATTTGATGAGTATTGCGAGAATTGGTTCGGTTCTAACGTCGGATAATATCCCGGACCCGAGAAAACATTAGGTTGGTTCGGGTTGATGGGAGTTGTCGGGTTATACGGATTGTTCGGGTTGTTCGGGTCGCTCGGGTTGTTGAAAGGATCCATGCTAAAGTATAAGGTTTATAAAATTGGAAGAAGATTTATAAAAATTATGTGAGAGAGAGATGAAATTTTGGGGTTAAATTGATGAATGAGAGTGAAAATGGAATGGAAATTTATATAAATTATAAATATTACCGTTTGTTTGTAATTTTGAATTAGATTTTTTTTTTTTTTCAAACGGTAACTTTAGGAGGGGCCCATAGCTTTTGGACCGTCCCCAACGGCTTCAGCTCGACGATTAGGACGCGACGGGGGGGGGGGGCACGGTGTTCCGCGCGTCGCCGATCCACGACGAACCGGGGCCGAACCCCATACCGACTAGCCTAATGTCCCCATCATGAATTTGAAACATTCTAAATACCAAATTACAAAAGTTGCCTCCTTTTCAAAGTTGACTTTCAATTTCAACTCAAATTCACTCTTCAATAGCCGCCTCCGTTCGCCAATGAGGTGGTGGTGGAATGGTAAGGGAGAGATTTGGTATTCTAAGGGAGCCAAGTTTGATTCCTGAGCTCCCCGTTATTTTCTGCGGCACCTGGTGATGATGGGTGATTAGGAGAATATGTGGAGATTACTAGTTCGATCCTTGAACTAAGCGGGTTTTATCTCACCGCACTGTCGTGCCTTCGGGCGAGTGTTCGCAAGCTTCGGCTCTAGGTGAGGGTTTTCCCCGGTTCGGAGGCGAGTGTATCCCGATGTGGTGAATTTCGTCAGTAGCCCATTTGGAGGATTCGTTGGCGGTTCAAAAAAAAAGTAAGAGCTCTGAACCATTAAGAGCCGGTATAATGTTTAACCATTCAGATGCAAATGTCTAACCAATTCAGATAAGGGGTCTTAACCATTCAGACTTAGTATAATACTTAGCCATTTAGATGTATATGTCTGAACCATTCAGACATTTGCTCGCGAAACAAATAATCTAAACCATTAAATGCAAAACTAGTAAGAGGTCTGAACCATTGAGAGCCTATTAAAAGCTGAAACAAAGAACCCCTAAGCTGTATTAAGCTGTATTAAGAGAAACAATGTCTAGTTCCTTCTTAAAAATCGGCTTATATGAACATTCTAATCAGACTCACCCGAGATGCAATACAATTGATTTTTCATGTTATATTTTTTATTTTAACCGCTTATATTAACATGTATGTAGAAATGTAGAATGTTGTGTTGTTTGACATCAAGAAACTTACAAAGCTTGCCCATAGAAAACCTTGCAAAAGCCTTTACAAGAGAGTTCGAATAGTTGTGTTGTTTTAACTGTTTACATAACCTTCTTAATTTGTTTAATCCATCTCGTATAACCACAACTTGATCAAATAAAAAATAAGTAATAAATATACATGATTAAATGATATTTAATGTGTGTTACAACTCTTGGGTTATAAATAAAATAAAATTAATTCTTTATGACTTATAAAATACAGTATTGATATTTATTCAACTATCAAAGATGCATGAATCGATGTGGACCCTTGAGTTAACAAAATTATTAATTGTGCATAGATAAGAAAAACAATGGACAGGCTTGGTGATTTGGCCTGGGAGTGTAGATCATGGATATGGATAAGAATCCCAACTTGCATGGCCCCATGTATGACTTCTCAATTGATAAAAGTTCTAAATAAAGGTTCATCTTCCATTAATATTTTTTTCTTAGTATAAAAACAAAAGGCTTTCCTTATCAAGCATCCCCTCATTTTATTTGCACATTCCAACCCTATAAGAATCCTATAAAGGAATACCGGCTGGCAATTGGGTACCTGTTAAGACACGATTAGACCTGTTTGACTGAAAAATACACCCTTTGATTTTTTTTAATTTTTAAAATAATTAAAATTACAATGTTAGGATCTATCATTTATTCATCTGTGTACATAAAACATAAAACTGTTTTATAAACAGGAGGTAGAAAGTAGTTAAACGAGTCGTAATCATGTTTGAAACTTATGTTGTGCGCGCCGTCAGAAACCTGTTAAACCTGTTAAGACACGATTTGCCAGCCTTAGCAATACGGTTCCTATAGTCCAAGCGTATTGAATTATACGCTTCCTATATGTGTACTTGAAGTACAAACTTTTCAGACAATGGTCAGCCAATGATTAGAGGATCAAGGGAATCATATAGGGTTATACGTTTCCTGGAGGAATTTTTTTCAAGAGATCAGGAGAATCATATAGGGCCATACGTTCCCTGGATGAATTTTTTTTTCAAAAGCAACATATTGTTCTTAGTATCTTTTTGAACTTCATATTTTTTTTAAATTAATTTAGTTGGTTTTTTTTTGTTATAAATTTTATAAAAGACATAGTGAAATTAAACAATCCAAACAAACAAAACATATCCATACTTTATAACTTATCAAAACAAACATATCCAAACTAAACAAATATTACAAATACAAAAAAATTAAATTCGATTGTTCATACAGTACTGCATCATATAAAAATAACATAAACCACTATCGTCATCAATCCTCATCCGACTCAGCGAGCTCCTCCTTCGTAAAGTACGGGCCATGCCTAGTAGAGGGTGATGGGTTGTGCCGCGTATAGGACGGTTGGTTGACCGATGCAACCTAATCGCACGATAAACTTTTTGTGGATGCTGATGATCCCCCTGTTCATGCTGAGGCGGGACCTCAACATCATACAGCCCCCCTCCTGCTCAGCCATCTGAGGCATCTAAACCTCCTCAGCCTCCAAAAGCGGGTGATGTGCCAACGGCTTCTTAGGAGTCTCATGGGTTCGATACTCGGACTTCTTAGGTTGTATTACATTGATCAATACACTTGCGGGTTGTGTGATCTAAGTTATAGAAAGTCTTAGTTATAAATTTAAAACTTAGAGTATTTAATTTAGGGTTAAAATTAGTTAGTTTAATTAGACAGACTACTTTGTGCACATCATATATATATTCTTGTATTTTTTGTCCATGTATCCTTGTGGATAGGTGTATATGTATATAGGGATAAGTTCGGTGACGGATTAGGGGACCAGGGGAACCGTATTGCCCTATATGCTTCCTATACTTTAGTGACAGGGGAACCGTATTGCTCTATACGCTTCCTATACGACTCCCAGACCTTTTCATTGTAACGCCCGGCTCTTTTGTACTTTCCATTTATAGAAAGTTTTGTTCGTATTTCTATTTTTGGAAACTTGTTATTCTTGTAATCGTTCTTTCTTTGTAATCGTTGCAAGAACCGAGACTTGGATCATTAATGAAACTCGTATTTTGTTACAAATATGTTATACACACTTTATATATGCTCGTATGTTCGAAACGGTGAATCAATTGGTGTTTAATCATTACTCTTGGAAACTATGTGCCAAACTTGTAATTAATCTAAACTTATGCCTAAAACGTGTTTTGAACGAGAACGACACTTGATTGCGATACTTATACACTCAATTGTACTTGTGTTATGATCGCCATGCTTGGTTATATCTTAAACTATGCTTATATGACCAAACAAGTCCCTAAACCATCAAGATTGCACCTAAAGGAATCAAACATGAAACTACAGGGACTAAATTGCAAAAAGGCCAAACTTCCTCAAAAGGGGGCGCCGCGTGACGCTAGGGTCCTTGGCGTCACGCCAAGGCCCTGTTTCGACAGCCAGTGTGTTTCTTCAGCTTGTATGCACGAAATCCCAAGTTCTAGTCTCACCCAATCCCCTTTAATCCACCTCTAATCACCTCCAATCAACTCTAAACTCTTCCACTATAAATACACACCCTCTCTAACCCTTTTTACACTTTCACAACTCATTACACTTCACCAATTTACTCTAAATCTGCAGCAAATCTGAGTTCTTGGACAGATTCATACACTTCTACAAAAGTGAGTGTAACTTGCTTGTTTTCACTCCAAATCACTTGATTCTTTCTTCTATTGCTTTGTTATGTCCTTGGGTTTGATTCATTGGTTTCTCCTTGGAGAAATCAGGCTTGGAATTGCCCTAAAAAGGACCTAAACTTTCTGTTTTGTTTGATGTTATTCAAGAACTTGTTTAAACTTATCCAACTTGTGTCTAACACATCTCATACCTATGTCCTAATGCTTACAACCTTTCTCATGGTTGGTTAAGCTTAAAAACAAGGTTGAGACACTTAAATCAGAGGATTAAACCTCATAAACTTTCTGTTTTGTTAGGGTATTTAACCCACAAGTCATGTCAAGCTTAGACTTTGATGAATGAGTGATTATGGAACAACTTGGGTTGTCCAAACATACAATCCTCACATGATTTGATGATTTCCCTTTAGTTAGGTTGTTTATGTTATTATACTAAACCTAGTTCGTGACCCTCCTTGGTTGTTTTTACATCAAGAGAAGTGGTGAACATTCAAGGGGTCCCTAAATGGAAGCATGTTCTTCCTTGTAACACCCCAAAAATGGGTTTGGTAATTTAAACCCAGTTAATATAAAGGAACGGGTAAAATGCCGTTAGGGGATAAAAGTGAACCCGTGAATGAATGCTAACTAGGAATAATTAACCTAGTTGATTATTAATGTCGTTGGTATTAAACGAAGGGTAGTAGCCTTATTTATTTAAAACGAAACATGAGGGACCAAAGTGGGATAACTTGAAAGATGTTTAATTAAAAGAAAACACACACACACAAACACACACACGTGTGTGTGTTCTGGATCGATGTCCAGGAGAAGAACAAGGGTTCAAACCCTAGTTCTTGAAGAACCTTCAAATTAAAGGGGTAAATGAAGTCTAAATTCACAACCGAACGTGAATTAATGATCACCAAAGCAAGGGGATCATAAGGTATGTCTTAAAACTTAGATTTGATGATCTTGTATGAAGTGGGTTATGATTAATCCACGAAATTGTATGAAATTAAGTATGAATATGTGTTAACATCATCATAGGGAACATGTGTTATGCATAATTTTGACTAATTTGATGTTTAAGGATGTAAACCCACTAGTTGGGTGATTAAGATGAAATGAGTGTTCAACATGTCCAATATTCATGAATTATGTTGTGTTAGGATGAACTATTGTTAGATGAATTGAAAGAAATTTGGTGTTGATAGGTTTGATGTTTAGGTGTTAAATGATACTTGTTGATTAGTAAGAAGATTTGATGAAATATGAGTGAACTTGGAAGATTATGCATAAACTAGTTGTACATGGTGCTTAGGAAGTAGTACGCACACCACGTGTTTGATGAAATGCCTAAAAGACAATAATAAGTGAAATTGTATGCTAGTAATGGGTAAACATATATAGTTCATGTGAAGATTATGTAGGGATGATGTTGAGTATGCTTTATGCTTGTTTGAATGGATTAACGAAGGTCATATATGAGATGTGAATTCGATATGGTTGTTCATATGTATAAGCATATATGCTAATAAGAATGTGAATGTAATGACATGAATGTATAGGAATCATGTCAAGATGGTTGAAAACGTGGAAGGCTAACGGGCTAAGGAGACTCAAGTAAGCGAACGCAATTACGGACGCACAAGGTAAGTAAATCCCGGACTTACACTTTAGATGTAAGATATATTGTAGTATGATGATTATTGTTATACATGTGAGAAAGTATTAAACAATGGAAGTAAATAGGTAAGTTTACGGAAAAAGGAGTCGAAAGTGGATAGGAAAGTATAATGATGCTAATTGTTTTCTGTTAAGAATGAAATGGAAATGCAGGTATACTAATAATGGAGAATGAAGGTTAAGTATAGAAGTCAGACGAGAGTGTCCGAATGGGTGGACGAATGGACTTATATGAACGGGAATAAGAGACGTTGACGCTTGATTATGCACGTTTTTAAAGTATATATATATATATATTATGTCACCGGTTGCTAATGAAGTAATTGGTTATGGTGACTGCAGGTTGTACAGGTTTATGAATGCTTGCTCAAGCTGTGTACGTGGTTGAAGATCGAGTCAAGACATGGATTGTACGTGGGTGTGTATGTGGTCTCTTAATTCGATATACGTATGTTAGTTTCTAATTAAATTATGAAAAGGGATTAATGTATTTAAGTGAAAGAAAGAATAATTTATAAAGAAATTTTTAGTATGTGTTTTCCGCTGCGTTAAATTTGGTTAAAACGTGTTAGGGCGTTACATTCCTACCCCATACATGACATCCATGATAACTCGAGGTGCCTAAATGAGGATTCTAATCTTCTACCTCCTACTTGAATTATTGGACTTAATAATATGTAATACTTAACCTAAATATGTACATATACTCATTCGAACCTTTAATGTTAAACTTGTGTTTATATGTTAAAGTAGTAGGATATCATCTAAGACCTAAGACTCTAAAGTATGATTCTAATGGGCGTATTACCCATGAAATACAATATAACCCTAGTGGTTACATAGTGTCATATAAGAGTATAAGTTAAAGATGATTATTTTCAATATCGTACTTTATGTCATGTTAAACTCCAAATTATAGTCTTCCGTTGTACGCCAAACTCACACACCTATGTTTCCTCGTGTAGAAGGACTAGGTGCTCCAAACTAATCCATCTACCAACACACTCGCGGGATTTCAAGTAGGAAAGCTTGCAACCACCGTGAGTATACTTGATCCCTTTTTCCCTTTATACTTTGGGATGCAACATGTATAATTATGCAAACAACTTTTGAACTAAACATACTCAATCTTTGAACGAATGCATGAACTAATGTGACTTACTTGCTATTCTTGTATGCTCTATGAACGATTTGGAACGTTATATGCTCATTGACTTGTTCGCCCACCTTAACAATTATAGCGCTATAGGATTAACGCCCCGCCTGCTATTCTATTGGGTATTGTTAAGTTATCACCCCGCTGAACTATTGGGATTAGGCTATTTTTATGCGTTGTGTTCTAGGGTTTGATCATATTGTACGCCAAAATTGCATACTAGTAATCACATATTATGAATCATGTTGGATTTGAGTTTATTTCTATTATGCTATGTAAACAAACTTGTATGCTCGCTCATTGCCTTTGCATTGAAACTCTATTTTAATACATGTTGCAGGTTGATTATTGAAGTATGGATGATTGATGAAACAAGTTTAGGGTGGACTAGATACACACCTTTAATCTATTTATCTTTGTTGATTTGAATTTGAACAATGTTGTTATTTCCATCTTAAATGTTGTATGACAATTTAGTTCCTGCAATGAAGTTTGAATTCAATTAAATATTGTCACATAGTGTTATGATGTTTTGAGCAATTTGTTCGTCTCATCCCGATGTTTCCGACATCGGTTGGGGTGTGACATTCATACCTATGGAAATTATATTGCCCCATACGTTTCCTATTGGGATCACTTGTAGACCTTATTAGTTCTGGGCTACCTGCATGTCAGAGAGTAGATACATTGTATCAATAGGAAGCGTATTACCCTATACGATATATATATTAGTGTTAATGTGTTTAAACCCTATAGAAAACATATTGTGATATACGTTTTATATTAAGGGATGTAAAAAAATTTTGTGCATAGATAAGAAGAATGGACTGGCTTGGTGATTTGGCCTTTGAGTGTAGATCATGGATATGGATAAGAATCCCAACCTCCATGGCCCCATATATGACTTGTTAATTGATAAAAGTTACATCTTCCATTAATATTGTTTTCTTAGCATAAAAACAAAATTGTTAAAGTTTTACTTATTGGTGTTATTAATGAACAATTAAATTATGAGTTAACCGATCTTATTGGTGTTATTAATGGACAACAATTTGAGTTAACCGATCTTATTGGTGTTATTAATGGACAACAATTAAATTATGAGTTAACCGATACTAATGATGAGTGAAACAATATTTAAGTTTTTTTTTTCGAAAAGTAAACTTTATTAAAACGCACCTCCGACCCAAACGGGTAAAAGGCCAAACAACCAACAACCCCTCGATTTAAACGGGCAGACAGTTACAATATATAGAACGGGTATTTACACCATTCCACCCCGCTAATATATTTACAAGAAGATCTATTTTTAACCCACGCAAAACCTCTCAACCTTATCTCCCCTAAAATATCTTGCGGATTTTGTATAATCTGCTTAAACACCAGCTCGTTTCTTCCTTTCCAAATACACTAACACGAAATAATCACCAATCCATGAATGAAACTCTTTGCTTTTTTACCTAATTGAGTGAAATTGTGTATATCCAAAATGTCTTTGAAATCGAATGAATAGATTCGAGGAATGTTCCACCACCATACACTGAAAGACGACCACACTCGATCCGCCACCGAACATGCACTAAATAAATGTTCCACCGTTTCCTCATTTTTTTCGCAAAAAGGGCACATAACCGATGTAATATTCACGTTCCTTCTTCTTAAATTAACTCTCGTAGCTAATCTATCCAAATGACCTCTCCACGCCAAAATATTACATTTGAAAGACACCCATTTACACCATTCAAAGTTAGGGAGATGACTAGCTCCTCTATCCGCAATTAAAGCCTTTTTGACAGCCTTCACCGAGAATCCTTCCTGATTACCATCGTTCCACAACCATAAATCCTTATTATTTGAAAGCATAACCCTACTAAGGACCTTTTGACATTTCTGCCATTCCTTAAGCTCAGTGTTAGACTTGGGTTGTCTAGACCAATTCCACACAAATCCGTCATTTCCTTGGTTCGCATCCCTTCTGTCGGCAACCCTGCATAATTTTGACAATTCCAAACCGAATTGGTGTATAGACATTTATGCCTAATGGAGATGGATATGATCGGGTGCTTTCGCTGGTGGCACAATGAAACTCCAATGGTCCGTTAGTGATCCAAATTTGTCATTCAAAAAAATTAAATTCCGTTTTTTAAAGAATTTTATAATATAATCCTTAAGACTCCAAATACTAAGACCACCCGTAGTGGTTGCAAATTTGGGCGTTTTTAGGGCTCAATCACGCCCATATCGCCCCCATCCCCACTACGCATGGGCGTGTTTGGTAGTTTTGTTGTATGGGCGTTTTTTAAATCACGCCTAAGGGTGCTTTTGTTGTCCAATCACATTTCAGCTTCTATTATTTGGCCAATATTTTTTTACAAACATAATGCCCCACAATCCCTACATCCCCACTACACCCATTTTAGAAAACGTCCAATAATGCCCCAGTGCTGACTGGGCTGCCACATGAAGCAAAACGTCCAAGGGTGAATATTGCCCACTACGCATGGTCTAATAATTGAACCGGTGACTAAAATAACACGGAGACGGTTTTAAAATTAAATTGCGTTGTTTAATAAATTTTATAATCCATATAATCCAGCAATAAATGTAGAAAAAACATAGAAAAGACCGGCATTACAACAAGTTCAAAATTCATGAAAAAGACAATAATTTGAAATGTTTTTCCTTACAAGATATTGGGGCATTTACCTATATATTAAATTTTGAAGGCATTGAACACTAATATATATAACATTAAAATTTGAAGATATTTACCTATTATCTACTATAACAAAATCGGTGGCAGCAATAGTATTGTGCTAGAATTGGTTGAGTGGGGCGGTCACATGCCAGCCGTAATTTTTTTTTATCAAATTACGATTTTTTCCCGTTTTAAATTTATAGCTTTACTATTGCTTTTGTTTTTTGGGTGTACCTATCTACACACCATTTTGTCTATTTACGCACCAAAAAATGTGTTTTTTGTTCTTATATGCACACTCTGCAGTGTCGAACTGTGGCCAAAACGCGGCGTTTTGGTCCGGTTAACCAGACAAAGACTGACGGGTTTCTGACGGGTCTGTTGACCGGACCAAAACGCCGAGCTTTGGCCGTGTTTTGGTCCTGTCAATCAGACCGGGTGTTAAATTACGATTTTATCCCCAATGTAATATACCCATGCTATCATTTTAGTTTCTTTTTTATTGTAATGTTTACCTATATATTAAAACTATTGTAATGTTTTGTTTTGTTTTGATTTGTTGACTCAGTGTAATTTTTATTTGTGTCATACGGCTGCCTAACATATGCTCATTTGTCCTGAACAAATACAAATTTGCCCCCAGTTTAAAATTATAGTATTTTCATCATTTTAGTTTTTTTTAGCAAAAGTATGCTAGTGTTTTGTTTTAATTGGTTGAGTCGACGTAACTTTTTTTGTGACCGTGTTATGAGTAGTATGTACAAGTAACCGAAATGCAAACGTACATCTTAATGTTATGAGACAAAATTATTCGGCTTTTTGCCCCGCAACGCGGGCGGGGCAAAAACTAGTTTGTTTGAAATGAGTTTAGTAGTATCATGTCCTATTCAATGATTACTTAATTTTTTTTTCTTTTAAAATTAAAACTAATAATATTTCATTAAATACAAAAAATTACATTACTAAAAATAAAAAAGTTGTGTAGACCGTGAAAGAATTGCGGAGACATGCCTAATATCTGCGCGTACGCCATTACACTCGGGTCCATCTTTTGGAAATTGTAGAACGGTTGCGGTTGGGTGGTGTTCGGGCGATATGAACTTTGGTTGCCGGGTCTAGACGGAACACCAAAAGGGGGTCGAAATGAATTCATGATATATTTTTTATAACACGTGAAGAAGTATTGAAGAGAAGATGGTAAAATTTATAAAAAATGAAGTGGAAATTGGGGTTTTTATAGGTAAAAAATTGGATTAATAATAAAGAAAAAATAATTTTTTTATTACTATTGGACCCAACGGTCCTTTCTCGATCACCGTGCAAAATTAGGCGTTTTAAATCAAACGCCGAAGGATTTTTTTCTTGAAAAAAACGCCCATGGGGAGGTATGTAGGGTGTGGAGGGGCGTTTTTTAGGGAAAAAACGTCCAAAACCCCCTCTACTACGGGTGGTTTAATAGAAAAATAGTACATGATATCTATGTAATTTTACATTGTCGGAAAACTAAAGAAACTTAGGTAAAATTCAAAAACCATGTAAACCTTTGGTTCTTATTTAAGAATAAAATTTACTTTTCTTTATATTGGAGGAAAAATATTGATCAAAATAATTATTATATAATAGTTAATTTATCTAGGAAATAGTGTATCTCAATAGTTGTAGTTCTCTTCTCTCTCTCTTCACCGCCCGGTATTCGCTAAGTGTGCTCGACGATGAATATCTAAATCTGGATAGTGTACGAGGTTTAATCGATCGGATAATTGTATCCATCTAGATCTAACCTTTTATCCTATCGGGGTTTTTGTATCATCCATTCGCCGCTTGGGGATCCTGTGGTTTCTGAAAAGGTTTTATGATGAATGACGGAGGGGGAGAGCCGGATAACGGGGGTCCGTGGAATGATGTTCACTACCGGAAAAACAACAGAGGCAGAGGAGATGGTATCGAATGGACTTTTCTGGTGCAAAACATCTCCGACAAAGTAATTAGGAATGTGCTATGGAGGGCTTTTAAGCCGTTCGGGTTTGTGTCTGATGTGTATGTTGCTAGAAAAAGGGGTTCGAGGGGTGGGTGCTTTGGGTTCGTCCGGTATGTCGGGGTGGAGGATATGAAGGTTACATTGGCCTCAATGAACACAGTGATGATGTTTAACATGAAAGTCTCGGTTTCGTTGGCAAAATATGATAAAGATCATAAAAAGATAAACTATACACCGGAAACGATGGGTCGAAATGTCTGGAGACCGAAGGTTGGGCAGCAGCAAAATAAGAATCTGGGTGATGGTGTTAGAAGTAATGGAAGTAACTCCTTTAATTACCAAATGCCTAACCAGGAGCCGTCAACCAGGGTGAATTCTCAAGATGGAAGAACGTTCGTGGACTTGTTCAAAGGATGCGCCGGAGGTAATAATAATGGAGGAAATAACAATGGGGCGAAAGTGGTCAATGTAGGGGGTAAAGGTTCACTCTATCCTCTTCATTGTATTGGTAGGTCAGTCCTGGGTAGTGCAAGATATGTTATGGCCGGAGGGTGTGGGGGGCGCCACCCTCGCCCTGTCAGCAACTATAGCGCCGTGGGCGCCATACACCCACACCGCCTGAATTAAGTTGGGGCGCTATAGGTGGCTCGCGAACATGGTAACGAGCAGAAATCACACAGATCGAGGCTCCTTTTGATTTTTTGACCGTTGAACGGTCTTGTTTAAAAAAAAATTGTTTTTCAAAGTTTATAAATACTCTTCTATTCCTCCATTTTTTCCATCTCATTTCACCCATTTTTCTCTCAAATTTTTATAGATTTGGCTAATTTTTTTTAAACCCCTCTCTACAATGTTTCCCAACAACCTAAACCCATAGGACCCGAACAATCCGTACTGGCAAAACAACGAGCAAGAGGACCGGTATCGCCGAGACTCGCGTACGGGTGAGGTTGGATATTACCCAATGCCACCAACAACCCCAACTTCTTCTCATCCCATCACTCAACCGATGGCTAGTTTTTTGGGTATTATTCTCAACCCCAGTTTTTTCCCTCAAACATACCCCAACACATTCCTCAAAACATGTAAAATGGCCATTTAATTTAAAAAAGTAAAATGTAAAAATAAAAAATAATTAGGTAATGATGACGGGGCTCCATCCCACACCCTGCAAATTAAAGTGGGGGTTATAAAGCCCCCTGGCTAACGTGGCGTCTAGGTGGCGCTGAGGTGTCCTTTATAACCCCCAAGGGGCTCCATCCCACACCCTCTAGCCTTAGTAAGATGAGGCAGACTATTGAAGATGAAGGCATGAACGAGGTTGGTCTGTCATATATTGGTGGAGTGTAAGACCCGTCTCTATTAATTAATATTATAATGTTAAACACGCATTTTATACGAAAATGCAAGCTTACAAAAACTTTTCCAAGTTAAACTTCTTACATAATTTAAAACATTTCAAAATATAATTTCAAGTGTTTACAATATCCACTTTTTAAACTAGAACAAAATAAGATCGCTGCGGAAGCTTCGAGACATTTGTTCGGTTCTCCTTTCTTGCTTGATCCTCATCCGGGGTTCCATAAGACATTCCTAAAATCAAAACCAACATAAAAGTTAGTTTTGACAGTTTCACAACAAGTTATAAACATATTTTCATCCAATTCATTCATCCATTATTCAAAATTCTTGTTTCCTTCGAATTCAAATTTCCGGTTCTTAAACCGAATTATTTGACCCGTTATGGGTATTTATGTCAAAACTATAATTTTATCAACCCTTATAAAAAAAATCTTATTTCCTCCAACGATAATCCATATTATGGTTGGTACATGTACCCTTCACGAGAGTATCATCCCTTGTGCGTACCTGGCACGGGTCAACATTGACTCGTTTTTAATACATTGCATTACCTTTCGCCAACATTGGCAAAACATGCTCATACTTTCCCCTTGCCTGTATTTGTAACACTTAACAATATATAATATTACCAATCATCATTTATATTGTTATATCACTTCTGACCAAATATTGAGTCAAAACTAAGTGTTTAAGGCCTCGAAACAATTTCTGCAAATACGGATATGCTTGCTGTCAACAACTATTTTGTTGACAAAACGTCCGCGAAAACCACGTTAAACAACTTCCGAAAAGTTTATAAAAATTACCAATCATCATTTATATTGTTATATCACTTCTGACCAAATATTGAGTCAAAACTAAGTGTTTAAGGCCTCGAAACAATTTCTGCAAATACGGATCTGCTTGCTGTCAACAACTATTTTGTTGACAAAACGTCCGCGAAAACCACGTTAAACAACTTCCGAAAAGTTTATAAAAATTACCAATCATCATTTATATTGTTATATCACTTCTGACCAAATATTGAGTCAAAACTAAGTGTTTAACGCCTCGAAACAATTTCTGCAAATACGGATCTGCTTGCTGTCAACAACTATTTTGTTGACAAAATGCCCGCGAAAACCATGTCCATTTTAGTATTCACAATGATATCCATTATAAAAGTAAGTATTCTATTCTAGAAGGTGTAAGCTTTACTTACCTTGCATCCGGTTATTCTTTTCCGCGTGCTCAATCCGTTTGACTCGCTTCCTTCCCAAGCTTCCATCTAGTTTGTTAAGCGTCAAACTATCATTATAATTCGTAAGACGGTTAGATTAGTCATTATCAATTATGACTATTCCACCTTACGTATTTCATATAAAAATTATCATTCATCGTATTGTAGGTCGGTTTGACTTTTAAAAAGTCAAATGCCCATTAGTATATAAAATGCACATTCAAGTTTATCAACCAGTTTAGGTATTTCTCAAATCACCCGGTAGGCGTACTTTTAAGCCACCGTTTAACAAATCTTTTGACCCGTTTCATTATATTTCCAATACTTCAACCAGTTCAAGTGATTATTAAATCTAACTTATTTATTTATTTTCACAAGAACCAAGGGTTCTCCTCTATAAGTGAGACCCGTTTCATCATACCACTAGCATTCATTCGAACACCTTATCTAATCAAGTTATTCATATAAACTAGTGCATAACACAATTACATACATCTATTTACATGGATGAAATTACCGATTTCATCATAACATATAAAAACCCATTTCAATTCTTGTATGAACATACACTCAACTTATAATTTGTTCAAGTTCCTTTCTTCTACTACCCAATATGATGATTCTAACATGATTATATCATAAATTTCATCATATTAGTAAAACCCACTTATCTAAATGTGGTAATTCATCTAGGCATTCAAATCATGGCAACATATGTATAATTCACACTTAGGGTTTTGTTCCTAAGCAAGTACACATCACAATTTAGCCATAACCTCTATGATTCACACCTAATTCGCAGATTATGATGTTTCTTCATATTTCACAACTTCACAAATCATCGAAATTCTACATACCTTATGATCCCTAAGCTTAGGTGATCACGAATTTGTGTTCATGCATTTGATTTGGGCTAGATTTGACCTTCAATTTGTTGATTTTGGGTGAACTAGGGTTTGAGCTCTTGTTCTTGCTCCTGATGTACGATCCACACACACACACACTATGTGTGTTTTGTGTAAAATTTTTGTTTATAAAACACAAGTTTCTTTTGTTACAACTTTGGTCCCTTTTGTTCCAACCTTTTATAAAAGGTTCACTAGTTCCTATTTTTCTTTCTAGTTTTTACTTAATTACTCGTTACTAACTAGGTTAATTATTCCTAGTTCGTTTAATGGGTTTCGGTAGTTTTAACCCGTTTTATTTTTAAGTCCCGTTAGCTCGGGCTCTTACGAACTTTATTTTCTCAAAAACATTTATTCTTTTTATTTAATATTAGGTTTATTTATTTAAATCCTAATATTTACCGGGTTACTTTTTACCACTAACGGTATTTTACCCGTTCATTAATATTAACGTGGTTTGACTATCAAACCCGTTTTCGGGGTGTTACATCTTGTCCTCAATGAAGTCTATAGTTGATTGAAAAAGGCTAAACGGAGAGGCATGTATTTTAAGGTGGACATTAACAAAGCATACGACTCTGTTAATTGGGCATTTCTTGATTCGATCATGTCACAGATGAAATTTCCTAATAGATGGCGAAAATGGGTAATGGCTACCTTGGTTTCAGCTAGAGCATCAGTACTTGTGAATGGGTCACCAACACGGGAATTTGAATGTTCCCGTGGCCTTCGTCAAGGCGATCCGCTTTCACCTTTCTTATTTGTGATTGTTATGGAGGCGCTTACAGGTATAATGAAAAAAGCGGTTTCGGTTGGGTTGTTCAATGGGATTAAAGTTACTAATGATGGGCCCTATTTGTCTCATTTGTTATATGCGGATGATGTAATGTTCGTTGGGGAATGGTCATTATCGAATGTTTATAATTTACGGAGGATTCTGAGATGTTTCTACTTGGTTTCCGGATTAAAAGTAAATTTAGCCAAATGTAGTGTGTTTGGAGTGGGAGTGAATGAAGATGAAGTCCAAGCTATGGCACATCTCTTGAGATGTAGACAAGGTACGTTTCCTTTTAAACATCTTGGTTTATTGGTTGGTGTTAATATGAATTTGGCTCGGAATTGGAAGCCGGTGATCGAAATATTCAAAAGTAGACTTTCTATTTGGAAAGCTAAAACATTGTCGTATGGTGGGAGGATAACACTAATTAAATCGGTGTTGAATGCATTACCAACGTATTACTTGTCGTTATTTAAGGCACCATTAAAAGTCATTGATGCTTAGACAAAATTCGTAGAGTATTCTTTTGGGGTGGCTCGGAAGAGAAAGCCAAAATGAATTGGGTGGCGTGGGATAAAACAATTTCGCCTATCGAATATGGGGTTTTGGCTCGTTAAGAGATTCCAATTTGGCCATGTTAGCAAAATGGTGGTGGAGATTTAAATCGGAGAAGTCGGGTTTATGGCGTAGAGTCGTCTGGGCAATCCATCATAAGTCGAGGGCTTGGAACGACATCCCGGTAAAAAACGCAGTTGCAGGGCCGTGGAGAAGTATTTGTAGTATTTGTCAGCCTCTGTTAGAAGCTAATATTGATCTAAAAGGTGCCATCTCAGCAGTGGTTGGTAATGGACAGAATACTTACTTCTGGTTAGATAGTTGGGTTGAATCGGGTCCGCTATATCTTCTGTTTCTTGAACTGTTTAAAGAGGAGGTGCACAAGGATTGTTTGGTAGCTGATCGGTGGGCTAATACTAGCTCTGGGTCCGCTTTTAATTGGGCCTGGGCTAACACAGGTCTCGGCCAACATGCAGCAGCCCAGCTACAGCAAATGCTGACTATTTTGAATAATCGTACCCTGTCGATGGCTCCGGATGGATGGGTCTGGAAATACGAAGCGAATGGGTACTTCAGTGTTGCAAGTATAAAGAGAGTACTAAGTTCTGTTGGCCGTACCAGAACCGATAATGTGTTTGAATGGAACAATTGGGTTCCAAAAAAGATCGGTATAGTGGCTTGGAGGGCGGAGATGGAGAGATTACCGACAAAGTGTGCATTGGCAAGACGAAATGTACTGGTTCCGAATCGATTGTGTGTCCTCTGTGGCGAATATGAAGAAACCTGTGATCACATATTCGTGTCGTGTCATTACTCACAAATGGTCTGGCAAAACTTAGCACCTTGGTGTAGGATTCAGCCGGTCATAGCCTTTGGTATTAAGGATCTGATGTCACTTCATGCTTCGAGCTCGGGACCGAAGAGAAGAAAGGTTATTCATGCAATAGTTCTGGTGGCATTTTGGTCCATCTGGAAAATGAGAAACGGTGTGGTGTTTAGGCAAGCGGTCCCTAATTTTACAAGAACATTAGATGAGATAAAGTCAATGGCGTTCTTATGGATCAAAAATCGGTCAAAAGTGGTCTCGTTAACATGGGAGGATTGGAGCCGTTTTAATCTAGTGGCTATGTAATGTTGTAATTGTGTTTTTAGTTTGGTGTAATCGTTGTACATTTGGGTTGTAGCATCTTGCTACTATGAATAAAATCTTTTGTCGGCCGTTAAAAAAAAAGGGAAATAGTGTATCTATTTAGAATCATTTAAAGTTCTATATATAGTCGTTTACATCTCTAGGCTAGTGTTAAGTATTAAACGGTACTCGTCAATAAAGAATTTACAGATATTATCGAAGGGAGAGATGTTAAAATATATATAGGTAAAAAGGGAGAAATGTTAAAATATATATAGGTAAAAGAAAATAATATGACGGAGTCATAATATTTTTTAGAGTAAACTGCAATTTTACACCCTGAGGTTAGGGGTGATTGGCACTCTTACCCCCCCTAAGGAAATAATTGCAATTTTACCCCCCACTGTTCACTGTTATGTCGCAAGATTACCCCCTGTTAACAGATTCTGTTAGTCAACGTTTGTTTTGACTGTTATAATGTGTGAAAAGTCGTTTTTGCCCCTATCTTATTAAAATTATATAAAAAATCAAGAATCATGTTCATCATTCATCATCAGTTCATTCAATCATGTTCATCATTCATCATCAGTTCATTTTTCATCATCATTATCATCATCATTCTGGGTGTTGGAAGCTAGATCCCTAACAACAACAACAACAAATCCATAATTCATTCAACATCAAATTTACACAAATCATCAAACCCTAAGTGCCCTAACAACAACACCAAATCCAGATCCACAACACAAATCACAAAATCAACGAAACAAGTTCATCATCATCCTCAGGTTCATCATCATCAGTTCATCACCACCACCACCTCCTTCTCCATTCAAAACCCTAACTAATCACCAACAAATCCACCAAATGTATATTCATCCATCATCGTCATCTTCTCCATTTCATCATTCAAAATGCCCTCGGATCAGATCCAGATTAGCAAACAGTTTTAGTCTAGAAGTGTAGAATAACATTACCATCAACAAGAGGAAGACTCTCTGAAGGAGCAATAGTATCAGGTTTTTAGCACTCTTCACTTCACAACCATCTTCAAAACACCTCCATATCCAGTCAAATCAATTGCTTCAGCCATATCACCTACCAAATCAACATGTATACCATCAGAAACAAACACTCCATCTGATTCAGAAACAGATCTGCTAAAACATAAAACCCTAAACAGATTGAAATAGTTGTGGATTAATCAGAGCTAACCTGGATCTTCATAGCTTTCAAAACCCTAACTAATCACCAGTTCATCACCACCACCACCTTCATAGTTGCAGGTCATCAAGAAGAAGGGATCTAGGGTTTAAAGTCGGTGACCGCCATGAACTGAGTGACGGAGTTTATGTATGGTAGCGATGGGGATGGAGATGGAGTTCAGATTTGGATCCTTTTGGTTTCTGTTTGTGAAACGAAGAAGAAGACGACGGCTGTTGAACATTATCTTAGGGTTAGATGATGATGAGATCTGTGCGGTGGAAGATGAGATCTGGAGAAACTGGAAAAACATGTGTGGCGGTGGAAGATGAGATCTGGAGATGGATATGAGATCTGTGCGGTGGCAGGTGGGTTAATGGTGGGTTAATGAAGATGAAGGAAAAACAGGGGTGGGTTGAAGGAATTGGGTGTTGACTGATTTGTGTTGTGTTGAAAATGGAAAAACTATGTGTGGCGGTGGAAGATGATGAAATGGAGAAGATGACACAAAATATAATAATAATAATAATAATAATAATAATAATAATAATAATAATAATAATAATAATAAGGCAAAATTACCTATTTACCCTTTGACTCAACCCTTGTTATGTTGACTGTTAAGCAAAATTGACTCCGGGGGGTAATCTTGCGACATAAGGGTTAACAGTGGGGTGTAATTTTGCAATTATTTCCTTAGGGGGGGTAGGAGTGCCAATCACCCCTAACCTTAGGGTGTAAAATTGCAGTTTACTCTATTTTTTACTAGGAAACTTTCAAATAAACGTAGACCACTCTTCGTATATTATATATTACAAAAATAAGTATCAAGTAAAAAAAAAAGTTGACCTCATAGAACACCTTCTCTGTTGTTTGTTTACCACTTAATGAGGCTCTTAATGGTTCAGACCTCTTACTGGTTCAGCACTTAATGGTTCAGACAATTTGTTTCACGAGCAGATGTCTGAATGGTTCAGACATTTGCCTCTGAATGGTTAAAATTTATACAGAGTCTGAATGGTTAAGACCTCTAATCTGAATTCGTCAGACATTTGCCTCTGAACGGTTAAGAATTATACAGCCTCTTAATGGTTTAGACATATTACTGATTCAGCACTTAACCATTCAGATGTTGTCAAACAGCCCTTAGAATTGGAGGGTTCAAAAACTGCAATGTGTAAGTGTCATTTATAGGTGGTAATATGAGTATATTAAAATTAGAAGCCGTTGTAAAAAAATGAAAATAAAAAACAAGTATTAAATGATAGATTATACTAAAAAAATATTGTAATTATTTTTTGAACAACATACGTTAGAATGTCGCTGATTGAGTTAGTAGTTAGTATGTTGAACCCAGGACTTCCAAGAGAAGCGAAGTTTCTAACTTCTCCCTTAACCACTAGGCTAAGAGATCATTTGTAAAAAAAAATATTATAAATTTTTTTTGAAAGGTAAACTTCATTAACAACAAAGCCGAGCCAACAAACAACAACAAACTACAAGATTACATATTTACAAAACTGAACCACTCCTTCCAATCTATCCCTTTTATACTTCGATCTATTGGAAAACCAAAGATAACCCAAAGCCTTAATTTCTCTTACAATACATTCTACTCTAACCGGATTATTAGAAAATTTTTTGTTGTTCCTTGCACGCCACAGACTCCAGCACGCGATCATAATAATACCTTGAATGACATCATTCTTCTTCTCCGAAACTCTGAGGTCATTGTGGAAGGACAGAAGATCTTTCCGAGAAAAAGCAAAAATGTTAGGAATTTTGCACCACGAGCTAATTCCGAACCATACATTCGAGGCGACGTAACAAGCGATGAACAAGTGATCGGTCGTTTCCTCTTCTGAGTTACACAAAGGGCACAAGGAGTCACCGATGCCTATATTCCTTTTCTTTAAAGCTTCCGCCGTAGGGACTCTATCCATCTCCATCCTCCAAGCATGAATATTGACCTTAGCCGGTATTCATTTGCACCAATCCAAAACAAAACCATTATCTTGAACAACTTCCTCTTTCAACAATTTTTTAACCGCCTTCACCGAGAATGTTCCGTCCGATTCTGAGCTCCACTTCCAACTATCCGGCACAGTCGAAAGATGGACATTGTTTAAAGAGGATAACAACATATCGAAACTGGATGACAAGCCTGCGTCGGAGAGGTCCGATTTCCAGGACCAGTTAAAGGACATGTCGCCGTCGAGCATCTTGATCCTCTCGGCCACCGAACATTTTTTATCCACTTCCATTCTAAAACGATCTGGGTATGCAGACTTGAGAGGTTCATTGGACAGCCAAGAGTCGAGCCAAAAAGCAATCTCTCCATTACCAACCGAGCCTTTCATAAAATTCCTAAGAGGACAACCGTCCACCTTAGTGTTGAAGAAATTTTTAGCTATGTTACTCCAAACTCCGTTGAAGGCTCTTTTATATGGAATACATTCCCAACCCACTCTACTATAATGGAGAGCATCAATGACTTTCTTCCAAAGGTTACCTTTTTCCGTCTTATATCTCCATCCCCACTTTGATAGAAGAGACGTGTTAACAATTTGAAGTTTATTTAAACCCAATCCTCCGTTTTTTTATGACGAGAAACCTTCTCCCACGCGACCCAATGCATTTTATTTTCTTCCGAGAAACCTCCTCACAAGAACTTTTTTATCATGGACTCGAGATCATTAATAACTTTTTTAGGGGCTTTGTAGAGAGAAAAGTAGTAAGACGACAAACTCTCTAAAACCGATTTGATTAACACCACCCTACCCCCAATAGAAAGAAGATGGGACTTCCATTTAGCAAGCCGAGCACGAAAAATCTCGACAACCGGTTGCCAATTTGAGCCCCAATTCATATTTGCTCTAACTTTAAGACCAAGATACTTGAAAGGAGGGCAATCCGACTTACAACCAACCACATTGGCCATTTCCTCTAACTCCGCCAATCCCACTCCTATACCAAAAAGATTTGACTTATCGATATTAATTTTGAGACCCGAGCATAAATGAAAGCACCGGAGGACTCTCACTATATTCATCACTTCAATTCTAGACCAATCTCCCATCATATTAGCATCATCCGCATACAAGATGTGTGAAATATTCGGACCATCATTAGGAGTAGAAATGCCTTTTATAACTCCCGCTTCCTTGGCATTATCAAACATACAAGAAAGGGCCTCCATGACAATCAAGAACAGGAATGGGGATAAGGGGTCCCTTTGCCTCATACCTTTCTCGCATTTGAAAGTGAAAGTGGGCGAACCATTGACCAACACCGAGGAGTTGGCCGATGAAAGAATGCTCATAATCCAATTGCACCACCTGCTGTGAAAACCCATTTGCCGAATAATACTCACTACAAACTTTCAATTGACATTATCATACGCCTTTTCGAAATCAATCTTTAAAATAAAGGCTTTGGATTTTTTTCTTTTTGATCCAAGATATAAGCTCATTAACAATAAGGGGCCCATCCAAAATAAATCTACATTTGAGGAATGCCGATTGCGAATCCGAGATAACCCCATCCAAGACCACCCTCATTCGATTAGCGAGGACCTTAGAAATAATAAATAATAACTAGCTCGAGTTACAATCCAAGAAAACAATAGCCTGCCAAATAGGCCGGGGATCATTTTTTATGTTTATAATTTTAATTTGTTGGATAAAAATGAAGACTGAAGTTTAGTTTATTTTTTTGCCGACTCTTTTTTTTTTTTTTTTTTGAACGGCTAATTTCTTTAAATTTTTTTTGAACGGCTAATTTCTTTAATTCCTTGTCGCCTGTGGGACTTGAACCCAACACCTTCCCCTTTCCAACCTAGGTGTTTTTAAAGGCTTTGTCTTTACCAATGGACCACCACCCCATTGGTGACTTTTTTTATTAATATAAATTAAAATTTTAATTTCAAATCACAACCGTTAGCAACTTGTAATTAAGTGTGTTTGGACGTATTCAAGAACATAAAAATGGTCGGTATTTGTGATGATTATTGTTTCTACATATTTACACCAAAGCGACCCTACATTGTCTGATCATACACCTTTTTAAGATACTAAACCGACCCCACATCGGTGCCTAATATTATACTTACACGGTTACACCGTACTTTTTGTGGTTTTGCTATTCAATTCATTCACCTATGACAAATCCTATACATTCGAAATATGTAACATTATTTATAAAATCAAATAAATATTTAACAAAAATAGTTCATTTGAGAAACCAAAAACAAGTTTGTGACCTTATAGAGAAATTTAAATATCGAATATTAAGAAATTATTATTCATACATGAGAAGAAAAATAGATACACAAAAATATTTTCATTATTTCATGACTATAAATGCATAATTAATTTGAATACTTTCTAAGGTCATGTGTAGTGGTCAAGTTCAATGAGGCCTCATAAGGGGGGGGGGGGGGGGTATGTGACAAGTGATAAAATATGTAAGTTTGAAAGGAAAAGCTAAAAACCTATGGGATATATATATATATATATATATATATATATATATATATATATATATATATATATATATATATATATATATATATAATTAGCTTGCGCCTCGAGTACGAAAAACCCACCGTTTTTGCGCTTCGCGCCTCAGTTTTAGACCTCATAGCTTTTGTACGCCTCTTGCTTTTTAAAACCAAGGTGTATACAACAATAATTTTTTGTTATTATCTAATTACTTCGAAGAATTATGTTGCAAAAAAGAACATAAAAAATAGAGGACAAGCTTTTTTTTCAAAACCAATTCCAGGTCTAGTTAACAAGTCAATCAACGTGTATTGGTGAAAGACAATAGAATGACATTCACTAAATAACTATAGTAAAATTATAGTAAAATCATAAGATAACACTAAGTTCATCCAAAATTATAGTAAAATCATAAGATGACATTCTTCAAGGATATTGAAAGCAGTAAAAGTGTCCATAATGTCCCAAGTTCTTACAAGTTCATCTTGAATCAAATCAAAACAAAACCTACATGAAAAACACTAAGAAAAACCAATAATCATTATTTTATCTTAGGATTTTACTATAATTTTGGATGAACTTGAAGGAGTTTATACTAGTAGATATGAATCTTGGTTATTTTTGTATAAAAACAAGATCTAAACACATGCATGTTTAGATCTAACAAGATTCATCAACAAAAATATATGAATATGGGTTTTTATTCTTAAAATAGTTACATGTATGTTAGAAAACATGTGTATTTATTAAAAATCCAAGAACATGAATTTTTGTTAAAATGAATCAATAAAGTTTTCATTTTTGGAAAGAATCAAGAAGATGAAATATGTTAGTAGAAAGAGTTTTGAAAACATATTTGTGCTTCAAATGACTATATGAGTCATCTAAAACAAGAGTTTTAAATAAAATCTTGTTCTACAAAGTTTTGACAAAAACAATGAATAAAGTTTCCTTTTTGGGAAAGTTAGGAACTATATCATGTTCATGGTACTTTGTTGACAAATTATGACGAATATTGATACTTGATGATGTTTTATGTTGAAATGATTTGCACACAAGTTTTGTAAAAACTTGGGAAAAATCTATTTTTCAAACGAAACTATGGCAAAAATATTTATAAATGTTGTTATGTTCAAAAGTGTTAAACAAAGAAATATGTAACTAGAAAACTATTTGAAATCTTTGAACATGGTTAAACAAATTTTTGGACAAAGTTATGAATCTATGTTTTATAAAAAGATTTCTAAACAAAAATGACAAGTATATATATTTTAGATAAAATATATACTTTCAAAATTCATCAAGTATCATATTTATATGTTTTTGTGTGTATATATTATGTATTTAGACCAAGTAGGAATAATTACACAAATATGTAAACACAACAAATTACAAAGATATATATATATATATATATATATATAGGTAAAGAGTATGGTACAAATCTCCTTATCGTACATTATGTACGCGATAACCACAACCATACACGTGTCCTGATTCAATTTAATTAAATAAGGGTATATCAGACATTCCATTCGAACATCTGAGGCGAATTCCGGCAATTAGGAAGCAGTTCTGGATTTCGTAACCGTCCCATTTAATTATTGTTTGAATCAATTCGATTTTTAGGGTTTTTAATTGATTTCTAATCGAACCTGGATTCGTCATTTAGGATTCGTCAATAGGTTTATTAGGTTTTTGTTTTGGGTTTTATTTGATCTGAAGCTTTTTTCATTTTTATTAGATTTGTAACGATGGTTGAAGATAAGTTGTTTATGATGTTATTGGTTGGGTTACGATATCGCATGTGTTGTGTTATAAATCGCATGTGTTGTGTTATAAATCGCATGTGTTGTTTTAACACAATACAGGTAGTTAATAATGGATCTTTTGTATAATTTCGCATGTTTTAAATTAGATATTTCGCACACAATGAATTTTAATATTTTAATTTCGCATGTTTTAAGTGTGTGATTTCGCAAACTATTATTTTTATCAATTATATATTTTAATTTCGCAAGTTTTAATAATAATTATTTTTTATTTTCGCATAGTGTGTTTCATAACTCAGTTCAATAATTGAAATCAAATAATTCAGTTCAATAATTGAGTTCAATAATTCATATCAATAATTTTTCTTTTATTATATATTTTATAGTTCTATCACTCTTTCAAACATCCTATTAAAAATGGCAGATCTACCAACATCCTCTTCTTTTGAACCATGTATCAAGCAGGATTTGAGGAAAAGGATTGAGCAACAAATTCAAAAGGATCGATCATGTCAAGAGATGTTGGAGGCCAACATTTCTCGTGTAACAGAAAACATGAAGAGAAGACAAGAAATTCTGAACTTGCTATCTCAGATGCAAGTGAGTAGTCTTAAAGAAATTGCTGTTATGTTTATGGTGGATCTGGGTGAGAGGGATGAGAAACAGTTGAAAGAGTTGGCTGATGCAATAACTGTCTTAAGATGCTCGATGAAGATGAAAATGGAGTTTCTTTCATCTTTTGAATGAACTTTTGTTTATTTTTTGGTGCATGTTCCAATACATTTGCATGTTTTGTTATGTAATGGACTTGTATTTCGCAAATTTTAATAATTCAATGTCAAACATAACACATGCAAAATAAAAACACAAATGCCAATTTAGATATACCAATATATGCGAAATTAATAACACTAACAAGTTTAAGTATGTAACATAAATCCATCATCAAATGAAGTTTAATTCCTCTTTCCAAAATATGTACTCATCCTATCTGGGATTATCTTATCCAGATCTTTCATATACCTCTCTTTGTCTGGCCTTTTGTCGAAAGCATTGGCCATTTTAATTATTTTTTGACAATGCATATTGTGTTCTGATAGAATGATTTTACTGAGATATATGTGCCTTAGGAGATGAAGTTGTGATTTCTGTCTGTTGTTTACTTCATCTTCTTTCACAAATCCAGTCACCCATGGTTTTTGGTCTCCTTTGTACGTTTCCATGTGACGCATCGTAAACACTCCACAGTCTACGCCGTTATTCTTCGTCCTCCAATCCATTTCTTTTCTTTCTATATCTGAGCTTCCAAGTTCTTTTATAGCCGGTGTTGGTTTTAAAGCCTTTTCTAGGTATAAAACCAATACCCTTCTCTGTAACATAGCAACATTGTGTTAGTAGCTTTTTTACATAAAACATAACATGTATATGAATAATTTTTTCTATTACCAGTGTGTCTGGAAGCCCTTTGTATCTATCCTTGAAGTCTTGTTTAGCTGCTGAATTGTCGACCAGCTCAATTTTGCCGGATTTCAAGTTGAAGCATAAGACATAGAAGTGGTCACCTTGAAGTACCGGAATAAACACCAGGTCAACCGAATCAAGTGTTTTTACCTCATATCTCAGTAACATGTCTTCAAAATTTGAGGCAAATATTTTTAGTCGTTGGTTGTCTGTGTATTTCTCCTCGTCGTAAAAGATATCCGGCTGTATGTTATGTAACCAGAGTCAAAGCCATGCAAACAATAGTTTTTTTTTTCACATGCGAAGAGTGTATAAACCAAATGCGAAATTATAACTGTATGAGAAATGCAAACAATGGATTTTTTTTCACATGCGAATAGTATATATAACACATGCGAAATTACAATAGTATGAAAATGTTTCAAAAGGAAATACTCTGCCATAATACATGCGATTTAGATATAACTAGTGTGCGAAATCATTTAATATGCATTTACTTTTTAGAATTTCGAATGACAAAATGTATATGTAAACATACCATCATTGTGGAATATAAGAAGAGTCTGTATGGTGATGACTTTCTATCCCTTTTCTTCTCTTCAAGGTTTAGAATATCTACAAATGCATCTATTCCGTTTGATGCTACGTATTGTTCACTGTAGAAGCTTTCAAATACAGCTTTGAAAGTTGCAACCTCAGTTTTTTATCGGTAAAATTCTTCTCTGCCAGTCATAAAATAAATAATAATTAGTATTTGTTGTGTGTATATTTTTTAGATGTTTGTTAGTTGATATATGTTTTTACACTTACTGCAAGCCTGCAAATGTAGCAAATGTATAGCGGATCACATTCAATTCTTGGTTCAAGAGTGCTTCGTGCATGTTTACCACTCTGTTGCAGTAAGGGGAACAAAATTTGTCTCCAAGCTCTTTGCATCTTTTCTCAGCTCGGGTTTTGGCTTGTTCTATTGTCTTATAAAGCAGTTCATTTAACCCTTTTGGAATAACCTGTTTTGGAACTTGCTTTGGCTTTGAGTTTTTTTTCCCCTTAGTTGGTTTTTTTCCTTTATCTTCTTCCAAGCTGGGTCCCAGGCTCAAAACCAACTCAACTGAATGCAATTCCTCAGTTGTTACCTGAGGGCATTCAACTTCCTGTTCCTTCTCAACTTCAAGTTCGGTATCGGGTTGTTGAGGGTCTGGCACTTTTTCTTGAACTTTTTGTTGAATGTTTTGTGTAGATTCTGCCAAGTTCACTGTTTCTTCGATAACAGGTTCGGTTTCACCAGTTTCTGCATGCCAGAGTAATTTAAGAAATACAATAATTTGTGTTGTTTAATTTTTCTCCTAAAATAAAGTGTTTTCTTACCCTTGGCAGTTGTTTGGTAAGCGTATACACCCGGTTCCACAGTTTGAATGTTTGCAATAAGGGTGTCTGTGACTCCTCCATCATCTGGTTGCAGTATACCTATAGATACAAATTATTTAACTTAATACAGTAGAATCAAAATCGCAGGGTTATACATGACATCTTGTGCGAAATGAAATTTGAAGGGTTTTTTGACAGAATCGCATGTGTTTTTTGTAGGTTTCGCACGTGTATAAATGAAGTGATTTTTTACATAATTTTCGCACGTATTAATATTGAGTTCGCATGTTTTACCTGTTGATGCCATTTCTACCAAAACACTGGATATTACTTTTTGAACTTCTTCATCCTTTCTACCTTCTTCGGTTGTAGTAACTTCACGATGAACTTCTGAAGCTGGATTTTCAGGTTCTTGATGAACAGGAGAGGGTGCAGTTTCATGCTCTTGAACCGAAGCAGGCTCTTGAACCGGAGCAGGCGGCACACAAATGGGATTATTCCGAAGCGTCTCATCCCACTGCTTACAGGCCGCCATAATCTCCGGATCCCAAAAACACTTAGTTCTTGCTTCTGAAACTAAGTTGTTCATCCCTTGAACATCTTGAACCATTTTAATGTACTTTTTGACATTTGCTTTCATTTTTTTCAACAGGTTCTGTAATATTTTTCGAGTTAAGATACTATTAATTGAAATGTTAAATATAAATGGATTAAGTGGAATTAATATTTTTTTGTGCTTACCTTTTTGTGGGTTCTCGAAGCCTCTATTTCTCGTTCCTGGGCTGTGTCATAGAATACGGATGGTGAAAGTTGAACAGGAGTGTTGCAATAATCCATCATTTTCTGTGTTTGTGTTCCAACTCCCATCTCAAGGTTCAACTGAGACATTTCATGGATTTCAAAACTGAAATCCATGAAATCATCAATGTTCTCGTTATCTTTTGGCTCTTCCCCGGTTTCTTTGTTTTGTACTGCACGTGCAGTCCTTCTTTTATAGCTTATTGTGGTGTCAACCGGTGGTCGTAGTGTATAATCCTCGGTTGAAGGACCATCTTCTTCTTCATTTCCTTCTTCATTTTCTTCATCATTTTCTTATTCATTTTCTTCTTCTTCTTCTTCTTCTTCACTCCCACTTGATATCCATTGAGGTCCGTTATCCGAAATATGATCTTCGACTATATCAATCTCCGAAGATGTGATATAACGAATAACCGGTATTTCCACAGCTTTCTCAAACAGGTTAAGCTTCTTGTTGTACTCATGTGTGTATAGAAGCTGTATAAATCGTAACTCGTAAGATCATTTAATTATTTAACAGAAGAAAAATTAGTATTTGAAATATGTTATTAAAATGTAGTAATGTATACCGTAAGAAAGGCAACAGGTCCCACGAACTGTATTTTATAGTTCTTCCAGCCGGCTCGTGTACGACGCAAGGTGTCGAGTAGATATGAGCACCAATCTAGATTCTGTATTTCATCAACATCTTCTACACCAAGCAAACATCTATCATTTGCAAGTGTTGCCTTTGTAATCGCCGCAAAGAAGGTCATCCAGTACACAAGGAAATTTAATTTAAACAGGCTCCCACCTTCTCTTTGATTTTCCATTGTATTTGCAATTAAGCCATGGGTTATTCTCGCGTTCCCCCCCCCCCCCACTGGCTGAGGAATGTATCCCTGACAGCATTTCCCGGTTCTTTACCTTTTTCAATTTTCTCTTTCTTTTTAACTTTTCTCTTATCGGTTATTATCTCAACCTTCTTTGGCCCCTTTGGTATTCCAAATACCTCATAAACTGTGTCCGATGTTAGTTTTATTTGGTGTTTTCCCACGTTTAGCTTATCGTACTTCTCGTCAAAGTTTCTGACTAGCCAATATGCCAATCGTGTCGAAATATGGTTGATATTGATATCTAGAATAGCACCAAATCCCATATTCTTTATCTCTTCAACCTGTTTTTTTGAAAATCTCCTCACAGTATCCATGTATGAGTTAGGTTGGCATCTCAGCAGTATTGCTTCATTGCTGTATTTGAAGAATTCCCTATGTTCTGTTTTAGGTTGTTCCACCTTTTTTGGATGTTTTTTTTGTATGTATCTTTGATTTCCTCTCCTCTTTTTTCTTTTTTGGGAGTGGCTTATCAAAGTCATCCTCATCAGAACTTTCTACAACTATCCTTCTCTTTCTATTCTGGTTAACTTTTATCAGTCTTGATATTGGCCCTTCAAAGTCATCATCAGATTCTATTTATACAAAATCGCATGCTATAGTCAAAAAACTTTACAAAATCGCATTTATCAGTTAATCATGTGCATTGTGTCACTAAGTGATAAAATCGCATGAATTAGTTATCAATTCGCAAATTTTAATAATTCATTGCAAATTTTAATAATTCACTGTCAAATTTGCGAAATTAAAAACACAAATGCGAAATTAAAAACAATAATATATTACCAAAACTAGTCAATCTTTATAATTCGCATGCCTTAAGGATCAATTCGCATGTGTTAGTTAAGCATTACCAAAACCTTCAACAAACAGCATTTTATCTTATGATATCGCATTTGTCATACAAAACCCTCACAAAACCTTATATGATATCGCACATATATCATGTATAATTATGAAAACTGTATAATCATGCCAAACTTAATAAATAAACATACCAGTCATAAACCCTAGCAAAATTGTAGTTGTGACCAATATTTAATTTTATAAAACTATATGTTTCAGTTAAAAGCTTAATAAACAAACAAAATCGCATTTGACATTAAAGTCCATGTATATTTCTACTATAAAATCGCAAATTTCAATCGATACCTGGATTCATCTTCTTCGCTTGTGGTCTGTCGTTGTTTGCTTTGCTACGTTTCTCAAAACTCATGAATCTAACTTGAATCGCAACGGAGAGTAGCAGGGAACTTTGTAGAAGGAGAATGCAATGTTGATTTTGGGTTTTACGGTATGTTTTGGGAGTTTTTGTGTGCTGATTATTAGGGGTTTTGATCTTGCATTTGACGATTTTAACCTTGGCGGTTTCTTTTTATTAATTTTAAATTGATAAAACACGCTGTTTAAATGATATGATCTGACGGTTGTGGATGAAGCGTACATAATGTACGATTAGAGTATTTGTATGATAACCGTCCTCTCTCTCTCTCTCTCTCTCTATATATATATATATATATATATATATATATATATATATATATTAACACTTGAGAAACAAAACAACAAAATAAAATGTCCATCCTTGGACATAAACAAACAAACGGACAATTCAGACACTTTGGACAATATGGACACTTTTGGCAAATTCGGACAAAATAAAATATATGGCACGACGAAATAAACGACATAAACAAAGAAAAGCAAACAAATACAAATATGATAACGGATTCAAGATGAGAAACTTGTACGATGAACGACTATAAACCTAAGTGTCTAATAAGGTTAGAACACTTGTAGGTTGAGTATCAAACAAAGAATCCGAAATCAAAACGAGTTTTGCTTGGAACGCAAATTAGTGAGTACATAGTTCCCCTCTTTTACTGCTTTCAATTGTTTTGGGGTGATTCATATGTGCTAAACGATTTTTGAGTTTTCATAACAAACAATATGGTTTATATTAAACATAACGATTTCAATTATGTGAACGAACTTGTTTGGACGTTGGTCTAAAGACAACAGAATGACATTCACTAACACTGGCCAAGTCGACCAGTAGTATGTTATGGTACCATAGAATCTGACAAATCCCGTTATCGGACTATCACCATGGATATGGGGGGTAATGTGGGTAACGACAGAGGCTGTTATGTTAACTGACCCTTTGGTGGTATGTTAATACGATTGAACGATGGACGAGCCACACAGGTTTGAATGTGTTCAACGAGACGACCAAAAGTAGTTTTCACAAATTAAAACATGAACGAGTTGAACGAGTGAACGATGGTTTACAACACGAACAAGTTAAACGATTTGAGCGATTGGTTTTGATAACACGAACGATTTTGAACGATTTTGGACGAATGTATTCAAACGATGTCACGAAACGATGTTTACTAAGTGATATAAACCATACGAGTTTTATTACAAGAACGATTTACAATATGGTTTACAAAAGCGAATTGTTTTAGTTGGTTAATTATATTGCAACAATTCTAATACTTTTGAAACATGATTTTTCACATATCTACTCTCGTAGATAGTCAAAGCATTGCAATAAGTATACAAGTCATAAATTTGTCATACTCACAAAACCTATGTACTCGCCGGCTTTTTATGCTGACTTTATTTTTCACATATGTTTCAGGGGCGGTTGTTTGATGGTTTGGTCATGCTTCACGTAGAATTCGGACGCGGGCTTTAGTAACTTAAAATAAGAAGACTATGTTTGAACTTTGTTTTCGTTTTATTTAAGACAATGTAATATGTTTAATCTTTGAATCAAACTTCTAATATCATGTGTTGTGAAACGAACTATTTCTGTGACACGACTCCCCGACGTTTTCCGCCGCGGTTTGTGGTTTTACGCGGTCGGGGTGTTACAACTTTTCCTGTAACACCCCGACCGCGTAAAACAACAAACCGCGGCGGAAAACGTCGGGGAGTCGTGTCACGGAAATAATTCGTTTCACAACACATGATATTAGAAGTTTGATTCAAAGATTAAACATATTACAGTGTCTTAAATAAAACGAACAAAGTTCAAACATAGTCTTCTTATTTTAAGTTACTAAAGCCCGCGTCCAAATCCTACGTGAAGCATGACCAAACCATCAAACAACAGCCCCTGAAACATATGTGAAAAGAAAGTCAGCATAAAAAGCCGGCGAGTACATAGGTTTTGTGAGTATGACAAATTTATGACTTTGTATATTTATTGCAACACTTCGACTATCTACGAGAGTCGATATGTGAAAATCATGTATCAAAAAGTATATGAATTGTTGCAATATAATTAACCAACTAAAACAATTCTCTTTTGTAAACCATATTGTAAATCGTTCTTGTAATAAAACTCGTATGGTTTATATCACTTAGTAAACATCGTTTCGTGACATCGTTTGAAAACATTCGTCCAAAATCGTTCACTTCGTTCGTGTTATCAATCGTTCGTGTTATCAAAACCAATCGCTCAAATAGTTTAACTCGTTCGTGTTGTAAACCATCGTTCAGTCGTTCAACTCGTTCGTGTTTTAATTGTGAAAACTACTTTTGGTCGTCTCGTTGAACACATTCAAACCTGTGTGACTCGTCCATCGTTCAATCGTATTAACAAACCACCAAAGGGTCAGTTAACATAATAGCCTCTGTCGTTACCCACATTACCCCCATATCCATGGTGATAGTCCGATAACGGGATTTGTCAGATCCTATGGTACCATAACATACTACTGGTCGGCTTGGCCAAAGTTAGTGAATGTCATTCTATTGTCTTTTGACCAACGTCCCAACAAGTTCGTTCACATAATTGAAATCGTTATGTTTAATATAAACCATATTGTTTGTTTTGAAAACTCGAAAATCGTTTAGCACATATGAATCACGCCAAAACAATTGAAAGCAGTAAAAGAGGGGAACTATGTACTTACTAATTTGCGTTCCAAGCAAAACTCGTTTTGATTTCGAATTCTTCGTTTGTTACTCAACCTACAAGTGTTCTAACCTTATTAGACACTTAGGTTTATAGTCGTTCATTGTACAAGTTTCTCATCTTGAATCCGTTATCATATTTGTATTTGTTTGCTTTTCTTTGTTTATGTCGTTTATTTCGTCGTGCCATATATATTATTTTGTCCGATTTGCCAAAAGTGTCCATAATGTCCCAAGTGTCCGAATTGTCAATTTGTTTGTTTATGTCCAAGGATGGACATTTCATTTCGTAGTTTTGTTTCCCAAGTGTTAATATATATATTTTGTAATTTGTTGTGTTTACATATTTGTGTATTTATTCCTACTTGGTCTAAATACATAATATATACACACAAAAACATATAAAATATGTACTTCGTGGAATATGTTCTCGGAGAGGAACTGGTTCGGTTCCGGTTTTGACTTTTTTTCGGGTTTTGACCGGCGGATAGGGTCGGGTATGAAATCAGTTCCTCGATACTTGGTTTCAAGGGTTGTTTTTTAATCCCAGAACCGGGTTTTTTTTTTCCGCGAAAGTGTTTACATGTTGCCATGAATCATGATAGCCAAATTTAGAAGCCCGAAGGCTTTCTTTTAGTCCGTGTTATCTTTCACTTTCATGTAGTGAATATTGGGCCTAGTATGGTCACTAATACAGTAATAAGTCCTGATATGGTGGGCTCTTTCAGTAACAAAAAGTCAAAAAACATGTAACATTAGTTTATTTGAATTGTTTTAAAATGCTTTCAATACATTTTTATTTAATTTGCTGGCTAGTGATGATCATCATAAAAAAAAAAGTATAAAAGAAACGTGCTTTAATCCAAAAAAGTATAGTTTATTTTTCTTAATATTTGTTTAATGAATTGTTTACATGATTTTGTCTAGATTACTAATATTGTTCATCATTAAAAGTATTGAGAAAAGATTGAATAGAAAGGATTCTTAATGTGTGAAGCGTACAAAGTGGGAATGCAGGGTGCGTAATTATGTTTTATAAGACGCATCATTATCCTGTGTAATTTTGAAGTCATGCGTAATTTTGAAGCCATGAGTAATTTGTTGAAGTACCCCCAACAACTTTTGAAGCTTGCGTAAATTTAATTTTGAATGGTCCTTCGTACGCTTTGTACAATAGCAACACTTTCTACGTATTTACAAGTACGGTTATATTTTCATTATTTGCGGTTCCTCGTTTATTACAATTAAACCCTCATTTTTTTATATTAAAAAAATCACATGTTACACATCTGCAGTTTAAACTTTTAATTCTAAGACGAAAAATTCACTTCTCAAGACCAAAATATTATGGATGTTGCGGTGGAGGATAGGGGATGTCTTGGGGCAAATTTCGGTTAAAAGGTTGCTGGTTAGCGATGTGGATTATAGTTATTATTTCGTTTTGGAATGGTTTAAATGGATTCCTTCGGAGTGCAATATTTTTTATTGGGGAGCAGAACTGAACCATCTTCCTACTCGTGAGGAGAGACATTCCAGTGGCCTCCAACAGTTGTGTGTGGTGCGAGGATGGCTCGAAGTTGGTCAAACACCTCTTCTCTTCTTGTATGGTCGCGTAGACGATTTGGCATGGCATTTCGTCAGCTCTTGTTGTAAATTACCTCCCATTTTTTGCCTTCTCTTTTAGAGATTTAATGGACTTCCATAAGGTCTTTAGATTGAGGAAGAAGGAATCGGAAGCGGTTCATGGAATTATCATCATCGCCTTTTGGTGTATCTGGAAAGCCAATAATGAGGAAGGGGTTTTTTTTTTTTTTTTTTTCTTCTAACAGGAGATGTCATATTGATAGTATTATTGTTGACATCAAATCGGTGGGTTTTTTATGGCTAACATATAGGTCTAAGTATAAATGTGGGTTTTGTTCTGGGCTCTATTTCAATTTGTATTCATGCCTGTTAGTAGCAGTAATGGGTTTCAACTCATGATCACAACAGATTTCTATATTTGTTTCAACTTTTATTTCGATGAAGGCTTAAAGAGACAAATAAACCCGTTAGCATTGAATACTTTTAGAGTTTTAGTAATATAACGTTTAACAAGTTGGAACATGAACAGTTGCGGAGCCAGAAACTTTTATCACTGGTGTCGCAAATCTTCGGTCATTTACAAGAAGGTACTTTTACTTGGTCAGGATACCGGAAAAGAATGTTTAAACTTTTACCTGGTCAACCCGAACATGCTAAAAGACTCGGTTAACATCAACCACGCTAAAAAATCCGTCTTTGGTTCAAAGAATTATGTTTAAAATTGGTTAATGCAACGAACACAACAAAATCAAACAAAACGAAGATATAACTATAAAACCGATTCTCAGCAGCACAGAAACAAAAATGCTACCGCTATTCTACATGCCTCCCTATCCCTACAATGGTTTCTTTCACTCAAAATAAACTTACAAGACACAGTAACTATTTGCCTCCTTTACACATAATGCTCCCAAAATTTACATTCACAAACTTCATATGTTCTTTACCTGAAAATTTGCACGCTTATGGGCACACGGGTCTACTGGGGCCCGACCCATTCCTTAACTTGGCACCCAAGTATCCATTTCTCGACATCAGATCATATAGTTGGGATAAATGGTGGGATGAGTGAAATCAGTAATCTGATCTTGCAGTTGTAAATTGAGAAAGAAGACCGGCTGCTTGAGCAGGTAGAATGTCACCGAACCTGCCTACTTGCCCTTCTGTTAGCATGGATCCTAGTTTCAGCGTGCTCTCCCCAAACCTACTGCCAACCTGTCATTTTAAAATAAAACTCAATTTTCAACATCCACCCAAACTGTTGCTCGAATCTCGGAATGAAGTTTATGAAACCAAAAAAGCCCCTGAATTTACCCACGATAGATTCTGTTATCAAGGTTCTATCATGGAAATTTTACATTTGAGTAAAGTACACACATAGTCCTTGTGGTTAACCAAAATTTGGATTTAGTCTCTAGCTTTCAAAAGTACACGGATGGTCCCTGTGGTTTGCACTTTGTACGCATTTAGTCCCCAACTTTTGCCAAAAGTACATGGACGGTCCCTGTGGTATATGCACTTTGTAACGCATTTAGTCTCTAAATGTGTTACAAAGTGCAAACCACAGGGACCATCCACGTACTTTTAGCAAAAGTCAGGGACTAAATACATTACAAAGCGAAAACCACAGGGACCATCCATGTACTTTTGAAAAACTAGGGACGAAATCCAAAATTTTGGTTAACCACAGGGCCCGGCCATCCGTGTACTTTACTCTTTACATTTTCAAAAGAGGTTACAATTTTAAACTATGAACTGGTAGATTTGGGTTAGGTTTTATTTTAAACTGGTAAAATAATTAAAATAAGTGTTCAAAAGTGAGCCCCGGACTGAATTATAATGCATAAAACCTCCTAAATCGTTTTTTTAAATAAGATTATCATTGGAGTGATATAAAGTTATAAACTTTGTAATTAAATTTGACAATGTAATTTTTAGTTTGACAAACATGCTTAAGATCAACCAGACCCAACCATAAAACATATCAGATTTTGACCCTGCCCAATTAGCAAAGATCCATGGGTAAACTTTAGGACCTTGTTTCCAATATCAGTTTTGAGTACTAATCCCATTTTCGTCCCTGAGGTTTGGCCGGTTTTGCGACTTTCGTCCAAAGGTTTGTTTTTTCGCATCTGGATCCAAAAGGTTTGAAATCTTGCCATTTTCATTTGGCTCGTTAACTCCATCCATTTTGTCCGTTAAGTCAGGGGTATTTCCATCTTTTTTGTTAACTTAAAGGGCAATTCAGTCTTTCTCACTTTATGTAAAAAGACCGAATACCCCTGAAAAAGACTAAATTGCCTATTAAGTTAACAAAAAAGACGGAAATACCCCTGACTTAATGGAGAAAAATAGATGGAGTTAACGAGCCATATGAAAATGACAAGATTTCAAACCTTTTGGATCCAGATGCGGAAAAACAAACCTTTGGATGAAATTCGCAAAACTGGCCAAACCTCGGGGACGAAAATGGCATTTTACTCATCAGTTTTTGTTATTAAGCCACCAATTTTATTAGTTACCTGCATGAAAGATTTCAGGAAAGGTGTTGCGACCCCTACACTCGTACCATCATCCATATCAATATTGCGGGAGAGCTCCTGTTGGGTATACTTTCTCCAAGGATTCCTTGAAGAAACGTCATCTATAGATGTTGATATAGGAGGCTTGCTTGTCCCCTTTGCGGATAATACAGGAGCACTGCACACCAAAATGCAAGATTAATAAGTTATAAGTCTAATCAAAGTGTTGTTACGTAATAAAATAATTAAATGTAAGATGAACCTGATGGGAAGGTATTTGAAACGAGGAACAGTAGAGCATCTCATTATATTTGATTCCGAATTCGTAGGCAATTTTTGCATAGTATCTGTGTACAACCGACGAAGCTGCACGAAGAACCCAAATAGGACAGTGTGTCTCAGGTAACACTGCTTCTCATTCTCCATAAGATATGGCTCATATCTACAAAAAGGAAAAAAGATGTTATTAACAAACTTCAGCCCCTCAACTTTGGTAATGACATGTTTAGTCACTTAACTAGTTAACTAAAACAACTTTAGCCCCTCAACTTTAACAATAAACAACTTTAGCCTTTTAACTTTAATAATGACATGTTTAGGCCCTTAACTACATCAAACAACTTTAGCCCCTCAGCTTCAATAATAAACAACTTTAGCCCCTCAGCTTCAATAATAAACAACTTTAGCCCCTCAGCTTCAATAATAAAAAACTTTAGCCCCTAAACTTTAATAATGACATGTTTAGCCCCTCAATTTTAATAATGACATGTTTATCCCCTTAGCTAAAACATCAAACAACTTTAACTCTCTCGATTTGCTTATTTTTACCTACGTTTCGAACCGTAACCCACTAGTTATAATTAAAATTATATTATACCTGAATAATACAACTTTGGCGAGAAACAAAAATTCTGGACAAAAAGTGTTTTTAGTCGACCCATACCAAAAATAACATCCATTTCACAACATAACCCCCACCCCCCCCACCCCCCCCCCCCCCCCCCCCCCCCCTCCATTTTTTTTCAATTAAGCGCTGAATCACACACCACAATTAATGAATCCTATCCAAGGCAAAAGTAAATGAAAGCATACGTGAGCCAGTCTATGGGGTCTAGCTTCTGTGAGAGGCGAATCACCAACCCATCAATCCGATCTTTCACAACCGACTTTTGTTGTTGCACATCTTGTTTCCGTCTATAACCCGTTTTTGTCTTTGATGTCTTTGATACTTCCTCGTTTCCACTTAAGTCACCCCCAGATAGAATGTCAGCAGCAAATCTTAGATCCAATAAGACTTGCAAAACTCCTTTTTCAGACAAACTGGTTGAGCTAGACCCATTATTTGAGAGGAAATCCACATATAGATCAATCACCTACATCATCATACAAGAAGTATATGTAACTCGATATTTCTTGAAACTAGAGGTATGTTGGATAACGGGTTAAAGCGGGTTTGTGTCAAAACAGGTAACTTTTGGTGTGTCGATCTGGGTTGGGTTGACCTAAAAGACTTTTCAACCAAAAAACTTTACACTTTATTATAAATAATTATGTCAGATATGATTACAAAATTTATGTTATTTCAATAATAATCTTAGTTTTTTAACAAAACGATTTAGGAGTTTTATGCACTAAAATCAAACTTTAGGCAAATTCCAAACCTGTTTCCCTTTAAGCTATTTTTTTTTTTAGATTTGACTTGTCTGAGATAAAACAAAGCCTGAATCGACCCCGGACTAGGCTTGTAAACGAACCGAACAAACACAAACGTGGGCATGTTCATGTTCGTTCATTTAACTTTAACTGAACACGGACATATAATCGAACACATTTTTTTTGTTCATGTTCGTTTACTAATAAAATGAGCCGTGTTCGTTTAAAACCTAAACAAACATAAACAAACAAATCCATACAAACAAAATTTAATAAACATAACGGACACAAATGGACGTAACTGGCCAAACATAAAGTAGTTTTTTTTATATAGATTAGTGATTAATTACGATAAGCTCCATTCGAAAGCCCATATTCTTTACTAGGAAGCCCAATACTAAGGAGTTATTTTTATATAAGTAGTTAGAAATCCCGTTTTACGTGTATATTTATATAAATATGGCTACATATGTATTTATTAAAATTCAGACGAACGTAAATAAACGAACATATATGAACAAACATAAACAGATGTTCACGGACACAAATGAACAAACAAAATGTGTGTTCATGTCCGTTCGTTAATTAAATGAACAAAAAAATTTGTTCATGTTCGTTCGTTTATTTAGTAAACGAACTTCCCGCCAAGCAATTCACGAACGTTCGGTTCGTTTACAGGCCTACCCAAAACCAATAAATAAATAAATGGGTCAAAATGCCACCTTTACTTAGAACTCTAACCTGAACACAATCAAAGAGCTTCCGTAAAAGTTAAAATGATAAGATTAAATTCTTAGCCAATAGAAATACCTTTTCCAATAATCTTGCGGCAAAGTTCTGCAGAATCGGTTTGTCAAGTACATGACCGCCAACTCTGTGAATTTCTTCACAAGCTTGAAACAAATACGAGGTGATGTATATGGAAGGCATAGAAGGAAGCGAGATTTTCAACTCCGATGGGTTATCAGCAGAGTCCTCTTGTTTAACTATCATATCCTCCCACCCCTGTTCAGTGTACAAAAACGATTTAGAAGCAATTAAACAAAAGAGTATAATGCCATTTTCGTCCCTGAGGTTTGGCCACTTTTGCGACTTTCATCCAAAGGTTTCTTTTTCCGAATAGTATTAGAAAACACTTCTAGCAATATTTCTTCACTTATAATTCATGTGAAGGAATTTGATTGAAAGAAATGAATGATGGGGACACTTGAAAAAGGAGAAAAGATAGAAACTGTGAAAAGAAAAGTAGATTTTTAGAGTAATGTTTGAACTTTGAAACATGAAAGAATTATGTATGATATATATAAGAGTAAAAATGCCATTTTCATCCCTGAGGTTTGGCCCGTTTTCCGACTTTCGTCCACAGGTTTGTTTTTCCGCATCTGGATCCAAAAGGTTTGAAATCTTGCCATTTCAACCGGCTCGTTAACTCCATCTATTTTCTCCGTTAAGTCAGGGGTATTTCCGTCTTTATTGTTAACTTAAAAAGGCAATTCAGTCTTTTTCAAGGGTATTTGGTCTTTTTACATAAAGTGAAAAAGACTGAATTGCCCTTTAAGTTAACAGGGAAAAATGGATGGAGTTAACCACGATTAAGCCTCAATTAAAGTATAATCCTGTATGAAGCATCAATTAAAAACCACTTACTCTCAAGGGAGTGGTTGCCGATAAACTTTCATCATTTCTGAGACTGTGCGAGAGAATAGCCGATAGTTCATCTGAAACCCAGGTTATCCACAAGTTATGAGCTTTAACACAAAGATCCAGCGTTGTTTTTTTGAGTTCATCAAGTTGCAGGCTCGGAGTATCATCAACTCCATATAACGCAGAAGCAGCAAGCGAAGATTGTCTTCTAGGTGAAGTAAGCATTTTCGAATCAAACATGCCACCAGAATACCTCGAAAGTGGTGACGCCTTACCAGAAACCACTGCCATTGGTTCGTTCAACCACGATTGGGGAGAACCAAGTAGAACAGGAATGTTTCTAGAGTACTTCTGGAACGCGAACAATAATCTTCCGATGAACAGTGATCTTTCGACTATGTTAGCCGAAGATGATGACGAATCGCGTAACGAACCATACAGGTTTTCCAACTCATTCTGGAGATCCGTAAGTATGGCTGACATACTTTCGAAACATTTGTTTTGTAAATACGGTGCTAGTTCTTTTAACCTTAAAGAGGCTTTTGGAGATTCTAAGAAGCTTAATAAGTCTTGAAGTACATTCTTACAGTGGTCGTCCACTGCCGTTCTAATTCGACCAACTTCGTCACCAAAGTAAGCGTTTAAACAGCTCTGATAATCACTACCGTTGTGCAATACCGTAGGGCTAGACACTACACCAGTCTTTTTCGTAGTCGGTTCGGCAAACCAAACTCCACCGCCCAAAGGAGACCGATTTATAAAATCTCGGAAATTAACTTTGTCACCGTGAACTTTATCGATAGCGAGAATCGACTCCTTTACGTTGACTATATTATTCATATTATGAAATCCAGAGTGAATTATTGTTTTCATCCTGCTTGTAAACGCGTGTTCGAAAATTTCATCCCAAAGATCATCATCGTCGCCTAAAACAAGCTCGCGTGTTCTACTCCACGGCATTTCAATCTCGGAACCGAAAACACTCTTTAACCACTCCAAACTTCCACCCAACACATCTTTTCCTTCCATAGTTTCTCTAATCAACTTCTCAGCTGCAGCAAGCTGTTTCCCGCTATCAATCGCGTCAATCAAATACCGCCCGTTGACTTTGTTGACTATCTCCTTCCCACAGCTCCTCAAGAATTCCAAACAAGCTTTAGCGATGAATACCCGATCCAGCATCGCCATTAACGACTCCAATTTGTCTCTAAACGACTTCCACAACCTCACTTCTTCATCCGGATTCGGTATCCCACCAAACAACTGAGACACAGGTGGCGAATCCAACACCGTCTTATAAAACAACGGCACGTCACTCAAAACCTGCAAAAACAACTCCCCTACATGCGCTACACTAACTTGAATCACCTTCAACACTTCACAAAACACCGTTATCACATCCTCACCGGATTCCTTACAACCACCTAACTTCTGCGAAACAAATAACTTCCTCGAATCAAGCAACAGTTTCAAAACCTGCGCTGGTTCCAGCTCATCGACAACCGCAACCGCAGCGAGCGCGTCAGCATACGCCGAAATCTCAACACCTACACCTTGTTCCAACAACCTCTCGCGACTCCGCTGCGAAATTTGAGATTTAAAACTCTCAACTATCTGCCATTGGTGCTGTAACAAAGGAAATTTCACCAACAAACTCTTGTAACTGTAACTACTATTAATATTATTGTTATTATGATCATTATTATTGTTTCTCAAACCATAATAAACTAATTTCGCACGCATGTAACGTGCAGCTGCAGCAACAAACATCGATTCATCTAAACATCCCCAAATATTCTCAGGTGTATCAACAATATACTTAACACGACACGCAATGCCGTACATACGAGCCCTAGCAGGATTTAACGATGCAGAATTAGGGTTAACAGTTGTGGATGAGAGAGAATGAAGAATACCGTGGTGAATAGCGGAAATATTGTTGGAAATTGAACGGCAGGATGACGTCATGTTGACGATTGAATCGGCGGAATCGATGAGATCGCGGTAGCGGTTGCCGACGAGCTGCCGGAGCTCTTCGCTTTTGTTCTGGATTTGTTTTCGAGTTGTGGATTCGATTGTTCGGATTTCGGAGATAGGTTTGGTGCGGAAGAGAGATTCGGCATCTTTTGCGGTTGATTTGGATAGAGATGACGGTGGTGGCTGGTGTGCCGGTGACGGTGGTGGTGGTGATTGTCCGGCCACTCTCATGGTGGCGGTTGTCGGTGGTAGATCTAAGTAACGGAAATCTCAACAAACGTGATTTTGTAACCGATTTGGATATATGTATTTGCGTCAGCAATTTGTACTTAAAATGTTTGTGAATTGTTTATAAACTAGTGGGAATACCCGCGCTCCGCAGCGGGGAATTCAGTCGGTATCGTTTCGGCACGTTATGATACCAACACTCGATATAGTAACCAAAAGAGAAAATCAAAATCATAAAGTCCTAATATGCCCAAAAGAAGATCAACACATGTTTTATATCGATCAAAATCTTAAAAACGAATATTGGTTTTGATAATACGTACCGATGTTGTTTGGTCAGAATGGATATAGTTTGTCAAAGCATTGACACACCCGAGAAAAATAATCAATATTTAATACAACTCTATTGTCAACAAAATTTATACCGAACTAAACACAATCGCATTATGTATTTTTTAAAGTTCACAAACGCAAGCTATCGAAAGAAAATTAAATTAGATGAGTTAAAAACTACTAGTAATATTATTTATAGTTTAAAGGGTTTAATAAGTAAAAGAGAAAATAAAGTAATTAATATTAATAATAATTGCTAAATTATATAAATACAAACTTACTAAATATAAGTAGTGAAAAGTAAAGAAATAGAGAATTAATATAAATTTAATATTATAATTATAATAAAATAATATTGAAAGAAAAACCCTTCGTATATAGAAGAAAGGGTCAAACCATTAAAAAAATATGCACAAAAAATGATAGCTATTGGGATCAAACTCCGGTAATCTCTTTATCAAAGAAAATAACCTAGCCATTTGATCTACATTAGATTTTATTAATGATTTATGCCATGCAAAATTTAAATAAAATAAAAAAGTTATTAGAATAGAAGTGGTACCCTTTAATTGGCTCCATCTTTTCAAACCATCAATAAAAAATAAACAGTTACTGTTAATGCTCTTTGAAAATGTAAGATATAGAACTAGTATTACGCACCCCGCGTTGCGGCGGGGGCGAACATTAATGCCACATTACAGCCAGCAACCATTGACACTAAAGTTGTGGCGTGTTAATGCGAAGAAATTAAATCGAAACGTAAAATATAGAATAAAATAACTAAGTTGATCTAGGACTTGCGTGTTACGATAAACCCACGTCTATTTTTTTCCGTTTGACAGGTTCATCGTAATCTATATATAATATATATCATTACCACTATACAAACTATAATGCATACATTACAACAACCATTGCATGAATATGTTGCAAATTATATTTATACAAGATTTTGGCTAAATTAATTAGATTATTATAAAAATAATAATTTACAAATAAAACAACACAACTTTAAATGGATCAAACCGATTGAATTTGGTAAGATAATGAAACCATTATTTGATTATGGTACAACAACTTAAGCACAAGTTACAACCATACATGCATATAAAACATATTGAATTCGGTAAGATAATGAAACAATTATTTGATTAAGGTACCACAACTTAAGCTCAATTTACAACCATAAATTGCATACAAATGTTAAAAAATGATAGTATATAAATAAAGTACAACAACTTAAGCTTAATTTACAACTACAAATGCATACAAATGTTACAAAATAATAGTATATAAATTAGCACTAGCATCAAGGACCCGCCTTACGACGAGACTGCCAAGTCGAACAAAAAAGTAAACGTAAAAATAATAAATCACGCACACATGTTACAACATGTTAACTCGAAAAAAAATAGACCAAAAAAGTAAAACATAGAAAATAATAAGTAAGTTGGCTTAGAACCCGCTAGTTTTAGCGGAGCTATTAAACCGTTAAAAAATAGATGTAAAATTGTTGAACCACATGCGCGCGTTGTAGCATGTTGAATCACATGCGCGCGTTGTAGCATGTTGAATTGTAAAATTTAGAACGAAACGTAAAACAATAAATTTGTAAAAGATGTAAAGTAAAGTCACCAAATTTGAAAGTGGAAGAGTGTTGTGGTTAAAAATAGAAAATGTTTGTGACAAGTATGTAAAAGATGAAAATTATGGGGTTAAAAGTGTAAAAGATGAAAACTCTGAGTGTTATGTAAAAGATTAAAACTATTAGGGTCAAAAGTGTAAAAGATAAAAAAGAAAAGGGTTAAAAGTAAATAAAAATTATAGAGTAAAAAAAGTCCAACAAAATTGAATACTGTTTGTGTGAGAAGAGTTCTTTTGCAAATTAATATGTGGGTAGTATATAGGTGATACTCATCCTACGAGATTTTATCTTCGTGTTCATTTATTAAGATAAAAATGAACGTGTTTGTCCATTAATTTTAGATAACGAACACAAACGAACGTTCAATTAAATAAAACGAACACAAACAATTGTTCATGAATAGAATCGAACACAAACGAACATATATTAAAAGGTATGTAATATACGATACACTAATAGTTATTAGATATTTTATTGGTGGGAATTTTGAAGTGTTTAAATAACATATAAAAATTACAAACCCTAATGAACTATTGAACATAAACGAACACGTTACCAAATCTTTACGAACATAAATAAACGAACATGTCATGTGTTCTTATAAATAAATGATGGAGAGTGTGAAACCCGAGTGTTAAGTGTGTTATAATATGTGTTTTATTGTGTTTTAAGCGGTTATGCGTTGCGAATGTGATATCTACGAGTCGTTGTGGTGTTACAGGTTAATCGGCTTAAACCGGTAAAGTTGGAGGGGTTAATGATGAAGTGGAACGACCGTGGGTGATAACCGAGATTTATCATTTCATTCGGGACTTGTTCGGGTCGAAAAGATAGTTTAAATGTGCGAGAAACGTAAAATACAAAACGTAGTCTACGGGTCACTAAACGTAGTATACGGCCAGGAAGAGAGTAATTCAACAGCAAGATTGGATCGTAGCTTACGGTATTAATCCGTAGGCTACGGCAGTTTGACTTTAGCCGCACGTGGATATTGTTGGATGACATCAAAAGGATTTTAAAATCCTAATTTCAAAGGAGGCAGCCATATACACGTGGAGATAGGAGCCAACAACACGTTAATTCATTATCATGACTTCTTGGCAGACTTCTATGTATGTATACATGACATAATCTAAGACAAGGGTATTATTGTAAAAGGACATATCATTATGATCATTCACAACATTGGCGGTTTGTTGGAGGGCTCGTGGATTTAGAGAAAGCATATAACAAACATCATCTTGAGGAGGCACATGGTGACTTTGGGAAAAGAGATAAATCATATCATCATTAAATCACATCTCATCAATATTTTAAGGAGGCAGCAGTAGTTCACGTGACTTTTTGGAGGGTCTCTTGGCTTTTGATCAACATAATCATCATCATATATTTCATTCAAACACAAACACTGAAGTGGGCCAACATCTTGAACTTGATTTTTATTGGGCCGACAACACACACTTGATCATCACGTTGACAGAAGGCGGCACATCTAGAGAAAAGAGAACACACGTGAGTGGGCTCGCAGACTCATGGCCTTGTGGACTTGATGGACTTCTCTTGGGCGGAACATATTGTCACGTGACGAAGGGTTTGGATCATCATCATACAATCACGAGACATCATAATATCGACGGAACAGTCGCCACAGGCGACATTAGGCAGACATCATCGTTTAGCATGGAAGATCACTCAACCGAGATGAGCGGCTAATCTCCTAGTGGTTTCCTCCGGATGGAGGGTTTTTGTAAGTTAGACAAAATTATGTGTTTGCTATAATCGTTTTAACTTGGTGATCTAAGCATTCGATGCTTTTCACCTTTGTTTTGATTTGTTGATTGTAAACAGTTACAGTTATTTAAACCTTAATTTCTAAGCATTCAGTTCCCGAGAGTTCTAGTAATTGGGATATATTTGACATGGGGTTAGGGTTTGTAAATTGTAATTGATAGTCATTCGATAACCTCCCGTTATGTATTGACCGGAGTACTTAGTCGTTGGTTATCACAATTGATGAATTAGGTTAAACACTTATGTCTATGTGAGTGTTTCGATTAAACACATAATTGAATCTAGCTATAAAACCTGAAATCTGGAGGAACCATTGTTCTCTCCTACTGATTTAAACTTCACTTTTAGTTCGTAATTTTAGATAATCAATCAAATCCAACAATTGAGTTTTATTTTTTTTTAATAGTAGTTAATAAAAACTGAGCATTATACACTTTCCACAATCCTCCTCTGGTTCGATATCCGACTTACCCTATCTACTGGTTTAGTTGGTTTTTGCATGTCACTAACGACAGACATCAATAAACAAACAATTTTTTTGTTGTGTTAGCAAATACAAACAAACTTTTCGTCAAAAAGTTTTCGAAGTATTCATTGAACGTTTTGTTTGTTTGGAGACCTATTATGTTAGTGAAAATCAGGATCTTGATTCTTGTGTAAGTGAGTAACAACTAACATTCTTTTAGGTAAGCTTAATAACGATACAATTTTAAAAGTTTAATACAAGATTAATTTTAAGTAAAAAATATGTGATATGTCACGTTATATGTCTCCTTCCTTGTCTCACAAGCATCATGTTCAAGAGTATGTGTATATAGCTGGGAAACACAAATTTTAATTTTGTAGTTTAGTTTGAAATTCATTTGAACGATTATTTGGTGAATTTGTGGTATATATGGAAAACAAGGAATGTAAAAGAAAGAATCCTTAACAACAATCACCTACAATCTCGAAAATTATAGAAGATATAAAGGCGAGCTCGTTTCTATAGCTTAAAATAGGGTGAAGTTACACTTTTTAGATTGAATATCTTGGTTTGACTATAACATTAAATTGTAATTGTTTCAATTCTATGCTCTAGCATCTTGCTAGCTTTATAGTAACATTTCCCCGTCGTTCAACAATATCTTGAAAATGGTGATATCGACAGTATGATTGTTCTCAACTAATTTATGCATCTTGTTATGTTGAGTGTTGACAATATTTTGAGTTCGCGCTGGTAAAAGATATGGAATCAAGAAAACATGAACAAGAAAAACAATGTGTAGCTAGTAGCTACATACAAAAGTTTCAAAGCAAACCACTTATTTTGCATATTACATTGCACATTTTTGGCATACATATTTTAGAAAGACAACTTACAATCTCTTCAACTATAACATTAAATAGAAAATGACAAAAAGAGAGAAATCATAATAGTTTATTACAAATAAGGTTTCCTAAATATGCATAAAGGGTAGTGTGTCTTGATTGATATTTATATATGTCTAATTAGTTGCACATTCCTCTTCCCTTCATTACATGCCTCCTTAGCCCTGGAATATGAACATTTGAGATATAATCTCTCCAATCTATTTTCTCCACATCAAAACCAAATGTCTTTCTTTCTTCTTCAGACATCAACCCCATTAATCTTTGAGTGTTGCTATTATCAAATCTGCAAAAATAAGAGTTTCAAGCTTGCATAAGTTAGATAATCATCAATGAAGCTTACAAACAGACAACCAAATAACTTTGACTCGAAATGATCTCATGTTCGAATCCCACATGTTCTATTTCATACACCCCATAATCCCATAGCCATATGTATTTGTTCAGAAAGCCTTAGAAGCTATCGAAGTTGTCGATATCATGATTATTCAAGCACAACACTTAATCAAGAAGATTCATATAAGAATACACAAAAAGTAAAAGTCTTTCTAGAGATCAAGTTTGCTTCATGTATGCTCATATTTGCGAGATTCATGGATCATGCACCACGTATACTTCATAGCACATCATGCAAAGATTCAAAAGTGTAAACAAACAATATTGTAAGAAACTAAGTGTAAATTTAATATTCAAGATTTGAAGTATTATGTTACCTTCCACCATAAAATGTGTATGGTTCATATATACTAGCCAAGTACTTTGCTTGTTCCACTGATTTCTTGCAAATATTTTCAACTTTAAGTGATAACTTCCCTTTATTTGTAGATGATGAGGCAGTCAATCGACTTCTGTTAATTGCGTCTTTCCATACGTGATCCGAGAATTCTTCCATGGACCGATAAAGTTGCATGATTGGTACATGAACTGGCCTCCCCTTTAAATCCAAACATGGGGAAGAATAGAAGTGTTCATAAAGCAACCTTGCCAAATCCTTAAATACCAACGGGTTCACTACCGATGAAGCTATTTGATAAATGTAATTCTCTTCGGTTTTCCCACCTGCCACGTGTTTTGCCATGGCTGCCATGATGGCATTCACCACCATATCAGCTGGAACCTGAAACGGTTTTGTGGGGCCCATGATTCGTTAAACAAATTTATATATTTAATATTTTTATGAACATGGGAACAAGAAAAGAACTTACCACATCAAGAACACCATTAGGGTCAACAAGAAATCCACTAAGTTGTCCCTTTCCATAGTAAAGTACAATTGGATCCATCATCCTTCAAATAAGAGAAAAAAGCAAAAATCTTGCACATCAACGGGTTTTTGTTCAATGGGCGAATCAAGTTGTAATTTGTAAGGAAAGTAGAGGAGGCATTTTTTGATCTGTGTGGCGAAGTGTTTGAATCTAACAAGTCAAACGATAAACTATAAAACTTAGCAAAAATGGAAACTGGTCGAAGGCAAGCCAAAGTGTTTAGATCCAAAAAATGCTTGATTAAAAACATAGACGATTATACTAACATTATAGTTTGTTAACCTTATCTAATTTATTAGTTACTTGTAACTAATCAGATGAAAAATAAAGTCTTGATGGGTTAGCCCAACCGGACCTATGTTGAGTCTTTTGACATGTTACCCAACTTGCTTGACCCGCCCGTTTTGCCACCTCTATGAACACGTGTACCTATTTCCTTCCATCCATCCTGGAAAAGGTTCTTTGTAAGTGCTTTCAATGACACTAGGCCGGATTATGACAATGGGTATATCACCGCCCATTTTATCAATCATCATTTCTCCCATTGCCTTGGTAAAAACATATGTATCTTGCCACCCGTATAGCTTTGCCCTGGTTTAATCACATAATCAAAGAAAAGAAGTCGTTTTGTAGGTGACCTTAAGCGAGCAAATAATAACAAAACAAAAAATGAAGACAAAGATTATATGAAATTCCATCATACCTCTCTAATCCAATATCTTTTAGCTTTTGAGCCAATGCATTTTCTCCCAAAGATTTCTTCAATTCCAAAACCATTTTAATTTCATCTTCTACATTCAACTTTGGCATATGATTCCCGTACCTAAGGCTTTCGCGTGCTATACTCTCGCCTGCGCTAAATGGCTTTTCCATGATTCTTCCTTGTCTTTGTCCATTTACATATGCTACAAGCAAGAAAAGTGGCCAAATATATATAAACATATTAGCCTTTTATAAACACCATATAAAGTGACAACATTAAAGTACAAATATTTTCATACCTGTAGAAACTTGCAAGAAAAGGTTGAGTTTTTTGCACTTTTTCGCGAAGCTCATAAGGCGACTAGGCCCACTCGTGTTTATGTCAAGAGCTACATCATATCTATAGTTTTTAAAAAAATTATTACTGAATATTTACTGCATTTTTTGACGTTTCGTTAATTAGTTAAAGTTTAAAGGAGATACCTTTCATCAAAAGTAGTATTGGCTGCAGAATTTACAATTATGTCAACATCTTTTGCTATAATTTCTGCTGTATCCTCATCTAACCCAAGGTTAGATTCACAAACATTTCCAGTCACAGGAACCAACTTGCTTAACATGAAAGCTTGATATGATTTCCCATAAGCTTGTTGGAGAGACTTAAAAAGTTCGGTATTGATTATCTGTAACACAATCCTAAATTATTTTTAATTTTACTACTTACTGATAATGAGATGGATCGCGTAAAATTGACATAGGACTAGAGGTGGCAAGGTGAGTGTGTCAGGCGGGTCAGATAACGGGTCAAAACATGTGATTTTAGTAGTTGAACCACAAACATTTTTGTCTATATTTTAGATTTTTTTGTAATTATGTAAGACGCTAGTAATAGCAAAATAAATTGGGTGACTTACGACTTGTTTGACCCATTTGACCCGTATCCTTTTGGGTCAAATTCTTTTTACCGATTTTAGAAAAGAAATAAAAACAATCCAAATAGACCAAGTTATGAAATGGATCGAAATTGCTACATCTACATAGGACTCCCACAAGAACAAGAAACAAGCCAAAAAATTGCATACTTCGTTTTTCAATCTTTCCATGGCTGCATGGGTGTTCTTCGCCTTGATTAAGAGATATATCTTCCCCACATCAGGCACCGTGCGCAGTATCTTCTCTATGAACACTAAATAGTTTATAAATTTATCAATAAAAATTCAGATAGTTAGAAAAGTTGAACAATAAAAAGAGTTACTAGCATTCAAGATTGACATCAAGATGGGCAAAACTTATGGCTAAATAATAAAAAGAGGTGGCAACAGGTCGGGTAATGGGTTAAAAGGGGCGAGGGTCAAAACAGGCTATTTTTGGTTTGCTAAAGTGACCCTACACTTTGAGTGTCATGGTTTCATCCATAGTACTTAATAAAGGTGGCAAAATGGGCGGGTCAAAAGGTTTGGGTAACGGATCATAAAGGGTAACATTTTAGTGAACATATCGAGCTAACTCAAAACACTTTTTAACTAGTTTTTTAGTATATTACATATGTGTTACTTACAAAAAAGTTATCATTGCCATAATAATATAATGTATTAATAAGGATTCCATGAACTAAATAATAAGCAGGTCGGGTCGACCCAAAACATTTCTTGGCTAGTTCTTCAAAATATTACTGGTGTGTTACTAACGAAAAAAATCTCATTATTACCATAAAAGTATACCATTTTAATAAGGCGAAATTAGGTTCTAACTTCTACGCAATAAATACGCATTTGGACCAAATTTTCTATCATTTTACCTATTTTTTTTGCTCATTTGAACCGTTAGAAATAAAACATAACCCGTGCATAAAAATACAAAAGAAAAAAGAAAGTACCTTTACCCAAGAACCCAGTTGCACCAGTAACAAAAAACCTTTTTCCCTTGAGTACATTCACAATACCAATACCACCATCATTCATACCCACCACAGAACCATTCTGTGCACCATTATAGGAGACCAAATCCTTCCCATTCCCATTTGGAGCCAAAACCAAGTTTTCGGTATCCAACACAACGGTCCCAGGATCCGTCTTGACCAAAGCCGATCGCTTGGTCATAATACTCCTGCTCACATTTCCTTCACTTTGACAATACATTAACCGTCTTATCTTTTTCTTCGATAACCACGGGTAATTCTTGTCATTACCCGTAAAATCTACCGCCCCTTTTCGCAGAATGACGATGGAAGAACCAAGAGACATAGTCCCCATCATTTTCAAGAGAAACCAAAATCAAATCCAGAAGGAAAAAAAATTCAAAACCAAAATCACACAAGGAATGATTTTTGCAAATTGGAAGATGTTGGGTGTAAAGTTGATAAGTCTCTTTAGCTAAACATCTCCTACAATAATAAAAGTTGATTAAGAAAAAAGAAATAAAAGATTATTTATTTATGAAATAATAATAAAGAAACAAGTGAACAAAATAAGATGTGGTTGAATAATTAAAGAAAAATGGGTGAAATTGAGGTATTAAATAAAGGAGATGAAGGTTAGGAGAATGAAGGTAAAGGCTCCCTTTTTGCCAACGGCTAAGATGGCGGGAAGTTGTTATATATAAATACTTTTTTTGTTGTGATTTGATTATTCAACCGAAATTCAAGAAAATATAAAATATTCATGTGGGAAAAAGGGCGTGGGATTGAAAAAAAAAAGAGAAATTTTGACTTATAGGTTAGTCAACTCGTTCATTGATATCATGTTCCACACATTCACCCTTAGACCACCCGTAGTGGTAAAGATTTTGGGCGTTTTTTGCCCTAACAACGCCGCCGCCACCGCCCCATTGGGTGTTGTTTTCAGAAAAGGGGGGGGGGGGGGGGAGGCGTTGTGTAAAGAACGTTAGTGAATGTTTCTCCATTATTGTTTGACCAATCAGAAGCTTCCAAGTATTATTTTTTTTTACAAGATAATAACTGGGTAATCATTGATGAGCATTGTTGGATATTATCCCACTACACCCATATATGAAAAACTCCCTATAATGCCCCTTTGTTGATTGGGCTGCCACATGGCTCAAAACGCCCAAGATTGGAACATTACCACTACACATGGTCTTATTGTTAATACGTTGTTACGCGACGGGATAACGCTTTTTGTTTTACATTGCATCTAGCTGTCCTTGAAAATCAAAATGTAGAGTAAACGTTCTTAACAATGGTATATTTGGAAAACACGAAAAGCTACGTCATTATAAAAACGTAGGTTAAGAAAAAGACAGAAAGAAAGAAATTCAAAATTGAAATTATGTTATAAATACCGGTGTAAAAACGTAAAAGTATAAAATTAAAATTAAAATGGTGTTGTAATAAAAGTAAATAAAGTTTATTTCATCGAATATGGATTGATAAATAAAAATAAATAAATGTATGTCACTGAATATGGATTAATAAATAAAATAAAGTTTATGTCATTAAATGCGATTTAATAAATATAAGGGTGGACGGTATGGTTAGGGTGAGTTAGGGTGTTTGAGTTTTCTATACCCAATGATATAAAACCATGTCAACTCCTCCCTTCACTCCCCATTTTCTACTCAAACACTAGGTATGATTCAAACACCTACTCAATTAAAAAAATAAAAAATTTCATTGGTTCTCTCTCTCCTCTCTCTCTCTCCTCCCTTTGTTCTTCTTCATCTTCGGTGTATACTCACCGAAAAAACACCCTCTCTCCTACTCCCCACTCCCCATTCCCGGTATGAATCACCGCTCGGCAAAAGGACTCCCCGAGCTCAGTCCCCGCAATCACACCGAGTGCCCTAAAGATACTTAATACTTTCTTAAATGCAAATCAATGTAAACCAAAGGGACTAAATTGTAAATGACGAGTTGTTTATGCCTTAACAACACTTGTACCAAATGCAATTATATTGTTCTTAAGTGTCTTAAAATTGAATTGAAATTACATTATTTTCCTAAAAAGGTGTATAATATAGTAGTATAGATAAATTAGAGTAAAACATAGGGTCGGGTTGGGTGACTGTTAATACCGCTTTATGTTAAAATAGGTTCGTTTATAATTATAGATTTGGTTTGGGTCATAGCATGTTTTAGCCAAATTGATTTGGCTTGGGTCATGTGAGAAGGAGAGAGAGGCAACGCCCGTGAAATGTTTGCCCTTGGGCTTGAGCAGGACCGACCTTGAGAATTCAAGTACTTTATTCGAGCTCGAAAAAACATGCCCTTAAGCATTAACTAAATGGTGTATTGGGCTCACTAAAGGTCTAAACCTAATGCCAATGAACTAATAACTAATCTAAATCATAAAAATAGTTTTGTAAATGGGCCTATGTTGGTTTTTGTATGAGTATACCCTATTAATTAATTTATTTTTATATATACATATCGGAGATTTTTTAAAAAACGTGTCCTTCGAAATATCGGGCTCTGGCCGGTGGTCCTCTCCACCCACCTTCAGGGCCGGGCATGGGCTTGAGCAACGCCGGCCAAAACATAATATGGGTGGTGTTAGACTTAGAGACGTGGAAGAGCTCCCCTCCCTATGACATAGGTGGTTGCGATGAGAGGAACCAATATGGTGACAGTGGGTGGTGATGGGCCGTTAGTCCATATGGACCCATTCTAATGTACTATTTTTCAAAAGAGGGACCCATATTCACTCGTTTATATAATTTGGTTAGATGCAAGCTATCTATTTCGGAAACAAAAAATATTAAATAATTAAGCCATTATATTATATTATATACTACTACATTTTACAATGTCGGCAGCCTGCTTCCATTGGCCAAAATGGGCGGCTGCGTTAATAGTTTTTTTTTTTTTTTTTCGTTTTGCCCCTAGCTCAAACTAAAATTACGCTTTTGCCTCCATCTCAAAATTACGATTTTGCCCTCAAGTCAAAATTACGATTTCGTCTGCCACTCTCCCATTGGACCAACCAGTTTATTATTTTATATCCATTTTAAAATGACGGTTTTACCCCCCATCTCAAAATAATATTACGCTTTTGTCCCAAATAAAATTATGTTTTTCCCCCAGCTAAAAAATACGATTTTGCCCTCTGTTAAAAAATGTTATTTTTCCCCGTTAAAAAAATTACGATTTCGCCCTCAGTTGAAAATTACGTTTGTCCCCCCTTCAAAATAAAATGATGTTTTTGCCCCAAACTCAAAATTACGATTTTGCCCTCGGTTCAAAATAAAATTGTGCTTTTGCCTCCAGCTTAAAATTACGATTGTGCCCGTAGTTCAAATTTATATTACGCTGTTACCCTAGGTGCAAAATAACGAATTTGTCCCTATTAAAATTTCAAATTCCCCCCCCCCCCCCCCCTTCAAATTTACAGTACTGCCATGACTTTGGCTTTTGGCAATTTACGATTTTACTCCAGTCAAAAAATACAACTTTCCCTCAGTTAAAAATTACAATGTTGCCATTGTTTTAGTTTTTTTTTTTTCAAAAATAGAAAAGTGTTTTTTTTATTGGTTGACTCGATTTAGTTGTTTTTCGTGTCAATGAGCTGCTACCTAACACTCGCTCATTATTCGTCCACCGCCCCGCAACGCGGGCGGGGCATCTAACTAGTTTCTTACAAAATAAGTCACAATAATGAGGTGTACGTAATCAAGCCATATGATGGAGACTTTGTTTGGGAAAAGGAGACAACCGGAAACGATTACTATAAAAGCAAGAGAAAAATGTCCGATAGTCTATGTGGTTTGCTCTTTTTTCACCTTTAGTCCTTAACTTTCTAAAATTACAGCTATAGTCCCCAACCTTTGCAATTTCGTTCCCGGATAGTCCCTAGACCTAACATCAGTTACTTTTCTCAGTTAAGAGTGTGTGAAATGACAAAAATACCCTTACTGAAAAAGACAAAATAACTTAATCCACACATTAGTTCCTTTTCTTCACCCCTACATCTTTTTCCTACCACCCCACCCCCACCTTTTTTTACGGGTGCTACTTTCTACACCCCCTATTTACTTTTTTCACCCCCTTCTCTCACATACTTACAGGTGGGGCCTGCGTGGGACCGACAGTTTTCCTCTCACAAGGGGGTGTAATCAGGAAGGAGGGGGGTGTGTATAGAATGAGCCTTTTTTTACTTGTTCTCTCTCAATTCTAAAATTAAAAACATTGTTTCTACCATTGACGAGACCTGTATTTTTAGAGAGAAATCGAAAATAAAAAAACATAAATCAATGGTTCTAAAATCCGATTGCTTCAGATTTTCATGTTCATCTTCAACCGCTATTGCTGAGCTCATTAAGAAACACCAAGAACACAGAGTTGTGTGTGTATTTTTAGAGGAGAATCAGATTGATTGAGGTATGTAACCAAAAATATCGATTGGAGTGGTGGACAGTTTATTGTCGGCAGAGAGGGGAAACAAGGGAAGGAAGGGTTTGCGGTGGTGGTTAGTTTTTTCTGGCGTGGAGGTGGGAGGAGGTGATGGTGAAGGGTTTGCGGTGGTGGTTAGTTTTTTCCGGCGTGGAGGTGGGAGGAGGTGATGGTGATGAGTACGGTGACTTCCGATGGTTCGGTGGTGGTGAGTACGTTTTTGAAGCGGAAATTATTCAGAAAATGGAGATTTTGATACTGTCAACTCTTCAATGGCGGATGAACCCAGGGACTCCCCTCTCGTTTCTCGATTACATCACGAGAAGACTCGGGTTAAAAACTTATCTTTCCTCCGAGTTTGTGAAAAGATGTGAATGTCTCTTATGCTTTCTTCCAGGTAGAGAATATTAGTTATATTTATTTTAAATGCCCAGATAGTCCCTGTGGTTTGTCCTTTTTAAGGAAATGGTATTCTTGTCATTTCACACCCTCCTAACTGAGGAAACTAACTGATGTTAGGCACATGGACTATCCGAGAACAAAAATTGAAAAGTTAGGGACTATAGCTGTAATTTTAGAAAGTTAGGGACTAAAGGTGAAAAAATGGCAAACCACAGGGACTATCCGGGCATTTAACTCTAAAAGTAATTTGATGAGAAATTATAATATATGCCCATGGCTTTATAGCCTAGTGGTATTTTGGTAGTGGGATAAGACTTTGGGACCAATAGGTCCTGGTTTCGATTCCCACAAGGGGGATTTCCCATATTTATTGGTTTCCTCATGAATTGGTGTATAGGTATTATGCCTAGTGGAGATGGATATGATTGGTTGGTTCCACTCAGTGGCGGATCTTGCCCGTTGAACGTGACAGGGCCGAAAGACACGGGCACTAAAAAAAGCCCGAGCAAGCCCGGGCCAAACATAGTATATATAAAATTTTTCGATCGAAATGCGGAAAATTAGCACTACGGCCGAAAAACTTGCCCGGCCCGTGGCCCTGCCACTAGCCTACTAAGAACCGCCCCTAGTTCCGCTGGTGAAACAATGATACTACAATGGTCCGTCAGTGATCCAAATTAGACTCAAGATGTTCTAGGCGCTAGTTAATATAGATGAAACAAATATGGGTTGCAAGAGCATCTGAATATGCGAATATGAGAGTAAAACAATGGTTTATCGAATAGCTTGGAGAAGGGTATGTCGTTGTTCATGGAGGTGGGGGAGAATGTTAAACTAGTAGCGTACCCATACGAAGAGCTTCAACCCGATATTTAGAAGGAATGCAGGCTTGAAGAAGAAAGGCGTGAACAACATTATTAATTGTTTAAGGAAAATTGTTTTTAATAAACCAACCTTTGCCCCATTGGTAATTAATAATCCTACCTACAGAATTGGTAATTAATAATCCTACGTTTCAATATGTTGGTACTCAATAGACCTCCGTTAGTTTTTTTAACTGAAGTTAGTTTTTAAGTTTTATTTGTTACGCAAACAGTCCCTGTAGTTATAACTTACTAGTTTTAAGTTTTATTTATTACACAAACAGTCCCTGTAGTTATAAAAAAATCATAAAAATAAAAAAAAATCTAAAAATTCAAAAAAATCATTAAAATTCTAAAAAAATCAAAAAAATTCTAAAAAAATCAAAAAAATTCAAAAAAATCATAAAAATTCAAAAAAATAAAAAAAATCATAAAAAAACTTAAAAATTCAAAAAATTCAAAAAAGGCAAACGTTTCGACGCGCACCGTTTCGAACCGTACCACCACCACCACCACCGCCACCGCCACCACCGCCACCACCACCACCACCGCCCCGCCGCCACCACCGCCACCACCACCACCACCACCACCACCGCACCGCCGCCACCCACCGCCACCACCACCACCACCGCCACCACCACCACCACACCGCCGCCACCACCGCCACCACCACCACCACCGCCACCACCACCACCACCATCGCCACCACCCGCCACCACCGCCACCACCGCCGCCACCACAGCACCGCCACTACACCACCGCCACCACCGCCACCACCACCACCACCGCACCGCCACCACAACCACCACCACCGCACCGCCGCCACCACCACCACCACCACCACCACCGCCACCACCACAGCACCGCCACCACCTCCACCACCACCACCGTTTTTGAAACAGTCCGGGTCGAAAACTGTCCGGGTCGAAACGGTACGCGTCGAAACGGTACGCGTCGAAACGGTACGGGTCGAAACGGTACGGGTCGAAACGGTACGGGTCGAAACGGTACGGGTACGGGTCGAAACGGTACGCGTCGAAACGGTCCGGGTCGAAACGGTCCGGGTCGAAAACGGTTCGGGTCGAAACGGTTCGGGTCGAAACGGTACGGGTCGAAACGGTACGGGTACGGGTCGAAACGGTACGCGTCGAAACGGTCCGGGTCGAAACGGTCCGGGTCGAAACGGTCCGGGTCGAAAACGGTTCGGGTCGAAACGGTACGCGTCGAAACGGTACGGGTCGAAACGGTACGGGTCGAAACGTTTGCTTTTTTAACGGTCCGGGTCGAAACGTTTGCTTTTTTTGAATTTTTTGAATTTTTATGACTTTTTATGTTTTTTATGATTTTTTTTGAATTTTTATGATTTTTTTGAATTTTTTTTTATTTTTTTAGAATTTTTTTGATTTTTTTAGAATTTTTATGATTTTTTTGAATTTTTTTGATTTTTTAGATTTTTTTTTTATTTTTATGATTTTTTTTATAACTACAGGGACTGTTTGTGTAATAAATAAAACTTAAAACTAGTAAATTATAACTACAGGGACTGTTTGTGTAACAAATAAAACTTAAAAACTAACTTCAGTTAAAAAAAACTAACGGAGGTCTATTGAGTACCAACATATTGAAACGTAGGATTATTAATTACCAATTCTGTAGGTAGGATTATTAATTACCAATGGGGCAAAGGTTGGTTTATTAAAAACCAATTTTCCAAAAAAATCATGTTTTTACACTTAATATTTTATTAGGACGTGTGAACAAGGCGTTGAAGGGAGGTACGCGGTGTTGAATTTTTAATCATGATTTACGTTAAAATGATTTTATTTAACATCTGAAATGAGTTTTAACATAATCATGAAAATATAAAAAAATTTAAAATATCATCAACATTCTTGTGTGATAGATGAGTACAAAGAAAATAAGAAAACAATAAAAAAATAAAAATTAATGATTTACTAGTGGGATTCCGCTGTAATTCGGTTTGTTTAGGCTTGCAATACTACTAGAGCTTTGTTAAACAAATTTATTTTTAGCACAAAATCAAGCTTGTTTATTAAACGAGTTTATTTTTGAGCTCGAGCTCGGTGTTATTCAAGATCACTTGATTCAAGCTTTTAGCGAACTAATCATAACTGCGGGTTTACACACCAATATGTTCAGTATTATTATTATTATTATTATTATTATTATTATTATTATTATTATTATTATAACCTATATAAATTAGTAAACTTTTTGTGCATAAGGACTTGTAAGTTGTGCTTTGGGTGTTTTCCAAAAAAAAAAAAAACTTGATTTTTTAGTTTTTACCCAAAGGTTTGTACCTTTTTCAATTTTAACCCTACATAATTTGTTTTTTTAACTTTAACCCAAAACTTTTCATTATTTGCAATTTAAATTCACAACTTTTGTCACTTATACTTTTCATCTTTCGCGAATTTTCGTTTTACTTATAGTTCTAAATTTTTCGAGTTAATACGACGCAACGTGCATGTGTGGTTCAACGTTTTTACCTCTATTTTTACATGTTTGACAGGTTCGTCGCAATACGCATCTTATAGGTCGAGTCAGTGTTGGTTGTCAATGACGGTTGTGTGACATTAGTACTATTGACACCGTTTTACGCCCCGCCGCAACACGGGGTGTGCTTTGGGGATTTTTCAAAGAAAAAATTGTTATGCATATGGTTGTCGTAACGTTGGCTTTGGGGGTTTTCCAAAAAAAATTTAATTTTTTTACTTTTCACCCAAAAGTATTTCATAAATTACTTTTAACCCAAAACTATTTGTTTTTTACTTTTAACCCAAAACTTTTTATCTTTTACAATCTATCCTCATAACTTTTTTACTTTCAACTTTGGTCCTTTATAGTTTTCATTTTCCGCAAATTTTGCGCTCTATGCTTGGTTCTAAATTTTGTGACTTAACACATCACAACGTACGTCTTTGGCTTAACGTTTTTACGTTTCGTTCTAAATTTTGCAAGTTAACACGACGCAACGTGCGTGTGTGGGTGAACGTTTTTACATCGTCTATTTTTACCCCGTTTGACAGGTTTAACATAACGTGTGGGTCGTAGATCGACTTAGTTATAAATAAAGAATCCCCGCCGCATTGCGGCGGATCGTAATCCTAGTTATTATTATATATATAAAAGGAGAACATGTTACCTACACTAACAACTTTATATTTTTTGTTTTTTGTTTTTGTTTTTGGGTTTGTAACATGATTTTTTTTTCTTTTTGTGAACCTCACTCTTCAACTTTTAACATTAAAACTTACATCCTCAACTTTCTAAAAATGTTATTTTGACCATCTTAAAAATTTACGAACTTATTTTTATGTACGTGTCGATAAATTCAAGTTGGTTTACGTTTTGACGTAAATTTTGTTCGAAAACGAGTCATGTCAAATATAGTACGCTTTCATTGGACGGTATAAGTTCGAGTTACTTTACGTTTCACGAGTAATGTAAAATATAATACGTTTTCGTGCTTATTTTTTTGGACGTTTTCAGTTGGTATACGTTTCGACCTTTTTTTTCTTCAGAATAGAATCGAGTTAAATATAATACGCTTTCATTTGATGGTATAAATTTGAGTTACTTTACATTTAATTAGTAATGTGTTCGTGCTTATTTTTATGGACGTTTTTAGTTAGTTAATGTTTTAATCAATAAGCAACTATAAAAAAATTCAGCACTCTCAAATCACATTAAAAAAGGGATATTGGATTTTAATAATCCTAAGTTTCACCTGTTGGCCGATAATAATCCCAACTTTAAAAATTCCATCCAATAATCCCAACTTGTAAAAGTTTGGCCGCCATTGATCCTTTTATAACATAGGTGCACTTAAATCAATTAAGGAGTCTCTAGATGTAATTGAATCTATTGAGGAGACCAAATTCTTATATGTTTGAAAAGGATCAATGGCGTCAAAACTTTTACAAGTTGGGATTATTGGAGGGAATTTTTAAAGTTGGGATTATTATCGGCCAACAGGTGAAACTTAGGATTATTAAAATCAAATAACCCTTAAAAAACATCCTAGCAACACGGGAATCAATTCTAGTAATATATAGTTACAATAAGAGTTAATTGCCCGGATGGTCCCTGTGGTTTCACGTTTTTTCACGTTTAGTCCCCGCCTTTTGGAAATAGAAGGTATGCTCCCTATGGTTTATTATTTTGTTACTCGGATAGTCCCCTGACATTTACTCAGGGGACTATCCGCGTAACAAAATGACAAACCATAGGGAGCATACCTGCTATTTCCAAACTAACTGCATCTACTCAGGGGACTATCCGAGTAACAAAATAACAAATCATAGGGAGCATACCTGCTATTTTCAAAAGGTGAGAACTAAACGTGAAAAAACGTGAAATCACAGGGACCATCCGGACAATTAACTCGTTACAATAACAAGTTACATGTAGACTAACTTCAAGTGGGCCAATTTTTCTTTCTTTCTTTTTTTAGGTCTTTTAGTATATTTTTCTTTTTTTAACCTTTACCCTTCAACATTTAGTATTACCACTTACAATCCTTCAACTTTCTAAAAACTTTATAATATTTTTTACGTGTTTATTTTATGTATGTGTCGGTATAAATTCAAGTTGATTACGTTTATTTGAAAATTGGTATGCTCAAATATAATATGCTTTTGTGTTTTTTATGTACGTTTTCAGTTTTCTACGTTTTGGCATAATTTTTTTTTTAAAACAAGCCGGGTCAAATATAATACGTTTTCATTAGACTGTATAAATTCGATTTACTTTACGTTTCGGCGCCATCGCAACGTGCGGCACCATTTTTCAGTTCAAAAACATAATTTTGTACTTATCTATATGTACGTGTCGGTATAAGTTCAAGTTGATGTTTGACGTAAAATTCTTTTGCAAATAAGTTGGGTCAAATATAATACGTTTTGGTGCTTATTTTTATCTACATTTTCAGTTTATCTACTTTTTTAAGTAACTTTTATCAGAAACGATTCGGGTCTTGACGTTACATATCCGAACTTATTTACATTTGGACCCGCCGTAACGCGCGAGGAAATTTACTAGTATACTACAATTTACAATTTACATATCTCATAGCAAGGCATAAATGGTTGGGGCGTGGGTTGGAGAGAAACGCCCAAGTCATCACCCCGGGTGGGCTTGGGTTTGGGCGTGGCCCCTTGGGCGGGAGTTTAAGGCCGGGCGTGGGGCGGGGCTACCACATGACATGACGGAACCTCATTGGCCAAGAGCACTAGCCTTTGAAATTGACTTTTTTTCCACGCCACCCAACCCACGCCCCACCATACCCCTTTTGAAATTGGCTTTTGGTCTTGGGTGTCCCATAGTCCACGTGTCGCACCATGCCCCCAACCCACGCCCCACCATACCCCACGGTCTTAAACGCTGTATGTGCATACGGCAAAAGAAAATTGACGGCACAATGAATGCTACTGATTGATTCGTGGAGGCCTTGTATGAACGTCGCATGTATTTTTTTCTTTCGTTTTCATTTATTTTCGACCGTAATGTACAAAATTATCATCCAAGAGTTTAAACGTTGTATGATATATATTCCCTTTTAGTATACTTTATTTGAAAATATTTGCTGTTAATATAAGCATTAGAAAATAGTAATACACAGGAAGGATTAACTGCAGAATACTACGTTAAAAACTAATAAATTGAGTTTTGGTTACACAAATATTTAATTAGTAAATGTGTGCACATGTTGACTTTTAGGGTAATACTAGTGGGTATTTTTCAGTGATACGCTATATAACAACCGAAAGAGATATATTCAAAAAGAGATTTACACATGTTTTACATTGATAAAAAACCATAAAAATAAATACTGGTACCTATGTATGGTCGGTATCGGTTCAATTACCGACACTTGGTATAGCTTAGGGTAGCAAAATGATATTGTATTGCGAACACAACGTTGTTTTCAACATATTTATACCGCCGTGTCTAGAAATCCATAAAAACGATATAAGGTTTCGGTAGTATATGTTCGGTTCTTCACAGTAAAGAACAAAAACAACAACTATATTTAACCCATTTGAATAAAACTTTTATCGAATCGTATATAAAAATAAATACGTCGCAACGTTATATTCAAAATTTTATAAGATGTTTTAAAATAAAGAATAAAGTACAATTTGCATCTGTGTGGTTTACATGAAATCACATGTTGGGTCCTTAAAACCAAAATCTTACCTCCCGGGTCCCCATGGTTGCATTTTCATACACTCTAAGTCTCAAACGTCAAACACCGTTTGTTTACCGTTAGTTTTGAGGGGTATTAAAGTCATTTTATGTTAATTAATGGGGGTATCATAGTCTTTTTGTTTCACTTTCACCCAATTGTTTATTGTTTATATATATTAAATGATAACATACCGAGGAATAGTGTTTTTTGTCTTTTGTATGTCTTTTTTTATTATTTTTTTAACTTTAGGGTTTTATATATATATATTAAATGATAACATGCCGAGGATAGTGTTTTTTGTCTTTTGTGTGTCTTTTTTTTTTTTTTTAACTTTAAGGTTTTTTTTTATAATAAAACTTTGGTTTTTTATAGTTTTTTCACAAAAGTTGAATAAGTTTAGTTTTTTTTATTAGCACAATGTTTGGTGGTTAAATTTGATCCCTTAGGTTTTTTACCCCTCAACTTTCTAATACGTGTCGGTATAAATTCGACTTCGCCTACGTGTCATGTGAGTCACTTGGTATTTGAACTTCGTTTTTTTTATTTTATATTTTTTCCCTTGATGATCATCCGGTTGCTACTTAACATAGTTTTACGCCTCCTCCGCAATGCGGAGGGCTAAAAAAATCATTATCTAGAAATATCTAGATGAGTGTGGGTGTTTTGCCGGTCAAAATTAAGTTTGCTGGTTCTGTAGTGTTATGAAGTTGAAGTTTGTAGATGGTGACCAAACCCCACGACCACCGCCACCACTACCCACCTGACCTCCAAACTGCAGGAAAATGCAACCATAAGGACTCCTAAAGTACTTTAAAGACAAACTATAATTTCAGATCACATAGACCCAATTATGCTAATTCTACTTTTGTCTAATAGACGCAATTACGCTAATTCTACTTAGTATAAAATAAATATGTAACATGTCAAATTTTTTTTGTTTTGTTTTAGTATAAGGTAAAAAAAAATTAAAATAGTCTAAAATAAATATGTAACATGTCAAATTTTTTTGTTTTGTTTTAGTATAAGGTAAAAAAATTAAAACATTCTCACACCTCAAACCAGATACAAATCCTTCCCAGATTCTAATAATCAAGGGTTCGAGCCCCGCTCATGACGGATTGAGTGTGATTTAAGCTAACCGAAAAAAACACAAACCAAATGCCGTTAGGTTTTCACCCTTTCGTTTTCATGACAATCAACTAGCCAAACGTCGTTAGACCCATTAACTTGTTGGGTTGTTTAAGCAAGGTCATATCGAAAGTTTTGGCGGAGCGAATGAAAAAGGTGATAAATTCGGTCATTTCCGATTGCCAATCAGCTTTTCTTAAAGATCGTAATATTATCGACGGACCGCTTATTATTAATGAGATCAGTGCTTGGGTCAAACAGAGAAAACCGAAGTTACTAATGTTTAAAATAGATTTTGAGAAGGCGTATGACCACCTTAATTTCCCCCGGAAATGGAGAAGTTGGATTTTAGCGATTGTTTCTTCGGCTAGATCTTCGGTTCTAGTTAATGGTTCCCCTTCGTTCGAATTCAATTTCCAACGTGGTGTTCGACAAGGGGATCCCATTGCTCCTTTTCTTTTTCTCATTGGCATGGAGGCGTTTTCTTGCATGTTTAAGAAGGCGGTAGAGGAAGGCATCTTTGTTTCTGTTAATTTGCCTAACAATGGCCCCCTTCTTTGTTACGAATCGAATAAGGAAGAAGAAGATCAGAGAAGAAAATTATCACGACTCAAGCCTCCTGATCTCTTATTGATTAACGGTATTTAACAGCTATTACAACAACCATTAACGACTAACCAACTAATTACAAGACTGGTCCTTCTAGAATTACAATTGACATTTTAAGTCCCCATACTTTGCTTATTCTTATAAATCCATAACAAAACTCCCTTCTTAAGCAATTTTGACCTCAAAATTGGAAATTTGGAAATCTAATTTGAAGATCTTCAACATTCTCCCACGTGGCTTCAGTAATGGGAAGACTGTCCCATTGAATAAGGACCTCTGCAGAAGCTCTATTTCCCCTACGGGACATCCTTCGTTTAAGCACATTCAAAGGTTGGAATCTCATTCTAGGAGCTGAAGGAAGAGGTACAATTGCCGGTAATGGGCCGATCACCTTCTTCAACAGAGAAACATGAAAAACTGGATGAACTTGAGCTTCACTAGGCAGATCCAGTTTATACGCCACATTGCCCATTTTTTCGATAATCAAGAATGGTCCGAAATACTTAGGACCCAGTTTGTTAAATTGTGTAGCACGGAGAGTAGACTGACCATATGGATGCAATTTAACAAACACATACTCCCCCACCAAAAAAGAACTATCACTTCTCTTTTTATCTGCCAACTGTTTCATGCGGTTTTGTGCTCGATGCAAAGAATGTTTCAACAGCTGAATAGTGGCCTCTCTATCAGAAAGACACTCATCCACAGCTGCAATTCTAACATCTTTTGGAATATAGGGAACAAAAATGGGAGGGGGATACCCATAGACTGCTTGAAAAGGGGACATTTCTGCCGCAGTGTGAAAGTTGGTGTTGTACCAAAATTCAGCCAAAGAAACCCATTTGGCCCAGTTATTTGGTCTGTCCATCACCATACATCTGAGATAGGTTTCAATACACCTGTTAACCACCTCAGTCTGTCCATCAGATTGTGGATGATAAGCTGTTGACATAGCTAACTGAATTCCGTGCAACCTTGTGAATTCTTGCCAAAATTGACTAAGAAATATAGAATCCCGATCTAAAACAATGACATCAGGTCAATCATGAAGTTTAAACACATTGTCTAGAAAAGATTGAGCTACATGAGCAGCTGTATAAGGGTGAGATAGTGTCATAAAATGACCATACTTTGTTAATCTATCCACAACCACAAAAATCACATCTTTGCCTTGGGACCTTGGCAATCCCCCAATGAAATCCATGGAGATTTCAGAAAAAACATGAGCTGGGACAGGTAAAGGTTGTAATAACCCTGGATATGCCTGAGTATCATACTTGGCCTTTTGACACACTGCGCATTGTCTTATGAAGTTCCTTACTTGTTTAAGCATTCCCTTCCAAATGAACATGGATTTAATTCTTTGAGCAGTTGCATGAATTCCAGAATGACCCCCTACTGCAGAATCATGACAAAGAGAAATAATAGAATGCTGCAAATCTTCATTCTTCCCCACCACCACTCTCCCTTTTTTTAGTAATGCATGATTCTTCCATTCAAAAGGTGGACATAAATGACCCTGTTGTAATTGAGACAAAACAGAACTGAGAGTGGGGTCTTGAGTCCAAGTAGCCTGAATGTTGGTCCACAGATTGTCATCAAAAGTGTTTAAGGTCATAGTTAAAAGAGTAGGAGAATGCATCCTTGACAATGCATCAGCAGCCTTATTATCATTTCCAGCCTTGTAAACAATTTCAAAATTGTATCCCAATAATTTTGAAAGCCACACTTGCTGTAAGGGTGTAGTAATTTTCTGTTCCATAAGGTGTTTAAGGCTCTTTTGGTCTGTTCTAATGATAAAGTGGCCCATAGACAAATAATGGTGCCAGTATTTCACAGCAAAAATTAGAGCCAACAATTCCTTTTCATAAACTGATAGAGCCTGCTGTCTGGCTGATAAAACCTTGCTGATAAAAGCAATAGGATGACCCTCTTGCATTAAGACAGCCCCAATGCCCTTCCCCGAAGCATCTGTTTCTAAAACAAAAGTTTTAGAAAAATCAGGTAAAGCTAAGACTGGTGGACTTAAAAGAACAGTCTTTAAAGAATTAAAAGCTGTTGTAGCTTCATCATTCCAATCAAAAGCATCCTTCCTCAAAAGATTAGTAAGGGGTTTGGCAAGTGACCCATAACCCTTGATAAATCTTCTATAGTAACCAGAAAGGCCCAAAAATCCTCTTAGCTGTTTAGCATTAGTAGGAATTGGCCATTCTTTAATAGCCTCCAATTTCTTAGGATCTGTAGAAACACCCTCCTTGGAAATCAAATGACCCAAGTATTCCACTGTGGCTCCACCAAAAGAACATTTTGACATTCTAGTGTATAAAGTCTGAGCTCTTAAAACATCTAATACCTGTTGTAAATGCAGTAAATGTTCCTCCCAACAAGAGCTGTACACTAAAATATCATCAAAGAAAACTAAGACAAACCTTCTCAGGAAGGGTTTGAATGTGTGATTCATAAGGGACTGGAAAGTAGCAGGAGCATTTGTGAGACCAAACGGCATGACAACAAACTCAAATAAGCCCTCATGGGTCCTAAATGCTGTCTTATGAATATCCTCATCATGCATTCTGATTTGATGGTATCCTGACCTCAAGTCCAGCTTAGAAAAAATTGTTGCACCCCCTAGTTCATCAAACAATTCTTCAATTAAAGGAATTGGATAACTATTCTTAATGGTGATGCTATTCAAGCTCCTATAATCAATACAAAATCTCCAAGTACCATCTTTTTTCTTTACTAACACTACTGGTGATGCAAATGGGCTGGAACTACCCCTGACTACCCCAGTATCTATCAATTCCTTAGTAAGTTTTTCTATAACATCTTTCTGTGCAGATGGATACCTGTAAGGTTTTAAGTTGACCACTTTGGAACCAGCTTGCAAATCAATTCTGTGATCAAATGGGGGTCTCTTAGGAGGTAAAGTGGTCGGAGTTTGGAAAACATCTTGATAGGCATCTAATAATGATTGTAACTGAGTATTCTGTTCTAAGTTCAAAACAGTAGTATCATGTTGGAATGATACCTGAGAAGGCACTTGCAAACTGAACAAATGAGCTTGAGATACATTCTGAGTATTACTAATTAATGAGTTCAGAACGGTTGCAGAACAAACAGAAACCTCATTACTATCAGTGCCTTTTAAAACGCATTGATTATCCTCCAATTGAAACTGCATAGTAAGATCCACAAAATTCCAAACAATAGGCCCAAGAGTTAATAGCCATTGCACTCCTAAGACCATATCATAATTTTCAAGAGGTATCACCAAAACATCTGTTGTGAACCACATTCCTTGCATGAACCATTGAAAATTGGGGCTACACTGATTGCAATTTATACTTTGGCCATTAGCTACACCCACAGACATCAGATTGTTAACAGTCTTCAAAGCACAATGTAATTTTTCAGCCAATTTTTTGTTCAAAAAATTGTGAGTGGAACCTGAATCAACTAAGATCCTAAGTTTCATAGTGCCAATAGTACCCATAATTTTCATAGTTGAAAAAGATGGTATTCCTGTTAAGGCATGGATCGATATTTGGGGATCAATCCATTCCTGTTCAACAGGAACAGGATCATTATCCTCCTCCTCATCCTGTCCACAAACTTCAAGAACATAGATTTGTTTATTTGGACATTTATGACCTGGTGTGAATTTCTCAGGACACCAAAAGCACTCACCTCTAGCCCTTTTTCCTTCTATCTCTTTACTCGAAATTTGTCTAGTGTTAGTCAGTTTTTTTGATGGATGTGGTGTTGGTAATAAAGGTAACTGAGTAGTGTAAGCTGGAGGCTTAACACCTTGGTTTTTATTTCCACCATACTCATTATTACTGATTGATACTGATCTAGAACTCTGACCCACCCCCAATGACTTATTGGTTGCCTCCTGTATCTTGGCCAAACGGAAAGCTTCTTTCAAAGTTTTTGGTTGAAACATTTTAACAGGACCACCTATTTCAGGTTTAAGAGCTTTCAAGAAAATACTAACCGCATATGGTTCTGCAATAGAAACCTTGAGAAGACAAGAATAAAACAATTTGCAGAAATCTTCCAGTGTACCAGTTTGAATTAATGAGGTGAGATTCCCCATTGCATCTTCAAACAAAGTGGTTGAAAATCTGTCAATAATCGCTTGCGAGTAATCCGGCCAAGAAATATCTGTTATTGGAATCGCTCTTAGCTTCAAGAAAGATTGATGCCACTTGACTGCATCACCTTCGAGATTAATGGCTGCATGCCGAACTTTGAAATTATCAGGAGTTTCATCTATGGCAAAGAAATGCTCACATCTGTAAATCCAATCATCTACGTCTTCGCCATTGAATTTCGGAAAATCAATTTTGCCTAACCGTTGTAGCGATCTCGGATTCCTGTGAATTTCGCCCTGAGATGATTCCCCTTCGCCGGCAGACAAGTCACCGTTCAATTTCTGCAGAATCGCCTGCAAACTGGCTTGAAGACCAGCAATTGAATGCTCGGATTTCTGCATAAACGCGTCCATCTTGAGGAGAGACACCGCATGTTCATCGATTGTCTTCTCCAAATCGCTACGACTTCGGGTTGTCATTTGAACAAAGAAATTGAAATGATTAATCAGAACAATTGATTAATCAGAACTAAAATGAAGATGATTAATCGGAACAATCGATTAATCGGAAATGAAATGAAATCGAAATTTCCGCCGGAGTTTGAACGGAAATGGTCCCGGAGCTCAGATCGACTGAAGCTCTGATACCAATGTTACGAATCGAATAAGGAAGAAGAAGATCAGAGAAGAAAATTATCAGAACTCAAGCCTCCTGATCTCTTATTGATTAACGGTATTTAACAGCTATTACAACAACCATTAACGACTAACCAACTAATTACAAGACTGGTCCTTCTAGAATTACAATTGACATTTTAAGTCCCCATACTTTGCTTATTCTTATAAATCCATAACATTCTTTCGCACCTTTTATTTGCGGACGATGCTATCCTGGTTGGTGAGTGGAGTAAATCGATGCTCTTTGGAGTTGGGGTGAATGAAAAGGATTCTAAGGAGTTAGCCGAGATGATAGGTTGTCGTGTGGGTTCCCTTCCATGTGATTATTTGGGTTTGATTATCGGAGCAAATATGAATGGAATCGCGCAATGGTAGCCGGTGATCGATAAATTCGATAAACGTCTTTCGTCTTGGAAAGCGCAAGTTCTATCCGAATGAGGTAGACTTATTATGCTTAAATCGGTGATGGAAGCTCTTCCTACATATTTTTCTCCCTTTTTAAAGCGCCAATAAAAATTATTGATGTTCTTGAAGCCAAACGTCGCAATTTTTTCTAGGGTGGTACTGACGAAAAGAATAAAGTTAATTGGGCGAGTTGGAATGATATTACAAGACCAAAGATGCCGGGGGATGGGTTTAACTCCGTTGAGGGATGCAAATATTGCTCTTTTGACGAAATGGTGGTGGCGTTACAATATGGATCCTGAAGCTCTATGGAGAAAGGTTATAGATGCAAGGTTATAGATGCTCTGCATTTTTCTCCTAGGAGTTGTACGACCTTACCTGTCAAAGCCAATAGCTCTGGTATGTGGAAAGTTATCGGGAATCTGCAGAAACTATTGTCGGGTAGTAACTTAAGCATCTGGCACAGCTTTTTGGGAGTTGTTGGGCAAGGAGTTGAAGACACCGATCATCTCTTTACGGCTTGTTCGGTGGCTTTAGCGATTTGGAATTTTATTAGTAATTGGTGTAACATACCGAAAATCTTCGCCTTCTCGTTTAAAGATTTGGTGTCAAGTCATAATGTTCCAAATTGCGATTCGAGTAAAAAGAAATGTATTTAATTGGTCATTTTTACGGCGGTGTGGTGCATTTGGAAGGCGAGGAACGACCTCATTTTTTCAGATAAGGATGTCAGTATCCAAAAGATTAAAGAAGACGTTTTAGCCTTGGGGTTTTTGTGGATCAAAAATAGATCGAGATATAAATCGGATTGAGTGGAAAGAGTGGGTGAAGTTTAAATTGTAATGTTTTGGTGTTGTCCGCTAGCGTTTTGCTTTGCGTTGTTGTTTGTTTTGAAATTCGCCGTTCAAAAAAAAAAAAAAAAGAACTAACCAAACGTCGCCGTCTCTTCTTCTAGTATTTAGTTATTAGCCCTAGATTAGTCTCTATGTATATGACATGTACTTGTAATCAAAATTATCACTCACTAAAGAATAACCCTAGTTGTCACCCGTGGACGTAGGTTAGCTTAGACCGAACCACGTTATATCTTGTGTCGATTATTGCTTTGGTTGTGTGTTCTTAATCCTAACATAAATATGCATGCAATTCATTCTAAAACAGCCTAAACTAGACCTAAACAAGCCTAACTAGTCTAAAACCTCTAAAAATGGTATTTTATACCATTCGTCTTAAAAAGGCCCTCGCGTTTTAAGCAGCGAGTGCCTTGGATTCGGGCTAGGCTTGTGCGCATTGGGCTCTTGACAACATAGCTCACTAAGACAAATATGTTCAGAATCTTTAGTACTGCTTCATGCTGCATTCAAGTGATGCAGAACAACACAACATAGTCACTCTATGTTGGTAAATCTTGACGGTTCAAAGAGGTTTTAATTCGGGTTTTCGGGTATCGAAAATGGAGCTACGGGATAGGAAACGGATCAATAGAAAAGTTGGTATTTAGTCACATGTTTTATGTGTTTTAATGAGTCTAGGTAGCGGAGTCCAATGTTTTAGGATTAGTTAGTTTGTAGTGGGTCAAAACATGGGTGTATTTCCTTCATTTACGTTGCATGAGTTTGTATATATATAAAACTTTCAGAATGAATAAAGTGTGGGTTTTGACAAAAGTCCGTTCGTGAGTTTATCTTTGAGTGTCTTGTGAGTGTTATAAGCTTTGAAATCCCAACACTCTACAAGTAAACTCAGTAAACTTCAATCATGGAAACAAAGGTTTTTTTTTTTCCCTAATCATGGTGTAGGAACGTATAACACTAAAAAAACATCAGGGGGGGGGGCGTCTGTCCACCCACGGCTAACTCTAGGCCCGCTCCTGAACAAAACCTTTTACTGTCTATCTGCAACTTAGGAGATTGCAAACCCATTTTAGGAGCAGTAAATAGGTGAATAGGCGATAATTTGTGGACCCATTTTTTGGGGTCCATTGTGTCTACTCCTCTTATGAAAGGCCCTGTTCCTGGTGGCCAACGATCTTTTCGACGACCCCAACATCAACCAAAACAACTCTAACTACCGTATTACCTAACAATATCCAAACTTAACCTACTAACTTGACACATTTCGAATAAGTAATACCACTTCCAGGATTACTGGAATCCTGATTTTATTAACCAATAACTAAAGCATTATAAGTAAGCTAAAAGACAACAGATATTCACCTAAAGCTACATAATTACCATAAGAATTTAAGAATTTTATAAAAGATATCCGTTCTGAATCAAGGTATTTATCAAGACTTTAGAAACAACACATCCAAACAGTGGCGGAGCTAGCCCTTAAAATCAGGGGTATCCCAAATTTTTTTACCGTGCAATCATACAAAAAAACCCATGATAAATACAATAATAAATAAAAGATAATACGTAATGGATTTGCTCTCTTCGTTTTTCATAACTTGAAATCGTTCTAAAGGACAATAAAACTCACAAGAAACCAAACGGTGTGAGGACAACGACGACAAATAACCGGCGTGAGGACTGGCGCAGGGCTGCAGAATGCTGGAAAATCCGTCGTCGGCTTCAGCTTCTGTTCCAGGATGTTGTGCGACGTTTGTGTTTCAAGAATGTTGTACGACGTTTGGGTTTTAGTCTCAGAAGTTCTAATTGCCGCCCATGATTCCATAATCAGTGGATAATTTTATTAATTTGGGCTTAATGATCATGAAACTTATTATTTGAGCTTAATTATTTAACAGGTTTTGGGCTTAATGAATAATTTCAGGTTTCATATTTTTCTCTTAGAGGTATTCTCGTATATACTTAGGGTATCCTAATGTAAAAAACCGGAAAAAATACACTGCTAATACGAGGTTGAGCCGTAGCCCATGCTAGGGCTCGTTCCTCATTAGTTCCGCCCCTGCATCCAAAGATAGGTTCAATTGGAATGGTACATCATATAAGTTTGACATAAGAGAGAATATAAAATAGCTGGTGACTCGTGGTTTATTATAAACTTTCTTGAAATGGCCTTGTTTATAATCGAGATGAGCCAAGTTCAAGCCATGGTAAGCTTGCTTGTTAGTTTAACTTGTTTAAGTTAAGCCTAGATTTTATTCTCTATAACGCTACTCGGTGTGGGAGGAGACAAGTCATTGGAGGATGCCCTTCCACCTCAGCGCCACCTCAACATCCACGGAGGATGTCCCTCTAAGGCTGGAGGGTGTGGTTGGAGCCCCCTAGGGGCTTTATCAGGACATGTAGGATCCATGGTGTGGATGGAGCCCCCTTTAATTTGCATGGTATGGATGAAGCCCCCTATTAAACAAAATTAAAAAAATAAAAAATAAAAAATGGTATTGGTTGAAATAGATGTGGGCCCCACCTGAACCCTTCTTCCTTCTCGTTACCATGATGGAGCCCCATCAATGGCGCCCCTCTTGAATTGCATGGTGTGGATGTATAGCGCCTTGGGGCGCCATAGACGATGATGTGGCGAGGGTGGCGCCCCCACACCCTCTGGCCTAAGGATGAAACAACGGAAACGGTTGATGGGCCTACCCCACTTATTTATTTATTTATCTTTTTAATTTTGGCAAATTAAATATGCAATATATATAAAACTAAAATTAATATATTAAACATACAGAAATCGTTATCATACAAAAAGGGTTGAGTTTGAAAATCATTAACAACTAGTATTAAGCACCCCCGCGTTGCGGCGGGGGCGAGCACTAATGCCACACTACTGTCAGCGACCACTGACACTGAAGTTGCGGTGTTAATGCGAAGAAGTTAAACCGAAACGTAAAACATAGAATAAAATAATTAAGTTAATCTAGGACTCGCCCGTTACGATGAACCAGCGTCTATTTTTTCCCGTTTGACAGGTTCATCGTAATCTATATATAATATATATCATTACCACTATACAAACCATAATGCATACATTACAACAACCATTACATCAATATGTTGCAAATTATATTTATACAAGATTTTGGCTAAATTAATTAGATTATTATAAATAATAATAATTTACAAATAAAACAACACGACTTTGAATGGATCAAACCGATTGAATATGGTAAGATAATGAAACCATTATTTGATTAGGGTACAATTACTTAAGCACAATTTACAACCATACATGCATACAAAACAGATTGAATTTGGTAAGGTAATGAAACCATTATTATTTGATTAAGGTACAAACACTTAAGCACAACTTATAACTCATATTTGGACTCAAATGGTTAAAGAAAATGCTTATAGGGACTCAGGTCGTTAAACTTTTTGATTTTGGACTCAACTGGTTAAAACCCATAAAACACAGGGACTCAAAAAGTAATTTACCCTTTAATTTTATATAAATGAGCCCCCACTTCTCCGCTCACTAGCTCCAATATTACGACCTTATAGCGTTCACATCCATACCATCAAATTCTGTGTGTGGAGTTTTTATAATATGAAAAGTATAAAAAGTGGTTGTGAGTGAAGGAGAGAGAAAATGTTACTGTTCATCTGTATATTTGGGGTACACTGTTCACCTCCTATAATTTTTTAATATATTTTGAAAATAGTTGTGAGTGGAAGAGAGAGAAAAGGTAACGATAAAGGTATGAAAAATATTATTTAATTGAAAAGGAGAGAGAAAATGTGATGTTTTTTTAGTGTAATTTAGGGTGAAAATATGATGGAATGAATGTGAATAGGGCTGTAAACGAACCGAACGTTCAGCGAACAGTTCGTGAACCGTACGGCGGGAAGTTCGTTTATGTTAGCTTAGCGAACGAGCACGAACATAGGTCTCGTTCGTTCGACTGCGTTCGTGAACGTTCGGTAATATGTTCAGTCACATTCGTCCGTGTTCGTTTGATTATATTAAAAAATAATAGATAATAAATCTTTTACCTAAATATATTGAAAACTTGAAACTCTATTTTTTCTAAGTTAGCTAAAATTTGGACATGATAAGACATTTTTAGAGATAATTATGTCTAAGTTAGTTAAAGTTGATTATCGTTTGATGGTGTATTAGACTTCTTGTGTTTTGATTTATCATTTGATGGTTGTATTTAACTACTTATATTCCAATGTTTAAGGATAATAATACTTTTATTTTTTTATTTCCAAGTTAAATGTTCGTTTGTGTTCTTTTTTATTTGCTTGCGTTCGTTTGTGTTCGAGACCAATGTTCACGAACTGTTCGTGAACAACTAAATTTTCTTAACGAATATGTTTTCGTGAACAGTTCGCGAACATGTTGATTTCCTTAACGAACGAACACGAACATGGTCTTGTTCATGTTCGTTCGGTTCGTTTACAGCCCTAGATGTGAATGCTCTTAGAATTACTTAGGAAACATTAATAATATAATTAAGATAATTATTATTATACTTTTATTATTAGTAGCAGTACTGATATTTGTTTTTGTCAAATTGATATTAGTATACTAATATTATTAATATTCTTTTTATTATTTATTATTGTTATTGTTTTCATATGTCATTTGACCCCTACATAACCAAGTAAATAAACCAGCTTTAGTAAAACAGATATAATGTCAAATTTTTTAGTTTTCTTTACAAATATAAAAAAACACTAAATTACAATGTAATGGATGTGTAATGACATAATTACCCTTTAAACCAAATCCACCTCGAACACCCAACCAACTTCAAAGCACAATAACAGAACAAAGACAGACAATTTGGATATGAAAGTGATCACATAATTTCCAGGCTAGTTCCTTCGGAGAGCTGCGGCCGACAAAATCACCAAAACCGCCAAAATGAGCACTCCGAGGAAGGAACCCACCACCGCACCGCTAACACGTGGGCAAAATTCATTGAATTGTTGGCAAAGCGCGGGCCAGTTGGTGTTGGGGTTTCCATTGTGTGCCAAGTAGACTATAGCGGCTGCCGCGGAGGCAGCTGACATAGTCAAAGCCAATGCTAGCTGAAAAACCAAAATAATATTGTTATAAGAATGTCGCAAACTAGGTAGCAGGTTGGCCTAGTTGGATAACGGGTAGAAAAGTTGTTTCCAACCCTTTAATAAATAGCCAAATAAAATCGGTTTATCGTTTAAATAATAATCCATATGATAAAGCCATTTAAAAGTAGTGGAATATATTTACATGAGTTTTAAATAATTTTATTCATTCCTTTTTTATTTATTATTTTAAAGTTTTACTCAAATCAACTCATTTCTTCTTAATAAAATATTAATCCTTCATGGAAAACAATACCGTGTCGAAAATAAGGAGCAACATCCTAGCACCTATGATATGTGGACGAACGATGCAAACTATGGAGAAAGGCAAAGATAGTACAAGATACGCGCATGTTATCGCGTTTCCTGCTAAGAAAAACCTGCATAAAATTTCACAAGATCCTTTATTTTTTAAACTCATAGTACTCTGTTAATACTATGCTAATCAAGAGTATTAGAGCTTAACACGATCATTTTCTAAGATGCCACATATCATGATCAGTGGCGGATTCAGGGGTGTTTTGAGGGGTTCTCGGGAACCCTCTTAGTTTGGAAAAAATGAAAAAATAAGTGGAAATTTTGTATGATTTAAAAAAAAATAGTGAGAATTAGTGAAAATCTATCAAAAGAAACCTGGTGGAAAAAATTCCTGAATCCGCCACTGATCGTCATGATGTTTACAAAAATAAATGAACAAAAACAACTTACGTGAATGTAGGGAAATCATCATAGCTAGCTTGAAACTGAAAAAACCTAGTAAAAAAGGGTAGATTTTGGCTAGTGGTACCCATAACCGCGGCCGCACCAAGAGTAGCAGCAATCGCGCATATCCTTAGAATTAGATCAATAATGGCAACACCTCTTTTCCACCCCGCTGGCGACGCTTGGCCAAGTCTCGTGGGGGCCGCCACCACAACCGGTGGCGCACCCTTTCCTGACTTAGAGGACTTCACCTCCCTCACGGGGATGGGGATGTCACCGCTTTCTTTTCCTGAACGACTCGACTTCACCTCCCTTACGGGGATCGCTATGTCACCGCTTTCTTTTCCGGAACGACTTAAATCCATTGAGGTAGTTTAACTAAGGATATTTGTATAGTGAGCAGTGTGTTCTTGAATATATATATGCAAAATGCTTGGATGAAAATAAGTTGTGGATGTTGTGGTATATATATGCATGCATGATACATACATATGATATGTTTGTATAATATATTTGGTGGGTTCGTTTTGGCTGACATCAGAGTAAGTGAAGTGCTTGTATATGAAGATTAAAGAATTATAAGAGGGGAGTTGTTTTCATTTCTAACTTGTTCCACTTCAATGAGAACAAAACACAAAAGGTGATTACTACATGGGCCCATTTTACCTTTTGTTAATATGTATATAGAGTATGAAAATTTAATGGCTTAAACGAACCGGTTATCATTCAGTGTGTGTTTTTTTTTTATAACATATGATATTGTAAATAATTTATTGAACGATATATGATAATCATAAGAATAAACAATTAAAATTTCATATATCTTTGCGGATCTAGTTTTTTGTGTTCCAATAAAAGTTAAGTTATTGTTTGATTTTAATTTTGTAACACACTTTAATAACTAAACTTTAGTTATTTATTAAATAAATTTACTGAAAAAAACCGTATATATGTTACCGTTTAGCTACACAAGCTATATCGTCACTATATCATGATAAACGCACCTCACAACTCATTTCGCTAACCTTGCAAATCATTTTGGGCATGTATGACGAGAGCAGAAACACAAAATAAAACATAGGTTATATTCTATATAATAAAGAGGATTGACTAAATACTAAAAGAAATAAGCACTACACGATCAAAGGGAAAAAAACACTGAAAGTACCTAAACCAAGTTCGAAAGCTAGGCCAAATCGCCTATGGCTATTTTTAAGATGATCAACTTGTCGAGATCTTTTTGTCCACTAGTTATGGGCCAGTGACTCCTAGGCCAAGTTATGCTTTTTGAAATTTGGGCACGTTCTGCCATATTTTCCCTAGTCCACCTAACCCAAGTAAAAACATGTCAACTCTTGATTCAACTTCTTAGACTAATCGCTGTGGGGTAGCGTCCCATGCCACCTAGGCATGATGGTGCCACCAACATCGGTATCTGGTCCAGGGCCGTCCTCGAGATTAACAAAAAAAATTTGGGCCTCGTGCAAGACAAAAAAATTGGGCCCTCTTCGTATAATATAAACTTATAAATTATATATTCAAAAATCACAATATGACAATAATTGATTAATTGTTATAAAAATATACAAAACAATAGTAGCGTAGCAAAATAATCAAACTAACTTACAATAGTAGTGTAGCAAAAATTGGGCCCAAATCTGAGTTGGTTTTTGTTTTGGGCTTTAAACTATCAGATCTCATTACATAATACATAGAAACTTATAAAAAAATTTTGGGCCCCTTGGCAATTTGGGCCTTGTGCAGTTGCCCGACCTGCACAGGCCCAAAACCGCCCCTGACCTGGTCGTTAAAAGAGGGCTATCGAAGGGTTCGTTGTCAGGTTGGCAAGCGCCAAGGCTTGGAAACGAGTTGGGTGCATTTTGCGGAGCCAGGGCACCCTCCAGATTCTGCTCCTACTTGGTACGAGATTTCGACACACTTTCGTCAACAAGTGAGTGCAGCAATCGTAATTTGAAGCACATCACTGGAAGGTTTATTATTATGTGAGCAATTTGTGGGCTTTTTCAGAGGCTCTTTATCAATGTAATGAACCGCAGTCCGTGAATAGGGAATAACTGAAGATCAAACGATTGAGACAACCTTTTGAGACTACCAACTACATTAGAATATAAGCTTCCGTCATTTTGCGGCTTGAAGAATTTTACGTGCCCATTTTAATAATTAAACCGTTTATTTTATTTAACTATTTATGTATTGTTTTTAATTAAGTTGGGTTGTAATGTTTTTTTTATTCTAAATGAAAAGTTTTATGTTTTATATCGTTTTGAAACTTATTTTTATATAATGTTTATTAATCTAAATTAATGATTCATTAACGATGATAGGAGCTTTATTCACTGCAAGCCAATTAGCAATGAAGCCCCTTGTCCAGTTGGCGCTTACGTGGCGTGAGATTTTTCCCACGCCACCCAGCCTTTTAAATGACCACAAAACTAAACTTAACGAAAAGACGTAGTTCAGTTTTAGACTAGTTGACTCCCTAAGCTTTGATGTATTTGACGTGCTTAGAAAGTAACAATAAAAATGAACATAAAATACATACTAGTTTTAAGGTACAAACCAAATAAATACTATCTATACACGTTCTAGATAAACGTACCCATCCCAAGTATCAATCATTGGACACAAAATCTATTAGTAATAATCTTATCACTTAATATGCAATCTATGAATGATTATAAATTAAACTCAAGAAATACGAAAACTTTAATTACTTAGAAAGGTTACCAAACGTTAAGAAAGTATAAAAATCCTAGACTTGAATCAACGAAGATTGACTTGATTGATGCTAGACAGAACTTATTAAACCAATTCAAGACTTAACTTGACAATGGCGTACGAAGTACTAAAATGAATTAAGACCGATTAAGGTTAATCCTATTAAACTAGGGTTAAGTCTATAGACATACTTTTAGACCTAATTCAGTCAAGCTAGTCATAGTATGGATTCTTATAACTTAGAGTTTCTAGACTAGTGCCAAGGTGAACAACGAACATAGTGGTTTACGAACTAGCAAGGTAAGACGATTATAGAAAACCCTAATTAGTTTCTAGACCTTTATAATTAGATCCTTCCCTTAAGCTGGGGTTATGACCTTTAATTATCTATTACCGCTTAAAGTTTCAAGCCCCAAGCTAATGGACGTCAATATAACCTAGAGATAGAAGATATTGAAAATTACATGCATAAGCTTATAGAAAGATCAATACTACCACACAACTAATATCATAACCAACATAAACATGTACGCATACACATCATAAGAATTAATCATACCATACTACTAAAATCATACTAATAAGAAATCCATAATCATTCAATAACCAAATCAACGAATCATCTCATTTGGACTATCATACAAGAGTTTAGCTGGAAATGACAAACAAATTCAAAACACCAATCAAATTATCATCATGAACAAAAGTAAAAGACTTGAAAAAACTATAAAGATTAATTTGTGGAATCAATTCTTGCTTCCCCTTGCGTCAGATCTTTAAGTCTCGTGCCTTATCTCTTCAGACTACTTGCAAATCACTTTCTACAACCTCTTTTTCACTTCCTTTCGAACCCTAGTTATCTTTTAGGGTTTCCATCACATTCCTTTTATATCATGTTCTGAATTTGGGCTTCAATTACCTTATGAACATAACCTGAGTACGAGCTGTAACTTCTGACAAGGGTCCAGTCGGGCCCAGACCACAACTTGGAGATTCGGCGGCCGTTACGAGTTGTATCCAATTGGTCGGGTACGGATCCTACGTTTCTCACACTTCACAGCTTCCTTCAGCTTTTCTCTAATTCTCCAACTTCACTCTTTCACGTCTAAATTACGTCCTTTTTAGTATTTACCTGCAAATCTAAAAAAAAATACATTTAGAACTATCTATTCTTACTAGATTTGAGGTAATTGCCCCTAAAAACGGCTCTTTTAACACTAGAATATTACGTATCCTGCGGCTACATCAGTATTGCGATAAATTAGTTATTATTATGCTATAATTTTGAAATAGCGTAATATAATTACTCTAGTTCATTTTGTTGTATTTTTTTTGAATGACAACGCTTGCTCCTACTCTATTATATCAATAATCTTAAATTAATCACATATGCCAATGTTTGAACCTGGGACCTCTCCTTTGAGGCAATGCCTCTAGTCCTCTACCAAGTGAGCGTGCCCCACATCAGTATTTTGTTGTAATGTAACAAGTATTGTTATACAACAAAATGAACTAGCATAATTATTATCACTCTACTTTGAAACTATAGTGTAATAATAATTTCTCTAGTTCAAGAATAATTACACTAAGTTATTTGTACCATTCACACTTTAAAAGTTGTTTATACCAAATCTCACCTATATACGTGTGTGTGCGCGCGTGTGTGAAGCATTTAGGGAGTACTCCCCAATCTTGAAGCTTTTTGTCGGCCCTAAATGACCGGGAGAGACAGTGGCGTATCCAATATTTTTTCATACGGGTTTAGGAATTTTCAAGGGACGGACGACCGATTGTCTATCACTAAGGGGCAGTTTGTTTAACTCTTAATGATGCTTTTAATGGTTCAGACCTCTTACTGGTTCAACACTTAATGGTTCAGACTGTTTGTTTCACGAGTAGATGTCTGAATGGTTCAGACATTTGCCTCTGAATGGTTAAGATTTATACAGAGTCTGAATGGTTAAGACCTCTAATCTGAATTGGTCAGACATTTGCCTTTAAATGGTTAAGCATTATATGGCTCTTAATGGTTTAGACCTCTTACTGGTTCAGCACTTAATGGTTCAGACCTCTTACTGATTCAACACTTAACCATTCAGATGTTGCTAAACGGCCCCTTAGTTTCGACATTTTCTGTCTAGTCCGGTTAAGCGATTCGGGTTGGGTCACATAATTAAAATAAAAAAAATCAAATTAAATGCAAATAATTAATTAAAAAAAAATACGTCAATCGATATTAAAAATGAATAAAAGAATTTCTTTAAAGTTGCTAACTATGGGGTTTCTTTTTTTAAACATATCCATAACATGATCTATTGAAACCTTTCTAAGCAAGTCTTTTTCAATAAAACAATTGTAGTTTATCACTTGAATGTTCATCACCAATCCAATTACGCAATTCGCAAATGGGACTTCACGTACTTTAGTTATATGAACAAAGCCAATAATTCGTTGTTTAACACCCTGATTTATCAATTCATCAAATAATCACAACCATTTGGGCGATGACATCCGGTAAGGTGGACAGTGCGACATCTGGTGACCAACGATAATTGATGGTGGTGTACTGGTGACAGGTGTGAAGCTTCTTCTCCCAACTGTCGTTTTGAGTTCCTGTTTATTTATTACCCTCATTTTTTTATATTGGATTTAAATGGTTTATGGACATGCGTGGTGGCCTTATGCCTTAATGAGTTATTTTTTCAATTAAAAGTGGGCTAAATGAGTTAATGGGTTGTATTTTTTAATAGAATGTGTGCTTAACAAGTTATTCTTTTTTAATTAAAATGTGCGTTAAGGTTCGTTGTTTAATTTTCTAAGGTTTAGTGTCAAGTTTTCTAAGGGTTCAGTGTCAAGGTTTCTAAAGGTTCGGTGTAAAAGTTTGTACGAGTTCAATGTCGAAATTTTTACGGATGCGACATTGGAATACACATATATATAACACCCCCAACCTCTTTGTCTCCTTCCCAAGTTGATACCGCCCACCCTCGTTACTACCATTGTTTTCAAGTTCTAAAATACAACCTTGTTATGGACTAATACCATTGCAAGGTATGGGACTCGTCCCACATCGATTGTATGGGCAACTGATGTGGGGTTTATATACCAAATGGGCTCTCACCCACCATTTGGTATATAAACCCCACATCCGTTGCCCATACAACCGATGTGGGACGAGTCTCATACCTTGCAATGGTATTAGTCCATAACAATCGACCCTCCTTAAGGGCCAACGTACTCGTTGGTCACGGCTGGCTCTTTCCAGGCCACCACTCCGAGCCTCGTTGGTCACGGCTGGCTCTCTCCAGGCCACCACTCCGAACCTGTCCCTAATACCAATGTTACATACCAAACGAGAGAACTAGCATTATAATTGAGCATCTGCGACACCTTTGCTCTCCTTCATTTTTCACCGTTACATTTTATTTTAATAGAAAAACAATTGAAAAAAATTACAGTCATAAATGGGAACACGTGTTTTTTTTTCTTGGTGTTGTTTTTCTGTAGGGTTTGGTGAATGAATAAGAGGTCTTCCTGAATTCTGGCTGTTTCACTGACTGATTCAACGACCCCAATAACTGTTTTTTTAAAGCATTATTTATGCAGTTTGGTGAGATATAAAGGCTTGACCTCTAGGGCCGTTCAAATCGCTCATCGCTCGCCGCTCGCTCGACGCTCGTTCGAAAACTGCTCGAAAAATGCTCGTTCGATTTGACGCTCGGTTATAAACGAGCCGCTCTGCTCGGTTCGGTTTGTAAACGAGCCAAGCATGAGCAAAGGTCCGCTCGGCTCGGTTCGGCTCGAATTATTATTTTAATTAGTATACATATACATATACCTATACACATACACATATAAACATGTATACACACACACATATATATATATATACACAAATATAAATTATACATAATACACACACCTATATATATATACACACTTACACAAACATATATAAACATGTATATACACACAAATATAAATTATACATAATACACACACACCTATATATATATACACACCTACACATACATATATATACTTAAATATAAATTAAATTTATAGTTTTATGTGTACCACTCTATTAGATTTTGGTCAACGATATACAAATTTACAACAATATCTATACGTACTAGCCCAACCACACCAATAAAGAAATTAATATTAAAACTAAAAGTTAAACCCTAAACCAATAAAAGATAGTTTGTTCATCGCCTCAATGTTTCATTTCGTTACCCTAAGTCGATCGTCTCCTACTCTCAACGTAATTGTTTGTGCAATATGATCATCGCCTCGTCGGCCACAACATTGTTATTAATAAGAAAAATACCATGCCATTAAATGTGCATATTTTTAAAGACATGAAAACTTGAGACCCAACATTGTCACTATCTCTCTCAACAAATTTAAATCGGGCGACACGGTTGTCTAAATCGCTCGAATTTCGCTCGGCGCTCGCTCGGAATTTTTATTGCTCGAAAAATGCTCGATTGATTTGAGGCTCAGTTTTAAATGAGCCGCTCCGCTCGGTTCGGTTTGTAAACGAGCCAAGCACGAGCAAAGGTCCGCTCGGTTCGGCTCGGCTCGTGAACAGCCCTATTGACCTCCATGACACCCAAAACATCGGAATACTTGTGTGGTCACAAAATCTTATTAATGGTAGAAAAGGTTGTTGAACTTGAAACCGTCATATTCAATGCGAAAAAAACTGTTCTTGTTCTCTAAAAAGCCGGGACAGGGACACACAGTCGCGAAGTTTAAGATTTCCGACCGGGGGTTGAAAACATATATACCAAAATATTTCTATAAAACCTGGGGGTCAAAAACGTATATACCCAAAATTTTCTATACGAAAACTAGATACTCTCCACTACTGAGCGAAAAGTTCGGGGGGTCGGCCGCCCCTCCCGCCCCTACTATCCTACGCCCATGGGGACAGAAAATTGATTATCGAACCGTTACTTGCTATCGAAAGCGAGCTACCATTTTTGGCTAAACGTTGATAATCTCATGACTAGAATCGATATTTTTTATGTTAGTTTGTTCGATGATGAGATTGAGTTAGTTTGTGATGATTGTTTGCGAGGACCGTATGCAATATATTGTTTGGACAATTAGTGGTTACATATGTACGTGCCATTGATGCTAACGTGATGTCTTAACAGATTTGGAAGCGTGCAACTAATGTAAAAATTAGGTCATTTAAATTTATAATATTAATAATACTAAGGTTACTTTTTTTTTATAACTTTCTTTATGTGAATTTTTCCTAAATTGCATATTGGGTGCTACTTTCTACACCCCCTAATTACTTTTTTCACCCTCCCTCCTCTCACATACTTACAGGTGGGGCCTGCGTGGGACCGACAGTTTTCCTCTCACAAGGGGGGGTATAATCAGGAAGGGGGGGGGGGGGGTGTATAGAATCAGCCTTATAATATTGGATCAAATACCAATTCTCCTAAAAATAAGAAGTTGTAAGAACAGGGCCGGGCTATATATAAACTAGGCAAAGGCCTAGGGCCTCCAAAATATAGGGCCTCCAACTTTGATAAAAATTTCTCTGTATGTGTATTGGATTTGGGCTGAAACTAAACAAATAAGGCCCAAAAAATGAGTTGCTCGGCGACAATTAAGGAGATTTGGCAGAAATTATAGGTGATGCTAGGCAGCGAGGGAATAGGAAAAATCAAAATTTGGGAACGTAATCGTTCGAAAAGTTCGATAGTTATCTAGGAAACTCATTCGTCGTTATCGGTAATCACTCAATGGCATTTTTGGAAATTGATCATCATTCTGATTTTGGCTTCTTGTCTTCCTGATAAGTGATTCGTGAGTTGCCAGAGAAGATTGATTATGGCTTCCGATTTCTGCAACATTGCTAAACGACTTTCAAGACTGATTCTAGCTTCTTGATACTCTTGACTTCAATTATTTTCTGACCTTCTTATATTGATAAGTGGCTTGTGAGACTACAACATTGGCAGCGAGGTATTAAACTTGTTTTTTTGTTATATTTCTTTTTACATTTTCCAATTGCTATATGAAATATTAATTATTTGTTATAACAACTTGGTGATTTATCATTACTATTTAAATTGTTATTTCTTGTTAATATTTGAGAAAGTGTAATTGTTAAAACCAAAGAACCTCAGTAGCATATGATATGTGTTCTTTCAGTTTGATAGCATCTTGAAGAAACACTGACCTTAACGGTAGTATCCGATGAAGACTTCAATTATCAATGATCCGAACGACTAACTGCAAAACAGAAACACCGTTAGGACTCGTTACAGGAATGGGGTTATTCCTGTAACCACCCTCTGGCGTGAGAATAAGTCTCGGTTTTGGGAGTATAAAAGTATAGAAAGGGGAAGAAGTTGTATGAGAGTAAGATGATCTCTACCTTATACGTTTACCTCTATTTATAGTTTATGATTAGGGTTTCCATTAACTTAGGATGGGCTCCTATAAGTTAGGGATTTGCATGATCTTCCCGAAAAGTTGGAGATTTGGTTGCGTGGCCTATCCATGCAGGATGGAATATTCTAGAACAAATATTTATAATTGTTTATTTATAATAAAATAATAGGTAATGACCGGGTTGGATTATCCGATTGGGGTCATACCTCGTCACATCTTAAAGAACAAAAATAAAGATTCATCAAGAATTACTATTTGAGCTTGGATGCGAAACAAAATGATGCCAGTTCTTTCGATCATGTTGATTTCTACTTTATGCATATACCGATTCTTGTTTATGTGTCTTTTCTTTAGATAGATGCAAATTAGTTTAACTTGCTTTTCAGATATGAACTGCATCCAAAGTAAAATGAGTTTTTTTTTTTTTAAGAAAAGGGGCCTCATTTTTTGTATCAGCTTAGGGCCTCCAAAAACGTTGGAACGGCTCTGCGTAAGAAGGGTATCAAACAGTGTTGTGGTTTACTTACTTACTTACTACTTAGCACGGTTTTAAGACGCACACCCCGCAACGCATGGGTTCACCACTACCTATAACTGATTTAGACCAAATATGATTATTTTGCAAATTAATCACATCAGATATTACAGTTTCATTTTGCTAGGGTTTGTTCCATCAAATTTCATTACTTGAACATATTGTAAATTTAGTTATTCCACATTTCAATTTCTTTAACGGATTTTAATTCTTCCAAAACGATTTAGAAATTACATGAACCACGCGGTTCCTGGGTATTAAGTTTGGTGTATGTGTGGTAGACGATGAGTAATTAACCCATGGTCTAGTGGCATGTTGTTTGTCTTTACACAAGTGGTATAAGTTTAAATCTTTACAAGTTAAGATTATGTACTATTTATGTACTATATATGTAATTAAGTCGATGTAATAGTATTTAGTCCCAAGTCAAACTTCGTCCCAAATAAATGAGAGAGATGGATAGATAGGGAGAGACTCAAAGTTGCAAGATACACAAACATTAATTACTTGAGAGATTAATTAGAATATATTATACATCCGTACTACGTACACATAAGCAATTTAGCATATATATCTTGCTTGTCACTTCACATAACACACAAATTAAGCTAAACTTTTTGAGACATACACACCGTTGCAATAAAGTAAAACACATGCCCACAAGTCAGGATCAAATCACGGGATGCCGATGATAGGGACAAAGGGAACATAATAGCTAGAGGGTGCGAATCCCCATTCTTTCGGTAGCGGTAGATCAACGGTCTTCGAAGACCCGATGTTCCTTCCGGTCGCATCATTATGAGCCCCACATTTCCCATCATGGTTTTGTGACAAAGGGCAAGATGTATAGAAACTCAATGGTTGAGATGTGGTGTAGGAGTCAGTCTCTTGGACCTTCTTGATGCTAGTGACCATTCTATTTCTTGAAATGTAGAGTTGTTTGGGTCCACCCAAGATCTTGGCTTGACAATTGCTTGATGGTAGTTGTGTTTCATAGACACCATGCTCATTGGTTGTAGCCATGACTAAGTTCTTCACCTGGTTGCACTTGACTAGTATCTTTATGCCTGTGGGAAGGTTAAGTAAGGAAGTGGTGAGAAGCGTGCTTTCGTACTATCTTGTACGTACACAGACTACAATTAAAGGGTTCGAATCATGTTTTTTTTTTTATAAAAAAAACATGGGTTTTATATATATGAATCGCTTAAATTCTCGTAGTCGGAGGGTCAGTGGACTCTCTTGACCCCCTTGTTCCGCCACTGCTTGTACATTACACATAATGCATATTGACTTGTACTTCTAGACATGTAAATTGGCTTAATTTTCAAGAGATATCAAAATTAAAAAAATAAGACATTAAAGACAATGCGAGTCTTCTAGAACAAAAATCAAGTGTACAAGTTTTTAAGCCGAAAATAAGAGTTTTTGAGAACATTTCCACATTAAGAACCGAACCTGCAAGGTCAGAACCGGTTTGACAGTCGAGACATGTAACCGAGCTTTTCAAGAGATGGCACGTTGAGAACTCAATCATCGAAAGAGCTAATGCGCACAAGATCAGTCGAGTTATGACCATCTTTGTAGCCATAATAACTTAACCAAAGCACAAAAATAAATTATATAAAGCCAAATAGTAGTATGAGATGTAACTATAGTGAAAAGAAAATAAGGTGTTCAAACATTTATATGGAAAAACGATATGATCACAATAAATAGAAAAGGGACCCGGAACCAGGGTAGTTGGATTTATAAATAAGTATAGTGAACTTATTAACTATAGAACCAACAACTTCTTTTTAGAATATGCATTTATATATATACGTAAAAGATAAAAAAAATATAGATGATGATAAAGAAGGGTTCCTGTTTACGATATGTTTAAGGGTTGTCGAACATTTGCAACATAATATTATATTTTTTTTGAACGACAAATTTGGATCATTGACGGACCACTGTGAGAAGAATTACTGTGACAACTGTACTCTGTAATCGATGTACGATGTAAAACAATGTTGATTATTAATAAAACAATGTGCTTTGGTGTTATTATATGTGTTTTGATGTCTTTATGTGTGTGTTTATGTTTGGTGATTTTACAATTCGATTCGATTTCAAGCTTTAAATCGCTTTCTGGAAGGTTATACGCGCACAGATGCGTAAATATAACCAGTTTAATACAACAAACACTCCGGGATAGTGACATAGGCTTAACATACCTTAAATAACCTTTACATAACTTAGAAATAAGTTTTGAATGGTTTGGTGTGTTGAAAACAAGTCTATTCGATCACAGGGACTAATTGTGTCAAACTGTGAATCTATGGGGATTTACACAGTAACGAACATTCCGGAACTTGATCATAAGTTAAAAATACCCTAATTATCATTTACATAGCTTAGAAATAGGCTTTGAGGGGTACGGTATGCTAAAATAAACTTTATGCTCATTCAGGGACTAAAAGCGTCAAAAAGTGCACAAGTTTGCATTTTCGCGCATATCTTACGTTCTGAATACATCCGGACATCCAAAAATTTATGTAAGCACTAAAATATTTTATTTTAGTGTTTGGCATAAGAAAAATCCATTCGTTGCGTCATTTGGATCGTTTTTCGCGCTTGTGCGCATTCCGTCGTAATTAAGCGAACATCGCGTTCGTACGACCAAACGAACCAAGATCCGGCATATTTTTGAGCATGTTTCATGTCCAAAATGTTTAGGCATCATTTTAGGGCCTTAGAGTTGGCTTGACGGGCCTTAGAAGTGCCGGAAATGGGCTTAAAACACAACAGGGACCAAAACTGTCACTTTTGAAACTTGTTTCTGATCAGAAGCCCCAGGCGGCCCGCCTGAGTTTTTGTGTATCCTGAAGCGGGCCGCGTCAGCCTCTCAGACCAGCTTCGATGTTTTAACAGCCTGTTTGCAGCTGTTGTGCACTCCCAATTCCATTTCCACATGTCAATTCCTTATGGTGGGTGGCAAATTAACCTACCATAACATTCCAACACATGTACGGGTGGGATTCGAGCACGGTTTCCATGAAACGATCTTAACGGTTACCCGAAAACTATAAATACCCAACCCCACCCATTGCAAAACCCACAAGAATCTGATCTTAGAAGCTCTAAGTTGAAACCATTGTTTCATACCTGAGCTACTTGGATCACGATTAGCATTCAGGGACCCTTCGTAAGTATTCTTTCGTTCTTTTATTGCTTTTCGAGTCTGAAAGTCAAACTTTGTTTGACTTTCTGCGTTGACCAGTTTATGGTCAATGCGAAGTTCGTTTGAACTTCGCAACGTGATTGTAATCACGATGGTTATAGTCCCTTGGGACTATGCCTACTGATTACCACGTTGTCTAGGGTCGTAAGGGTAAGCGATCTGATAAATCGCTTATACCTTCGAACCCGACCCATTTGGTCGATCATTAGGATCCGACCAAATACATTAGGTGACCATAGTATATAGGGAATAACCTTCCGAGGTTATACCTTATAGTCGCTTCGTTAAGTAGTTGTATGATAGGTAGTTTATATGCCTTAGGTAAATTACCAAAATACCCTTTTCATGTATAATTGGTAATTTAGCCTATGTAACTTAAACTTTTTTACATAACTGATTATACAACATGATAAAACATGTATAGGCATATAATACTTGTCATAGGACTAGTTAGACGTCTCGAACGCGCTTTGCGCGCACGATGCGTTAAAGTAGCATAAGTTACCTTAATGGGTCACGATGGGTCGAAAGCACTTAGGTTAGGTTCCGATTTAGGATGTAGGCTTTGTTAAACCATATCACATGAGTTCTAACACTCATTTGGTTTACAAGACCTCATTCTGTCCGATCTTCCGATTTAGGCGTCTATTGTTTGATTAGTGATTCGATTACTAGGTACTGTTTGATTTCTCTGGTTTGCTCGAGTTTGTTGAAGTTCTATTGACTGAGGATACTTTGCACTACATGTGAGTACATAGTTCCCCTATTTTACTGCTTTCAATTGTTTTGGGGTGATTCATATGTACTAAATGTTTTCGATGTTATAACGATGGTTTCAAAAACGATTAAGACGATTTATACAAAACTAATAACGATTTCGATAATGTGAACGAACTTGTTGGTTGGGTTACATAACAAATGACATTCATTAGCAATGATCAAGCCGACCAGTATTAGGTTATGGTACCATAGGATCTGACAAATCCCGTTATCATACTACACCCATGGTTATGTGTGGGGGTTGAGGGTAGCGACTGAATCTGATAATTGTTAACTTACCCTATGGAGGTTTGTTAATGAGAGAAACGAGGGACGAGTCACGAAGGTTTGAATGTTATTAGCGAGACGACCACATATATAAGTTATTCACAATTAAAACGAGGACGATTTGGACGATGTAAACGATTTCTAAAAGATTTGGGTAAACGATAGCGAAACGATGTCACACAACGATGTTTTCGAAGTAACATACGAGTTTTATTAACGAGTTAATACGAGATGTTTTACAATTTGCTTTACTAAAACAAAGGTTTTTGGGTTAAGAATCATGGCTACGAGGTTTCATAAACTATAACCCGCTTGTTTTGAGTTGGTTAATAAAGTTGCAATATTATACTCTTTTCAAAACAAGGTTTTTAATAAAGTATTGCAACATTTAAACTAGCCATGAATCCAATACTCCTATAAAACCTATGTACTCGCCAGCATTTCTTTGCTGACTGTATTTTCACATATGTTTCAGGAGTTGATGCTTGACGATGATTTGCTAGGATGCATGCGTCACGTAGGATCTGGACGAGGCCTTAGTGACATAAAACAATATTAGTCGATATGTAACTTGTTTGTTCTATTTTAAGACAATGATAATGTTTAATATTCAATAAAACGAAACACTTTTGTATCCATGGTTATGAAACGATAATTCTGTTGCAACACGCCCCGACGTTTTCCGCCGCGCTTTGTTGTTTTACGCGGTCGGGGTGGTGGGGAGTATCGTGACGTAGTTGATATCATCATAGTCAATTAAACACAAAATAGTAGAGCGGAAGGCTTGGAATAAAATTACTATTACAGGCCGAGTGTTCAAAGTTCAAAAGAATAATATAGACGGTTGTAATAAAGGATCCACAGGCGGATCTAATAAATGTACAAATTGATGTTTTAACAGACTTTGGGCATCCTAAGGATTTGCAAGATCCTCTATTGATACCAAGCAGCTCCCGGCCTATTGCGTTTAGTACCTGTCACTTAGTCTTTTGAAAATACGCCAGTTTACACTGGTAAATACAATTAACTGACTCATTTGAAACTATTTCCAAAATTTATTTAAGTGCACAAGGCACATGAAAATCTTTTATAACTTGGGACAATTAAAATTTTAATCTTGTACACAGTTTTACATGTTTGTCAATACATATGGGGCCTAGTATAGAAACCGAGACATGATTAACCGACACACCACTTTATAAACCCACAAAGGAGTTATTCCCAACCTTGTGGGTAAAATATATTTTAACATTTGCATCTGTCAGGTGTATGCCTACACCCCGTGCTTAAGTTGTGGCCATTAGTAACTTAAATGAGCCGAGGATATCCAGGACATGGTCGCGTTAACCCCCAATGTTTAAGTTATCAAACAAAACAAGTTAAAACGCGTTATGCAGATTTGATAGCCATAATCCGGCTAAGTGATCCCATACCCGACCAAGCGGTATTAATTTACCGTATCCTAAGCCCGTATAAGGGAAAATAAGTTAAAAGTATTTACATGAGTTATAACTTGATTTAAATGCAAGAATTAACAACTCAGTCGTATAATTCACTTAGACACGTTTAGATAGCTTTTACCGAGAGACTCTAGTCTGGAATGATGGTAGTATTAACCAATTAGAATGCTAACGGGTCCTATTTAAGTCGTAGACTTAGACCGGCTAGCTTAAAGAATGAAATACGGTACGATACGCTAGATTAAGCGATGACCGGATTAGAATGTAATTTAGATCCAACAAGTATAAGAACTTGTATAATGTGGGTAAACTAATTACATTCCGGAATTTGAAGTTTAAGTGATAAGGTTAAACCCGTTTCGGTAAACTTATGTAAACTAGTTACATAAGTCGAACAGAACGCGTATGAGCATCAACGGGTAACTGGATGAGTCATATACAAGTTCCAAATGTTATTATGCTTAAAACATGTTATAATATCAGTAGGATATCAACATGTATGCCCGTTAAGGTTTTAAAACCGAATTAAGCCCCGTAAGGTTTGGTCATTTTATGACTTATAAAAGGAGCTTGTAAGTAAACTGATATAATATATGTGTGGTTTATGCTTTAAGACCAAACTATGCACCGTAGGGGCATTTTGGTCATTTCACACATAGTTTTAAGGACTTATTTGGGATTCTGAGTTCATGACTTATACCTACTGTAAAAATATTTAAAATGATTCATAAAATCAATAGGTAACAAGTCTTGGGTGGTAAGTATGGTTTAAAAACATACTATGCGCCTAAACGGCGTAAAAGTTGTTAAATGCCTAATTACGATGTTTTAGTAAATCTGATGTTATGAGCAGCTTTGAATAGTTAAAATATTTTATTTGTCATAATATATCAGTAAGTAAGAGGTTTTGCATGCATATTATGTTTAAACCCCATTTTAAGTGCCATAAGTGCATTATCGTCATTTATCGGCATTGTACAAGAACTTGAAGTTAAAATCAGTTTATAATCTGACTTAGTATCCCAAATAATCCTAATTATGATTTCATATCAGTATGTAATGAGTTTTGTCAAGAATTTATGTTTAAAACTCATTCTATATGAAAAATGGAATTTTAGTCCTTTTATAAGCATGATTTACGATTATATAAGTAAATTCAGTTTATGACCAGATTATAAACATAAAAATATGTTAAACATGTTAACATATCAGAATATAATTCATTTGCATGCTCATTTATAATTAAAACCTCATTTTTCAAAAAAAGGGCAATTTAGTCAACATTAAGCATAATAACGGAACTTTGCAAAATAACTCAGATTACTATATGACCATGTAACATAACCTCATAGGGTTATACTACAATATAATATGGTCACAAAGAAACCTTAAAACAGAATGAAAGTATACTAATTCGGGTCAGAACTGAAAGTCAAAGCAGAAGTCAAACTTTGTGACTTTCGGTTGCGAACTGACCTTAAACCTGGAATTGTCGGGTTGAACATGTTTACACATGTTCTAATATTTATTACCAAGTTATTAAAGTGATAAACATATTTTATAACATCTACATAACTGACCCGTTTGACTTTTTAAATTAATAACTTTGACCCGACAATTGACCAAGCAAACGTGATAATTAGGAGGTGCCCTTTTGAAGGATTAACACCTACCTAATTAGGATCACGTAGCCATGTTCGCCTCGAACATTGGCTGGACAATAATGGTCTAAACCGAAAGTCAAAGCGTTTATCGAAAAACTTTGACTTTTGGCTTTTAAAAGCCTATAAAACGAAAACTGGCTAAGGACATTTACAAAAGGTCCTAGCTCAAAAACTTGACTGAAGGGGAGTCTCCTATAAGCAGGAATCTCTAAGAGAGCAAGAACAAGTGAGAAAGATGAGATTTTGAAAGGCGCAAGGAATGAGAGTGGATAAACACTCCTATTTATACTTGAACATGACATTCTAAGATGAAGCCATGTGTTAGGGAGGTGCCAAGATCATCCCAAGTGTCATAGCTGATTATAAAAACCATCAATTAGCTTATGGTATCGAGTTATGTGAGTATAGGGTGGTTTGTGTGGTGAGCAAGGAAAAATATGCCACTCCAAACTCAGCCAAACATGTTTAATGTTTGGTAATTTCAGTCCCTGTACTTTTTAACTCAAAATAACTTTCATTTTTAGCACTCTTGGCCCCTCAAATTAGGTTTTAGGTATTCTTGTAAGTATAACCAAACACCGTTAAGCTCCGGGTTCGTTAAAAGGTCACTCAGAGGTATAATTAAACATGTTGACGCTTTTAACCCTTCGATTCCCAAACTTTCGATTTAATTTCCAAACGATTTCGTAAGTCCAACATGTGGCTCGTTAACGAATAAGAATACCCTAAAAGGTCATTCAGAGGCATAGTTTATGCATGTTGACACTTTTAGCCCCTCCACATACATCTTTTCACATTTTAGCAACAATAGTCCTTTATAGTCAACATTTGACATTATTAGGGTTTAGGACACGTGTCTTCACATCATTAGACATGATTTTATGAGGTGTTACAACCGTCGAACGAAATAATCAGATCCTCTTAGAAATAACACAAGCTCTGTTACTTGAATCGAGGGCTCCTACTTTTTTTTTTTTGCCTGAAGTAGTTTCCACTGCAACTTATTTGATCAACCATCTCCCAACTAAAGCCCTTGATTCGAAAACTCCTATCCAAGCTTTCTCCAATTTTACCAAAATTTCTCCACCTCTCACATTACAACCACGGGTCTTCGGATGCACCGTCTATGCTCATATACCTAAACATGACTGGGGAAACTCGACCCGTGTGCTGAGAAGTATGTATTTGTTGGCTATGGTGTCGATAAAAAGGATATCGATGCTATAGTCCAAAACGATGACATATGTACACTACCTTTGATTGTGACTTTCCTGAAACCGAATATTTCTATACCTCCCATCACAGTGGTCAGTGGGAGAAAGCATATAACAAACTGAGCTGGTTAAATGGACTCCTTTTTCAGAAGAAGTCAATCATAATAACCAGGATGAGTCACTTGCTTCCTCACAATCTGATGCTCCCATCGTTAGTGCCACTAACCAAGATTCTCCTAGTCCAGATACTGAGGTAAGTCACTCTGAGTTAAAAGAAACTCGAAATATAAAAACTGACAACAATGAGATTGCATTAGAACAAAATTTGTAGGAAGAGCAATAAAGGAACTAGAAGAACCAATACAAGAACATGAAGGACAAGATATGGAAAAAGAAACAACAGGAAGATATGTCCTGCCACTAAGAGCCAATAGGGGGGTCCCTCCAAAACGATACTCTCCAGAAAAAGAAACAAAGTCGTCTAGATATCCCATGGCGAATATTGTCAATGGTAACTTATCCAGTGAAGCCAAAGCCTTCACCGCTTTCCTGTATAATGAACAACTTCCAACCTCCGTAGAATAAGCCTTTGATTCTAAAAATTGGAAAGACGCTATGGAAACAGAAATGAAGGCACTTAAAAGGAATGATACATGGGAAAAATGTCTTCTTCCCTTATGAAAGAAACCGGTAGGATGTCGTTGGGTCTTTACAATCAAACACAAACCTAATGGGACCATTGAAAGATATAAAGCTCGTCTTGTAGCTAAAGGCTACAACCAAACATATGGGATTGACAAGTCAGAAACTTTTTCCCCGGTTGCGAAATTTGACACAATCCACGTACTCTTTTCCATGGCTACAAACGAAGGGTGGCCACTTCATCAATTTGAGGTTACAAATGCATGGAGAACTAAAAGAAGAAGATTACATGGAGGCTCCCCCAGGATTTGCGAAGGACTTTAAAGCTAAGGAAGTGTGTAGGTTAAAAAGGACTCTTTACGGTCTTAAACAATCCCCTCGGGCCTGGTTTGGCAGGTTTACATTGGCAATGAAAGGATATGGCTTCTGGCAAAGGTAACACCCTTGTTATTATTCCACGTTTATCGTATAATTTAAATCCATAATCATGTAATTATAGTCACAATTACACTGAAAAATACGGGTTTGTTAAAAACTTTTACAATTTAAAGTGATACAACATAATGTGATTTAATTCGCCGTTTTAGAATAACGACGAAACAACATTGCGGAAGCTTTGTTTAACGTGTGTTCGGTTCTTGCTCGATGCTTGATCTTCATCTGGGACTCTCGACATTCACCTGTGATCAAAACCAACTTAAAGGTCAGTTTTGATAATTAAATAACTAATACAACAAGGAAATTAGGAAAATCCAACATTGATATCTTGATCCAAAATCAATTACTTGAATCTGGCCTCCACCGTAACTTACGGTGGACACCGTAAGTTACGGGGGACACCGTAAGTTACGGGGGACACCGTAAGTTACGGTGGCCCCTGTGTTAAAATTTCTCTACCGTAACTCAGAAGGCAACCACCGTATCGATTTCAGCCCCCACCGTAACTTACGGTGGGCACTGTAAGTTACGGTGGCCCCTGTGTTATGCCCTTCCATTTTGCCGTTTTTGACACGAAAACTTTCGTATCTTTCGATCCACGTATCCATTTGACCTCCAGTTTCTTCCTACATGATCGTAATTTGATTCTCCATCTTGTAGAGTAAAATTCAACATTTAAAACTAATGAAATTCTAAATCTTTCAGCATTCGGCTTATTGTTCAAAATCAATATTTCGACCCGTTTGTATTTAGGACCTCTAAACTTGTTCCTAGTTAGTCATAAATCATAAACTAAGATATCTAACTTTAAATCTCTATCTTGGATTCCTAACCTCTGTGAAATACGCAACGAACACCCAAGTTACGCGCGTAATTCATTTTGACCCGTTTAAGGGATCTTTTATGCATTTTGGTCCAAAACTAGCTCTTTTCTTTTCAATACTTCGTAATGCCACAACTAAATTTATGCTTATGTTCCACCACAATTATTTTTGTGGTGGATTTAACATAGTTAACCTCTTATCCCAGATTTACCCATCGATTGGTCATTTTATGCAAATGACCATTTTTGTGCATTTAACCCACAAATGTAGATTCCTATAACTTTTATTCCTATTTAATGATTCAATAATCTTAATGCAAGTTCCTAAACAACCCCTATGGGTCGTTTTCCCAATATACCCTTCAAGGGTGTTTTGGTCAACTTTAGTCCCTCACTTTACAACGAAGGACTTTCGCTAAAATTTGACTAGAGTATCACTTCTACTAAACTCTAAATATGCGTACCTGGCTCGGGTCATAGCATCGACCCATATACATACCTTTTGCTTTAAATTTTCTAGTTAAAGCAATGCGATCACATGTTATATCCTGTTATCACAAAACTCAACAAGTAGTCGTCAGTCATTGTTGTCAAATGGTATTTGTACCCTATTTGACCCTTGTAGTCGACATGACCATTTGTCAACGTATGATGGTAGATTAATACCATCATGCCCCTTGAACCTATTCCGGTTCGCGCCATGGTTCTTATTACTTAAAAACAATATTTTTAAATTGTTTCGACCCATTATAACTTTTACCAAATGGTGTCTTCATTTTAATCCTTTTTATTTTAACTATTAATTTGACCCATTTGGTTGTCGAGTGAATTCCATCACTTCAATGACATACCAAACACAACCATTTTCGTTATATCAACATTACACATATTTAAACTAAGCTTGTCTGCATAAATGTAACGGAGTGACAAGCCACTTACTTCAAAGCTTTCCCTTCAAACGAGCGTCCGCACCGGCTTGACTTCCCGACGCCTCGCTTGTGTTGCCTAAAATATACAAGCCAATTATCATTAGAACCTTCCGGCTCATAACTAAAGTTTGTTACTTTGCCAATCACCACATTTAGTGTCTATCAACGTCTTTTAGGCATTTTGTCGAGCACCTTATGTGCATACTACTTAATTAGCCATTTTTATTCAATTAAACCTTGGTAAATCCAAGAATTTCATTCTTATTCAAGCTTCATTGCTCATCACAGCCCATACCATCATACTAGTTCAATCAACCTAGATTATTACTCACATAGTTCATACAATATGTTGGGGTTTCTCATTCTAGATAGAAACCCACTTCATGATATGGCACATAGTTACATTAACACACAATTTATTAATCTTTTTCACATGATTTCAGTTAGGTTTATGATCCTACACTCTAATCACACATTCTTGAATCATAACATTACTCAATCATTCAAGAATTTCTACTAATCAAACTTTACCCAAAAATCAAACATCACCAAATCTGAAATTGCAACTTACCTAGTGTTAGACAAGTGTAGGTGATCAAGATTTTTGATTCATGCAGTGATTACATGCCCAATTCACCCTTCAATTGATCAAATTGGATGAAATAAGGGTTTGGGGGTTCTTCCCCTCTCCTGGTCGCTCCCACGCACGCACACACTGATGTGTGTGTGTGTTTGATTTGTTTTATTTTTATAAAAATCAAGTTTGGCCATTTATATTCAATCAACCCCTTTAGTTTATCTTTTTGGACTAATGCACATCAAACTAACTTCTTTCCTTTTAGTTCATAATTTAGGTGCTTTTAACTCACTTTTGAGTTAACACAGGTCTTATAACTAACTGGGTTATTTTGTCCTAGTTAGTTTGTCCTTGTTTATTTAAAACTTTATAATTTTAATATAAAGTTTTATATTTTCCTAGTTATAAGGTTTTAACCCACTAGTATGTCACTACAAGACTTCTCTTCTAACTAGGTTATTATTATTCCTAGTTAACTTGTTGGATTCCGGGAGTTATAACCCGTCTTATTTAAGTTCCGTTAACTCAGACTTTTTATCCTTTTTTTTTCCTTAAAAGTTCTTATCCGCCTTTTAATTAATATTAGGATTATTTATTTAAATTCTAATATTTATCGGGTTGCTTTTGCCGCTAACGATACTTTACTCGTCTTTTAGTATTAACGGGGTTTGATTACCAAACTCGTTTTCGGGGTGTTACAGCAAAGCAATTCTGACCACATGCTATTCCTTAAACAAACAGGTAAATTTGTGGCTTGTTTAATTATATACGTTGATGATATGATTATTACGTGTAATGATGAAGATGAAATAAAGAAGTTAAAGAAAAATCTCTTCACCAAATTCGAAATGAAAGATTTAGGAAGACTTAAGTACTTTCTTGGAATTGAAGTTCTTAGATCTCAGCAAGGGATTTTTATATGCCAGAATAAATATATCCTAGACTTCCTAGCTGAGATAGGGATGATTGACTGCAAACTAGTCGATACTCCTATAATAACCAACCAAAAACTCTGCATAGAAGAAGAAAAAGAATTCGCAGACAAGGAAAAATATCAACGATGGGTGGGCAAACTTATATATCTTTCACATACCCGCCCTGATATTACATATGCAGTGGGAGTAGTCAGTCAGTTCATGCACCGACCTCAAGTAAGTCACATGGATGCAGTTCTAAGGATCATAAGGTACCTCAAAGGGACTGAAGACCGTGGAATTTTGTTTAATCCAAATAAACATCTGAAGATTCAGGCCTATACAGATGCGGACTGGGCAGGAAATAAAGATGACTGAAGATCAACTTCAGTGTACTTTACTTTGGTTGGTGGAAACTTAGTTACATGGAGAAGCAAAAAATAAACGGTTGTCGCCTTGTCTAGCGCCGAAGCAGAATTCCGAGGCATTGCACGAGGATTAGCAGAAGTACTTTAGATACACAAACTTTTATCAGAGTTTGGGTTTCCCAAGCCGAGTCCAGTAAAATCATGTGTGATAACAAAGCCACCATACAAATTTCAGAAAATCCTATTCAACACGACTGTACAAAACACGTGGAAGTTGATAGACAGTTTATCAAAGAAAACTCAAAGCAGGGATTGTAGAACTTCCATTTGTTCACTCTAAAGATCAACTTGTAGACACTTTAACCAAAGCTGTCAACGAGAGATTTTTCAGCAGTTGCCTCAACAAGTTGAGCTTCGGAGACCCCACTACTCAACTTGATGGGGAGTGTTAGGAAAATAAAAATTATAGGATCAGAATTTATTCATCATTTCCTCATTTTGGAGATTGCCCTCATTATCACAACATCAACCATTTAGCCGTTAGGATTTTTTTGGATCTTTTTGTCCAGCCATGTTTCCCTTTTATACTTAGGTCAATTTGACCTAGGTGGATCTCTGCAAAAGATTTGAAGATTGCTTCCATTTAGCATGCAATCCCACGCCCCAACATAAGCAGTACGCCACGTAGCCAATGCATCTCAAATGTTTAGTTTGTTCTTCCCATGATCTTCAGGTTACTCCATTAACTTTTATGTTTTTTGTTTCTTTTATTTTCTGCATTTTATCAAGTCAGTTAGTTTGAATTCCCTAACATATTTGGATTTGGCCTTGTATCAAAACTCCCCCATGTAAACCCACAGACTCATCATTTTTGAGGGTGAATGTTTTTATGAATTTGACTTATTGTGTTTCTTAGTTTTTGAGTTACCGGAATTTCCAATGCCTGTTTAATAGTGGCATACTGAATGCGGTTCTTTGGAGCCTAGAGTTGGATCGAGTGGTGATTTTATGTACCTTGATACAAGTTTGCTTGCCCAACGAGTTGCTCAAGTGGTGATTTCTGTATCTTGTTAAACTCATTGCCGGTCCATTTCATTTTATATGGAAAATCCTATCCGTTGATACTCCGATTTCTAACATCTGCTTAGAAAACTAATGCTATATGTTAGAAATCAAAGTATCAACGGTTGATACTCTGATTTCTAACATCTGCTTAGAAAACTAATGCTATATGTTAGAAATCAAAGTATCAACGGACAGGATTTTCGAAATAAAATGAAATAAACAGCCAACTGGTCAAACAAGATACATAAATCACCACTTGAACAACTCCTTGGGCAATCTAAACTACAATCAAGATACATAAATCACCACTTGAACAACTCCTTGGGCAATCTAAACTACAATCACCACTTGAACATTCACCCTCAAAAATGATGAGTTAGTGGGTTCACAAAGGGAATTTAAACTAACAGACTAAATAAAATGCAGAAAATAAAAGAAAAAGAAAACGTAAAAAGTTCATGGAGTATCTGGATGATCATAGGAAGAACAAACTAAACATTTGAGATGGATTGGTTGACGTGGCTTGCTGCTTATGTTGGGATGTGGGATTACAAGCTAAATGCATGCTCTCTTCAAATACTTTGCAGAGACCCATCTGGGTCAGATGGACCTAAATATTTGCTGGTGGTGCTGACCCATGTAGTCTGGCTAGTGCTCTGCTCATCAATAACGGCTATGATCCGTTGGCTGGCTCGGGAGATGGCTATCAATTGAAGTTCTCAACGTATTGATGGTTTTGAAAAGAACGTGTCGCTAGTTTCATAATTATTCAAACTCTAAAGTTCTTATAAATAAACGTTTTGGGGTTCTATTTTATCCTACATGTTATATCTTATTACAATATTAGTATTCTAACAATTTTTTTAGATATTCCAAAAGTACCAATAAAATATTTAGAAGCTTCTGTTAATTATATCTATAAATTTATGAACTCGTGAAGAGGGTACACCATATCCAAAAAAGAAAAAAAAATACATAGATATTTATAGCTGTGGAGGTTAAACCAAAGTACTACTTGTATTAAGCTGTCATACTCAACTTTCTTACAGTATCATTTAGAAAATATACAGTTTAACATACATATATAGCATAGATGAGCTATGTCAACTTTTTTAGAGGTGTTATGAGACACGGTCCTTACATGGTATGTATGCCGACTCCACTAGAAAAAGGCTAAAGCCCTGTATGACATTGCTTAAATTTAAAAAAACTAAACGAAACAATATCATTTAGTTACATTTTATTTGTTTTTTATTGCTTTAAACCATTTCAAACCGCACAAACAAAACAAATGTAGTGGCTTTAAATGGTTTGAATACATGATAATGCAAAGCTTGTGAAAGCCACTTTTATTAAAAATTAATTTGTGTTTTTTTTTTGGTGTTGGTTGTTGATGGGGTACAATCCAAAATCATGGTTTTGGGTTTGGACTTATGCTTCAAGAAGAAAATTATAACAAATATTTTTAAAATGTACTAGTAAAGTAGTTTTCATTGCTTTGTTTGCTTGATACAGACAAACAAACTGAAGGAGAAGTTGGGTTAAGTTTCCTAAATATTAGCGCGAAATCCTTGGATGGGTCATTAATTGAGAAGGTTGTTGGCAAGAATGTTGATTTGGATGTGTTTGATTTGAGCACAATAGTGTCACACCCCAACCGATGGTGGAATCATCAGGGCGCGTCACTGAGCGAAACAGATTGTCCAGGAGAAATCCATAACAACTAATATTACCAAATATTTATAAGTCATGTCCCATACCACAACATACTCGGTGAATTAATTATTACAGACAGAGCATCTCAAAGACAAATAAAAGGCTGTTCCGACAACTCAAAATATTAATTGTTTTTGTTTGTTTCTAGACTCTCCTAAGCTCGATTCCATGAAATCAAGCAAAGCACAGCATCCTAAACACATGTCACATACGTTAAAATAGAGGTCAATACACATAGTGTAAAGATGAGCATACAAGTTTAATAGTGTAATAGACAGCGAAATCGTTTTACGCATAACCAGCATGTAACATGTAACAAAGTGAAGCTAGTAGGTTATCGACAATGAAATATGCACAGACGTGACTGCGAATTGTAGAATGCGTAACACATATCCCCACTAGGACATGTGAAGTAAAGCCCTTAACAACCTCTGTCCACGTCAGGTGCTGAGTCCAAACTATAGTACTATCGTTGCTAAGGTGTCAGGCAACAATCACTTTGTAAACATAACATACAAGCATTCATCGAGTAACACTGATGTGTTCAGAATTATACACATCTTCTATATCAAATTACCCCTATTTCAGAGAAATCGTATGCGTTTATCCTATGTATTTGATACTGAATTGATTAAATTATGAATCTGCAGGAATTGGTGAAATATTTGTGGATTACGGGAGAAAACGGTAAAGGATCGATCAAGAAATCAATACATGGGGAAACGTGTCAAGAAAATGAAGAAAATGAGCTTTAAGGTTGCTTTACGGACCTCAACATCCACAATGTTGAGGTCCGTAAGCTTGAAATCTTCTAGAAGCTGATTAGGTCTACTCTACGGACCTCAACATCCACAATGTTGAGGTCCGTATGTAAGCCTACGGTCCTCAAGGTTGCCAAGGTTGAGGTCCGTATGTTAGTGTCGGCAACGACTCCTCGTCGCTAAGTGGAGCAGTTGGCCGGTGTCGCAAACATTGGGTTTACGGACCTCAACATCCACAAGGTTGAGGTCCGTAAGCTAGTCCCCAGCTCCAAAATTTTTTACTATAAATACCCATGCAATCCCAAGTCGAAAACACACCAATTCACAACACAAAATCTCAGTTTTAAGTCCGTAATAAGGCGAGTTTTAGCACCCGGAAGTGCCGGTGAAGTCCCTCGGAGCTCTCGAGACGTCTGGAGGCCGTCGGTTCTAATCCTAATCGACCCGGTTCGGTTAATAATCGTAATTTCTATTCCAGTAAGTATTGTTATTATGTTTTCAGTAGTTGTAACGCTTGTTGTAAGTGTGTTAATGTATAATATGTGTAGCTAAACTTATAAACTACCTGGGTTATGATGAAATAAAGGATTGTAATGCTGTTTGATGTAATTTCAGTTATTTTATGTGATTTACAGAATTTTATCTTTGAAATTAATCTTGATATTGCATGTTGTTATAATTCTGATTTATTTATTTGTCGATAAATTCACCAAGTTTATAACATGAAGAAATTCCCTTTAAACTTAGAATTTAATTTAATTCATTTACGGGTTAAATATTGTGTTGAGAAATTGACCAAGTCTAATAATAATTAGTCAGAATAATAAAACATGCATCATTACCTCATGATTAGAAATATGATTAGGGTAAGCCAGGTTATTAGCTAATCATTGGTGGGTAATTTGGGTAATCGATAACTCGAACTCTTTTATTACATCGTGATTAAGGTTTCTTGGGATTTTAATTTTCAAAGATTTGTTCGCTTTACGTGTTTAAAAGATCGTCTCACAACATAGTCTCTGAGGTTCCAACGGTTGGATTCACGTAGGATTTGGTTTCGATAACTCGAGCCGGTTTGTTCTAGCATTTCACATATTGTCTTTATCTTTTGTTTAAGTTGCATCTCTAATGGGGGATTAATCAATTGAAAAAGATACTTAACTGTTATTATTATCAAACTAGCATTACATGAATTTAGGGATTCTAAAACCCAGGTAGTCTGTTTATTATATCTGTGATTCCAATTATTTGTAATACTTTGTGATTGTTACTTGTTAATTGTTTAATTGTTATTGTGTTTGTTTACTTGTTAAATTGTTATTGTTATTGTTTTATTTTCTCGTAAATTGTATTTTATCAATGTTTGTTTTATGTTTATACAAATTCATTTTAAATTAATATTTTTATAAAAACCAAAAACCACAAATCAATCTTTAAACCAATTTTCCTAAATACTCGATAAATGTTACTTTCAAGATTTCGAAAATAGTGTCCACGGATTGACATCCGGGCTTGCCAACAAAACTACACCGCGACCGGTGCACTTGCCGATTATGTGTGGTTTAGCTAGCAATTCCAATTTTAAAACTTGTTTTGAAAATACAAAGAAATATCATTTGCTCGGATATGTAGTAACTGGAAGGGTTAAGTGCCGTTAAATTGGGAACTCCTGTCTAGGCTTGGCATTCGTATACATCCAAATAAAAGGACCCGTTGCCTACCTGGGGACCATCCTAATTAGAGTACTGATACCTATTAGGCCAAAGCATATCCCTCTTTTGAGCATCTGAATAAACAACCTCACATCAAGCTTTTTTTTTACACACTAAGGCTTTTGAATAAAACGATTCAAACATCAAAGTCTTTTCAAAAACTAAAAGCAGTGTGAACCCACATCAAACACGTATAACATGCAATAACGATTAGCGTATAAAAGTGTTTGCGTTGTGTGTCGATTGTGATTTGAATACGTAACGTATGTAACACCCCAAAGTGCGTAAAGCAAAAAGGGTTCGAGTATACTCATTGATTGTGTTTAGTAAATAAACACTTTCTTGGATTGAAGGGAGCGCTGGAAAGTTAGCCTGCTTACAGAACGATAGCATAAGTGATGAACGGCGCGTTAAACGGTGATGAGTGACTGAGTGACGAATGGTCATCCGATCGGATGACAATCCGAACGGATAGACATCCGGTCGGATGGCCATTCGGTCGGATTGGCATTCATTTGGGAAGGATGTGTTTGTGTATGATGGCTTTGAAGTTTTCGTTGTAGCATTTTAAAAACAGAGAAGCATCTCTACCTTTCAGGTCGTTCGATCGGATGGCGATCCGTCCAGCGAGACATTTCTTGGAGAACAAGTTCACAGCAGGATGGTCATTCGATCGGATGACCATTCGCTGGATTTGAGTGTGTCTTGAAAATGTTGAAAATTGTTTAAGTATTGAAGACCCAATGTCATCCGATCTGATTGTCGTTCGATCGGATGGCAATCCGAGCGGACGACAATCCGTTCGACAATCTGGTCGTTTGAAACTTGGAAAATTTTGTTAAGTTTCGAAAAGTTTGCGGTTTGATCGAGACGGTATGAGAACGTGTTAAACAACAGGAACCCCACCAATTCCAGATTATCTGATCGGATGGGAATCACTCCAGTCCGATCAGTTACCTGTTCGTGACGGTTTGTTCATGTTCAACCCGGATTCGGTTGTATCTTTGATAGGAATGAGATCTCAGACCGACACTTCACTAGAAAACTAGTAGAAGGCCTGAACGAGCTCCGATTCTATCGGTTTTGAGAGCACGAGTGTAAAAGAGTTGAAAGAGAGTTGAGAAAACAACTTTCAATCCTTTTTTAACCTCAAAAATGTTTAGATCTATGCGAAATTAGTGTTAAATCATGTTGAAATCCTTTAGATCTGAGTTGTTCTTGGTGGAATGAGGCCGAATCTTGAAGTTCATAAGAACCCCACGATGACATCATTCTAGAACACCTCAAATCAGCCAATTTCACGGTGAAAAGTTAAGATTCAAAGGTGAAAATGATGAAGAAGTGTGTGTAGATGATGGATGTACAAGATTTGAGTTGAAAACTAACAAGAATCGAGATAAATCGAAGGAGAAAGGCCTGAGAAGTTGAAGAGTCATACCAGAGCTGTCACATCACTGTTTGTGATGTGACAGGTGCTATTTATAGGGTTCCAAAAGAGGAAAGTGGCGCAGTGTAACGGATCGGATGGCCATCCGATCGGATGGTCATCCGTACGGATGACCATTAGATCGAATGGTCATTCGATCGAAGGTTGCCGCGAGTTGGGTTTCGACGTTTCGTTTTGTTCGTTGAGCGTTGCGATGCGTTTGAGCGAGTGTTAATTAAGCGATGCGATAGATTAATAATAGTCACACAAATAATACAAGTAATCATACAACAACATAATTAACCTTGCGTTTAGCGTTTGCGATTAGATTGCGTTGCGATAGAGTTGCGATTGCGTTTCGATTATTCACCGTAAACATAGTATAAACATGCACAAGTAACACATAAGTAGCACACACATGTAAAACAATTTACAGAAATCATAGGTTCAGCAATACGATGCGATAGCAATGCGATTAGCGATAAAGCGACAATTAGATTAGCGATTACCATCGATTAAACTGCGATTATTATAGATACTCCACATAATACAACTAAAGCAAACAATTAAAAGAATTCGATTACATGTCAAGGTGTACAATCAATAGTTAAGCAAAGAGTGACAGATCAAAATTAGCAATCTTTTCTTCCTTTGACTTTGAATTTGACTTGTACTTTGACTTTGGAAACGCGGGGTGTTACAGCCTCCCCTAGTTTAGGGAATTTCGTCCCGAAATTAAGGTGCAGGCGTAACAAAAAGCTGAGTATACTTCGCCTTCATATCACTTTCGAGTTCCCAGGTGAACTCTGCGCCGCGTTTGCCTTCCCAGCGAACCTTCACAATGGAATGCGTGAGCGCCTGAGCTTCTTGGTTTCTCGATCCATGATCTCGACAGGCTTCTCCACGAAGTGTAATGTTTCATCCACTTGTAGATCCTTAAGTGGAACTTGGAAATTCGGCTCGGCCAGGCACTTTCTGAGGTTCGATACATGGAAAGTCGGGTGGACGTTGCTAAGTTCCTCTGGTAGTTCGAGTCTGTAGGCCACTTTGCCAATCCTTTCCAGGATTTTAAAGGGTCCAACATATCGAGGCGCGAGCTTTCCTTTCTTTCCGAATCTGATCACACCCTTCCAAGGTGATACCTTTAGGAGTACGTGATCGCTAACGTCAAATTCAAGGGGCTTGCAACGTCTATCGGCGTAACTTTTCTGTCGACTGCGAGATTTCAGTAGATTGTCTCGAATTTGGAGGATTTTGTCAGTCATTTCTTGCAGTAGCTCAGAACCGGTTATTTGCGCATCTCCGATCTCATGCCACACAATCGACGATCGACATTTTCTTTCGTATAGTGCCTCAAACGGTGCCATTTGGATGCTAGAATGATAACTGTTATTGTACGAGAATTCGACCAAAGGTAAGTGCGCGTCCCAATTACCAACGAAATCTATTACACACGAGCGAAGCATATCTTCAAGGGTACGAATCGTTCTTTCAGTCTGACCGTCGGTTTGGGGATGGAAGGTGATGCGTGTAAAATGCAACATATAAATTACATCAAATGAGGCATAAAACTAACCCTTTTTTAGTACTAATGTTGGAAAAAGTGTGCTTTTGTCTTCATTTTGTATTTTCAGGATTAAATGAGCTCAAATGGACAAAAGAAACAAAAATACAGCTAAATCTAACATAAATACAAGAAAAGGAATAAACGTGGCATGCCCGACCCCTCGACAGCATGTTCCCAAGCAAAAACAAGACATCAGAAGGCTGAACACGCCCCGTGCCCAGCGGACACGGGGGCGTGCCCAAGTGTCTGTAGAAAAGACAAAGTTGTAGAAGCTTCTATCTCCCGACACGGGGGCGTGCCCAGCTCCACACTGCCGTGGTCAACGCTAAGATTCGTAGAATCCAAGCAAATCTTGATAGTACAGATACGCTTCTGCACACGGGGCCGTGCCTAGCGGACACGGGGTCGTGGTCAACTAATGCAGACAAACTGCAATAAATGAAGATAGAGAAAGTGGATGGACACGGGGCCGTGCTCACTGGACACAGGGTAATGTCCGGGCTTCTGTGCAGGCTATAAATAGAGGTGCTTGGTTCACTTCAAAGGCATCCCTTGGTGAAGACAAGCATTTAGTGTAATACTTTTGTAACACGGGGCCCTCCACCAACATCACAACCCACATCCACCACCATCATCCATCATCCATCATAGAGTGTGTGTAGTAGTCTCGGGATCCAAGATTGATAGTAAGAGTTCTTGACAATCAAAGGCCATGTTTGCCTAAGTCTCTTACATCACTTGGTGAAGACAAGCATTTAGTGTAATACTTTTGTTTTTTTTTTATCTTTTCACACTTTTTATTTGGTTTTGTATTAATGACTTTAATAACTAGTTTCTTATGTGGAAGGTGAAACTTCCTTATCACTTGTCCATGGTGTCTTGGCGTTATTTTACTATCTATATAAAATAAAAGATTTCCACCATTCATATCTCTACGGTCTATATAGAGATATGTTGGCTACCTGGTCGGGGGTTAAGTGAATGGTTTGGTAAGGTTCTTGCCTTGTTCAGTGTATAGATCCTGCAAGGACCTGGGTCAAGCTTAGTAGGACCTCCTTCAATACCCACTGGTATTGGATGGCGGGGGTGCGAATGGCTTGATCCCTTCATATGTAAACTACTATTAATACATTAACCAGGCTACTTGGAATTGTATCCCTGCTGACTCAAACCACTTAGCCGAGGGTAACGTCACCTTCAAAAGAGGGGCCTACCACATTACGCATTAATAACTTAATTAATTATCTTTCAATAATCCAACCCTTTAGGATTGTATCCTTGCTGACTCAAACTACTGGGTTGAGGGTAACGTCACCTTCAAAAGAGGGGCCTACTACTATAACTAAGATAATCACTTAAAAAGTGCAAAAGTGCGAAAAACATCAAAGGTTACACTAAAGGCGAGTCGGATCCAAGTGATTCATCTTGTCTGTCTGTTTTTATTTTATTTTTATTTTCAGCATTTTTAGTTTTTATTTTCATGTTTAAAACATTTTTCTAAATTTTTTATTTGATTAGACGTTGAGGATAAGCCGGTATTAAAAGCTCTTGTGTCCTTGGACGACCTCGGTATCTTACCAACGCTATACTATGCTCACGATGTGTGCACTCGCCCATATGTGTGTTTAGTGTTTGTAAAATATCCTGTTTTATAAATTTAAAACTTGACTAAAGTGTTAAAAATGGCTTAAAAATATACATAAAAACTTATAACACACCGCACACATCAAGTTTTTGGCGCCGTTGACGGGGACACAAGGATTTTAAGAAAGCTTAAAATCGACGGCCTAATCAGTTCTTCAAAACCTTTTTAAAAACGCGCGCACATTTTCTGCATTTTTGTTAGTTTTTGTATTTACAGTAGACTGAACACGGGCCGTGTTCACTAAACACGGGGCCGTGCTGCATATTTAAAAAAAACTCCCAGATACAGAGTCTGAACACGGGGTCGTGCTCACTGAACACGCCCCCGTGCTGCACAAAACCAGTTACTTTTATTAAAACGCCCAGATACAGAACCTGAACACGGGTCGTGCTCACTGAACACGGGGCCGTGTCCAGCCTCTGTTTTCGTTTTTTATTTTTGTTTTATCATCTCGAGACTCTGTTGTGGTTTGCTGAGTGATTCTTATGGATCAATACTCAGGAGATTACAACTACACCTATGAGGAGGATGATTATAGGGAAGACTATTGCACCAATTGTGGTAGCCCTCACTCGGTACAATATTGTGACCTCTTTGAACCATCCAACTCATACACCTACTATGAGGAGCCCAGGTACGAGCCGTCCACTTCATACACATCCTATGAAGACCCAAGGTATGAACCTTCTCCTTCATACTCATATTTTGATGAACCAAGGTATGAGCCTTCATACTCATACTTTGAGGAACCAAGATATGAGCCTCCACCTTCATATGCTTATTACGAGGAACCATGGCGTGAACAACTCACCTCATATGAGTATTATGAAGAACAAAGTTACGACCCTTATACGTCATGTACTTACAATGAGGAACAATGGTGTGAACCATCTACTTCATATGAGTATTATGAGGAACCAAGGGTCGAACATCCGAATTCAAGCTTTGAGGATCCAGATCCTTACTCTATCACCCACATAGCCGATAAGATAACAGAACACATTAAAACTATCGAGCGCTGCATAAAAGAAGCCCGCACAAGGGAAGAGGAGTCCCGCGCAAGAGAAGAATTAATTTGTAATAAAGAAGAGATAGTTGAAAGTGTAAAAATGGAAGAGCAAGTAAGTGAAAAGCCGACACATGAGTTAAACAACAAAAAAGGTGAGCCCGACAACGTTAAAATTCAAGAAGAGTCTAATTTTAAAGAAATTAATCTCTTGTCACCTTCTTTCGAAAATCATTGTTTAGTACCCACTCATGCTAAGTTTTTAAAGAGTTAAACACTAACACTAAAATTGACGAAACGGTAAGCATTAATTTAACAAATTATCTAACTACGCTAATAAAAGAAGACCCATTTGAAATTAACATTACACCGGTACCATGTTTTTTTTTCAAAATTCCTTTATTAGTAATATTACAATTGATAAAGATCTTTGTGTTAATATAATGCCAAACTACATTTTCGAAAAATTAAGTATTGGTGATTTCTCTCTACTTCAAATACCCATTTTTCTATCTAATCGGAAAACAATAAAATCAATGGGGATAGTTGAAGATATGTTAGTCCAAACAAATCACACGGTGGTTCCAACCGACTTTGTCATCCTTGATGACGCTCCACTTGTGTTGGGACAACCTTTTGTGAAAACCCACAAAGCTTTGATTAATCGGAAGAAAAACAACTTACCCATTCAATTAGGGGCCTTCAAAAGGTGTGTTGATCTTGAACGATCAATGAAATATCCAATCGGCAATGATGACCCCCTAATTGAAGATGAGCCAGAACCACCCGATAAGGAGGGTCTAGCCAAGGACCCTTATAAAAGTGGCGCACCATGGGGGCATTCCGCGGAACTATCCTTAGTTTTAGATTAGTTTAACTTTTATGTTTTCTAGTTTTGTTTTAATTTTCAGGAATAAAGCACACTCGAAATGGTGAAGGTTACTAAGGGAAACTTGAACCCACACCCCGTGCACAAAAACAGAGCCTCCCGACAATTTTTCTTCATTACTGCAAGTTCAGCACGGGGCCATGCTCAACCCAACACGCCCCCGTGCCCGAGGATCTGCAGAAAATGCCCAGTTCAGGTAACTGGACACGGAGCCGTGCTCACTGAACACGCTCCCGTGCCCAGCCTTCTGTTTACTTTTGTTTTTGGCAGTCTGACCACGGGGCCGTGCTCAGCCCAACACACCCCGTGTTCAGCTACCCAGTAACATAAAATCTTGTTTTTAACCCACTTTTACACATTTTAATCAATCGAAAAACTTATTTTTGGGACACATTGAGGACAATGTGTAATTTAACTATGGGGGGGATGCTAAAACCTTGAATTTTGCAAGTCCTAATAACAAGCCTTACACAAAACTCTATTGGAACCGCTAATCACCCCAAATTTTTTCAAAAACTTTTCATTTTTTTACTTGTCTTGGTTTAATTTGGGAATAACAAGTTATAAAAAGGTTATAGTTTTACAAATTTACAACCGATAGCGTCGTGATAAAAAGAACCAACATAAGAAAATTATGAAACGGCATGACAAATCTAGTTAAAATTTGATTATATATGAAACGGCATGACAAATCTAGTTAAAATTTAATTATATATACTTGATCACATTAAAAACCCATTCCCACAAAAAGTGAGTTTTGAACATTTATTGAGCATACAAATACACATCTTTAGATTAAATGCTCATCTTTCGTTTCTTGTGTGAATAGCCGCTTGGTTTCTTACGACTCTAAAACTTGCCATGACGATACATTCCCGGTCCTTATCGACTTAAACCCAAGTAAGTAAATGATGGTAGCATTAGGGCTAACCTTTTTTCTTTTCAACACCATTATTTTTCATTTTTTTACCACCTACCAAAAATCCCCTAGTTATCCTCTTTGATCCTAAACATTTTCGTTTCAAAACCCACAAAACAAACACCCTTTACCCACCAAAACCGTTTTCTTTTCAAACCCATTTTTTTTTAGTAAAAATCTCGGTTATCTTGTGCAAAAAAAAAAAAAAAAACAAAAAACAAAAACAAAAAAAAGAGAAAGAGAAAGAATTTTGCAATAACCAAACAAGTTCCTCAAAAATCTTGTTTGAATATGCTTGTTTGAATAAATGTAAAAAAAAAAGAGGATTCACGACAACCGACGCTTTTTACGCTTTTAGCCCCTTTTACTAACCACTAACCCAAAACCACATACCTTTAACCCAAGCCTAACCCTTCCCCAAGTCCTCTTGATATTTACAAAGGCTTATAGTTAAAAAAGAGGATGATTGATTGCTTGACAAGAATACGGTAGAAGTAAGTTCCATGCCGGTCTCGAGTGTTTCACAAAAATACATCTTCGGCTGAGTGTTGAGTGATCTCCCGTGAGGTATGTGAACTTGTATATAAATGGAATTTTAAAGAGGCATGTTATGCCCAAATAAGTAATTTCTCTTATGTAATGTTCTAAATAAATCATAACGAATAGGATTGTAAATAATATAAAAATAAAACCTAATAAAGATCTTGGAATCCCGATACTCAAGACAAGCCCAAAACTTCTCTTCTACCCATTCCATTTGGGTGTGTAAAGCTTGAGGACAAGCAAAGATTCAAGTGTGGGGGTATTTGATGTGTGTAAAATGCAACATATAAATGTAACGCCCTAACACGTTTTAACCAAAAGTCGCAGCGGAAATATGAACTTAAAAATTTTCTTTCATCATATTCATTCTAACATACATAGAAATACATTAAATCACTCTTTTACATTAAATACATTAATGCTTTCTATAAATTTATAAAATCTGACATACTTATATTAAATTACGTGACCATGCACCCACACGTACAATCCATGTCTTGACTCGATCTTCAACCTTTTACACTCCATGATGAGAATCCACAATTCTGTACAACCTGCAGACACCACGTACAATCACATCATTAGCAACCGGTGTCATTATATATAAAATTTAAACATGCATAATTAGGCGTCAACATATCATGCTTTCGCTTATGTTAGTCCATTCATCCATCCATTCAAACCACCCGCATTGGATTTCGGTGTCTACCTTCAACTTCCATCACTAGTACACCTGCATTCCCATTTCATTCTAAATAGGAAAACGGTTAGCATCATTAGATTTCATTAATACGAACATATCCATGTATACGCATAACAAGTCTCATTCATTTGTACATATAACTAAATTCCAATTCATGCATACATACCCTTCCTATTTGTACATGTACTTACAACTTACATTCTACACTATATTACTTACAAGTCCTAAACACACACGTCTATACATGTAAATCGTATACACATAATTCTCCATACTTACGAGTTTATAGTCATACTCTCCTATGAGTCCCAATTACTTACTTTCAAACTAACCCATACCTACGCGTATAACTACTTATTTCATCCTTATGCATAATACCATCATGTAAGCTTCTTTCTTACCTATACTTAATAGAAACTATTTCTTAACCACTTTCGACTCATTTACCGTAAACTTACCTTATTACTTCCATTGTTTCATACTTTCTCACATGATTCACAATAATCTTTATACTACAATACATTTTACATCTAAAGTGTAAGTCCGGGATTCACTTACCTTACGCGTCCGTATTTACATTCGCTTACTTGAGTCTTCTTGGCCCGTTAGCCTTCCACGCTCCCATCCATCTTGACATGATTCCTATACTTTCATGTCATTACATTTACATCCTTATTAGCATACATGATTATTCATATGAACGATCATATCAAGTTCATATCTCACATATGTATTTCATTAGTCGATTCAAACAAGCATATAGCATACTCAACATCATCATAACATAACCTTCACATATTATTGTCATTTGGACATTTTATCAAACACGTGGTGTGCGTACTACTTCCTAGGCACCATGTACAACTAGTTTATGCATAATCTTCCAAGTTCATTCATATTTCATCAAATCTTCTTACTAATCAACAAGTATCATTAACACATAAACATCAAACATATCAACACCACATTTCTTTCAATTCATCTAACAATAGTTCATCATAACACAACATAATTCATGAATATTTAACAAGAATTGGACATAATGAACACCTATGTCATCTTTGGGTTTACATCCTTAAACATCAAATTAGTCAAAATTATGCATAACACATGTTCCCTATGATGATGTTAACACATATTCATGCTTAATTTCATACAAATTCGTGGATTGATCATAACCCACTTCATACAAGATCATCAAATCTTAAATTACAACTTACCACATGTTTTCTAGGGCTAGATCATCAAGAAAACGAGTTCATGCATCAGAATTTGAGCCTAATCTCCTTGTCAATTTGAAGCTTTCTTGTGAACTAGGGTTTACACCCATTCCCTCTTCCTCCTGATCGATCTCACGCACACACACCTAGTGTGTGTGAGATTTTTGTTTTAATTAAACTTAGATTCAAGTTTGGCAATCTTAGTCCCTCATGTTCTCTCTCTTATTTATAATTGGCACAACTCTTATTCTTTAATTATTTCTACCATACTTTTAACTAGGATAAATAACCTAGTTATTTATTTCTTGATGTGCCATATCATAACATTTAACGAATATAAACATTCGGGTTTTGGGGTGTTACAATAAATTATATCAAATGAGGCATAAAACTAACCCTTTTTTAGTACTAATGTTGGAAAAAGTGTGCTTTTGTCTTCCTTATGTATTTTCAGGATTAAATGAGCTCAAATGGACAAAAGAAACAAAAATACAGCTAAATCAAACATAAATACAAGAAAAGGAATAAACATGGCATGTCCGACCCCTCGACAGCATCTTCCCAAGCAAAAACAAGACATCAGAAGGCTGAACACGCCCCGTGCCCAAGTGTCTGCAGAAAAGACAAAGTTGTTGAAGCTTCTATCTCTCGACACGGGGGCGTGCCCAGCTCCACATGGTCGTGGTCAACGCTAAGATTCGCAGAATCCAAGCAAATCTTGATAATACAGATACACTTCTGCACACGGGGTCGTGCCCAGCGGATACGGGGGCGTGGTCAACTAATGCAGACAAACTGCAATAAATGAAGAAAGAGAAAGTGGATGGACACGGGGCCGTGCTCACTGGACACGGGGTCGTGTCCGGGCTTCTGTGCAGGCTATAAATAGAGGTGCTTGGTTCACTTCAAAGGCATCCCTTGGCAAACGACCTCTCTCACACTTCACCCACCCTCCACCATCATCACAACCCATATCCACCACCATCATCCATTATCCATCATAGAGTGTGTGTAGTAGTCTCGGAATCCAAGATTGATAGTAAGAGTTCTTGACAATCAAAGGCCATGTTTTCCTAAGTCTCTTACATCACTTGGTGAGGACAAGCATTTAGTGTAATACTTTTGTTTTTTTTTTATCTTTTCGCACTTTTTATTTGGTTTTGTATTAATGACTTTAATAACTAGTTTCTTATGTTGAAGGTGAAACTTCCTTATCATTTGTCCGTGGTGTCTTGGCGTTATTTTACTGTCTATATAAAATAAAAGATTTACACCATTCATATCTCTACGGTCTATATAGAGATATTTTGGCTACCTGGTCGAGGGTTAAGTGAATGGTTTGGTAAGGTTCTTGCCTTGTTCAGTGTATAGATCCTGCAAGGACCTGGGTCAAGCTTAGTAGGACCTCCTTCAATACCCCACTGGTATTGGATGGCGGGGGTGCGAATGGCTTGATCCCCTCATATGTAAACTACTATTAATACATTAACCAGGCTACTTGGAATTGTATCCCTGCTGACTCAAACCACTTAGCCGAGGGTAACGTCACCTTCAAAGAGGGGCCTACCACATTACGCATTAATAACTTAATTAATTATCTTTCAATAATCCAACCCTTTAGGATTGTATCCTTGCTGACTCAAACTACTGGGTTGAGGATAACGTCACCTTCAAAAGAGGGGCCTACTACTATAACTAAGATAATCTCTTAAAAAGTGCAAAAGTGCGGAAAACATCAAAGGTTACACTAAAGACGAGTCAGATCCAAGTGATTCATCTTGTCTATCTGTTTTTATTTTATTTTTATTTTCAGCATTTTTAGTTTTTATTTTCATGTTTAAAACCTTTTTTCTAAATTTTTGATTTGATTAGACATTGAGGATAAACCGGTATTAAAAGCTCTTGTGTCCTTGGACGACCTCGGTATCTTACCAACGCTATACTACGCTCACGATGGGTGCATTTGCCCATATGTGTGTTTAATGTTAGTAAAATATCGTGTTTTATAAATTTAAAACTTGACTGAAGTGTTAAAAAAGGCTTAAAAATATACATAAAAACTTATAACACACCGCACACATCAAAGGCGGTACGTAGATTGAGAGTAGTATCGGGAGCAGATTGAAACGTTTGCCAAAGACGCGAGGTAAACCGACCATTGCGGTCAGAGATGATGTCACGAGGCGTCCCGTGTCGACAGATGATTTAGTCAGTGTAGATTCAGGCTAATTTTTCTACCTTAAAGTCTTCTCGTATCGGTAGAAAGTGAGTAGATTTAGTCAAATGGTCAACGACAACCCAGATGCTGTCGTGATCTGATGGTGTGCGCGGGAGTTTTGTTATGAAGTCCATAGCTATACTCTCACATTTCAACATAGGGATCTCGGGTTGAACGAGTAAGCCAGAGGGTCTTTGTTGTTCGGCCTTGACTTTCGAACAAGTCAGGCACTTCGAAACATAGATTGCGATATCTTTCTTTATGACCGACCACCAGTACTTGTAGCGAAGGTCCTGGTACATCTTATCGGCACGGGGATGAATAAAATATCGAGACTTGTGAGCTTCGTTCAACAGAATTTGTCGTAAGTTAGTGCGCTTGGGAATCCAAATTCGGTCTTGATAATGGAATATCCCATTCGATTTATTCACTAACTGCTCGCCATTATTAATGATCCTTTCCTTCTTCAAGGTGCGTTCGGTGAAACAAGCATGTTGAGCGCCACGGATAAGAGTCTCGAGATTGTGCTGGGCGTGGATATTGCGAACGCTATGCACATAGCTTCGTCTGCTGAGCGCGTCGGCAACGGCATTTGCTTTGCAAGAATGATAGCGAATCTCACAGTCGTAATCGTTGAGAAGTTCTACCCATCGGCGTTGGCGCATATCCAGTTCCTTTTGGTTTAAGATGTGTTGTAGGCTCTTATGGTCTGTGAAGACCATACACTTGGTACCGTAAAGGCAGTGTCGCCAAATCTTCAACGCCAAAACAACTGCGCCTAGCTCGAGGTCGTGGGTTGTATAGTTCTTCTCATGGATCTTGAGCTGACGAGAGGCGTAAGCGATAACCTTGTCCCGTTGCATGAGAACACAACCGAGACCAAGGTTCGAGGCATCACAATAGACAACGAAGTCATCGTTTCCATCGGGTAAAGCGAGAACATGAGCATTGCAGAGCATATGCTTCAGAGTTTGAAAGGCTTGCTCTTGTTTGGTTCCCCAAATAAAAGGCTTGTCTTTATGCGTCAAAGAAGTAAGCGGGACAACAATTTTCGAGAAATCAGCGATGAATCGACGGTAATAGCCCGCCAATCTGAGGAATGAGCGAACACCGGATGGTGATTTTGGAGTAACCCAACCCTTAACAGCTTCGATCTTCGCAGGGTCGACGTGTATACCTTGACTATTGACGATGTGACCGAGGAATTGAACCTCCTCCAGCCAAAATTCACACTTGGAGAACTTGGCATAGAGTCGATTCCCTTGGAGTAGTTCGAGAACCAAACGTAGATGCTGCGCATGTTCAGTTTTCGACTTCGAATAGATAAGGATGTCATCGATGAATACGATGACGAAACGGTCAAGAAATGGTTTGCACACACGGTTCAGTAAATCCATGAAAACCGCAGGTGCATTGGTTAAACCAAAGGGCAATACGACGAATTCATAATGGCCGTATCGAGTTCGGAAGGCGGTTTTCGGTATATCTTCCTCCTGGATTCATAACTGGTGGTAGGCTGAGCATAAATAAAACTTCGAGAAACACGTAGCACCTTGTAACTGATCAAACAAATCATAGATTCGGGGCAGAGGATAGCGATTCTTGATGGTCAGCTTATTCAACTCCCTATAGTCGACGCACATGCGTAACGACCCGTCCTTCTTTTTGACGAAAAGGACTGGCACGCCCCAAGGAGAGGTGCTAGGGCGAATGAAGCCTTTGTCAAGTAATTCCTGTAGTTGACTCGAGAGTTCGCGCATTTCGGACGGAGCGAGACGGTAAGGATATTTAGCAACGGGATTGACTCCAGGAATGAGGTCAATACGAAAATCAATATCACGACTCGGGGGTAAACCAGGTAAATCGTCAGGGAAGACGTTAGGAAAATCATGAACCACAGGCACCTTATCCATTTCCTTAACTTCCTTTTTCTCCGCTACTACAATGTGTGCCAAGAAAGCTTGGTATTCCTTGCGGAGATACTTGCTAGCCTGGACACACGACATGAGTTGGAGTTTCTTCGATGTGACTTCACCATAAACACAAAGTTGGTCACCATTAGCGAGCGAGAAACGAATCATTTAATCGAAGCAAATGACTTCAGCATGATTTTCGCGAAGAAAATCCATGCCTACTATGAAATCGAAACTACCAAGCTGCATCAGAATAAGATTGATAGGGAAGACGTGATTGTTGAGTTCAAGTGTACTGATGTGTGCAAAATGCAACATATAAATTACATCAAATGTGGCATAAAACTAACCCTTTTTAGTACTAATGTTGGAAAAAGTGTGTTTTTTTTCTTCCTTTTGTATTTTCAGAGTTAAAAGAGCTTAAATGAACAAAAGAAGCAAAAATGCAGCTAAAACTAACAATAATACAAGAAAAGGAATAAACGTGGCATGGCCGACCCCTCGACAGCATCTCCCAAGCAAAAACAAGAGAACAGAAGGCTTAACACGCCCCGTGCTCATTGAGCACGGGGGCGTGCCCAAGTGTCTGCAGAAAAGACAAAGTTGTAGGAGCTTCTATCACCCAACACCGGGGCATGCCCAGCCAAGACGGGGCCGTGGTCAACGCTAAGATTCGTAGAATCCAAGCAAATCTTGATAGTATAGATACGCTTCTTCACACGGGGTCGTGCCCAGCGGACACGGGTGCGTGGTCAACTAATGCAGACAAACTGCAATTAATGAAGAAAGAGAAGATGGGTGGACACGGGGCCGTGCCCAATGGACACGGGGCTGTGTCCGGGCTTCTATGCAGGCTATAAATAGGGGTGCTTGGCTCACTTGCAACTCATCCCTTGACAAACCACCTCTCTCACACTTCACCCACCCACCACCACCATCATAACCCACATCCACCACCATCATCCATCATCTATCATAGAGTGTGTGTAGTAGTCTCGGGATCCAAGATTGATCGTAAGAGTTCTTGACAATCAAAGGCCATGTTTGCCTAAGTCTCTTACATCACTTGGTGAAGACAAGCATTTAGTGTAATACTTTTTATTTTTAATCTTTTCGCACTTTTTATTTGGTTATGTATTAATGACGTTAACAACTAGTTTCTTATCTTGAAGGTGAAACTTCCTTATCATTTGTCTGTGGTGTCTTGGCGTTATTCTACTGTCTATATAAAATAAAAGATTTACACCATTCATATCTCCACGGTCTATATGGAGATCTGTTGGCTACCTGGTCGGGGGTTAAGGGAATGGTTTGGTAAGAGTCTTGCCTTGTTCAGTGTATAGATCCTGCAAGGACCTGGGTTAAGCTTAGTAGGACCTCCTTCAATACCCACTGGTATTGGATGGCGGGGGTTCGAATTTCTTGATCCCCTCATATGTAAACTACTATTAAAACATTAACCCGGCTATTTAGGATTGTATCCCTGCTGACTCAAACTACTTAGCTGAGGGTAACGTCACCTTCAAAAGAGGGGCCTACCACATTACGCATTAATAACTTAATTAATTATCTTTCAATAATCCAACCCTTTAGGATTGTATCCTTGCTGACTGAAACTACTGGGTTGAGGGTAACGTCACCTTCAAAAGAGGGGCCTACTACTATAACTAAGATAATCTCTTAAAAAGTGCAAAAGTGCGGAAATAATCAAAGGTTACACTAAAGGCGAGTCGGATCCAAGTGATTCATCTTGTTTATCTGTTTTTATTTTTATTTTTTATTTTTCAGCATTTTTAGTTTTTATTTTCATGTTTAAACCTTTTTCTAAAATTTTGATTTGATTAGACGTTGAGGATAAACCGGTACTAAAAAGCTCTTGTGTCCTTGGACGACCTCGGTATCTTACCAACGCTATACTACGCTCACGATGGGTGCACTTGCCCATATGTGTGTCTAGTGTTAGTAAAATATCGTGTTTTATAAATTTAAAACTTAACTAAAGTGTAAAAAGGGCTAAAAATATACATAAATATATATAACACCACACACATATCAGTACAATCACGTAGAACATAATTGACAGCAACGGTTCTTCTAGTGGCAACTTCAACGTCGAACGTCGAGGGGAGATGGGCGCGCTTACGATTAAGGAGCTTTTCGAATTGAAACAATACAAAACAGTTATCGGCTCCAGTATCAAATAAACACGAAGCATATATACCATTCACAAGGAACGTACCATTAACCACGTTGTTGTCTGCTTGAGCCTGATGGGCGTTGATGTTGAAATCACATTCGCGGGCTGCTGGCTGCTGCTGCCGCTGAGGTTGCTGTTGCTGATGTTGAGGCTGCTGCTGTGGCTCTTGCTTCACCACTTTGTTGGGGCACATGTTTACAAAGTGGTTGGGATCACCACATTTAAAGCAGGCTCTTGCGTGAGTTGCGGGGGCAGGAGCTGCGTGTTAGCCCTTGGGAGCAGGAAGGAGAGCTTGTGGTGCAGGAGCTTGGCCTTGAGCTTGAGCTAGGGCTTGACGAGGACCAGTATGGCAGTTGGCAGTAAAATGGCCGTACAGGTTGCAATGAACACAGAATCGGCAAGCAATCCCAGTAGGATGATGATAGGTACAAGTAGGGCAGAGCGGGTGAGGTCCTGTATATGCACGCTTGGCTGGCGGTGTATTGGTCACCGGTGCCGCTACTTGGCGGTTTTGGGGTTGCGGTTGAGCGGGGACAGCTTGAAGTGGAGCGGCGGTAGCAGCACAATTCTTGCTACTGTTGTTGTTGTTCTTTCTCTTGGAGCGAGAGGACTTTGAAGCTTGCGAAGCGGCAGCGGTTTCAGCGGTGGGAGCAGCGGTAACTTGGTGAAGACTCTTGGCGGCTTTATCGAAGTAACCAGCCCGAACTCGCTTGTCATTAATCTCGGCAGCGAGCAGAAAGGTTTTCTCAATAGTTGTCGTCTTCGCGGCTTGCACGAAATCAACAACACAATCAGGTAAAGCACTGATGTATTTCTTGATGGTTATCTCGGGGGTAGTAACTTGGCCCGGACAGATTATGCTCAGCTGCTTAAAGCGGGCAATTAAACCAGCGTTGTCGCCACCTTCTTGTTTGATGTGCCAGAACTCGTCCTCTAACTTTTGAAGCTCGTGGGGAGGGCAGAACTCTTTCATCATGATGTCCTTCAACTCATCCCACGTAAGCTACATCATTCCCTCGCTTGTTTCTTTTGGCAGTCCACCAGTCCAGAGCCCTGTACTGGAAAACGCCTGTGGCGTTAACAGTGCGAAGGTTTTCGGGACAGCCGCTTTGGCACAGGGTGACTTTGATTGAATCGAACCATTGAAACATGGGAGTAGGCACGTCTTCTCCGGTGAATTCCTTGGGTCCGTAGGCTTTAAACTACTTGAAGCTAAAAGTAGCTTTTGGAGAATCAGTCCTAGACACTTTAGAGGACTTGCTAGCGTTTTCATTCAGCTCCCTGAAAATTTGCGGTATAACTTTCGCCATTTGTTTTGCTACCAGAGAGGCGATACGCTTGTCCTCAAAGTTTCTTCGGGCTACGCGAGAAGTGTGTGATCCGAATGACGACATTGTCTGCAACAGACATCGTCACAGGACTCAGACACAATATATTCGAATCTTACCTCACACGCACCACTATTAATTAAAGCTCAGGAACACTTCTTACACGTAATCACATAGGCACATAAGCACATAGGCACGTAAACACATAAGCACGTAGAGCACAGAGGCACGTATCCACTATATTTTGCACGTATTCACCTACATATAATGCACGTATTCACCTAATAATTCAGGTTCGCGCGTTCGAGAGTAGCGATTGCGAATAACGAGTACACATCGAGTAGCATAGCGAGCGATTTGTTAGCGGTGCAGTGATTCGTGTGTGTTTGGCGGAGCAAGAAGCGTTAAATCGAAACCATCGGTATTTCAATACGCTAACAAATAAACAAAAACCACATAAAATTCCCCATAAAAGCGAAAAATATCAGAGTCAGCGGTTGCGGGCTCAGAATCAAAACACATAAAAATCAGCGATTGCGAGCTTGGAATCGATAGTAGAGTGTCTCTGCTTGATAGACGTCGACTTCCCAAAGTGATTCGACTATTCTCAAGGATCTCGAGTACACGTTTTGGCCTAATAGACTGTGCTCTATCACCGTCCTGCAGTGAATGGCACGCATCCTTTCGGTTATTCACGCGACTCAAGTCATTGGAATCCATCGAGACTTTGGTGAGAGTTTTGTAAAACCAAAATAGAGAACGGAACGAGTCATCAAGATTCGGGTTTCACCCCTAACTTAACGGCTACATTCCTGTTCTTGTGATAGAATCACGATATAGTGAGAGAGAATTTCGTCGAAGTACGGATTTCACTCCTGATTCAACGCAAATTCTCGTGCTTATAGTAAAAATGCGCGTCGAACAAGCGATCCAATCGAGAGTTTGCGGTTTTCACACCTAGTCTCGATCTAATCACTTGTTCAGTTTTCGAAAATAGTGTGCAATGCTAGTCGGCTTTCCTAAGGCTAGCAGTAATAGTGTTCAGCGAGTGCGAGTGTGAATAGCAAGTAAGCTCGTGCAAAACTCCTACTGGGTATGCACAAGTCGGTTTGTTGGTACTTAGACTATAGACTAGGTCGTTTCTAAGACATCGACCCGGACTAGGTCGAGTCTTGTCTAATTCCCTATAGTTATGGCTCTGATACCAATCTGTCACACCCAGTGTTGCAAAAGTCGCTAGGCGGTCCCTAGTCGGCCGACTGGGGAGTTGGGAGTAATCGGAGTACTCGGGGAGTATTGATGTGCTGAATTATGGTCAATAAAAACTAACCTAATCTAGACACCCTAGTTTTAAATTTATAAACTAACACTCTCTGAATGCTAGACCACTGACAGGCAAGGGTACCTATCGTACGTAGTAAAGCCTAATGAAGTCTGAGTATCGAACCCACGAGACACTAGCGACGCTAAACTAGACTCTGACTCAACTAATTACTTAACTGTTTTAATTTGTGTTTTTAGGATTTTTTTTCTAATTCTACTAAAGTGAGTAAATGAGAGAACGAAGCAAGCAAGCAAGATGGAGGAGTGACGGGGAGCAAACAATGATGAGAAAGAACTACCCAGACTTCGAATCCCTATGACCAACCCATGACCTCTAGTTTTGACCAATGGCTAAAGCTCCGAATCTACCCAAAAAACCTTCCGCTAAGGATGATCAACCAAAATAGAAGATGGAACAAAGTGTTGAAGTGCTAAATTGGAAACGACTCGAGCTATCGATACCGAATCCCACGACTATCAGATTAAAAACAACTATGGTGCTAAAATCCTCCGGTCATGAAGCTAAACCTGCTAAATAATTGAAAACCTAGGAAACCCTAAACGCGAATAAGTAGCCGGATCCGAGCTATCGGTCACCCAAACTACCAAACAACGCCTAACTAATAACCTAGCAATCCTGACTCGTCGCTAGAGTTGCTAGAAAAGGATGCACACTATACTCAGTTGATTTTAATTAATTTAGTTAAACTTGAATTATCTCTAATCTCAAGCTCTAGACAGAAAACCTAATAGATTAACGAACCTAGAATGATCTAAATAGTTCCAGACCAGACTAACAAGATCACCTAACCAAACAACCAGTCACAACCAAGACAAGCACACAAATTCATAAACAATCACAAAACATGAATATGTAAATCATCCCAATTTAATCATTAGTCAAAACCAAATAGTCAAAACATTAAATCATAGTTCATCTAGGCCTAGGTAGCATGAAAAGTTTAGCCAAAAAACATCGCCAAGAAAAAGAAACGAGTCTCAAACGATAAGCAAATCATATTTAATAGTTTGTAAAACACAAAGTCTAACAAAACCAAACCCGAATCTTGAATCGCGGCTTTGAAACTCGAACCAATCACCTTCTTGATCGCCTCCCTTCTCTTTGTCGCCTATGTCACTTGCTGCCGTCAACTCCCCCTTTCGAAAACAATAATAAGGATCATGATCCCCTTCTGTCGCCTGTTGTCTTATTAATTGCCGTCTGTTGTGATGATTCTTGGACCAGCCACTCATGGCCCAAAAGATAAGTGCAGCCCACTTGCATAATTAAATCATGATCCAAAACAAACATTGCAATTTGGGTTTCTCTCGTGCCACCCAACCAAGACCAATTGCCCACTTATACTTCTTTTTTTTTTTTTTTTTTTTTCTAACTAGTTTTTGCCCCGCCCGCGTTGCGGGGCAATAAGACAAATATTTCTCTCTCATAACATGTATGTCTGTATAGAGGGCAAAATCGGAATTATATTTTGATCAGGAGGCGAAAATATGATTTTAAACTGAGAGTAAAATTATAATTTTGAGCTAGGGGAAAAACATAATTTTATTTTGAACTGTGGGAAAAAACATAATTTTGAGCTGAGGGCAGAATCGTAATTTTGTGATAGAGAAAAAAACAACATTTTATTTTTAACTGGGGCAAAAACGTAATTTTAAACGGAGGGCGAAACCGTAATTTTAAACTGGAACAAAATTAAAAAAGAGTTTTTGAACCGATGGCAAAAACGTATTTTGAGCTAGGACAAAATTATAATTTTATTTTGAGCTGGGGGCAAAAACGTAATTTTAAATGAAGGACGAAAGCGTAATTTTAAACTGGGAATAAAATTAAATAAAAAATGAGTTGGTCCAATAGGGAAGTGACAGGCAGCTAATAATTTTTAGCTAGGAGGAAAACATAATTTTATTTTGAACTGGAGGCAAAAACGTAATTTTGAGCTGAGTGCAGAATCGTAATTTTGAACTCGAGAGAAAAACAACATTTTATTTTGAACTGGGGACAAAAACGTAATTTTAAACGGAGGGCGAAACCGTAATTTTAAACTGGGAACAAAATTAAAAATGAGTTTTTGAATCGAGGGCAAAAGCGTAATTTTGGGCTAAGGGCAAAATTATAATTTTATTTTGAGCTGGGGGCGAAGACGTAATTTTAGCTAGGGGCAAAATTATAATTTTATTTTTTAATTGGGGGCAAAACCGTAATTTTCAACGAATGACGAAAGCATAATTTTAAACTGAAAATAAAATTAAATTAAAAATGGGTTGGTTTAATAGGGAAATGACAGACAAGCTGCGTGTCACTATTCCTTTAATTTGGAAATGTATATGTGGGTAATTTGGAAATGTATATGTGGGTAATTCTTGTTGCTTTCTGTCGCCTACTGCTCCTGTCTAACTTTATTTTCTTCGAGATTAATGGCCACCCTCTCCTCTTTGTCTCTTGCATAATTACATTTAAGCTGCCATATGAACACATAAACCAATTAGAAGTAATAACGTCCATTCAATTCCACGTTCTTTTGATTTATTATTTTACGTGGACATGTAACTACCTTATAACTAATTCATACTTCTCAATTAATTCCAAATTAATTACACATTTTTTTCTAGAATTTATCGTTTTAGCTCGGTTTTCACTAAAAATCATCAAACTTCAACCACGAACCAACTACAAGTGGATTTTAATAAAAAAAAACAACAACCGTAAAGCCAGTAAAAAATGTAGGAATAATTATATAAAATATGTATATTTTAGACCACATCAAATATCCCTACACTTTACCTTTTGCTTGCCCCTAAGCAAAATCCTAAGCACCATGTCCAACTTAAACACTTAACAATAATGCAAGTCTCAAACAAATTATAACGCGAACTACGAAATCATTAAACACAGCGGTTTCACAAGACTTACAACGTTCAAAAGGTTGACGAATCGTAATATTTAAATGAAAACGGGCCCACCTAATCAAGTTTTTCTTACCTTTAAGCAATCAATTATGCAATGTCAACACCACTAACAATTTCACTCATCTCTCGGCTAATATATATAATATTTCGAGTGAACTCTCAAAACCGAACTATGAAACATACTATAATAAGCTTGTACGTCAATCAGATCTCCACCTAAATGTTAGAATTTAACACGGATCAAGAGGGCTTTATTGGGTAGGTAAGGGCTAATGGTAAGGTTCTTTTTTTTGGGGGGGGGGGGGGGGGGATAAGTGGCTAAGCACATAATCACACGATAAACCGGATAAGCACGAAACAAATACTAACATATTGGTCATTTCGACCCACAACTTTATTCTATTTTTTTCTTTTTCTTTTCTTTTTTTTTTCTTTTTTTTTCATATTTTTTTTTTCATTTTCAAGATAAAGATAACAGTAACACAATACGATCCGGTTATCAACAATGGGTAACAAACGAATGGTTTTAGGCTCAAAGTGGTATCTAAGGGTAATGGTGAAACGGGTCAAACACGAAGGCTACACAAATAGGGGTGATCCTAATGCCTCTATCACATCCATGTCAAATCCTAACCGAAGGTCTCAAACTGTATCAAAACGCACAAGTTCTAAAGCAATGCAACAAAGTTGGTAAACACACATGAAACGAAAATAGTGATCATATATATATGAAACATATAAAGGCTCAAATCTCACTATCAGGTGGAAAATAGGGCTACCGATATTGACAATGCACAACCAATTAACTCTACGGCTCCATCCACTATCCTAGGCATCCCAAAACCTTTTACTCCCAGAAACCGATTCGGTCAACCTACTATCCCGTAACTTAAAGAAACATGCGTTCTCGACTCGTAAATTCGACAATTAAACCGCTTTTGACCGACGCTTTGAAAAGGCTTTTGTTTTCTATGCGTTAAAGGACCGGGACTCGTAACAAACTTACTTTTTTCGATTTTCTGATTTTTTTTTCATTTTTTTCATTTTTTTTGACTCAAATCTACCTAAAAAGACATAGTTTCCCATCCCCACACTTAAACTCTACGTTGCCCCCAATGTAGGATGAAAACCGACTCAAAAGACTAAAAATAAATAAGAAATAAAAAGACTAAGGGCAAATTGGAAAGGACTTAGCTGGTTTTATGACGCGTAAGCTCCCGAGGTCTCGTCCAATCCAGCTCGATCGTATAGCATTCCATTCGCGATCGGCTTTGACTCTGACTAGTACACTTGGTAAATTCCTTGAAATTGGTGTACAGCTCCGAAATCACCCGAATGGAGATTAAGTACAGGTGGTACGATTCAAACCTGCATAAACAAAAACAAGCAAAACCAAAGCATTACCGACTCTAAAAAAAACGACTCAAACGATACTAACTTAGACTCAATATACAAAAACTACGAATCTATACAAACTCTATGAAACCTCCCCACACTTGAATTTAATCAAGAGGTTTCTCCTTTATCCAACCCTGGTCTAACCCGTTTAATTCTAATTGTTCATCATTATTTATTAAAAAGTTAACGATGAAACTAGAAAAGATTTTAGGATACTCAAACCTGTCAGACCACCAAAATTTAAATTTAAATTTACCTGGACCAAACCTGATACGATGCATGTAATGAGGAAGATGGTTGTCTCTGCACTTTAGTTTCTCCCTTTGCTTCTGTTTACACCATCTCTGAATACTCAGAATATGTTGATCCAAGTTCCTTCGAGCCTTCTCCCGTGTTCTTGTTGGTATGTGTGGCAATCCAACATCTAAATCCTTCACGGGCCAGCTATCAAACTCGTCAGCCACTTTCTCTTCTTCTACGTTTGGTATCTGTTTGATCTCCATGGTCGGTGTCTCTACAAGTAACGTCTCTAGATAAGCGAGATCACCAACCGGGTCAAATTCTTCATCTTCAAGAGTTGGCAACCCTACCAACTCATCACCAAAATCCTCCTCCCAAGATGGTACATGCTCACCTTTCTCATCCTCCATCTTGTCAAGTAGCTCTTTTTCAACTTCTTCAATTTTTTCAACTGCGGTGTAGTCGGGCACCTCTAACTCTGCCTCTTCTACTACCCCCTCATCATCACTCCAAAAGCCATCATCGATATTCCATGGCGTGGGACACCAATAGCTGGAATTAACGACTTGTTGAATCGGAGGTGGGACTTCAACGCCCATTATCGTCTCCGGTTCATGCGTGTGATCCTCATCTTCCTCATACAAGGGCTCAAAATGTGAAACCTGCACGACATCATCCTCACAAGACAAGGGTAAATCTGATTCATGAGAATTATAATAATTAAAAGTAGAATCATAATATTTACCTTGCAGTGGACTCTCAATGCACATTTCTCCCCCTGGATCTAAAATTGCATAGTCCATCTCACCATCGGCCGTTTGATATCCTAGATAATTTCCATTCACATCATACGTGTAACGGCCTTGGCTCTTCAAGCTCTGTGATCTTAAACTATCAAGTGCGGCTTGAATCCTCCATTCTCTTTCTTCCTTAGCAGCCTTAACCCAGTAACGTAAGTCCTCTGTTGTTTGTTTTGGTTGCCAATTCCAAGACTGATATGACTATGGCTGCACAAGAGGGTTAGCATCGAAATCCATAGAACACCCCGAATCGTTTGGACAATATTTGGTGTAATGGGGGCCTCTACAGATAAAACACATGATAAAAAATATATAAAAAAATTAACTAATAAAAATATATTTACAAAAACGACTAGACACACTACTACTAGACACAAACCCTAAGACTCAAACTACAAATAAGACCAATTAAACAAATAAGATCAGTCAAAGCTAATAACGCAATCGCCTAAGTGTCCCTGGCAATGGCGCCAAAAACTTGATGTGCTGAATTATGGTCTATAAAAACTAACCTAATCTAGACACCCTAGTTTTAAATTTATAAACTAAGACTCTCTAAATGCTAGACCACTGACAGGCAAGTGTACCTATCGTACGTAGTAAAGCCTAATGAAGTCCGAGTATCGAACTCACGAGACACTAGCGACGCTAAACTAGACTCTGACTCAACTAATTACTTAACTGGTTTTAATTTGTGTTTTTAGGATTTTTTCTAATTCTACTAAAGTGAGTAAATGAGAGAACAAAACAAGCAAGCAAGATGGATGAGTGACGGGGAGCAAACAATGATGAGAAAGAACTACCCAGACTTCGAATCCCTATGACCAACCCATGACCTCTAGTCCTGACCAATGGTTAAAGCTCCGAATCTACCCAGAAAACCTCCCGCTAAGGATGATCAACTGTAAGACCCTAACACGCTTTAACTGAAAAGACGCAGCGGAAATACGCGCCATAAAATTTCTTTCATTACAAACGTCTTAACTTACTTGAAAGTTCGTTTTAATATGAATCTTTTACAAAAATAAGGTATAAGTCATGTTTACTAAAGTACATACTCAATTATCCCCGTACAATCTACTTTGTGACCCGATCTTCGATCTCTATTCCTCGTGATAACCGCCTGCGATTCATACAACCTGCACTCACCACATACATTCATAATATTAGTATACAATACATAAACAAGATTCAATCTCGTACACTTCCCATTTCGTTATCTTTATAACTTTAAGCATTTCATCTGCGTATCCATGTCCTGGTGAGGCTTCAATAATGTACCTGCATTACCTTTCATTCTCAAGGCACACTATTAATAACGTATTACTCAACGTATCTAAATCACGCGTACATACATTCTTACATGCATACATACACATATGCATACGTACATGCCTTCCTATATCTCTACAAACATGCATACACTCATATGTACCTTCATATATACCAAACACACATCTACATACACATTTACATACGCACATACATTACTACGTCTCTACATACGTGCATATACACATACGTATCTTCACATATACATAAATGCATATCTACATACGTACATACATTACAGAGCCCGTCGGCGACGCCCTCTAGATTTTGCATTTTTCTGCAGTTCCGTTTCGTCGTCCGTACGCACTAAAACGCGCATAACTTTTGAATCGTTTACCCGTTTAACCTCCCGTTTCTTCCTACATGCTTGTAAATTCACATTCTATCATATGAACTTGAAATCCAACATCCGGTTTAAGGAAAATATTCACTTAACGCTCTCGGCTTTATATACCCGCTTTCACTTATTCGACCCGTTCATGTTTTCATCAAACATCTCATTCCTTTTAGCCCAAAACTTACATGAACCTTATAACCATAATACTTTTACGTTATCCGGAGTTTCGTACTTGTGGTTTACGCACCCGATACCCGGTATGCGTTAAACTCATTCATTATTACGTAATTGAACATTAGATAGTACAATTTCCATCTATGAAATTGTTTATTCATTTACTCGTAATTTCCTACCGAACCTCTTGCCCATTAACCCGCATCACCGTTACTCGGTTAGCATGCTTACGTACAATTTTATCCATTACCCGGTTATCATACCGTCGTCATTACTTATGCAACCATTCCGTATTACAATAAATCATTATTTTGACCCGTATGGTCTACTTAACGAAAATCCACACTTATATATAATCAAACCTTATTAGACTTCAATTATCATGCATAAATAACTAGTACACAACTTTGCTTAAATAAACTAAGAAGTGATTCCGGAAATCACTTACCTTATGCGTCCATGCTCGTATCCGCTTCCTTGCTTCTTCTTGACCCGTTAACACCTCGTGCTTGAGCCCGTCTCGACGTGATTCCTTTACTTCCATTTCATCAAAATCACGCCCTTATTAGCATACTCATTTGTACATGTTAACTATCATATAAATCGCATATTTCACACTAAACTTTCATTAGTCATTTCTAACAAACATAACTCATATAATCATGTCCATATCCGTTTAAGCTCATGTAATTCATCATGTCAGTACATTTAACACGTATTGCTATAACATGTACCATACTACTTCCTACAGTCCTACCTTTACGAAAACGAGTCAAATCATGTTTCTTATACTTGGTTGACTTTCAAGAGTCAACTTTTAACCATATTTAACTATCGACTTATCACCATATATACTCGTAACATCATAATCGACTCTACGGACGACACTAGATACATTTTATCATACGCTTGGTGTGCGTACCACCTCTTAAGCATAACGTACAACTAATTCATGCATAAATTCTTCTAAACTCATACATAACCCATCAAATCCTACTACTAATCATCATGTATCATTCCCAAATAAACATCAAATATATCATCATCATATTTCTCCTAATTCATCTAACAAGAATTCATCATTCCCACATAATACATCAATCTTTCCACAAGACTTGGACATAGGTGATGATTCTAGTCATCATCTTCACCCTAACTAACGGGTTTCACCCCTAATCATCAAATTAACACAAACCATACGTAACCCATGTTCTATACGATGATTCTAACCCTTGTACATGATCAATTTCATATTAACTCACGGATTTGAACATAACCCACTTCACACATGATCACCAATCTTAGATTTAAGACATACCTTATGATCCCCTCGTGAAGGTGATCATTAATCCGTGTTCCTTCTTGAATTTGAGATTCGATTCACCCTTCAATTTGGTGATTTAGTTGAGTTTAGGGTTAGAGCTCTTTGGAGCTCCTGAACGTTCGTGAACACACACGAAGTGTGTGTTGAACTTTCATTTTAATAATTCAACTTCTAACTTGTTCCATTTAACCCCTCATGTTTGGCACTTAACATAACGTGCACTACTTCCATCTTTTAATAATTTTTACCATACATTTAACTAGGTTAAATAGCCTAGTTATTTATTTCATGACGTGTCATATAGGAACACACGACAAATATAAACATTCGGATTTTGGGGCGTTACATCAACCAAAATAGAAGATGGAACAAAGTGATGAAGTGCTAAATTGGAAACGACTCGAGCTATCGATACCGAATCCCACGACTATCAGATTAAAAACAACTATGGTGCTAAAATCCTCCGGTCATGAAGCTAAACCTGCTAAATAATTGAAAACCTAGGAAATCGTAAACGCGAATAAGTAGCCGGATCCGAGCTATCGGTCACCCAAAGTACCAAACAACGCCTAGCTAATAACCTAGCAATCCTGACTCGTCGCTAGAGTTGCTAGAAAAGGATGCACACTATACTCAGTTGATTTTAATTAATTTAGTTAAACTTGAATTATCTCTAATCTCAAGCTCTAGACCGAAAACCTAATAAATTAACGAACCTAGAATGATCTAAATAGTTCCAGACCAGACAAACAAGATCACCTAACCAAACAACCAATCACAACCAAGACAAGCACACAAATTCATAAACATCACAAAACAGGAATATGTAAATCATCCCAATTTAATCATTAGTCAAAACCACATAGTCAAAACATTAAATCATAGTTCATCTAGGCCTAGTTAGCATGAAAAATTTAGCCAAAAAACATCGGCAAGAAAAAGAAACGAGTCTCAAACGATAAGCAAATCATATTTAATAGTTTGTAAAACACAAAGTCTAACAAAACCAAAAATAATAATAAATTGCAAACCAAACCCGAATCTTGAATCGCGGCTTTGAAACTCGAACCAATCACCTTCTTGATCGCCTCCCTTCTCTTTGTCGCCTATGTCACTTGCTGCCGTCAACTCCCCCTTTCGAAAACAATAAGGAGGATCATGATCCCCTTCTGTCGCCTGATGTCTTATTAATTGCCGTCTGTTGTGATGATTCTTGGACCAGCCACTCATGGCCCAAAAGACAAGTGTAGCCCACTTGCATAATTAAATCATGATCCAAAACAAACATTGCAATTTGGGTTTCTCTCGTGCCACCCAACCAAGACCAATTGCCCACTTATACTTTTTTTTTTCTAACTAGTTTTTGCCCCGCCCACGTTGCGGGGCAATAAGGCAAATATTTCTCTCTCATAACATGTATGTCTGTACAGATGGCAAAATCAGAATTATATTTTGAACAAGAGGCGAAATCCTGATTTTAAACTGAGAGCAAAATCATAATTTTGAGCTAGCGGGAAAACATAATTTTATTTTGAACTGTGGGAAAAAACGTAATTTTGAGCTAGAGGAAAAAACAACATTTTATTTTTAACTGGGGGCAAAAACGTAATTTTAAACGGAGGGCGAAACCTTAATTTTAAACTGGGAACAAAATTAAAAAAAGAGTTTTTGAACCGAGGGCAAAAGCGTATTTTGAGCTAGGGCAAAATTGTAATTTTATTTTGAGCTGTGGGGAAAAACGTAATTTTAAACGAATGACGAAAGCGTAATTTTAAACTGGGAATAAAATTAAATAAAAAATGAGTTGGTCCAATATGGAAGTAACAGACAGCTAACAATTTTTAGCTAGGGGAAACCATAATTTTATTTTGAACTGGAGGCAAAAACGTAATTTTGAGCTGAGGGCAGAATCGTAATTTTGAGCTAGAGGGAAAAACAACATTTTATTTTAATTTATTATTTTACGTGGACATGTAAACCCTCTCCTCTTTATCTCTTGCATAATTACATTTAAGCTGCCATATGAACACAAACTAATTAGTAGTAATAAAGTCAATTCAATTCTTTTGATTTATTATTTTACGTTGACATGTAAATATCTTATAACTAATTCATACTTCTCAATTAATTCCAAATTAATTAAACCAGTTTTTCTAGAATTTATCGTTTTAGCTTGGTTTTCACTAAAATCATCAAACTTCAACCACGAACCAACTACGAGTGGATTTTAATAAAAAAAAACAACCGTAAAGCCACTAAAAAATATAGGAATAATTATATAAAATATGTATATTTTAGACCACATCAAGTATGCGGACATAATAAATATAAAGAAAATTAATTGGTGTATATTATATATATGTTAAAAGAAGCATAATTTATGTCAAAATGAGTATAATTTAAAATGAAATATGTTTGAAGTTCAAATCTCACCGAGTATAAGGCCGAGTAGTCCGAGTAGAAGGCCAAGTAGGCCGAGTAGTCCGAGTACAAGGCTATAGTACTATCGTTGCTAAGGTGTCACGCAACAATCACTGTGTAAACATAACATACAAGCATTCATCGAGTAACACGTATAACATGCAATAACGGTCACCGTATAAAAGTGTTTGCATTGTGTGTCGATTGTGATTTGAATACGTAACGTGTGTAACACCCAAAAGTGCGTAAAGCAAAAAGGGTTCGAGTATACTCACTGATTGTGTTTAGTAAATAAACACTCTATTGGATTGAAGGGAGCGCTGGAAAGTTAGCCTGATTACAGAACGATAGCATAAGCGATGAACGACGCGTTAAACGGTGATGAGTGACTGAGTGACGAATGGTCATCCGATCGGATGACAATCCGAACGGATGGTCATTCGGTCGAATGATAATCTGGTCGGATGGTCATCCGGTCGGATGGCCATTCGGTCGGATTGACATTCGTTTGGGAAGGATGTGTTTGTGTATAATGGCTTTGAAGTTTTCGTTGTAGCATTTTAAAAACAGAGAAGCATCTCTACCTTTCAGGTCGTTCGATCGAACGGTCGTTCGATCGGATGGTGTTCTGTCCAGCGAGACATTTCTTGGAGAACAAGTTCACAGCAGGATGGTTATTCGATCGGATGGTCTTCCGATCGAATGACCATTCGCTGGATTTGAGTGTGTCTTGAAAATGTTGAAAATTGTTTAAGTATTGAAGACCCAATGTCATCCGATCGGATGGCAATCTGATCGGACGAAAATCTGTTCGACAATCTGGTCGTTTGAAACTTGGAAAATTTTGTTAAGTTTCGAAAAGTTTGCGGTTTGATCGAGACGGTATGACAACGTGTTAAACAACAGGAACCCCACCAAGTCCAGATTATCTGATCGGATGGGAATCACCCAGTCCGATCAGTTAACTGTTCGTGACGGTTTGTTCATGTTCAACCCGGAATCGGTTGTCTCTTTGATAGGAATCAGATCTCAGACCGACACTTCACTAGAAAACGAGTAGAAGGCCTGAACGAGCTCCGATTCTATCGGTTTTGAGAGCATGAGTGTAAAAGAGTTGAAAGAAAGTTGAGAAAACAATTTTCAATCCTTTTTAACCTCAAAAATGTTTAGATCTATGCGAAATCAGTGTTAAATCATGTTGAAATCCTTTAGATCTGAGTTGTTCTTGGTGGAATGAGGCCGAATCTTGAAGTTCATAAGAATCCCACGATGACATCATCCTAGAACACCTCAAATCAGCCAATTTCACGATGAAAAGTTAAGATTCAAAGGTGAAAATGATGAAGAAGTGTGTGTAGATGATGGATGTACTAGATTTGAGTTGAAAACTTACAAGAATCGCGAGAAATCGAAGGAGAAAGGCCTGAGAAGTTGAAGAGTCATACCAGAGCTGTCACATCACTGTTTGTGATGTTTTTTTTTAACGGCAAATTTGGATCACTGACGGACCACTGGAGTATTATCGTGCCACCAGCAGAACCACCCGATCATATCCATCTCCACTAGGCAATAATGCCTATACACCAATTCAGGAGGAAACCCAATAAAACTGGGAAAAACCCCCTTTGTGAGAATCGAACCCATGACCTAATGGTCATAAGCCTTATCCCACCACCAAGATACCACTAGGCTATAATGCCATGGGTATCACTGTTTGTGATGTGACAGGTGCTATTTATAGGGTTCCAAAAGAGGAAAGTGGCGCAGTGTAACGGATCGGATGGCCATCCGATCGGATGGTCATCCGTACGGATGACCATTAGATCGAATGGTCATTCGATCGAAGGTTGCCGCGAGTTGGGTTTCGACGTTTTGTTTTGTTCGTTAAGCGTTGCGATGCGTTTGAGCGAGTGTCAATTAAGCGATGCGATAGATTAATAATAGTCACACAAATAATACAAGTAATCATATAACAACATAATTAACCTTGCGTTTAGCGTTTGCGATTAGATTGCGTTGCGATAGAGTTACGATTGCGTTTCGATTATTCACCGTAAACATAGTATAAACATGTACAAGTAACACATAAGTAGCACACACACGTAAAACAATATACAGAAATCATAGGTTCTGCAATACGATGCGATAATGATGCGATTAGCGATAAAGCGACAATTAGATTAGCGATTACCATCGATTAAACTGTGATTATTATAGAAACTCCACATAATACAACTAAAACAAACAAATAAAAGAATTCGATTACAAGTCAAGGTGTACAATCAATAGTTAAGCAAAGAGTGACAGATCGAAATTAGCAATCTTTTCTTCCTTTGACTTTGACTTGTACTTTGACTTTGGAAACGCGGGGTGTTACAAACCGCTGAAGCAACTGGAAAATTTTCTCCTTCAAACAAGCTTGGAGTAGTGGGTTTGGCTTTGTCGATAAGGAAGTGTATTGTCATTCTTGGTAATGACCATGATCTTTACGGGTAAATATAACTGTTGTAACTAATACGGAACTCAGGGTAAGCTATTAAACGGGTTGGAAATTGCTGTCAAAAGATTATCACAAAGTTCAGGTCAAGGGATGAAGTAATTCAAGAACGAAGTAACGTTGATAGCAAAACTTCAACACAGGAACCTAGTACGGCTTTTGGGATATTGTTTCTGTAAGGAAGAAACGATGTTAGTTTATGAATACCTACCAAACAAAGTGTTGGATTCTTTCATCTTCGGTTTGTCCTCTAAACTACAATTAAGTTTTCAAAATAAAATTAACTGGCTCGTTTTCTAAAGTTCTACAAGTTCTGAAATATATTCAATGGAATGGTTTCAAAATTAGATCAAGAAAAGGCAATTCTTTTAGATTGGAAAAAACGGTTCAGATCATTCAGGGAGTTGTTCATGGACTGCTATATCTTCATCACGATTCTAGGCTGAGGATTATCCATAGGGATCTAAAAGCAACCAATGTTTTGCTAGATACAAATTTGAACCCTAAAATTTCCGATTTCGAAATGCCAAAAATATTTGGAGGGCATCAAGCTGAATCTAAAACACGTAGAGTTGTCGGGACATAGTAAGTATGGTTCACTGTGTGTTTACACAACTACTATTAATTTGTTTCATTTATCTAAATTACATGATATGATTGTAGTGGCTATATGTCTCCAGAGTATGCAATGCAAGGACTTTTTTCAGTAAAATCTGATGTTTTTAGCTTTGGAATTCTAGTTCTTGAGATAATAAGTGGCAGGAGAAACAATAGCTATCATCAGGAGAGTTCGGTTAACCTTTTTATGTATGTATGTATGTATGTATGTATGTATGTATGTATGTATGTATGTATGTATGTATGTATGTATGGAAACGGGATCAGGAGAAAACGTTCAAAAGTGTGAGAACGGCGAGAACACATCCTGGCCCAACACGTGTCACGCAGCATAGAGAAGGGCGGATGGGCTTTTTTGTCCTTTTATCTTCTGCTTTTCTAGTTCCGCTTTTCCCAATTTTGTTTTATTTTTTGGGTTTTAAGATTTTTGGCATTAACCAAATTCAATAATTAATGGCGTTTAATGGTTTCATCGTATTAACATTTTGGCGTTTATGGAGTTTATGGCGTTTTCAAATCGTATGCCATTGGAACCCCAGGGTGGTTAGGAATCTATCTGAATGGCGTTTTTTCAAGGCGTTTTAAACAAGATGGCCCATTGTTCTATTATTTTTTATATACATTTTGGCGTTTGTGGTAACTTGGCGTTTTACAATTGTAAGATTATATCACAATCACAGGGGAAAAAAATAGAAGCGAAGAAAATAAATTAAAAATCATAATCGGATCTCTCTTCACAATCTTCACTGTCATCAGTCTCTCTCTTCTTTAATAGTACAAGAACTGTCACCAAATATATGACGTTTTATGTAAAACTTAACAAACCCATTGGTTTGATTATTTTGCATGCTCGTCTGTTGAAGTGGCTTTTTGTGGATGTTTGGGTACATAGATCTATGACGTGTGGGTGGGTTTTTCGCTTTTTCTTCATCGTCATCTTTATCTTTATAATCATGGCACTCTTCAGTGTCATTGATCTCTTTTCCTCATCTAAGCCTTATTCAAGAACAAAGAACACAAAATGACATTCGATTGTCATCAGTATCTTTTTCTTGTAGAATTGTCCATCTCATGCTGTAAAAACTTTCTGAGTTACTCCTCTCAGCTAACAATCCATTCAGTGAAACTTCACGAAAAACAATACTGAATATCCAAGATAGCATATTAGCCATCTTTGATTTTTTTTGAGTTTTTGGCTTTTTGCAGTGAGTGATATTTAGTAGTATTTTTGGCGTTTGTTTTTTTGGTTTGATTAAATGGTAGTTGCTGAGGGTTATTATTTTATAGGATTTAGAAACTTTTTTTATTTTACAAATCTTTTTTTTATTAGAAATTTAGCCAGAAGGTTCACCAAATCTTTTTTTATTTTACAAACTAGCAAGAAGCTAAAAAAACATAATGTCAAATTACAACTGAAACAAGCACCAATATAATTTTTATTTATTTTTTTTTTAAAAGTAAACTTCATTAACAACAGCCGACCCAAACCGGGCCGACCAAACAAAACTACAACAGAATTACATATTTACAAAAGAGTACCAATCCTTCCATTCTAACCCTTTGAACTTCGATCTATTCGAGAACCATACTTGAAGAGCAATTTTTTTATCAAAATATACGCTAAAGACTTAACATCTTCCATAACTTTAGCTATCCTTACCTTGTTGTCCGAGAAGATAACTTCATTCCGCGCCTTTCATATCCTCCAACATGTTGTACGGATGATCACGTTAACCGCCTTGTCTTGGAAGGAACCACGTTTGATATTATTGTTGATGGAGCACTAGAATGTTTTTGACTTTCTTATAAGATTGATATATTTATGACTCACTTAACGCCTTCTGTTTTTCTTTTCAAGGAAAGCTTTTGATTTTCTACTTTACTGACTATATTATTATTTGTTTATAAAAGTAGAACGATAGTTTTGATGGATGCTTCAGATTGTTATCACATTTAAATTTGGGTTGATTTCTTAGTTTTTGAGTTCTATATTTTTTTAGTTTTCATTTTAAAGGTATATTTCACTGATTATATATATGTTTTGTAGTGAAATTTACCTATTTTTTGATGATATTTTTTATTTTTATTCGTTAATATATGCATCATAATAGAGTTTCTATTCAATCATTGCTACTAAACTTTTTTCTTATATTTTTATTTGCAGTTGTTTAGGAAGAAATGGGGGTAAATTCCTCTGTAAATATTTACTTAGTCACTGACTATATGTATTATTTTATTAGTGAAGTTTCTTTATTTTCTTAATGATATATATTTTTTTATCATTATGCCTTAAAATATTCATCATAAATTGTAAAATTACTTGGGTTAGGAAATATGTTAACTTTTTTTTTTCCTTTTAAGATGATTAATGATTAGTTTGTTTTTGACCTACATGATCCGTTTATTTTAAACGGGCAACATTTTTTATCTTATCATTTTTAAGTTTAGCGATGCTTACTTTATTTTAGACCCACTTGTCGCGTTTCATTTTCAGGAAAGCTTTAGACTTTTCAAACAGGTTTTGAACCAGTATTTTTTTTTCTATGTTTTTTAAGTTTATTGATGATTACATTATTTAGAGTAAATTACTTTTTAAGTCGCTGTGTTTTAGTGGTTTTAACCACTTAAGTCCAAAATCAAAAAGTTTAACACTCTGAGTCCCTAGCCATTTATTTTATAACGTTTTGAGTCCAATTTTGTTCATTTTATAACGATCCGAGTCCAAAAAATTGGACTCAAAAGGTTAAAATTTGGACTCAAAAGGACTCAAATGGTTAATGAAAATGCTTATAGGGACTCAGGTCGTTAAACTTTTTGCTTTTGGATTCAACTAGTTAAAACCACTAAAACACAGATATTTAAAAAAGTAATTTACCCCTTTATTTATGACCCACCTGACCTGTTTCATTTCTGGGAATGTTTTTTCTCTTTTCTTTGCTTTTTTTAGTTTACTGATTCCTATATTTAGAGATGCTTATTGATTTGTTTTAGTGCTTTAAAACCTTGACTTTGCATGGAGTTTTTCGTGAGCTGATTCACTCGACATGATAACTCCAAATTAATAAATGAATGAAGAAACTTTATGTTAATAGTTTCACCATTCGGTTGTTTCATTTTCTATTTTTTGTGAATATATTATTCTTCCTTCTGGGTGATGTTCATCTTCTGCTCTCTTGTCAGGTTGTCTCCTGCCCATCCAACCAGGCTAATGAAGACGTCTTACCTTGTCACAAATAAAGCAAAGAAAAAATCCTAGAAATGCTTTAGAAAAGAAGGTTCTCTTCATTTAGAAATAGCGTATGAAATGTATCCCCTTGATCATACATGCTTTGATTTGAAAGAATGGTATGACATAAGTTAGCAACGGTATTCACGCCTCGATCAATTCTTCCATTGGACAGTGGTAGACTACCATTTTAGCAACCATCACGAGACAATAAAAAATGTTGGTTTCTGTGGAATGATATTGATATGATGACAGAAAAAAAAAAAAAAAAAAAAAAAAAAAAAACTAGCTCCATCATACAGGTATTCTTGTTTTTGTTGGCTTAAATGACGAAGTTAACGTAGATGTGCTTGCAGGAATGAATGGTTTATTGTGCGTTTTGAATAATTTATGTTTGTTTGGTCATTCTAAATTGACAATTTGGATAGCTGACGGACCACTGGAATATCATCATGCCACCTACGGAATCATCCGATCATATCCATCTCCACTAGACAATAATGTAAATACACTAATTTAAGAGAAAACCCAATAAATATGGGAAAAACACCCTTGTCACTACTAGAAAAATTAAAATTTCTGACACCATTTTCCGTAGGAAATGCGTGGGGATCGTACCCAAGACCTAATGGTCCCTAAACCTTGTCTCACCTCCAAAATGCCACTAGGCTATAATGCCATGGGCCTAAATTCGCATATTAGTCGTATTAGCAAAGTTGTTTGAAAATTATACAACGCTAATGCCACCGCAAAGTGCAAGTCTATTTACTAGTTAATATGAAAAAACAAATTTCATTATTTAATTGTATCTAGTAGACACTCCTTTGGAAATGATCTCTTAACTCTCTTGAGTGGGATTATCATATCAACATGCAATATAGAACCACGATATCCTTATCATATCAATGGATGTATATATTCAATCATCCTCCGACGTTTAAATAAGTATTACTTTAATTGAAATAATAAAAGATGTAAGAGAGACAGAGAGAATATTGCGTGAATGAATTGCTGAATTACCTATTGTCACTTGGTACATATACTCAATAGTTACCCATTATTGTTGAGGGGTAGTGAATTCCACAAAAGGTGTAACTATCTTCGATAGCGACAACCGAAAATGTGATTGGTTGTCATTAAACATGCACTCCACAAAATACGTAATGTAGGCAAAAATCGTGGGTGAAGGGCATGTTTGGGTAAGCTTTTTGAAACAACTTATTGACTTATTGGCTTTTTGAAAAGTCATAAGCTCTAAAATGATGTTTGGCAAAGAGGGTGTATGTGATGGGAAAAAGCCAATAAGTCACAAAATCCTGACTTTTCCAAGAAGCCAATAAGTCAATAAGTTGTTTCTAAAAGCTTACCCAAACATGCCCGAAATAGACAAAACCTAGCTAAATTTTCGGATCTAGTACATCATAATCTATACTATCTATAAAAGGAGCTTAGAGCATGACCTCACTTTGCTTATGTGTCATCATATTAGGTATGCCACATTGGATGCCACATAAGCTCCGCTGATGTCATTCCGCTGATGTCATAAATCCCAAGTCTTTTTAAATCTTTTTAAATCTTAATGTATATAAATAAATCTATCTATTATAAAAAACTTCAAATATAGTTTTGGCTCCATTTTCAAAATTTAAACCTCTCTCTCTCAAATACACTACTGACTTCATTTTCAAAATTCAACCTCTAATTTCAAACCTTCATCTCTCTCTCTCAAATATAGTCACCTAAAACCATTCTTCACTCTCTTCCATCATTCTCTCTCTATAACCAACTTTCAGATCTCTTCTTCCTCTTCACTCGACCTTCATTCCCTGGATCTCATCATCTGCTATTTGTCTCCAATCTAATTATCCAGGTTAGATTGATATTTATATTTTTTCCCGTTTAGGGTTTGTTTCGATTGGTTATGATTTTACCTCAAGATCTAACACAAAGTGTTCATGAACCACATTGCAGGCTAGGTTTTGAAGGGGATCATAACAAAGTAATATATCTAATTTCTTGGCTATGTGAAATCGCTTAAAATATAAATCATGAACAAACACATGCACTGTGTTCAGATCTTTCTGATCCCTTGAAGACAAGTAATCGCTAGGGTTGGGTTCCGGCACTGTGTTTAGATTCTCAACTATCTAGGGTTTCGGCGAATTGTAAGTTTTTTGTGCTTCTTGTGTTGTTTTAATTGAATGTTGTTGTTAATTAGTTCATTATTGTGTTTTGTTATTGATTTATTGAAAAGAAACTAAAAGCCATAATTTGTATGCACTCTTTTTTTTTTTTTTTTCAAATGGAGCTCCTGGTGGATCACACACGGTGAACAATGTTTTAATTGAATGTTGTTGTTAATTAGTTCATTATTGTGTTTTGTTATTGATTTATTGAAAAGAAACTAAAAGCCCAAATTTGTATGCACTCTTTTTTTTTTTTCAAATGGAGCTCCTGGTGGATCACACACGGTGAACAATGGTTTTGCATCAAATCCTTTCTTTCAAACTGAGTGGAAGGAAACTATAGATGAATCAAATTCAAAACCTCTTGATGTGGATGCTAATGATCAAAGTCCAGGAAATTTGAGACATTTCAAGAATCTGAATCAAAGCCGGAGGTAAATCAAATATTATAATTCTTTTGTTTTCTACCACTCTATATGTATTTAATTTTTTCATTCTTATTAGTGCTCTTTTCTTATTCTTTTATCATTAATATTAAGTACAGATGGAGTCTCTATTTAAAAATTTAGTTGGGATTAACATTTTATATATTATAGTTGCAAATTGATGCTCTATACCTTTCGGTGGCTGTCTATTTTACTAATGATTGCGTGAAAAAAGAAATTGTTTCAGCATTGGGTTTCTTTAATTGGTTGATGGTTTTATGTTGTAGAGTGGACATGGGAAATTGGCAAGGAAAATGACATTTCTGATGCCATTTTTTGATTATACAGGAAACTGTATAAAGGTATAAGCGTATAACGTCAAGTTCATTCTTAATTGCATTGTTTGTGAATGTTATTTTAGGTTTTGTGAAATTTATGGGCAGATGTAATAAAGTTTGAGCAGATTGTATGCTTTTGCACAAAATGGTATGTTTTATGGGACCATTTCTTCAACCATTAATTGTTGAATTTGCAAATAAAATTGAACTCAAATATGTTGTTATGAAAGTATGCATACCACCTGCTCGATAAAATGTCTTTGTGAGAATCATATAATATAATGAAGTTGATATAAACTTGTGAATGTGTTTTAAGCTTCTTATTTAAGTTAGTTGGTATTTTAAGTATATAATGATAATTATTTGTACTTCAACTGTCATTTACTAATACATAATTATTTAACTTTATATGATCAGGATCGATCCCCACCCCATGAACACGGCCCGTTTAGCAGCCGCTTTTATAACATTGTGTCTTTTTTCTGATCATTGTTTTTTTTTCCTACAGGCTAGAAAGACTCCTTTAGTGGAATCTTTTGATTCTTCTGGTGAAGAAGAGTAAGATCATGCACTTTAGAGTTTAGTGCATTGTATTTTTTCGTTTATTTAATTTTATAAAAGGGTTTTTGTTTGTTTGTAGGCTTGCTATTCAGAGGCTTGAGATGATGAAAAATGACTTGACGCAAAGACTTGCAAATGAGGTCATACTTTTGAATAAGCCCCAAGGCTGCTCACCTGCTTGTACGCCATCTATTAAGGGAGCTTAGAGGCTGATGTAAATCTGCCTACGTGTCAACCATCTAGGCATGCCACAGTTTCATGGAGGTAGTATGCTTAACTTGAAGATAGTTTAGTTTTTAAAACTTCAATCTGTTGAATATTCATTGTTCCAAGAATTTAAAGTAATCAACAGTATGCTTAACTATTTGACTTAAGGTCAACTTATCTCATTGAAATGATTCACTTTCATAAAGTTATAAAATTTATTTGCAGGATAAGTATATCTAAGTGATGGGACTGCATTCTTTTTCGGTCAAGATATGCGATTAAACCCCAAGGCTGTTCACCAGCTTGTACGCCATCTATTAAGGGAGCTTAGAGGCTGATGTAAATCTGCCTACGTGTCAACCATCTAGGCATGCCACAGTTTCATGGAGGTAGTATGCTTAACTTGAAGATAGTTTTGTTTTTAAAACTTCAATCTGTTGAATATTCATTGTTCCAAGAATTTAAAGTAATCAACAGTATGCTTAACTATTTGAGTTAAGGTCAACTTATCTCATTGAAATGATTCACTTTCATAAAGTTATAAAATTTTTTTGAAGGATAAGTATATCTAAGTGATGGGACTGCATTCTTTTTCGGGCAAGTTATGCGATTAAACACCAAGGCTGCTCACCAGCTTGTACGCCATCTATTAAGGGAGCTTAGAGGCTGATGTAAATCTGCCTACGTGTCAACCATCTAGGCATGCCACAGTTTCATGGAGGTAGTATGCTTAACTTGAAGATAGTTTAGCTTTTAAAACTTCAATCTGTTGAATATTCATTGTTCCAAGAATTTAAAGTAATCAACAGTATGCTTAACTATTTGACTTAAGGTCAACTTATCTCATTGAAATGATTCACTTTCATAAAAGTTATAAAATTTATTTGCAGGATAAGTATATCTAAGTGATGGGACTGCATTCTTTTTCGGTCAAGATATGCGATTAAACCCCAAGGCTGCTCACCAGCTTGTACGCCATCTATTAAGGGAGCTTAGAGGCTGATGTAAATCTGCCTACGTGTCAATCATCTAGGCATGCCACAGTTTCATGGAGGTAGTATGCCTAACTTGAAGATAGTTTAGTTTTTAAAACTTTAATCTGTTGAATATTCATTGTTCCAAGAATTTAAAGTAATCAACAGTATGCTTAACTATTTGACTTAAGGTCAACTTATCTCATTGAAATGATTCACTTTCATAAAGTTATAAAATTTATTTGCAGGATAAGTATATCTAAGTGATGGGACTGCATTCTTTTTCGGGCAAGTTATGCGATTAAACCCCAAGGCTGCTCACCAGCTTGTACGCCATCTATTAAGGGAGCTTAGAGGCTGATGTAAATCTGCCTACGTGTCAACCATCTAGGCATGCCACCGTTTCATGGAGGTAGTATGCTTAACTTGAAGATAGTTTAGCTTTTAAAACTTCAATCTGTTGAATATTCATTGTTCCAAGAATTTAAAGTAATCAACAGTATGCATAACTATTTGACTTAAGGTCAATTTATCTCATTGAAATGATTCACTTTCATAAAAGTTATAAAATTTATTTGCAGGATAAGTATATCTAAGTGATGGGACTGCATTCTTTTTCGGTCAAGATATGCGATTAAACCCCAAGGCTGCTCACCAGCTTGTACGCCATCTATTAAGGGAGCTTAGAGGCTGATGTAAATCTGCCTACGTGTCAACCATCTAGGCATGCCACAGTTTCATGGAGGTAGTATGCTTAACTTGAAGATAGTTTAGTTTTTAAAACTTCAATCTGTTGAATATTCATTGTTCCAAGAATTTAAAGTAATCAACAGTATGCTTAACTATTTGACTTAAGGTCAACTTATCTCATTGAAATGATTCACTTTCATAAAGTTATAAAATTTATTTGCAGGATAAGTATATCTAAGTGATGGGACTGCATTGTTTTTCGGTCAAGATATGCGATTAAACCCCAAGGCTGCTCACCAGCTTGTACGCCATCTATTAAGGGAGCTTAGAGGCTGATGTAAATCTGCCTACGTGTCAACCATCTAGGCATGCCACAGTTTCATGGAGGTAGTATGCTTAACTTGAAGATAGTTTTGTTTTTAAAACTTCAATCTGTTGAATATTCATTGTTCCAAGAATTTAAAGTAATCAACAGTATGCTTAACTATTTGAGTTAAGGTCAACTTATCTCATTGAAATGATTCACTTTCATAAAGTTATAAAATTTATTTGAAGGATAAGTATATCTAAGTGATGGGACTGCATTCTTTTTCGGGCAAGTTATGCGATTAAACCCCAAGGCTGCTCACCAGCTTGTACGCCATCTATTAAGGGAGCTTAGAGGCTGATGTAAATCTGCCTACGTGTCAACCATCTAGGCATGCCACAGTTTCATGGAGGTAGTATGCTTAACTTGAAGATAGTTTAGCTTTTAAAACTTCAATCTGTTGAATATTCATTGTTCCAAGAATTTAAAGTAATCAACAGTATGCTTAACTATTTGACTTAAGGTCAACTTATCTCATTGAAATGATTCACTTTCATAAAAGTTATAAAATTTATTTGCAGGATAAGTATATCTAAGTGATGGGACTGCATTCTTTTTCGGTCAAGATATGCGATTAAACCCCAAGGCTGCTCACCAGCTTGTACGCCATCTATTAAGGGAGCTTAGAGGCTGATGTAAATCTGCCTACGTGTCAATCATCTAGGCATGCCACAGTTTCATGGAGGTAGTATGCCTAACTTGAAGATAGTGTAGTTTTTAAAACTTCAATCTGTTGAATATTCATTGTTCCAAGAATTTAAAGTAATCAACAGTATGCTTAACTATTTGACTTAAGGTCAACTTATCTCATTGAAATGATTCACTTTCATAAAGTTATAAAATTTATTTGCAGGATAAGTATATCTAAGTGATGGGACTGCATTCTTTTTCGGGCAAGTTATGCGATTAAACCCCAAGGCTGCTCACCAGCTTGTACGCCATCTATTAAGGGAGCTTAGAGGCTGATGTAAATCTGCCTACGTGTCAACCATCTAGGCATGCCACCGTTTCATGGAGGTAGTATGCTTAACTTGAAGATAGTTTAACTTTTAAAACTTCAATCTGTTGAATATTCATTATTCCAAGAATTTAAAGTAATCAACAGTACGCTTAACTATTTGACTTAAGGTCAACTTATCTCATTGAAATGATTCACTTTCATAAAAGTTATAAAATTTATTTGCAGGATAAGTATATCTAAGTGATGGGACTGCATTCTTTTTCGGTCAAGATATGCGATTAAACCCCAAGGCTGCTCACCAGCTTGTACGCCATCTATTAAGGGAGCTTAGAGGCTGATGCAAATCTGCCTACGTGTCAATCATCTAGGCATGCCACAGTTTCATGGAGGTAGTATGCCTAACTTGAAGATAGTTTAGTTTTTAAAACTTCAATCTGTTGAATATTCATTGTTTCAAGAATTTAAAGTAATCAACAGTATGCTTAACTATTTGACTTAAGGTCAACTTATCTCATTGAAATGATTCACTTTCATAAAGTTATAAAATTTATTTGCAGGATAAGTATATCTAAGTGATGGGACTGCATTCTTTTTCGGGCAAGTTATGCGATTAAACCCCAAGGCTGCTCACCAGCTTGTACGCCATCTATTAAGGGAGCTTAGAGGCTGATGTAAATCTGCCCACGTGTCAACCATCTAGGCATGCCACAGTTTTATGGAGGTAGTATGCTTAACTTGAAGATAGTTTAGCTTTTAAAACTTCAATCTGTTGAATATTCATTGTTCCAAGAATTTAAAGTAATCAACAGTACGCTTAACTATTTGACTTAAGGTCAACTTATCTCATTGAAATGATTCACTTTCATAAAAGTTATAAAATTTATTTGCAGGATAAGTATATCTAAGTGATGGGACTGCATTCTTTTTCGGTCAAGATATGCGATTAAACCCCAAGGCTGCTCACCAGCTTGTACGCCATCTATTAAGGGAGCTTAGAGGCTGATGTAAATCTGCCTACGTGTCAACCATCTAGGCATGCCACAGTTTCATGGAGGTAGTATGCTTAACTTGAAGATAGTTTAGTTTTTAAAACTTCAATCTGTTGAATATTCATTGTTCCAAGAATTTAAAGTAATCAACAGTATGCTTAACTATTTGACTTAAGGTCAACTTATCTCATTGAAATGATTCACTTTCATAAAGTTATAAAATTTATTTGCAGGATAAGTATATCTAAGTGATGGGACTGCATTCTTTTTCGGGCAAGTTATGCGATTAAACCCCAAGGCTGCTCAACAGCTTGTACGCCATCTATTAAGGGAGCTTAGAGGCTGATGTAAATCTGCCCACGTGTCAACCATCTAGGCATGCCACAGTTTTATGGAGGTAGTATGCTTAACTTGAAGATAGTTTAGCTTTTAAAACTTCAATCTGTTGAATATTCATTGTTCCAAGAATTTAAAGTAATCAACAGTATGCTTAACTATTTGACTTAAGGTCAACTTATCTCATTGAAATGATTCACTTTCATAAAAGTTATAAAATTTATTTGCAGGATAAGTATATCTAAGTGATGGGACTGCATTCTTTTTCGGTCAAGATATGCGATTAAACCCCAAGGCTGCTCACCAGCTTGTACGCCATCTATTAAGGGAGCTTAGAGGCTGATGTAAATCTGCCTACGTGTCAACCATCTAGGCATGCCACAGTTTCATGGAGGTAGTATGCTTAACTTGAAGATAGTTTTGTTTTTAAAACTTCAATCTGTTGAATATTCATTGTTCCAAGAATTTAAAGTAATCAACAGTATGCTTAACTATTTGAGTTAAGGTCAACTTATCTAATTGAAATGATTCACTTTCATAAAGTTATAAAATTTATTTGAAGGATAAGTATATCTAAGTGATGGGACTGCATTCTTTTTCGGGCAAGTTATGTGATTAAACCCCAAGGCTGCTCACCAGCTTGTACGCCATCTATTAAGGGAGCTTAGAGGCTGATGTAAATCTGCCTACGTGTCAACCATCTAGGCATGCCACAGTTTCATGGAGGTAGTATGCTTAACTTGAAGATAGTTTAGCTTTTAAAACTTCAATCTGTTGAATATTCATTGTTCCAAGAATTTAAAGTAATCAACAGTATGCTTAACTATTTGACTTAAGGTCAACTTATCTCATTGAAATGATTCACTTTCATAAAAGTTATAAAATTTATTTGCAGGATAAGTATATCTAAGTGATGGGACTGCATTCTTTTTCGGTCAAGATATGCGATTAAACCCCAAGGCTGCTCACCAGCTTGTACGCCATCTATTAAGGGAGCTTAGAGGCTGATGTAAATCTGCCTACGTGTCAATCATCTAGGCATGCCACAGTTTCATGGAGGTAGTATGCCTAACTTGAAGATAGTTTAGTTTTTAAAACTTCAATCTGTTGAATATTCAATGTTCCAAGAATTTAAAGTAATCAACAGTATGCTTAACTATTTGACTTAAGGTCAACTTATCTCATTGAAATGATTCACTTTCATAAAGTTATAAAATTTATTTGCAGGATAAGTATATCTAAGTGATGGGACTGCATTCTTTTTCGGGCAAGTTATGCGATTAAACCCCAAGGCTGCTCACCAGCTTGTACGCCATCTATTAAGGGAGCTTAGAGGCTGATGTAAATCTGCCTACGTGTCAACCATCTAGGCATGCCACCGTTTCATGGAGGTAGTATGCTTAACTTGAAGATAGTTTAACTTTTAAAACATCAATCTGTTGAATATTCATTGTTCCAAGAATTTAAAGTAATCAACAGTATGCTTAACTATTTGACTTAAGGTCAATTTATCTCATTGAAATGATTCACTTTCATAAAAGTTATAAAATGTATTTGCAGGATAAGTATATCTAAGTGATGGGACTGCATTCTTTTTCGGTCAAGATATGCGATTAAACCCCAAGGCTGCTCACCAGCTTGTACGCCATCTATTAAGGGAGCTTAGAGGCTGATGTAAATCTGCCTACGTGTCAATCATCTAGGCATGCCACAGTTTCATGGAGGTAGTATGCCTAACTTGAAGATAGTTTAGTTTTTAAAACTTCAATCTGTTGAATATTCATTGTTTCAAGAATTTAAAGTAATCAACAGTATGCTTAACTATTTGACTTAAGGTCAACTTATCTCATTGAAATGATTCACTTTCATAAAGTTATAAAATTTATTTGCAGGATAAGTATATCTAAGTGATGGGACTGCATTCTTTTTCGGGCAAGTTATGCGATTAAACCCCAAGGCTGCTCACCAGCTTGTACGCCATCTATTAAGGGAGCTTAGAGGCTGATGTAAATCTGCCCACGTGTCAACCATCTAGGCATGCCACAGTTTTATGGAGGTAGTATGCTTAACTTGAAGATAGTTTAGCTTTTAAAACTTCAATCTGTTGAATATTCATTGTTCCAAGAATTTAAAGTAATCAACAGTACGCTTAACTATTTGACTTAAGGTCAACTTATCTCATTGAAATGATTCACTTTCATAAAAGTTATAAAATTTATTTGCAGGATAGGTATATCTAAGTGATGGGACTGCATTCTTTTTCGGTCAAGATATGCGATTAAACCCCAAGGCTGCTCACCAGCTTCTACGCCATCTATTAAGGGAGCTTAGAGGCTGATGTAAATCTGCCTACGTGTCAACTATCTAGGCATGCCACAGTTTCATGGAGGTAGTATGCTTAACTTGAAGATAGTTTAGTTTTTAAAACTTCAATCTGTTGAATATTCATTGTTCCAAGAGTTTAAAGTAATCAACAGTATGCTTAACTATTTGACTTAAGGTCAACTTATCTCATTGAAATGATTCACTTTCATAAAGTTATCAAATTTATTTGCAGGATAAGTATATCTAAGTGATGGGACTGCATTCTTTTTCGGTCAAGTTATGCGATTAAACCCCATGGTTGCTCACCTGCTTGTACGCCATCTATTAAGGGAGCTTAGAGGCTGATGTAAATCTGCCTACCTGTCAACCATCTAGGCATGCCACAGTTTCATTGAGGTAGTATGCTTAACTTGAAGATAGTTTAGTTTTTAAAACTTCAATCTGTTGAATATTCATTGTTCCAAGAATTTAAAGTAATCAACAGTATGCTTAACTATTTGACTTAAGGTCAACTTATCTCATTGAAATGATTCACTTTCATAAAAGTTATAAAATTTATTTGCAGGATAAGTATATCTAAGTGATGGGACTGCATTCTTTTTCGGTCAAGATATGCGATTAACAGTTTCATGGAGGTAGTATGCTTAACTTGAAGATAGTTTAGTTTTTAAAACTTCAATCTATTGAATATTCATTGTTCCAAGAATTTAAAGTAATCAACAGTATGCTTAACTATTTGACTTAAGGTCAACTTATCTCATTGAAATGATTCACTTTCATAAAGTTATAAAATTTATTTGCAGGATAAGTATATCTAAGTGATGGGACTGCATTCTTTTTCGGTCAAGTTATACGATTAAACCCCATGGTTGCTCACCTGCTTGTACGCCATCTATTTAGGGAGCTTAGAGGCTGATGTAAATCTGCCTACGTGTCAACCATCTAGGCATGCCACAGTTTCATGGAGGTAGTATGCTTAACTTGAAGATAGTTTAGTTTTTAAAACTTCAATCTATTGAATATTCATTGTTCCAAGAATTTAAAGTAATCAACAGTATGCTTAACTATTTGACTTAAGGTCAACTTATCTCATTGAAATGATTCACTTTCATAAAGTTATAAAATTTATTTGCAGGATAAGTATATCTAAGTGATGGGACTGCATTCTTTTTCGGTCAAGATATGCGATTAACAGTTTCATGGAGGTAGTATGCTTAACTTGAAGTTACTTTAGTTTTTAAAACTTCAATATGTTGAATATTCATTGTTCCAAGAATTTAAAGTAATCAACAGTATGCTTAACTATGACGTTATTTGTTAATTAATTTTTGTTATTTCGAACAACAAAGATAGATTTCAATGTCGTTTTCACGCACAGTGCTGCTATGGTGATTCACCAGAATTCGAATAATAAAGATGGAATCGAGGTATGTTGTATTTCAATTTGAAGATTTTTAATTTCTTAGGAAATTACAGATTGTCTAACGTAACTAGCTGATCCACCAATTTCAACCAGATCCGGATACTTCATTTCATTTCATTTTTAACTTGCTTTTCTTTCCAATTTTTCATTTTGGTCATTATTCAGTTAGGCACACCAATTGTTCGACGAAATCACCCTCACTTTTGTGCAGGTATGTAACGGATCTTTACTCGCGATTGTGTGCTTGAAGAAACGTTTTATTGTTTTAAGTTAAAAGGTTTTCGAACCCGGCTTCAATTTGGGGTTCTGTTTGCTGTAAGTAAACCTTGATGTATCTCCTTACGCTGATAAGATCGTTGCTGAATACATTTGGTATATTCTCAACCCTTCATAGAAAAAAGAAAATTCGTATTAATATACGTAAATACTTATATCCATGCTTTTTATATACCGAAACAGGATTGGAGGTTCTGGGACAGATGTGCGCAACAAATCAAGGGTATATTGGCTTTTAATGCTCTAATTTTTTTTTCTTTTCGTTATTGATAATAATCGTTAGACTATAGTTTTGTTAAATTAGGACATATTGATTCAGGACATATTGATTCAGGAGCGCATCATGGAGGATCATATCTTCTATTGAGCATAAGAAAGAGAGCCTTGGGAATGAAGATCATGTCAAGCTAATTAAGGACTATAGGTGGAGAAACGAGACCGAACTAAGCAATATTTATGACGGATCATATGTTTAACATTGTTTTATAAAAGATATGTAACTAAACCCAAAGAATTTAAATAATATATTATAATATGTTTTTTAGTATTTGATTCCGATTGTTATTAGAACAAACCCGTGTACTCACACAGGTGTACACCTAGTCTCTTAGTAATAGGGGAATGATCCACTAAAAAGTGGATTTTGCCTAAGTAGCCTAAGAAGGATTGTGATGATGACATGTGGCACTCCTAATAAGTAGGAATGAAGGGCATTTTCGTCCTTATAAATAGGAGTGAAAATGACATGTGGCACCCCTTTTGTTTTTAAAAAATATAAACAAAAAAAATCTAGTACAAAAAAATCTAGCACAAAAAATCTAGCACAAAAAAATATAGCACAAAAAAATCTAGCACAAAAAATCTAGCACAAAAAAATGTAGTACAAAAAAATATAGCACAAAAAAATCTAGTACAAAGAAATATAGCACGAAAAAATTTAGCAAAAAATGTAGTACAAAAAAATCTAGCACAAAAAAATTGAGGAAAAAAAATTTATGACAAAAAAATCCAGCACAAAAAATTTAGCACAAAAATATAGTACAAAAATTCAGCACAAAAAATGTTATATAACATAGAAATACAACACATTTAAGTGGGTTTTTTAGTCTTCATATTTTATATAGCAATATGGTACTCAAATTAAAGATAAAAAGACGCTCGATTTTACGGTGAAATTTTTATGAAAAAATAATGTCGTATAAAAAAGTTATGAACGTTTAAAAAGTAAGGGTGGAATATACATGTGACTTGCATGTGGAGAGAGAAAGTCCATAAATATGATTTTCTCAAGATACCCTTGCACTCCTCTTTTCTCCTACCCTTTCATCTTAACCATTGATTTGAAAAATGAATGGTTAAGATTCCTTCTTAGGCTACTTAGGCAAAATCCACTTTTTAGTGGATCCTTCCCCCCCTTAGTAATATACCTAATTTAGTTTTAAATGTTATCATGTCAGTATAAGGCTTTCAGCCCCAATGTTAAATCTCATAAAGGCTTAAATGATAGGGATTGAAATTGGTCGACTTCAGGAGGCGTTTGGTTATTCTAATTTCATATGTATCCATATCTGGTTTTAGATTTCTTTGATACCCTTTTATGCTATTACTCGTTAGGTTAGTGGGTTTCTCAATAACTCGCTGTAGTTGGATCCGGGCAACAATAAATTATAAACTACATATTTATGTGAGCCCATGAGTCCCAATGGCTTGACGTTAGCAACACATATAAATACTAGTTTTGATAAGTTGTGACCACAACAGAATACGCTCCGATGGTGGAGTATTTAAATTCCAAGATCACCAAGTCCAATAAACCCGCTAACAACGATCTACCACATTAATTCCCCCTATAAACCACACCCAAATAATGATTCGTCATATTTCGTATACAGGGGCTCGCCATTTTTAGGCTTGAATGGCAGCTACTACCAAAATTATATAGAAAGTATTATGGACAAATTAGGGATGGATAGTCCGTTGTTACTCGTCTCACCACCAGAAAGCATGAAAAGTCTGAACTGTAATTCAATCCAAAATCTTGCCCAGAAAATTAAAGGCAGATTAGTAACGGAGAGTCCTTCTGTATAAAGCCCACCGTAGGTCATATTAGTTGATTAAATCAATTTGACGTAGCAGGATCATCTATGATATCTAATGACAAAAGTCGATATCAATAAAACATGACCTCCACTGTAGGTTGTATTAATTGATTAAATCAACTTGACCTCCGCATAAGTCGTCCTCAATGATTAAATCAATCTGACCTCCACCATATAGGTCCCCTTGTGATAAAACAAGGACGTCATATTCATGGACAAATTTGGGAGCTAGCCGTGTTAAACAAATTAAAAAGCTAGGCGTCAGTTGATTTGACTATTCTACTAGAAAATGTGGCTAAATTTTTAAAATATGTAAGCACCTTTAATGGTTATAAAAGTGGCCAATGGTTTCATTATAATGCATGCATGCATCATAACAATCTTCATGTATTTTTTTTCTTCATCTAGGCAAATAATCTGTAGAATGACAACTAGAAAAATGAATCTGAATGATGCCCAGGTTTGTGATACTGAAAAAAATGATATCCGCATATATAGCGATTTCAACTATAAAATGGGAACCAGAGCCGTTCCTACGTTTTCAGGGGCCCTAAGCAAACTACAAAGTGGAGGCCCAATTTCGTTATTGACTAACATTAGAGGTGCAAAAATCGGGTTTTTCTAATACCCAATTTCGGGAACCAAACCGTGTTTCGGTATGAACGGGTATTAGAAAATCGGGTTTTTTAGATACCTAGACATTAATACCCTATTTTCTATTTTTTACACAATATAAATCCATTTTATTTTTTAATTTGCTTTGTATTTGATAAAAATACTTGAAATAATTACAGTATCACAATTTTATTTAATTAATATATCTCAGTCTTTCGTTTAATGTCACTAGAAGGATCCGCCAAAAGGAAAAAAAAATATATTGCTTATGAGTCTTTCGTTTAATGTCACCAGAAGGATGCGCCAAAAGAAAAAAAAATATTTTGCTTATGAGATTCGAGCTAGGGTCTTTACAAAACTAGGGCAAGACTCATACCACTACACTAGCAAAATTAATAGATCTATAGAATCAAAACAATTATATATTATATATCATTTTATATTAAATGGAGGCCCTAAAAGTTTGGATGCCCTAGGCCCGAGCCTAGGTTTTGATAAGAATTGGGCCGGCCCTGATGGGAACTTATAACTTAGTTCCATATAGTGGTGCACAAAAAACCCGAACCCGGACCCGGACCCGGAAAAAAAACCCGGAACCGGGTATTATAAAACCCGGGTTTTTTATACCCGAACCCGAACCCGACCCTACCCGTAGGGTAGGGACCGGGTATGCGTATTTGATCTAAAACCCGAACCCGGAACCGGTTTTTTTTATACCCGGTTTATACCTGAAACCCGGTTTTATAAATACCCGAACCCGAACCCGGAACCAGGTTTTATAAATACCCGAAACCGGTTTTTAAAAAAACCCGATTTTGATGTAATCTTGTTTAATTATGTATGCATTAAGACTTCTAGTTCTTATGATTTAACAAAATTATGTATGCACTTTGGTGTAATCTTGTTTAATTAATAGGTTTCTAATGATATTTGCCATCGCTACTTAATTATTTAGTATATTTCATTACAAGTGGAAACAAATATGCCAATATATGTTGGCCCTTCTATTTTCTTTGTTTGTTTAATATCATTATTAGTTTTTGTATTTAATAAATTATGCCTCTGTTTATAAAATTCAAGAATAACCACATGAAGAACTATAAATTGTGCCTCTGTTTATAAATTGTGCCTCTGTTTATCAATAGATTTGATGTCTATGTGTGAGAGTTATGTTTGATACATTTTATAAGCATAGTTCCGGTCGGGTTTTTTTAATACCCGGTGCGGGTTTTTTCCCAACCCGATGCATACCCGAACCCTACCCGATGAATACCCGAACCGGACCCGAACCCGGAAATAGGGTATTATAATACCCGAGTTTTATAAAACCCGACCTGAACCCTACCCGAACCCGGGTATATAGGGTATACATTTTTGGTAGAGAACCCGGACCCGGACCCAGGGGCGCAGCTCTTGAGGGGCGGGGGGGGGGGGGTCGCCCGACCCTCCGAACTTTTCGGTTAGTAGTGTTACGTATATGTTTTTCGTATAGAAATTTTTAGGGATATACGTGTTAGACCCCCCGGTTTAAATTTTTTTTTTTATGTATATACGTGTTAGACCCCCCGGGTTTCTAAAAAAAATTATGCATATACGTGTTCCACCCCTCCGGTTTTCTAAAAAATAAATTATATAACCCAAACAAAATACCCCAAATAAAAGAGTGTGTTATTAACTTATTATGTATGTCAGTTATCATAAGCCCAAACATCCCTACCCAAATCAAAAGTAATGGCCCATTTATGAAATTTGACCCAATATGAAACTAATTAACTAAACCCAATATCAAACTCATATGTGCAGAAAAAGAAACAGAAGAAAAAACGCAGGTCTGGGGGGAAACTGGCGACTGGGCTGCTGCTGCTTGTTCGACCGGCTGCTGCTTGTTCGAGACTTCAATTCGATTCGAGATTCCTTGTTCGAGACTTCTTGTTCACTTGTTCAATCATCCTCACAGGTATGTTAATTTTTATGTTTAGATTTGATTTAGGGCTCCAATTTATATGAATTAGGTTGAAATAAGGTGTGAGTTTTAGCCCTAAACTTGTTGAATTTTTATGTTTAGGTTTGATTTAGGGCTTCAATTTATATTAATTTTTATGTTTAGGTTTGATTTAAGGCTCCAATTTATATTAATTTTTATGTTTAGGTTTGATTTAGGGCTCCATGGGGAAGAAGAATAAATGCATAACCTCTTTTTTCAAAAGAAAGAATGAAAATGAAGAACAAGTAGAGGGAATTGTTGATGGAAACAATGAGAACAAACGTCAAAAAGCTTCACCAAGTGAACCGGTTAGTGAAGTGAACAATGAGGCGAATCAAAACATTCCACCGGTTAATGAAGCAAATAATGAGGCGAATCAAAACATTCCTCAAAATCCTACTAACGTCAATGAAGTGGATGTTAGTAGTCTAGAAAAATAACATGTACAAATTAGTTGAAAGAGTGTGTCGGCTAATCTTAACACTTCCAGTTTCGACTGCAACAACGGAAAGAGGATTTTCAGCAATGAAAATATTTAAGAATCGCCTTCGCAATAAGATGTCCAATCAGTATCTAGCAAACAGTATGGTGATTTACATAGAAAAGGAGATTGCTGAGAACTTTGATTCGGAGTCCATAATTGAAGAATTCAAAAATCTTAAAGGAAGACGAGCAGAACTATAATTCTTCATCCAACTAAACCGGGTACCCACCTTCCTCTTCTTTTTAATGTTTTGGTATCTTTATTCAATTGTTTGTTAAACAATGTTTACGTTTTAATGTTTGAGAACGACTTTTAATTTGATATTAATGTTTGACCCGACCCGAATCACCGACACCCTACCCGACCCGACCCGAATCGAATCACCGTTGCCCGACCGAACATAATTTTTTTTTTAGGTCTAATGCCTTCCGACCCCTCGAATGTTTTTTTCAAGCTTCGCCACTGCCCGGACCCGACCCGGTTTTTAAAAAAACCCGATTTTGTAAAACCCGATCCTACCCGAACCCGATCCTACCCGAAACCCGGTTTTTAAAAAAACCCGATTTGTGCACCACTAGTTCCATATATGTGGACATGGGAATGAAATTCGTTTCTCAATATTTCAAACATCTTTGTGCATCCTGAAATGTTTTGGTGGGCCCATTCAGATACGAGACCTGTCATGCAAGAAACGAAAAACCAAAAAAAAATAATAATAATAATAATAATTATAAATAAAGAAAGCATGCAAAAGCTACTTGACCTTAGGCTATGCGGTATGGTGATGGTCCTCCCTTGGAGGATGGTCTGCTACGTAGGCGCCACATAGATCGGGTGTGAGGATAGGGCAAAGAGGATGGAGGTATGGAAATGGGGGATGTACCTAAAATATATGTATATGTTGTATGTATATATCTGTGTGTGAGGAGGTTTTGTCCTCTAGTGGGACGGCTTAAACGACCTGGAGAAGCCGGGGAGGACGCCGCTGGTGGGGGAAGAAATGGGGCGAGGATCGGCGTCGGGCGACGACGGGGGTGGGACGAAGCCCACACCGTCTAGCCTTAGGGAGGAAGGGGTACTGAAAGAATCCAGAAAATCAAAGTAAATAAATGATGGAATTTAACATATTGTAATCCAATTCGAGAAGGATTAGATCTCCAATTTCAAAGATAGAAACCCTAATTATTTTTATAAAAAAAAACATCGACATAATCAAACTACAAAGACTCCTATTAATACTCCCACTAACAAGTAGCGATCTGTTCCCAAGTTAACTTAACGAGAGAAAAGAAAAGAAAGTAAAAGTGGAAAAGGAAAGGAACAGAAATGAAAAAAAAAGATGTATTTCCCATCATTTCCTCCCAAATCGGAAGTAAAGAAAAAGTAAATAATTTAGCCTAGTTTTCATTTCATTCCTTAAATGAAACTCGGGAATACGACATGTTTTATTTTCCTTTCTTTTCCTTCCTTAAATGAAATTCTGTAACACAAAATATTTTACTTTGTTTTTGTTTCTTTTTCTTTCCTTCCATAACTAAACTCTAGAACATATTGTAAGAGCAGTTACTACTCTATTCTTGAAAACCTCCGTGAAACTGTTCCCACGATGTTTATCCTGTTATTTTATTACTTAATCAAATCAGCAGCTAGGCCAGGTTCTGGGCTTGGATTTGGGTCGGGTTCTGGATTGTTTGGTACTGTATCAGGCACTGAATGGTAATTACCCGAGTCCCAACCAACCATCACTCGCCACATCAAAAATTCCTCAAAATACTCATTAACTAGTACCCATGCCATAAGCTATATTTTTTTTAATTTAAATATTGTCTCAAAATTACCTTTCAAGCATCAAAGATGTTCTAGCATTGATGACTACCCTAGACGCTTCTACCCGTGAGTGGCAGGGGCGGATGTAGCATATTGTAAAGGGTGGCGTCCGCTACGCCTTGGCGTTCCGGTGGTAGTGTAAAATTAGTGTAAGTTTTGGAAAAATTTGACATTTTTTCGATTTCGTTACCGCTTATTTATAAAACGTTACGGCTTGGCGCGAATCTTAGATCCGCCACTGGTGAGTGGCTCCGTTCCTCCTTAACTAAAGGAGCATTAAGTATGTCTAGGGCCTAGAAATTTATCACATAAATATCTTATCTTAGGATCAACTATGATATCTAACAAAAAAAGTCGATATCAATAAAACTTGACCTCCACCGTAGGTTGTTTTAATTGACTAAATCAACTTGACCTCCCGCATAAGTCGTCCTCAATGATTAAATCAATCTGACCTCCACCATAGGTCAAGGTCACCTTGTGATAAAACAAGGACATCATATTCATGGACAAATTTGGGAGTCGCGTTAAACAAATTAATAAGCTAGGCCAATGGTTATATTCATGGACAGATTTGACTATGCTACTAGAAAATGTGGCTACATTCTTCAAATATGTAAGCACATGGTTATAAAAGTGGCCAATGGTTATATTATAATGCATGCACCATCATAACAAGCTTCATGTATTTTTTTTTCTTCATCTAGGTAAATAATCAGTAGAATGACTACTCTAGATGGGATTAATACTCAAAATTATTTACATCGAGATAGTTGGTAAACGGACAACAATTTGCGCCGCTACCCCTTTTTTGAATAGCAAAACTAAGTCTTTTAAAAACTACGTTCATAGATCTCGGGGTCATAACATTACTATGCATGACCCTTTGAACACGACTAAGTAGGTGCACAACCTCTGGCGCCAGAAAACCAAAAGTATCAAAAACAAATGCGATAAACACGTGCTGGGTGTCATGACACGTTTTATCGTGTTTGGTCACTTTACCAGAAGCAGCCTGACCCACCGTGAAAGCACTACCCTCTAAGCACACAAGCGGGGAAACCCCTGTTAGATCCACACATGCATGTTTTCCTTCAACCCATCGAAAAACCAGAATGTTGGCTGGTCGAAGGGTAGATCTCCCTTCCAACGGGCCAGTTAAAAAATTAACAGGTGGCTCTTTCTTAGCAAAAATACCAGCGCGCCTGAATATGTCAATAAGGACATCCCAAACCAAATCATGTCGGTATTTGAACCCTGTGAGCTCTCTACAATGAACAACATGCTCCCCAAAAGAATCCAAACACACCTTATAACAAACAGGGCAAACCTCATCAACTGTGAATAAAAGAATAATGAGGCGACACTTAAGGATAGTACGGTACTCCACCGGCAACATATGCTGGCCTAACCCATCTATAGGTATAGCAAGAGGAAAATCTTGTGCATGTGGTGCTCGTAGACACTCAAAACCAGTTTTTTGTCTAACGGTCAAGTCAAACTGTGCTTCGATGTCGTGGACAATTAAACTAAAAAGGGCACTCGCCAATGCATGTTGGGCTTTAGGGGGCAGTGTGACACCTGTGCTTGCGTAATTATTATTTGAACTCTGAACTGTTCAATTATCAATGAAACGATGTATTTTAATCTCTATATTTGTTTATTTGTGTTTAACAATTTCTTATTTCAATCCTTGTTCAATTTGAAACTCTAAATCGCTTTCTGAAAAGTTATACGCAAACTGATGCATAAACGTAATCAGTTTAACACGACAAACACTCCAGAACATCAACAATAGCCTAACATACCTTAAATAACCTTTACATAATTTAGAAATAAATTTTGGGGGGTTTGGTGTGCTGAAATCAAGTTTATTCGATCGCAGGGACTATTTGTGTCAAACTGCAAAAGTCAGCTGATTTGTATAGTAACGTACCTTCCGGAATTTGATCATAAGTTAAACATACCCTAAATATCCTTTGCATTGATTAGAAATAGGCTTTGAGGGGTTCGGTATGCAAAAATAAACTTTTTGGTCAAACAGGGACTAAAAGCGTCAAAAAGTGCATAAGTTTGCACTTTCGCGCATATCTTACGTTCTGAACATATCCGGATATCCATAAATTTTGTAATCATTAAAATATTTTATGTTAGTGATTGGCATGTTAAAATTCCATTCGTCGCGTAATTTGGATCGTTTTTCGTGTCCGTTCGAGTTTCGTCGTAATTAACCGAATAACGTGACCGTACGACCAAACGATCCGACATCCAACATATTTTCTAGCATATTTTAAGTTCTCTATACTTAAACTTTATTATTGAGCCTTGAAAATAGGTTAACGGGGTTTAAACGCATCGAAAATGGCTTAAAAGTGTTGCAGGGACCATTTATGCCATTTTGGCAAAGTTTCTGGACCTGGCTAGTGGTGGCGTCACGCCACAGCCTAGTGGCTGTGCTGTGGCGGCACACCACAGCCTCATCTGGGCAGAATAATTAGTTTCAGCAATTGCAAGCCTATTTTCAGCAACCGACTTAAAGTTCAGGGTCTTTTGTGTAACAATTGCAATACCATGAGCTGGTTTTGGACACCCATAGCATTGTAAAACAATGGGTAACACATGGAGGGTCAGGATTGAAGCTCAAAAATCGAGGAACGATCCTAACGGTTCTTAACTTTCTACAAATACCCACTTTCCCCATTTGCATTCTCCATACATTTGATTCAAATTCAACTCTAAGTTGAAGCTCTCATCTATGAAGGCTTCATACATGAGTTGTTCTTGATTAAATCTTCAAGGCTTGGACCTTTTGTAAGTCTCCTTCATGCTTGTTCTTGTATTTCAAGCATGAAAGTCAACAAGTGTTTCACTTTCTGCTTTGACCAGTCAATGGTCAACACGAAGTTCTTTTGAACTTTGCAACGTGAGCGTAATCACGATGGTTATAGTCCCCTGTGACTATACCTACTAATTACCACGATGATTAGGCGTAGTGACGAGTCATAGTTTCGGTCAAAATGCGTATTTATGCGTATTTTGCAACCAAACTATTCTTAGGTATCAAAACCCTTTGTTTTGATATCAAATTTGTTTTCTAACTTAGTTAAACATATTTTAGCATGTTTAACTCGTCACTTTTAGTTTAGTACTTATATAGGGTCGTAACATAAGCGGTCTAAACAACCGCCTAGAATTTCAAACCCGACCCGTTTGGTCGATCATTAGGATCCGACCAAACACATTTTGTGACCATAGTTGCATAGGGAATAACCTTTCGAGGTTATACCTTATGGTCACTACGTTTAGTTAGCTCTATGATAGGTAGTTTATATGCCTTAGGAAAAATGACCAAAATACCCTTTTTGCGCATAAATTCATTCTAAGCACATGTAACTTAAATTTTAACATCTAAACTGATTAAGCAACATTATTAGACTTGTTAAGGCATATAATACTTGTCATAGGACTAGTTAGGCGGTCCGAACGCATTTTACGCGAACGACGCGTTAAAGTAGCGTAAGCTACCTAAACGGGTCGTAACGGGTCATAAGCACTTAGAATAGGTTCCGATTTAGAATGTAGGTTTTGTTAAACCATATTACATAAGTTCCTATACTCATTTGGTTTACGAAACCTCATTTTATCCGATCTTCCGACTTAGGTCCGGTTTATTAACGTAGTTACCTATATTAGATGCCGACTGATTCCGTGATTCTTCTAGCTTTGTTTGGTTGTTATCTCAAGACTCCTAAGCAAAATCAAGTGAGTACATAGTCCCCTGTTTTACTGTTTTAAAATATTTCGCGGTGATTCACATGTGCCTACTTGTTTACTTTAGTGCTTTTCATGCTTTCATAACATATACTTGATATGTTCATTAGGACACATATAGTACATGATTTCATCTATGTTTACGCTATGTATGTTTAATTAACATGCTAGTACATTAATTTCATAAACACATTTGTTTCGTATGTTTATTTTAGCGTATGTACACATTGATTTACATCACATTTATGCTATGTATGTTCATTTAGCATATTTAGTACATTGTTTTCACATAACATGCTTACATTTGGTATGACATTTGGTTTGTTTAACGGGTCATAAATACGTTCATTAACACCGATCATGCCGCTCGATAGAAGGTAGTGGTACCATAGGAATTGACAACTCACATTCCTGAAATCCTAGGTTTGTTTGGGTGGAAGGAATGACCGAATCCGATATACATAATTTTGGTAAACCTTTAACTTATTATGTGACATCTGTGCCTCCATGACCATCAAACAAATACAAAATCAACGAAATATTGTATTTCATACTTGTGATTTGTATAAATATGTGTATCATTTGCACATATCAATTCTTGTTCGATTTCGAGCTCTAAATCACTTTGTGGAAAGTTATACGCAAACTGGTGCGTAAACGTAATCAGTTTAATGCGACGAACACTCCGGAATAGTGACATAGGCTTAACATACCTTAAATAACCTTTACATAACTTAGAGGGACTAATTTCGCTTACAGGGACTAATTTCGACAAACTACGAAAGTATGCCGATTCGTACTGTAACGAACATTCCGGAACTTGATCATAAGTTAAACATACCCTAAATATCCTTTACATATCTTAGAAATAGGCTTTGAGGGGTTCGGTATGCTAAAACAAACTTTATTGATCAATAGGGACTAAAAACGTCAAAAAGTGCATAAGTTTGCTTTTTCGCGCATATCTCGTGTTCTGAATATATCCGAACATCCAAAACTTTACGTAATCATTAAAATGTTTTATTTTAGTGATTTTCATGATAAAATTCCATTCGTCGCGTAATTTGGATCGTTTTTCGCATTCGTTCGTGTTTCGTCGTAATTAACCGAACAACGCAACCGTACGACCAAATGAACCGACATCCGAGATATTTTTGAGCATGTTTTGAGTTCCCTATACTTGAAATTCATTTTAGAGCCTTGAAATGAGGTTAACGGGGCTTAAACGTGTAAAAAATGAGCCGAAATGCAAGATTCTGAAGTTTAGGGACCAAAATTGTCATTCTGCCATAGTTATCTTAGGAAGGGACCAAAATGAAAAATCTAAATTCCAGATTGTTCCAGCTGTTCCCCTCATTTGCACATGGTTTTAATGAAACTATGGGCTCCCATGGTTTCACAAAACCATGGGCACATGTGTACGGATGAGATCGAAGCTCGTTTTACGATGAACGATCCTAACGGTTCTAGTTTTCCTATAAATAGCTACCCCCATTCACTTGTAAAACCCACAATGATCTGATTTTGGCTCTCTAATTTGAAGTTTATGCTTCATACCTGAGAGTAAATCGGATCATAGCTTGCGGGGACCTTTTGTAAGTATTCTTTCGTTCTTTTATCGCTTTTCGAGTCTGAAAGTCAAACTGCGTTTGACTTTCTGCATTGACCAGTTTATGGTCAATGCGAAGTTCGTTTGAACTTCATAACGTGAGCGTAATCACGATGGTTATAGTCCCTAGTGACTATACCTACTGATTACCACGTTATCTAGGTGTAGTGACGAGTCATAGTTTCGGCCAAAATGCGCATTCTTGCGTATTTTGTAACCAAACTACTTATAGGTATCAAAACCGTTTGTTTTGATACCAAACCTATTTTCTAACTTAGTTAAACATGTTTCGACATGTTTAGCCCGTCACTTTTTAGATTAGTGCTTGTGTAGAGTTGTAAGTCAAGCGGACTAAACACCCGCTTAGACTTTCGAACACGACCCGTTTGGTCGATCATTAGGATCCGACCAAGCATGTTTAGTGACCATAGTTGTATAGGGAATAACCTTCCAAGGTTATACCTTATGGTCACTTAGGTTACTTAGTTGTCTGATAGGTAATTTATATATGCCTTAGGTGAATGACCAAAATGCCCTTTTCATACATAATTGGTAATTAAGCATATGAAACATAAACTTTTGTCACATAACTGATTATGTAACATATTTAAACATGTTTAGGCATATAATACTTGTCATAGGACTAGTTTGACGTCTCGAACGCGCTTTGCGGGAACGACACGTTAAAGTAGCGTAAGCTACCTTAATGGGTCACAATGGGTCGAAAGCACTTAGGTTAGGTTTCGATTTAGAATGTAGACTTTGTTAAACCATGTCATATGAGTTCCAATACTCATTTGGTTTACAAAACCTCATCCTATCCGATCTTCCGACTTAGGTCCGGTTTATTTATATAGTTATTAGGTTGCCGATTGATTCCGTGCTCCCTCTAGCTTGCTTGGTTGTTGTCCAAGACCTCTAAGCATTCTCAGGTGAGTACATAGTTCCCCTATTTTACTGTTTTCAATTGTTTTGGGGTGATTCATATGTGCTAAATGTTTTCGAGGTTTTAACGATGGTTTTCAAAATGATTTTCGATATTATAACAATGGTTTCAAAAACGATTAAAATGGTTTATATTAAATTAATAACGATTTCGATAAAGTAAACAAACTTGTTGGTTATATTTACATAACGAATAATATCCATTAGTTTTGGCCGAACCGACCAGTATTAGGTTATGGTACCATAGGATCTGACAAATCCCGTTATCAGACTGCGCCCATGGTTATGTGTGGGTTAGGTGGGTAACAACCGAATATGTGATTGTTAATTTACCCTTTGGTGGTTTATTAATGCGAGAAGCGATAGGCGAGATAGTCGAGTCACGAAGGTTTGGATGTTATCAGCGAGACAATCAAAAGTAGTTTTCACGAATTAAAACGAGAATGATTTAAACAACTAAAGCGATTTTTAACGAATTAAACGATTTGGGTAAACGATTGGTTTTTGGTTAGTGTTTAGATAACGGGACGGGTGTAATGTGATGAAAGCATGGTGGATATGCTGCTGGTACTTCCTATATATAAGTGTTATCATCGTATTACATACTGTGGCGTTATTTAGTTCACTTGGGTAAACGATTTTGAAACGATGTCACACAAACGAGGTTTTCGAAATGATATAAACCATACGAGTTTTATTAACGAGATTTATTAACGAGTTTTATTAACGAGATTTATTAACGATTTTTAGTAACGAGATTTATTAACGAGTTTTATTAACGATTTAATACGAGACGTTTTACAAATTGGTTTTCTAAAACAAAATGTTTTCGAGTTAAGAATCATGGCTACGAGATTTTATAAATTATAACCAACTTGATTTGAGTTGTTTAATTATGTCGCAATACTACACTTTTCAAAACAAGGTTTTTAATTAAGTATTGCAACATGTAAACTAGCCATGAATCCGACACTCTCAAAAACCTATGTACTCGCCAGCATTTCCTTGCTGACTATGTTTTCACATATGTTTCAGGTGTTGTTGAATGATGTTGATTGCTAGGATGCATGCTCACATAGGACTGGACGAGGCCTTAGTGACTTAATAACAATGATAGACTATGTTTAACTTGTTTATTTAGATTTCCAGACGATGTAAATATTTAAGGTTTAATAAAACGAAACTTCAAATTTCTGTGTGTTTTGAAACAAAGATTCTGTTACAACACTCCCCAACGTTTCCGCCGCGATTTGTTGTTTTACGCGGTCGGGGTGTGACATGTTAAGGGTTTGTCTCCTCAGTCGCAAGGCTTGAATGTAGACGTTTAACATTACCGCATAGATGTTTGTATCAATAAAGCATTAATTTTACAAAACATAACTTTTGATTTAAATTATGATTTATTCAAATACATTGTTTTGTACATTTTACATATGGTTTGAGTAGATACTTTTTATTTGCCATGCATAGCATTTGAATATACATGAACATTTTTACATTGGTTTAAACAATACACTTTGGTGGTTTGTTTGGGTAAGTGATTTAAATAACGAGGCGTGTGTAATATGATAAAAGCATGGTGGATACGCTGCTGGTACTTCCTATATATAAGTGCTTTTATGATATTACATATCGTAGCGTTATTTAAATAATTTCAAATTAGACATATTACATTTTACACAAATAACATATATTCACAAAACATTGTTTTACAAACAACATATTTTATACAAACTTATTTTACTTGGTTATTCATTTAACCACACATCTTTCTTTTATATCATCTGATTTCTTATAAATTTTTGTATGTTTTATAAAAGAAAACACTTACAAGATTTATGACTAACTTTTGTTAAACATTTCTTTAAACTTACAAGTCATGAATCCTATTTTAACAAAACCTATGTATCTCACAGGCATTTTTATGCTGACGTACCTATTTTCACATGTGTTTCAGATTTTCAGGTGATATTATTAGATGATCGTGATGCAAACATAGGATTGGACTGAGCCTTAGTGACAATACAAGATGCAAGACTAGTTAATTATGTTATGTTTCTTTGTTTTTAAGACGATGTAACCTCTTGAAATTTAATAAAACAAAGTTTCAATTACCATGTGTTGCGAAACAATGATTCTGTTACGACACTCCCCGACCATTCCGCCGCGGTTGTTGTTTTACGCGGTCGGGGTGTGACAGAAGAATTAGTATCAGAGCTCATGGTTATAGGGAATTAGGTTATTAGTAATGCTTTGAACTAGTCTATAACCTTCCTAGGACCCTAACACAAGATTCTTGTGTTTAGATCTTAAAACAATACCGTCACCTATCTTTAGGCGACAACCACAACAAGAACACAAATTTCAAATCCATTTTGAAAACCAATCACCTATTCTAGGATGATTTATTATAAGGTTTTGAACCTTCATAGTTTTCAAAATCTCGTCAAAGTTTGGGTCTTATAATGTGAACACGTGCAATCTGGAAGGGTGGGTGCCTGTATCCCAAGTTTTCTGTCTAAGGCTAGAGTGTTCGTACAAATCCACATAATCGGACCAGTCACTCTTACCTGGGAACTCTTGGGGTGAGTGTCCACTTATAGGCTAAAGCATGTCTTCGCGATACATTAATACGACCCACTTACTTTGATTAGTCACCGTCTCATTTGTTTGTCTTAGGTAACAAACAAATGATCACAATTTTTATGCGTTGTCATTCTGTTTTGATTATCCGATAACATTTCACTTGTTTCCTCCCATGTCTTCCATTTCCTTTAGGATGTATCTTCATCGCAGCGACACTCAAATGTCCGATCGGGCTACCAAAATTTCCCAACGAATAGGCTTAGTATTCCAGAAGACAGCTGAATTAGCTTTTGCTATGTCTCATCTCAAGGATGAAACCACCCAAGAAACACCAAAGGAAACAGAAGCCAAGCCTTCACAAAGATCAAGAAAACGTAAAGCTTCAAAGAATCTTCCAGCGAATGCTCCAAATCAAGCGAGACCTAGCCAGGTGGCAACACCACCAGCCAAGAAGCCGTACAAGGGAACTGCTCCTTTGTGCAATCAATGCAACCGTCATCATCCGAATCAAATACCCTGTTTCAAATGTACCCACTGTGGACGATGGGGACATTTGGTTAACACATGCCGGTTTGCTATACAAAACAAAATTGTTACAGATCCTACTACTGCTCAAGCACCATACTAAGGAACAACCCCTTTGTGCAATCAGTGTAACCTCCATCACCATGCCAGTGTCAAATGCCGAAAATGTTTCAACTGTGGACTTTTTGGTCATACGGCAAGAGTCTGTCGTTCAGTTACTGCGTTAAACCAAGCTATTCAGAACCCTGTTCAACTTCAAGCAGATCCAGCACAAGCTCGTTTTCCTCCTGGTACTTGCTACAACTATGGCGAGACGAGTCATTTCAGGAACAAATGCCCAAAGATTGTCAATGCAAATCTGACCCACGAATGAGCATTTGGCTGATTAGAAGATGCTGCTGCTTTGAAATAATTTAAATCTTATGCTTTTGTTTCTTTAGTTTTTCTTGAACTCTGAAACAATATGGTTGGATTATAAATAAATCGTTGTTCACAATTCTGATGTACAAATATAGTTACATATGCGTATGGCGCTCCCTTACGATACCTACACCAAAGAACTATGTTCTTTACAAAACAAACTACTCTTGTAGTTCTCCCATTCATGTGATCGCTCACGATTTCCTCAAAAATTCTAAATACTCGTTTCATTATAAGAAACGAAGTACAGAAAATAAGTTACAATTTTAGACGATTACTCAAAATATCACTTTAAATCCTTGTTTGGATATTTAAGGGTACTTTTCATAAGTCCTTCAACAGTCTTATATGATATACCTATGTACATATCATTACATTCTAGTTTTCATAACAACATACATAGTATAGGTTTTCAAAACATCCCCCATGATTTCAAAGACATTTCCTATGATTTAAAAACATTTTTTTAAACATAGTATATCTTCTTATACCAAGCCCATAATTTCAAAAACATTATCCATATTTTCAGAAACCTTATACATAATTTCAAAATTTATCTCGCATGATTTTAAAACATTTTATAAACATACCTACCTAATACACCTACCATATGATTTCAAAAAGCATTACGTAAGGTTCCAAAAACATAAAACACATTTCCAAAGAACCCCATGCATAATTTTCAAGAACACTCTGCTCGTATGATTGACTTAACATACGTAGTACACAATCTCCAAATTCTACTTCATATGTCGCCTTGGCATATCTAGCACCTCAACTTCATGAACATTTTACCTCATGTTATGACTTAAGCACATCTAGTGCAAGGTTTCGAAACGTCTCCCGCTATTCAAAATTCCACAATCCATATAGAATCTTCTTATCTTCACAATTAGATCCTTGTGGATGATTATCGCTCAAAATCAAAGTCCTTAATTGGATTCTTTATAGACTTTAATACGTATATTATGAATCTATAAGGACAAAGCCGTATTCCTATTAAGATTTTCCTATCTACATAGTTAGATTCTTGAGAATGTTTAAAGTACCAATTAAGGTCCATGGATTGGATTCCTGGTATACTTTAAATACATATGCACAAATCAACAACAAATTAACAAACAAATTAATAACAAATTGATAACAAATTGAAGATCAAGTTAAACAATTATGTGTTTATGTGTTTTCTTTTATGTTTTTGTGTGATCCAAATATTCGTTATTCAAATCCTCGTAGAATCTTCCATATCTTTATATGAGGGATTCATAGTAGGATATCCAAAGATACTACCTTAAATCTCTAATTGGCTTCTACATAATAGTTAAGAACCTTGGATTATAAAGTACTATTCCATAATTCAAAAGAGACCCCTTGGGTGGTCTAGTTAAAAAGATTGGTTCGTTAACCTGGTTAATGACATCATGAGATGATGTAGCTGAAAAGACCCTTTAGTGGTATATTTTAAAAGATCATTTGTTGATAACTAAAAAGGACCCTTTGGCAGTCTAGCCACAGTCATCACAGGTTTATTCACTTGATTTTTCTTCCCCTACACATTATAGAATGCACTGTGCGGACTGTGCAAGGAATTACGTAATTATGGATGCATACATAATTATGGAATTCAGTGTACAGAAACCACAGTAATATTTGTCATGTGTAAGAACCTATAGTGGCAAAAATGACGAAACGTGAACGATGTAATGGAGGTACGGTGGACGCACCAATGTCGCTACACATATTTATATAAGTGTCCCTCTTACATTGCAAGCATAACGTTATTTAAGTTACTAGAAGTTCAGAACCCTAACCAATGTTGTTTTATCTTTTCGATTTCAAGTTTTGAGCTCACAAAAAGTTTCCTATGGTAACCTTCACGAGAAACATCCACATCCACTCTCACAAGTTTCCTCTAAATAAATTTCGGGACGAAATTTCCTAAAGTAGGGGAGACTGTGACACCTGTGCTTGTGTAATAATTATTTGAACTTTGAACAGTTCAATTATCAATGAAACGATGTATTTTGATCTCTATATTTGTTTATTTGTGTTTAACAATTTCGAATTTCAATCCTTGTTCAATTTCAAACTCTAAATCGCTTTCTGAAAAGTTATACGCAAACTGATGCATAAACGTAATCAGTTTAATGTGACAAACACTCCAGAACATCAACAATAGCCTAACATACCTTAAATAACCTTTACAAAACTTAGAAATAAGTTTTAAAGGGTTTGGTGTGTTGAAATCAAGTTTATTCGATCGCAGGGACTATTTGCATCAAACTGCAAAATTCAGCTGATTTATATAGTAACGTACCTTCTGGAACTTAATCATAAGTTAAACATACCCTAAATATCCTTTGCATAGCTTAGAAATAGGCTTTTAGGGGTTCGGTATGCAAAAATAAACTTTTTGGTCAAACAGGGACTAAATGCGTCAAAAAGTGCATAAGTTTGCATTGTCGCACATATCTTACGTTCTGAACATATCCAGACATCCAAAAATTTTTGTAATCATTAAAATATTTTATTTTAGTGATTGGCATGTTAAAATTCCATTCGTCGCGTAATTCGGATCGTTTTTCGCGTCCGTTCGAGTTTCGTCGTAATTAACTGAATAACGTGACCGTACGACCAAAATAACCGTCATCCGACATATTTTCTAGCATATTTTAAGTTCCCTATACTTAAACTTCATTATTGAGCCTTGAAAATGGGTTAACGGGGTTTAAACGCATCGAAAATGGCTTAAAAGTGTTGCAGGGACCATTTCTGCCATTTTGACCAAGTTTCTGGACCTGGCTAGTGGTGGCGTCACGCCACAGCCTAGTGGTTGTGTTGTGGCGGCATGCCACAACATCATCTGGGCAGAAAAATCAGTTTCAGCAACAGCAGGCCTATTTTCAGCAACCGACTTAAAGTTTAAGGTCTTTTGTGTAACAATTGCAATACCATGAGCTTGTTTTGGACACCCATAGCATTGTAAAACAATGGGTAACACATGGAGGGTCAGGATTGAAGCTCAAAAATCGAGGAACGATCCTAACAGTTCTTAACTTTCTATAAATACCCACTTTCCCCATTTGCATTCTCCACACATTTGATTCAAATTCAACTCTAAGTTGAAGCTCTCATCTATGAAGGCTTCATACCTGAGTTGTTCTTGATCAAATATTCAAGGCTTGGACCTTTTGTAAGTCTCCTTCATGCTTGTTCTTGTATTTCAAGCATGAAAGTCAAACAGAGTTTGACTTTCTACTTTGACCAGTTAATGGTCAACACGAAGTTCTTTTGAACTTTGCAACGTGAGCGTAATCACGATGGTTATAGTCCCTTATGACTATACCTACTGATTACCACGTTGATTAGGCGTAGTGACAAGTCATAGTTTCGGTCAAAATGCGTATTTATGCGTATTTTGCAACCAAACTATTCTTAGGTATCAAAACCCTTTGTTTTGATATCAAATTTGTTTTCTAACTTAGTTAAACATATTTTAGCATGTTTAACTCGTCACTTTTAGTTTAGTACTTATATAGGGTCGTAAAATAAGCGGTCTAAACAACCGCCTAGAATTTCAAACCCGATCCGTTTGGTCGATCATTAGGATCCGACCAAACACATTTTGTGACCATAGTTGCATAGGGAATAACCTTTCGAGGTTATACCTTATGGTCACTACGTTTAGTTAGCTCTATGATAGGTAGTTTATATGCCTTAGGAAAAATGACCAAAATACCCTTTTTGCGCATAAATTCATTCTAAGCACATGTAACTTAAATTTTAACATCTAAACTGATTAAGCAACATTATTAGACTTGTTAAGGCATATAATACTTGTCATAGGACTAGTTAGGCGGTCCGAACGCATTTTACGCGAACGACGCGTTAAAGTAGCGTAAGCTACCTAAACGGGTCGTAACGGGTCATAAGCACTTAGAATAGGTTCCGATTTAGAATGTAGTCTTTGTTAAACCATATTGCATAAGTTCCTATACTCATTTGGTTTACGAAACTTCATTTTATCCGATCTTCCGACTTAGGTCCGGTTTATTAACGTAGTTACCTATATTAGGTGCCGATTGATTCCGTGATCCTTCTAGCTTTGTTTGGTTGTTATCTCAAGACTCCTAAGCAAAATCAAGTGAGTACATAGTCCCCTTTTTTACTGTTTTCAAATATTTCGGGGTGATTCACATGTCCCTACTTGTTTACTTTCGTGCTTTTCATGTTTTCATAACATATACTTGCTATGTTCATTAGTACACATATAGTACATGATTTCATCTATGTTTACGCTATGTATGTTTAATTAACATGCTAGTACATTAATTTCATAAACACATTTGTTTCGTATGTTTATTTTAGCGTTTGTACACATTGATTTACATCACATTTATGCTACGTATGTTCATTTAGCATATTTTGTACATTGTTTTCACATAACATGTTTACATTTGGTATGACATTTGGTTTGTTTAACGGGTCATAAATACGTTCATTAACACCGATCATGCCGCTCGGTAGTAGGTGGCGGTACCATAGGAATTGACAACTCCCATTCCTGAAATCCTAGGTTTGTTTGGGTGGAAGGAATGACCGAATCTGATATACATAATTTTGGTAAACCTTTAACTTGTTAAGGGTTTGTCTCCTCAGTCGCAAGACTTGAATGTAGACGTTTAACATTACCGCATAGATGTTTGTATCAATAAAGCATTAATTTTACAAAACATAACTTTTGATTTAAACTATGATTTATTCAAATACATTGTTTTGTACATTTTACATATAGTTTGAGTAGATACTTTTTATTTGCCATGCATAGCATTTGAATATACATGAACATTTTTACATTGGTTTAAACAATACACTTTGGTGGTTTGTTTGGGTAAGTGATTTAAATAACGAGGCGTGTGTAATATGATAAAAGCATGGTGGATACGCTGCTGGTACTTCCTATATATAAGTGCTTTTATGATATTACATATCGTAGCGTTATTTAAATAATTTCAAATTAGACATATTACATTTTACACAAATAACATATATTCACAAAACATTGTTTTACAAACAACATATTTTATACAAACTTATTTTACTTGGTTATTCATTTAACCACACATCTTTCTTTTATATCATCTGATTTCTTATAAATTTTTGTATGTTTTATAAAAGAAAACACTTACAAGATTTATGACTAACTTTTGTTAAACATTTCTTTAAACTTACAAGTCATGAATCCTATTTTAACAAAACCTATGTATCTCTGAGGCATTTTTATGCTGACGTACCTATTTCACATGTGTTTCAGCTGCTGTTATTAGATGATCGTGATGCAAACATAGGATTGGAGTTGGGCCTTAGTGACAATAAAAGATGCAAGACTAGTTAATTATGTTATGTTTCTTTGTTTTTAAGACGATGTAACCTCTTGAAATTTAATAAAAAAAAGTTTCAATTACCATGTGTTGCGAAACAATGATTCTGTTACGACACTCCCCGACGATTCCGCCGCGGTTGTTGTTTTACGCGGTTGGGGTGTGCCAGGCAGTGTCCTTATTAGTGAAACCGATGAAGTCAAAGCTTCGAATCGTATCATGAAGACAAGTCAAAACACAAGCATAATCAGAATCCATACCACATAGGCCACTGTCGCTTAAGATGTGGTCCTGAAGCACCCGTGATTGGGCCCTCGAGGCCACAAAAGCATAGGATAAAGCCTCTACAAATGCATACAACCCCAAACCCCCAAACCTAATTGGTAAGGAAGCAAGTCGCCACTAGAAGTCTCCAAAGAAAGGACCTCCACAAACTAAATCCTCAATCACTTCACGCAAACCCTTGTTAAAGAACAACGCTGCATCTTCCATGTGTACAGGTTGGCATGTCCCAAGCCAAAGAAAAGGTTGGCAATGCCAATACAGGATCAAAGCAAGAGTAGTTCACTCTACGGGTCACCTAGTTTGGGTAGACGATTTATCAATTCTACCGCCTTACCAGCTCTTTTCTTTGCCAACCCACTAATAAAGCTTGCGTCTCTACTAACGCCCCCCTACCCAAGAAGCTTCACCCCCACTAATGGCCTCCCGATGTCCGTAGGAAATAATGTTGATGCATATTTGTGTGGATGCGGCTCGGTTCGGTTCGGTTCGGCTCGGTTACGAAGTAAAGACCGAAGTAAAGATATCCTCCTATCTTGACTCAGTGCGACGTTTATTTTGTAATTGATGTAAAACAGTTGCACATGTGCAGACTGTTTGTAGTTTGTGTTTAGTTCTCTTGCTGTATGTACGTGTTACTGTAAGTTATGTCTGTTTGCAGCCAACCCACGAAGAACCTACTTCTTCGTGGGAGTCTCCTTCATGAAAGATCATGTTCTCGAAAGACCTTATTCGTCCACATGAAGACCACGGAGAACATCAGTAATGATGAACCTTCTTCGTCCCATAACCACCCACGAAGAACCAAAGGTTCGTGGCCATCAGTTGTTCGTAGGTTTGGAAGTGACGAAGAACAATTGTTTAATGGGCCTGGGATCTTTCGTAAGTTGCATGTGGCCCAGTAACATTCTTCTGGGAATTTGGCTATATATAACAAACTTGCAGCATAGTTAACTAAAAATAGCACACCCAATTCAGTAGAGAGCATTCTTCTTGTAATCTTTTGTAACAAAACTCTACTGAAATACACTTTAATCTTTAAATGTTGAATCTTTCTTATGTGTTATTGACTCGGTTTGCATATACACTTGGATTCCACACTCGTGTGTGTGTTAAGCAACAAGGAAGTAGGTTTATCTTGAACCACCGAGTTGACCTACAAGTGGTATCAGAGCCTTGGCTCTCTTCCTTGTTAAAACCAAGCTTTTTGTTGTGTTTTTGAGCAAGTCTTTGAAGGTTTCTGAAAGTATACTCGAGCTTAAAACAAGATATTCAAGTTTTTGAAAGTAAAATGGGTTAAAACTTAGGAAAAACTTGTTGTTTGCTATAAATTTTTATAAAAACCTTGTTAAAACACATGGAGACAAGTTAAAATACGGTTTTTCTTAAAATTTCTTGCAAAAATCTTGTTCTACATATTTTCCGGTGAAGTGTTTTGATCGGAAAGTCACCGGAATATTCCTTGTTTAAAAAGAAAACCTTCAAATTTTACTTCAAAGTTGATTTTTAGAATGTCTGTCATTTAACTAAATCCGTTATACCACCAGTCAATTATATATATTATCATTTTTGGGTTATGTTCGAGTATTTGTTACCGGGTCATGTTCGAGTATGGTTTGTAGTGTGCGGTTCAATGGGAATATAAAAAAATTGGTAACGGGGAAATAATACATTTAACATGTTATGAAAATCATAAAAAATTCATTTAAAATATTAAAAAAAAAATTCAAAAACCTTTTCAAAGCTTTTGCATATAAAGATATGTGAAAGCTATTCCAATAAAAAATCATTTTTAAAAATAAAACTTTGTTTTACCTTTATATACTGTTTTTGAAACATTTTTTTTTTTAATTTTTTAGTTTTTAAATATTTTTTTAAAATGCACCTACATGTATCTACATATAAAAGCTTCAAAAAAGTTTTTTAAAAATTAATAAGTTTGATAGTAAGAGTTCTGTGCAGACTATAAATAGGGTTGCTTGGCTCATTTGCAAACCATCCCTTGGCAAACCACCTCTCTCACACTTCACCCACCCACCACCACCATCACAACCCACATCCACCACCATCATCCATCATCCATCATAGAGTGTGTGAGTAGTCTCGGGATCCAAGATTGATAGTAAGAGTTCTTGACAATCAAAGGCCATGTTAGCCTAAGTCTCTTACATCACATGGTGAAGACAAGCATTTAGTGTAATACTTTTTATTTTTATTTTTTTCGCACTTTTTATTTGGTTATGTATTAATGACTTTAATAACTAGTTTCTTATGTTGAAGGTGAAACTTCCTTATCATTTGTCCGTGGTGTCTTGGCGTTATTTTACTGTCTATATAAAATATGGAGATATGTTGGCTACCTGGTCGGGGGTTAAGGGAATGGTTTGGGAAGCGTCTTGCCTTGTTCAGTGTATAGATCCTGCAAGGACCTGGGTCAAGCTTAGTAGGACCTCCTTCAATACCCACTGGTATTGGATGGCGGGGGTCCGAATTTCTTGATCCCCTCATATGTAAACTACTATTAATATATTAACCCGGCTACTTAGGATTATATCCCTGCTGACTCAGACTACTTAGCCGAGGGTAACGTCACCTTCAAAAGAGGGGCCTACCACATTATGCATTAATAACTTAATTAATTATCTTTCAATAATCCAACCCTTTAGGATTGTATCCTTGCTGACTCAAACTACTGGGTTAGGGTTACGTCACCTTCAAAAGAGGGGCCTACTACAATAACTAAGATAATCTCTTAAAAAGTGCAAAAGTGCGAAAATAATCAAAGGTTACACTAAAGGCGAGTCGGATCTAAGTGATTCATCTTGTCTATCTGTTTTTATTTTCTAGTTTAAAACCTTTTTTTCTAAATTTTTGATTTGATTAGACGTTGAGCATAAACCGGTATTAAAAGCTCTTGTGTCCTTGGACGACCTCGGTATCTTACCAACACTATACTACGCTCAAGATGGGTGCACTTGCCCATATGTGTGTTTAGTGTTAGTTGAATACCGTGTTTTATAAATTTAAAACTTGACCAAAGTGTTAAAAAGGGCTAAAAATATACAGAAAAACTATACGACACTCACGCACATCAAGTTTTTGGCTCCGCTGCCGGGGACACAAGGATTTTAAGAAAGCTTAAAATCGACGGCCTAATCAATTTTTCAAAACTTTTTCAAAACGCGCGCACATTTTTCTGCATTTTAGTTAGTTTTGCATTTACAGTAGGTTGAACACGGGCCGTGCTCATTGAACACGGGGCCGTGCTGCATAATTTTTTCAAAACACCCAAATACAGAGTCTGAACACGGGGTCGTCCTCACTAAACACCCCCCCGTGCTGCACAAAACCAGTAACTTTTATTAAAACGCCCAGATACAGATTCTGAACACGGGGTCGTGCTCACTGAACACGGGGCCGTGTCCAGCTTCTGTTTCCGTTTAATTTTTTGTTTTCTGGTCCCGAGACCCTGTTGTGGTCTGTTGAGTGATTCTTATGGATCAATACTCAGGAGATTACAACTACACCTATAAGGAGGATGATTATAGGGAAGACTATTGCACCATTTGTGGTGACCCGCACTCGGTTCAATATTGTGAGTTATTTCAACAATCCACTTCATACACCTACTATGAGGAGCCCAGGTACGAGCCATCGACTTCATACACATCCTATGAAGACCCAAGGTATGAACCTTCTCCCTCATACTCATATTTTGATGAACCAAGGTATGAACCTTCACCATCGTACTTTGAGGAATCAAGATATGAGCCCCCACCTTCATATGCTTATTATGAGGAACCATGGCGTGAACAACCCACCTCATATGAGTATTATGAAGAACAAAGTTACGACCCTTATCCATCATATACTTACAATGAGGAACAATGGTATGAACCATCTACTTCATATGAGTATTATGAGGAACCAAGGATCGAACATCCGGATTCAAGCTTTGAGGATTCCGATCCTTACTCTATCACCGACATAGCCGATAGGATAATAGAACACATTAAAACTATCGAACGATGCATAAAAGAATCTCGCGCAAGGGAAGAGGAGTCCCGCGCAAGAGAAGAATTAACTTGTAATAAAGAAGAGATAGTTGAAAATGTAAAAATGGAAGAACAAACAAGTGAAAAACCGACACATGAGTTAAACAACGAAAAAGGTGAGTCCGATAATGTTAAAATTCAAGAAGAGTCTAATTTTGAAGAAATTAATCTCTTGTCACCTTCTTTCGAAAATCATTGTTTAGTGCCCACTCATGCTAAGTTTTTAAAAGAGTTAAACACTAACACTAAAATTGACGAAATAGTAAGCATTAGGTTAACAAATGATCAAACTACTCTAATAAATGATGACCCATTCGAAATTAACATTACACCGGTTCCATGTTTTTTTCAAAACTCCTTTATTAGTAATATCACAATTGATAATGATCTTTGTGTTAACATAATGCCAAACTACATTTTCGAAAAATTAAGTATTAGTGATTTTTCTCCACTTCAAATACCCATTTTTCTATCCAATCGGAAAGTAATAAAATCAATCGGCATAGTTGAGGATATCTTGGTTCAAACAAATCAAATGGTAATCCCAACCTGTCACACCCTGACTTTTGCGGAAGCGTGATTATTGGTGTGACTTCTTAATACCATTGCATACGATCATAACAACACTATATGATAAAACCAGTAGATGTACATCCATTAATTTAAGTTTAAAAGTAGTACAACATAATTGTCTGAAATGTCGATACCAAGTTCAAGTTACAAACCATAACATATTTTAATGAGTTCAGAAAGGCTCGACAAAAGATTTTAAAACAAACCCGAGTTTAGGACCACGTATCTCGTCCAGGATTAAGATACGTCTCCTAAGCCCTAATGACTTGGATGGCATCTTTATTCACAACGCAGCTTAAAAACTCCAAAGCCCGCCAGATCCATTTACTAATTCCCTGAAATACATGTAGTTTGAAAAATCAACAAAGGTTGAGCGAGTTCATGTGTAAGTGAGTATGAATAAACCTTTGTAATGTGTCCGTATGTATGAAAATCCCTGGTATGTAGCAATTAAGGAAAAAGAGATCACCATTGGGTTGCAAAGCCAATGATATGTGTGAAGTGATGCAGGAAGACTCAAACCTAGCAGATTTTTGCGTCGGGCTCAAAGTTACCCCATGGTCCGTACAGTGGACTCAGGAGTTGGGCTCGCTACACCCAAAGAGATCTATCACTCATGACCCTCGGTCCTACAATGAGGATTAATGGCCCCAAGTACCACCTACCCACTCACATGATCTAAGTAGTAAACCCTCCTTAAGCTAACCATACCATGTATAAAAGTGTCTTTAATTACTGTAACATGTATTCCACCCCCGAAGTATAAAAACTGAAAGCAGTTAAGAGAAAAGGGGGACATGAACTCACTGTATTGCGTCTTCAGTATGTGTAACCCAAGTCTCCTCAGCAAACACGACTACCTACAGTGTACTAACGTCTATTAGACGAACGGGCCGTGCTTTTGCTTAGTATTAATGTACTTGAGTTACGTTTCTTGGTGCTATTTCAAGTTATAACTGTTTTTAAGGTTTTGAAATAATAGTTAGACAACTATTTTGGAGTTATACTTCTCAAGTATTGTATATGCGTATCTCCTTCCCAAGGATTGGAGTAATTTATACTTGTATACTCGTATTCTCAAAATAATATATGTATATGTATATCTTGCCAAGTAATGGCGTCGTATTTCGATGTATTGTTCCAGAAAATATACATTTTTCTCAAAAATTATATATCTTCTAAATATACTAGGAAAATATATTTTTAACTATATATTTACCCATTTTTATTTGCGAAAACCAACCTCCGATACTTTGTATTTTGTAACAAAATTTATGGCGAAGTTTATATTTGAAACACAAGTTATAAAATATACTTGTAACACTTGTTTAGAAAATATTTTCTAAGTGTTGGAATTTTAGAAAATTTCGCCAGAGTTTTCTTTGTAAACGGAGGTGTCCATGCTAAATAGCATATCATTTTCTTTACATATAACACATTAGATCGTTCTCAAATAATCAACCCGACATTTAGGCATGCAAAATACTACTTATATCGTTTCAGTTTTAATATACAAAACTGGGCTGTTTTCGGATATTTTAATAAAATAGTTATCTTATTCCAAAAATTCCCAAATTTTTACAGAATGTCTTATACGATCCAAATATTATTGTGTAAAAATATCGGGGTCCAAATCATCACCAATATTTTATAGAAAATCATTTTCCGGACTGCATTCAGATTCATCTTTTTCTGACTGCAGTCCACGGAATAATTTATTTAAAATTCCTCGTACGTCCGATTTACGAAATTCCAGTGGGAGAATTACAAATACATTGGTGGTCATCTACAGTACAAATTTCATGAGTTAAGTCTTCACAGAACTCAAGTTATGATGAAAAATACAACACATATTTTCAGCAGAAAAATGCAGCTTGAGCTGCTGTTACAAAACGACACTTTAAAAATAGTAAACGAAATTAAAAAATTATGATTCTAGTGCCATTAGAACCGTATCTCATAATAACACGTTATAGACTCAAGAAAATCAGTTTTTCGTTAAAGACTCAAAAATTATGATTCCAGTGCCATTAGTAGGTTATTGTGTGTTATATAATATAAGGTGTGTTAGGGTGTTCGGGGACCCTAACTAGCTCAGAAAAGTAAAAACAATATGTTTGACAATATTTTTGTGTTCCGGGTAATGTCCGGTTGTTCGGTTGGGCGTTGTTCCGTTAAAGTGTTTAATTAATCCGTAAAGTATCTTTTATATTACTTTTTGTGACACATTTAATTCCCAAAACACTTTGGAAAGTATCTAGGATCATTTTGTCAAGTTTTGCACATTACTAGCATATCTAAATGCTGAATTTTATTTAAAAGTGCAGAATTTTGCAGTTAAAGTATGTTTTAGGCACTTCCCGACACTATAACTATCACCTAGTGACGCAGTTTTATGGTTCTCACTTCCCTACACTCCCTACTAGTGTAGTGTCCTGTCTCTGGCTCATACTGGCCTCATAAACATTGTCTGTCTTTGTGCTGGCATTGTCAGCATGTTTTCTGGGTTATCCGCTCACTGTGCTAACTGTGCTTTGTGCATCAAGTTTGTCACTAAAGTTTGTGTGTAATAAATGGAGTGACAGTATGAATGTGATGCATGTGTATGTATGTATCAGCAATCAGAAAGCAGTTTAATCAACAGTTGTAATTAAGCACAGTCATTAAGCATAAATCAATATTAATTAAACGTACAGATGCATGCTAATTTGACAGTTGTCACATTCTCACCCCGTTAAGAAAATTTCTTCCTCGAAATTTGTACTACCTTAACTCCTTATGGTTTCGTCACACGTGTATGTATATGAATAATACTGAGGTAAGTAACCCAAAACAGAATCAAAACTTATTCAAGTCAGGCGAATTCAAGGATATCTATAATCAGAACCCAGCAGTTAAATAGTGTGTGTTTCAGGATTTGCTGTCAAAGATACAAGACGTATCGACGTATAGTCTAGTGTAATCTAGTTACAGGGGTTCCACAAAAGTGGAGTTTTGACCAATAGGATCCTCAGACGATCGATCGCAATAAGTAAACGAGTTTTCACAAACCATAGCATCCGCTATATGAATTCAAAATTAACAACTCAAATGTAATAGTAGGATGATCTGCCAACTCCCGAGTAACTGGATGGTAAGGTTTAGCGTGTTGACATTTTTGATTTGCAAAAATACACCGAATGAAGTACCAGCGAACCTGGTGTATCATTGTCTTGATTTGTAGTTGCATCAGGAATGTTTAAATCACAAGTCAAACAAAAGTATATGTAGTTTTGTGTGAAACGGTTGACCATGGTTAGCACAAGCTGCAAGTTTGTAATGACATAATTCAATAGTAGTGGTGACTGAACAAGTTCACCGTGTTTGGAATCTAATGAAAGTGTACTGAGAAAATCTGAAGATTTGATTTACGCAATGTCATAGAGTTTCCAATTAAATACGGAACATCAAAGAACCACTGTTTTCGATCGAAGATGAAAAGTAATAAGTATCGCAAGGCATTCGATTGATTATGAAAGAATCGTTAGGAGGTACATTGCGGTATGAAATAAATCTATGTACCATTGTTTTAACACACAACTGTGTAGAGACTGCTTTAATTGAATTAAACAAGACAAATTTAGAGCAAATTAGTAAATAATTCAAATCCGTGTATGGAGTGAGTAGCCAAATTAGTGCAAGCTCCAATTTTGTGAAAGTATCACCGTAAGGTATCGAAATCAACAAATGATTTAGTGGGGTCGTGGACCAACCAAGTCCACTACGACTCGAAACAAAAGAACCTTTGCAAAATGTTTAAATATGATGCTCTCAACACATCATATGGCGTCTTAAATTGAATATGTGAAATGGATAAGTTCAAGCATTTGAACTTAGTTTCAGCGTAACCCGACAATAAACGTATGTATCAACAAAGGAAATCTCGGCATGGTAACAAAATAAACCATGAATGTAATTTGGGATAAAAGAAGTTTCAAGAGAGTGTGTTGACTTGACAGCAAAAGATCCAACAATTACAACAATGTAGGTCATTCAAATCACAATTCAGTAATCAGTCTTAGCAACATAATATTTGAACTTCAATGAAGCGTTTGAAATGAAACCGCATGCGTAGTAAAAGGTGCATGTATAACATATAAGTTTTCAAGAATTGAAGCAATGTGTATTTGCTAAAATGGAGAAATGACCAAGTATCGAATCAATGGGTGTTCGCTCTCAGCGAGGAAAAATTTACGTGATGCAACTACCATTAAGGGGAGTAGGGATGCAAACATCTACTCGCTAGAAGTAAAAGAAATTTAAGTACGTTCTGTTTGGTCAACTGAGATAGTATATATGTCAGAATAATAGGTTTTGCTTGAGTTGATAGGTGTGGTTCCTAAACAACAACCCTTACGAGTTTGGATCTGGGTTCCCAAGGGTCCTAAGTATATGTTTTCTAGATTTTCAAAGTTTCGTATTCGGTGTAAAATCGTTCTGTGAATCGTGTAGGAAACGCCATTCTTGTGTATGTTTAAAACAAGTTATTGTCCCACAATTTTCCCCCGGTATACTTTCTTCCGGAATTTACAGCTACTTGATCATTGATCAGTCGGAAACTACTGGTTGGATACTCGTAGTTAGTTAAGTAAGAAATTCGTTAATTCGTAGCAAGAGTTGTTGGGTCTTGTTGGCTAGCTCGTTCAGCTCTTGGTAGTTTGATGTTCATTTGAAAATCATCGTCCTTTCTCTTGACGAGCAGAACTGGGGTTACCCAACACGGGAATCTTGGTCTGTTATCTTCCTTCTCTATCAACCACTGAGGTTATACTGACAATCCTTGTATCTCCGAAGGTGTAAGTCGCTAAAGTGCATTAACAGCAGACGCGGCGTCTGGAATTAAATCGACGCGAAATTCGCCTTGTCGTTGAGGAGATAACTTTGGCAAGTCTTCGGGGAAGACTTCAGGAGATTTCTTTATCTCGGGAATATCTTCGAGTTTTGGCTCTTCGGTTCCCTTGTCCCCGACATGAGCCAGAAAACAACACATCCTTTCCGCAACAATTTTCATGCCCTCAAGCAATTCGTGATCTGTAGAGGTGTATCCTGTTTCGTGAGTCACGATCGTTCCTTCATTCGTCATTGGGGTGCGGATATCAATCTCCGCTCGATCGCTTGGCAACTAATCCATCCCAATTACCTCGTCAAAGCATCCCAACTCAACTGGCAGTAGATCTAGCGTAAACTTACGCTCTCCGGGTTCTATCTTGCCGATTCCAAATACTTCGTTGGCTTCCACTAGCTTCCCGTTAGCTAGTACTATCGTGTGCGGATTATCTAACTTACTTGTTACTAGACCAAGTATACTCTCAAACTCTAGAGATGCGAAGCTAAAATTTGCAACAGTATCTGGCAATACAGATGCATAATGTTGAGTAATATGGAACGTACCAATACTTGAATTCCTGGCGTGGCTCCCTAGCTCCGGTGTTGAGCTTTCATTCTTGTGCCCGATCATTTTTAGGGCAATATTTTCTGAAATACTTTTTGCTTCCACAGTTAAAACAACTTTGTGCACGTTTCTGTTTGTCACTCGTTCTGCCCTGATATTCGTCATTGTCGTTGTTTCCTCCGTGATTCTTGCTACCATCTTGTCTCCATTTCTACTTTCAGTACCTTGCCTACAAGTTTCCTTGGGATGCCCCCTCTTACCACAGTTTTCATATTTTCCATATTTAAATCACCCGACATGATAACGTAAACAATTGTCGCACTTAGGTAGGACACCCATGTAGTCTTTTCCCTTTTTGGCCTTCTTCTTGCTACTCCCCCGAGTAACCATCTTGAAATTTACGAGCTTTCTTTTGTTATCCCCAGATAACTCTACAGGAGTCTCCTTTTTCTCCTTCGCAGTGGAAAATTCTCCTCGTCTAACTGCTTCTTCCGTGAGCGCCACGCTTATGTTGATAGCCTCGGTAATTGTTCATGGTTTAGATGTTGTTACCAGGCCTAGAATCTGAGGTGCCAGTCCCCCGATGAAACGTTCGATCTTCCTAGATTCTGGTTCCACCAAACGCGAAGCAACTTGTGATAATTCGCCAAATCTCTGCACATAGTCGGCTATCTTTGGACCTTCCATTTTCAAGTTCCACAATTCAGTCTCCAACTTCTGGACTTCTGCCCTAGCGCAATATCTTTTACGCATCAGTTCCTTCAGCTCGTCCCACGTCAAAACATTCGCAACAGTCTCGCCCATTGTTTGAACCTGAAGGTTCCACCATGACAGAGCCCCATCTACAAATAGTCCAGCTACGTACGTGACCTGATGTTCTGGGGCACATTTGCTCAATCGTAAGACAGAATCCGTTTTCTCAACCCAGCGTACGAAGGCTAGGGCACCCCCAGTGCCGTCGAATTTTCGAGGTTTGTGGTTCAAGAACTGCTCGTAAGTGCTGCCGCTGGATGGGTTATTTCCTGAGGTACCTCCGTCGTGTTCGGAGCGAAGGGCCTCGAGTTGTGCGATGGCTTGCGAGATGCGCCCTTGCAGTTCTGACTCTGCTGTTGTCGGCAGAGGGTTGTTGGTATCGACGTTCCCTGGTATCGACATCTTCTGAAGAGAAGATTGGTTAGGTCAGGTCTTATTCGTTCGGGGAGTGCATATAGTTGTTTAAAGATCATATGCACATACACATATTAGGTTATCACACCAACCAATCAAGCAATAGTATAATCATAGTATAACTAAGTAATTTGGTAATTATGTTTAATGAGAGCATAGTAAGTAAGCACGTAGCATTATAATTATAGCACACACATATAGATCAATAACGCGCTTAATGAAGACATAGCGGCTGAGCTTTCGTTGGTCATTGGCCATATAGTTTTGCCGCATGTTTAATGATGATTGGGTTCTCATTATTCCCTGACCACAATTGTATTGTCTTCCAAAATGTATCATATCAACAGGGATACAGGGTCACTCTACCCTTGCCCAACAAGTATATCAGCATATCAAAATTACGTAGTCAGACGTGGTCTTCAAAAGTCTTCACAATCTCGGCTCATCATTAGTGTCTTTACCCAAATGTAATGCAATCCGCATAGTCCAGAAACCAACTATACTGGTGACTGAGGTGGAGGAGGAAAGAAAAGTAAACTGTTAACATGTGTGAAATCCTCCTCGAGCTTGTATATACGTTGAATCAATTAGCTGATCTGCCGCTTGGCAGTAAAGAAACGAGCATCAAATCCTGGGAAAAGTGTAATAGTAGCAGGGGAGAGTGCCAAAAGAATCTTTGATAGATGTGGAGGACCAAAGTATACTAGTAACAGACAGGGCGGAGGACGTGGTGTCTTACATAAACTTTTCAGACAATATGATGTCTTGTGATGTAGACACTTAAATCATGTGTTCGGTTATGTAATGTTTTGCGTTTGAAGTTGCCAATTGTGGTGTCAGCTCAAGCTCCAACATTCTGCGACTCATATCCTCAAACTGTAGTTGATGTTACAGGAGCAACTCATCTCGTGTGTGGCCTCCATAATGTGAGGGTTGGTAAGGGTCTAAAATTAGCATAGTGTATTATAGGAACCATCAAATCGGCTCATCCAGCGATGTAGTGGTGAAAGTAGTAAATGGTGCGGCCTGTAAGGCCGTAGAAAATGCTGTGGTAGCAAAAGGATCGTTGCGCGGGTGCTGACCTGGAGTACCTTCCCGGGGTGTGGGTATGTCTTGAAAGAAAGCGATAGGCATGTTGGCGCAATGGACGTCGGTCTTCACAAGAGCAACATCAGCGGGTGAAGGTGCAGGAACAAACGTCTCAACTGGTAGGAAGATCATTAGGTGCAGGTACTGGGTCGGGTATAAGGGGTGCAATGTCTGGTAATCCAAGGAAACAGGGTCATGATCAAGTGAGGGTGTAGGTTCAGCAGGAGGGACATCAAGCTGCCCCAAAAGGTGCAGAAACTAGCTCAGGAGCAGGCTCTGGGACGTGTAACGGTGTGGTGCCTTGAGCAGGTGTTAGTGCAGCAGTCATAACGGCCGTCGTCTGTGTCAGTAGTAGAAAGATGTAATCCGGCCGTCTGTAAGGCTGCAGATGTCGTAGACTCAAAGGAGTCTGAAATCGAGCTTATACCGAAATCAGAGGATAGCTTGATAACAGGGGTCTCGAGAAATGAAATTAGTAACGCGTTCTCGTCTAACTTTCCATCATCATGGGTGTCAGCAGGAGGGTCATCAATAAACATATCTACGTTGTAGGATCAATTTCGACCTGAATGAGTAGTTCGGAAGAGCTCAAATCCGTTTCAGAGGCGGAAACAAAGAAACGGATGTGAAAAACAGCTTGATTCACACTTTAAACCTTTTGTATATTGATTTAACAAAGTTTACATTCACAAGGAAAACCGGCAGCACCTCGGTATCAAATCTGGAAATCGTTACAAATGACATGAACACAACCCTATTTATAATGATCCTGATTTCGCTCCAAATCACACATGTCACTTAGGAGCGAAATCAGACTTGTTAATTAGGAGCGAAATCATCAAAATGTTATAACAATCTGATTTCACGTGCAACATCCCATATTGTTTTGTCTTCTTGTTTAATGATGCAATTGATGATGTCATCATTGTATAAGATGATGTCACACTTGTTCAGATCCGCAACGCAACTGAGACTCGATATAAGACAAAGTCGACAGATGAATGCACTAACAGACTCCCCCTCAGATGTTGACGAGTCTTTTTTAGACGCTCCTCATTAGGATTGATGGGAGAATATGTTTCATGGATCGGGGGCGGACATCTGTTATACTTGACACTTGGTTTCTTACCAGTATCAGTATCTTCAGTCTTTTTATCCATGAACGCTTCCAGACCTGCAACAGTAGCATAAACACGATCAATCAAATAATCACAAGTAGTATAACTCAACAGTAATCGTTTAATCCTTTCACTTTCGATCTTTTCAAGCTCCAACTCCTTCTTCAGATTAGCACAGTCTTCGATGTAATCATTTATGACACTCTGCTTTGTCATTAATGTTGCGCTCATTTTCTCCATTGCCTTTTCAATTTCTGTATTCGTCTTTTTCAGACGATCAACTGTGTTGTTGAGCACATCATATGACTCCTTTACATACTTCACATCAGACAATAAATCTTCTTTAATCTTTTCCAGATCAGCAATCTTCATGTCTTTCTCCTCACAAACTTTGCAAGATTCTGAACACTTCACACATGGTTTTTCAACTTCAACCATTTTTTCAACTATCTTTTCAACTTCAACAACTTTTTCAACGTCGACAATTTTCTCAACTTCAACAATCTTTTCCACCAGTTTCTCCACTTCAACGATTTTTTCTACTACTTTCTCAGTTGCTGGTTCAACATTTGCTTCTCCAGCTTCTGTCTTTGTCTTTTCATCAGCTAGCATTCTTGCTGCTTCCAGTTCTCTTCTCAACCTTGCAATCTTCTTTTGATACAGCATCTCCATTTTATCTGCAAAAAACAAATTAAAACTAGTAGGGTCAATGCCTTTCTTAGCTTTGTTGAGATGTTCTTCCTCATCATCGGTATCCACATCACTTCCAAGATCTGAAAAAATCGGGATTCTTTTCTCACTAGCCTCATCTTCACCTAGTATTCGAGCAACAAAGCCTGAATCAGATGGAATGTATTTATCCCAGCTAAATCCTTCAGCAACAAATTCATCATCTTGATCAATGATACCGAAATAAGCTTTTCTATTTGCATCTTCGATCATTTTCCTTTTGTCATCCACAATTGGTCGAGCATGTGCAGTTTGTGGTTCCTTTTGTTGAGTAATCTGATGAAAAATTGATTTATGATAATAATTGTTCTTTTCTTGATTCCCTGTTGCTTCTTGATTTTTACACTCCCGTTTGAAGTGTCCCTTTCCTTTGCAACGGAAACAAGTAACTTTTGACTTGTCAAATCCCAACTGAGAAGTAGCCATTCCTCGAAATTCATCTCTACCAGTAATCTCTTGAAACTTTTCAGCTCTCCTCCAAGCACTCGCTAAGCACCATTTTATATCTATCATCTCAAGTTTTTCAGCATCAATTTGGTCGTAATCTTCTTTGGTAAGCATCGGATTCCCAATCTTCCCACCGATCAAACTTTCGTAAGATTCTAACATAGCAACCAATGATGCCATGTGTTGCTTGGCAACTTCCGGAGACAGATTCTGACCATTTTGAATGTTTAAGGTAACATTGCACTGAAGATTTGTTGAGTTTTGTCGTTGAGAACTTGATGTTGTGCTGTTTGGATCAAAACTTGAGAATGATGAAGAATATCCACCACTTTGAGTCATATTGCTACTCTTTGTTCCAGACAAACTGTCAGCACTGAAACCAGTTTGAATCTTTGGACTAGGGCTGGGAGTAGCCTCAAACTTGTTCCCTCTGTAATACAAACTGACATCTTGTTTGGCATTTGGATTCGTCATTATAGCAGTTTTCTGAATATCCAGCTCCTGCTCTTCAATCTTTTGAATGAATTGTGCCAGATTCATATTCTCAGACTTTCTTGTGTGTTTTAAAATCATCAAATAGGTTCCCCACTTTTGTTGTGGTAGTGCTTCAGCTAGTTTATCGACCCACTCAGCATCATCTTTCTCAATGTTAAATCTTTTCATTTCTAAGACTAGATGACAATATCTATCAATGGTATGCTTTGTAGTTTCATGGTCGAAAGCTGAAAACATATCAAATGACTTCGTCAATAACGCCTTTTTGTTTTTAATCATATCTGCGCTTCCTTTGAATTTCTGAATCAATGCTTCCCAAATTGACTTAGCTGTATTACCATGTTGAAGCAAAACAAATATATCTTCTGTAATTGCCTGTTGAAGAATACTGATCATCATTTTCTCACTAGTATACTTTAATTTTTCAACTTCCGTAAAGTCACTGAAACCTTTTTCAATTCCACGTTCGTTTTTTCGGTTTCTCATAGTCTTTCTCCAACGAACACCATGCATCAAACTTGTAAGCTTGCACCCAGTTCTCAAATCGATTTTTCCATCCCTGAAAATCTTCAATGTACATAAGTTTTGGCGGTTCCTGATGAGTTCCCATCTCATTTTCACTGTATAAAGTCTCTGCAGCTGTAACGGGAGCGACTGGCGTGGCAAATGCATTGTAGAATTCCTCTTCCATGTCTTCGGAAAATTTGATATACTTTGGCAAAACACCTCGGTATCAAATCTGGAATTCATTACAAATGAAATGCACACTACCCTATTTATAGTCTTCAGGATTCCGCTCCAAACCACACATGCTTGTAGGAGCGAAATCAAACTTGACATTTAGGAGCGAAATCAGACATGACATTTAGGAGCGAAATCAAGACTTGTCACTTAGAGCGAAATCACATATAAAAATGCTAAACTATTTTGTCTCTTGTGAAGTGATGCAATGATGATGTCATATTGATGATGTCATCATTGTATAAGATGATGTCACACTTGTTCAGATCCGCAACGCAACTGAGACTCGATATAAGACGAAGTCGACAGATGAATGCACTAACATACGTTATCATCAATTGCTCGTCGAGTAGCCAACCTTCGGAAGGAGTGTCCACAGGAGGCACATCATCGAGGATCAGAGCCATAGTGTGCTCACCATCGGGATGACCAGTGATGAAGTGGTCATGGACCGAAACAAGAGTGACAGAAGGATTCTTGTCAGAGAAGCCATCAGCAAGGGTAAAGTATCACCAGAATCTGGTAGCGCGGACTGTTGGAAGTCGTCCTCGTCCTTGGTTAGCATATCAGGATCACTCTCAGTGTCTGCCGTAAATATCTCCGGCACAGATGCAGTCTCCTTATCCGTGGCGGTGGCCGTAGGGTTATCAATGTCTGATAACTCGCTTTCTAAATAGAGTGACATGTGTGCCGGTACATAATAGTCATAGCATGTATATCCATAGTAAGTACTAACAATTAGTGTATGCGAACAAGATAATTTGTCATGTAGTCATGTATTCACATTATTCTTCATGAAACCTACTATCCTTCCTAGTCTCTCAGACTAAGCCTCCCAGTCTCTCAGACTCAATTTCCCCAGTCTCTCAGACTCAATTTCCCTAGTCTCTCAGACTTAATTTTTCCCAGTCTCTAAGTCTAATTCCCTGGTCTCTAAGACCAATCCTCCCTCAGTCTCTAAGACTGATCCTCCCTCAGTCTCTAAGACTGAATTATAATCATAAATTTTGAAATGTGGATTTGTGCCTTTTTGTTTGTAAAAATGCTTGTTCCCTGGATATGGACGTTTTGTGTATGCAATGAAAACATGTTGTGAAAACATTTTCGTGAGAGCCCTAATGATCGTAGTCTAGACTCAAGAAAGAATCCTAGTTCGCTACGACTGAAGCTCTGATACCAAGCTGTCACACCCTGACTTTTGCGGAAGCGTGATTATTGGTGTGACTTCTTAATACCATTGCATACGATCATAACAACACTATATGATAAAACCAGTAGATGTACATCCATTAATTTAAGTTTAAAAGTAGTACAACATAATTGTCTGAAATGTCCATACCAAGTTCAAGTTACAAACCATAACATATTTTAATGAGTTCAGAAAGGCTCGACAAAAGATTTTAAAACAAACCCGAATTTAGGACCACGTATCTCGTCCAGGATTAAGATACGAACCTTATCCATCATATACTTACAATGAGGAACAATGGTATGAACCATCTACTTCATATGAGTATTTTGAGGAACCAAGGATCGAACATCCGGATTCAAGCTTTGAGGATCCCGATCCTTACTCTATCACCGACATAGCCGATAGGATAATAGAACACATTAAAACTATCGAACGATGCATAAAAGAATCTCGCGCAAGGGAAGATGAGTCCCGCGCAAGAGAAGAATTAACTTGTAATAAAGAAGAGATAGTTGAAAATGTAAAAATGGAAGAACAAATAAGTGAAAAACCGACACATGAGTTAAACAACGAAAAAGGTGAGTCCGATAATGTTAAAATTCAAGAAGAGTCTAATTTTGAAGAAATTAATCTCTTGTCACCTTCTTTCGAAAATCATTGTTTAGTGCCCACTCATGCTAAGTTTTTAAAAGAGTTAAACACTAACACTAAAATTGACGAAATAGTTAGCATTAGGTTAACAAATGATCAAACTACTCTAATAAAAGAAGACCCATTTGAAATTAACATTACACCGGTTCCATGTTTTTTTCAAAACTCCTTTATTAGCAATATCACAATTGATAATGATCTTTGTGTTAATATAATGCCAAACTACATTTTCAAAAAATTAAGTATTAGTGATTTTTCTCCACTTCAAATACCCATTTTTCTATCCAATCGGAAAGTAATAAAATCAATCGGCATAGTTGAGGATATCTTGGTTCAAACAAATCAAATGGTAATCCAAACCTGTCACACCCTGACTTTTGCGGAAGCATGATTATTGGTGTGACTTCTTAATACCATTGCATACGATCATAACAACACTATATGATAAAACCAGTAGATGTACATCCATTAATTTAAGTTTAAAAGTAGTACAACATAATTGTCTGAAATGTCGATACCAAGTTCAAGTTACAAACCATAACATATTTTAATGAGTTCAGAAAGGCTCGACAAAAGATTTTAAAACAAACCCGAGTTTAGGACCACGTATCTCGTCCAGGATTATGATACGTCTCCTAAGCCCTAATAACTTGGATGACATCTTTATTCACAACGCAGCTTAAAAACTCCAACGCCCGCCAGATCCATTTACTAATTCCCTGAAATACATGTAGTTTGAAAAATCAACAAAAGTTGAGCGAGTTCATGTGTAAGTGAGTATGAATAAACCTTTGTAATGTGTCCGTATGTATGAAAATCCCTGGTATGTAGCAATTAAGGAAAAAGAGATCACCATTGGGTTGCAAAGCCAATGATATGTGTGTAGTGATGCAGGAAGACTCAAACCTAGCAGATTTTTGCGTCGGGCTCAAAGTTACCCCATGGTCCGTACAGTGGACTCAGGAGTTGGGCTCGCTACACCCAAATAGATCTATCACTCATGACCCTCGGTCCTACAATGAGGATTAATGGCCCCAAGTACCACCTACCCACTCACATGATCTAAGTAGTAAACCCTCCTTAAGCTAACCATACCATGTATAAAAGTGTCTGTAATTACTGTAACATGTATTCCACCCCCGAAGTATAAAAACTGAAAACAGTTAAGAGAAAAGGGGGACATGAACTCACTGTATTGCGTCTTCAGTATGTGTAACCCAAGTCTCCTCAGCAAACACGACTACCTACAGTGTACTAACGTCTATTAGACGAACGGGTCGTGCCTTTACTTAGTATTAATGTACTTGAGTTACGTTTCTTGGTGCTATTTCAAGTTATAACTGTTTTTAAGGTTTTGAAATCATAGTTAGACAACTATTTTGGAGTTATACTTCTCAAGTATTGTATATGCGTATCTCCTTCCCAAGGATGGGGGTAATTTATAATTGTATACTCGTATTCTCAAAATAATATATGTATCTGTATATCTTGCCAAGTAATGGCGTCGTATTTCGATGTATTGTTCCAGAAAATAAACATTTTTCTCAAAAATTATATATCTTCTAAATATACTAGGAAAATATATTTTAACTATATATTTACCCATTTTTATTAGCGAAAACCAACCTCTGATACTTTGTATTTTGTAACAAAATTTATGGCGAAGTTTATATTTGAAACACAAGTTATAAAATATACTTGTAACACTTGTTTAGAAAATATTTTCTAAGTGTTGGAATTTTAGAAAATTTCGCCAGAGTTTCCTTTGTAAACGGAGGTGTCCATGCCAAATAGCATATCATTTTCTTTACATATAACACATTAGATCGTTCTCTAATAATCAACCCGACATTTAGGCATGCAAAATACTACTTATATCGTTTCAGTTTTAATATACAAAACTGGGCAGTTTTCGGATATTTTAATAAAATAGTTATCTTATTCTAAAAGTTCCCAAATTTTTACAGAATATCTTATACAATCCAAATATTATTGTCTAAAAATATCGGGGTCCAAATCATCACCAATATTTTATAGAAAATCATTTTCCGGACTGCATTCAGATTCATCTTTTTCTGAATGCAGTCCACGGAATAATTTATTTAAAGTTCCTCGTATGTCCGATTTATGATATTCCAGTGGGAGAATTACAAATACATCGGTGGTCATCTACAGTACAAATTTCATGAGTTAAGTCTTCACATAACTCAAGTTATGACGAAAAATACAACACATATTTTCAGCAGAAAAATGCAGCTTGAGCTGCTGTTACAAAACGACACTTTAAAAATAGTAAACGAAATCCAAAAATTATAATTCCAGTGCCATTAGAACCGTATCTCATAATAACACGTTATAGACTCAAGAAAATCAGTTTTTCGTTAAATATTGGCCTGTTTACAGCCAGTTGAAGGTGGCTGAAAATGCTAATCAGCATGCTTTTTATAGGTTACATGTTACTAAAACGCACACATACGATCGCCATACTTTCTAATTCGATTAACATCAGACCATAAGTCATTTACAGCAGGTCATGGTTTTTTTAATTCAGATTTATCATGATTTCATCATCATTTTAACACTACTTCATCATATGTTAGTTGATGTTCAAGACTTTGTTTATGGTTCTTTAGAGTTCTTATGTTTTATCATTCTTCCAACTATTAACCACTAAAAATAAGAACAAGATGAAGATTTAAAACACTTACTACTAGCACAAGGCTAGGGGAGTTTCAAGGCGTAAAAGTGGTAGATAAAAGAAAACTAGAGCGGTCCTTGAGCTTCCGAGTGCACCAAGCTTACTTGTTGGACCTCTTGCACCTTTGTATATGTATGAATGGCTCCAAAAAGACTTGGTGGTGGTGGTATGGTGGTGTGATGGTGGCGGCCGAAAGTACGGAAGGAGGAAGAGAAGAGAGCTTGTAAGTGTTGAGTTTGTGAAATGAATGTTCAAAACCCTTGTGTGCTAATTTATAAACCAAGTTCCATGTTTATCCACCATGTATTATGTCCTTAATCCACCAACATCTTTAAATAAAATAATGAAAAGAAATGTGGGGGTGTCCTACCCCACATAACCGTAGAAGGGGGGGGGGTATGGGGTTGGGTTGTAATGAATCTAGTTACTAATTCTAGTTAGGATTAAAGGTTAAATTAGTAGGTTATTGTGTGTTATATAATATAAGGTGTGTTAGGGTGTTCGGGGACCCTAACTAGCTCAGAAAAGTAAAAACAATATGTTTGACAATATTTTTGTGTTCCGGGTAATGTCCGGTTGTTCGGTTGGGCGTTGTTCCGTTAAAGTGTTTAATTAATCCGTAAAGTATCTTTTATATTACTTTTTGTGACATATTTAATTCCCAACACTTTGGAAAGTATCTAGGATCATTTTGTCAAGTTTTGCACATTACTAGCGTATCTAAATGCTGAATTTTATTTAAAAGTGCAGAATTTTGCAGTTAAAGTATGTTTTAGGCACTTCCCGGCACTATAACTATCACCTAGTGACGCAGTTTTATGGTTCTCACTTCCCTACACTCCCTACTAGTGTAGTGTCCTGTCTCTGGCTCATACTGGCCTCATAAACATTGTCTGTCTTTGTGCTGGCATTGTCAGCACGTTTTCTGGGTTATCCGCTCACTGTGCTAACTGTGCTTTGTGCATCAAGTTTGTCACTAAAGTTTGTGTGTAATAAATGGAGTGACAGTATGAATGTAATGCATGTGTATGTATGTATCAGCAATCAGAAAGCAGTTTAATCTACAGTTATAATTAAGCACAGTCATTAAGCATAAATCAATATTAATTAAACGTACGGATGCATGCAAATTTGACAGTTGTCACACAACCGACTTTGTCATCCTCGATGACGCTCCTCTAGTGTTGGGACGACCTTTTGTAAAAACCCACGAAGCTTTGAAAAATCGGAAGCACAACAATCTATCTATTCAATTAAGGGGATTTAAAAAAAGTGTCGATCTTGAGCGTTCAATTAAATATCCATTCGGCAATAATGACCCCCTAATTGAAGATGAAGATGAACCACCCGATAAAAGTGAAGAGATTGACCACTTCCTTGAAGAAGAGGTCGCCATAGAACAAACTTTTATGGTTCTTGATAAAAATGAGCAACCCAATAAGGAGTCTCCTAAAGACCCACCTCTTGAGCTCAAAGAACTTTCAAAAGGTTTGGAATATGCTTTCCTAGAAAAAAAAATGGTAAATCACCTGTAATTATTTCATCTAAATTATCTAGCTTAGAAAAAGAAAAATTAATTACACTTTTGAAAAAACACAAAAAACGCGATCGCTTGGAAGCTTGTAGATATTAAAGGAATAAGTCATTCCATGTGCACGCATAAAATTTTAATGAATGATGACTATAAATCGGTAATACAACTGCAACGTAGAGTAAATCCAAATGTACAAGAAGTGGTTAGAAACGAAGTCATCAACTTACTTGACGCCAGACTCATTTACCCAATCTCCGATAGTCCTTGGGTAAGTCCCGTCCAAGTAGTTCCAAAGAAAGGAGGTATGACGGTAATAACTAATGAGAAAAACGAATTAATACCAACGAGAACCGTCAAAGGATGGCGAGTGTGTATAGATTATCGTCGATTAAATGAAGCAACAAGGAAAGATCACTTTCGTTTACCCTCCATTGATCAAATGTTAGAAAGATTATCCGGTCATAAATTTTATTGTTTCTTGGATGGTTTTTCAGGTTACTTTCAAATCCCGATAGCACCCGAAGACCAAGAAAAGACAACATTTACATGTCCCTATGGAACTTTTGCTTATCGACGCATGCCATTCGGTCTATGCAATGCCCCCACAACCTTTCAACGTTGCATGGTGGCCATATTCCATGATATGATAGAAAAGACAATGGAAGTTTTCATGGACGACTTTTCTAACTTTGGAGATTCATACGACCAATGCCTCGATAACCTTGAACGAATGCTATCCCGATGTGAGGAAACTAACCTCACCCTTAACTGGGAAAAATGCCATTTCATGGTAACAGAGGGAATAGTACTCGGTCATAAAATCTCAAGCTAAGGAATGGAGGTTGATCGAGCAAAAATAGACACTATTTCTCGATTACCGCCCCCATCCTCCGTTAGAGCAATTAGAAGTTTCTTATGGCATGCCGGATTCTATAGGCAATTTATCAAAGACTTTTCTAAAATTTCAAGACCTCTAACAAAATTACTTGAAAAAGATGCCCCTTTCATCTTTGACAAGGATTGCAATCAAGCATTTCTAGCCCTAAAGGAAATGCTAGTCAAGGCACCTATCATGATAGGTCCCGATTGGAAATTACCTTTCGAAATCATGTGTGATGCAAGCGACTTTGCAGTTGGAGCCGTCTTGGGACAAAGAAAAGAAAAGCATTTTCACCCAATTTATTACGCTAGTAAAACACTTAACGATGCATAAGAAAATTATACAACAACAGAAAAAGAATTATTGGCCGCGGTATTTGCTTTTGATAAATTTCGTTCTTATCTTGTTCTTTCTAAAACAATAGTCTATACAGATCATGCAGCCATTCGATATCTCTTCAAGAAACAGGATGCTAAACCACGTTTGATTCGGTGGATTCTACTCCTCTAAGAATTTGACATTGAAATCAAAGACAAAAAAGGAGCATAAAACACCGCAGCAGATCATCTTCGCGCTTAGAAGACCCGGCTTTGGAGGCAACCAGGGATGAGCAAATCAATGAAAAATTTCCAACGGAGTCCTTGGATATGGTGGAATACAGAGAAGAACCATTGTACGCCGACTATGCTAACTGTTTAGCTAGTGGTATACTCGCGAAAGGTTGGTCACATCATCAAAGAAAGAAATTCTTTGCTGATGTGAAACTTTATTTTTGAGAAGATCCTTATCTTTTCAAAATGTGTGCCGATCAACTCATCCGCCGATGCGTACATTGTGACAACTGGCAAATAACTGGTAATTCCGTACAATCTAATCACTATTTATATTTCTTAATCTCATGCATTTAGCGTAATTTAATTACGTAACAGTGTCGTTAATTGAATAACAAGGTTAGGACAAGAAAACAAAGCTAAAACATATGTGGGTTTTCGTCGTATGGCGAAACCAAGCCAACGATGTCCTAAAAGTGTTGGTAGAAAGTGCTGCGTGCACTATTCACGGTTACACTATTCATGCCAGCAAACCGTGAAACTAGACCAAAACACAGAAAAAAACGACACTCGGATAACATAACTGAGTCCATTTATATAAGAAAACATTATTGTGAAAACATGTCTTGCAAAGATATAAGACTTTCCGGTATAACGCCCTAATCCCAAAAATGTCCATTTTGGCCTAAAATATAGTATTTTAACGCGTCCGAACCCACAACAAAGCATTTCCGGGACTTCGGGATAATGTCAATTGATGAAAAATATATTAAAACAATAAGATGATATCAACGGAACATTCATAATCACAAGTTTCCGGCGCTACGTCGCTATGCTCTTAACTATTCCGTTAGCGACTCGACGAACTAGTAAGCGATATTTTTGGTCACGAAACAAGCAAACGAAGGATCTAGTGAACTAGTTGAGCTAAATTTGGGACTCGGAATCACTTCACACAACTTTTGGGTGCAAGAGAACAACTTACGGAAATTACTTGTCGGTACGCCGTAAAAGCACCGTAAACGAGCCGACGACGAAACGAAGAGCATTCTAAGTATCAAAATGCAATTTTTACTAGTTTGGTAAACTAGTTAATAGTAATTTTGGTTCCGAAACACTAATCACCCCCTTGACGACGTACTTAAACCCTAATCACCCTACACCCTTAATTACCTAAATATCTAGTCTTTAATCATTTTTTTTATAAAAATTTACATAATACCCCCCCCCTCACTTGTGGCCGAAAATGGTGGGTCCCCACTCACCATACCCTTGTTGAAAGTGTGGTTTTGGAAGCATGGTCTTGACATGATTGTTGTTGAAAGACTTCCCTAAATACCATACTTGAACCATTACTTACATTATCATTTTCTCACATAATTCAAACAAAGAAAACCCTTCCTTGGTCCCTTTGATTTCGGCTCCAAGAACACACACTAGGACCACCTTCAATCTTACATAAACACCACATTTTACTCTAAATCTAAGCCTTTCAACCTTATCTAAGCATGGATTAAGCATGGAGCTACACTAGGAGCTTTCTTTGGAGCATAACCATCTTCTAATCTTCTTATTTAGCTTGGGTGCTTTGTGAGTCTTCTAATCACCATATTCATGCTTCATATTACTAGTAGATTTATAAAGTACAAGTTGATTATCTTGAAGCCAAAGAAAAATATAATCAAAAACCCTAAACATAAAGCTTATAAACACTAAATATAACCATGTTATGTGTTGATTTATGTGGTTTAGTGTTATGATATGCATGAGATCTTGTTGATTATGTTAATTTTTGTCTAGATTAGTAGCTTAAAGTCTAGATTTATGATGATCTTGTTGTTATTTTTGTGTAGTATTTTATATTTATGTTCATAATATTATGATGAACATAAATATGTGATTTAAACATGGTTATGTTTAAATCAACAAAGATCATCAACTTCAAAGATTATGAGCATTTATATATAAACTTGATTTAGTAATATTTGAAAGAATAAACCAAGTATAATCATGTAAAAAGGACTTTTAACAACACTAATGAACTTGGTTTTTGACATAAAAAGAAGTTTATGTAATATTACTTATGAAAAGTGTTATGTAAAAGTCTTGAGAATGTTTATACAAAGATGTGATCATTTTAAAGATGAAAAACAAGTTTAAACAAGTTCATATACTTAATAAACTTGAAGAATGATTTAACTTTAAAGTGATAAAAGGATTTACCTAAAGAAATGCTCATAATAAGCTTTGAAAGACAAAGTGTGAAATTGTTGTTATGAAATGATATTTAGTGAAACTTGGTAAATTGTGGTGATTGGAGAAAATTGATTATTGATTTAAACGCGTTTTTGTAACGTGGGAAACGTCATAGTTTAAGGGAAACTATGGCGAATTTTTCTAAAAATCTAATCGCGATTAAAAAGGGGATTAACGGGTGATTAACAATGTTAAACGCGATTAGTGGTTATAAAACGTCATTAGGGAAACTTTGATGGGAATATTTAATAGTTAAATATTCAAAGAAGTTCTTATGAATTTAAACATATATTTTTACAAGAATAAAGTGAGTAAAAATATAACAAAGTATAAATATAATTTTTGGTAAAAATTATATATTTTCGGAAACTTGCTAAGTACTTGCAATGTGTGCTATATATGTGTATGTATTAGATACCCATAGGGTGATCAATATAAATCCACGCACATGTTCCTACATGGTCCAAGAAATGCTAGTAAAATCGGACAATTAAATAAAATAGCCGAAATGGAAATACATAACACTTGATGACGACAATTTGGGCGTATCGACATCGTAAACAAGTTACTACAATGTCGAGTCTAAAAATGACATATTTTTAGACACTAAAGCGAACGCATAACTAAGTGGTCAAAAACAAGGATCCGGAAAGTCGAAAACTATAAAAATTACCAAGTATTTTTCATGTGAAAAACGAACTTATTAAGTTACATGCTTGGTGAATTTTTGGCAAAAATTGCAAGAGTACATTTAATGGACTCACTAGAAAACTAGGGCTAGGCCCAATAACAAGAAAACTAGGGCTAGGCCCAATACCAAGAAAACTAGGGCTAGGCCCAATACCAAGAAAACTAGGGCTAGGCCCAATAACAAGAAAACTAGGGCTGGGCCCAATAACAAGAAAACTAGGGCTAGGCCCAATAACATTGATGACAAGCGAAAACATAATAAAGAATTCAAGATGAACAACTTGTACAAGGTCCAAAAGACCTAGTGTCTAATAAAGTTAGTACACATGTAGGTTAATTACACGTACGGACGCTCGCTACGGTATTACATACAAGGAACGCAAATTTGTGAGTTCATGTCCCTCCTTTCACTGTTTTCAATGTTTTGTTTTCAAAAACATCGAGGGGAAATACATGTTAAACTATTGGTATGTTAATTCCGGAGTAGAAAACAGGGTCAATGTGCATAAGTAGGGGAATGTACACTAATAACCATTAATCACGTAGTGACCGAGGTGCAAAAGGTGTAGATCTATTGGGCTTGAGGCACGCCCCACTCCTAGTTGTTAACCGTGGAGTGCTTTTGTTGATCCCAATGCGAACTAAGTGTCTATGGGTTGGTTATTCTGCTTATGGCGCATCATGTCAGGGGGCTAGCTACCCACTGATAGATCTTAATAGACTCCATGATTTTAATCAGAACATACCGGGATTACAAGATGACAAGTACTAGATTTCATATGATAACAAATACCTACATGAATTCACTCAACTTTTTGTTGACTTTTTAAAACTACATGTATTTCAGGAAACAGGTCTTGAGCCGGTGATACACTATGGGATTCGGGAAACAAATGACAACGATTGCCACTTTTGAAGGGTTTGTCTTCTATATCCCAACCTCGTATGGGTATATAGGAAACAAAACCTCACTAAGTTTTATGTTAAAACTATCTTTTGGTGATGTGAAAAACAAACGGAAACTATGTTATGCCTAATGTTGTGAACATGTATGGTACTTGAAACTACTTTTGAGAAACTATGTAAATATTCGTTGGAGTTTATGTAACTATGGCATCGTTGTTGGTTCACGTTGTTAAATACATTTGGATGCAATGATTACCTTTCTTACGTCACACACAATACGCTTCCGCTACTAGCAGGGTGTGACAGATTGGTATCAGAGCTCCGATTGTAGTGAACCGGGGAAAAACTTTTATTAAAGTTGGTCTACAATCACCGAAGGGCTCTCACATGAAAACAAAGTCGTTAACATTTCAAAAGTGATTTCAAAAGTATGACAAAAATGACAAAAGGTTTTCATTGTGTCACTAAAACCTAAGGATCTATCACGCGGGCTCAATCACTAGTAACGAATATGGATCAATACATGTTTAGTCTATAAGGAATAGACTCGAAACACTAGGAATTACATGTGAAACATGAGAACAAAAACAACATGGGATTTAGTGATTATATATATAATGCATTTATATATGTGTTGTACGGAATATTTTGCCATGAACGAAAATACCTTCGACTACGAATTCTATTGTTACACTTAACTCACGTGGTGAGAATGATGACCTCGCGTCAATTACGAAGCTTATGGCGGATGTGGTCCCTGAAAGAGACCCTAAAGCATTGATCCCGTGGAAGATGGTTGTGTTCCATCGGATGGCATATGTCCGGCTTTGGTAGTGACGACGAGGCGGAGGTGGCGGCCTTGGACAACAACCCTACTAGTGGGACGAGGTCCCTGAGGCTCATACTAATCGTGATTGATGACACTCTCGTCCAGACAAGGAAGATGAAGTACTCATTTTAAAGGTGCCCCTCCAGTTATTATTATTACGGATTCTTTTTATTACTATTTTGGCTAACGTTGTGCCCTTTCACGAATAATGACAATGGGCGTGAGCACGTGGACCATCACGAAGGTCCCTTCTATGTTGAAAGTATATAGACAATAGTGTCCTCTCTTTGACTGATCGACTGCTTGAACGAGAGAATGCTAGGGTGACCATACAAGACAATTTATTATTACGGGGGCCCACGTAATAACAACTTGTAGTGTATGGGAATCCTAGTGAGCTCGGCGGGTCAAGCTAATGATCACTAGCCATAAGAAATTCTTAAGCTGTTCAAGTTTCTATCTAGTGGAACACTAACCGAGGTGGTTACTATAACACTCTACGATACAGGAAGACCACCCCTATTATTCGCACCTCACATTCGATCTATATCACGAGTCGTTTGAGACTAGGCGTCGACAGCAAACAAAACTCGTTAGCCACTCATTGAGGATTTTCCTCCACATCCTCGAAATTCTTGTACATGGGCTGGTTCTTGGGTGCCTATGACACCTTACCTTATCTTAGTTATCGGAGATGATTACATTAAACTTCGCCGTTTGACTTTTGTCTTATTCCAAGGGATGATATGGCATGAGCCATACTACAACCCCTACCTTACATTATTCGACATCTATGGAAATTATAACAATCTTGTTGGAGCTCTTGGAGCTCAAGGGATATCAATGTATTCGTCACACGGGTTAGTGCGGTGAAGGATTTTCCTACTTTGGACTATCGAGATCCATGAAGTATGGAATGCACGTTGTAAATTGGAGACGACCGTTTGGTTTCTCCTCCTCAATGAATTACCTCTTTTCCCACTAAGGCATATGGTCAGTACATGCAGGGGTACTGCACATTTTGGGTTGCGTTAATTCATGTTATCATTGTTCGAACATGCATGAACAATGCGGTCTTGAGGTTTCCATGACCAATTATATTCTTAATTCTTAGGCGCATAGTAGGCTAAATCTGTTCAAATACAAGTCTATATCCTTTGATACTATGTATCAAAAATAACATGGCGCCGAAAAGAAAATCTACGCCCTGAAGGGCCAGTTAATCAGCACCCTACTATTAAAGTTGAGCTCAAGTTTTTATGGAACGACATGAGGTCGCGGAAGTTGCTCAACATAAGGTTGCTGAGTCGACACTAGTGATGGTACTGATGGTACCGGTAGTTCAAGTGGTTCAAATCCCGATGGGACGAGAATGAGTGGCAATGCCACACTTGGAGATGCAATCACACCAGATTTAATCCTAAGGCCTTTCCGGATTATAAGCCGCGAGACCTCATTGATACGGAAGGTGCGGTGAGTTCTATCCGCTAGATAAAGACAAGGAAGTCAGTTAACCTTGCTAATAACTGTACTCCTAAGTAAACGTTTTGGTAAACGAATAGCCTTTTGTTGAATGAGGCGTTAACTTGGTGGAATCTCCAAGTGCAAACTATAGGGAGTAATACAACAAAGAGGTTATTGTGGGAAGAACTCAAGAATCTTAGCGAGAAGAGTATTGCTCGCTAGTGGAAAAATTCCAAGTTTGGGAACCGAGCTCTAGAACTCGATCATGATTAGAGCTAATGTTGTTAGTTACCCCGATGCCTATACAATCTGTCGAGGATGGATTGCATATTGGATAACACTCGAATCCAAACGCACTGAGTGCTACATTTGGGGTTTAGCCCTGAGATCCGAATCATGATCACATCATGTCACCCTACCTAGATTTATTTTCAAGTAACTCTCCCAGTTAGTCTCACCAAGGATGTGGTGAGGATGGGGGACTGCCCAAGGAGGGTGTTTAGAGAAAGAGAAATCTCGTGACAAGCAAAGCGAAGACGATTACTGCCATAATCGATGCTCGCATTAAGAAGTATGCTAATAACTTGTCAAAATTCGGAATGCGATAGGTTAAACTTTCATCATGAGGGCACTTGCAAAAGTGACAAGAGTAGCAGTGTAGTGAGACTGGGAACAAAACAGAAACTAATGAATTAGTGATTATTTAAAGCATGAACGAGGTGGTTTTTACTGTGACAAGGAGGTCACTACGAGCGTGGATGACTAAGGATGAACCAAGCTAATGAATAAGCAAGTCCAGGGGTATGCTCTACTCTACAACCATCATGTATCAATTCTTTGGATATCAACATCGGCTTAACTCAGTATCTTTAGATACTAAGCATATACATGAATTAGAATCATGTAGGTTAGACATGTCTTACTCTAATCCAGTTAGCTAATGGGGAAATAGCGAAGTCATGTGAAGTCATTTATGGTCACCGATACGGTCCCTATCAACCGACAGGTTGCATCCATTTTTGTTCTATACCAATGTCAGTATTGGCTTCATTTCCATAGAATTCAAAGTATGCTTGGTCTAGAGTCAAGTAAGCTAGACGTCCTCCCATTCAATAGGATTGACCAATGGTAAATTAGTCAAGTCAGGAGAAGATATTAAAGGATGCACACTCGAACTTGGAGCACGGAAATTTAGTATCGACCTTTCACTCATTCAAATGGGTTGTTACGACTAAACTCCTGGCATAGACTGATTGGCCGACAACCTAGCGGAAGTAGTTGCTTCAAGAAAACTATTCTCCTTTCCCCCCTGTTTGACGAGAGAACATATTTTGGTGCACGGAGAGAAACACGGTACACGGTTGCTGATCAGCAACTGTATGAAGGCTCGGAAGAGTATGAGAGCAGGATGCATCGCCTCTCTTGCCCATATGGTCGACAAGAAGGCCGAGTAGCGCAAGGTGGAGGACATCCCTGTGGCAAGGGAATACCCTGAAGTCTTTTCAGGAGACTTGCCGGGACTACCTCCGCAGCGACAAGTCGAATTCAGTATCGATCTTGTGCCAGGAGCTGCACCGGTGGCGAAAGCTTCATATAGACTCGCACCCTTGGAGATACAAGAATTATTTACTCAGCTTCAGGAATTGTTTGACAAAGGATTCAATAGACCGAGTTCTCACCTTGGGGAGCCCCGGTGCCATTTGTCAAGAAGAAAGACGGAACCTTTCGGATGTGTATGGATTACCGAGAACGGAACAAGTTAACCACAAAGAACCGGTATCCTTTACCAAGGATCGACGACTTGTTCGATCAGTTACAAGGTTCTAACTTTTATTACAAAATCGATCTACGATCCGAATATCACCAGCTGAGAATTCAATAGGAAAGCATTCCTATGACATCGTTCAGGACTCGTTATGGGCATTACGAGTTCCTTGTTATGCCCTTTGGCTTAACAAAGGCACCCGCCGTGTTCATGGATTTAATGAACAGAGTATGTAAGCCATATCTCAACAAGTTCGTGATCGTACTCATTGATGACATTTTAATATACTCACGAACCGAGGCAGAACACGAACAACACTTGAGAACTATTCCGGAATTGCTTAAGAAAGAACAATTGTATGCCAAGTTCTCAAAAGGCGAATTTTGGATTCGCGAGGTGCAATTTCTCGGTCATGTGGTGAACGAGAACGGTATACATGTTGACCCAGCTAAGATAGAAGCCACAAAGAACTGAAACGCTCCCAAGACCCCAACAGAAGTAAGCCAATTTCTAGGCATTAGCGGGATACTATCGTAGATTCATTGAGAATTTTTCTAAAATTGCTCAACCTCTTACCTCGCTCACTCAAAAGGATAGAAAGTTCGATTGGGACGAAAAACAAGAAATGGCGTTCCAATTGCTTAAGGATAAACTATGTCAAGCGCCAATCTTATCACTCCCGGATGGTACCGATGACTTTGTGGTGTATTGAGATGCATCGCACCAAGGCTTGGGTTGTGTGTTAATGCAACGTGAAAAAGTCATTGCGTACGCGTCACGGCAGTTAAAAGTTCATGAAAAGAACTATACCACTCATGACCTGGAATTGGGTCCAGTGGTATTCGCTTTAAAATTTGGCGCCATTATCTTTATGGTACTGAGTGTACCATATTCACAGACCATAAAAGTCTTCAACATTAAACATGCGCCAACGGCGATGGGTAGAATTGTTGAATGACTACGATTGTGAAATCAAGTATCATCTGGGCAAAGCAAATGTTGTGGCGGATGCTTTGGCCGGAAAGAGCGGGTCAAAACTTTACGAGTACGAGCTTTAGAGTTAACCATTAAGACGAACTTCACTACTCGTGTGCACGATGCACAACTAGAAGCCCTAAAGCCGGAAAACTTTCGAGCAGAATCCTTGCGAGGATTAGAGAAACAATTGGAAGAGAACAAAGATGGCACATGGTATTTCATGGGAAGAATCTAGATTCCTTACTTTGGCGGATTGCGAGACTTAGTGCTAGATGAGGCACACAAGTCAAAATATTCATTACATCCAGGATCTGATAAGATGTATCAGGATGTAAAGGAATGTTACTAGTGGCCTAATCTCAAAGGAGATATTGTGACCTACGTTTGGGGAAATGCCTAATTTGTGCAAAGGTCAAGGCCGAGTATCAAAAGCCATCTGGACTATTACAACAACCCGAGATTTTCGTTTGGAAAAGGGAACATATATCAATGGATTTCATTATAGGACTCCCACGACCTCTCGAGGTCGTGACATGATTTGGGTTATCGTCGATCGATTAACCAAGTCAGCTTACTTCTTGCCAATTCGCGAGAAAGACAGTACAGAGAAGTTAGCTGAGCCTTATCTCAAAGAGATAATAGCACGTCATGGAGTGCCGATTTCAATAATCTCGGATTGCGATGGTCGCTTTGTGTCAAGAACATGGCAATCATTTCAAGAATCGCTTGGATCTCGTCTGGATCTGAGCACAGCATTTCATCCGCAAACCGATGGACAAAGCGAACGAACCATCCAAACGTTGGAAGACATGCTTCGCGCCTGTGTGATGGATTTGGGCGGAAACTGGGATAATCATTTACCGCTGGTAGAGTTCACATATAATAACAGTTATCACACAAGCATTAAAGCCGCCCCATTCGAAGCACTATACGGACGGAAGTGCCGATCACCGCTGTGTTGGGCGGAAGTCGGAGACAAACAACTCGTCGGCCCTGAACTAGTCCAAGATACTACTGACAAGATAGAAAAAAATACGAGACCGTATCAAAGCGGCTCGTGACAGACAAAAGTGGTACGCGGACGGAAAACGTAAACCACGCTCTTTCGAGGTCGGAGACAAAGCCTTACTAAAAGTCTCACCTTGGAAAGGCGTAGCTAGATTCGGGAAGTGCGGGAAGCTAAACCCGAGATACATTGGGCCGTTTGAGATTCTAGAAAAGATCGGTACCGTCGCGTACAGGTTGAAGTTGCCAGAAGAACTCAGTAACGTACATGACACATTTCATGTGTCGAACCTCAGGAGAAGTCCGACAGTTCATACAGTTATCATTCCAGCGGATGAGATTCATGTAGACAAGACGCTTCAATTTACCGAAGAACCCGTTGAGGTTATGGATCGGAAGGTCCACAATACAAGGAGAAGTACTATCGAACTGATCAAGGTCCGCTGGAATTCACGTCACGGACCCGAGTACACATGGGAACGTGAAGATCAGATTAAGGAAAAATATCCCCACCTGTTTAAGAAGACTCCTGCAAAGGATGGCTCAACTTGAATTTCGGGACGAAATTCTTTTTAACAGGGGGAGAATGTGACAACTGGCAAATAACTGGTAATTCCGTACAATCTAATCACTATTTATATTTCTTAATCTCATGCATTTAGCGTAATTTAATTACGTAACAGTGTCGTTAATTGAATAACAAGGTTAGGACAAGAAAACAAAGCTAAAACATATGTGGGTTTTCGTCGTATGGCGAAACCAAGCCAACGATGTCCTAAAAGTGTTGGTAGAAAGTGTTGCGTGCACTATTCACGGTTACACTATTCATGCCAGCAAACCGTGAAACTAGACCAAAACACAGAAAAAAACGACACTCGGATAACATAACTGAGTCCATTTATATAAGAAAACATTATTGTGAAAACATGTCTTGCAAAGATATAAGACTTTCCGGTATAACGCCCTAATCCCAAAAATGTCCATTTTGGCCTAAAATATAGTATTTTAACGCGTCCGAACCCACAACAAAGCATTTCCGGGACTTCGGGATAATGTCAATTGATGAAAAATATATTAAAACAATAAGATGATATCAACGGAACATTCATAATCACAAGTTTCCGGCGCTACGTCGCTATGCTCTTAACTATTCCGTTAGCGACTCGACGAACTAGTAAGCGATATTTTTGGTCACGAAACAAGCAAACGAAGGATCTAGTGAACTAGTTGAGCTAAATTTGGGACTCGGAATCACTTCACACAACTTTTGGGTGCAAGAGAACAACTTACGGAAATTACTTGTCGGTACGCCGTAAAAGCACCGTAAACGAGCCGACGACGAAACGAAGAGCATTCTAAGTATCAAAATGCAATTTTTACTAGTTTGGTAAACTAGTTAATAGTAATTTTGGTTCCGAAACACTAATCACCCCCTTGACGACGTACTTAAACCCTAATCACCCTACACCCTTAATTACCTAAATATCTAGTCTTTAATCATTTTTTTTATAAAAATTTACATAATACCCCCCCCCCCTCACTTGTGGCCGAAAATGGTGGGTCCCCACTCACCATACCCTTGTTGAAAGTGTGGTTTTGGAAGCATGGTCTTGACATGATTGTTGTTGAAAGACTTCCCTAAATACCATACTTGAACCATTACTTACATTATCATTTTCTCACATAATTCAAACAAAGAAAACCCTTCCTTGGTCCCTTTGATTTCGGCTCCAAGAACACACACTAGGACCACCTTCAATCTTACATAAACACCACATTTTACTCTAAATCTAAGCCTTTCAACCTTATCTAAGCATGGATTAAGCATGGAGCTACACTAGGAGCTTTCTTTGGAGCATAACCATCTTCTAATCTTCTTATTTAGCTTGGGTGCTTTGTGAGTCTTCTAATCACCATATTCATGCTTCATATTACTAGTAGATTTATAAAGTACAAGTTGATTATCTTGAAGCCAAAGAAAAATATAATCAAAAACCCTAAACATAAAGCTTATAAACACTAAATATAACCATGTTATGTGTTGATTTATGTGGTTTAGTGTTATGATATGCATGAGATCTTGTTGATTATGTTAATTTTTGTCTAGATTAGTAGCTTAAAGTCTAGATTTATGATGATCTTGTTGTTATTTTTGTGTAGTATTTTATATTTATGTTCATAATATTATGATGAACATAAATATGTGATTTAAACATGGTTATGTTTAAATCAACAAAGATCATCAACTTCAAAGATTATGAGCATTTATATATAAACTTGATTTAGTAATATTTGAAAGAATAAACCAAGTATAATCATGTAAAAAGGACTTTTAACAACACTAATGAACTTGGTTTTTGACATAAAAAGAAGTTTATGTAATATTACTTATGAAAAGTGTTATGTAAAAGTCTTGAGAATGTTTATACAAAGATGTGATCATTTTAAAGATGAAAAACAAGTTTAAACAAGTTCATATACTTAATAAACTTGAAGAATGATTTAACTTTAAAGTGATAAAAGGATTTACCTAAAGAAATGCTCATAATAAGCTTTGAAAGACAAAGTGTGAAATTGTTGTTATGAAATGATATTTAGTGAAACTTGGTAAATTGTGGTGATTGGAGAAAATTGATTATTGATTTAAACGCGTTTTTGTAACGTGGGAAACGTCATAGTTTAAGGGAAACTATGGCGAATTTTTCTAAAAATCTAATCGCGATTAAAAAGGGGATTAACGGGTGATTAACAATGTTAAACGCGATTAGTGGTTATAAAACGTCATTAGGGAAACTTTGATGGGAATATTTAATAGTTAAATATTCAAAGAAGTTCTTATGAACTTAAACATATATTTTTACAAGAATAAAGTGAGTAAAAATATAACAAAGTATAAATATAATTTTTGGTAAAAATTATATATTTTCGGAAACTTGCTAAGTACTTGCAATGTGTGCTATATATGTGTATGTATTAGATACCCATAGGGTGATCAATATAAATCCACGCACATGTTCCTACATGGTCCAAGAAATGCTAGTAAAATCGGACAATTAAATAAAATAGCCGAAATGGAAATACATAACACTTGATGACGACAATTTGGGCGTATCGACATCGTAAACAAGTTACTACAATGTCGAGTCTAAAAATGACATATTTTTAGACACTAAAGCGAACGCATAACTAAGTGGTCAAAAACAAGGATCCGGAAAGTCGAAAACTATAAAAATTACCAAGTATTTTTCATGTGAAAAACGAACTTATTAAGTTACATGCTTGGTGAATTTTTGGCAAAAATTGCAAGAGTACATTTAATGGACTCACTAGAAAACTAGGGCTAGGCCCAATAACAAGAAAACTAGGGCTAGGCCCAATACCAAGAAAACTAGGGCTAGGCCCAATACCAAGAAAACTAGGGCTAGGCCCAATAACAAGAAAACTAGGGCTGGGCCCAATAACAAGAAAACTAGGGCTAGGCCCAATAACATTGATGACAAGCGAAAACATAATAAAGAATTCAAGATGAACAACTTGTACAAGGTCCAAAAGACCTAGTGTCTAATAAAGTTAGTACACATGTAGGTTAATTACACGTACGGACGCTCGCTACGGTATTACATACAAGGAACGCAAATTTGTGAGTTCATGTCCCTCCTTTCACTGTTTTCAATGTTTTGTTTTCAAAAACATCGAGGGGAAATACATGTTAAACTATTGGTATGTTAATTCCGGAGTAGAAAACAGGGTCAATGTGCATAAGTAGGGGAATGTACACTAATAACCATTAATCACGTAGTGACCGAGGTGCAAAAGGTGTAGATCTATTGGGCTTGAGGCACGCCCCACTCCTAGTTGTTAACCGTGGAGTGCTTTTGTTGATCCCAATGCGAACTAAGTGTCTATGGGTTGGTTATTCTGCTTATGGCGCATCATGTCAGGGGGCTAGCTACCCACTGATAGATCTTAATAGACTCCATGATTTTAATCAGAACATACCGGGATTACAAGATGACAAGTACTAGATTTCATATGATAACAAATACCTACATGAATTCACTCAACTTTTTGTTGACTTTTTAAAACTACATGTATTTCAGGAAACAGGTCTTGAGCCGGTGATACACTATGGGATTCGGGAAACAAATGACAACGATTGCCACTTTTGAAGGGTTTGTCTTCTATATCCCAACCTCGTATGGGTATATAGGAAACAAAACCTCACTAAGTTTTATGTTAAAACTATCTTTTGGTGATGTGAAAAACAAACGGAAACTATGTTATGCCTAATGTTGTGAACATGTATGGTACTTGAAACTACTTTTGAGAAACTATGTAAATATTCGTTGGAGTTTATGTAACTATGGCATCGTTGTTGGTTCACGTTGTTAAATACATTTGGATGCAATGATTACCTTTCTTACGTCACACACAATACGCTTCCGCTACTAGCAGGGTGTGACATACATGGTAGTGAAGCAAGAAGAATTCTCTGCCATTGTCACGAAGGTCCATACGGAGGACATCATGGTGCCGCTAGTACCGCACGAAAGGTATTTGATTCAGGATTTTACTGGCCAACCATTTACAGAGACGCACAAAGTCTTATAAAGGAATGTGACGCTTGCCAAAGATCATGTAATATTTCTTCCAAAAACGAAATGCCACAAAATGGCATTCTTGTTTGTGAAATTTTTGTTGTGTGGGGACTCGACTTTATGGGACCTTTCCCACCGTCAAAAGGAAACAAATATATACTTGTGGCAGTGGATTACTTGTCTAAATGGGCCGAGGCCGAGGCACTTCCAACAAATGATGGAAGAGTCGTGGTAAGATTTCTGAAACGTTTATTTTCTCGTTTTGGCACACCAAAAGCATTAATAAGTGATAAAGGTACCCATTTTTGTAGCCATCAACTCGAATTTTTTTTTAACAAGATATGGGGTCTATTACCGGGTCTCAACGACATATCACCCTCAAACAAACGGACAAGCCGAAGTGACTAAAAGAGGTTTAAAACGAATACTCGAAAAAACCGTAGGGTTAAATAAAAAAGAATAGGCCGACAAATTAGATGATGCTTTATTGGCCTTTCGAACAGCGTTTAAAACAACAATAGGTACAACCCCATATAAGCTCGTCTATGGAAAAAGTTGCCATTTGCCGGTAGAAATAGCACACAAAGCCTACTGGGCAATTAAAAACGTAAACTTAGACTTTGAAATCGCCGGTAAAAATCGATTCTGCCAATTAAATGAATTCGACGAGTTAAGGAATTATGCATACTCTAACTCCGAAATTTATAAGGAAAGAATGAAAATTTTGCATGATAAAAACATTAAACTAAGTGAATTTTGGGTAGGAGATCAAGTTCTATTGTTTAATTCACGACTTCAATTGTTTCCGGGTAAACTAAAGTCTAGGTGGTCAGGTCCTTTTTCCATTACCCATGTTTTTCCGCACGGTGCAGTAGAAATTAAATCTCGGAATGGAATTCCATTCAAAGTCAATGGCCAACGGCTGAAGCTCTATCAAGGATTCATTGAGGATGAGGAGGAAGAAATCTCGCTTCAAACGGTCGAAGAATGAAAGCATCAACATCATACCTGGTAAGTTACGAACAAGAAGGGTGACATCTAAATCGGTAAGTCTTCTAACCAAGTTTTTAGGAAACAGGGCACTCACACGAGCACTAAAAACAATATTTTACTTTTGCCCGCCCACGGGGCCGTGTCCGCGCAACTGTCGGGATAAAACCCCTTTTTCAAAATAGTTTCTTCATTCCACAAGCCGCGTTTCCCCGAAAACTCTCCGGTTCAGGCGATTTTTCTGCAAGATTTCGACGTCTCCTCTACTTCTAACAACATCAAGGTATGATCCTATCATCATTAGTAGTTAGAGTAAGCACTTGCATGTAGTTTAACATCAAAAATTTGGGGAAAAATCTAGGGTTCTTGAACTTCATCCGGATCGAACCTCAAATTTTTGCTTAGATCTGTTCGCATTAGTATAGATACATGTTATAGGAAGTAAATCAACTTGTATTGTTCGTAGATTTGTCCGATTCCTCACAAAAACCCCAAACCCTTGTTTTTGAACCGAAAAAGATAAAATTGAAAGGGTAAACGGTTTGTTTTGGGAAAAAAAAGGCACTTGGGGTTTCATTTTCGGGGAAAACCGCCCCTACTGGACCAAAAATTTTCAAGTTTTCGGGACCGGGTCAAAAAATGGGATTTTTGGGAAACAGACGTCTGGACACGGGGTCGTACTCGCTGAGCACGGGGGCCTGTCCAGCCAATTTCAGGCCAACTCAGGGCGTGTCCGCTGAACACGGGGCCGTGTTCAGCCGACTGTTTTCAGTTTTCTTCGAAAATTTCACTGTTTCATGCTAATTGTTTGGTGTTTCCTTTCAGATGGCCAAGAAATTCACTCGGTTTAATGCAAATGAGTTGGACGCTAAAGCAAGATACAATGTGCTTAGAACCAGGCCGGAGGAGTTCCCACGACAAGTCTGCATGGATCTTCTAGGAGTAGTGAACTAGCTTGACCGATTTAACAACCTAGTCACCGGCCCACTGAGAGCCGCCCTGTGCACTTCACTTCGTTCAGTCCATGAATATAACCTGGAATTCTACAGCACATTCGCTTTCAAAACGAGAGCCGATCCATTTGATAATGATGGGGTAGAATTCCAATGTGGGGGGACTATGTACTCAATCTCGATAGCACAGTTTGGGGCGATAGTTGAGTTGTATGCGGAGGAAGATGTAGGGGATAAAGAAAACACCGGAGGTTTACGTGAAATACAAGAAAACCAACGCCAGGCTGCTTCGGCACAAATAGGATAAGGCAACTACAATCCAAGCCGCACTAAGAGCACTCAGTTGAGGGACCCTCTTTACCGTTACATCCATAGGGTCCTTACTTACTCTCTTAGCCAAAGGCACGACAGCAGTGGCGTTGTAGGGTTACGAGATCTGGTGGTCCATCATTGCATTCATACCCGCACCAACCTTGATGTTCCGTACCTCCTGCTCCGAAACATGCATTGGAACCAGCTCGCTACTCCCCCGGCTCCTATCTTCTTTGGGGGATGGATATACCGTCTCTTCAAGCATTTCGTGAACATGCCCAGGTCTTTCCAAAAGAGCCCATGGTCAGGAAGAGTGGACATGGTCATCTGCCGCTCCATAAACCTGATTTATGAAGCAGAAGATGGGACGGTCAGCTTCCAAAGAGTCCAGGGGCATGCATGGAACCCGCAAGAAGCACTCATCTTACATGCTCCACACTTCCAACCTCCCCCTCAATACCACTACCAGCCCCAGGGTGATCCGGGTCAATCCTCCTCACAAGGAGGCGGTTTTCCTAATTTTCAAAGCTTACATGATTTATTGCAGGAACACCTACAACATGGCCAGCAACACGTACACCCGAGTCGGAGCAATTGAGAGAAACATCTCCGACATACAGGATGACATTGGGAACATTCGGGGGTACATGGCGGGGCACGGAGGAGGAGGAGATGATGATGAAGACGAGGACATGGACTAAGCGGAAGGAGTGGAGGTAGGATCAGCTGGTTGAAGGTCTATCAGGTTAACCCCCTTTTTCTCACGAATAATTTCCGGCCTGCGTGCCGTTTGTTGAATAATTTACTTTCTTTAACTCTTTTTACTTTCTGCATTTATTTTTCTTTTTTAACTTTGTGGTATGGATGCTTGAACAATGGTAATTTAGGATGCTTGTTATGATTGGTGTGGTATTTATTAGTTAAACAGGTACATACGAGGCTTAAAGCACTAAAGATTAGTGCTACTAAAGCCGGGACAGGAAAACCGAAGCCAGAAACCTGTTTTACACCTTTGTAGTTTGTCCACACGGGGTCGTGTTCAGCCAACACGCCCCCGTTCCCATTGCCCCAGACCTGCTGTTTGTCTAAAATATGCAGACTTTTTCCAGACACGGGGTTGTGCTCGGCCGACACGCCCCCGTGTCCACCTTCTGTAAGTTCTCGTTACTGTCACTCTTACCACGGGGTCGTGTCCACCCAACACAAGGCCGTGTCCAGACGCCCAGTAACATAGTTTTTTGCTTTTTCACATCTTTTTACACATTCAATCAACCTAAAAACTTATTTTTGGGACACATTGAGAACAATGTGTAATTTAAGTGTGGGGGGACGCTAATACCTTGAATTTTGCAAGTCCTAATTACAAGCCATACACAAAACTCTATTGGAACCACTAAACACCCCAAATTTTTTTTAAAAAAACTTTTCGTTTTTTTACTTGTCTTGGTTTAAATTGGGAATAACAAGTTCAAAAAAAGGTTTTATCTTTATAAATTTACAACCGATAGCGTCGTGATAAAAAGAATTAACATAAGGAAATTATGAAACGGCATGACAAATCTAGTTAAAATTTGATCATATATACTTGATCACATAAAAACCCATTCCCACAAAAAGTGAGTTTTGAGCCTTTATTGAGCATACAAATACACATCTTTAAACTAATTGCTCATCTTTCGTTTCTTGTGTGAATAGCCGCCTGGTTCTTACGACTCTAGAACTTGCCATGACAATACATTCCTGGTCCTTACCAACTTAAACCCAAGTAAGTAAATGATGGAGGCATTAGGACTAACCATTTTTATTTCAACACCATTATTTTTCTTTTTTTAACCACCTACCCACAAATCCCCCTAGTTAACCCTTTTGAGCCTAAATCTTTTCATTTCTTAACCCAAAAAAACACCCTTTTACCCACCAAAACCCTTTTTCATTTTAAACCTTTTATTTTAGTAACAAAGCTCGGTTTTCTTATGACTTATCGAAAAAAATGATGATGACAATGAAGCCAAAAGAAATAAACAAATAAGTTCATCAAAAAGAACTTTGTTTAAAGAAATGCTTCATTAGAATAAAAAGTCATAAAACTAAAAGTCTTACGAAAACCAAAGCTTTTTACGCCTTTCACCCTTTTCTACTAACCACTAACCCAACCACCTACCTTTAACCCAAGCCTAACCCTTCCCCCAAAAGTCCTCTTGATATTTACAAAGGTGTATAATTAAAAAGGAGGAGGATTGATCGCTTGGCAAGCTTATGGTAGAAGTAAGTTCCATGCCGCTCTCGAGAGTTTTCACAAAAATATACCTTCGGCCAAGTGTTGAGTGATCCCCCGTGAGGTATGTGAACTTGCATATAATGGAATTTTAAAAAGGCATGTTATGCCCTAATAAGTAATTTATCTTATGTATTGTTTTAATCAAATCATGATGAATAGGATTGTAAATAAATAAAAATAAAACTTAATAAAGAATCTTGGAAATCCCGACACTCTATGACAAGCCCAAAAACCTTCTCTTTTACTCATTCCATTTGGGAGTGTAAGCCACATTGTAAAGAGTTTTGTTTGAGATCAAGCAAAGATTCAAGTGTGGGGGTATTTGATGTGCGCAAAATACAACATATAAATTACATCAAATGTGGCATAAAACTAACCCTTTTAGTACTAATGTTGGAAAAAGTGTGTTTTTGTCTTCCTTTTGTATTTGCAGGATTAAATGAACAAAAGAAGCAAAAAGGCAGCTAAATCTAACATAAATACAAGAAAAGTAATAAACGTGGCATGCCCGACCCCTCGACAGCATCCTCCCAAGCAAAAACAAGAGAACAGAAGGCTGAACACGCCCCGTGCTCAATGAGCACGGGGGCGTGCCCAAGTGTCTGCAGAAAAGACAAAGTTGTAGAAGCTTCTATCACCCACCACGGGGGCTTGTCCAGCGGACACGGGGCCGTGGTCAACTCTAAGATTCGCAGAATCTAGGAAAATCTTGATAGTACAGATACGCTTCTGCACACGGGGTCGTGCCCAGCGGACACGGGGGCGTGGTCAACTAATGGAGACAAACTGCATTTAATGAAGAAAGAGAAGACGGGTGGACACGGGGCCGTTCCCAATGGACACGGGGGTGTGTCCGGGCTTCTGTGCAGGCTATAAATAGGGGTGCTTGGCCCATTTGCAAACCATCCCTTGGCAAACCACCTCTCTCACACTTCACCCACCCACCACCACCATCACAACCCACATCCACCACCATCATCCATCATCCATCATAGAGTGTGTGAGTAGTCTCGGGATCCAAGATTGATAGTAAGAGTTCTTGACAATCAAAGGCCATGTTTGCCTAAGTCTCTTACATCACTTGGTGAAGACAAGCATTTAGTGTAATCCTTTTTATTTTTAATCTTTTCGCACTTTTTATTTGGTTATGTATTAATGACTTTAATAACTAGTTTCTTATGTTGAAGGTGAAACTTCCTTATCATTTGTCCGTGGTGTCTTGGCGTTATTTTACTGTTTATATAAGATAAAAGATTTACACCATTCATATCTCCACGGTCTATATAGAGATATGTTGGCTACCTGGTCGGGGGTTAAGAGAATGGTTTGGTAAGCGTCTTGCCTTGTTCAGTATATAGATCCTGCAAGGACCTGGGTCAAGCTTAGTAGGACCTCCTTCAATACCCACTGGTATTGGATGGCGGGGGTCCGAATTTCTTGATCCCCTCATATGTAAACTACTATTAATATATTAACTCGGCTACTTAGGACTGTATCCCTGCTGACTCAGGCTACTTAGCCGAGGGTAACGTCACCTTCAAAAGTGGGGCCTATCACATGATGAATTAATAACTTAATTAATTATCTTTCAAAAATTCAACCCTTTAGGATTGTATCCTTGCTGACTCAAACTAATAGATTGAGGGTAACGTCACCTTCAAAAGAGAGGCCTACTACAATAACTAAGATAATATCTTAAAAAGTGCAAAAGTGCGGAAATAATCAAAGGTTTCACTAAAGGCGAGTCGGATCCGAATGATTCATCTTGTCTATCTGTTTTTATTTTTATTTTTATTTTTCAGCATTTTTAGTTTTTATTTTCTAGTTTAAAACAGTTTTTCTAATTTTTTGATTTGATTAGACGTTGAGGATAAACCGGTATTAAAAGCTCTTGTGTTCTTGGACGAACTCGGTATCTTACCAACACTATACTACGCTCACGATGGGTGCACTTGCCCATATGTGTGTTTAGTGTTAGTAGAATACCGTGTTTTATAAATTTAAAACTTGACCAAAGTGTTAAAAAGGGCTAAAAATATACATAAAAACTATACGACACTCACGCACATCAGGTTACTTGGGTTTACAACCTCTTGTCTAACACATCAGTATATACTTGTTAATGTGCTTTTTAAATCCTTGCACATCTACTTTCTAAAGATGATCAACAACATCCACATCGCTACTATGTTTATGAGAAGACTTAAGGCACCAAATATTGGACACCTATTGTCGATGAGCAGTTTCATCCTCTTATTGGTAAATCATACTAGATGTTCTTTCCATGTGTAAATGGCAACCAAGCTGGGGTTCAATGTAAGATATATAAGTTAATGTAGATGAAGATATTTTTTGTGTCCAAGATCAAGATGCCTATCAAGAAATGAAACATAATTAGATTTTTGTTAGGTTATGACAGTTTTGGATCATTTTTATATATTTTAGTTGTATAAAACACTTTGTTATGTTTAACTTTGATTGTACTGTTGTTTTTTTTTTATAAATTTATACAATATATTTGTCCAATTATTTTCTTACAATAGTCTTATATATTACTAGTTTATCAACTGGTGTGATACTTTAGATGACGCAATACGATGTAACATAAATAACTCTACATGTTTCCAGCTCTAAAAAAACTGATCAAATCTTTTTTATTTTAAAAAGCTAAAAAAAGTTAGAGAGAAGGTGAAAAATGTGGAGATAGAAAGATATTGAGAGAAAAAGGTGGAGAGAGAATGAGAATGAGAAAAAAAGGTGAAGAGAGAATGTGAGTGAAATGAAAAGTGGAGAGAGAAATTATAGATTATCTCCAAAATACTTCTCATACCACTTATCAACAACAAGGTATTAAAATTTTAAATTATAATCCATCCAATAATGTCAATCATTAGATCTTATTAATCAAGTGTCCTTATATAGTTTAATAAGTTTTAGGGATGAGCAAATCGTTCCTGGTACCGGTACCGAATTTACCGAACTGGGTACATTTTCGGTACCGATTTGGTACCGACTTTTAGCATTTTCGGTACCGGTCCGGTTCGGTACCGGTATTTACCGGTTTTCACCCTTAAATACCGGTACCGTACCGGTACCGAACCGTACTGAACAGGGTATATTCGGTGCCGGTACCCACTTTTGGAGATTTTTGGTACCGGATGGTACCGAGCTCATCCCTACTAAGTTTTCTCAATAACATAAGGTTTTCTATTTAACACTACCCAATATCTATATATACAATCCTACTTCAAATAAACAATTCAAATAAATGTGAAATGGCATCTCTTAATACCTCAATGATTTCCCACATGTGATCAATAATATGGATTATTACATAATCAGATTAGTGATAGTGGGATTTCTTTAAATTAGAGATCTTTGATCATTCATAAGGTATTGATGGATGGTTATATATGTATGATCTTATTTGCAACTAAATTGTCTTTAATTGATCACACTTGATGGTTATATAAGTTTTTACAAATATTTGCATTTTCGGTTTCAAGTCAGTCCTCGAGCCTAGACCTATAAAGAACCTAAAGAAAAAACACCGACCCGATTAAATTAATAGATATTCCAATAGTTTCGTTGGAAGTGAAATACAATTAATTGGCAAAATAGACCTAAGCCCCAATACGGTGAAACACAATACCCATTGTCTTAAAATTTAGGGAATTGGGGAGAGGTTAAATTACTAGAATACCCATTGTCTTAAAATTTGAAATATGATGAGGTGTAATGTTTTGATAAGCTACGACGGCTTCTTAGTGTTCTCATAAGTGGAGACGGTGCTCCCTTAAACCGAATCCTATATATATAAGGGTATGATTCGATGAAAACGCTTAAAAGTGTGAAAACGGTAAGAAGGATTTTGGTGTTAACATGTGGTGTTGGTGCTAACTTACACTGAGGGTAATATTGTCAAAAGGCCCATGTACATATCACTCACATGTCAAAGACCATGCAAATGTAAGTCACATGCATATTCCACCATCATTTTAAAACCCCCGTAACTTTTTTATGCTTGATTATTTAAAAAAAAAAAACTACACCATAAAATCGAGTGTTTTATCATCTTTCCAACGAGTATACTATTGCTATATTTTTTAAATAAAAAAAAGACATGAACTGGGTGTCAAAATAAAAATATCATAAAAACATACATATAAAAAAAACACCATGTGACACCTCAAAATTTCATGTCCAATATCACATCGACACGTGTCACTATGGCTTAAAACGTGTAAAGGATTTCCTTAGAAGGACTAAAGTTGACAAACAAGGAAAGTATGTGAATATAAGGGTTCAAAATGTCAATAATGGATAAATATACTTTACAATAACCCTACATGATGTTTATACCCTTAAACGAATGAATCATGGATCATACGAAGCTAATTGTGAAATAAAGTGAGAGATTACAAACTACAGGGGTTAAATATGTCAACATGTTTAAAGTATACCTCTGAGTGGCCTTTTTGCAAACCCAAAGCTTGTAACGATTAATTATGCTCACTATAATGCATGATAAAAATTTCACCAAGTTTCGTTATTGTATGAGAAGGTTATGATAAAATTCGTATACGTGGGATTAAAAGCGTCGACATGTTAATACACACCTCTGAGCGACCTATGTATAAATCCCAACCCTTAACCTGTGTTATGAACATCTGATAAGCATCCTAATTTGGTTAATGCTAACAATGATTGATCCAAATTGAAAGAATGGGATCCTATGAGGATGTGCACGACAATCTTCGTTTATGGCCTTTTAAAAGAATCCAAGGAAACTTTAAACATATCAAGGTGGTGTAAACTGTTCAAGACCCAATCAAGAGGCCCCTTACTGATAATAGAGGCCCAAATTCGTAATATCTAGTTGCATGTTCGAAGCTTGAAAGGACACAAAATTTTTGCCTTCTGGTAAAGGCTTACGGACCATAAAGGTCTTGCCTTACGGTCCTTAAGGCATCCCCAGCGACATATTGTTGACAGGTGCCTGTTATGAACGATATAACCTACTTAAATGGCTATTTTCACTTCCATGAGCGACCCCTACTAGTTCTTAGGCACTAGGGACACTTGTTATTGATCAGGGATCAATCCTAGAGTTGTTTGTCATGATTACAAGCAATCAAGAGCACTATATAAAGCCCACATTGTTGCAACTTTGATCATTCATTCCAAACTCAACTTCTGATCATTTCTGGAGCTCAAGGCCATTCCCTAAGCATCACTAGTCGTGCATAGGACCTTGGTAAGTTTCCTTGACCTTCCTTAATCGTGTTTACTTAGTTAATTAGCTTAAAGTCAAACCGTCGTAATTAAGGTTTGACTTATCGATTAATCACTATTGGTTCAGTGTTTAGCCAAATTGAAAGTTGTTACAAGTTGGTAATTATGTGGGTATAAAACCCTTAAAAGGGCACCCTCTGATTCCCGTCCTAACTAAGATATTTCTCGTGTCAAAGTTGTTTATAAAAAGTCAACAGAAACTTAATTTGCGAATTAACATGTAATTAGCAATGTAGGAGACGTGTAACCTGTTTTACCACTCATATAACTTAATAATAAATGTAAGAACATGTCTAAGCATGTTCGACCCGACAATTTTCAGTTTAGGACCGGTTCAGAACCAAAAGTCGCATACTTTGACTTATGATTTGACTTTCAGTTCTGACCCGTAGTAGCATGATTTAGAAGTACCTTAGAGCTTCATTTGGACCAGGGTATATGATAGTATAAACCTTTGTGGTCGGTTCATTGATTGACCGATTCGTTCACGCGTTTCTGTTAATTGCTTAATGTTGACCATAATGCCCTTTTTACCTTAAAACGAGAATTTTGGAAATGTGAGAGGACAATAATCTTTGCTACTGATTTATAAACTTGTCCCTAAAATTTCATATCAGTTCGAGGGCTAGATTAGGAGTTATGCTCGATAGCGCCCTTAAAAAGCTTTTTGTTAATTAAACGGCGCAATTAGCATAAAGCCTATCTAAACCCAATTTTTGACACCAAACCTTTTACCCACTGATGTAATATAATATTTTGAGATTTTTGAAGATTTTTAATTATTTTTAAACTGCTCATAACCTAAGGTTATTGCCTAAATTCGGTAATTACCGATTATACCCTTTTTGCTTGTAAAATGAGTTTTACATAATATTTGGACACCGATCCAATTGCTACTGATTTTATATAATAAATAAAGTATTTTGAACTTTATAACCTGATCAGAAAACTCAGATTTCCTGTATAAGACGGAAATCGCTTAAAACGGCTTTTTACGCGTATTAAACACCTAGTTTGGGTTTAAAACCATTTTGGCTTATAAGACTTATCACCAACTGATATGACCTATTAAATTAAGTTGTTTTACTGATTATTTGAGACCTGAATCTCAGGATTATAATTAATCTCTTTTATAATCTTTTAAATGACCAAAATACCCCTACGGGGCTTAAATTGAGATTAAACTCGTTTCGGGCATAATGGAAGGTATCATACTGATATCACAACATATTTAAGGCATATTAACTTAGGAAACCTGCATATGACTCTTATGGTTACCCGTTACGCTTCTTGCGCGTTCGGTTTGGTTTATGTAACTAGTTTGCATAAATTAGCCGAAACGGGTCAAACCTTATCATTTTTATCTCAAAATCCAGAATTTGTTTAGATTACCCATATTATACAAGTCTTCAAACTTGTCGGGTCTAAATCACATTCTATTCCGGTCTTCGCTTAATCGTGCGTTTGAACCGTATCTTTCTTAAAACTAACCGGTCTAAGTTTAGGCTTAATTAAAGACCCGTTAGGATTCTAATAGGTTATTATAAATCTTCGTTTCAGAACAGGAGACCCGGTAAAAGCTACATGCACTTGCTTGTTGTGATTATTCCTTTGCTTAGGTAAATACTTTTAACTTATTTTCCCTATACGGGCTTAGTGTATGGTATATAAAATACCGCTTGGTCAGACATTGAATCTTTAATCGATTAGAGGTTAAATCATTGATATGCTCCGTTTGGAAATGTTTTGTTTGCTTAAAGCCTTTGGGGGTTAATAACCATGTCCCGGATATCCTTGGCATCATTTTACAAATGGCCACGACCTAAGCACGGGGTGTAGGCGTACACCTGTCAGTGCCTAAATAAATAATGTGGTGTGTCTATTGATCTTTAACCCGGCACGAACCGGGCTACTGAACGCATAAGAAACATGCAATTCTTTTACAAGATTATATTCAAATAATTATCCCAAGTTATAAAAAGTTTGTGCCACGTGTATTCAAATCAATTTTATTAAACCTTTTTAAAATGAGTCAGTTATTGTATTTACCTGTGTAAACTGACGTATTTTCCCAAAAAGGTTAAGTGCAGGTACTACTCGTAATAGGCTGGCTTTCTCCTAGCATCCACAATAAGTCTCGCAAGCTTGGATGACATAAAACTGTTGAACAATGTTTTCTTCTTATTTGATCCACCTGTGGATCTGTTTCAACTGTGTTGTGATACTTAAATATTACACTTTTATTTGGTTGAAATAATATCTTTCTTTTGCTTCCGCTGTGCATTTAAATATTGTGTTGTTTGACTATGATGATATCAACTACGTCACGATACTCCCCTACCAGGCCCACCGGTAATACGTGGAAATATCGGGGTGTGACAGGTTGGTATCAGAGCCAACATTGAGTGAATTAAACACTAGCCTTTTGTGTTTAATCTCAATGGCACAATTGCACAATTCTAAATTTTTGAGTCTAGACAAATAACATAGGACAAATTCTGTTTTGTTTTATTTTTGTCTTTTATTTTATATATATCCTTGTTGTTATCTTTGTTATGCTGACAGGTTTAACAATGCCGCCAAGATTCCGAAGAGGAGGAAGAGGTAAGGGGCCAATCAGCGCCCCCAATGATCACAAAGCCGGGCCTTCACACCGGCGGACTCCTTCCACTACTATGAGTTCCGATCCGCAACGAAACTGGAGGACCCATTTAGAGCCCGCTAGACGATCTACCTCGTATAGCTCAACGCCTTCCAATCACCATTCCTTTGGACCATTATCAGAGAACGAGCCTGAAGCTACATGCCACTCTTTCTTGCCATTGCAACGATCCCTTTCGCATCATTCCTTTGGCAACCCCACTCCTGTCTTTCAGGGCCGGTTTACCCGGCAAACCATATTCAAGAACCAGTGGGTTTTAACCCATTGGGACCAGAGGATCATTTTTCCGGCGATCAAGTAATGGACATGGACGAGGACACGGATCCCGTCGAGCCTGCAACCGGGACCCCCAACCATCCCATAGAGATCTCTGATGGATCATCCTTCCACGGATCACCCTACGGTGGTCCAGACAGTTACCAAGCGAGGTTTAACCAGTATGAGTGGTATTTTACACCTTCTCATAACCCACAACAACAACAGCAGCAGGATCCCTCCGAGGATTCGCGTTTCATGGCAGTCACGCCACCACCACCACCACCGCCAGTTCATCAAGCACCGCCAGAACCACCAAGGTGTAGGAGAACAGGCACACGAATATCCGCCCGAGGAGGGGATTTTCACTTTAGCACCCCCCATCACTTAAGCGGCAGTCACTATCCGCCACTGCATGATGACCCACAAATGGACAGGCCTTCAAATCCAGTTACAGAGGTGAATTCTGCACCAATTGCACCACCACCGCCACCAATGGGTTTTGGTAATCCGATTCCTACCCACGCCAGTTCAACGGCGTACAATCCGTTTGAGCAGCCGGCTCACACTCACTATAACTACGCTGAAGCCGACCCGTATCTTGTAGCAGCTAACTACAACGCCCTTCATCCTGAAGGACCATATGGAGCTCCCTGGGGAGTGGGATATCCAACTCATGGGTATCAAATACCTGCTCGGCCACCGATTCAACACCAGTCACAGCCACCATGGTTTTCCCCACCGGAACAGGAGGAAATCCTCCAAAGACTAAGCCGGGTGGAACATGACTTTCAAGAAGAGCGCAGGAACAATCGGGGATTTCTCAAGGGCTTAGCAAGCTTACTTAAAGGAAAGAAGAAAAGGGATCACTGAATCCCTATATGTAATGTTGTATTTGCTTATTTCAATTAATTCCCTGCGTGGACAGTTATCTATGTACTTAGTCCCTGCATGGACTTGTCTTTCTGCAGTCCCTGCGTGGACACCTGTTTTTGTAATCAGTCCCTGCGAGGACTTGTATTTCAGTTTAGCCCCTGCATGGGCAAGTTATTTCTGTTAAAAGTCCCGTTTAGGGCAATATGTACTCCTTTCGATGTTTAATGGGATGTAAAAATTTAAAAATTTCATTATGGTCATTTTTATGCATAAATATATTATACATGAAATAAATAAATTAAAAATCATTCCTTTTATAAATAATCTTCCTGTTGAATATTAACTAAAGAATCTTAAAGGTATAACCTAGCCTGCATGTTATTATAAGACTTGGCCAAGATGGTAAGGCATGTTTAAAAGATTCAAATCCCTGTTAACATCTGAAAACATGTTAACACTCCTGGCAGACGTGATTAGTTAAAATCACACACATCATTCTTATAATCGGATTCTTTAAAAGATTTCCTATCCTAACCTGATGATCTATAAATCATGGGTTTGAAATCATCAATTAAGATGATCACGTCTTAAACATCCATTAGCGATGTAGTGCCTGCGGGCCATAATAAATGTCAAATAAGACAAAAGACAGTAGTAGTCTACGAGTCCCTGTCAAAGAAAGGTAATGAACTATGTTCAAACCTAAATGCCTTGATTCTCTGAAATCATGGCTTATAATTTAAAAATGTCCTTACGACTAGGCCTTTTTGTGCCACTTATGATACTGTTATTATTTTATAATTAGGATAAATTATAATAAAAATCCTAAATACATATGATTAACAAATTAACCAAATATGGTCTATGTTTACCCTGGTTAATGAATTGCCATAAAAGACGATTCCATAATAAACTCCCAAATAAATTATTGTCAATATCTTATGCAACAGTTCGAGCTACATGGCTGATTCGGATGAGATCAATAGTCACCCACGGGAGAATCAAGATAATGCCCAAATTAATATAGTGGGTGCTGAACTGCAAGCGTTGATAGACAACGCTGTTACAAAAGCTATAGAGCGGCAGTATAATGAATATAGCGGGACTCGAAGTAGGACCCTATCCGCACCACATTCCAAGCCTAAGACTCATTCTGAGGCTCACAGCAAGCCACCCTCCAAGAAGGAAGAGCCAAAGAAAGACGATGACGATCGTCACTCTTCAAATCAGCAAAGTGTTCCATCTCAAAGGATGGTACTGAATCAAGAACCCCGTAATAAGGGTTGCTCCTATAAGTATTTTGTTTCATGCAAACCCAGGGATTTCATTGGGGAGAAAGGAGCTATAGACTGCATGACATGGTTGGATGAGATGGACACTGTGGTGGATATCAGTGGTTGCGCTAATAAGGATGTGGTGAAATTCGTATCTCAGTCATTCAAGGGTGAGGCCTAGCCTGGTGGAGATCGTTGATTCAAGCTACCGGGAAGATTCCATTATACAATATGACTTGGGAACAATTTTTTGCCCTCATCAAGGAGAACTACTGTCCTCAACATGAGGTTGAAAAGATTGAGTCTGATTTCTTATCATTGGTTATGAAGAACCTTGACTGCCAAGCTTACCTTACAAGCTTCAACACAATGTCAAGATTGGTTCCGTATCTGGTGACCCCGGAACCCAAAACACTAGCTCATTTCATTGGGGGTTTAGCCCCAGAAATTAAGGCAAGCGTGAAGGCCTCTCGGCCAGCTACTTTTAGATCTGTAGCTGATATATCTTTGTCCCTCACACTGGACGCGGTCAGACAGAGATCGCTGAGGAACACGGATGCCGAGAAAAGGAAGCGTGAAGATGACAATTCCCGACGGTCAGACAAGAAGCACAGGGGAAACAATGACCACAAAAAGGGGTCTGTATCTAAGAAGGATGGGCATCAATCTGGAGATAAGCCCAAGTGTAAGATCTGCAAGAAACAGCACTTCGAGAAGTGCATATATGAGTCGAAATCCCAGTCTCAGCCAAGGGCATGTGGGATTTGCAAGTCTTCTGAACATAAGACCCTTGAGTGCAAAAAGCTGAAGGACGCAATGTGCTATAGCTGCAATGAAAAAGGGCATATCAAATCCAACTGCCCAAAACTTGCAAAGAAGACTGAGGATGGGAAAAAGACCAATGCAAGGGTCTTCCGGATGGATGCAAAGGAAGCCGTCCAGGACGACAATGTGATCACAGGTACCTTCCTCATAAATGATGTCTATGCAAGAGTACTTTTTGATTCAGGCGCTGATAAGTCGTTCGTAGATAATAAGTTTTGTGAATTGTTGAAATTACCTGTTAAAACCTTAAGTGTGAAATATGAGGTGGAATTAGCTGATGGAACGATAGAAACCGCATCAACCGTATTAGATGGATGTGTTATATCCATTAGGGACCACTCTTTTCCATTGTCTTTACTTCCTTTGAAATTAGCTGGTTTCGATATAGTAATAGGCATGGATTGGTTGTCTTGTAACCAAGCCCAGATCGTTTGTGCTAAGAAGCAAGTGGTTGTCAGAACTCCTCATGGAGAGTCTTTGACAATCCAAGGAGATACTAAGTACGGAATGCCTGAGCAAGTGTCCATGTTCAAGGCATCAAGGTGTTTGACGAAGGGTTGTGTTATCTACATGGCACAAGTAACCATTGATGAACCAAAACCTAAGATCGAAGACATACCTATTATCTCTGAATATCCAGAAGTATTCCCTGAAGAACTACCTGGTTTGCCCCCAGATAGGCAAGTGGAGTTCAGGATTGATATTATTCCTGGAGCAGCACCTGTTGCAAGAGCACCTTACAGATTGGAACCAACGGAGATGAAAGAGTTGAGGACTCAACTGGATGATTTGTTAGCCAAAGGATTTATTAGACCTAGCTCATCTCCTTGGGGAGCACCAATCCTGTTTGTGAAGAAAAAGGATGGATCGATGCGTCTGTGCATCGATTATCGAGAGCTTAACAAAGTTACCATCAAGAATCGGTATCCATTACCCAGGATCGACGACTTGTTCGATCAGCTTCAAGGAGCAAGTTACTTTTCCAAGATCGACTTAAGGTCAGGATATCATCAACTGAAGGTCAAGGATGAAGATGTATATAAGACTACATTTAGGACTCGTTATGGTCACTACGAGTTCTTAGTGATGCCTTTTGGACTCACTAATGCACCAGCCGCGTTCATGGATCTCATGAACCGCGTTTGCAAGCCCTACATGGATAAATTTGTCATCGTCTTCATCGATGATATTCTCATTTACTCAAAGAATCAAGCTGACCATGAGAAGCACCTCCATTGCATTCTGAAACTGCTTCATCGAGAAAAGCTCTACGCCAAATTCTCTAAGTGTGAATTTTGGCTTCGTGAAGTCCAATTTCTTGGACATATGGTTAGTGAGCACGGAATCCAGGTAGATCCCGCTAAAGTTGAAGCTGTCATGAATTGGAAAGAGCCGAAGACGCCCACAGAGATTCGCAGCTTCTTGGGATTGGCAGGATATTACAGGCGTTTCATTGAAAATTTTTCAAGGATTGCTACACCCCTAACTTCTTTGACTAGGAAGAATATAAAATTCGATTGGGGTCCTAAGCAGCAAGAATCCTTCGATATTCTCAAGCAAAAGTTGAGCAATGCTCCTGTTTTGACATTGCCTGAAGGTACCGAAGAATTTGTGGTTTACTGCGACGCATCACACACTGGCATGGGGTGTGTGCTTATGCAGAAAGGCAAGGTTATTGCCTATGCTTCACGTCAGTTAAAGGTGCATGAAAAGAATTACACCACCCATGACTTGGAGTTGGGTGCCGTTGTATTTGCACTAAAGCTTTGGAGGCACTATTTATATGGTATCAAGTGTGTGATCTATTCTGATCACAAGAGCCTCCAGCACCTGTTTAACCAAAAGGATTTGAACATGAGGCAACAACGTTGGATGGAAACTTTGAATGATTATAATTGTGAAATAAGATACCATCCTGGCAAGGCGAATGTAGTCGCCGATGCCTTGAGTCGAAAGGAAAGAGTGAAGCCTATAAGAATCAATGCCAAGAGCATTGAGATAAGGAATGGTTTGAATGAAAGGTTGTTAGCTGCACAGAAGGAAGCTGTGTTGGAAACTAACTATCCTAATGAAAAGCTAGGAGTAACTGAAGAACAGTTATCCTATGGAAAGGATGGAATCCTGAGATTAAATGGACGAATATGGGTTCCAGTTTATGGAGGACTTCGAGATGTTATCCTCCGGGAAGCCCACAGTTCTAGATACTTCGTTCATCCTGGAGCTGATAAGATGTACCAGGATCTGAAAGCAAATTTTGGTGGATAGGCTTAAAGAAGTCTATAGCTACCTATGTAGCTAAATGTTTGACATGTGCGCAAGTCAAAGCTGAACATCAGAAGCCGTTAGGTTTGCTACAAAAGCCTGAACTTCCCACGTGGAAATGGGAAATGGTGACAATGGATTTCATCACCAAGTTGCCGAAGAGAAGGAAAGGAAATGATACTATATGGGTGATAGTAGATAGATTGACTAAGTCAGCACACTTCCTACCCATTAAGGAGACCTATAGCTCCGACATGTTAGCCCAATTGTACGTAGATAAGATTGTATCTCTACATGGCGTACCAGTGTCTATTATCTCCGACAGAGATACTAGATACACATCACATTTTTGGAAAAGTTTCCAACAATCTTTGGGCACGCGCTTAAATTTTAGTACGGCTTACCATCCTCAGACAGACGGGCAGAGTGAGCGTACAATCCAAACTTTGGAAGACATGCTTCGAGCATGTGTGATTGACTTAGGTGGTAGTTGGGATAACCACCTGCCATTGATCGAATTCTCCTATAACAACAGCTACCATACCAGCATTAAGGTCGCGCCTTTCGAGGCCTTATACGGTAGAAAGTGCAGAACGCCCGTTTTTTGGGCGGAGGTTGGAGATGTCCAACTGACAGGACCAGAAATAGTCTTTGAAACGACGGACAAGATTGTCCAGATTCTTGATCGCCTGAAAGCTGCCAGAGATAGGCAGAAAAGCTACGCAGATTTAAAGCGTAAACCTCAAAAATTCGAGTTAGGTGACAAAGTGTTCCTTAAAGTATCACCCTGGAAGGGAGTGATGCGATTTGGTAAGAAAGGCAAGTTAAACTTACCTGAAGAGCTCAGTGGTATTCACAATGTATTCCATATCTGCAATCTGAAGAAGTGGCTGGCTGATAAATCACTAGTCATACCACATACAGATGTGCACATAGAAGAGAGCTTGAAGTTTGTTGAAAAACCTATGCCGATCGAGGATCGACAGGTTAAGAAGCTTCGAAGGAAGCATGTACCTATCGTAAAGGTTAAATGGGATGCCCGTAGAGGTCTCGAGTACACGTGGGAGGTAGAGTCCACAATGAAAGAAAAGTACCCTCATTTATTTCAATAAATCTCGAGGTCGAGATTTCTTTTAAGGGGGTGAGGATGTGACACCTCGAAATTTCATGTCCAATATCACATCGCCACGTGTCACTGGCTTAAAACGTTTAAATGATTTCCTTAGAAGGACTAAAGTTGACAAACAAGGAAAGTATGTGAATATAAGGGTTAAAAATGTCAACAATGGATAAATATACTTTACAATAACCCTACATGATGTTTATACCCTTAAACGAATGAATCATGGATCATACGAAGCTAATTGTGAAAGAAAGTGAGAGATTACAAACTACAGGGGTTAAATGTGTCAACATGTTTAAAGTATACCTCTGAGTGGCCTTTTTGCAAACCCAAAGCTTGTAACGAGTAATTATGCTCACTATAATGCATGATAAAAATTTCACCAAGTTTTGTTATTGTATGAGAAGGTTATGATAAAATTCGTATACGAGGGATTAAAAGCGTCGACATGTTAATACACACCTCTAAGCGACCTATGTATAAATCCCAACCCTTAACCTGTGTTATAAACAACTGATAAGCATCCAAATTCAGTTAATGCTAACAATGATTGATCCAAATTGAAAGAATGGGATCCTATGAGGATGTGCACGACAATCTTCATTTATGGCCTTTTAAAAGAATCCAAGGAAACTTTAAAACATATCAAGGTGGTGTAAACTGTTCAAGACCCAATCAAGAGGCCCCATACTGATAATAGAGGCCCAAATTCGTAATATCTAGTTTCCTGTTCGAAGCTTGAAAGGTCACAAAATTTTTGCCTTCTGGTAAAGGCTTACGGACCGTAAAGGTCTTGCCTTACGGTCCGTAAGGCATCCCCAGCGACAGATTGTTGACAGGTGCCTGTTATGAACGATATAACCGACTTAAATGGATATTTTCACTTCCATGAGCGACCCCTACTAGTTCTTAGGCACTAGGGACACTTGTTATTGATCAGGGATCAATCCTAGAGTTGTTTGTCATGATCACAAGCAATCAAGAGCACTATATAAAGCCCACATTGTTGCGACTTTGATCATTCATTCCAAACTCAACTTCTGATCATTTATGGAGCTCAAGGCCATTCCCTAAGCATCACTACTCGTGCATAGGACCTTGGTAAGTTTCCTTGACCTTCCTTAATCGTGTTTACTTAGTTAATTAGCTTAAAGTCAAACCGTCGTAATTAAGGTTTGAGTTATCGAAATCACTATTGGTTCAGTGTTTAGCCAAATTGAAAGTTGTTACAAGTTGGTAATTATGTGGGCATAAAACCCTTAAAAGGGAACCCTCTGATTCCCGTCCTAACTAAGACATTTGTTGGGTCAAAGTTGTTTATAAAAAGTCAACAGAAACTTAATTTGCGAATTAACATGTAATTAGCAATGTAGGAGACGTGTAACCTGTTTTACCACTCATATAACTTAATAATAAATGTAAGAACATGTCTAAGCATGTTCGACCCGACAATTTTCAGTTTAGGACCGGTTCGGAACCAAAAGTCGCACACTTTGACGTATGATTTGACTTTCAGTTCTGACCCGTAGTAGCATGATTTAGAAGTACCTTAGAGCTTCATTTGGACCAGGGTATATGATAGTATAAACCTTTGTGGTTGGTTCATTGATTGACCGATTCGTTCACGCGTTTCCGTTAATTGCTTATTGTTGACCATAATGCCTTTTTTACCTTTAAATGAGAATTTTGGAAATGTGAGAGGAAAATAATCTTTGCTACTGATTTATAAACTTTTCCCTAAAATTTCATATCAGTTCGAGGTCTAGATTAGGAGTTATGCTCGATAGCGCACTTAAAAAGCTTTTTGTTAATTAAACGGTGCAATTAGCATAAAGCCTATCTAAACACAATTTTTGACACCAAACCTTTTATACACTGATGTAATATAATATTTTGAGATTTTTGAAAATTTTTAATTATTTTTAAACTACTCATAACCTAAGGTTATTGCCTAAATTCGGTAATTACCGATTATACCCTTTTTGCTTGTAAAATGAGTTTTACATAATATTTGGACACCAATCCAATTGCTACTAATTTTATATAATAAATAAAGTATTTTGAACTTTATAACCTGATCAGAAAACTCAGATTTCCTGTATAAGCCGGAAATCGCTTAAAACGGCTTTTTACGCGTATTAAACACCTAGTTTGGGTTTAAAACCATTTTGGCATATAAGACTTATCACCAACTGATATGACCTATTAAATTAAGTTGTTTTACTAATTATTTGAGACCTGAATCTCAGGATTATAATTAATCTCTTTTATAATCTTTTAAATGACCAAAATACCCCTACGGGGCTTAAATTGAGATTAAACTCGTTTCGGGCATAATGGAAGGTATCATACTGATATCACAACATATTTAAGGCATATTAACTTAGGAAACCTGCATATGACTCTTATGGTTACCCGTTACGCTTCTTGCGCGTTCGGTTTGGTTTATGTAACTAGTTTGCATAAATTAGCCGAAACGGGTCAAACCTTATCGTTTTTATCTCAAAATCCAGAATGTGTTTAGATTACCCATATTATACAAGTCTTCAAACTTGTCGGGTCTAAATCACATTCTATTCCGGTCTTCGCTTAATCGTGCGTTTGAACCGTATCTTTCTTAAAACTAACCGGTCTAAGTTTAGGCTTAATTAAAGACCCGTTAGGATTCTAATAGGTTATTATAAATCTTCGTTTCAGAACAGGAGACCCGGTAAAAGCTACATGCAGTTTCTTGTTGTGATTTTTACTTTGCTCAGGTAAATACTTTTAACTTATTTTCCCTATATGGGCTTGGGGTATGGTATATAAAATACCGCTTGGTCAGGCATTGAATCTTTAATCGAATAGAGGTTAAATAATTGATATGCTCCGTTTGGAAATGTTTTGTTTGCTTAAATCCTTTGAGGGGTTAATGACCATGTCCCGGATATCCTTGGCATCATTTTACGAAATGGTCACGACCTAAGCACGAGGTGTAGGCGTACACCTGTCAGTGCCTAAATAAGTAATGTGGTGTGTCTATTGATCTTTAACCCGGCACGAACCGGGCTACTGAACGCATAAGAAACATGCAATTCTTTTACAAGATTATATTCAAATAATTATCCCAAGTTATAAAAAGTTTGTGCCACGTGTATTCAAATCAATTTTATTAAACCTTTTTAAAATGAGTCAGTTATTTTATTTACCAGTGTAATTAAACTGACGTATTTTCTCAAAAATGTTAAGTGCAGGTACTACTCGTAATAGGCTGGCTTTCTCCTAGCATCCACAATAAGTCTCGCAAGCTTGGATGACATAAAACTATTGAACAATGTTTTCTTCTTATTTGATCCACCTGTGGATCTGTTTCAACTGTGTTGTGATACTTAAATATTACACTTTTATTCGTTTGAAATAATATCTATCTTTTGCTTCCGCTTTGCATTTAAATATTGTGTTGTTTGACTATGATGATATCAACTACGTCACGATACTCCCCTACCGGGCCCACCGGTAATACGTGGAAATATCGGGGTGTTACACACCATGAAAATATCTAGTTGAAAACGCCATAAAACACCAATTTTAGAAAAATACTGTGAAAAAATCCAGTTGAAAACGCAATGAAAAAACCAAGTTTAAAACGTGATACAAACAACTAGTTCAGAAAAACACTATAAAAACGCCATATAAAAACCCAGTTCATGTTTTTCTAAAAGTATATCAATAGTATACTCATTGCAAAGATAAGAAAACGCTGGATTTTATGGTGTAATTTTTTTAAAATAAAAAATCATCACGTATAAAAAAGTTATGTACGTTTAAATATTGTGGGGGAAATGACGTGTGATTAACATCACTACTACAAAAAGAGGCATTTGCTATGAAATTTTGCTACGGAAAAAAATGGTGGCAAATTTTGCTACGAGTTTGCTACGGATTAGCTATGAACATATTTTGCTACGAATTAGCTACGAACTTCCGTCGCAAATGAATTTCGTAGCAAAACTCATAGCAAATCCGTAGCAAAATTGATGAAATTAATATAAATCACATAACGTAGCAAAACCAGTAGCAAAATCCGTAGCAAAACCATTAAAATAAGTATTAAGAAATAAACTAAAAAAAGTAAAACAAAATTTGTAGCAAAATCGATAGCAAAATTGTGAAAATAAATTTAATAAAAAAAACTTAGTAAAATTGGTAGCAAAGTCCATAGCTAAATCATAAAAATAAATATTTAAAAACTAACTAACCGAGGTTTAATAAGAATGGTAGCAAAATCGGTAAGTAAATAGAGTTCGCAGAGAAATTGGTAGCAAAATCTAGAAAAATTCTTAAAAACTAATGTAGCAAAATCGGAAGCAAATCCATAGAAAAATTCATTGCAAAATAAGAAAAAGAAAGTATTACAAAAATAATTTACTAATATCCATTGCAACATCCATAGCAAAATACATTGCAAAAACAGAGAAAAAAAAAAATTAAAATTAATTAACAATAGTGGTAGCAAAATCCATAGCAAACTAACAAAATAAATATTCAAAAAACAATAAAAAAGACGCGTAAGAAAATCCATAAGAAAAAATGGACAAAAGAAATATTAAAAAATAATTAATAATATATACTATAGAAAAAATCAAAAGCAAAAATATTAATTACTTAAAAATAGCTAAAAAATGTCAATTTTACACGGACTGATGTAAACATAAATACATTTAATATAGTTATCTCATACAAATAATACGTACCAGATTAAGCATAGGGATGAGCAAATGGTGTTGGGTACCGGTACCGAATATATTTGGTACCGGCTTTTGACGTTTTTTGATACCGGTTTGGTACGGTACCGGTATTTATCGGTTTTACCACTCAAATACCGGTACGATACCAGGTATTTTCAGTACCGGTGCCCATTCTTGGGATTTTCAGTACCAGTTGACACCGAACTCATCTCTAGTTAAATATATTAGATCATTTAGTAATTGATTTCTATAACGTTTTCATATTATTTGCACTCATTTTATTTCTTTAACGATTTCTATAATGTTTTCATATTATTTGCAAAACTTTGATAGTGTTTTGTTTTAATTGGTAGATAAATATTTGGTCGAGCGCCCCGCAACGTGGGCGGGCCATAAACTATTACTACGAAGACCATGAGGGGGAACAGTGCCAAGCAGCTACCCGTCACTCCCACATTGGCCCAGACAAGTTACGATTTTACCCGCAATTTAAAATTACGATTTTCCCCCTTTTCAAAATTAAGATTTTGCCCCTAATTCTAATTTACATTCTTGCCATTGTTTTAGCTTTTGACAAATTACGATTTTACCCCAGTTAAAAATTATGATTTTGCCCCTAGTTCGAAATTACGACCTTCCCATCGTATTAGTTTTTAGCAAAACTATGGTTGTGTTTTATTTTAATTGGTTGATTCGATATAATTTATATTCGTGTCTGGCAACTCCCTTGCACTCGCTCATTGTTTTGACAAATTTAAGTTTTGCCCCATCTAAAAATTATAGCCTTGCCATTGTTTTAGTTTTTTTATCTAGCAAAGCTATGATAGTGTTTTGTTTTAATTGGTAGAGAAATATTCGGTCTAGCGGCCCGCAATACGGGCAGGGCATAAAACTAGTTCATTTACATATATAACTAGTGTTAACCCCACGTTGCGGGGCGTGGGTCGTAATACCATGATAAGTAGCAAGCAAACAACGATCAAAACCTGGAAAATCGTAAAAGAAAAACACAAATTTATACCGCCACGTTACATTCAACACTAACATAGACAAATGCAAACTTATACAGCGTAAAACATTTTATTTACTGTTAGTAATATATGTTTTTTAGTAAGTTCAGAATAAACCTCTAATACTTATTTATGTTTTTTTTTTAACGGTAAGGAACGACGTGCCAACCACCTTGACACCGGGCGCTGTGGCCAAGGTCGACTACTCGACCGCCGCCAGCCCCTTGGCTCTCCCAGATGCGCGGAAACCCGACCTCCACCTGCCCGAAGGCACGACAATGGAATAATCAGTAAAACATCCAAGACGAACCGGCGCCACCCGTATTCGCCATTCATCTGGATGCCGCCGTAGAAAATAATGGGGAGAGTAAGAGTCGAACCTGCACCAATACCTTTCCCCCGACTAGTTTGACTTTACAAACTCATTCATCCAGAATCTTCCCTATGACTTTAGGTTTGTCTCTTGTAAAGGAAACCCTTTTATGTCCCCGAGATTCTGTGAACCCGACTTTGTTTTATTTTAAAACTGGAACGTCACCTGCACATATACACTTACATTTTTATTATGTTTTAATCTTTATAATAGTTTTTACAAATATATTGTTCTTCTCTAATAACTTTTAAGATACAACATTTTGTACATTCTAAATATACCGTTGAGACTTTATTGTTCGCATATACGTTTGGGTAGAAATCTTATTTGAAACCAATCTCGTTTACGTTTCAATGTAATTAGTAATATTACAATTGCAAGATTTGTGAATAGTTTATTTTTTTATTGGGAAACATGGCCTTCACTTGTACATATACAGTTGATTTTTTTTAATCTTTGTAATTAATTTTTACCTATATGCTGTTGGTGTATCTATCCACGTATGTGTACATATTAGTGTACTTATGTGATGTATCATGGGTACGTATGTCTATGTGTACGTATGCATCTATGCATATATGCATATGTAGGGATGCAACGCTGGTAGTGGTGGTCGGTCAAACTCAGTTAACATTCGGGTCTTGTCGAAAGCTGGTTAACACGTGTGGTATTAAACGAGACTATAGATGTGTAGTGGGGTTAAGATCTTTGGACAATTGATGGATAAATAGTGAGGTTAAGATTTTTGGAGTTGGGTTTTGGCAGTCTTTTGGAGTGAGGTTAAGACTAAATCGATGTTTTGTAATTACCTTATATATAAACGGTACGTCGTTCTAGGAATACAATATTTTTAATTCTATAACTAAAATTATGTTTTTTGTTTTGTTTTTGAGAAATTAAAATAAAATATATATTTTTTTTGTTTTTTAATTATATAACTAAAATTTATAAGGATAGATGCTCCATGTTTTGACTTTTGAGTTTATTACTGGGGTCAAGTTATTCTACAAAGGATCCTCATTGTAAGAAGTGTAAGAAGGATTTATAGAGTGACAAGTGTCCAATAACCTAAAACTAAACCCACTACATCACCACCAAAAACCTAAACACCCACCCCCACCCAAAAACCTAACCCCCCCCCCCCCCCGCAAAAAAAAAAAAAAAAAAAAAAACTATACCTCACCAAAAAAAACCCCAAAAAACCTAACCCCCCCCCCCCCCCCCAAAAAAAAAAAAACTAAAAAAACCTAACCCCCCCCCCCCACACCCCCCAAAAACCTAAAAAAAATATATAAAAAAAAACTAAACACCCACCCCCACCCCCACCCAAAAACCTAAACCCCCACCCCTTCGGGAAAATTTTTTTTTTTTGGGTGGGTGATGTGGGGGGGGGGGGGGTGGGGGTTTTTGGTGGTGGTGGATGTTTAAGGTTTTTTTTGTTTTTTAGTGGGTTTTTTTGTGTAGTGGGTTTTTTTAGATTATTGGACACTTGTCACTCTATAAATCCTTCTTACACTTCTTACAATTAGGATCATTTGTATTTGATCATAATCCTTATTAGTGAATATAACTAAATCAAGTTTTATATGAAATCTCCCTTCAATCCGTGTCCAACCTTTAAAACAAATCATTGGCCGTTCGATCATCACACAATCCGACGGTTGAACTTATAGTAAAGCATAAAGGTTATCAAAGCCTTTGGCGGGCTAGACACTTCTTCGTTCCCCCAAATCACACACCAGTTGCCTCCCCAGATCCTCGATTGACGCCGTCTCCTCTCCGCCAGTCGCCGGACCACCTCCTCAGCAACGCCGAACCACTAGGTAATTTCTTCTTCCTCTTTAGTCTTGAGACTAAATTGTGGGTTGGGGATGAATTGGGTGTTTCGGAACGGTACGTACCCTCTGAGTTTATTTGTAATTTGAGTGGATATGTCGATAATTGAGTAGATCTATGTCGTTGAACCGGTTTGGGTCATTTGCACCACCCCGCGGTCTGACTGATGATGATAGTCAGGCTCAGTGGTTCGTTGATGGTCGTTCAGCTTTTGATGCAATTGCTTTAGCGATTGAAGAGGCCAAATCCGAGGTTTTAAATCAAAGTTGTCTCCGGACATGACCGTTATGCAGACTGTCGTTCCATCTTTTATTCTCAAATAAACGGTATGTGTTGTTGAAAATTGAAACTTGTTATTTGTTCATACTTCATCCTTTCTTGAAAATTAAAAGAAAAAATACACATATTTTTAAGAATTTGATAGCTTTATTGCTGTTTCATTTGTGCTATTTGGCTTAGTATATTAAATATTTGTGTGCCTCGGACTCGGGGAGGGAAGTCTTTGTACATGATGTTTCCCTCGAATTGAGGGGATGATTTGAAGTGCTTAATTTTGACTTTAAGAAGTATAATTAGATAATCATATAATCTTTTGATTTAAATTAGGGATAATCCTTGAAGGCCATCTGCCTCAAGTTGTGTTTTATCTTATCCCATTAGTTAGCAGAGTATTGGTCGGGTCCCATGAGTGTAACCTACTAAGAATGATTATCCTAGTTTTTAATGAAATGTTCTATCTTATATAATTTTACTTCTTTGCTTTGTTGTGATGTAAAATCGATATATTTATCTTATTCCATATAAATAAGTATGATTATTTTCAAGAACTCTATAGATAAGGATTAGGAAAAGTTAGGGATCATGCCTAATTTGATTATTAAATCAGGGTTAGATGGAGGCTGCTTCTCAAAGGCAGATTGAATTTCGTATTTCATGATTATTTCCTTTTTTCAATAAAAATATAATTTTGGTCCTATCAGTATGTGGTTAAATTTGCACCTCCCAACTTTAAGTTGCTATTTTGACATTAAATGTGGGTGCAGGTGTTATCTTTGTACACGATCTCTCTCAAAGAAGGACAAAAACAAGTTTGAAGAAATGGGCTGTGGAAATTGCAGCCACAGGGACATTTTCAGCCCCGCTAGCAAATGGCGGTCCAGGTAGCCTACCTGTACCATATCTTGTGATTGGTAACAAAGCAGATGTGGCTGCCAAAGAGGGCACAAGAGGTAGCAGTGGCAATCTAGTTGACATGGCTCTTCAATGGGTCGAGAAGCAGGGTTTACTTTCATCAAGTGAGGAACTACCTCTGGTTGACAGTTTTCCGGGAAGTGGCGGACTTATGGCGGTAAGACATGCATCAAGTTACTAGTTTTTGTTAATCAGTTCAAAAGACTTTAATTTGTTAATTGTTTGTTTCAAGAAGATATTTATGTGCGGGTGGTGGTTGTGCCCGGATCTTTATTTGCGGCGCCTTTTTCATACCAATGCGTCTTCTCGCCTTGATAGTTTACTGGAGGCAAAAGCCAAGCAAGGGGTTCAGGTAGGATACATGCTTATAATAGCACTAAAAGTTAAGGGACATTATTTTATATTTTTTTAATGGTATTTGGCCTATGTATAATGCAGATTTAATCCTGATTTACTGAGAGCTTGCTCTTGCTCTGAATATTACTAGTTTTTATAGTAAGAAAAAGCTCGGCACTTCACGAGAACATAAGAGTTCTACGTCATCCGGATCATTTCTCTAGTGGTGTCTATCTATGGTAACTTGGTAAGCATTCTGAATTTCTTGTTCATGTTCCTGCTGATCTATAAAACTAAATCTTTTACTTCTGGCTAAAAAATATAGGTCTCATCATGAGAAACTGGTTAGCCCAGCAGGCGGCCTCGCGTTCCATTTTCTTTTAAAAAATTAAAATATGAGTTTCCGACATGCTAATGAGAGGGTTAGTTGATGAGCAAGGGAGCTTGAATGTAACAACGTGCACCCTACCATGAAGTCGTGTGATCGAGAATGGTGGGAGACACAGGAACGAGGTAACCAAGTTGTTTCATCAGATGAAACGGGACAGGTTGGTCCTCGTGTCGCATGTCGCTGCCAGGTCAACTTTATTAGACCCCTAACATATGTACATTAATATTTGTATACCATTGATATGTTTTAAAATTTAATAATTTGGTTATAATTCTTCATAGGTTATAAGGAGTGAGTCTGTGGTCAGTTGAATTGTATTAACTTATGTCCACTAACAATCAGAATATCACAGTCGAACTTACTTTTACTATGATACTTCTCTTGCAAAAGCAAGTTATGAGATGATTAGCTTTGGTCTGGTTCGTTTTGCATTTGTGGCTCCTACAAATTTAATCATTGTATTGAAAAAACACTAAACTTTCGTTGTTTCAATTTCAGGTATTTGTGGCCAGTGCGAACTGACCCATTTTGGCCTGTTTTTTCTCGAAATATATATGTTGTGACCCGTATCAGTTTTTTGTGTTAGGTTTGGTTATGTTTGAATTAGTTGGATTTTTATCGTGTTGCATTCGGTTATGTTTGGATGATTTGGATCTTTAGTATGACTTTTTAATACTTATTGTTATGTTTGAATTATTATGTTATATGGTTTGTGTATTTATTTTTAGTTTCAATTTTTTATATTTATGAAATTTGAATATAATATTTATAAAGGAAAAATAGAAACAATATAAAAAAATTATTTAAAAAATTCCAAGCAAATAGCGTAGCTAAATTTGTTGCAAAGACCTTCCAAAATTAATAGCTATATCCGTAGCAAAGACAAGCGAAATTCGTAACTAAATTCCGTTACAGAATCGTAGCAAAAGACTGCAAATTTTTGTTGCCAAATCATAGTGAATTTGTAGCTAAAGTATGTAGCAAACCCAATAGCAAAAAACGTAGCAAAAAAAAAATGTAAAAGGTAGCAAATTCTCGTAGCTAAACAATAGCAAGTTGGTAGTTAAATTTTGTAGCAAAAACATTGCAAATTATCATAGCCAACCCATTCGTAGTAAAGCTACTCCGTAGCTAAAAATAACCATAGCTAAAAGTATTCGTAGCTAAAATGTTCCGTAGCTACAAATATCCATAGCAAAAACATCCGTAGCTAAAAAACCATAGCGAAATTTCGTAGCAACCTTCTTCATAGCAAATTCGTGGCTAAAATACCGACGACATTTTTTGTAGCTAAATTCGTCGCAAATATAATTTCCGTAGCTAAAGTTCGTAGCAAATAAATTCGCGACGGGACTTGTAGCTACGAACAAAATCCGTAGCAAATTCGTAGCAAAAAGGGTGCTTGCTACGGATTTGCTACGGATTTGGCCGTAGCAAATGCCTATTTCTGTAGTAGTGCATGTGCACCTTTATTGGGATCTTCTTATTTTATCTCTCCTGTTAGTTACAATGCCCCTAATATTTACAAAAATGTCACCGCATCAATCTTAGACACAAACCACTAAAATCTTGTGACTGAGAATCGTTCTCACTGTTTTCACACTTTAAGGCTGTTTCAAATCACGCCAACGTCCCCTTTTTCTCGAATAACGCCAGAAAACGCCTAGGGGCGGAGGCGGGGCGTGTTCAGGCGTGTTTTGGCATTATTTTGTTTGAAAAATGCCCGATTACGGGTGGTCTTAAACGTTATAGGATTTGAACCTATTACTACACTCCCTCTTGGATTAATAAATAAAACATAAAAACAGTGGCGGATCTAGAAACGAAACTAAGCGGTAACGTTTTATAAATAAGCCGTAACGAAATCGAAAAAACGTCAAATTTTTCCAAAATTTACACTAATTTTTTCAAATTTTTCCGCGCCAAGCCGTAGCGGAGGTTGCCCCCCCCGGTAAGCCTTATGTCTGCCACTGCATAAAAATGCACAAACATTGTTGAAATGTCTAAGAGCATTCACATCTATCTAACCATATTTTTACCCTAAATTACACTAAAAAACACTACGTTTTCTCTCTTTTTTTAATCAAATAATATTTTACCTTTATCATTACTTTTTCTGTTTCCTACACTCACAACAACTTTCAAAATATATTAAAAAAATTATAGGGGTGAACAGTGTCCCCCAAATATACAAATAAACAGTAACATTTTCTCTCTCCTACACTAACAACCACTTTTTATACTTTTTATATTTTAAAAACACTTTAAGGAAGAGAACGCTAAGGGCCAAACTCGTACGCCACTTTTTATTTCAGTTTTGAAAAAAAAAATCTTTAATATCAATGGTTATTCGGGGCTTCGGGCTGCCAATTTCGTCATTTTCTTTGATATTTATTATAGTAAGTCACGATTAACATATAATGTTTCTTTTGAAACATATGACGCAAAACACTTGCAAAGAAAACATGTATCAAGTAAGATGCATTCTAGTATCTATGTTACTCTTTTTGGGTTTTTATTTTTGCACCTGTATCGACACCATCACACTCACTAGACCAGTTAAAGATGGGGATATTTTGGTCTCCAATGGAGAAACCTTTGCTCTTGGGTTTTTTAGCCCCGCAAACTCCACCAACAGATACGTGGGTATCTGGTATAACAAGATTTCTGAGCAAACTGTAGTTTGGGTTGCCAACAGAGACCATCCGATCACCAACTCGTCCGGTATCCTATCTGTGGATCAAACCGGGAACCTTATCCTTCATGAAAAAGATCAAAGTTTTTTGTTTTGGTCAACCAATGTTTCCGGAGTCGCAAATGGTGTTTCGTCGGCTCAGTTGTTGGATTCGGGGAATTTGGTGTTGTTTCAAGGCCTAGTTAACAAAGAGGTTTATTCATGGCAAAGCTTTGATCACCCATCGAATACATATCTTCCGGGTATGAAGCTCGGATTAGATAGGAAAACGGGTTTAAACAGGGTGGTTACATCTTGGAAGTCTAGTCAGAATCCCGGCGTGGGAGATTGTTCGTATAAAATGGAGTTTGTTGGGTCAGCCCAGTTGTTCTTGTTTAAAGGTATGGCTAAAATTTGGCGGGCGGGGTCATGGACCGGTCTTGGATGGAGCGGTGTACCAGCGATGACGCCGAATTTCATCTTTAACGCGACTTACATAAACAACAATGATGAGGTTGCGGTTTTTTACCTAATACGCAACTCGTCCATTTTGTCGAGATTAATCGTTAATGAGTCTGGAACTGTGGTGAGGCTAACTTGGCATGGGCCAGATCAAAGGTGGATCGGGTTCTGGTCGGCTCCTAAAGAGCAGTGTGATGCCTATAACTATTGTGGTCCTTTTGGCTTTTGTGATCCGTATAAATCTGACACTTTTGAGTGTGATTGCCTTCCAGGATATGAGCCACAGTCTCCTCAGGACTGGTACCTAAGGGACGGTTCCAAAGGGTGTAAGAGAAAGGTCGGGACACAGATGTGCGAGGTCGGAGATGGGTTCGTTGAGTTGGCTCGTGCTAAGGTGCCCGACACATCGACAGCGCGTGTGAACACGAGTTTGGGATTAGAAGCATGTAAAGAGTTGTGCTTGAGGAATTGCACATGCATGGCGTACGCAAGTGCCGATATCAGTAAAGGAGCTGCTGAGGGTGGTTGTATTACGTGGTATGGGAACATGATTGATGCAAGGACTTTTCCAGATGGGGGCCAATCGTTTTATATACGGGTTAATGCCACTGAATTAGGTACGTAATAAATCTCTGAGGTCATATTTGAGGTCATGTGCCTGTGCCATATTTAAATCTCTGATTTTAGATGGTGTTACGGTCTTTGTAAAGAAAGAGCAAAATAAAAAAGATTAAATGCTATTTGTTGAATGAAATTGTAATCTTAAAAGCAGAAAGGCAATGCCTTTAAACACTTTGAGAGGAGAATGTTTTGGGTTCGAGTCACACAGACGATAGGAGTAAAAGAAGTTAGCCGTTCAGAAAAAAAAGCAGACAATTAATATGATGCATAACAGAACGCGAAATGTATTTAATTTTGATAGGTATACATTAGTGGGGAGGGGGTGGTTATCACTTGCAAAAATTTCATCACTCACAACATCCAATCAAGTTCTGCAATGTTATCAACCATTATTCCATCACTCACAACCTTTTTTAATAGAAATGGTCATCACTCACAACACCCAACAATACCCATCACTCAACAAAACCAAACAATACTATCACTCACAATACATTCACTCGTGATAAATATCACTCGTTAAAAAGTTGACGCGTGAAATCTGTAGGTGGCGGTGGTGTTTTGATTTTTATCACTCATGAAACATTTCCATCACTGGCTAATTTGCAAACACCCCGGTCCCCAAAATGAAGGGTTTGTTGTATGGCTATAAAAAATCTTTCTGGAGTTGTGGTCATTCACTCAGTCTTAACTTTCTTTTCATACATTTAATTCAATCCTTTTCACATCATAATTATTTGAAAATAAAAAAAAATGAGTTCAATTAAGAATTGATAGCAAGATTATTGGTGATATAATTTTTATCGTAATTAAGAACGTAGTTGACACGTGTTCGATTTAAATCCATTAGCGACAACTAATGTAGTGGTGCTAAAAAAACTAGGTATTTCTAATCTGGTTTCGTACTCAACTCTATCCAACAGGTGTACATAGGGTATAGCTTTTTATACTAGAACGCATTCCAGAAACCGCACCCAAAACCAATTTTTATAACACCCAAACCCGGGTATTATACCCTACCCGAAGCGGGTTAAACCGGTATATAAGGGTTATAGATAAAAAATAATTGTTAGAAGATGCTTTGACAATTTGTTTGCATTGTTTTTTTTACCATTTCGGACCCCATATTTAGTTATATAGGTAACGGGCAAGCCCGCACGCGACTACTAAGGCAAACGGTTGACTCTTTAATTAGGGATGGGAAAAAGGGGCCTAAGTACGGCAGCTGTTGTACACTTGAGAGCAAAAGGAAAGTGAGACCTTAACTCTTTTTCTATGCCTATTTGGACATACGGTTCCCTCGGAAGATCAAGTTCGTTGCCGCTTAATTCATTACCAGGAAGAGGCAAATTCTCTTTTTTTAGTAAGCCCTATTAGCTAGTATGGGTGGGTTGAAAAGGTAAAGAAGGTATAATGGACTCGAACGAATGCATGGGCAAGTGAAATGAGCCTTTTTTTAACCCCCTGCCCAGATCCGATCTACAAGTCTTGTTCACCCCGGATGATCGTGTTGGATAAATTGTGACCTCGTACAATCGTGTCGGGTGAGCAACAACCACTTTAAGATGAGAAAAGACTTCGTGCTATGGAACATGCCCAGGTCTACCAGAAAAAGGACTTTTAAGTGAATTCAAAAATAAGGTAATATAGAGAAAGGGAGACATACCTGTATTACCAAAACTTGCTAGGGGACAAAGGTCGAACTCACAACATCAGAAAACGCAAATATTTAACATAATATTGTATGTTTTAGTTTACATTTTTATTTTAAAATAAAAAAATATATATAATATAAAGTAAGTAATATTTAGTTAAAAGATTTTTTGGTTGTTGTAACTTATTAAATTATTTTTATAAAATTCAAAGAAAATTAAAATTAAAACCAATTTATTTTGGTAAAATAACATAAAATGAGAAACATATTTTCCTAGAACTGTATATTTATTATCAGGTTATAATCGAATCTGGTGTCTTATCCTACCCTACACAATTACATAGGGTTTGAATTTTTGTTCTCTCCTAAAATCTCAAGGCTGTCGCAACCCCCGACCCCACCCCGGGAGCGGGAGCCGCGAGTACGAGCCATTGTTATCGGTGTTTATTAATTTGGCAGCGGAAATGAGATATCAGGATCGTAGTTAAAAAATAAATTTCAGAGTTTCAAAACATCAAAATTTTATATTAAACAAATGGGACAAGACACATATTTCATTTATAATATCTTTATAGGGATAAACCATAGTTGCTGAAAATATAAACTTTTTATTTAGGTAACTTTATAGCCACTTTCTTTAAGCTTTCAGTGCTCCAGCTGACTTCTATTTAGCTTTCACATCAAGGTTACCTGAAACGTGTTTTAAAAATATTTTATCAGCAAGAAAAGAAATACTGGCGAGTACATTCTATTTTATAGAATGACAAATTTTTATAATTTACAGCATCAAGAGTTTTTACATTTGTTTATATCTACCAATTTCCCAACACAGTATTGCTACTAGGGCACCATTGTCCCCCATGCCACTATTCCAATAGTAACGAGTGTTAAGTAATGTAAACAAAACCCCACATACTGATGATAATTGTAGAATTATAAAAACTTAATCACGGTAAATTCAATTGATAAACATTTAGGGTTTTGTAAAACATTTGAAATAATGGCACACAAACTGTGAGAAAAAGAGAATGACTCACATTGCAAACTTATGTTTTTCTACGGGCTTCCAGGTGATATTTCATGATTATTTTCTTGAGTTTCTATTAAAGACATACAATGCACGTGTGTTAGTAAATAACCCAAATAACATTAGCCATACAACACGAGACAAAACCCCAACGTACTTAGTCAGACAAAGCCTTGACATGCGTTGTTCGGTACTAGATCAATCGGGTAGGGTAACGAATTAGTGATCGGGGATTAAAATACTTACAACGGGGCAGAGCTTCGTGATTTAGGGGGTATTTTAGCTATAATTTTCGAAATTATACAGAGAGAAAAGAAAGAGATTTTGAACGATTGTGATTGCTCCTGAACTACTCAATTTATAGGTGAAATTGAGGTCTCTCGCGCCCCCCGACCCCCTCCCCTTGATCCTGCCGTTCCCCGCATGTCGCAGCCCCCGACCCCCTGCCCCGGAAGGCGGGTGCCGCGAGCACGCAGAGCGTGTGGTATCGGTGTTTATTAATTTGGCAGCGGAATATATGAGAACCGTAGTTAGGAAATATTTTTATCAGAGTTAAACACCAAATTTTATAATAATAATTGGGATAAAACCCGAATTTCATTTAACAATACATTTATAGGGATAAACGCTAATTATTGAAAACATAAACTCCGTTTTTTATTTGGTAACTTTTATAGCGACAACTTTAAGCCATCAGCGCTCTCCAGCTGGCTTCTATTGGCTTCACATTAAGTTACCTGAAACTCGTTTTAAAAACATTTTATCAGCAAGAAATACTTGCAAGTACATTCCATTTTGTAAAACAACAGTTGTTACACATTACAGTGTTAAGGGCGATTACAATGTTTATATCTACACAATTACTCGTTTAGTACTTGTCACTCGATGGATCTGTGACTATGGTCATATCACACATTAGATACCCGTGCCCAATTGTGAAGGTTATCAAGTACTGTATACAAACCCTATAATACTGGCAGCAATTATAGAATTACAAAAACTTAATCACTGTAATTGTATTTGAAAACATCTGAGGATTTGGTAAAACATTTTGACTCATAAAAAAAGAGTTTATAAACTTTGTTGACTTAGGTGATACTACTATAACTTCCTGGTGTTTCTCCTGGTTATTATCTATTAAAATTAAACAATGCACACGTGTTAGTAAAATAACCTAAATTACATTAACCGTACAACTCGAGACAGAACTCCAATGACTGAGTCAGGCAGAGCCTTGACATGCATTACGGAGTCCTAGATCAATCGGGTGTAACAGTAGACAGAACTCCAAAGACTGAGTTAGGCAGAGCCTTGACATGCGTTACGGAGCCCTAGTTCGATTGTGTAGGGAAACAAATAGGGTTATATTACTTACAACGAGGCAGAGCTTTGCTTTATAGAGGTATAATATCCCGAGTATAATAGCTTTAGTGTTTCAGAGGAAAGAAAAGAATTGAACGGTGACTGAATGAGGTTGAAGCCTCTATTTATAGGCTGGTCGAGGGGGTCTCTCGCGCCCCGCGAGAGCCACCTCTATCTCTTTCGCGGCCTGCGAGAGCCATAAAGGCCGCTATAGGCTTGATGAGTCAAGGGGTAGGCTCCACACGTAACTGGACACGTGGCAAACCAGGGTGTCGCTTGGTGTCACTACGTCGTGCCTCGCGACAGACCCAAGGGGCTGGGTCGCGGCCCCTGAGCGAAGCGTATTTTTGTTTTTATTTGATTTTTTTATAATTATGAAGATATTCTGGGCCTGTTTCTCGCACACGGGGTATATTTTAGGACATTTAGGGTCATGTTAAAGGTTTTAGGAGGGTTGTTATATCCTCCCCACCTTGATTTAGATCTCGTCCTCGAGATCTACTAGAACAGGTGTGGATATTTCCTTTGCATTTTTTATTTTCGAGTTCCCAAGTGTATTCTGGTCCTCTCTTGGAATGCCATTTCACTTTGACCAGAACTAGTCTCTTGTGTTTGAGATTCTTGATTTTTCTATCTTCAATCTGAATGGGTTTCTCTATAAACTTAAGTTTCTCATTTACCTCTATGTTCTTAAGAGGTATCACTAAAGATTCGTCTACTAAACACTTTTTGAGATTACATACATGAAACACATCATGTATTCTCGCCATTTCCTCTGGTAGTCGTAGCTGATAAGCTACATGTTCTATCCTTCTAATAATCTCAAAAGGTCTAATATACCTGGGGCTTAGCTTTCCTCTTTCAACGAATCTGACTATTCCTTTCCATGGAGAAATTTTTAATAATACCTTATCTCCTACTTGAAATTCCAAAGGTTTTCGTCTGTTATCTGCATAACTCTTTTGACGATCTCGTGATGCTTTTAGTCTTTCTTTGACTTGAATTATTTTTTCCGTTGTTTCTTGCACTATCTCTGGTCCAGATAGTTGCTTTTCTCCAATTTCTGCCCAACAGACCGGAGTTCGGCACTTTCGTCCATATAGTGCTTCAAATGGTGCAACATTAATGCTAGTATGATAGCAGTTATTCTAGGATAATTCTATTAATGGTAAATGATCGTCCCAATTTCCTCCGAAATCAATTACACAAACTCTAAGCAAATCTTCCATTGTTTGTATAGTCCTTTCGCTTTGTCTGTCCGTTTGTGGATGATAGTTGTGCTTAGATTTAACCTGGTTCCCATTTCTTTTTGGAAACTTGTCCAAAAATGAGAAGTAAAACGCCTATCTCTATCAGATACAATAGATAAAGGAATTCCATGTAGAAACTATTTCATTTACATATAACTTGGCTAATTGTTCCATACTGAAAGTTTCCTTCATTGGTAAGAAATGAGCAGATTTGGTTAATCTGTCAACAATCACCCAGATTGTATCATTTCCTTTTATTGTCTTGGGTAATTTGGTAACAAAGTCCATTGTTATCAATTCCCATTTCCATATTGGCATCTCTAATTGTTGCAATAACTCTGAGGGTTTCTGATGCTCAGCTTTAACATGTGAGCAGGTTAGACATTTAGCAACGTAGTTTGCTATATCCTTTTTCATTCATATCCACCAGAAATTCTTTCTTAAATCTTAATACATCTTATCACTTCCGAGATGTATCGTATACTTAGACTTATGAGCTTCTTCTAGAATTTGGTGGCGTCGGTTTCCTTGTTTAGGTATCCATATCCTTTTCTTATGTAATCTCCAAATTCCATCTGTTCCTTTTTCTAATTCCTTAATCATTCCTTTTAAACTTTCAGCATCGTCCTTGATTGCTGTTTCCTGTGCTTCTCTAATTTGCTTATTTTAATCTACCTGTAGATTTAACCTAAAAGAACGTACTCGTTTTGGCTTTTCATTATACTTTCGACTTAAAACATCAGCTACTACATTAGCTTTCCCAGCATGATACTGGATACTACAATCATAATCACTAAGAATTTCCATCCATCGTCTCTGTCTCATATTTAATTCCTTTTGACCAAAAATATATCTTAAACTCTAATGATCGGTGTAGACAACAAATTTATTTCCATATAAATAGTGTCTCGAAATCTTAAGGGCAAAAACTATGGCTCCTAACTCTAGATCATGGATTGTGTAATTCTCTTCAGGTTTCTTAAGTTGTCTAGAGGCATAAGCTATAACCTTTTGGTGTTGCATCAATGCACATCCATGTCCGAACTTAGACGCATCACCATAGGCTATAAAGTATTCATTTCCTTCTGGTAATGCGAGTATGGGTGCGTTGGTTAATCTTTTCTTAAGAATCTTAAAAACTTCTTCCTGTTTTGGTCCCCATTCAAACTTAACTGATTTGTAGGTCAGTTTGGTTAATGGAATGGCTATCCTAGAGAAATCTTGGATAAATCGTCTATAGTATCCTGCCAGTCCAAGAAAACTTCTTACTTTTGTTGGCGATTCAGGGACTTTCCAATTAGTAATTGCCTCGATCTTTGTGGGATCCACATGAAGTCCTTCATGATTAACCAGATGTCTAGGGAATTGCACTTCTTGTAACCAAAACTCACATTTTGAGAAATTAGCATAAAACATCTCTTTTCTCAATAATGTCAGAAGTGTTTGTAGATGCTCTACATGTTCCTCTTTACTCTTAGAGTAAATTAGAATATCATCTATAAAGACAATTATGAATTTATCTAGGTATGGTTTACATATCATGTGCATCATGTCCATAAATGCGGCTGGGGCATTGGTTAGACCAAATTGCATGACTGTAAATTCATAATGACCGTATCTTGTTCTGAAAGCAGTTTTAGGAATGTCCTCTTCCTGTACTTTCAGTTGATGGTATCCTGAGCGTAAATTGATCTTAGAAAAGAATCGAGCTACTTGAAGTTGATCAAACAGATCATCGATTCTCGGTAGTGGGTACTGATTCTTAATCGTAACCTTGTTCAATTCTCGGTAATCAATGCACATACGCATTGATTTGTCCTTCTTTTTAACAAACAATACCTGTGCTCCCCATGGTGATGAACTTGGTTGTATAAAACCTTTGTCAAGAAGTTCGTCCAATTGTTTCTTCAGTTCCTGCATCTCCGTTGGTGCTAGTCTATATGGTGCTTTGGCAATCGGTGTTGTTCCTGGTATTAGGTGAATTATAAATTCAACCTCTCTATTAGGCGGTAATCCAGGTAACTCTTCTGGAAAAACATTTGAGAATTTAGATATTACCGGAATATCTTTTAATTCTTTTCCTTTAGTATTAATGATTACTGAAATCATATATACTATTCCTCCTTTCCTTTCATAGCTTGCAGCTTTCATTACAGAGATGAATTTTGTCAACCTGGTTGGCTTATCTCCTTTGATTGTGATCTTTTTACCACTTGGTGTACTCACTTATACTGACTTTTGATCATATAAAATACTGACACGATTGGCTACCAACCAATCCATTCCTGATACAACATCGAAAATAGCTAGATTCATAGGGTAAAGGTTAGCAAAGAAATGATGGTTCAGGATTTCTAATCTTGCTCCCTGTAAGATCTCACTAATCTTAATGGATTCTCCGTTTGCCATCTCCACCAGACAATCTTGTTGAAGTTTGGTTAAGGGTTGGTCGAGAAATTTGTAGAAGGAAGTGTTGATAAAACTTTGATTTGCACCAGAGCCAAATAATACTTTGGCAAATATATTATTAACTAAGAACGTACCGGCAATCAGATGTGGAATCATCTTGGCTTCCTCAACTGTCAGAACAAATGTTCTTGCATTTTTCCTAGGTGCTTTAGTTGTCTTAGTCTTGTTGGTTGCTGCTAGAGCTAGTTTCGGATAGTTTGGTTTTATGTGACCAGCTTCTCCATAATTGTAGCATATTCTGGCACTAGCCTTTCTCCTACAGTCTTCTTCCTTATGTCCTGGGTACTTGCAGAAGTTACAGGATACAACACACTTTCCTGAGTGCTTCTTTCTACTAAACTTATAGTAGGGTGCAGAAGAACCTGTTCCTTTACCACGGTAGGAATTACCAGAACGAAATTCCTGGGTAAGCTTTTGATCTAGGTTCTTTCTCTGGTTTTCCTCTTGTGTGCGCACCAATTCATTAGTTAGGGTATTGGCTAGTTCTACTGCTTCTTCTATGGTTTGCGGTCTAGCTGCCTTGACTACATGTCTGGTCTCACTAATTAATCCCCAAATATAACGGGTGATTAATACTGGCTCAGGTGAGGCTAAGGTTGGTACTATCCTAACATATTCGAAGAATATGGTAGTGTAACTTTTATAGTCTATTCCAGTCATTTTAAGATTTAGGAACTTATTAGCGATTTGTTCCTTTTCATTGGGAGGACATAATTTTCTTTCAACCATTTCCTTAAAGTTGGTCCATTCCATACTATAAACTCGGTCACTTCCCCTAGACTAGAGAATAGTACTTCACCATTCTAAGGCTGCATTTTTTAGAAGATTAGAAGCAAACATAATCTTATCTTCATCTGCACTTTTTCTTATTTTTATGACTGCTTCTGTCTTTCTATCCAGCGCAAGGCTGAAATGGCTCCTTTATTGCCTGAGAATTCTATTGGTTTGTAGGCCAAGAATTCTTCATAAGAACAACCGTAAGAGACGCTTCTTCTTCTTTTAGGAATTGGAACTTGGATTATTAGTCCGTTATTATCGTTCTCACTATGACTTGGCTCAGTGTGTTGGCGTTTACTTCCATTTGCAGATTTATTATTTTCTACTTCTTTTACAGTCATGATAATATAAGGCATAGCATCTATAATTTTTTGTGCTACTATATGTTGGATGTCACTGTTATCTATTTGGTTTATGTTATTTTCATTATTCCGGTTTTCCTGATTTACTTCGTTCGACATCTGAATTGTAAACATTTATCAGGTATCAATATCACAGAATAAAGTATAACACAGACATACAATAATCACATAAGCAGGTTGATAAAAAATGTCGAACATTGCGACTTTTACTCTTTTTATATATATGCATCAGTTACATACTATAACTGAAAATAAAATATACTAGTAGTTATACATCCATATCTATTTTAGTCTATTTTTTTTTTATCAAAATACAAAATTACACGTATATCTAGGTATCATGTATCCAACCATGTATATCGCGCTCGACATGCTTCCACAGAAGCTTCTCTCCTATTTGACGAATTCTATCTCCTTCTTCGATTAACTCATCGCCCCATTGGTGGAGTTCCTGCATATTTTCTTCACTCATGGGTGGTAATGGTGCTGGTACTGGGTCAGGGTATCGAGGTATGTGGTGTCCGTAAGGGTATGGGTTCCTTATTACACTCTGCTTCCACAAGTCACTGTTCCAAAATGGGTCTAAAGGATTAAGGTCGATATACTGAGCTATGGGGTTTGGTGGGGGAACTCTGGAGGATCTCATAAGGGTCAATACCTGGGATTGGAAACGGGTCCTCCTGGTTAGGTTCTAGCATTTGTTGGTCTGGGAATAATGGTAACAGTGGTGGTTCGGCTACTTGGTTTAGGTTATAGTCTACTGTTGTAGTGGCTAGCATATGGAAATCTGCCAACTGTCTATCTAGTTCCTCTTCCCACGACGGTCTATTGACTGCTTCCTGAGTTTGTGCATTCACTTCCCTATTTGCTCTTACTATCGCTCTTTGTTGTTGTAATTTCTTCATCCTCTTTCTTCTCTCATGTGCTCCCCTACTAAACATTCTCTCTTTTTAGAAGTGAAGGGTTCCTCAGACTGTGCCTTAAAAATAAATATCCCTTCCTCAATATCAGCTGAGTATCCTGAGGGATTTGGTTGAGATGAGGTTCCTTCATCTTTTGGTGAACTAGCTAATTGACGATAAGCGTCCGATGTACCTTGCTCACTCATACTATAAACTAACAAATAGTCAAATAACACAAAACATATTTACACATAATCACATAAGTTATTTCCTAACACAGAATTTAAGTGTCAGCAGAACACTTCATTGGCTTAAACCAATGGCTGTAGCTCTGATACCACCTTCTGCTGCAGCCCCCGACCCCCTGCCCCGTAAAGCAGGTGCCGCGAGCACACAGAGCGGGTGGTATCAGTGTTTATTAATTTGTCAGCAGAATACATAAGGACCGTAGTTAGGAAGTATTTTTATCAGAGTTAAACACCAAACTTTTATAATAATAATTGGGATAAAACCCGAATTTCATTTGACAAGACATTTATAGGGATAAACCCTAATTATTGAAAACATAAACTCCGTTTCTTATTTGGTAACTTTTATAGCCACAACTTTAAGCCTTTAGTGCTCTCCAACTGGCTTCTATTGGCTTCACATTAAGTTACTTGAAACGCGTTTTAAAAACATTTTATCAGCAAGAAATACTGGCAAGTACATTAGATTTTGTAAAACATCAGTTGTTACACATTACAGTATTAAGGGCGATTACAATGTTTATATTTACACAATTACCCGTTCAGTACGTGTCATTCGACGGATCTGTGACTATGGGCATATCACACATTGGATACCCGTGCACAATTGTGAATGCTATCAAGTACTGTATACAAACCCTATAATACTGGCAGCAATTGTAGAATTACAAAGACTTAATCACTGTAATTGTATTTGAAAACATTTGAGGTCTTGGTAAAACATTTGACTAAAAAAAAGAGTTTATAAAAGAAAATGTACTCACTTTTTTTACTTAGATGATACTACTATAGCTTCCTGGTGATTCTCCTGGTTATTATCTATTAAAATTAAACAATGCACACGTGTTAGTAAAATAACCCAAATTACATTAACCGTACAACTCGAGACAGAACTCCAATGACTGAGTCAGGCAGAGCCTTGACATGCATTACGGAGTCCTAGATCAATCGGGTGTAACACGAGACAAAACTCCAACAACTGAGTTAGGCAGAGCCTTGACATGCATTACGGAGCCCTAGATCGATCGTGTAGGTAACAAATAGGGTTATATTACTTACAACGAGGCAGAGCTTCGCTTTATAGAGGTATAATATCCCGAGTATAATAGCTTTAGTGATTCAGAGGAAAGAAAAGAATTGAACGACCACTGAATGAGGCTGAAGCCTCTATTTATAGGTTGGTCGAGGGGTCTCTCGCGGCCCGCGAGACCGACCTCTATCTTTTTCGCGGCCCGCGAGAGCCATAAAGGCGGCTATAGGTTTGATGAGTCAAGGGGTAGGCTCCACACGTAACTTGACACGTGGCGAACCAGGGTGTCGCCTGGTGTCACTACGTCACGCCCCGCGACAGACCCAAGGGGCTGGGTCGCATCCTGCGAGCGATGCGTATTTTTGTTTTTATTTGATTTTTTATAATTATGAAGGTATTCTGGGCCCGTTTCTCGCATACACGGTATATTTTTTAACGTTTAGGGTTACGTTAAAGGTTTTAGGAGGGTTGTTATACCGCAGGGCACCCTAGCTACGGCTAGGGTTGCCTGATCACCACCCTAGGCTCGACACGTGTTATGCTTAGTGGCACAAGGGGTAACCGGTAAGCAATGGTCCGTCGTGCCCCGCGACCGGCCCTCCTCAAACCTGTCATGGCCCGCGACAGGTGTATTTTTCTTGATTTTTCATTATTTTGTTAAAATAAATGCTATACGGGTCTGGTTTTGCATATTCGGGGTATGTTTAGGGCTTTTTTGAGGGTTGTTATATCCTCCCCACCTTGTTTTAAATCTCGTCCTCGAGATTCACTGGAGTAGGTGTGGATACTTCCTTCACATTTCTGAATCCAGCTCCCATGCGTATTATGGCCCTCTCTTTGAATTCCATTTCACTTTGAGCAGAACTTATCTCTTGTGCTTGGGATTCTTGATTTTTCTATCTTCAATTTGTATTGGCTTTTCTACAAACTTGAGTTTTTCATTTATCTCTATGTCTTGAAGAGGTATCACTAATGATTCATCAGCTAAGCACTTCTTGAGGTTACATACATGAAATACATCGTGTATTCCTGCCATTTCCTCTTGTAACTGTAGCTGATAAGCTACTGGCCCTATTCTTTTGATAATTTCAAATGGTCCAACATACCTTGGGCTTAGCTTTCCTTTCTTACTGAATCTGACAACTCCTTTCCATGGGGAAACTTTTAACAACACCTTGTCTCCAACTTGAAATTCTAGTGGCTTGCGTCTGGTATCTGCATAACTCTTTTGACGATCTCGTGCTGCTTTTAGTATTTCATTGACTTGAATATTTTTGTTCGTTGTTTCTTACACAATTTCAGGACCCGATAGTTGCTTTTCTCCGACCTCTGCCAAACATACTGGTGTTCGGCATTTTCGTCCATAGAGTGCTTCAAATGGTGCTGCGTTGATGCTGGTATGATAGCTGCTATTGTATGAAAATTCTATTAAAGGTAAGTGGTCATCCCAATTTCCTCCAAAATCTATCACACAAGCTCTTAGCATATCTTCCATTGTTTGGATTGTCCTTTCACTCTGCCCATCTGTTTACGGATGATAGGCGGTGCTTAGATTTAATCGGGTTCCCATGGCTTTTTCGAAACTTTTCCAAAAAGGAGAAGTAAAACGATTGTCTCTATCAGATACAATAGATAAAGGAATTCCATATAATGAAACTATTTCATTTACATACAACTTAGCTAATTGTTTCATACTGAAAGTTTCTTTCATGGGTAATAAATGGGCAGATTTGGTTAATCTGTCTATAATCACCGAGATTGTATCTTTACCTTTTTGTGTCTTGGGTAATTTGGTAACAAAGTCCATTGTTATCAATTTTCATTTCAAAATTGGCATTTCCAATTACTGAAGTAATCCAGAAGGTTTCTGATGTTCAGCTTTAACTTGTGAGCAGGTTAAACATTTAGCAACATAATTTGCTATATCCTTTTTTCATTCCTATCCACCAGAAATTCTTTCTTAAGTCTTGATACATCTTGTCACTTCTAGGATGCGTCGTATACTTAGATTTATGAGTTTCTACTAGAATTTGATTTCTCAGGTTTCCTTGAATAGGTATCCAGATCCCTTTCTTACGGAATCTCCAAATTCCATCTGTTCTTTTTTCTAATTCTTAAATCATTGCTTTCAATCCTTCAGCATCATCCTTGATTGTTGTTTCGTGTATCTTTTTCACTTGTTCATTTAAATCTACCTATAGGTTTAGTCTGAGAGCACGTACTCTTTTTGGCTTTTCATGATACTTTCGACTTAAAGCATCAGCTGCTACGTTAGCTTTTCCTACATGATATTGGATATCACAATCATAGTCACTAAGAATTTCCGTCCAAGTCTTTGCCTCATGTTTAATTCCTTTTGTCCAAAGACATATCTTAAACTCTTATGATCCGTGAAGACAACAAACTTATTACTGTAAAGATAGTGTTTCCAAATCTTAAGGGCAAAAATTATGGACCTAACTCTAGATCATGGGTTGTATAATTCTCTTCATGCTTCTTAAGCTGTCTAGAGGCATAAGCAATTACTTTTTGACGTTGCATTAACACACATCCAAATCCTAACTTAGATGCATCACAATATACTACAAAGTCTCCAGTTCCTTCTGGCAAAGCGAGTGTTGGTGCGTTGGTTAACCTTTGCTTCAAAATCTTGAATGCTTCCTCTTGTTTTGGTCCTCATTCAAACTTAACCGTCTTGCAAGTTAGTTTCGTTAATGGAATGGCTATTCTAGAAAAATCTTGAATAAAACGTCTATAATATCCTGCCAGTCTAAGAAAACTTTCTTGCTTCTGTTGGTGATTCAGGGACTTTCCATTTGGTAATCACTTCAATCTTTGTGGGATCCACATGAATCACTTCGATAAATGTCCAAGGAATTGCACTTCTTGCAACCAGAATTTACATTTTGAGAATTTAGCATAAAGCTTTTCTTTTCTCAACAATGCTAGAAATATATGCAAATGCCCCGCATGTTCCTCTTTACTTTTAGAGTAAATTAGAATATCATCTATAAAAACAATTATGAATTTATCTAGGTATGGTTTATATATCCTGTTCATGGTGTCCATAAATGCAGCTGGGGAATTGGTTAAACCAAATGGCATGACTGTAAATTCATAATGACCGTACCTTGTTTTGAAAGCAGTTTTAGGAATGTCCACTTCCTGTACTTTCAATTGATGATATATTGAACGTAAGCCGATCTTAGAAAAGAATCGGGCTCCTTGAAGCTAATCGAATAGATCATCGATTCTCAGTAGTGGGTACCGATTTTTAATCGTAACATTATTCAATTCTCGGTAATCAATGCACATACGCATTGATCCATCCTTCTTCTTAACAAATAACACCGGTGCTCCCCATGGCGATGAACTAGGTTGTATAAAACCTTTCTTTAGTAATTTGTCAAGCTGTTTCTTCAATTCCTGCATCTCCATTGGTGCTAGTCGCTATGGTGCTTAGGCAATTGGTGCCGTCCCAGGTATCAGGTGAATTCTAAATTCAACCTCACGATCTGGCGGTAATCTAGGTAACTCTTCTGGAAAGACATTTGAGAATTTAGATACTATGGGAATATCTTTTAATTCTTTTTCCTTAGTGTTAATGATTACTAAAATCATATACACCATTCCTCCTTTCCATGCGTAACTCGCAACTTTCATCATCGAGATGAATTTTGTTGTTCTCATCCTTTCACCATTTGTAGTACATGCTTCTACAGACTTTCGATCACATAAAATACGTGCGTGATTGGCTACCAACCAATCCATTCCTAACACAACATCGAATCCGGTTAGATTCATTGGTAAGAAGTTAGCGGTAAAGTTATGGTTTAAAATTTCTATCCTTGCTTCCTGCAGGATCTCGCTTATCTTGATAAAACTTCCATTTGTCGTCTCCACCAGACAGTTTTGGTGAAGTTTAGTTAATGGTTGATTGAAAAGTTTGAAGAAAGAAGTGTTGATAAAACTTTGGTTTGCACCAGAGTCAAATAATACTTTAGCATAAACATCATTAAATAAAAACCTACCGGCAATCACATCAGGGATCATTTTGGCTACTTCGGCTGTCAGAAAGAATGCTCTGGCATTCTTTTTGGGTCCTTCTATTGCCTTTGCTTTGTTGGTTGTCGCTAGAGCTAGTTTCGGACAGTTCGGTTTGATATGACCAGCTTCTCCACAAATGTAGCATACTCTGGCACTAGCTTTCGTTCTACATTCTTCTTCCTTATCTCCGGGATTCTTAAAGAAATTACAATATCTTGCGCATTTTCTCGAATGCTTCTTCTTACATATCTTACAGAAAGGTGAAGAAGATGAACCTGTTCCTTTTCCACGTAATTTCTGAGTAATTTTCTGAGCTAAATTCTTTTTCTGATTTTTTCTTGCGTGCGTACCAATTCATCTGTCAAGGTGTTAGCGAGTTCTACTGCTCCTTCTATGTTTTGTGGTCTAGCTGCCTTTACTATATTTCTGATTTCACTAATTAATCACCAGATGTAACAGGAGATTAATACTGGTTCTAGTGAGGCTAGGGTTGGTACTATTTATAGTAAATATATTGTGATTATGATGTATATCAATTAGTTAAAGATAGACTAGGTCAATTTGTAATCTCTATTTATACTTTAAGATATCAATAACAAACCTAAGGATCATTACCCACTTTCATGGTATCAGTAGTCTGATCCATCGATCTCTTCTCAATCACCGGCCATCGTCCTTCCTCCATCCCCTATTATTTTATCATCCTCATTCTCTCTTCATTACCCATCAATGGATCCCAAAACTCACCCAGTAATCACAATCTCTTACATCAAGAACTTCATTCCTATCGTCCTCAAGATGAGTCCATCCCGTACATAAACTGGGCGGAATTATTCAAGATCCACTATCAAGCATTTGAAGTTCTACACCATCTTTTTCTGCCACAAGAAACACCCGCAGCAGCATTACCGATAACGAAAAAGAAGCAGGCAAAATAGCCTCTACTTCATCCGAAAGGAGATTTGGGATCGATTGGATGCCATAGTCCTTCAATGGAACTATGGCACCATTTCATCGGATCTTATGAGCACCCCAACTCCACCTCCGAATATGCATAGGCTGCCCTCAACAGCATATTACACGACAATCAACATATCTGTGTCGTGCTTCTGGGACGAAAGTTCCTCAACATCAAACTGGACACTTTCTCTGGTGTGTCCGCTTTTGTGGGGTCTCTGGTAGATGAAAAGCAACTCGTTATACATTTATACACAGTTACCAACTTTCTATGAGGCCAGATCGGCAGTATGTCTTGAAGAAACTACAAAGGCTTCACGGGTTTCTAATGAATCGGAATTAAACAAATCTCATCAGCAAACACCACAAAGTTCCGGTTTAGCAGGCTCCAACATCAACAGCTACACTCGGCGTGGAGGCTGTGGTCGAGGCGGTCACAGGGGGCGTGGTCGTGGCCATGGTCAGGGATACTACGACTCACACAATTTGCAATGGTATTTTTCCCCTAATGGGCCATTTCCTTATGGGCCTCCATCTCCGACTCAATGGCATCCAAGATTAAATCAGTGGACTCCTCAGTACTCATGGGCCGCTCCTCGATGCCCATAACCGTCAACCTCCCTACATCCAATCGGCCCAATAACAACAATTCTCCACATGATGATATCTTGGGCCTATGACCCTAACATGCCCACCCCACCACTGAGGCAGCCTACATCGCAACCGAACTAGACCGCGCATTCGACACCATAAGTCTTAACCCTCTGTATCAACAATGGTTCATGGACACAGGAGCGTCAAGTAATATGACTAACACTTCCGGTAATCTCGATTCTTATTTAAATAAGAGTTTTTCATGAAATAATATTGTCGGGAATAGCGCTAAAATTCTCGTCCTAGCCATTGGCCATCACACCCTACCACCATCCTTTCCTCCCTTCAAAATTAGTAATACTCTTCTTGCACCCAATCTTGTTAAAAATCTTATTTATGTACGTCGTTTTCAAGGTTGGAGAACTCGCTAGTCGGCCGGTGAGGTGGGGACTAGTGAGTACTCGGGATTAATTGGACCGAGTTTTTTATATGTAATTTTCAATTTTTCTTTATACAAATACACATTTTTATTGGTAAATATTTTTAGTAGCTAGATTTTAACTCTTACTCAACTCATTTTTTAAGTATACAAGATAAATTGTTGGAATTCACATGGTTTGGTTGGAAACTGGCGGGAACTTAGAGGTTTTGCCCGGAATATACACGTTTTTTGCCAGAATCTGGCCAGAATTGCCGATTTTTGGCTGGCCGACTAGGTCCGACTAGGCCCAACTACGATTAATGGACTGATTAACGAAAAATTATTCAGTTACTGGCCGACTAGTGATTAATCGCCGCCTAGTCGTGATTTTTACAACACTGATCGTTTTATAACTACTGACAACAATGTTTCCATTGAATTTGATCCGTTTGGTTTTAATATGAAGGATCAAAGGACCCAAACAACATTTCTTAGATGTGACAGTACCGGTGACCTCTACCCGCTAAATTTCACTTCTAGGATTAAAGTGCAAGATTTTGCTCCATTAGTATTTTTTCAGTGTCGCAAGGTACATGGCTTCATCATCTTGGGCACCCTAGTTTTAATATTTTATGTTCTTTGAATTGTTGATTACCTTCTACTTCAAATTTTGTTAAGACCTCTAAAGTTTGTCAACCGTTTGTGCTTGGGAAACAAATAAAATTTCTGTTTCGTGATTCTACTACTTGTACTAGTCTACCTTTTGATATTGTGCATAGCGATTTATGGACATCCCTAGTTCTATCGTCCAATGGTTGTCGTTACTAAATATTATTCTTAGATGATAAAACAAATTACTTGTGGACCTATACACTTGCCACAAAATCATAATTTTCCCCATTTTTATTGAATTCACTAATCTCATTAAAACTCAATTCCAAACAAAATTTTCTTGCTTCCAATGTGACAACGGAAGTGAATACTACAACCACTTGTTCCATCAATTTTGCAATTCCAATGGCATGCTCTTTCGTTTTTTCTTGTCCTTATACTTTCTCCCAAAACGGTAAAGCGGAACGACAAATCCGTTCCATAAATAATAACATCCAACTATTTTATCTTACTCACCAGTCCCTCATACCTTTTGGCCACATGCATTGGAGCATGCTACTTATATTCTCAACATTCTACCAACAACATTTCTAAACAATTCCACTCCCACTTTTAATCTTTACCATCGTGTCCCAACTTACGACCATTTACGTGTTTTTGGTTGTCTATGTTACCCGCTACTCACATCTTCTACCATACACAAATTAGCCGATTAATCCACCCCATGTGTCTTTCTTGGTTACACAATTAACCATAGAGGATACAAATGTTTTCATCTTAAAACACGTCAAATCACTATCTTTCGTGATGTCATTTTAGACGAACAGGTTTTCTCTTTTTGTTACACCAACTCCCACTCCACAAATCTATGATTTTCTTGCAAATGACACCAATCCTTTTATTTGGTATGACCATACTAATCCTTCTAATAAAAATTCCCACTCACCACAAAATTCTACAACCTTACTACCTCAACAAGATCCTACGCCACCCTCTCCCTCTAATAATACTTCCACCTCCACTCATATTACCCCACCTTCTGTATCTACTAATAATTCTTCACCCATAACTCCCAACGTCCCAATGTCCTCATCTGTTCCGAACTAAACCACCCCTCTAATGCACTCGATCACAACCTACCCCTACCTCTCTCACACATTCTCAGGCTAACCTCACCTTCTTTCACAACTCTTCCCCAATATGAACACCACCCGCTCCCCCTCCCCTTATATCCGTTCCACAAACTCGTAACTTGACTACCAGGTTTATGTCGGGCATTTTGAAACCTAAAGCTCCCCTCAACCTACATACTTCTCTCTCGATCTCACCTCTACCAAAAACACCCATTGAATCCTTATCGAACTCGGACTGGAAAAGCGCCATGCTCGACGAATTTCTGGCTCTTATAGACAATAAGACTTGGGAGCTTGTCCCATGAACCAATGACATGAACATAATCTGAGCATGTGGATATTTAGACATAAAAAACATGCGGATGGGTCACTTGAAAGATAAAAAGCCCGCCTTGTGTGTGACGACCGCTCTCAACAAATTGATGTGGATTGTGGGAAAACTTTTAGTCCGGTTGTCAAACCGACTACCATTAGAACGGTTGTTAGTCTTGCTGTCTCCAACTCTTGGCCCGTTAATCAACAAGACGTAAAGAATGCTTTTCTCCGCGGGAACTTAAATGAAACCGTCTTTATGCACTAACCCTTGGGATTTCGGGATCCACATTTTTCGAATCATGTGTGTTTGTAGAAGAAGTCCTTATACGGACTCAAGCAACCCCCACGGGCTTGGTATCAAGGCTTTTCGGACTATGTTTCTTCACTGGCTTTTAAACACAGTCAATGTGATAATTCTTTTTTCATATTCAAAGAAGGCAAATACATGGCCTTATTTTGCTGTATGTGGATGACATTCTTCTCATAACATCCACTTGTAGGTTAAGGGACCGACTTCTAACTCTTCTATCCAAAGAATTTGCTATGAATGATTTAGGCCCAATTAGTTACTTTATTGGGATATCGCTACAACATACTCCCAAGTCTCCTTTTTTATCTCAGGAGAAGTATGCCATGGAAACACTAAACTATGTCGGCTTATCCGATTGTAACTCGGCTGCCACACCCGTTGACACCAATCAAAAGCTAAGCTCAAACTCCGATACTCCATTACACGATTCTACGGAATTCCGACACCTCGCTGGTGCATTGCAATACCTTACCTTCACACGACCGGACATAACTTATGTGGTAACAAATTTGTATCCACATGCATGCCCCCACCATAGTTCATATGAATGCTCGCAAAAGGATTCTAAGGTATGTCAATGGCACAATTTCATTCGGTTTACATATTACAACATCATCTTCCACATCGTTTTTTTTCCTACACTGATGTGGATTGGGGCGGATGCCATGACACTAGGCGCTCTGCTTTTGTTTACTGTGTGTATATGGGTGATAATCTGCACCCGTAGTCGTCTAAGAGACAACCGACACTATCATGGTCGAGTTCCGAGGCGGAGTAGCGAGGTGTCGTAAATGTTGTATCCGAAGTTTGTTGGCTTCGAAATTTGGTACTAGAGTTACACACTCGTCCCGCATATGTTACCATAGGGTGTTGTAGTAATGTTAGTGCAATTCATCTCAGTAGAAACCCAGTTCAACATCAATGCACTTAGCATATTGAAATGGGCATCCACTTCGTTCAAGAAAAAGTCGCCAAAGGAAACATTCGAGTTCTTCATGTTCCCTATAGATATCAAGTCGCAGATATATTCACAAAGGGTTTACCGGATATTCTATTACAATTTTCTAGTCCAGTCTCAACATCCTCCGAGATCCTCCCGTTTCTACTGCGGGGATGTATGAACATAAATAGATATGTATTGTTTGCAGTAAATATATTGTGATTATCATGTATATCAAGTAGCTAAATATAGACTAGGTCAGCTTGTAATCTCTATTTATACTTTGAGATATCAATAACAAACCCAAGGATCATTACCTACTTTCAATATTATTGAAGATAATATATATTTTTTATTAAAAAAGTTATTGTTTTTTACAGATTAGCATGCCACCTTATTAAAAATGATGGTCACATCAGCAAAATAACTATATAGGTTAGGGTTGGGTTAGTTTATGAGTGTAAGAGGAAAATAAGTTTAAAGTGGTCGAAAGCAATTCGTTATTTGAGAGTATTACCAACCAAAAAGTGAAATTGAGTTATTTAAATATAGTAACGCAATTTATAATAATTAAGTCACCACCCACAAGAAATTCATTAAGTACAAGATTTCCAAGGTTTTTTTTTTTTTTTTTTTAATCTAAGGCTATGTGTTTTTTTACATTACCATGTCAAAAAGTGATTCGCAAATTACTGGGACATAGACATTAGCTCTCACTCATTTTTTTCATATACAGAAATTTTTAGTTAAAAGTCAAAATTGAAATGGTGACGCACGTTTGGTCCAAACATGGCCCCGCACACCCCTCCCCCTTTTCTTTACATTGTCAATCCCTTCACGCCTAGGCCAATCACACTCCTTTCACACTTCCTTAAGGTGGTGTTTCACGCCCCACCCATGCCACATGACATGAGCGTGAAACCATAACTCACATACTAAAGAGTTACCGTTAAGGACACGTAATGGCATCTGATTAATGTATGACGTACAATATTATATTGGGGAAAAATAAATTTTAATGTGATTGTATTTCAGCCAAGTTCTCGTCAAAGAGGCTAAATGGATCGCATAAAAACCAGTTTCTTGTCATCGGGATGCTAATATTTGCAGGAGCGTTTCTATTGTGTACCTTCATTTGGTGTTGTGTAAGGAAGAAGAAAGGTATGCCTAAGCTCATTTACTATTAATTGATTCATCTTTGCTAAAATTGAAAGGTTCATTTGGCTTATACATACGCATAACTTCACCCAACAGACCAGTAAATTATATAATCATTTTTGGGTAATGTTCGAGTATTTGTTACCGGGTCAAGTCATGTCAACAAATTTCAACAATCTGTATTTTGTAATAAAGATATATATATATATATATATATAGAGGCCGGTTAACGTACAATACCTCTTATCATACATTATGTACGCGATGCCCTCAGCCGTACGATCTTCAATCGATCAAACGCGGACGAAATTAATTTAAATGATTAAATTAATCATTTTAATATATCTAAATCATACCAGGAAGGTTAAAAACGTCATTGCGAGGTCATAAATATCTGTAATTGACCGATGATAGTTCAAAATCAAACCCAAAATCAAATTCAAAAACCTGAAAATCTTCTTCCCCAACCTCCCTTCGTTCCTTTTAGTGCGATATCGATAATAAGAACTACTAATTTGGGAGTTGTAAGGGTCAAACGGAAGAAGACTGACAATGATCGACCAACAATGGAAGAAGATGAACAGTAACACACACGCAGATTTTTGACATGCGATATTCAATTTTTCACATGCGATTTTACACACCCCATGCCATTTTTCACATTACCCCATGCTAGCCATTTTTTCACATGCGATATTCAATTTTCCACATGCGATTCTACACACCCCATGCCATTTTTCACATTACCCATGCCATTTTTTCACATGCGATATTAAATTTTCCACATGCGATTCTACACACCCCATGCCATTTTTCACATTACCCCACATTACCCCATGCTAGCCATTTTTTCACATGCGATATTCAATTTTCCACATGCGATTCTACATACCCCATGCCATTTTTCACATTACCCATGCCATTTTTTCACATGCGATATTAAATTTTCCACATGCGATTCTACACACCCCATGCCATTTTTCACATTACCCCATGCCATTTTTCGACATGCGATATTCAATTTTCCACATGCGATTCTACACACCCCATGTTATTTTTCACATTACCCCATGCTAGCCATTTTTTCACATGCGATATTCAATCTTCCACATGCGATTCTACACACCCCATGCCATTTTTCACATTACCTCATGCCATTTTTTTACATGCGATATTCAAATCTTACACATGCGATTTTGTCCATCTACACACCCCATGCCAATTTTCACACTACCCCATGCTAACCATTTTTTCATATGCGATATGTATTGAATTCGCACCAGATCTGCACCTGATCAAACGGCTGGGATGATCGCGTACGTATCGTACGATAAGCGCATTTGTATTTTACTCTTTACCTATATATATATATATATATATATATATATATATATATATATTTATATATATAGGTGTGAGATCAAATAAAAAGTTTATTTTGCCTAAGTATGATGAGAAGTAATCTTAACCATTCGTTTTTCAAATCAATGGTTAAGATGAAAGTGTAGGAGTAAGGAGGAGTGCAAAGGTATCTTGGGAAAATCCTATTTATGGACTTTCTCTCTGCACATGCAAGTCACATGCATATTCCACCCTCATTTTTTAAACGTTCATAATTTTTTTATACGACATTATTTTTTCATAAAAATTTCATCGTAAAATCGAGCGTCTTTTTATCTTTAATTTGAGTACCATATCGCTATATAAAATATGAAGACTAAAAAACCCACTAAAATGTATTGTATTTCTATGTTGTATAACATTTTTTTGTGCTGGATTTTTGTATTATATTTTTGTGCTGAATTTTTTTGTTTTAATTTTTTTTCTCAATTTTTTGTGTTGGATTTTTTTGTACTACATTTTTTGCTGAATATTTTCGTGCTATATTTTTTTACTCGATTTTTTGTGCTATATTTTTTGGTACTACATTTTTTGTGCTATATGTTTTGTACTAGATTTTTTGTGCTAGATTTTTTTGTACTAGTTTTTTTTATACTAGATTTTTTGTTGTATTTTAAAAAAACAAAATGGGTGCCACATGTCATTTTCACTCCTATTTATAAGAACCAAAATGTCCTTCATTCCTAGTTATTAGGAGTACCACATGTTATCATCACAATACTTCTTAAGCTACTTAAGGAAAATCCACTTTATAGTAGATCTTTCCCCTATATATATATATATATATACACACACAATGGTTGGTAGTGTGCGGTTCAGTGAGAACACTAAAAAATTAGGAACGGAGAAACAATACATTTAACTTGTTATAAATATCATAAAAAATCAATTTAATATATTAAAAATTATTTTTTTAAAAAACCCTTTCAAAGTTTTTGCATATAAAGTTTGTGAAAGCTATTCCAATAAAAAAAAATCATTTTTAAAAATAAAAATTTGTTTTATCTTTATACACTGTTTTTTAAACATTTGTTTTTAATTTTTTTGTTTTTAAATATTTTTATTAAAAATGCTCCTACATGTATCTACATGCAAAAGCTTTGAAGATGTTTTTAAAATTTAATTTTTAACATATTAACTTAAATTTTTAACATGTTAAATGTATGATTATCTTGTCCAAAATAAACCCTCCCCTACAATGGAAGTAATGTAAATAATGTCCCTATTCAAATACAATGTTTCAAATCAAACAAATCCAAAGTCCTACAGATTCTTTTATTTCTCAAATTAATATATACTGTTGGCATGCTTCTAGCCTTCTACGTTATTTATTTTGTTTGTTAGCGAGAAGGGCAAAAGATCAAATACAGTACGTAAACACGAAAAGGAAAAAAATGTGGTGACATTTTTGCAATTATTTACTCGTAGAGTAGTTATCAAAATTACCCTAAAAATGATTTTATAGGGTAATTTTGTAAATTGACATTGTAGGGTAATTTTGATCTTTTTGGTTAATTTCGTAAGGTCATTTTGATATTGTAAGGTAATTTTATAGAGCAACATAATTAGTCTACAAATGATATTGTAGGATAATTTTGATCTTTTAGGTTAATTTTAATCTTGTAAGTTAATTTTGTAATTACTCTACAAATGATTTTGTAGGGTCAAGTTGATTGTGTTGAGTAATTTTAATTTGTAGGGTAATTTTAATTTGTAGGGTAATTACCAGTAAAATAATTGCGAAAATGTCACTAGTTTTTTTTACCTTTTCATCTATTTCCTAAGTTTTATACGATAAAGTTATTTGTATAGCATCTTTACCCTAGCAAGAAAGGGTGTTTGATTTTAATACTTTTTATCTATTGGATACTTACAAGTAACAATAAAGATAATAAAATTTTTTGAGGCTTTTGGTTGATACCATCTTCAAACTATAAACACATACATCATAATCCAGAGCTTCAGAATGCTACTTTCTTGTTGTAAAATAATTGAGTTGAAACAAATCGATAAATATCTAACCCCGTAACATGAATCAAGCAATGCTAGTGCATTTAAGGTTCAGGTTGTTGACTGTGATAATTTACGATCTATGGATTAAGGTTTCGACTTATGCTCCAAGAAGAAAATTGCAACTCACATAAATGCATGAATTAACTAGTTTTTACTCCCGCTAAATTGTTTGATACAGCCAAACAAAATGAAGGTAAAGTTGGGTTAAGTTTCACGGATATTAGAGTGAAATCGTTGGAAGGATCTCTCATGGAGAAGGATGTTGGTAAAAATGTTGATTTAGACGTGTTTGATATAAGCATAATAGCCGCAGCAACTGATAATTTTTCTTCTTCAAACATGCTCGGAGAAGGTGGATTTGGCTACGTTTTTAAGGTGTGTCCTGTAGATCTTGGTAATGATCATGGCCTATCCCTGTCAAATATTACTGTTATTAACCAATATAGAATGAATTACTTAGGGTAAGCTACTAAATGGGCAAGAAATTGCTGTCAAAAGATTATCACAAAGTTCATGTCAAGGGATGCAAGAATTCAAGAACGAAGTAACGTTGATAGCAAAACTTCAACACAAGAACCTTGTCCGGCTTTTAGGATATTGTTTCCACGAGGAAGAAAAAATGTTAGTTTACGAATACTTACCAAACAAAGGCTTGGATTCTTTCATCTTCGGTTTGTTCTCTAACCTACAATTATAATGTCTCAAAATAGAACTAATAAGTTTTCCAATGTTGCACACATATTGAAATATATTCAATGGAATGGTGTTCATTCTAGATCAAGAAAAGGCATTTCTTTTAGATTGGAAGAAAAGGTTCCAGATTATTCAGGGAATTGTCCGTGGACTTCTATACCTTCATCACGATTCTAGGCTCAAGATCATCCACAGGGATCTAAAAGCAAGCAATATTTTACTAGATACAAATTTAAACCCAAAAATTTCTGACTTCGGAATGGCAAAAATTTTTAGAGGAGATGAAGATGAAGCTAAAACACGTAGAGTTGTCGGAACATAGTATGTATAGTTCTTCACTTAAAAGAACTTATTTAGTTTTAATATTTGTTTCATTTAACTAACGATGGCGTAATATTATTGAAGTGGCTATATGTCTCCGGAGTATGCAATGCAAGGACTTTTTTCAGTAAAATCAGATGTTTTTAGCTTTGGCATTCTAGTTCTGGAGATAATCAGTGGTAGGAGAAACACCAGCTACTGCCACGAGAACTCAGTTAATTTGATCAGTCATGTAAGTAACCACATTTTCTCACACATGTGCACGCACATACACACATATGTGTCTGTTGTTTTTTCTTGTTGATTATTCATTACACCATTCTTAGGTTTGGGACTTGTGGAATCAAGATAAAGCATTAACAATAGTTGACGCATCTTTAAGAGATTCATTCGATGCCCATGAAGTTCTTTTATGTATCCATGTTGGGATCTTGTGTGTTCAAGAGTTGGCTACTGATCGGCCTACAATGATTGACGTAGCTTTTATGTTGAGGAATCTTCAAACAATGCTTCCTTCTCCTAATCAACCAGCATTTATCTTTGGCCAAATGAATTATGGTAGGGACGATGGTGTTGGCTCCGTTGATGATGAGACCATCACCATCCTTCATGCTCGGTAATTTCATAATATCTCGTAGATAATCTCTTGAACAAGAACCCTAAACAACCGATTGGCACACAAAATAATTAGGTCATGTCATGTCTGCTTGAACTTCATGAAGTAGTTATTGTATGTAAGTAGTTGCGCTATAGTTTGAAAAATTGTTTGTAATGGGCTACAACTTATTTGATTGTAGTCTTGATTCGTGCTAATAAACTATTTAAGATTTTTCGAATAGGATAAAATTCAATGATTGTTGGGTTTTAGTGTCACACCCTAAAACCCGGGACACGACTTCTGTTGGATATAAATATCACACAAAGTTGGACTTTGAAAATATTTCCATAAACATCATTACAATTTAAATCTCTAAAACTTTGTCAAATAGCTTGATGATGCACTGATCACTTTCTACTAATATTATCAGCTTTCGCTAATGAGTTTATAGTTTAACTATTTGTGGGGAAATTTAAAAGAAAAATTAATTACTGACAGAGAGTTAGACAACAACTATGTAATAGGTTCACATAACTCGCCATTTTAAAAACAAAATAAAATTATATTGAACTCAAAGTTGCACTCCTACGTAAATCTCTCACATAAATGTGTATGTTGAATATAAATTTTTTTTTTTTTTTGCACAAAACACCAAACGACTATGTAAGTTTTACATACCTGTGCATGTTATAAATAAATTTATGAACTAAATGTCATGTCGATGTAAGGTTTACATAATCATGCATTTTTTAAAACAAAAAAAAAAAATCCATATTTTCAAAGAATAATACAGGACCAATCACTTTCACAACACAATGTGATGGTGTATCACACACCAAATATACACACAACAATTGGGTTTCTTTGAGCACACATGTTTTTTTACTCTCTCTCTCTATATATGTATATATATGATCAAGATCAAGGGAAAACCCTTACGAGTTGTGAGAACTTAAAGAACTTGGTCTTCCCGTGCAAGTTTGCCCTCATTTTTTTCACACCGTAGATTAAAACGTTAGAAAAGTCTGCCATAAAAAAATTAAAATAAAAATTTCAAAGTGTTATTTTCGGCCCCTTACAGCAGCTGTGAAAAGCTGATAACATAAGCATGACATCACTTTTTAATTACAACATTTACAGCTCTCGTAAATGAAAAAAACTAGTTTTTTTAATTTTTTTTATATTTTTTTGGAAAAGTTGATTTTTTAAAGATTTTTAGTAAAAAAAATTAAAAAAAAATCTTTCATAAGGCCGAGTTCTCTAAGTTCTCACAGCTCGTATAAATTTTCATTTACCCTAACCCTATATATATAGGGTGGGGTTCTAGAGTGAACACTAGTGTATTGGTGAACTGAGTGAACAAATTCAGGTCATTGATTTACATAATCAAATCGTAAAATACACTAGTATATTTTTCTCTCACACACAAAAATCCCCCCCCCCCCCCTCCTCTCTCTAAATTGCTTCGTGCAACTATGCTCTTTACCAGATAGTATATCTCTAGTCTGCAAACTAGAAAAAGCGTGACATATATATAGTATCATGGAATCAAAAACCATATAATCTTTTGAATGGAACAACCATATAATCCATGATCACAAGCCAAAACTATAGTAAACATATATACAAAACACAAACAAAAGACCTTGTTTTCACAATTTCACATAAACACACTCATCTCCGATGGAGCGGCGACTCAGCAAACGGCTTCTTCTCCACCTCCACTCTGACCGATTTCAGTGACTCTTTGTCATACCCTCAAAATCCACATGCGGAGTACTAACGCGAGGCGTGTGACTGACGAGGATTCAGCCGCCAATCATATTGAACAATTAAGATAATAATAAAATAGTTCACCAACCAAAAGGGCCGATGAGTACCATAGTTAAGTTCAAAAGTTTTTAAGTCCAAAACAACAGTTTAAATAAGGAGCGGAAGCATAGGAGAATAGTTCAAACAGAAGTTCATGTTTCAAGATTATTTAAAGAACCCAACACACGGGTTAAGACGTCCACTACACATCCCCAAGTAGCAAGCTCCAAAGTCACTGAATACCTGCAAAGCATGCAGTAGGGTGTCAATATAAAGTTGGCGAGTTCACGGGTTTTATCCATTTTTAATTCCAAAAACGTGTTTCAATAGTTAATTTACTCATTTATATCATGCGTGGGGAGCTACCCCATATGTAAGCCACTAAACTGCGTAATACCGAATACTTTGCGACCGCACATTATGTCAGCTTTGCCCCGTTTGTCAATGTTATATCATCATTGACGGTTTGCCAGAGTCTATTAGTTCACGCTCGATCCTATCTAGGCACGGTGTGAGGTTGGTGAGAGCTAATAGCAGCTATCAACTAATAACCAGTTCGCCAGACCAGGCGACTAATCGGTATAGTAAGTGGGGACTTCCGTGATAGAGTTTCGTTTATTCCGCTTGTTGCATCCAATATAAATAGTAATTAATTGAGTGTCCTACACAAGGGGAGAAAAGTATGTTTGTACCCCACACAAGGAGGTAGCGTTGTTTGTATCCCACACAAGGAGATAGCGTTGTTCGTTCCGTTTCCCAACCACCGGGAACGCATGCTTTTAGAAAAGTTGTGAACTCACCTCGGTTTGCTCGGCAGATAGTTTACTTGATCAAGTGAGCTGGTCAACCACGTCCTATTATGGTTACCAGGATAGATCAGGTTTAGGTACATATAAGTCACGTATATCCTACACGCATCTAACACATATCATGCACTTCATACTAGCATCTTATACGTTATTAGGCCTGTCCTAACATACGAACAGTTAAACAGTAGCAGAAACACACAGTCCAGTTAAACAGTAGTAGAAACACACAGTTCAAAACGTGTCATCACATAGTGCGGCCTAATAACGAAGTTAAGTAGTCCAATCGAAACCGGATGGTCTCGACTCGAGATCATGAGGTCTCGAGTCGCAACCAAGAGGTTTCGAGTGGCAGATAGAGGGTCTTGAGTCATGCACATTTGAGTCGAAACCTTAAGATCTCTAGTCAGGTCTCGAGTCTCCTGATGTGCATGTCCTGGTTTCGAGTAGTTGTTCAATGGTCACGAGTCGCAACCTCAAGGTCTCGACTCGCAACCACTGATGTAGGCACTGCTGGAATCCTTCTAGAACATTCACCAACTTTTGTACTATCCAATCAGGTTTCATGAGCATGTATCGTCTAATCAAAATTCACTAACATGTTCCCAATCTTCTGCACTAATCAAATCAGATCAAAGCATAGAATTTTCAAATATTCATCACATCTTCAAAAAGTTCATCATATTTATTAATTCAAAATAGACTCAATCCATCATCCTAGATCTAACACTGTAACTTTGCATCGAAACATATCAACATACTCATAACATCACTGTGTCACATATCATGAATATCATTGAATCCCACACTATCATATTCATTCAAAACAATCAAGATTCAACATCATCTAACACTGTTTTATCATTACATCTAACCAAAACATATGCAGCCATTTTTATCACAAAAATACTCTATCAAACACCCTAAACATCATCATAGATTATCACTCATCACATATATGTCATCATTAGGTTCATCATCTTATCTACCATTATATCATCCATATTACTTCAACACAAGGAGGTGCAAACTATAACAAATCTATGCATCATCATTCAAGCATTCACATTGCATATTATCATCAAAGAAGCACTTTTGTCACACATTTCCATATATATGCAAGGAGACAACTAACCGAATCAAATGTGGGTAAAAGGTGTAAAGTAATGAAGAATGAAGTTCCTAGTCGATACTCACGAGCTGATATGAGGATTCCGGTTGCTGCCGGTTTAGTCCTAGAAGAGGAGAGGAGATAAGGTTTAGGGTTTAGATAGAGAGAGAGAGAGAGAGAATGAAAGGAGAGAGAGGATAAGGAATGTTTAGGGATTTGTTAGGTGATGATTGTTGTCCCAAAAAGGGCATGTCGGCTAGGTTTAAGGGTAATATACCCACCTGAATGTGCCGCATGCATACTAGGCCCGGAATGGTCTTGAGTGGGCTCTGGTGGTTTCGGCCAGGACGTGTGAGTGGGTGCAGCCCACTTGTTCTAAACCGAGTAGGTCCCGAGTCGAGACTAGGCAGTCTCGAGTTGAAGCTGTGGTTCCGAGTCGCACATTTTGTACACATATATACATATAAGTTACACACAATACATTTATCACAAATAAAGAACTCACAAAATGCACAGACTTTCATTTAATAATATATATAACGGTTTTATACAATGAGGTTGCTCGGGAAACCCGAAGTGTCACACTCTTGATCTCCGACGACGGGGACGTCTTTTGGATCTGGATCTGGAAGAACGATGGAGGATAAGAGAGAGAGTGGTGGTTTGACGACGCTTCTGGATTTGGATCTCCGACAACGATTTGAGATATGGGGTTTTAAGTTTTGGCATTGGGTAGTGGAAAAGAAAGAATGGTCCGCATTACTGATGGTTATGGGTGGCCGGTGATATCGACGGTTGAGGTGGGAGTGGTACTGGCTATGGGTGGCATGGACGGTAATTGAGATGGGAGTGGTGGTGGCAAATGATATAAAAGAGAGTTAGGTAGAGAGAAGAAGTATATGTATGCATGTATATAATCTATAGAAAATGAAAGAGTTAGGCAGATGATATTTTGTTTTATTTATTAAAATGTATTTAAATAAATAAGTAAAAGACTAAACTACCCTTGTGTTACCTAATTTAACAAAAAAAAATAAAAATTAACTGAGTTAGGATTAATGGAACTATCCATTTAACATTTAAAAACTAAACTTAACATGTTACAAAAATCAATTTTTTAACAAAAATTTTCGAAGCATTTGCCTATAGATACATGTAGAAGACCTTTTAATAAAAAAACTCTAAAACTAAAAAAAAATTCTTAAAAACGAGTAAAAATAGGTAAGTTTTTTTTAAAGGTGATTTTTTATTGGAATAACTTCTACACATCTTTTATATGCAAAAGTTTTGAAAAAACATTATAAAATATTTTTTTAACATTTTTAAATTAAATCACTACTAGAAAATGGGGCTAATGCAACTTTTTAGATGCAACATTTTTCAGTTGTGTTGCATTTGATTGTAATGCAACTTCGTTCAGCACAAAGGTTGCATTAAAAGGTCTAATGCAACCTTTTTCATAAAAAGTTGCAAAGTTTTATAGAAATTGCAACTTTTTTATATAAAAGTTACAAATTTTACTAAATATGCAACTTTTTTCTTGAAAGGCTGCACATAATATTGATATTTGCAACTTTCGTTAGAAAAGTTGCTTAGTTAGAATTTAGATGCAACTGTCATGTTAAAAGATTATGTAAGTCAATGAAAATGATAAAAAATATAGATAGTTTTGATTTGTAAATAATAACCAAATCTGTCACAAATACGGACTTTAGAGCTATATTTTGCATGTTTTGTCTTTAATTTTTAGTATTTAAGTTAATGGTAATGTCAATTTTATTTATTACATGAAATATTATTTATTTTAATTTTCAAAATAAACAAATAAATAAATAATTAGGTAATCACTGCATTGGTCATTATACCACTATACCCATTTTAACTTCAAGCCTAAGACCTTGCGTAGTGGTAAGGGTGAATAATGCCCCCACCCTTGGGCGTTTTCCGTCATGTGGCAGTACAGTCAGCAATGGGTATTATTGGACATTTTTTTCTAAAATGGGTGTAGCGGGGATGTGGGTATTATGTTAAAAGGGTGTAAAGAATTACATAAAAATAAAAAAACCACAAAAAAGCTATTGGACTAAAAAAGGAAAATTAAATATGATTGGCCAAAATAATGCCTACATAGCGTGATTTAAATCACGCCAAAAAAATCAGCCAAACATGCCCAGGGGGTGGTTCCCCGACGTGTTTGGGGGGATTGGGGAAAAAAAAACTGGGCAAACACGCCTAGTATGCATGGTCTAAATATATGTTATCTTGTTAAAGGAAAAATTTAAATTCCATCTCAAAATTTTATAGTTTCCCCCCTTCCCGCTAAACCATTTTCCCTAATATTCAGTTTCCTCCAAAACTTTTCACATTCTAAACCCTAACTGTGCCCCCACATTTGACATCTCTTTAGTGATAATTGTGAAGGCTTCTCCGACGGAATCTTTTCTATAGGCTCGCAGTGAAGATGGAGAACCCACAGGCGAAACTAGATGACTTGTTCGCAAAGTTGCCACTCAGTTCAACCATATTAAGATCCGGTCCGTCAAGTGGAGGTTAGATATGTACGTATCTTTTTTATGTAATTTTGTTTGCTAGCATCTTCATTATGGTATGTTGAATTGTAATTGAAGCCTTGGTATTGATAAAAGTTGTTTGTTGGAAGATTTTAGGGGTTTTAGTTATTGCTGAAATTTGTATGACACTTCGGTGCTGTTTGTTTTTTCTGCGAGAAAAGGTCTGCAGTCTGCGGACCACATCTGCAGGCATCTGCAGAAGAAGAGGTGGACCAAAGGTCTGCAGTCTGCAAGGAGAAGATGGTTTGTTTTTTTTATATATCATCTTCACACACACAGAAACACACACCTCTGTTCTCTCTCTGCATCATCACCGCCACAACCATCTACCACCACCCACCCACCCACCCCCGTCGCAACCACCACCCCCGTCACAACCACCCACCCCCAGATCTTTCTCCTCCCTCGATCTCTCTCTCTGCCTTCATCATCACCACCATCAAGCACCACCGCAAACCCACCACCACCACCGTCACCACTACACCACCGCCACCACCGTCACCACTACATCTCCGATTTGGGGTTTTTTTATGAGAGAGAGATAGAGAGATCGAGGGAGGAGAGAGATCCAGAGAGAGAGAGTTCGAGGAGAGAGAGAGAGACGGCGGTGTAGGCGGTGGTTGTGGTTCCTGTGATGATGATGACGGCGATTTTGATGGTGGAGGTGATTGGGAGTGTCAGGTGGAAGAGAGAGAGGGTGTCGGAGCTTGAGGTGGGGCTGGAGGTGGTGGCAGAGCAGGGGTGGGAGGTGGTGGCGGAGTGGAGGTGGTGGCGGAGTGGGTCTGGTGGCAGAAGAGGTCTGGAGGGAGAAGAGGAGAAGGTGAGAAGAGGTGTGAAGACCTTTGAAGACAAGCTTGAATGTCTATTTGAAGCAGACCTCTCGCAGACCTTTTTTAATGAAAGGTCTGCGAGAAAACAAACAAGCTGCAGACCACAAAGGTCTGCGCGCGTCTGCGCGGCGCAGACAAAAGACATCAGGAAGACCTTCTAGGAAAAAACAAACAGCACCTTCATCTCCAAATCGCGTTGTTCATTCTAAATTGCAGGTACATATCTTTGATTGCTATAAATAGATTTTAGTTTTCTCAATTCGTCATTCTCAGAGTAAAGGTAAATATATTTTGGCTCTCTTAATCTAAAGCCTAAATTATAGCTATAGTTGAAATTTGTTTATTGTGATTTGGGTATTTGGATGGCTATGCTGATTATAATGTGTTTGTTTGTTCAACTGACAGAGGTAACGTGGATACAAAAATATGATCTGATCAAGCCACCAAGGTATTGGTTGGTGTGGTACTAGAACTATGATGAAACTACAATTAAAAATGTTTAGTATATTGTTTGTTAATTTTAACGATTTGAAATGTAACAAGGGTGTAAACGAGCTGAGGACGAGCTTGCCTAAGCTCAAGCTCCGGCTTGTTTAACTTATGAGGGCTTGAGCTCAAGCTCGTCTCGTGGGTAATTTTTCAAGCTTGAGCTTGGCTCGTATATTATTTTTAGAATAATTTATATTAATTATTATTTTTTTTATAAACTTATAATATGACATAATATGTGTTTACTATACGATTTAGTTATTTTTGTTATAATTGTATAAATAAAAGTTATATTTGAGTACATATATTTAATATATTGAATAAAAAAAGGCTCGCGAGCCGGCTCAAACTTATTAAGTGAAAGTGAAACTAGGGGTGCAAACGAGCCCAGCGGCTCGCGTGCTGCTCGAAACGAGCCGAGTCTTATTGAGCCTCGGCCTAAAATAAAGCTCATTTCGTTTTCGAGCCCGTATATAGCAGGCCAATACTTTTTTTATATCATTCTAGGTGTTGCTTGATTGTTTCGTTGTATTTAACTTATTACATTAATTATTTTTCAAAGTATTTAGAACAAAGCTGGTGTCACGGCCCCTCGTCCCGGTTTGACCCGGTACAGAAGCCGTGGGACAGAAACCCGTGGTATTTATTTATTTGAGTTTGACAGCGGAAGATTTTATCAGGATCTCTTAAACTTGAAATGCCCGATTATTTTATTTCATAATTCGGGATAAACCCCGTACTTTACAAAAGAGGAATTCTACTAGGAAATTCCCTGTTTTACAAAACATGTTTTATTTGTTTAACTGAGCCACTACTTCAAGCTTTATTAGTGCTCCGTAGCACTGTTTCTTGGTTCACAGTAGTTACCTAAAACATGTTTTAAAAATATTTTGTCAGCGGGGAAATACTGGTGAATCATTCATTTTGATAAAATGACACATAGTTATGAATTACAGCATAAGAGCGATTACAATGGCTTTTATCTTATTTTTTATCTGGCGCCGTGTCACCTACTGGTGACGATGGTCATGCCACTATTGGGTCCTTTCACCCAAGTAGTGACGATTATCACTGTTAGGATTTATTAGCCTAACCGTGAGAAATTAGTAATGTGCACAATACCCCACTAGCCAGTGATTCAAGATAACCACGACTTAATCCATGTAATTATAACTTTTGAAAATAAGTTGGAGTATTGTAAAACATTGTTGATAAAAAGAGAATGACTCACATTGCAGATTTATAGGGGCAGAGTTTAGCCTACTGATAAGCCTGATAACCTAATTTAAACAATAATGCACACGAACTAGGTCAGTAACTAATACAGCATTTACGATAACTCACGAGATTAAAACCCTCACGACGAATGACAAAGTGCAATACTTAAACATCCATCTAATTCACGACGAATGACAAAGTATAACCCTAATTTGAGCAGCATTTAAAATTCATCGGATAGTTTCAATCGATCGGACATTGAATCGTAGTAGCGATCGAGTTAATACCCGGTATCGTAGCAGCACTTCACTATTTTGAAAGTTAATTTCGAAAAGAATATAATTGATTTTGAAAGTTTCGTCGACACCAGTGAACTGCTCCTGATCCAAACTATTTATAGGTGAAAATTGGGTCGCACGCGGCCCGCGTGAACCCTTGCTCGACCCTTACGCGGCCCGCGTGGCCACCTATTCTACGTGTAGGTTTGCTGGGTCACGCGTAGTGTTGCCAGGTGGATGCCACGTGGACTGGGCATGCTTATCCGGTCAAACACATGTTGACGCGGCCCGCGAAAACTTCCCTGATGGCTTAATCGGCCCACCTGAAACCCAAAAACTTTGATTTCTTAGTTTTTTATGCACGTTAGGGTTTCAGGGGTCTAGGTTTTCACTTACGGGTTGGTTAGGGACAATTTTTTTTGAATGTCCTTAAATCCTCCCCACCTTATTTAGAATCTCGTCCTCGAGATGTTATTGAAATAAGTGAGGATACTTTCGCTTCATCTCCGATTCCAACTCCCAAGTGTATTCGGGTCCTCTTTTCGACTCCCACTTGACTTTAACTAGTACCAATCTTTTGTGCTTGAGAAACTTGACCTTTATGTCTTCTATTTGAAGTGGTTTTTCTATGAACTTCAACTTTTCATTTACCTCTATGTCTTGAAGAGGTACTACAAGCGATTCGTCCGATAAACATTTCTTGAGATTGGATACATGAAATACGTCATGTACTCCTGCTAACTCTTCTGGTAGTTGTAAACGATAGGCAACTGGTCCTATACGTTGGATCACTAGAAATGGTCCTACGTACCTTGAGCTCAACTTTCCTTTCTTACTGAACCGAACTACTCCTTTCCAAGGAGAAACCTTCAAGAGTACTCTGTCTCCCACTTGAAATTCTAGTGGCTTGCGTCGATTGTCGGCATAACTTTTCTGACGATCTTGAGCCGTTTTCAATCTTTCCTTGATCTGAGTGATCCTATCGGTGGTTTCTTAAACAATTTCAGGACCTGATAATTGACTTTCTCCTATTTCTGCCCAGCAAACTGGAGTTCTGCACTTTCGTCCATATAGTGCTTCAAATGGGGCACCTTCGATGCTTGCATGATAACTATTGTTATAGGAGAATTCAATTAAAGGTAGGTGGTCATCCCAATTTCCACCAAAATCTATCACACATGCTCGGAGCATGTCTTCTAGTGTTTGGTTCCTTTCACTCTGTCCGTCTGTTTGAGGATGATATGCAGTACTTAAATTTAGTCGGGTTTCCATTGCTTCCTGGAAACTTGTCCAGAAATGGGAAGTAAAACGACTATCTCTATCCGATACAATGGAGAGTGGAACTCCATGTAAGGATACTACTTCATCTACATACAACTTGGCTAACCTTTCCATGCTAACGGTTTCTTTTATGGGTAGGAAGTGAGCTGATTTGGTTAATCGATCCACAATTACCCAAATCGCATCATTACCTTTTCTGGTTTTGGGCAACTTAGTAATAAAGTCCATTTTTATGAGTTCCCATTTCCATACAGGCATTTCTAATTGTTGAAGTAGACCCGAAGGTTTTTTGGTGTTCTACCTTAACTTGCGAACAAGTAAGACACTTAGAAACATATCTAGCTATGTCCTTTTTCATCCCTATCCACCAGAAGTTATTTCTTAAGTCTTGGTACATTTTATTGTTACCAGGATGCATGGTATACCTAGATTTATGAGCTTCCTCTAATATCTTGTCTCTTAATTCTCGTTGCTTAGGTACCCAAATCCTTTTCTTATGGAATCTCCAAATTCCATCACTTCCTTGCTCTAATTCCTTTATTCGTCCTTTCATTCCCTCAGCATCATCCTTGATTGTTGTTTCCTAAATGCTCTTTAATTGTTCCATTAAATCTAACTGTAGATTTAATCTAAGAGCACGAACTCGTCGTTGTTTCTCATGATACTTATGACTTAAGGCATCTGCAACTACGTTTACTTTTCCTTCATGATATTGGATATCACAGTCATAGTCACTTAGGATTTCCATCCATCTTCTTTGCCTCATGTTTAATTCTTTTTGCCCAAATATGTACTTTAAAATTTTGTGATCCATATAGATAGTAAACTTACTTCCATACAGATAATGTCTCCAAATCTTAAGGGCAAAAATTATGGTTCCTAATTCTAAGTCATGAGTCGTATAATTTTCTTCATGCTTTTTCAATTGCCTTGAGGTATACGCAATTACCTTTTTGCGTTGCATTAGCACACATCCCAATCCTAACTTAGAAGCATCACAATAAACTTCAAAGTCTTCCGTTCCTTCTGGTAAAGCTAAAATTGGGGCGTTTGTTAACTTTTGCTTCAAGATCTTAAAGGCCTCTTCGTGCCTAGGTCCCCATTCAAACTTAGCTGCTTTACAAGTTAACTTAGTTAATGTCATGGCTATCTTGGAAAAATCCTTAATAAACCGTCTATAGTAACCAGCTAACCCTAGAAAACTTTTAATTTCCATAGCTGTTTGTGGGACTTTCCATTTGGTGATTGCTTCTATTTTGGATGGATCTACGTGAATACCTTCGTTATTCACCATGTGACCTAAAAATTGTACCTCTTGTAGCCAAAATTCAAACTCCAAGAATTTGGCGTAAAGCTTTTCTTTTCTTAACAAAGTTAAGAGTGCATGCAAGTGCTGACAATGCTCGTCTTGATTTTTGGAATAAATGAGTATATCGTCGATGAAGACAATTACAAATTTATCCAAGTACGGTTTACAGATCCTATTCATCATGTCCATAAATGCTGCAGGTGCATCCGTTAGTCCGAAGGGCATGACTGTAAACTCGTAGTGACCATACCTAGTTCTAAAAGCAGTTTTAGGTATGTCTTCTTCCTGTACCTTCAATTGATGGTATCCGGAGCGTAAGTCGATCTTAGAAAAATATCTAGCTCCTTGACGCTGATCAAATAGTTCATCAATCCTAGGTAATGGGTATCGGTTCTTAATTGTAACTTTATTCAATTCCCTATAATCAATACACGTTCTCATTGACCCATCTTTCTTTTTCACAAACAACACTGGAGCTCCCAACGGGCATGAACTGGGTTGTATGAATCCTTTACTTAACAATTCATCTAATTGTTTATTTAGTTCTAACATTTCGGTGGGTGCTAGCCGGTAAGGTGCTTTGGCTATTGGTGTAGTACCAGGAATTAGATGGATCCTAAATTCTACCTCCCTGTTGGGGTGGTAATCCCCGAAGTTCTTCTGGGAATACATCTGGGTATTCTGATATTACTGGAATTTCCTTAAGTTCCTTATTTTTCGTGTTAATGACTACAGAAATTGTGACAACCCGAACTTCCAAGGTTAGTCTTGTAAATCTGGGTCCTCGTTGTTTCTCGTTCACATTCTTGCTACGGTTATTTGATTAACGCAAACGTGTTGGGTTATGCGCGAGTGTATTAGTGGGACATGTCTTAGTGTCAGTGTTATTCATTCGAGTGAGCCGCACCCTAAACCCTCGTAGCCCAATAGAATCCGGTTAAGTCTAAAATCGGTCCACTGTGATAACCAATTACCTTTCATTAATTGTGATAGTCCAATCATATGGACTTGAGCCCATGTCGGCCAACATGACCCACCCCCTTTCAATGTTTATTAGTTATGGCATGTTATTGTAACTGTTATCATGAAACTCAAAAATCAAAACAAACCCTACCTATACCCTGATTACGTGCGGCTGTGGATCTTTTCCCCCTCGTGAAGATTAATTCGGATCCAGCAGTACTATAACACTTTTGGTTAGTGTAAACCTCTCTATGCTTGAATTAATCTTCTTGTTATGCATGCTCAGTGATCTATTGATTGAAATTAATGATTATGGTAGTATTTGATGAATACAGAATTCTTATAACATTAACCGAATAGGAATTAACATTAACCAATAGGAATTATTTTGATAAGTAAATTGTTGTATGTATAATATTGATTTGATAATGAATTGTTGTCGGGTTAATGGATGCATGTTATGTGAGTGATGTTAATTACTAGGCTAGACTAGGTAAAGCTATGGATCACATGGGTGTAATCGGATGTATGAATGATTTAGTTATTATGTAAATGGTTGATTGAATAGGTTGCTGATATTGTTAATGACTGTATTTGTGGTAGATAGTGATAACCATTGGGACTTGCATGTTAGTTGTTGGATTGATGATGTTAGTGGCACGTGTAGGATATATAGAACTCTTGGTTTGTGTGAGGTGACATGGTATACATTGCATAATACTCACAAAATGTTAAACAAGGTTAAAATAATATTGTGGGTAGTTGTTGTTGCTGACCTAGTTTGATATCAGTGGACCGCATGTAAACATGATCTGGGCGGCTGACATATTGTGGACCGCACACAAACCGTTGAAAACACACACACACCATTAGATCAATTGGACCATATGTGTAAGTGAGTAAACTGGACCGCTAACTGGGGTCCATAATACGGCCCAAATGGTTATATGTTGGACTACATGAATATTGCAACCACATGTTAAGAGGGACTGGGCTCCGGGTACTAGTGGACCGCCACACACATCCGATGTGGGTTGGACATTGGAGACTAAATAATTGGGTTGGGTGATAATCTGGGGTAACATTTCACATAGACTACTTTGGTAAAACCGGATCACCTATCTTCTGTTTGGACCTTGTATGTGTTATGGGTCGCATATGTTTAATAGATAGATTTGAAATGTATACTTGTAAATTATGAATGTATGCGTGATTGACTTGTTGCACATTGGGTGATTAATCGCTGACATGAGGTGAATGAGCTAAATATCATGAGTTGGATTACTTGTGTGTATTACATATACAATAAGTATGCTGCATATGAACAATGAATACATGAATTGTTTGTACGTGAAAGATGTGATTCGTGTGCATGTAGAACTGACTATTATCGGTAACCCTTTTAGGACGTGTTTATTCAATTGTTAATCAAGTAAACAATCTTACCGAGCAAAACCCAGGTGAGTTCACTGCACTTTTCTAAGCATGCGTCCCGGTGGTTTGGGACATCTGGTAAACGTTTCTAAAGGGAATACTGGGTAAACTGTTATTTGGGATGTTGGTTATTGAACGCAGAATCGATCATCTACCGTGTTGCCTGTAAGGCAATGGGGTAACTAGTTGATAGCGCTATTAGGTTTGACACCCTCACACCGGGCCGTAAGGACGGGCGTGATCTAGTTACGTGGACATCATTACCAATGCTTAGTTTGGGGCATTGGGGTTGGGCACACTCCCAGGTTATATTGGGCACACTCCCATGGTATACATTGGACACACTTCCAGTATATAAGACTCTCCTACGTTAATAACAATCCCAAAACGAAACGATGAGTTGACTTAACAGATATCTGGTAACTACACACGTTAACAAAACCTTGAACTCACCAGCGTCGTCTGACACACTTGTCTGCATGCTTGCAGGTCACTAGAATTCGTGACGTGGACTTGCTATCTGGGAGTGCTGGAGTGGTCATGGATCGAGGCTCTTGGATTAACTTATAAGTGAAACGTTGGTTTTGAACATTTACTATGAAACAATTGTTAAACGATTTACTATATGCTTCCGCTACACAACTCTTTGGGAGTAACCATATGTTTGATATTTTCTATTGGTAATTCATGACATGTTTTATTTAAATATTTATCATTGGTTCAATGTGATTGGTGGCTCGAACTCTGATGAGTAACACGCCTCGCGGAGTTCCCGCAGGTGGTATTTTGGGGGTGTTACAGTTTGGTATCAGAGCCACTGGTTATAGTGAACTTGGTTTTAAAACGTTTTTATAATACCAGACTATAACTGAACAGTTCTGAAAAAAGAAGGATACGACCATGACACTCAGCTCCAGACTGCAAGGTTCGTCTCTCGTACACTCATTGTACTGCATAACTAGTGAACACTTACATATGATATTGCATGTGATTGCACGTTTAGCACAACAGTATGAATCCATGTATTACTTGCATGTGTTATGTGACTGATAGGGTGGTATTTCCCTAAACATTCGTGACTCACGTTTCGTGATGCTTTTTGTTGCTACTTGAGTTTGAGGAACCATTTGACACGAGTTAGGAGGAGCTGAGATGAGCATGCAAATCACAATATTATTGTGGGTGCACACATAATAATAGTGTGGGGTGAATGCGAGTCCCAGTGAGCCTTAACAAGTGAAGAAGGGGTTCTGTTCTGTTATTTGATCAACGAGAAACGTAACAAACCTATAGGAGTCATAGCAGTGATTGTCTCCTTCTCAAACGTGATCTTTTCACTCCTCTCTGAATCCTTCTGAATCTCAATGTTATCGAGTATTACCTAAACACCCATCTGAATGCCTAGCGAACTGCGTAGAATGTTAGGTGCTTGTACGAACGTCCTTGAGTTGCAGGTTGCAACGTCGAATGATTGGTCTATACCTCCCTCACTTCTCTCTGTCTGCTGGAATTCGATGTATTGACGTCTTAGATCCTGAAGTGCGATCACTTCTGCAACACTCTCGTAACAGACCGTGTATTACTTAAACAACTTGCAGCATCGGTGGACAAAAGGATGAGTGTAACACTTTACCGACTTCAGTATTTAGACGACCCTGATTACCAACAACGAACATCAGCAATTTGACACAAATCGGATCTTTAACCCTAGTCAGCGACTTATGGGAGTCAACTCTTATGAGTTAATTGGGAGATAAACGATGACTATGGACAACGGTATGAAATGTGAAACTACCAGTACAATGAGTAACGCCTAGTACGTGACGTGGAAATGTGACAAGATGGACCCTGTTGCTGAAAGATCGTAGAGCTCTGTTTCAGGCAACGACATTAGAGGCAACAGCCATGGCAACAGTAAGGTACTTGTACTTGTAACCAACAGTATGGAAATGGAGGTGCCAATAACATGGATTGGCCGCTGTTAAATCAAGACGACAACAACCAAGGAAACGACGACAGTACTGGAAATTCTCGTAGTAACAACAGCACTGGTAGTGATACTCGTGGGGGAGCATTTAGGATTGGTGTAGGCAACGCCGGGCTTTATAGCAACATGGTAGCTTGTGAGGGTAGCTAATCGCTTCATCTCTATTTGGTTTAACCTTGATACATCTTGAAACCGAATCTGTTGTGAAATCGGTTGATGGCCAGGCAACGGAAACCTCATATGTTCGTTGGGATGCAAACTCGACCTTGTGGGACAAGTGTTCGACATTTACCCTTGATGGTTTTGTTGGAATAGTTAGTGCGGACCGGTTATCCAGATATTGAGCGGATATACCATGTGAGAAGAAAATTTTGCGTATTCCTCTCCCTAGTGGAGAACCATTATTTGTTCTAAAGCGTCAGAGTGGTGCAAAGGTTAGCGCCATTTCAGCTGCGAAAGCCAGAAGAGTCCACGAAGGGACTACTCTGCTATGTTAGCAACCGTTACTGATGTTACGGCTAAGGAAAAAGAGGATCTAGGATCCACCAATTGTTCGTGAATCCCCTCGGTGTGCTACCCGAGGAACTTTCGGGCTTACTTCCACAACTGTTAGGTAGAATCTCAGTTTGATCCCACGCCAGAGGCAACCCTAGTTCTTCGTACTTCCTACAGTCTTGCACCAGGAGGGATGCGAAAATTGTGAAATCAACTTCAGGAACTGTTGGACAGGAGTTTATCGGACGTAGTTATTCGCCTTGGGGAGCCCCAGTTATATCCGTGAAGATAAGCCTTTTTGTATGTGTATTGATTATCCAGAACTCAGCAAGGCGACAGTCAAGAACTGTTTGCCTCGACCATTGTATTGATAACCTGTTGACCAGTTACGAGGGACAAGCTTCCATTCGAGGTTTGATTTACGAACAAGCAGTTATCAGATGGAAGTCTAAGTGACGAATGTTCCTGGAACGGCATATCAAACGCAATACGGCCAGTGCGACTTTGTACACCATAACCGTTGAGTTAATCAACACACCAGCAGCTTTATGGACCACATGAACCGACCGAGTTTAACGATGGCATTGTAGATCATTTCCAGGAGAAAGGAACATCATGGACGGCATATGTATCCTATTTTAGAGCTCCTGAAGGACGAGCCACTCCGCGCGAAGTATTGTTAAGTGTCACTACTGGATTCGAGAGGTATATTTTTAGTCATGTAATCAATGAAGTGGGAATACACGTGGATCTCGCTAGGATCCATTTTATTAGAAACTGATCGACACCAAAGACCCCTTCGAGGGTACGACAATTTCTTGGTCTCACAAGACACTATCACAGATTCATCATAGGATTTTCGAAGATCGCATAGCTCTAATTTCTTTAACACAGCATGGTTCTGTGTATTCGTGGGAAACGAAATAGGAAAACGTCTCTTCAAGCTTTTGAAACTCGACACCACAATGTACTGAGTATTGTCTTTACCCGAGGATATGAGTGATCTAGTGGTATACCATGACGATTCGAATCAGAGTCCCAGTTACACGACGATACAACACGAAAAGACGATGACTTATGTGGTGGATTAACAGGAAGAATTGCACGACACACAACCATGGGTAGAAGCCACGATTTCGGATTTGAGCTGGAGGCATTACTTGGACGGTACCCAAATGCATTACATAGACCGATCACAAGGGCCTCCCGTGTACCTTTGTTTCGGAAGAGCTAATCATGTAATAGCATCGCTGGATTACGACTGTGAAACCTGAACGTGCTCGAGCTTTCAGCTCATTACCGACTCTAACTTACCTGATCAGACTCGCTCTGTTCAAACTGGAAAACTGAAGGAAGAGAATTTACAAGTTAAACACGTGTGGGGCATGAAGAAGCAACCGTTGGTAGGTCAGACGATATTTGCTACCTCATGGAACGAATGTGGATCTCATTATACGCCAACTGTCGGGAAACTCGTGTTGAACAAAGCACACCGACCTTGATATTCTACTCGTCTGGGTTATGATGAGAGATATTAGGATCTATAAATCTCGTACTGGTAATCTGGCATGAAGGCCCACATAGCAAGGTGTGTGAACGACATTTGACTTATGTTAAAGCCAAGGTAGAACATCAGAAACTTTCTGGGTTGTGTCAGTAACCAGAAACACCCATTTGGAGGATTGGAACAGACTACCACAGATTTTGTCACTTGTCTACCTAAAACTCAGAACGGAAACAGTATCACCTGGGTGATCGTTGATTGTCTCATGCAATCAGTTGTAATCAAGGAAACTGACGAGTCTTCACAACTTGTGGATATTCCTCTGAGAGAGGCGGCTTTTTAGGCACGGGATGTCAACTCCTGTTACCTCTGATTTTGAGCTATACCTGATTTTGAGCATTGCTTATCACCGTTGGACAAATGGTCAGAGTAAACGAACTCCCTTAACACTCGAAGACATGCTGTGAGCATGTGTGAGAATAACTGGGTGTAAATTGGAAGGATGTATACTTTTGGCTGAGTTCTACCGTAGTTGTTACCCTTCTAGTATTCAGACAGCTTTGTTGAGGCATTATAGAGACGATAATGCCAACCTTCTTGTTAGACTGAGATGGTTGACAACTTAATTACTGGTCCAGGACTGGTACTTAAAACTCTTGGGAAGGGTGTTTGGATCGGGAGTCGATTGGCGGCAACGCGTGACCGTCAGGAAAGCTGATAAACTTGGGAAACGCTGGAAGATCGCTGTAGGCGATCGTATCGTGTTGAAAGTCTCACCCTCGTAGGGTGTGGAATGCTCGGGAATCATGACGAGCTTAACTGACGTCACGATGGACCATTCAACAGTCTGGGAAAGAATCGGTAGCGTAACCTACAAACTCGAGTTACCTGACGAATTAGATAACGTACACGATGTCATTTATGCCTCGAACCTAAAGAAGCGTCTGTTCGACGCAACACTTGTGATACCTTTGTTGAGAAACCCACTGTTGACACAGTCGAATTTCAATCGTGAGAGTTCGTTGGAACTCAAGACGTGGACCGAAGTTCCTGTGAGAACGCAAAGATCAGGTCGGTGGACCAACTTTTGATATAATTGGCGAATTTCGGGACGAAATTCCCTTTCAAGTTGGGGATGATGTGGCACCCAACTGACCTCGCAATCCTGTTTTACAATTTGGTTTACGTGGTGTCTGTGCAGTTATCTGGATGCTTAGTGATTGCGTGTAATGCTTAATTATTAGTTGTGATTATTATTTGTGTAGTATTACATATAGTTTAATTAGAGCTTCTATCACTTCACTCTTCTGTGCCTACTTGTCAAATTTCGGGACGAAATTTCTTTCAAGTTGGGGATGATGTGACAACCCGAACTTCCAAGGTTAGTCTTGTAAATCTGGGTCCTCGTTGTTTCTCGTTCACATTCTTGCTACGGTTATTTGATTAACGCAAACGTGTTGGGTTATGCGCGAGTGTATTAGTGGGACATGTCTTAGTGTCAGTGTTATTCGTTCGAGTGAGCCGCACCCTAAACCCTCGTAGCCCAATAGAATCCGGTTAAGTCTAAAATCGGTCCACTGTGATAACCAATTACCTTTCATTAATTGTGATAGTCCAATCATATGGGCTTGAGCCCATGTCGGCCAACATGACCCACCCCCTTTCAATGTTTATTAGTTATGGCATGTTATTGTAACTGTTATCATGAAACTCAAAAATCAAAACAAACCCTACCTATACCCTGATTACGTGCGGCTGTGGATCTTTTCCCCCTCGTGAAGATTAATTCGGATCCAGCAGTACTATAACACTTTTGGTTAGTGTAAACCTCTCTATGCTTGAATTAATCTTCTTGTTATGCATGCTCAGTGATCTATTGATTGAAATTAATGATTATGGTAGTATTTGATGAATACAGAATTCTTATAACATTAACCGAATAGGAATTAACATTAACCAATAGGAATTATTTTGATAAGTAAATTGTTGTATGTATAATATTGATTTGATAATGAATTGTTATCATTGTCAGATTGTTGTCGGGTTAATGGATGCATGTTATGTGAGTGATGTTAATTACTAGGCTAGACTAGGTAAAGCTATGGATCACATGGGTGTAATCGGATGTATGAATGATTTAGTTATTATGTAAATGGTTGATTGAATAGGTTGCTGATATTGTTAATGACTGTATTTGTGGTAGATAGTGATAACCATTGGGACTTGCATGTTAGTTGTTGGATTGATGATGTTAGTGGCACGTGTAGGATATATAGAACTCTTGGTTTGTGTGAGGTGACATGGTATACATTGCATAATACTCACAAAATGTTAAACAAGGTTAAAATAATATTGTGGGTAGTTGTTGTTGCTGACCTAGTTTGATATCAGTGGACCGCATGTAAACATGATCTGGGCGGCTGACATATTGTGGACCGCACACAAACCGTTGAAAACACACACACACCATTAGATCAATTGGACCATATGTGTAAGTGAGTAAACTGGACCGCTAACTGGGGTCCATAATACGGCCCAAATGGTTATATGTTGGACTACATGAATATTGCAACCACATGTTAAGAGGGACTGGGCTCCGGGTACAAGTGGACCGCCACACACATCCGATGTGGGTTGGACATTGGAGACTAAATAATTGGGTTGGGTGATAATCTGGGGTAACATTTCACATAGACTACTTTGGTAAAACCGGATCACCTATCTTCTGTTTGGACCTTGTATGGTTTATGGGTCGCATATGTTTAATAGATAGATTTGAAATGTATACTTGTAAATTATGAATGTATGCGTGATTGACTTGTTGCACATTGGGTGATTAATCGCTGACATGAGGTGAATGAGCTAAATATCATGAGTTAGATTACTTGTGTGTATTACATATACAATAAGTATTCTGCATATGAACAATGAATACATGAATTGTTTGTACGTGAAAGATGTGATTCGTGTGCATGTAGAACTGACTATTATCGGTAACCCTTTTAGGACGTGTTTATTCAATTGTTAATTAAGTAAACAATCTTACCGAGCAAAACCCAAGTGAGTTCACTGCACTTTTCTAAGCATGCGTCCCGGTGGTTTGGGACATCTGGTAAACGTTTCTAAAGGGAATACTGGGTAAACTGTTATTTGGGATGTTGGTTATTGAACACAGAATCGATCATCTACCGTGTTGCCTGTAAGGCAATGGGGTAACTAGTTGATAGCGCTATTAGGTTTGACACCCTCACACCGGGCCGTAAGGACGGGCGTGATCTAGTTACCTGGACATCATTACCAATACTTGGTTTGGGGCATTGGGGTTGGGCACACTCCCAGGTTATATTGGGCACACTCCCATGGTATATATTGGACACACTTCCAGTATATAAGACTCTCCTACCTTAATAACAATCCCAAAATGAAACGATGAGTTGACTTAAAAGATATCTGGTAACTACACACGTTAACAAAACCTTGAACTCACCAGCGTCGTCTGACACACTTGTCTGCATGCATGCAGGTCGCTAGAATTCGTGACGTGGACTTGCTATCTGGGAGTGCTGGAGTGGTCATGGATCGAGGCTCTTGGATTAACTTGTAAGTGAAACGTTGGTTTTGAACATTTACTATGAAACAATTGTTAAACGATTTACTATATGCCTCGCGGAGTTCCCGCAGGTGGTATTTTGGGGGTGTTACAGAAATCATATACACCATTTCTTGTTTTCTTGAATAACTGGCCAACTTCATTACTGAAATAAATTTCAGTGGTTTTCGTGGCTTATCTCCTGTAATTGAAATTACCTCTCCTGTGGGTGTATGTATTTCTATGGCATTTTTATCACAAAGAATTCGAGCATGGTTGGCTACTAACCAATCCATTCCTAACGCCACATCGAATCCTGCTAAATTCATAGGTAACAGGTTTGCAGAAAATTTATGTCCTAAGAGTTCTATCTTTTCTTCTCACAAAACCTTATCTATTTTAAGAGAATTCCCATCCGCTGTTTTGACTGTAAAAATCTGCCTAAGGTTGGTTAAGGGTAAGTTAAGAGCTTGGCAAAATGAAGTATTTATAAAACTTTGGTTTGCACCAGAGTCAAATAATACTTTTGCATAAACGTTGTGGACTAGGAACGTACCAGCTATCACGTCAGGGATTAGCTCGGCTTCCTGAGTAGTTAACTGGAAAGCTCTTGCGTTTCTCTTGGTAGTTCCGTTTGTAGGTTTGGCTTTATTGTCAGCTGGTTTAACTAATTTCGGGCAATCTGGTCTAAAATGTCCAGCTTCTCCACAATTATAGCAGATCGTTGATTTCTTTTTCCTGCAATCTTCTTCTTGATGCCCTGGAATTTTGCAGAAAATGCAATGCCCTTTGCATCTTCCAAAATGCTTTCTTTTACAGGCATTACAAAATGGAATGGTGGAAGTTTGCCTAGTTCCTCTTTTCTTGAAATTACCATTGTTACCCACACGGAATCCTTGGGTAATCTTTTGGGCCACTTCCTTCTTCCGGTTCTCTTCTCTTGTGCGTACCAGCCCATCAATTAGGGTGTTGGCTAATTCCACTGCATCATCAATTGTGCGAGGTCTCACAGCTTTAACGATATCACGGATTTCACCAATCAATCCCCAAATATAGCGGGAAATAAGTACCGGTTCTGGAGAAGCCAGCGTTGATACCACACTAGCATATTCGAAGAATGTCGAAGTATACCTTCGACAATCAACACCCACCATCCGGTGGTTTTGGAATTTGTTTGACATATGTTCCTTTCAATATTCGGGACAGAATTTTCTTTCTACTAGCCGCTTAAATTTTTCCCAATTCATGGCATAGGCCACCTCGCTTCCCTTGGCCTGAAGTACCGTATTCCACCATTCTAGCGCCCCTTCTTTAAAAAGATTCGATGCGTACATAACCTTGTCTTCCTCGGCACATTTACTTATCTTAATGACTGCCTCGGTTTTCTCTATCCAATGCAGCGCCGCCGTCGCCCCTTCATTGCCTGCGAACTCAACAGGTTTACAGGCAAGGAATTCCTTGTAAGTGCAACCAGGCGTTGCGGCTTTCATTTTTTTGAGAATTGGGGCTTGCCGTATATCATTATTGTGGTTAGTATGGTTTCCTCCTCCGTTTATGCTATTACTGAAGTTATCTTCATAAGTACGTTTGCTAGGAATAATGTGTTGAGGTTCAACGGGGTTTCGAACAACTGCCAGGATTGCTGGAATAGTGTTGGCTATTCCTTGAGCAACGATATTCTCGATATCTTGCCTATTCAGAAATTGATCTTCCTGGTGTTGCTCAGATTGGTTAACTTCGTTAACTGGTTCATTACTAGCATGTTCCATCTAGTGATTAACATATATATATATATATATATATATATATATATATATATATATATATATATATATATATATATATATATATATATACTAGCCATTTACCCGCGCGATGCGGCGGGAGTGGCGATTTACTATAGGATACTCGTTTACCGTTAGTTTATCGGTCGTCTCGTGATATATTGTAAAGTACTTAAGTTAGTTTTCTTATTCGTGATATGTTGGCACTGGTTTTTCTATTAGTTTATCGATTCTTTGGTGATATACTTTTGTACATGGAACAGATATGAAGTGAAGAACTAATGCTCTCGAACTTCTATGTAGAAATGAAATCTGGTTCGGGTGTTTTAAGGGAACCGATATACCCGACTAAGCTTTAAACCGATACCCGATTTATAAATGATGTCCAGATTTCGGTTCTGCATTTTCAATACTTTCGGGTTTCGGGTCGGGTAACGGTCGGGTTGGGTCGGTTATGTGTATTTGCTCACCCCTATTACTAATAAGACTTACGCATCTCAATTACCTTGATACGATAAAATATATGATTTTCCTTCATATTTTATCTTAATTGTAGTTTAGTGGAGGGTTCAAATGAGAAGAAATTCTTTGTAAGAAGAAAAAAGAAGAAATTTCAACCAATAGGAATGCTTCATTAGACTTCATTTAATATTTGTACTTAATGTAACTATAAGGGTATGTTAGTAAATTTACATACATCATTAATTGGTAATTTCATCTTTAATAACTAACTATATTAAATTTGTAACTTATTTTTAAGATATATATTTTTTCACAAAAATAAAAATAAAAATTCATTTAAAGTGTAGGATAAATACGAGGCGTGTAGGATAAATTACGAGTTGTGTAGGATAAATTTCAATATGTGTAGGATAAATTTCGAAATGTGTAGGATAACTTTTGATGTGTGTAGGCAAAAATATTTAGTGTAGAGGATTATAGTCTTAATGACTAATTAATTAGTCAAACATAATAATAAATGAGATGAGAAAAAAAACTATTTAATGTTTTATAATTATACCCTTTTATTCTTTTTCTTCTCAATAAAATTTTCTTCTCAAATGAACCTTCCCCTTGTAGTTTATTGAATCATTTCAAATAGTATAATATCAACTTTATAAATTAAAGAGCTTATACTGATCAGTCTGTCATTTTAAACTTTTTTTATTCTTACTATAAATGATAATAAATCCGGACAAAGTTCATTTATTTTTTGAAGAAATATAATTGATTTATTTATAGTATAATGATCGTTTAACTTTATTTATTTCTAATACATACGATTACTAAACATTATTATATGAAATTAAGTGTATTATGTCAAGTGCGGTAGTTTTATCACTATCATTGTGTTCATATGGAAAAAAGTTAGCTTATGTTCGTATATGTATATATTTCTATATAAACTTTGGTTGCTCTCCGAATTGATGATCAATGCAGACTAACACAGAAGATCTGATTGTTAGTTTCCTATTGCAACAACGCATCCTTTGTAATACCACGGTAAACTTACTATTGGGCAAGTGAATTTCTGTGTCTGTTAGTATGTAAGATGCACAATAAAGTTGTGATAGTAATAATAAAAAAAATACATAACGATTAGTGCTCATTTTTCTTTAAATCTGTAAATAAGTATTTATGTAGACATTGTTAGACCGTGGGGTATGGTGGGGCTTGGGTTGGGACGTGGTTTGGCAGTTTATTAAAAAAAAACGAATAGGACATGGCCAACAAAGCGAATAGGAGCCCGCCACATAGGATCGCTAGCCCGCCCCACGCCAGGCTTCAAACTCCCGCCCCTTAGAGCATTCACATCCAATCCATCAAATTATACATACATTCCATTAAAAAACAACTCCTATATCAATATATTTCCACTAAAAACAAATACTTTTTCTCTCTCCTTTCAATTAAATAATACTATCATTACATTTTTCTCTCACTTCCACTCAAAACCACTTTCAAAATATATTAAAAAATTATAACGGGTGAACAGTGTCCACCCAAATATACAGATGAACAGTAACATTTTCTCTCTACTCTACTCAACCACTTTTTATACCCTTTATAATATAAAAACCCCTCCTCATATAATTTGATGGTTAGGATGTGAATGCTCTTAGGCCACGCCCCAACCCACACCCCAACCCAAGCCCCCGGGTTGGTGGCTTGGGCGTTTTCAGCCAACCCACGCCCCAACCCAATCCCCATAGTCTTATGGTAGTATGGTTTGTTAAAATACAAAAATTTTAACCTTGCAGCCAGGCCCCTTGTATTTCATGGCCATTAGAGTTGCATGAGTTCAGGCACTACTCAAATTTCAAAATAAGGTCAACGCTACAACTGTGAGTGGCAACAAGATATACAGGTATATCAAAATAACATTTTTTTTGGGTAAAGGGCATTGCCCGGCAAAGTATATTAAACACGCACAAAAATAAATACATCATCCAAAGGGGCATACCCCCGTATCATTGTCACCCAAAATAGGCTTTGGGAACCAAAAATAAGAAACCAAACACCCCACACGAGGGGCTCGAAAAAACCTATTACTTTGACTATTACAAAAATAACTTAACACTATAAAACAACTACACATCATACAATAAATGGCACTTATAGCCTAGCCAACCCAGCCAATGAGAGCCGGCCACGGAAGACGGCCCGCCCGGGCACCCCCGCCCAAGGGGCCACGCCGAAACCCAAGCCCACCCGGGGTGGTGACTTGGGCGTTTGTACCCAACCCACGCCCCAACCCCCGCCCCATAGTCTTAACAATCTGGCCTGAATCCACTGATAACAAAGCCGTTGAAGCATCAACAGAAGATGGGCCTGTAGAACCCCCTTGTGGGCCTTCAGCCAGATCCAAATCAACATAAAACAGATCAGTAACATGCATCCGAGGTCCAGATGGCGAATCTTGGACCAAAAGCGCAATTTCTGATAAGAATTAATCTCTAAATCCAGGCCACTTTGTTCATGCCAAAGACTTACTTATCTTGATCAAAGAGGTCTGCTCCAGCCTCAAAATAAGCAAAAAAGTCGTGAGAAATATCCATATCATTTGGCATACAGTTCGGATATATAACTTTTATTAACCACAGAATATATGATAATAAAAGTGATATACATTAAAAAGTAGAGTATTTGTACCTTCAAGTATGATGACCCGGTTAAAACTATATTCATAAAACAGTTGATCAAGTGCCCACTTGTAGTGACTTGAAAATGTGGTCATTGAAGAATAAGATGAAGTTAATCCATACAGAAAACATGGATATGAATTAATGTAAACATTAGTCTAATAGTATCTCTCACGTGCAATCTTGTAATATGCAATTAGCTCCACGGGCCTTTCCAGCATGAATCATGATAAAACAAAGCAGAGGGGCCAGGGGGCATTGTCTTAGAAGATTCTAATTCTCCATCCACAAATCCAGGTCAAATAATTGGCCAATGCCTTTCATCATGAGAAAAATGAACATCAATCTTCATTTAGAACTAAGCTTACATAATCAAAATATGACTAAAAATGTATGTATGGAGACCGGATTGTGTAAAAAAACCAGAAAAAACGATGCCATGGCTTATGACATGTGTTGGTGGCAGTGTAGCACCTGCAAAACGCGAAGCAACAAAACATGTTCCTGTGGACTACATAAAAATAACTAAAATATATCATTAAATGAATAAGAAATGAATAAACACTGATGCCTCAATAGATAAATTAAATAAATAAATAAATAAATAAGACAACTAAAAGGTGTTGCAGATCAACTCAACCCACCTCATTACTCAGGTCAACCCAACCCGCCTGACCAGCCTTTTGGTACTTGTAGCAAAAAGATATTTCCTCACACAAAGTTGGTAAAAAAAGTGAAAGGGGCCCGTGGAATTTTGACCAGTTTTGACTCATCGTTCGAACGTTGACTGAGCTAAACATTATCACTGGTTAAGAACTGAACCACCAAACACTACCATAGTTCCACTACCGGTGGCCTATTCCACCACCAGCACTCACCCAACCTCTACATCCAGTCCATTTTTACTTATAAATGTGTCGATTCAGATTATTTTTAATGTCTAATGGGTTAAATAATAAAAAAGGTTAGGCTTCTCTTTATGAAATTGAGCCAAAAGGGTTCATCATTGACCAGACTACAATTTTAAAGTATGAAATCTCCTAATAAATACAAAACCAAAAAACATAATGACAAAACACCATAACCTTCTCACTGTTACTTGCTAATAACTGTATTGATCATTATAAGTCACCTTGTGTTAAAAAACATAACAATTCTGTAGAGAATGATAGGCCATACTGCAGCTACAGAGTATTAGAAAAGTGTTAAATGGTCACTTGTGCAACAACGAAGTCCACTGAATCAGCAATAAATGGTTCATGCGGCCCACTTGGTATTCCTATTAAGATGTATCGTTACAGGAAAAAAGGAGACCGACTAAGACTACAACAAGAAGAGATGGAAAAACAAGTTAGTATTTCTGTGTTTGGGGCAGCAAATCGGGAGAAACGATAACGGTTCAAAATGGCTCACTTTTAAGTTTTATCAGGTGTAAAAGCTTTCTTCAATCATTTTTTTTATAAATTACTATTTACTAATTATGTACACTACCCACAATCCATATGCTTATATCTAATTGTCAGAATATGCTTGCTGAAATATAGATAATCACTTCCATAACACAAATCAAGACACCCCCTTTCAGTTCATGTGTATATTTTATAACTATACCTCAAATGATGTTCCCATTATAACATTATCTCCGATCGCCGAACTCTCTAGCGTTATGAAACAGAGTTGAAGCATCTCCTTCGCTCGCACATTGATGAAATCGCCATCTGCACACCGAACAATCAAATCCGAAAAACTCAAATAAAGGTAAAAGAGAAGTGTCAAAATAGCATTGTAAATAAACCTATCAGAACTGGGCTTGTAAAATTCTTGAATGGGCTTGTAAATAAACCTATCAGATCCGGACGTGCTTCTATAGTGAATCTGAAATCAAGTTAAAAACAAAATAGCAAATGTGTTCCACTTAGCATAATTAAGTTGAACAAAGTTGAATAACTTATACTTAAATTTAAATTAAAAAAACACATGATTAGCCGAAACATATACACTAACCATATAATAGTTTTAGTTAAATTTTAGATTAGATTAAATGTTATGTATGTGATGAATAAAACAGGGGAAATAACAAAACTTGCAAACATAAACATGCAGATACATAGGGTAGTCAATATGTATAAACTCAATGTATAAAAGGAAAGTAAGGATTAATCAAACTTAATGTCTATGTTTGTTACCACAAAATCTATCACGTAAGTTTAAAATAACCAAGCCAACAACAACATTTTTGAAGCATTTAATTGGAATCTGAAAGTATGATCTTCCTTTTTGTTAACTAACCAAGATGATCAAATAATGTAACTAACATTTTAGCTACTTAAAATCAGTAAAACCAAACCATATTTCACATAAATCAAAACTCCACCGGCTTAAATTAAATAATACCTTGGTAGAGACTTTTCATGGCAAGCTTCATGATAAGAAGCCCTGAACTCAGCAATTAAACTAACATGAAAAAATACAGACATAAGTTTCAAAATTCAAAACCCTCCACAAAGTAAAACAATTAATAAAATGAAACAACACAAACCTTCTAAACCCTAATAGAGATATAAAGCCTTAATTAAGCGTTGTAATCGAAACATGTGAAGCTCGAATCGACACCAAGAAGGAAAATCCAGATCCAGTTATTTACCCAAATCGAAACCTGCAAGCAACAAAGATTATTTATAATATAAAATAAGGAAAAAAAAGAAACAAAACTAATAAATGATTCTTGACAGGAAAATCCAGATCCAGTTATTTACTCACCAACACCTTAAGGTCAACAATCAACATAATCATTTAATGAAGTCTATAAAAGTAAACAAGCAAAAGATTTCAAGAATTTCATAATCTCAACAGAGTAACATAAACTTGAAACTGGATCGATTTGTGTGTTTACCTTCATCTGAAACATGATTCCAGAGAGATTCATGGACAGACAGTCACCTGATTCCGCAAATCTGTGGATCCCTTGTTCAAATCTGTGGATCCCTTGGTGCCTTCGACATCTGAAAAGCATATAGAAACTACCGTCAAACATCATGAAACCCTAGATTAAACGGTATCAGTTCTTACCAAGTTGCCAGATAAAGCTTGTGATAGATCTCATGAAACCATCTGCTCATCAAACGGATCTGGTGATAGATTCAAACGGATCTGGTGATAGATCTCATGAAACCCTCGATCGCCGAGAGAGAGAGAGAAGAGAGAGAGAAGATCTGATGTTATTTTGTGAGATGTGTTAGGAATGAGAGAGAAAGCAATTGGTGATCCGTGTGAAGTCAAATGGACGGTCCAGATGATGATCCGTGTGAAAAGGTGAAAAACATGGACGGTTGTAGATGATCTGGGTAAAGGGTAATTTGTTTGTGTTTTCTTGTGCCTTAAGACTTGTACATTGTGCTTGAAGTGTTTTTTCAACACCTTGTTGAATTACCATCTTGTCCTTCATATATGTTTATTAAAGTAGTATAGATATATATATATATATATATATATATATATTATTAGCATAAAAATAAATAATAGCTATATGCAATATAATCACATAAATTATATTATTGTCGATTTCTCGACTCCCATTTTTATATATTATATTATGCATTCGTACACACTGTTATCTTACACAAGTTTTATTTGTAGGTTATTTTACAAAGTTATATTTTTATTACTATTATTATTATACATCATAGCTTTATTATCCCTCGTCAGTTGGCACTTTTAGAAGCGACGTTCCCTCTCGTCGTATTTCCAGGAGATCTTTTCTCCTACCTCCCGAATCCTATTCCCTGTATCCACTAGTTCCTCGCCAAAATGGCGGAGTTCAGCTAGGTTTTCATTGCTCATTGGTGGGTTTGGTACAGGTTCTGGGTCGAACTGAGGGAAAAAGGTATAAGGATTATTTAGGAGGTTTTGAAACTGCCAGTCGTTGGTCCACCATTCGTCCATTTCTCCTAGAGGTTGGGTGTGGATCAGAGGGTCTGGGATGGCTGGTTCCAAGTTTATTGGAAGTTGGGTTTCGGCAGGATAAGGAAAGAGGTTTTCATTGATAGGCCTAAGGATATCACAACTTGCCAGTATGAGATCTAGTTCCTCCTGCAGTGGCAATTCCTCGGGTTGCCTAGAACTTTCCCCAATTTCTATTCCTGCATGCCTAGAACTTTCCCCAATCTCGATCCCTTTTCCTTTATCAATGGGATTCACTATCTTGGGAATTTTCCTAGTTGCTGGTTTCCTCCTACGTACACGCCTCCAGCCCACAAATATTCTTCTTTTCTTTGGCTTTTGTTTCTCCAGAGGTGGAGCTTGAAATTCCATAGGTTCCTCAACATCGGCCAAGTAACCAGTAAAGTCTCTGAAAACTTCTATTTTTCACAGGATAGAGATTGAGATTCTGAAGAGCTTCAGATAACTCATTCATGTTGTTTAGCATATATGCAAAAATGCACACAAAATGCTAAGTTAAAATTTTATAATAAAACTTTCACAGACTACTATTTAGTACAACTTATTCAAATATTATTGCACACAGTGCGACTTATATGTATAGATGTCTAATACAGAGTATACTGAAATTCAAAATATACTAGGGTTTGCATTATTGTATTTTCTTTTACTAAGTGGTTTATCTAATGGGCAAAGTTTATTTGAAGTTTCTGGCTTGTAGGTGATATGGGTGCTAGTACTGGGTCAGGGTATTTAAAAGTTAGCATTTACTGCTGTAGTGGCTAACATATAAAGATCTGCCCATTTTTCATCTAATTTATCTTCCCATGGTGGGTTATTGCCTATTTCTTGGGTTTCCTGATTAACCCTCACTTCTTTTGGTTGTGACTTCTTTATTTTCTCTTGACTCTTTCTAATAATCCACCCTCTTTTCTTAGTGGAAAGTGGTTTTTCAAACTGTGCCTTACGAACAAATATTCCTTCCTCAGTATCTGCTGGGTATTTTGAGGATGATGTTCCCTTATCTTTTGGTGAACTATCTAATTGACGATAGATGTCGGAAAGTCTTTGCTTACCCATACTGTAAACAAATAGTCAAATAATAAAACACATAATCACATAATGGAAATTAATAAAATTAAGTATTTCTAAATACTTAATTGGCTTAAATCAGTGGCTCTGATACCACCTTTTTCTGTCACGGCCCCTCGTCCCGGTTTGACCCGGTAGAGGAGCTGCGGGACAGAAACCCGTGGTATTTATTTATTTGAGTTTGACAGCGGAAGATTTTATCAGGATCTTTTAAACTTGAAATGCTCGATTATTTTATTTCATAATTCGGGATAAACCCCGTACTTTACAATAGAGGAATTTTACTAGGAAATTTCCTGTTTTACAAAACATGTTTTATTTGTTTTACTGAGCCACTACTACAAGCTTTATTAGTGCTCCGTAGCACTGTTTCTTGGTTCACAGTAGTTACCTGAAACATGTTTTAAAAATATTTTGTCAGCGGGGAAATACTGCTGAATCATTCTTTTTGATAAAATGACACATAGTTATGAATTACAACATAAGAGCGATTACAATGGCTTTTATCTTATTTTTTATCTGGCGCCGTGTCACCTCCTGGTGACGATGGTCATGCCACTATTGGGTCCTTTCACCCAACTAGTGACGATTATCACTGTTAGGATTTATTAGCCTAACCGTGAGAAATTAGTAATGTGCACAATACCCCAGTAGCCAGTGATTCAAGATAACCACCACTTAATCCCTGTAATTATAACTTTTGAAAATAACTTGGAGTATTGTAAAACATTGTTGATAAAAAGAGAATGACTCAGATTGCAGATTTATAGGGGCAGAGTTTAGCCTATTGATAAGCCTGATAACCTAATTTAAACAATAATGCACACGAACTAGGTCAGTAACTAATACAGCATTTACGATAACTCACGAGATTAAAACCCTCACGACGAATGACAAAGTGCAATACTTAAACATCCATCGAATTCACCATGAATGATAAAGTATAACCCTAATTTCAGCTGCACTTAACATTAATCGGATAGTTTCAATCGATCGGACGTTGAATCGTAGTAGCGATCGAGTTAATACCCGGTATCGTAGCAGCACTTCACTATTTTGAAAGTGAATTTCGAACAGAATATAATTGATTTTGAAAGTTTCGTCGACACCAGTGAACTGCTCCTGATCCAAACTATTTATAGGTGAAAATAGGTCTCACGCGGCCCGTGTGAACCCTTGCTCGACCCTTACGCGGCCCGCGTGGCCACCTATTCTACGTGTAGGTTTGCTGGGTCGCGCGTAGGGTTGCCAGGTGGATGCCACGCGGACTGGGCACGCTTATCCGGTCAAACACATGTTGACGCGACCCTCGTAAGCTTCCCTGATGGCTTACGCGGCCCGCCTGAAACCCAAAAACTTTGATTTCTTAGTTTTTTATGCACGTTAGGGTTTCAGGGGTCTAGGTTTTCACTTACGGGTTGGTTAGGGACATTTTTTTTTGAAGGTCCTTACAGCTGGTACCAGTGATTTTACATTCCTTGTAATCAAGGATCAAACCCAGTTTTCTGTTGCACATGCATGTTCTTGTAAGGTACAATTGTATAAGACATAATATAAACAATAAGATTTATGTACAGTCAACCGGTGCATGTTAGGTCTCACTTATCAGATATAACATTATACTAGTGCTTTTCAAGGATGAATTAATCCATTCATTTGTGGAAATTATCAACTGAAGTTTACTATGGCGTTTGTATATCTAACTCTATATCTCGGGCCCTTTTATTTAGTTTTTGCCTTTTGAATTGAAGTTAAAACTAAACGTGGGAGAAAATAATAAATATCACATCTACCATTATCTAACTAATGTATCTCATCAAACGGACTAACCTCATTGCTTGATGGCATATCCGCTTACGCCCTATTAATGCAATTGCATTTTTAGCAAATGGAAGACATTTAGCAACTGTTGATAGAGATGGTAAATTTTTCTAGACGCTATATAAATATAATTATGTCATTTGCTTCAATTCTTGTTCTTTACATATTTTTTCTCGTATAGGCTATCCACGGGTATTTGATTTTTTTAAATGAGCTACTGATATGTGGTGTCAAAAGATACTATAGTGCATATGTGTTTTGCTTTGTAGTAAAAGCGTTCTAGATGTCGTACATTATTTTCACAAATCATGTTTGCTCTTCATAAAGTGGAAACTAAGTTAATTTTTTTACTTAGTTATGAAGGAAAATACATTTTGACGGGGGTATGGAGGACCAAAAATTGGTAACCTGGGGAGAGGGTCACAACTAACGAGAAAGTATTTTTCCCCCTCATGTCACTTTTCCATCTCTTATTATGAATTTCCAAGCACCTTTGAATATTATCAATTAATTGCTAAAATTTTTTGAGTATGTATGAATGAGATGGATGAAAATGTGTTTACTGACCTGAATCAGTCTGCACTTAAATTACCCACCCAAACAAGGCTATAGGTGTTGCCCAACATGTTTTTTTTTTCTGTCTCCACTTAAATTAGATAATGTTACACGTTTCATATCTAAATTAGCTGCAACTTTTATATGCATTAGTCTTCGACTTTGTTGGCTGCTGGTTTTGATAATATAATAGATACATAGTTACATATATATTTTTTATGCAATTTTGACATTTTTAGTTTCGACTTTTGAACTTAGACAATATTTTCTTGGACAATATTGCTGGAACAAATGAAGAACTACAAACCTATAAATGATGGCAACCCTAAGATAGATCCTTTTTTAGCTGTAATAAAGAAAGAGAACTATAGATATCACTGACTTTATCTAACTTTATGATAGACACATTACAAATACTTTGATAAAAAAAATTAGATGTGCTACATCATACATGATTCCAGAGGGGTTGATAGAATCATTCATAGGCTCAAAGAAAACGTTGAAGTTCAGAAAAAACAGTTGATGGAAATGCTCAATGAGATTGAAGAGGATCATGAAAGACTAAAAGTCAAGGCCAAAAGATATTAACAACCAACAAAAGAAGACTTGGAAGCCATGATGCATGAGATTAAGGATCAACTACCAGTTGGAGATAGAAGATGAGTAGATAGTTTTCATTAATCTTTATTATTGTACTGATATTATATGACCACTATCTTATTTTTTGAGTTCAGACAAATATGTTAAAGTACATTATTTGACTGTCATTGATATATATGTTATTATTGTTTTGGAGTAGTTGCAATTGAATTCATATTAATTAATGACAATTGATTTAATGTTACAAAGTTGTATTTGAGTGTAAAAAAGGTTGCAATTGATGTAATTAAAATTTGGAAAAATGTTGCAATTATTGTAAAAGAGGGTTGCATTCTTCTTTATTTAAAAGACAATAACGGTCGCATTAAGTCTAGAAAAAAGTTGCATTTTTGTTACTAAACTATAATAAAGGTTGCATTTAAGTATAGAAAAAGTTGCATTTGAGAATTAAAAAAGTTGCACTAGAATGTAAAAAGGTTGCATACTATAAAGGTTGCATTTGAATTAATATGCAACACTTTGAAAAAAAGTTGCATTAGGCCTTGAAAAGGTTACATTAGGTCTAATGCAACTGCTTCTAATGCAGCTCCCGGTAAAAGGTTGCATTAGGCTTAATGCAACGTTTTCAAGGCCTAATGCAACATTTTGCCGGAGTTGCATTAGCTTCATTTTCTTGTAGTGAATTTTTAATATATACATATTATATGTTAAATACACTGTTCTTTAGTGTTTCCCTATATATATATATATAGGGTTGGGTTATATGGAAAACCCCATCTTTTTGAGAAAACCTTGAAACCCAACCCCATCCATTGATTTTGTTTCATCCAAGTAGATCAATGGTTGAGCTTTTTTTGGTGTCTTTTACATTTAAATAAAACCATAAGTTATGCACAAGTAAAGGAGAATGGCATTTAAGGTATTGAAAATCTGACTTTTCTCTCACACACATCAACTTTATTTCTCTTACACACATGTTATCTCTCTCTCCTCTCTCCTCTGTCTTCAATCATGATCATGATGAACACCAAGCACAAGTTTAGATCTTCAAGTTCAGATCTACATGGTGTGAAAAGAGAAAATGTTTGAAGATTGTTGTTTTAGAGAGAGAACGACGGCAGGATGAAGGTTTTTAGAGAGAGGAATTTGTTGTTTTAGAGAGAAATAACAATCTTCATCATGTTAATCTATAACACCAAGAACACACATACAAGTGTGTGAGAGAGAAAAAGTTTGAAGTTGTTTTAGAGAGAGAACGATGGCACGATGAATGTTTTTATAGAGAGAAAGTTGATGTTTTAGATAGAGAAACAACAATCTTTATCACAAAGACACACGCACAAGTGTGTGTGAGAGAAGAAGGTTTGAAGATCTTCTTCGTGTTCATCGGACGGTTCTAGATCCGGTAAGTGTTCTTGAAATATCATTTCACACTTGATTTTTTGTTGAAATGGTTGTTAATATGTTTTTATGGGCTGAAAGTGTTCTAGTAATGGTTAATGGTAAATGTTCATGTATTTTAAATCAATCGAAAACTTTAGGATGAGAGTTTGAACGGGTTTTTTTGTTGGTTTGGTTGCTTGTTTGGGGATTTTGATCTTAACAATAATTGTTTTTTTTTGTTGGTTTGGTTGCTGGTTTGGGCTTTTGATCTGAACAATATGTGTTTTTTTTTCTTGGGTTGTTTGATTACAGAAACGGACCCATAACATGTGTTAAGCACCTGTTAGAATGATATATAACGTGTGTTGATTTACAGAAACAGATCCATAAAGATATTCAATTGACAAGCTGGATCGATGTAGGCGACGTTAATGCGGGGACATTGAATAAGTCACATCTTTTGGGAAAGAACTCTTCGTTCGTTTATAACATGTGTTAGTGGTTCATGCTGTAACAGAACACCATAATGTAACCTGACATGTAGTATAACATGTGTTAAGCCCCCGATAGAATGATATATAATGTGAGTTAACCTTTGTTAATTAAAAAAAAAACAAGAAATATCTATTTTATTTTTACTGATGTTTAAAATATCCGATAATGTGGATACCCAGCGTAACACTTGTACAAGTATTACATGTACAAGTTAGTATGTAACGTGTAATATTAAATCAGCCATTTATGGTAACACATGTACCGGTAATTTTGGAATATGTAATATGAAACGGGTCATTTGTTGTGCACATTTTAGAATATATAACATGTGTTAAGCCTCAGTTATAATCTTTTTGTAAGTTTAACTTTAGGGCCTTAACACTGATGTACATGTAGTTACATTTGTGTTAATAAGTTTAACTTTTGGGCCTTAACACTGATGTACATGTAGTTACATTTGTGTTAATAAGTTTAACTATAGGGCCTTAACACTGATGTACTTGTTTTGTTCATAGGTGAATGGATGTCTATGTTCAAAATAAAGATGGTTATCAAGACGCAAAGCGTAGCTATATTTTTTAACCTTTATGATAGTTTTTGGATCATCTTTATATATTTAAGTTTGTATAAACATTTTTGTTACCTTTAAGTATGATTGTAATGCGTGCAATTACTAACAACCCATGATGACAAGTGACTTTAGTTTTGATTAACATTTGTAAATGTTGGTCACTTCATTCCTTTGGTACACATGTGTTACATACGTTAAAAAGGAAACGTTACATATGTAACAATGGTCGTTACATATGTAACAATGGTTGTTATATATGTAATATATTTAATGAAAAATAATAAACTACTATTAAACGTATGAGCTATTGAATATCACCCTGTATGCAAGATATATTACCCCGAAGTGTAACACATGTTACAACATATAAGACAAAGTAGATCATGCCCTACATCAACAATGTAACACTTCTTACCCCGAAGTGTAACACATGTTACAACAGTATATGCACATCATAGTGTTACGTTCAGTATATGCACATCATAGTGTTTTGCAAACCACTTTCATATACATTAATACAAGTCGGGTTACAACAAAGATTACAATGGATGCTTAACACATGTTATCATATGTATACAAGTCGGGTTACAACAAGATTACAATATTAACTAAGCCCACCATTAAACCCATCGCCTCCGTTGACTGTTTTCACCCTTATCACTTGTTAAGCAACTACATGTTCCAAGTAATATCTATGTTAACACACGTTATATATCATTCTAATAGGGGCTTAACACATGTTATACATGAACACATGTCAGGTTACATCATGGTGTTCTGTTACAACATTACCACTAACACATGTTATAAATGAACGAAGAGTTCTTTCCCAAAAAATGTGACTTATTCAATATCTTTTTTTTTAACACATGTCCCCGCATTAACGTCGCCTACATCCATCCAGCTTGTCAATTGAATATCTTTATGGGTCTGTTTCTATAAATCAACACACGTTATATATCATTCTAACAGGGGCTTAACACATGTTATGGGTCTGTTTCTGTATTAGAACACACAAAAACAGTTACTATTCAGATCAAAAGCCCAAAACAAAGCAACCTAACCAACAAAAAACAGTTACTATTCAGATCAAAATCCCCAAACAAGCAACCAAACAAACAAAAAAAACAGTTACTATTCAGATCAAAATCCCCAAACAAGCAACCAAACCAAACACAATTTTTTAACACAAAAATAATTAATCCATGGATCAAAATCAACAAGTTTGAAACCAAAACAAGTAATCCATGGATCAAAATTAAAATTTATACACACCAATATTGATTGTTGGAGACATAAATTAACACAGAAGAATGAAAACCAAACTAAAATCAATAGCATTCAAATATTATTACCTATAAACGCCCTTCTTTCTTTTGAAACAAAAATCAATGGTATTGAAAATTAAAAATCTTTTGGCAGCATTCTTAATTCTGGAAAAAATAAAACCAATTGTGAAGAACGAAAATCAAAGTAAATGGAAATTAATTATCAAAACCAACTTATTATTAAAAGGAAACTAAAACCAAAATGAAAATATTTTGACAGCATCTTGATTCTTTGATTTCTTTTATGAAAATAACAACATCAACGGCATAATGGTCGTACAAACCTGAAACATTTTCTTCATTGTCATTGTCAAACTCGATGCCAAACTCTGGTAACATTAATTCAAGCATTGTTGGTGGAGGCTCCATGGTACAATAATGGTGGATCTCGTACTAAAGATCTTGTTTAAGAAGATGAAGAGGATTTTGTAAAATTTCCCTTTTAAAATAAATAAGCTAAAAGAAATGGTGGTTGTACAATGATGTGAGATGCATTAATTAGAGTTGTCAAATCAAATGGGGATAAGATCTTTTGGGTTGGGAGGTTAAATGTAAAGTTACAATTATACCTTCAAAAGCAAAAAGTATAGTCAAGTTGTCTGTGTATACGTGGCTGGCTGATTGGAGGCCTTGTAATGGGTTTCCAAGGTTTTCTCAAAATAGAGGGTTTTCTCCCTAGCATTATCCTATATATATATATATATATATATATATATATATATATATATATATATATATATATATATATATATAGTCTTAGGATCCTGTATCAATGACATTTTTCATGAGAAGTCATATGAATTGACATATAGACATTATGTTTGGACTTGAGCATAATGTTTTGGGTTGGTTTGGCAAGAAAAACGCCAAACATAACAATTTAAGACACAATGCAATGAATTCTAGGCTTCAAACTTAAAACACCATGCCAAGAATGTTAAGTAGTGTGTTTTAAGTGTGAAGGAGTGTTTTTAGTTGTGTTTTAAAAATCGCACCCATAATACGTTGCATTGTGTTTTAAATTGTTATGTTTGGTGTTTTTCTTGTCCAAACAACCGAAAACATCATGCCTAAGTCCAAAACATAATGCCTACATGTCAATTTCTATGCCTTCTCACACTTCGTGCAGATTCCTTAAAAAATCAAAGTTTTTTATAAGTGCACACGAATTAAGAAAAACGATACCATTTATCAGTCTTCCACCTTATTCTTAATTATTCTCTGTAATGTCTTATTTTTTCTTGTAAACACTATGTTTCTGAGTGTTCACATTCTCTGTAATGTCTTATTTTCACATGTAAAACACTATCTTTTTGAGTGTTCACATGCAAATTGAAAAATTGCTTTCCTTTCATCCCTAATTGTGAGCTTAACATCATATGATCATCTCTTCCGTCTCTTCTCTGTATTCCTAAACCAATGTTACGATTACCCCCTTCCTCTTCATCCCCCACCATTTTATTCATTTACTAGTTTATAGTCCCGTGTGTTACACGGGTTGAATGATAAGATTGGTTGTATACGAAAAAAATAATAATTACAAACTTTGAATTATTCTTGATATTGCACATGTTAAATATAAATTTCGATATAAACACATGTTACACTAACATTAACTATCCATACCAAGTTAAAGAGAATATAACATTAACCGTTATAAATGACGCATTTAAGCAAATACTATATATTTATTTGTTACTTTGGTAATAATAATTAGATATACATAAAATATATATATTTATATAATAATTAAATTTTTATATTATGTTATGTTATGATACGTAAAGAATGTGAAGTAGATTCTTAAATCTCATCCTTATCTTAAGGAATGAGACGAAGTAGAAAAAAACTGATGAACACATAAATGTTTCTTTAAAATTTTGGGATGATAATGAGAAGACTTTTAAATCTTAATTGAGATGGACTTGGTGGCGATGGAGATTGATTGTGGTGGGTATATCTAATTGTAATAAAAGATTTCAATTAATGTCATATAATATTCTCTTTTTCAATTCATTAATAACTAGAATTAGCATCTGCCGCAATTGCGGCGGGGTTCTTACATATATATCATATAAGGAAAACATGGCATGAAAAACTAAAAGAACAGGCAAGACGATAAAAATCTTTGCAATGCAAGGAGATACACCAACTACCAAAACCATGAAAACTACTGCGAAATGTAACAATTGATAATAATTCAAACATGTAATGTGGTGAGTTAACTAAGATCACATGGTATTTAATCACCAAATAAAACAGCTAAAAATCAGTAGAAGCCAGATGCTACTGCAGAGCAAACTTGCCATTTGTCAACCCTTTATAAACCACCTACAGAAATAAAAGTATGAGACATTAGTTTTCGGCTTTCAAAGGTTTTGCATAGATCATCATTTGGTTGTATTCGTATACCAATCCTTATTTGTTACTTTAATTGCATACATAGTGATCTTAATATTCTTAGATGGCCTCACTGAAGCTCAGCAGGAACAATTCCTTTGGTAGTAAAAACGCTCTTTCTCCTACTCAAGCCACACCTATTTCCCACCACATACAACAACTAATCAATTGTCATACAAGACATTTAATAGAGAATGAGGTGGAATAGGATTGAAAACTTAATGTAAGGGTGAACTTTGATGGAAGGGCTAACACTTGTTAGCCGTCGGCCACTCGGATATGACTGAGGCGGCACCGTAGCACATGAATACAAATAAAGGGAAAAAAGCAATAAGTACATATAGCTAACAACAATCTAATTTAAAAATTCAATTTGAGTTTGAATCAAAATTCATTCAATTCTACAATCAACACTATTCTTTTAAGAATTTTTATTACAACTTAAAGTGGCAGAAGCATACACAAACTCCATCATCGACACCTCCTTTTTAAATAGCCAAACACAATCATTTCTTCATTATTGAATATCACCTAATCGATTTGAAAGTGTACGTCCTAAACACCCTTTCTATCTGGGTAATAGTTAGTTTATTAGCATAACACAACTGTAACTTACCAGTTAAACAATCTTTGAATAAACAACTTTTGCTAATGCATCTACAATTACACATTTGCAAGGAGAATCCTCGAAAGCATTCATATCGCAACTGAACAAAACATTAGCTTATTAAAAAAATGTATTAGTGTTTTTTTTACCTTAAATAAATGTTTCAGAACATAACATAACATAACACCCCATCGACGCCACCACCTGGGCTGAGGCTGTTGTCCAACAAAAACCACCATCACAAACTTCTGGTTCTGCAACCCCACAACACCGCCGCCACCGAACCCGGCAGGCCGCAACCACCTTCACGGTCGCTCTCCATTCAGTCTGACACCTCCCGCACCAGTCATCGTCCTCATCTCAACTACCTAATCCTTCTCCCGTGGAACCCTAAAGGAAGAATGGTTGTATGGTGGGGAGTCGTCACATGTATAAAGCAGGGTCACAGATGTTTTTGTTAAAGATTTTTTGATGAAGAAGGGTTGTATGGTGGAGAGAGATGGAGAGAATGCTCAGATGGAGATGGAGAGAATGGTTTGAGAGACAGGGTATAACAAGATATTTTTTATGAAGACGGTTGTATGATGGGGAGTGACAATTGTATGAACGAGAACCACAAAAGTTTTTTTTTTATTTTTTTGAAAAACACCTTAAGCTTATGGTACAACCAAGCTAAGCATAAAGTAGTTGTTTTTTTTTTTTTGAAAAATACCCTAAGCTTATGGTACAACCAAGCTAAGCATAAAGTAGTTGCTTATTTATAAGGTTTTAATATTATTATTTATTAATTATTTTTTTAGTTAATAGATTTAGCAGATAAATTCATCCATTTAGTTGATAATCGCTTCACTTCATCACTATTTTTAATATATAAACTCAAATCCTAGTGTTATTATTATACATATTTTTTGTGGTGTACATATAAAATATTAATGCATATAATTAAAAAAAGAGTTAATTGCACGTATAGTCCCTGTGGTTTGCAAGTTTTTCACCTTTAGTCCCCACATTTTCAAAATAGCATGTTTGCTCCCTATGGTTAGCTCACTTGTTACTCGTATAGTCCCTACAGTTGATGGATGTTAGTTTATTCAGTTAAATACGTATGAAATGACCGAAATACCCTCACTCTTAATATAAAAAAATAAACCAAAAAAATATGATTGGTCATTACAAACAAGTGGGCCCCACCATTTAAATTAATAATAAACTTTAATCCCTCCCTCCCTCTTCCCCAACATCTCACCTTCATCACCACCAGACCACCACCAGCCGCTACAGCCTCCACCCTACCACCACCAGCCATCACCGCCTCCATTACCCCACCTGCCGTCGCTAGCCACCGTCGCTACCCAGTTGCCACCACAGTGAGCACAACCAACCGCATGGCAGTCTATCAAACTCCATCTTCCTTTGGTTTCCTCAGTTTCCTCAAATGTTTTGAGCTAAACACCCGGTGTTCGACTGAAAGATCCTTAAAGAAACCTAAAACCACAATATGAATTGTGAAGTGTATATGTTGGAACAACAATATGAACCTAAATCCCAACTTTTAATCTCGCAATCGCATGGAAATGCAAGACAGCATCAGATCTGATTCTAAACAAAACAATCAAAAAACCCAATTAGATAATCTTTCACCCAAAAACCAGCATTACATAACTACATGTCATATGCAAACAAACCAATAGTTCTTTCAGTACACAACACAATCTCACAAATCAAACAAATCCCACATCAATTAACCTCAAACCAACAAAATGCCAAGTGGGTATCAATCAAATTACCAAATTAAAACCTATCGAACAAACAAAAACCCTAAAAATGTTGAAATATGTCAAATCAAGAAATAGAACTTATGGGAGTGCGAAGAATGTAAAGATCTTGTCTTTAAGGAACCGATCTTCGATGGGGTTTCAAGAATGAAGCAACTTTGCACTTGGAGTTGAAAGAAAAGGGGTTTGTGGGTTTGTGTTAGTGTGGGGGTGTGTGTGTTTTGTATGAAGAAAAAAAGAAAGTTAAAAACCCTGTAAAGGTAATTAGCTGGCTTCTGTAGATGGATCTTGTCTCAAACCCCATTATCTTTCATGTTCTTCATCTTCACAAAATCTTTTTATAAAAAATTGTATACATACAGGTAAGGTACACTAATCATCGTATGTATGTATGTATTCGAATCTAAGAAAAAAGGGTGGAGGTGTAGTGGCTGGCGGTGGTAGTCTGGTGGTGATGAAGGTGAGATGGTGGAGAAGACAGGGAGAGAGAGAGAGAGGTAGGAAGATATTAAATTTTATTATTAAATTAAATGATGGGCCCAATTGTTTAGTGACCAATCATAATTTTTTTGTTTATTTATTTATATTAAGAGTGAGGGTATTTCGGTCATTTCATACGTATTTAACCGAATAAACTAACATCCATCCACTGTAGGGACTATACGAGTAACAAGTGAGCTAACCATGGGGAGCAAACATTCTATTTTGAAAAGGTGGGGACTAAAAGTGAAAAACTTGCAAACCACAGGGACTATCCGGGCAATTAACTCTTAAAAAAATAACATTTTAACAACGTAACACCATGTTTCTTAGATAATAACAAATAATTTTATTTTCAAATGTAAACATATCATTTAATTATATTTATACTTGATTTACGTAAAACATATAAAGTAAATCAAACCATATGCTTATCCCTTTTAGAGCATTCACATCCTAACCATCAAATTATGTGAGGAAGGGTTTTTATATTATAAAAGGTATAAAAAGTGGTTGTGAGTAGAGGAGAGAGAAAATGTTACTGTTCATCTGTATATTTGGGGGGACACTGTTCACCCGTTATAATTTTTTAATATATTTTGAAAGTGATTGTGAGTGGAAGTGAGAGAAAAATGTAATGATAATATTATTTAATTGAAAGGAGAGAGAAAAAGTATTTGTTTTTAGTGAAAATATATTGATATAGGAGTTGTTTTTTAGTGGAATGTATGTATAATTTGATGGATTGGATGTGAATGCTCTTAAGAAATAATAAAATCATAGATAATTTATATATTAATTAATCATACATTAGAATTAGATATTAATAAATTAAAAATATCATTAATGAATTAAAGAAGAGAATGTCATGTGTTATTATTTAATGTCATTTATTAGGATTAGATATTTATATTTATTTGTTATTATATGTTTTGAAATATTAGATTATTAGATATTTATTAATATTATTACTAAATTGATGGAGAAAATGATATGTGGCGCATTAGATGAACTCATTTATCATAATTAGATGACATGTGACTTAGAAAGACTCTTTTATTATAACTAGTGGTAAGACCCGTGTGCAAACACGGGTCGTTTCTTAGAAAACCATGCATAACACATATAAATGATGAATATGGTTATATTTATAGACTTATAAATAGATAAGTCAGTCGGTAAATACTTAAAGTTTAGAGTATGAAAAATACAAAAATATACAACTTACAATTCATTATGTAAACAAAAATAACATTTGTATTCAAGCATGTTCCTTCTCCAAAAAACAATATTTTAAATCAACAATCGTTTCAATCCCCTTCAACCTCCACAAAACACTATTTTAACCCAACAGTGATTTTAAACTACCGTTTTAACCCAACAACAGTTTCAACAATAGTTTTCTCCACAATACTCTGCTTTAACCCAACAGTGGTTTCAAACATCTGTTTCCATCTGTTGACTGGTCAACAGATATATCAACCACTGTTTTATTTTCAAACATCTGTCCACAACAAAACACTACTTTAACCCAACAGTGGTTTTAAACCGCCATTTTAACCCAACATCGGTTTAAACAACAGTTTTCTCCAGAACAGTCTGCTTTAACCCTACAGTGATTTCAAACATTTATTTTCATCCATCTGTTGACCAAAGTCAACAGATGTATCAACCACCGTTTTATTTTCAAACATATGTCCACAACAACAGAACTTTCATCATTTAAACAGACCTTTGAAAATATTACAAGCTTTTAAACTCTCAAACCTAAATATTCAGTTAATTAATTTAAATAACAAACATGCTTAATAATTTTAACACAACTAATTATTATATAAAATATCAAAGTGTCAAACAGAGGTAACTATGTCATAAACAAAGTTCAAAACATCAAACACCACTCACTAAAATACAGCATAATAATGTCTAATCAATGGGCGAAATATCATAAACAAAGTTCAAAACAGCAAACACCATTCACTAAAATACAACATAATAATTTCTAATCAATGGGTGAAATAGTAGTCTCAATAAATAAAGCTCCTTTCGGACCATTGTAGTTGTCAACATGTTGGAGATATTTCAAAACTTGATTGCTCAGATCAACTTCAACCATATCCCCCCAACTTCAACTTCAACCTTAAATACTTAAAGTCTAGGTATGAAAAATAAAAAAATATACAACTTATAATTCATTCTGTAAACAAAATAACATTTGAATTCAAGCATGTTCCTTCTCCAAAAAACAATGTTTTAACTCAACAGTCGTTTCAATCCCCTTCAACCTCCACAAAACACTATTTTAACCCAACAGGAGTTACAACCACAGTTTTCACCACAACACTCTGCTTTAACCCAACATTGGTTTCAAACATATGTTTTCATCCATCTGTTGACCAAAGTCAACAGATGTATCAACCACTGTTTTATTTTCAAACATGTGTTCACAACAACAGACCTTTCATCATTTAAACAGATATTTGAAAATATTACAAGCTTTTAAACTCTCAAACCTAAATATTCATTTAATTAATTTAAATGACGAACATAGTTAATCATTTTAACATAACTAATTATATAAAAACTACAAGTATCAAACAGACGTAACTATATAATAAACAAAGTTCAAAACAGCAAACAACATTCAGTAAAATACAGCATAATAATTTCTAATCAATAGGCGAAATAGTAGTCTCGATAAATAAAGCTCCTTTCGTACCATTGTAGTTGTCAGAATGTTGGAGGTATTTCAAAACTTCGTTGTTCAGATCAACTTCAACCATATCCCCCCAAATGCTTGTTATCAGCCACTTGTTGTTTTCAATTATATTAGTCCTTCGGCACCTATCTGCATAATCAACTTCACGAGGATTATTGAAAGCAAACACCTTGATCCAGCCTTCTTCTTCATATCTGAGCAAATCAGCAGTCAGCTCAGCAGACTTTCCAATAACAATCAAATGCAGCCTCTTTGCGATAGTCAAAAAATGCCCTTGGCAAGGATTGACTATGGTACTCTCTGGAAAACGAAGCATTCTGAAAGTCTCATAAAGAACATCGAAAGCAACGATGTTCCTCTCACCTAGTGGATACCAATAATTTGAAACAATGAAATATATGGTTTTATCAGCATAAATTCCTGGAGACCATGAATAACCGCTTGAACCATAATTATTTACGCTACCGAAATTTATTGTTCTCAATGAGTCATGACGTCCAGAGTAAACACGAGCAGTAGCCACATTATGGTAACATCTGATGTTCAGCACTTTCAAATCATTGAATTGATCAAAATAAATTCCACCCGTATCAGAATTTTGATCATGAATACAATTTAAGTAGTCGTCAGACAATACCTTATAGCACCTGGTAGTTGGATTCCAAAGGATCAAGTCACAGTAAGTCCCTTCATTACAAACTAACAACAATCCATTAAATGACGATAGAATACGTAAGAAGGTAGGGTGCACATTGTTAGCAAAACTTAAGGTTTTGCTTCTAACGACATCCAAATTACTAGCAACCACGTCGTCAACGACAATTGCTGTGTTTTTAAAGGAGAGTAGTTTCTTTTGTAGTGAATCTCCACTTCGAAGAGCATGCATAATCTCAAATGCATGACTTGACAGTTCCCTATAAAAATTCTTGGAAAGACATTTAAAAGGACCAATATCTTCTACAGAGAGCCTTGTGAAAATTTCGTCAACAATTACTTAAAACCCAATGTTTTCCATTTTGAACTGAACAAATGCGTGTTTGAAAGCCAAAAAAATTGTAATGATATTGATAAACAAAAAAACTTTTGAAGATGATTGAGTAGATGGATGAAAGCGGTAATGATGAAAGCCTCTGCCCAAAGTATTTTATATACCCAATAAAGGCAGTTATGACTAAATACATCGTCAGACTAACTTACTGTTAAAGAATATGATGTGACATTAGTTAAGCATTTAATGCAAAACATTTCAAAAGTGCATTTCCAGGGGAAAAATATAAAATTAAACACGTTATCATAACTACAATTAACCTCTTCATTTACCATAAGACGCCTTTACCATAAGACAGAAGTGAGTTAGTGACATGCATTAATTGCAACGTACATATCCCCAGACATTTTAAATTTGAAATTACCGGCAATTTCAAAACATCTGCTAAGTTATACGCTTGCCAAATGAAACATCTGCTAATTTATACTTTCTTGGAGATGGGCAGTGGTTTGTGATGCGTGCGAAGTGTTATATATATTAGGTGTATATTTTAAGCCCTTTTTAACACTTATTTTAGCCAAGTTTTAAATTTATAAAACACGATATTTCACTAACACTAAACACACATATGGGCAAGTGCACCCATCGTTGAGTGTAGTATAGCGTTGGTAAGATACCGAGGTCGTCCAAGGACACAAGAGCTTTTAGTACCGGTTTATCCTCAACGTCTAACCAAAACAAAAATTTAGAAAAATGTTTTAAACTAAGAAAAATGAAACTAACTAAAATGCTGAAAATAAAAATAAAATAAAAACAGATAGACAAGATGAATCACTTGGTTCCGACTCGTGTCTAGTATAACCTTTGATTATTTCCGCACTTTTGCACATAATTAAGAGATTATCTTAGTTATTGTAGTAGGCCCCTCTTTTGAAGGTGACGTTACCCTCACCCCAGTAGTTTGAGTCAGCAGGGATACAATCCTAAAAGGGTGGATTATTGGAAGATAATGAATTAAGTTATTAATGCAGTATTGTGGTAGGCCCCCCTTTTGGCGGTGACGTTACCCTCGACTAAGTAGTCTGAGTCAGCAGGGATACAGTCCTAAGTAGCCAGGTTATAGTATTAATAGTAGTTAACTTAAGAGGGGATCAAAGAGTTTGGACCCCCGCCATCCAATACCGTGAAGTATTGAAGGAGGTCCTACTAAATTTGACCCAGGTCCATTGCAGGACCTCGAAACGCTGAACAATGGCAAGACCTTTACCAAACCGTTCCCTTAACCCCCTACCAGGTAGCCAACATACCTCCATATAGACCGTGGAGATATGAATGGTGGAAATCCTTTATTTTATATAGACAGTAAAATAATGCCAAGACACCACGGACAAACGATAAGGAAAGATCACCTTCAACATAAGTAACTAGTTATTAAAGTCATTAATACAAAACCAAATAAAAAGTGCAAAAGATTAGAAATAAAAAGTATTATACTAGACACTTTGTCTTCACCAAGTGATGTAAGAGACTTAGGCAAACATGGCCTTGATTGTCAAGAACTCTTACGATCAATCTTGGATCCCGAGACGACTCACACACTCTATGATGGACAATGGATGATGGTGGTGGATGAAGTGTGAGAGAGGTGGTGTGCCAAGGGATGAGATGAAATGAATCCAAGCACTCCTATTTATAGGCTGAACAAAGAGCTGGACACGGCCCCGTGTCCGCTGGACACGGCCCCGTGTCCGTCTGACACTCTCTCTCCTCATTAATTGTAATTCGCAATTACAATAAATGCGCCTGCTGTACTTTCGACACGCCCCCGTGTCCGCTGAGCACGGCCCCGTGATGGGCAATAGAAGCTTCTATAGGTTTGTCTTTTCTGCTGCTTCTTGGGCACGGCCCCGTGCTGGCTGAGCACGGGGCGTGTTCAGCCTTCTGTTTTCTTTATTTTGCTTTGGAAGGTGCCGTTGAGGGTTCGGGCAGTCCACTAATGTTCCTTTTCTTGTATTTATGTTGGATTTAGCTGTCTTTTTGCTTCTTCTGCGTTTTTGAGCTCATTTAATCCTGAAAATACAAAAGGAAGACAAAAACACTCTTTTTCCAATATTAGTACTAAAAAGGGTTAGTTTTATGCCTCATTTGATGTAATTTATATGTTGCATTTTACACACATCAAATACCCCCACACTTGAACTTTTTCTTGTCCTCAAGCAAAACTCTTTAATATGTGGCTTACACTCCCAAATGGAATAGGTAGAAGAGAAGGTTTTGGGCTTGTCATAGAGTGTCGGGATTTCCAAGATCTTTTTGGGTTTTATTTTTATTTATTTACACTCCTATTCGTAATGATTTATTTAGAACTGTTCATAAAAGAAATTACTTATTTGGGCATAACATGCCTTTTTAAAATTCTATTTATATACAAGTTCACATACCTCGCGGGGAAATCACTCACACTCGGCCGAAAGTGTATTTTTAGTGAATCACTCGAGAGCGGCACGGAACTTATTCCTACCATAGGCTTGCCAAGAAATCAATCCTCCTCCTTTTTAACTTTTATACCTTTGTAGATATCAAGAGGACTTTGTGGGTTAAGGGTTGGCTAGGGTTAAAGGTAGGTGGTTGGGTTAGTGGTTAGTAGAAAAAAGGGCTAAAAGCGTAACAAGTGTCGGTTTTCGTATTTTTGCAACTTTTTATTTTTAATGAAGCTTTTATTCAAACAAAGTTATTTTTGATTACTTTGTTTGTTTATTTTCTTTTTTGCTTCATTATTATAATTTTTTTTTCACGAAGAACCGAACTTGTTACTAAAATAAAGGGTTAAAAATGAAAAAGGTTTTGGTGGATGAAAGGGTTTTTGTTTGGGTGATGAAACGAAAAGGTTTAGGCTCAAAGGGGCTAACTAGGGGGATTTTTTTTTTTTTTGGGTAGGTGGTAAAAGAAAAAGAAAAATAATGGTGTAGAAATGAAAAAGGGTTAGTTCTAATGCCTCCATCATTTACTTACTCGGGTTTAAGTTGATAAGGACCGGGAATGTATTGTCATGGCAAGTTCTAGAGTCGTAAGAACCAAGCAGCTATTCACACAAGAAACGAAAAATGAGCATTTAGTCAAATGATATGAAATTGTGTGCTCAATAAAGGCTCAAAACTCACTTTTGTGGGAATGGGTTTTTATGTGATCAAGTATATATAATCAAATTTTAAATAAGTTTGTCATGCCTTTTCATAATTTTCTTATGTTGGTTCTTTTTATCACTACGCTATCGGTTGTAAATTTGTAAAAATATAACCTTTTTGAGAACTTGAATTTCCCGAGTTAAACCTAGACAAGTAAAAAAATGAAATTTTTTTGAAAAAAATTTGGGGTGATTAGCGGTTCCAATAGAGTTTTGTGTAAGGCTTGTATTTAGGACTTGCAAAATTCAAGGTTTTAGCATCCCCCCCACACTTAAATTACACATTGTCCTCAATGTGTCCCAAAAATAAATTTTTAGGTTGATTAGATGTGTAAAATAGTGTTTAAAAAGCAAAAATTTGTGTTACTGGGTACTGAACACGGCCCCGTGTTGAGTCGGCACGACCCCGTGTTCAGGTGCCAGTAACAAGAACTTACAGAAGGTAGACACGGCCCCGTGTCCACTGAACACGGCCACGTGTCTGACAAAATTTTTGTCGAACAGCAGGTCTGGGAGGTGAGCACGGGGGCGTGTTGGCTGGACACGTCCCCGTGTGGACAGTCTGAAAGCCTGAAAAACAGGTTTCTTCCTCCGGTTTTTCCATCCTAGCCCTATAAGTGCTGAGGCTTAACACCCTAAGCCTTGGTTTGTACCTGTTTCATCACTTAATACCACACCAAGCAACACAAACATCCTACATTACCATAGTTAATTGTTCCAAGCATAAAGTAAGAAAAATAAAATGCAGAAAATAGTTAGGAAAAGTAAATTGTCTAACACTTGGCACGCAGGCCATCAATTGTTCAAGATTGCAAAGGGTTAACCTGGGGAGTCATCAATCAACCGCTCCCTCCTATGCTCCTCCCGCCTACTCCATGGCATCATCATCATCATCATCATCATCCCCTCCACGGCGTGCAATGTGGTCTCGTATGTATCCGACATCGTCTTGTATCTCGGATAGGTTTCTCTCGATAGCTCCGACCCGGTGGTAGGTGTTGCTCGCCATGTTATAGGTGTTCCGAGTACACATGAGGTTTTCCTGTAACAAATCATGCAAACTTTGAAAATTAGGAAAACTGCCTCCCGAGGAGGATGATTGGCCCGGATCACCGTGGGGTGGGTATTGGTACTGATGATGTTGCGGAGCTGGGAGGACAAGTGCTTCTTGCGGGTTCCATGCATGACCTTGCATCCTTTGAAAGGTTACCGTCCCGTCTTCTGCCTCATAAACCAGGTTCATCGAGCGGCATATGTGAATATCCACCGTACCCGACCATGGGCTCCTCTCAAATGACCTCGGAATGTGGGCGAAGTGCTTGAAGAGACGGTACACCCATCCCCCGAAGAAAATAGGAGTTGGTGCACTAGCAAGGCGGTTGTGATGCATGTTTCGGAGCATGAGGAACGGAACATCGAGCGGCCTGCGGTTGTGAATGCAATGGAGGTCAAGCAAATCTCTTAACCCAACGACGCCACCACTGTCATGCCTTTGGCTAAGAGAGTAGCCGAGGAGCCTATGAATGTATCTGTAAAGCGGATCCCTCAGCTTGGTACTCTTAGTGCTGCTCGGATTGTAGAACCCTTCCCCAATCTGAGCCCACATGGCTTGGCGCTCGTTGTCTTCGATCTATCTCAATCCCCCTGTATTTTCTTCGTTTCCCGCATCCTCCTCCGCATACAACCCGATAATCGACCCGAATTGTGCCATGGAGATCGAATACCTCGTTCCGCCACACCTGAATGACACCCCGTCATTATCGAACGGGTCGCACCTTGAAGTGAATGCAAAGGTGCATTCATGGACGGAACGGAGTCGGGTTGTTAGCGCGACTCTGAGTGGTCCCGTGACAATGTTGTTGAAACGGTCAATTTGATTCACCATGGTTAGTAGTTCTGTGCACGCCTGCCTCGGATATTCCTCCGGCCTTGTTTGAAGAAGCTCGTATCGAGCTCTTGCATCTAGCTCATTGGCGTTGAATCTAGTAAACTTCCTGGCCATCTGCAAGAATACACCAAAAGTTAGCATGAAACAGAAATATTTTCGGACAAAACTGCAAACAGCGGGCTAGACACGACCCCGTGCCCAGCGGACACGGCCCCGTGTCCAGGGGTCTGTTACTCAAAAATCCCATTTTTCGACCCGGTTTCGAAAACTTGAAAATTTTTGAACCAATAGGTGCGGTTTCCCCCGAAAATGAAACCCTAAGTGCCGTTTTTCCCAAAATAACCCGTTTACCCTATCAATTTTATCTTTTTCGGTTCAAGAACAAGGGTTTGGGGTTTTTGTAAGAAATCAGGTGAATCTATGAACAATACAAGTGTATTTACTTCCCTTAACACTAATCTAACTAAATGCAAACAGATTTAGGCAAAAATTTTAGTTTCGATCCGGATGAACATCAAGAACCCTAGATTTTTCCCCAAATTTGTGGTGTATTAACTACATGCAAGTAACTAATCTAACTACTAAGAGTGACAGAATCATACCTTGACGCTGTTAGATCGGTAAGAGACGTTGGAATTTCGCGAAAAATCGCCTGGAACCAGAGCTTTTGTGGGGAAACGGGGCGTGTGGAGTGAAGAAACTGTTTTTGAAAAGGGGTTTTATCCCGTCTGCAGCGCGAACTCGGCCCCGTGTCCAGCGGACACGGCCTCGTGCCGAGCTTTTTTTTTTTCGTGCGCGTGTGAGTGCCCCTTTTTCCATAAGCTATGGTTTAGAAAACTTACCGCTTCATTTTGCCGCCTCAATCGTTCGTAACTTACCAGGCATGATGTTTTTATTCTTCCACGGTTTGAAGCGAGATCTCTTCTTCCTCATCCTCAATAACTCCTTGATAGAGTTTCAGCCGTTGGCCATTGACTTTAAATGGTGGCCCATTTTGAGGTTTAATTTCTACTGCACCGTGTGGAAAAATATGGGTGACGGAAAAAGGTCCTGACCACCTAGACTTTAATTTACCAGGAAACAATCGAAGTCGTGAATTAAACAAAAGAACTAAATCTCCTACCCGAAATTCATTATGTTTAATATGTTTGTCATGCCAATTTTTCATTCTTTCCTTGTAAATCTCAGAGTTTGAGTATGCATAATTCCTAAGCTCGTCTAATTCATTTATTTGACAAAATCGATTTTTACCAGCAAATTCTAGATCTAAGTTTACATTTTTGATTGCCTAGTAGGCTTTGTGTGCAATTTCTACTGGCAAGTGACAACTCTTTCCATAGACTAGCTTATATGGGGTTGTACCTATCGTTGTTTTATAAGCAGTTCGAAAAGCCCATAAAGCATCATCTAATTTATCAGCCCATTCCTTTCTGTTTAACCCTACGGTTTTTTCGAGTATTCGTTTTAACCCTCTATTGGTCACTTTGGCTTGTCCGTTTGTTTGAGGGTGATAAGCTGTCGAAACCCGGTGATAGACCCCATATCTTGTTAAAAAAATTTCAAGTTGATGATTACAAAAATGGGTACCTCTATCACTTATTAAAGCTTTAGGTGTGCCAAAACGAGAGAATAATTTTTTCAGAAATTTTACTACTATTCTTCCATCATTTGTTGGAAGTGCCTCGGCCTCGGCCCATTTAGACAGGTAATCTACTGCCACAAGTATGTATTTGTTTCCTTTTGATGGTGGGAAAGGTCCCATAAAGTCGAGTCCCCACACATCAAAAATTTCACAAACAAAAATGCCATTTTGTGGCATTTCGTTTTTGGAAGAAATATTACCTGTTCTTTGGCAAGCATCACATGTCTTTACAAGATTTTGGGCATCTTTGTAAATGGTTGGCCAATAAAATCCTGAATCAAATACCTTTCGTGCGGTACTGGCTGCACCATGATGTCCTCCATATGGACCTTCATGACAATGGCGGAGAATTCTTCGCGCTTCACTACCATGTACGCATCGTCTGACGAGTTGGTCGGCACACATTTTGAAAAGATATGGATCTTCCCAAAAATAGTGTTTCACATTGGCAAAGAATTTTTTTCTTTGATGATGTGGCCATCCTTTTGCGACTATTCCACTAGCTAGGTAGTTAGCAAAGTCGGCGTACCATGGTTCTTCCTTAAATTCCACCATTTCCAGGGATTCAGTTGGAAATTTTTCGTTGATTTGCTCGTCCCTGGTTGCCTCCAAAGCTGGGTCTTCTAGGCGCGAAAGATGATCTGCTGCGGTATTTTCTGCTCCTCTTTTGTCTTTGATTTCAATGTCGAATTCTTGGAGGAGTAGAATCCACCTAATCAAACGTGGTTTTGCGTCTTGCTTCTTAAAGAGACATCGAATGGCTGCATGGTCTGTATAGACTATAGTTTTAGAAAGAACAAGATATGAACGAAATTTATCAAAAGCAAATACCACAGCTAGTAACTCTTTTTCAGTTGTTGTGTAATTTTCTTGTGCATCGTTAAGTGTTTTACTAGCATAATATATTGGGTGGAAATGCTTTTCTTTTCTCTGTCCCAAGACAGCTCCAACTGCAAAGTCACTAGCATCACACATGATTTCGAAAGGAAACTTCCAATCAGGTGCTATCATGATAGGTGCATTGACTAGCATTTCCTTTAGGGTTAGAAATGCTTGATTGCATTCCTTGTCAAAGATGAAAGGAGCATCTTTTTCAAGTAATTTTGTTAGAGGCCTTGAGATTTTTGAAAAGTCTTTGATAAACCGCCTATAAAATCCGGCATGCCCTAGGAAACTTCTAATAGCTCTTACGGAGGATGGAGGAGGTAATCTAGAAATGGTATCTATTTTGGCTCGATCCACCTCCATTCCTTCGCTTGAGATCTTGTGACCGAGTACTATTCCCTCCGTTACCATGAAATGGCATTTTTCCCAATTAAGGGCGAGGTTAGTTTCCTCACATCGGGATAGCATTCGTTCAAGGTTATCGAGGCATTGGTCGTATGAATCCCCAAAGATAGAAAAGTCGTCCATGAAGACTTCCATTGTCTTTTCTATCATGTCATGGAAAATGGCTACCATGCAACGTTGGAATGTTGCGGGGGCATTACATAGACCAAACGGCATGCGTCGATAAGCAAAAGTTCCATAGGGACATGTGAAAGTTGTCTTTTCTTGGTCTTCGGGTGCTATCGGGATTTGAAAGTAACCTGAAAAACCATCCAAGAAACAGTAAAATTTATGACCGGATAATCTTTCTAACATTTGATCAATGAATGGTAAAGGAAAATGATCCTTCCTTGTTGCTTCATTTAATCGTCTATAATCTATACATACTCTCCATCCTGTGACGGTTCTTGTTGGTATTAATTCATTCTTTTCGTTAGTAATTACCGTCATACCTCCTTTCTTTGGAATTACTTGGACGGGACTTACCCAAGGACTATCGGAAATAGGATAGATAAGTCCGGCGTCAAGTAATTTGATGACTTCGTTTTTAACCACTTCTTGAACATTTGGATTTACGCGCCGTTGTGGTTGTATGACCGATTTGTAGTCATCATTCATCAAAATTTTGTGTGTGCACATAGAAGGACTAATTCCTTTTATGTCAACAAGTTTCCAAGCTATTGCATTTTTGTGTTTTTTCAAAAGACTAATTAGTTTTTCTTTTTCTAGGTTATCTAATTTAGACGAAATAATTACAGGTAACTTACCATCTTTGTCCAGAAAAGCATAGTCCAAACCTTTTGGAAGTTCTTTGAGCTCAAGTGGTGGGTCTTTAGGAGACTCCTTATTTGGTTGCTCGTTTCGATCAAGAACTTTAAAAGTTTGTTCTATGGCGACCTCTTCTTCAACAAAGTGGTCAATCTCTTCACTTGTATCGGGTGGTTCATCTTCATCTTCAATTAGGGGATCATTATTGCCGAATGGATATTTCATTGATCGTTCGAGATCGACACTTCTTTTAAATGCCCCTAATTGAAGATGTAAATTGTTGAACTTCCGGTTTTTCAAAGCTTCGTAAGTTTTTACAAATGGTCGTCCCAACACAAGAGGAGCGTCATCGAGGATGACAAAGTCGGTCGGGATTACCATTTGATTTGTTTGAACCAAGACATCTTCAACTATACCGATTGATTTTATTACTTTCCGATTGGATAGAAAAATGGGTATTTGAAGTGGAGAAAAATCACTAATACTTAATTTTTCGAAAATGTAGTTAGGCATTATGTTAACACAAAGATCTTTATCGATTGTGACATTACTAATAAACGAATTTTGAAAGAAACATGGAACCGGTGTGATGTCAATTTCAAATGGGTCTTCTTTTATTAGCGAAGTTTGATCATTAGTTAACTTAACACTTACTGTTTCGTCAATTTTAGTGTTAGTGTTTAATTCTTTTAAAAACTTAGCATGAGTGGGTACTAAACAATGATTTTCGAAAGAAGGTGTCAAGAGGTTAATTTCTTCAAAATTAGACTCTTCTTGGATTTTGACGTTATTGGACTCACCTTTTTCGTTGCTTAGCTCATGTATCGGTTTTTCACTTATTTGTTCTTCCATTTTTTCAATTTTAGTTATCTCTTCCTTTTTTAATTCTTCTCTTGCGCGGGACTCCTCTTCCCTTGCGCGAGCTTCTTTTATACATCGATCGATAACTCTAATGTGTTCTAATATCCTGTCGGTCACTTCGGTTATAGAAAAAGAATCATTATTTTCTAAGCTCGAATCCGGTTGTTCGACCCTTTGTTCCTCGTAATACCCATATGAAGTTGATGGTTCACACCATGGTCCTTCATTGTGAGCATATGATGGATAAGGTTCGTAATTTTGTTCTTCATAATACTCATATGAGGTGGGTTGTTCACGCCAAGGTTCCTCATAATAAGCATATGAAGGTGGTGGCTCATATCTTGGTTCCTCAAAGTATGAGTATGAAGGCTCATACCTAGGTTCATCAAAATATGAGTATGAGGGAGGAGGTTCATACCTTTGGTCTTCATAGGATGTGTATGAAGTTGATGGTTCGTACCTGGGTTCCTCATAGTAAGTGTATGAATTGGATGGTTGATACGAGTGATTATTTTGAATCGAACGTGTATTACGACAATTTGTGCAATAATTACCCCTATAATCATCCTCATCATAGGTGTAGTTGTAACCTCCTGAGTATTGATCCATAAGAATCACTCAGCAGACCACAACTGAATCTCGGGACCAGAAAATGAAACAACGATTGAAACAGAAGGCTGGACACGACCCCGTGTCTGGTGAACACGGCCCCGTGTACAGGATCTGTATCTGGGCGTTTTAATTAAAGTTACTGGTCACGTTGAGCACGGGGGCGTGTTCAGCGAACACGGCCCCGTGTTCAGACTCTGTATCTGGGTATCTAACTAAAAATATGCAGCACGGGGGCGTGTTCAATGAGCACGGCCCCGTGTTCAGGCTACTGTAAATGCAAACTAAACTAAAATGCAGAAAAATGTGCGCGCGTTTTAAAAAGGTTTTGAAAAACTGATTAGGCCGTCGATTTTAAACTTTCTCAAAATCCTTGTGTCCCCGGCAACGGCGCCAAAAACTTGATGCGTGCGAAGTGTTATATATATTAGGTGTATATTTTAAGCCCTTTTTAACACTTATTTTAGCCAAGTTTTAAATTTATAAAACACGATATTTCACTAACACTAAACACACATATGGGCAAGTGCACCCATCGTTGAGTGTAGTATAGCGTTGGTAAGATACCGAGGTCGTCCAAGGACACAAGAGCTTTTAGTACCGGTTTATCCTCAACGTCTAACCAAAACAAAAATTTAGAAAAATGTTTTAAACTAAGAAAAATGAAACTAACTAAAATGTTGAAAATAAAAATAAAATAAAAACAGATAGACAAGATGAATCACTTGGTTCCGACTCGTGTCTAGTATAACCTTTGATTATTTCCGCACTTTTGCACATAATTAAGAGATTATCTTAGTTATTGTAGTAGGCCCCTCTTTTGAAGGTGACGTTACCCTCACCCCAGTAGTTTGAGTCAGCAGGGATACAATCCTAAAAGGGTGGATTATTGGAAGATAATGAATTAAGTTATTAATGCAGTATTGTGGTAGGCCCCGCTTTTGGCGGTGACGTTACCCTCGACTAAGTAGTCTGAGTCAGCAGGGATACAGTCCTAAGTAGCCGAGTTATAGTATTAATAGTAGTTAACTTATGAGGGGATCAAAGAGTTTGGACCCCCGCCATCCAATACCGTGAAGTATTGAAGGAGGTCCTACTAAATTTGACCCAGGTCCATTGCAGGACCTCTAAACGCTGAACAATGGCAAGACCTTTACCAAACCGTTCCCTTAACCCCCTACCAGGTAGCCAACATACCTCCATATAGACCGTGGAGATATGAATGGTGAAAATCCTTTATTTTATATAGACAGTAAAATAATGCCAAGACACCACGGACAAACGATAAGGAAAGATCACCTTCAACATAAGTAACTAGTTATTAAAGTCATTAATACAAAACCAAATAAAAAGTGCAAAAGATTAGAAATAAAAAGTATTATACTAGACACTTTGTCTTCACCAAGTGATGTAAGAGACTTAGGCAAACATGGCCTTGATTATCAAGAACTCTTACGATCAATCTTGGATCCCGAGACGACTCACACACTCTATGATGGACAATGGATGATGGTGGTGGATGAAGTGTGAGAGAGGTGGTGTGCCAAGGGATGAGATGAAATGAATCCAAGCACTCCTATTTATAGGCTGAACAGAGAGCTGGACACGGCCCCGTGTCCGCTGGACACGGCCCCGTGTCCGTCTGACACTCTCTCTCCTCATTAATTGTAATTCGCAATTACAATAAATGCGCCTGCTGTACTTTCGACACGCCCCCGTGTCCGCTGAGCACGGCCCCGTGATGGGCAATAGAAGCTTCTATAGGTTTGTCTTTTCTGCTGCTTCTTGGGCACGGCCCCGTGCTGGCTGAGCACGGGGCGTGTTCAGCCTTCTGTTTTCTTTATTTTGCTTTGGAAGGTGCCGTTGAGGGTTCGGGCAGTCCACTAATGTTCCTTTTCTTGTATTTATGTTGGATTTAGCTGTCTTTTTGCTTCTTCTGCGTTTTTGAGCTCATTTAATCCTGAAAATACAAAAGGAAGACAAAAACACTCTTTTTCCAATATTAGTACTAAAAAAGGGTTAGTTTTATGCCTCATTTGATGTAATTTATATGTTGCATTTTACACACATCAGTTTGCCCTTTTGAATGTGGGCCAGACCTTTTACATTTGAATATAGAGCAGTGGTTTGAAATTAAATATATTTTAACTCAGATAAAAAATTGCTTCATTTGCAATTATCATTTAGTCATAACTCAGATAAAAAAATCTATTCATTTAAAGACCAGCAATACTCTACATAGTAAACAAATGCTTCTACAACTCTAGTAGACAAAGATATTGCGAGCTCGATGTTCGAGCAGATGATGATTTCGAGCAGATGTTAGATCAACAGATGATGATTTTGAGCAGATGTTCTCGTTTGGCAAACTTTAACTTTAACAGATCTATACACTAACAGAAATTGATTCAACATCAACATAATCTAATTAAACTCAGAGACAATTTCACTTCTACATCAAAAGTACCGATCCTCAATAATCAGATGATATTAAAAATTACATAATAATACTTATGCACCTTAAAATTAGTAAAAATAAAATGCTCCACAAACATTAATAGGATTAAAATTTAAAAAATCAACAATTACATCGAGTACTGAACAACGAAACTTTAAAATCTAACAACAACACCAAGAAATTTATGAATCTAACAACAAAAATTTAGTGCTTTTAGCTTTAACTCCATCGAATACCGTACTTCTCAATGTATATCTTCAACAATCGCCATGAACTCCACGGAAGTTCTGAATGCATCACCATCAGGTTTCTGGTAACCTGGTCTCTCGTGAACAGACCAAGATGCAGTACATGAAAATACTTCTTCAGCCGTTGAAGAGTAGCCCTATCCTCATATACTTAATCCTCAACTTGCTTCATAAAGAGCTGCTTTAAACCATCAGAGCCTGGACAAGTGTATACATACTATACATCAAAATTCCAAACTTTACGCTTCTTTTAATACAAAAAAGGCAGGAAAGAACAAATCTCCAGTAATATAAAATCTTATCTTACAGCAGTAGCAGATCCTTTCTTGCGTTTAGTAGGAACTACTGTGGGTTCTACATCATCACCATCTGCCCAAGTCAATTATAATCATCATTTAGTCATAAGCAAAAATTATTTTAACTGTACATTTAATAATCTTTCTTTGTGTTTAATTTAACTTTATGCTTCGTTTAATACAAACCTAAAATAACCTGCAGATGATTGTATGAATTTTAAACAACTGTGATTAGACTGAAATATAAAGCGAGAATTAGAGTAGATCACTTCAAAATTAAAAATTCAAAATTAGAGTAGCAAAAAAACATACTTTAAACGATGTTGGAACAATGATGCTGGAAACAACTGTAGAACAATCATCATCATCTGCTCAGATCATTCACAATCATCATTTAGTAAAAATCAAAAACCAAAACAAACATAATCATATATATCACATTACCATCATCAAGGCAAACCACATATCCCCAAAATTTGTTCTAAAAGTGGGTCAGAGAGAGCTTCCGTTTTCTCTTATCCTTTATGAACAAATGTCGAGTATTGAGAAGAAGGGATTTGAGGGAGAGATACATTAGAAATGTGGTTTGAAAATACAAAAGCAGAGAACACAAGAGTGTAAATTTGAAAAGTGAAATGAGAATATAAATCACTTTATATAAGAAGATGATTGACAGAACTGAGTGAGTGACACGCATTAATTGCAAATTACATATCCCTATGCATTTTAAATTTGAAATTACCGGTAATTTCAAAACATCTGCTAAGGTATACATTTGCCAAAGGAACCATCTGCTAAGTTATGCTTTTCTTGTAGATGGGCAGTGGTTTGCCCTTTTGAATGTGGGTCAGACCTTTAACATTTGAATACAAGGCAGTAGTTTGAAATTAAATGTATTTTAAAGTGATTTAAATATTCCGGTTTATGATGCAGTAATGACATAAGAAAAGCCTTGTTGGACAGCCTCTCTAGCTGACACATCAGCTTTTCTTATGTCATTGGGAATTCTCCTTTTATAGAAAGTATAGATTAGTTTAAGTTTATTGAATACAATTAAGTATGATTGATTTAAAAAAAATTAAATTAAAACATATAGTATAATATTTCTTATAAAATAACATAAAAAAAAGAGCACAATAATATGTTAAAAAATTACATATACAAGATTAATATTTCTTAGTAATATATATACCTATGTATATGTTCTTTTTTATTATTACTTTATGATCATGTTAATTATTATGAACAAGTATAAAATAAACTAAAATAGAAATTAGTTAAGTTCAAATATATAAAATAAAGAAAGAGAAAAATGCCCGGATAATCCCTGTGGTTTGCTCCATTTTCATCTTTAGTCCCTAACTTTCTAAAATTACATATATAATTCCAAACTTTTGCAATTTCATTCCCGGATAGTACTTGACGTGGATGAGAGTTAGTTTTTGGTGTTAAGTGAGTGTGAAATGACTATAATGCCCTTTCTCCCTTCCTCTTTCTCCTTTTTTGTCTACAAGTTACCAGAAACATTAAGAACTTTGAGACCCCTCCATCCACTAACAAACTCAAAAATCCCGCCTGAGATTAAGTCATTCGACAAGTCAAGAGACTCGACCATATTCACCCACCACATCGCCACCATGTATGCTCCGGCAACCGTCATCACACCGCCGTTGGTTGATGATGTAGACATCGTCATCCCCACTATCCGAAACCTCGATTTCCTTGAACAATGGAGGCCTTTCTTCCATCCTTACCATCATTGTTCAAGATGAAGATCCATCCATAAAGATCCGAGTACCCGAAGGATACGATTACGAACTCTACAACCGTAATGATATCAATCGGATCCTTGGCCCGAAAGCTTGCTGCATTTTGTTCAAGGATGGCGCTTGTCGATACTTAGGGTTTCTTGTTTCGAAGAAGAAGTATATCTTCACCATTGATGATGACTGCTTTGTAAGCTCTTTGGTTCTCTACATCTTCTCACTACTAGAAAACGGGGTATTTTATAACAAGTAGTTGCAAAATGGTGGTGGTGGCGGCTAAGAGGTGATAGCGGCTGTGGAGGTGATGCTGGTTGTGGTGATGGTTTTTAAAGGAGAGAGAGAGAGTAGAGAGAGAAAGAGAGAGAGAGAGAGAGTAAAGAGAGAGATATGTGGTTGGTATTATATATAATAATGAATTAATTCATTTTGTTTTACTTAAGGACATTATAGTCATTTTACACCAACTTAATTGATATAACTAACCTCCAGGCCCGGTTATCAATAGGGGCAGGTAGGGCATTGGACCCAGGCCCAAAGTTCTTGAGGGCCCAGAGTTTTTAAAAAATATCCTATATACTATATGTTTATGTAATCTGTTATTGGGCCTTTAACAGTTTAACTGGTAACCTAATTATATTTAGAACTTGGATTGTATGTTTATGTAGCCCAATGATAAGCCCAAAAAGAAAACCCAATGTGAAAGAGATTGAGTTAAACGCTGTTGACTGTTGGAATTGGGAGGGCACGGTAAAAAAAAAATTAAACAAACTGCTTGCTGCTGCTAACTGGAGACGAGAACAGAAGAAACAAAAGAGAAGAAAACGCAGGTGCGGGCGTGCGGCTGGAGACGAGAACGAGACGAGGTTGGGCTGCTCTAATCGATTAATCGACTTCAACTCTTCAAGGTATGTGTTTTTTTATCTTTAGGTTTAAATTAGGGCTTCAATTTATGTTATTTAGGTTTAAATTAGGGATGAAATTCGACCGAATTATTGTGTTTAAATTATATGGGCCCGATTTATTTTTAGTGGCTCCAGGCTCAAAACGTTTCGAGATTTCTCGGAGACGGCACTGCTAACCTCCATCCATGTCAGGGACTATTCGGGAACGAAAATTGAAAAGTTGGGGACATTAGATGTAATTTTAGAAAGTTCAGGACTAAAGGTGAAAAAGACCAAACTACATGGACTATCCGGGTCCATCATCTTCCTCCTTAACCTTCACATCTCTCTTTTTCTACCGGTATAAAGATAATAAAAAAAAAAAGGAAATGGGAAGCAAATGAAATGAAATTTGTAAAAAGAAATAAAAAATGGAAACATCGCATGATGATCAGGACAGGACCAAGATCTCCTAAAAAAGCCAAAACCTGTTACCAAAACTGTAGGTCCGGCTAGGGGAGGATCTAGTCGCCTAATCCTTGTATACGAACCACTCCGGTTGTGCGGAATCCAACCGAAATAGCAAACCGAGATAGAACACGCAATAACACGACACGCAAAGTTCAACGATTAACACCACTTGTATTAAACATATGAAAGGTCCAGTTACAGCTCAATGTTTACAAATCAGTCTTGCAAACTCTCTCTAGTGTGTGTGTGTGTTCCTTATCTGTCTGAGTGTCTAGCTATTGAAATGAACACAACACACGGGTATTTATACCCAACACAGCTGGTCCGCTCGAAGGATCAGATAGGATGATCGAAGGATCATCTATCGACCAGAATTAGCTCGAACGATCCAGATGCACCACGAAAGATGTGATCTTTCGTGGTCCATCCATCGAAGGTCCATCTATCGAGCTCATCATCATCGAAGGATATAAGTGATCCTTCGATGACCATCCTTCGACCCAGCAACTAATAAACATAATGTTGACTGTTTGTCCAAGTCAAACTAGGAGGATAGTTGACTTGGTCAAACTTACAAGACTAACAAGACATCGTTTCGTATACAGACAAAATACAGACAAAGTACAGACACAAGTGCACCAACAAACTCCCCCTTGGCTGTAGCTTTGTCTGGCTTATCAACAATCAGCTGTTGCTTTGTCTCGATCTTCGATCTTGTAGGTTCTCGTGTCTTCAAGTCTTTGACTTCTATTCAAGTCTTCAATGTCGGAGGATCTTCAAAGTCTTCACTTCTTGAAAGCAGAAAGTGTACCAACAAACTCCCCGTTTCATGTAGGAAGTGTGTTGACAAACTCCCCCTTAACATAAGCTCCCCCTTGAGTTATGCTCGTGAAAGTCTTGATCTTTATGAAGTGAGATCCTTGTGGTGTTGATGATGGGCAGCGGCAACTCGATCATCTTCATCATTTGAGTGCCTTCACGTCGTGTCTTCATTCCGAAGCTTGTCATCGACCATGTTCTCCTTGCCTTTAGAATCTGCACATGCAAGAAATCTAAACGCGTAATGAGAACAACCGCTTGGAATATCATAAGCAAACAACACACATGTGACCATTGTTTAAGCAAACACCGTCCGACAGTTTGAAAGTTTAACAAAGTTTATCAATTTCAATTTTAACTTTCAAAACTTGCAAATTTCGACCGTTTATGAAGATTTAGTCGTTTTCGGTTTTCGTTCAGGTTTCAGGTAACGAAGACTCGAGCTCCAACATCGTACGATCGAAAATAAAATAGAAATAAAATCTTTTTGGCTTTTATAAGGTTTATATTAAAACACACATAAAATCTTTTTGGAATTTTTGAATATTTCAAATGTAAAGACTGAAAGCAGTAAATAAATATTTACAGACATTCTTTTTGTGAGTTTCGAGGGTAAGAGAATCATATCAGTGTACGGTCATGCCAAAACGCTCTTGTTGTTCAATTAGTTAACATTAAGATAAGCATCCTATAACAATTATCGGTATTGTTGTCCACATAAGCTCAACTTATCAGATGTAATCATGGCGAGGGGATACGTTAAGGTATGATTTATACTTACCGACCGGTGTTCATCCACATCACGACACATTCCCGTATCAAGGTATGCACGAGGGTTCATCTTACCGGTGAGTATACCGATTATCATCTGTTTGACCGTATATGATGTGAGATTCTCACTTATTTTGATTTGAAAACCAAGCCCTATGTGATAGAATCACTTATTGATGAGGAACTTGATTTTCGATGCATGAGGGCACAGGAGCAAGTCCGATAAACCTTAACAGATTCTCTCCACTTCAAAGAAACTGTCGTCAAATGTTCACCAGTTCCCTCCACTAGGCGAAACTGTCATCAATCTCCGTTGAATGTTCTTGGTTTTTCGAAAAATCACGAAAACGAATTTCTTCTTTGCATATGCTAGTTGAATAAGAACGTCCCCTAGTACCCCGTAGGATCCGACTTGTATCCCTCCAAAGACTTTGTGAACTCGTTAGGACCGGTGTTGACATTCTAGGTTCATTCATTCGTTACCAAATGCGAGAATATGACAATAAACAAAAAGGATTTCTTCGTTGCATATTCTAGTTGATAAAGCAATATCGCCTAGTACCCCATCGGATCCGACTTGTATCCCTCCAAAGACTTTGTGAACTCGTTAGGACCGGTGTTGGCGTTCAAGGTTCATACGTTCGTCTTCAAATGCGAGAATATGACAAATAACAAAATGCTTTCGAACATTTTCGAATAACCGATAACAATCATAAACAATCGACGTGCGGAAGTGAACATACCGTTCTCGTTTTTGGTTTTTGGCCCATAATAGTCGCGTCACCATTTTTGACATTTGCATCGGTAACCGTGACTACCCCACATTTTTCAAAAATATCAAGTTTTCATCATCATTTTTTTTTTTTTTAAATCATCATCTTTTGTTTTCGTCATTCCGCATCATCCCGTGCTGGTTTGGCGCGCTCTTGAACCCGTACAAATTTGACTTTGATATTTAGGAACGCGATTCAAATCAACTCCGCGAATATCGACCCCACTCCGTTTGCGACCCATTAGAATGATCTTGTATTCTTGGCCCAAATAAATGGTCTTTTAACACTACTCAGTTAAAATTTATCCATTGCCAAAACTTGGCCTATTAGAGCCCATCTAAAATACTTTAGAATGCATTAGAAATCCAAGACCATAAGTCAAGCCCAACTGCCCAAATAAGAACTTATAATCGTGCATTCTGGCCCACCTAATTAGAGTGTATCTATTCAACCAAAAAGTCAAAGAACCCTAATCTTGTTTCTGTTTGTCTCGATACAAGACAAAAGAGCAGACTTTCTTTACCAAAACATCCAAAAACTCCAACCTTCTTTCTCTCTCTTGTGATACATACAGATCTCAACCTTCGATACACACCCAAATACTTTTCTGGAGACGAAAATAGTGAAAGATTGCAGAATTTATCACTTGGAAACTCAAGATCGTTCTCCTCAGACGCAAGAGACTCTCCGAGTACAACCGCTTACAACTTCTTCTTGTTCAATCGAAAAAATCAGCAACAACCTTAATTCATCCGACAACTACCAGACATCCTCCTCTTCCTTCGATATGAACAATCAGCAGCAACAACATTCATCAGCAGCAGCAACATAATCCTCTTCTCTTCGATAACCAGCCCCTGTTTCAGTCGACGATTGATGCTCGAAAGATGAAGGAGTCAACGAAGGATGAATAAGGTCGAATGATATCCGAAAGATATCCTTCGAGTATATCTTTCGAGGATCTTTCGAGTTCACAAACTTTCGAGTTTTCGATCAGATATCTTTCGAAGTGTTGAGGGTAAAGATGATCCTTCGAAATCTGTTTGATCTTTCGAGCACCCTTACATCTTTCGAAATATGAAGCTGCCAAGAACATCAAGAACACAGACACTGTTCTTATGCAGATCTTTGACGAAAACATTGTATTTTTGATTTTTGATGATGATAACTTGATTATATAGGTGAAAAACATAAAACCGAACACTTGTTTCAGCACAGATCTGAATATTCGGGTCCAGATCTGAGTTTTTCTCATTTTCACCATTTTTAGATCTTGAACAAAAATCACGAAAATCACAGATTTAGAGCACATGTGACTTAGTAAACGGTTAGATTTACTAAATCGGGCACCATGGCTCTGATACCAATTGTAGGAGCGTGTTTCGCGACCGAAACCGTGATTCGAGTGAGATCGGTTCAAGACGGGAGAGATTAGATATAAACAAACAACTTCTTTGTATTAATCCGGTAGTATAACATTACAAATCGGCCCGATTACAAGATAACCGAACTAATACCAAAGGAGTACACATCCGGGGAGAGACCAAGTGGTGATCTCTCCCGGTGAGGTCTCAAACCTCCTAAACTCTCCCGGTCTTGCAAATGACAAAGTGTTGGTATTTATACCCAACACAGGTTGTATGGTCGAAGGATCTAACTGATTGATCGATAGATCATCTGTCGATCATCCAGCTATCGAAAGATACACATATACCTCGAAGGATGACATATCCTTCGAGGTCCATCTTCATCTATCGATGGATATCTTTCGAGCTCATCGACGGATATACACAATCCTTCGATGCCTTATCCTTCGACACCAAACATTATACAACCATAATCTAACTGTTTGTCTAGCAAAACCCACACGGTCAACCGAATAACCCTCTCGTTTGACCACTTCAAACGAGCGGGTCTATACATGTTCGATAGACCGTTTCACTAACTATTACAAATTCAGCGTAAAATAAAACTAATCTATTCGACAAGCATCGGACACAAAATCTGCATCAACAAAAACCCCAATAGATAGCCTTAGAATTGAGTTTAATATGACGATGTAATATTGTAACTTCGGGTTTCAGTTGCTTCCTGGCCCGATTTTCTATTTTTAATAGAAGTTTCGTCGTTCAAAGAATAATATAGGCGGACTGTGACTTTTTGTGCGAATTTCTTAGTAATATTTTGTTTGGATCTCATGATCAAAATTCTTGTTCAACACTGAAAATGACATATTGATTTTAGTAATATTTTGTTTGGATCTCATGATCAAAATTCTTGTTCAACACTGAAAATGACATATTGACATATTCTATTGTCAACTTTTTGACTAAGAATTTTGCAAAAATAAAATATAACAGATCACAATTTCATTAAAATCTTCCCTTAAAAAACCCTATTTAGGGGGGAAAGGGCATTCAAGGTTAGTACCTTTATTCCAACCTATCAAATCTCGTAATGTCAAAAAATTTATAAACTAACTTTTAGGCATAAAACACCAGCCGCGCCTTACCCTTGCCATAAACTCTTTTTTTCTTCTTTTTTAATTGATAAAGTTAAATATTAGGTAAAAATTAAACTTCATTAAAATAAAAATACATAATTCAAACTAAAAGAAATACCGATACCACTCCACTTACTGCCCTTTCTCTCTCTTCGATTCAAACAGACATCCAAAACCCTATTCTGATTACGATTCATCCATAATTTCCAACAGTCGATACCTCATTGATCACACAAACAGAGGTTTGTGCTCCGGCCACCACCACGCACCGTCTCCGCTCACTGGTCAGTCGATGTGGCTCTCCATCACCGGAAATAGATCGGTGGATTTAATGTGAAATACAGAAAGAAGTTTGTCTGCTGTGGATGGTTGTTTATCGCATAGGTTTGAGTGACGAAGAATGTGCAATCCACGAATGACTACTATACGAAGAACCTTCTTCGCCTGACATGGTTCTTCGTGGAGGTAGTAGAGGTATTTCGTCCCTTGGTTCTTCGTCCAAAGGTGATTAGAAAAACTCATGAAGAACTATACATTGGTTCTTCGTGAACCTTATACTTCACATGTGAGTTCTTCGTCTGATATGGTTCTTCGGCCATTGTTTCTTCGTTGCATGAAGTTCTTCGCAGGGGGTTCTTTGGTAAAGTTCTTCATAGTGTGTTTTTGGTCTAGGGGGTTTTTCGTGGATCTGGGATTCTTCGTGGGTCCTGATGTGAAGAAACCCTATTCTTATCTTAACAGCCGCCACACTCACCTCAAGAACACAGCAACTGTTCATTCACAGATCTAAACCAAAAACCTTCAAAACAAGATGAAAACTTTATTTTCGTGGTGTGAAATAGAAAACCCAACACTTTTGTACAGTCCGATTCATCTCAGACCCGTATATTTGGTTCCAAATCTGGGTTTTTCCTTTTTACACCTTTTTTTTACAACTTGAACAAAAACCACAAAAATCACTAGACAAGAGCTCATGTGGCTTAGTAAATGGTTAGATTCACTAAGTCGGGTACCATGGCTCTGATACCAATTGTAGGTCCCGATGCGGATCGTCGGAATACAATAACTTCTTGTTTAGGATGTCGGAACAGGTGCGGAATCCCTGTTACGACACAAACCGAGCGAGAGATAAAACACGCCAAATATTTAACGATTAACGCACACTTGTATTGAATATCAACAGAGTTTGATACAAGAATGATACAATAATAAAGCTATAAACTCTTTGATATGCACTCAGTTCTCTCTCTTTCTATGTGTGTTACATGTTCTGTTTATATACCTTCAGATCTGCAGAACCACGAAAGACTCAAAGGGTCATATTCCACGAAGAATCAAATCTACGAAGAATAGAGGTTCTTCGTTGTCACCATTTCAGCAATTAACTATATACGAAGAAGGTTCTTCATTGGGGACCTGTTCTTCGTTGACCTTTTCAATATGGATTCTTCGTGAGCTCCCACATGCATGTTTTTTTGTGAGTTGCATGTGATTCTTCCATGCAGGTTCATAGAATTTATATTGCAAAGTTTAGGTATACATGTGACATCATCATGATGATGTCATGGTGATGTCAGCTCACGGCTCTTCGTGCTTCACGTGTCGATCTCTAGGGCGCACGACGGAGGAATGTCGCGACGTTGGGCTCGAACCGAACCGAACCAAGCTGCATCCACAAAGTGTATCAACACAATCCAAAATCATGGTTTTGGGTTTGGACTTATGCTTCAAGAAGAAAATTGTAACAAAAATTTAAAATGTGCTAGTAAAGTAGTTTTCACTGCTATGTTTGCTTGATACAGACAAACAAACTGAAGGAGAAGTTGGGTTAAGTTTCCTAAATATTAGCGCGAAATCCTTGGAAGGGTTATTAATTGAGAAGGTTGTTGGCAAGAATGTTGATTTGGATGTGTCTTATTTGAGCACAATAGCCGAAGCAAGTGGAAACTTTTCACCTTCAAACAAGCTTGGAGAAGGAGGGTTTGGCTCTGTCTATAAGGTAGTGTATTGTCATTCTTGGTAATGACCATGATCTTTACGGTAAATATAACTGTTGTTAACTAATACGGAACTCAGGGTAAGCTATTAAACGGGTTGGAAATTGCTGTCAAAAGATTATCACAAAGTTCAGGTCAAGGGATGAAAGAATTCAAGAATGAAGTAACGTTGATAGCAAAACTTCAACGCAGGAACCTAGTATGGCTTTTGGGATATTGTTTCTGTAAGGAAGAAAAGATGTTAGTTTACGAATACAAACCAAACAAAGGGTTGGATTCTTTCATCTTCGGTTTGTCCTCTAAACTATAATTAACTTTTCAAAATAAAATTAACTGGTTCGTTTTCTAAAGTTCTATAAGTTCTGAAATATATTCAATGGAATGGCTTCAAAAGGGTGTACCTATCGACACACCAATGTGCCTATTGGCACACCAATCCCTAGTTGAATCAGGGTTTACCTAAGTTGCGTATAGGTCTATACGCAGCGTAGGTAAAGCATGGACCTCAGTGCCTGATCAGCAATCATTGCACAGAAAACAAGGGTTTATATACGCTGTGTTGATACATATTATATGGACACGACTCGGTTCGGTTCGATTTGGTTCGGTTAGACCCGGTTAGGTTCGGCTCAAGCCCGACGTCACGACATTCCTTCGTCGTGCGTCCCAGAGTTCGACACGCGAAGCACGAAGCGCCGCAAGCCGGTTCCCGCTGCCACATCATCATGACATCATCATGATGATGTCACTACTTTGACTAAACTTGGCAAATATGAAGTTGAAATTTCTGTTCGTGCATGTGCATGTGAAACTACACTTGGGCTTTGACCAACTTTAAGATGGGCCGAACCCAAGACACAATCGCACAAGTGAAGCCCCACTCAATCGCACAAGCCCATATATATACCGAAATCACTTATTGATTTCGGTGGTGAGGAGTGGACAAGAGAGAAGGCAGCGCACAAGTGAATACCCGATAGAACTAGAGAGAGTTTGCAAATATTGTTTTGTAAGCATTGATTTGTAACCGTTTTCAAGTATTAATACATTGGTGTTAATCGTTGAGTCTCGGTCTCCATCTCGTGTTCTTGTTCATCTTCTTCTCTCGATCTCGGTTTGCATCTCCGGTTGGATTCCGCACAACCGGGTATCTTTGACAACAAGGATTAGGGGACTAGATCCTCCCCTAGCCGGACCTACAAGTGGTATCAGAGCTTTGGCTCTTCTCCTTGTTAAAACCGAGTGTTTTCGGGTTGTTTTCGGGTTTTTGAAGTTCATATTTTTCTGAAAATTCTGCTCATATCCTCGAAAATTCTGGTATTTTGCTGAAAGTTCTTATAAAAACCATTTCATTCTTCTTTTTCACATGTTAAAAGTTGGTTTTTAGTGAAGTTTCTTGCAAAAAATTCGTGTTCGGAAATTTACGGTACACCGGAAAACTCATAAATTTACCGGAAAACTCATATTTTCTGGGTTGTTCTTCATATATTCAAGATACCTTCAAAGTGTTCTTTATTGTTTTTCCTTTTTGATCTTTGAAAATTTGAATATTCAAGTTGTTTGTGTCATTGGAATTTGTTGTTTGATTATTATAGTACATCATCATTTGGTTGGTAACTTGGATAGAGTGTGCCGAAAGTTGAGTTGAAAAGAAGCTTGCTTTATGTCAGAAGGTTAGAAAGTCAATTGGATAATCACACAAGTGGATCGTACAAGGTTTTCCAGTCGCACAAGAATTGGAGAATCACACAACCTTCATTCAGTCGCACAAGAACATATTTGGGCTCGCACAAGAATTAGTTGGGCTCACACAAGATGAATTGGCCCAAGATCCATTAATCGTACAACATATACAGTCGCACAAGATTCAGCAATCGCACAAGATTGATTACTCGCACAAGCTTTGAGTCACACAAGAAAGTGGATCGTACAAGACTCTTTCAGTCGCACAAGGTCTGATTAGTCACACAACAAGAACTGGGCTCGCACAACAAAAAAAAAAATTGGGCTTCTGTTTGGGTTCGTTTTCGTCGCCTATCTTTCAAGAAGTGTGTTTCATCGCATTATATCACAAGACCTGTTTCGTCGGACCTACATCAGTTCTTCTAGCCGAAATCACCTATCAAACATCATTTTTTTTAACAGGAGATTTTTATTTCTTTGTTAACTGTTTGTTTAAGTGATTTCAACAGGTTTTCACTTACATACATCAAACATGAGTTGTACTAACCCTTGGGATTGGAGTACGGATCCACTACCAGATCTAAAACAGATGTCGATGGCCGAATATATGAGGCGTACCATACCTCAACAACAACAGTCAATAAGTGCAAGTCAATGGGCAAAGGTGTCGAATCAAAATCAGAGCATTCAAAATCCTTTGGTAGCGAGAGGAGAAGAATATGCAGCTACTAGAAAGATACGTCATGATCTGTTGAAGAAGAAATTCGAATCATTTCATTTCTTAGAGAATGAAACCCTAAATGATATAATTACTCGTTATTATCATTTGATGCATGAAATGTATTATGTTGGTGTTCTTGTATCTCAACAGGAAATTGTAGCACGGTTTGCTGATGCTCTACCTCCAAAGTGGAGCCCATTCATTGAGCTTTTAAAGCATACGGGCGTTCTTGATGCTGTCAATGTTAATATCTATGAATTCATTCAGAAGTTGGAGCACAAGAACGAAGAAGAAATTCGGAAAGCTAAACGAATCCCTGCTCCTCAAAATACCGAAATGTATCTTGGAGGAGGTTTTAACCCGTTAGTTAGTTCCATTTCAGCTCAGCAACCAAAGTTACAAACGGCGTTTGTATCAAATACAAACTCATCTCCGTTTCCACAGTTCAATCAAAATGCTTATCTTTCACAATCTAAACCCCAACCTCAACCTCAAGTTTCCACAACACAACCTCAATTCGATCCAAGTGTCGATTGTGGTCCGGCCATACAGTTGGGAAACGGTGATCAAACAAGAACTGCGTTTTATGCTGAAATTGTCAAGAATGTCAATGATGGTGAATCTTCGGGAAATGATGATAGTTCGGGATATAGTGGCAGTACTGATGAAGATAGCTCAGGTGTGAGTGATTACAGTTCAGAATCGGACGTGAAGGAGGGAATGGATTCTAAAGCTGATAGTTTGTCGAATGGTGCCAAGGAGATGACATGTCAAAACTCTGATTTGATCAAGAAAGCTGATGCTACATCAGAAGAAATGGAGAAGATTCTCACTGAAGATGGATCTTTCTCTTCTCAGACTGCCTTTATGGCTAATGTCACAGCTTCTACAAGTAAGGTAAAATCTGAAACTCCTAGCATATGTAGTGATTGTGCTGATATGAAACATAAATGTGCTGAATTGAAACGTGAATCTGAAACGGTTCATAGTCACAATCAGAGTTTGGTTATTGAGCTGTCAAAATGCAAAGAGGCAAACATGGCTTTAGCTCGAAATGAAAAGGATTTTAAATCTGTAATTGAAACTTTAAAGAAAAGTGTTTCCAAATTAACAAAAACTGTTTGTAACAAACAAATTGGTATTAATAACTACATTAATATCATCGAGGAAACAAAGAAAGAGCTAGCCGTGGCGAAATGTGAGCATGAAGCGATCAAGCTCAAATTGGAGAGTTACTCAAACTCCCGATATGTGCTTGATCACATCATTGACGTTCAACAACTAAAAGGTAATGTAAAAGGCGTTGGGTATAAGTCATGTCCGCCCCCTTTGAGACACAACTATACCAGAATGCCCGATGAGGAGGAAATGCTGCGTTTTGAGCCAACTGTACCTCTTGATTATGAGGAAGTTACAACTGGCTTAGGGTTCAAAACGGACAATTCATCGGAGGGCTCATCTGATCGGAAAGAAAAGTCATCATGTGCTTCAAATCAAAGTCCTCCAACCATTGAGGACTATGATTCTTCGGATGATGAATCAGATGTGAGTGATGAGGATAAATCTCTTGACGATAGAAAAGGAGTAGAAGTCCCCGTTGAGAATCATATTCTATGTGATCCTCCTACTCCTGCTGTGCAGTCTGCTGCTAGACAAGAGATAGTTCCTCTCACTGAGACAGTATCTACCATTAAAAGTGATAACGTGTTGTATACTTTGGTCGGTGATAGTAAAATTTATCCAGACAAAGATTTTCCAATCAAAAACGTCAATCAATCCTTGATTGATAAAGTGTTTGAAGATAATACAGCTAAGTTTTTGGGAAAAGCGATTCCGAGAGTTTCAGTAACTCAGTGTGATCCTATTCCAAAAGCAGAAGTGAGGAAACAATTTGGAAACCAAAAATTACCGACTAAGCAACAACCTGTCGCTTTTAAGGGTAAACAACAACAACGAGCTCCAAAGTCTAAGGCTAAGGTTGAATCAAAAGGAGCTCGTTACAAGAAGAAAAACAAAGACATTAAATTTGTGGCCTCCAAGGGTACTGATAAAGTGGAGACTTTTGAAAATAAATCAAACACCGATTTTGTTCAAAAAGTCAGAATTTTAAAGCGTAATGCTCAAAACAATTACACCCAACACACAAACGGGTGTGAAGCTAGTACCTCGGGGTCTACAAATTCAACGTCAGATCATCGAACAGAATCTCCTTATTTTGTTGAAAGGAGATCATGCTTTAAATGCGGGGAGTTTGGCCACATTATCAGAAATTGCACAAACTCTCCGAAACCGAATTTTGTAGAAAGAGCCCCTTCTGAACAACGTCACCAACAACGTCGTCCTGTGTCACCAAAAACTGACAAACGCACTGTTAAAGAACAGGAAACAAAACAACGACGTCAAAATGTGAAGGTGATCGAAAAGGCTTTAAAACCAGAAGCTGTTAAAACGAAACCAATTTTGTCACAACCGTTAAAACCGGAGATTTCTAAATCTGTAAATAATACACAATCCGGTAAACAAAAACAAGCTTGGAGACCTAAAACGGATAAAGTTTCAGCGGGAGTCTCACCAGTTCCAGGTCATCGCGAGGTTGAAATAACCTTTGTCGATGAACAGGGACGACCCAAGTCTATGAAGGCTTGGGTCCCCCTCTCCAACTAATCTCTGAGTGAGTGTGCAGGATGTTCCAGGAGGAACTATCGATAGTCATAGGATTGTTGATAGTGGAGCGTCCATGCACAAGATCGGCGACAAAGAAGTTGTTGCCTGTGATGGAGAGAAAAAAAAGAAAAGAAGACAGAATTGTCTGTCGAAAGAGATTGAAAGCTTCGACAAAATGAAAATCATACCGAAGTTTGATTGTTAAAGGCTTTGATTGGGTCCCCGGGATAGATTCAATCAAAATGTACGCACTTGCAGCACGTTTGAAGTTCAAAATCAACAAGATGAACGTGCAGTGTACATTGTGTGATTGAAGAAAATGTGTTTGTTGAACAAACCAACCGGGTGTGCGGATGCCTTGGCGTGGATTGCTCAACCGCACACTACTTCTGAAAGAGAAAGACAAAAACCTTCGCTGGTGCAATGTGGAAGACCAGCCGGACCCAAAGGTTTCTGATCTTGTTGCTGTGAAGAGATTTCTAAGTAGCTACAAAATCGACTTTGAAATCCACACCGGGTGGATATCCAGTTTGGGAGAGCACTCAGATTCCTTGCAATGCACGAAGCAGTTGCAGGATACGGTTTTAAAATTCTAATCTCTCTTTTACTTGTCGATATTTAAGCTGCTTTATGAATTAGTATTATCTCGTACAGCACTCTTTCGCAAGACAATGTTGTCATGGTCCGCACCGCTTACCGACATGCCAACTCATTTTTCCAAAATTCGAGAAATATTTTCTGATTAAAAATTAATTTTGGTAACCGGCATTGAGGTAAAACATGAGTTAACCAACATCGGGAAATCGTTTTTGTAAATACCTTTGTGTTTTTAAATTTTATCTTAGTTTGTTGATTTTAGGGGGAGTAAATCCAAATTTGAAAATTCAAAAACATCGAAAAATTTCAAAACCCAAAAACATTGGAAAAACAAAAATGAGTTTCCTGGCGAGAAAAAGAGAAAATGATAGTAAATCAGTGGTCTGTCGAAACCTTTTTGAACTGAAATGCAAAATGAAAAATGATAAGCAGCTCTATATAAGATGTATCGGTAGGCTCACAATCATTTTAAAGTGTGCAGGGTGATATAAATCTTAAATCGACTGAAGACCAGGTGGGAACCATTCATTGGCATATGGTCTTAGTACCGAAATTTCGTTTGAGAGATTGCCGAGGTTTTGAGATATTCGGTCTTTATGCTGCTTATCATTTGGGTATCATGGTTGTTTCTTTTACCGAAAAATAACGGAGACGAAGTCTAGATCTTCCATGATACTATACATACGTGTACATACTGCATACGACCTCAATAAGTGATCAACAATCACATGTCCAAACAGAATAAGTGATAATATATCACATTTATCCGGGAGTCAAGTTCGTCTCTCTGCTGTACGAAAGTACTGACCTGTTCACGGACTTGCTCCTGTGCCCTCATGCATCTGAAAATCAAGTTCCTCATCAATAAGTGATTCTATCACATAGGGCTTGTTTTCAATCAAAATAAGTGAGAATCTCACATCATATACGATCAAACAGATGATAATCGGTATACTCACCGGTAAGATGAACCCTCGTGCATACCTTGATACGGGAATGTGTCGTGATGTGGATGAACACCGGTCGGTAAGTATAAATCATACCTTAACGTATCCCCTCGCCATGATTACATCTGATAAGTTGAGCTTATGTGGACAACAATACCGATAATTGTTATAGGATGCTTATCTAATTGTTAACTAAAAGAACAACAAGAGCGTTTTGACATGACCGTACACTGATATGATTCTCTTACCCTCGAAACTCACAAAAAGAATGTCTGTAAATATTTATTTATTGCTTTCAGTTTCTATATCTTTGTATATATTTATTTATTTCTTTCCGTCTTTACATTATGAAAAATTTCAAAAAGATTTTAGGTGTGTTTTAATATAAACTTTATAAAATCCAAAAAGATTTTGCTTCTAGTTTATTTTTGATTCACTGATGTTGGAACTCGAGTCTATCCTACCCAAAATCCTGATCGTAAGCCGGAAAACAATTGCATCTTCATAAACAGTCGAAGTTAACAAGTTTTGAAAGTTAAGAACTAAAATTGAACAAATTTGTTTAAACTTTCAAACTGTTGTCGGTCGGTAGTTGATTGAGATTTGATCTCATATGTGTCATTTGTTTAAATGTTAACTATATTCCAAGCGGTTGTTCTCATTATGCGTTTAGCTTTCTTGCATGTGCAGATGCTAAAGGCGAGGAGAACATGTTCAATGACAAGCTTTGGAATGAAGACACGAAGTGGAGGCACTCAAAGTATAAAATGATTGAGTTGCCGCTGACCCTTCATCAACACCACAAGGATCTGAAGAATTGACAAGTCAAAAGATTCACGAGCATAACTCATTGGAGAGTTCATTTTAAGGGGGAGTTTATTGACACACTACCTAAATGAAAAGGGAGTTTGTTGATACACTTTCTACTTACGACGCGTGAAGACTTTGAAGATCCTCCGGCATGGAAGATATGGAAGTTGAACCTCACGAGTAGCGTCCAAGGGGGAGTTTGTTGATACATATTATGTGGACACGACTCGGTTCGGTTCGATTTGGTTCGGTTAGACCCGGTTAGGTTCGGCTTAAGCCAGACGTCACGACATTCCTCCGTCGTGCGTCCCAGAGTTCGACACGCGAAGCACGAAGCGCCGCAAGCCGGTTCCCGCTGCCACATCATCATGACATCATCATGATGATGTCATGATGATGTCACTACTTTGACTAAACTTGGCAAATATGAAGTTGAAATTTCTGTTCGTGCATGTGCATGTGAAACTACACTTGGGCTTTGACCAACTTTAAGATGGGCCGAACCCAAGACACAATCGCACAAGTGAAGCCCCACTCAATCGCACAAGCCTATATATATACCGAAATCACTTATTGATTTCGGTGGTGAGGAGTGGACAAGAGAGAAGGCAGAGCACAAGTGAATACCCGATAGAACTAGAGAGAGTTTGCAAATATTGTTTTGTAAACATTGATTTGTAACCGTTTTCAAGTATTAATACATTGGTGTTAATCGTTGAGTCTCGGTCTCCATCTCGTGTTCTTGTTCATCTTCTTCTCTCGATCTCGGTTTGCATCTCCGGTTGGATTCCGCACAACCGGGTGTGTTTGACAACAAGGATTAGGCGACTAGATCCTCCCCTAGCCGGACCTACACGCTGCGTATATAAACCATCTAAACTTTTGGGGTCATTTTGGTGGGTTTGAAGCATTAGTTTTTCACAAGGTTTATATACGCTCCGTATAGAGCTATACGCAACGTATATAACCTTTCATATTTTGATTGGTAGTTCGGCATATTTGTGGTATAAATTCTCACCCGGTTACAACGTTAACTCGCTTAAAATATATAACGAGTTAAAAATATATAATGTTTTTTTATTATTTAGTCGATGCCGTCGAAAAGCATATAACGTTAAAATTTTGAAAAGCGTATATACGGTTCAAATATATAATATCGTTATTGAGGTTTTGAAATAAATTATTATACCAAGTTTGGTGCCGTACGAATACTATAAATGTTTAAATATTATACCGTTAATTATTTTTAAGTGTGCGGTACGAATACTATAATGTTAAAATATTATAGCATTAAATAATTTGAAATACCCGAGTACTGTTCGAATATGTTACACCGTTTACAGCAAAAGTTTTATATATACAACAAAAGTTTGATATATATAGCAAAAGTTTGTACCTAAATAACAAAATGATAAAATACTATAGTAGTGGATCCTGCTGCTCCTGCTGCTCCTGTTGCTCCTCCTGCTTATGCTGCTGATGCCATTCCGCAGGCGGAATCAACTGTCGTGGAGGTAACCCCTCACGCTCGGAGAGTCCCTGCAGCTCTACAGCCATCCACTCCACCACATACATCAGCCTGTCAACGCCGCGACGTAGCCGCTTATATGATGGGGAAGGACTGGGCCCAACATGTCGTGGGAACTGAGGCGCCCCGGGTGGTCCACGCGGTTGTGGTGGCTCCATAATGACCATTTCTGGCTCATGCTCCTCCGGCACCTCCGGATCGCGCGGGGGATATAGCAAATCAAACTGTTCCGGCAGCTGTGTAAGCGAGTAAGGCTAGCCGTCCGCAACCTTAAACCGCTTCCCGCATTGGAATTTTTTGGTAACATGCATTCCGGATATTGTGTTCATCCCCATCCGCTTCGGCTATATAGCCGGGCCTACACGAGGGTGGTCATTCTCCGGGTGATAGCCCAACTAAAGGGCTATTCTAGTGACGTAGGCGCCGCTGTATAACTTTCCGCGCTCCTGTCGATGATGCACGGATGCGAAGTACTGCGCCAACCCGTGGGCGAGAGCGCACGGCCTCTTGTACAAGAGGCAATACAAGAAAAATAGGTCACCGCTCGTACACCACTCCCGGCTCTTGTTTCGAGCGGTGATGGAAGTGGATATCATCTTATGAAAATACCTGCACAAAAGGAAACCAGTCAGTAAATAATAATGAGACGACATCGACTAAATGAGGATAAAAAAACAATATATTTTTGACCCGTTACGCATTTCGACGCGCGTAACGGACCTACGCTCGTAACGGACCTACGCTCGTAACGGACGACCTCGACTAAATAATAAAAATACAATATTATTTTGACTCGTTACGAATTTCGATGCGCGTAATGGACCTACGCTCGTAACGGACGACGTCGACTAAATAATAAAAAGATTATATATTTTTGACTCGTTACGGATTTCGAGCGCATACGTCCCTAACGAGCGTCGAAACTAACATCGTCGTTAAAATATAATATTTTTATTATTTAGTCGAAGTCGATCCGTAAGGCGCGTATGTCCCTAACGAGCGTCGAAACTAAGTTCGTCGTTAAAATAATTTTTTTTTGTTATTTAGTCGACGTCGTCCGTAAGGCGCGTAGGACCCTAACGAGCGACGGAACTAAGATCGTCGTTTTATATTTTAACGACGAACTTAGTTTCGACTCTCAATAGGGACCTACGCGCCTTATGGTTCGACTTCGACTAAATAATAAAAAAAAATTTAACGACGATCTTAGTTTCGACGCTCGTTAGGGTCGTACATGCCTTACGGACGACGTCGACTAAATAACAAAAAAGAATTTATTTTAATGACGAACTTAGCTTCGACGCTTTTTAGGGACCTACGCGCCTTACGGTTCGACTTCGACTAAATAATAAACAAATATATTTTAACGACGAACTTAGTTTCGACGCTCGTTAGGGCCATATGCGCCTTACGGAGGACGTCGACTAAATAACAAAAAAAAAATTATTTTAACGACGAACTTAGTTTCGACGCTCGTTAGGGACCTACGCGCCTTACGATTAGACTTCGACTAAATAATAATGTAGGTCCGTTTATCTCGGAGGATCGATTACGAAACCTAATCCCTGTTTATAACAAACGCAATCACGAGTGCGGAATCCCCGTGATGATGCAAACCAAACACAGAATGGCATGACACAAAGTAACCAAAAGATTCACAGTCGATTGATTAAACAGATGAGAACATATTACAAACACATACACATAATGTTTGTTAATACTCTCGGTTGGTTATGCTCTCATGCGTTCACACAGAAGACCAAGTGTGGTTTATATATTGCAACCCAGCCCAATCATGATGAAGAACATAAGAGGGCTGACGAAGAATCTTACACGACGAAAAACCAGGTTCTTCGTCACTGTTACCACGAAATACTATGAGACGAAGAAAGGGGTTCTTCGTCACAACATGTATGACGAAAGATGTTTTTCGAGACAAGTGACCTCCCACGAAGAATGGGTTCTTCGTGGGGAGGCTGCAATGCAAAAAAGCTGCAAACTGTCAAACAGTTTGCAGCAATACTTATATAAACACACACAAAAACATTAACATACAAACCAAATTGTAGGTCCGTTTTTCTCGGTGGATCCGATACGTAACCTATCCTTGTTTATCACGAACACTATCGCGGGTGCGGAATCCCCGTGAAGGTGCAAACCAAACAATGTAAAATGGATAACACAAACAGATAATCAAAGATTCACTTGGATTAAAAGGATGAGAACAATATCAAACATATACACACAATGTTTGACGATAAACTCTCTGGTTTCAGTATGCTCTCATGACCTAAACTGTGAAACATGATTTAGTATATATACTGAGCTTTGGACGAAAACACTTTGGACGAAATCAGAAGTGATTTCGTCACATATGTGTGGACGAAATCCCTTGTGATTTCGTTGACCTTTGTGTTTTCATCTCATGTGTCTGGACGAAATCCCTTTGTGATTTCATTGATGTTATAGTTGATGAAAACACATGTGTTTTCATCAAAGCTAAACAAGACAGAATATACTAAGTCATGAATGGACAGTCAAGCATGATTACACAACCTCTTAACCTAATGCACACTAGCATTAGGTTAAGATACAATTACAAAGACAATAAGTCATACTAAGTAGGATAGGAGGATATCCAACTAAGTAGACACGACGAAACGTACAGACTCGATAACGAAAGACTGTTTAACATACAACTAAACAAGACAAGTTACAGACACAAAACTGCATAACAAACTCCCCCTTGTCTGTTGCTTGGTCTTCATTCTTTGAGTCTTCAATCTTCAATGTTGTTCGGACCACGAACTGCCCGAATGAATTCCCCGGTAGTACCAGTAACAAGCAACGCGCTGAAATCGCTTCGCTTGATGCGCGTCCTTGTTTTCATAGAAAATGTCATGCCGATTTAACCTTTTAATGTCACCCGCAGACATGTTAACGATCCACATCGGATCTAACATTCTGAAATTTTCACGATCTCCATCTAACACAATCACTGCCTCGTGCGTGTCAGAATCATAACACCACAACCTCATTTCTCCAAGAAAGTCTTGCTTCATCGGTATCAAAGGAATTTTATCTACGACTTTAGCGGGCTGATACACAAGTCTGTAGCGTCCCGTATTCGTTTCAGGATCAAGAGTGAATTTAATCTGCTCGTATATAGGGAACTGCGGCTTGTAAGATTCATCTTTCCAGCCAGTCTTCTTGTTCATCCTTATCAGTCGCTCGAATAAGGTTGCGCCGTCAAAGTTTGGACGATTTATGAGATCCAACTTTGTCAATGCTGCCACATCATAAGAAGGCAAAGAGAGTATGCTCAGCAATGACCGGAAGTATTGAATTCCAAACTCCCGTTTGATGGCGACGCAGTGAATTTCTTTGACAAACATCCAGCAGAGGATTCGACCATTTGGCTTTGCTTTTTCTAACCGTAAGTATTCAACTTGAGTAGCTTCTGGCACCGGTTTGGAAACTCTTGATAAGAACTGTTGTCGCCATGTGGTGAATGCATCTGCGGTGTTTTCAGATGTATCACGGTTCTTTAAGTGTTCATCAATGATTTCAACATTTTCTTTTAGCCAGTCTTCATCGAACTGAGGGAATTCAGTTCCGTCTTTACGTATATACGCGGACTTCTGCTCATTTCCCTCGAAGACAATCTCTTCAACGTTTTCCACGTCAGTAGAATCAGGCTCACTAGGCATTCTTTCGATCTCAGTATCATCAATCTTTCTCATAGCATAACCTACAAGTGGTATCAGAGCACTATCGCGGGTGCGGAATCCCCGTGAAGGTGCAAACCAAACAATGTAAAATGGATAACACAAACAGATAATCAAAGATTCACTTGGATTAAAAGGACGAGAACAATATCAAACATATACAGACAATGTTTGACGATAAACTCTCTGGTTTCACTATGCTCTCATGACCTAAACTGTGAAACATGATTTAGTATATATACTGAGCTTTGGACGAAAACACTTTGGACGAAATCAGAAGTGATTTCGTCACATATGTGTGGACGAAATCCCTTGTGATTTCGTTGACCTTTGTGTTTTCATCTTATGTGTCTGGACGAAATCCCTTTGTGATTTCGTTGATGTTATAGTTGATGAAAACACATGTGTTTTCATCAAAGGTAAACAAGACAAAATATACTAAGTCATGAATGGACAGTCAAGCATGATTACCCAACCTCTTAACCTAATGCACACTAGCATTAGGTTAAGATACAATTACAAAGACAATAAGTCATACTAAGTAGGATAGGGGGATATCCAACTAAGTAGACACGACGGAACGTACAGACTCGATAACGAAAGACTGTTTAACATACAACTAAACAAGACAAGTTACAGACACAAAACTACACTAACACAAATGCAACATGCATTAGTTTAGACTTACATAACAAAGAGACAATTGTCGTACCAAAGTTAGATAGGAGGATATCCGACTTAGTCGAGTGACGGAACATACAGACTCGATAAACAAAAGACCGTAATAAAAAAAGCAAGCGACGCGCTGAAATCGTAACGATTGATGTGCGTCCTTGTCCTCGTAAAAAATATCGTGTCGGAACAACTTGTTGATGTCGGCCACATACATATTTACTATCCACATCGGTTCGAGCATGCGGAAGTTTTCTCGATCGTCTTTGAACACAATAACGGACTCATGCGTATCCGTGTCGTAACACCATAACGTCATGTTTTCTGACATCAAAGGAATCTTGTCTATGACCTTCGCCGGCTGATAAACAAGCTTGTATCGTGCCGTGTTGGTCGATGGATCTAAGGTGAACTTAATCTGCTGATAAATTGGAAACTGAGGCTTTTACAACTCGTCTTTCCAGCTTGTCCTCTTGTTCATCTTTATCTTGCGAGCAAACAACGTTGCTCCTTGGAAGTTTGAGCGATTAATCTGCTCTAGCTTGGTCAAGGCTGCAACGTCATAAAACGGTAAGGACAAAATGCTCAGTAGCGAACTGAAATACTGAATACCGTATTCACGTTTGATGGCCATGCAGTGGATTTCTTTGACAAACATCCAGCAAAGAATCTTCCCGTGCAACTTTTCTTTCTCGTATTTGAAGTAGTCGACTTGAACTTCAGCTGGCATAGGCTTGGAAACTTTGGACAGGAACTGCTTTCTCCACTATGTGAACGCATCTGAGGCATTATCAGAAGTATCACTATTTTTCAATTGTTCATCGCTGATGTCCACGTTTTCCTTTAACCAATCTTCATTAAAGGGAGTGAACTCAGTCCCGTCTTCTCGCACGTAGGTAGACTTCTTATTATCGCCTTCAAAGACAATCTCTTTAACATTTTCTAAATCTGCTGTTTCCGGCTCACTTGGAATATTATCAATAGCAGCATCATCGATTTCTTTCATCTCATTCAATGCTAGCAACTGCTCATGCGAAAGGTCAGCAACAAACTCTCCCTCTTCCGAAACTTCTCCAGTAATAGGATGTACAGCCTGTAAAGCAAGATCAGCAGAGCTAGGAATAGAGGATGAACCAGCCATAGAGCTTTCAATGTAAGAACTGCTCTCTAGTTGTTGTACTTCTTCTACGGTTCCACCAGAGGTTCCTTATGTAGATCCAATCTGTGAAGGCTGGAAGACAACAATTTGAGTAGATGCAGTGGCTGGTGGTTGCTCAGATGTCGTAGAAGGGTCTGGGTTACCCGGATCCTCAGAATCATGATCCCGTTTCTTCCAGACTTCCTATTGCTTGCATCGGTCTCCCCACAAAATGTTAACCTGCTTTCTGACGAACTCAAAGCCATCAGTGATTTTCTTAACCCCATCTGTTATCTTGGTATTGCAAGAGTTGTACTACTCTCTCATATCTTCATGATTTCCTTTGAGAGTTTCGGCCAATATTTGAACCACAGTGCTTCTTTCCTTCAGGCAATTCATATCAATACCACGAGCATTATCAGCAGCTCGCATTTGCTGCAATTAACGTTCTCTTTCTTCATCAGCAGCCTTAAAGCGTGCATTCTCAGCCTTCAGTTAGTCAATTTCTGCTTGTTGGCATGTAATCTCAGCTTGTTGAGGCTCAAAAGTGGAATTCAGCGTATTTATTTCCAACTGTTGCTTGATAACATCGCTTCTTGTGACATTGATCACCGCCGATTGCCTATCAATATGACCTGCAGCAGCTTGCAATCGAGTAAACAAGAAATCTACCTTTTCATCTTGCTGCATTTCAGAGAATCTCCTTTGTCTGCGTTCTGAGCTCGGCTGAGAAGTAGTTGCTTGAATAGTGGATGCTATAGAGTGTGCAGGTTCTTGTGGTGTAGCCGTTGGAGTTTCAGCAGCTGAAGTGACTATAGGAGTTGGTTCGACTGATATTGGAGGAGATGAAATAATAGCAGCAGCTTCATTGGCAGTGAGTCCAAAGTTTGGATTCATGTCTGCTTCTTGAATAGGCTCTTGTTGTGGAACGGTTTGCTGCACAGATGAGGAACCGATGTACTTCCTTGCCTTTTTCTTTCTACGAGCAGTAGTTTGTTTCCTCTTTAAATGTTCAGCTTGAGTATCTGAAGGAATGTAATCAGTATCATCCTCCTGTCTAATCTTCCTGACTTTTCTCACACCACGTTCGTCGAGATAGAACTCGTATCCAGGCTCAGGTTGATTGTCATCAGATTCTGTATCCTCTTCATCACCTCCAGCTGAACTAGCACCAACTGTACCAGCAACAGATGCACCACCAGCATCTCCACCATCACCACCTTCATCATCACCATCATCGTCGCTATCGCTTTCGGTAGAATCGCCGAAAATATTAATCTTTTTGCGACCGAACTTATCTTCCATCATCTTTTTCAACTTCAGCTCCTCGTTGTCCGATTGGCTGTCATTGTGACGCCATTTATCATTTTCTGGAGCGACGTAGTCTGTCTTATCAAGAGCACCAATCAACTTCCTTGGCGGTTGGCTTTCTTGGTATCTATTCGCTGCAACACCTCAGAATATCTTTAGTGAATGCTCGATCATAGCATCTATCTTCAGAATATCATTATCGGCTTTCGGAAGATTTGGATGTTAGACATTCATGATCATCTGCAAGAATCTAGGGTACATCCAGAACTTGTTCCCTATCGTACGACCACCGGTTCTTTTCATATTCTCTTTCATGTTTGCAAAAATGTACTTCGAGATGCTAAACGGCTTGGTTAGCACTAGGGCCACCATGAATCCCACTAGATCATTTCCTGCCATATCATAACCAGCACGTCTGTTGCTAAGACATTGAATGAGTACATGTAGAAGAAACTTGTAGCACATTGGCAACCATCCTTTGTTGATTTGACCACTGAAAATATCACCGATACATTTCATCCTAAGCAAACAACGGCGTGTGCACATAATTGGAACAGAATACCGTGCGTTCGGATCATCTTGAAGTTCCGGTACGGTGTTTAGGATATCCGGAGAGACATTCACATTCACTTGGTTAACTTGCCCTTGTATAAATTTCCATCACCTTCAATAACGCTCGCTGAATTCCATAATTCTTTGATGAGAGACTTATACACCGGTGTTGAAAAGGTAATTGCTTTGTTGATCCGTGATTCCCTTAGCCATTTAGTGATCTCCTTCAATTTCGTAATCTTCCCTTCAGGATCAAGGTATGCAACCATGTTGTGACGAGGTTCGGACATGACTTGTTCTTCTGGTTTATTAGTTTTCTTAGTCGCGGGCTTACATACATACATACATACTGTGAAGGTGCACTAGAATGAACAAAATTCTGAAAATTTTCTAAGTGTTGGATGACAAAAAACTGTCTCAGTAATGAAAAACATCCTTTATGGCGAAGAACCATTGGTTAACCAAAGTCAACATTGTCCTTTGACCATGGGCCTTTCGTCGACAGACTTTTGACGAAAAATGTTTCTAAGTCAAACAGGTTATTCATCACAGGCAGTTTGAAGAAATATGTACTTCGTCGTAAAAGGTGTTTTTCGTCAATTAGGGTTTTTCGACTTGACTGAAATTGGGGGGTTTTTCGATACAGAGGTTTTTCACCGATAGACGGTGAATCAAAGGTCGATTCAGAACAGCAAACACAATGGACACTTTGTTAAACACAAACATGAAGAAAGAATCCCAGATGTGTAACCGACACGAGTTCAACCAGAAAATACACCCAAACCCGTTTAAAATCACAAAATCTCAAACCCTTGTTTTAACACCTAAATCAAAAACCCACAATATGAACCAATCTACATACACTCATCATATTTATCAATTTTCGATGAAAAATACGGAAACAAAACAGATGGATACATGAAGGAATCAAAAATAAAAGGTATCCGATGGTTTTTCAAACATCCGAGCAAATCACAGGGTTATTAAAAAGATTTAAATGGGTGTTAAAAGTCCCTGGTTGTTTTAATACCTTGTATTTGATAAAAATCTCAGAGAAAAACAATGATTTTTTAGGTCGGCAGAGAGGTATGGGAGATGGAGTGTGGAAGAAGATGAACAGTTGAGAGTGGTTTGAAAAAGTGAACTTAATGATGCGCTGGGTCCCCTTTTATAGACCTGACCTTCGACGAAAAACCGACCCCAAAGAAAAACAAGATTGGGTCGACGAAAAACCTTGATGGGCTTGTACAGTAAGCCCATGTTGAAAGTCCATGAAGAACCAAGGTTCTTCGTCAAGACCTTGACGAAGAATGGGTTTTTCGTCGTGAGCTAGATTTTTCTTTGACCAAGACTTGAACAGCGTTGACCTGAATTGGTTTTTCGTGGACCTTGAGGTCTTTCGTGGACCTTTAGGTTTTTCGTGAAACATTTTCACCTAAAGTTACCAAATCATTGAATTTTGCACAGATTGAACAGATTTTACTGATCTGAACAGATTTCCCTTGTGATTAAGTTTACCAACTGCAAAAGGACATTTTATGAAGAAGTGAAATCACAAACAAGTCGGTTTCAGGCTTTTCGGCAGAAAACTCTGAGTTTCAGCTTTGGCTAATCAAAAAGAACTTTACAAATTACGCTAAAATAGAAATTGAATTGCGGTAAACTAACGGCAATCAATTAAAAAGCAGTAACGGACTGTACAATGTCAAACTTTTTGCGAGTTTCAAGGTAAAAGAATCATACCAGCTTATGGTGTTTGTCAACATGGTTTTTGTTTCGGTTTAAAGCTTTAGATAAGTATACTACCACAATTATCGATATTGTTGTCTACATAATCTCAAACTGATCAGACGTAATCACAATTAGGAGATACGATTTACGGTAAGAGTTATACTTACAAGTCGGTGTTCATCCATTCACGACACATTTTCGTATCAAGGTATGCACGAGAGTTCATCTTACAGGTGAGTATACCGCTTATCATCTTTTTGACCGTATAAAAAGATGTGAGATATTCAGTTATTTTTTTGATTGAAAACAAGCCCTATGTGGTAGAATCACTTATTGATGAGGAACTTGATTTTCAGATGCATGAGGGCACAGGAGCAAGTCCGTGAACAGGTTAGTACCATCGTACAGACAAAGAGACGAACTTGACTCCCGGATAAATGTGATATTTTATCACTTATTTTGTTTGGACATGTGATTGTTGATCACTTATTGAGGTCAAATGCAATATGTACACGTATGTATAGTATCATGGAATATCTAGACTTTGCCTCCGTTATTTTTCGGTAAAAGATACAACCGTGATACCCAGATGATAAGACAGCATAAAGACCGTATATCCTAGAACCTCAGCAATCAATCAAACGAAATTTCGGTACTAAGACCATATGCCAATGAATGGTTCCCACCTGACTTGAAGTCTTTTAGGTTTGTATCATCCTGCACATTTTAGACTAATTTTGAGCCTACTGATACATCATTAGTAGAGATATTTATCATTTCTCAATTTTTCGTTTTACATTTTTGAACATGTTAACCGACCACACCAGTGAATCTCATCATTTTCCCTTATCCAAGAAACTCATTTTTGATTTTCTAATTTTTTTTATTTTTCAAACTCAAAGACAGAAAGTAAAGACATATTTTTGGATTTTTGACCTTTTCAAATGTTTTTGTATTTTCTTGAAATTTCTCCCCCTAAAATGCGAAAAGGTTACGAAAATGAAAAACTTTTTGTATTTTTATAGTTTTTAAAGAAAATATTTACAAAAACAATTAGCCAAAAAAGTTTTACTTGGGTATCACCTTAATGCCATTGACCAAAAGAAGATAATCAAAACGTGATTTATCAAAAGCTTTAGTGAAAAGGTTGGCACGTTGGTGATCAGTGTGGATTTTAACAACATCGATGAGTCTTTTGTCAAAACAATCACGTATGAAGTGATATTTAATTTCGATGTGTTTGGTCTTGGAATGCTTCACAGGATTTCTAGTGATCTGTAAGGCAGCATTGTTATCAACAAAAATAGGAGTATATTGGAATTCAAAACCGTAGTCGCGCATTTGTTGTTGGCTCCACAGAACTTGGGAGCAACAACTTGAGGTAGCAATGTATTCAACTTCACAAGTTGATGTAGTAACACAGGTCTGCTTCTTGCATTGCCATGTGACCAGGCGATTTCGTAAAAACTGACATCCAGCCGTTGTTGATTTGTCATCGACTTTGCAGCCACCAAAATCAGAATCACTGAAGGTGATCAAGTCGAAGCTATCATCCCTAGGGTACCAGAGACCGGTGTCCGAGCAACTCTTCAAATAGTGGAAAATCCTTTTAACAGCTCCTAGATGTGAGGCCTTCGGGTTGGCTTGATATCTTGCAAGTAGGCACGTAGGAAACATTATGTCGGGCCTCGAGGCTGTGAGATACATTAGAGATCCGATCATTGCGCGATAGTATGAAGAGTTAATGCTTTCACCCTTCAGATCCGTAGTAATCCCGTGATTCTGCGGAAGTGGGGTACCAATGGGCGTTGCTTCAGTCATCTGGAACCGGCTCAAGATGTCACCAACATATTTAGTCTGATCGATGAATATCCCAGACTCAATTTGTTGAACTTGTAGGCCCAAGAAGAAATTCATTTCCCCCGTTGCACTCATCTCGAATTTCTCCTGCATAACACGCTCGAATTGCCTGCACAAAGCATCATTAGTTGAACCAAATATTATAACATCAACGTATACCTGTACCAACAGAGGATCTCCATCTTATTCTTTGATGAAGAGAGTGCAATCAATAAGACCTCGCCGAAAACCATTCTCCAGCAGATAGTTAGATAAAGTTGCGTACCAAGCTCTTGGTGCTTGGTGTAGACCATAAAGAGCTTTGTTGAGCAACCACCCGATCAGGGTGAATAGGATCTTCAAAACCCGGAGGTTGTTTGACGTGCACCTCTTCTTCAACCACACTATGTAAGAAAGCACTTTTCACGTCCATTTGGTAGACCTTGAATCCTTTAAATGAAGTATAAGCTAGAAAGATCCGAATAGCCTCAAGACGTACAACCGGTGCTTAAACATCATTGTAGTCAATCCCGTTGATCTAACGAAACCCTTGAACAACCAATCTCGCCTTGTTTCGAGTGACTACTCCACGATCATCCTTTTTCATTTGAAAACCCAATGGGTGCCAATTTTCTTGTAATTTTCAGGCCTTTCAACAAGCTTCCAGACACCCAGCTTTTGGAACTGTTGCACTTCATCCTGCATGGCTTCCACCCAAGAATTATCCTTTAGAGCTTCTTTCCAAGAATTTGGTTCTTCTTGTGAAACATAACACGCGAAGGACCAATCATTTTGTAAACCAGATTCTCTGATAGCTGCATACAAACCAGCATTCTGGTTGTTTCTCAGCTGATTATGCGTCTGCACACCACTTTGGACATTTCCAATAAGATTCTGTTGCGGATGAGTATCATGAATTCTTGGTTCAGGAACATCAGGAACACGAGTATTGATACCCAAATTGTTAAGATTAAGATCAACAACCAAATCCACACCAAGTATAGGCGTAGAGGTGGATGCATTTCCTTCAGCAGAGTCTACATTCTGCACCTGAGGAGTTGCTTCTGAAGCACCTTGAACAGGAGCAACCGGAGCTGAAGATCCTTCATTCGCATCATGGAACTCATCATCTTCTGATGACTCATTGTAATCAGCTGCGTCTTCAAATTCCTCATTTTGAGCAATATTGTTAACCGAAGTAGAAGCTTGAGGGCTAACAATAATTGGTCTCACCAATGGCGAGTCAGCCGCGTTGTCACTTTCAAGTATCATTTGAGCAGCTGCAGATGCTTCGTCAAAGGTTGGCAGATTAAAGGAGTCGAATAGCCCATCATAATCGAACATCCAAGGATCACCCGGAGCTCTAACCGAATTAGTATACCTTTGAACCTTTGCTTCACTCCATAACTCAATCTTTTTCGTTGCCAAATTCCATACACGAAAATTCAGAGTAGCATATCCAAGGAAGAAACCCTCTATAGCTTTGGCGCCAAACTTTCCGTGTGGCTCAATCATAGTGCATGGACCGCCAAAAGGTTCTAAGTGAGAAATATCCGGTTTCCTTTTGTGTAACAGTTCGAAACAAGTCTTGTCATGCCTTTTAACTGTGAGAACTCTGTTTAAAGTGTAACAAGCAGTAGCCACAGCCTCCCCCCAGAACTGAACAGGAAGCTCCGACTCTACCAACATTGTTCTTGCAGTTTCTATTATTGTCTGATTCTTCCTCTCAGCGACACCATTTTGTTATGGAGTGTAGCGAGAACTGTACTCATGAAGAATGCCCTTTGAAGTACAGTACTCATCCATTATGCGGTTTTTAAACTCAGTTCCATTGTCGCTTCGGATCCTCTTCACTTTCAACATGTACAAATTCTCTAGCAAAGTAAGAAGATTCTTGAGGATTTTAGGAGTTTCACTCTTGTGTGCCGTGAACGATACCCAAGAAAATCTAGAGTAGTCATCAGTAACCACCAGACAATAAGCATCCCCAAAGTTTGTCTAGTGTTTCATAGGCCCAAAGAGGTCCATATGAAGACGTTCAAGAGGCATGCTGACAATGTTGACTTTCTTAATTGGGTGAGACTACTTCGTTTGCTTTCCCTTCTGGCATGAAACACAGACATCTTGTAGATGAAAATTCTTCACAGGCACACCATTCACAAGATTGTTTTTCACCAAATGGTTCATTTTTATCAAATGAATGTGCCCCATTCGTCTGTGCCAAGATATAGACTCCTTTTCTGTGGCTTTCGAGACAAAAAATGTGACTTGTGCAGATGATGTAATCGCTTGGCTCATATCAAGGATATAAACATCATTAACCCTTGGAGCCGATAAGAGAATCCATTTTTTTGGAATCTTAAACCCAAGCTTCAGCACATAACAACCGGCAACATCAAAATGCACGGTGAATTTCTTATCGTAGATCTGCGAAACACTCAGAAGATTGTGATCAATTTGTAGTACATAATTGATCTTATCGAAACACACAACACCATTAGAGATCATTCCTTCTGCAGTGATATATCCGCCTTTGTCTCCAGCAAATGCGACATAACCTCCTCTAATGTTTTTCACATCAAAAAGAAGTCGTAAGTCGCCCATCATGTGCCTAGATGCTCCACTGTCAACAATCCAATGACTATTAACAATTCCTCCTGGAACATCCTGCACATTTCATTCAACAATTAGTTGAAGTTGGGGACCCAAGCCTTAGTGGTGTTGGGTCGTCCCTGATCATCACGAAATGTGATTTCGATTTCTTTATGATTTTGAAATATCGCACCTCCCCCTGAACCTTCACCCGTTTTAGGTTTCCAAGACTGATTTTGTTTACCAGATTGAGTTTTATGAAAAGATTTTGAAATTTCTGGTTTTAACGGTTGTGATGAACTTGGTTCCTTTTTAACAGATTTGACTTCCGATTTTAAAGCCTTTTCTATTGCCTTGACGTTTTGACGTCGTTATTTTGTTTCTTGTTCTTTAACAGTTCACTTATCTTGTTTTGGTGAAACAGAACGATGTTGTTGGTGACCTTTTTCAGGAGGGGCTCTCTCAACAAACTTTTCTTTGGGAGTATTTGTACAGTATTTGATAATATGTCCAAACTCCCCACATTTAAAACAAGTTCTCCTTTCAACAAACTTAGGAGATTCCGATTGACGGACAGATGTCGAACCTGTAGATCCAGATGTACTTGCTCCTCCATCACACCCATTTATGTGTTAGGTGTAGTTGTTTTGACTATTATGTTTTAAAATGTTGACTTGTTGGACAAAATCGGTATTTGATTTATTTTCAAAAGTCTCCATTTTATCAGTACCCTTAGATGCTACAAATTTAACATCACTGCTTTTCTTCTTGTAACGAGCTCCTTTTGTTTTAAACTTTGGTTGAGAAACTTTAGGCTTTTGAGCTCGTTGTTCTTGCTGTTTACCCTTAGAAGCAATAGGTTGTTGCTTCGTCAGCAATATTTGATTTCCAAATTATTTTCTAACTTCAGATTTTGGAATAGGATCACACTGAGTTACAGCAACTCCCGGGATCGTCTTTCCCAAAAACTTACTGGTAGTATCTTCAAACACTTTATCAATCAAAGATGGATTGACATTTTTAATTGGAAAATCTTTGTTTTAATAGATTTTAGCATCACCGACGAAAGTATACAACACATTATTACTCTTAACGGCAGACACAGATTCCTTGACATCCTTGACATGATCTATCATTTGTTTGGCAACAGGTTGCACAGCAGGAGTAGGAGGATCACACAGAATATGATTCTCAATAGGAATTTCTACTCCTTTCATCTTATCAAGTGATTTATCATGATCACTCACATCTGATTCATCATCAGACGAATTATAGTCCTCAATAATTGGAGCACTTTGTTTCGTAGACGTTGAAGTTTCTGTTTCTTCAGATGAGTTACTCGAGGAACTGTCCGATTTGAACCCTAATCCTGTAGTAACTTCCTCATAATCAAGAGGCACACTTGGTTCAAAACGAGGCAATTCCTCTTCATTGGGCATTCTAGTATAGTTGTGTCTCAAAGGAGGCGGACATGACATATACCCAACGCCTTTCTTGTTCCCTTTCAGCCGTTGAGTGTCTATAATGTGATCAAGCACATATCGGGAGTTAGAATAACTCTCCAATTTGAGCTTGATTGCATCATGCTCGCATTTTGCCTTGGCTAGCTCTTTCTTTGTCTCCTCAATGATATTAATGTAGTTATTAATACCAATTTGTTTGTTGAAAACAGTTTTTGTCAATTCGGAAACACTTTTCTTTAAAGTTTCGATTACTAATTTGAAATCCTTTTCATTTCGAGCTAAAGCCATGTTTGCCTCTTTGCATTTTGACAGCTCAATGACCAAACTCTGATTGTGACTATGAATCTTTTCTGATTCAAGTTTCAAATCTTCACACATACTACATACACTAGGAGTAGGAGTGTCGGAATTTACCTGACTGATCGAGGCTGAGACATTTGCCATAAAGGCAGTCTGATAAGAAAATGATCCATCTTGAGAGAAGAACTTCTCCATTTCTTTTGATGCGACAGCAGCCTTCTTTATCAGAACAGAATTTTGACACTTTAATTCCTCAGCTTCCTTTAACAAGCTATCAACATCAGAATTCATCTCCTCCTTCACATCCGATTCTGAATTATAACCTCCCACACTCGATCTTTCTTTATCCGAACTGCCGCTATAACCCGAACTATCATCACTTTCAGAGAACTCTTCTTTGTGAACATGCTTGATGTGATTGATGATTTTTGCATAACATGCAGTTCCTCCTCCTTCTTGATCACCATCTCCAAACTGTACTGACCAGTTACACCCTTCATCAGCTTGAATGACTAATGCTCGGTTGGTGTTTGAAGGTCCAGACTGGTTTTGGTTGGTTGTGTTGTTCACAGCTACTATCCCTTTTTCACGGTTATCTTGATTTGTGTTGGAAGTACTTGTCTGATTTCGGAAAGGATTTTGGTTGCCTTGTTTGCTCGGTCGAGTGCACTCACGCTTGAAGTGACTATTTTTGCCGCAATTAAAGCATGTAACTGCATCCTTGTCGAAACCGTACTTCGTATCCTTTTTGCTTTCCAAGGTAGTTCTTCCAGTTCGACTCATATAATCTTTAGCCCTTCTAACAGCACTCGCAAACGCCCACTTAATGTCCATTAACTCCATTTCATCACGGTCTATCTGTTGATAATCTTCATTGGTCAAATTAATGTTTCCAATTTGACCTGCGACCAGTCCGCTGTAGGCACTGACCATTGTATGGATAAGTTCCATATGTTCCTTTGCCACTTCTATGCTGACTTTTGAAAGTTTTGAAGTATCAACTCTGACTGTGTTGGGGTTGAAAGTTGTTACTATAACATGCTTCCTGTGGTTGGGCTTGTGGTGATGGTAGAAGATAGGCACTTGGATCAAATTGGGGTTGAGTTGTGGAAACTTGAGGTTGGGGTTTAGGGAGCCAGGCACTCGGACCGAGTTGAGGTTTTGAAAGGGCGTGAGCTTGAGCAATAAGATATGGTGGTGGGAGATAGGCACTTGGATCGAAAACTTGAGGAGCTGACTGGGGAAAGGGGCTTGTATTGGACACAAACGCCATTTGTAGTTTTGGTTGCTGACTGGAACTTGATGCAGGATTAAGGGTATGTTTGGCAAAAGTAGCTGGTGGCTGCGAGCTGGAAGCTATAAGCTGGTAGCTGGTGGGTGGAAGCTGGTAGCTGTAGCTGGTAGTTAGTAGCTGTAGCTTTTTAGATATATTTGGTGTTTGGTAGAGTATCTGGAGCTTTTAATAAAATGTATAAAATGACCAAAATGGACATAACTAAAAATTTAGAAAGTTGATGCATTAAAAAGTTTCCTATTTTTAGAGGTTAAAATAGTCATTTTTTCCCTAAAAGCTTGTAGCTCCTTCTAAACGCTACCAGTAGTAGCGTTCAACCAAAATCTTCAAGCTCCTAACCTAAAAGCTTAAAGCTACTTCAACCAAACAAGACTTTTTATTGAGTAGGAACTTTTTCTTAAAAGCTTAAAGCTAGAAGCTCCTAAAAGCTCCTAAAAGCTCCATGCCAAACATACCCTAAACCCTCCAAGGTACATTTCCGTATTTTGAGGAAATGCAATCCGTTTAGCCTTCTGGATTTCTTCTTCATTCTTGCTTTCCAATTTCTGAACGAATTCATAGATAGTGACTGTATCTAAAACACCCATATGCTTTAACAATTCAATGAATGGACTCCACATTGGGGGTAGGGCAACAGCCAACCTTGCAACCATTTCCTGTTGAGTTGCAACAACATTATAAGAATACATTTCACTAATTAAATGATAAAAACGAGTTGTCATATCATTTAATGTTTCGTTTTCCATGAATTGAAATGCTTCAAATTCCTTTTTCAACAAATTGTAGCCGCATTTCCTTCTCCTCTTGCTACCAAGGCGTCCCATAAGGCTTTCGTGTTAGTACAATAACCGAATTGATGATAAATGTCTTTGTGGAGTGCTTGTGTAAGGATAGCAAACGCCTTCTTTTCCAGATCATAGCCTTTTTGTCATTTTCTAACATATTTGCCAAGGTCGTTGCATTTGATCCTGCTTCTTCAAGAGCTGTGTTATATGGCGTAGTGAAACATGTCCGTAGCTCGGTGTTTTTCCCTAGAACATAAGTGTGAAATCGACCTTTCCAAGATAGATAGTCGTTCATATGGTTCAACTTTGGTGGGCGATTGTTGCTACCCGTTTCACTCTCACTTAATAACAAATTCTGAATGCTTTGATTTTGATTCGTTACGCACGCCCATTGACTTGCAGTAATTGATTGTTGTGGCATCAGATTTCTCAACCAAGCCGCTGCGGAGGTCGGATGTTGACCCGAGCTTGAGCCACTGCTCCAATCCCATGGGCTAGTACTCATGTTTGATGTATGAATCAGAATACCTAGTCACAAACTTGAAAAGAAACTGTTAAAAGACTTTTGCAAAGCTTCTGTGGAAAATTTCACAAGTGACACCCACGAAGAACTAGGTTCCTCGCGAAAGACCAGGTTAGATGAAGAATGGTTTTTCGTCAAAAACAATTGCTACGAAGAACAGGTTCTTCGTTAACAACTCTTTTACGAAAAACTGGGTTTTTCGTCGAGGGCAATTTGACGAAAGACTAGGTTATTCATCGCCTGGGTTCTTCGTCAACAATCAGATAAAGACAGAGAGTTGTTGAGATTTTTCAAAAAGTAAATCTTATCTTTTCAGACACAGACACCCTCGTTCAACCTAACAACATGCCTGCCTTACCAACCCATCATGGTGTACCAATATTAAACAAATATATTTTAATTTAAAAATCAAGAACACATTTGAAGATTTGAAGAATCCGATGAAGATATGAAGATTCCGGCCAAAATGTTTACTGGAGAAATTTTCCGAAACATGAATTTTGCTTAAACTGTCAATAAAAACCCAATTTTATCATGTGAACATGAAATATAACAAGTTTTTTGATAAAACTTTTAGCAAATAACAATATCTTGACTGATTTTAAGGACTTTTTCCAGAAAGTTATGAAAATCAAATAAGCACAGTTTCTGAAAATCACATAAACACTTGATAAAAACACAACTATGTTTGATTTTAAACAAGGATAAGAGCCAATTGTCACGGAGTTACTTATTCAACTCGCGTGCGGCCTTAGAACACGGTCTAAGTAAGCCTAGCCGACTTAGTGTCGTTGGGTTTTGGTTATGAAAGTTGCTAAAGGGAACGTTGGATCGCAAGGAAGTTGCTTGTAATACTTGAACACAAGTATACAAGATAAAAGCTTTGTATTAGACAAAGATAGTTTACAAGTGTATGAAGTTTACAAGTTGCTAGGGATGCCTCAAATGAGCACCCATGAGCCCTATTTATAGTGCTTGAAGGACTATCTAGAGTATTCTTAATCTAGAATACTCTTTACAAAATATCAACACTAATTATCTAGATATTTCATACATAATATCATGATATTTCACTTATTTTTTAGATTGTTCCTTGGCAGATTTTTATGGCTGATATATCCAGCCATTTCCAGCAGATTCTTGGCCCTTCTTGGCTGATATTTTGTGCTTCTTAGTGTCTCTATGTTGCTGGAACAATACGGGCTGTTCCGGAGTCTTCCAGGCGGCTCTTGAAGCGTGTAGATGGCCCCGAAAGGTTCTAGAATGCTGAATTTTTGGGCTGAATTTTAGCGGGGTGTGACATCCTCCCCCACCTAAATTCGCAACGTCCTCGTGGCGATGCCCGAATGCCTCACGTGTTTTCATGAGTTGTATTGAGGATAACGTTTCGCCTCGGTTCCTTGTGTTGGACTCCAAGGGTGTGGCGTACACTTCATCTCCTTTGAGGATGTAAAGTGTATTTAGAAATGGTGCTGGGAAGACATTTTCTTTCTCAAAGAAATCCAACCCGAGTATGATGTCGTAGTTTTCGATTGGTACAATCGAGAAGTGTAACTTGCCTGCCCATTCTCCGATCTTGGCCTTTACGCCCCATGCAGTAACCTCGATCAGTATGGGATCTCCATCAGCGGCTTTAATCCAACCTTCTTGTGGGGTGATCCTTAAGCCGAGTCTTTTTGCTTCACTTAGTGACATAATGTTGTGGCTGGCACCGGTGTCCACCAATGCCTTAAGGGTTTCTCCTTTTATTTCTATGTTCACAAAGCGAAGACCTTGTCTCTTTGTGTTGCCCGTGATGGTTGTCGGGTTAGTTTGTTTGGCCATTTTCAAGGGTTTTCCCGTTAGTTGGGTCAATGCATTGAGGACTTGAAGTTGCATTGCACCTAGGCGAACCTCTTCGGTTTCCTCAGGTTCGTCATCGTCGGTCCTTATAAGGGCCGTTAGTCTGGCTTTCTTTGGGCAGTCTCGTGCATCATGAGGCCCATCGCAAAGAAAGCAACCTTTGTTTACGACTTTTCCTTTGTTATATAATGTTAATGCCCGGTCATCATTCTTCCGGTATTGATTTTGGTTGGTGGGTTTTGCTCCCCCACCTTTTGCATCGCCAGTCTCTGTAGTTGCTGATCTTGTCGAACGATTTTCATTACGGTCGTGCAAGTTTTCAGCAACAGAGATTGCCGATGATAAGTCTTGAACATTTCTTCGTTCAAGTTCGGTTTTGGCTCATTGTTGCAAGCCATCGACAAAGTATATGAGAGCATCCTTGGGCGACAATTCCGGAATCTCAAGAACAAGGGTAGTGAATTCATTGATATAATCTTTGATGCTACCCTTTTGCCTAAGGTTTCGTAGCCGAATCTTTGCGTCGTGTTCGGCGTTTTCCGGATAAAATTGCTTCTTAATTTCTTTTACAAAATCAGCCCAAGTGTTGATGGTGCACATACCTTTTTCGATCTCCATGTGCTTTCGTCGCCACCATAGAGCCGCGGTTTCCTTTAAGTATAAGGTCACCGTCTTGATTTTCTTGTCATCGTCAACGATGTCTATAGCTTCAAAGTACTGCTCGATCTCCCAAATGAAGTCGTCAACGGCTCGTGCCTCCCGTTTTCCAACAAACGGAGATGGCTTTGGGACTTCAGTCTTTGAAGAAATGATGGTGTCGCCTCGGTTTGCTAGTGCTTGTTTGCAAATGTTTAGTTCCATTTGCAATTCCTTGAATTTTTCAGCAAACTTGCTCTCTATATTGCTTTGTACCTGCCCCAACTCCTTCATAAACATCTCTTTTAATTCAGCTTGAACGACCTGCATAGCAAGTTTGATGTCGTCTCTTAACTCGCCGAGCTCGCTACCTACTTGTTCTAGCGACTCGTTAGTGTTTGTTTGGAAGATATCGACTTCAGCCTTGAATTCTTTAACTTGTGTCTTGAATTCAGCTATCGATGTCTCCACGTCTTCCACACGTTTTTCTAAGCTTGCGACCAAGTCCTTGGACATGTCTCGATTCTTTCTTCCTCCTTTGCGAGTGTCATCGCGCCCACGGGTCTCTTCTCCAGTCGTCGTGGTTGTAAGTGGGGTCTTATCATCAGCCATCTTGGATGGATCGAAACGTTGCTCTGATACCACTTGTCACGGAGTTACTTATTCAACTCGCGTCCGGCCTTAGAACACGGTCTAAGTAAGCCTAGCCGACTTAGTGTCGTTGGGTTTTGGTTATGAAAGTTGCTAAAGGGAACGTTGGATCGCAGGGAAGTTGCTTGTAATACTTGAACACAAGTATACAAGATAAAAGCTTTGTATTAGACAAAGAGAGTTTACAAGTGTATGAAGTTTACAAGTTGCTAGGGATGCCTCAAATGAGCACCCATGAGCCCTATTTATAGTGCTTGAAGGACTATCTAGAGTATTCTTAATCTAGAATACTCTTTACAAAATATCAACACTAATTATCTAGATATTTCATACATAATATCATGATATTTCACTAAGTTTCTAGATTGTTCCTTGGCAGATTTTTATGGTTGATATATCCAGCCATTTCCAGCAGATTCTAGGCCCTTCTTGGCTGATATTTTGTGCTTCTTAGTGTCTCCATGTTGCTGGAACAATACGGGCTGTTCCGGAGTCTTCCAGGCGGCTCTTGAAGCATGTGGATGGCCCCGGAAGGTTCTAGAATGCTGAATTTTTGGGCTGAATTTTAGCGGGGCGTGTGGATGGCCCCGGAAGGCTCTGATACCACGTTGTCACGGGGTTAGTTTTCGACCCCCGTGTGGCGTCCCCGAGTCCCCGGGGACAAGCCAATCCATCTCGCTTCTTTGTGTGGGTCACTGGTTTCGTCCTGCCTTGGACTCATCAGGAGAGCGGCGCCAGCTCTCGACCAGTGGTGCGTTCGTCGTTTGCACGACTAGGCACGTACACCTCTTCATTGACACTGACTCCGTTCCCCGATAAAGTCCAGGACTAGTCAGTAACCCAAGCGTTCAAGCACAGCCCACAGCATCGCGATCTTCAAACATTTGGCCCGTGACACTCTCCCACCACCATTTCATGCACGTCCTCGTGCATGCTCGCCGTCCCATACCAGCTCGCATACTTGACGATGCATGATTATCCCCTTATGTTGAGCATGATTCACTTTGGGAGGGCAGGACACCCGGAAGCACAGCAACAATGATCTTATGTCGTGCATGTTCAATATAGTACGTCAGTCTTGGTTTAAGTGGCGCTGACGTCCGCCGCATCGGATTAGGTGCCGATGATTCACCTTGTTTTAGGAATACGGGGACCTGAATATTTGTAGCAGCTTTCACAAAACTTCCTTGTTACGGCGCTGCTTGGACCGTATATTTTTGAACATAACACGGAGGGCTTCACTGCAACTATACTTGAGCGGCTCTCACGATCCCATACTCGCGGAGTACAAATACCTTTGCCGAAGCAAAGCCATATTTGGTCTTCTCCCACCACCATTGCGCAACCATACTCTAAATGTTAAGCTCATTTGGTTAAGAGTCACGTTCCAATGTATCCGAGAATCGTTCTGTTCTGATACCACGTTGTCACGGGGTTAGTTTTCGACCCCCGTGTGGCGTCCCCGAGTCCCCGGGGACAAGCCAATCCATCCCGCTTCTTTGTGTGGGTCACTGGTTTTGTCCTGCCTTGGACTCATCAGGAGAGCGGCGCCAGCTCTCGACCAGTGGTGCGTTCGTTGTTTGCACGACTAGGCACGTACACCTCTTCATTGACACTAACTCCGTCCCCAGATAAAGTCCAGGACTAGCCAGTAACCCAAGCGTTCAAGCACAGCCCACAGCATCGCGATCTTCAAACATTTGGCCCGTGACACAATGCTCTGATACCACTTGTAGGTCCGTTTATCTCGGAGGATCGATTATGAAACCTAATCCCTGTTTATAACAAACACAATCACGAGTGCGGAATCCCCGTGACGATGCAAACCAAACACAGAATGGCAAGACACAAAGGAACCAAAAGATTCACAGTCGATTGATTAAACGGATGAGAACATATTACAAACACATACACACAGTGTTTGATAATACTCTCAGTAGGTTATGCTCTCATGCCTTCACACAGAAGACCAAGTGTGGTTTATATACTGCAACCCAGCCCAATCATGACGAAGAACATAAGAAGACTGACGAAGAACCTTAGACGACGAACAACCAGGTTCTTCATCACTGTTGCCACGAAATACTATGTGACGAAGAAAGGGGTTCTTCGTCACACACATGTATGATGAAATATGTTTTTCGTGACAAGTGACCTCCCACGAAGAATGGGTTCTTCGTGGGGAGGCTGCAATGCAGAAAAGTTGCAAACTGTCAAACAGTTTGCAGCAATACTTATATAAACACACACACAAACATTAACATACAAACCAAATGCAACATGCATTAGTTTAGACTTACATAACAAAGAGACAACTGTCGTACCAAAGTTAGATAGGAGGATATCCGACTTAGTCGACTGACGGAACATACAGACTTGATAAACAAAAGACCGTAATATAACAACACTAATTAAGAACAAGTTACAGACACAAAAATATGCACCAACAAATAAAAAAAATATATTTTAACGACGAACTTAGTTTCGACGCTCGTTAGGGACCTAAACGCTTTACGGTTCGAATTCGACTAATTAATTAAAAAAAATATTTTAGCGACAATCTTAGTTTCGACGCTCGTTAGGGACATACGCGTCTTACGGACGACGTCGACTAAATAACAAAACTTATATATTTTTACGACAAACTTAGTTTCGACGCTCTTTAGGGACCTACGCGCCTTGCGGTTCGACTTCGACTAAATAATAAAGCTACTATTTTTAAAAACATAAAACTATTTTTTTAACAGAAAAAGTTTTTTTTTTAAACAGTAAATTGTTTTTTTTAAACAAAAAACTGTTTTTTTTTAACAGAAAACTGTTTTTTTTAACAGAAAACTGTTTTTTTTAAATACAGTTTGATTTAAAAAAACAGAAAAATGTTTTTAAAAAAAACATAATACAGTTTTTATAAAAAATAAAGAAAAACATAAAACAGTTTTCTGTTTTAAAAAATATTAACTTTATTATTTAGTCGAAGTCGAACCGTAAGACGCGTAGGTCCCTAACGAGCGTAGAAGCTAAGTTCGTCGTTAAATTATTTTTTTTGTTATTTAGTCGACGTCGTTCGTAAGGCGTGTAGGTCCCTAACGAGCGACGAAACTAAGATCGTCTTTAAAATATAATTTTTTTATAATTTAGTCCATGTCGAATCGTAAGGCGCGTGGGTCCCTTAGGAGCGTCGAAACTAAGTTTCGAAGCACGTTAGGGACCAACGCGCCTTACGGTTCGACTTCGACTAAATAATAAAAAAAATATAATTTAACGACGATCTTAGTTTCGACGCTCGTTAGGGCCGTACGCGCCTTACGGACGACGTCGACTAAATAACAAAAAAAATATATTTTAACGACGAACTTAGTTTCGACGCTCGTTATGGAACAACGCGCCTTACGGTTCGACTTCGACTAAATAATAAAAATATATATTTTAACGACGAACTTAGTTTCGACGCTCGTTAAGGACCTACGCGACTTACGGTTCGAATTCGACTAAATAATAAAAAAAATATTTTAATGACGATCTTAGTTTCGACGCTCGTTAGGGACGTACGCACCTTACGGACGACGTTGACTAGATAACAAAAAAAAATTATTTGCGTCCCTAACGAGCGTCATCCGTAAGGCGCGTACGTCCCTAACGAGCGTCATCCGTTGCTAAAAGGCTGGTTTACGGCGATTTTGCAGCCGTTTAACGACCCCTTTCGCAGCCGTTGCGTATAGCTTTATTCACATGCCTAGACGACATGGTATCAGTGTCAAGTCAGTCTGACATACGCTGCATATAGGTCCATACGCAACATCTTACTTTATGTACATACGCTGCGTATATGTCAGACTGATTTGACATGGTACTAGGTTTGACTATCTGGTCGTGTACCTACCCCTTAGCTACGCTGCGTATAGACCCATACGCAGCGTAGGTAAACCCTAAGTGTGTAGATAGCCAACCAAGGTGTGCAGATAGTTTGGCCCGCTTCAAAATTAGATCAAGAAAAGGCAATTCTTTTAGATTGGAAGAAACGGTTCCAGATCATTCAGGGAGTTGTTCTTGGATTGATATACCTTCATTACGATTCTAGGCTGAGGATCATCCATAGGGATCTGAAAGCAAGCAATGTTTTGCTAGATACGAATTTGAACCCTAAAATTTCCGATTTCGGAATGGCAAAGATATTTGGAGGGGATCAAGCTGAACCTAAAACACGTAGAGTTGTCGGGACATAGTAAGTATAGTTCACTCTGTGTTTACACAACTACTATTAATTTGTTTCATTTATCTAAATTACATGATATGATTGTAGTGGCTATATGTGTCTAGAGAATGCAATGCAAGGACTTTTTTTGAGTAAAATATGATGTTTTTAGCTTTGGAATTCTAGTTCTTGAGATAATAAGTGGCAGGAGAAACAATAGCTATCATCAAGAGAGTTCGGTTAACCTTTTTATGTATGTATGTATGTATGTATGTATATAAATATTTGTTTCTAATTTGGTGATTATTCATTCACCAAACAAACTTTATCATTATCAATATGTCTTTTAGGTTTGGGACTTATGGAAACAAGAAAAACCATTGACCGTAGTTGATTCGTCTTTAGGAGATTCATATGATGCGCATGAGTTCTTTTATGCATCCATATTGGCAGTGGCGAAGCTTGAAAAAAACATTCGAGGGGTCGGAAGGCATTAGACCTAAAAAAAAATTTATGTTCGGTCGGGCAACGGTGATTCGATTCGGGTCGGGTCGGGTAGGGTGTCGGTGATTCGGGTCGGGTCAAACATTAATATCAAATTAAAAGTCGTTCTCAAACATTAAAACGTAAACATTGTTTAACAAACAATTGAATAAAGATACCAAAACATTAAAAAGAAGAGGAAGGTGGGTACCCGGTTTAGTTGGATGAAGAATTATAGTTCTGCTCGTCTTCCTTTAAGATTTTTGAATTCTTCAATTATGGACTCCGAATCAAAGTTCTCAGCTATCTCCTTTTCTATGTAAATCACCATACTGTTTGCTAGATACTGATTGGACATCTTATTGCGAAGGCGATTCTTAAATATTTTCATTGCTGAAAATCCTCTTTCCGTTGTTGCAGTCGAAACTGGAAGTGTTAAGATTAGCCGACACACTCTTTCAACTAATTTGTACATGTTATTTTTCTAGACTACTAACATCCACTTCATTGACGTTAGTAGGATTTTGAGGAATGTTTTGATTCGCCTCATTATTTGCTTCATTAACCGGTGGAATGTTTTGATTCGCCTCATTGTTCACTTCACTAACCGGTTCACTTGGTGAAGCTTTTTGACGTTTGTTCTCATTGTTTGCATCAACAATTCCCTCTACTTGTTCTTCATTTTCATTCTTTCTTTTGAAAAAAGAGGTTATGCATTTATTCTTCTTCCCCATGGAGCCCTAAATCAAACCTAAACATAAAAATTAATATAAATTGGAGCCTTAAATCAAACCTAAACATAAAAATTAATATAAATTGAAGCCCTAAATCAAACCTAAACATAAAAATTCAACAAGTTTAGGGCTAAAACTCACACCTTATTTCAACCTAATTCATATAAATTGGAGCCCTAAATCAAATCTAAACATAAAAATTAACATACCTGTGAGGATGATTGAACAAGTGAACAAGAAGTCTCGAACAAGGAATCTCGAATCGAATTGAAGTCTCGAACAAGCAGCAGCCGGTCGAACAAGCAGCAGCAGCCCAGTCGCCAGTTTCCCCCCAGACCTGCGTTTTTTCTTCTGTTTCTTTTTCTTCACATATGAGTTTGATATTGGGTTTAGTTAATTAGTTTCATATTGGGTCAAATTTCATAAATGGGCCATTACTTTTGATTTGGGTAGGGATGTTTGGGCTTATGATAACTGACATACATAATAAGTTAATAACACACTCTTTTATTTGGGGTATTTTGTTTGGGTTATATAATTTATTTTTTAGAAAACCGGAGGGGTGGAACACGTATATGCATAATTTTTTTTAGAAACCCGGGGGGTCTAACACGTATATACATAAAAAAATTTTTTTAAACCGGGGGGTCTAACACGTATATCCCTAAAAATTTCTATACGAAAAACATATACGTAACACTACTAACCGAAAAGTTCGGAGGGTCGGGCGACCCCCCCCCCCCGCCCCTCAAGAGCTGCGCCCCTGCATATTGGGATATTGTGTGTTCAAGAATTGGCTACGGATCGACCTACAATAACTGACGTAGCTTTTATATTGAGTAATCATGAAACATTGCTTCCTTCTCCTAAACAACCAGCTTTCATCTTTAGGCAACTTAATTACGGTAGGGACTGTGGTGTTGGCTCTGTATATGATGAGGCCATGCTCGGTAATTTATTAATATCTCATAATTACTCTCTTGAACTTGTCATCAATAAAACCCAATGGAACGCTAAATAATTGGATCATGTTAGGTCTTGTTTGTAAGTACTTTTTACGGTAGCGTGAACATATGTATGCTTTGTAGTACTTTGAATTTGGTAAACAAGAGGGTTACATAATAGTCTCACTTTGTCTCTCTCTCACTGCTTGATTATCTTTTGTTATTTACTTTGTACATTCTAATGAGCTATAACTCAATTGGTATTGGAGAGAAAATGAAGATTTGTGTTTGAAGCATAGGTCTCAGGTTCGAATCTGATCTTAACCCGGTTTTACTGCAGTGGGCATTTGGGCGACGGGTTTTCCCCAGAACTGGAGATGGTGCGCTTGTGCTACCCAACGCTGTCTGCGGTTGCGGGTGTGGGTGTGTGAGGTCGCCTTATGCTATTGCGCTACCCCCGGTAGCCAGGTCTTTATTTCGTCGGCCGTTAAATGAGAAAAACTTTGTTCACATATATGCGACCGAAAAATATAATTTTAACCAACTACTTATGTTTTGCAAGGAATTCGCGACCACGAAATATTTTTGTTTTTAATTTTTTTTTCTTCATATTTGCCAGTGATTGCTTCTGAAATATATATATTTTTTTAATTTGATTTCAACATATTTGCTACCGGTATTTGTAATTTAGTTAACTATTATTTTTTTCAATAAATTCGCTACTAGTTTGAGACTAAATATATGGCCGCAAATACTGTGACAGTTTTTACGATTCAATCAATTTTCTTTGCTATTTATGTAAGCGTTTTTATATTCTAATATTGTAATCCAAGATTTAACTTTTTTTTTTTTTTGGAACGGCGACTTTCATTAAAAAACAAACTAGCAAGAAGCTAGAAAAACATAATGTCAAATTACAGCTGAAACAAGCACCAATATAATTTTTACTTGAAGAGCGATTTTTGATCAAAATATACGCTAAAGACTTAACATCTTCCATAACTTTAGCTATGGTCACCTTGTTGTACGAGAAGATAACTTTATTCCGCGCCTTTCATATCCTCCAACATGTTGTACGAATGATCACATTAAACGCCTTGTCTTGGAAGGAACCACGTTTGATATTATTTTTGATGGAGCACTAGAATGTTTTTGACTTTCTTATAAGATGATATATTTATGACTCACTTAGCGCCTTCTGTTTTTTTTTCCAGGAAAGCTTTTGATTTTCTTCTTTACTGATTATATTATTTGTATATAAAAGTAGAACGATAGTTTTGATGGATGCTTCAGATTGTTATCGCATTTAAATTTGGGTTGATTTCTTAGTTTTTGAGTTCTATATTTTTTAGTTTTCGTTTTAAAGGTATATTTCACTGATTATATATATGCTTTGTAGTGAAATTTACTTACTTTTTTGATGATATTTTGTATTTTTATTAATTAATTTATGCATCATAATAGAGTTTCTATTCAAACATTGCTACTAAAATTTTTTCTTATATTTTTATTTGTAGTTGTTTAGGAAGGAATGGGGGTAAATTCCTCTGTAAATATTTACTTAGTCACTGACTGTATGTATTTGTTAGTGAAGTTTCTTTATTTTCTTAATGATATATATTTTTTATCATTATGGCTTAAAATATTCATCATAAATTGTAAAATTACTTGGGTTAGGCCACTGGAGGCGGAACAAAATCAACGCGTGATAGACATTTTTCACGTGTGGAAAATCACAAATTCCCACCGCCACCTCCAAGTATAACGCGTGATAGTTCAACGGTTTCCGATTTCGTTATTTTTTTAACGGCGTGATGGTTTTTTTTGTGAGGGTAATTGTTGGTTGGGGGAAAATTGTTGGGTGTGGTGGTGAGTGATGACCACCGCCACTAAAAAAGGTTGTGAGTGATGGAAAAATGGTTGCTAACATTGTGGAACATGATTGGATATTGTGAGTTATGGAATTCTATCACTGGTGACCACCCCCACCCACTTAGGCAATATGTTAACTTTTTTTTCCTTTTAAGATGATTAATGATTCGTTTGTTTTTGACCTACATGACCCGTTTATTTTAAACGGGTTGAACTAACATTTTTTCTCTTATCATTTTTAAGTTTAGCGATGCTTACTTTATTTTAGATCCACTTGTCGCGTTTCATTTTCAGGAAAGCTTTAGACTTTTCAAACAGGTTTTGAACCAGTATTTTTTTCTATGTTTATTAAGTTTATTGATGATTACTTAATTTCTGACCCACCTGACCTGTTTCATTTCTGGGAATGTCTTTTATCTTTTCTTTGCTGTTTTTAGTTTACTGATTCCTATATTTAGAGATGCTTATTGATTTGTTTTAGTGCTTTTAAACCTTGACTTTGCATGGAGTTCTTCGTGAGCTGATTCACTAGACATGATAACTCCAAATTAATAAATGAATGAAGAAACTTTATGCTAATAGTTTCACTAGTCGGGTGTTTCTTTTTTGTTTTTTGTGAATATATTATTCTTTCTTCAGGGTCATGTTCATCTTCTGCTCTCTTGTAAGGTTCTCTCCTGCCCATCCAACCAGGCTAATGAGGACGACTTCCCTTGTCACAAACAAAGCAAAGAAAAAGTCCTAGAAATGCTTTAGAAAAGAAGGAACTTTGTATAACAAGAAAGAAACTCTCTCCATTTAGAAATAGCGTATGAAATGTATCCCCTTGATCATACATGCTTTGATTTGAAAGAATGTTAGGACATAAGTTAGCAACGGTATTCACGCCTCAATTCTTCCATTGGATATTGGTAGACTAACTCGATTTCATCTAACTATAGGGGTGAAAGAACCTTCCTGGGTGTTAATTAACCTCAACTAATTTGAATTTTAATGGCAATAGTAGACCCGTTCAATACCATTTTAGCAACCATCACGAGACAATAAAAAATGTTGGTTTCTGTGGAATGATATTGATATGATGACAGGAAAAAAAAAAAAAATAATAAATAAATAAATAAATAAATAAAAAAAAATAAAAAACTAGCTCCATCATACAGGTATTCTTGTTTTTGTAGGCTTAAATGACGAAGTTAACGTAGATGTGCTTGCAGGAATGAATGGTTTATTGTGCGTTTTGAATAATTTATGCTTGTTTGGTCATTCTAAATTGGCAATTTGGATAGCTGACGGACCACTGGAATATTATCATGCCACCTACGGAATCATCCGATCATATCCATCTCCACTAGACAATAATGTAAATAAACTAATTTAGGAGAAAACCCAATAAATATGGGAAAAACAACCTTGTGGGAATCGTACCCAAGACCTAATGGTCCCTAAACCTTGTCCCACCTCCAAAATGCCACTAGGCTATAATGCCATGGGCCTAAATTCGCATATCAATCGTATTAGCAAAGTTGTTTGAAAATTATACAACGCTAATATGAAAAAACAAATTTCATTATTTAATTGTATCTAGTAGACACTCCTTTGGAAATGATCTCTTAACCCTCTTGAGTGGGATTATCATATCAACATGCAATATAGAACCACGATATCCTTGTCATATCAAGGGATGTATATATTCAATCATCCTCCAACGTTTGAATAAGTATTACTTTAATTGAAATAATAAAAGATGTAAGAGAGACAGAGAGAATATTGCGTGAATGAATTGCTGAATTACCTACTGTCACTTGGTACATATACTCAATAGTTACCCATTATTGTTGAGGGGCAGTGAATCCCACAAAAGGTGTAACTATCTTCGATAGCGACAACCGAAAATGTGATTGGTTGTCATTAAACATGCACTCCACAAAATACGTAATGTAGGCGAAAATCGTGGGTGAAATAGACAAAACCTAGCTAAATTTTTAGATCTAGTACATAATCTCTTCGTAATATACCTAATTTAGTTTTAAATGTTATCATGTCAGCATAAGGCTTTCAGCCCCAATGTTAAATCTCATAAAGGCTTAAATGATAGGGATTGAAATTGGTCGACTTCAGGAGACGTTTGGTTATTCTAATTTCATATGTATCCATATCTGGTTTTAGATTTCTTTGATACCCTTTTATGCTATTACTCGTTAGGTTAGTGGGTTTCTCAATAACTCGCTGTAGTTGGATCCGGGCAACAATAAATTATAAACTACATATTTATGTGAGCCCATGAGTCCCAATGGCTTGACGTTAGCAACACATATAAATACTAGTTTTGATAAGTTGTGACCACAACAGAATACGCTCCGATGGTGGAGTATTTAAATTCCAAGATCACCAAGTCCAATAAACCCGCTAACAACGATCTACCACATTAATTCCCCCTATAAACCACACCCAAATAATGATTCGTCATATTTCGTATATAGGGGCTCGCCATTTTTAGGCTTGAATGGCAGCTACTACCAAAATTATATAGAAAGTATTATGGACAAATTAGGGATGGATAGTCCGTTGTTACTCGTCTCACCACCAGAAAGCATGAAAAGTCTGAACTGTAATTCAATCCAAAATCTTGCCCAAAAAATTTAAGGCAGATTAGTAACGGAGAGTCCTTCCGTATAAAGCCCACCGTAGGTCATATTAGTTGATTAAATCAATTTGACGTAGCAGGATCATCTATGATATCTAATGACAAAAGTCGATATCAATAAAACATGACCTCCACTGTAGGTTGTATTAATTGATTAAATCAACTTGACCTCCGCATAAGTCGTCCTCAATGATTAAATCAATCTGACCTCCACCATAGGTCCCCTTGTGATAAAACAAGGACGTCATATTCATGGACAAATTTGGGAGCTAGCCGTGTTAAACAAATTAAAAAGCTAGGCGTCAGTTGATTTGACTATTCTACTAGAAAATGTGGCTAAATTTTTCAAATATGTAATGGTTATAAAAGTGGCCAATGGTTTAATTATAATGCATGCATGCATCATAACAATCTTCATGTATTTTTTTTCTTCATCTAGGCAAATAATCTGTAGAATGACTACTAGAAAAATGAATCTGAATGATGCCCAGGTTTGTGATACTGAAAAGAATGATATCCGCATATATAGCGATTTCAACTATAAAATGGGAACTTATAACTTAGTTCCATATATGTGGACATGGGAATGAAATTCGTTTCTCAATATTTCAAACATCTTTGTGCATCCTGAAATGTTTTGGTGGGCCCATTCAGATACGAGACCTGTCATGCAAGAAACGAAAAACCAAAAAAAAAAATAATAATAATAATAATAATTATAAATAAAGAAAGCATGCAAAAGCTACTTGACCTTAGGCTATGCGGTATGGTGATGGTCCTCCGTCCTCCCTTAGAGGATGGTCTGCTACGTAGGCGCCACATAGATCGGGTGTGAGGATAGGGCAAAGAGGATGGAGGTATGAAAATGGGGGATATACCTAAAATATATGTATATGTTGTATGTATATATCTGTGTGTGAGGAGGTTTTGTCCTCTAGTGGGACGGCTTAAACGACCTGGAGAAGCCGGGGAGGACGCCGCTGGTGGGGGAAGAAATGGGGCGAGGATCGGCGTCGGGCGACGACGGGGTTGGGACGAAGCCCACACCGTCTATCCTTAGGGAGGAAGGGGCACTGATAGAATCCAGAAAATCAAAGTAAATAAATGATGGAATTTAACATATTGTAATCCAATTCGAGAAGGATTAGATCTCCAATTTCAAAGATAGAAACCCTAATTTTTTTTATAAAAAAAAAACATCGACATAATTAAACTACAAAGACTCCTATTAATACTCCCACTAACAAGTAGCGCTCTGTTCCCAAGTTAACTTAACGAGAGAAAAGAAAAGAAAGTAAAAGTGAAAAAGGAAAGGAACGGAAATGAAAAAAAAAAGATGTATTTCCCATCATTTCCTCCCAGATCGGAAGTAAAGAAAAAGTAAATAATTTAGCCTAGTTTAATTTAAGGAACTAGTTTTCATTTCATTCCTTAAATGAAACTCGGGAATACGACATGTTTTATTTTCCTTTCTTTTCCTTCCTTAAATGAAATTCTGTAACACAAAATATTTTACTTTGTTTTTGTTTGTTTTTCTTTCCTTCCATAACTAAACTCTAGAACATAATGTAAGAGCAGTTACTACTCTATTCTTGAAAACCTCCGTGAAACTGTTCCCACGATGTTTGTCCTGTTATTTTATTACTTAATCAAATCAGCAGCTAGGCCAGGTTCTGGGCTTGGATTTGGGTCGGGTTCTGGATTGTTTGGTACTGTATCAGGCACTCAATGGTAATTACCCGAGCCCCAACCAACCATCACTCGCCACATAAAAAATTCCTCAAAATACTCATTAACTAGTACCCATGCCATAAGCTATATTTTTTTTAATTTAAATATTGTCTCAAAATTACCTTTCAAGCATCAAAGATGTTCTAGCATTGATGACTACCCTAGACGCTTCTACCCGTGAGTGGCAGGGGCGGATGTAGCATATCGTAAAGGGTGGCGTCCGCTACGCCTTGGCGTTCCGGTGGTAGTGTAAAATTAGTGTAAATTTTGGAAAAATTTGACATTTTTTCGATTTCGTTACCGCTTATTTATAAAACGTTACGGCTTGGCGCGAATCCTAGATCCGCCACTGGTGAGTGTAGGTCCGGCTAGGGGAGGATCTAGTCGCCTAATCCTTGTGTACAAACCAACCCGGTTGTGCGGAATCCAACCGAGATAGCAAACCGAGATAGAACACGTAAAAACACGACACGCAAAGTTCACCGATTAACACCTCTGTATTAATACGTATGAATGGTCCAGTTACAAGCACAATGTTTACAAATCTATCTTGCAAACTCTCTCTAAGTGTGTGTGTGTTCCTTATCTGTCTGGGTGTCTTACTCTCTGAACTCTATCGAAATGAACACAACACACGGGTATTTATACCCAAAACAGCAGGTCTGGTCGAAGGATCAGTTAGTATGATCGAAGGATCATCTATCGACCAGAAGCAGCTCGAAAGGTCCGGATGTACCTCGAAAGATGTGATCTTTCGTGGTCCATCCATCGAAGGCTATCTTTCGAGCTCATCATCATCGAAGGATAAGCAATCCTTCGAGACACATCCTTCGACACAGACACATTACAATCAAAATGTTGACTGTTTGGCCAAGTCAAACCAGGAGGATGATTGACTTGGTCAAACTTACAAGACTAACAAAGACATCGTTCAGTAACAAGACAAAATACAGACAAAGTACAGACACAAGTGCACCAACAAACTCCCCCTTGGCTGTAGCTTTGTCTGGCTGTAGCTTGGTCTCGATCTTTGTGACTTCAAGTCTTTGACATCTTTTCAAGTCTTCAATGTCGGAGGATCTTTAAAATCTTCACGTCTTGAAAGCAGAAAGTGTATCAACAAACTCCCCGTTTCATGTAGGAAGTGTGTTGACAAACTCCCCCTTAACATAAGCTCCCCCTTGAGTTATGCTCGTGAAATACTTGATCTTTATGAAGTGAGATCCTTGTGGTGTTGATGATGGCCAGCGGCAACTCGATCATCTTCATCATTTGAGTGCCTTCACGTCGTGTCTTCATTCCGAAGCTTGTCATCGACCATGTTCTCCTTGCCTTTAGAATCTGCACATGCAAGAAATCTAAACGCGTAATGAGAACAACTGCCTGGAATATCATAGGCAACCGACACACATGTGACCATTGTTTAAACAAACACCGTCCGACAGTTTGAAAGTTTAAAGTATTTTATCAATTTCAATTTCAACTTTCAATACTTTGCAAATTTCGACCGTTTATGAAGATTTAGTCGTTTCGGTTTTCAATCAGGTTTCAGGTAACGAAGACTTGAGCTCCAACATCGTACGATCGAAAATAAAATAGAAATAAAATCTTTTTGGTATTTTGAATTTTTCAAAAGTAAAGACTGAAAGCAGTAAATAAATATATACAAATATGCAGAAACTGAAAGCATTAAATAAATATTTACAGACATTCTTTTTGCGAGTTTCGAGGGTAAGAGAATCATATCAGTGTACGGTCATGCCAAAACGCTCTTGTTGTTCAATTAGTTAACATTTAGATAAGCATCCTATAACAATTATCGGTATTGTTGTCCACATAAGCTCAACTTATCAGATGTAATCATGGCGAGGGGATACGTTAAGGTATGATTTATACTTACCGACCGGTGTTCATCCACATCACGACACATTCCCGTATCAAGGTATGCACGAGGGTTCATCTTACCGGTGAGTATACCGATTATCATCTGTTTGACCGTATATGATGTGAGATTCTCACTTATTTTGATTGAAAACAAGCCCTATGTGATAGAATCACTTATTGATGAGGAACTTGATTTTCGATGCATGAGGGCACAGGAGCAAGTCCGTGAACAGGTCAGTACTTTCGTACAGCAGAGAGACGAACTTGACTCCCGGAAAGAATTTGTGATATTTTATCACTTATTTTGTTTGGACATGTGATTGTTTATCACTTATTGAGGTCGTATGCAATATGTACACGTATGTATAGTATCATGGAAGATCTAGACTTGCGTCCCCGTTATTTTTCGGTAAAAGATACAACCATGATACCCAGATGATAAGCAGCATAAAGACCGAATATTTCAGAACCTCGGCAATCTCTCAAACGAAATTTCGGTACTAAGACCATATGCCAATGAATGGTTCCCACCCAGTCTTCAGTCGATTTAAGTTTATATCACCCTGCACACTTTAAAATGATTGTGAGCCTACCGATACATCTTATATAGAGCTGCTTATCGCTTTTCATTTTGCATTTCAGGTTTAAAGAGGTTTGGATAGACCACTGATGTACTATCATTTTCTCTTTTGCTCGCCAGGAAACTCATTTTTGCTTTTCTATTGTTTTTGTGTTTTTGAAATTTTTCGATGTTTTTGGATTTTTCAAATTTTTTTTTTTTTTACTCCCCCTAAAATCAATAAACTAAGATAAATTTAAAACACAAAGATATTTACAAAAATGATTTTCCGATGTTGGTTTTACTCTTGCTTGACCTTAACGCCGTTTACCAGTAATAAGTAGTCAAATCTTGATTTGTCAAAAGCTTTGGTAAAAAGGTCGGCACGTTGGTCATCGGTGTGGACGTAAGCAACATCGATTAGCCTTTTCTCAAAGCAATCACGTATGAAGTGATACTTAATGTCGATGTGCTTAGTCTTTGAATGCTGCACCGGATTTTTAGTGATCTGTAAGGCGGCAGAATTATCAACGTAAATAGGAGTAGTTAGGAATTCAAAACCGTAGTCACGCATTTGTTGTTGGATCCATAGAACTTGAGAGCAACAACTTGATGCAGCAATGTATTCAGCTTCGCATGTTGATGTAGCGACACACGTCTGCTTCTTGCACTGCCATGTGACTAGGCGATTTCCCAAAAACTGACATCCAGACGTTGTGGATTTGCCGTCGATTTTGCATCCGCCAAAATCAGAATCACTGAATGCGATCAAGTCAAAGTTATTATCCCTAGGGTACCAAAGACCGGTGTCAGGGTAACCCTTCAAATAACGAAAAATCCTTTTTACAGCTGCAAGATGTGAGGCCTTCGGGTTGACTTGATATCTGGCAAGTAGGCACGTTGGGTACATTATATCTGGTCTTGATGCTGTGAGGTACATAAGAGATCCGATCATCGCGCGGTAGTATGAGGGGCTAACATCTTGACCCTTCAAGTCTGGAGTAATTCCGTGATTTTGCGGCAATGGGGTACCGATGGGCGTTGCATCAGACATCTGGAACCGGCTCAAGATGTCACCAACATATTTAGTCTGATGGATGAATATCCCAGACTCAGTTTGTTGCACTTGTAGGCCCAAAAAGAAAGTCATTTCCCCCATAGCGCTCATCTCGAATTTATCCTGCATTACACGCTCGAAATCCCTACACAAAACATCATTAGTAGAACCAAAAATAATATCATCAACGTATACCTGTACCAGTAGAAGATCTCCATCTTGTTCTTTGATGAAAAGAGTACAGTCGATAAGGCCTCTGCGAAATCCATTCTCCAGCAGATAGTTAGATAAGGTTGCGTACCAAGCTCGCGGTGCTTGATGAAGACCATAGAGAGCTTTCTTGAGCAACCAAACCCGATCGGGATGGATAGGATCTTCAAAACCTGGAGGTTGTTCGACGTATACCTCTTCTTCTACCACACCATGTAAGAATGCACTTTTCACGTCCATCTGGTATACCTTGAAACCTTTGAATGAGGCATAAGCCAGAAAAATCCGAATTGCTTCTAGACGTGCAACAGGTGCATACACTTCGTTGTAGTCGATCCCTTCAATCTGACGAAAACCTTGAACGACTAGCCTTGCTTTGTTTCGAATAACGATTCCACGGTCATCCTTTTTGCATTTAAACACCCAACGGGTACCAATCTTCTTGTAACCAGCAGGTCTCTCTACGAGTTTCCAGACACCTAGCTTCTGGAATTGTTGCAGTTCTTCCTGCATTGCTTCAACCCATGAGTTATCTTTCAAAGCTTCTTTCCAAGTTCTTGGCTCTTCCTGTGAGACATAACACGCGAAAGACCAATCATTTTGTTGACCAGATTCTCGGATAGTTGCATACAAGCCTGCATTGTTGTTGTTTCGCAACATGTTTCTTGTTTGAACGCCACTTTGTACATTTCCGATGATGTTTTGTTGAGGATGGGTATTATGAATCCTTGTTTCTGGATTATCTTGAACTGGAATATTTGTACCCAGATTGTTGAGATTGAGATCAACAATCAATTCAAGTCCCGGAATTGACGAAGAGGATGATGCAGAAGTTTCAGCTGTTCTAAGGACATCCACTGGAGGAGTACCCTCTGAAATACCATGAACTGCTGTTGGAGCTTCTTGATCTGCATCTAGAAATTCATCATCCTCTGAAGATTCGTTCAATTCGGAAGCATCATGAAAATCCTCATTGTCGAGAGCATTATTGTTCACCGAAGAAGGTTCTTGATTGACAATAATGGGACGAACCAACGGTGAATCTGAAGCATTGTCACTCTCGAAAAACATCATTGCTGCAGCACTTTCTTCAACTGCTTCAACATTGATCGAATTGAAAAAGTCATCGTACTCAAACATCCAAGGCTGACCAGGATTTCTGACTGGTAAAGTGTGCCTTTGTACTCTGACTTCAGACCATTCCTCGACCCTTTTAGTCTCTAGATTCCAGACTCTTAAGTTCGGGGTGGAATACCCAAGAAAGTATCCCTCAATTGCTCTTGCCCCAAACTTTCCATTAGGATCGATTATTGTGCATGGAGCTCCAAACGGTTCAAGATATGACAAGTCTGGTTTCCGTTTGTTAATAAGCTCAAAGCAGGTCTTGTTGTGCCTTTTGACTGTAAGGACTCGGTTCAACGTATAACATGCAGAGGACACAGCTTCAGTCCAGAATGGAATGGGCAGCTGCGACTCTACCAACATTGTCCTAGCAGTCTCGATCAATGTGCGGTTTTTATGTTCAGCGACGCCATTTTGTTGAGGAGTATAAGCTGCACTAAATTCGTGAAGAATACCTTTAGAAGTGCAAAACTCCGCCATGGCATGATTTTTGAATTCAGTACCATTGTCGCTACGTATTCGTCTAACCTTCAAGTTGTAAAGATTCTCAATCTGAATGATCAAGTTTTTGATAATACCGAAGGTTTCACTCTTATGTGCCATGAACGCCACCCAAGAAAATCTTGAATAATCATCAGTTATCACGAGGCAATATTGATCATTCCTAATGCTTTTGTGCTTGACAGGACCGAACAAATCCATGTGCAAACGTTCCAGAGGAACAGCCACCGTGTTGACTTTCTTTGTAGGATGTCGCTTCTTCGTTTGTTTTCCTTTCTGGCACGACACACAGACGTCTTGAAGATGGAAATTTTTAAGAGGAACACCATTCACCAATTCATTTGATACCAAATGATTCATTTTGCGTAAGTGAATGTGACCCATTCGTCTGTGCCAAGAGATTGTGTCTTTTTCTGTGGCTTTGGAAACGAAACATGTTGCTTGTGCAGACGTTGTGATAGCTTGGCTCATATCAAGGACATGCAAATCATTTATCCTTGGAGCCGACAAGAGAATCCATTCTTTTGGAATTTTGAAGCCGGGTTTCAGCACATAACATCCATTTGCATCAAAGTGTACTGAGAACTGCTTGTCACAAATTTGAGAAACACTAAGAAGATTGTGATCAAGTTGTTGTACAAAGTTTATCTTATCAAAGCTCACAACCCCGTTGGAAATCATTCCTTCACCCGTAATATATCCGCCCTTATCTCCAGCAAAAGCAACATAACCTCCTCTAATAGATTTGACGTCGTAGAGAAGCTTCATGTCGCCTGTCATGTGCCTGGATGCCCCACTATCAACAATCCAATGACTACTGATAGTTCCTCCTGGAACACCCTGCACATGAACTCACATAATTAGTTGGAGATGGGGACCCAAGCCATTGTGGTCTTGGGTCTTCCATTTTCATCAATAACAATAACCTCTATTCTTTGATGATTTGAAAATTGTGATGGTCCCCCTGATTCTTTAACCGTTTTTGGTTTCCAGGTCTGTTTTGTTATACCAGTGTTATTCTTTAAAATTTTAACTTCATGGTTGTCAGAAGTTTTTGAATTTTCTGGTTTGACAGAAACAGATGGTTTGTTAACCGCATCAGTTTTAATTGCTTTTTCAATTTTCTTCACCTGTTGGCGTTTCTGTTTCTTTTCCCTTTCTTTTACAAGGCGGGGATCTTGTTTTACAGAAACAGATCGCTTTTGGCGATTGTGTTCACGGGGATCATCAACTATGCCTTTTTGTTTATGAAGATACGGGCAATTTCTGACAATGTGCCCAATTGTACCACATTCAAAACATGATCTTCGTTCAACAAACCCCGAAGTATCATGTGATCGTCTTGCCGATGATGAACTTTGTGATCCCGAGGTACTAGGTTTTGAACAGCTTGGTTCATTCCTTTTCATCACAGTTGCTTTCTGGACAAAATCTAAGTTAGATTGATTTGCAAACTTTTCAATTTTGTCCGTTCCCTTCGACTTCACAAAGTTCAAATTCTTCTTTTTCTTCTGATTCGGCTTCCTTTGATTTTGAGTCGGTGCCTTACCTTTGGGTTTGGTATGATTTTGCTGTTTTTCCACTGTTGGTAATTTCTTGTTCCCAAATTGTTTTCTAACTTCAGCCTTTGGGATAGGAGGACACTGTGTGACTGTAACATGTGGCCCTGACTTTCCCAAAAACTTACTTGTAGAATTTTCAAAGACTTTACTGATTAAAGATTGATTAACATTTTTAATAGGAAAATCTTTGTCAGAATAAATTTTGTCATCACCAACAAGAGTGTACAGCAAATCCACACTCTCCGATTCTTTCTCAGATGAGGACTCGATTGCAACAGTCTTAGCGGGTTTTGCAGGAGGATCACACAGAATATGATTCTCAAGAGGTATGTCCTCTTCGTTTATCACCGCATCAGACTTTGCTGAATTAGTATCATCAGACTCATCATCAGAAGAATCAACATCCTCAACCACAACTGGAGGATCCTGATTCTGTTCAGCAGTTACAAAAGTATCTGCTGACACATCTGAGTCTGACGATACTTCTTTCTTGTATCCGAGCCCTGCTGCAAATTCCTCAACGTCCAAAGGAACAGATGGTTCAAAGTGAGTCCTATACTCTTCATCAGGCAGGGCATCAAAATTGTTTCTCACAGGTGGTGGACATTTCTTATAGCCTATGCATGTGACATCCCGTTTTTCTTTCTGAACATCAATGATGTGATCCAACACATAGCTAGAACTCAAATAACTGTCTAACTTGAGTCGGATCGCCTCACTTTCAGTTTTAACACAAGCCATTTCCTTTTGCATTACCTCAAGGCGAGTGATATACAAGTTTATGTCAGTTTGTTTTCTGGAAACCATTTTAGTCAACTCAGTTTTATCTTTCTTTAACGTTTCAATCATTGACTTAAATTCCTTTTCATGGTTTTCATAAAACATATTGGCTTCAGTGCACTTTGAAAGATCAACGGTCAATTTCTGATTGTGAATGAATGTCACATCATATTTCTCTTGCAAAGCCTCGTGTTTGCTTTGCAATTCACACCACCTATCATTCACAGAAACATGTTTGTCTCGCAATTCAAACAAACTAGCTTGTAAAGCATCGTGTTTGCCTTGCAACTCAGACATGTTTGCTTCCAAATCAGCACATCTAACATGCAAACTATCACAATTATCACAGCTAACAGAAGTGGGTTCATCGACACATACCTGACTTGATGAACTGTCGACATTAGCCATAAAGGCTGAATGGAGAGAAGACGAAGAATAAGCAGCTTGATCCACCAAAATAGATCTTCTTTGTATTCCTGCTGCAGCTTCCTCCAAAAGTTCATCAATATTTGCATCGACTGACGCACTTGATGTGTCATCCACATGATCATCACCTGAAGCGGAGGATTCTTCATCTGAACTTCCAGTATAACCGGAGGAGTCTTCATCCTCAGAAGATTCATCACCATTGGTGGAAAATTCTCCACCACTGGCGTGTTTAAGATCATTAACCACTTCAGCAAAACAAGCTGTTCCATCAGATGCATCATTTCCCAACTGGATTGACCAATCACAACCTTCATCTACCTGAACCACAAGTGCCTGGTTGGCATTAGATGGTCCTGCTTGACTCTGGTTGTTGACAGGCACCAGTGTTCGTTCGTTGTTCCTTCCTTGGTTCTGATTTGCCCTGTTGCCTTGACCTCGGAAAGGATTCTGGTTCCCATGCTGAGATGGCCTTGTACATTCACGCTTGAAATGACCACGTTCACCACAGTTGAAGCATTTAACAGCTTGCTTATCAAACCCATACTTGGTGTCCTTCTTGCTTTCCAAGCTGGCTCGCCCTGTTCTTTCCATGAAATCCTTTGCTCGCCTAACAGCACTGGCAAAGGCCCACTTGATGTCCATCATCTCCATCTCCTCTTTATCAATCTGCTGATAGTCTTCTTGTGTCAGATTAATATTACCAATCTGACCCTCCACTAATCCACAGTATGCGCTCACCACAGTGTTTAGCAGCTCCATGTGTTCTTTTGCTACTTCCACACTGACTTTAGAAAAGCTTGAGGTGTCGAGCCGTACTGTATTTGGCTTTGATTGCTGACCAGCTGATGATGTGCTTCCATAACAAGCTTGCTGTTGAGTAGGAAGAGGATTCCCGTACATATCTGTTGGTACGGTAGATTGAGGAGGAAGTGGATTCCCATACATGTCTGTTGTTGCGGGAGATCGAACTGGTAAAGGATTTCCGAACATATCAGTTGGTCTGAGAGGTCGTTGCTGTTGTGGTGCTGATTGAGGGACTGGTTCCAGCAGATTTCCATACATGTCTGTCTTTGGAGGCACCGGAACTTGGATAGTATTGCCATACATATCTGTGCTAGTCACAAAGGCTGTTTGAATTGGAGCATGCGAAGAAGGTTTTGTAGAGGTGCTAGAGGTTCCAAAATACATTTCAGGATTTTGAGGCACGGGAATTCTTTTAGCCTTTAGAGTTTCTTCCTGATTCTTGTTTTCTAGGATTTGAACAAAGTCGTTGAAGCTCGTTGTGGCTAAAGTACCATTGTACTTCATGATTTCCAAGAAAGTATTCCACTGAGGTGGCAATGCATCTGCAAACCTTTTCACAATCTCTACAGGAGTTGTAACAACCCCAAAATTTGTCAATTCAGTCAACAAGTGATTAAATCGACTTGTCAAATCACCCAACGACTCATTCTCCATACAAGTAAAACCATCAATCTCTTTCTTCAGCAGTTCTTTTCTCAATTGACGTGTCGCTTCATTTCCCACGCCCCTTGTTTTCAACGCGTCCCACAACCTCTTCGTTGTCTTATAACTGACGAATTGATGATAAATATCTTTGCTCAACGCCTGAGTAAGAATGGCATACGCCTTCTTTTCCAAATCATACACCTTTTTCTGATCTTCTGTAAGATCTGCAAACGTAGCAGCAGATGATGCGGAAACCTCTATTGTTTGATCGAAATCAGTAATAAACCGCAACCACAATTCTGTATTTTGGCCAAGAACGTATGTATGAAATCGATCAATCCATCCTGGATATTCATATAAATGCATCAACTTTGGAGGCCGATTCAAACTTCCAGTTTCGCTCTCGCTTAAGAGAATGCTTTGAACACTTGGAATTTGATTTGATACGAATGCCCATTGACCGGTAGAAATTGCATTAGCTTGTGAAGATACCGGTGCGGAAGATGACGGAGTACCAAAATACATATCTGTATTTACCAAAGTATTCCACCTTGGATTCATTTTTGATCAGCAGAAGGATACCTGTTCGAAAGACTTGAACAACACAAACCGTTAAATACAAACAGACTAAGGATCGAAAGATCAACACCTGTTCGAAAGATCAACAGAGTTCGAAAGATCACTGTTGAGTTTCGAACAATGTTTTCGAAAGATTCTCCAACGAAGGATCCTTATCTTTCGAAAATGAGCAGTAGACCGAAAGATGTATGTTTCGAAAATATTCCTTGGTTCGAAGGATGAAGATCTATCGAACCTCCACTGATCGAAGGATAGTCTTTCGAGTTCGAAGGATATCTTTCGATCTTGCTCTGACACAGTGGACAAATGTGACAGGTTGGTGAAAAGTTGACGGGTTGGTGAGAACTTTCGGCAGAAAGTATGTTCAGACCATATCTTTCAGGTCTGAACATGCAGGTTTTTCACCAACCGGGTAATGATCCCAATATTTTAATCAAAATACAACTTCCAACACAAACAAACACTTTGTAATTTAAAAATTTTAAGATCAAAAGTGTAGTTTTATCAAGAACACTATGAATATAACAAGAACACTTATAAATTTTCGGTGAAACTTAAACTACCAAACACAAGATTTTGCTAAAATGTTTAATGAAAACCAAAAACTAACATGAGAACATGATGAACAACAAGGTTTTCAACAAAACACCAAGCAAAAATACAAGCTAACACCCGATTTTAACAAGTTTTTCCAGAAAAATATAAACTTCAAACACCCGGAAAAACACCCGAAAACACTCGGTTTTAACAAGGAGAAGAGCCAAGGCTCTGATACCACTTGTAGGTCCGGCTAGGGGAGGATCTAGTCGCCTAATCCTTGTGTACAAACCAACCCGGTTGTGCGGAATCCAACCGAGATAGCAAACCGAGATAGAACACGTAAAAACACGACACGCAAAGTTCACCGATTAACACCTCTGTATTAATACGTATGAATGGTCCAGTTACAAGCACAATGTTTACAAATCTATCTTGCAAACTCTCTCTAAGTGTGTGTGTGTTCCTTATCTGTCTGGGTGTCTTACTCTCTGAACTCTATCGAAATGAACACAACACACGGGTATTTATACCCAAAACAGCAGGTCTGGTCGAAGGATCAGTTAGTATGATCGAAGGATCATCTATCGACCAGAAGCAGCTCGAAAGGTCCGGATGTACCTCGAAAGATGTGATCTTTCGTGGTCCATCCATCGAAGGCTATCTTTCGAGCTCATCATCATCGAAGGATAAGCAATCCTTCGAGACACATCCTTCGACACAGACACATTACAATCAAAATGTTGACTGTTTGGCCAAGTCAAACCAGGAGGATGATTGACTTGGTCAAACTTACAAGACTAACAAAGACATCGTTCAGTAACAAGACAAAATACAGACAAAGTACAGACACAAGTGCACCAACAGTGAGTGGCCCCGTTCCTCCTTAACTAAAGGAGCATTAAGTATGTCTAGGGCCTAGAAATTTATCACATAAATATCTTATCTTAGGATCAACTATGATATCTAACAAAAAAAGTCGATATCAATAAAACTTGACCTCCACCGTAGGTTGTTTTAATTGATTAAATCAACTTGACCTCCCGCATAAGTCGTCCTCAACGAATAAATCAATCTGACCTCCACCATAGGTCACCTTGTGATAAAACAAGGACGTCATATTCATGGACAAATTTGGGAGTCGCATTAAACAAATTAAAATGCTAGGCCAATGGTTATATTCATGGACAGATTTGACTATGCTACTAGAAAATGTGGCTACATTCTTCAAATATGTAAGCACATGGTTATTGTAGGTCCCTCGGAGGTTGAGGTCAAACCTAATCCTTGTTATATCTAACACACTAGCAAGTGCGGAATCCAAGCTAGCATGCAAACCGAGATAGAACACGACAATGATAAACACACAAGACTCAACGATTAACACCTCTTGTATTAATACGTATGAAAGGTCTGTTACAATGCAATGTTTACAAATCTATTTTGCAAACTCTCTCAGTGTGTGTGTGTGTTCTGTGTGCTCCCTGTCTCACTCTTGTCTCTCTTTCGTGTCTTAGTGAAGTGAACACATCACATGGATATATATATCCATCACAGCACGTCTGGTCGAAGGATCAGATAGACTGATCGAAAGATCATCTATCGATCTGCAACCTATCGAAAGATCCATATACACCTCGAAGGATGATATCCTTCGAGGTTCATCCATCGAAGGTTTATCTTTCGAGCTCATCGAAGGATCTAAACAATCCTTCGATGACACATCCTTCGACACAGACATATTACAACCATTGTCTAACTGTTTGGCCAAGTCAAACCAGGAGGATGGTTGACTTGGTCAAACTTACAAGACTAACAAAGACATCGTTTGGTATCATGACAAAATACAGACAAAGTACAGACACAAGTGCACCAACAAACTCCCCCTTGGCTGTAGCTTTGTCTCGATCTTTGTGTCTCCAAGTCTTTGACGTCCTTTCAAGTCTTCAATGTCGGAGGATCTTTAAAGTCTTCACGTCTTGAAAGCAGAAAGTGTACCAACAAACTCCCCGTTTCATGTAGGAAGTGTGTTGACAAACTCCCCCTTAACATAAGCTCCCCCTTGAGTTATGCTCGTGAATGTTTTGATCTTAACAGCTTGAGATCCTTGACGTGTTGATGATGGCCAGCGGCAACTCGATCATCTTCATCACTTGAGTGCCTTCACGTCGTGTCTTCATTCCGAAGCTTGTCATCGACCATGTTCTCCTTGCCTTTAGCATCTGCACATGCAAGAAATCTAAACGCGTAATGAGAACAACTGCTTGGAATATCGTTAACATAAACAAATGACACACGTATGACCATGTCATAATCAAACACCGTCCGACAGTTTGAAAGTTTAACAAAATTTATCAATTTCAGTTTTTAACTTTCAAAGCTTGCAAATTTCGACCGTTTATGAAGATATAGTCAATTCGGTTTTCGTTCAGGTTTCAGGAAACGAAGACTTGTGCTCCAACATCGTACGATCGAAAACTAAAATAGAAATAAAATCTTTTTGGTTTTTTTAGAAAGTTTATATTAAAACACACCTAAAATCTTTTTGGACTTTTTGAATATTTCAAATGTAAAGACTGAAAGCAGTAAATAAGTATATACAAAGATGCAGAAACTGAAAGCATTAAATAAATATTTACAGACATTCTTTTTGTGAGTTTCGAGGGTAAGAGAATCATATCAGTGTACGGTCATGCCAAAACGCTCTCTTTGTTCAATTAGTTAACATTAAGATAAGCATCCTATAACAATTATCGGTATTGTTGTCCACTTAAGCTCAACTTATCATTTGTAATCATGGCGAGGGGATACGTTAGAGTATGATTTATACTTACTGACCGGTGTTCATCCACATCACGACACATTCCCGTATCAAGGTATGCACGAGGGTTCATCTTACCGGTGAGTATACCGATTATCATCTGTTTGACCGTATATGATGTGAGAAACTCACTTATTTTGATTTGAAAACAAGCCCTATGTGATAGAATCACTTATTGATGAGGAACTTGATTTTCGATGCATGAAGGCACAGGAGCAAGTCCGTGAACAGGTCAGTACTTTCGTACAGCAGAGAGACGAACTTGACTCCCGGATAAATGTGATATATTATCACTTATTTGTTGGGACATGTGATTGTTGATCACTTATTGAGGTCGAATGCAATATGTACACGTATGTATGGTATCATGGAAGATCTAGACTTGCGTCCCCGTTATTTTTCGGTAAAAGATACAACCATGATACCCAGATGATAAGCAGCATAAAGACCGAATATCTCAGAACCTCGGCAATCTCTCAAACGAAATTTCGGTACTAAGACCATATGCCAATGAATGGTTCCCACCTGGTCTTCAGTCGGATTAAGTTTATATCACCCTGCACACTTTAAAATGATTGTGAGCCTACCGATACATCTTATATAGAGCTGCTTATTGTTTTTCATTTTAGGTTTAAAGAGGTTTAGACAGACCACTGATGTACTATCATTTTCTCTTTTGCTCGCCAGGAAACTCATTTTTGCTTTTCTATTGTTTTTGTGTTTTTGAAATTTTTCGATGTTTTTGGATTTTCAAATTTGGATTTACTCCCCCTAAAAACAATAAACTAAGACAAATTTAAAACACAAAGGTATTTACAAAAATGATTTTCCGATGTTGGTTTTACTCTTGCTTGACCTTAATGCCGTTTACCACTAATAAATAGTCAAATCTTGATTTGTCAAATGCTTTGGTAAAAAGGTCGGCACGTTGGTCATCGGTGTGGACCATGACAACATTGATGAGTTTCATAGTGAAACAATCACGTGTGAGGTGATATTCGAGATCAACGTGTCTGGTCAAAGAGTGCTGCATGAGATGATAAAAATTCATAAAGCAGCTTAAATATCGACAAGTATATGAGAGATTAGAAATTTAAAACCGTATCCTGCAACTGCTTCGTGCATTGCCAGGAATCTGAGCGCTCTCCCAAACTGGATATCCACCAGGTGTGGATTTCAAAGTCGATTTTGTAGCTACTGAGAAATCTCTTCACAGCAACAAGATCATAAACCTCTGGGTCCGGCTGGTCTTCCACATTGTACCACCGAAGGTCTTTGTCTTTCTCTTTGAGAAGTAGTGTGCGGTTGTTCAATCCATGCCAAGGCATCCGCACACCCGGTTGGTTTGTTCAACAAACACATTTTCTTCAATCACACCTTAGAGAAAAGTAACCTACATGTTCATCTTGTGGACTTTGAACTTCTTGTGGAAGAAATAAAATCCATGAATCTAAGTGTACTGAGAACTGCTTATCACAAATTTGAGAAACACTAAGAAGATTGTGATCAAGTTGTTGTACGAAGTTGATCTTATCAAAGCTAACAACCCCGTTGGAAATCATTCCTTCACCCGTAATATATCCGCCTTTATCTCCAGCAAAAGCAACATAACCTCCTCTAATAGATTTGACGTCGTAGAGAAGCTTCATGTCGCCTGTCATGTGCCTGGATGCCCCACTATCAACAATCCAATGACTACTGATAGTTCCTCCTGGAACACCCTGCACATGAACTCACATAATTAGTTGGAGATGGGGACCCAAGCCATTGTGGTCTTGGGTCTTCCATTTTCATCAACAACAATAACTTCTATTCTTTGATGATTCAAGAATTGTGATGGTCCCCCTGAATTTGTGGTCAATTTAGGTTTCCATGTCTGTTGAGTTTTACCAGTTTGATTGTTTAACAATTTAACTTCTTGATTGTTTGAAGTTTTTGAAAGTTTTGAGTTTTCTGGCTTAACTGAAACAGATTGTTTTTGAACCACATCAGTTTTAAGTGCCTTTTCAATCACCTTGACTTGTTGGCGTTTCTGTTTCTTTTCCCTTTCTTTTACAAGGCGGGGATCTTGTTTTACAGAAACAGGTCGCTTTTGGTGATTTCGTTCACGGGGATCATCTTCTTTGGCTTTTAATTTATGAAGATACGGACAATTTCGAATTACATGTCCAATTGTACCACATTCGAAACATGATCTTCGTTCAACAAACCCCGAAGTATCATGTGATCGTCTTGCCGATGATGAACTTTGTGATCCCGAGGTACTAGGTTTTGAACTATTTGGTTCATTCCTTTTCATCACTGTTGCTTTCTTGACAAAATCTAAGTTAGATTGATTTTCAAATTTTTCAATTTTGTCCGTTCCCTTAGATTTCACAAAGTTCACATTCTTGTTCTTCTTTTGATTTGGCTTCTTTTGACTTTGAGCCGGCAATTTTCCTTTTTGTTTGTTATGATTTTGCTGCCTTTTCTCTGTTGGTAATTTCTGATTGCCAAATTGCTTTCTAACTTCAGCCTTTCTAACTTCAGCCTTTGGGATAGGAGGGCACTGTGTTACCACAACGTGTGATCCTTTCTTACCCAGAAATTTACTTGTCGAATTTTCAAAAACTTTACTGATTAAGGATTGATTTACATTCTTAATCGGAAAATATTTGTCAGAATAAATTTTATTATCACCAACAAAAGTATACAGCAAATCCACACTCTCCGACTCTTGTGCAGACAAGGACTCGATTGCAACAGTCTTAGCGGGTTTTGCAGGAGGATCACACAGAATATGATTCTCAAGAGGTATGTCCTCTTCTTTTATCACCGCATCAGACTTTGCTGAATCAGTATCATCAGATTCATCATCAGAAGAATCAGCATCCTCAACAACAACTGGAGGATCCTGATTCTGTTCAGCAGAAGACACACATGTATCTGCTGACACATCCGAATCTGATGATACTTCTTTCTTGTATCCGAGTCCTGTTGCAAATTCATTAACATCTAGAGGAACAGATGGTTCAAAGAAAGTTCTATCCTCCTCGTCAGGCATGGCATCATAATTGTGTCTCACAGGTGGTGGACATTTCTTGTATCCAATGCATGTGACATCCCGTTTCTCTTTCTGTACGTCAATGATGTGATCCAACACATAGCTAGAGCTCAAATAACTGTCTAGCTTAAGTTGGATCGCCTCACTTTCAGTTTTCACACAAGCCATTTCCTTTTGCATTACTTCAAGACGAGTTATATACAAATTAATGTCAGTTTGTTTTCTGGAAACCATTTTAGTTAACTCGGTTTTATCTTTCTTTAATTTTTCAATTACCGATTTAAACTCCTTTTCATGGTTTTCATAAAACATGTTGGCTTCAGTGCACTTCGAAAGATCAACGGTCAATTTCTGATTGTGAATGAATGTCACATCATATTTCTCTTGCAAAGCCTCGTGTTTTCTTTGCAATTCACATCACTTATCATTCAATGAATCATGTTTGTCTTGCAATTCAAACAAACTAGCTTGTAAAGCATCATGTTTGCCTTGCAACTCAGACATGTTTGTCTCTAAATCAGCACATTTAATATTTAAACTATCACAGTTATCACAACTAACAGCAGTGGGTTCATCGACACATACCTGACTTGATGAACTGTCGACATTAGCCATAAAGGCTGAATGGAGAGAAGACGAAGAATAAGCAGCTTGATCCACCAAAATAGATCTTCTTTGAATTCCTGCTGTAGCTTCTTCCAAAAGCTCATCAATATCTGCATCGACTGACGCACTTGATGTGTCATCCAAATGATCATCGCCTGAACTCGAGGATTCTTCATCCGAACTTCTACTATAACCAGAAGAGTCTTCATCCTCAGAAGATTCATCACCATTGGTGGAAGATTCTCCACCACTGGCGTGTTTAAGATCCTTCACAACTTCAGCAAAACAAGCTGTTCCATCTGGAGCATCATTTCCCAACTGAATTGACCAATCACAACCTTCATCTACTTGAACCACAAGTGCCTGGTTGGCATTAGATGGTCCTGCTTGACTCTGGTTGTTGACAGGCACCAATGTGCGTGTAACACCCGACTCTTTTGTACTTTCCCTTTATAGAAAGTTTTGTTAGTATTTCTATTTTTGGAAACTTTGCATTCTTGTAATCGTTCTTTCCTTGTAAACCGTTGTAAAATCCGAGACTTGGATCATGAATGAAACTCGCATTTTGTTAATTACATGTTACACATACTTTATACATGCTCAAACATTCAATTTCATGGAACAAATGATACTTATTCACAATTCTTGGAAACTATGTGCCAAAATTGTAAATACATGAAACTTATGTAAAATACGTGCTTTGAACATAAACGACACTTGATTATGATACTTTACACTTAATTATACTTGGTTTATACTTCTCGTGCGTGAACTTACCTTAAAATATGCTTATATGACAAGGATGGCCCTTAAAAGTCCTTAAATCATCAACTAAACAACTTCAGGGGCCAATGTGTTATTTTTTAAAACTTAAAATCTGGAAATGGTACCAGTAGCGTAGCGCGACTGGTGAGACCCTCACGCTAGCGCTACGCGACTGCCTAGTTTCGACAGAATGTGTGTTTCTTCAGCTTGTATGCACGAATCCCACACTTCTTCTACTCCCCAATCACCTTTCTTCCACCTCTAATCACCTCCAATCAACACCAAACTTCACCATTATAAATACAACCCTCCTTCACACCATTTTACACTTTCACAACACTCAAAACTCTCCAAAATACTCTCTAGTTCTTGCAAGAATCTGCATTTTCGGGTAAACACATACCCTTGCACTAAAGTGAGCATATCTTGCTCATTTCTTAACCAAATCACTTGATTCTTCTTCCTACTTGTTTGGATAATCATAGGGTATGATTCCTTGACTTCTCCTTGGAGAAATCAGACCCGGAAATCCCCTGAAATCATCCACAAACTTTCTGTTTTGGTTTATGTTCTTCAAAGTTTACTTAAACTCCTACAACTTGTGTCAAACACATCTCATACCTATGTCCCAATGCTTACAACCTCTCCCATGGTTGGTTAGGCTTAAAAAAAAGGTTGAGACACTATAAATCAGAGGTTAAAACCTCAAATAATTCTGTTTTGTTTAGGGTATTTAACCCACAAATCATGTTCAAGCTTGTGCTTTGATGTAGAGTGATTATGGAGCAACTTGGGTTGTTCCAACATAAAATCCTCACATGGTTTGATGATTTCTCTTAGAATAGCTTGTTATATTATTGTACATACCTTAGTTCTTGACCCTCCTTGGTTGTTTTTACATCAAGTGTAGTGGTGAACATACAAGGGGTTCCTAAATGGAAGCTTGTCCTTCCTACCCCGTACATGACTTATATGATAAACTTGAGGTACCTAAATGGGGATTTAATCCTCTACCTCCTACTTGAATCATTGGACCTAATAATATACTTACTCTATATACGTATATACACTCATTCGAACCTTTAATGTTAAACTCGTGTTTATATGTTAAAGTAAGTAGAATATCATCTAAAGACCTAGAACACCAAGTATGATTCTAATGGGTGTACTACCCATGAAAACATTTTAACCCTAGTGGTTACATAGTGTCATACAAGGGTTACTAAGTTAAAAAGATGATTATTTTCCGTAGCATACTTTATTTTACCTTGTGATATGTTAAAACTCCGAATCTTCCATTAAACGCCAAACTCATACACTTTGTTCCTTTGTGTAGAAGGACAAGGTGCTCCAACTTAGCTAATCCAACCACCAACACACTCTCGGATTCTCAAGTTCAAGACTTGCAAAACCGTGAGTATACTCGTATTTTCCCCTTTTACTTTTACCACTTTTGGGGTGTAACATGTTTACTTATCACAAACTTGCACATGAACATTTTGCTTAAACACATGAACATTTCTACTAATATGCTTGTATACGTGATTGCTTGATACATAAATTTGGGTGAGACTTATGTGTAGAACTTATCATTAACTTCGTACGAGCCAAACCTTGACATATGTAGCGCTATAGGATTAACGACCCGCCCGAAACTTGGGGTAATGTCATGAGCATATTGCGTTTTCTTGGTTTGATATGTTAGACACATGCCATATTTAGTGGATATCTTGGATCACATGCTTATTATGAGGAATTGTTCAAAACTTATCTTTTGCTATGTATGTACCAAACTTGTATACTCGCCATTGCTTTTGAATTGAATTGTATTTTTAAACATGTTACAGGTTGATGATGATGGTACTATGAAAAGAAGTAGCGTTGATGCCTAGATACACATATAGACGTTAGGTTTAATATGTTGTATCAATTTTTCTTATGTTGTTATGTACTTCTTCGAACTTGTTGTATTTGAATTTCTTGTAATGTTGACAATCACTTTATGCAATGAAATCGGTTTATTAAATATTGTCACAAATAGCGTTATGATGTCTCTAGCAATCTTCACACTTCGTCTCATCCCGATGTTTCCGCCATTGGTTGGGGTGTGACAGATTGGTATCAGAGCCATAACTATAGGGAATTAGGAAAATTGCCATGCTTTTGCCCTAGTCTATAGTTTTAGGAACTTTGTCTTTTATTTGTTGTTTAAAACTTATGCATTCTACCTTTCATGCTTCCTAGCTACACTTCTTGTTGTTAAATTTACATGCCTTTCCTAAGGTTAACACAAACACACTTTTGATTATTTGTATACTCTTGTAACACAAGCGAGACGACTTTACCAAAATAGGCGTGAAACCCACAATTTGGTAAACAACTCTCATCCTACCTTGATCTATTTTTGCACGAAATTTCACCATTAAGCTAGGAGTGAAATCCACAACTTAATGGTAATTTCCTTTTCAACTCTAGTGGACCCTTGTCAAAGTGTCGAAATTTTATTTTGACCCGACAAGTACCAACCACATTTAGGGTACGAAACCTTCAAGTTAGGGGTGAAACCCGCACCTTGTCGATTAAGTCCCACTCCTCGATTTTCGATCTCGCCAAAGTCCCGATTGTTTGATCGATTAGAGACGTGTAGTAACTGGAAGGGTAAGATACCGTTAATCGCTTCTCGACGAGAGTATCTTACCTATAGGCCAAAGCACGCTTTCTCTAATTCGAAAGGACCTTCGACCCACTTTGGAATAGTCGACGTTTCTCTACCCGAAACAATCCAATGTTTTATTGAGCCTCTCTTTATATGTGATTTTATACTTGAGCATTCTTCATTTCAAACTTTTTTTTAACTCGTTTTGCACGTCATCGCAACCTAGAACAATAATAATCCTCGTGAACAAACTAAATTTACATCTTTTACGCAAATCATACGTGTTATGCTTGTTGAATACATGTTGGAAAACTTATGCTTTATGTGAACTTACATGATACATGAACAATTACATGCTTTTACATGCAAAAACCTTACTTTTAATTCATGATCGAAGTCTCATCCTTTCCTTCTCTTTCAATCTTCTAGATGTCAACTAGCGTTTCCAAGAAAAGCAAGTCAAAGAAGGGTTCAACTTCCAAAACCATGTCACAAAAGGATTGCATGAGATTCATGGCCAAACAATTTGCTAAGGTCCTACCCGATGTTGTTAGCAAGATTCAAACAAACACCGATTCGCCACATGGCTCTGTCGACTCGAAGGCAGACAAACCCAAGTCAACCTTCCAGTTTAAGCAATTCATGGCTTGCAAACCCCTAGAGTTTACTGGCAAGAATGGCGCTACCGCCATGATGAACTGGTTCGATGCAATTGAGCTTACCTTCTTACAAAGTGGTTGCCCTGATGAGCTAAGAACCCTGAATGCAACTGGGGTATTTCGCGAAAAGGCACTCGAGTGGTGGACGACTGAACGCAACAAGAGGGGAAACGAGGTTGCTCACGCTATGCCTTGGAATGATCTCAAACAACTCATGAAAGACCATTTCTGTCCTCCCCATGAACTCCAGAAATTGGAGAACGAATTTTGGATCCTTGCTCAGAAGGGGAGCGATATGGATGGCCTGATCACGCGCTTTAAGCAGCTTAGTGTCCTTTGTCCTGGACAAGTTGAGACCGTTCCCAAGTCCATAGCCAAATTCACCCGTTGCGTTGCACCTTCCATAACGAACCACCTTGCCTCTGCTAACCCCCAAACCCTTGAAGACGCCTTTCATATAGCCACCGAACTTAACAACAACTGTGTTCTTCATGGAACCTTTGACAAGGTTTCAACGAAGAGAGCACGCCAAGCTACCATAGACACTACTACCGATGGACCAGTATCTTCCCAATCATCCAGGAGAAACCAAGGCAGGAAGCGGAAGGCTTCTAGCCAAAATTGTGCGGTTGTCACTCCGCCAAACCCACAACCCCTACAAACCATACCCGCTAATGCCAACGAGGAAGTCCCACACAAGGGTTATGTTGGGACGCTACCTAAGTGTGGAAAATGCCAATACCATCACCTTCCAAACGCTCAATGTCGAAAGTGCGACAAGTGTGGCCGAAATGGGCATACAGCGCCATACTGCCGCATGACATCAGATCAAGTCGCTCCTGTGCGAGCATGCTTCATTTGTGGCGATACCAAACATATGGCCAACGTCTGCCCTCAACGTTACCAATCGCAACAGCCTCGACAGCAACAACCGCAACAACAACCTCAACCACCACAACAGCAGCAACAACAAGCTTTGCCACCCGCTCGAGGTCGAGCTTTTCTTCTCACTACTTCTCAGGCTCAGAATGCAAATGACGTCACTACTGGTACGTTTCTTGTTAACCATGTTTATGCTTCATGCCTATTTGATACCGGTGCCGATAAAAGTTTTGTGTCGTTAGAATTCGAGTCTTTGCTCAAGTGTAAACGCACTAAGTTACCACAATCTTTCGCCGTCGAAGTCGCTAATGGCAAAACCGTCGCTGTTAATTCCGTCCTCTCCAATTGTTCTTTGATCCTTAACGATCATACGTTTTCAATCGATCTCATACCTATGCAAATGGGTAGTTTCGACGTCATAGTAGGCATGGACTGGCTTAGGCGAGTTCGTGCTGAAGTTGTCTGTTCGGAGAAGTTCGTTCGCTTACCTCTTCCAAACGGTGACTCTCTACACGTCTATGGTGAAAAGCCTTCTCAAGGCCTTAAGCTTATGTCGTGTACCAAGGCAAACAAATGCTTACGCAAGGGTACCTTCGCCTTTCTCGCCCACATTGTGGAAAAGAGGGACAAAGGCCCAAGCATAAGCGGCGTTCCCGTTGTACGTGACTTCCCCGATGTTTTTCCCGATGACCTTCCTGGTCCGCCCCCTGCTCGTCCTGTCGACTTTCGAATCGATTTAGTGCCTGGCGCAACGCCTGTCGCTAAATCTCCTTATCGTTTAGCACCCTCTGAGATGCAAGAGCTCTCAAGTCAACTTCAAGAGCTTCTTGATAAAGGCTTTATACGCCCTAGTACTTCTCCTTGGGGCGCTCCCGTTCTGTTCGTCAAAAAGAAAGATGGGTCATTCCGAATGTGCATTGACTATCGTGAACTCAACAAGCTTACCATCAAAAACCGATACCCTCTTCCACGTATCGACGACCTCTTCGACCAGTTGCAAGGCGCAACCTGCTTTTCAAAAATCGATCTTCGTTCTGGGTATCACCAACTTCGAGTCCTCGAAGAAGATGTGCCTAAAACCGCCTTCCGTACACGTTATGGTCACTACGAATTCGTGGTCATGCCCTTTGGTTTGACCAACGCGCCTGCGGTGTTCATGGACTTGATGAACCGCGTGTGCAAAGCGTATTTGGACCGTTTCATGATCGTTTTCATTGACGATATTCTCATCTATTCCAAGACACAAGAAGAGCACAAACAACACTTGCGTCTTATTCTCGAACTTCTTCGTGCTGAACGTCTGTACGCCAAATTCTCCAAATGCGAATTCTGGCTAAAAGAGGTTCAATTCCTTGGTCATACTGTCAACGAACTCGGTATACACGTCGACCCCGCTAAAATCGAAGCTGTGAAAAATTGGGTCACACCTACATCTCCATCTGAAATTCGTTCGTTTCTTGGTCTTGCTGGTTACTATCGTCGCTTCATCTCCAACTTTTCAAAAATCGCCGTCCCCTTAACCTCCTTGACTCAAAAAGGGGAACCTTTTGTTTGGGGTTCCAAACAAGAGGAGTCTTTTCAAACGCTCAAGGATATGCTTTGCAACGCTCCTATCCTCACACTTCCTGATGGGAACGACGACTTTGTCGTATATTGCGATGCCTCCCGCCTCGGTCTAGGTTGTGTGCTTATGCAACAAGACAAAGTCATCGCTTACGCGTCAAGGCAACTCAAAATACATGAGAAGAACTACACTACTCACGACCTTGAACTTGGCGCAGTGGTTTTTGCGTTGAAGATTTGGCGACACTACCTTTATGGTACTAAGTGTGTGGTCTTCACCGACCATAGGAGCCTACAACACATCTTCGATCAAAAAGAACTGAACATGCGTCAACGCCGTTGGGTAGAATTGTTAAACGACTACGATTGTGAAATCAAATACCATCCAGGCAAGGCGAATGTAGTAGCCGACGCCCTTAGTCGTAAAACTCATGTAATGGGTATTCGCTGTCATCAAATGGTTAACGATCTTCAATGCCGCGTACGTAAAGCTCAATATGCCTCCATTAACGAAGGAAACTTCACGGCAGAGGTACATGGCGCTAAGGAACATGAACTCGTGTCTAAATCCGATGGTATCTTATACTATCTCAATCGTGTCTGGATCCCAAATCGCGACAACCTTCGAGACTTTCTCATGAATGAGGCACACAAAGCAAGGTATTCTGTTCACCCTGGAGCCGACAAGATGTACCACGATATGCGTACATCATATTGGTGGCCTGGGATGAAGAGAGACATCGCCTCATACGTTGCAAAATGCCTCACGTGCTCAAGGGTAAAAGCTGAACATCAACGTCCCTCTGGCTTACTTGAACAGCCAATAATTCCTATGTGGAAGTGGGAAAACATTGCCATGGATTTTATCACCAAGCTTCCCCGTACTTCTTCTGGTTACGATAGTATTTGGGTGATCATAGATCGATTGACCAAATCTGCCCACTTTCTTCCCATTCGTGAAGATTACAAGGTCGAGAAATTGGCCCGAATCTACACGGATGAAATCATTTGTCGTCACGGTACTCCCTTAGACATCATTTCCGACCGTGATGCTCGTTTTACGTCTCGTCTTTGGCAAACCTTTCAATCTGCTATGGGTACTGCTCTTAACCTTAGCACTGCTTTCCATCCTCAAACAGACGGTCAAACCGAGCGTACTATCCAAACCTTAGAGGATATGCTTCGTTCGTGCGTATTAGATTTTGGTGGTAACTGGGATAGGCACTTGCCCTTGGTCGAATTCTCGTACAATAACAGTTATCACTCGTGTATTAAAATGGCACCTTTCGAAGCATTGTATGGTCGCAAGTGCCGTTCGCATAGTGGTTGGCATGAGGTTGGTGACTCTCAACTCTCTGGTCCCGAGCTTATACAAGAAGCAACGGACAAGATTTTACAGGTTCGAGACAACTTACTAAAAGCCAGGGAACGACAAAAGGTTTACGCTGACAAAGATCGCAAACACATGGAATTCGAGGCAGAAGACTTAGTACTTCTCAAGGTATCCCCTTGGAGAGGCGTAGTTCGATTTGGTAGGAGGGGAAAGCTCGCACCACGCTATGTGGGACCTTTCAAGGTTCTTGAAAGGATTGGTACGGTTGCGTACAAACTGGATCTGCCTGAGGAGCTTAACAATGTACATCCTGTCTTCCATGTTTCCAATCTAAAGAAGTGTCACGCTGAGGAAAGACTTCAAGTTCCCCTCGAAGACCTCCAGATAAACGACACTTTGCATTTTGTGGAGAAACCCGTCGAAGTCGTGGATCAAAAGGTCAAGTTATTGAGGCGCAGCAAAATTCCTATCGTCAAGATTCGATGGGAAGGTAAACGTGGCGCCGAATACACTTGGGAACTCAAGAGTCACATGAAGGAAAAGTATCCACACCTGTTTCCTAAGTCTTCTTCAATTTCGGGACGAAATTCCCAAAAGGAGGGGAGACTGTAACACCCGACTCTTTTGTACTTTCCCTTTATAGAAAGTTTTGTTAGTATTTCTATTTTTGGAAACTTTGCATTCTTGTAATCGTTCTTTCCTTGTAAACCGTTGTAAAATCCGAGACTTGGATCATGAATGAAACTCGCATTTTGTTAATTACATGTTACACATACTTTATACATGCTCAAACATTCAATTTCATGAAACAAATGATACTTATTCACAATTCTTGGAAACTATGTGCCAAAATTGTAAATACATGAAACTTATGTAAAATACGTGCTTTGAACATAAACGACACTTGATTATGATACTTTACACTTAATTATACTTGGTTTATACTTCTCGTGCGTGAACTTACCTTAAAATATGCTTATATGACAAGGATGGCCCTTAAAAGTCCTTAAATCATCAACTAAACAACTTCAGGGGCCAATGTGTTATTTTTTAAAACTTAAAATCTGGAAATGGTACCAGTAGCGTAGCGCGACTGGTGAGACCCTCACGCTAGCGCTACGCAACTGCCTAGTTTCGACAGAATGTGTGTTTCTTCAGCTTGTATGCACGAATCCCACACTTCTTCTACTCCCCAATCACCTTTCTTCCACCTCTAATCACCTCCAATCAACACCAAACTTCACCATTATAAATACAACCCTCCTTCACACCATTTTACACTTTCACAACACTCAAAACTCTCCAAAATACTCTCTAGTTCTTGCAAGAATCTGCATTTTCGGGTAAACACATACCCTTGCACTAAAGAGAGCATATCTTGCTCATTTCTTAACCAAATCACTTGATTCTTCTTCCTACTTGTTTGGATAATCATAGGGTATGATTCCTTGACTTCTCCTTGGAGAAATCAGACCCGGAAATCCCCTGAAATCATCCACAAACTTTCTGTTTTGGTTTATGTTCTTCAAAGTTTACTTAAACTCCTACAACTTGTGTCAAACACATCTCATACCTATGTCCCAATGCTTACAACCTCTCCCATGGTTGGTTAGGCTTAAAAACAAGGTTGAGACACTATAAATCAGAGGTTAAAACCTCAAATAATTCTGTTTTGTTTAGGGTATTTAACCCACAAATCATGTTCAAGCTTGTGCTTTGATGTAGAGTGATTATGGAGCAACTTGGGTTGTTCCAACATAAAATCCTCACATGGTTTGATGATTTCTCTTAGAATAGCTTGTTATATTATTGTACATACCTTAGTTCTTGACCCTCCTTGGTTGTTTTTACATCAAGTGTAGTGGTGAACATACAAGGGGTTCCTAAATGGAAGCTTGTCCTTCCTACCCCGTACATGACTTATATGATAAACTTGAGGTACCTAAATGGGGATTTAATCCTCTACCTCCTACTTGAATCATTGGACCTAATAATATACTTACTCTATATACGTATATACACTCATTCGAACCTTTAATGTTAAACTCGTGTTTATATGTTAAAGTAAGTAGAATATCATCTAAAGACCTAGAACACCAAGTATGATTCTAATGGGTGTACTACCCATGAAAACATTTTAACCCTAGTGGTTACATAGTGTCATACAAGGGTTACTAAGTTAAAAAGATGATTATTTTCCGTAGCATACTTTATTTTACCTTGTGATATGTTAAAACTCCGAATCTTCCATTAAACGCCAAACTCATACACTTTGTTCCTTTGTGTAGAAGGACAAGGTGCTCCAACTTAGCTAATCCAACCACCAACACACTCTCGGATTCTCAAGTTCAAGACTTGCAAAACCGTGAGTATACTCGTATTTTCCCCTTTTACTTTTACCACTTTTGAGGTGTAACATGTTTACTTATCACAAACTTGCACATGAACATTTTGCTTAAACACATGAACATTTCTACTAATATGCTTGTATACGTGATTGCTTGATACATAAATTTGGGTGAGACTTATGTGTAGAACTTATCATTAACTTCGTACGAGCCAAACCTTGACATATGTAGCGCTATAGGATTAACGACCCGCCCGAAACTTGGGGTAATGTCATGAGCATATTGCGTTTTCTTGGTTTGATATGTTAGACACATGCCATATTTAGTGGATATCTTGGATCACATGCTTATTATGAGGAATTGTTCAAAACTTATCTTTTGCTATGTATGTACCAAACTTGTATACTCGCCATTGCTTTTGCATTGAATTGTATTTTTAAACATGTTACAGGTTGATGATGATGGTACTATGAAAAGAAGTAGCGTTGATGCCTAGATACACATATAGACGTTAGGTTTAATATGTTGTATCAATTTTTCTTATGTTGTTATGTACTTCTTCGAACTTGTTGTATTTGAATTTCTTGTAACGTTGACAATCACTTTATGCAATGAAATCGGTTTATTAAATATTGTCACAAATAGCGTTATGATGTCTCTAGCAATCTTCACACTTCGTCTCATCCCGATGTTTCCGCCATTGGTTGGGGTGTGACAGATTGGTATCAGAGCCATAACTATAGGGAATTAGGAAAATTGCCATGCTTTTGCCCTAGTCTATAGTTTTAGGAACTTTGTCTTTTATTTGTTGTTTAAAACTTATGCATTCTACCTTTCATGCTTCCTAGCTACACTTCTTGTTGTTAAATTTACATGCCTTTCCTAAGGTTAACAAAAACACACTTTTGATTATTTGTATACTCTTGTAACACAAGCGAGACGACTTTACCAAAATAGGCGTGAAACCCACAATTTGGTAAACAACTCTCATCCTACCTTGATCTATTTTTGCACGAAATTTCACCATTAAGCTAGGAGTGAAATCCACAACTTAATGGTAATTTCCTTTTCAACTCTAGTGGACCCTTGTCAAAGTGTCGAAATTTTATTTTGACCCGACAAGTACCAACCACATTTAGGGTACGAAACCTTCAAGTTAGGGGTGAAACCCGCACCTTGTCGATTAAGTCCCACTCCTCGATTTTCGATCTCGCCAAAGTCCCGATTGTTTGATCGATTAGAGACGTGTAGTAACTGGAAGGGTAAGATACCGTTAATCGCTTCTCGACGAGAGTATCTTACCTATAGGCCAAAGCACGCTTTCTCTAATTCGAAAGGACCTTCGACCCACTTTGGAATAGTCGACGTTTCTCTACCCGAAACAATCCAATGTTTTATTGAGCCTCTCTTTATATGTGATTTTATACTTGAGCATTCTTCATTTCAAACTTTTTTGGTTTCCATGTTGAGATGGCCTCGTACATTCACGTTTGAAATGACCACGTTCACCACAATTGAAACACTTAACAGCCTGCTTATCAAACCCATACTTGGTGTCTTTCTTGCTTTCCAAGCTGGTTCTGCCAGTTCTTTCCATGAAGTCCATTGCTCGTCTAACAGCACTGGCAAAGGCCCACTTGATGTCCATCATCTCCATCTCCTCTTTATCGATCTGCTGATAGTCTTCTTGTGTCAGATTAATGTTACCAATCTGACCTTCCACTAATCCACAGTATGCGCTCACCAAAGTGTTTAGCAGCTCCATGTGTTCCTTTGCTACTTCCACACTGACTTTAGAAAAGCTTGAGGTGTCGAGCCGTACTGTATTTGGCTTTGATTGTTGACCAGCAGATGATGTGCTTCCATAACACGCTTGCTGTTGAGGAGGAAGTGGATTCCCATACATGTCTGTTGGTCCGGTAGATTGAGGAGGAAGTGGATTCCCATACATGTCTGTTGGTCCGGTAGATCGAACAGGTAATGGATTTCCGAACATATCAGTTGCTCTGATAGGTCGTTGGCTTTGCTGTTGTGGTACTGGTTGAGGAACTGGTTCAAGCGGATTTCCATACATGTCTGTTGGAGGAGGCTTGACCGGAACTTGGATAGTATTGCCATACATGTCAGTGCTAGACACAAACGCTGTTTGAATTGGAGCGTGTGAAGAAGGTTTTGTAGAAGTGCTAGAAGTTCCATAATACATTTCAGGATTTTGTGGCACGGGAACTCTTTTTGCCTTGAGAGTTTCTTCCTGATTCTTGTTTTCCAGGAGTTGAACAAAGTCATTGAAGTTTGTTGTAGCTAAAGTGCCATTGTACTTCATGATTTCCAAGAAAGTATTCCATTGAGGTGGCAACGCATCTGCAAACTTTTTCACAATCTCTGCTGTAGTTGTAACAACCTCAAAATTTGCCAATTCAGTCAGCAAATGATTAAATCGACTTGTCAAATCTCCTAAAGATTCATTCTCCATACAAGTAAAACCATCAAACTCTTTCTTTAGCAAGTCACGTCTCAATTAACGTGTCGCTTCATTTCCTACGCCCCTTGTCTTCAATGCGTCCCACAACCTCTTCGTTGTCTTGTAACTGACAAATTGATGATAAATATCTTTACTTAACGCCTGAGTAAGAATGGCATATGCCTTCTTTTCCAAATCATAGACCTTCTTCAGATCTTCCGTAAGATCTGCAAACGTAGCAGCAGATGATGCGGCAACCTCTATTGTTTGATCGAAATCTGTGATGAACCGCAACCACAATTCTGTATTTTGTCCAAGGACGTATGTATGAAATCTGTCAATCCATCCTGGATATTCGTATAAGTGCATCAACTTTGAAGGCCGATTCAAACTTCCGGTTTCGCTCTCGCTTAAGAGAATGCTTTGAACACTTGGAGTTTGATTTGATACGAATGCCCATTGACCGGTAGAAATTGCATTAGCTTGAGAAGATACCGGTGCGGGAGACGGAGTACCAAAATACATCTCTGTATTTACCGGAGTACCCCATCTTGGATTCATTTTTGATCAAGAATAATAATACCTGAAAATCACAAACTTGTTAAACATAAACAGACTAAGGTCGAAGGATCAAGACTTGTTCGAAGGATCAACAGTGTTCGAAAGATCACTGTTGAATTTCGAACAATGATTTCGAAAGATTCTCCAAACGAAGGATCCTTATCTTTCGAAAAAGAACTGTAGACCGAAAGATGTATGCTTCGAAAAGATTCCTTGGATCGAAGGATAAGTCATAGACTTCGAAGGATGTTCGAAGGATGATTATCTATCGAACCTCCTTTGATCGAAAGATGAACTTTCGACTTCGAAGGATATCCTTCGATCTGCACTGACACAGTTGACAAAAATGACAGGTTGGTGAAAAGGTGATGGGTTGGTGGAAATCTTTCGGCAGAAAGGTATGGTCAGACCATACTTTTAGCAAATCGAGATTTTGAATCAATAAAATATACTAAAAATCGAAGGATCAACCCAGAAACCGGTCACCGGAGTAAGCCGGAATTTGGCCGGAGAAGACCAAACTTCTTAAAAACAAGTTTTTAAGTTACCCAACCCGTCTTTTAACACACCCGGTAAGTTTAGAACACGTTTTTACGACTGGAAAAACAAGAAAAACACTAAAAACGGGTGCTAAACCATGTGAGTTTTTGTCCAAAACACTCCAAAGTCTTGTATAAACTCGGTTTTTAACAAGGAAAAGAGCCACGGCTCTGATACCACCTGTAGGTCCCTCGGAGGTTGAGGTCAAACCTAATCCTTGTTATATCTAACACACTAGCAAGTGCGGAATCCAAGCTAGCATGCAAACCGAGATAAAACACGGCAATGATAAACACACAAGACTCAACGATTAACACCTCTTGTATTAATACGTATGAAAGGTCTGTTACAATGCAATTTTTACAAATCTATTTTGCAAACTCTCTCAATGTGTGTGTGTGTTCTGTGTGCTCCCTGTCTCACTCTTGTCTCTCTTTCGTGTCTTAGTGAAGTGAACACATCACATGGATATATATATCCATCACAGCACGTCTGGTCGAAGGATCAGATAGACTGATCGAAAGATCATCTATCGATCTGAAACCTATCGAAAGATCCATATACACCTCGAAGGATGATATCCTTCGAGGTTCATCCATCGAAGGTTTATCTTTCGAGCTCACCGAAGGATCTAAACAATCCTTCGATGACACATCCTTCGACACAGACATATTACAACCATTGTCTAACTGTTTGGCCAAGTCAAACCAGGAGGATGGTTGACTTGGTCAAACTTACAAGACTAACAAAGACATCGTTTGGTATCATGACAAAATACAGACAAAGTACAGACACAAGTGCACCAACAGTTATAAAAGTGGCCAATGGTTATATTATAATGCATGCACCATCATAACAAGCTTCATGTATTTTTTTTCTTCATCTAGGTAAATAATCAGTAGAATGACTACTCTAGATGGGATTAATACTCAAAATTATTTACATCGAGATAGTTGGTAAACGGACAACAATTTGCGCCGATACCCCTTTTTTGAATAGCAAAACTAAGTCTTTTGAAAACTACGTTTATAGATCTCGGGGTCATAACATTACTATGCATGACCATTTGAACACGACTAAGTAGGTGCACAACCTCTGGCGCCAGAAAACCAAAAGTATCAAAAACAAATGGGATAAACACGAGTTGGATGTCATGACACGTTTTCTCGTGTTTGGTCACTTTACCTGAAGCAGCCTAACCCACCGTGAAAGCACTACCCTCTAAGCACACAAGCGGGGAAACCCCTGTTAGATCCACACAGGCATGTTTTCCTCCAACCCATCGAAAAACCAGAATGTTGGCTGGTCGAAGGGTAGATCTCCCTTCCAACGGGCCAGTTAAAAATTAACAGGTGGCTCTTTCTTAGCAAAAATACCAGCGCGCCTGAATATGTCAATAAGGACATCCCAAACCAAATCATGTCGGTATTTGAACCCTGTGAGCTCTCTACAATGAACAACATGCTCCCCAAAAGAATCCAAACACACCTTATAACAAACAGGGCAAAGCTCATCAACTGGGAATAAAAGAATAATGAGGCGACACTTAAGGATAGTACGGTACTCCACCGGCAACATATGCTGGCCTAACCCATCTATAGGTATAGCAAGAGGAAAATCTTGTGCATGTGGTGCTCGTAGACACTCAAAACCAGTTTTTTAGCTAACGGTCAAGTCAAACTGTGCTTCGATGTCGTGGACAATTTAACTAAAAAGGGCACACGCCAATGCATGTTTGGCTTTAGGGGGCAGAGTGACACCTGTGCTTGCGTAATTATTATTTGAACTCTGAACTGTTCGATTATCAATGAAACGATGTATTTTGATCTCTATATTTGTTTATTTGTGTTTAACAATTTCTTATTCCAATCCTTGTTCAATTTAAAACTCTAAATCGCTTTCTGAAAAGTTATACGCAAACTGATGCATAAACGTAATCAGTTTAACGCGAAAAACACTCCAGAACATCAACAATAGCCTAACATACCTTAAATAACCTTTACATATCTTAGAAATAAATTTTGGGGGGTTTGGTGTGCTGAAATCAAGTTTATTCGATCGCAGGGACTATTTGTGTCAAACTGCAAAAGTCAGCTGATTTGTATAGTAACGTACCTTCCGGAATTTGATCATAAGTTAAACATACCCTAAATATCCTTTGCATTGATTAGAAATAGGCTTTGAGGGGTTCGGTATGCAAAAATAAACTTTTTGGTCAAACAGGGACTAAAAGCGTCAAAAAGTGCATAAGTTTGCACTTTCGCACATATCTTACGTTCTGAACATATCCGGATATCCACAAATTTTTGTAATCATTAAAATATTTTATGTTAGTGATTGGCATGTTAAAATTCCCTTCGTCGCGTAATTTAGATCGTTTTTCGTGTCCGTTCGAGTTTCGTCGTAATTAACCGAATAACGTGACCGTACGACCAAACGATCCGACATCCGACATATTTTCTAGCATATTTTAAGTTCTCTATACTTAAACTTTATTATTGAGCCTTGAAAATGGGTTAACGGGGTTTAAACGCATCGAAAATGGCTTAAAAGTGTTGCAGGGACCATTTCTGCCATTTTGGCAAAGTTTCTGGACCTGGCTAGTGGTGGCGTCATGCCACAGCCTCATCTGGGCAGAATAATCAGTTTCAGCAACTGCAGGCCTATTCTCAGCAACCGACTTAAAGTTCAGGGTCTTTTGTGTAACAATTGCAATACCATGAGCTGGTTTTGGACACCCATAGCATTGTAAAACAATGGGTAACACATGGAGGGTCAGGATTGAAGCTCAAAAATCGAGGAACGATCCTAACGGTTCTTAACTTTCTACAAATACCCACTTCCCCATTTGCATTCTCCACACATTTGATTCAAATTCAACTCTAAGTTGAAGCTCTCATCTATGAAGGCTTCATACATGAGTTTGTTCTTGATTAAATCTTCAAGGCTTGGACCTTTTGTAAGTCTCCTTCATGCTTGTTCTTGTATTTCAAGCATGAAAGTCAAAAAGTGTTTCACTTTCTGCTTTGACCAGTCAATGGTGAACACGAAGTTCTTTTGAACTTTGCAACGTGAGCGTATTCACGATGGTTATAGTCCCCTGTGACTATACCTACTGATTACCACGATGATTAGGCGTAGTGACGAGTCATAGTTTCGGTCAAAATGCGTATCTATGCGTATTTTGCAAACAAACTATTCTTGGGTATCAAAACCCTTTATTTTGATATCAAACTTGTTTTCTAACTTAGTTAAACATGTTTTAACTCGTCACTTTTAGTTTAGTGCTTATATAAGGTCGTAAGATAAGCGGTCTAAACAATCTCTTAGACTTTCAAACCCGACCCATTTGGTCGATCATTAGGATCCGACCAAACACATTTTGTGACCATAGTTGTATAGGGAATAACCTTCCGAGTTTAGGCCTTATAGTCACTACGTTTAGTTAGCTGTATGATAGGTAGTTTATATGCCTTAGGAAAATGACCAAAATACCCTTTTTACGCATAAATTCATTCTAAGCATATGTAACTTAAATTTTAACATCTAAACTGATTAAGCAACATTATTAGACTTGTTGAGGCATATAATACTTGTCATAGGAGTAGTTAGGTGGTCCGAACGCGTTTTACGTGAAAGACGCGTTAAAGTAGCGTAAGCCAACTAAATGGGTCGTAACGGGTCATAAGCACTTAGAATAGGTTCCGATTTAGAATGTAGGTTTTGTTAAACCATATTACATAAGTTCCTATACTCATTTGGTTTACGAAACCTCATTTTATCCGATCTTCCGACTTAGGTCCGGTTTATTAACGTAGTTACCTATATTAGATACCGATTGATTCCGTGATTCTTCTAGCTTTGTTTGGTTGTTATCTCAAGACTCCTAAGCAAAATCAAGTGAGTACATAGTCCCCTGTTTTACTGTTTTAAAATATTTGTCGGTGATTCACATGTGCCTACTTGTTTACTTTCGTGCTTTTCATACTTTTATAACATATACTTGATATGTTCATTAGGACACATATAGTACATGATTTCATCTATGTTTACGCTATGTATGTTTAATTAACATGCTAGTACATTAATTTCATAAACACATTTGTTTCGTATGTTTATTTTAGCGTATGTACACATTGATTTACATCACATTTATGCTATGTATGTTCATTTAGCATATTTAGTATATTGTTTTCACATAACATGCTTGCATTTGGTATGACATTTGGTTTATTTGACGGGTCATAAATACGTTCATTAACACCGATCATGCCGCTCGATAGTAGGTAGTGGTACCATAGGAATTGACAACTCACATTCCTGAAATCCTAGGTTTGTTTGGGTGGAAGGAATGACCGAATCCGATATACATAATTTTGGTAAACTTTAACTTGTTATGTGACATCTGTGCCTCCACGACCATCAAACAAATACAAAATCAACGAAATATTGTATTTCATACTTGTGATTTGTATAAATATGTGTATCATTTGCACATATCAATTCTTGTTCGATTTCGAGCTCTAAATCACTTTGTGGAAAGTTATACGCGAACTGGTGCGTAAACGTAATCAGTTTAATGCGACGAACACTCCGGAATAGTGACATAGGCTTAACATACCTTAAATAACCTTTACATAACTTAGAGGGACTAATTTCGCTTACAGGGACTAATTTCGACAAACTGCGAAAGTATGCCGATTCGTACTGTAACGAACATTTCGGAACTTGATCCTAAGTTAAACATACCCTAAATATCCTTTAAATATCTTAGAAATAGGCTTTGAGGGGTTCGGTATGCTAAAACAAACTTTATTGATCAATAGGGACTAAAAACGTCAAAAAGTGCATAAGTTTGCTTTTTCGCGCATATCTCGCGTTCTGAATATATCCGAACATCCAAAACTTTACATAATCATTAAAATATTTTAGTTTAGTGATTGTCATGATAAAATTTTATTCGTCGCGTAATTTGTATCGTTTTTCGCATTCGTTCGTGTTTCGTCGTAATTAACCGAACAACGCAACCGTACGACCAAACGAACCAACATCCGAGATATTTTTGAGCATGTTTTGAGTTCCCTATACTTTAAATTCATTTTAGAGCCTTGAAATGAGGTTAACGGGGCTTAAACGTGTAAAAAATGAGCCGAAATGCAAGATTCTGAAGTTTAGGGACCAAAATTGTCATTCTGCCATAGTTATCTTAGGAAGGGACCAAAATGAAAAATCTAAATTCCAACTTGTTCCAGCTGTTCCCCTCATTTGCACATGGTTTTAATGAAACTATGGGCTCCCATTGTTTCACAAAACCATGGGCACATGTGTACGGATGAGATCGAAGCTCGTTTTACGATGAACGATCCTAACGGTTCTAGTTTCCTATAAATAGCTACCCCCATTCACTTACAAAACCCACAATGATCTGATTTTGGCTCTCTAAGTTGAAGTTTATGCTTCATACCTGAGAGTAAATCGGATCATAGCTTGCGGGGACCTTTTGTAAGTATTCTTTCGTTCTTTTATCGCTTTTCGAGCCTGAGGACTTTCTGTATTGACCAGTTTATGGTCAATGCGAAGTTTGTTTGAACTTCATAATGTGAGCGTAATCACGATGGTTATAGTCCCTAGTGAATATAGCTACTGATTACCACGTTATCTAGGTGTAGTGACGAGTCATAGTTTCGGCCAAAATGTGCATTCTTGCGTATTTTGTAACCAAACTACTTATAGGTATCAAAACCGTTTGTTTTGATACCAAACCTATTTTCTAACTTAGTTAAACATGTTTCGACATGTTTAGCTCGTCACTTTTTAGATTAGTGCTTGTGTAGAGTCGTAAGTCAAGCGGACTAAACACCCGCTTAGACTTTAGAACACGACCCGTTTGGTCGATCATTAGGATCCGACCAAGCATGTTTAGTTATCATAGTTGTATAGGGAATAACCTTCCAAGGTTATACCTTATGGTCACTTAAGTTAATTAGTTGTATGATATGTAATTTATATATGCCTTAGGTGAATGACCAAAATGCCCTTTTCATACATAATTGGTAATTAAGCATATGAAACATAAACTTTTGTCACATAACTGATTATGTAACATATTTAAACATGTTTAGGCATATAATACTTGTCATAGGACTAGTTTGACGTCTCGAACGCGCTTTGCGCGAACGACACGTTAAAGTAGCGTAAGCTACCTTAATGAGTCACAATGGGTCGAAAGCACTTCGGTTAGGTTTCGATTTAGAATGTAGACTTTGTTAAACCATGTCATATGAGTTCCAATACTCATTTGGTTTACAAAACCTCATCCTATCCGATCTTCCGACTTAGGTCCGGTTTATTTATATAGTTATTAGGTTGCCGATTGATTCCGTGCTCCCTCTAGCTTGCTTGGTTGTTGTCCAAGACCTCTAAGCATTCTCAGGTGAGTACATAGTTCCCCTATTTTACTGTTTTCAATTGTTTCGGGGTGATTCATATGTGCTAAATGTTTTCGAGGTTTTAACGATGGTTTTCAAAACGATTTTCGATATTATAACAATGGTTTCAAAAACGATTAAAATGGTTTATATTAAATTAATAACGATTTCGATAAAGTAAAAAAACTTGTTGGTTATATTTACATAACAAATAATATCCATTAGTTTTGGCCGAACCGACCAGTATTAGGTTATGGTACCATAGGATCTGACAAATCCCGTTATCAGACTGCGCCCATGGTTATGTGTGGGTTAGGTGGGTAACAACCAAATCTGTGATTGTTAATTTACCCTTTGGTGGTTTATTAATGCGAGAAGCGATAGGCGAGATAGTCGAGTCACGAAGGTTTGGATGTTATCAGCGAGAAAATCAAAAGTAGTTTTCACGAATTAAAACGAGAATGATTTAAACAACTAAAGCGATTTTTAACGAATTAAACGATTTGGGTAAACGATTGGTTTTTGGTTAGTGTTTAGATAACGGGATGGGTGTAATGTGATGAAAGCATGGTGGATATGCCGCTAGTACTTCCTATATATAAGTGTTATCATCGTATTACATACCGTGGCGTTATTTAGTTCACTTGGGTAAATGATTTTGAAACGATGTCACACAAACGAGGTTTTCGAAATGATATAAACCATACGAGTTTTATTAACGAGATTTATTAACGAGTTTTATTAACGAGATTTATTAACGAGTTTTATTAACGAGATTTATTAACGATTTTTATTAACGAGATTTATTAACGAGTTTTATTAGCGAGATTTATTAACGAGTTTTATTAACGATTTAATACGAGACGTTTTACAAATTGGTTTTCTAAAACAAAATGTTTTCGAGTTAAGAATCATGGCTACGAGATTTTATAAATTATAACCAACTTGATTTAAGTTGTTTAATTATGTCGCAATTCTACACTTTTCAAAACAAGGTTTTTAATGAAGTATTGCAACATGTAAACTAGCCATGAATCCGACACTCTCAAAAACCTATGTACTCGCCAGCATTTCCTTGCTGACTTTGTTTTCACATATGTTTCAGGTGTTGTTGAATGATGTTGATTGCTAGGATGCATGCTCACATAGGACTGGACGAGGCCTTAGTGACTTAATAACAATGATAGACTATGTTTAACTTGTTTATTTAGATTTCCAGACGATGTAAATATTTAAGGTTTAATAAAACGAAACTTCAAATTTCTGTGTGTTTTGAAACAAAGATTCTGTTACAACACTCCCCGACGTTTCCGTCGCGATTTGTTGTTTTACGCGGTCGGGGTGTGACATGATAAGGGTTTATCTCCTCAGTCGCAAGGCTTGAATGTAGACGTTTAACATTACCGCATAGATGTTTGTATCAATAAAGCATTAATTTTACAAAACATAACTTTTGATTTAAATTATGATTTATTCAAATACATTGTTTTGTACATTTTACATATGGTTTGAGTAGATACTTTTTATTTGCCATGCATAGCATTTGAATATACATGAACATTTTTACATTGGTTTAAACAATACACTTTGGTGGTTTGTTTGGGTAAGTGATTTAAATAACGAGGCGTGTGTTATATGATAAAAGCATGGTGGATACGCCGCTGGTACTTCCTATATATAAGTGCTTTTATGATATTACATATCGTAGCGTTATTTAAATAATTTCAAATTAGACATATTACATTTTACACAAATAACATATATTCACAAAACATTGTTTTACAAACAACATATTTTATACAAACTTATTTTACTTGGTTATTCATTTAACCACACATCTTTCTTTTATATCATCTGATTTCTTATAAATTTTTGTATGTTTTATAAAAGAAAACACTTACAAGATTTATAACTAACTTTTGTTAAACATTTCTTTAAACTTACAAGTCATGAATCCTATTTTAACAAAACCTATGTATCTCACAGGCATTATGCTGACGTACCTATTTTCACATGTGTTTCAGATTTTCAGGTGATATTATTAGATGATCGTGATGCAAACATAGGATTGGACTGGGCCTTAGTGACAATAAAAGATGCAAGACTAGTTAATTATGTACGTTTCTTTGTTTTTAAGACGATGTAACCTCTTGAAATTTAATAAAACAAAGTTTCAATTACCATGTGTTGCTAAACAATGATTCTGTTACGACACTCCCCGACGATTCCGCCGCGGTTGTTGTTTTACGCGGTCGGGGTGTGACAGAAGAATTGGTATCAGAGCTCATGGTTATAGGGAATTAGGTTATTAGTAATGCTTTGAACTAGTCTATAACCTTCCTAGGACCCTAACACAAGATTCTTGTGTTTAGATCTTAAAACAATACCGTCACCTATCTTTAGGCGACAACCATAACAAGAACACAAATTTCAAATCCATTTTGAAAACCAATCACCCATTCTAGGATGATTTATTATAAGGTTTTGAACCTTCACAGTTTTCAAAATCTCGTCAAAGTTTGGGTCTTATAATGTGAACACGTGCAATCTGGAAGGGTGGGTGCCTGTATCCCGAGTTTTCTGTCTAAGGCTAGAGTGTTCGTACAAATCCACATAATCGGACTAGTCACTCTTACCTGGGAACTCTTGGGGTGAGTGTCTACTTATAGGCTAAAGCATGTCTTCGTGATACATTAATATGAGCCACTTACTTTGATTAGTCACCGTCTCATTTGTTTGTCTTAGGTAACAAACAAATGATCACAATTTTTATGCGTTGTCATTCTGTTTTGATTATCCGATAACATTTCACTTGTTTCCTCCCATGTCTTCCATTTCCTTTAGGATGTCTCTTCATCGCAGCGACACTCAAATGTCCGATCGGGCTACCAAAATTTCCCAACGAATAGGCTTAGTATTCCAGAAGACAGCTGAATTAGCTTTTGCTATGTCTCATCTCAAGGATGAAACCACCCAAGAAACACCAAAGGAAACAGAAGCCAAGCCTTCACAAAGATCAAGAAAACGTAAAGCTTCAAAGAATCTTCCAGTGAATGCTCCAAATCAAGCGAGACCTAGCCAGGTGGCAACACCACCAGCCAAGAAGCCGTACAAGGGAACTGCTCCTTTGTGCAATCAATTCAATCGTCATCATCCGAATCAAATACCCTGTTTCAAATGTACCCACTGTGGACGATGGGGACATTTGGTTAACACATGCCGGTTTGCTATACAAAACAAAACTGTTGCAGATCCTACTGCTGCTCAAGCACCATACGAAGGAACAACCCCTTTGTGCAATCAGTGTAACCTCCATCACCATGCCAGTGTCAAATGCCGAAAATGTTTCAACGGTGGACTTTTTGGTCATACGGCAAGAGTTTGTCGTTCAGTCACTGCGTTAAACCAAGCTATTCAGAACCCTGTTCAACTTCAAGCAGATCCAGCACAAGCTCGTTTTCCTCCTGGTCCTTGCTACAACTATGGCGAGACTAGTCATTTCAGGAACAAATGCCCAAATATTGTCAATGCAAATCTGACCCACGAATGAGCATTTGGCTGATTAGAAGATGCTTCTACTTTGAAATAATTTAAATCTTATGCTTTTGTTTCTTTAGTTTTTCTTGAACTCTGAAACAATATGGTTGGATTATAAATAAATCGTTGTTCACAATTCTGATGTACAAATATAGTTACATATGCGTATGGCGCTCCCTTACGATACCTACACCAAAGAACTATGTTCTTTACAAAACAAACTACTCAAAAATTCTAAATACTCGTTTCATTCTAAGAAACGAAGTACAGAAAATATGTTACAATTTTAGACGATTACTCAAAATATCACTTTAAATCCTTGTTTGGATATTTAAGGGTACTTTTCATAAGTCCTTCAACAGTCTTATATGATATACCTATGTACATATCATTACATTCTAGTTTTCATAACAACATACATAGTATAGGTTTTCAAAACATCCCCCATGATTTCAAAGACATTTCCTATGATTTAAAAACATTTTTTTAAACATAGTATATCTTCTTATACCAAGCGCATAATTTCAAAAACATTATCCATATTTTCAGAAACCTTATACATAATTTCAAAATTTATCTCGCATGATTTTAAAACATTTTATAAACATACCTACCTAATACACCTACCATATGATTTCAAAAAGCATTACGTAAGGTTCTAAAAACATAAAACACATTTCCAAAGAACCCCATGCATAATTTTCAAGAACACTCTGCTCGTATGATTGACTTAACATACGTAGTACACAATCTCCAAATTATGCTTCATATGTCGCCTTGGCATATCTAGCACCTCAACTTCATGAACATTTTACCTCATGTTATGACTTAAGCACATCTAGTGCAAGGTTTCGAAACGTCTCCCGCTATTCAAAATTCCACAATCCATATAGAATCTTCTTATCTTCACAATTAGATCCTTGTGGATGATTATCGCTTAAAATCAAAGTCCTTAATTGGATTCTTTATAGACTTTAATACGTATATTATGAATCTATAAGGACAAAGCCGTATTCCTATTAAGATCTTCCTATCTACATAGTTAGATTCTTGAGAATGTTTAAAGTACCAATTAAGGTCCATGGATTGGATTCCTGGTATACTTTAAATACATATGCACAAATCAACAACAAATTAACAAACAAATTAATAACAAATTGATAACAAATTGAAGATCAAGTTAAACAATTATGTGTTTATGTGTTTTCTTTTATGTTTTTGTGTGATCCAAATATTCGTTATTCAAATCCTCGTAGAATCTTCCATATCTTTATATGAGGGATTCATAGTAGGATATCCAAAGATACTACCTTAAATCTCTAATTCGCTTCTACATAATAGTTAAGAACCTTGGATTATAAAGTACTATTCCATAATTCAAAAGAGACCCCTTGGGTGGTCTAGTTAAAAAGATTGGTTCGTTAACCTGGTTAATGACATCATGAGATGATGTAGCTGAAAAGACCCTTTAGTGGTATATTTTAAAAGATCATTTGTTGATAACTAAAAAGGACCCTTTGGCAGTCTAGCCACAGTCATCGCAGGTTTATTCACTTGATTTTTCTCCCCCTACACATTATAGAATGCACTGTGCGGACTGTGCAAGGAATTACGTAATTATGGATGCATACATAATTATGGAATTCAGTATACAGAAACCACAGTAAGATTTGTCATGTGTAAGAACCTATAGTGGCAAAAATAACGAAACGTGAACGATGTAATGGAGGTACGGTGGACGCACCAATGTCGCTTCATATATTTATATAAGTGTCCCTCTTACATTGCAAGCATAACGTTATTTAAGTTACTAGAAGTTCAGAACCCTAACCAATGTTGTTTTATCTTTTCGATTTCAAGTTTTGAGCTCACAAAAAGTTTCCTATGGTAACCTTCACGAGAAACATCCACATCCACTCTCACAAGTTTCCTCTAAATAAATTTCGGAAAGAAATTTCCTAAAGTAGGGGAGACTGTGACACCTGTTGTTGCGTAATCATTATTTGAACTTTGAACAGTTCAATTATCAATGAAACGATGTATTTTGATCTCTATATTTGTTTATTTGTGTTTAACAATTTCGCATTTCAATCCTTGTTCAATTTCAAACTCTAAATCGCTTTCTGAAAAGTTATACGCAAACTGATGCATAAACGTAATCAGTTTAATGTGACAAACACTCCGGAACGTCAACAATAGCCTAACATACCTTAAATAACCTTTACATAACTTAGAAATAAGTTTTGGAGGGTTTGGTGTGCTGAAATCAAGTTTATTCGATCGCAGGGACTATTTGCATCAAACTGCAAAATTCAGCTGATTTGTATAGTAACGTACCTTCTGGAACTTGATCATAAGTTAAACATGCCCTAAATATCCTTTTCATAGCTTAGAAATAGGCTTTTAGGGGTTCGGTATGCAAAAATAAACTTTTTGGTCAAACAGGGACTAAATGCGTCAAAAAGTGCATAAGTTTGCATTTTCGCACATATCTTACGTTCTGAACATATCCAGACATCCAAAAATTTTTGTAATCTTTAAAATATTTTATTTTAGTGATTGGCATGTTAAAATCCCATTCGTCGCGTAATTTGGATCGTTTTTCGCGTCCGTTCGAGTTTCGTCGTAATTAACTGAATAACGTGACCGTACGACCAAAAGAACCGTCATCCGACATATTTTCTAGCATATTTTAAGTTCCCTATACTTAAACTTCATTATTGAGCCTTGAAAATGGGTTAACGGGGTTTAAACGCATCGAAAATGGCTTAAAAGTGTTGCAGGGACCATTTCTGCCATTTTGGCAAAGTTTCTGGACCTGGCTAGTGGTGGCGTCGCGCCACAGCCTAGTGGTGGTGTTGTGGCGGCATGCCACAACATCATCTAGGCAGAAAAATCAGTTTCAGCAACAGCAGGCCTATTTTCAGCAACTGGCTTAAAGTTTAGGGTCTTTTGTGTGACAATTGCAATACCATGAGCTTGTTTTGGACACCTATAGCATTGTAAAACAATGGGTAACACATGGAGGGTCAGGATTGAAGCTCAAAAATCGAGGAACGATCCTAACGGTTCTTAACTTTCTATAAATACCCACTTTCCCCATTTGCATTCTCCACACATTTGATTCAAATTCAACTCTAAGTTGAAGCTCTCATCTATGAAGGCTTTATACCTGAGTTGTTCTTGTTCAAATATTCAAGGCTTGGACCTTTTGTAAGTCTCCTTCATGCTTGTTCTTCTATTTCAAGCATGAAAGTCAAACAGTGTTTGACTTTCTACTTTGACCAGTTAATGGTCAACACGAAGTTCTTTTGAACTTTGCAACGTGAGCGTAATCACGATGGTTATAGTCCCTTGTGACTATATCTACTGATTACCACGTTGATTAGGCGTAGTGACAAGTCATAGTTTCGGTCAAAATGCGTATCTATGCGTATTTTGCAACCAAACTATTCTTAGGCATCAAAACCCTTTGTTTTGATATCAAATTTGTTTTCTAACTTAGTTAAACATATTTTAGCATGTTTAACTAGTCGCTTTTAGTTTAGTACTTATATAGGGTCGTAAAATAAGCGGTCTAAACAACCGCTTAGAATTTTGAACCCGAGCCGTTTGGTCGATCATTAGGATCCGACCAAACACATTTTGTGACCATAGTTGCATAGGGAATAACCTTCCGAGGTTATACCTTATGGTCACTACGTTTAGTTAGCTCTATGATAGGTAGTTTATATGCCTTAGGAAAAATGACCAAAATACCCTTTTTGCGCATAAATTCATTCTAAGCACATGTAACTTAAATTTTAACATCTAAACTGATTAAGCAACATTATTAGACTTGTTAAGGCTTATAATACTTGTCATAGGACTAGTTAGGCGGTCCGAACGCATTTTACGCGAACGACGCGTTAAAGTAGCGTAAGCTATCTAAACGGGTCGTAACGGGTCATAAGCACTTAGAATAGGTTCTGATTTAGAATGTAGTCTTTGTTAAACCATATTGCATAAGTTCCTATACTCATTTGGTTTACGAAACCTCATTTTATCCGATCTTCCGACTTAGGTCCGGTTTATTAACGTAGTTACCTATATTAGGTGCCGATTGATTCCGTGATCCTTCTAGCTTTGTCTTGTTGTTATCTCAAGACTCCTAAGAAAAATCAAGTGAGTACATAGTCCCCTCTTTTACTGTTTTCAAATATTTCGGGGTGATTCACATGTCCCTACTTGTTTACTTTCGTGCTTTTCATGTTTTCATAACATATACTTGCTATGTTCATTAGTACACATATAGTACATGATTTCATCTATGTTTACGCTATGTATTTTTAATTAACATGCTAGTACATTAATTTCATAAACACATTTGTTTCGTATGTTTATTTTAGCGTTTGTAAACATTGATTTACATCACATTTATGCTACGTATGTTCATTTAGCATATTTTGTACATTGTTTTCACATAACATGCTTACATTTGGTATGACATTTGGCTTGTTTAACGGGTCATAAATACGTTCATTAACACCAATCATGCCGCTCGGTAGTAGGTGGCGGTACCATAGGAATTGACAACTCCCATTCCTGAAATCCTAGGTTTGTTTGGGTGGAAGGAATGACCGAATCTGATATACATAATTTTGGTAAACCTTTAACTTGTTAAGGGTTTGTCTCCTCAGTCGCAAGGCTTGAATGTAGACGTTTAACATTACCGCTGTTTTGGTCAAAAATTACCTAAGCAATTTAGTGATCAAATTAGTTAAGTGAGGTAGTGTGCTAGAAATATGTGTGAAAAATATGATTGTTAAGTTATATAGAAAATCAGTATTCGGGATACGGCTCAGGATATTGAGCTGTATCTATGATCAAACTATGAGCAAAAGTAAAGTAAACGACACGAGTTGTACGAGGAAAGCCCTTGATCAATCTAGAAAGCCAGCATAAAACCTCGGGAGCTGACAATCGCAGCTGCCTTGTTCTTCTTATTACTTCAAACGTCAGGATACAGTGCAGGATGTGGTGCGGATCGACTATGTGTTACAATGAAATTTGAATACAAGTGTGGTGTTTGCAATGAGCTAGAGAGTGAAAGTGTTCGAGAGTGTTAGTGAAAATTGTGTGCCTTAAACTGACCCGCCCCCATCTATTTATAGTAAAGATAATGTAACAAACTACCCTAAACTTCCGGGATCCACCGAATATTCCTTAATCGAACGTTGTAGACCTGGTCTTTCGGGTTCAACGTCTCTCCTTCAACAAACACGTCCGAGTCTTGAGGAGAAGAAGTCCACTTGACCGTTAGCAAGTCTCAGCCTTTAACCTGCACGTGGTTAATTCAATAAACCACAGGATATCACCCAAGATGTTAGCAATATCCTCTTCCAGCATCCTGGTCACAAATAAACAAATAAAGGCAGGATATTGGTCAGGATATGTATGCTTAGAAAATGAGCCATAACAATTGTCCCCAAATATATCGGTTGGTATACCAATCCAACGGATATATTTCAAAAATCTTATCCCATAACTCAAGGCATTTAAAACGAAGCGACGGTCAAGATCACATCATAACTTCCAACGCGTTTTTTACTCAATGGAGATCCAGAATACCCCTATATCTTCTCTTTTCTTGTTTGAAAAGCAGATATCTTCAACAGAACCTTCAGGTAATTCTCCATTTCTGATTTACTTTCTATCAATTTACATCGTCTTACTCGCAATGGATGCCGAGACCTTCATCCAACAGAATCTCCTTAAAAATCCCGAAAAGGAGATCTGTGCTTTTGACAACGCAGACATTGCAGCTTTAAGGGCCTCCGGCGCTTTTCCTGACAACACGGTCTTCAGACCATTCGATCGGTCAATCCGATCGGATGTTTCTTCCACCGAATGGGTTTGTTTTCCAGTATATCCTTTTTCGCTAGGTCTCCGATACCCTTTTCCTGAATTCATGATGCAATTCTTTCGAACCACCGGCATCTCTTTCGCTCAAACCATGCCCATGGTTTGGAGAGTACTAATTGTACTTAACCAAATCAAAAACCTCCATTGTTCCGACCTCCGCATCGAGGATTTTCCTATTGCTTATCGCCTCCGATCCCATGGCTCCAGCCGGTTCTTGCTCTTCTCGACCTCCAGCAAACCCCTAATTCTCAAAGCCACCAAAAACGAAGACGGATGGCAACGCAAATTTTTCTTTGTCAAACGAGACTCCATTGCTGAGGGTGCCAACCTTCCGGTGGAGTGGTTAACCACCGGTAGAGTCGTGAATACTCTCATAGACCATTTAATTTTCATCTTCTATTAATATCCTTCTTTTCGATCTTTATGCAGTGAACTTCAAGGAAGTCGCTCCCCCTACCGCCGAGTCAGAAGAGAGAATCAATACTGTTTACCAGTTACCTGCAATAGACAGGACTTTCACCACACACGTCCCGAGCTCCAGTCAATACTCGTCATCCGAAATGTCTGGTAAGGATCACTTTCAAAATAATTAGTCAAGACAGTAAAATGGTAAAATGAGGAATAAAACTTTTCCCTTTATGCAGCACCGGCCAAGATCCCTGAAGTCTTTGACCTCGACGAATTGGACAGTTATTCTGATCAGATCCAGGTCAAGAAAGAGCCTAGCCCCAAGCCCACAGCCACATCCAAACCCAGCAGTTCCAAAGCCATCATTATTCCCAAACCTTCACCGGCTACCAAGCCCCGGAGTTCAAGTTCCCGCAAAAGGAAAGAACCTGATTCCCCTGTCATTTCTGACACATTTCCTTATGAGAAGCACGGGTTCATTGAAACTAGCGGGTTTATGACTTCTTTTCTTAACCAGGTTAGTATTCTCATATCATATCCTGCGATTTACATTATTATCAAAGATTTATCAATATTAATACCTGTCGTCTTACCTTTGTAGGGTCTTGAGCGTTTGGTTAACTTATATCAAGAATCCTGCAAGCTCAACAAGACGCTTGAAACCAAGCTAAAGGAAGCTGAAATCACAATCTCCGATCAAGGCATGATTGCAGCCGCCAAATCTCGTCATTACGAGCAGAAATTTAAAGCCATGACTCAAGAACACCAAACCGCTCTCAATAAAGCTACTCTTCAAGCCCAGACCGATCTTGAAGCTGCCCACATGCAGTACGAACGGGATATGGTCAGCTACCGGGAAAGCCTCAAAAGTTCCGTCGTCATTTCTCTCCTCCAAGCCAGGTTGAAGATGGCCCATGAAGCCAAAACATTAGGTTTTGAATGCCCTTCTTGGGATGTTGGTGCTTGGGAGACCAAGCTAAAGAACCTCGGGGGCACCTCTTCCAAATCAGTTGTCGAAGAATCTTCCAAAGCAGTTGAAAAAGCAACCGATGCTGAGAAGGATGCTGAGGCGGATCCCAAGGCGGATGTTGCTGAAACCACTATGGACGAAGAAGGCACTACCCCCCTAGAGCTTATTTCCTTTAAATTATTCGAACAATTTTATGTTTTTATGAACAATTTTTATTTCTGTATCGAAACAATTTGATAGCCGAAGGTGGATGGGTCCTGGGTTTCAGGATGAAACCTTCGGTTATCAACCAGTATTGATTGCTTCAAGAATAATTTCATCTTTTTATTGCCATTATCTTCCGTTTTTCCTAAGTATAATTCTTAGCCTTGCAAAAAATTTTATATAATTATCTTATGAAAATATCCTGATCAGTATGCTCAGTGATATATTATAAAAACTTTTTATTAGATAGAACTTCCAAACATTCCTTCAACTTTGTAGAAAGTTTATGTAAAACAATCTACGTTTCCAAAACCAGTTTTCGATAATACTTAAATGATCAAAGTTCCAAACTAATACTAGTTTCAAACACCTTAATCAAATATCCCGAAAAGGACTTTGAGAATATATCAGGATACTTAACTTTTTATAAAACATAATGTTACTATAAACTTAGACGTTGTTTACAAAGGAAAGATCATACCCGGAGTAGTATATAACCCTATTACCAAGCCTCAATCTTTTTGCAACTTCTTCAATGAAGATGTCCCCTGTGCGAGGTACTTAGTGTATTAGTTCCGAGCCTTATCCTTTTAACTTTACATCACCATCTTGGCAGGGATGTCCCCTGTGTACAATGTCTTCAAATACTTTAGAAATCTACTGAATGTCAGTTTCCATTGTATAGGCAATTTTTTACGTCCCAATGGTAAAACCCAAGGATGTACTGGAGATAAATCCCTGGTATCCTGGGAAAATCCCAAATTTTCATGCGCTACAGGTGGGAGTGTATAAACTCCAAGACTTAGAAAGGTGAAAACCTTTAAACCTTAGAGAGTATGAAAATACCCTTTCGTGAGAGAGGGTGATCAATCCTCATATACCTTTAGGATTCAGGATATAGCCAACAGTAACGAAATTGTCAGCCACTTTTACATGGACTGGTCCCGCCACCTTGAACTATCCCTGAATAACTTGCACTCCAGGCGGGGTGTTTAAACCCAATTCGGAAGAAAGGTGAATACCTTTAAACCTGTGAAGGGATCAGTATCCCTTAAACGTGAGAGAGGGGGCCAATCCTCTAATCTTTCAAGTTATCTTGAGTACATATCCTGGAGCTATATCCTGAAACATATCCTGCAAAACAATTGTAAACTAAGGTGGGTGTTAGCTTGGCTAACACCCCTCCGATGCTTAAGTCAGTATTGGGTTACAAAGAACAAATTAAACCAAACATATTTAAAAAAGGTAGAATTCATACCATCCTGAGTTAGAAATTAAATTCTAAACTCACTTGAAATAGAGCTTAAGGTGTATAGCATTTCAAGATCTCGGTAGCATATCCCCCTCCATATTCTTGAGTCTGTATGCTCCTTTTCCTGCTTCTGATTCAACTTCGTATGGTCCTTCCCATTTTGGAGTTAACTTGCCATCGGCAGGATTAGTAGTATTCTGAAAAGCCTTTCTTAACACCCAATCTCCAACCTTAAATCTTCTGGTCCTAATATTCTTGTTATATGCCCTGGATATTCTCTGTTGATATGCTGCCATCCTTAGCCTTGCCGCATCTCTCTTCTCATCTATAGTGTCTAAATCCTGACTCAAGGCTTCAGGATTCTGCTCAGGATCACTTAGGGTAGATCTTGCAGTAGGTATTGTCATTTCCGTTGGAATCATTGCTTCTGCTCCAAATACCAAGGAAATTGGGGTTTGGCCTGTTGCATTCTTTACCGTTATTGATAATTATCTTGTTTGGCTCCAAGCCTTTTCTTTAAGTTATTGACAATTGTCTTGTTTGAGGATTCTGCTTGTCCATTCGCTTGAGGATGTACTGGAGTAGATGTTATCATTTTGATTCCCCAACTCTTGCAAAAGTCAGTAGTTCTCTTGCTTATAAACTGAGAACCATTGTCACAGATTATCTCGGCTGGTACTCCGAATCTGATCAGGATATTCCTCTTTATGAAGGATACTACTTCTTGGTCTCTAACTTGAACAAATGCTTCAGCTTCAACCCACTTAGAGAAATAATCCGTCATTGCTAGCATAAAGACTTTTCCTCCCGGAGCTTTTGGTAGCTTTCCCACTATATCCATACCCCACTTCATAAATGGCCAAGGGGAAACAATAGGATACAATGGTTCAGCAGGTTGATGCAGTATGTTACTATGTCTTTGACATGCATCACATCTTCGAGCATATTCTGCGGCATCTTTTCTCATTGTTGGCCAATAATATCCTGTCCTTAATACTTTTGAGAATAACGACCTGCCCCCAGTATGGTTACCACAATCCCCTTCATGTATATCCTGAAGTACTTCTTTGGCTTCAGGATCCTCCAAGCACCTCAAATACGGTCCTGCAAGAGATTTCTTTTATAAAATATTATTTATAATAGTGAATCGTGATACCTTCATCCTAAATGCCTTAGGATTTTCATTTCCAGGTATGTGTCCTTCTTTGAGATATCTCATGATTGGAGCCGTCCAGGATTTAGGATCATCTTCAGGATGCTCTGCTCCAGGATCCTGAATACCCGCTACTTCTTTATCATGAGGATTCGTTGCAGGAAATAAGACATGTAATATTGGTATTTGAGTCCCTTCAGGTATCCTGATCGATGATCCCAAATTTGCTAAGGCATCCGCTTCAGCATTATCCTCCCTTGGTACCTGTTCAAGTATAAAAACATCGAAATATCCTGCTAATTTTTTGAGAATATCGAGATATTCGATTAATTTCTCACCCTTAACTGCATAGGATCCATTAAAATGGTTAGTAATTAACAAAGAGTCAACATATACTTGCAAATTTTTAATACTCATACTCTTAGCCAATTCTAATCCTGCAATTAAAGCTTCATATTCTGCCTCATTATTCGTAGCAGGAAATTCACACCTAATTGCCTGGGGTAATATGTCCCCCTGTGGCGATTTTAGTAGTATTCCTAATCCTACTCCTCTTACATTAGATGCACCGTCAGTATATAATGTCCAGGATCCTGAGGATTCTCCTAACTGTTGAACTTCTAGGTCTACCTCGTCCTGAATGTCACTACTAAAGTCAGCCACAAAGTCAGCTAAAGCCTGAGATTTTATGGCATTTCTAGGTTCATATACTAAATCATAAGCACTTAACTTTATTGACCACTTGGCCATCCTGCCTGACATCTCTGGTTTCCTAAGCACATTTTTGACAGGACAATTTGTTTTAACATGTATCTTATGTGTCTCGAAATAATGTCTAAGCTTTGTCGATGCCATGACTAGAGCTAATATTAATTTTTCTAAATGAGAATACCTAGTTTCAGCATCTAACAAACTTTTACTAACATAATAAACAGGATATTGCTGACCTTCATGGTCTTTTATAAGAACGGCACTTACAGCATTCCCTGATACAGCAAGGTATAGGGATAGTGGTTCATCATTTTCAGGCTTCATCAATAGAGGTGCAGTTGAGAGATATCGTTTCAAATCCTGCAGGGCTGCTTCATGCTTCTCCCCCCATTCGAATCTTTTGTTCTTCTTCAGGATATCATAAAAGTCTTTGCATTTCTCTGCGGATCTCGAGATAAACCTGTTTAAAGCTGCTACTCGGCCTGTGAATCTTTGTACGTCCTTCATATTCGAGGGTGATTTTATATCCAGGATAGCTTTGATCTGCTCTGGGCTTGCTTCTATCCCCCTTTTTGTCACCATATATCCAAGAAACTTTCCTGCCCCCACTCCGAAATGGCATTTAGCAGGATTCAGCTTCATGTTGTATCGATCCAGGATGTCAAATGCTCCCTTGATATCCTGGAGGTGATACTCAGCCTTTTTAGATTTCACCACCATATCATCGATATATACCTCCATGGTGTCCCCCAGTTTGTTTTTGAACATCATGTTTACCAATCTTTGGTATGTTGCACCTGCATTTTTCAAACCAAAAGGCATAGCTGTATAACAATAAATACCTGTTGGTGTCATGAAGGCAGTATCCTCCTGGTCAGAAGGCTCCATTTGGATCTGTTGAAATCTTGAGGATGCGTCCATGAAGGTCAGCATTTCATGCCCGGCAGTGGCATCTACCGTTGCATCAATGTGGGGAAGAGGAAATGGGTCTTTAGGACAAGCTTTGTTCAAGTCTGTGTAGTCTACACAAACTCTCCATTTCCCATTTTTCTTCTGTACTACAACCACGTTTGCTAGCCACCTTGGGAACTTAACCTCTCTGATCATCCTGGACTTTAATAATCTTTCAACTTCCTCCTGGATAATCGTGTTTCGCTCAGGAGCAAACTTCCTTCTTTTTTGCTGCACAGGCTTGAATGATTTATCAATTCCAAGCTTGTGAGTGATAATATCTTTGGATATGCCTGTCATATCCTCATGCTTCCATGCAAACGTTGACATCCTGCATTTCAAAAAGTTAATTAATTGTTCTTCAATATCCTGAGGGATATTGGTCCCTACGAGCACCGAAATATTGGGATTATCCTGGTCCAGGATAATTTTCTTCACATCCTACTCCGGATCCTCCACGATATCCTGGGCCCGCGTCTTTAATTGCTATGCTGCACTAGGTTTGGTTGAGGATTTCATCGAGGATGAGTAGCATTCTTTCGCCTCCTACTGATCACTATCAACTTTGACAACTCCCCAAGGGGTAGGTATCTTGATGCATTGGTGATATGTTGATGGCACAGCCTTCATATCGTGAATCCACGGTCTTCCCAGTATGATGTTATAGCAGGATAAACAATCCATCACACAGAAACGTTGTATCGAGTTGACTCCTTCAACGTATACTGGCAACTTTATCTCTCCCACTGTGTTTCTAGCCTCTCCACTGAACCCAACAAGCATGGTAGACTTCGAAGTGATATCCATTGGGGATACATTCATTCTCTTCAGAGTTTCCAGTTGGATTATGTTGATGGAGCTGCCATTATCAACCAATATCCTGCGTACAAAATGGTTAGCCACATATAACGTTATTACCAGAGCATCATGGTGAGGATCCTGGACAGTATCCCTGTCATCAGCATCAAAAGTGATCACTTTGTTAGTTGTGAGGGTAGTCATCCTGACAGGTTTGTCTCCCCTTTCGGCCTTAGCTTCCTTTGCATGTCTCTTTGCTGCCGAATACGAAGTTCCACAAATGTCGGATCCTCCCGAAATGAAGTTGATTATCTTGGAATCCGCGTTAGGTGATGCTGCTCGCTCAGGATCCTTCTCAGTATCCTGACCCTTATTCTTCTTTCTTCCCAAGAGATCTTTCAGATATCCCTTTCTTAGAAGATAGCTTATTTCTTTCCTTAGAGCAATGCAATCCTCAGTTACATGTCCGAAATCTTCATGGAAAGCACACCATTTTGACTTATCTTTCCAGTCAGCCTTTTGTTGATTCTTTCGAGGCCACCTAGCCTTGTCTCCTAGACCCTGCATGGCATACATCAATTCAGGAATGTTAACAGAAAAGCAATATTCAGACAACTCAGGATACTCTTCAGGATCCTCATCTTCGACAACATTCACTCTCTTGTTTTCATTTCTACCATATGGCTTAGGCCGATATGACTTGAATGAGGATTCTGACTTCCTGTTAGTTGACTCATAAGTGTTAGATTAGTTCATCATTTCTTGCATTTTCCTGTCATCTTCCAGACGGATATATCTCAAAGCCCTGTTACGAGCTTCGTCGAGATTCCCGCAGGGATTCATTACAAGATCCTGATAAAACTGAGAATCCTTTTGTAATCCCATCTTAAAAGCTTGCACAGCTGTTGCAACGTCAATATGTGGGATATCCAAGGATTCTCGACTGAATTTGTTCACATAATCCCTCAAGGATTCCTGAGGCCCTTGAGTTATCCTGTAAAGATCACTGGTTAGTTTCTCAAAACTCCGACTACAAGAAAATTGACCGTTAAATAAATTAACCAAATGAGCAAACGAAGTAATTGAGTGAGGTGGAACGTTTAACAGCCATTTTAAGGCTGATCCTGTTAGAGTAGAACCAAATCCCTTGCACAAGCACGCTTCCTTGAGCTCCGGAGGGATAGGGTTAATCTCCATTCTTTCCCTATACTGAGCAATATGCTCCTCAGGATCCGTAGTCCCATCATAAAGCTTCATGTTGGGGGTTTGGAATCTCTTTGGGATCTCAGCATCACAGATAGGATATGCAAAACGAGATATCTTGTGGCTGTCTTGGGACACTTCCGGGATCGGCTGGACCACCCCAGGTACACTAGATATCATGTCCTTCAACTTCTGAAGTTCCCTAGTAAGTGCTGATGTTACACCTATATCATGCAAAGATCCACTATTGTTAGTAGCATGAGTATTATTATTATTTGACACGTTACTCGTTGGAGGATTTTGCCCATATCCTGAAACATATCCTGAGCTCCTCATGGTTGACATCCTGACCGAGGAGGGTATTTCAGGAGTATGATTCTGAGGAAGGCTGGGCACAATATTCCCCCTGTTATCCTCACTATACACAGCTGAACTAAAGTTCAACGTTCTGGGATGTAATGGAGTGACATTATCCTCAGCAGATCTGCTCGAGCCAGACTTCAGGAGTTGTATTTCCCTTAAAAGCATTTGGTTTGTTTCCTGTTGCTGCCTCATTTGTTCCTGCACACTTCCAAATAAAGTAAGAATTTCATCATTAGAAGCTAGAACGGGAGCAGATTCCTGAACACTGCGAGTAGGGATAATATCCTGAGGTCGTGAAGAGGCTGGCATTCTTGGAGGAGGTGGTGGAAGCACCGAACCAGTAGTAGCAGAAGTCATAGCAGACATAGTAGAGGAACTCATGTTTGATCTTGAGGCCATTATGGACAATGTGGCAAAAAGTTTTGAAAATAGAAAGCCGATTAGCGATTTTACAAAAAAATTTAGTAAAGAGAGCACCACTTGCCCCACGGTGGGCGCCAAATTGTTTTGGTCAAAAATTACCTAAGCAATTTAGTGATCAAATTAGTTAAGTGAGGTAGTGTGCTAGAAATATGTGTGAAAAATATGATTGTTAAGTTATATAGAAAATCAGTATTCGGGATACGGCTCAGGATATTGAGCTGTATCTATGATCAAACTATGAGCAAAAGTAAAGTAAACGACACGAGATGTACGAGGAAAGCCCTTGATCAATCTAGATCGCCGGCATAAAACCTCGGGTGCTGACAATCGCAGCTGCCTTGTTCTTCTTATTACTTCAAACGTCAGGATACAGTGCAGGATGTGGTGCGGATCGACTATGTGTTACAATGAAATTTGAATACAAGTGTGGTGTTTGCAATGAGCTAGAGAGTGAAAGTGTTCGAGAGTGTTAGTGAAAATTGTGTGCCTTAAACTGATCCGCCCCCATCTATTTATAGTAAAGATAATGTAACAAACTACCCTAAACTTCCGGGATCCACCAAATATTCCTTAATCGAACGTTGTAGACCTGGTCTTTCGGGTTCAACGTCTCTCCTTCAACAAACACGTCTGAATCTTGAGGAGAAGAAGTCCACTTGACCGTTAGCAAGTCTCAGCCTTTAACCTGCACGTGGTTAATTCAATAAACCTCAGGATATCACCCAAGATGTTAGCAATATCCTCTTCCAGCATCCTGGTCACAAATAAACAAATATGGCAGGATATTGGTCAGGATATGTATGCTTAGAAAATGAGCCATAACAACCGCATAGATGTTTGTATCAATAAAGCATTAATTTTACAAAACATTACTTTTGATTTAAACTATGATTTATTCAAATACATTGTTTTGTACATTTTACATATGGTTTGAGTAGATACTTTTTATTTGCCATGCATAGCATTTGAATATACATGAACATTTTTACATTGGTTTAAACAATACACTTTGGTGGTTTGTTTGGGTAAGTGATTTAAATAACGAGGCGTGTGCAATATGATAAAAGCATGGTGGATACGCCGCTGGTACTTCCTATATATAAGTGCTTTTATGATATTACATATCGTAGCATTATTTAAACCATTTCAAATTAGACACATTACATTTTACACAAATAACATATCTTCACAAAACATTGTTTTACAAACAACATATTTTATACAAACTTATTTTACTTGGTTATTCATTTAACCATACATCTTTCTTTTATATCATCTGATTTCTTATAAATTTTTTTATGTTTTATAAAAGAAAACACTTACAAGATTTATGACTAACTTTTGTTAAACAATTCTTTAAACTTACAAGTCATGAATCCTATTTTAACAAAACCTTTGTATCTCACAGGCATTTTTATGCTGACGTACCTATTTTCACATGTGTTTCAGGTGCTGTTATTAGATGATCGTGATGCAAACATAGGATTGGACTTGGGCCTTAGTGACAATAAAAGATGCAAGACTAGTTAATTATGTTACGTTTCTTTGTTTTTAAGACGATGTAACCTCTTGAAATTTAATAAAAAAAGTTTCAATTACCATGTGTTGCGAAACAATGATTCTGTTACGACACTCCCCGACGATTCCGCCGTGGTTGTTGTTTTACGCGGTTGGGGTGTGACAGGCAGTGTCCTTATTAGTGAAACCGATGAAGTCAAAGCTTGGAATCGTATCATGAAGACAAGTCAAAACACAAACATAATCAGAATCCATACCACATATGCCACTGTCGCTTAAGATGTGGTCCTGAAGCACCCATGATTGGGCCCTCGAGGCTACAAAAGCATAGGATAAAGCCTCTACAAATGCATACAACCCCAAACCCCCAAACCTAATAGGTAAGGAAGCAAGTCGCCACTAGAAGTCTCCAAAGAAAGGACCTCCACAAACTAAATCCTCAATCACTTCATGCAAACCTTTGTTAAAGAACAACGCTGCATCTTCCATATGTACAGGTTGGCATGTCCCAAGCCAAAGAAAAGTTTGGCAATGCCAATACAGGATCAAAGCAAGAGTAGTTCACTCTGCGGGTCACCTAGTTTGGGTAGTAGATTTATCAATTCTACCGCCTTACCAGCTCTTTTCTTTGCCAACCCACTAATAAAGCTTGCGTCTCTACTAACGCCCCCTTACCCAAGAAGCTTCACCCCCACTAATGGCCTCCCGATGTCCGTAGGAAATAATGTTGATGCATATTTGTGTGGATGCGGCTCGGTTACGAAGTAAACACCGAAGTAAAGATATCCTCCTATCTTGACTCAGTGCGACGTTTATTTTGTAATTGATGTAAAACAGCTACACATGTGCAGACTGTTTGTAGTTTGTGTTTAGTTCTCTTGATGTATGTAAGTGTTACTGTAAGTTATGTCTGTTTGCAGCCAACCCACGAAGAACCTACTTCTTCGTGGGAGTCTCCTTCATGAAAGATCATGTTCTCGAAAGACCTTATTCGTCCACATGAAGACCACGGAGAACATCAGTAACGATGAACCTTCTTCGTCCCATAACCATCCACGAAGAACCAAAGGTTCGTGGCCATCAGTTGTTCGTAGGTTTGGAAGTGACGAAGAACAATTGTTTAATGGGCCTGGGATCTTTCGTAAGTTGCATGTGGCCCAGTAACATTCTTCTGGGAATTTGGCTATATATAACAAACTTGCAGCACAGTTAACTAAAAATAGCACACCAAATTCAGTAGAGAGCATTCTTCTTGTAATCTTTTGTAACAAAACTCTACTGAAATACACTTTGATCTTTAAATGTTGAATCTTTCTTATGTGTTATTGACTTGGTTTGCATATACACTTGGATTCCGCACTCGTGTGTGTGTTAAGCAACAAGGAAGTAGGTTTATCTTGATCCACCGAGTTGACCTACAAGTGGTATCAGAGCCTTGGCTCTCTTCCTTGTTAAAACCAAGCTTTTTGTTGTGTTTTTGAGCAAGTCTTTGAAGGTTTCTGAAAGTATACTCGAGCTTAAAACAAGATATTCAAGTTTTTGAAAGTAAAATGGGTTAAAACTTAGGAAAAACTTTTTGTTTGCTATAAATATTTATAAAAACCTTGTTAAAACACATGGAGACATGTTAAAATACGGTTTTTCTTAAAATTTCTTGCAAAAATCTTGTTCTACATATTTTCCGGTGAAGTGTTTTGATCGGAAAGTCACCAGAATATTCCTTGTTTAAAAAGAAAACCTTCAAATTTTACTTCAAAGTTGATTTTTAGAATGTCTGTCATTTAACTAAATCCGTTATACCACCAGTAAATTATATATATTATCATTTTTGGGTTATGTTCGAGTATTTGTTACGTGGTCATATTCGAGTATGGTTGGTAGTGTGCGGTTCAATGGGAATACAAAAAAATTGGTAACGGGGAAATAATACATTTAACATGTTATGAAAATCATAAAAAATTCATTTAAAATATTAAAAAAAAAATTAAAAACCTTTTCAAAACTTTTGCATATAAAGATATGTGAAAGCTATTCCAATAAAAAAATCATTTTTAAAAATAAAACTTTGTTTTACCTTTATATACTGTTTTTCAAACATTTTTTTAATTTTTTAGTTTTTAAATATTTTTTTAAAATGCACCTACATGTATCTACATATAAAAGCTTCAAAAAAGTTTTTAAAAAATTAATAAGTTTGATAGTAAGAGTTCTGTGCAGGCTATAAATAGGGTTGCTTGGCTCATTTGCAAACCATCCCTTGGCAAACCACCTCTCTCACACTTCACCCACCCACCACCACCATCACAACCCACATCCACCACCATCATCCATCATCCATCATCCATCATAGAGTGTATGAGTAGTCTCGGGATCCAAGATTGATAGTAAGAGTTCTTGACAATCAAAGGCCATGTTTGCCTATGTCTCTTACATCACTTGGTGAAGACAAGCATTTAGTGTAATACTTTTTATTTTTAATTTTTTCGCACTTTTTATTTGGTTATGTATTAATGACTTTAATAACTAGTTTCTTATGTTGAAGGTGAAACTTCCTTATCATTTTTCCGTGGTGTCTTGGCGTTATTTTACTGTCTATATAAAATAAAAGATTTACACCATTCATATCTCCACGGTCTATATGGAGATATGTTGGCTACCTGGTCGGGGGTTAAGGGAATGGTTTGCTAAGCGTCTTGCCTTTTTCAGTGTATAGATCCTGCAAGGACCTGGGTCAAGCTAAGTAGGACCTCCTTCAATACCCACTGGTATTGGATGGCGGGGGTCCGAATTTCTTGATCCCCTCATATGTAAACTACTATTAATATATTAACCCGACTACTTAGGATTGTATCCCTGCTGACTCAGACTACTTAGCCGAGGGTAACGTCACCTTCAAAAGAGGGGCCTACCACATTATGCATTAATAACTTAATTAATTATCTTTCAATAATCCAAACCTTTAGGATTGTATCCTTGCTGACTCAAAGTACTGGGTTAGGGTTACGTCACCTTCAAAAGAGGGGCCTACTACAATAACTAAGATAATCTCTTAAAAAGTGCAAAAGTGCGAAAATAATCAAAGGTTACACTAAAGGCGAGTCGGATGCAAGTGATTCATCTTGTCTATCTGTTTTTATTTTTATCTTTATTTTTCAGCATTCTTAGTTTTTATTTTCTAGTTTAAAACCTTTTTTTCTAAATTTTTGATTTGATTATACGTTGAGCATAAACCGGTATTAAAATCTCTTGTGTCCTTGGACGACCTTGGTATCTTACCAACACTATACTACGCTCAAGATGGGTGCACTTGCCCATACGTGTGTTTAGTGTTAGTTGAATACCGTGTTTTATAAATTTAAAACTTGACCAAAGTGTTTAAAAGGGCTAAAAATATACAGAAAAACTATACGACACTCACGCACATCAAGTTTTTGGCGCCGTTGCCGGGGACACAAGGATTTTAAGAAAGCTTAAAATCAACGGCCTAATCAGTTTTTCAAAACTTTTTCAAAACGCGCGCACATTTTTCTGCATTTTAGTTAGTTTTGCATTTACAGTAGGTTGAACACGGGCCGTGCTCACTGAACACGGGGCGTGCTCACTGAACACGGGGCCGTGCTGCATAATTTTTTCAAAACACCTAGATACAGAGTCTGAACACGGGGTCGTCCTCACTGAACACCCCCCCATGCTACACAAAACCAGTAACTTTTATTAAAATGCCCAGATACAGATTCTGAACACGGGGTCGTGCTCACTGAACACGGGGCCGTGTCCAGCTTCTGTTTCCGTTTAATTTTTTGTTTTCTGGCCCCGAGACTCTGTTGTGGTCTGTTGAGTGATTCTTATGGATCAATACTTAGGAGATTACAACTACACCTATGAGGAGGATGATTATAGGGAAGACTATTGCACCATTTGTGGTAACCAGCACTCGGTTCAATATTGTGAGTTATTTCAACAATCCACTTCATACACCTACTATGAGGAGCCCAGGTACGAGCTATGGACTTCATACACATCCTATGAAGACCCAAGCTATGAACCTTCTCCCTCATACTCATATTTTGATGAACCAAGGTATGAACCTTCACCTTCGTACTTTGAGGAATCAAGATATGAGCCCCCACCTTCATATGCTTATTATGAGGAACCATGGCGTGAACAACCCACCTCATATGAACCATCTACTTCATATGAGTATTATGAGGAACGAAGGATCGAACATCCAGATTCAAGCTTTGAGGATCCCGATCCTTACTCTATCACCGACATAGCTGATAGGATAATAGAACACATTAAAACTATCGAACGATGCATAAAAGAATCTCGCGCAAGGGAAGAGGAGTCCCGCGCAAGAGAAGAATTAACTTGTAATAAAGAAGAGATAGTTGAAAATGTAAAAATGGAAGAACAAATAAGTGAAAAACCGACACATGAGTTAAACAACGAAAAAGGTGAGTCCGATAATGTTAAAATTCAAGAAGAGTCTAATTTTGAAGAAATTAATCTCTTGTCACCTTCTTTCGAAAGTCATTGTTTAGTGCCCACTCATGCTAAGTTTTTAAAAGAGTTAAACACTAACACTAAAATTGACGAAATAGTAAGCATTAGGTTAACAAATGATCAAACTACTCTAATAAAAGATGACCCATTCGAAATTAACATTACACCGGTTCCATGTTTTTTTCAAAACTCCTTTATTAGTAATATCACAATTGATAATGATCTTTGTGTTAACATAATGCCAAACTACATTTTCGAAAAATTAAGTATTAGTGATTTTTCTCCACTTCAAATACCCATTTTTCTATCCAATCGGAAAGTAATAAAATCAATCGGCATAGTTGAGGATATCTTGGTTCAAACAAATCAAATGGTAATCCCAACCTGTCACACCCTGACTTTTGCGGAAGCGTGATTATTGGTGTGACTTCTTAATACCATTGCATACGATCATAACAACACTATATGATAAAACCAGTAGATGTACATCCATTAATTTAAGTTTAAAAGTAGTACAACATAATTGTCTGAAATGTCGATACCAAGTTCAAGTTACAAACCATAACATATTTTAATGAGTTCAGAAAGGCTCTACAAAAGATTTTAAAACAAACCCGAGTTTAAGACCACGTATCTCGTCCAGGATTAAGATACGTCTCCTAAGCCCTAATGACTTGGATGGCATCTTTATTCACAACGCAGCTTAAAAACTCCAACGCCCGCCAGATCCATTTACTAATTCCCTGAAATACATGTAGTTTGAAAAATCAACAAAAGTTGAGCGAGTTCATGTGTAAGTGAGTATGAATAAACCTTTGTAATGTGTCCGTATGTATGAAAATCCCTGGTATGTAGCAATTAAGGAAAAAGAGATCACCATTGGGTTGCAAAGCCAATGATACGTGTGAAGTGATGCAGGAAGCCTCAAACCTAGCAGATTTTTGCGTCAGGCTCAAAGTTACCCCATGGTCCGTACAGTGGACTCAGGAGTTGGGCTCGCTACACCCAAATAGATCTATCACTCATGATCCTCGGTCCTACAATGAGGATTAATGGCCCCAAGTACCACCTACCCACTCACATGATCTAAGTAGTAAACCCTCCTTAAGCTAACCATACCATGTATAAAAGTGTCTGTAATTACTGTAACATGTATTCCACCCCCGAAGTATAAAAACTGAAAACAGTTAAGAGAAAAGGTGGACATGAACTCATTGTATTGCCTCTTCAGTATGTGTAACCCAAGTCTCCTCAGCAAACACGACTACCTACAGTGTACTAACGTCTATTAGACGAACGGGCCGTGCCTTTGCTTAGTATTAATGTACTTGAGTTACGTTTCTTGGTGCTATTTCAAGTTATAACTGTTTTTATGGTTTTGAAATAATAGTTAGACAACTATTTTGGAGTTATACTTCTCAAGTATTGTATATGCGTATCTCCTTCCCAAGGATGGGAGTAATTTATACTTGTATACTCGTATTCTCAAAATAATATATGTATATGTATATCTTGCCAAGTAATGGCGTCGTATTTCGATGTATTGTTCCAGAAAATATACACTTTTCTCAAAAATTATATATCTTCTAAATATACTAGGAAAATATATTTTTAACTATATATTTACCCATTTTTATTTGCGAAAACCAACCTCCGATACTTTGTATTTTGTAACAAAATTTATGGCGAAGTTTATATTTGAAACACAAGTTATAAAATATATACTTGTAACACTTGTTTATAAAATATTTTCTAAGTGTTGGAATTTTAGAAAATTTCGCCAGAGTTTCCTTTGTAAACGATGGTGTCCATGCTAAATAGCATATCATTTTCTTTACATATAACACATTAGATCGTTCTCAAATAATCAACCCGACATTTAGGCATGCAAAATACTACTTATATCGTTTCAGTTTTAATATACAAAACTGGGCTGTTTTCAGATATTTTAATAAAATAGTTATCTTATTCCAAAAATTCCCAAATTTTCGGATATTTTACACATTAGATCGTTCTCAAATAATCAACCCGACATTCAGATTCATCTTTTTCTGACTGCAGTCCACAGAATAATTTATTTAAAATTCCTCGTACGTCCGATTTACGAAATTCCAGTGGGAGAATTACAAATACATCGGTGGTCATCTACAGTACAAATGTCATGAGTTAAGTCTTCACAGAACTCAAGTTATGACGAAAAATACAACACATATTTTCAGCAGAAAAATGCAGCTTGAGCTGCTGTTACAAAACGACACTTTAAAAATAGTAAACGAAATCCAAAAATTATGATTCCAGTGCCATTAGAACCGTATTTCATAATAACACGTTATAGACTCAATAAAATCAGTTTTTCGTTAAATATGGGCCTGTTTACAGCCAGTTGAAGGTGGCTGAAAATGCTAATCAGCATGCTTTTTATAGGTTACATGTTACTAAAACGCACACATACGATCGCCATACTTTCTAATTCGATTAACATCAGACCATAAGTCATTTACAGCAGGTCATGGTTTGTTTAATTCGGATTTATCATGATTTCATCATCATTTTAACACTACTTCATCATATGTTAGTTGATGTTCAAGACTTTGTTTATGGTTCTTTAGAGTTCTTATGTTTTATCATTCTTCCAACTATTAACCACTAAAAATAAGAACAAGATGAAGATTTAAAACACTTACTACTAGCACAAGGCTAGGGGAGTTTCAAGGCGTAAAAGTGGTGGATAAAAGAAAACTAGAGCGGTCTTTGAGCTTCCGAGTGCACCAAGCTTACTTGTTGGACCTCTTGCACCTTTGTATATGTATGAATGGCTCAAAAAAGACTTGGTGGTGGTGGTATGGTGGTGTGATGGTGGCGGCTGAAAGTAAGGAAGGAGGAAGAGAAGAGAGCTTGTAAGTGTTGAGTTTGTGAAATGAATGTTCAAGACCCTTGTGTGCTAATTTATAAACCAAGTTCCATGTTTATCCACCATGTATTATGTCCTTAATCCACCAACATCTTTAAATAAAATAATGAAAAGAAATGTGGGGGTGTCCTACCCCACATTACCGTAGAAGAGGGGGGCGGGGGTATGGGGTTGGGTTGTAATGAATCTAGTTACTAATTCTAGTTAGGATTAAAGGTTAAATTAGTAGGTTATTGTGTGTTATATAATATAAGGTGTGTTAGGGTGTTCGGGGACCCTAACTAGCTCAGAAAAGTAAAAACAATATGTTTGACGATATTTTTGTGTTCCGGGTAATGTCCGGTTGTTCGGTTGGGCGTTGTTCCGTTAAAGTGTTTAATTAATCCGTAAAGTATCTTTTATATTACTTTTTGTGACACATTTAATTCCCAAAACACTTTTGAAAGTATCTAGGATCATTTTGTCAAGTTTTGCACATTACTAGCATATCTAAATGCTGAATTTTATTTAAAAGTGCAGAATTTTGCAGTTAAAGTATGTTTTAGGCACTTCCCGGAACTATAACTATCACCTAGTGACGCAGTTTTATGGTTCTCACTTCCCTACACTCCCTACTAGTGTAGTGTCCTGTCTCTGGCTCATACTGTGTCACACCCCCAAAATCCACGTGCGGAATACCACCGCTTGGAGGCGTGACTGACCAGGATCCAGCCACCAATTATACTAAACATTGGTCAATAGTAAAGATGTTCACCAACCACAATAGTTAGTAAACATTATAGTTCGAAGTTCTAAAGGTTTAAGTTCAAATAACATTTTAAGTAAACAGCGGAAGCGTAAACCAAACAGTTTCAAAACAAAGTTTATAGTTCAAGATTATTTAGAGCCCAACACATGGGCTAGACGACCACTACACATTCCCAAGCTGCAAGCTCCTGAGTCACTGGGTACCTGCAAAGCATGCAGTAGTGTATCAACAAAAATGTTGGCGAGTCCACGAGTTGTCCAGTTTTAATTACCAAAAACTTGTTTCACCAGTTAATTTATCCGTTTATACATGCGATGGGGAGCTACCCCATAGGTAAGCGACTAAACTGTTTTTCCAATACCGAATACTAACTTAACTGTACGTTTCCGTAGTGTCCCGTTTGTCAATGTTCTATCATCATTGACGGTTTGCCAGAGTTCTTTAGTTCACTCCCGTTCCCAGTAACAAGGGTCGGTGTGAGGCTGGTTACACCTAAATAGCTCTATTAACTAATAACCCGTTCGCCAGGCCCCGGCGACTAATCGGTCTTAAATGGTAGGGACTTAAGTGATAGAGTTTCGTTTAGTGCTGCTTGTTGCATTACCGTATAAACAATAATTAACTAAGAGTTCCCAGTAACAAGGGAAGTAAGTAAGTTTGTTCCCAGTAATAAGGGAAGAAAAGTAAGTTTGTATCCCTTATGCGGGGATAGCGTTGTTGAAGTTTCCGTTTCCCAAAACCACCGGGAACACATGCTTTAATAGTTGTGAACTCACCTTGGGTTGCTCGGCAGTTTAGTTTACTTGGTCAAGCAAGTTGGTCACCACGTCCTAACATGCTTACCAGTTTTGGATCAGGCTCGAATACAGATAAGTCACGTAGGCTTTACACATAACTAACACATAGCATACATCTCACATAAAGTTATTGGGCCAGTTCTATCACATGTTCAGTAACACATAATCCATTTAAACAGTAACAAACGTGAACAGTTCATACAATTCGGCCCAATAACGTAGACAAGTAGCCTAGACGAGACAAGGTGGTCTCGACTCGAGAACACGCGGTCTCGAGTCGCAACAGGGAGGTCTCGAGTCGTGGGCTTCTGGTCTCGAGTAGTGCAGGTATGAGTCGCGACCCCAGGGATCTCGAGTCCAGTCTCGAGTCACAATCAGAAGATCTCGAGTCGAGACCTTGATGGTCTCGAGTCCCTGAAGTCTGTTTTGAGTTGCTTGGACATGATCTCGAGTCGCAATCACTACAGTCTCGAGTTAAGGTTTGATAGTCTCGAGTCGAGACCGGTGGTCTCGACTTGCACACCTGATGACCAAAACCTTCTAGAACCTGTCCGATTGTACTATCCAATAGGATTGCCATTTCATGAAATTGTGTACCATCCAATTAAATCACACAAACATGTTTTCTTGTCTACATTTTAATCAAAATAGATCAAACAACAGGTTTTTCAAATATTCAAGGCACATTCATCATCTATTCATGTTGTTCATCATATATCCAAGCTATTCATTATGCACATACATTCAAATCGGACCCAAAAATATGTCATCCTAGTATCTACGCTTGCAACTTTGAAAGAATTTTCTGCAACATTTGCCATCATTAATACATAACTCATGATTGCATCAAATAGCACCTTAGTCATATATCAAACCTTATTGAATAACCTTAACACATCATTACTCTATCATACTTTTACCAAACCGTTCACATATCAACATGAAGGAACATTGTTAATCACTTAAATCAAGTAAAACATACTACTCATATCATCAAGCAAGCACCTTCATCATAAATAAACAACAACTTTTATGTATTTAACTAAAAGAGACACTAACCGGCTAGATTCAAGGTGTGAGAGTATGAAGAAATCGATGAATAAACTTTAAAACGAGATCCCAAGCTTGAACCGTTGTTCTTGGTTTGAATCCGAGAGATGGTGGAAGAGGTGGTGCTTGGTTGTTAGGGTTTAAGGCTTTCCAGAGAGAGGGAAATGAGGATGAAATGAGAGAGAGTGTAAAGGAGAGTGTGTGTGTGAGGGTTTTAGGTTCTTATAAAAGGTGGTGCACCCTAAGTGGGTTCCGGATGGATTAAAGGAGGGGTGCGGCCCAAACGGCCCAACTGTTTACTCGAGACCGAGTGGTCTAACGTCGGGTTCGCGGTCTCGGCCCACTACAAACATATATATATATACTATATATACACACACTCACATAGAACAAGAAGATAAAACACAACTTTCATTTAATAACATATAAACACACAATGTAATTACAAGATATTTGCTCGGGAAAACCTAGAGTGTCACATTATCCCCAAGTTTTAAGAACTTTCGTCCCGAAAGTTAAGGCAGCCACTGACAAGCTAGTATGAGTGAGAGCGTTTCAACGGGGTGTCACATCATCCCCCCGTTAATCTGGAATTTCGTCCCAAAATTCGGTTGTAGCTTCAGTGCTGGAAGTTTCATTGGGGAATAACTGGGGATACTTGTGCTTCATCTGGTCTTCCCGCTCCCAGGTAAACTCTGGGCCATGTCGCGAGTTCCAACGAACTCGTACGAGAGGTATCTAGCTACGTTTGCGGGTTTTGATCTCTCGACCCGTGATCTCAATCGGTTCCTCAGTAAAGTGTAGCTGTTCGTCAAAAGTGAGTTCCTTGAAAGGAATGATGAGTGTTTCATCTGAAAGACACTTCTTCAGATTAGACACGTGGAAGACGTTGTGCACAGCACTCAGTTCTTCAGGCAGATTCAATCTGTAAGCGACCTTACCGATCTTTTCAGTAATTTTGAATGGTCCGACATATCGCGGATTAAGCTTGCCCCGTTTTCCAAAACGAACCACACCCTTCCAGGGTGAGACTTTAAGTAGAGCCCGGTCACCAATCTGGAACTCTAGTGGTTTCCTATCCTTATCAGCGTAGCTCTTCTGACGGTCACGAGCTGCCGCCATGCGTTGCCTAATCTGGGCAATCTTTTCCGTAGTGTCTACCATAAGTTCTGGACCTGTGATCTGGCTGTCACCAACCTCCGCCCAGCAGAGAGGCGATCGGCATTTACGACCGTACAACGCCTCAAAGGGTGCTGCCTGAATGCTGGTGTGGTAGCTGTTGTTGTAGGAGAATTCTACTAACGGTAGGTGCCTTTCCCAACCCTTGCCAAAATCGATCACACATGCCCTAAGCATGTCTTCAAGGGTTTGGATGGTGCGTTCAGATTTCCCATCCGTTTGTGGATGATAGGCGGTGCTCATGTCTAAGCGTGAGCCAAAGGATTTGTGCATGGCTTGCCACAACTCAGAAGTAAAACGCGCGTCCCGATCGAAAATAATAGAGGTCGGCACCCCGTGCTTCGAAACTACTTCCTTTAAGTATACCTCTGCTAAGGTAGAGAACTTGTCTGTTTCTTTAATAGCCAAAAAGTGTGCAGACTTAGTTAACCGGTCCACTATCACCCAAATGGTGTCATTTCCACGTTGAGACCTAGGCAGGCCAGTAACAAAATCCATGGAAATTTGCTCCCATTTCCATTGCGGGATTTCTGGCTGTTGGAGTAGGCCCGATGGTTTCTGATACTCAGCCTTGACTCTTGCACAAGTCAAACATTTTCTGACATAGGTTGCTATGTGGGCTTTCATGCCAGGCCACCAGTATGTAGTCTTTAAGTCGTGGTACATCTTATCCGAACCAGGATGTACTGAGTAACGGGACTTATAGGCTTCATCCATTACAAGCTTGCGCAAATCCCCATAAAGTGGGACCCATATACGCCCGTTTACGTAGTAAGCACCATCTTCTTTTTGTTCTAGTCGTTTCCTTGATCCTCGCAGGGACTCAGCCCTGACGTTCTCGGCTTTCAATGCTTCGGCCTGAGCGTTTCGGATTTTCTTAGGGAGGTTCGAGTGGATGGTGAGCTGTAAGGCACGAACACGCTTGGGTTTGGTCTCCTTTCTGCTGAGGGCATCGGCTACCACATTAGCCTTGCCTGGATGGTATTTAATCGCACATTCGTAGTCATTTAGGAGTTCGACCCATCGGCGTTGCCGCATATTCAACTCCTTTTGTTCCATTATGTGTTGGAGACTCTTGTGATCAGTGTAAATCGTGCACTTGGTACCGTATAGATAATACCCCAAATCTTGAGCGCGAAAACCACAGCTCCGAATTCTAAGTCGTGTGTCGTGTAGTTCCGTTCGTGGATCTTGAGTTGTCGCGAAGCGTAAGCAATAACCTTCTCGCGTTGCATCAACACGCAGCCAAGTCCTTGAATAGAAGCGTCGCAGTAAACAACAAAGTCGTCGGTACCTTCAGGTAAAGAAAGAATAGGAGCACTGCAAAGGTTCTTCTTTAGTTCCTGAAAGGCAGATTCCTGAGCATCTTTCCACTTATAAGCAACACCCTTCTGAGTGAGGGTCGTAAGTGGTTGAGCGATCTTAGAGAATCCCTTGATAAATCTTCGATAGTATCCTGCCTATCCCAAGAATTGGCGAACTTCGGTCGGAGTCTTAGGTATAGGCCAAATCTTAATGGATTCGATCTTAGCGGGGTCGACATGAATCCCATCCTGATTGACTATGTGCCCAAGGAAATGGACTTCTCTAAGCCACAAATCACATTTCGAGAATTTGGCATACAGTTGCTCATTGCGAAGGAGTTCGAGAATAAGACGCAGGTGTTGTTCATGCTCCTCTTGACTCTTCGAGTAGATCAGGATGTCGTCAATAAACACAATCACGAACTTGTCGAGGTAGGGTTTGCACACTCGGTTCATGAGATCCATGAAGATCGCAGGTGCGTTGGTCATTCCGAAAGGCATAACAAGGAATTCGTAGTGACCATAGCGGGTTCTGAAAGCAGTCTTAGTGATGTCCTCATCGCGGACTCTCAGCTGGTGATAACCCGATCGCAGATCGATCTTGGAATAATAGCTCGACCCTTGCAGCTGGTCGAACAGGTCGTCGATACGGGGAAGTGGATAACGATTCTTGACGGTAACCTTGTTCAGTTCGCAGTAATCAATGCACATTCGGAATGTGCCATCCTTCTTTTTGACAAAGAGCACTGGGGCTCCCCAGGGTGATGAGCTAGGACGGATAAAACCCTTGTCCAAAAGTTCTTGTAGTTGAGTAGAAAGTTCCTTGAGTTCTGCGGGAGCTAGTCGGTAAGGTGCACGAGCTATAGGTGCTGCTCCGGGAGCTAGCTCGATTTGAAATTCGACCTGATGGTGAGGAGGGAGTCCATGTAGTTCTTCAGGAAATACCTCAGGATAGTCGCGTACAACTAGAAAATCTTCAATCCTGTTTTCCTTTTTCTGCGTGTTGACAACAAGTGCTAAGATAGCGGTGTGCCCCTTTCGTAAACACTTCTGGGCTTTTAAGAATGAAATGATGCCCGTGACTTCTCCGCTTTTGTCGCCTTGGACGATAAGGGGTTTGCCAGGAGGACGGGGAATACGAACGGCTTTCTCTTGGCAGAGGATTTCGGCTCGATGCTTGGATAACCAATCTATACCAATGACGACGTCGAAGCTTCCGAGAATGATGGGGAAGAGATCGATACGGAAAGTCTGACCAGACAATTCTAGTTTGCAGTTACGAATAACGTGTGAGGCCTCGAGGTTTCTACCATTAGCTATTTCAACGATGTGCTTAGAGCTTAGCGGCGTAAGAGTGGACTTAAGCTTCTTACTAATACGTAGGGATAAATAACTAGCATCTGCTCCAGAATCAAATAATATGGAAACATAACGGTCATTAAGTAGGAACTTACCCGCCACCACGTTGGGGTCGTTCCTTGCTTCGGCAGCCCCAATCACGAATGCCCTTGCATTGTTTCCAGCTCCCTGGTTGTTGTCGTTGTTTCCAGCACCTCGATTATTGTTGTTGCGATTCTGGTTCAGCTGAGGGCAATCCTTTCGTATGTGCCCTAGTGCCCCACATTTGTAGCATTCACGGTTGTTTCCTTATTGCTGTTGTGGTTGTTGTTGATTCTGCCTAGCTGGAAACTGACTCCGGCAGTCTTTGGCTTCATGCCCCATCTTGTTGCATCGCTGACATTGACCTTTGCCACATGGCCCACTGTGGTGTCGGTTACATTTGTTACACTTGGGGTGGTTTCCTCGATAGCCACCCTGTTGCTGAGGGCCCTTGTTGCTTTCAGTCTTCCTTTGTTGAACTGGGGCCTGTGTGGGGTTAGCATCCTTACCCAGACTCCCATCCCACTTTCGTTTGTTATCGCTAGAAGTTCCAGCAGTAGCATTGATCCTCTTGGGCAACTTGCCCTCCTCCACAGCCTGACTGGTGAGTTTGTGCGCAAGACGGACCACGGGCTGTATGGTATTGAGGTTGGCTGAGGTCACATGGCTCCGGAATTCTGGGACCATGCCTTTGATGTATAATTCGATCTTTCGATACATAGGTCGGGACATGTTTGGGCAAAGTGCAGCATAGTCGTTGGACTGCTTGGTGTAGGTCTCAATCTCTGACCCAACCATCTTGAGCTCATAGTATTCGTTCTCGAGTGTGTGGATGTCATCCCTGTGACAGTACTCCTCTTTGATCATGTCCTTGAAATCTTCCCACGCAGTAGCATTAGCAGTTTCCAGACCAAGCATCTGAATCTGTGCTTTCCACCATGAAAGCGCGTTTCCTTCAAGCGTACCAGTCGCAAACTTAACCCAGTTAGCAGGGGGACACTCGCAGACAGCAAAGACAGCTTCGGCCTTTTCAATCCAGTGCAGAAGGCCTATGGCACCCTCAGTGCCGTTGAAAGGGAGAGGCTTGCCATCCATGAAGGTTTTGAAAGTACAAACACGTGGCTGCGCAGGCGCAGGCTGACGTGTCGTGAGAAGTGAAGCGAATAGGCTTAGAGGTGAAAAGACGATGTGGGGGTAGGATCTAAACATCCTAGAGTAACGAGTTTACCTCCAGGGTGAGCTGCGAAAGCTGCAGCCACCGTGTTGAGCAAGTTGGTGACCTGAGCCTGAGTCATGTTAACGTTTCCTCTTCCGCGTCCACTCATTGTCTTCATAGCCAGAAAACACAGTATGAGAGTGATGTCGTAATGTATCGAGAATGAGGTAGAAGAGGAATGCACATCTATCTAATTAGGCACACTAGTATGTATAGTAGAGTAATACATAAAGTAAACAAGCAAGTAAACACAAGTCCGAGCTATGAGGTCTGATATGTTGAGTCTTGCCCTTGGAGTGTAGTGTCGTCACGAGTCACGGGTTATAGTCTGGTTTTTCTCAAAAAGACTTTCTTTTTAAAACCAAGTTCACTATAACCAATGGCTCTGATACCAATCTGTCACACCCCCAAAATCCACGTGCGGAATACCACCGCTTGGAGGCGTGACTGGCCAGGATCCAACCACCAATTATACTAAACATTGGTCAATAGTAAAGATGTTCACCAACCACAATAGTTAGTAAACATTATAGTTCGAAGTTCTAAAGGTTTAAGTTCAAATAACATTTTAAGTAAACAGCGGAAGCGTAAACCAAACAGTTTCAAAACAAAGTTCATAGTTCAAGATTATTTAGAGCCCAACACATGGGCTAGACGACCACTACACATTCCCAAGCTGCAAGCTCATGAGTCACTGGGTACCTGCAAAGCATGCAGTAGGGTATCAACAAAAATGTTGGCGAGTCCACGAGTTGTCCAGTTTTAATTACCAAAAACTTGTTTCACCAGTTAATTTATCCGTTTATACATGCGATGGGGAGCTACCCCATAGGTAAGCGACTAAACTGTTTTTCCAATACCGAATACTTACTTAACCGTACGTTTCTGTAGTGCCCCGTTTGTCAATGTTCTATCATCATTGACGGTTTGCCAGAGTTCATTAGTTCACTCCCGTTCCCAGTAACAAGGGTCGGTGTGAGGCTGGTTACACCTAAATAGCGCTATTAACTAATAACCCGTTCGCCAGGCCCCGGCGACTAATCGGTATTAAATGGTAGGGACTTAAGTGATAGAGTTTCGTTTAGTGCTGCTTGTTGCATTACCGTATAAACAATAATTAACTAAGAGTTCCCAGTAACAAGGGAAGTAAGTAAGTTTGTTCCCAGTAACAAGGGAAGAAAAGTAAGGTTGTATCCCTTACGCGGGGATAGCGTTGTTTAAGTTTCCGTTTCCCAAAACCACTGGGAACGCATGCTTTAATAGTTGTGAACTCACCTTGGGTTGCTCGGCAGTTTAGTTTACTTGGTCAAGCAAGCTGGTCACCACGTCCTAACATGGTTTCCAGTTTTGGGTCAGGCTCGAATACAGATAAGTCACGTAGGCTTTACACATAACTAACACATAGCATACATCTCACATAAAGTTATTGGGCCAGTTCTATCACATGTTCAGTAACACATAATCCATTTAAACAGTAACAAACGTGAACAGTTCATACAATTCGGCCCAATAACGTAGACAAGTAGCCTAGACGAGACAAGGTGGTCTCAACTCGAGAATACGCGGTCTCGAGTCGCAACAGGGAGGTCTCGAGTCGTGGGCTTCTGGTCTCGAGTAGTGCAGGTATGAGTCGTGACCTCAGGGAACTCGAGTCCAGTCTCGAGTCGCAATCAGAAGATCTCGAGTCGAGACCTTGATGGTCTCGAGTCCCTGAAGTCTGTTTTGAGTTGCTTGGACATGATCTCGAGTCGCAATCACTACAGTCTCGAGTTAAGGTTTGATAGTCTCGAGTCGAGACCGGTGGTCTCGACTTGCACACCTGATGACCAAAACCTTCTAGAACCTGTCCGATTGTACTATCCAATAGGATTGCCATTTCATGAAATTGTGTACCATCCAATTAAATCACACAAACATGTTTTCTTGTCTACATTTTAATCAAAATAGATCAAACAACAGGTTTTTCAAATATTCAAGGCACATTCATCATCTATTCATGTTGTTCATCATATATTCAAGCTATTCATTATGCACATACATTCAAATCGGACCCAAAAATATGTCATCCTAGTATCTACGCTTGCAACTTTGAAAGAATTTTCTGCAACATTTGCCATCATTAATACATAACTCATGATTGCATCAAATAGCACCTTAGTCATATATCAAACCTTATTGAATAACCTTAACACATCATTACTCTATCATACTTTTACCAAACCGTTCACATATCAACATGAAGGAACATTGTTAATCACTTAAATCAAGTAAAACATACTACTCATATCATCAAGCAAGCACCTTCATCATAAATAAACAACAACTTTTATGTATTTAACTAAAAGAGACACTAACCGGCTAGATTCAAGGTGTGAGAGTATGAAGAAATCGATGAATAAACTTTAAAACGAGATCCCAAGCTTGAACCGTTGTTCTTGGTTTGAATCCGAGAGATGGTGGAAGAGGTGGTGCTTGGTTGTTAGGGTTTAAGGCTTTCCAGAGAGAGGGAAATGAGGATGAAATGAGAGAGAGTGTAAAGGAGAGTGTGTGTGTGAGGGTTTTAGGTTCTTATAAAAGGTGGTGCACCCTAAGTGGGTTCCGGATGGATTAAAGGAGGGGTGCGGCCCAAACGGCCCAACTGTTTACTCGAGACCGAGTGGTCTCGAGTCGGGTTCGCGGTCTCGGCCCACTACAAACATATATATATATATACTATATATACACACACTCACATAGAACAAGAAGATAAAACACAACTTTCATTTAATAACATATAAACACACAATGTAATTACAAGATATTTGCTCGGGAAAACCTAGAGTGTCACATACTGGCCTCATAAACATTGTCTGTCCTTGTGCTGGCATTGTCAGCATGTTTTCTGGGTTATCCGCTCACTGTGCTAACTGTGCTTTGTGCATCAAGTTTGTCACTAAAGTTTGTGTGAAATAAATGGAGTGACAGTATGAATGTGATGCATGTGTATGTATGTATCAGCAATCAGAAAGCAGTTTAATCAACAGTTGTAATTAAGCACAGTCATTAAGCATAAATCAATATTAATTAAACGTACGGATGCATGCTAATTTGACAGTTGTCACATTCTCACCCCGTTAAGAAAATTTGACAGTATGAATGTGATGCATGTGTACTACCTTAACTCCTTATGGTTTCGCCACACGTGTATGTATATGAATAATACTGAGGTAAGTAACCCAAAACAGAATCAAAACTTATTCAAGTCAGGCGAATTCAAGGATATCTATAATCAGAACCCAGCAGTTAAATAGTGTGTGTTTCAGGATTTGTTGTCAAAGATACAAGACGTATCGACGTATAGTCTAGTGTAATCTAGTTACAGGGGTTCCACAAAAGTGGAGTTTTGACCAATAGGATCCTCAGACGATCGATCGCAATAAGTAAACGAGTTTTCACAAACCATAGCATCCGCTATATGAATTAAAAATTAACAACTCAAATGTAATAGTAGGATGATCTGCCAACTCCCGAGTAAATGGATGGTAAGGTTTAGCGTGTTGACATTTTTGATTTGCGAAAATACACCGAATGAAGTACCAGCAAACCTGGTGTATCATTGTCTTGATTTGTAGTTGCATCAGGAATGTTTAAATGACAAGTCAAACAAAAGTATATGTAGTTTTGTGTGAAACGGTTGACCATGGTTAGCACAAGCTGCAAGTTTGTAATGACATAATTCAATAGTAGTGGTGACTGAACAAGTTCACCGTGTTTGGAATCAAATGAAAGTGTACTGAGAAAATCTGAAGATTTGATTTACACAATGCCATAGAGTTTCCAATTAAATACGGAACATCAAAGAACCACTGTTTTCGATCGAAGATGAAAAGTAATAAGTATCGCAAGGCATTCGATTGATTATGAAAGAATCGTTAGGAGGTACATTGCGGTATGAAATAAATCTATGTACCATTGTTTTAACACACAACTGTGTAGAGACTGCTTTAATTGAATTAAACAAGACAAATTTAGAGCAAATTAGTAAATAATTCCAATCCGTGTATGGAGTGAGTAGCCAAATTAGTGCAAGCTCCAATTTTGTGAAAGTATCACCGTAAGGTATCGAAATCAACAAATGATTTAGTTGGGTCGTGGACCAACCAAGTCCACTACGACTCGAAACAAAAGAACCTTTGCAAAATGTTTAAATATGATGCTCTCAACACATCATATGGCATCTTAAATTGAATATGTGAAATGGATAAGTTCAATCAATTGAACTTAGTTCCAGCGTAACTCGACAATAAACGTATGTATCAACAAAGGAAATCTCGGCATGGTAACAAAATAAACCATGAATGTAATTTGGGATAAAAGAAGTTTCAAGAGAGTGTGTTGACTTGACAGCAAAAGAGCCAACAATTACAATAATGTAGGTCATTCAAATCACAATTCAGTAATCAGTCTTACCAACCTAATATTTGAACTTCAATGAAGCGTTTGAAATGAAACCGCATGCGTAGTAAAAGGTGCATGTATAACATATAAGTTTTCAAGAATTGAAGCAATGTGTATTTGCTAAAATGGAGAAATGACCAAGTATCGAATCAATGGGTGTTCGCTCTCAGCGAGGAAAAATTTACGTGATGCAACTACCATTAAGGGAAGTAGGGATGCAAACATCTACTCGCTAGAAGTAAAAGAAATTTAAGTACGTTCTGTTTGGTCAACTGAGATAGTATATATGTCAGAATAATAGGTTTTGCTTGAGTTGATGGGTGTGGTTCCTAAACAACAACCCTTACGAGTTTTGATCTGGGTTCCCAAGGGTCCTAAGTATATGTTTTCTAGATTTTCAAAGTTTCGTATTCGGTGTAAAATCGTTATGTGCATCGTGTAGGAAATGCCATTCTTGTGTATGTTTAAAACAAGTTATTGTCCCACAATTTTCCCCCGGTATACTTTCTTCCGGAATATACAACTACTTGATCATTGATCAGGCAGAAACTACTGGTTGGATCCTCGCAGTTAGTTAAGTAAGAAATTCTTTAATTCATAGCAAGAGTTGCTGGCTCTTTGTTGGCTAGCTCGTTCGGCTCCTGGTAGTTTGATGTTCATTTGAAAATCATCGTCCTTTCTCTTGACAAGCAGAACTGGGGTTACCCAAAACGGGAATCTTTGTCTGTTATCTTCCTTCTCTATCAACCACTGAGGTTATACTGACAATCCTTGTATCTCCGAAGGTGTAAGTCGCTAAAGTGCATTAACAGCAGACACGGCGTCTGGAATTAAATCGACGCGAAATTCGCCTTGTCGTTGAGGAGATAACTCTGGCAAGTCTTCGGGGAAGACTTCAGGAGATTTCTTTATCTCGGGAATATCTTCGAGTTTTGGCTCTTCGGCTCCCTTGTCCCCGACATGAGCCAGAAAACAATACATCCTTTCCGCAACAATTTTCATGCCCTCAAGCAATTCGTGATCTGTAGAGGTGTATCCTGTTTCGTGAGTCACGATCGTTCCTTCATTCGTCATTGGGGTGCGGATATCAATCTCCGCTTGATCGCTTGGCAACTAATCCATCCCAATTACCTCGTCAAAGCTTCCCAACTCAACTGGCAGTAGATCTAGCATAAACTTACGCTCTCCGGGTTCTATCTTGCGGATTCCAAATACTTCGTTGGCTTCCACTAGCTTCCCGTTAGCTAGTACTATCGTGTGCGGATTATCTAACTTACTTGTTACTAGACCAAGTATACTCTCAAACTCTAGAGATGCGAAGCTAAAATTTGCAACAGTATCTGGCAATACAGATGCATAATGTTGAGTAATATGGAACGTACCAATACTTGAATTCCTGGCGTGGCTCCCTAGCTCCGGTGTTGATCTTTCATTCTTGTGCCCGATCATTTTTAGGGCAATATTTTCTGAAATACTTTTTGCTTCCACAGTTAAAACAACTTTGTGCACGTTTCTGTTTGTCACTCGTTCTGCCCTGATATTCGTCATTGTCGTTGTTTCCTGCGTGATTCTTGCTACCATCTTGGCCTCCATTTCTACTTTCAGTACCTTGCCTACAAGTTTCCTTGGGATGCCCCCTCTTACCACAGTTTTCATATTTTCCATATTTACATCGCCCGACATGATAACGTAAACAATTGTCGCACTTATGTAGGACACCCATGTAGTCTTTTCATTTTTTGGCCTTCTTCTTGCTACTCCCCCGAGTAACCATCTTGAAATTTGCGAGCTTTCTTTTGTTATCCCCAGATAACTCTACAGGAGTCTCCTTTTTCTCCTTCGCAGTGGAAAATTCTCCTCGTCTAACTGCTTCTTCCGTGAGCACCACGCTTATGTTGATAGCCTCGGTAATCGTTCAAGGTTTAGATGTTGTTACCAGGCCTAGAATCTGAGGTGCCAGTCCCCCGATGAAACGTTCGATCTTCCTAGATTCTGGTTCCACCAAACGCGAAGCAACTTGTGATAATTCGCCAAATCTCTGCACATAGTCGGCTATCTTTGGACCTTCCATTTTCAAGTTCCACAATTCAGTCTCCAACTTCTGGACTTCTGCCCTAGCGCAATATCTTTTACGCATCAGTTCCTTCAGCTCGTCCCACGTCAAAGCATTCGCAGCAGTCTCGCCCATTGTTTGAACCTGAAGGTTCCACCATGACAGAGCCCCATCTACAAATAGTCCAACTACGTACGTGACCTGATGTTCTGGGGCACATTTGCTCAATTGTAAGACAGAATCCGTTTTCTCAACCCAGCGTACGAAGGCTAGGGCACCCCCAGTGCCATCGAATTTTCGAGGTTTGTGGTTCAAGAACTGCTCGTAAGTGCAGCCGCTGGGTGGGTTATTTCCTGAGGTACCTCCATCGTGTTCGGAGCGAAGGGCCTCGAGTTGTGCGATGGCTTGCGAGATGCGCCCTTGCAGTTCTGACTCTACTGTTGTCGGCAGAGGGTTGTTGGTATCGACGTTCCCTGGTATAGACATCTTCTGAAGAGAAGATTGGTTAGGTCAGGTCTTATTCGTTCGGGGAGTGCATATAGTTGTTTAAAGATCATATGCACATACACATATTAGGTTATCACACCAACCAATCAAGCAATAGTATAATCATAGTATAACCAAGTAATTTGGTAATTATGTTTAATGAGAGCATAGTAAGTAAGCACGTAGCATTATAATTATAGCACACACATATAGATCAATAACGCGCTTAATGAAGACATAGCGGCTGAGCTTTCGTTGGTCATTGGCCATATAGTTTTGCCGCATGTTTAATGATGATTGGGTTCTCATTAATTCCTGACCACAATTGTATTGTCTTCCAAAATGTATCATATCAAGAGGGATACAGGGTCACCCTACACTTGCACAACAAGTATATCAGTATATCAAAATTACGTAGTCAGACGTGGTCTTCAAAAGTCTTCACAATCTCGGCTCATCATTAGTGTCTTTACCCAAATGTAATGCAATCCGCATAGTCCAGAAACCAACTATATTGGTGACTGAGGTGGAGGAGGAAAGAAAAGTAAACTGTTAACATGTGTGAAATCCTCCTCGAGCTTGTGTATACGTCGAAGCAATTAGCTGATCTGCCGCTTGGTAGTAAAGAAACGAGCATCAAATCCTGGGAAAAGTGTAATAGTAGCAGGGGAGAGTGCCAAAAGAATCTTTGATAGATGTGGAGGACCAAAGTATACTAGTAACAGACAGGGCGGAGGACTTGGTGTCTTACATAAACTTTTCAGACAATATGCTGTCTTGTGATGTAGACACTTAAATCATGTGTTCGGTTATGTAATGTTTTGCATTTGAAGTTGCCAATTGTGGTGTCAGCTCAAGCTCCAACATTCTGCGACTCATATCCTCAAACTGTAGTTGATGTTACAGGAGCAACTCATCTCGTGTGTGGCCTCCATAATGTGAGGTTTGGTAAGGGTCTAAAATTAGCATAGTGTATTATAGGAACCATCAAATCGGCTCGTCCAGCGATGTAGTGGTGAAAGTAGTAAATGGTGCGGCCTGTAAGGCCGTAGAAAATGCTGTGGTAGCAAAAGGATCGTTGCGCGGGTGCTGACCTGGAGTACCTTCCCAGGGTGTGGGTATGTCTTGAAAGAAAGCGATGGGCATGTTGGCGCAATGGACGTCGGTCTTCACAAGAGCAACATCAGCGGGTGAAGGTGCAGGAACAAACGTCTCAACTGGTAGGAAGATCATTAGGTGCAGGTACTGGGTCGGGTATAAGGGGTGCAATGTCTGGTAATCCAAGGAAACAGGGTCATGATCAAGTGAGGGTGTAGGTTCAGCAGGTGCGACATCAAGCTGCCCCAAAAGGTGCAGAAACTAGCTCAGGAGCAGGCTCTGGGTCGTGTAACGATGTGGTGCCTTGAGCAGGTGTTAGTGCAGCAGTCATAATGGCCGTCGTCTGTGTTAGTAGTAGAAAGATGTAATCCGGCCGTCTGTAAGGCTGCAGATGTCGTAGACTCAAAGGAGTCTGAAATCGAGCTTATACCGAAATCAGAGGATAGCTTGATAACAGGGGTCTCGAGAAATGAAATTAGTAACGCGTTCTCGTCTAACTTTCCATCATCATGGGTGTCAGCAGGAGGGTCATCAATAAACATATCTACATTGTAGGATCGATTTCGACCTGAATGAGTCGTTCGGAAGAGCTCAAATCCGTTTCAGAGGCGGAAACAAAGAAACGGATGTGAAAAACAGCTTGATTCACACTTTAAACCTTTTGTATATTGATTTAACAAAGTTTACATTCACAAGGAAAACCGGCAGCACCTCGGTATCAAATCTGGAAATCGTTACAAATGACATGAACACAACCCTATTTATAATGATCCTGATTTCGCTCCAAATCACACATGTCACTTAGGAGCGAAATCAGACTTGTTATTTAGGAGCGAAATCATCAAAATGTTATAACAATCTGATTTCACGTGCAACATCCCATATTGTTTTGTCTTCTTGTTTAATGATGCAATTGATGATGTCATCTTGATGATGTCATCATTGTATAAGATGATGTCACACTTGTTCAGATCCGCAACGCAAGTGAGACTCGATATAAGACGAAGTCGACAGATGAATGCACTAACAGACTCCCCCTCAGATGTTGACGAGTCTTTTTTAGACGCTCCTCATTAGGATTCCTGGGAGAATAAGTTTCATGGATCGTGGGCGGACATCTGTTATACTTGACACTTGGTTTCTTACCAGTATCAGTATCTTCAGTCTTTTTATCCATGAACGCTTCCAGACCTGCAACAGTAGGATAAACACGATCAATCAAATAATCACAAGTAGTATAACTCAACAGTAATCGTTTAATCCTTTCACTTTCGATCTTTTCAAGCTCCAACTCCTTCTTCATATTAGCACAGTCTTCGTTGTAATCATTTATGACACTCTGCTTTGTCATTAATGTTGCGCTCATTTTCTCCATTGCCTTTTCAGTTTCTGTATTCGTCTTTTTCAGACGATCAACTGTGTTGTTGAGCACATCATATGACTCCTTTACATACTTCACATCAGACAATAAATCTTCTTTAATCTTTTCCAGATCAGCAATCTTCATGTCTTTCTCCTCACAAACTTTGCAAGATTCTGAACACTTCACACATGGTTTTTCAACTTCAACCATTTTTTCAACTATCTTTTCAACTTCAACAACTTTTTCAATGTCGACAATTTTCTCAACTTCAACAATCTTTTCCACCACTTTCTCCACTTCAACGATTTTTTCTACTACTTTCTCAGTTGCTGGTTCAACATTTGCTTCTCCAGCTTCTGTCTTTGTCTTTTCATCAGCTAGCATTCTTGCTGCTTCTAGTTCTCTTCTCAACCTTGCAATCTTCTTTTGATACAGCATCTCCATTTTATCTGCAAAAAACAAATTAAAACTAGTAGGGTCAATGCCTTTCTTAGCTTTGTTGAGATGTTCTTCCTCATCATCGGTATCCACATCACTTCCAAGATCTGGAAAAATCGGGATTCTTTTCTCACTAGCCTCATCTTCACCTAGTATTCGAGCAACAAAGCCTAAATCAGATGGAATGTATTTATCCCAGCTAAATCCTTCAGCAAGAAATTCATTATCTTGATCAATGATACCGAAATAAGCTTTTCTATTTGCATCTTCGATCATTTTCCTTTTGTCATCCACAATTGGTCGAGCATGTGCAGTTTGTGGTTCCTTTTGTTGAGTAATCTGACGAAAAATTGATTTCTGATAATAATTGTTCTTTTCTTGATTCCCTATTGCTTCTTGATTTTTACATTCCCGTTTGAAGTGTCCCTTTCCTTTGCAACGGAAACAAGTAACTTTTGACTTGTCAAATCCCAACTGAGAAGTAGCCATTCCTCGAAATTCATCTCTACCAGTAATCTCTTGAAACTTTTCAGCTCTCCTCCAAGCACTCGCTAAGCACCATTTTATATCCATCAGCTCAAGTTCTTCAGCATCAATTTGGTCGTAATCTTCTTTGGTAAGCATCGGATTCCCAATCTTCCCACCGATCAAACTTTCGTAAGATTCTAACATAGCAACCAGTGATGCCATGTGTTGCTTGGTAACTTCCGGAGACAGATTCTGACCATTTTGAATGTTTAAGGTAACATTGCACTGAAGATTTGTTGAGTTTTATCGTTGAGAACTTGATGTTGTGCTGTTTGGATCAAAACTTGAGAATGATGAAGAATATCCACCACTTTGAGTCACATTGCTACTCTTTGTTCCAGACAAACTGTCAGCACTGAAACCAGTTTGAATCTTTGGACTAGGGTTGGGAGTAGCCTCAAACTTGTTCCCTCTGTAATACAAACTGACATCTTGTTTGGCATTTGGATTCGTCATTATAGCAGTTTTCTGAATATCCAGCTCCTGCTCTTCAATCTTTTGAATGAATTGTGCCAGATTCATATTCTCATACTTTCTTGTGTGTTTTAAAATCATCAAATAAGTTCCCCACTTTTGTTATGGTAGTGCTTCAGCTAGTTTATCGACCCACTCATCATCATCTTTCTCAATGTTAAATCTTTTCATTTCTAAGACTAGATGACAATATCTATCAATGGTATGCTTTGTAGTTTCATGGTCGAAAGCTGAAAACATATCAAATGACTTCTTCAATAACGCCTTTTTGTTTTTAATCATATCTGCGCTTCCTTTGAATTTCTGAATCAATGCTTCCCAAATTGACTTAGCTGTATTACCATGTTGAAGCAAAACAAATATATCTTCTGTAATTGCCTGTTGAAGAATACTGATCATCATTTTCTCACTAGTATACTTTAATTTTTCAACTTCCGTAAAGTCACTGAAACCTTTTTCAAGTCCACGTTCGTTTTTCGGTTTCTCATAGTCTTTCTCCAACGAACACCATGCATCAAACTTGTAAGCTTGCACCCAGTTCTCAATTCGATTTTTCCATCCCTGAAAATCTTCAATGTACATAAGTTTTGGCGGTTTCTGATGAGTTCCCGTCTCATTTTCACTGTATAAAGTCTCTGCAGCTGTAACGGGAGCGACTGGCGTGGCAAACGCATTGTAGAATTCCTCTTCCATGTCTTCGGAAAATTTGATATACTTTGGCAAAACACCTCGGTATCAAATCTGGAATTCATTACAAATGAAATGCACACTACCCTATTTATAGTCTTCATGATTCCGCTCCAAACCACACATGCTTGTAGGAGCGAAATCAAACTTGACATTTAGGAGCGAAATCAGACATGACATTTAGGAGCGAAATCAGACATGACATTTAGGAGCGAAATTAAGACTTGTCACTTAGAGCGAAATCACATATAAAAATTCTAAACTATTTTGTCTCTTGTGAAGTGATGCAATGATGATGTCATATTGATGATGTCATCATTGTATAAGATGATGTCACAGTTGTTCAGATCCGCAACGCAACTGAGACTCGATATAAGACGAAGTCGATAGATGAATGCACTAACATACGTTATCATCAATTGCTCGTCGAGTAGCCAACCTTCGGAAGGAGTGTCCACAGGAGGCACATCATCGAGGATCGGAGCCATAGTGTGCTCACCATCGGGATGACCAGTGATGAAGTGGTCATGGACCGAAACAAGAGTGACAGAAGGATTCTTGTCAGAGAAGCCATCAGCAAGGGTAAAGTATCACTAGAATCTGGTAGCGCGGACTGTTGGAAGTCGTCCTCGTCCTTGGTCAGCATATCAGGATCACTCTTAGTGTCTGCCGTAAATATCTCCGGCGCAGATGCAGTCTCCTTATCCGTGGCGGTGGCCGTAGGGTTATCAATGTCTGATAACTCGCTTTCTAAATAGAGTGACATGTGTGCCGGTACATAATAGTCGTAGCATGTATATCCATAGTAAGTACTAACAATTAGTGTATGCGAACAAGATAATTTGTCATGTAGTCATGTATTCACATTATTCTTCATGAAACCTACTATCCTTCCTAGTCTCTCAGACTAAGCCTCCCAGTCTCTCAGACTCAATTTCCCTAGTCTCTCAGACTCAATTTCCCTAGTCTCTCAGACTCAATTTTTCCCAGTCTCTAAGTCTAATTCCCTGGTCTCTAAGACCAATCCTCCCTCAGTCTCGAAGACTGATCCTCCCTCAGTCTCTAAGACTGATCCTCCCTCAGTCTCTAAGACTGAATTATAATCATAAATTTTGAAATGTGGATTTGTGCCTTTTTGTTTGTAAAAATGCTTGTTCCCAGGATCTGGACGTTTTGTGTATGCAATGAAAACATGTTGTGAAAACATTTTCGTGAGAGCCATAATAATCGTAGTCTAGACTCAAGAAAGAATCCTAGTTCGCTACGACCGAAGCTCTGATACCAAGCTATCACACCCTGACTTTTGAGGAAGCGTGATTATTGGTGTGACTTCTTAATACCATTGCATACGATCATAACAACACTATATGATAAAACCAGTAGATGTACATCCATTAATTTAAGTTTAAAAGTAGTACAACATAATTGTCTGAAATGTCGATACCAAGTTCAAGTTACAAACCATAACATATTTTAATGAGTTCAGAAAGGCTCGACAAAAGATTTTAAAACAAACCCGAGTTTAGGACCACGTATCTCGTCCAGGATTAAGATACGAACCTTATCCATCATATACTTACAATGAGGAACAATGGTATGAACCATCTACTTCATATGAGTATTATGAGGAACCAAGGATCGAACATCCGGATTCAAGCTTTGAGGATCCTGATCCTTACTCTATCACCGACATAGCCGATAGGATAATAGAACACATTAAAACTATCGAACGATGCATAAAAGAATCTCGCGCAAGGGAAGAGGAGTCCCGCGCAAGAGAAGAATTAACTTGTAATAAAGAAGAGATAGTTGAAAATGTAAAAATGGAAGAACAAATAAGTGAAAAACCGATACATGAGTTAAACAACGAAAAAGGTGAGTCCGATAATGTTAAAATTCAAGAAGAGTCTAATTTTGAAGAAATTAATCTCTTGTCACCTTCTTTCGAAAATCATTGTTTAGTGCCCACTCATGCTAAGTTTTTAAAAGAGTTAAACACTAACACTAAAATTGACGAAATAGTAAGCATTAGGTTAACAAATGATCAAACTACTCTAATAAAAGAAGACGCATTTGAAATTAACATTACACCGGTTCCACGTTTTTTTCAAGACTCCTTTATTAGCAATATCACAATTGATAATGATCTTTGTGTTAATATAATGCCAAACTACATTTTCGAAAAATTAAGTATTAGTGATTTTTCTCCACTTCAAATACCCATTTTTCTATCCAATCGTAAAGTATTAAAATCAATCGGCATAGTTGAGGATATCTTGGTTCAAACAAATCAAATGGTAATCCCAACCTGTCACACCCTGACTTTTGCGGAAGCGTGATTATTGGTGTGACTTCTTAATACCATTGCATACGATCATAACAACACTATATGATAAAACTAGTAGATGTACATCCATTAATTTAAGTTTAAAAGTAGTACAACATAATTGTTTGAAATGCCGATAGCAAGTTCTAGTTACAAACCATAACATATTTTAATGAGTTCAGAAAGGCTCGACAAAAGATTTTAAAACAAACCCGAGTTTAGGACCACGTATCTCGTCCAGGATTATGATACGTCTCCTAAGACCTAATGACTTGGATGACATCTTTATTCACAACGCAGCTTAAAAACTCCAACGCCCGCCAGATCCATTTACTAATTCCCTGAAATACATGTAGTTTGAAAAATCAACAAAAGTTGAGCGAGTTCCTGTGTAAGTGAGTATGAATAAACCTTTGTAATGTGTCAGTATGTATGAAAATCCCTGGTATGTAGCAATTAAGGAAAAAGAGATCACCATTGGGTTGCAAAGCCAATGATATGTGTGAAGTGATGCAGGAAGACTCAAACCTAGCATATTTTTGCGTCGGGCTCAAAGTTACCCCATGGTCCGTACAGTGGACTCAGGAGTTGGGCTCGCTACACCCAAATAGATCTATCACTCATGACCCTCGGTCCTACAATGAGGATTAATGGCCCCAAGTACCACCTACCCACTCACATGATCTAAGTAGTAAACCATCCTTAAGCTAACCATACCATGTATAAAAATGTCTGTAATTACTGTAACATGTATTCCACCCCCGAAGTATAAAAACTGAAAACAGTTAAGAGAAATGGGGGACATGAACTCACTGTATTGCGTCTTCAGTATGTGTAACCCAAGTCTCCTCAGCAAACACGACTACCTACAGTGTACTAACGTCTATTAGACGAACGGGCCGTGCCTTTGCTTAGTATTAATGTACTTGAGTTACGTTTCTTGGTGCTATTTCAAGTTATAACTGTTTTTAAGGTTTTGAAATCATAGTTAGACAACTATTTTGGAGTTATACTTCTCAAGTATTGTATATGCGTATCTCCTTCCCAAGGATGGGGGTAATTTATACTTGTATACTCGTATTCTCAAAATAATATATGTATCTGTATATCTTGCCAAGTAATGGCATCATATTTCGATGTATTGTTCCAGAAAGTAAACATTTTTCTCAAAAATTATATATCTTCTAAATATACTAGGAAAATATATTTTGACTATATATTTACCCATTTTTATTAGCGAAAACCAACCTCTGATACTTTGTATTTTGTAACAAAATTTATGATGAAGTTTATATTTGAAACACAAGTTATAAAATATACTTGTAACACTTGTTTAGAAAATATTTTCTAAGAGTTGGAATTTTAGAAAATTTCGCCAGAGTTTCCTTTGTAAACGGAGGTGTCCATACTAAATAGCATATCATTTTCTTTACATATAACACATTAGATCGTTCTCAAATAATCAACCCAACATTTAGGCATGCAAAATACTACTTATATCGTTTCAGTTTTAATATACAAAACTGGGCCGTTTTCGGATATTTTAATAAAATAGTTATCTCGTTCTAAAAATTCACAATTTTTTACAGAATGTCTTATACGATGCAAATATTATTGTCTAAAAATATCGGGGTCCAAATCATCACCAATATTTTATTGAAAATCATTTTCCGGACTGCATTCAGATTTATCTTTTTCTGAATGCAGTCCACGGAATAATTTATTTAAAATTCCTCGTATGTCCGATTTATGATATTCTAGTGGGAGAATTACAAATACATCGGTGGTCATCTACAATACAAATTTCATGAGTTAAGTCTTCACAGAACTCAAGTTATGACGAAAAATACAACACATATTTTCAGCAGAAAAATGCAGCTTGAGGTGCTGTTACAAAACGACACTTTAAAAATAGTAAACGAAATCCAAAAATTATGATTCCAGTGCCATTAGAACCGTATCTCATAATAACACGTTATAGACTCAAGAAAATCAGTTTTTCGTTAAATATTGGCCTGTTTACAGCCAGTTGAAGGTGGCTGAAAATGCTAATCAACATGCTTTTTATAGGTTACATGTTACTAAAACGCACACATACGATCGCCATACTTTCTAATTCGATTAACATCAGACCATAAGTCATTTACAGTAGGTCATGGTTTGTTTAATTCAGATTTATCATGATTTCATCATCATTTTAACACTACTTCATCATATGTTAGTTGATGTTCAAGACTTTGTTTATGGTTCTTTAGAGTTCTTATGTTTTATCATTCTTCCAACTATTAACCACTAAAAATAAGAACAAGATGAAGATTTAAAACACTTACTACTAGCACAAGGCTAGGGGAGTTTCAAGGCGTAAAAGTGGTGGATGAAAGAAAACTAGAGCGGTCCTTGAGCTTCCGAGTGCACCAAGCTTACTTGTTGGACCTCTTGCACCTTTGTATATGTATGAATGGCTCCAAAAAGACTTGGTGGTGGTGGTATGGTGGTGTGGTGGTGGCGGCCGAAAGTACGGAAGGAGGAAGAGAAGAGAGCTTGTAAGTGTTGAGTTTGTGAAATGAATGTTCAAGACCCTTGTGTGCTAATTTATAAACCAAGTTCCATGTTTATCCACCATGTATTATGTCCTTAATCCACCAACATCTTTAAATAAAATAATGAAAAGAAATATGGGGGTGTCCTACCCCACATAACCGTAGAAGAGGGGGGGGGGGTATGGGTTTGGGTTGTAATGAATCTAGTTACTAATTCTAGTTAGGATTAAAGGTTAAATTAGTAGGTTATTGTGTGTTATATAATATAAGGTGTGTTAGGGTGTTCGGGGACCCTAACTAGCTCAGAAAAGTAAAAACAATATGTTTGACAATATTTTTGTGTTCCGGGTAATGTCCGGTTGTTCGGTTGGGCGTTGTTCCGTTAAAGTGTTTAATTAATCCGTAAAGTATCTTTTATATTACTTTTTGTGACATATTTAATTCCCAACACTTTGGAAAGTATCTAGGATCATTTTGTCAAGTTTTGCACATTACTAGCGTATCTAAATGCTGAATTTTATTTAAAAGTGCAGAATTTTGCAGTTAAAGTATGTTTTAGGCACTTCCCGGCACTATAACTATCACCTAGTGACGCAGTTTTATGGTTCTCACTTCCCGACACTCCCTACTAGTGTAGTGTCCTGTCTCTGGCTCATACTGGCCTCATAAACATTGTCTGTCTTTGTGCTGGCATTGTCAGCATGTTTTCTGGGTTATCCGCTCGCTGTGCTAACTGTGCCTTGTGCATCAAGTTTGTCACTAAAGTTTGTGTGTAATAAATGAAGTGACAGTATGAATGTGATGCATGTGTATGTATGTATCAGCAATCAGAAAGCAGTTTAATCAACAGTTGTAATTAAGCACAGTCATTAAGCATAAATCAATATTAATTAAATGTACGGATGCATGCAAATTTGACAGTTGTCACACAACCGACTTTGTCATCCTCGATGACGCTCCTCTAGTGTTGGGACGACCTTTTGTAAAAACCCACGAAGCTTTGAAAAATCGGAAGCACAACAATCTATCTATTCAATTAGGGGGATTTAAAAAAAATGTCGATCTTGAGCTTTCAATGAAATATCCATTCGGCAATAATGACCCCCTAATTGAAGATGAAGATGAACCACCCGATACAAGTGAAGAGATTGACCACTTTGTTGAAGAAGAGGTCGCCATAGAACAAACTTTTATGGTTCTTGATAAAAATGAGCAACCCAATAAGGAGTCTCCTAAAGACCCACCTCTTGAGCTCAAAGAACTTCCAAAAGGTTTGGAATATGCTTTTCTAGAAAAAAATGGTAAAACACCTGTAATTATTTCATCTAAATTATCTAGCTTAGAAAAAGAAAAATTAATTACACTTTTGAAAAAACACAAAAAACGCGATCGCTTGGAAGCCTGTAGATATTAAAGGAATAAGTCATTCCATGTGCACGCACAAAATTTTAATGAATGATGACTATAAATCGGTAATACAACTACAACGTATAGTAAATCCAAATGTACAAGAAGTGGTTAGAAACGAAGTCATCAACTTACTTGACGCCGGACTCATTTACCCAATCTCCGATAGTCATTGGGTAAGTCCCGTCCAAGTAGTTCCAAAGAAAGGAGGTATGACGGTAATAACTAATGAGAAAAACGAATTAATACCAACAAGAACCGTCACAGGATGGCGAGTGTGTATAGATTATGGTCGATTAAATGAAGCAACAAGGAAAGATCACTTTCGTTTACCCTCCATTGATCAAATGTTAGAAAGATTATCCGGTCATAAATTTTATTGTTTCTTGGATGGTTTTTCAGGTTACTTTCAAATCCCGATAGCACCCGAAGACCAAGAAAAGACAACATTTACATGTCCCTATGGAACTTTTGCTTATCGACGCATGCCATTCGGTCTATGCAATGCCCCCACAACCTTTCAACATTGCATGGTGGCCATATTCCATGATATGATAGAAAAGACAATGGATGTTTTCATGGACGACTTTTCTAACTTTGGAGATTCATACGACCAATGCCTCGATAACCTTGAACGAATGCTATCCCGATGTGAGGAAACTAACCTCGCCCTTAACTGGGAAAAATGCCATTTCATGGTAACAGAGGGAATAGTACTCGGTCATAAAATCTCAAGCGAAGGAATGGAGGGTGATCGAGCAAAAATAGACACTATTTCTCGATTACCGCCCCCATCCTCCGTTAGAGCAATTAGAAGTTTCTTATGGCATGCCGGATTCTATAGGCAATTTATCAAAGACTTTTCTAAAATTTCAAGACCTCTAACAAAATTACTTGAAAAAGATGCCCCTTTCATCTTTGACAAGGATTGCAATCAAGCATTTCTAGCCCTAAAGGAAATGCTAGTCAAGGCACCTATCATGATAGGTCCCGATTGGAAATTACCTTTCGAAATCATGTGTGATGCAAGCGACTTTGCAGTTGGAGCCGTCTTGGGACAAAGAAAAGAAAGGCATTTTCACCCAATTTATTACGCTAGTAAAACACTTAACGATGCATAAGAAAATTATACAACAACAGAAAAAGAATTATTGGCCACGGTATTTGCTTTTGATAAACTTCGTTCTTATCTTGTTCTTTCTAAAACAATAGTCTATACAGATCATGCAGCCATTCGATATCTCTTAAAGAAACAGGATGCTAAACCACGTTTGATTCGGTGGATTGTACTCCTCCAAGAATTTGACATTGAAATCAAAGACAAAAAAGGAGCTGAAAACACCGCAACAGATCATCTTTCGTGCTTAGAAGACCCAGCATTGGAGGCAACCAGGGATGAGAAAATCAATGAAAAATTTCCAACGGAGTCCTTGGAAATGGTGGAATACAGAGAAGAACCATTGTACGCCGACTATGCTAACTATTTAGCTAGTGGTATAGTCGCGAAAGGTTGGTCACATCATCAAAGAAAGAAATTCTTCGCTGATGTGAAACTTTATTTTTGAGAAGATCCTTATCTTTTCAAAATGTGTGCCGATCAACTCATCCGCCGATGCGTACATGTTAGTGAAGCAAGAAGAATTCTCTGCCATTGTCACGAAGGTCCATACGGAGGACATCATGGTGCCGCTAGTACCGCACGAAAGGTATTTGATTCAGGATTTTACTGGCCAACCATTTACAGGGACGCACAAAGTCTTATAAAGGCATGTGACGCTTGCCAAAGATCAGGTAATATTTCTTCGAAAAACAAAATGCCACAAACTGGCATTCTTGTTTGTGAAATTTTTGTTGTGTGGGGACTCGACTTTATGGGACCTTTCCCACCGTCAAAAGGAAACAAATATATACTTGTGGCAGTCGATTACTTGTCTAAATGGGCCGAGGCCGAGGCACTTCAAACAAACGATGGAAGAGTCGTGGTAAGATTTCTGAAACGTTTATTTTCTCGTTTTGGCACACCAAAAGCATTAATAAGTGATAAAGGTACCCATTTTTGTAACCATCAACGCGAAATTTTTTTAACAAGATATGGGGTCTATTACCGGGTCTCAACGGCATATCACCCTCAAACAAACGGACAAGTCGAAGTGACTAAAAGAGGTTTAAAACGAATACTCGAAAAAACCGTTGGGTTAAATAAAAAAGAATGGGCAGACAAATTAGATGATGCTTTATGGGCCTTTCGAACAGCGTTTAAAACAACAATAGGTACAACCCCATATAAGCTCATCTATGGAAAAAGTTGCCATTTGCCGGTAGAAATAGCACACAAAGCCTACTGGGCAATTAAAAACGTAAACTTAGACTTAGAAATCGCCGGTAAAAATCGATTCTGCCAATTAAATGAATTAGACGAGTTAAGGAATTATGCATACTCTAACTCCGAAATTTATAAGGAAGGAATGAAAAGTTTGCATGATAAAAACATTAAACTAAGTGAATTTCGGGTAGGAGATCAAGTTCTATTGTTTAATTCACGACTTCGATTGTTTCCGGGTAAACTAAAGTCTAGGTGGTCGGGTCCTTTTTCCATTACCCATGTTTTTCCGCACGGTGCAGTAGAAATTAAATCTCGGAATGGAATTCCATTCAAAGTCAATGGCCAACGGCTGAAGCTCTATCAAGGATTCATTGAGGATGAGGAAGAAGAAATCTCGCTTCAAACGGTCGAAGAATGAAAGCATCAACATCATACCTGGTAAGTTACGAACAAGAAGGGTGACATCTAAATCGGTAAGTCTTCTAACCAAGTTTTTAGGAAACAGGGCACTCACATGAGCACTAAAAACAATATCTTACTTTTGCCCGCCCACGGGGCCGTGTCCACTGGACATGGGGCCGTGTCCGCGCAACTGTCGGGATAAAACCCCTTTTTCAAAATAGTTTCTTCATTCCACACGCCGCGTTTCCCCGAAAACTCTCCGGTTCAGGCGATTTTTCTGCAAGATTTCGACGTCTCCTCTACTTCTAACAACATCAAGGTATGATCCTATCATCATTAGTAGTTAGAGTAAGCACTTGCATGTAGTTTAACATCAAAAATTTGTGGAAAAATCTAGGGTTCTTGAACTTCATCCGGATCGAACATCAAATTTTTGCTTAGATCTGTTCGCATTAGTATAGATACATGTTATAAGAAGTAAATCAACTTGTATTGTTCGTAGATTTGCCCGATTTCTCACAAAAACCCCAAACCCTTGTTTTTGAACCGAAAAAGATAAAATTGAAAGGGTAAACGGTTTGTTTTGGGAAAAACACGGCACTTAGGGTTTCATTTTCGGGGAAAACCGCCCCTACTGGACCAAAAATTTTCAAGTTTTCGGGACCGGGTCAAAAAATGGGTTTTTTGGGAAACAGACGTTTGGACACGGGGTCGTGCTCGCTGAGCACGGGGGCGTGTCCAGCCAATTTAAGGCCAACTCTGTTGGTGCACTACATCTGTCGACTTCGTCTTGTATCGAGTCTTAGACTAGATAGATTAGATCAGGGCACGTAGAACGAGAAAATGTGAGAGAATTAGAAGATTTCGCTTGAAAGTGTGTAATGTATTTGAGTTTTCGCTTGAAGCCTCAAGCGAAATCATCATATCAGATTTCGCTTGAGTGATGCTGAAGCGAAATCTGAAAGTCTATATATAGGAGGTTAGTGTCAAGCGAAATCATAAGTTGTTATTGTGATATTTCCATACCGAGGTGCTGCCGGTGTGAGAACTGATTGTAATTGTTTTCATATCAATACAAATCAGTGTTAAAGTGAAGATTCAGCTGTTTTAAAGTCAAATACTTGTTTTTCCGCACCTGTATTTGATGGAATTCCTCTGAACCGACTCGTTTAGGTCACAAACACGGTCCTTACAATTGGTATCAGAGCCAGTTGAGGAATTCTGAAGGATTTCAGCTGAAATTGACATCGTTCTTTTACTTCTACACCTTCTTTTATCAGTTCAGAAATTTTTCATGGTCAAAATCAACTCAATTTATCACAGATTGTTTAAAAGTACAAGATAACAAACCCTTGAAAGTTCCACAGCAAAATTCAACCTAAAAGTGATCAAAATCGACATTTGAATGGAGTTCGCTTGAACAGTTCAGTATTATTGGACGATTTCGCTTGAAACTTCAAGCGACATTTAACATTTCGCTTCAAACAGAGTTCGTTTTCGCTTCAAGGTTATCGCTTCAAGGTTTTCGCTTCAGAAAGTTTCGCTTGAACGATTTCGCTTCAAAGAATTGATTAGTCTCGCTTCAACCAGTTTGACAGATTATTTCGCTTGAAGAAAGTTCAGTTGACCAGTTCGCTTGAAAGCTACAAATTGACTATTTCGCTTGAAAGAATCTGTTATTGAAACATGGATAACGATTTTCACAATGCGTTTGCAACATCGTCTAGTTCATCTTCCATTGCTCAGAACATGAATTCTGAAAATGAAATGGGGACTACTCAGAAACCCCCGAAGCTAATGGGAATTGAAGAATACTACGGATGGAAAGATAGATTCGAAAACTGGGTGCAGGCAAATCATTTGAGATCATGGGAATGTATTTTAACAAAGTATGCTCTACCACTAACCGAAATGCAGACTGAAAAACAGCTTTCAGATTTTAGTAAAGAAGAACGGGAAATATACCGAGCTGAAAAGATGATGATCAGTTTACTTCAACAGGCCATCAAAGAAGACATCTTCATACTACTTCAACATGACAAAACATCACAATCAATATGGGATGCTCTAAAAATCAAGGTTGAAGGTAGTACGAGTATGATTAAAAGCAAGAAGGCATTGCTTAAAAAGGAATTTGATTTGTTCACAAGTTTGCCCGGAGAAGATACGAAGAAACTCATTGAACGATATTGTCACTTAGTGAGAACAATGTCAATGATGAACATTAAAAAGGAAAATGAAGAATGGGTGGATAAACTTGCTGATGCATTACCTCAGAAAGAGTGGGGAACTTATTTGATGATACTGAAGAATACTGGAGTTTATGATAGATTGTCGATCTCTCAGTTCATTGAAAAGATTGAAAGTCAGGATTTGGAACAGCAGAAGATTGCTAGGATGAATAATCCAAGTGGTCAACAAGATGTAAAGATGTATTACAAGGGTAGTGTTCCGAATTCAGAAGCTGAAAGAAGTCTGAAAATTCAGACTGCATACAGTGTTGGTGTTGGGGATACTACAGAAAAAATTGATCAAAGCACAAACAAAAGCAGTGGATTCTCATCTTATCCAAGTGTCAATCCAAAGACTTCATCAGAAAGTTTTCAGTCTCAAAGCACAAAGATGGGAAATGGTTGTGTGATTCAATGCAACATAGCTCTAAACCTTCCAGAAGGTCAAAGTTTTTCTGAAGACATTGCAAAAGATCATATGGCTTTACTTGGTTCCGTGCTTATCTCATATGAAGGTTTAGTGGCTGGTCGAATTGGAAATCCTATGCTTACCAAAGAGGATTACGACCAAATAGATGCTGAAGAGATGGAACTAATGGATATCAAATGGTGTCTTGCAAGTGTTCTTAGACGTGCTGAAAAGTTCAAGACAATTACCGGGAGAAATGATTTTCTTGATGCTTGTGTTTCTACTTTAGGTTTTGATAAATCTAAAGTTACTTGTTTCAGGTGCAGGGAAAAAGGTCATTTTAAGCGGGAGTGCAAGAACAGAGAAGTTAGTGGTGCTCAAAATCCATTTGGAAAAGATGACTACTACCGGAAAGCCATTTATCAGCAAGTTGGTCAGACACAAGAATTACAGACGGCTCATGGTAGAAAAATTGAAGATTCAAAGAAAGGATGTTTGGTAGATTTCAACTGGAGCAACTACATTTCTTCTAACAGCACAGCATGTATAGTGGATCAAATTGATGAACAACTACCTAAAGGATTCAGCTGGGATATGTTTGTTGATGAAAAAGGGGATTTCAAAGCTTTCATTGCAAAGATTGTTAGAGAACCAGACTTGTTTGCAAACTGGATGAGATCAATTGGTGAAACAGTGAAAGATCAATCGATTACATCTGAAGAAAGTTCAGAAAGTGCTAATTCTGAGTCATTAAGTACAGATGAGAGTGTGCAAAATGAGGATACTTCAGAAAAAGAAGTTGTTTTTGATCAAACACCATCTGATTCTGGTATTTCAGATGCTGATTCTGAAAAATCCGTAGAGTTTGATCAAACACCAATGGAGAGTAGCAGTGATGATGAAGAAGAGAAACATATTAATATTGCTAAAAAACATCTTTCTCCTGAAAGTTTTCATTTCTATTTTGCAGATCGCATGGAGAAACTGAAGGAGAAACAAGCTGCAAAAGAACAACAACAAGATGAGAAGGTTGAAAATGTTGTTCAAACAGAAGAAGTTAAAAGTGTGGATGAAGAAAAAGTAATTGAAGTGGTAAAAACAATCGAGATTGAGAAGATTGTTGAAGTTGAAAAGCCTTGCAAGAAATGTTTGGAAATTTGTAAGAGTTGTGAAGAAAAAGATGTGATTCTGTTTGATAGAGAAAGACTGATAGAAAAGCTACTATCTGACATAAGCTATGTGAAAGAATCGTATAGCGTGTTGAACAGAACTGTGACAGGTCTTCAAACAACGAATTATGAAAGAGAAAAAGCTTTAACGATGACAAATTCTACGTTGATGGCAAAGCAAAAGGCAATTAATCATTACATCGAAGAAAATGCTAATCTAAAGCAAGAGTTGGAGAAAGAAAAGATTGAGAATGAAAGGATCAGAAGGTTATTACTGAGTTATTCTTGTTCTGATTATGTTATTGATCGAGTTTATCCTACTGTTGCAGGTTTTGAAGCATTTCAGGATGAGAAGCAAAAGAATGAGACTGGTAAGAAATCGACTGTTAAATACAACAAGTGTCCGCCTCCTATCTGGGAAGGGTATTCTCCTAGAAAACCAAATGAGGAGCAAGTCGAAAAAGCAGTCAATATAAAGTTAAAATCCGAGACAACTGACGTTTTACCAGATAACATTGATATCACGTTTACCTCGTCTGATACTGATCATGAGTCTGAGTTAATCAAAAAGGTGGTCGATCAGGTGTTGGATACTGAGGAGGTGTCTGAGTCAAAGTTTGAGTCTGGGGGTTCAAGTTCGTCAGTCAACAGTTCAAAGTTGTCGGAAAAACGGTCTTACAGTAAAGAATTTTTGTTATCAAAAGCAAATTTGGATGATGAAACATTTGAAGTTGCATATACTTTAAATGATTCGGACAAATTATACTCTGACAAAGAGTTTCCGATTAGAAGTGTTCGTTTTGACATGATTAAAAAGGTTTTCAAAATGACAGAAATTAATTTTTCTGCAATTAAGGATCTAAAATCTATTGAAAAACCTAAAAAATACACTTCTAGAATTCAACAAAGGTTAAACAAGAAAAAAGGAAAAAAGAATTACAATTCTGATTCTAGTTTTCAAAAGAAAACAAATCAAAATTGTAGTTACAAAAAGAAAGGTCTTGGTTTTACTTTACCTGAAAATCGTAAAAATGAAAAATATGTTAGAGATTTTAAATCAAAGATGACATATGTTGCAGGAAAAAGCTATGAAGAGGAGTCAAATAGCTTATCTTTGAAAAAATCAAATCAAGAGTTCCTTGCTAAAAGGAAAAAGACAGGAACTGGAGTTTTTCATCCAACTGGAGTTTTTCAAACCAGAGACACAAGAACTTGTTTTCAATGTCAAGTTGTTGGACACATTGCTCACAATTGTCCAAACAAAGTCAACAAAAAACAGGGAGTCTCTGAAAAACTTAAAGAAAAAGTGGTTGAAAAGAATGATTCACCAACTACAAACTTCAAAAATTTTGAAAATTCAAAGAATGAAGTTGGTGAAAATTCTAAAAGATTGTACAAAAAGAGTGCAAAAGACAATCAAAAATGGATTGTTAAAAAATCAGGTGAAAAATCTGACGATGATTCTGATTCCACAAAATCAGAGGAGTCACAAGATGAGATCAAAGATTTGATGAATGATGTTGACATTAAATCACTGAGTGTGGAAGAGATTAAACAAATGGTTGGTAAAGTAGAAATCTCAGATTTTGATATTGAAAAAACATTTAATGAAAATGTTAAGAAAATTTTTAAGAAAATGCTTGATGGGAAAGTAAAGGGGGTTAAAGATTTTTATGCAACTAAAAAGGCAACTTACAACCCTACTGCTCAAGAATTGGAAGCCACCAAGTCTAAGAAGACTTGGGTAGAAGTTTGTTTCCCATGATAGTCTTATGACTATGCCGGAGATCCTAAGATTATATCGTGGATCAGGAATCGGCATCTTTCTAATGTTTGAAGTTTTTGGTTGAAAGTTTTTTATAGTGGTTGGATGTTTACAGGTTGTATGACTAGCCGGAGCTTCCAGGTTGGTAAGTGCGAAGCAGGAATCGGCATTATGATTGGTAAAATGGTGATGTAGACGTAACATTCCTACATGTGGTAATTCTTACAATTGGTATAGAAAATGCATACATGAAAAAGGTTAATCAAGGTCATTAAGTTGAACTTGATTGGACCATACTTACAAATGGTTAAGAATAGACAATGTGATGAACCACACTCCGAATCTACAAATGATTATATCATAAAAACTTATTTTCCGGAAAAATCATTTTGATTAAAACAAACTTAAGTGTTTTGAAATCTAAATGAGAAAATAGTTTTGTGATAGGGGGAGTTCTGATTGTTTATGCCAAGTGAATGGAGATTTGATGCAATTCGATATCAGTTGTCATTTTATTGTACAGTTTATTTTCAAATTTCCTAAAATGTGTTTGCATTTTAGGGGGAGTAAAATTTTTCAGAAAATTCAAAAACATTTGAAAATTTGAAAAAGACAAAAACATGATAAAATTCAAAAATGAGTTTTTGTTGCATATAGAGGAAATGATAGTACATCAGTGGACTATCACAACATGCTAAAGAAATGTAAAGAAAAATGTGATAAACAATCTTACTGCGGATATGTCAGTAGGTTTTTGCACATTTAGTAGATTGTGACGAGATATAAACCTAAATTTCAAACTTGCTTGTTCTGTGGGTTAACACAAACTTGGATATATAGGTAACCCCTGAAATCTTGTTTGAAAGGTCCCTTATTCTGAGATACTAGGTCTTTATGCTCAGTGATATCTGGGGTATTATCCCGGGACTTCTGCTGAAAGAAATTTCTGACCTAGTCCTCGGATAATGCTTTCTGCAAATGCTTGAAACATAGCATCGCCCTCAGCAAGCTGATGAAACAATAAAATTGATAGTCGCTGCTGTTGTAATGCAAAAGATCCTCTAAAGGGGACACACCAAAAGTCGAAGCCGTCATCTCTCTGCGTATCGAAAGATCGACCTGAGCTCTCACGGCCCTCGTACTATAATTTATTCCCTGACAGATATCATCTGTGGTATACTCACCTGTAAGATTGAATATTGGGATCTGGATACGGGAGTATATTCAAGTAGTGGGATACACGGATAAGTTTAAGTTGCTTAAAACATTAACATCGTATCTCGGATCAGTTGAACTTTGTGTGAAAATTTAAGTGGACAAATATACTGACAATCTAGGTAAATTGTTTAGAACTAAAAATGAAATGAAGCTTAACGGTGTTAGTGATATGTTTCATAAACTGATATGATCCTCTTGCACAAACTCACAAAAATATTGTTTGTAAATATTTCTTTATTGCATTCCTTTACAATAAAAAATTACAAAAAGATTTTAGTGTGTTTTAGCATAAATTTTAAAAAAAAATATCAAAAAGATTTTCGACAACTGATATTGGAAAGTTGATTGTCAAAATTTCAAGTGCTAAACATGATGACTTGGTTGTGAGGGGGGGTGAATCTTAAAATGTCAAAAAGGTTTGTTAAAATCCTACAATTGGTATTTTTTTAAAAAAAAAAACCTACATTTGGTTCATCATTGGTTTGTGATATGAGAAAGAATTATCTGATTATATCAGATTGTTGGTGCATTTAAATTGTTAAATTTAGAAAATTTATTTCTGGGTTAAGATTGTTACAGGTGAGCCAGGTTAATTCATTCAAAGCTTACAAAAGTCAGAATCTGATCATGAATCTAAAGTTTGCTAGCTGCTGATGCTGATGAACTTAAGGAATCAAGAGATCTGATCAAGAGAATTAGATGAAAGCCAGGCAATGATCTTGTAAACAACATTTGAGTCAGACATCGATCCTAAAGCAGATGTTGCTGAAGAACAAATGAATACCAGCAAATCGTGAGGGGGAGTCTGATAGAGCTAGGTGATTCTAGAGAAGAAGATAGAGAGAGAAAAGCCCGGAGACTGATCAAGAATGAAGATGTGAAGACACAGCATTGGTGTGACTCGATAATCGACTCGTCAACATCTGAGGGGGAATCTGTTGGTGCACTACATCTGTCGACTTCGTCTTGTATCGAGTCTTAGACTAGATAGATTAGATCAGGGCACGTAGAACGAGAAAATGTGAGAGAATTAGAAGATTTCGCTTGAAAGTGTGTAATGTATTTGAGTTTTCGCTTGAAGCCTCAAGCGAAATCATCATATCAGATTTCGCTTGAGTGATGCTGAAGCGAAATCTCAAAGTCTATATATAGGAGGTTAGTGTCAAGCGAAATCATAAGTTGTTGTTATTGTGATATTTCCATACCGAGGTGCTGCCGGTGTGAGAACTGATTGTAATTGTTTTCATATCAATACAAATCAGTGTTAAAGTGAAGATTCAGCTGTTTTAAAGTCAAATACTTGTTTTTCCGCACCTGTATTTGATGGAATTCCTCTGAACCGACTCGTTTAGGTCACAAACACGGTCCTTACAAACTCGAGGCGTGTCCGCTGAACACGGGGCCGTGTTCAGCCGACTGTTTTCAGTTTTCTTCGAAAATTTCACTGTTTCATGCTAATTGTTTGGTGTTTCCTTTCAGATGGCCAAGAAATTCACTCGGTTTAATGCAAATGAGTTGGACGCTAAAGCAAGATACAATGTGCTTAGAACCAGGCCGGAGGAGTTCCCACGACAAGTCTGCATGGATCTTCTAGGAGTAGTGAACCAGCTTGACCGATTTAACAACCTATTCACCGGCCCACTGAGAGCCGCCCTGTGCACTTGACTTCGTTCAGTCCATGAATATAACCTGGAATTCTACAGCACATTCGTTTTCAAAACGAGAGCCGATCAGTTTGATAATGATGGGGTAGAATTCCGATGTGGGGGGACTATGTACTCAATCTCGATAGCACAGTTTGGGGCGATAGTTGGGTTGTATGCGGAGGAAGATGCAGGGTTAAAGAAAACACCGGAGGTTTACGTGAAATACAAGAAAACCCAACGCCAGGCTGCTTCGGCACAAATAGGATAAGGCAACTACAATCCAAGCCGCACTAAGAGCACTCAGTTGAGGGACCCTCTTTACCGTTACATCCATAGGGTCCTTACTTACTCTCTTAGCCAAAGGCACGACAACAGTGGCGTTATAGGGTTACGAGATCTGGTGGTCCATCATTGCATTCATACCCGCACCAACCTTGATGTTCCGTACCTCCTGCTCCGAAACATGCATTGGAACCAGCTCGCTACTCCCCCGACTCCTATCTTCTTTGGGGGATGGATATACCGTCTCTTCAAGCATTTCGTGAACATGCCCAGGTCTTTCCAAAAGAGCCCATGGTCAGGAAGAGTGGACATGGTCATCTGCCGCTCCATAAACCTGATTTATGAAGCAGAAGACGGGACGTTCAGCTTCTAAAGAGTCCAGGGGCATGCATGGAACCCGCAAGAAGCACTCATCTTACATGCTCCACACTTCCAACCTCCCCCTCAATACCACTACCAGCCCCAGGGTGATCCGGGTCAATCCTCCTCACAAGGAGGCGGTTTTCCTAATTTTCAAAGCTTACATGATTTATTGCAGGAACACCTACAACATGGCCAGCAACACGTACACCCGAGTCGGAGCAATTGAGAGAAACATCTCCGACATACAGGATGACATTGGGAACATCCGGGGGTACATGGCGGGGTACGGAGGAGGAGATGATGATGAAGACGAGGACATGGACTAAGCGGAAGGAGTGGAGGTAGGATCAGCCGGTTGAAGGTCTATCAGGTTAACCCCCTTTTTCTCACGAATAATTTCCGGCCTGCGTGCCGTTTGTTGAATAATTTACTTTCTTTAACTCTTTTTACTTTCTGCATTTATTTTTCTTTTTTAACTTTGTGGTATGGATGCTTGAACAATGGTAATTTAGGATGCTTGTTATGATTGGTGTGGTATTTATTAGTTAAACAGGTACATACGAGGCTTAAAGCACTAAAGATTAGTGCTACTAAAGCCGGGACAGGAAAACCGAAGCCAGAAACCTGTTTTACACCTTTGTAGTTTGTCCACACGGGGTGGTGTTCAGCCAACACGCCCCCGTGCCCATTGTCCCAGACCTGCTGTTTGTCTAAAATATGCAGACTTTTGCCAGACACGGGGTTGTGCTCGGCCGACACACCCCCGTGTCCACCTTCTGTAAGTTATCGTTACTGGCACTCTTACCACGGGGTCGTGTTCACCCAACACAAGGCCGTGTCCAGACGCCCAGTAACATAATTTTTTGCTTTTTCACATCTTTTTACACATTCAATCAACCTAAAAACTTATTTTTGGGACACATTGAGGACAATGTGTAATTTAAGTATGGGGGACACTAATACCTTGAATTTTGCAAGTCCTATTTACAAGCCATACACAAAACTCTATTGGAACCACTAAACACCCCAATTTTTTTCAAAAACTTTTTGTTTTTTTTACTTGTCTTGGTTTAAATTGGGAATAACAAGTTCAAAAAAAGGTTTTATCTTTATAAATTACAACCGATAGCGTCGTGATAAAAAGAACTAACATAAGGAAATTATGAAACGGCATGACAAATCTAGTTAAAATTTGATCATATATACTTGATCACATAAAAACCCATTCCCACAAAAAGTGAGTTTTGAGCCTTTATTGAGCATACAAATACACATCTTTAAACTAAAGGCTCATCTTCCGTTTCTTGTGTGAATAGCCGCCTGGTTCTTACGACTCTAGAACTTGCCATGACAATACATTCCCGGTCCTTACCAACTTAAACCCAAGTAAGTAAATGATGGAGGCATTAGGACTAACCATTTTTATTTCAACACCATTATTTTTCTTTTTTTAACCACCTACCCACAAATCCCCCTAGTTAACCCTTTTGAGCCTAAATCTTTTCATTTCTTAACCCAAAACAAACACCATTTTACCCACCAAAACCCTTTTTCATTTTAAACCTTTTATTTTAGTAACAAAGCTCGGTTTTCTTATGACTTCCTTATCGAAAAAAATGATGATGACAATGAAGCCAAAAGAAATAAACAAACAAGTTCATCAAAAAGAACTTTGTTTAAAGAAATGCTTCATTAGAATAAAAAGTCATAAAACTAAAAGTCTTACGAAAACCAAAGCTTTTTACGCCTTTCACCCTTTTCTACTAACCACTAACCCAACCACCTACCTTTAACCCAAGCCTAACCCTTCCCCCAAAAGTCCTCTTGATATTTACAAAGGTGTATAATTAAAAAGGAGGAGGATTGATCGCTTGGCAAGCTTATGGTAGAAGTAAGTTCCATGCCGCTCTCGAGAGTTTTCACAAAAATACACCTTCGGCTGAGTGTTGAGTGATCCCCCGTGAGGTATGTGAACTTGCATATAAATGGAATTTTAAAAAGGCATGTTATGCCCTAATAAGTGATTTATCTTATGTATTGTTTTAATCAAATCATGACGAATAGGATTGTAAATAAATAAAAATAAAACTTAATAAAGAATCTTGGAAATCCCGACACTCTATGACAAGCCCAAAAACCTTCTCTTTTACTCATTCCATTTGTGAGTGTAAGCCACATTGTAAAGATTTTTGTTTGAGATCAAGCAAAGATTCAAGTGTGGGGGTATTTGATGTGCGCAAAATACAACATATAAATTACATCAAATGTGGCATAAAACTAACCCTTTTTAGTACTAATGTTGGAAAAAGTGTGTTTTTGTCTTCCTTTTGTATATTCAGGATTAAATGAACAAAAGAAGCAAAAAGGCAGCTAAATCTAACATAAATACAAGAAAAGTAATAAACGTGGCATGCCCGACCCCTCGACAGCATCCTCCCAAGCAAAAACAAGAGAACAGAAGGCTGAACACGCCCCGTGCTCAATGAGCACGGGGGTGTGCCCAAGTGTCTGCAGAAAAGACAAAGTTGTAGAAACTTCTATCACCCACCACGGGGGCTTGTCCAGCGGACACGGGGTCGTGGTCAACTCTAAGATTCGTAGAATCAAGGAAAATCTTGATAGTACAGATACGCTTCTGCACACGGGGTCGTGCCCTGCGGACACGGGGGCGTGGTCAACTAATGCAGACAAACTGCATTTAATGAAGAAAGAGAAGACGAGTGGACACGGGGCCGTGCCCAATGGACACGGGGGCGTGTCCGGGCTTCTGTGCAGGCTATAAATAGGGGTGCTTGGCCCATTTGCAAACCATCCCTTGGCAAACCACCTCTCTCACACTTCACCCACCCACCACCACCATCATCCATCATCCATCATCCATCATAGAGTGTGTGAGTAGTCTCGGGATCCAAGATTGATAGTAAGAGTTCTTGACAATCAAAGGCCATGTTTGCCTAAGTCTCTTACATCACTTGGTGAAGACAAGCATTTAGTGTAATACTTTTTATTTTTAATCTTTTCGCACTTTTTATTTGGTTATGTATTAATGACTTTAATAACTAGTTTCTTATGTTGAAGGTGAAACGTCCTTATCATTTGTCCGTGGTGTCTTGGCGTTATTTTACTGTTTATATAACATAAAAGATTTACACCATTCATATCTCCAAGGTCTATATAGAGATATGTTGGCTACCTGGTCGGGGGTTAAGGGAATGGTTTGGTAAGCGTCTGGCCTTGTTCAGTATATAGATCCTGTAAGGACCTGGGTCAAGCTTAGTAGGACCTCCTTCAATACCCACTGATATTGGATGGCGGGGGTCCGAATTTCTTGATCCCTCATATGTAAACTACTATTAATATATTAACCCGACTACTTAGGACTGTATCCCTGCTGACTCAGACTACTTAGCCGAGGGTTACGTCACCTTCAAAAGAGGGGCCTATCACATGATGAATTAATAACTTAATTAATTATCTTTCAATAATTCAACCCTTTAGGATTGTATCCTTGCTAACTCAAACTAATAGGTTGAGGGTAACGTCACCTTCAAAAGAGAGGCCTACTACAATAACTAAGATAATATCTTAAAAAGTGCAAAAGTGCGGAAATAATCAAAGGTTTCACTAAAGGCGAGTCGGATCCGAATGATTCATCTTGTCTATCTGTTTTTATTTTTTTTTTATTTTTCAGCATTTTTAGTTTTTATTTTCTAGTTTAAAACATTTTTTCTAATTTTTTGATTTGATTAGACGTTGAGGATAAACCGGTATTAAAAGCTCTTATGTCCTTGGACGAACTCGGTATCTTACCAACACTATACTACGCTCACGATGGGTGCACTTGCCCATATGTGTGTTTAGTGTTAGTAGAATACCGTGTTTTATAAATTTAAAACTTGACCAAAGTGTTAAAAAGGGCTAAAAATATACATAAAAACTATACGACACTCACGCACATCAGGTTACTTGCATTTACAACCTCTTGTCTAACACATCAGTATATACTTGTTAATGTGCTTTTTAAATCCTTGCACATCTACTTTCTAAAGATGATCAACAACATCCACCTCGCTACTATGTTTATGAGAAGACTTAAGGCACGAAATATTGGACACCTATTGTCGATGAGCAGTTTCATCCTCTTATTGGTAAATCATACTAGATGTTCTTTCCATGTGTAAATGGCGACCAAGCTGGGGTTCAATGTAAGATATATAAGTTAATGTAGATGAAGATATTTTTTGTGTCCAAGATCAAGATGCCTATCAAGAAATGAAACATAATTAGATTTTTGTTAGGTTATGACAGTTTTGGATCATTTTTATATATTTTAGTTGTATAAAACACTTTGTTATGTTTAACTTTGATTGTACTGTTGTTTTTTTATAAATTTATACAATATATTTGTCCAATTATTTTATTACAATAGTCTTATATATTACTAGTTTATCAACTGGTGTGATACTTTAGATGACGCAATACGATGTAACATAAATAACTCTACATGTTTCTAGCTCTAAAAAAATTGATCAAATCTTTTTTATTTTAAAAAGCTAAAAAAAGTTAGAGAGAAGGTGAAAAATGTGGAGATAGAAAGATATTGAGAGAAAAAGGTGGAGAGAGAATGAGGATGAGAGAAAAAAGGTGAAGAGAGAATGTGAGTGAAATGAAAAGTGGAGAGAGAAATTATAGATTATCTCCAAAATACTTCTCATACTACTTATCAACAACAAGGTATTAAAATTTTAAATTATAATCCATCCAATAATGTCAATCATTTGATCTTATTAATCAAGTGTCCTTATATAGTTTAATAAGTTTTAGGGATGAGCAAATCGTTCCCGGTACCGGTACCGAATTTACCGAACTGGGTACATTTTCGGTACCGATTTGGTACCGACTTTTAGCATTTTCGGTACCGGTCCGGTACGGTACCGGTATTTACCGGTTTTCACCCTTAAATACTGGTACCGTACTGGTACACCGTACCGAACAGGGTATATTCGGTGCCGGTACCCACTTTTGGAGATTTTTGGTACCGGATGGTACCGAGCTCATCCCTACTAAGTTTTCTCAATAACATATGGTTTTCTATTTAACACTTCCCGATATCTATATATACAATCCTACTTCAAATAAACAATTCAAATAAATGTGAAATGGCATCTCTTAATACCTCAATGATTTCCCACATGTGATCAATAATATTGATTATTACATAATCAGATTAGTGATAGTGGGATTTCTTTAAATTAGAGATCTTTGATCATTCATAAGGTATTGATGGATGGTTATATATGTATGTGTTGATGCACGGAATGTCTGTTGACTTCGTCTACATTAAGTCTTAGGTCAATATGGGTCAACATAGGGTTTAGAATGTCGAAATCATGAAAAATGTTGACAGGTTCGCTTATGTGACCATGTTAGGTCTGGTTCGCTTATTTGTCATTATTCTGGTTCGCTTATTAGTCAAGTATTCTGGACCGCTTATTCGGCATGTCGTATAAGTGGACCAGAAAGTCTATATATAGGTTGAGCTGGTTCATTAGTGTAAGGTGTATGCAATGTTGCAGAAATCGGCCTAGGCGGCCGATTAATCGGCGCCTAGGCGCTAGGCGGTTGGCTACTGATTAATTTTAAGCTAGTCGGTGGAATTAATCGGTTTTGGTCAAAGTCGGTCATAGGCGGTCCTAGGCGGTGAAAATTGGTCCTAGGCGGTCAAAAATCGGTCCTAGGCGGTCCTATATTAATCGGTCAAAATCGGTCCTAGGCGGTCCTAGGCGGTCCTAGGCGGTCAAAATTGGTCAAAATCGGTCAAAATCGAACCATACTATCTGAAACTTGAAGTATTTATGTGAATTTTGAAGTATTATTTTTATATTATTGGGTATATATATATAATTTTGAAAAAATACATATAAAAATCCCATTCCGATTAATCCCTATTAATCCCGATTAATCCCTAGGCGGTACCTCACCGCCCGACTAGCGCCTAGCGCCTTCTACAACATTGGGTGTATGTGTGTGCTTGGGAGCTGAAACTCTGTCAAAATATCATCAGAAAGCAATAAAAAGATAGGAATTGAAAGGATAAGCTGTTGTAACTTCATATATGTTGATTCCGCCTTCATACATGAAGATGAGCTACTCGGATTGACTTTTCGGGTCACGACACGGTCCAACAAGTGGTATCAGAGCTTCAGGACGAGAAGTTCATACTACATCAGCTGATTCGACACTTTTCTCATCTTTCTACTCAATTTCTGTTTTATTTTTTCGGTTTATACAAGTTTATACGGACAGAATGGTTTGAAGTTCAAGTATATTGAGCAAAAATAGTTTTTAAACAATCCTTAACAGTTTCAGATCTTAAAACACAGTAATAATCAATCAATTTTATCAAAAACACAATCGGTTCTCGGACAGAAATTTCAAACTCTGATCTGGAATGAATTAGCGGTCGGAATTGAACGATAATCATATCATTGTGTTCGGAATTCAGTGTAGATCATTCCTGGAAAGTTTTAGGCTAAAATTCGGACTAAAAATGTTCAAAATCGGTTAAAAACGGTGGTCTGCTTTTACGGTTATCGCAAGTTTCTGGTCCGCTGTTACGTACATTACCAGATCCGCTCGAACGAACAAGTCTGGTCCGCTCGAACGAACAAGTCTGGTCCGCTCGAACAGACATTGTCTGGTTCGCTTTTAATACACTTTCTGGTCCGCTTATCCGGACATTGACCTGGTCCGCTTATCTGTCACTTGCACAGATCGGTCTAATCTTTTGTCCGTATCTTGTGAATTGTTTTTGTTCAGGTTCATTCATTAAGTGTTCTCACGACATCAACATTGAAACAAATCTGCGAATCTTTGACACGATTCTTAGATTGGTTTCATCAAACACAACTGTTACATATTCAGTTCGTTTGAATTGATAGTTTGTTTGTTTGCTATAGGTAATTGAAGATGTCAAGCAGTAAGGTTGATCCTGATAGATATTGGAAAGTAGACTATGCAAGATGGGAAATTGGGAAATTAAATGAACCATTCAAAGAAGCCCAGAGAGCAAAAAGATGGAATGAAGAGTTAGAATGTTACATGGATCCACGGGGTAATCCAGTTGTTGATCCATCAAAAGTGGATTTCGAAGCTGTAACAAATTTGGTTCCAAGGCAGGCTACTTTCAACACACGAAGGTTATCTGATAAAGCATATCTGCCTGATTTGGAGAAGAAGATAAGAGAGGTTTGTGAAACAAGTCCATCAAAGGTGGTAGAAATGAAGAAGAGAAAAGAAGAAGAGGTGAAAAGGATGGTTGAAGAATTAAAGAAGAAAGCTTTAGAGGAATTCAAAGTGGAAGCCGTAAAAGTTGAGAAAGAGAAAGAAGCTGTTACTGAAAAACAGCAGGTGTTTGAAGAAGTAATTTCAAAGAAAGAAGAATCTGTAAAGCCTGTATCTGTGAAACCTGAACCAGTGATTAAGAAAGAGGTTGAAGAAGATACACCAGTCTTTGAGATTGTTCAGAAGGAGAAGAAACAGGCTGAAGATATTCAAATTTTGAAAGCTGAAAAGAAAGCTGCTGATGAACAGATTTTGGATTTGCGCTTGAACTGCGAAAAACTAAAATCTGAAAATGACAAACTTTTGAAGAATATTGAAAGTTTGTCATTAGAAAACAAAAATTTTAAAGAAAAAGAAAAGGTTTTTGAAAATGAAAAACTAAAAATTGAAATAGATTTTCAAAGTCAAATAAAGATTTTAGAAGATGAGAGAGATATTTTTGGTAAAGATAATCTTCAAAAACAAATTGAAATCAATTCTCATCTTGCTAAAATCATTAAGCTTGAAAAAGAAGCTGAAAAAGCTCGGATGAAAATCAAAGAGCTTGAAGTGAAATTGAAAGGTTTTGTGAATTTTACATCACATGTTTCTCCAAAACCGATCAATTCTGTTCCAATAAGTGACAAGGTCACAAATTTTGACAAAGTCAAAATTGAGGATTGTGATGAAATATCTGATGATGAAAAAGAAAAGAAAAGAAAAATATTTTTTGATTTACAAGAAAAATTTAAAAATACTGTTTTGCAATCTACTGAAACAGGTGAATGTTCTAAACAAAAACCAGTTAAGAAGAGTGTAGAACAGAAACAAAAAATTAAAAATTTGAAAAATTTTAAAAATGAAAATAAAAGCTCATCAGATAAGTCATCCAATCATTATCAAAAATCACAAAAATCTAAAAATGAAAACTCACAAAATGTTGGTAATAAGTGGTGCAGGTTTGACCACAGTGCTTCAAAGCCAAATCCAGTTTTCAGGAGGAGTGATAATCACCAAAAAGCCAAACAATGTTATGATTTAAGCATATGGTGTGAAAGTGGTGAATGGTACGATAACAGAGTGTGCTACACTTGTGGTGTGAGAGGACACATTGCTGTTAACTGCCAGAATTGGAGTTATGAGACAAGAAGATGCTATAATTGTCAAATCAGAGGTCATATTGCCAGAGATTGCCCAAGGAGATCAAATGAAAGATTGAGGGTTAATTCTCAAAGAATGGTAAAGAAGCCAGTCAACGTCAAGCCCCATGAACAGAAGGTTCTAAAACCTAAAGTTCAGGATCAGATAATTCAAGAAAAGAAAGTTAAACTTTCACAGGGGCAGAATGACAGACTGCGAAAGAAAAGGAAGAAGGCGAGAGAGTATCTCGAGAAAATATTGTCTTCGGGTTCACCGGATAGATTGAATAAGAGTTCTGATGAATCAACTAACTTGATTGCAAAGTCAAGCAAGACGAATTCTTCAGATGCAAATCTGAGGACAAAAGAGAAAAAGGAGAAAAAGAAAGTTGTCGGCGATGAATCTGGCTCATCAAAGTCAGACAAGCCATGTGGAGGCAATGATTCTGGTTCATCAAAGCCAGAAGAGCCTATTGTTGAGGTAAAATCTGAGAATTCAGGTTTAGCAATGGATGATGAAAATTTTCCACCATTGTTGAACAAGAATTCTAAATCACCCAAAGATAGTCAGGCTTGGGTGAAACTTTTCAAATAGAAAAATCTGACTTGCCGGAGTTCCCAGGTTGGTAACTGTGGAACAGGAATCGGCATATTTCTTGAGAAATTCACAGGTTGGTAACTGTGATATTTCGATTTACAAGTGGTAAATCAGGGACATTAAGTTGTACTTGATTTTCTACTAGTGTTTGTTGTTGACAAGGGTCTTAATTGTTAATTCTTTAAAATGGTTGAAAACGTACAATGTGATGAAACCCCGAGTTTGTAAAAAGACAAACAAAACTAATTTTTCGGAAAAACCATTTGATTAAAACAAACTTAAGTGTTTTGAAATCTAAATGGGAAAATAGTTTGTTGTCAGGGGGAGTTCTGATTGTTTATGCCGAGTGAATGGCGAATTGAAGCGATTTGATATCAGTTTGTCAAGTTTCTTGTATAGTTTGTTTTCAAATTTTCCTTGAAAATCAAAATTGAAACATATTTTGATTTTAGGGGGAGAAAAATTTTTAAAAAAAAATTGAAAATTTGAAAATGCCAAAAACATTGAAAAAGCAAAAATGAGTTTTGTTGTGAAAAAGAGGAAATGATAGTAAATCAGTAGACGATCACAGCATGCTAAAGATATGAAATGTCAAAATGTGATAAACGGTCTCACTGATGATGTGTCGATAGATTTTCACACATTTAGTAGATTTATTCGGGATATAAACCTAAATTCAAACTTGTGAATTCGTGGGGAACACTACTTGGATATATAGGTAACCCCTGAAATCTCGTTTGAAAGGTCTCTTAATCTGATATACTAGGTCTTTATACTCAATGATGTCTGGGGTATTATTCCGGGACTTCTGCTGAACGGTAGTTCTGACCTAGTCCCTGGCTAATACTTGCTGCAATGCTTGAAACACAGCATTAAACCCTCAGCATGCTGAAACAATAAAATTGATAAATGCTGCTGTTGTAAGCAAAAAGATCCTCTAAAGGGGACACACCGAAAAGTCGAAGCTGATAACTCTCTGCGTATACGGAAGTATTGATCTGAGATCCCTCGGCCCTCGCATACCTAAATTATATACAGATATCATTGTAGTATACTCACCTGTAAGACTGATTATTGGGATTCTGGATACGGGAGTATATTCAAGAGGTGGGACACATGAATGAGCTAAGTTCTTAATTCATCTAAATCGTATCCTGAGTAAATTGAAAGTTGTGTGAGAATTTAAGATGGATCAGTATATTGACAATCGAGGTGAATCGTTTAGAACTTAAAATGATTTAAAGCTTAACGGTGTGTGTTGTGTCTCAAAAACTGATATGATCCTCTTTCGCAAACTCACAAAAATATGATTGTACATATTTTATTTCTGCATTACATTTCTCTTATTACAAAAATCAAAAAGATTTTAGTGTGTTTTAGCATAAATTTTGAAAAATCCAAAAAGATTTTCGACAACTGATGTTGAAGAGCTGATATTCAAAATTTCAAGTGCTAAACTTGATGAACTAGAGGGTTGGGAGAATATATTGAAAACTTTGAATGTCATATACAAATGTTTTGAAAGATTGTGTGTTTAGTTAATCAAGGTCATTCATTTGAACTTGATGTAACTAGTATGTTTGTTGAATAAATGATTTCTACCAGTAAGTTTATTAAATTCAATTGTTATAAATTTGTGAAACTTATGTTGAGGTAGAGGATGTGCAGGGTAACAGGTTTGAATTTCATTATTCCCAAAGGAAGCTATTTGTCAAAGCTTGAACCAGATACCTCGGATCCCAGCATACTGAGAGGGGGAGTCTGTGAAAGAGGGAGTCTGGATCAACAGTTATTGGGAAGTTGAAGTTAGAGCTAGGTGATGCTGAAACCTGTGAAGAATGCTTGTGAGAATAGACAGAGTTAAGAAAAAGACTAAGACTGAAGACTACGGATTTGAAGATGCTAAAAGACTACGTCAACATCCAAGGGGGAGTCTGTTGATGCACGGAATATCTGTTGACTTCGTCTACATTAAGTCTTAGGTCAATATGGGTCAACATAGGGTTTAGAATGTCGAAATCATGAAAAATGTGGACAGGTTCGCTTATGTGACCATGTTAGGTCTGGTTCGCTTATTTGTCATTATTCTGGTTCGCTTATTAGTCAAGTATTCTGGACTGCTTATTCGGCATGTCGTATAAGTGGACCAGAAAGTCTATATATAGGTTGAGCTGGTTCATTAGTGTAAGGTGTATGTGTGTGCTTGGAAGCTGAAACTCTGTCAAAATATCATCAGAAAGCAATAAAAAGATAGGAATTGAAAGGATAAGCTGTTGTAACTTCATATATGTTGATTCCGCCTTCATACATGAAGATGAGCTACTCGGATTGACTTTTCGGGTCACGACACGGTCCAACAGTATGATCTTATTTGCAACTAAATTGTCTTTAATTGATCACACTTGATGGTTATATAAGTTTTTACAAATATTTGCATTTTCGATTTCAAGTCAGTCCCCGAGCCTAGACCTATAAAGAACCTAAAGAAAAAACACCGACCCGATTAAATTAATAGATATTCCAATAGTTTCGTTGGAAGTGAAATACAATTAATTGGCAAAATAGACCCAAGCCCCAATATGGTGAAACACAATACCCATTGTCTTAAAATTTAGGGAATTGGGGAGAGGTTAAATTACTAGAATACCCATTGTCTTAAAATTTGAAATATGATGAGGTGTAATGTTTTGATAAGCTACGACGGCTTCTTAGTGTTCTCATAAGTGGAGACGGTGCTCCCTTAAACCGAATCCTATATATATATATATATAAGGGTATGATCCGATGAAAACGCTTAAAAGTGTGAAAACGGTAAGAACGATTTTGGTGTTAACATGTGGTGTTGGTGCTAACTTACACTGAGGGTAATATTGTCAAAAGGCCCATGTACATATCACTCACATGTCAAAGACCATGCAAATGTAAGTCGCATGCATATTCCACCATTATTTTAAAACCCCCGTAACTTTTTTATGCTTGATTATTTTTTAAAAAAAATTACACAATAAAATCGAGTGTTTTATCATCTTTCCAACAAGTATACTATTGCTATATTTTTTAAATAAAAAAAAGACATGAACTGGGTGTCAAAATAAAAATATCATAAAAACATACATATCAAAAAAACACCATGTGACACCTCAAAATTTCATGTCCAATATCACATCGACACGTGTCACTGGCTTAAAACGTGTAAAGGATTTCCTTAGAAGGACTAAAGTTGACAAACAAGGAAAGTATGTGAATATAAGGGTTCAAAATGTCAATAATGGATAAATATACTTTACAATAACCCTACATGATGTTTATACCCTTAAACGAATGAATCATGGATCATACAAAGCTAATTGTGAAAGAAAGTGAGAGATTACAAACTACAGGGGTTAAATATGTCAACATGATTAAAGTATACCTCTGAGTGGCCTTTTTGCAAACCCAAAGCTTGTAACGATTAATTATGCTCACTATAATGCATGATAAAAATTTCACCAAGTTTCGTTATTGTATGAGAAGGTTATGATAAAATTCGTATACGAGGGATTAAAAGCGTCGACATGTTAATACACACCTCTGAGCGACCTATGTATAAAACCCAACCCTTAACCTGTGTTATGAACATCTGATAAGCATCCTAATTCGGTTAATGCTAACAATGATTGATCCAAATTGAAAGAATGGGATCCTATGAGGATGTGCATGACAATCTTCGTTTATGGCCTTTTAAAAGAATCCAAGGAAACTTTAAAACATATCAAGGTGGTGTAAACTGTTCAAGACCCAATCAAGAGGCCCCATACTGATAATAGAGGCCCAAATTCGTAATATCTAGTTGCCTGTTCGAAGCTTGAAAGGTCACAAAATTTTTGCCTTCTGTTAAAGGCTTACGGACCGTAAAGGTCTTGCCTTACGGTCCGTAAGGCATCCCCAGCGACATATTGTTGACAGGTGCCTGTTATGAACGATATAACCGACTTAAATGGATATTTTCACTTCCATGAGCGACCCCTACTAGTTCTTAGGCACTAGGGACACTTGTTATTGATCAGGGATCAATCCTAGAGTTGTTTGTCATGATTACAAGCAATCAAGAGCACTATATAAAGCCCACATTCTTGCAACTTTGATCATTCATTCCAAACTCAACTTCTGATCATTTCTGGAGCTCAAGGCCATTCCCTAAGCATCACTAGTCGTGCATAGGACCTTGGTAAGTTTCCTTGACCTTCCTTAATCGTGTTTACTTAGTTAATTAGCTTAAAGTCAAACCATCATAATTAAGGTTTGACTTATCGATTAATCACTATTGGTTCAGTGTTTAGCCAAATTGAAAGTTGTTACAAGTTGGTAATTATGTGGGCATAAAACCCTTAAAAGGGCACCCTCTGATTCCCGTACTAACTAAGACATTTGTCGGGTCAAAGTTGTTTATAAAAAGTCAACAGAAACTTAATTTGCGAATTAACATGTAATTAGCAATGTAGGAGACGTGTAACCTGTTTTACCACTCATATAACTTAATAATAAATGTAAGAATATGTCTAAGCATGTTCGACCCGACAATTTTCAGTTTAGGACCGGTTCGGAACCAAAAGTCGCATACTTTGACTTATGATTTGACTTTCAGTTCTGACCCATAGTAGGATGATTTAGAAGTACCTTAGAGCTTCATTTGGACCAGGGTATATGATAGTATAAACCTTTGTGGTCGGTTCATTGATTGACCGATTCGCTCACGCGTTTCCGTTAATTGCTTAATGTTGACCATAATGCCCTTTTTACCTTAAAACGAGAATTTTGGAAATGTGAGAGGACAATAATCTTTGCTACTGATTTATAAACTTGTCTCTAAAATTTCATATCAGTTCGAGGTCTAGATTAGAAGTTATGCTCGATAGCGCACTTAAAAAGCTTTTTGTTAATTAAACGGCACAATTAGCATAAAGCCTATCTAAACCCAATTTTTGACACCAAACCTTTTACCCACTGATTTAATATAATATTTTGAGATTTTTGAAGATTTTTAATTATTTTTAAACTGCTCATAACCTAAGGTTATTGCCTAAATTCGGTAATTACCGATTATACCCTTTTTGCTTGTAAAATGAGTTTTACATAATATTTGGACACCAATCCAATTGCTACTGATTTTATATAATAAATAAATTATTTTGAACTTTATAACCTGGTCAGAAAACTCAGATTTCTGTATAACCCGGAAATCGCTTAAAACGGCTTTTTACGCGTATTAAACACCTAGTTTGGGTTTAAAACCATTTTGGCATATAAGACTTATCACCAACTGATATGACTTATTAAATTAAGTTTTTTTACTGATTATTTCAGACCCGAATCTCAGGATTATAATTAATCTCTTTTATAATCTTTTAAATGACCAAAATACCCCTACGGGGCTTAAATTGAGATTAAACTCGTTTAGGGCATAATGGAAGGTATCCTACTAATATCACAACATATTTAAGGAATATTAACTTAGGAAACCTGTATATGACTCTTATGGTTACCCGTTACGCTTCTTGCGCGTTCGGTTCAGTTTATGTAACTAGTTTGCATAAATTAGCCGAAACTGGTCAAACCTTATCGTTTTTATCTCAAAATATAGAATTTGCTTAGATTACCCATATTATACAAGTCTTCAAACTTGTCGGGTCTAAATCACATTCTATTCCGGTATTCGCTTAATCGTGCGTTTGAACCGTATCTTTCTTAAAACTAACCGGTCTAAGTTTAGGCTTAATTAAAGACCCGTTAGAATTCTAATAGGTTATTATAAATCTTCGTTCCAGAACAGGAGACCCGGTAAAAACTACATGCACTTGCTTGTTGTGATTATTACTTTGCTCAGGTAAATACTTTTAACTTATTTTCCCTATACGGGCTTGGGGTATGGTATATAAAATACCGCTTGGTCAGGCATTGAATCTTTAATCGAATAGAGGTTAAATCATTGATATGCTCCGTTTGGAAATGTTTTGTTTGTTTAAAGCCTTTGGGGGGTTAATGATCATGTCCCGGATATCCTTGGCATCATTTTACGAAATGCCCACGACCTAAGCACGGGGTGTAGGCGTACACCTGTCAGTGCCTAAATAAATAATGTGGTGTGTCTATTGATCTTTAACCCGGCACGAACCGGGCTACTGAACGCATAAGAAACATGTAATTCTTTTACAAGATTATATTCAAATAATTATCCCAAGTTATAAAAAGTTTGTGCCACGTGTATTCAAATCAATTTTATTAAACCTTTTTAAAATGAGTCAGTTATTGTATTTACCTATGTAAACTGACGTATTTTCCCAAAAAGGTTAAGTGCAGGTACTACTCGTAATAGGCTGGCTTTCTCCTAGCATCCACAATAAGTCTCGCAAGCTTGGATGACATAAAACTGTTGAACAATGTTTTCTTCTTATTTGATCCACCTGTGGATCTGTTTCAACTGTGTTGTGATACTTAAATATTACACTTTTATTTGGTTTAAATAATATCTTTCTTTTGCTTCCGCTGTGTATTTAAATATTGTGTTGTTTGACTATGATGATATCAACTACGTCACGATACTCCCCTACCGGGCCCACCGGTAATACGTGGAAATATCGGGGTGTGACAGGTTGGTATCAGAGCCAACATTGAGTGAATTAAACACTAGCCTTTTCTGTTTAATCTCAATGGCACAATTGCACATTCCTAAATTTTCGAGTCTAGACAAATAACATAGGACAAATTATGTTTTGTTTTATTTTTGTCTTTTATTTTATATATATCCTTGTTGTTATCTTTGTTATGTTGACAGGTTTAACAATGCCGCCAAGATTCCGAAGAGGACGAAGAGGTAAGGGGCCAATCAGCGCCCCCAATGATCACAAAGCCGGGCCTTCACACCGGCGGACTCCTTCCACTACTATGAGTTCCGATCCGCAACGAAATTGGAGGACCCATTTTGAGCCCGCTAGACGATCTACCTCGTATAGCTCAACGCCTTCCAATCACCATTCCTTTGGACCATTATCAGAGAACGAGCCTGAAGCTACACGCCACTCTTTCTTGCCATTGCAACGATCCCTTTCGCATCATTCCTTTGGCAACCCCACTCCTGTCTTTCAGGGTCGGTTTAACCCGGCAAACTATATTCAAGAACCAGTGGGTTTTAACCCATTGGGACCAGAGGATCATTTTTCCGGCGATCAAGCAATGGACATGGACAAGGACACGGATCCCGTCGAGCCTGCAACCGGGACCCCCAACCATCCCATCGAGATCTCTGATGGATCATCCTTCCACGGATCACCCTACGGTGGTCCAGACAGTTACCAAGCGAGGTTTAACCAGTATGAGTGGTATTTTACACCCTCTCATAACCCACAGCAACAACAGCAGCAGGATCCCTCCGAGGATTCGCGTTTCATGGCAGTCACGCCACGGCCACCGCCGCCGCCAGTTCATCAAGCACCGCCAGAACCACCAAGGCGTAGGAGAACAGGCGCACGAATATCCACGCGAGGAGGGGATTTTCACTTTAGCACCCCCCATCACTCAAGTGGCAGTCACTATCCGCCACTGCATGAAGACCCACAAATGGGCAGGCCTTCAAATTCAGTTACAGAGGTGAATTCTGCACCAGTTGCACCACCACCGCCACCAATGGGTTTTGGTAACCCGATTCCTACCTACGCCGGTTCAACGGCGTACAATCCGTTTGAGCAGCCGGCTCACACTCACTATAACTATGCTGAAGCCGACCCGTATCTTGTAGCAGCAAACTACAAAGCCCTTCATCCTGAAGGACCATATGGAGCTCCCTGGGGAGTGGGATATCCAACTCATGGGTATCAAATACCTGCTCGGCCACCGATTCAACACCAGTCACAGCCACCACGGTTTTCCCCACCGGAACAGGAGGAAATACTCCAAAGACAAAGCCGGGTGGAACATGACTTTCAAGAAGAGCGCAGGAACAATCGGGGATTTCTCAAGGGCTTAGCAAGCTTACTTAAAGGAAAGAAGAAAATGGATCACTGAATCCCTATCTGTAATGTTGTATTTCCTTATTTCAATTAAGTCCCTGCGTGGACAGTTATCTATGTACTTAGTCCCTGCATGGACTTGTCTTTCTGCAGTCCCTGCGTGGACACCTGTTTTTGTAATCAGTCCCTGCGAGGACATGTATTTCAGTTTAGCCCCTGCATGGGCAAGTTATTTATGTTAAATGTCCCGTATAGGGCAATATGTACTCCTTTCGATGTTTAATGGAATGTAAAAATTTAAAATTTCATTATTGTCATTTTTATGCATAAATATATTATACATGAAATAAATAAATTAAAAATCATTCCTTTTATAAATAATCTTCCTGTTGAATATTAACTAAAGAATCTTAAAGGTATAACCTAGCCTGCATGTTATTATAAGACTTGGCCAAGATGGTAAGACCTGTTTAAAAGATTCAAATCCCTGTTAACATCTGAAAACATGTTAACACTCCTGGCAGACGTGATTATTTAAAATCACACACGTCGTTCTTATAATCGGATTCTTTAAAAGATTTTCTATCCTAACCTGATGATCTATAAATCATGGGTTTGTAATCATCAATTAAAATGATAACGTCTTAAACATCCATTAGCGATGTAGTGCCTGCGGGCCATAATAAATGTCAAATAAGACAAAAGATAGTAGTAGTCTACGACTCCCTGTCAAAGAAAGGTAATGAACTATGTTCAAACCTAAATGCCTTGATTCTCTGAAATCATGGCTTATAATTAAAAAATGTCCTTACGACTAGGCCTTTTTGTGCCACTTATGATACTGTTATTATTTTATAATTAGGATAAATTATAATAAAAATCCTAAATACATATGATTAACAAATTAACCAAATATGGTCTATGTTTACCCTGGTTAATGAATTGCCATAAAAGACGATTCCATAATAAACTCCCAAATAAATTATTGTCAATATCTTATGCAACAGTTCGAGCTACATGGCTGATTCGGATAAGATCAACAGTCACCCACGGGAGAATCAAGATAATGCCCATATTAATATAGCGGGTGCTGAACTGTAAGCATTAATAGACAACATTGTTACAAAAGCTATAGAGCGGCAGTATAATGAATATAGCGGGACTCGAAGTAGGACCCTATCCGCACCACATTCCAAGCCTAAGACTCATTTTGTGGCTCACAGCAAGCCACCCTCCAAGAAGGAAGAGCCAAAGAAAGACGATGACGATCGTCACTCTTCAAATCCGCAAAGTGTTCCATCTAAAGGATGGTACTGAATCAAGAACACCGTAATAAGGGTTGCTCCTATAGGTATTTTGTTTCATGCAAACCCAGGGATTTCACTGGGGAGAAAGGAGCTATAGACTGCATGACATGGTTGGATGAGATGGACACTATGGTGGATATCAGTGGTTGCCCTAATAAGGATGTGGTGAAATTCGTATCTCAGTCATTCAAGGGTGAGGCCTAGCCTGGTGGAGATCATTGATTCAAGCTACCAGGAAGATTCCATTATACAATATGACTTGGGAACAATTTGTTGCCCTCATCAAGGAGAACTACTGTCCTCAGCATGAGGTTGAAAAGATTGAGTCTGATTTCTTATCGTTGGTTATGAAGACCTTGACTGCCAAGCTTACCTTACAAGCTTCAACACAATGTCAAGATTGGTTCCGTATCTGGTGACCCCGGAACCCAAAACAATAGCTCATTTCATTGGGGGTTTAGCCCCAGAAATTAAGGCAAGCGTGAAGGCCTCTCGGCCAGCTACTTTTAGATCTGTAGCTGATATATCTTTGTCCCTCACACTGGACGCGGTCAGACAGAGATCGCTGAGGAACACGGATGCCGAGAAAAGGAAGCGTGAAGATGACAATTCCCGACGGTCAGACAAGAGGCACAGGGGAAACAATGACCACAAGAAGGGGTCTGGATCTAAGAAGGATGGGCATCAATCTGGAGATAAGCCCAAGTGTAAGATCTGCAAGAAACAGCACTTCGGGAAGTGCAGATATGAGTCGAAATCCCAGTCTCAGCCAAGGGCATGTGGGATTTGCAAGTTTTCTGAACATAAGACCCTTGAGTGCAAAAAGCTGAAGGACGCAATGTGCTATAGCTGCAATGAAAAAGGGCATATCAAATCCAACTGCCCAAAACATGCAAAGAAGACTGAGGATGGGAAAAAGACCAATGCAAGGGTCTTCTGGATGGATGCAAAGGAAGCCGTCCAGGACGACAATGTGATCACAGGTACCTTCCTCATAAATGATGTCTATGCAAGAGTACTTTTTGATTCAGGCGCTGATAAGTCGTTCGTAGATAATAAGTTTTGTGAATTTTTGAAATTATCTGTTAAAACCTTAAGTGTGAAATAAGAGGTGGAATTAGCTGATGGAACGATAGAAACTGCATCAACCGTATTAGATGGATGTGTTATATCCATTAGGGACCACTCTTTTCCATTGTCTTTACTTCCTTTGAAATTAGCCGGTTTCGATATAGTAATAGGCATGGATTGGATGTCTCGCAACCAAGCCCAGATCGTTTGTGCTAAGAAGCAAGTGGTTGTCAGAACTCCTCATGGCGAGCCTTTGACAATCCAAGGAGATACTAAGTACGGAATGCCTGAGCAAGTGTCCATGCTCAAGGCATCAAGGTGTTTGACGAAGGGTTGTGTTATCTACATGGCACAAGTAACCATTGATGAACCAAAGCCTAAGATCGAAGACATACCTATTATCTCTGAATATCCAGAAGTATTCCCTGAAGAACTACCTGGTTTGTCCCCAGATAGGCAAGTGGAGTTCAGGATTGATATTATTCCTGGAGCAGCAACTGTTGCAAGAGCACCTTACAGATTGGCACCAACGGAGATGAAAGAGTTGAGGACTCAACTAGATGATTTGTTAGCCAAAGGATTTATTAGACCTAGCTCATCTCCTTGGAGAGCACCAATCCTGTTTATGAAGAGAAAGGATGGATCAATGCGTCTGTGCATCGATTATCGAGAGCTTAACAAAGTTACCATCAAGAATCGATATCCATTACCCAGGATCGACGACTTGTTCGATCAGCTTCAAGGAGCAAGTTACTTTTCCAAGATCGACTTAAGGTCAGGATATCATCAACTGAAGGCAAGGATGAAGGTGTACATAAGACTTCATTTAGGACTCGTTATGGTCACTACGAGTTCTTAGTGATGCCTTTTGGACTCACTAATGCACCAGCCGCGTTCATGGATCTCATGAACCGCGTTTGCAAGCCCTACATGGACAAATTTGTCATCGTCTTCATCGATGATATTCTCATTTACTCGAAGAATCAAGCTGACCATGAGAAGCACCTCCATTGCATTCTAAAACTGCTTCATCGAGAAAAGCTCTACGCTAAATTCTCTAAGTGTGAATTTTGGCTTCGTGAAGCCCAATTTCTTGGACATATGGTTAGTGAGCACGGAATCCAGGTAGATCCCGCTAAAGTTGAAGCTGTCATGAATTGGCAAGAGCCGAAGACGCCCACAGAGATTCGCAGCTTCTTGGGATTGGCAGGATATTACAGGCGTTTCATTGAAAATTTTTCAAGGATTGCTGCACCCCTAACTTCTTTGACAAGGAAGAATATAAATTTTGATTGGGGTCCTAAGCAGCAAGAATCCTTCGATATTCTCAAGCAAAAGTTGAGCAATGCTCCTGTTTTGACATTGCCTGAAGGTACCGAAGAATTCGTGGTTTACTGCGACGCATCACACACTGGCATGGGGTGTGTGCTTATGCAGAAAGGCAAGGTTATTTCCTATGCTTCACGTCAGTTAAAGGTGCATGAAAAGAATTACACCACCCATGACTTGGAGTTGGGTGCCGTTGTATTTGCACTAAAGCTTTGGAGGCACTATTTATATGGTATCAAGTGTGTGATTTATTCTGATCACAAGAGCCTCCAGCACCTGTTTAACCAAAAGGATTTGAACATGAGGCAACAACGTTGGATGGAAACTTTGAATGATTATGATTGTGAAATAAGATACCATCCTGGTAAGGCGAATGTAGTCGTCGATGCCTTAAGTCGAAAGGAAAGAGTGAAGCCTATAAGAATCAATGCCAAGAGCATTGAGATAAGGAATGGTTTGAATGAAAGGTTGTTAGCTGAACAGAAGGAAGCTGTGTTGGAAGCCAACTATCCTAATGAAAAGCTAGGGGTAACTAAAGAACAGTTATCCTATGGCAAGGACGGAATCCTGAGATTAAATGGACGAATATGGGTTCCAGTTTATGGAGGACTTCGAGATGTTATCCTCCGGGAAGCCCACAGTTCTAGATACTCCGTTCATCCTGGAGCTGATAAGATGTACCAGGATCTGAAAGGAAATTTTTGGTGGATAGGCTTAAAGAAGTCTATAGCTACCTATGTAGCTAAATGTTTGACATGTGCGCAAGTCAAAGCTGAACATCAGAAGCCGTCAGGTTTGCTACAACAGCCTGAACTTCCCATGTGGAAATGGGAAATGGTGACAATGGATTTCATCACCAAGTTGCCGAAGACAAGGAAAGGAAATGATACTATATGGGTGATAGTAGATAGACTGACTAAGTCAGCACACTTCCTACCCATTAAGGAGACCTATAGCTCCGACATGTTAGCCCAATTGTAAGTAGATAAGATTGTATCTCTACATGGCGTACCGGTGTCTATTATCTCCGACAGAGATACTAGATACACATCACATTTTTGGAAAAATTTCCAACAATCTTTGGGCACGCGCTTAAATTTTAGTACGGCTTACCATCCTCAGACGGACGGGCAGAGTGAGCGTACAATCCAAACTTTGGAAGACATGCTTCGAGCATGTGTGATTGACTTAGGTGGTAGTTGGGATAACCACCTGCCATTGATCGAATTCTCCTATAACAACAGCTACCATACCAGCATTAAGGCCGCGCCTTTCGAGGCCTTATACGGTAGAAAGTGCAGAACGTCCGTTTTTTGGGCGGAGGTTGGAGATGTCCAACTGACAGGACCAGAAATAGTCTTTGAAACGACGGACAAGATTGTCCAGATTCGTGATCGCCTGAAAGCTGCCAGAGATAGACAGAAAAGCTATGCAGATTTAAAGCGTAAACCTCAAAAATTCGAGGTAGGTGAAAAAGTGTTCCTTAAAGTATCACCCTGGAAGGGAGTGACGGGATTTGGTAAGAAAGGCAAGTTAAACTTACCTGAAGAGCTCAGTAGTATTCACAATGTATTCCACATCTGCAATCTGAAGAAGTGGCTGGCTGATGAATCACTAGTCATACCACATACAGATGTGCATATAGAAGAGAGCTTGGAGTTTGTTGAAAAACCTATGTCGATCGAGGATCGATAGGTTAAGAAGCTTCGAAGGAAGCATGTACCTATCGTAAAGGTTAAACGGATGCCCGTAGAGGTCCCGAGTACACGTGGGAGGTAGAGTCCACAATGAAAGAAAAGTACCCTCATTTATTTCAATAAATCTCGAGGTCGAGATTTCTTTTAAGGGGGTAAGGATGTGACACCTCGAAATTTCATGTCCAATATCACATCGACACGTGTCACTGGCTTAAAACGTGTAAAGGATTTCCTTAGAAGGACTAAAGTTGACAAACAAGGAAAGTATGTGAATATAAGGGTTAAAAATGTCAACAATGGATAAATATACTTTACAATAACCCAACATGATGTTTATACCCTTAAACGAATGAATCATGGATCATACGAAGCTAATTGTGAAAGAAAGTGAGAGATTACCAACTACAGGGGTTAAATGTGTCAACATATTTAAAGTATACCTCTGAGTGGCCTTTTTGCAAACCCAAAGCTTGTAACTAGTAATTATGCTCACTATAATGCATGATAAAAATTTCACCAAGTTTCGTTATTGTATGAGAAGGTTATGATAAAATTCGTATACGAGGGATTAAAAGCGTCGACATATTAATACACACCTCTGAGCGACCTATGTATAAATCCCAACCCTTAACCTGTGTTATAAACATCTGATAAGCATCCTAATTTGGTTAATGCTAACAATGATTGATCCAAATTGAAAGAATGGGATCCTATGAGGATGTGCACGACAATCTTCGTTTATCGCCTTTTAAAAGAATCCAAGGAAACTTTAAAACATATCAAGGTGGTGTAAACTGTTCAAGACCCAATCAAGAGGCCCCATACTGATAATAGAGGCCCAAATTCGTAATATCTAGTTATCTGTTCGAAGCTTGAAAGGTCACAAAATTTTTTCCTTCTGGTAAAGGCTTACGGACCGTAAAGGTCTTGCATTACGGTCCGTAAGGCATCCCAAGCGACAGATTGTTGACAGGTGCCTGTTATGAACGATATAACCGACTTAAATGGATATTTTCACTTCCATGAGCGACCCCTACTAGTTCTTAGGCACTAGGGACACTTGTTATTGATCAGGGATCAATCCTAGAGTTGTTTGTCATGATCACAAGCAATCAAGAGCACTATATAAAGCCCACATTGTTGCGACTTTGATCATTCATTCCAAACTCAACTTCTGATCATTTATGGAGCTCAAGGCCATTCCCTAAGCATCACTAGTCGTGCATAGGACCTTGGTAAGTTTCCTTGACCTTCCTTAATCGTGTTTACTTAGTTAATTAGCTTAAAGTCAAACCGTCGTAATTCAGGTTTGAGTTATCGATTAATCACTATTGGTTCAGTGTTTAGCCAAATTGAAAGTTGTTACAAGTTGGTAACTATGTGGGCATAAAACCCTTAAAAGGGAACCCTCTGATTCCCGTCCTAACTAAGACATTTGTCGGGTCAAAGTTGTTTATAAAAAGTCAACAGAAACTTAATTTGCGAATTAACATGTAATTAGCAATGTAGGAGACATGTAACCTGTTTTACCACTCATATAACTTAATAATAAATGTAAGAATATGTCTAAGCATGTTCGACCCGACAATTTTCAGTTTAGGACCGGTTCGGAACCAAAAGTCGCATACTTTGACTTATGATTTGACTTTCAGTTCTGACCCGTAGTAGCATGATTTAGAAGTACCTTGGAGCTTCATTTGGACCAGGGTATATGATAGTATAAACCTTTGTGGTCGGTTCATTGATTGACCGATTCGTTCACGCGTTTCCGTTAATTGCTTAATGTTGACCATAATGCCCTTTTTACCTTAAAACGAGAATTTTGGAAATGTGAGAGGACAATAATCTTTGCTACTGATTTATAAACTTGTCCCTAAAATTTCATATCAGTTCGAGGTCTAGATTAGGAGTTATGCTCGATAGCGCACTTAAAAAGCTTTTTGTTAATTAAACGGCGCAATTAGCATAAAACCTATCTAAACCCAATTTTTGACACCAAAACTTTTATACATTGATGTAATATAATATTTTGAGATTTTTAATTATTTTTAAACTACTCATAACCTAAGGTTATTGCCTAAATTCGGTAATTACCGATTATACCCTTTTTGCTTGTAAAATGAGTTTTACATAATATTTGGACACCAATCAAATTGCTACTGATTTTATATAATAAATAAACTATTTTGAACTTTATAACCTAATCAGAAAACTCAGATTTCCTGTATAACCCGGAAATCGCTTAAAACGGCTTTTTACGTGTATTAAGCACCTAGTTTGGGTTTAAAACCATTTGGGCATATAAGACTTATCACCAACTGATATGACCTATTAAATTAAGTTGTTTTACTGATTATTTGAGACCTGAATCTCAGGATTGTAATTAATCTCTTTTATAATCTTTTAAATGACCAAAATACCCCTACGGGGCTTAAATTGAGATTAAACTCGTTTCGGGCATAATGGAAGGTATCCTACTGATATCACAACATATTTAAGGCATATTAACTTAGGAAACCTGTATATGACTCTTATGGTTACCCGTTACACTTCTTGCGCGTTCGGTTTGGTTTATGTAACTAGTTTGCATAAATTAGCCGAAACGGGTCAAACCTTATCGTTTTTATCTCAAAATCCAGAATGTGTTTAGATTACCCATATTATATAAGTCTTCAAACTTGTTGGGTCTAAATCACATTCTATTCCGGTCTTCACTTAATCGTGCCTTTGAACCGTATCTTTCTTAAAACTAACCGGTCTAAGTTTAGGCTTAATTAAAGACCCGTTAGGATTCTAATAGGTTATTATAAATCTTTGTTCCAGAATAGGAGACCCGGAAAAAGCTACATGCACTTGCTTGTTGTGATTATTACTTTGCTCAGGTAAATACTTTTAACTTATTTTCCCTATACGGGCTTGGGGTATGGTATATAAAATACCGCTTGGTCAGGCATTGAATCTTTAATCGAATAGAGGTTAAATCATTGATATGCTCCGTTTGGAAATGTTTTGTTTGCCTAAAGCCTTTGGGGGTTAATGACCATGTCCCGAATATCCTTGGAATCATTTTACGAAATGGCCACGACCTAAGCACGAGATGTAGGCGTACACCTGTCAGTGCCTAAATAAATAATGTGGTGTGTCTATTGATCTTTAACCCGGCACGAACCGGGCTACTGAACGCATAAGAAACATGTAATTCTTTTACAAGATTATATTCAAATAATTATCCCAAGTTATAAAAAGTTTGTGCCACGTGTATTAAAATCAATTTTATTAAACATTTTTAAAATGAGTCAGTTACTGTATTTACCACTGTAATTAAACTGACGTATTTTCCCAAAAATGTTAAGTGCTGGTACTACTCGTAATAGGCTGGCTTTCTCCTAGCATCCACAATAAGTCTCGCAAGCTTGGATGACATTAAACTATTGAACAATGTTTTCTTCTTATTTGATCCACTTGTGGATCTGTTTCAACTGTGTTGTGATACTTAAATATTACACTCTTATTCGTTTGAAATAATATCTATCTTTTGCTTCCGCTTTGCATTTAAATATTGTGTTGTTTGACTATGATGATATTAACTACGTCACGATACTCCCCTACCGGGCCCACCGGTAATACGTGGAAATATCGGGGTGTGACACACCATGAAAATATCTAGTTGAAAACGTCATAAAAGACCAATTTTAGAAAAATAATGTGAAAAAATCCAGTTGAAAACGCAATGAAAAAACCAACTTTAAAACGTTATACAAACAACTAGTTCAGAAAAACACTATAAAAACACAAAGTTGAAAACGCCATATAAAAACCCAGTTCATGTTTTTCTAAAAGTATATCAATAGTATACTCATTGCAAAGATAAGAAAACGCTGGATTTTATGGTGTAATTTTTTTAAAATAAAAAATCATCACGTATAAAAAAGTTATGTACGTTTAAATATTGTGGGGGAAATGACGTGTGATTAACATGTGCACCTTTATTGGGATCTTCTTATTTTATCTCTCCTGTTAGTTACAATGCCCCTAACATTTACAAAAATGTCACCGCATCAATCTCAGACACAAACCACTAAAATCTTGTGACTGAGAATCGTTCTCACCGTTTTCACACTAGGGGCGGAGGCGGGGCGTGTTCAGGCGTGTTTTGGCATTATTTTGTTTGAAAAATGCCCGATTACGGGTGGTCTTAAACGTTATAGGATTTGAACCTATTACTACACTCCCTCTTGGATTAATAAATAAAACATAAAAACAGTGGCGGATCTAGAAACGAAATTAAGCGGTAACGTTTTATAAATAAGCCGTAACGAAATCGAAAAAACGTCAAATTTTTCCAAAATTTATACTAATTTTTTCAAATTTTTCCGCGCCAAGCCGTAGCGGAGGTTGCCCCCCGGTAAGCCTTATATCCGCCACTTCATAAAAATGCACAAACATTGTTAAAATGTCTAAGAGCATTCACATCTATCTAACTATATTTTTACCCTAAATTACACTAAAAAACACTACGTTTTCTCTTTTTTTTTAATTAAATAATATTTTACCTTTATCATTACTTTTTCTTTTTCATACACTCACAACAACTTTCAAAATATATTAAAAAAATTATAGGGGTGAACAGTGTCCCCCAAATATACAAATATACAAATAAACAATAACATTTTCTCTCCCCTATACTAACAACCACGTTTTATACTCTTTATATTTTAAAAACACTTTAAAGGAAGAGAACGCTGAGGGCCAAACTCGTACGCCACTTTTTATTTCAGTTTTGAAAAAAAAAATCTTTAATATCAATGGTTATTGGGGGCTTCGGGCTGCCAATTTCGTCATTTTCTTTGATATTTATTATAGTAAGTCACGATTAACTTCTAATGTTTCTTTTGAAACATATGACGCAAAACACTTGCAAAGAAAACATGTATCAAGTAAGATGCATTCTAGTATCTATGTTACTCTTTTTGGGTTTTTATTTTTGCACCTGTATCGACACCATCACACTCACTAGACCAGTTAAAGATGGGGATATTTTGGTCTCCAATGGAGAAACCTTTGCTCTTGGGTTTTTTAGCCCCGCAAACTCCACCAACAGATACGTGGGTATCTGGTATAACAAGATTTCTGAGCAAACTGTAGTTTGGGTTGCCAACAGAGACCATCCGATCACCAACTCGTCCGGTATCCTATCCGTGGATCAAACCGGGAACCTTATCCTTCATGAAAAAGATCAAAGTTTTTTGTTTTGGTCAACCAATGTTTCCGGAGTCGCAAATGGTGCTTCGTCGGCTCAGTTGTTGGATTCGGGGAATTTGGTGTTGTTTCAAGGCCTAGTTAACAAAGAGGTTTATTCATGGCAAAGCTTTGATCACCCATCGAATACATATCTTCCGGGTATGAAGCTCGGATTAGATAGGAAAACGGGTTTAAATAGGGTGGTTACATCTTGGAAGTCTAGTCAGAATCCCGGCGTGGGAGATTGTTCGTATAAAATGGAGTTTGTTGGGTCAGCCCAGTTGTTCTTGTTTAAAGGTATGGCTAAAATTTGGCAGGCGGGGTCATGGACCGGTCTTGGATGGAGCGGTGTACCAGCGATGACGCCGAATTTCATCTTTAACGCGACTTACATAAACAACAACAATGAGGTTGCGGTTTTTTACCTTATACGCAACTCGTCCATTTTGTCGAGATTAATCGTTAATGAGTCTGGAACTGTGGAGAGGCTAACTTGGCACGGGCCAGATCAAAGGTGGATCGAGTTCTGGTCGGCTCCAAAAGAGCAGTGTGATGCCTATAACCACTGTGGTCCTTTTGGCTTTTGTGATCCGTATAAATCTGACACTTTTGAGTGTGATTGCCTTCCAGGATATGAGCCACAGTCTCCACAGGACTGGTACCTAAGGGACGGTTCCAAAGGGTGTAAGAGAAAGGTCGGGACACAGATGTGCGAGGTCGGAGATGGGTTCGTTGAGTTGGCTCGTGCTAAGGTGCCCGACACATCGACAGCGCGTGTGAACACGAGTTTGGGATTAGAAGCATGTAAAGAGTTGTGCTTGAGGAATTGCACATGCATGGCGTACCCAAGTGCCGATATCAGTAAAGGAGCTGCTGAGGTACGTAATAATTATCTTTCAAAAGAGTATATTTTTTTAGGTACGTAATAATTATCTTTCAAAAGAGTATATTTTTCAAAAGGGTGGTTGTATTACGTGGTTTGGGAACATGATTGATGCAAGGACTTTTCCAGATGGGGGCCAATCGTTTTATATACGGGTTAATGCCACTGAATTAGGTACGTAATAATTATCTTTCAAAAGAGTATATTTTTTTTTTTCAAATATATTAATTTTTCTTATTCATTACTAGTACAAAATGTTATATTTGAGGTCATGTGCCTGTGCCATATTTAAATCTCTGATTTTTGATGGTGTTACGGTCTTTGTAAAGAAAGAGCAACATAAAAAAGATTAAATGCTATTTGTTGAATGAAATTGTAATATTAAAAGCAGAAAGGCAATGCCTTTAAACATTTTGAGAGGAGAGTGTTTTGGGTTCGAGTCCCACAGACGATAGGAGTAAAAGAAGTTAGCCGTTCAGAAAAAAAAGCAGACAATTAATATGATGCATAATAGAACGCGAAATGTATTTAATTGTGAAAGGTATGCATTAGGGGGGAGAGGGTGATTATCACTTGCAAAAATTCCATCACTCCCAACATCAAATCAAGTTTCGCCATGTCATCAAACATTTTTCCGTCACTCACAACTTTTTTTAGTGGCAATAGTCATCACTCACAACACACAACAATAAACCCTCACACCCCCTCATATCCAATTATCACATAACAAGCAATAACGCTTGAAATATATCACGGAAAAATTCCATCACTCGTTATAGATGATGGTGGCGGTTGTATGTTGACAACTTCCACGCGTGGAAGAAAGTTCATCACGGGAACTTTTGTTCCCACCCCAAGTCCCCTTATAAGGGGGTAGGGGTGGTGATCACTCATCACTCACAACATCCAATCAAGTTCTGCAATGTCATCAACCATTATTGCATCGCTCACAACTTTTTTTACTGTAAATGGTCATCACTCACAACACCCAACAATATCCATCACTCAACAACACCCAACAATACCATCACTCACAATACCTTCACTCGTGATAAATATCACGCGTTAAAAAGTTGACGCGTGAAATCTGTATGTGGCGGTGGTGTTTTGGTTTTTATCACTCATGAAACATTTCCATCACTGCCTAATTTGCAAACACCCCGGGTCCCCAAAATGAAGGGTTTGTTGTATGGCTATAAAGAAATCTTTCTGGAGTTGTGGTCATTCACTCACTCTTAACTTTCTTTTCATACATTATTTGAAAATAAAAAAAATGAGTTCAATTAAGAATTGATAGCTAGATTATTGGTGATATAATTTTTATCGTAATTAAGAACGTAGTTGACACGTGTTCGATTTAAATCCATTAGCGACAACTAATGTAGTGGTGCTCAAAAAACTAGGCATTTCTAATCTGGTTTCGTACTCAACTCTATCCATCAGGTTTACATAGGGTATAGATTTTTATGCTAGAACCCATTCCAGAAACCGCACCCAAACCCGAGTATTATACCCTACCCGAAGCGGGTTTAAACCGGTATATAAGGGTTATAGATAAAAAAAATAATTGTTAGAAGATGCTTTGACAATTTGTTTGCATTGTCTTTTTTACCATTTCGGACCCCATATTTAGTTATATAGGTAACGGGCAAGCCCGCACGCGACTACTAAGGCAAACGCTGGACTCTTTTATTAGGGATGGAAAAAAGGGGCCTAAGTACGGCAGCTGTTGTACACTTGAGAGCAAAAGGAAAGCAAGACCTTACCTCTTTTTCTATGCCTATTTGGACATACGGTTCCCTCGGAAGATAAAGTTCGTTGCCGCTTAATTCATTACCAGGAAGAGGCAAATTCTCTTTTTTAGTAAGCCCTATTAGCTAGTATGGGTGGGTTGAAAAGGTAAAGAAGGTATAATGGACTCACGAATGCATGGGCAAGTGAAATGAGCCTTTTTTTAACCCCCCCCCCTGCCCAGATCCAATCTACAATTCTTGTTCACCCCGTATGATCGTGTTGGATAAATTGTGACCTCGTACAATCGTGTCGGGTGAGCAACAACCACTTCAAGATGAGAAGAGTTCGTGCTATGGAACATGCCCAGGTCTACCAGAAAAGGGGCTTTTAAGTGAATTCAAAAATATGGTAATATAGAGAAAGCGAGACACACCTGTGTTACCAAAACTTGCTAGTGGACAAAGGTCAAACTCACAACACCAGAAAACGCAAATATTTAACATAAAATTATATGTTTTAGTTTACATTTTTATTTTAAAATAAAAAAATATATATAATATAAAGTAAGTAATATTTCGTTCTCTCCTGAACCCCCAAACCTGTCGCAACCCCCGACCCCACCCCGGGAGCGGGAGCCGCGACTACGTGCCAGTGGTATCATTGTTTATTAATTTGGCAGCGGAAATGAGACATCAGGATCGTAGTTAGGAAATAAATTTCAGAGTTTCAAAACATCAAAATTTTATATTAAACAAATGAGATAAGACCCGTATTTCATTTAAAATATCTTTATAGGGATGAACCCTAGTTGCTGAAAATATAAACTTTTTATTTAGGTAACTTTATAGTCACTTTCTTTAAGCATTCAGTGCTCCATAGCTGACTTCTATTTAGCTTTCACATCAAGTTTACGTGAAATGCGTTTTAAAAATATTTTATCAGCAAGAAAAGAAATACTGACGAGTACATTCTATTTTATAAAATGACACATTTTTATAATTTACCGCATCAAGAGGTTTTACATTTGTTTATATTTACCAATTTCTCAACACAGTATTGCTACTGGGGCACCATTGTCCCCCGTGCTTGCGGTCATGCCATTATTCCAATAGTAACGAGTATTAAGTAATGTATACAAAACCCCACATACTGATGATAATTGTAGAATTACAAAAACTTAATCACGGTAAATACAACTGATAAACATTTTGGGTTTTGTAAAACATTTGAAAAAATGGCACACAAACTGTGAGAAAAAAAGAATGACTCACATTGCAAACTTATGTTTTTCTACGGGCTTCCTGGTGATATTTCCTGATTATTTTCTTGAGTTTCTATTAAAAACATACAATGCACGCGTGTTAGTAAAATAACGCAAATAACATTTGCCATACAACACGAGACAGAACCCCAACGTACTTAGTCAGACAAAGCCTTGACATTCGTTGTTAGGTACTAGATCAATCGGCTAGGGTAACGAATTAGTGATCAGAGGGGTTAAAATACTTACAACGGGGCAAAGCTTCGTGATTTAGGGGGTATTTTAGCTATAATTTTCGAAATTATATAGAGAGAAAAAAAGAGATTTTGAACGATTGTGACTGCTCCTGAACTGCTCAAGTTATAGGTGAAATCGAGGTCACTCGCCCCCCGCAACCCCCTCCCCTTGATCCTGTCGCGCCCCGCATGTTGCAGCCCTCGACCCCCTGCCCCGGGAGGCGGGTGCCGCGAGCACGCTGAGCGGGTGGTACTTATCTATTAAAATTAAACAATGCACACGTGTTAGTAAAATAACCTAAATTACATTAACCGTACAACTCGAGACAGAACTCCAATGACTGAGTCATGTAGAGCCTTGACATGCATTACGGGGTCCTAGATCAATCGGGTGTAACACGAGACAGAACACTAACGACTGAGTCAGGCAGAGCCTTGACATGCGTTACGGAGCCCTAGATCGATCGTGTAGAGTAACAAATAGGGTTATATTACTTACAACGAGGCAGAGCTTCGCTTTATAGAGGTATAATATCCCGAGTATAATAGCTTTACTGTTTTAGAGGAAAGAAAAGAATTGAACGGTGACTGAATGAGGCTGAAGCCTCTATTTATAGGCTGGTCAAGGGGGTCTCTCGCGCCTCGCGAGAGCCACCTCTATCTCTTTCACGACCTGCGAGAGCCATAAAGGCGGCTATAGGCTTAATGAGTCAGGGGGTAGGCTCCACACGTAACTAGACACGTGGCAAACCAGGGTGTCGCTTGGTGTCACTACGTCGCGCCTCAGGACAGACCCAATGGGCTGGTTTGCGGCCTGCGAGCGATGCATATTTTTGTTTTTATTTGATTTTTTTATAGTTATGAAGGTATTTTGGGCCCGTTTCTCGCATACGGGGTATATTTTAGGACGTTTAGGGTCACGTTAAAGGTTTTAGGAGGGTTGTTATACCGTGGGGTACCGTAGCTACAGCTAGGGTTGCCTGATCACCACCCTAGGCTTGACACGTGTTATGCCACATCTCACTAATCTTAATGGATTCTCCGTTTGCCGTCTCCACCAGACAATCTTGTTGAAGTTTGGTTAAGGGTTAGTCAAGAAATTTGTAGAAAGAAGTATTGATAAAACTTTGGTTTACACCAGAGTCAAATAATACTTTGGCAAATATATTATTAACTAAGAACATACCAGCAATCACATCTAGAATCATCTTGGCTTCCTCAGCTATCAGAACAAATGTTCTGGCATTTTTCCTAGGTGCTTCAGTTGTCTTAGTCTTGTTGGTTGCTGCTAGAGCTAGTTTCAGACAGTTTGGTTTGATGTGACCAGCTTCTCCACAATTGTAGCATGTTCTGGCACTAGCCTTTCTCCTACAGTCTTCTTCCTTATGTCTTGGGTACTTGTAGAAGTTACAGGATATAACACACTTTCCTGAGTGGTTCTTTCTACAAAACTTACAGTAGGTTGCAAAAGAACCTGTTCCTTTTCCACGGTAGGAATTACCAGAACGAAATTCCTAGGTAAGCTTTTGAGCTAGGTTCTTTCTCTGGTTTTCCTCTTGTGTGCGAACCAATTCATCAGTTAGGGTATTGGCTAGTTCTACTGCTTCTTCTATGGTTTGTGGTCTAGCTGCCTTGACTACATGTCTGATCTCAGTAATTAATCCCCAAATATAACAGGAGATTAATACTGGCTCAGGTGAGGCTAAGGTTGGTACTATCCTAGCATATTCGAAGAATATGGTAGTGTAACTTTTGTAGTCTATTCAGTCATTTTAAGATTTAGTAACTTATTGGCGATTTGTTCATTTTCATTGGGAGGACAGAATTTTCTTTCAACCATTTCCTTAAAGTTGGTCCATTCCATACTATAAACTCAGTCACTTCCCTTAGACTGGAGAATAGTACTCCACCATTCTAAGCCTGCATTTTTAAAAGATTAGAAGCAAACATAATCTTATCTTCGTCTGCACATTTACTTATTTTTATGACTGCTTCTATCTTTCTATCCAACGCAAGGCTGAAATGGCTCCTTCATTTCCTGAGAATTCTATTGGTTTGCAGGCCAAGAATTCTTTATAAGAACAACCGTAAGAGAGGGTTCTTCTTCTTTTAGGAATTGGAGCTTGGATTATTGGTCCGTTATTATCCTTCACACTATGACTTGGCTCAGTGTGTTGGCGTTAACTTCCATTTGCAGATTTATTATTTTCTGCTTCTTTAACAGTCTTGATAATATAAGGCATAGCATCTATAATTCCTTGTGCTACTATATGTTGGATGCCATTGTTATCTATTTGGTTTCCGTTATTTTCATTATTCCAGTTTTCCAGATTTACTTCGTTCGACATCTGAATTATAAACATTTATCAGGTATCAATATCACAGAATAAAGTATAACACAGACATACAATAATCACATAAGCAGGTTGATCAAAAACGTCGAACATTGCGACTTTTACTCTTTTTATATATATGCATCGGTTACATACTATAACTGAAAATAAAATATACTAGTAGGTATACATCCATATCTATTTTAGTCCTATTTTTTTTATCAAAATACAAAATTACACGTATATATAGGTATTATTCTAGGTATCATGTATCCAATCATGTATATCGCGCTCGACATGCTTCCACAGAAGCTTCTCTCCTATTTGACGAATTCTATCTCCTTCTTCGACTAACTCATCGCCCCATTGGCAGAGTTCCTACATATTTTCTTCACTCATGGGTGGTAATGGTGCTGGTACTGGGTCAGGGCATCGAGGTATGTGGTGTCCGTAAGGGTATGGGTTCCTTATTACACTCTGCTTCCACAAGTCACTGTTCCAAAATGGGTTTAAAGGATTAAGGTCGGTATACTGAGCTATGGGGTTTGGTAGGGGAACTCTGGGGATCTCATAAGGGTCAACATCTGGGATTGGAAACGGGTCCTCCTGGTTAGGTTCTAGCATTTGTTGGTCCGGGAATAATAGTAACAGTGGTGGTTAGGCTACTTGGTTTAGGTTAGAGTCTACTGCTGTAGTGGCTAGCATATGGAAATTTGCCAACTGTCTATCTAGTTCCTCACGGCGGTCTATTGACTGCTTCCTGAGTTTGTGAATTCACTTCCCTATTAGCTCTTACTATCGCTCTTTGTTGTTGTAATTTCTTCATCCTCTTTCTTCTCTCATGTGCTCCCCTACTAAACCATCCTCTATTTTTAAAAGTGAAGGGTTCCTCAGACTGTGCCTTAAAAATAAATATCCCTTCCTTAGTATCGGTTGAGTATCCTGAGGGATTTGTTGAGATGAGGTTCCTTCATCTTTTGGTGAACTAGCTAATTGACGATAAGCGTCCGATGTACCTTGCTCGCTCATACTATAAACTAACAAATAGTCAAATAACACAAAATAATATTCACACATAATCACATAAGTTATTTCCTAACACAGAATTTAAGTGTCAGCAGAAACTTCATTGGCTTAAACCAATGTCTGTAGCTCTGATACTACCTTCTATTGCAGCCCCCCGACCCCCTGCCCCGGGAGACGGGTGACTCGAGCACACAAAGCGGGTGGTATCTGTGTTTATTAATTTGACAGTGGAATACATTAGAACCGTAGTTAGGAAGTATTTTTATCAGAGTTAAACACCAAACTTTTATAATAATAATTGGGATAAAACCCGAATTTCATTTGACAGGACATTTATAGGGATAAACCCTAACTATTGAAAACATAAACTCCTTTTTTTTATTTGGTAACTTTTAAAGCCACAACTTTAAGCCTTCAGTGCTCTCCAGCTGGCTTCTATTGGATTCACATTAAGTTACCTGAAACGCGTTTTAAAAACATTTTATCAGCAAGAAATACTGGCAAGTACATTCCATTTTGTAAAACATCAGTTGTTACACATTACAGTATTAAGGGCGATTACAATGTTTATATCTACACAATTACTCGTTCAGTACGTGTCACTCGATGGATCTGTGACTATGGTCATATCACACATTGGATACCCGTGCCCAATTATGAAGGTTATCGAGTACTGTATATAAACCCTATAATACTGGCAGTAATTGTAGAATTACAAAGACTTAATCACTGTAATTGTATTTGCAAACATTTGAGGTTTTGATAAAACATTTTGACTCACAAAAAAAGAGTTTATAAAAGAAAATGTACTCACTTTGTTGACTTAGGTGATACTACTATAGCTTCCTGGTGATTCTCCTGGTTATTATGTATTAAAATTAAAGAATGCACACGTGTTAGTAAAATAACCCAAATTACTTTAACCATAAAACTTGAGACAGAACTCCAATAACTGAGACAGGCAGAGCCTTGACATGCATTACGAAGTCCTAGATCAATCGGGAGTAACACGAGACAGAACTCCAACGACTGAGTCAGGCAGAGCCTTGACATGCGTTACGGAGCCCTAGATCGATCGTGTAGGGTAACAAATAGGGTTATATTACTTACAACGCGGCAGAGCTTCGCTTTATAGATGTATAATATCCCGAGTATAATAGCTTTAGTGTTTCAGAGGAAAGGAAAGAAAAGAATTGATGAACGACTGAATGAGGCTGAAGCCTCTATTTATAGGTTGGTCGAGGGGTCTCTCGCACCCCGCGAGAGCCACCTCTATCTCTTTCGCAGCCCGCAAGAGCCATAAAGGCGGCTATAGGCTTGATGAGTCAAGGGGTAGACTCCACACGTAACTTGACACGTGGCGAACCAGTGTGTCGCCTGGTGTCACTACGTCACGCCCCGCGACAGACCCAAGGGGCTGGGTTGCGGCCCGCGAGGGACGCATATTTTTGTTTTTCTTTGATTTTTTATAATTATGAAGGTATTTTGGGCCCGTTTCTCACATACAGGGTATATTTTTGGACGTTTAGGGTCACGTTAGAGGTTTTAGGAGGGTTGTTATACCGTAGGGTACCCTAGCTACGGTTAGGCTTTCCTGATCACCACCCTAGGCTTGACACGTGTTATGCCACATGGCACAAGGGTTAACTGGCAAGCAATGGTCCGTCGCGCCCCGCAACTGGCCCTCTTCAAACCTGTCGCGGCCCGCGACAGGTGTATTTTTCTTGATTTTTCATTCTTTTGTTAAAATTAATGCTATACGGGTCTGGTTTTGCACATACGGGGTCTGTTTAGGGCGTTTTCAAGGGTTGTTATATCCTCCCACCTTGTTTTAAATCTCGTCCTCGAGATTCACTGGAGTAGGTGTGGATACTTCCTTTGCATTTCTGAATCCAGCTCCCATGTGTATTCTGGCCCTCTCTTTGAATTCCATTTCACTTTGACCAGAACTTATCTCTTGTGCTTGAGATTCTTGATTTTTCTATCTTTAATTTGTATTGGCTTTTCTACAAACTTGAGTTTTTCATTTATCTCTATATCTTGAAGAGGTATCACTAATGATTCATCAGCTAAGCACTTCTTGAGGTTAAATACATGAAATGCATCGTCTATTCCTGCCATTTCCTCTTGTAATTGTAGCTGATAAGCTACTGGCCCTATTCTTTTGATAATTTCAAATGGTCCAACATACGTTGGGTTTAGCTTTCCTTTCTTACCGAATCTGACAACTCCTTTCCATGGGGAAACTTTTAACAACACCTTGTCTCCAACTTGAAATTCTAGTGGTTTGCGTCTGGTATCTACATAACTCTTTTGACGATCTCGTGCTGCTTTCAGTCTTTCCTTGACTTGAATAATTTTGTCCGGTTTTTCTTACACAATTTCAGGACCTTATAGTTGCTTTTCTCCGACCTCTGCCAAACATACTGGTGTTTGGCATTTTCGTCCACAGAGTGCTTCAAATGGTGCTATATTGATGCTGGTATGATAGCTGTTGTCATAAGAAAAATCTATTAAACATAAGTGGCCATCCTAATTTCCTCCAAAATCTATCACACAAGCTCTTAGCATATCTTCCATTGTTTGGATTGTCCTTTCACTCTGCCCATCTGTTTGCGGATGATAGGCAGTGCTTAGATTTAATCGGGTTTCCATGGCTTTTTGGAAACTTGTCCAAAAATGAGAAGTGAAACGACTGTCTCTATCAGATACAATAGATAAAGGAATTCCATGTAATGAAACTATTTCATTTACATACAACTTAGCTAACTGTTCCATACTGAAAGTTTCTTTCATTTGTAAGAAATGAGTAGATTTGCTTAATCTGTCTACAATCACCCAGATTGTATCATTACATTTTCGTGTCTTAGGTAATTTGGTAACAAAGTCCATTGTTATCAATTTTCATTTCCAAATTGGCATTTCTAATTGCTGAAGTAATCTAGAAGGTTTCTAATGTTCAGCTTTAACTTGTGAGCAGGTTAAACATTCAACAACATAATTTGCTATATCCTTTTTCATTCCTATCCACCAGAAATTTTTTCTTAAGTCTTGATACATTTTGTCACTTCCAGGATGCATCGTATACTTAGATTTATGAGCTTCTACTAGAGTTTGATTTCTTAGGTTTCCTTGAATAGGTATCCAGATCCTTTTCTTACAGAATCTCCAAATTCCATCTGTTCTTTTTTCTAATTCTTAAATCATTCCTTTCAATCCTTCAGCATCCTCCTTGATTGCTGTTTCTTGTATCTTTTTCACTTGTTCATTTAAATCTACCTGCAGCTTTAGTCTGAGAGCGCGTACTCTTTTTTGGCTTTTCATGATACTTTCGACTTAAAGCATCAGCTGCTACATTAGCTTTCCTGCATTATATTGGATATCACAATCATAGTCACTAAGAATTTCCATCCAAGTCTTTGCCTCATGTTTAATTCCTTTTGTCCGAACACATATCTTCAACTCTTATGATCCGTGATGACAACAAACTTATTACCGTAAAGATAGTGTCTCAAAATCTTAAGGGCAAAAATTATGGACCTAACTCTAGATCATGGGTTGTATAATTCTCTTCATGCTTCTTAAGCTGTCTAGAGGGATAAGCAATTACTTTTTGACATTGCATCAACACACATCCAAATCCTAGCTTAGATGCATCACAATATACTACAAAGTATCCAGTTCTTTCTGGCAAAGCGAGTATTGGTGCGTTGGTTAATCTTTGCTTCAAAATCTTGAATGGTTCCTCTTGTTTTGGTCCTCATTCAAACTTAACCATCTTGCAAGTTAGTTTGGTTAATAGAATGGCTATTCAAGAAAAATCTTGAATAAAACGTCTATAATATCCTGCCAGTCCAAGAAAACTTCTTACTTCTGTTGGTGATTCAAGGACTTTCCATTTGGTAATTGCTTTGATCTTTGTGGGATCCACATGAATTCCTTCATGGTTAACTAAATGTCCAAGGAATTGCACTTCTTGCAACCAGAATTCACATTTTGAGAATTTAGCATAAAGTATTTCTTTTCTCAACAATGTTAGAAATATATGCAAATGCCCCGCATGTTCCTCTTTACTTTTAGAGTAAATTAGAATATCGTCTATAAAAACAATTACAAATTTATCTAGGTATGGTTTACATATCATGTTCATCGTATCCATAAATGCAACTGGGGAATTGGTTAAACCAAATGGCATAACTGTAAATTCATAATGACCGTACCTTGTTCTGAAAGCAGTTTTAGTAATGTCCACTTCCCGTACTTTCAATTGATGGTATCCTAAACGTAAGTCGATCTTAGAAAAGAATCGGGCTCCTTGAAGCTGATCGAATAGATCATCGATTTTCTGTAATGGGGTACCGATTTTTAATCTTAACATTATTCAATTCTTGGTAATCAATGCACATACGCATTGATCCATCCTTCTTCTTGACAAATGACACCAGTGGTCACCATGGTGATGAACTAGGTTGTATAAAACCTTACTTTAGTAATTCGTCAAGCTGTTTCTTCAATTCCTGCATCTTCGTTGGTGCTAGTCCGTATGGTGCTTAGGCAATTGGTGCCGTCCCTGGTATCAGGTGAATTCTAAATTCAACCTCACGATCTGGCGATAATCCAGGTAACTCTTCTGGAAAGACATCTGAGAATTTAGATACTACGGGAATATCTTTTAATTCTTTTTTCTTAGTGTTAATGATTACTAAAATCATATACACCGTTCCTTCTTTCCATGCGTAACTTGCAGCTTTCATCACCGAGATGAATTTTGTTTTTCTCATCGGCTTGTCTCCCTTAATTGTGATCCTTTCACCATTTGTAGTACATACTTCTATAGTCTTTTGATCACATAAAATACGTGCGTGATTGGCTACCACCCAATCCATTCCTAACACGACATCGAATCCGGTTAGATTCATTGGTAAGAGGTTAGCGGTAAAGTTATGCTTTAAAATTTCTATCCTTGCTTCCTGCAAGACCTCGCTTATCTTGATAGAACTTCCATTTGCTGTCTCCAACAGACAATTTTGGTGAAGTTTAGTTAATGGTTGATTGAGAAGTTTGCAGAAAGAAGTATTGATAAAACTTTGGTTTGCACCAGAGTCAAATAATACTTTAGCATAAACATCATTAACTAAAAACGTACCGGCAATCACATCAGGGATCATTTTGGCTACTTCGGCTGTCAGAACGAATGCTCTGGCATTCTTTTTGGGTCCTTCTGTTGCCTTTGCTTTGTTGGTTGTCGCTAGAGCTAGTTTCGGACAGTTCGGTTTGATATGACTAGCTTCTCCACAAATGTAGCATACTCTGGCACTAGCTTTCGTTCTACATTCTTCTTCCTTATGTCCGGGATTCTTACGAAAATTACAATATCTTGCGCATTTTCCCGAATGCTTCTTCTTACATATCTTACAGAAAGGTGAAGAAGATGAACCTGTTCCTTTTCCACGTAATTCCTGAGTAATTTTCTGAGCTAAATTCTTTTCTGATTTTCCTCCTGCTTGCGTACCAATTCATCTGTCAAGGTGTTAGCGAGTTCTACTGCTTCTTCTATGGTTTGTGGTCTAGCTGCCTTGACTATATTTCTGATCTCACTGATTAATCCCCAGATGTAACGGGAGATTAATACTGGTTCTAGTGAGGCTAGGGTGGTACTATTTGTAGTAAGTATATTGTGATTATGATGTATATCAATTAGTTAAAGATAGACTAGGTCAATTTGTAATCTCTATATATACTTTAAGATATGAATAACAAACCTAAGGATCATTACGCACTTTCATGGTATCAGTAGTCTGATCCATCGATCTCTTCTCAATCACCGGCCATCGTCCTTCCTCCATCCCTATTATTTTGTCATCCTCATTCTCTCTTCGTTACCCATCAATGGATCCCAAAACTCACCTAGTAATCACAATCTCTTACATCAAGAACTTCATTCCTATCACCCTCAAGATGAGTCCATCCAGTACACAAACTGGGCAGAATTATTCAAGATCCACTATCAAGCATTTGAAGTTCTACACCATCTTTTTCTACCACAAGAAACACCCGCAGCAGTATTACCGATAAGGAAAAAGAAGCAGGCAAAACAATCTCTACTTCATCCGAAAGGAGATTTGGGATCGATTGGATGCCATAGTCCTTCAATGGAACTATGGCACCAATTCATCGGATCTTCTGAGCACCCCGACTCAACCTCTGAATATGCATAGGTTGTCCTCAACAGCATATTCCACGACAGTCAACACATCTGTGTCGTGCTTCTGAGACGAAAGTTCTCCAACATCAAACTGGACACTTTCTCTAGTGTCTCCGCTTTTGTGGGGTCTCTGGTGGATGAAAAGCAACTCGTTATACATTTGTTCACAGGTCTCAACTTTCTATGAAGCCAGATCGGCACTATGTCTTGAAGAAACTACAAAGGCTTCACGGGTTTCTACCGAATCGGAATTACACACATCTCATCAGCAAACACCACAAAGTTCCGGTTTAGCAGGCTCCAACAGCAACAGCTACACTCAGCGTGGAGGCTGTGGTCGAGGCAGTCACAGGGGGTGTGGTTGTGGCCATGGTCGGGGATACTGCGGCTCACACAATTTGCAATGGTATTTTTCCCCTAATTGGCCATTTCCTTATGGGCCTCCATCTCCGACTCAGTGGCATCCAAGACTAAATTAGTGGACTCCTTAGTACTCATTGGCCGCTCCTCGATGCCCATAACCATCAACCTCCCTACATCTAATCGGCCCAATAACAACAATTCTCCACATGATGGTATCTTGGGCCTACGACCCCAACATGCCCACCCCACCATTGAGGCAGCCTACACCGCAACCGAACTGGACCACGCTTTCGACACCATTAGTCTTAACCCTCCGGATCAACAATGGTTCATGGACACAGGAGCGTCAGGTAATATGACTAACACTTCCGATAATCTCGATTCTTATTAAATAAGAGTTTTTCATGAAATATTATTGTCGGGAATAGCGCTAAAATTCTCGTCCTAGCCATTGGCCATCACACCCTACCACCACCCTTGCTTACCTTCAAAATTAATAATACTCTTCTTACACCCAATCTTGTTAAAAATCTTATTTATGTACGTCGTTTTCAAGGTTGGAGAACTCGCTAGTCGGCCGGTGAGGTGGGGACTAGTGAGTACTCGGGATTACTCGAGATTAATTGGGCCGAGTTTTTTATATGTAATTTTCAATTTTTATTTATACAAATACACATTTTTATTGGTAAATATTTTTAGTAGCTAGGTTTTAACTCTTACTCAACTCATTTTTTTAAGTATACAAGATAAATTGTTGGAATTCACATGGTTTGGTTGGAAACTGGCGGGAACTTAGAGGTTTTGCACGGAATATACAGGTTTTTTGCCAGAATAGGGCCAGAATTGCCGATTTTTGCTGGCCGACTAGGCCCGATTAGCGATTAATGGACTGATTAACGAAAAAATTATTCAGTTACTAGCCGACTAGTGATTAATCGCCGCCTAGTCGCGATTTTTACAACACTGATCGTTTTATAACTACTGACAATAATGTCTCCATTGAATTTGATCCGTTTGGTTTTAATATGAAGGATCAAAGGATCCAAACAACACTTCTCAGATTTGACAGTACCGGTGACATCTACCCGCTAAATTCACTTCTAGGATTAAAGTGCAAGATTTTGCTCCATTAGTATTTGTTTCAGTCTCGGATGGTACATGGCTTCATGGTCTAGAGCACCCTAGTTTTAATATTTTATGTTCTTTGAAACGTTGATTACCTTCTACTTCAAATTTTGTTAAGACCTCTAAAGTTTGTCAAACGTGTGTGTTTGGGAAACAAATAAAAATTTCCGTTTCGTGATTCTACTTTTTTTGAAGGTCCAACATAAGAATCGCCCAACCTGCACGTACGGAGCCCCTAGCCCACCATGCCACCAGTTCCGGGGAAACCCCGACCCTGCACCCACCCGAGGGCACGACAATGCGGAGCCGGTAAAACCCGGGTGGATCGGGAATCGAACTCCAGACCTTTCGGTCAGGAGTCTTCCTTCATTTCCATAACCACTGAGCCAAAGCCCACGTGATTCTACTACTTGCACTAATCTACCTTTGGATATTGTGCATAGCGATTTATGGACATCCGTAGTTCTATCGTCTAATGGTTGTCATTACTACATATTATTCTTAGATGATAAAACAAATTACTTGTGGACCTATACATTGCCACAAAATCATAATTTTCCCCATTTTTATTGAATTCACTAATCTCATTAAAACTCAATTCCAAACAAAAATTATTTGCTTCCAATGTGACAATGGACTTGAATACTACAACCACTCGGTCCATCAATTTTGAAATTCCAATGGCATGCTCTTTCATTTTTTCTTGTCCTTATACGTTCTCCCAAAACGGTAAAGCGGAACGAAAAATCCGTTCCATAAATAATAACATCTAACTATTTTATCTCACTCGTCAGTCCCTCATACATTTTGGCCACATACATTGGAGCATGCTACTTATATTCTCAACATTCTACCAACAACATTTCTAAAAATTCCAATCCCACTTTTAATCTTTACCATCGTGTCCCAACTTACGACCATTTACGCGTTTTTGGTTGTCTATGTTTCCCGCTACTCACATCTTCTACCATACACAAATTAGCCGATACATCCACCCCATGTGTCTTTCTTGGTTACCCAACAAACCATAGAGGATACAAATGTTTTCATCTTAAAATACGTCAAATCACTCTCTCTCGTGACGTCATTTTTGACCAACACGTTTTCTCTTTTTGCTACATCTACTCCCACTCCACAAATCTATAATTTTCTTGCAAATGACACCAATCCTTTTATTTGGTATAACCCTACTAATCCTTCTAATAATAATTCCTACCCACCACAAAATTCTACAACCCTACCACCTCAACATGATCCTACGCCACCCTCTCCCTCTAATAATACTTCCACCTCCACTCATATTACCCAACCTTCTGTATCTACTAATAATTCTTCACCCATAACTCCAAACATCCCAATGTCCTCATCTGTTCCGAACCAAACCACCCCTCCAATGCACTCACAACCTACCCCTACCTCTCTCACACATTCTCAGGCTAACCTCACTTTCTTTCCCAACTCTTCCCCAATATGGACACCACCCGCTCCCCCCCCCTTTATACCCGTTCCACAAAATCGTAACTTGACTACCAGGTTTATGTCGGGCATTTTCAAACCTAAATCTCCCCTCAACCTACATACTTCTCTCTCGATCTCACCTCTACCAAAAACACCCATTGAATCCTTATCGAACCCGGACTGGAAAAGCGTCATGCTCGACGAATTTCTGGCTCTTGTGGACAATAAGACTTGGGAGTTTGTCCCATGAACCAATGACACGAACATAATCCGCAGCATGTGGATATTTAGACATAAAAAACATGTGGATGGGTCACTTGAAAGATACAAAGCCCGCCTTGTGTGTGACGGCCGCTCTCAAAAAATTGATGTGGATTGTGGGGAAACTTTTAGTCCGGTTGTCAAACCGGCTACCATTCGAACAGTTCTTACTCTTGTTGTCTCCAACTCTTGGCCCATTAACCAACAAGACGTCAAGAATGCTTTTCTCCGCGGGAACTTAAATGAAACCGTTTTTATGCACTAACCCTTGGGATTTCGGGATCCACATTTTTTGAATCATGTGTGTTTGTAGAAGAAGTCCTTATACGGACTCAAGCAACCCCCACGGGCTTGGTATCAAGGCTTTGCGGACTATGTTTCTTCACTGGCTTTTAAACATAGTCAATGTGATCATTCTTTTTTCATATTCAAAGAAGGCAAATACATGGCCTGATTTTGCTGTATGTGGATGACATTCAATTCTTCTCATAACATCCACTGGTACTTTAAGGGAACGACTTCTAACTCTTCTATCCAAAGAATTTGCAATGAAGGATTAAGGCCCAATTAGCTACATCATTGGGATATCCGTACAACATACACCCAAGTCTCTTTTTTTAATCTCAAGAGAAGTATGCCATGGAAATACTAAACTGTGTCGGCTTATCCGATTGTAACTCGGCTGCCACTCCCGTTGACACCAATCAAAAGCTAATCTCAAACTCCGATACTCAATTACACGATACTACGGAATACCGACGCCTCGCTGGTGTATTGCAATACCTTACCTTCACACGACGGGAAATAACTTATGTGGTACAACAAATTTGTATCCACATGCATGCCCCCACCACAGTTCATATGAATGCTCGCAAAAGGATTCTAAGGTATGTCAATGGCACAATTTCATTCGGTATACATATTACAACATCATCTTCCACATCATTTTTTTTCCTACACTGATGTGGATTGGGGTGGATGCCATGACACTAGGCGCACTACTTCTGGTTACTGTGTGTATATGGGTGATAATCTGCTCCCGTAGTCGTCTAAGAGACAACCGACACTATCATGGTCGAGTTCCGAGGCGGAGTAGCGAGGTGTGGTAAATGTTGTACCCGAAGTTTAATGGCTTCGAAATTTGCTACTAGAGTTACACACTCGTCCCGCATATGTTACCATAGGGTATTGTAGTAATGTTAGTGCAATTTATCTCATCAGAAACCCGGTTCAACATCAACGCACTTAGCATATTGAAATGGGCATCCACTTCGTTCAAGAAAAAGTCGCCAAAGGAAACATTAGAGTTCTTCATGTTCCCTATAGATATCAAGTCACGGATATATTTTCAAAGGGTTTACCGAATATTCTATTACAATTTTCTAGTCCAGTCTCAACATCCGAGATCCTCCCGTTTATACTGTGGGGGTGTATTAGCATAAATAGATATGTATTGTTTGTAGTAAATATATTGTGATTATCATGTATATCAAGTAGCTAAATTTAGACTAGGTCAGCTTGTAATCTCTATTTATACTTTGAGATATCAATAACAAACCCAAGGATCATTACCTACTTTCAATATTATTGAAGATAATACATATTTTTTTATTAAAAAAGGTATTGTTTTTTACACATTAGCATGCCACCTTATTAAAAAAATGGTCACATCAGCAAAATAACTATATAGGTTAGGGTTGGGTTAGTTTGTGAGTGTAAGAGGAAAATTAGTTTAAAGTGGTCGAAAGCAATTCGTTAGTTGAGAGTATTACCAACCAAGAAGTGAAATTGAGTAATTTAAATACAGTAACGCAATTTATAATAATTAAGTCACCACCCACAAGAAATTCATTAAGTACAAGATTTCCAAGGTTTTTTTTGTTAAATACATTAGACTACCTACAAGACTTCTATATACACCTTCATCTATAAACTCTTCCGGATCATCCTTAGATAATTTGAGGCCATATTCCATTGGAGTTGAGATTGTATTGCATTGAGCCATTCAATATTTTTCAAGTAGATTCCTCGTATATTTTCTTTGAGATAGAATTATATTACCATTCTCATACAGCACTTCCATACCAAGAAAGTAATGTAATTTTCCCATATCTGTCATCTCAAATTCTCTTTTCATTGCATCCTTGAAATCAGAAATTAGCTTCATAGAACTGCTAGCTATAATCAAATCGTCTACGTATAAACATATCACCAACTTTCCTTCCTTGGCATCCTTAGTGTATAAGGTATGTTCATATGTGCATTTTTTAAATTCATGTTCATAAAATATGTGTCTATCCTGCTATACCACGCCCTTGGTGCCTGTTTTAAACCATATAACGCTCGCTTGAGATGACATACCTTTGTTTCTTCTCCTTGTTTGATGTATCCTTGTGGTTGTTCTATATATACTTATTCCTTTAATTTTCCATTCAAAAACGCAGTTTTTACATCCATTTGATGAAGATGCCAATCATTTTGAGCCGCGAGAGCCAGTACTAAACGTACCGTCTCAAATCTGATTACCGGAGCAAATAGTTCTTGATAATCTATTCCGAACTTTTATTTATACCCTTTTACTACCAATCTTGCTTTATATTTGCTTATATTTCCCTTTTCATCATACTTTGTCTTGTAAATCCACTTGACTCCTATGGGCTTTTGGTTTCTTGGAGGGTCCACTAGATCCCATGTTTGATTTTTATAAATGGACTCCATTTCCTTGTCCATGGCATCGATCCATTTTGTATCCTTGCTAGCTTCCTCATAAGTGGTTGGATCAGCATTAGCATAAAGAACCGAATTAATCACCTGGTTTTCATTGTACTTTTGTAATACTTCAGAAAATTGGCCGAATTTACTCATTTTTTTTATAGACGAATAATTGATGGAATTCCAAATGGAGTTGGGTTTATAAGTTTCTTTGTAGCAGAGGCCCTTGAGTCTCTGTAAATACTATTAATGCTTCTCGTATTAATCACTTCGTTTTCAAAATCTGTCGAAGAAGTCTTGTGATTATGCTGATGCTGAGTCTGCTGTTGAGGATTGTCTGCTCCAGAGGTTGTTTCAGCATTCACGTCTGCAGATCCTGTTGTATCTTCATTTTGTGCAGGGTCAGGTACGTTGTGATCATCCGAAGACTCCTGGTTGGTGATATCTTGATCTGCATATTCCTCTTTGTCCTTTATTATCATGTAGGGAACATCAGTTGGCTCTTAATCTGTGACCCATCTTTTACTTTCATCGAAAATAACATCTCGGCTTATTGTGATCTTATTGTTTAGTGGATTATACAGCTTATATCCTTTGCTGTTTTCACTGTATCCAACAAAGATCATTTTCTAGGTTTTGTCATTCAATTTGTTCCAGTGTTGCTTGGGTATATGAACATAAGCTACGCTACCGAAGACTTTAAAATGTTCTACATTGGGTTTTCTTCCATTCCATGCTTCAAAAGGAGTTGTATTCGGTCTAGTCTTAGTAACCGTTCGATTTAGAATGTAGGTGGTACATGCTACTGCTTCTGCCCAGTATTTATTCGGCAACTTCTTTATATTCATCATGCTTCTGCTTAACTCCATTAACGTTCTGTTTTTACGCTCTGCTACCCCATTTTGTTGGGGTGAGTAACTATTAGTGAGTTGATGATGTATCCCATTCACCTTCAAGAAATCTTTAAACTGTTTTCCACAATATTCTCCTTCACGATCAGTCCTTAATGTTTTTATCATATGATCTGATTGTTTTTCAGTTAACGCTTTGAATACTTTAAAGTAATTCAAGGCCTTGGACTTGAGTTTAAGGAAATAAACCCAAGTCTTTCTTGTACAATCGTCAATGAAATTTATTCGGCAACTTCTTTATATTCATCATGCTTCTGCTTAACTCCATTAACGTTCTGTTTTTACGCTCTGCTACCCCATTTTGTTGGGGTGAGTAACTATTAGTGAGTTGATGATGTATCCCATTCACCTTCAAGAAATCTTTAAACTGTTTTCCACAATATTCTCCTTCACGATCAGTCCTTAATGTTTTTATCATATGATCTGATTGTTTTTCAGTTAACGCTTTGAATACTTTAAAGTAATTCAAGGCCTTGGACTTGAGTTTAAGGAAATAAACCCAAGTCTTTCTTGTACAATCGTCAATGAAAGTGATGAAGTATCTACAACCACCAATGGATTCTGCCCTCATCGGACCACAGATATCCGAGTGAATAAGTTGTAGTGGCTTAGTTGCATGCCATTTGGTTTTATTCGGAAAAGTTTTCCTTGCTTGTTTACCTGATACACACCCTTCACATATGCTATTATCTCTTGAAATTTTCGGTAACCCAAGTACTAGTTCTTTGTTTCCCATATCTACCAAAGTATCTAAATTCACATGTCCGAAGCGTTTGTGCCAGAGTATTGAAACGTCCTTCGTTGTCATGGTCATGGCTAACGTTAGATCACTTTCGGGGTTGAGTGGAAACATCTTGTTATTTGTCATTCTTATGGTACCCATGACTTCATTGTTTGTGTCCTTGATTGTGCATTGTTCGTTTTCGAACTTGACTGTATATCCTTTTTGTATGAGTTGCCCCACACTCAAAAGATTGTGTTTCAAACCTTTCACGTAGAACACATTTGGTACATTTTTACTTCGTCCCCGTATTGTAATCATGACCTCTCCGCTGCCTAACACCTCTAACCTCTTGTCATCACCCGTTCTTACTTCCTTTTTTAAAGATTCGTCCAATCTTATGAACATGCCTTTGTTTCCTGTCATGTGATTACTACAACCACTATCCAAATACCAACAATCATCTTTAACTATTTCTTCCATGTTGAAAATCATGAACATGGTGTCCTTCTCTTCCGGTTCATCTTCTTGATGAATTAACATGTTATCGGCATTTCCGTTTTCATCTTTCTTTTGACAGAACCTGGCTGTGTGACCAAATTTCAGGAAATTATAACATCTAATGGAATTCAAATATCGGCCGTTATTTCTGCTGCGTCCTCTTCCTCCCGCATCATTTCGAGTTTGTTGAAATCTATCCTGATTTGCATTTTGAATTTGAAATGCATATTCAATTGGGGGATCTTCATATCGCTTCATTCGTAATTCATGGGATTGCAGAATTCCCATCAGTTCTTCAGTGGAAACATCCTCTAAATTTTTTGTTTCCTCAACAGCGGTCACTACAGACTCAAAGTTTCGAGTCATACTTCGTAGAACCTTTTCTACAATTCGCTGTTCGCTAACCTTTTCTTTATTCATCCGTAATTGATTAACTATGAGGGTTATTCTATTGAAATAATCTTCAACAGATTCCCCATCTCTCATTTTTAATGCATCAAATTCACATCTAAGGGTTTGGAGTTTTACAGTTTTTACCCAGTTTTCTCCTCTGTATGATTTGTGCAGAATACTCCAGGCTTCTTTTGATGATTTGGCCATGGCAATTCTTCGAAGACAATCTCATTTACCGATTAAAATAATATGTGCAGTGCTCGCTTATCTTTCTTGATTGAGTCTCGATAAACCGCAGTGGCATCTTCTGTGGGATTGGTTCCAATTCTTGAAATCCGTCTTCAACAATACTCCATAGTTCTTGTGACTCGAGTAACACTTCATCTGAATGTGCCAATGATAATAATTATGTCCAGTAAGTTTGGGAATTTGAGTTTGAATCCCTTGCGTTTGATTCATTTCGTCTGAATTGGTATGAATATCGGTTGTTTGTGTTGATAAAGATTTTCGATCGCTGTGCCCTGATACCACTGTGTAGGATTTCCTTGAATATGATTAGGGTTTTGACAGAATTTTCTTGTTCATAAAAATGAATTGATATTTCTAAATTGTGCAGTACATGATGTATATATACAGATACATAATTCGGCTATAACCGCCTTGACTTAGGAATAAGAATAATAATAATAATAACGAGTAATATATCTAGCTTATATGATTAAAAATATATTTGTCTAACAGTAATGGCATCTGATTAATCTATGACGTACAATATTATATTGGGGTAAAATAAATTTTAATGTAATTGTATTTCAGCCAAGTTCTCGTCAAAGAGGCTAAATGGATCGCATAAAACCCTGTTTCTTGTCATCGGGATGCTAATATTTGCAGGAGCGTTTCTGTGGTGTACCTTCATTTGGTGTTGCGTAAGGAAGAAGAAAGGTATGCCTAAGCTCATTTACTATTAATTGATTCATCTTTGCTAAAATTGAAGGTTCATTTGGCTTATACATACGCATAACTTCATCCAACAGACCAGTATATAATTTACTGATATTATCATTTTTGGGTAATGTTCGAGTATTTGTTACCGGGTCAAGTCATGTCAACAAATTTCAACAATCTCCATTTTGTAATAAAGATATTGAAAGTGTAAAATACAATATCCCTTAACGTACAATACGTAACATATAGTGAAATCGCAGATTATAAAATAACATGGATGAAATCGCATGTGATAATTTTGATGAAATCGCATGTTGGTTTTTTTGTAACACTTTTGCATGTGATAATTTTGATGAAATCGCATGTTGGTTTTTTGTAACAATTTCGCATGTGGTAATTTTGATGAAATCGCATGTTAAAAAACCAATATGCGAAATTGTTACAAAAATCCAACATGCGATTTCAATGTGGGATGAAGATCTGACGGCTGATATGAGCGCGTACATATTGTACAATAAGGGATATTGTACGTTAACCTAACCCTATATATACACAATGGTTGGTAATGTGCGGTTCAGTAGGAACACTAAAAAATTGGGAACGGAGAAACAATACATTTAACATGTTATAAAAATCAAAAAAATCCATTTAATATATTAAAAAAAAAAAATTTCAAAAACCCTTTCAAAGCTTTTGCATATAAAGATTTGTGAAAGCTATTCTAATAAAAAAATCTTTTTTAAAAATAAAAATTTGTTTTACCTTTATATACTGTTTTTAAACATTTTTTTTAAAAAATTTTAGTTATTAAATATTTTTATTAAAAATGCTCCTACATTTATCTACATGCAAAAGCTTTGAAAATGTTTTTAAAAGTTAATTTTTAACATATTAACTTAAATTTTTAACATGTTAAATGTATGATTATCTTGTCCAAAATAAACCCTCCCCTACAATGAAAGTAATGTAAATAATGTCCCTATTCAAATACAATGTTTCAAATCAAACAAATCCAAAGTCCTACAGATTCTTTTATTTCTCAAATTAATATATACTGAAGGCATGCTTCTAGCCTTCTACGTTATTTATTTTGTTGGTTAGCGAGAAGGCAAAAGATCAAATACAGTACGAAAACACGAAAAGGAAAAAATGTGGTGATATTTTTGTAATTATTTACTCGTAGAGTAGTTATCAAAATTACCCAAAAAATGATTTTGTAGAGTAATTTTGTAAAATGACATTGTAGGGTAATTTTAATCTTTTGGGTTAATTTCGTAGAGCAAAATAATTACTCTACAAGTGATATTGTAGGGTCATTTTGATCTTGTAGAGTAATTTTGTAGAGCATCATAATTAGTCTACAAATGATCTTGTACGATAAAGTTATATAGCATCTTTACCCTAGCAAGAAAGGGTGTTTTATTTTAATACTTTTTATCTATTGGATACTTACAAGTAACAATAAAGATAATAAAAATTTTTGTGGCTTTTGGTTGACACCATCTTCAAACTATAAACACATACATCATAATCCAGAGCTTCAGAATGCTACTTTTTTGTTGTAAAATAATTTAGTTGAAACAAATCGATAAATATCTATCCCCCGTAACATGAATCAAGCAATGCTAGTGCATTTAAGGTTCAGGTTGTTGACTGTGATAGTTTACGATCTATGGATTAAGGTTTGGACTTATGCTCCAAGAAGAAAATTGCAACTCACATAAATGCATGAATTAACTAGTTTTTACTCCCGCTAAATTGTTTGATACAGCCAAACAAAATGAAGGCAAAGTTGGGTTAAGTTTCACGGATATTAGAGTGAAATCGTTGGAAGGATCTCTCATCGAGAAGGATGTTGGTAAAAATGTTGATTTAGACGTGTTTGATATAAGCATAATAGCCGCAGCAACTGATAATTTTTCTTCTTCAAACATGCTCGGAGAAGGTGGATTTGGCTACGTTTTTAAGGTGTGTCCTGTAGATCTTGGTAATGATCATGGCCTATCCCAGTCAAATATTACTGTTATTAACCAATATAGAATGAATTACATAGGGTAAGCTACTAAATGGGCAAGAAATTGCTGTCAAAAGATTATCACAAAGTTCATGTCAAGGGATGCAAGAATTCAAGAACGAAGTAACGTTGATAGCAAAACTTCAACACGAGAACCTTGTCCGGCTTTTAGGATACTGTTTCCACGAGGAAGAAAAAATGTTAGTTTACGAATACTTACCAAACAAAGGCTTGGATTCTTTCATCTTCGGTTTGTTCTCTATGTGAAAGCACCGGATCGATGACGAACATCCAACATTGCACTTGATTCAAGACATGAAGAACAAAATATGAAGAACAAGATAGAAATATGTAGAAGATGAATCTCTTTATTGATGAATCAGTCATCACAGATTACACAAACCAAAGGAGTATACATCATCTACAAGCTGGTTTAGATCACAAAGATCTAAACCCTAGCTTTCTCTCACTAACACATAGTCTCTCTCTCTCTAGAATTCACACCAGGAGGATGAAGGAGTGGGAGAGGTGCACAAAGCTACAAGAGTTGCCCTAATCTATACAATACACACATATATATAGGCTAGGGACTAAACCTCGGACAAACCAATTCTACACCAAACCCTAACTCTTGTCCCTAGCATAAACCTCAGACACTTTTCCTAGCCATAAACCTTGGACAAATGTCCCTAGGATAAACCTTGGACAAATGTCCCTAGGATAAAGTTGGGACAACTTTCCCTAGGATAAACTTGGGACAAAGTTCCCTAGGATAAACTTGGGACAAAGTTCCCTAGGATAAACTTGGGACTAACTTTCAAGAATGTACAATAAAGACCCTCACAATTGGAAGGCATGCACTTAACACCCAAAGTGCACTAACAAACTCCCCTTGGTCTTCATGTGGTCTTGAATTCTTCATTATCGTTGACTTTAACTTGGACTTCTGCTTTGGTTGACTAGAACTGATAAGCGACAGTTACCCGGCAGGAACTGCACTTACAGTCTCCCCCTTAACTGTTGCATCAGTTCTGTGTGGCATCGATAATCTTCAGTCACCGGATACTGCACTTACAGACTCCCCCTTGACTGATGATATCATGGCTGCTATCAACTTTGGCTGAGACTTGATCTTTCTGGCAGAGCACAGCGATCTTCAACCCTTCTAATTAAAGACTTGCTGACGATCACTTAAGGCCGCTTTGAGAAACCCGAAGAATCCAACATCGAACACTGTAGATCCTCCCCCTCAAACTACTCCCGAATCAAGTTAACGCGAAACAACCTACAACCACATGTAGGAATATCGCTCGATACATTAATCTTCAAACCTAACCAGTAGAAGAACGAAGCGTCGGATTTCCAATGCCTAACATCAAAAACTTCAAATTTCGCAAAGACATGAAGCTCAGTTCGATAAGTTAATAACAAACTGAACTTTGTAAAAGTACATCCACCATCTTAATCAAAAGTCTTCAACCCTTCATGTATGATCTCATCTCATCACGAATCTTCATGAATCAATCTCCTATCTTCACGAATCCACTGAATCCCCGATGGCTTTCATCTCTAATCTTCCCCTTAACAAGATGCACCATATTATTTTGAGAACTAACTAGCAACCGTCTTGGAAGAGGGACCAAGAAACTAATCTTCTCTACTAAAGAGGGACCAAGAAACTAATCTTCTCTACTCTAAACAGCAACATAATAAGGCTCAATCTTTAACTAGTCGTCAACCGAGAAATCAACTTCATCACGTCAACACTTGATTAACAACACAAACACACATGACGAAATTCCATTACACACGAGATTTTTACGCACAAGCTTTATATTTACGAAGAAAATAGGAACTTCAAAATTTTTACTCCCCCTTTTTCTTTGTAAACTGTCAACGTTCAAGCCAAGTCACGATAATATCCAAGATTGTCCCAAAACTCTAGTAAGTACCGAATCCGAACTCCGAGAATCTTGAAAAGAATACCGTGGACCACCGTTACCGCGTCTCGTCCCCTCATTTAATCCGGACAACATAAGTTCAATGACCCGAAACTCGCGCTTAAAGTTTCACAAAGAAACTCGGAACAAACAAGATGAACTGTATGTTTAGAACTCGGAATCAAACTCGGAGACACAGAGGTAATAAATAAAAAAAACGGAATCAGAGACGGGGAGACTGTTTTACAAACTCGGAAGTGTGTCACTGTTTGAAAAACTCGGAGCGTCTGACAAATATCAGAAAACTCGGACATTATACAGCTTTGCTGTAAAACTCGGAACACATTCTGAAGCTCTCAAAGAACTCGGATCAGTTGATTGCTTTTAAAACATCGGAACTGTAAAAGGCTGTAAAAGTCGGAACTGTTATTATAAAACTCGGAGTACGATATTGTTTAAAACTCGGAACTAGATAGAACACAGATCACAACCTGTTAAGAACTCGGATCTGCTTAAAATTCGGACCCAAGAGTTGTTTCAAAACTCGGAACAACTTATTAGATCAAAACTCGGAATAATACTATTCTAAAAGACGGACATGCCAAAAAAACTCGGAGACACACAGTCCTTTCTTTGACCTATTTATAACTCGGACACTGTTTCACAATAAAGTTCGGGCTGTGATACTCGGATCTTCTGAAAGTCGGACCTGCTCTCAAAACTCAGATAACAGACTTGTTTGAAAAAACTCGGTTATTACCTTAAAGACTCGGATAACTTCTTCATGTTTAAACTAAAGCTGATAACACACTTGCCACCGTTTGTTGGACCCTTCATGAAAGTCGGACCCTTCATGAAACTCGGAAACACATAAACTGACACTATAAAACTCGGAGCAACAGTTTAAAAGAAATTCGGAAGAGAACCTCGGAACAGAACCTCGGACTTGACTGTTGAATGAATTAAAACTCGGAAAATGTTCACATATGTAAAGACTTTTGCTGTAAAAGGTCAAAACTCGGAGCATCCTCGGAGCTGAGATCAAAAATCAAACCTCGGAACAGAACATTTATATTGAAACTTGGAGACAACCAGAAAAAATCGGAACCAGATCAAAACTCGGAACCAGTACACGAGTTAACTAACTCGGAAAAACTGCAAAACTCTGACATGTGTTAACTGTTGAGGATCTTGAAAACTACATGTTTGACCCTATCAAAAAACACGGAGAGGCACAGAAACATTCCATAAGTCGGACTAGTTGTAAAACTCGGAATCAACAAAGGTCAGGACATTGTAAAACTCGGTCAACCTATTTAAAAGCTTTGAACATAAGAGATAACTCGGATGTGGTGTGAACAAGATAAAACCTCGGACATTATCACACAAGAAGAACTCAGAAACAAATCTCCGGACTTTCTCCCTAGTGTGACTTCACACTAGTTCACCAAAACTCCGGAAACAACAAACACAGAGTTTTAAAACTCAGACAAGTTTATCACTAAGAAAAACTCGGACAGAGCAATTTTTGGATCAAACCTCAGATCTGCAACAACTTAGAGAACAAAACAACCACGAACAGCTTCATTTTCTTCAAGTTTTCTCCAAAATCTTCAAGTCTTCAGGATGTTTGGCGGAAACAAACATCAAATCAAGAGCAATGGTGATTCAGAAGGCGGTTAGACCATTCTGAATCGGTAACCATGCTCTGATACCACTGTGAAAGCACCGGATCGATGACGAACATCCAACATTGCACTTGATTCAAGACATGAAGAACAAAATATGAAGAACAAGATAGAAATATGTAGAAGATGAATCTCTTTATTGATGAATCAGTCATCACAGATTACACAAACCAAAGGAGTATACATCATCTACAAGCTGGTTTAGATAACAAAGATCTAAACCCTAGCTTTCTCTCACTAACACATAGTCTCTCTCTCTCTAGAATTCACACCAGGAGGATGAACGAGTGGGAGAGGTGCACAAAGCTACAAGAGTTGCCCTAATCTATACAATACACACATATATATAGGCTAGGGACTAAACCTCGGACAAACCAATTCTACACCAAACCCTAACTCTTGTCCCTAGCATAAACCTCAGACACTTTTCCTAGCCATAAACCTTGGACAAATGTCCCTAGGATAAACCTTGGACAAATGTCCCTAGGATAAACTTGGGACAAAGTTCCCTAGGATAAACTTGGGACAAAGTTCCCTAGGATAAACTTGGGACTAACTTTCAAGAATGTACAATAAAGACCCTCACAATTGGAAGGCATGCACTTAACACCCAAAGTGCACTAACAAACTCCCCTTGGTCTTCATGTGGTCTTGAATTCTTCATTATCGTTGACTTTAACTTGGACTTCTGCTTTGGTTGACCAGAACTGATAAGCGACAGTTACCCGGCAGGAACTGCACTTACACTCTAACCTACTATTAATGTCTCAAAATAGAACTAATAAGTTTTCCAATGTTGCACACATTTTGAAATATATTCAATGGAATGGTGTTCATTCTAGATCAAGAAAAGGCATTTCTTTTAGATTGGAAGAAAAGGTTCCTGATTATTCAGGGGTTTGTCCGTGGACTTCTATACCTTCATCACGATTCTAGGCTCAAGATCATCCACAGGGATCTAAAAGCAAGCAATATTTTACTAGATACAAATTTAAACCCAAAAATTTCTGATTTCGGAATGGCAAAAATTTTTAAAGGAGATGAAGATGAAGCTAAAACACGTAGAGTTGTCGGAACATAGTATGTATCGTTCCTCACTTAAAAGAACTTATTTAGTTTTTATATTTGTTTCATTTAACTAATGATGGCCTAATATTATTGAAGTGGCTATATGTCTCCGGAGTATGCAATGCAAGGACTTTTTTCAGTAAAATCAGATGTTTTTAGCTTTGGAATTCTAGTTCTTGAGATAATCAGTGGTAGGAGAAACACCAGCTACTGTCATGAGAACTCAATTAATTTGATCAGTCACGTAAGTAGCCACATTTCGTCACACATGTGCGCGCACATACACACATGTGTATCTGTTGTTTTTTTCTTGCTGATAATTCATTACACCATTCTTAGGTTTGGGACTTGTGGAATCAAGATAAAGCATTAACGATAGTTGACGCATCTTTAAGAGATTCATTCAATGCCCATGAAGTTCTTTTATGTATCCATGTTGGGATCTTGTGTGTTCAAGAGTTGGCTACTGATCGGCCTACAATGATTGACGTAGCTTTTATGTTGAGGAATCTTCAAACAATGCTTCCTTCTCCTAATCAACCAGCATTTATCTTTGGCCAAATGAATTATGGTAGGGACGATGGTGTTGGCTCCGTTGATGGTGAGACCATCACCATCCTTCATGCTCGGTAATTTCATAATATCTCATAGATAATCTCTTGAACAAGAACCCTAAACAACCGATTGGCAGACAAAATAATTAGGTCATGTGTAATGTCCGCTTGAACTTCATGAAGTAGTTATTGTATGCAAGTAGTTTCGCTATATATGGTTTGAAAAATTATTTGTAATGGGCTACAACTTATTTATGAGTAATGTGTCATGAGATGGAAAATCAAACTAAACTTATATATTACATAGAGACAGAGTACCAAGCCTAGCTACCATCACTGTGCATATAAGTAAATTTGATTGTAGCTTTTGATTCGTGGTAATAAACTATTTAAGATTTTTCGAATAGGATAAATTCTATGATTGTTGGGTTTTAGTGTCACACCCTAAAACCCGGGACACGACTTTTGTTGGATATAAATATCACACAAAGTTGGACTTTGAAAATATTTCCATAAACATCATTACAATTTAAATCTCTAAAACTTTTTCAAATAGCTTGATGATGCACTGATCACTTTCTACTAATATTATCAGCTTTCGCTGATGAGTTTATAGTTTAACTATTATGTGGGAAAATTTAAAAGAAAAATTAATTACTGACAGAGAGTTAGACAACAACTATGTAATAGGTTCACATAACTCGCCATTTAAAAACAAAATAAAATTATATTGAACTCAAAGTTGCACTCCTACGTAAATCTCACATAAATGTGTATGTTGAATATAAATAATTTTTTTTTTTTGCACAAAACATTAAACGACTGTGTAAGTTTTACATACCTGTGCATGTTATAAATAAATTTATGAACTAAATGTCATGTCGATGTAAGGTTTACATAGTCATGCATTTTTTTAAAACAAAAAAAAATCCATATTTTCAAACAATAATACAGGACCAATCACTTTCACAACACAAGTGTTGTTGGATTATTCGGGTTTGTTTACGGGTCACGGGTCGGTGCGTTATCGGATCACGGGTACGGGTCAATTGGTTAGGAGTTCGAACGGGTCAGCAGTGGTTTTAGTGTAATGGGTCAACTAATATTCTTGCATGTGATATTTGAGTCCATGAGTCCATGCACGTTGGAATAAGAGCTGGTCATCGTGAATACCCGTTCTTTAGGAGATTAGGAGAGCATTTTTTTTTATTCCATTTTTATTCGCATCATGGGTCACTGTAAGGCTATAAAAGCCACATTTGTTTAGTGAATATTGTAACCTTTTTTCTTTTATCACTCCATACTTTTCCTCGGCATTATATTGCATCAACATACCACATATATACGTGAGTTTGAGTGTGTATAGAGTGTGTGTTGAGGGGCCTGTAACCAACAATTGGTATCAGAGCCTAGGGCTCGGGAAGCGGGTTTGAAGATCGAAGGAAGCCTCCGCCACCGGCGGGTGTGTCGGTCGGTGGAGGGTAGGAGTGAAAAAAAGGGGGCTAGCCCGTCGTTGCGGGGCAAACGCAGCAGGAAAACGGGTTGTTCGGGACTATGTTGTAGCGATAAACGAAAGCGTTAAGGTGTTTCAGTAGGCCGTTGTTATGGTAGACGTATCGGTTGAGACGATGGGGGTGACCGGTGATAAACACTTGTGTTCCGTGGCTGTTGGTAGTGATGAAAGGAGGAAGAACGGGGATGTTCGGTTATTAGTTGCGGGTTTGAGTAACTGGTATATATCCGGTGACAACAGCAGGTTTCGCAGGTGCCTTGATCGTGTTGTTTCGTGATAAGAAGAGACCGGCGTGTTGCGTGAAAAACAGGCGTAAGGGATCCGTCAAAGCAGGTGGCTTTGAATTCGATTCGTTTAGCAGTTGAAAGAAAACGTAATAAGCGGGTGGCTTTGTTTTCTTAGTCGGTGGAGAGGCCTCTTGGAACGGGTGTGATCGGAAAAAGGTGTGGGTTGTTGAGACAAGAAGAGAGTGGAAAAACTACACCGTTGTAAACATTATGGCGTTGGAGTTCAATCGGGTGGCTTTGGATGTGATCGGGGAGAGGCCGTTGATCCGTGATGAGTCAAGATGTTAATGAACGTGTGTCCAACGGGATGCCATGTGACGTGTTACAAGTGTAGAGAGTTTTATTCAGGTTGAATCGAGAAATTGGACGTGATCGAGGTGAAGATCGGGTGTCCGTTAGATGTCATAGTGGTTCGAAACCAAGGTGATTCGGTGTTGCGGTGAAGGCGTAAACAAACACCGATTAAGGGGGTGATTGTTGGATTATTCAGGTTTGTTTAAGGGTCACGGTTCGATGCGTTATCGGATCACGGGTACGGGTCAATTGGTTAGGAGTTCGAACGGGTCAGCAGTGGTTTTAGCGTAATGGGTTAACTAATATTCTTGCATGTGATATTTGAGTCCATGAGTCCATGCACGTTGGAATAAGAGCCGGTCATCGTGAATACCGGTTCTTTAGGAGAATAGGAGAGCATTTTTTTATTCCATATTTATTCGCATCATGGGTCACTATAAGGCTATAAAAGCCACATTTGTTTAGTGAATATTGTAACATTTTTTTTCTTTTATCACTCCATACTTTTCCTCTGCATTGTATTGCATCAACATACCACATATATACGCGAGTTTGAGTGTGTATAGAGTGTGTGTTGAGGGGCCTGTAACCAACAAGTGTGTGATGGTGTATCACACACCAAATATACACACAACAATTGGGTTTCATTGAGCACATATGTTTTCTCTCTCTCTCTCTCTCTCTCTATATATATATATATATATATATATATATATATATATATGATCAAGATCAAGGGAAAACCCTTACGAGTTGTGAGAACTTAAAGAACTCGGTCTTCCCGTGCAAGTTTTGCCCACATTTTTTTCACACCCTAGATTAAAAAGTTAGAAAAGACTGTCGTAAACCAATTAAAATAAAATTTTCTATGTGTTGTTTTCAGCCCCTTACAGTAGCTGTGAAAAGCTGATGACATAAGCGTGACATCACTTTTTACAATATTTACGGCTGTCGTAAATTAAAAAAAATTAGTTTTTAAATTTTTTTTTGAAAAAGTTGATTTTTTAAAGATTTTTAGTAAAAAAATTTAAAAAAAAATCTTTCATAAGGCCGAGTTCTCTAAGTTCTCACAGCTTGTATAAATTTCATTTTACCCCAACCCTATATATATAGGGTGGGATTCTAGAGTGAACACTAGTGTATTGGTTAACTGAGTGAACAAATTCAGGCCATTGATTTACATCATCAAATCGTAAAATACACTAGTGTATTTTTCTCTCACACACAAAAATCCCCCCCCCCCCTCTCTCTGTCTAAGTTGCTTAGTGCAACTATGCCCCTTACCAGATAGTATATATCTAGTCTGCAAACCAGAAAAAGCGTGACATATATATAGTATCATGGAATCAAAAACCATATAATCTTTTGAATGGAACAACCATATAATCCATGATCACAAGCCAAAACTATAGTAAACATATATACAAAACACAAACAAAGGAGGTGCAAACTATAACAAATCTATGCATCATCATTCAAGCATTCACATTGCATATTATCATCAAACAAGCACTTTTGTCACACATTTCCATATATATGCAAGGAGACAACTAACCAAATCAAATGTGGGTAAAAGGTGTAGAGTAATGAAGAATGAAGTTCCCAGTCGATGCTCACGAGCTGATCCGAGGATTCCGGTTGTTGTCGGTTTAGTCCGAGAAGAGGAGGGGAGATAAGGTTTAGGGTTTAGAGAGAGAGAGAGAGAATGAGAGGAGAGAGAGGATAAGGAATGTTTAGGGATTTGTGAGGTGATGATTGCTATCCCAAAAAGGGTATGTCGGCTAGGTTTAAGGGTTATATACCCACCTGAATGTGTCGCACGCATACTAGGCCCGGAATGGTCTCGAGTGGGCTCTTGTGGTTTGGGCCAGTACGTGTGAGTGGGTGCAGCCCACTTGTTCTAAACCGAGTAGGTCCCGAGCTGAGACTAGGCAGTCTCGGGTCGAAGCTGTGGTTCCGAGTCGCACATTTTGTACACATATATACATATAAGTTATACATAATACATTTATCACACATAAAGAACTCACAAAATGCATAGAATTTCATTTAATAATATATATAACGATTTTATACAATGGGGTTGCTCGGGAAACCCGAAGTGTCACACTCTTGATCTCCGACGACGGGGTCGTCTTTTGGATCTGGATCCGGAAGAACGGTGGAGGATAAAAGAGAGAGTGGTGGTTTGATGACGCTTCTGGATTTGGATCTCCGACGACGATTTAGGATATGGGGTTTTAAGTTTCGGCATTAGGTAGAGGAAAAGAAATAATGGTCGGCATTACTGATGGTTGTGGGTGGCCGGTGATATCGATGGTTGAGGTGGGAGTGGTAGTGGCTAAAGGTGGCATGGACGGTGGTTGAGATGGGAGTGGTGGTGGAAAATGATATAAAAGAGAGTTAGGTAGAGAGAAGAAGTACGTGTATGCATGTATATATTCTACAGAGAATGAAAGAGTTAGGCAGATGATATTAATAAATAAGTAAAAGACTAAACTACCCTTGTGTTACCTAATTTAACAAAAGAAATTAACTGAGTTAGGATTAAAGGAACCATCCATTTAACAATTAAAAACTAAACTTAACATGTTAAAAAAATCAATTTTTTAACAAAAAATTTCGAAGCATTTGCCTATAGATACATGTAGAAGACCTTTTAATAAAAAAACACTAAAACTAAAAAAATAAAAAAAAAATTCTTAAAAACGAGTAAAAATAGGTAAGTTTTTTTTCTATAAATTGATTTTTTTATTGGAATAGCTTCTACACATATTTTATATGCAAAAGTTTTGAAAAAGATTAAAAAAATATTTTTTAACAATTTTAAATTGAATTTTTAATATATATATATAATATATAATATGTATTATATATTATATGTTAAATACATTGTTCTTCGATTCCCCATTTTTTAGTGTTTCCCTATATATATATATATATATATATATTGTCTTAGGATCCTGTATAAATGACATTTTTCGTGAGAAGTGTGAGAAGTTAAAAGAATTGACATATAGACATTATGTTTTGGACTTGAGCATAATGTTCTGGGTTGTTTTGGCAAGAAAAACACCAAACATAACAATTTAATACACAATGCAATGAATTCTAGACTTAAAACTTAAAACACCATGCTAAGAATGTTAAGTAGTGTGTTTTAAGTGTTAAGTAGTGTTTTTAGTTGTGTTTTAAAAATCGCACCCATAATACGTTGCATTGTGTTTTAAATTGTTATGTTTGGTGTTTTTCTTGCCAGAACAACCGAAAACATCATGGCTAAGTCCAAAGCATAATGCCTAGATGTCAATTTCTATGCCTTCTCACACTTCGTGCAGATTCCTTAAAAAATCAATGTTTTTTTTATAAGTGCACATGAATTAAGAAAAACGATACCATTTATGAGTCTTCCACCTTATTCTTAATTATTCTCTATAATGTCTTATTTTTGCTTGTAAAACACTATCTTTCTGAGTGTTCACATTCTCTGTTATGTCTTATTTTCACATGTAAAACACTATCTTTTTGAGTGTTCACATGCAAATTGAAAAATTGCTTTCCTTTCATCCCTAATTGTCATTTTAGCATCATATGATCATATCTTCCGTCTCTTCTCTGTATTCCTAAACCAATGTTACGATTACCCCTTTCTCTTCATCCCCCACCATTTTATTCATTTACTAGTTTATAGTCCCGTGTGTTACACGGGTTGAATGATAAGATTGGTTGTATTCGAAAACATAATAATTACAAACTTTGAATTATTCTTGATATTGCACATGTTAAATATAAATTTTGATATAAACACATATTACACTAACATTAACTATCCATACCAAGTTAAAGAGAATATAACATTACTCGCTATAAATGACGCATTTAGCAAATACTATGTATTTATTTGTTACTTTAGTAATAATAATTAGATATACATAAAATATATATATTTATATAATAATTAAATTTATATATTATGTTATGATAAAGAATGTTAAGTAGATTCTTAAATGTAAGGACCTGCACAAAATGTTCCAAAACGACCCGTAAGTGAAAACCCGGACCCCTGAAACCCTAATGTGCATGAAAAACAAAGAAAACAAGATTTCAGGGTTTCACGCGGGCCGCGTAAGAGTAAGCTTAGGCTTACGCGGGCCGCGTCAATGTGGTGTTGACCAGATAAGTGTTCTGGGCCACGTGTCGCACACGTGGCGGACCTACCTGTGACACCGTAGCCCTAGTCGTAGACTAGGTGTCCCTCGCGGGCCGCGTAAGGGACTTGAATGGGTTTACGCGGGCCGCGTAAAACCCATTTTTCAATTATAAATTGATCCGATCATGGCCTGTTCTTCTGTGTCAAAAATTTTGATAAAAAACGAAGAATACTGCATAAATTCGAAGTTTTAAGGTATCAAGGCGCTGCTACGATACATGGTATTAACTCGATCGCTGCTACGATTCAATGTCCGATCGATTTAAACCAATCCGATGGATGTTTAAGTGCCGCTCAAACTCGAGCTATAATTTGTCATTCGTCGTAAATTCAAATTCGATGGATGTTTAAGTATTGCACTTTGTCATTCGTCGTGAGGGTTTTAATCTCGTGAGTTATCGTAAATGTTGTATTAAGTTACTGACCTAGTTCGTATGCATTGTCATTTAATTTAGGTTACAAGGCTTATCAGTAGGCTAATCTCTGCCCGTTTAAACTTGCAATGTGAGTCATTCTCTTTTTATTTAAACGTGTTTTACAATACTCCAACTATTTTCAAAGTTATAATTACAGGGATTAAGTCGTGGTTATCTTGAATCACTAGCTAGTGGGGTATTGTGCACATTACTAATTTCTCACGGTTAGGTTCATCAACCTAACAGTGATAATCATCACTACATGGGTGAAAGGACCCAATAGTGGTATGACCATCGTCACCAGGAGGTGACACGGCGCCAGATAAAAATAAGATAGTAGCCATTGTAATCGCTCTTATGCTGTAATTTATAACTAAGGCGTCGTTTTGTTTAACCTGAATGACTCGCCAGTATTTCCCCGTTGATAAAATATTTTTAAACATGTTTCAGGCGACCTACTGTGAATCAAGGAAACGTGCTACGGAGCAATAACAAGCTTGAGGAGGTGCTCAATAAAATGAATAAACATGTTTTGTAAAACAGGGAATTTCCTCGTGAAATTCCTCTATTGTAAATTACGGGGTTGATCCCAAATTATGAAATAAAATAATTGGGCATTTTCAAGTTTTCAAAGATCCTGTTAAACTTCCGCTGTCAATTCAAATAATAAATACAACGGGTTTCTGTCCCGCGGCTCCTGGACGGGGTCACACCGGGACGGGGCCGTGACAGAAAAAGCTGGTATCAGAGCCACTGATTTAAGCTAATTAAGTATTTAGAAATACTTAATTTTTCTGATTGCCATTCTGTGATTCTGTGAAAATTTAATTTGCAAAATTTTAACTTAGAATTTTGTGTGTTACTTCATGTATGCTCACAGCATGAATGAACTATCAGAAGCACTTCAAAATTTTTCTATCAATACAACAGATATGGATACCACCAGTACTTTTACTGGCTACCAGGCTGATACTGAAGAGCCAATGGTATTTCAAGCCCATCCTCAGGAGAAACCAAAGCCGAAAAAGAAAAGAAGACTCGTAGGCTAGAGGCGTGTGCGTAGGAAGAAACCAGCGACAGAGAGAGTTATAAAGACTAAGGATCCGAAGAATAAAGGTAAAGGAATCGAGACCGAAGAAAGTTCAGGGCAAGCTCAAGAAATGCCACCCTGGGAAGAGCTGGACCACCAACTGGCAAATAGCGACCTCATCGGACCTGCCGATGAAAATCTCTTCTATTACCCAGAGGAAGCACAACTTCCAGTTAATGTGGAACCTGCTATTCCAGGTCCTATTATCCATCCCAGACCTCTAGGAGAGCTGGAAGAATGGTGGACCACTGACTGGTAATTTCAGAATCTCCTAAATAACCCTAACACCTTTTTCCCCCAATTTGACCCTGAACCTCCACTATACCCACCTATGAGCACAGAAAACTTGGTTAAACTCCGCCATTATGGCGAGGAGTTGGTGGACGCCGGAAATCGAATCAGGGAGGTGGGGGAGAGAATATCATGGAAATACGACGAAAGGGAACGTCGTTTCTGAGATGCCAGCTGACTGTGGTCGTGTGGTTGTGGGAGTATGTGTTTAATAATAATATAATAATAATAAAAAAAATATAATTATGTAAAATACCTAAAAATAAAATTTTTGTAATATATTTAGTGTGTACGGATGCATACTACAATATATAAAATGGACGTCGCAAAATCGACAACTTTGGTTATATGTGTTGACGTGATTATATGCGATTATTTTATTATGGTTGGTTATTGTTTATTTTATGCTAATCATATATATATATATATATATACATATATATATATATATATACATATATATATATATATATATTAATTACCAGATGGAACACGCTGGTAATGCACCAGTTAACGAAGTTAACCAATCTGAGCAAAACCATGAAGATCAATTTCTGAATAGGCAAGATATAGAAAATATTGTTGCCCAAGGAATAGCAAATGTTATTCCCGCAATCCTCGCTGCTGCCCTAAATCCAGTTGAACCTCAACCAATTGTTCCCAGCAAACGTACTCACGGCGACAATTTCAGTAATAGTGTAAATGGAGGAGGCAACATTAATAATAATGATAATGATGATGTGGTGTAAGCCCCCTTTCTTAAGAAAATGAAAGCTGCAACGCCTGGTTGCACTTACAAGGAATTTCTTGCTTATAAACCAGTTAAATTTGCAGGCAACAAAGGGGCGACTGCTGCACTTCGTTGGTTAGAGAAAACCGAAGCAGTGATTAAAATAAGTAAATGTGCCGAGGAAGACAAGGTCATGTACGCTTCGCATCTTTTTAAAGAAGGGGCACTCGAATGGTGGAACACAGTACTACAAGCCAAGGGAAGCGATGTGGCTTATGCTATGTATTGGGAAGAATTTAAAAGTCTGATAGAAAGAAAATTCTGTCCCGAATATGAAAAGGAACAAATGGCAAATAAGTTCCTAAACCACCGGATGGTGGATGTGGACTGTCGAGGGTATACTTCGACACTCTTCGAATATGCTAGAGTTGTACCTAACCTGGCTTCGCCAGAACCGGTACTTATATCCCGCTATATTTGGGGTTTGATTGGCGAAATTCGTCACATCGTCAAAGCTGCAAGACCTCGCTCTATTGACGATACGGTGGAATTAGCCAACACTGTGACCGACGGGTTGGTGCGTACAAGGGAAGAAAACCGAAAGAATGAAGTAGCTCAAAAGATTACCCAAGGATTCCGCGTGGGTAATAGTAGCAATTTCAAGAAAAAGGGAACCGGACAATCCTCCACCGTCCCATTCTGCAGTACCAGTAGAAGAAAGCATTTTGGAAGATGCAAAGGATATTGCAATTTCTGCAAGATTCCGGGGCATCAAGAAGAAGATTGCAGGAGGAAGAAATCAACAATCTGCTACAACTGTGGAGAGGCTAGACATTTTAGACCAGATTGCCCTAAATTGGTCAAACCAGCAGACAACAAAGCCAAACCTTCAGAGGGAACTACCAAGAAAAACGCATGAGCCTTCCAGTTAACTGTAACACCCTGAAAATATAAAACTTTATATTGGAACTATAAAGTAAAAATAGACGAGAATTTATTAACTAGGAACTTTTAACCTAGTTAGTTACAAGACTAGAAATAGCCTATAATAGGGTTAAAAGCTACTAAATGATATGTTGAACAAAGTGGAGGGGCCTTAGTTGTTAAATTTGAAACTAAACTAGATAATAAAAAAAAATAAACCAAACACCCCATTTAGAGGTGCTGGTCGACCAAGAAGGAGCAGGGGGCGACACCCCCATCTTCAAAAACCTAAAACTTCATTAAATCAATCAATTAAAGGCTCAATCCAAGTCGAAATCGGAATTAGAACCTAGAATTGTGATCCTCATCGCAAGAGGATTCTAAGGTATGTAAAATCTGATGAAATCTCTCAACTTGAATTTATCATGATTTTGGAAAATCTGAAATTAGATGTTGCATGTGTGTTATTTGGTTAGATTAGAGTTGATATGGTGTCTAGAAGTGAAACCTAGCCAACTACATGTGAAATCATGATCAAATTCAGGAAATTCCATGAACACCTTGAAGGTGGGTTGTGGGTTTTACAATATGATGATGAACACTAGGGTTTAGAATGATTATTCTAGTGTAATTCGATCTTAGAAAACGATTTCAGAAAATCTATGATGTTTAAATGCTATATGAAGGCTTTATTGAAGTTAAGTTAACTAATTAGCAAGCTATAAACATGAATATGAAAGATGTAAGAATTCTGCCCTTATAGTGTTTGTTGAAATGCCTCAAAGAAGGCTTGAAACTGAATTGTTAAGTTAAAAACGCATAATTATGAAGTATGACAAAATGTGCGTTATGTATACAAAACATAGAGTTCTAAACATAAAGTGATTGAACTCTATAGGAAAGGAAGTCGGGGCATCTAGCGGGCAAACCGGTGTGGACGCACCTTTGAAGGGCTTGCTTTAAAGGTATGTAACTTGACTGTTGGAACCTGAAGGTTTATTCATGTAGGTTAGCATAGTTTGAGGGTTGATTATGTTTATGTTTAGTTAATATGTTTGGGCCGATTATGTATGGTTTGGGTTAGTAGACTTGTGTCGCATGGGCTTAGATTTCGACCCAGTTAGTTTTGTATTTAAACAACATTTACCTCATGGTTTGAGGTTGTTGTTTGGGTGACAAGTAGGGCGACACAAAGGAGAAGGAACCGAGTTCCTGTTCGAGTCTTGTATTAGTCTTTGCTAAGCCATTGAATGCAAGATATCGGTTTGTGTTTTGTTTATTGTTTTCATCTTAGATTTATACATATTCTTGAATCACCTATTGATTGGTTTCCGCACAATCAATAGGTTGTTTGATATCATTGAGAGATCCTCACGGGTTTTACAATTGGTATCAGAGCCATTGAAGCCATTCAAGGGCTCGGTTTTGATATCATTCGGATTCAAGAATCATTTATGCTACTGATCTGTTTTGTTGAGTGTTTTGCAGCGATATATTTAATCTGTTCTTGACAGATTCATCGAAATAATACTGAATTTGGTTTGTTGATTTCTGGAAAAGGTGTTTGCTGATTTTACGGAAAGTTGGTGGTCAAGAGATTCAAAGATTACGATATCTTTGAATTTTGGAAGTGCTGAAAAATCGGGATTGCGAGTAAACAGATCTTATCGTTTATTCTTTTGCAGGTTCCGACTCGCAACCATCCTTGTTGCGGTTCATCACGTTCTGGTTACGACTCGCAACCATCCTTGTTGCGGTTCATCACGTTCTGGTTACGACTCGCAACCATCATTGTTGCGGTTCATCACGTTTTGGTTTCGACTCGCATTCAACCTTGGTTTCGGCTCATCCTGTTTTAGTTACGACTCGCAACCACAGCAGTTCATATGAATGCTCGCAAAAGGATTCTAAGGTATGTCAATGGCACAATTTCATTCGGTATACATATTACAACATCATCTTCCACATCATTTTTTTTCCTACACTGATGTGGATTGGGGTGGATGCCATGACACTAGGCGCACTACTTCTGGTTACTGTGTGTATATGGGTGATAATCTGCTCCCGTAGTCGTCTAAGAGACAACCGACACTATCATGGTCGAGTTCCGAGGCGGAGTAGCGAGGTGTGGTAAATGTTGTACCCGAAGTTTGTTGGCTTCGAAATTTGCTACTAGAGTTACACACTCGTCCCGCATATGTTACCATAGGGTATTGTAGTAATGTTAGTGCAATTTATCTCATCAGAAACCCGGTTCAACATCAACGCACTTAGCATATTGAAATGGGCATCCACTTCGTTCAAGAAAAAGTCGCCAAAGGAAACATTAGAGTTCTTCATGTTCCCTATAGATATCAAGTCACGGATATATTTTCAAAGGGTTTACCGAATATTCTATTACAATTTTCTAGTCCAGTCTCAACATCCGAGATCCTCCCGTTTATACTGTGGGGGTGTATTAGCATAAATAGATATGTATTGTTTGTAGTAAATATATTGTGATTATCATGTATATCAAGTAGCTAAATTTAGACTAGGTCAGCTTGTAATCTCTATTTATACTTTGAGATATCAATAACAAACCCAAGGATCATTACCTACTTTCAATATTATTGAAGATAATACATATTTTTTTATTAAAAAAGGTATTGTTTTTTACACATTAGCATGCCACCTTATTAAAAAAATGGTCACATCAGCAAAATAACTATATAGGTTAGGGTTGGGTTAGTTTGTGAGTGTAAGAGGAAAATTAGTTTAAAGTGGTCGAAAGCAATTCGTTAGTTGAGAGTATTACCAACCAAGAAGTGAAATTGAGTAATTTAAATACAGTAACGCAATTTATAATAATTAAGTCACCACCCACAAGAAATTCATTAAGTACAAGATTTCCAAGGTTTTTTTTGTTAAATACATTAGACTACCTACAAGACTTCTATATACACCTTCATCTATAAACTCTTCCGGATCATCCTTAGATAATTTGAGGCCATATTCCATTGGAGTTGAGATTGTATTGCATTGAGCCATTCAATATTTTTCAAGTAGATTCCTCATATATTTTCTTTGAGATAGAATTATATTACCATTCTCATACAGCACTTCCATACCAAGAAAGTAATGTAATTTTCCCATATCTGTCATCTCAAATTCTCTTTTCATTGCATCCTTGAAATCAGAAATTAGCTTCATAGAACTGCTAGCTATAATCAAATCGTCTACGTATAAACATATCACCAACTTTCCTTCCTTGGCATCCTTAGTGTATAAGGTATGTTCATATGTGCATTTTTTAAATTCATGTTCATAAAATATGTGTCTATCCTGCTATACCACGCCCTTGGTGCCTGTTTTAAACCATATAACGCTCGCTTGAGATGACATACCTTTGTTTCTTCTCCTTGTTTGATGTATCCTTGTGGTTGTTCTATATATACTTATTCCTTTAATTTTCCATTCAAAAACGCAGTTTTTACATCCATTTGATGAAGATGCCAATCATTTTGAGCCGCGAGAGCCAGTACTAAACGTACCGTCTCAAATCTGATTACCGGAGCAAATAGTTCTTGATAATCTATTCCGAACTTTTATTTATACCCTTTTACTACCAATCTTGCTTTATATTTGTTTATATTTCCCTTTTCATCATACTTTGTCTTGTAAATCCACTTGACTCCTATGGGCTTTTGGTTTCTTGGAGGGTCCACTAGATCCCATGTTTGATTTTTATAAATGGACTCCATTTCCTTGTCCATGGCATCGATCCATTTTGTATCCTTGCTAGCTTCCTCATAAGTGGTTGGATCAGCATTAGCATAAAGAACCGAATTAATCACCTGGTTTTCATTGTACTTTTGTAATACTTCAGAAAATTGGCCGAATTTACTCATTTTTTTTATAGACGAATAATTGATGGAATTCCAAATGGAGTTGGGTTTATAAGTTTCTTTGTAGCAGAGGCCCTTGAGTCTCTGTAAATACTATTAATGCTTCTCGTATTAATCACTTCGTTTTCAAAATCTGTCGAAGAAGTCTTGTGATTATGCTGATGCTGAGTCTGCTGTTGAGGATTGTCTGCTCCAGAGGTTGTTTCAGCATTCACGTCTGCAGATCCTGTTGTATCTTCATTTTGTGCAGGGTCAGGTACGTTGTGATCATCCGAAGACTCCTGGTTGGTGATATCTTGATCTGCATATTCCTCTTTGTCCTTTATTATCATGTAGGGAACATCAGTTGGCTCTTAATCTGTGACCCATCTTTTACTTTCATCGAAAATAACATCTCGGCTTATTGTGATCTTATTGTTTAGTGGATTATACAGCTTATATCCTTTGCTGTTTTCACTGTATCCAACAAAGATCATTTTCTAGGTTTTGTCATTCAATTTGTTCCAGTGTTGCTTGGGTATATGAACATAAGCTACGCTACCGAAGACTTTAAAATGTTCTACATTGGGTTTTCTTCCATTCCATGCTTCAAAAGGAGTTGTATTCGATTTAGAATGTAGGTGGTACATGCTACTGCTTCTGCCCAGTATTTATTCGGCAACTTCTTTATATTCATCATGCTTCTGCTTAACTCCATTAACGTTCTGTTTTTACGCTCTGCTACCCCATTTTGTTGGGGTGAGTAACTATTAGTGAGTTGATGATGTATCCCATTCACCTTCAAGAAATCTTTAAACTGTTTTCCACAATATTCTCCTTCACGATCAGTCCTTAATGTTTTTATCATATGATCTGATTGTTTTTCAGTTAACGCTTTGAATACTTTAAAGTAATTCAAGGCCTTGGACTTGAGTTTAAGGAAATAAACCCAAGTCTTTCTTGTACAATCGTCAATGAAAGTGATGAAGTATCTACAACCACCAATGGATTCTGCCCTCATCGGACCACAGATATCCGAGTGAATAAGTTGTAGTGGCTTAGTTGCATGCCATTTGGTTTTATTCGGAAAAGTTTTCCTTGCTTGTTTACCTGATACACACCCTTCACATATGCTATTATCTCTTGAAATTTTCGGTAACCCAAGTACTAGTTCTTTGTTTCCCATATCTACCAAAGTATCTAAATTCACATGTCCGAAGCGTTTGTGCCAGAGTATTGAAACGTCCTTCGTTGTCATGGTCATGGCTAACGTTAGATCACTTTCGGGGTTGAGTGGAAACATCTTGTTATTTGTCATTCTTATGGTACCCATGACTTCATTGTTTGTGTCCTTGATTGTGCATTGTTCGTTTTCGAACTTGACTGTATATCCTTTTTGTATGAGTTGCCCCACACTCAAAAGATTGTGTTTCAAACCTTTCACGTAGAACACATTTGGTACATTTTTACTTCGTCCCCGTATTGTAATCATGACCTCTCCGCTGCCTAACACCTCTAACCTCTTGTCATCACCCGTTCTTACTTCCTTTTTTAAAGATTCGTCCAATCTTATGAACATGCCTTTGTTTCCTGTCATGTGATTACTACAACCACTATCCAAATACCAACAATCATCTTTAACTATTTCTTCCATGTTGAAAATCATGAACATGGTGTCCTTCTCTTCCGGTTCATCTTCTTGATGAATTAACATGTTATCGGCATTTCCGTTTTCATCTTTCTTTTGACAGAACCTGGCTGTGTGACCAAATTTCAGGAAATTATAACATCTAATGGAATTCAAATATCGGCCGTTATTTCTGCTGCGTCCTCTTCCTCCCGCATCATTTCGAGTTTGTTGAAATCTATCCTGATTTGCATTTTGAATTTGAAATGCATATTCAATTGGGGGATCTTCATATCGCTTCATTCGTAATTCATGGGATTGCAGAATTCCCATCAGTTCTTCAGTGGAAACATCCTCTAAATTTTTTGTTTCCTCAACAGCGGTCACTACAGACTCAAAGTTTCGAGTCATACTTCGTAGAACCTTTTCTACAATTCGCTGTTCGCTAACCTTTTCTTTATTCATCCGTAATTGATTAACTATGAGGGTTATTCTATTGAAATAATCTTCAACAGATTCCCCATCTCTCATTTTTAATGCATCAAATTCACATCTAAGGGTTTGGAGTTTTACAGTTTTTACCCAGTTTTCTCCTCTGTATGATTTGTGCAGAATACTCCAGGCTTCTTTTGATGATTTGGCCATGGCAATTCTTCGAAGACAATCTCATTTACCGATTAAAATAATATGTGCAGTGCTCGCTTATCTTTCTTGATTGAGTCTCGATAAACCGCAGTGGCATCTTCTGTGGGATTGGTTCCAATTCTTGAAATCCGTCTTCAACAATACTCCATAGTTCTTGTGACTCGAGTAACACTTCATCTGAATGTGCCAATGATAATAATTCTGTCCAGTAAGTTTGGGAATTTGAGTTTGAATCCCTTGCGTTTGATTCATTTCGTCTGAATTGGTATGAATATCGGTTGTTTGTGTTGATAAAGATTTTCGATCGCTGTGCCCTGATACCACTGTGTAGGATTTCCTTGAATATGATTAGGGTTTTGACAGAATTTTCTTGTTCATAAAAATGAATTGATATTTCTAAATTGTGCAGTACATGATGTATATATACAGATACATAATTCGGCTATAACCGCCTTGACTTAGGAATAAGAATAATAATAATAATAACGAGTAATATATCTAGCTTATATGATTAAAAATATATTTGTCTAACAGTAATGGCATCTGATTAATCTATGACGTACAATATTATATTGGGGTAAAATAAATTTTAATGTAATTGTATTTCAGCCAAGTTCTCGTCAAAGAGGCTAAATGGATCGCATAAAACCCTGTTTCTTGTCATCGGGATGCTAATATTTGCAGGAGCGTTTCTGTGGTGTACCTTCATTTGGTGTTGCGTAAGGAAGAAGAAAGGTATGCCTAAGCTCATTTACTATTAATTGATTCATCTTTGCTAAAATTGAAGGTTCATTTGGCTTATACATACGCATAACTTCATCCAACAGACCAGTAAATTATATATAATTTACTGATATTATCATTTTTGGGTAATGTTCGAGTATTTGTTACCGGGTCAAGTCATGTCAACAAATTTCAACAATCTCCATTTTGTAATAAAGATATTGAAAGTGTAAAATACAATATCCCTTAACGTACAATACGTAACATATAGTGAAATCGCAGATTATAAAATAACATGGATGAAATCGCATGTGATAATTTTGATGAAATCGCATGTTGGTTTTTTTGTAACACTTTTGCATGTGATAATTTTGATGAAATCGCATGTTGGTTTTTTGTAACAATTTCGCATGTGGTAATTTTGATGAAATCGCATGTTAAAAAACCAATATGCGAAATTGTTACAAAAATCCAACATGCGATTTCAATGTGGGATGAAGATCTGACGGCTGATATGAGCGCGTACATATTGTACAATAAGGGATATTGTACGTTAACCTAACCCTATATATACACAATGGTTGGTAATGTGCGGTTCAGTAGGAACACTAAAAAATTGGGAACGGAGAAACAATACATTTAACATGTTATAAAAATCAAAAAAATCCATTTAATATATTAAAAAAAAAAATTTCAAAAACCCTTTCAAAGCTTTTGCATATAAAGATTTGTGAAAGCTATTCTAATAAAAAAATCTTTTTTAAAAATAAAAATTTGTTTTACCTTTATATACTGTTTTTAAACATTTTTTTTAAAAAATTTTAGTTATTAAATATTTTTATTAAAAATGCTCCTACATTTATCTACATGCAAAAGCTTTGAAAATGTTTTTAAAAGTTAATTTTTAACATATTAACTTAAATTTTTAACATGTTAAATGTATGATTATCTTGTCCAAAATAAACCCTCCCCTACAATGAAAGTAATGTAAATAATGTCCCTATTCAAATACAATGTTTCAAATCAAACAAATCCAAAGTCCTACAGATTCTTTTATTTCTCAAATTAATATATACTGAAGGCATGCTTCTAGCCTTCTACGTTATTTATTTTGTTGGTTAGCGAGAAGGCAAAAGATCAAATACAGTACGAAAACACGAAAAGGAAAAAAATGTGGTGATATTTTTGTAATTATTTACTCGTAGAGTAGTTATCAAAATTACCCAAAAAATGATTTTGTAGAGTAATTTTGTAAAATGACATTGTAGGGTAATTTTAATCTTTTGGGTTAATTTCGTAGAGCAAAATAATTACTCTACAAGTGATATTGTAGGGTCATTTTGATCTTGTAGAGTAATTTTGTAGAGCATCATAATTAGTCTACAAATGATCTTGTACGATAAAGTTATATAGCATCTTTACCCTAGCAAGAAAGGGTGTTTTATTTTAATACTTTTTATCTATTGGATACTTACAAGTAACAATAAAGATAATAAAAATTTTTGTGGCTTTTGGTTGACACCATCTTCAAACTATAAACACATACATCATAATCCAGAGCTTCAGAATGCTACTTTTTTGTTGTAAAATAATTTAGTTGAAACAAATCGATAAATATCTATCCCCCGTAACATGAATCAAGCAATGCTAGTGCATTTAAGGTTCAGGTTGTTGACTGTGATAGTTTACGATCTATGGATTAAGGTTTGGACTTATGCTCCAAGAAGAAAATTGCAACTCACATAAATGCATGAATTAACTAGTTTTTACTCCCGCTAAATTGTTTGATACAGCCAAACAAAATGAAGGCAAAGTTGGGTTAAGTTTCACGGATATTAGAGTGAAATCGTTGGAAGGATCTCTCATCGAGAAGGATGTTGGTAAAAATGTTGATTTAGACGTGTTTGATATAAGCATAATAGCCGCACCAACTGATAATTTTTCTTCTTCAAACATGCTCGGAGAAGGTGGATTTGGCTACGTTTTTAAGGTGTGTCCTGTAGATCTTGGTAATGATCATGGCCTATCCCAGTCAAATATTACTGTTATTAACCAATATAGAATGAATTACATAGGGTAAGCTACTAAATGGGCAAGAAATTGCTGTCAAAAGATTATCACAAAGTTCATGTCAAGGGATGCAAGAATTCAAGAACGAAGTAACGTTGATAGCAAAACTTCAACACGAGAACCTTGTCCGGCTTTTAGGATACTGTTTCCACGAGGAAGAAAAAATGTTAGTTTACGAATACTTACCAAACAAAGGCTTGGATTCTTTCATCTTCGGTTTGTTCTCTATGTGAAAGCACCGGATCGATGACGAACATCCAACATTGCACTTGATTCAAGACATGAAGAACAAAATATGAAGAACAAGATAGAAATATGTAGAAGATGAATCTCTTTATTGATGAATCAGTCATCACAGATTACACAAACCAAAGGAGTATACATCATCTACAAGCTGGTTTAGATCACAAAGATCTAAACCCTAGCTTTCTCTCACTAACACATAGTCTCTCTCTCTCTAGAATTCACACCAGGAGGATGAACGAGTGGGAGAGGTGCACAAAGCTACAAGAGTTGCCCTAATCTATACAATACACACATATATATAGGCTAGGGACTAAACCTCGGACAAACCAATTCTACACCAAACCCTAACTCTTGTCCCTAGCATAAACCTCAGACACTTTTCCTAGCCATAAACCTTGGACAAATGTCCCTAGGATAAACCTTGGACAAATGTCCCTAGGATAAAGTTGGGACAACTTTCCCTAGGATAAACTTGGGACAAAGTTCCCTAGGATAAACTTGGGACAAAGTTCCCTAGGATAAACTTGGGACTAACTTTCAAGAATGTACAATAAAGACCCTCACAATTGGAAGGCATGCACTTAACACCCAAAGTGCACTAACAAACTCCCCTTGGTCTTCATGTGGTCTTGAATTCTTCATTATCGTTGACTTTAACTTGGACTTCTGCTTTGGTTGACTAGAACTGATAAGCGACAGTTACCCGGCAGGAACTGCACTTACAGTCTCCCCCTTAACTGTTGCATCAGTTCTGTGTGGCATCGATAATCTTCAGTCACCGGATACTGCACTTACAGACTCCCCCTTGACTGATGATATCATGGCTGCTATCAACTTTGGCTGAGACTTGATCTTTCTGGCAGAGCACAGCGATCTTCAACCCTTCTAATTAAAGACTTGCTGACGATCACTTAAGGCCGCTTTGAGAAACCCGAAGAATCCAACATCGAACACTGTAGATCCTCCCCCTCAAACTACTCCCGAATCAAGTTAACGCGAAACAACCTACAACCACATGTAGGAATATCGCTCGATACATTAATCTTCAAACCTAACCAGTAGAAGAACGAAGCGTCGGATTTCCAATGCCTAACATCAAAAACTTCAAATTTCGCAAAGACATGAAGCTCAGTTCGATAAGTTAATAACAAACTGAACTTTGTAAAAGTACATCCACCATCTTAATCAAAAGTCTTCAACCCTTCATGTATGATCTCATCTCGTCACGAATCTTCATGAATCAATCTCCTATCTTCACGAATCCACTGAATCCCCGATGGCTTTCATCTCTGATCTTCCCCTTAACAAGATGCACCATATTATTTTGAGAACTAACTAGCAACCGTCTTGGAAGAGGGACCAAGAAACTAATCTTCTCTACTAAAGAGGGACCAAGAAACTAATCTTCTCTACTCTAAACAGCAACATAATAAGGCTCAATCTTTAACTAGTCGTCAACCGAGAAATCAACTTCATCACGTCAACACTTGATTAACAACACAAACACACATGACGAAATTCCATTACACACGAGCTTTTTACGCACAAGCTTTATATTTACGAAGAAAATAGGAACTTCAAAATTTTTACTCCCCCTTTTTCTTTGTAAACTGTCAACGTTCAAGCCAAGTCACGATAATATCCAAGATTGTCCCAAAACTCTAGTAAGTACCGAATCCGAACTCCGAGAATCTTGAAAAGAATACCGTGGACCACCCTTACCGCGTCTCGTCCCCTCATTTAATCCGGACAACATAAGTTCAATGACCCGAAACTCGCGCTTAAAGTTTCACAAAGAAACTCGGAACAAACAAGATGAACTGTATGTTTAGAACTCGGAATCAAACTCGGAGACACAGAGGTAATAAATAAAAAAAACGGAATCAGAGACGGGGAGACTGTTTTACAAACTCGGAACTGTGTCACTGTTTGAAAAACTCGGAGCGTCTGACAAATATCAGAAAACTCGGACATTATACAGCTTTGCTGTAAAACTCGGAACACATTCTGAAGCTCTCAAAGAACTCGGATCAGTTGATTGCTTTTAAAACATCGGAACTGTAAAAGGCTGTAAAAGTCGGAACTGTTATTATAAAACTCGGAGTACGATATTGTTTAAAACTCGGAACTAGATAGAACACAGATCACAACCTGTTAAGAACTCGGATCTGCTTAAAATTCGGACCCAAGAGTTGTTTCAAAACTCGGAACAACTTATTAGATCAAAACTCGGAATAATACTATTCTAAAAGACGGACATGCCAAAAAAACTCGGAGACACACAGTCCTTTCTTTGACCTATTTATAACTCGGACACTGTTTCACAATAAAGTTCGGGCTGTGATACTCGGATCTTCTGAAAGTCGGACCTGCTCTCAAAACTCAGATAACAGACTTGTTTGAAAAAACTCGGTTATTACCTTAAAGACTCGGATAACTTCTTCATGTTTAAACTAAAGCTGATAACACACTTGCCACCGTTTGTTGGACCCTTCATGAAAGTCGGACACTTCATGAAACTCGGAAACACATAAACTGACACTATAAAACTCGGAGCAACAGTTTAAAAGAAATTCGGAAGAGAACCTCGGAACAGAACCTCGGACTTGACTGTTGAATGAATTAAAACTCGGAAAATGTTCACATATGTAAAGACTTTTGCTGTAAAAGGTCAAAACTCGGAGCATCCTCGGAGCTGAGATCAAAAATCAAACCTCGGAACAGAACATTTATATTGAAACTTGGAGACAACCAGAAAAAATCGGAACCAGATCAAAACTCGGAACCAGTACACGAGTTAACTAACTCGGAAAAACTGCAAAACTCTGACATGTGTTAACTGTTGAGGATCTTGAAAACTACATGTTTGACCCTATCAAAAAACACGGAGAGGCACAGAAACATTCCAAAAGTTGGACTAGTTGTAAAACTCGGAATCAACAAAGGTCAGGACATTGTAAAACTCGGTCAACCTATTTAAAAGCTTTGAACATAAGAGATAACTCGGATGTGGTGTGAACAAGATAAAACCTCGGACATTATCACACAAGAAGAACTCAGAAACAAATCTCCGGACTTTCTCCCTAGTGTGACTTCACACTAGTTCACCAAAACTCCGGAAACAACAAACACAGAGTTTTAAAACTCAGACAAGTTTATCACTAAGAAAAACTCGGACAGAGCAATTTTTGGATCAAACCTCAGATCTGCAACAACTTAGAGAACAAAACAACCACGAACAGCTTCATTTTCTTCAAGTTTTCTCCAAAATCTTCAAGTCTTCAGGATGTTTGGCGGAAACAAACATCAAATCAAGAGCAATGGTGATTCAGAAGGCGGTTAGACCATTCTGAATCGGTAACCATGCTCTGATACCACTGTGAAAGCACCGGATCGATGACGAACATCCAACATTGCACTTGATTCAAGACATGAAGAACAAAATATGAAGAACAAGATAGAAATATGTAGAAGATGAATCTCTTTATTGATGAATCAGTCATCACAGATTACACAAACCAAAGGAGTATACATCATCTACAAGCTGGTTTAGATAACAAAGATCTAAACCCTAGCTTTCTCTCACTAACACATAGTCTCTCTCTCTCTAGAATTCACACCAGGAGGATGAACGAGTGGGAGAGGTGCACAAAGCTACAAGAGTTGCCCTAATCTATACAATACACACATATATATAGGCTAGGGACTAAACCTCGGACAAACCAATTCTACACCAAACCCTAACTCTTGTCCCTAGCATAAACCTCAGACACTTTTCCTAGCCATAAACCTTGGACAAATGTCCCTAGGATAAACCTTGGACAAATGTCCCTAGGATAAACTTGGGACAAAGTTCCCTAGGATAAACTTGGGACAAAGTTCCCTAGGATAAACTTGGGACTAACTTTCAAGAATGTACAATAAAGACCCTCACAATTGGAAGGCATGCACTTAACACCCAAAGTGCACTAACAAACTCCCCTTGGTCTTCATGTGGTCTTGAATTCTTCATTATCGTTGACTTTAACTTGGACTTCTGCTTTGGTTGACCAGAACTGATAAGCGACAGTTACCCGGCAGGAACTGCACTTACACTCTAACCTACTATTAATGTCTCAAAATAGAACTAATAAGTTTTCCAATGTTGCACACATTTTGAAATATATTCAATGGAATGGTGTTCATTCTAGATCAAGAAAAGGCATTTCTTTTAGATTGGAAGAAAAGGTTCCTGATTATTCAGGGGTTTGTCCGTGGACTTCTATACCTTCATCACGATTCTAGGCTCAAGATCATCCACAGGGATCTAAAAGCAAGCAATATTTTACTAGATACAAATTTAAACCCAAAAATTTCTGATTTCGGAATGGCAAAAATTTTTAAAGGAGATGAAGATGAAGCTAAAACACGTAGAGTTGTCGGAACATAGTATGTATCGTTCCTCACTTAAAAGAACTTATTTAGTTTTTATATTTGTTTCATTTAACTAATGATGGCCTAATATTATTGAAGTGGCTATATGTCTCCGGAGTATGCAATGCAAGGACTTTTTTCAGTAAAATCAGATGTTTTTAGCTTTGGAATTCTAGTTCTTGAGATAATCAGTGGTAGGAGAAACACCAGCTACTGTCATGAGAACTCAATTAATTTGATCAGTCACGTAAGTAGCCACATTTCGTCACACATGTGCGCGCACATACACACATGTGTATCTGTTGTTTTTTTCTTGCTGATAATTCATTACACCATTCTTAGGTTTGGGACTTGTGGAATCAAGATAAAGCATTAACGATAGTTGACGCATCTTTAAGAGATTCATTCAATGCCCATGAAGTTCTTTTATGTATCCATGTTGGGATCTTGTGTGTTCAAGAGTTGGCTACTGATCGGCCTACAATGATTGACGTAGCTTTTATGTTGAGGAATCTTCAAACAATGCTTCCTTCTCCTAATCAACCAGCATTTATCTTTGGCCAAATGAATTATGGTAGGGACGATGGTGTTGGCTCCGTTGATGGTGAGACCATCACCATCCTTCATGCTCGGTAATTTCATAATATCTCATAGATAATCTCTTGAACAAGAACCCTAAACAACCGATTGGCAGACAAAATAATTAGGTCATGTGTAATGTCCGCTTGAACTTCATGAAGTAGTTATTGTATGCAAGTAGTTTCGCTATATATGGTTTGAAAAATTATTTGTAATGGGCTACAACTTATTTATGAGTAATGTGTCATGAGATGGAAAATCAAACTAAACTTATATATTACATAGAGACAGAGTACCAAGCCTAGCTACCATCACTGTGCATATAAGTAAATTTGATTGTAGCTTTTGATTCGTGGTAATAAACTATTTAAGATTTTTCGAATAGGATAAATTCTATGATTGTTGGGTTTTAGTGTCACACCCTAAAACCCGGGACACGACTTTTGTTGGATATAAATATCACACAAAGTTGGACTTTGAAAATATTTCCATAAACATCATTACAATTTAAATCTCTAAAACTTTTTCAAATAGCTTGATGATGCACTGATCACTTTCTACTAATATTATCAGCTTTCGCTGATGAGTTTATAGTTTAACTATTATGTGGGAAAATTTAAAAGAAAAATTAATTACTGACAGAGAGTTAGACAACAACTATGTAATAGGTTCACATAACTCGCCATTTTAAAAACAAAATAAAATTATATTGAACTCAAAGTTGCACTCCTACGTAAATCTCACATAAATGTGTATGTTGAATATAAATAATTTTTTTTTTTTGCACAAAACATTAAACGACTGTGTAAGTTTTACATACCTGTGCATGTTATAAATAAATTTATGAACTAAATGTCATGTCGATGTAAGGTTTACATAGTCATGCATTTTTTTAAAACAAAAAAAAAATCCATATTTTCAAACAATAATACAGGACCAATCACTTTCACAACACAAGTGTTGTTGGATTATTCGGGTTTGTTTACGGGTCACGGGTCGGTGCGTTATCGGATCACGGGTACGGGTCAATTGGTTAGGAGTTCGAACGGGTCAGCAGTGGTTTTAGTGTAATGGGTCAACTAATATTCTTGCATGTGATATTTGAGTCCATGAGTCCATGCACGTTGGAATAAGAGCTGGTCATCGTGAATACCCGTTCTTTAGGAGATTAGGAGAGCATTTTTTTTTATTCCATTTTTATTCGCATCATGGGTCACTGTAAGGCTATAAAAGCCACATTTGTTTAGTGAATATTGTAACCTTTTTTCTTTTATCACTCCATACTTTTCCTCGGCATTATATTGCATCAACATACCACATATATACGTGAGTTTGAGTGTGTATAGAGTGTGTGTTGAGGGGCCTGTAACCAACAATTGGTATCAGAGCCTAGGGCTCGGGAAGCGGGTTTGAAGATCGAAGGAAGCCTCCGCCACCGGCGGGTGTGTCGGTCGGTGGAGGGTAGGAGTGAAAAAAAGGGGGCTAGCCCGTCGTTGCGGGGCAAACGCAGCAGGAAAACGGGTTGTTCGGGACTATGTTGTAGCGATAAACGAAAGCGTTAAGGTGTTTCAGTAGGCCGTTGTTATGGTAGACGTATCGGTTGAGACGATGGGGGTGACCGGTGATAAACACTTGTGTTCCGTGGCTGTTGGTAGTGATGAAAGGAGGAAGAACGGGGATGTTCGGTTATTAGTTGCGGGTTTGAGTAACTGGTATATATCCGGTGACAACAGCAGGTTTCGCAGGTGCCTTGATCGTGTTGTTTCGTGATAAGAAGAGACCGGCGTGTTGCGTGAAAAACAGGCGTAAGGGATCCGTCAAAGCAGGTGGCTTTGAATTCGATTCGTTTAGCAGTTGAAAGAAAACGTAATAAGCGGGTGGCTTTGTTTTCTTAGTCGGTGGAGAGGCCTCTTGGAACGGGTGTGATCGGAAAAAGGTGTGGGTTGTTGAGACAAGAAGAGAGTGGAAAAACTACACCGTTGTAAACATTATGGCGTTGGAGTTCAATCGGGTGGCTTTGGATGTGATCGGGGAGAGGCCGTTGATCCGTGATGAGTCAAGATGTTAATGAACGTGTGTCCAACGGGATGCCATGTGACGTGTTACAAGTGTAGAGAGTTTTATTCAGGTTGAATCGAGAAATTGGACGTGATCGAGGTGAAGATCGGGTGTCCGTTAGATGTCATAGTGGTTCGAAACCAAGGTGATTCGGTGTTGCGGTGAAGGCGTAAACAAACACCGATTAAGGGGGTGATTGTTGGATTATTCAGGTTTGTTTAAGGGTCACGGTTCGATGCGTTATCGGATCACGGGTACGGGTCAATTGGTTAGGAGTTCGAACGGGTCAGCAGTGGTTTTAGCGTAATGGGTTAACTAATATTCTTGCATGTGATATTTGAGTCCATGAGTCCATGCACGTTGGAATAAGAGCCGGTCATCGTGAATACCGGTTCTTTAGGAGAATAGGAGAGCATTTTTTTATTCCATATTTATTCGCATCATGGGTCACTATAAGGCTATAAAAGCCACATTTGTTTAGTGAATATTGTAACATTTTTTTTCTTTTATCACTCCATACTTTTCCTCTGCATTGTATTGCATCAACATACCACATATATACGCGAGTTTGAGTGTGTATAGAGTGTGTGTTGAGGGGCCTGTAACCAACAAGTGTGTGATGGTGTATCACACACCAAATATACACACAACAATTGGGTTTCATTGAGCACATATGTTTTCTCTCTCTCTCTATATATATATATGATCAAGATCAAGGGAAAACCCTTACGAGTTGTGAGAACTTAAAGAACTCGGTCTTCCCGTGCAAGTTTTGCCCACATTTTTTTCACACCCTAGATTAAAAAGTTAGAAAAGACTGTCGTAAACCAATTAAAATAAAAATTTCTATGTGTTGTTTTCAGCCCCTTACAGTAGCTGTGAAAAGCTGATGACATAAGCGTGACATCACTTTTTACAATATTTACGGCTGTCGTAAATTAAAAAAAATTAGTTTTTAAATTTTTTTTTTAAAAAGTTGATTTTTTAAAGATTTTTAGTAAAAAAATTTAAAAAAAAATCTTTCATAAGGCCGAGTTCTCTAAGTTCTCACAGCTTGTATAAATTTCATTTTACCCCAACCCTATATATATAGGGTGGGATTCTAGAGTGAACACTAGTGTATTGGTTAACTGAGTGAACAAATTCAGGCCATTGATTTACATCATCAAATCGTAAAATACACTAGTGTATTTTTCTCTCACACACAAAAATCCCCCCCCCCCTCTCTCTGTCTAAGTTGCTTAGTGCAACTATGCCCCTTACCAGATAGTATATATCTAGTCTGCAAACCAGAAAAAGCGTGACATATATATAGTATCATGGAATCAAAAACCATATAATCTTTTGAATGGAACAACCATATAATCCATGATCACAAGCCAAAACTATAGTAAACATATATACAAAACACAAACAAAGGAGGTGCAAACTATAACAAATCTATGCATCATCATTCAAGCATTCACATTGCATATTATCATCAAACAAGCACTTTTGTCACACATTTCCATATATATGCAAGGAGACAACTAACCAAATCAAATGTGGGTAAAAGGTGTAGAGTAATGAAGAATGAAGTTCCCAGTCGATGCTCACGAGCTGATCCGAGGATTCCGGTTGTTGTCGGTTTAGTCCGAGAAGAGGAGGGGAGATAAGGTTTAGGGTTTAGAGAGAGAGAGAGAGAATGAGAGGAGAGAGAGGATAAGGAATGTTTAGGGAATTGTGAGGTGATGATTGCTATCCCAAAAAGGGTATGTCGGCTAGGTTTAAGGGTTATATACCCACCTGAATGTGTCGCACGCATACTAGGCCCGGAATGGTCTCGAGTGGGCTCTTGTGGTTTGGGCCAGTACGTGTGAGTGGGTGCAGCCCACTTGTTCTAAACCGAGTAGGTCCCGAGCTGAGACTAGGCAGTCTCGGGTCGAAGCTGTGGTTCCGAGTCGCACATTTTGTACACATATATACATATAAGTTATACATAATACATTTATCACAAATAAAGAACTCACAAAATGCATAGAATTTCATTTAATAATATATATAACGATTTTATACAATGGGGTTGCTCGGGAAACCCGAAGTGTCACACTCTTGATCTCCGACGACGGGGTCGTCTTTTGGATCTGGATCCGGAAGAACGGTGGAGGATAAAAGAGAGAGTGGTGGTTTGATGACGCTTCTGGATTTGGATCTCCGACGACGATTTAGGATATGGGGTTTTAAGTTTCGGCATTAGGTAGAGGAAAAGAAATAATGGTCGGCATTACTGATGGTTGTGGGTGGCCGGTGATATCGATGGTTGAGGTGGGAGTGGTAGTGGCTAAAGGTGGCATGGACGGTGGTTGAGATGGGAGTGGTGGTGGAAAATGATATAAAAGAGAGTTAGGTAGAGAGAAGAAGTACGTGTATGCATGTATATATTCTACAGAGAATGAAAGAGTTAGGCAGATGATATTAATAAATAAGTAAAAGACTAAACTACCCTTGTGTTACCTAATTTAACAAAAGAAATTAACTGAGTTAGGATTAAAGGAACCATCCATTTAACAATTAAAAACTAAACTTAACATGTTAAAAAAATCAATTTTTTAACAAAAAATTTCGAAGCATTTGCCTATACATACATGTAGAAGACCTTTTAATAAAAAAACACTAAAACTAAAAAAATAAAAAAAAAATTCTTAAAAACGAGTAAAAATAGGTAAGTTTTTTTTCTATAAATTGATTTTTTTATTGGAATAGCTTCTACACATATTTTATATGCAAAAGTTTTGAAAAAGATTAAAAAAATATTTTTTAACAATTTTAAATTGAATTTTTAATATATATATATAATATATAATATGTATTATATATTATATGTTAAATACATTGTTCTTCGATTCCCCATTTTTTAGTGTTTCCCTATATATATATATATATATATATATATATATATATATATATATATATTGTCTTAGGATCCTGTATAAATGACATTTTTCGTGAGAAGTGTGAGAAGTTAAAAGAATTGACATATAGACATTATGTTTTGGACTTGAGCATAATGTTCTGGGTTGTTTTGGCAAGAAAAACACCAAACATAACAATTTAATACACAATGCAATGAATTCTAGACTTAAAACTTAAAACACCATGCTAAGAATGTTAAGTAGTGTGTTTTAAGTGTTAAGTAGTGTTTTTAGTTGTGTTTTAAAAATCGCACCCATAATACGTTGCATTGTGTTTTAAATTGTTATGTTTGGTGTTTTTCTTGCCAGAACAACCGAAAACATCATGGCTAAGTCCAAAGCATAATGCCTAGATGTCAATTTCTATGCCTTCTCACACTTCGTGCAGATTCCTTAAAAAATCAATGTTTTTTTTATAAGTGCACATGAATTAAGAAAAACGAAACCATTTATGAGTCTTCCACCTTATTCTTAATTATTCTCTATAATGTCTTATTTTTGCTTGTAAAACACTATCTTTCTGAGTGTTCACATTCTCTGTTATGTCTTATTTTCACATGTAAAACACTATCTTTTTGAGTGTTCACATGCAAATTGAAAAATTGCTTTCCTTTCATCCCTAATTGTCATTTTAGCATCATATGATCATATCTTCCGTCTCTTCTCTGTATTCCTAAACCAATGTTACGATTACCCCTTTCTCTTCATCCCCCACCATTTTATTCATTTACTAGTTTATAGTCCCGTGTGTTACACGGGTTGAATGATAAGATTGGTTGTATTCGAAGAACATAATAATTACAAACTTTGAATTATTCTTGATATTGCACATGTTAAATATAAATTTTGATATAAACACATATTACACTAACATTAACTATCCATACCAAGTTAAAGAGAATATAACATTACTCGCTATAAATGACGCATTTAGCAAATACTATGTATTTATTTGTTACTTTAGTAATAATAATTAGATATACATAAAATATATATATTTATATAATAATTAAATTTATATATTATGTTATGATAAAGAATGTTAAGTAGATTCTTAAATGTAAGGACCTGCACAAAATGTTCCAAAACGACCCGTAAGTGAAAACCCGGACCCCTGAAACCCTAATGTGCATGAAAAACAAAGAAAACAAGATTTCAGGGTTTCACGCGGGCCGCGTAAGAGTAAGCTTAGGCTTACGCGGGCCGCGTCAATGTGGTGTTGACCAGATAAGTGTTCTGGGCCACGTGTCGCACACGTGGCGGACCTACCTGTGACACCGTAGCCCTAGTCGTAGACTAGGTGTCCCTCGCGGGCCGCGTAAGGGACTTGAATGGGTTTACGCGGGCCGCGTAAAACCCATTTTTCAATTATAAATTGATCCGATCATGGCCTGTTCTTCTGTGTCAAAAATTTTGATAAAAAACGAAGAATACTGCATAAATTCGAAGTTTTAAGGTATCAAGGCGCTGCTACGATACATGGTATTAACTCGATCGCTGCTACGATTCAATGTCCGATCGATTTAAACCAATCCGATGGATGTTTAAGTGCCGCTCAAACTCGAGCTATAATTTGTCATTCGTCGTAAATTCAAATTCGATGGATGTTTAAGTATTGCACTTTGTCATTCGTCGTGAGGGTTTTAATCTCGTGAGTTATCGTAAATGTTGTATTAAGTTACTGACCTAGTTCGTATGCATTGTCATTTAATTTAGGTTACAAGGCTTATCAGTAGGCTAATCTCTGCCCGTTTAAACTTGCAATGTGAGTCATTCTCTTTTTATTTAAACGTGTTTTACAATACTCCAACTATTTTCAAAGTTATAATTACAGGGATTAAGTCGTGGTTATCTTGAATCACTAGCTAGTGGGGTATTGTGCACATTACTAATTTCTCACGGTTAGGTTCATCAACCTAACAGTGATAATCATCACTACATGGGTGAAAGGACCCAATAGTGGTATGACCATCGTCACCAGGAGGTGACACGGCGCCAGATAAAAATAAGATAGTAGCCATTGTAATCGCTCTTATGCTGTAATTTATAACTAAGGCGTCGTTTTGTTTAACCTGAATGACTCGCCAGTATTTCCCCGTTGATAAAATATTTTTAAACATGTTTCAGGCGACCTACTGTGAATCAAGGAAACGTGCTACGGAGCAATAACAAGCTTGAGGAGGTGCTCAATAAAATGAATAAACATGTTTTGTAAAACAGGGAATTTCCTCGTGAAATTCCTCTATTGTAAATTACGGGGTTGATCCCAAATTATGAAATAAAATAATTGGGCATTTTCAAGTTTTCAAAGATCCTGTTAAACTTCCGCTGTCAATTCAAATAATAAATACAACGGGTTTCTGTCCCGCGGCTCCTGGACGGGGTCACACCGGGACGGGGCCGTGACAGAAAAAGCTGGTATCAGAGCCACTGATTTAAGCTAATTAAGTATTTAGAAATACTTAATTTTTCTGATTGCCATTCTGTGATTCTGTGAAAATTTAATTTGCAAAATTTTAACTTAGAATTTTGTGTGTTACTTCATGTATGCTCACAGCATGAATGAACTATCAGAAGCACTTCAAAATTTTTCTATCAATACAACAGATATGGATACCACCAGTACTTTTACTGGCTACCAGGCTGATACTGAAGAGCCAATGGTATTTCAAGCCCATCCTCAGGAGAAACCAAAGCCGAAAAAGAAAAGAAGACTCGTAGGCTAGAGGCGTGTGCGTAGGAAGAAACCAGCGACAGAGAGAGTTATAAAGACTAAGGATCCGAAGAATAAAGGTAAAGGAATCGAGACCGAAGAAAGTTCAGGGCAAGCTCAAGAAATGCCACCCTGGGAAGAGCTGGACCACCAACTGGCAAATAGCGACCTCATCGGACCTGCCGATGAAAATCTCTTCTATTACCCAGAGGAAGCACAACTTCCAGTTAATGTGGAACCTGCTATTCCAGGTCCTATTATCCATCCCAGACCTCTAGGAGAGCTGGAAGAATGGTGGACCACTGACTGGTAATTTCAGAATCTCCTAAATAACCCTAACACCTTTTTCCCCCAATTTGACCCTGAACCTCCACTATACCCACCTATGAGCACAGAAAACTTGGTTAAACTCCGCCATTATGGCGAGGAGTTGGTGGACGCCGGAAATCGAATCAGGGAGGTGGGGGAGAGAATATCATGGAAATACGACGAAAGGGAACGTCGTTTCTGAGATGCCAGCTGACTGTGGTCGTGTGGTTGTGGGAGTATGTGTTTAATAATAATATAATAATAATAAAAAAAATATAATTATGTAAAATACCTAAAAATAAAATTTTTGTAATATATTTAGTGTGTACGGATGCATACTACAATATATAAAATGGACGTCGCAAAATCGACAACTTTGGTTATATGTGTTGACGTGATTATATGCGATTATTTTATTATGGTTGGTTATTGTTTATTTTATGCTAATCATATATATATATATATATATACATATATATATATATATATACATATATATATATATATATTAATTACCAGATGGAACACGCTGGTAATGCACCAGTTAACGAAGTTAACCAATCTGAGCAAAACCATGAAGATCAATTTCTGAATAGGCAAGATATAGAAAATATTGTTGCCCAAGGAATAGCAAATGTTATTCCCGCAATCCTCGCTGCTGCCCTAAATCCAGTTGAACCTCAACCAATTGTTCCCAGCAAACGTACTCACGGCGACAATTTCAGTAATAGTGTAAATGGAGGAGGCAACATTAATAATAATGATAATGATGATGTGGTGTAAGCCCCCTTTCTTAAGAAAATGAAAGCTGCAACGCCTGGTTGCACTTACAAGGAATTTCTTGCTTATAAACCAGTTAAATTTGCAGGCAACAAAGGGGCGACTGCTGCACTTCGTTGGTTAGAGAAAACCGAAGCAGTGATTAAAATAAGTAAATGTGCCGAGGAAGACAAGGTCATGTACGCTTCGCATCTTTTTAAAGAAGGGGCACTCGAATGGTGGAACACAGTACTACAAGCCAAGGGAAGCGATGTGGCTTATGCTATGTATTGGGAAGAATTTAAAAGTCTGATAGAAAGAAAATTCTGTCTCGAATATGAAAAGGAACAAATGGCAAATAAGTTCCTAAACCACCGGATGGTGGATGTGGACTGTCGAGGGTATACTTCGACACTCTTCGAATATGCTAGAGTTGTACCTAACCTGGCTTCGCCAGAACCGGTACTTATATCCCGCTATATTTGGGGTTTGATTGGCGAAATTCGTCACATCGTCAAAGCTGCAAGACCTCGCTCTATTGACGATACGGTGGAATTAGCCAACACTGTGACCGACGGGTTGGTGCGTACAAGGGAAGAAAACCGAAAGAATGAAGTAGCTCAAAAGATTACCCAAGGATTCCGCGTGGGTAATAGTAGCAATTTCAAGAAAAAGGGAACCGGACAATCCTCCACCGTCCCATTCTGCAGTACCAGTAGAAGAAAGCATTTTGGAAGATGCAAAGGATATTGCAATTTCTGCAAGATTCCGGGGCATCAAGAAGAAGATTGCAGGAGGAAGAAATCAACAATCTGCTACAACTGTGGAGAGGCTAGACATTTTAGACCAGATTGCCCTAAATTGGTCAAACCAGCAGACAACAAAGCCAAACCTTCAGAGGGAACTACCAAGAAAAACGCATGAGCCTTCCAGTTAACTGTAACACCCTGAAAATATAAAACTTTATATTGGAACTATAAAGTAAAAATAGACGAGAATTTATTAACTAGGAACTTTTAACCTAGTTAGTTACAAGACTAGAAATAGCCTATAATAGGGTTAAAAGCTACTAAATGATATGTTGAACAAAGTGGAGGGGCCTTAGTTGTTAAATTTGAAACTAAACTAGATAATAAAAAAAAATAAACCAAACACCCCATTTAGAGGTGCTGGTCGACCAAGAAGGAGCAGGGGGCGACACCCCCATCTTCAAAAACCTAAAACTTCATTAAATCAATCAATTAAAGGCTCAATCCAAGTCGAAATCGGAATTAGAACCTAGAATTGTGATCCTCATCGCAAGAGGATTCTAAGGTATGTAAAATCTGATGAAATCTCTCAACTTGAATTTATCATGATTTTGGAAAATCTGAAATTAGATGTTGCATGTGTGTTATTTGGTTAGATTAGAGTTGATATGGTGTCTAGAAGTGAAACCTAGCCAACTACATGTGAAATCATGATCAAATTCAGGAAATTCCATGAACACCTTGAAGGTGGGTTGTGGGTTTTACAATATGATGATGAACACTAGGGTTTAGAATGATTATTCTAGTGTAATTCGATCTTAGAAAACGATTTCAGAAAATCTATGATGTTTAAATGCTATATGAAGGCTTTATTGAAGTTAAGTTAACTAATTAGCAAGCTATAAACATGAATATGAAAGATGTAAGAATTCTGCCCTTATAGTGTTTGTTGAAATGCCTCAAAGAAGGCTTGAAACTGAATTGTTAAGTTAAAAACGCATAATTATGAAGTATGACAAAATGTGCGTTATGTATACAAAACATAGAGTTCTAAACATAAAGTGATTGAACTCTATAGGAAAGGAAGTCGGGGCATCTAGCGGGCAAACCGGTGTGGACGCACCTTTGAAGGGCTTGCTTTAAAGGTATGTAACTTGACTGTTGGAACCTGAAGGTTTATTCATGTAGGTTAGCATAGTTTGAGGGTTGATTATGTTTATGTTTAGTTAATATGTTTGGGCCGATTATGTATGGTTTGGGTTAGTAGACTTGTGTCGCATGGGCTTAGATTTCGACCCAGTTAGTTTTGTATTTAAACAACATTTACCTCATGGTTTGAGGTTGTTGTTTGGGTGACAAGTAGGGCGACACAAAGGAGAAGGAACCGAGTTCCTGTTCGAGTCTTGTATTAGTCTTTGCTAAGCCATTGAATGCAAGATATCGGTTTGTGTTTTGTTTATTGTTTTCATCTTAGATTTATACATATTCTTGAATCACCTATTGATTGGTTTCCGCACAATCAATAGGTTGTTTGATATCATTGAGAGATCCTCACGGGTTTTACAATTGGTATCAGAGCCATTGAAGCCATTCAAGGGCTCGGTTTTGATATCATTCGGATTCAAGAATCATTTATGCTACTGATCTGTTTTGTTGAGTGTTTTGCAGCGATATATTTAATCTGTTCTTGACAGATTCATCGAAATAATACTGAATTTGGTTTGTTGATTTCTGGAAAAGGTGTTTGCTGATTTTACGGAAAGTTGGTGGTCAAGAGATTCAAAGATTACGATATCTTTGAATTTTGGAAGTGCTGAAAAATCGGGATTGCGAGTAAACAGATCTTATCGTTTATTCTTTTGCAGGTTCCGACTCGCAACCATCCTTGTTGCGGTTCATCACGTTCTGGTTACGACTCGCAACCATCATTGTTGCGGTTCATCACGTTCTGGTTACGACTCGCAACCAACCTTGGTTTCGGCTCATCCTGTTTTAGTTACGACTCGCAACCACAGCAGTTACGACTCGCAACCACAGCAGTTACGACTCGCAACCACAGCAGTTACGACTCGCAACCACAGCAGTTTACGACTCGCAACGACACTGATTTACGGACTTTTGGACTGTTGACTTTTGGACTTAAAAACAAACTTAATTAATTAATTAACTGATTAATTAATCATGTCATCTAACAACAGTGAACTGTCCGCCCTTAAAGAACAACAAGAATTGGATTCAAAGCTTGGTACCACAACACGCATTCCTAGGTTAACTGATGCTAATGATTTTCCTGAGTGGAAGTGGCGTTTTGAAAATCATCTGAAGGTTAAGGTATAAGCTGTGGCGTAGCATTATGCGAGGTCCTAGGGAAATTATGATGGAAAGCTCAACTGAACCAGGTCTTAAAGTAAAGAAACCTAGGGATCAGTACACTGAAGATGATGTGCTCATTGTTGAAGAAGATGATCGAGCTCTTTCCTACTTAACCATGGGTTTGGGTCCTGATATTGCTGTTGGCTTTCGCACCTGCAAATCTGCCAAAGAATTGTGGGATTCTCTGATCGAAGTATATGAAGGAAACGAAGATATGAAAGAGAGCCGAAGAAATCTGCTACAACAAAACTTCAACAACTTCAACCATATTTATGGTGAAACGGTAGAAAATCAGATTCAGAGGTTTGTGAAGCTGATCACCCAAATGCAATTGGAAGAAATTCATACAACAAATGCATCTACAAATCGTCAACTTCTTAATGCACTACCAAAGAGTTGGGATCATCATGTTGCTATGATCAAGAAGACTAAAGATCTCGCTCGATGCACTCTGTCAGAGATGATCTCTCACATTAAGGCATGCGAACTGGATGATAAGCAAAGAGAAACAAATTACAAGAACAGTATGCTAGCTGCTGGTTACTCCATTGCTCCCGCTTCCTCTAACAACAGCAACACAGCATTATTGTCTCAAGGTGGTTTTCAGATGTTTCGAAATACTTCTACTCCAACTTCAGCTAAGGTGTACTCATCTGGATCCTCTAATCAAGTCGTCTCTCCAGCTTCTCCTGCTTCAATTCCAAATTCTGGAAATTCTGGAAATGTCTCTACTGCTGCTTCTACTTCCGCTGCCAACAACGAAATGATAGCTTTCTTTGCTAAACAATCAAAGGAAAACTTGGATATTGCAGCTTCAGTGATCAACTGTTTAAACGCTTTTATTGCAGGAAAACTTGACCCACCAAAGTGGTGTTCTGATGATCTGAAACAGATTCATCCAGATGATGTTGAAGAAATGGACATCACCTGGCAGATGGCGATGGCAGCCTTCAGAGCCCAAAAGTTTGTGAAAAGAACAGGTAAAAACAAGTGGGGAAATGCATGGAATGGAGCTGCTAAAGTGCCTTTTAATCTTCGTTGCTTCAACTGTCATGAGGAAGGACACTATGCTCGAAACTGTCCACAGCCACTTATAAACAGAGATCAAACTCCTGCAACTCCTGCCCAACCTGCAACTCCTAATCGAGAAAGAGCTCTTGTGACCACTACAAGTATAGCAGATGCTGCTGCTTCTGGAAGTCCTGTGCCGCAAGGATTAGCACAAGCACTGGTGGTTCAGCCCAACCTCAACTTTGATTGGACTTCAGAAATTGAGCGTCTGAACATATCAGCTCCAGAGAATCAAACTGCTACATCCAACATTGCTTTCATGACTTCAAGTGAACCTAGCCCAAAGCCAGAGGAAGAGACTGCAGCTGATGATTTTGCATTCATGACTCAAATTCTTTCAGCTCCTGTTAAAGGTCTCACCAAAGAAGAGGTAATTTCTGTTTTCTGTACTCCTGAGTGTAGGGAAAGGGTTGAGGCTTACAGAATACACAACGCTGAGCTCATTCAAGATTATAATGACATAAAAAATAAAAATTTTACTTTGTCTAAAAATGAGAAGCTTTATAAAGAAAAGATTGAAGCTCAGCGAAAAGACATCATCAAGCTAAAGGATGATGTGAGTGTAAAAACAGCCCATTTCCTAGAAGCTCAAGAAAAGGTATGCATTTTAACTAAGGAACTGGAAGATATTCAAAACAGATATCAAATTAATGAATTAAATATCAAGAAGTTTGATTCTTCCAGTAAATTGGTTAAAAATCTTTGTGATCAACAACTTGCATACAAGGAAAAGAAAGGGTGTGGTTTGGGTTTTAATAAGGCTCCTCCTCCCTATAATGATAATTATACTTATTTACCCATGACAGAGGAGGAGATGACTAATGAAAGTAAAATGACTTATGGTCCCAAAAATAATAAGTCATCGTTCAATGACAGACCAATTGAGAAAAAGAAGTCTGCCCCTATAAATTTTGTTCACAAAGGCACAATTGATCCTAATGTTTCATCTTCGTGTGCAGATGATAGCTCTGAAGTAAAGTGTGATGATGTTCATGGGAGTGAACCGGTTATTATTTCAAATGTTTCTGAACCATATTTTGAATATTATTCTGAACCAACTGAGTCGGACATTGCTTTTACTAGTTCTTTGTTTGCGTCGTTTTCAGCTTATGTTTCGTCTTGTGAGCCTGATGTTTTGGGCAAAACTGATAATGTTTGTGTGGATGATTTGAACAATAAGTGTGGTGATGATTGTTTTTCAACTAATGTTTGTGATTCTAACATCTCTAGTGTTTCAGCTTGTGAAAATGTTACAGGTGAGGTCCCTCAGGATGCATTCAGTGAAACCACTGAAACGACTTCTCAAGAAAATCAAGAGTATCCTGATTCTTCTTCTGAATCTGTCTTAGTGGGTGTCCCTAATGTTGAATCTAGTGGGACCCCATTGGAAACTGTGTTAAACAATGAACCTGAATCTGTGTCACATGATAAATGCTCTGAGAAAATGCATATTGATGAAACTTCTTTAGGCTCAGAAAAGGAATCTGAATCAGTTTCACATGACAAATGCATTGAGGAAGAGCATATTGTTGAGACTTCATCTTGTTCGGGAAGTGAACCTGAATCGGTTTCAGATGACAAATGCCTTGATAAAACGCATTTGGATGAAACTCATACATGTTCAAATTCGGAATCAAGATTAAGTAACAATGAAAGGGATGCTGATCTAAAAGAGAGGTCATTAGAAGAAAAATTGTCTAAAGAAAAACCACAAGTCAAACATGTTCAGAAAACTAAAACATCAAATCACACGAAATCAAGCAAACAGAGTCAAAATGTCAAGAATATTAAAAATGTGAAACGTCAAACATGTTATAACTGTGGTATTGCTGGTCACATTGCCAGAAATTGTGGCAAACTCCCAAGGACACCGAACAAGAAAACATCAGAGCGAAATCAGAAGGTCACGTCTAATCGATATCACTGTTCGAAGTCCATGATGTCTGCAAAGACTAAGACAATGCAGAACAACTATCATAGGACTAGACCTTCTGATCAGGATTGGAATGCAGCCAAACGCTATAATCAATATCAGAATAGACAAACAAATTTTCAGCGCAATCGAAATAATTCTTTTGGTAACGCTTATGAAAGTTTCAATTCTAACTGGTCAAGACAGTTTTGGAAACCTAAAGCAAATGGCATGCAATCCAATTCAATGAAATCATATCATCAAAATGTTGCCAAAAGGGATGTTTCAAAATTTCTGAATAAAGATAATTTAGTGTGGCAGAGAGTGACGTATATTGATGCACAAGGAAAATCCAGATCCACTATGGGCTGGGTTCCTAAATCTAACTAATCCCGCTAATCGTGCAGGAACAGCTGTGGAGGACTACCGTGCGCCTCTGGTACATGGATAGTGGCTGTTCCAGGCACATGACAGGAGACTTATCCCAACTGGAAAATATCAAAGAGTTTAATGGTGGATATGTCTCATTTGCGGGAGGAGAGTCAGGCAGAATCACGTTAAAAGGAACTGTTCGAAACGGCGTCTTAAGTTTTGAAAATGTTAATTATGTTCCAGAACTGAAACACAATCTGTTAAGTATTTCGCAGATCTGTGATCGAGGGAATTCAGTTCATTTCACGAAGAAGGGATGTCATGTTCTTAAGCCTGGGATTGTTATTCCAGAAGACTGGTTCTTGATGACGGCTGAAAGGAAAGGTAATGCTTACGTCATTGATATGAACAAGAAACCGTGTGAAGAGATCACTTGTCTATTTTCAAAAATTTCGGAGCATGATGGTCTGTTGTGGCATCGTCGACTTGGGCATGTGAATATGAAAAATCTGAACCGTCTAGCTAAAGGTCAACTGGTACGTGATCTTCCAATCAAGGACTTAATGTTGGTGGAGAAATGTGTTGCTTGTGCGAAAGGGAAAGCTCATCGAAAACCTCATAAGACTAAACCAGTACTCTCGACAAAAGCTGTACTCGAACTACTTCACATGGATCTTTTTGGTCCAGTGAATGTGCTGAGCATTGGGAAGAAAGCTTACTGTCTGGTAATCGTCGATGATTACTCTCGTTACACTTGGGTGTATTTTCTCAGCCACAAAAATGAAACTGCTGACTTGGTAAAACAATTCATTACTTTGGCTGAAAATCAAGCGAGTACTAAGGTGAAGGTTATTCGATCAGACAATGGGACAGAATTCAAGAACGTTACTTTGGATACTTTCTGCATTGATAAGGGAATTGATCGTCAGTTCAGTGCGCCTCGAACTCCACAACAAAATGGAGTGGCTGAAAGAAGGAATCGTACTCTCATTGAAGCTGCGCGTACTATGCTGGCTGATTCAAAGCTTCCTAGCTTCTTTTGGGCCGAAGCAGTTAGCACGGCTTGTTATATCCAGAATCATGCTTTAGTAAACAAACGTCACATGAAAACCCCTTATGAGATTCTGGAAGGACATAAACCTTCGGTTTCACACTTTCGTATTTTTGGTTGTCCATGTGTATTATTACTAATGGACTCCAACGGAAAGTTTGAAGTCAAAGGTGACGAATGTTATTTTGTTGGATATGCTAAAGGCTCTGCTTATAGGGTATACAACAAAGTAACTAAAAAGGTCGTCGAGTCGTGCAACATTGAATGGCTTGAAGAGAATGCTACGGACGCTAGAGTTGGTCCAGATTGGTTATACGATTATTCTGCTCTGTTTAAATCATTTAACATTTTGTCAAGTGATGTTTCAGTTGCAGGTGTGTCTATTCCCAAACAACCATTGTCATTTGAAGATACGGAAGACGAATCACAGATGCAAGACAACGTGAAGCATCATACCATTGATCCACCGGGAATGGTGTTTACGCAACATCCTACACCAACTCCGATGGTCAATCGATCTCCTGAGGGTGCATCAACTAGTGACTCTGCTTTATTTCCTGAACCAATTCCTGAGGATTGTGTTGTCACTTCTCCTGTAGTTCACACTACTACAGCACCTAATGAGGGGGAGTCTAGCAACACCACCACTGAAGAGGAGACTGTACCTGATTTGGCCATACCTACGAGCGTTCAACGCAATCATCCAATCGAGAATGTGATTGGTCCTGTAAATGCAGGAATTTTGACCAGGAGTCAAACAGGAACCATTAACACTTGCTTATATTCTTGTTATCTTTCTCAAATCGAACCTAAAACTATTGATATAGCTTTGCAGGAACCTGGCTGGGTAGATGCTATGCACGAAGAGCTGAACCAGTTTGAAAGACTTGGAGTATGGAAGCTCGTCAAGTTGCCAACAGGAAAACGTAAGCTTGGAACTAGATGGGTATTTCGAAACAAGCAGGATTCTGCAGGAGTCATCGTTCGAAATAAAGCAAGGCTGGTGGTTCAGGGATTTAGACAAATTGAAGGACTGGATTATGATGAAGTATATGCTCCGGTTGCACGCCTTGAAGCCATCCGAATCTTTTTGGCTTACGCGTCATACATGGGATTCACTGTTTATCAGATGGATGTCAAAACCGCGTTTCTCTATGGAAAGGTGAAGGAGGAAATTTTTGTCGAGCAGCCACCAGGGTTTGTGCATCCAGACTATCCTGACTATGCTTACAAGCTAGACAAGGCACTATACGGGTTACACCAGGCTCCTCGAGCTTGGTATGCCACACTAACAGAGCATCTGTTGGTTCATGGGTATACGCGTGGCACCATAGACCAGACTCTGTTCATCAAGAAAGTAGGACGTGATCAAATCTTGGTTCAAATCTATGTTGATGACATCATTTTCGGATCTACAAGTGAGGATCTTTGCAAGGAATTCGAGGGAGTTATGAAAAAGAAGTTTGAAATGAGTGCTCTTGGGGAAATGACACTGTTTTTGGGTCTACAAGTCAAGCAGAGTTCACAAGGAATTCTTATTCATCAAGGGAAGTATGTGGATGATGTGCTGGCAAAATTCAAATTCACGGACGCAAAGCCTGCTGAAACACCTATGGCAGAGAGACCACTATTGACTGAAGATGAAGAAGGAGAGTCTGTCAATCAACGTCAATATAGGTCAATGATCGGGTCATTGATGTATCTCACAGCGAGCCGTCCGGACATTATGTTTGCTGTTTGCAACTGTGCACGCTATCAGGCTAATCCTAAAACTTCTCACCTTATTGCTGTTAAAAGGATCTTTCGGTACCTTGAAGGCCGACCTAGGTTTGGCCTGTGGTATCCGAGGGATTCCAATTTTGACTTATTTGCTTTTTCTGACAGCAATTTTGGAGGTACTGACAGTGACAGGAAATCTACATCTGCGGGATGCCTATTTTTGGGTGATCGGCTCATTTCTTGGCAATGCAAGAAACAACAAACAGTGGCGATATCTACAGCTGAAGCCGAGTATGTTGCTGCTTCTGCGTCTTGCTCTCAAGTGGTGTGGATGCAACATCAATTGCAGGATTATGGTTTGACTTATCTTAACACTACTATTTACTGTGATAATGATGCTGCAATACAAATTGTTCGAAATCCTGTCTTTCACTCCAAAACCAAGAACATAGACATCAAAGTTCATTTTATTCGAGATTGCTTCGACAGAGGTCTTATTACACTTGAGCAAATCGACACAGATGCAAATGCTGCCGATTTGTTCACCAAACCTGTCAGCAGCTCAAAATTCAGAGTGCTTGTGGATTTTCTGAAAATGATCCGTTTTACTGACTGAGCATGTTTTTGTTTTTCGTAGGTAAATTTGTTCATAAAGTTTTCTATTCTTAGGTAGTTTTTATTTATGCTCAAATTTAGGGGGAGAATTTTTGAAAAATACAAAAACATTGAAAAATTGAAAAAATACAAAAACATTGAAAAATTGAAAAAAATACAAAAACATTGAAAAATTGAAAAATACAAAAAGAGGTGTGGCAGGACTGGGAAATGAAATGAATTTTCACTTTATGGTCGAGGGCTGACTCATGTAAGACCAGTATCGAAATAGTTTGACTCTAGTATGATGTGTTGGTAGGCTCTATCCTTAAGACTGGAAACATTGGTTGTTTCTGTTTAGAACTAAAAATTGTACATGACCTCAGGAAAGAAAGTCACTTGGAATTAGCTCATTTCTATTTGAATGTTTGTATGTTGTCCCGATACACACAATTTTGGTCTGACTCTGAAATCTTCTCTGAAAAAGTCGTGTATCTCATCTGCTGCATCCAGATATATGCTGACCTGGAGGTGCTAGGCAACGACAGCTTCTGCTGCATCCAGATACATGCTGACCTAGCTGTACGTTGTCACGCTATAGATCAATTAAACACCCGAAAGAGGCCCTCTAGTGCCCAAAAGAAACCCTATAAACCTATGTCAAATTGAGAAAAACTCATTTGATCCTGTATATTATATCATCCCTACTTAAGATCTATTCTGTTCTCTTCTCAACCTAGTCCCAGTTAAGATTTCAGAGATCTGGATTGGACTTGTGAAACATGTGGTAGGGAAGCTACTTGCATGATAGAGTGTGCTGTTATAATTTCGGGATTTGATTAGTATTTGTTTTGAGTGTTCATTGTTAAGATATCAAAACATGATAAATTGAGTTACAGGCAGTTATATGGAAAAGGTCTAGGGAGATGAGTTTAAGGGGACAAATATACTGGCAATTGTCTAGATCATTCAGTAGTAGATCAGTGTTGATAAGTGAAGTCAAGCCCAAAACCTTGTGATTTGATCCCTGAGTATCTATGCAAATTTCCTTATTTTATTTTGTAAATAATTTCGTTATTTAATTTTGTTTTTAGGTTTTTATTTTGCAAACATTGCTCAAAAGGTTTAATGGATAATTTTCATTAAAATTAAATCAGTTTTGAAATGGGTTAAAAAAATTGGTTGATAAATCTGTTTAGTCAAAAGCCCGAATTTGTTAAAATTGTGAGCCCAAGAGTTAAAAGCCCATGATGGCCCATGATCTGTTTTTGTGGTATAAAAGGGGGCGGTTGCGAGTCGAGACCTCATTTCTCACTCGCAACCAAGTCTGATTCTCTCTCAAGATTCCGGTGTTCTGTTGAAGATTCCGATTAATCTCCGGTTACGACTCGCAATCTCCGGTTGCGACTCATTGATCATCAAGGTATAATGACGTCATTATTCAAGTTTTTGCAGGAATTATGAATGGTTATTGAATATTCCGATGAAGATTTGAAGATTCCGATGAGTTTTTGAAGATTCCGATGATGTTTCCGATGAAGTTTTGAAGATGTTTGACTCGCAATCAAGAACACTTAGGACTCGAAATCAGTGGTTACGAGTCGCAACCTCAAGATTGCGACTCATGGTTGCGACTCAATGTTTGTCGGTTGCGACTCATGGTTGCGACTCGTAGACAACTGGTTGCGACTCATGGTTGCGACTCGAGACCTTTTGGTTGCGACTCATGGTCTCGAGTGAACAGTAACAGTGTTTGTTTTGGTTTTATTTTTATCACTGTTATATTTGAAAGTTGGAAACTTATTTGTGTTGTGTTATGTGCAGAAAAATAGACTTGAAATTTATATCTTCACACAATCAGGTCGGATATTTGGCTCCTCCACCAGAAAAACACAAGCAGATGTACATGTCATTGATGAAAGGTCTAAATACATGCCGGATTGTTCATGCTCTTCGTGAGAATCCAGTTGTTTATGAAGATCTTATTCAAGCTTTTTGGAAGAGTGCTAAAGTAGAAGTCGTTGATGGAAAGGGAGCTATAGTTGCAGAAATTCAAGAAAAGAAAGTAATAGTGACTGAGCAGATGATTAGAGAAGCGTTGAGGTTTAATGATCAGGAAACGGATCCTATAGAACTTCCAGCTGGAACAGTGGAAGCAATTCTGCCTCGTTTAAGCTACGAAGGAAAGTGTTGGTGCACTTATGTCTGCACTTTGTCTGTATTCGGTCACGATGTAAAACGATGTCTTGTTAGTCTTGTAAGTTTGACCAAGTCAACCATCCTCCTGGTTTGACTTGGCCAAACAGTCAACATTATGTTTGTAAGCTGCTGGGTCGAAGGATGTGCCATCGAAGGATTGCATGGATCCTTCGATGATAAGCTCGAAAGATGACCTTCGATAGATGGACCACGAAAGATCACATCTTTCGTGGTACATGTTGATCGTTCGAGCTAATTCTGGTCGATAGATGATCCTTCGATCATCCTATCTGATCCTTCGACCGGACCAGCTGGTTTGGGTATAAATACCCGTGTGTTGTGTTCATTTCGACAGTTGGACAGATAGGGAAAACAGAGAACACACACACACATACTGTTAGAGAGAGTTTATAGAGCTGATCTGTAAACCTTGTGCTTGTAACTGGACCTTTCATACGTTTAATACAAGTGGTGTTAATCGTTGAACTTTGCGTGTCGTGTTATTGTGTGTTCTATCTCGGTTTGCTATTTCGGTTGGATTCCGCACAACCGAAGTGGTTCGTATACAAGGATTAGGCGACTAGATCCTCCCCTAGCCGGACCTACAAGTGGTATCAGAGCCTTGGCTCTTCTCCTTGTTAAAACCGAGTGTTTTCGGGTGTTTCTCGGGTTTTAAAGTTCATATTTTTCTGGAAATATTGCTGTTTTTGCTGATTGTTCGTATAAAAACCTTGTCACATTTCATTGTCACATGTTAAGAATGGGTTTTTAGTGAAGTTTCATGTAAAAACGGGTTTTGGATAGTTGTCGGTTTGCTGGAAATTTAAATATTTCTGGATTGTTCTTCATTGTGTTCTTCATAATATTACACATTTGATTTTAGAATTTTGAACTTCAAGGTGTTTGTGCATTGAAAAGAGTGTTTTGATTAAAATATTTGATCATTACTTGTTTGGTGAAAAACCTGCATGTTTCAGACCTGAAAGATATGGTCTGAACATACTTTCTCACCAACCCGTCAACTTTTCACCAAACTGTCCGGTTTGTCAACTGTGTCAGAGCTAGTTCGAAAGATATCCTTCGAAGTCGAAAGATCATCTTTCGACCAAAGGAGGTTCGACAGATAGTTATCCTTCGAGCATCCTTCGAAGTGTGAGACGTATCTTTCGTTCCAAGGAATACTTTCGAAACATATATCTTTCGGTCCACTGCTCATTTTCGAAAGACTAGGATCCTTCGACTGGGGAGTCTTTCGAAGTCATCTTTCGATTTTATCTTTCGGTCTACAGTACTTTTTCGAAGGATAAGGATCTTTCGGTTGGAGAATCCTTCGAAAACATTGCTCGAAACTCAACAGAGATCTTTCGAACCCTGTTGATCCTTCGAACAGGTGTGGATCTTTCGATCATCAGTTTGTTTGTGCTTAACAGTTTGTGTTTTTCAAGTATCTTTCGAACAGGTATCTTTCGGCTGGTCACTTATAACCTTTTAGTTGTTTTGAGTATTATTTTCTGAATTCATTTTTGATCAAAAATGAATCCAAGATGGAATACTCCGGTAAATACAGACATGTATTTTGGTACTCCGTCTCCCGCACCGAAACAATCTATCAGAGCAACTGATATGTTCGGAAATCCATTACCTGTTCGATCTACCGGACCAACAGATCTGTACGGAAATCCGTTTCATAGCTTGTATGGCACTCCTCCTCCAACAACAGACATGTATGGAAATCCGCTTAATCCAGTCCCTCAACCAGTGCCTCAACAGCAAACCCAAAGGCCTCCTGTGACAACAGATCTACATGGCAATCCTATCCAAGTTCCTGTTAAGCCAGCTCAGCATGGGAACCAGAACCCTTTCAGAAGTCAAGGAGACCAGCAGAATCAGAACAGGAACAATGAGCGTACGTTGATACCTGTCAACAACCAAAGCCAAGCAGGACCATCAAATGCTAACCAGGCACTTGTGGTTCAAGTATATGAAAGTGGTGATTGGTCAATCAGGTTGAGTAGTGATGCTCCAGTTGGAACAGCTTGTTTTGCTGAAGTTGTCAAAGATGCCAGCAATGGTGAATCCTCGGGAAATAATGACAGTTCTGAACATGACAGTAGTTCAGATGAAGATGTTTCAACTTCAGTTGAGGATGATACTACTTCAAGTTCAAGCGAGGTTGGATCTGAATATGAATCATCAAGGGAGGTTGTTGATTCTGATGCAGAAAGGTCAACATCTGAGAGTGATCCAAGTCAGGTATGTGTCAATGAACCAACTGCTGTTATTTGTGATAATTGTGATAGATTGCATGTTAAATGTGCTAATTTAGAGGCAAACATGTCTGAGTTGCAAGCCAAACATGATGCTTTACAAGCTAGTTTGTTTGACTTGCAAGACAAACATGTTTCATTGAATGATAAGTGGTGTGAGTTGCAGAGCAAACACGAGGCTTTGCAAGAGAAATATGATGTGACATTCATTCATAATCAGAAATTGACCGTTGATCTTTCTAAGTGCACAGAAGCCAACATGTTTTATGAAAACCATGAAAAGGGATTTAAATCGATGATTGAAACACTAAAGAAAGATAAAACAGAGCTGACTAAAATGGTTTCCAGAAAACAAACTGACATAAATTTGTATATCACACGTCTTGAGATAATGCAAAAAGAAATGGCTTGTGTTAAAACTGAAAGTGAGGCGATCCGACTCAAGTTAGATAGTTATTTGAGCTCTAGCTATGTGTTGGATCACATCATTGACGTACAGAAAGAGAAAAAGGATGTCACATGCATAGGTTATAAGAAATGTCCACCACCCGTGAGAAACAATTATGATGCCATGCCTGATGAGGAGTATAGGACTCACTTTGAGCCATCTGTTCCCTTGGACGTTGAGGAATTTGCAGCAGGACTTGGATACAAAAAGGAAGTATCTTCAGATTCGGATGTGTCAGCAGATACAAATGTGTCAACTGCTGAACAAAATCAGGATCCTCCAGTCATTGTTGAGGATGCTGATTCATCAGATGATGAATCCGAGGATACTAACTCTGAACAGTCAGAAACGGTAACAAAAGAAGAGGACATACCTCTTGAGAATCACATTCTTTGTGATCCACCAGCGAAACCGTCTGTGACTGCTACATCCAAGTCTGTTGAATCCTCATCTGGAAGTTGTGCAAGCGTGAACTTGCTTTATACGTTGATTGGATCTGATAAAATATATTCAGACAAGGATTTCCCTATCAAAAATGTCAATCAATCTTTGATTGATAAAGTTTTCGAAGATTCTACTAGTAAGTTTTTGGGAAAGTCGAGCCCAGGAGTTGTAGTAACTCAGTGTGCTCCTATCCCAAAATCCGAAGTTAGAAAGAAATATGGGAATCAAAAATTGCAAAAACAAAACAATCAACGAAAGCAAAATCACGCCGCCCAAGGAAATGGAAAAGGCAAACAGAGCCAAAACAAGAAAAAGAACAAAAAGGTAAACTTTGTGAAATCTAAGGGAACGGACAAAATTGAAAAGTTTGAAAATCAATCTAACTTAGATTTTGTCAAGAAAGCAACTGTGTTGAAAAGAAATGAACCAAACTGTTCGAAACCTAGTACCTCGAGATCACAAAGTTCATCATCATCGGCAAGACGATCACATGATACTTCGGGGTTTGTTGAACGAAGATCATGTTTTGAATGTGGGACAATTGGTCATATAATTCGAAATTGTCCGTATCTTCATAAATTAAAAGCCAAAGAAGATGATCCCCGTGAACGAAATTACCGAAAGAGATTTGTTTCACCAAAACAGGACCCTCGTCTTGTTAAACAACAAGAAGTGAAACAGAAAAAGAAACAACGACAAGAAGTTGAAAAGGTTTTAAAACCAGAGGTTGTCCAAACGCAATCTGTTAACTTAGAAGTTAAAAATGAAAAACAAAAACAGATTTGGAAACCAAAATTGGAAATTGTTTCAGGGGGAGCTACATCAATTCCGAATCATCGGGAAATGGATGTCACAATCCTCGATGATGACGGACGACCCAAGTCTGTGAAGGCTTGGGTCCCCCTCTCCAACTAATCTCTGAATGAGTGTGCAGGATGTTCCAGGAGGAACTATTAATAGTCTTAGGATTGTTGATAGTGGAGCGTCCATGCACAAGATCGGCGACATGCGGCTCCGAAATATTGTTACATTTAGGAGAATGTTGTTGCCCTTTGATGGAGAGAGGAGAAAAGAAGACAAAAATGTTTGATGAAAGAATGCTGTTGAGTGAAGTTAAAAAAAATTCGACATGATGAGATATGTGCAAAATTTGGTTGTTATGGTTTTTGATCGGGTCCTCAGGAAAGATTCAAATGAAAAGTACGCGACTGCAGCACGTTTGAAGCCTTTTTTTTAAGGTTCATGGATTTTGCTTCCACAAGAAGTTCAAAGTCTACAAGATGAACGTGTAGGGTACTTTTCTCTACGGTGTGATTGAAGAAAATGTGTTGGTTGATCAAACTACACCGGGTGTGCGGATGCCTTGGCGTGGATTGAACAACCGCACACTACTTCTTAAGAGAAAGACAAAAACCTTCGCTGGTGAAATGTGGAAGACCAGCCGGACCCAAAGGTTTATGATCTTGTTGCTGTGAAGGGATTTCAGTAGCTACAAAAATCGACTTTGAAATCCACACCGGGTGGATATCCAGTTTGGGAGAGCACACAAATTCCTTGCAATGCACGAAGCAGTTGCAGGATACGGTTTTAAATTTCTAATCTCTCCTATACTTGTCGATATTTAAGCTGCTTTGTGAATTATCATCTCGTACAGCACTCCTTGACCTGACACGTTGATCTCGAATATCACCTCACACGTGATTGTTTCACTATGAAACTCATCAATGTTGTCATGGTCCACACCGATGACCAACGTGCCGACCTTTTTACCAAAGCATTTGACAAATCAAGATTTGACTATTTATTATTGGTAAACGGCATTAAGGTCAAGCAAGAGTAAAACCAACATCGGAAAATCATTTTTGTAAATACCTTTGTGTTTTAAATTTGTCTTAGTTTATTGATTTTAGGGGGAGTAAATCCAAAATTTGAAAATCCAAAAACATTAAAAAAATTTTCAAAAACACAAAAACAATAGAAAAACAAAAATGAGTTTCCTGGCGAGCAAAAGAGAAAATGATAGTACATCAGTGGTCTGTCTAAACCTTTTTAAACCTAAAATGAAAAGCGATAAGCAGCTCTATATAAGATGTATCGGTAGGCTCACAATCATTTTAAAGTGTGCAGGGTGATATAAACTTAAATCGACTGAAGACTGGGTGGGAACCATTCATTGGCATATGGTCTTGGTACCGAAATTTCGTTTGAGAGATTGCCGAGGTTCTGAAATATTCGGTCTTTATGCTGCTTATCATCTGGGTATCATGGTTGTATCTCTTACCGAAAAATAACGGGGACGCAAGTCTAGATCTTCCATGATACTATACATACGTGTACATATTGCATACGACCTCAATAAGTGATCAACAATCACATGTCCAAACAAAATAAGTGATAAAATATCACAGATTCTTTCCGGGAGTCAAGTTCGTCTCTCTGCTGTACGAAAGTACTGACCTGTTCACGGACTTGCTCCTGTGCCCTCATGCATATGAAAATCAAGTTCCTCATAAATAAGTGATTATATCACATAGGGCTTGTTTTCAAACAAAATAAGTGAGAATCTCACATCATATACGGTCAAACAGATGATAATCGGTATACTCACCGGTAAGATGAACCCTCGTGCATACCTTGATACGGGAATGTGTCGTGATGTGGATGAACACCGGTCGGTAAGTATAAATCATACCTTAACGTATCCCCTCGCCATGATCACATCTGATAAGTTGAGCTTACGTGGACAACAATACCGATAATTGTTATAGGATGCTTATCTTAATGTTAATTAACTGAACAACAAGAGTGTTTTGACATGACCGTACACTGATATGATTCTCTTACCCTCGAAACTCGCAAAAAGAATGTTTGTATATATTTACTTTTCTTAGTTTCTGCAACTTTGTATATATTTATTTACTGCTTTCAGTCTTTACATTTGAAATATTCAAAATACCAAAAAGATTTTAAGTGTGTTTTAATATAAACTTTATAAAAGCCAAAAAGATTTTATTTCTATTTTATTTTCGATCGTACGATGTTGGAGCTCGAGTCTTCGTTACCTGAAACCTGAACGAAAACAGAAAATGACTGAATCTTCATAAACGGTCGAAATTTGCAAGTATTGAAAGTTAAAATTGAAATTGATAAAATTTGTTAAACTTTCAAACTGTCGGACGGTGTTTGATTAAACAATGGTCACACGTGGGTCGTTTGTTTATGCTATGATATTCCAAGCGGTTGTTCTCATTACACGTTTAGATTTCTTGCATGTGCAGATTCTAAAGGCTAGGAGAACATGGTCGATGACAAGCTTTGGAATGAAGACACGACGTGAAGGCACTCAAATGATGAAGATGATCGAGTTGCCGCTGACCATCATCAACACCACAAGGATCTCACTTCATAAAGATAAAGACTTTCACGAGCATAACTCAAGGGGGAGCTTATGTTAAGGGGGAGTTTGTCAACACACTTCCTACATGAAACGGGGAGTTTGTTGATACACTTTCTGCTTTCAAGACGTGAAGACTTTAAAGATCCTCCGACATTGAAGACGTGAAGAGACGACAAAGACTTGAAGACACAAGAACTTACAAGAATGAAGATCGAGACAAAGCAACAGCTGATTGTTGATAAGCCAGACAAAGCTACAGCCAAGGGGGAGTTTGTTGGTGCACTTATGTCTGCACTTTGTCTGTATTCGGTCACGATGTAAAACGATGTCTTGTTAGTCTTGTAAGTTTGACCAAGTCAACCATCCTCCTGGTTTGACTTGGCCAAACAGTCAACATTATGTTTGTAAGCTGCTGGGTCGAAGGATGTGCCATCGAAGGATTGCATGGATCCTTCGATGATAAGCTCGAAAGATGACCTTCGATAGATGGACCACGAAAGATCACATCTTTCGTGGTACATATTGATCGTTCGAGCTAATTCTGGTCGATAGATGATCCTTCGATCATCCTATCTGATCCTTCGACCGGACCAGCTGGTTTGGGTATAAATACCCGTGTGTTGTGTTCATTTCGACAGTTGGACAGATAGGGAAAACAGAGAACACACACACACATACTGTTAGAGAGAGTTTATAGAGCTGATCTGTAAACCTTGTGCTTGTAACTGGACCTTTCATACGTTTAATACAAGTGGTGTTAATCGTTGAACTTTGCGTGTCGTGTTATTGTGTGTTCTATCTCGGTTTGCTATTTCGGTTGGATTCCGCACAACCGAAGTGGTTCGTATACAAGGATTAGGCGACTAGATCCTCCCCTAGCCGGACCTACAGAAAGTTTCCTCCCTTGGTTAAGAAGTTTGTGCATCCATACTGGCGCCTGTTGCTGCATATGTTTCTTGTGTGCATGACAGAGAATAGAGGAGGAATTGATCAGTTGAATACTACTCAGTCTGCTGCTGTGATTTGTGTAATTACAAATGAGTCGTTCAATTATTCAAGATATATTTTGGAAGCGATGAAAAGGTATGCAATTGGACTTCGAAAGGATAAGTTTCTGATGTATCCTAGATTTTTGCAGATGATTCTGAATGATAAATATCCAGAATTGAAAAGATCTGGTAATACGTTGGAATTAAAGCCTATGGGTCCTTCATGTTTTGGTGCTCTCACTTCAAAGAAAGGAACTGAGAAAAGGTTTGAAGGTTTGATTGAGTTGGAGAAATTTGGTCAGTTTGCCGAGACAGAAGATGTTGGTGAGAATCCAGTGATGGCACAATCTGTTTCAGTGCATAGTATACCTGCAAGTGCCATTGTTGCTGAAGAACATGATATTCGTATGGAAGCTGAAGATCAGCCTGAGACAGAGATTTTAACAATAGACTCTGACGATGAAGGTGTTGAGATTATGTGTGATTCTGATGAAGATAAAGAGCTTCCTCCTGAAGCTGAAGTTGATACTGCTGTTTCTGTTGTTCCACCCGTGATTACTGCTGAAAGTTTGGCTTTGTTACTCAAATCTGTAACTGACAAGATGGGAAATCCTCCTTCTGATCTTGCAGTGTCAAGTGAAAAGCCTAGTGAAGACCCAAAGGATTCTGATTCCATGCCATTGAAGCGGAAAAGGAGGGATCCTCGGCTCGGAATGTATGTTGAGCATAGCAAAGATCAACCCGTAGTTACTGATGAAGATGATGAAGGTCTTTATGACTTTGATTTTGAGAAGAATGTCACCGATACCACCACCGCTACTGAAAATATCTTTGATTTTGATGCTGATACTCAAAGAACTGATATGGATGTTACTACTGATGACGTTCAGGTTACTAGTATTGACGTTGATGCCACTGTTGAGTCAACGCTACCTAGTGCTACTGATTCTGCAGGTCCTTCTAGAGTTGATCTTGATATGCCTAGCAGTTCAAGTGGTAAAAGACCTGAAGAGCCATTTAGAATGCCGTTTGATGATGATTCTAGTGATGAAGATGAGTATATCAGTATGAGAGATATGAAGAAAAGAATGGTTGTACTTGAGCAAGATTCGATCCATAAAGATGCAAAGATTATTCAACTTGAAGATACTATTGTGAAGAAAGATCAACAGATTGAGCAACTTCAAGGAGATGTTAGTTTGCTGTTTAATATGGTTTATGATTTGCGTGGGAAGTTAGAGAAGAAGTTTGGACAGGAGTTTTCTGATCCAACTGTTGTTGAAAACAGAAGAAAGGCTTTTGAAAAGGATGATGCTGAAAGAAGTGCTGCTATGGAACATTACTTTAGAAGAATTGTTGATCCTGTTGCAGACAAAGAGAAGGCTGAAAGAATCAAGAAGAAAAGAGAGTTTGTAATTATGAAGAATCGAAATCTAAATCCAGACGATGATGATGCTCATGCAACTCATCATTTGATGGATGTTGGTGAGACTCTCTATGATAAGGTTGGAAATCGTTCTGGTGTAGTTAGCTGGGGTTATGATCATGATCGCAAGAGATGGTGGATAAAAAGGAAGATTGGACCTGTTGAGTGGTATAAACATCCAGGCCAGTTTCAGTCATTTACTAAAGTGGACTTGACAGACTTGTCTAGAGCACCTTATGTAGATGATAAGCCTGGAGGAGTTGGTTATAGGTTTTTCGAGAGGTTGAAGAGAGAGGTTCTTAAGGGTTTTCCTTCCATGCGTACTGCAGAGTCCACTGTGAAACCCGCTAAAGGCATCAGAGATCCATACACAAACAAGAGATTGAAGATTGTGCATTGGCCTGTAACTGATAAAGAGAAGACAATTCCGTTGGTGAAAAAGATTCCAAAGGGTGCTCTAAAGACCTTACATTTTTGGTCTTATGATGAGCGCTTAGGGCAGGCAGTGATTGTTTGTGATGATGATGTGTGTTTTCAATTGGTGGATCAGATTGATTTACTGAATGTTGCTCATGAAGATTTGGAAGTGTTAGCTCGTCATCAGATTAGAGCTACTGAGAAATATGAAGAAATTGCCAAAGCTTGGACTAAAGCTGTTGCAGCATCTATTCATATTCATAAAAGGGGTTTCGGTGGTATTAAGGATCGGGTGCAAGATGATAGTGAAGGTTAAAGTGTCAAGAACCTGCATGCATAAACCTAGGGGGAGATTGTTGGAACCTGAAGGTTTATTCATGTAGGTTAGCATAGTTTGAGGGTTGATTATGTTTATGTTTAGTTAATATGTTTGGGCCGATTATGTATGGTTTGGGTTAGTAGACTTGTGTCGCATGGGCTTAGATTTCGACCCAGTTAGTTTTGTATTTAAACAACATTTACCTCATGGTTTGAGGTTGTTGTTTGGGTGACAAGTAGGGCGACACAAAGGAGAAGGAACCGAGTTCCTGTTCGAGTCTTGTATTAGTCTTTGCTATGCCATTGAATGCAAGATATCGGTTTGTGTTTTGTTTATTGTTTTCATCTTAGATTTATACATATTCTTGAATCACCTATTGATTGGTTTCCGCACAATCAATAGGTTGTTTGATATCATTGAGAGATCCTCACGGGTTTTACATTGACCCGTTACATCAAGTAAATTTGATGATTTTCACACTAGTAGCCGTATTATAGAATAAGAGTTGTTTTGAGTTGAAGTAATAATGTCGCAATAGTGAATAAAAGGTCAAATTTGATTAGAACTCGTTGGTGGTTGTACCAAAGGAAGATTCCTTAGACTAGCCAAACGGGTCGAATAATCAAGTATAGCATGGTTAATGCTTCGAAATATGATTGAATGATCTTTGATATGGGTCAATATATATAACATGTTAAAACTACGAGATTTTAATGTATTGATTTGTTAGAAAAGCGAAAATCCGAGAGTTTGGGTTTGAGTGAAATGAACAAAAAAAACAAAATCTTGGATTTCCAGAAGCTACCGTAAGTTACGGTATTACCGTAACTTACGGTAGAGTCCAGATGTTTACGGCAGGATTAACCTGTTTTACGGTGGACCAAAACATTCCAGAACCAACTGTAACTTACGGTGACACCGTAAGTTACGGTGGAACCAGAAATGTTCAGAATTTTATTATTTAAAATTTGATGTTGAATCTTGGCTTATGTACTTTATAACAATCTTCAAAACTGACGTTTTAAAGGTTTTGACCATAGGTAACAAGGTGGACTTTATGGATGACGATCAAGCGTATGATGAAGAACCGAACACTACATTTTGAAGCTTCCGCAATGTTTTAATCTTTAGTAGTCTTTGTGTGTAGGTTGTAAACACTTGTTTAAACAACTTTTAGGATGTTTTAACTTAGTCATTAGATGACTAAGCTCGTTGTTATTTATAAATTTTTGTAATGAAAGTCATGTTAGTCTAACAATACTATAATTTTAAATGGTATAAACTATTACTAAAAACAAGTAAAATTAGACGGGTGTTACAAGTTGGTAATCAGAGCCTAAGGTTGTCAACAAAGTGTTCGGTTCAAGCTTGATCGATCGTCCGGTAAGAATTAACTTCTTTTGTTAATAAATTATGTATTATATAAAGAATGAGAAACGAACAAATATGCATGAAAAGAGCGTGTAAGCTCATTCAAATACAAGAAATGCAAAAGCAAAAACGATTAAATCAAGTTATGAACTTGATTGAATCAAAACAAGAACGATTAAATCAAGTTATAAACTTGATTGAATCAAAACAAGAACTATTAAATCAAGTTATGAACTTGATTGAATCAAAACAAGTAAAGCATGTGTTATAAATGGAATGTTTAACAACCTATGTAAACATTTCAGAAATAGAGATGGCAGATGGAGGTAATGATGATGCGGTGCCAAGAGTTACCGAACAAATGAGGGAAGTGATTGCCGAAGTGGTTGGAAAGGCGATCGAAAACAGTTTGTCGGGCTTTATTGATAAAATTCAAAACACAGTTTTATCAATAGTAGAAGATAGAATCAAGAAATTGGAAGATGATTCAAATTTAGCAAAGGAAAAGCATGGAGGACGAAAGCCTTGTTCATACAAGGAATTCATGGCTTGTAAACCACCAATATATAATGGGGAGGTTGACCCAATAGTGTGCCAACGATGGCTAAGTGATATCGAAGGGGTATTCGAGAGGACCCATTGTGACGAAGATGAGTACGTAGCCTATGGTACGGGTCAACTAAGGAGTCAAGCGAAAGATTGGTGGGATAACAAAAAGAGAGAGATCGGTATTGAAGCTGCTAAGGTCATGACTTGGGAAGAATTCAAGACGCCATTTCTTAAGCATCATAGCCCCAAGGCGGTTATGAATAAAATCAAGGAGGAGTTCATGCAACTTAGGCACAAGAGTGAGACCATAGACAAGATTACGGCAACGTTTATGGATAAGATGAAGTTTTGCGATGATCTAGTGACGAATGAAGAACAAAAGATATACTACTACCATAACATGTTGAGTGCTGAGTATAGGGAATTTATCACCCCTTCCAAATACGAGACCCTTACCGAGATCATAAATGCTGCTCGGGAAAAGGAGATCGAACTGAAAAAGAGCATTGAAAGGGGTGAACGAAAAGCACAAGATATAAACCCAAGCCCTACTAAGAAGGCACGAACAAACGAAACCGCAAAGAAATTTGATACGAAAGGCAGGTCGCCAAGTTTGCAGAATCTGCGGAAAGGGTCATAAAGGCGAATGCATTTACAAAGATAAGCCATGTCCCATATGCAAAAAAACGGGACATATGGCTATATCGTGCCTGGAGAAAGTGACGGTTTGTTACAATTGTTATCGAACGGGTCACAAAAAGTCAGAATGCCCGGAACTGGTTGGAAAGAAGGATGGGCAGGACTCGAAAGGTGAAGCCCCAAAAGCAAAGGCGAGATCTTTTCAACTAACCGCCGCCGAAGCAAAGGTTGAACCTGACGTGGTCTCAGGTATATTTGCTGTAAATTCGATTCCTGCACGCGTGTTATTTGATACGGGTGCGAATAAATCCTTTGTTTCATATGGATTTATTCGACATCCTTCATTTGTTCTAACAAAATTACCTGTTCCCTTAGAAGTAGATATAGGTAATAACAAGATCTTTATTGTTTGTGATGTATGTGAAAACTGTAAACTGAGCATTGATGACGAAGAATATTTGATAAATCTAATCCCGATGTCAATGGGAGAATTTCAAGTAGTCGTTGGGATGGATTGGCTATCTCAACACCATGCAAAGGTCGTGTGTTTTCGTAAAGAGATAAAATTAACATCTCCGAGCGGAAAACACGTCACCATTTATGGCGAAAAAGGAGGCAACCCCATAGTATGCTCAATATTGAAAGCTCACAAGCTTATGAAGCAAGGATGCAAGGAATTCATGATATACGCTAATGAGCCCGAAAAAGAAACATGAAAGATTGGAGATGTACCGGTAGTATGAGATTATGAAGATGTGTTTCTGGAGGATTTACCGGGGATACCGCCTGAACGGGAAATAAAGTTCGGGATCGAATTGATTCCGGGCGCGAAACCCGTAACAAAAGCCCCGTACCGACTTGCACCGTTGGAATTACAAGAGTTGATGTCCCAAATCCAAGACCTGCTTGACAAGGGATTCATAAGGCCGAGTGTGTCTCCTTGGGGCGCACCGGTGTTGTTCGTGAGAAAGAAAGACGGGAGCATGCGCATGTATATCGATTACCGGGAGTTAAACAAACTCACGGTAAAGAACCGATACCCGCTCCCGAGGATAGAAGATTTATTCGACCAACTACAAGGTGCGAACTGGTTTTCAAAAATTGACCTTAGATCGGGGTATCACCAACTAAAGGTCAAAGAAGAAGATGTGCCGAAGACGGCTTTTCGCACGAGATACGGACATTAGGAATTCCTCGTGATGTCATTTGGGCTAACAAACGCACCCGCGGCTTTCATGGACCTCATGAACCGGGTTTGCAAGCCAATGTTGGATAAGGCGGTCATTGTGTTTATCGATGATATCTTAGTGTATTCGAAAAGTGAAGCTGAACACGCACACCACTTACAAGAAGTGTTAGAGACGCTTAGACGAGAGAAGTTATATGCAAAATTCTCTAAATGTGCCTTTTGGTTACGAGAGGTACAATTTCTTGGCCATGTCATAAGTGCTGACGGAGTTTTGGTGGATCCGTCAAAGATAGAGGCTGTGTCAAAATGGAATCCCCCAACGAACCCTTCTGAAATTAGAAGCTTTTTGGGGCTTGCGGGATATTATAGGAGATTCATTCAAGATTTCTCCAAGATTGCGTCACCGCTAACAAAGCTAACACGAAAGAAAGAAAAGTTCATTTGGGGTGTTGATCAAGAAAAAGCGTTTCAAACGCTGAAGGAAAAGTTAACTCAAGCTCCGGTATTGACATTGCCGGACGGAGTCGAAGACATGGTGGTTTATTTGGATGCTTCATTATCGGGGCTCGGTTGCGTGTTGATGCAATGGGGCAAGGTAATAGCCTATGCCTCGAGACAATTGAAGATACATGAGAAGAAATATCCCACGCACGATCTCGAATTGGCTGCGGTGGTATTTGCATTAAAAATATGGAGGCATTACTTGTATGGGGTAAAGTACACCATATTCACCGACCACAAGAGCTTGAAATACTACTTTGATCAGAAGGAATTAAATATGCGACAAAGGCGATGGCTGGAAACGGTGAAAGACTACGATTGTGAAATACATTATCACCCCGGAAAGGCTAATGTGGTAGCGGATGCTCTGAGCAGAAAAGCGGACTACGTCCCAATACGAGTAAGGTCGATGCAACTCGTGGTGACCTTGGGTATACTTGAATGTATTCAAGAAGCGCAGTTAGAAGCAGTAAAAGAAGAGAATTGGAAGAAAGAAAGAATAATTGGTCAATTGAAAGATTTGTCGGATGGGAATCACGGGTTGAAGACTCGATCCGGAAGGATATGGGTCCCAGATACTTTTGGAGTGAAGACGCTTCTACTTAATGAAGCTCATAAATCCCGTTATTCAATTCATTCGGGTGCGACCAAGATGTACAATGATTTGAAACAAAATTATTGGTGGCCCGGAATGAAGAGGGATGTGGCGAAGTATGTGGAAAAATGCTTAACATGTTTACAAGTCAAGGCGGAGCACCAGAAACCATACGGCAAACTCCAACCGTTAGAAATTCTGGTTTGGAAATGGGAACACATTACAATGGACCTGTTAACCAAGTTGCCTAAGACGAATCGTGGTTTCGATGCCATATGGGTAGTGGTGGATAGATTGACGAAAAGTGCTCACTTCATTCCGATTCGTGAGACTTATACGTCAGAAATGATGTCAGAAGTTTATACCAATGAAATAATAGCACGTCATGGGGTGCCGGTGTCCATCGTGTCTGATAGGGATACCCGGTTTACTTCGAATTTCTGGCGAGATTTCCAAGAGCAAATGGGGACCAAATTGTTCATTAGCACTGCGTACCATCCTCAAACAGATGGACAGAGTTAAAGAACGATACAAACATTGGGTGATATGCTACGAGCGTGTATAATCGACTTTGGAGGAAGTTGGGATGTTCACCTACCGTTAGTTGAGTTTTCGTATAATAACAGCTACCAATCTAGTATTAAAATGGCACCGTACGAAATGCTTTATGGTAGGAAGTGTCGAACCTTGTATGTTGGGGTGAAGTGGGTCCTCGTGAACTCGCCCACCAAGATATAGTACGAGCCACGAATGAAAAGATTGATATAGTTCGGGCACACTTGAAAGTGGCTCAAGACAGGCAAAAGGCGTATGCTGATAAAAGGAATAGGCCAATCGAATTCCAGGTTGGTGACATGGTCATGCTAAAAGTTTCCCCACGGAAGGGCGTTATTAGATTCAGAAAAAGAGGGAAGCTAAGCCCGAGGTTTATTGGGCCATTTAAAATTATCGGGAGAGTTGGCAAGGTAGCTTACCGTCTTGAATTACCGGAGGAGCTAAGTGGAATCCATGGCACTATCCACGTGTCACAATTAAGAAAGTGCCTAGCAGACGAAACGGCCTATATCCATTACGATGATATCGAAGTGGATAATAGTCTGAATTATGCGGTGAGACCGGTGGAGATTTTAGACCGAAAGGTCAAACATTTACGAAATAAACAAATTGACCAAGTCAAAGTCAAATGGGAGCATAGGAAAGGTTCGGACACTACATGGGAGTCCGATGAGGAGATGCGACGTCTTCACCCTACATTATTTGGTACGTACTTCGGTTTCGGGGACGAAACCCTTTTAAGGGGGGTGGACTTGTAACACCCCGAAAATATAAAACTTTATATTGGAACTATAAAGTATAAATAGACGAGAATTTATTAACTAGGAACTTTTAACCTAGTTAGTTACAAGACTAGAAATAGCCTATAATAGGGTTAAAAGCTACTAAATGATATGTTGAACAAAGTAGAGGGGCCTTAGTTGTTAAATTTGAAACTAAACTAGATAATAAGAAAAAAAAAATAAACCAAACACCCCATTTAGAGGTGCTGGTCGACCAAGAAGGAGCAGGGGGCGACACCCCCATCTTCAAAAACCTAAAACTTCATTAAATCAATCAATTGAAGGCACAATCCAAGTCGAAATCGGAATTAGAACCTAGAATTGTGATCCTCATCGCAAGAGGATTCTAAGGTATGTAAAATCTGATGAAATCTCTCAACTTGAATTTCTCATGATTTTGGAAAATCTGAAATTAGATGTTGCATGTGTGTTATTTGGTTAGATTAGAGTTGATATGGTGTCTAGAAGTGAAACCTAGCCAACTACATGTTAAATCATGATCAAATTCAGGAAATTCCATGAACACCTTGAAGGTGGGTTGTGGGTTTTACAATATGATGATGAACACTAGGGTTTAGAATGATTATTCTACTGTAATTCGATCTTAGAAAACGATTTCAGAAAATGTATGATGTTTAAATGCTATATGAAGGCTTTGTTGAAGTTAAGTTAACTAATTAGCAAGCTATAAACATGAATATGAAAGATGTAAGAATTCTGCCCTTATAGTGTTTGTTGAAATGCCGCAAAGAAGGCTTGAAACTGAATTGTTAAGTTAAAAACGCATAATTATGAAGTATGACAAAATGTGCGTTATGTATACAAAACATAGAGTTCTAAACATAAACTGATTGAACTCTATAGGAAAGGAAGTCGGGGCATCTAGCGGGCAAACCGGTGTGGACGCACGTTTGAAGGGCTTGCTTTAAAGGTATGTAACTTGACCCGTTACATCAAGTAAATTTGATGATTTTCACACTAGTAGCCGTATTATAGAATAAGAGTTGTTTTGAGTTGAAGTAATAATGTCGCAATAGTGAATAAAAGGTCAAATTTGATTAGAACTCGTTGGTGGTTGTAACAAAGGAAGATTCCTTAGACTAGCCAAACGGGTCGAATAATCAAGTATAGCATGGTTAATGCTTCGAAATATGATTGAATGATCGTTGATATGGGTCAATATATAACATGTTAAAACTACGAGATTTTAATGTATTGATTTGTTAGAAAAGCGAAAATCCGAGAGTTTGGGTTTGAGTGAAATGAACAAAACAAACAAAATCTTGGATTTCTAGAAGCTACCGTAAGTTACGGTAGTACCGTAACTTACGGTAGAGTCCAGATGTTTACGGCAGGATTAACCTGTTTTACGGTGGACCAAAACATTCCAGAACCAACTGTAACTTACGGTGACACCGTAAGTTACGGTGGAACCAGAAATGTTCAGAATTTTATTATTTAAAATTTGATGTTGAATCTTGGCTTATGTACTTTATAACAATCTGCAAAACTAACGTTTTAAAGGTTTTGACCATAGGTAACAAGGTGGACTTTATGGATGACGATCAAGCGTATGATGAAGAACCGAACACTACATTTTGAAGCTTCCGCAATGTTTTAATCTTTAGTAGTCTTTATGTGTAGGTTGTAAACACTTGTTTAAACAACTTTTAGGATGTTTTAACTTAGTCATTAGATGACTAAGCTCGTTGTTATTTATAAATTTTTGTAATGAAAGTCATGTTAGTCTAACAATACTATAATTTTAAATGGTATAAACTATTACTAAAATCAAGTAAAATTAGACGGGTGTTACATTAACTACTCAGGAAGCAGAACTCATTCCCGATGTAATTGCTGGTACGTTCCTAGTTTACAACGTTTATGCGAAAGTATTATTTGACTCTGGTGCAAACCAAAGTTTTATAAATACTTCATTCTGCCAAGCTCTTAAACTACCCTTAACCAACCTTAGACAAATTTTTACGGTAGAGACGGCAGATGGGAATTCTGTTAACATAGATAAGGTTTTGCGAGAAGAAAAGATAGAACTTTTAGGCCATAAATTTTCTACAAACCTGTTACCTATGAATTTAGCCGGATTCGATGTGGTGTTAGGAATGGATTGGTTAGTAGCCAACCATGCTCGAATCCTCTATGATAAGAACTCTATAGAAATTCATACACCCACAGGAGAAGTAGTGGTGATTACAGGAGATAAGCCACGTAAGCCAATGAAGTTCATTTCAGTAATGAAAGTGGCTAGTTATTCAAGAAAACAAAGAATAGTGTATATGATTTCGGTAATCATTAACACTAAAGATAAGGAACTTAAGGAAATTCCAATAGTATCAGAATACCCGGACATATTCCTCGAAGAACTACCTGGATTACCACCCGATAGGGAAGTAGAATTTAGAATTCATCTGATTCCTGGAACTACACCGATAGCTAAGGCACCTTATCGGTTAGCACCCACTGAAATGTTAGAATTGAAAAAGCAATTAGATGAATTAATAAGCAAAGGATTTATACAACCTAGTTCATCCCCATGGGGAGCTCCAGTGTTGTTTGGGAAAAAGAAGGATGGGTCGATGCGAATTTGTATCGATTACAGGGAATTGAATAAGGTTACAATTAAGAATCGATACCCATTGCCTAAGATTGATGATCTTTTTTATCAACTTCAGGGAGCTAGATATTTTTCTAAGATAGATTTACGCTCCGGATACCATCAGTTGAAAGTACAAGAAGAAGACATACCTAAAACTGCCTTCAGAACTAGGTATGGTCATCACGAGTTTACAATCATGCCCTTTGGATTAACAAATGCGCCTGCAGCATTCATGGACATGATGAATAGAATTTGTAAACCGTACTTGGATAAATTTGTAATTGTCTTTATCGACGATATACTCATTTATTCCAAAAGTCAGGACGAGCATCGTAAGCACCTACATACACTCTTAACCTTGTTAAGAAAAGAGAAACTTTATGCCAAATTCTCGAAGTGTGAATTTTGGCTACAAGAGGTACAATTTTTAGGACACATAGTGAATCACGAAGGTATTCACGTAGATCCCTCCAAAATAGAAGCGATCACCAAATGGAAGGTTCCGCAATCAGCTATGGAAATTAGAAGTTTTCTAGGGTTAGCCGGATACTATAGACGGTTTATTAAGGATTTTTCTAAAATAGATGTGCCATTAACTAAGCTAACCTGTAAAGCAGTTAAATTTGAGTGGGGACCCAAGCAAGAAGAAGCTTTTAAGATTCTGAAGCAAAGGTTAACAAACGCCCATATTATAGCCTTACCTGAAGGAACAGAAGATTTTGAAGTTTACTGTGATGCTTCTAAACTAGGATTAGGATGTGTGTTAATGCAACGCAAAAATGTAATTGCGTATGCTTCAAGGCAATTGAAGAAGCACGAGGAAAATTATACGACACATGACTTAGAATTAGGGTCGATAATTTTTGCCCTTAAGATTTGGAGACACTTTCTGTATGGCAGTAAGTTTACAGTCTATACAGATCATAAGAGTTTAAAATATATATATTTGGGCAAAAGGAATTAAACATGAGGCAAAGAAGATGGATGGAAATTCTAAGTGACTACGACTGTGATATTCAATATCACGAAGGGAAGGAAAATGTAGTAGCAGATGCCTTAAGTCGTAAGTATCATGAGAAACAACGACGAGTTCGTGCTCTTAGATTAAATCTACAGTTAGATTTAATGGAACAATTAAAGAACATTCAAGAAACAGCAATCAAGGATGATGCTGAAGGAATGAAAGGAAGAATAAAGGAACTAGAGCAAGGAGCCGATGGAATTTGGAAATTCCACAAGAAAAGGATTTGGGTACCTAAACAGGGAGATTTAAGAGATAAGATTTTAGAAGAAGCCCATAAATTTAGGTATACCATGCATCCTGGTAATAACAAGATGTACCAAGATTTAAGGAATAACTTCTGGTGGATAGGAATGAAGAAGGATATAGCTAGATACGTCTCTAAGTGCTTAACTTGTTCACAAGTTAAGGCAGAACACCAGAAACCTTCAGGGTTACTCCAACAATTAGAAATGCCTGTTTGGAAATGGGAACTAATAACAATGGACTTTGTTACTAAGTTACCCAAAACCAGAAAAGGTAATGACGCGATTTGGGTAATTGTGGATCGATTAGCCAAATCAGCTCATTTTCAACCCATGAATGGAACCTTTAGCATGGAAAGGTTAGCCAAGTTATACGTAGACGAGGTAGTATCCTTACATGGAGTCCCACTTTCCATTGTATCGGATAGGGATAGTCGTTTCACTTCACATTTCTGGACAAGTTTCCAAGAAGCCATGGGGACGCGGTTAAATTTGAGTACAGCTTACCATCCCCAAACCGACGGACAAAGTGAAAGGACGATCCAAACTCTGGAGGACAAGCTTAGGGCATGTGTGATAGATTTTGGTGGAAACTGGGATAACCACCTACCCTTAATTGAATTCTCCTATAACAATAGTTATCATTCAAGCATCGAAGCTGCCCCGTTCGAAGCACTGTACGGGCGTAAGTGTAGAACTCCAGTTTGTTGGGCAGAAATAGGAGAAAGTCAATTATCAGGTCTCGAGATCGTGCAAGAAACCACCGATAAGATTACTCAAATCAAGGAAAGACTGAAAACGACTTGAGATCGCTAGAAGAGCTATGCAGACAATCGATATAAGCCGTTAGAATTTCAAGTTGGAGACAAGGTACTCTTGAAAGTCTCTCCTTGGAAAGGAGTCGTTCGATTCGGTAAGAAAGGAAAGCTAAGTCCAAGGTACATAGGACCATTCCCAGTAGTCCAGAGAATAGGACCAGTTGCTTATCGCTTACAACTACCGGAAGAGTTACCTGGAGTACATCATGTATTTCATGTATCCAACCTCAAGAAATGTCTATCGGATGAATCACTAGTAGTTCCTCTTCAAGACATACAGGTGAATAAAAAGTTAAAGTTCGTGGAGAAACCGCTTCAGATAGAAGACAGAAAGATTAAGTTTCTCAAACACAAAAGATTGGTACTAGTCAAAGTCAAGTGGGATTCAAAAAGAGGACCGGAATACACTTGGGAGCTGGAATCAGAAATGAAGCGAAAGCATCCTCACTTATTTCAATGAATCTCGAGGACGAGATTTTAAATAAGGATGGGAGGATGTAAGGACCTGCAAAAAATGTTCCAAAACGACCCGTAAGTGAAAACCCGGACCCCTGAAACCCTAATGTGCATGAAAAACCAAGAAAACAAGATTTCAGGGTTTCACGCGGGGCGCGTAAGAGTTTAACTGCCGCTCGATTTAAACCAATCCGATGGATGTTTAACTGCCGCTCAAACTCGGGCTATACTTTGTCATTCGTCGTAAATTCGATGGATGTTTAAGTATTGCACTTTGTCATTCGTCGTGAGGGTTTTAATCTCGTGAGTTATCGTAAATGTTGTATTAAGTTACTGACCTAGTTCGTATGCATTGTCATTTAATTTAGGTTACAAGGCTTATCAGTAGGCTAAACTCTGCCTGTTTAAACTTTCAATGTGAGTCATTCTCTTTTTATTTAAACGTGTTTTACAATACTCCAACTATTTTCAAAGTTATAATTACAGGGATTAAGTCGTGGTTATCTTGAATCACTGGCTAGTGGGGTATTGTGCACATTACTAATTTCTCACGGTTAGGTTCATCAACCTAACAGTGATAATCATCACTACTTGGGTGAAAAGACCCAATAGTGGTATGACCATCGTTACTAGGAGGTGACACGGCGCCAGATAAAAATAAGATAGTAGCCATTGTAATCGCTCTTATGCTTTAATTTATAACTAAGGTGTCATTTTATTTAACCTGAATGACTCGCCAGTATTTCCCCGCTGATAAAATATTTTTAAACATATTTTAGGCGACCTACTGTGAATCAAGGAAACGTGCTACGGAGCAATAACAAGCTTGAGGAGGTGGCTCAACAAAATGAATAAACATGTTTTGTAAAACAGGGAATTTCCTTGTGAAATTCCTCTATTGTAAATTACGGGGTTGATCCCAAATTATGAAATAAAATAATTGGGCACTTTCAAGTTTTCAAAGATTCTGTTAAACTTCCGCTGTCAACTCAAATAATAAATACCACGGGTTTCTGTCCCGCGGCTCCTGGACCAGGTCACACCAGGACGGGGGCCGTGACATTAAATCTCATCCTTATCTTAGGAAATGAGACGAAGTAGAAAAAAACTGTTGAACACATAAATGTTTCTTTAAAATTTTGGGATGATAATGAGAAAACTTTTAAATCTTAATTGAGATGGACTTGGTGGCGATGGAGATGGATTGTGGTGGGTATATCTAATAGTAATAAAAGATTTCAGTTAATGTCATATAATATTCTCTTTTTTAATTCATTAATAACTAGAATTAGCACCCCACAATTGCGGCGGGGTTCTTACATATATATCATATAAGGCAAACATGGCATGAAATAACAAGGAACAGGCAAGACGATAAAAATCATTGCAATGCAAGGAGATACACCAACTACCAAAACCATGAAAACTACTGCGAAATGTAACAATTGATAATAATTCAAACATGTAATGTGGCGAGTTAACTAATATCACATGGTATTTAATCACCAAATAAAATAGCTAAAAATCCAGAAGAAGCCAGATGCTACTGCGGAGCAAACTTACCATTTGCCAACCCTTTATAAACCACCTGCATAAATAAAAGTATGAGACATTAGTTTTCGGCTTTCAAAGGTTTTGCATAGATCATCATTTGGTTGTGTTCTTATACCAATCCTTATTTGTTACTTTAATTGCATACATAGTGATCTTAATATTCTTAGATGGCGTCACTGAAGCTCTGCATGAACAATTCCTTTGGTAGTAAAATCGCTCATTCTCCTACTCAAGCCACACCTATTTCCCACCACATACAACAACTAATCAATTGTCATACAGAACATTTAATAGAGAATGAGGTGGAATAGGATTGAAAACTTAATGTAAGGGTGAACTTTGATGGCGGGGCTAACACTTGTTAGCCGTAGGCCACTCGGATATGACTCGAGGCGGCACCGTAGCACATGAATACAAATAAAGGGAAAAAAGCAATAAGTACATATAGCTAACAACAGTCTAATTTAAAAATTCAATTTGACTTTGAATCAAAATTCATTCAATCCTACAATCAACACTATTCTTTTAAGAATTTTTGTTACAACTTAAAGTGGCAGAAGCATATGCAAACACCATCATCGACATCTCCTTTTTAAACAGCCAAACACAATCTTTTCTTCATTATTGAATATCACCTAATCTATTTGAAAGTGTATGCCCTAAACACCTTTTCTAGCTGGGTAATAGTTAGTTTATTAGCATAACACAACTGTGTAGCAAGAGTGAAACTTACCAGTTAAACAATCTTTGAATTAACAACTTTTGCTAATGCATCTACAATAACACATTTGCAAGGAGAATCCTTTAAAGCATTCATATCGCAACTGAACAAAACATTAGCTTATTAAAAAAATGTATTAGTGTCTTTTTACCTTAAATAAATGTTTCAGAACAGAACATAACACCCCGTCGACACCACCACCTGGGCTGAGGCTGTTGTCCAACAAAAACCACCATCACAAACTTCCGGTTCTGCAACCCCACAACACCGCCGCCACCGAACCCCTCAGGCCGCAACCACCTTCACCGTCGCTCTCCATTCAATCTAACACCTCCCGCACCGGTCATCGTCCTCATCTCAACTACCTAATCCTTCTCCCGTCGAACCCTAAAGGAAGATTGTTTTTGAGTTAATAGATTTAGTAGATAAATTCATCAATTTTGTTGATAATCGCTTCACTTCACTATTTTTAATATATAAACTCAAATCCTAGTGTTATTATTATACATATTTTTTGTGGTGTAGATATGAAATATTAATGCATATAATTAAAAAAAAATAACATTTTTAACAACGTAACACCATGTTTCTTAGATAATAACAAATAATTTTATTTTCAAATGTAAACATATCATTTAATTATATTTATACTTGATTTACGTAAAACATATAAAGTAAATCAAACCATATGCTTATCCCTTTTAAGAAATTATAAAATCATAGATAATTTATATATTATTTAATCATAAATTAGCATTAGATATTAATGAATTAAAAATACCATTAATAAATTAAAGAAGAGAATGTAATGTGGTATTATTTAATGTCTTTTATTAGAATTAGATATTTATATTTATTTGTTAATATATGTTTTGAAATATTAGATTATTAGATATTTATTAATATTATTACTAAATTGATGGAGAAAATAACATGTGACGCATTAGATGAACTCATTTATCATAATTAGATGACATGTGACATTAGAAAGACTCTTTTATTATAATTAGTTTAAGTTTATTGAATATAATTAAGTATGATTGATATAAAAAATATAATTTAGAACATATAATATAATATTTCTTATTGAAATAATATGAAAAAAGAGCACAATAATATGTTCAAAAATTACATATACAAGATTAATATTTGTTACTAATATATATACCTATGTATATGTTATGTTTTATTGTTACTTTATGATCATGTTAATTATTATGAACAAGTATAAAATAAACTAAAATAGAAATTAGTTAAGTTCAAATATATAAAATAAAGAAAGCGAAAAATGCACGGATAATCCCTGTGGTTTGCTGCATTTTCATCTTTAGTCCCTAACTTTCTAAAATTACACATATAGTCCCAAACTTTTGCAATTTCGTTCCCGGATAGTCCATGATGTGGATGAGAGTTAGTTTTTGGTGTTAAGTGAGTGTTAAATGACTGTAATGTCCTTTCTCTCTTCCTCTTTCTCTTTTTTTTTTTTTTTTTTTGTCTACAAGTTACCAAAAACATTATGAACTTTGAGACCCCTCTATCAACTAACAAACTCAAAAATCTCACCTGAGATTAAGTCATTTGACAAGTCAAGAGACTCGACCATATTCACCCACCACATCGCCACCATGTATGCTCCGGCAACCGTCGTCACATCGCCGTTGGTTGATGATGTAGACATCGTCATCCCCACTATCTGAAACCTCGATTTCCTTGAACAATGGAGGCCTTTCTTCCATCCTTACCATCATTGTTCAAGATGAAGATCTATCCATAAAGATCCGAGTACCCGAAGGATACGATTACGAACTGTACAACCGTAATGATATCAATCGGATCCTTGGCCCGAAAGCTTGCTGCATTTTGTTCAAGGATGGCGCTTGTCGATGCTTCTGGTTTCTTGTTTCGAAGAAGAAGTATATCTTCACCATTGATGATGACTGCTTTAAAAGCTCTTTGGTTCTCTACATCTTCTCACTACTAGAAAACGAGGTATTTTGTAACAAGTAGTTGCAAAATGGTGGTGGTGGTGGCTAAGAGGTGATGGCGGCTATGGAGGTGAATGTGATGGTGGTTGTGGTGATGGTTTTTTAAAGGAGAGGGAGAGTAGAGAGAGAAAGAGAGAGAGAGAGAGTAAAGAGAGATACGTTGTTGGTATTATATATAATACTGAATTAATTCATTTTGTTTTACTTAAGGACATTATAGTTATAACAACTCTCCCAAAACCCTTAAACATGTCCTATACGTCCTAAAATACACCCCGTATACGAAAACCGGAATACCTTTATATCACTAAAAATCAAATAAAACAAATATTTAGGGTCACTCGCGGGGTGCGACACACTTAGGTTTGTCAGTCGCGGGCCGCGACCCGTTGGCACCAGGCGAGCCCACGTTGCGCCACGTGTCATGATGTGTGTTGAACCTATACCCTTGAGTCGACAAGCCTAGGACCTACCCAACTTCCGTCGCGGGCTGCGAAGGGCTAGCCCCAGGCTGTCGCGAACCGCCTTCGGGAAAGCTATAAAACGAGGCCTTCGGCCTCATTTCTCACCGTTCAGATTTCTTTTCTTTCTCTCTCAATATATAAGCTAAAACTCTCGGGTATTATACCCCTAAAAAGCGAAGCTTTGCCTCGTGGTAAGTATTATAACCCCCAGTTACGTATTAGTTACTCTCCCCGATTGATCTAGAGCTCCGTAACGCATGTCGGGCTCTGCCTGACTCAGTTGTTGGAGTTCTGTCTTGGGGGTAGAGCTAATGTAAATTGGGTTATCTTACTAACACGTGTGCATTGTTTAATTTAATAGATTATAACCAGGAAGTCACCAGACAGCAGTAGTATTATCTAAAATAGCAAAGTGAGTCATTCCCCTTTTTGTAAACCTTTTTGTGAGTAAATCTGCTTTTCGTAAACTGTTTTTATAAAACCTCAATTGTTTAAAAATATAGTTAACAGTAATTGAGTATTCGTGATGCTACAATTACTGTCGGTATGTTGGGGGTTTGTATACATTAATTGTTACTACACTGTGAGTAGTAGCATGACCACAAGTCAGGATTGACAGTACTGTGGGTGGTAATTGAGTAGATATAAACAAATGTAATTGCGGTTGCCCTCAATACTGTAAACTGATAAAAGCTTGTTTTGATTAAACTGGGATGCACTCGCCAGTATTTCTTGCTGATAAAACTTTTTAAAACGCGTTTCAGGTAACAAAATGTGAAAGCTAAACAGAAGACAGCTGAAGAGTACTGAAGGCTTGGAAAAGTGGCTATAAAAGTTACCTAAATAAAAAGAAGTTTTATTTCAATAAAATAAGGTTTATCCCTATAAACATATTATAAATGGAAACTTGGGTTTTCCTATGTATTTGTTATTTATAAAATGAGGTGTTTTACTCTGATAAACTATTTCCTTACTACGGTCCTGATGTAAATTTCCGCTGACAAATTGATAAACACCGATACCACCAGCTCTGCGAGCTCGGGGCCGCCCGCCTCCCGGGGCAGGGGTCGGGGGTTGCGACAATAGTCATTTTACACCAACTTAATTGATAAAACAAACCTCCATCCACGCCGGGTACTATTCGGTAACGAAAATTGAAAAGTTAGAGACTATTGATGTAATTTTAGAAAGTTAGAGACTAAAGATGAAAAAAGCCAAACCACATGAACTATCCGGGTCCATCATCTTCCTCCTTAACCTTCACATCTCTCTTTTTCTACCAGTATAAAAATAATAAAAAAATAGGAAATGGGAAGCAAATGAAATGAAATTTGTAAAAAGAAAAAAAAAATGGAAACAGCCCATGATGATCAGGACGGGACCAAGATCTGCTAAAAAAAACCCAAAACCTGTTACCAAAACCCCAGTGGATAGTCTTATAATTGAGTTTAATATGATGATGTAATATTGTGGGTATGTTTGGCAAAACTAGCTGGTGGATGGTAGCTGGAAGCTGCAAGCTGGTAGCTGGCGGCTGGAAGCTGCAAGTTGGTAGCTGGCGGCTGGAAGCTGTTAGTTGTAGCTGGTAGCTAATAGCTGTAGCTTTTTAGATATATTTGGTGTTTGGTAGTGTAGCTGGAGCTTTTAATAAAATGTATAAAATGACCAAAATAGACATCACTAAAAATTTAGAAAGTTGGTGCATTAAAAAGTTCCTTATTTTTAGAGGTTAAAATAGTCATTTTTTCCCTAAAAGCTTGTAGCTCCTTCTAAACGCTACTAGTAGTAGCGTTCAACCAAAAGATTAAAGCTCCTAACCTAAAAGCTTAAAGCTCCTTCAACCAAACAAGACTTTTTATTGAGTATGAGCTTTTTTTTAAAAGCTTAAAGTTTGAAGCTTCTAAAAGCTCTTAAAAGCTCCATGCCAAACATACCCTGTAACTTCGGATTACAGTTGCTTGCTGACCCGATTTTCTATTTTTAATAGAAGTTTTGCGGTTCAAAGAAAAATGTAGGCGGACTGTGACTTTTTGTGCGAATTTCTTAGTAATATTTTGTTTGGATCTCATGATCAAAATTCTTGTTCAACACTGAAAATGACAAATGACATATTGAAATATTCTATTGTCAACTTTTTGACTAAGAATTTTGCAAAAATAAAATATAACAGATCACAATTTCATTAAAATCTTTCCTTAAAAAACCCTATTTAGGGGGGGGGGGGGGGGGGGGGAACCTATCAATTATCAAATCTCGTAATGTCAAAAAAATTTAAAACTCAATTTTAGGCATAAAACACTAGCCGCGCCTTACCCTTGCCATAAACTCTTTTTTTCTTCTTTTTTAATTTTTAAAGTTAATTCAAACAAAAATACATAATTCAAACAAAAAGTAATACCGAAATAAAAAATATCACTTTTTTTAAAATTTCAAGAACCGGTACCAAACCGATACAGAATTTCAAGAACCGAGTTGATTTTTGGTATTGATTCGGTACCAACATTTAGAATGGTGCCAGGTGGCTGTCGAAATATTGTTTCTCTTCTGCTGCTCTACTCCCATGAACCGATATTCTTTGTTTACAGTATAGATATAAGAATCTGGAAGTACAAATACAACCCCGGGTAAACCTGTTCATGGAAGAATGAGCTTATATCAATCAATAGCAAACAGCGTCATCAGTTGTCAAAGGAAAAAGAAACTACACTTTTGAACTGCTCAGAAACTTCCTCTGACACCTCGACCTGAAATCCGTTGTATGTAGTTGTGCTACACGCATAGATTTTCTTCTTAGCTTCTTCCACACTGAAATTATAAAATGTTAGAGTCAAACAACCGATCAGTAAATCACAATACCTTCTTTTACAGTATTACCACAATACTGAAGCACTGTTAAAAACTGAACTGACATAAACTATAAGTACGTTAACCAAACTGATTACCATACATAATAACATGTGAAAGGATAATATCTTATGAACCCATTGCAGCAGAGGACATTATGTCAAATCCCTATTGTTTACAGATATTCAAAAAAACACTGTTAAAAACCAAAATGCCACAAACATTAAGTACTTTTCACAACGAACCCGATTAACATATCATAAACCTAACAAAAGCACAAGTAAATAAATAATAACATAGTCATTAAAGCGTGAGTCATTATATCAAAGCCCTATTGTATATAGATATTATACACTAACACACTGTTAAAAACCAAATGAACATGAACCATAAGTTTTTTTTTTCGACCACACCGATTAACACATTGTAAACGCTAACAAAATCAAGCGTCATATGTCAAATCCCTATTGCATACAAATATTATACACTAAAACACTTTTTGAAACCAAATTGACATGAACATTAACTAATCATCACAAGCAAACCGATTAACCTATGTATACAGATATCATACAGTCAAGAGTACATATACTATACAAAGCCCTGTAGTATAAGGATATTAAACCCTAAAACACTGTTATTAAGCTACCTGAAATGAACATGAAGTATTTTTTTCACCACCAATCCGATTAACATGTCGTAATTCGTAAACCCTAACAAAGTAAACCACATGTAAAAAAAAGAATTTAAACATCTTAAAAACTTATTAAAGCACAGGTCATCATGTCAAAGCCCAAAATATATACAAACGCTCAAATAAAAACATAACCTTCCGAGAACTTTCCCGATATTTGTTAGTGGATAATCTGCATAAACACATGTTTAATATGCAAACAAAATTACAAAAGCTGATTATTTGTGACAATCCGTTTTCATCTGTAAAGATTTTTGGATGAACTGAACTTACCAAGTGGTCGTGGTCAGAACCCTAGCCGCCGCCAGCTGTTGATGTCGGGGCCACCCATTTTCATTGAGTCTCCACACAAACAGCTCTTGTACACCCTTGTCACATTCACTGCCGCCGCCAGAGAAGATACCTCAGCCAAGTGGAATCACGAGATCCGTCAAATAAAACCCTCAGACATGAGATATAAAACCCTAGATCTGTTGATTCAAGGTAGAGTCAGACATGAAAATAAAACCCTAGATCTGCAAGTTTAAAGCAGATACAAACATCGGATTCAAAAACTAAAGGGCATGATCTAAACAAATCAAAGGAGGTTGTCGGACTTACTTCGGGTTGTTGGAACTTGCCTCGACCACTATTACAGACCACGACATTGTTGGATCTGGTGAGGTGAGATCTGGCTCATACCACAGGAGGCAAGAAACCCTAGGTTGAAAATCACCAGAGAGAAAGAAGGAGGAGCGGCTGGATGAAATGACTAAGTTTAGAAAGAGAGATAGAAACATTATATTGGATCCATCAGGGTAAGAGGTAAAATGGGTCAAAGTAATCCGGCTAAGATCCATGCGGCTTCACAGCATGTTAAAACAACTTTTCAACACATTCATGCTTAAAATGCTTGTACAATGTGCTTGAAATGCTTGTACAATGGCAAATGACCATTTCTGCCCTTCGAATATGCTTTTATATATAGTATAGATATAGTGTAAGTATTGGCATGAAACACCTAGTTATTGAGAAAACCTTGTAAACCACAATGTGTAGTTCATATGCTTCCATCTCATCAATTCCACTACATCCATCCAAGGGTATTTTGGTCACTGAGTTTTTTTATCTCTCCCTCTCTTTGTTCTTAAATCACTGACACATTTCAACACTTTCTCTCTCATATATCCTAGATCTAGATAGTAGTCAACATTTTATTTTTCACATCTTCAAGATCTAGATCCGAAGAAAAATCAATGAGATTCTCTCATGATACCCAAAGATAATAATAAGATTTTTATTTGTTGGCCTCAAGAGTTTAATCTCCCTTCTTCGAAACAAATGATGAGAGACCATTTTATCATCTCCAATAAAAGGTATTTTTTTTGTGGGTTTTGTTTTTTGCTTCTTTGTTCATCACGAATCTGAATTCGATTCTCATACACGTTGATTGTTCTTGTTTATTAAGGATCTTTTACTTTTGGTTGTACTTAATATGTTACGAGGTGGTGGCGGTTTGTAGTAATAACGCAGGTGTCGACGCCGGTGGTGTTTCGTGATGATGGTATTGTTTTTTTATAATCTTTGTTTTTTTTGTTTAACCCGTATCTACGTTTGTTAAGACACCATACATTGTTTTTTAATATTTTCTTATGTGGTGTTTCTGCATAGTTTGATGTGTTGATGTTCTTTTTTACTAATGTTTCGAATCAAAATTGTGATTACATGTTTTAAAAGTTTTGACATTAAAACAACTCATGTTTTTAAGTTTTTCATGTTGGTGACTTTATAGACTTAAAATTTTGTGTCTTATTTTTTGTTGTTGTTTTCGTGATTTTGTTTTTTTAGTTTTGATAATCAAAAAGCATAATAGAAGACACGTTATTTTGTGGCATAGGTTTCATGTTTGCTTCATGAATTATTTGACAATTTGTTTTTGGTTGCGAGATTTGACTTTTATTGTTATTTTTTACTGGAGTTTTTGTGTTTGTTTTTATCATCCCCCAGGTGGTGATTCTGGTGGAGTTTCAAATGTAGACCCACATCAAACATATCTTGATTTCAGTACACTACTCGAAGAAAGTTTTTGATTCATGTCTTTTCCTATTTTAACGTGTCTTCTGTGTTGGGTTCTAATTATATTGTTGTTTTGGTAAAAAATCACAGAAGGATAATGCAACCAAATCTGATTTTTGTGAGGTGTGATGCTTAGTTAATTGGTCAAATGTATGAACAATAAATATATGAAATGAGTGGTGAACACAAGGATTTATACGAGGAAAAAGCCCTTGATCAATGTATGATCTCCGGCATAAAAAACCCCGGATAGTGAAAACTATCACTATCAAGTATATTAAACAAAGAACGTTTACAAATCAGGATGATAACAAGCTTGGTACAAGGATCACTAGTGTGCAAAAGTGTGTAATCATAGAGAGCTCTTGAGAGTTCGAGTGTAGTGCAGTTGTGTTGCTAATAATAACAATCATCTCTAAATCAAGCTTGTATCCCCATTAAAAATAGAAATTAGCTAGCCTAACTAACTATCCGCAAATGATGCAAGCCCCCCACGATCACCATAACGGTCGAAGAGTTCAAGCACGTGCAGAATCACCAAGCATATTCCCCTAGAATCTCGGTTGGACCAAGTCCTATTCGAATACACCTGCAATACAAGTTCAAAAATGATGGAAACAATTGTTAGTGTTAGGATAATAACGAGGATCCTGGATCCTTGGTCTTGCAACATCTTCCGAGGATCCTTAATTTAAACTGAACTGGGGATCCATGATCCAGGCTGCACTTGAGGATCCGTGATCCATAAGCTATAAAATTATATCCCCAACAATTGCCCCCAAACATGATTAGTTAATATTGTAACACCTCGAAAATTTATGTCCAGTAATGTATTGACACGTGTCATAAGCTTTGAACGTGTGCAAGAATACTTTAGAGGGACTAAAGTTGACAAACAAAAAAAAAACTATGTGAATATAAGGGTTCAAAGTGTCAACAATGAATAAATATACTTTACAATAACCCTACATGATGTTTATAACCTTAAACGAATGGATCATGGATCATACGAAGCGAATTGTGAAAGAAAGTGAGAGATTACAAACTACAGGGGTTAAATGTGTCAACATGTTAAGATATACCTCTGAGTGACCTTTTAGCAAACCCGAAGCCTTGTAACGATTAATTATGCTCACTAGAATGCACCATAAAAATTTCACCAAGTTTCGTTACCGTATGAGAAAGTTATGATAAAATTCGTGTGTGAGGGTTAGAATCGTCAACATTTAATAATTAGGGCTTTTCGGGTGATCACAAAGTTACCCGAGGACTTAACAAAGATGGTATGAGCCCTAAAGCCCCCATATGTAAATATTGAAGCCTCATAATGCAAGAATTGTAGTGAAAACGACCTTTCGGGGGAACCAGGGACCAAAAATGCAATAAAAGGAAAGTTCAAAACCTGAATCCAGCCTCCAGGCGGCCCGCGTAAGGATTGCCAATACCTCAGGCGGGCCGCGTCCGACTACCAGTTGCAGAAAAAAAAACAGGCAGGTGCCTGTTAAGCTGTGTAACCGACTCAAATTGCATTTTCTTGATTCTATGGGCTGCCTAAAGTGGTATTTAGGCTATAGTGGGCACATGTTCACATCTTGGATCATCCTAGACTTGCATGGCATCAATCTAAGTGAGTTTGACTCACTATATAAGTCACAAAGTTGCAACTTATGATCATTCCTTTCAACATTCACTTCCTGATCATTTCTGGTGCATAACAGCCGATCCCAAGACCTTCCTAATCATCCTTAGACACGTGTAAGTATGTTTAACCCTTTTAAATTAAGTCTTGCTTAGTTTATAGCCTAGAAATCAAACCGTCGTAATTACGGTTTGACTTAGCAATAAAACACAAACGGTCCAGCGTTTTGTCAAAATGAAAGTTGTTATAAGTTGGTAATTATGTGGGCTTAAAACCCTTAAAAGGGCACTCACTGATTCCAATCCTAACTAGGTCGTTTGTCGAGTCAAACATTGTCCGAAAAAGTCAAAAGAAATGTAATATTCGATTTAACGCATGATTAACGATGTAAAAGGCGTATCACCTATTTTATCATTCATATAACCTGATAATAAGCATAAGAACTTGTCTAAGCTTGTTTGATTCAACAACTTTCTGTTTTGAACCGATTCGGAACCGAAAGACGCAAAAGTTTGACTTTTGCTTTGACCTCAATTCTGACCCGGTTTAGATAGGTTTAGACATGCCTTAAAGTTCCATTAGGACCTAGTTACATGTGGGTATAACCCTCTGCGTTTATACCACTTGGAACCTCGATTGTCCGACGTTTCCGTTAATTGCTTAAATAGTGACCATAAAGCCCTTATAACCATACAACGAGAATTTTGGAAATATGAAAGTACAATAATCATTGTTACTGATTATAAAACATGTCCCTAAATTTTCACATCAGTCGGAGGTCTAGATTAGGAGTTATGCTTAATGACGTAATTATAACGCTTCTTAGTAATTAATCGGCGTCATTAGCGTAAAGCCTATCTAAACCCCATTTTTGACACCAAACCTTTTACCCACTGATGTAATATAATATTTTGGGATTTTTAAAGATTTTTAATTATTTTTAAACTGATCATAAGCTAGGATTATCGCCTTAATTCGGTAAATACCGAATATGCCCTTTTCGGCCATAAAATGAGTTTTACAAATCCTTTTGACACCAATCCAATTACTACTGTTTTCAAATAATAAATGGAGTATTTTGAACCTGTTGAACTGATCAGAAAACTCAGAATCCTATATTAACCCGTAAATCGCTTAAAACGACATTATACGCGTATTAAATGCATAGTTAGGGTTTAAAACTATTTTGGCATATAAGACTTATAACCAAATGTTATAACCTGTTAAAATAAGCTATTTTACTGATTTATTCAGACCCGGATCACAGCAGATAAATTAATCCCTTTTATAATCTATAAAATGACCAAAATACCCCTACGGGGCTTATTTATAGGATAAACTCGTTTTGGGCATAATGGAAGGTATCATACTGATATCACAACATATTTACGGCATGTTAACTTAGGAAACCTGTTTAGGACTCTTACGGTTACCCGTTACGCTTCATACGCGTTCGGTTCGGTTTATGTAACTAGTTTGCATAAATTAGCCGAAACGGGTCAAACCTTATCGCTATTCTCTCAAAATCCAGAATGTGTTTAGATTACCCATATTATACAAGTCTTCAAACTTGTCGGGTCTAAATCACATTCTTTTCCGGTCTTCGCTTTATCATGCGTTTGAACCGTATCTTCTTTTTGAAAACTAATCGGTCTAAGTCAAGGCTTAATAAAAGACCCGTTAGGATTCTAATAGGTTATTTAAAAACCTTCGTTCCAGATTTAGGAGCCTAGTAAAAGCTATATGTACTTGCTGATTTGATACGGCTGGGATTGAATTTATATTTAGCTCAGGTAAATACTCTTAACTTATTTTCCTTATACGGGTTTGGGGTACGGTATATAAAATACCGCTTGGTCGGGCATTTCGACCTTAATCGTTTTGGGGGTTAAGTATTATCGAGATGACCGTTTAAATTGTTTTGTTTGCTTAAAGCCTTTGGGAGGTTAATGACCATGTCCCGGATATCCCTGGCATCATTTTATGAATTGGCCACGACCTTAGCACCCAGGTGTAGGCGTACACCTGTTGGTGTCTCATATACGCAAATGTGGTGTGTCTATTGATCTTTAACCCGGCTCGATCCGGCTACTGAACGCATAAGAAACATGTAAATCTTTTACGAGTATTATATTCAAATAATTATCCCAAGTTGTAAAATATTGTTTGTGCCATGTGCATTCAAATCCATTATTTATTAAACCTTTTCAAAATGAGTCGGTTGATAGTATTTACCAGTGTAAACTGACGTATTTTCCCAAAGAGGCTAAGTGCAGGTACTAATCGGAATGGGCTGGCTACTCCTAGCATCAATAAAGAGTCTCGCAAGCTTAGATGCCTAAAGTCTGTTGAACAATGTTATTTTTATTTTCGATCCGCCTGTGGATCCTTTACTTCCGTTGTAATACTTTGATGTTACACTATTTCGGATTGTAATATATTTATCTTTTGCTTCCGCTGTGCATTTATATATTGTGTTGTTTGACTATTAAGTTACCAACCACGTCACGATACTCCCCTACCGGGCCCACCGGTAATACGTGGAAATTTGGGGTGTGACAGTTTGGTATCAGAGCCAACATTGAGTGAATTAAAAACTAGCTTTATGTGTTTGATCTCAATGACACATTAGCACATTCCTTGACCTTCTGAGTCTAGACTTAACATAGGAATATTCTCAATCCTTATCTGGAAATTCTGCATCCAAATTTTTTTATATTTTGGATACGTCGCCAAGCGAAGAAGCCGTAATAATAATTCTCCACACCCGGAGCCTTAATTTGCTGACCTTCGTACAGCGGCTAGGACGAAACATGCAACCAAGGAGAAAGCATTCAGAAATAAAATGAAGAAGAAACTCCTTTTGCTAAAAATCGTTTCCTTAATAGTCCTTATAAGGACATAATTACCTTTCAGTTCCTTCGAGGACAACATTATTCCTTTCAAGTCCCGTCTAGGGCACATCTGTATTTTTTATTTTATAGCGGAATAATTAACTTTAAATTTTCATTCAGACATTCCTTTTATAAGATCTACCTTTATATAAAATGGCAAAATCTAAAAAGGACAAGACCTAGCCCCGCATTATTTTGAGACAGGGCAAATATGGTAGTTCCTCAACTAGATTCAGATCCTTATTAACATCCTGAGTTAGGATTGTTCTGCGTTTATTATTAAAAATGAATCTTAAAGGTAAACCTAGCCTATATGACGAGGCCAAGATGGTAGGACCTATTCAAGGATTCAATTCCCAGTTAACATCTGAAAATATGTTAACACTCCTGGCAGACGTGATTCATTAAAATCACACACGTCATTCTCATTATTGGATTCTTCAAAAGATTCCTAACCCAATGTAATGATCTCTGAATCATGGGTTTAGATCATCACTTGAGATGATCATATTTTGACCATACGTGGTATTATAGCGCCTACAGGCCCTGCTCATTTCCATATGAACCAAAAGACAGTGGTAACGATGATTCCCTGTCAGATAAAGGTAATGAACTAGGTTCAAACCTTCATGCTTTGATTCTCTGAAATCATAGCTTATAATTTATAAATGTCCTTGTGACTAGGCCTGTTGTGCCAGTATACCTTCATGCTTTGATTCTCTGAAATCATAGCTTATAATTTATAAATGTCCTTGTGACTAGGCCGGTTGTGCCAGTATACCTTCATGCTTTGATTCTCTGAAATCATAGCTTATAATTTATAAATGACCTTGTGACTAGGCCTGTTGTGCCAGTATACCTTCATGCTTTGATTCTCTGAAATCATGGCTTATAAATTAAACTTGTCTACGCGACTAGGCAATTTGTGCTATTACTAACTTATAAATTAGGATTCATGATAAAAATCCTGAATAAAATAAATATCATTCCTTTCCTGCCAATATAGATATTAAAAGAGAATCTTAAAAGGTTTGACCTAGCTTAAATGTCATTGAAGACCTAGCTAAGATGGTAAAACCTGTTTAAAAAGAGATTCAGATCCTTGTTAACATATGAAAATGTGTTAACACTCCCGACAACCGTGATGCGATAAAAATCACACTTGTCATCCTTATATTTGGAATTTTCCAAATCCCTTAGTTAGCGTAAATGATCAATAAGAATCTTGGCTGGTAGGCGTCGAAAATGATGTACGCATCAAAACATCCATTTGGGATGTATACCTACGGGAAAAGGTGTATACATGAAAAGGTAGTTCTCATTTCATAAATTCTTGTCAAGACAATGAACTATGAAATTTTCCGATCCAAAGGAATCATCGATTATGTTTTAGATTTTTCCCTAGTGACAAGGCCCTGTGCCATCAAGAGTCCTTGGGAACAAGCTCTTGTGCTATATAAAATATCAGTACGACATTGACAGTCGTGATTTATGTCCCCTGTCTAATAAATATGAAGGATTATATTATGTTTACACGCCAAGGATGGTTTATTTAAAAACCTAGGCAGAACATAATCAATTAACTTAAATACTATCTTTTGGCCTATATGGTTTATTTACACCATAACTATCTAATCAACAAATTCGACAATTCACCATATAATTAAATCAATTATTATTACTTAGGTTGTAGCCTTCAAAGCTTCACCATGGCTGACTCCTCTGAAGCTCACAATCATCCAATTAATCAGAATGATAATACAAGACTGAATTTAACGAGAACCGAGTTACAGGCTATGTTAGATACAGCTGTAAACAAGGCCGTGAACCGGGCGTTAAGGGATCAAAAGCGAAAGTGCAATAATGCCCCAAATAAAGGTCGTAAAAAGGGTAAGACCAGTTCAAACCATAACCCGTCCAAGCCAAACGAGGCAAAGCCCAAATGCAATAACTGCAGGAAGCAACATGCTGGAAAATGCACAATCGACCCACGTGCTAAATTATGTGGAATTTGCAAAACCAAGGGCCACAAGACCTTGGATTGCAAGAAATTGAAAGATGCGACCTGTCATGGCTGCGGCGAAAAGGGCCACATCAGTACTAATTGCCCTAAGGCTGCCAAGGGAGAAGCAATTAAGTCTGGGAAAGATTTGAAGAACAACCAACAGTCAGGTGAAAAACCCAGATGCAAAATCTGCAAGAAACAGCACTTTGGAATGTGCAGGTATGGATCGAACTCGCATACACAGTCGAGAACTTTTGCATGTGGGATATGCAAGTCCAAGGGGCATAAGACATTGGACTGCAAGAAGATGGAGGACGCAACCTGCTATGGTTGCAATGAAATAGGGCACATCAAAACTAATTGCCCTAATAAAACCAAGAAGTCTGGCGAAGCTAAGAAGACCAAAACCGGAAACTCCCAAATGGATACTCAAGAGGCTATTCAGGATGACAAGGTCACAACAGGTACTTTCTATATCAATAACGCTCATGTTAGAGTATTATTTGATTTAGGTTCAGATAAGTCTCTCGTAGACAATAGATATTGTAAATCATTAAATCTGCCTGTTAAAACTCTAAGCGTTAAGTATGAAGTAAAAATTGGCCGATAGTACCTCAGAGACTGCTCCAGCAATATTAAATGGATGTTTTATATCCATTAGAATTTACCCTTCTCCGCTGTCCTTGTTTCGTTAATAGGAGGACTCGATATAGTAATAGGAATGGATTGGTCGTCTTATGACCAAGCCCATATTGTGGGTGATAAGAAGCAATTAATTATCAAGACTCCTTATGAGACAACCCTCATAATTACATGTATCCGTACGATTAACTAATATTAAACAATATATAAATTATACCTTACATACCAAAAAAAAATGGTGGAAACGGCCGTCCCCGGAATCGAACCTGGGTCTAGGCCACACCCTTTCGCGCGCCTAGCCAACCGAGCTAGGTGCCTAGTTTGTGAAATATCCATTTTGATTAAATATAAGCACATGTACAATAACTTCCTTATTTCTTACTATAAGTCACCTACTTATCCTCCTCATGTTGACTAAGTATTAGAATCCAAGATTTTACCTCTATGTTTTAATTACTCTTGGCTTGCTTATGTTGACTAAACACTAGAAAGGATGAAGTAGAAACCATTAAGTATATCAGTGGTTATGCTAGAAAGGACATGGTAAGGTATACATCATAGTCATTCGATGGCAATACTCTTAATTAGTAAGGACATTAATGAAATCCTCAAGAAGGATCCTCTTATACATTGTGGAATGGTCCAAGTTTTAAGGACCTTATTAGAAAAACCTAGTATCCGTTTCGCGAAAAGGGAAAAGACGGAATAAGAATTTCTGACTCTCTCCATAAAATTTCTAGACTGTCGACAATATGTCGCAAATTTTAATTCATTGGCTGAGATAGTACCCTATTAAAGCACATAATTATTAGTGATTAGCAGTGGCAATAAGAGGGCACACTAAGGTTTCAAAACCTACTCATTAAAAATCCATTATGGATCTACCTCAGCTACCCACGTTAAAATGATTAAGAAGTAATCAGTCAAAGCTAAGACTGCCCTAAAGTTATCTAAGATTTTACAGCTAAGTTTAGAAGGATTAATAATGGAGGCGTTTAACCCTCCTGTTGAATAATTAGAGACAGCTCACATTGGGAATTTCACCAGATAAACCCTTATTTGTGAATTTATTGCTATAAATTACATGTGGTTTCGGGTGCTGTTAAGTCTCTCACAAGACAATAAACTAAGCAAACTTTTAGAAATTTTCCCGTAAAAACCCCATATATCAAGCGTAAGATAAAACTTACCTGCGAAATCATAAGAACCATTTCTTCTGTTCTTGTCAGAAACCTCCAGTCATAGAAAATTTTTTTTTCCTCTCTCAAGAGGAAGTGCGTCAGCACATGTAGTTGATATCTCTTTAATCTCTATCGATTCCGAATACCAAATGGTATGATAAAAGCATCATATGAGGATTAGTGTATCTTAATAAATTCCATAGATTGCTTCCATGCCTGATCAGTATGGAGGTTTAATACATGGGAGCACAAAGATATTCCGATGGTCATAGAGTACTAAAGTCAGCTAGTGGTATTCAAAGGAGATGTCCAAGTTGGAATTGTCCAAGTAAGTGTTCCCGATAAAGGAGTTCTTGGACTCGTAACCTAAATGTGTCACTTAATTGACACAAACAATGGTGGATGAATTGGAGCCTGAGATTTTGTAAAAATCTCTGTAACCTCCTTATACCTTGATTATCTTCTCCTATTATTACCCTGTTTACCCCTGAGAGGCAGGTAGAGTTAAGGTTTAAATTCCGATTAAGGCTGTGTTATTTTGAAATCTCCAAAACGGCTAGTACTATCATTGGAAGAATCGAAATCCTGATTAACTAAGTTTAAAATAGAGGGTTCATATAGCTTAACTCAATATCCTAGAAATCCGGTATAGTTAATTATGAAAGACGGTTCATTTTGCTTATGCATTATCACCGCAACCCTAATTGGGCAACGATTAAGAATTTGCCATCAGCTGCCCAGGTTCGTCGAATTGTTCGACTAGCGGCAAGGATTAGCTATTCCTTAATATTAGTTTTGAGCAGTGGTTGGAATAACCATCTCACCTTAAAATAAGCTTTTCTATAATAATTGATATGTAAGTATTAAGGCTACTCCTTTGGAGACCTTGTATAGATGGAATTTTAAATATCTATTGTTAGATAGAGAATTGGTAAGTCCAATTATCAAGATCTGAAAGTTGCCTGGGAGACAACAAATAAGATCATACAAATCCATAATCGATTGTAGGTTACCAGTATACGGCAGGAAATCAAGGAGTTATGAAAATAGCAAACTTCCTAAGTTCTTGTTAAGGAATATGGTTTAACAAAAGATATCACCCAGGAAGGGTGTACCAAATTTGTTAAATTATCAGGCTAGTTAAGCTCTGAATATATGGAAATCATTCGAAGGAAATCGAATGTATCAAGATCAAGTAGCTTGTAAGCTAAAACCTATTTAAGGAGTTTGACGGAGCTCGCAATACATTGCACACTAGTGACTGAAGGATATGTTTCGCCAATTAGTCCAGAAGGACTATCACATAATGATATACAGATTTATGATGGGATGAGCGTCCTGTATCGACTGAGGATCGACAGGTTAAGAAGCTCCAAAAGGATACATGTACCTAATATAGGAGTCACTTTGGGAGCTTGGAAAGACTCCAGATATGTTATAAAAGTTAAGTCCATTATGCGACAAAAAGTACTTCCATCATTTTAGCAAATCTCGAGGTCGATATTTCTTTTAAGGGGGTGAGGATGTAACACCTCGAAAATTTACATCCAGTAATGTATTGACACGTGTCATAAGCTTTGAACGTGTGCAAGAATACTTTAGAGGGACTAAAGTTGACAAACAAAAAAAACTATGTGAATATAAGGGTTCAAAGTGTCAACAATGAATAAATATACTTTACAATAACCCTACATGATGTTTATAACCTTAAACGAATGGATCATGGATCATACGAAGCGAATTGTGAAAGAAAGTGAGAGATTACAAACTACAGGGGTTAAATGTGTCAACATGTTAAGATATACCTCTGAGTTACCTTTTAGCAAACCCGAAGCCTTGTAACGATTAATTATGCTCACTAGAATGCACCATAAAAATTTCACCATGTTTCGTTACCGTATGAGAAAGTTATGATAAAATTCGTGTGTGAGGGTTAGAATCGTCAACATTTAAAAATTAGGGCTTTTCGGGTGATCACAAAGTTACCCGAGGACTTAACAAAGATGGTATGAGCCCTAAAGCCCCCATATGTAAATATCGAAGCCTCATAATGCAAGAATTGTAGTGAAAACGACCTTTCGGGGGACCAGGGACAAAAAATGCAATAAAAGGAAAGTTCAAAACCTGAATCCAGCCTCCAGGCGGCCCGCGTAAGGATTGCCAATACCTCAGCCGGGCCGCGTCCGACTGCCAGTTGCAGAAAAAAAACAGGCAGGTGCCTGTTAAGCTGTGTAACCGACTCAAATTGCATTTTCTTGATTCTATGGGCTGCCTAAAGTGGTATTTAGGCTATAGTGGGCACATGTTCACATCTTGGATCATCCTAGACTTGCATGGCATCAATCTAAGTGAGTTTGACTCACTATATAAGTCACAAAGTTGCAACTTATGATCATTCCTTTCAACATTCACTTCCTGATCATTTCTGGTGCATAACAGCCGATCCCAAGACCTTCCTAATCATCCTTAGACACGTGTAAGTATGTTTAACCCTTTTAAATTAAGTCTTGCTTAGTTTATAGCCTAGAAATCAAACCGTCGTAATTACGGTTTGACTTAGCGATAAAACACAAACCGTCCAGCGTTTTGTCAAAATGAAAGTTGTTATAAGTTGGTAATTATGTGGGCTTAAAACCCTTAAAAGGGCACTCACTGATTCCAATCCTAACTAGGTCGTTTGTCGAGTCAAACGTTGTCCGAAAAAGTCAACAGAAATGTAATATTCGATTTAACGCATGATTAACGATGTAAAAGGCGTATCACCTATTTTATCATTCATATAACCTGATAATAAGCATAAGAACTTGTCTAAGCTTGTTTGATTCGACAACTTTCTGTTTTGAACCGATTCGGAACCGAAAGACGCAAAAGTTTGACTTTTGCTTTGACCTCAGCTCTGACCCGGTTTAGATAGGTTTAGACATGCCTTAAAGTTCCATTAGGACCTAGTTACATGTGGGTATAACCCTCTGCGTTTATACCACTTGGAACCTCGATTGTCCGACGTTTCCGTTAATTGCTTAAATAGTGACCATAATGCCCTTATGACCATACAACGAGAATTTTGGAAATGTGAAAGTACAATAATCTTTGTTACTGATTATAAAACATGTCCCTAAATTTTCACATCAGTCGGAGGTCTAGATTAGGAGTTATGGTTAATGACGTAATTATAACGCTTCTTAGTAATTAATCGGCGTCATTAGCGTAAAGCCTATCTAAACCCCATTTTTGACACCAAACCTTTTACCCACTGATGTAATATAATATTTTGGGATTTTTGAAGATTTTTAATTATTTTTAAACTGATCATAAGCTAGGATTATCGCCTTAATTCGGTAAATACCGAATATCCCCTTTTCGGCCATAAAATGAGTTTTACAAATCCTTTTGACACCAATCCAATTGCTACTGTTTTCAAATAATAAATAGAGTATTTTTAACCTATTGAACTGATCAGAAAACTCAGAATCCTATATTAACCCGTAAATCGCTTAAAACGACATTATACGCGTATTAAATGCATAGTTAGGGTTTAAAACTATTCTGGCATATAAGACTTATAACCAAATGTTATAACCTGTTAAAATAAGTTATTTTACTGATTGATTCAGATCCGGATCACAAGAGATAAATTAATCCTTTTTATAATCTTTAAAATGACCAAAATACCCCTACGGGGCTTATTTATAGGATAAACTCGTTTTGGGCATAATGGAAGGTATCCTACTGATATCACAACACATTTACGGCATGTTAACTTAGGAAACCTATTTAGGACTCTTACGGTTACCCGTTACGCTTCATACGCGTTCGGTTCGGTTTATGTAACTTGTTTGCATAAATTAGCCGAAACGGGTCAAACCTTATCGTTATTCTCTCAAAATCCAGAATGTGTTTAGATTACCCATATTATACAAGTCTTCAAACTTGTCGGGTCTAAATCACATTCTTTTCCGGTCTTCGCTTTATCATGCGTTTGAACCGTATCTTCTTTTTGAAAACTAATCGGTCTAAGTCAAGGCTTAATAAAAGACCCGTTAGGATTCTAATAGGTTATTTAAAAACCTTCGTTCCAGATTTAGGAGCCCAGTAAAAGCTATCTGTACTTGCTGATTTGATACGGCTGGGATTGAATTTATATTTAGCTCAGGTAAATACTCTTAACTTATTTTCCTTATACGGGCTTGGGGTACGGTATATAAAATACCGCTTGGTCGGGCATTTCGACCTTAATCGTTTTGGGGGTTAAGTATTATCGAGATGACCGTTTAAATTGTTTTGTTTGCTTAAAGCCTTTGGGAGGTTAATGACCATGTCCCGGATATCCCTGGCATCATTTTATGAAATGGCCACGACCTTAGCACCCAGGTGTAGGCGTACACCTGTCGGTGTCTCATATACGCAAATGTGGTGTGTCTATTGATCTTTAACCCGGCTCGATCCGGCTACTGAACGCATAAGAAACATGTAAATCTTTTACGAGTATTATATTCAAATAATTATCCCAAGTTGTAAAATAATGTTTGTGCCATGTGCATTCAAATCCATTATTTATTAAACCTTTTCAAAATGAGTCGGTTGATAGTATTTACCAGTGTAAACTGACGTATTTTCCCAAAGAGGCTAAGTGCAGGTACTAATCGGAATGGGCTGGCTACTCCTAGCATTAATAAAGAGTGTCGCAAGCTTAGATGCCTAAAGTCTGTTGAACAATGTTATTTTTATTTTCGATCCGCCTGTGGATCCTTTAATTCCGTTGTAATACTTTGATGTTACACTATTTTGGATTGTAATATATTTATCTTTTGCTTCCGCTGTGCATTTATATATTGTGTTGTTTGACTATTATGTTACCAACCACGTCACGATACTCCCCTACCGGGCCCACCGGTAATACGTGGAAATTTGGGGTGTGACAAATATCTAATTAGATAGTCATGTTTGAACGATTTTCGGACTAGCCGTTGCAAATGGATATAGCCGTTACACGCTGATGTCAGCGACAGTCACCTCCCTACAACAACAATCATTATAAATAGGGTTAAAAATAAGGATCAAATCATGCATTTATACTCGAGACCCTCTACTTTAAATCCATATTCTAAGATCTTTAGCAGGTATTCTCTTTCTCCCTTCTCTCTAATTTCTTATCCCCGATCCTCTGTTCTTCAAAATCAATGGCGAAGATGAATCTTCGTTCCTCACCCGCCAAAAATCCTGAATGGAGCTATGTCGATTCACTGATCCTGATATCGATCGGTTACGCTCCTGCTTCCCTGATGGCACTGTCTTCAGACCCTTCGACTCTTCAACCAAAAGTGATTCCATATCGGATACATGGATCGCCTTCCCTACAACCCCTTTTCTGATTGGGTTCACTTACCCTTTCCCTGTTTTCACACATGGATTCTTCACCCTTACTGGCTTATGCTACATACAAGCCATGCCAATGGTGTGGAGGATCATATGCACACTTAAACACATAATAGAACAGGAGGGTATTGAAATAGGGATGTCTGAGTTGAGCTAGTTGTATAATCTTGTTAGTCATGGTTCCTACCGTTATCTTTTCAAATCCCTCACCCGATCTTGAAAGCCACCAAAAACGATACTAACTGGATGAATCAATTCTTCTTCGTGAGGATGGATTCTATTCCAAATGGGAACCAACATCCCAAAAAGTGGAACACCGATGGTAGGATATTGGATCCTTAGATCAGGATAATGGTAAGAATTCTTCTTTCGTTGAGGATAACTGATCCTTTTTTTCTGTTTTATTTATGCAGCTATCAACTTATCCCATATTTAAGTATCACCTGCCACACAAGAAAGGATAAAAGCTTTCTGGAAGCTTGACCCTGCAATCAGGACATTTCCCCCAAAATCACAGGATCCAGAGGAAATTTCATCCACCTCCCACACTATGTCAAGTAAGTATTCATTTTTGTTTATATAAATATTTAATAAAATAAGGATATGAATACTTATCTGTATTTTGTACTTGTAGGTGCCGGCAAATCTTCTAAGTCTGTCTCCAGGTTCAGCGTCGCCGATCTTCAAGATATTGCATCCCCAAAGTCCCTAAAGAAAGATCTGGCCACAAGCTCAAGCAAACCTGAGCCTAAAGGCATGAGCACCAGGGGCAAGGGAACAAAAAGGAAGAAGACGGGCAAGGGAACAAAAAGGAAGAAGACTGCTGAACCCTCCGAAGGGCTGCCTCTGATGGAACGCCAGCTTCATGATTATGTCTCTGAGGTAAGGATCCTGTATCCTGAAATCTGTACTCCTTTTCTGAGGATAAAGGATCCTGACTGCTAACTTCCGTTGTGTAGAAATTTGCCGAGGTTCAAATCCTCCTTGATCAACATCTGGCCGAAGCCGAGCAGAAAAATCTGGACTTCCAACAGATTTTCCTTGCCAAGGATAAAAAGATCTCTTCTCTGGAAAAGGACATCAATGCGCTGCAGAAGGAGCTGCTTCTCACTCAGATGACGGCTCAAAAAGAGAGGATGGAGATCGTGGATGGAGCTAAGTTGTCCGCTCCTATTGCCATGTTGAAGATCAAGTTGCAGATGGCTAAAGAGGCTGAGGATCCTACCTTTGACCGGTCCGCCTAGGACTTAGAGGCTTGGAAGCAAAGGCTAGTGGAGTTGATTTTTGGTACTGAGCAAATTAGACCGTCTTCTAAGGATGAGCAAATGGTACCGGGTACCGGTTCAGAACCGGTACCAAACCCATACAGAATTTCAAGGACCGAGTTGATTTTTGGTACTGATTCGGTACCAACATTTAGCGTTTCCAGTACCCATTCAGTACCGGTATTTACCCTCAAATACCGGTCCGTACCGGTACCGAACCGTACCCAGTATTATCAGTACCGGTACCCTTTTTTGGGAATTTCGGTAATGATTGGTACCAAGCCCATCCATACCTTCTTCAACCCACTTCTCACAGTTCCATGAATCATTTCCTCTATGTATATGATTTTCTTCTATCTCCAACTTATAATATTAGATTTAGAGTTTTGTATTGTTAATTAATTTATTATTAAAACTGTTATGTACATTCTGGTAATTAATTGAAAATTAATTGAAAAATAAATATATTACAACATACTCGTTAAATTCTCTTATGTGCCAATAGGGCTTGTCGGCTTGAACACAAAGGCACCACATACTTGTTACAAGTTACAACATGCTCATTACATTCTGTTATGGCCAATTTGGGAAGGGTGACTCATAACATGTTTTAGGAAACACAATAATCAATAAAAAAAAACCCAAAAATAATTCATGAGCATATCATGATTACATCAAGAAAACAACAAATTGGTGTAGGATATAAATAAATCTACCCTAAACAGTGGTTAATGAACATCGAACCTAGCTCAACATCAGGCATAACAAACCTTATCTTTCTTCCATGCTTAAAATAAGATGCAAACTCCAATCATCTCTACCAAAAATTCAAAAATATGAATCTGTAACCTGTATAAACTTACACAAAAGGGGATAAGAAATCATCACCATATGCAAATTGTACTAAAATTTATTCAAATTCAAACCCAATTATCCGTCAAATAACATTTAAAAAGGAAAAAAAAAACATACTCAGACAAGGCATAACCGTTTTGATTTGCTCCTTCAAATACAAGTAAAATCGACTCTCATCTTAACTTTGACTCTTGAGTCAACTAACTACGATGGTCTATTGGCTCCCACAACAGAAAGAAAGTCGAAATCTGCAAAAGTTTGTTAGAAGCAACATGCAACTAAAACTAATTAAAATTATGCATCTTTGGTTAGTTTCCTAGTCTTAATTTTGGGGTGAATTCAGTCCGGCTAAAACCCAAAATGCGAAACGTGTTAATCTAAAATATTCATATTCAGTCTTGACCGGACCCAACCCGTAAAAAAACTAAGACCGAGCCAGTTACCTACTATCTATTGGTTTGATCTTCAGTTTTAAGCAGCATGATATTCAAGTACAAAAGTGCAATCTTAGGTAAAACATAAACATGAAATATGCAATCAACAGCACGATGGGAGATAAGAAGTTGTTTCCAATAGACCTTGGCAAACGGGTTGGGTCGGTCTGGTCGAGTCATGGGTCAAAACGGGTCAATTATAAAAAAGGGTTGTTTTGGTTCGGGTCGAAACAGGTCCGGGTCCGAACGGGTTTCGGGTCGGGTCGTTTTTTTTTCAATATAACTTTGGTATATTTGTATTGAGATGTCAGGGATGCAAAATGTAAAGAAAATAATTGATGAGTTTAGTTTGATCTTACAAGAACTTGTGTGAATCACTAGTACAGAAGTGAGCATTAGACGCGGTTAAAATAGTTTTTAGTCGCGGTTTCAAACCGCGACTTAAAATGCCGTGGCTAAAAATGTGTTGTTTATAAGACGCGGTTTGCTAAACCCTGTCTTAAAATAAACCACCGCGACTAAAAAGATGTTGATACTTTTATGGAAATGTTTTTAGTCAGCATTATGAACCGCGACTTAAAATCGTTTTACAATTTTAGAAAAAGTTTTTAGTCAGTGTTGGATGAACCGTGACTTAAAGTTATTTTACAATTTTAGGAAAGGTTTTAGTCGGTGTTGGATGAACCGCGACTTATGACCAATGTTGTAAGAACGACAAATAATGCTATCAAATTTTAAACAAAAATCTGTAGTAAAAAAGAGATGTAAAAAGACATAATATGCAGTAAAAAAAATAATCTGCACTCCAACATAGACGTCAAATCCAATCAATCCTTTTATATATTCAACGTAGTCAAATCCGGACAAGTAAAAGTGACCCAATACACATTCAACCCGAAAGTCTACAATATTAATTGGTGAAATAACAATTCACTACTTAATCTATTCAAAACCATAAACAAACTATATTTAAAGTAAGGAATACCCAACTCGTCAAATAAAATTGGCATCAATTCCTTCAACGTCTTTTCTATATCTTAAGTTGTAGCCTCTTCCTTGTTGTTCCACATCTAAAACAATAGAAAATATTATAATTATTAGAAATTAGTTAACACCAACGAAGAAATTGTTACAAACACATAACTACTCGTATGTGTGTGTGTGAGCATTTTTGTGCATGTTATCTTGTATATACTTATGCACATCTAAAAAATAATTAAGAAATAGACTTACTTTGGGGAATTGCTTTTGATACACATTGACAAAGTCGAACATAGATTGAAGAAGTATACAGTCACATTCTCATGTCTCAGCTTGTTGACTGCACTACAATAAATTTACAATTATTACTTATTCAAAATTTTTGAAAATCAAACTAGGAAATAGAAAACAAACTTACATTAATCATATCAAATGTGGGTTATATTGGTAGCTAGGCGCTTTCAATCACACTTGTAAGACGATAGTGGCTAGGATTCTTGTTGCCCTCTTTGAAGAGTGAATCTAAAATATATACTCGTCGTACTTTTACGGCAATAATGAACAAAGTCCAATGTCCACTACAAAAAGTAAAGTTAAAGTATAGTTAGTGAATTGTACCAATAAAAAAAAGAAAGTTAATTAGATTAGACTTACTCGGCACAATAAGGTGCAAAGATGAATTCTTTATCATCATGATAACGCACCATAGTCCTAATTCCTGCATTACATACCAGATGATCCACTGCAAAACAGTTGATCTATGCATGTTAATACACACAAAGGGATGGTGCTAAAATTAGTTTATCAGATGGAGATGGAGAGAATGGTGAGAGAGACAGGGTATAACTAGATATTTTTGATGAAGACGGTTGTATCATGGGGAGTGACAAATGTAAGAATGAGAACCATAATTTTTTTTTTTAAAACACCCTAAGCTTATGGTACAACCAAGCTAAGCATAAAGTAATTGTTTTTTGAAAAATACCCTAAGCTTATGGTAAGCATAGAGTAGTTGCTTATTTATAAGGTTTTAATATTATTATCTATTAATTAATTTTTTTTGAGTTAATAGATTTAGTAGATAAATTCATCCATTTAGTTGATAATCGCTTCACTTCACTATTTTTAATATATAAACTCAAATCCTAGTGTTATTATTATACATATTTTTTTTGGTGTAGATATGAAATATTAATGCATATAATTAAAAAAAATAACATTTTTAACAACGTAACACCATGTTTCTTAGATAATAACAAATAATTTTATTTTCAAATGTAAACATATCATTTAATTATATTTATACTTGATTTACGTAAAACATATAAAGTAAATCAAACCATATGATTATCCCTTTTAAGAAATTATAAAATCATAGATAATTTATATATTATTTAATCATAAATTAGAATTAGATATTAATGAATTAAAAATACTATTAATCTATAAACCTATATAAAGCATTTCATTGTCCTATAATAGTAATTTCCACGACAAATTTTAAGACGGCAAATGAAAGATCATGGGTTCTTACCCTAAGCTTCATCTTCTTCTTCCAAATTTGCCCTCAATTCATTGTCACCTGCTAAAGAGTCTAACGAAAGGTCATGGCTTCCACCCTAAAAGCACAACCCTATCTCCTAATTTTACCCCCAATTCAATGTCTTCGACCACAAAACTCAACCATCCAAAGATGGGAGATGCAAACGTCAGCGCAATTACTATATAAGCAAGATGGAAATCAATTATTCCCCACGAAACTGAAATCAATTACTGATATCATCAATTAGGGTTGATGAATGAAACTGAAATCAGATATAAATGAGATTTCAGGGCGGATGAAGCTTCTGGCCTACATTTGATGCCTCACGAGAGGGAGCCTATCGGTGATGGAGACGACCGTGAAACTGCCGTCTTCAGGCGGCGGCGATGATGGTTTGATACTGTCCATTAAGTAAACAATATGTCATAGTGTAGGGGTAAATGTATAAAATGGTGTTCCATATAAACACCTTATTCTGTAACCCTAATTTGGTACAATACATTTTCAATAAAAACAATTCCCAACCACAGTATTTTTCTCTATACCAAACAACATGGTATCAGAGTAGAGTTTCTGATCCGTAAACACCTTGTTCATCATCTTCAATCTATCTCAACAAAACCCAAAAAAAAAAACCAAAATCACCTATAATTTGTTTTCGAAAAGAACAACAGAGGACAAAAGAATTGACGGCAGCAAGTGGAGAGGTTCCATACATCTATTTTATTATTTTCGAAACCTACAGTGGAGGCAATTATTGTATATTGTTTTCGTGAAGCACAAGTAGGAGATCCCTATTATTATTTTCGAAACAACTCAGTGGGATAATTCTTTTTATTACTTTCGAAGACAAAAGGCTGTTGGAGAAAGTGACGGCAAGGATAAATTAGGGTTAGTCTTTTGGTGGAGGTAAAGGCTGTTGGAGGAAGTGTCTTTTATGAAAAGCAGTTTACTCTATTTACTCTATTGGCGGATTTACTCAAGTAACTTTGTGAACGAGAGTTTATAAAGCTAGCGGATTTGTTCGGGCTCAAATCTTGAACGCGAGTTCAAGTTACCTGGCGTATTTGATAAATACGCCGGTAAGACAACGTTTTTTGCGTTGTTATTCTGACGGATTTAAGTTGCCCAGTTTTGTTCCCGGCGTAATTGATAAATCTTGAACGCGAGTTCAAGTGTCCAGCATATTTATTAAATACGCTGGTCTGCTGTCTTATCCGTACCGACAGCTTATTTATAAAAAATTACAAAAACACAAAAAAAAAACAAAAAAAATGGAAATCAATCATGGAAAAAACAGTTCTTGGATATTCGATTCTGGTGCCACTGACACCATGACGTTTGAACCGTTAGACATCCGGTCAATGACCAATCCTCAAAAAACTCAAATCCATACCGCAAACAACGGAACAATGCAAGTGAGAGGAGGAGGAACAATTGAAATTTACCCAACTATGAAATTATCAAATTGTCTCTATGTTCCATCATTATCACACAAACTTCTCTCAATTAGCCATATTACCAAAGAGCTAAATTGCACGGTACTAATGCATCCTACTTTTTGCCTTCTACAGGATATCAGGACGGGTATGATTATCGGACGTGGTACTGAGCGCCAATGATTATACCATGTGGATGAAGTGACTCAACAGGGTACTGTGATGTTGGCACATGGAACCAAAAACCGGGAAGCTTGGCTATGGCATAGGCGTTTGGGACACCCATCCCATGGTTATTCGCACCTTTTGTTTCCAAAACTCTTCCCTTCAAATGGAAAAATAGATTGTGAAACCTGTCTTCGTGCTAAAAGCCATCGACAACCATTTAAACCTAGCAATACGAAAGTTGCTTCACCTTTTTCACTAATCCATTCTGATGTGTGGGGTCCTGCTCCTGTGATGGGGGGCAGGGTCTTCGGTACTTTATACTATTCATGGATGATTGCAATCGCATGACATGGGTATATTTTTTAAAAAACAAAGCCGAAGTTTACGAAAAATTTATCACGTTTTATGCTATGATTCAAACTCAATTCCGAACTCAAATCCAAATCCTTCGATCCGACAATGGGGGAGAATTTGTCAATACATCCATGAAACAGTTCTATAAAACCAAAGGGTTAGTGCATCAAACCTCTTGTTCTCATACCCCCGAACAAAACGGTGTTTCCGAACGGAAAAACCGTATTATTCTTGAAATGACTCGAGCCCTTTTGATCGAATCTCAGGTTCCTAAATCTTTCTAGCCGGAGGCAGTTGCAACCTCCGTGTATCTCCTGAATCGGCTTCCCACAAAAGCTCTTAAATTTAAGACTCCCTTAGATTGTCTGTCTAAGTCTGCCAGTATTCCACATCCCCTTACACTTGAACCTCGAATCTTCGGGTGTACCGCATTTGTTCACATACCCAAAGTCAACCGAAACAAGCTCGACACATGTGCTGAGAAATGTGTTTGTCGACTATGGGATCGACCAAATAGGTTACCGGTGTTATAATCCAAAAACTCATCAAATGTTCACCACAATGAACGTTGACTTTCTTGAAACAAAATACTTTTATGACACCCAACTCAGTGGTCAGGGGGAGAATGAATGTATAGACCCTCTGAGTTGGCTAACCCAACTTCCCTCATCTGAAGAAGTAACGACAGAAAATCCTCACAGTACTACGAGTCCTTCAAACATAGCCACACAATCTGCGGAGCACAGTACCGCCGAAGAAAGTCCATCCAACGTGATACCAGAGGTAAGAAATACTGAGAACCCTGAATGTCATGCGCCGTCTTGTAACTATGAGACAACAACAGAGCCTACAGAACAGGTTGAACCAAATGTTGAACAGGTTGAAATTGAACCAGTGGTTGAACATGTTGAACCACCAGTTGCAACAGAGACAACCGAAAGATACTCTCTTCCTCCTAGAGCCAATAGAGGGGTTCCTCCAAAACGGTACTCCCAGAGAGGGAAACCAGAAATTCAAGGTATCCTGTAGCTAATATGGTCAACTGGAACTTATCTAACAGTGCGAAAGCATTTGTTACTTCACTATACTCTGAACAAATACCTAATTCCGTAAAGGAAGCTCAAGGTAAGAAGAACTGGGAGGAAGCAATGGAAGTGGAGATGTGTGCTCTTATGAAAAACAACACATGGGAGAAGTGCATTCTTCCTAAAGGAAAGAAAATAGTTGGATGCCGGTGGGTGTATTCAATCAAATATAAACCAGATGGTTCCATTGGGCGATACAAAGCTCGGCTTGTAGCCAAGGGTTACACTCAGACGTATGGGATCGATTACTCTGAGACATTTTCTCCGGTTGCAAAAATGGATACCATCCGAGTTCTCTTCTCCGTAGCAGCCAATAAGGAGTGGCCCCTTCACCAGTTTGATGTTACAAATGTCTTTCTCCATGGAGACCTAACATAAGAAGTCTACATGGAAGCACCTCCAGGTTTTTCAGGGAGTTTTAAAGAAGGGGAAGTTTGTCGGTTGAAAAAGTCCCTTTATGGGCTAAAGCAGTCTCCTCGGGCATGGTTTGGAAAGTTCATTTTGGCCATGAAAGAGTATGGGTATCACCAAAGTAACGCTGATCATACTCTGTTCCTCAAGAGAAGAAACGACCTTGTAACTTGCTTGATCATATATGTAGACGACATGATTATTACCGGAGATGATATAGAAGAAATAGCACGGCTGAAAAGAAATCTGTTTTCAAAGTCTGAAATGAAAGACCTTGGGAATCTCAAGTATTTCCTCAGGATAGAAGTTCTCAGGTCTAAACGGGGAATTTTCATCTGCCAAAAGAAGTATGTCGTTGATCTCCTAGTAGAAACTGGGTTGATTGATTGCAAACCAGCAGATACTCCAATGGTGGTGAACCACAATCTTCACATGGAACTCAATGGAGAACTTGCAGACAAAGAAAGGTATCAACGGCTCATGGGCAAGCTAATTTATCTCTCTCACACTCGCCCTGATATAGCTTATGCTGTTGGAGTGGTGAGTCAGTTCATGCATCAACCTCAAGTTGCTAACATGGAAGCTGCTCAGAGAATTTTAAGATATCTCAAGGGAACTCCAGGCCATGGAGTATTGTTCAAAACAAATGGACATTTAAATGTTGAGCTCTATACTGACGCAGACTGGGCAGGAGACAAGGGAAACCGAAGGTCAACATCAGGATATTTTTCTTTGGTTGGTGGAAACCTCGTTACCTGGAGGAGTAAGAAACAGAAGGTAGTCGCTCTGTCGAGTGCAGAAGCGGAATTTAGAGGTTTAGCTCGAGGGTTAAGCGAAGTTCTTTGGAAGCTGCTAGAAGACATTGGTTTTTCCCAAAAGGCTCCTAGTAAAGTTATGTGTGACAATACAACTGCAATACAAATCTCAGAAATCCCAGTTCAACATGATCGAACAAAACACGTGGAGGTAGATCGACATTTCATCAAAGAAAAGCTGGAAGAAAGAATCATAGAACTCCCGTATGTTTCGTCAAAAGATCAACTCGCAGATATACTCACAAAAGCCGTCAACAAAAACGCCTTTAGTAGCTGTTTGAGCAAGTTAAGTATTGGTGATCCCACTACTCAACTTGAGGGGGAGTGTCGGAAAGTAAACAATATGTCATAGTGTAGGGGTAAATGTATAAAATGGTGTTCTATATAAACACCTGTAACCCTAATTTGGTACAATACATTTTCAATACAAACAATTCCCAACCACAGTACTTTTCTCTATACCAAACAACATACCGTTCATTTAAAACATTCAATTTCTCTTCCCCTCACTCTTTCTCTATCTAAAACTCTTCCATTTTCTGTCTGGATGCACGATGAAAGAGAGAACCGTGAGCTTAAAGAATGTCAATCGACATTGAAGATCTTTTCACAACTCTTAATCGGCACATAAAAATCAGATGGAACCAGTGAGGAATTACGAGGTATGGGTTTTTTTTTTATTGAGTCTCATTATAAAAGACGGGGAATTAGGGATATGGTTCTAATTGTACAGGTATGTTGCTACTGGATTTAAGGATTTTGTATAAATTATATAATACAACAGGAATCATCATGAACAAATGTGTTTAGATGACAAACTTCTTTTGGAGCTCCACATCATTGGTCTATATCCCGAGTTAGTGGTATGCTCATACTCATTTTTTAAATATATGATCTATAATAAATCTCAATAAACTAATTATTTCTACTGCGGAATGGGTATAACTTGTGTGTTTCTTAACTGGATGACAACAGCCTAAGTTGGATGACAAGGAGGATGAAGCAATCAAGCAAGAAAGCAACCAACTGAAGACAAGACTTAGACAACAGGTTATACAAATGAAACTTAATAAAGTATGACATAATATTGACAATGATCACCAATATTTACTATTCTTCCATTTTCTTTTTCATTTTTCTATAGAATTGTGTGTTTCTTAACTGAGGCGTGAGACGAAGGCACTATATTTTCTGGTAGGTTATTTCTTGATGAGTTGTAGATTGATTCAGTTCTTCCTTTGATAACGATGCCCTTTTCTTGATTTGCATTTCTTCACTGCAGGTGTTCAACGTTCTTTGTTGACGGTCAAACCTGACTCAGCGAAAAAGGTATTTGAAGGTAAATTTGATTTCTGGTCAATTTTGTAATGGGATATGATATACAAATTTTTAATAGGATGTCCTCCTGTAGGTTTAAATATGCATTTATGGAATTGGGCATTGTTTACGCCATCGTCGACTGGGGTAACGCCGTAGATGGAAAAGAAGAAAAGATGCAGAACAAAACAGGGATTGACGACTATGGAGGCGGAGGTAATCTTCATCCGTTGAGGTACATAATCTTGAAATAGAGCTTCATGTTGATCTGGTAACCACATCGTTTTGCTTAACTAAAGCATAAAAAAATAAAACATATTTTCATGGATTCGTAGGTTCCATGTCAATCTGATAAGTGGTAACACTGATTCGCTAGCAAGCTTCTTATATATACTTCTTTAAGGTCTAATCTGATACACACTGTGGGTTATCTTTCATTCTTTGTCAAGGTACATGACTACTTTGCTCCATAGTACGTACCAACATGACCTCAAATTCTATAGCTCAAATGCGGGCCGCCGTATGCAGGTATCATTTTTATATTCATTTGTTTTCTTGGTGCTTAAAGTTTCACTTGTTCTTTTTTTCTGTACCCAACTTCCATCTCCTTGAGCCATACCGTAGCCTACCGAAACTGATTGGATTTAATACAGAATGTAGGCTTTCTACAAGACCAACTGCTATAGAATCTGAAGGTCTAACGTTAGTATCAGAAGTTGTGATAAAATAAAGGGTATGTTCTTTCTTTTCAAGAAAATCTTCAAATTGGTTTCTATTTTGAAATTAATTCTGATCAATTTCAATAAAATTGATTATGCTGGGGTAATTTATTTACAGACGAATAATGTCAAACGCGGCCCAAAACATATTATCTCATGCTTTCGGCCTGGCGTAACCTTGCTTATAAAGAAGCTTCAACATAAATACCCGGTTAGTAATTTATATTTTCGTTAGAGGTGGTCGGGGTTAGTTGTATAATGGACCGAGATAGGTTCGGATCGAAACGGGTCAGTCCAAGTGGGGTTGAGCTGCAAACAACTTATTTGTAGTATTTTTCTGTTTTATTGTAGATTCTTTGGGTTAGGTTTTAAATGGGCCAAAATGGATTGGTTGAATAACGTGTCTAACCTTCTCTCTTGTGTTGCTTCCCTTGTTGGGTAATGGGTCAACACGGATTATGGTTGTCTTTGTTTCGTACCAGCTAGAACGGGCCAAATTGACCCTCAAAACACTTTTTCACCCTTAAAGATAACTGATATATATTATGAAACTTACTTATTATTATGATTTTATATATGAAATATGCTTAAAGTCACTGGTCGTCGTAACTTTCTTTTCATTAACCAGGTTTTTTTGTCTCTCTCGTTTGATGAAGATCTTATGAAGCCTAAAACATCGAAGGCAAACAATGAGAAAACAAAAGAGAATTTATAAGATGGGAAGAAGAAACATGGAAATAAAACAAGCATTACCTAATGGTAAAAATAAAATTTAAACAAGAAATATCGTCAAGGACAAGAGGAGTTACTTTGTTGTTTTTATATGCAAGCATTTACTGAAGTGATTTTTTAAATTTAGGATGAACATCGTCATGTGTTCTTCAGGTCACGTCAAAGCTAATTACATGGTTGCACCATTTGCACAAGATTTAGATGAAAAAATGAAGATACAAGCTCACACTCTTTTAGGACAATGTTAGTTGTTTAGACCAAAATTTGCCGATCCGATCCTACTGGAAGCTCACTGGAGCGTCTTGATGGCTGCAAGGTGGTATGGCTGCTCTTTCAGATCCTTCTGTCCTAAAACTTTTCAACTTTTATATTAGCACATAGTGCATAGGATATGATTATACCTACTAAATGGGTCAAAAGAGTGCCCTCTGATTTTTTTTTATCAACATGTTTCACTATAATGATGCTACCTCCATTTTATGTTCATTTACATATTGATATATCTATTACATCGAAAAGTAAACAATATGAGCAAGTTAGTGCTTCGGGTGCAGAAGAAGATATGATACATCATGTGCCATTGAAAATGCAGCATTCACTTTTATAAAAGTGTTAGAAACATAAAATTACTTATTTGTCTTATCTCGTCATTATATATTACAAAGAAGGTAATGAGGTTAATATGAATACACAAGACACTCTCTTGTCGTTAACGAGGGTTATTTAAGACAATTAACTGAGTCAAATATTAGACACCTATTGGGTTCATGCAGCCCTCCTAACACCACATGATCAACATCTATATGAATATAACCCAATGGTTTTAACACGTCTTTTAACTCAATGATGTTTATCTTTTTGAACGACTATTCACAACCCAGACTTTGGGGTCTTCACTTTCAAAATATGACGACTTTGGGATGTCTTGCGTTCAATACAAGCATTACAGGAGATGATTACATGACCGTCACTAGCCAACTCGGTAACCCAGGTGAGTTATGCAAAACTTTCGTCAAACTCCCACAACCCTTTTAACCTTCAACCTTGCGACTTGGTGATATATTCATGCCAGGTATTATCGACTCCACCGCAACGCACGGGTCTCCCACTAGTGAATTAAAGAAGAGAATGTAATGTGGTATTATTTAATGTCTTTTATTAGCATTAGATATTTATATTTATTTGTAATTATATGTTTTGAAATATTAGATTATTAGATATTTATTAATATTATTACTAAATTGATGGAGAAAATAACATGTGACGCATTAGATGAACTCATTTATCATAATTAGATGACATGTGACATTAGAAAGACTCTTTTATTATAATTAGTTTAAGTTTATTGAATATCATTAAGTATGATTGATTTAAAAATAAATAAATTAGAACATATAATATAATATTTCTTATAAAAATAATATGAAAAAAAGAGCACAATAATATGTTCAAAAATTACATATACAAGATTAATATTTGTTACTAATATATATACCTATGTATATGTTATGTTTTATTGTTACTTTATGATCATGTTAATTATTATGAACAAGTATAAAATAAACTAAAATAGAAATTAGTTAAGTTCAAATACATAAAATAAAGAAAGCGAAAAATGCACGGATAATCCCTGTGGTTTGCTCCATTTTCATCTTTAGTCCCTAACTTTCTAAAATTACACATATAGTTCCAAACTTTTGCAATTTCGTTCCCGGATAGTCCATGACGTGGATGAGAGTTAGTTTTTGGTGTTAAGTGAGTGTGAAATGACTGTAATGTCCTTTCTCTCTTCCTCTTTTTTTTTTTTTTTTTTTTTTTTTTTGTCTACAAGTTACCAAAAACATTATGAAATTTGAGACCCCTCTATCAACTAACAAACTCAAAAATCTCACCTGAGATTAAGTCATTCGACAAGTCAAGAGACTCGACCATATTCACCCACCACATCGCCACCATGTATGCTCCGGCAACCGTCGTCACATCGCCGTTGGTTGATGATGTAGACATCGTCATCCCCACTATCCGAAACCTCGATTTCCTTGAACAATGGAGGCCTTTCTTCCATCCTTACCATCATTGTTCAAGATGAAGATCCATCCATAAAGATCCGAGTACCCGAAGGATACGATTACGAACTGTACAACCGTAATGATATCAATCGGATCCTTGGCCCGAAAGCTTGCTGCATTTTGTTCAAGGATGGCGCTTGTCGATGCTTCTGGTTCTCTACATCTTCTCACTACTAGAAAACGAGGTATTTTGTAACAAGTAGTTGCAAAATGGTGGTGGCGGCGGCTAAGAGGTGATGGCGGCTGTGGAGGTGAAGGTGATGGTGGTTGTGGTGATGGTTTTTTAAAGGAGAGAGAGAGTAGAGAGAGAAAGGGAGAGAGAGTAAAGAGGGATACGTGGCTAGTATTATATATAATACTGAATTAATTCATTTTGTTTTACTTAAGGACATTATAGTTATAACAACTCTCCCAAAACCCTTAAACATGTCCTATACGTCCTAAAATACACCTCGTATACAAAAACCGGAATACCTTTATATTACTAAAAATCAAATAAAACAAATATTTAGGGTCACTCGCGGGGCGCGACACACTTAGGTTTGTCCGTCGCGGGCCGCGACCCGTTGGCACCAGGCGAGCCCACGTTGCGCCACGTGTCATGATGTGTGTTGAGCCTATACCCTTGAGTCGACAAGCCTAGGACCTACCCTACTTCCATCGCGGGCTGCGAAGGGCTAGCCCCAGGCTGTCGCGAACCGCCTTCGGGAAAGCTATAAAATGAGTCCTTCGGCCTCATTTCTCACTGTTCAGATTTCTTTTCTTTCTCTCTCAATATATAACCTAAAACTATCGGGTATTATACCCCTAAAAAGCAAAGCTTTGCCTTGTGGTAAGTATTATAACCCCCGGTTACGTATTAGTTACTCTGCCCTATTGATCTAGAGCTCCGTAACGCATGTCGGGGCTCTGCCTGACTCAGTCGTTAGAGTTCTGTCTTGGGGGTATAGCTAATGTAAATTCGGTTATCTTACTAACACGTGTGCATTGTTTAATTTAATAGATTATAACCAGGAAGTCACCAGACAGCAGTAGTATTATCTAAAATAGCAAAGTGAGTCATTCCCCTTTTTGTAAACCTTTTTGTGAGTACATCTGCTTTTCGTAAAACGTTTTTATAAAACCTCAATTGTTTTAAAATATAGTTAACAGTAATTGAGTATTCGTGATGCTACAATTACTGTCGGTATGTTGGGGGGGTTTGTATACATTAATTGTTACTACACTGTGAGTAGTAGCATGACCACAAGTCAGGATTGACAGTACAGTGGGTGGTAATTGAGTAGATATAAACAAATGTAATTGCGGATGCCCTCAATACTGTAAAATGATAAAAGCTTGTTTTGATTAAACTGGGATGCACTCGCCAGTATTTCTTGCTGATAAAACTTTTTAAAACGCGTTTCAGGTAACAAAATGTGAAAGCTAAACAGAAGCCAGCTGGAGAGTACTGAAGGCTTGGAAAAGTGGCTATAAAAGTTACCTAAACAAAAAAGAAGTTTTATTTCAATAAAATATGGTTTATCCCTATAAACATATTATAAATGGAAACTTGGGTTTTCCCATGTATTTGTTATTTATAAAATGAGGTGTTTTACTCTGATAAACTATTTCCTAACTACGGTCCTGATGTAAATTTCGGTTGCCAAATTAATAAACACCGATACCACCAGCTCTGCGAGCTCGCGGCCGCCCGCCTCCCGGGGCAGGGGTCGGGGGTTGCGACAATAGTCATTTTACACCAACTTAATTGATAAAACTAACCTCCATCCACGCCTGGTACTATTCGGTAAAGAAAATTGAAAAGTTAGAGACTATAAATGTAATTTTAGAAAGTTAGTGACTAAAGATGAAAAAAGCCAAACCACATGAACTATCTGGGTCCATCATCTTCCTCCTTAACCTTCACATCTCTCTTTTTCTACTGGTATAAAAATAAAAAAAAATAGGAAATGGGAAGCAAGTGAAATGAAATTTGTAAAAAGAAAAAAAAAAATGGAAACAGCCCATGATGATCAGGATGGGACCAAGATCTCCTAAAAAAAACCCAAAACCTGTTACCAAAACCCCAGTGGATAGTCTTATAATTGAGTTTAATATGATGATTTAATATTGTAACTTCGGGTTACAGTTGCTTGCTGTCCCAATTTTCTATTTTTAATAGAAGTTTTGCGGTTCAAAGAAAAATGTAGGCGGACTGTGACTTTTTGTGCGAATTTCTTAGTAATATTTTGTTTGGATCTCATGATCAAAATTCTTGTTCAACACTGAAAATGACATATTGACATATTCTATTGTCAACTTTTTGACTAAGAATTTTGCAAAAATAAAATATAACAGATCACAATTTCATTAAAATCTTTCCTTAAAAAACCCTATCTAGGGGGACCTATCAATTATCAAATCTCGTAATGTAAAAAAAAAAATTAAAACTAACTTTTAGGCATAAAACACTAGCCGCGCATTACCCTTGCCATAAACTCTTTTTTTCTTCTTTTTTAATTTTTAAAGTTAAATATTAGGTAAAATTAAACTTCATTAAAATAAAAATACATAATTCAAACTAAAAGAAATACCGAAATAAAAAATATCACTTTTTTTTTTAAAATAAAAAAAACTACAAATCCGGTAAATAGCTCGTCGACCAACCATATTTTCCGGCAATTTCTTGTTTGTGGGCTATAAAGATTTTTTGCACTTCCGCGGTCATTACCACGACTAATGGTTACTTAACTGAAATAATACCACAAAGGCTTCCGAGCTCAAAACCAGCCAACTTATCCGCACATAATAGACTGAAATAGATTTCATCTCCAACTATCATACCCACTAACCAAGCATGAATTTCACTCGATTTAAATAAACATTTAAATAAAGTAAAAGGGGTCGTAAAAACCAAAGTGTCCGAAAGTAAATCTCCGACTACACGTGTCCTAAATTTGGTAAGACACTAGGCGTTAAACGTTATGACACGTTGGTGGGTGGTTATCCACAAGGCGCACCAATATATATATATAGGCTAAGGCTAGACAAAAAACCCTCCATTTTGAGAAAACCTTAGAAAACCCAACCTCCCGACATTTTTTTTTTGAAAAAAAATAACACATGTAATATACATGTTTTTAAGAGTTTTGGGCCAAAAAAATCAAAAAAGCGCCGAAGGATTTAAAAAAAAAAAACAAATTTCAGCAACTTTCAGCATTTTTTTGTCTAACACATGTTAGTCACCGAAGTTGCTGGAACTTGTTTATTTTATTTTATTTTTAAAGTACTCGGCGCTTTTTTGTTTTTTTTTTTGCCCAAAACTCTTAAAAACATGAATATTACATGTGTTATTTTTTTCAAAAAAAAAAAATTGTTGGGAGCTTTCAGTTTCCAGAGTTTTCTCAAATTTTTAGGGTTTTCTATATAACCCTACCCTATATATATATATATATATATATATATATATATATATATATATATATATATATATATATATATATATACTAGTCGTTTACCCGCGCAATGCGGCGGGAAACATATCACTTAGGTTGGTGAGTTTAGGGCTATGTAGTACGGCGGCGACCATTTACAATGCGATACTCTCCTTCTGTTAGTTTATCAATCCGCTCGGGATATATTGTACAGTGGCAAAGCTTGAACGAAAATTCATGAGAGGTGGGCTCTCAAAATCCAAATTAGCGGGCTGGACTCTTAAAATCCAATATATTACACTACAAAATAAAATTTTGAAAATTTTGGTAAAACTAACACTACAATACGAAAAGGGGACGCCTCTTCCCCCCAATGAAGTTTTAGCTCTTCTATATAAAAAACAAACAAAATCTTGTAAAAGCGCATCTATGATTTTATGATATAAAATAAATTCTATACAAACACATCAATGAGTAATTTTATTACTTCATGTATGCCAAAATCCTGCCAGGTTACATAGCATCACTTAAAGAAACAAATAAACCAATCTGCAACAAGTGATATGATTGAAGCATCATTAATTACTATTTGACCGTAACAATTTCACATTAAATAAGTTTTGGGACAGAGCTCGAGCTTAGTTGTACTCCTAACAATGCTAACACACATAAACCTCATTCATTCAATAAATTTAACTTCTAAAATTTTTTATTATCCTATGCAATCATTTTATTTAGTAAGTTTAAAAAGATTTGGTTGTATTTCATAGTGATATCCAACATTTATTAAAAGTTTTGTAGTTCAACTTCACTTTATTAGACCGTCTTCTAAGGATGAGCAAATGGTACCGAGTACCGGTTCAGAACCGGTACCAAACCGATACAGAATTTCAAGAACCGAGTTGATTTTTGGAATTGATTCGGTACCAACATTTAGAACGGTGTCAGGTGGCTGTCGAAATATTGTTTCTCTTCTGCTGCTCTACTCCCATGAACCGCCATATTCTTTGTTTACAGGATAGATATAAGAATCTGGAAGTACAAATACAACCCCGGGTAAACCTGTTCATGGAAGAATGAGCTTATATCAATCAATAGCAAACGGCGTCATCAGTTGTCAAAGGAAAAAGAAACTACACTTTTGAACTGCTCTGAAACTTCCTCTGACACCTCGACCTGAAATCCGTTGTATGTAGTTGTGCTACACGCATATATTTTCTTCTTAGCTTCTTCCACACTGAAATTATAAAATGTTAGAGTCAAACAACCGATCAGTAAATCACAATAACTTCTTTTACAGTATTACCACAATACTGAAGCACTGTTAAAAACTGAACTTGTTGGATCGTGTTCGTGACCCTAAAAGTCAGTTAAGGCAGTTCATCTTCGTTTACAAAGGCGGAAACAGAGTAAACCAAGTCACAACAGCTTTGTTATTTTCAATTCTTTTCAATTAATGCTTTACTGAGTCTTTACAATCAATTCTAACAAAAATCCGGCAGCACCTCGACTCACACACAAACTCTAAAGACCTATCGCTTCAAATGACACACATCCCCTATTTATAGACATATGGGTTTCGCTTGAACAAGACACCGATTGCATTCAAGCGAACTCACATGATCCGCTTTCGCTTGAATGAGTAACTTGTTGTTTCAAGCGAATTCATTAGATGTTGGTTTCGCTTGAACTTCACTAAGACACCTACAAGCGAACTCACCTATTTACACATATACAAACCCTAAATACATCCTATCTAGATCTAAGACTTGATTAAGACATAGTCAGCAGACATTTAGTGCACCAACAGACTCCCCCTTGGATGTTGACGAAGTCTTCAGCGTCAAGTCTTTAGTCTTAGTCTCTTTCCAAATTATCTTGACATTGTAAAAACTTTCTCTTCACAGGTTCAGGAACTCAATCTAGCTCCATCTTCAATCTCCCCTTTACCTGTTGATCCAGAAATCTGACTCCCCCTTTCGCATACTCCCCCTCTCGGAATACTAGAATTTGAATTCTGGTTCAAAACTTTGACTTTTCATTGCCATGAGGATTCCTGTTACCTGCACAATCTCTACCTAAAAAATAAGATATATGACAATAATATATTCAATCCAAAACTTACCTTTTAACCTTCAGTGTTAGAAATCCACTTAAGTATTCAGGTCCAAATTAATGACCCTGATTACTCAATTAATCTACCAAGTCCAACTTAATGACCTTGGTTGATCAGAGACAATTCACACTGACATTTTGTTCAACATATTCAAACATTTTCTGAAAATTTACAAGTTTCAAATTAATGAACTTGCTTTAACTTTCCAACTTTCTCAAACTTATTATGTTTTAGCTCCAAACTCATCATCCAGTCCAGAAATCTCCTGCATCTGCTTTCAACTTTCGAATCCGAAGATCAACTCTCCACTTTGGTTTGTCAAAAATAAAGTAGAAATGTAAAATCTTTTTGGATTTTGAATAAAGTTTCTAAACTAGAAATGAAATACAGAACTAAAATGCAATAATAGTAAACTATTTACAAACATATTTTTGGTGAGCATGTTAGGGAATCATATCAGCTATTCGACAAGTCACAAGTACCGTTAAGCTTCAATTACATATTCAGAATTATACAATTCGTTTAGATTGTCGATATACTGATCCACTTAAATTCTCACACAAATTTCAATCTGTCCAGGATACGGATTTAGTGTTTTAGAAACTTAAACTTATACGTGTGTCCCACCTCTTGAATATACTCCCATATCCAGATCCCAATATTCAGTTTTACAGGTGAGTATACTACAAATGATATCTGTAAAGGGTTAATAAATTATGAAGAATCATGAGAGCTCAGGTCAGAACTACCGTTCAGCAGAGAGATCATGACTCAACTTTTGGGTGTGTCCCCTTTAGAGGATCTTTTTTACAACAGCATTGCTAAGCAATTTTATTGTCTTATCATATATGCTGAGGGTGATGCTATGTTTCAAGCATTGCAGAAAATATTATTCGGGGACTAGGTCGGAACTTCCATTCAGCAGAAGTCCCGGAATAATACCACAGATATCACTGAGTATAAAAACCTAGTATATCAGAAAAAAAGAATCTTTCAAATGAGATTTCAGGGGTTACCTATATATCCAAGTAGTGTTCCCCACGAAATAAGTAAGTAAAGATTTAGGTTTATATCCCGAACAAACCTACTAAATGTGTAAAAACCTATCGGCATATCATCAGCGAGACTGTTTAACGCATTTAAACATTCCATTTCTTTAGCATACCATAACTGTCAAGCCGATGTACTATCATTTTCCCTTTTTACACAAGCTCTTTTCTGGTTTTCTATTGTTTTTGGATTTTGAAAAATATCTCGTGTTTTTGTATTTTTGTCATTTTTTTATTGTTTTTGTATTTTCTGAAAATATTACCCTATACCTCCCCCTAAATACCAAAACAGGTAAAAAATCGACAAACCATTGCTGATTGCTTCTCAACATCATCTACAATGTCTCCTTCATCAACGCCAAGAATCTCCTCTAACACCGATAAAAGCTTCATACCATTCAGTTTTAGCAAATACTGAAAACGTGTTTTATCAAATGCTTTGGTATGTAAATCAGCTTTTTGATCGTCAGTGTGGAGTTTCTCAATTCGTATCAACTTCTTTTCGAAACAATCTCGGATGAAGTGATGACGAATTTCAATGTGTTTGGTTTTAGCGTGATGAACTGGATTTTTAGTAATGTTAATCGCTACCTCATTATCAACAAAGATAGGGGTGTTTAGAAATTGCAAACCGTAGTCGCGCATCTGTTGTTGGATCCACAAGATCTGTGAGCAGCAACTGCTAGCAGATACATACTCCGCTTCACATGTGGATAAAGCCACAGAGGTTTGCTTTTTGCATTGCCAGGTGACCAATCGTGATCCAAAGAACTGACACCCTGCTGTTGTTGATTTAGCATTAACTTTGCAGCATCCGAAATCGGAATCAGAATAACCTTCGAGCATGAAATCGCCTTCTCTTGGATACCACAACCCCAATGATGGAGTTCCTTTCAGGTAGCGTAATATCCTTTTCACAATCACCATATGCGAAGCTCTCGGGTTAGATTGGAATCTTGCTGCGAGGCAGGTTGGGTACATGATATCGGGTCTTGAAGCTGTTAAATACATCAGCGATCCGTTCATGGAACGATACATCGTTTCATCTACCTTCTCTTTGGTGAGATCAGGGTTTATCCCGTGATTCGTTGCTAATGGGGTGGAAGCTGGAGTAGAACCTGACATCCCGAATTTCTCCAAGATATCATGAACGTACTTCGTTTGATGTATGAAAATTCCTTTGGGTAGTTGATCAACCTGAAGTCCCAAAAAGAATTTCATCTCACCCATTGATGACATTTCGAATTTCTGCTTCATAACTCGTTCGAAATCTTTGCACAAATTTTCATTTGTTGACCCAAATATGATGTCATCTACGTATATTTGAACTATCAGAAGATGTCCGTCGACCTCTTTGGTGAAGAAAGTGGCATCCACTTTTCCACGAATAAAACTGTTGGCTAGTAGGTGTTGAGACAATGTCTCATACCAAGCTCTCGGGGCCTGGTGTAAACCATACAGCGCTTTGTCCAGCAAGTAGACCTTGTCTTTGTGGATTGGATCGGTGAAGCCCGGTGACTGACCGACATATACATCCTCTTTTACCTTCCCATATAGAAAAGCCGATTTAACATCTAACTGATAAACTTTGAAGTTTTTCCAAGATGCAAATGCCAGGAAGATTCTGATCGCTTCAAGTCGAGCAACCGGAGCATACACTTCAGTGAAATCTATCCCCTCTTGCTGACTGAAACCCTGGACTAAGAGTCGAGCTTTGTTACGAACCACAACTCCTCTATCGTCTCTCTTACACTTGAACACCCATTTGGTGTTTATCTTCCTCTGACCATCAGGTAAGTCTACTAACTTCCATACACCTAACTTCTCAAACTAACTCAACTCTTCTTGCATGGCATTGACCCAAGAATCTTTAGTTAGTGCCTTTTTGTATGTTCGCGGTTCGATCTGCGAAATTAAACAACTTAGTGAAAACTCAGTTTGTAAAGGTGCTACTGTAGAATAAAAACAAGTAAGGCCTTGGTCAATTTGACGTCTAGTGCGAACGCCTGTTTGCATTTCTCCAATGATTAGCTCCTCTGGATGGTATGAAAGAGTTCGTGGCATCACTTCGCCTGAAACATCTACATCGCCTTCCAGATTAGTAACATTCTGATTTGCACCTTGTTCACTGACAGGGTTTGTTTGACTTGGAATCTGACTTTGCTCCCCCTCAGAATCTGAATCACCACGATCAAATACTGGCATGTTCTCAGATTCTTGATTATCATTCTGTGCCGACTGATTATCTTGAGCAACTTCATTTTGTTGGACATCATCATGTTCACCAGCATTACTTGGACCTGCTTCATCATCATTTGAAGTTTGCCGTGGTCGTGAATAATACTCGGCTGGGAACCTTTCCTGAGACGACTCATACTCCCTCAGACTATCCAACTCATCAAAGAAATCTTCTTCTTCTTCTTCTGGTTCTTCCATCATGTCAAACGAATCCCACAACTTGTCATAATGATAACGCCATGAATCTCCAGGATTCTGCGGCGGCATTGTATAACCTTGACATTCAACTTTTGGAGCTTCAATAATCCGCTTCAGACTTTGAACGAAGACTCGTCGTAATGGACTTGCATAACCAATGAATATCCCTTCAATACTCTTCGGTCCAAACTTTCCAAAAGGCTCTAGAACAGTACAGGGTGACCCAAATGGTTCTAAATACTTCAGATTCGGTTTGCGGTTATTGATTAACTCGAAACACGTCTTGTTGAATTTCTTGACAGTGAGAACTCTGTTTAGCGTATAGCATGCGGCGGAAACTGCTTCTGCCCAAAAATTTATCGGTAGCTTTGAATCAGCAAGCATTGTTCTAGCCGTTTCGATTAGCGTCCTGTTTTTGCGTTCTGCGACTCCATTCTGCTACGGAGTGTACGGAGCACTAAACTCATGCAATATACCTCTTTCATCACAATATTCTTCCATCTTGTTGTTCTTGAATTCAGTACCATTATCACTTCTGATTCTTCTAATACGCCTTTGGTACAGATTTTCAATCTTTCTGAACAACGCCATTAAACTGTCAAACGTTTCATCTTTCGACTTCAAAAATGATACCCACAAAAATCTAGAATAATCATCAGTAATCACAAGACAGTAGAGATCCCTTGTAATACTTTTGACGTTTACTGGACCAAACAAATCCATATTGTCACGGGCCCCGACCCGGTTTGACTCGTTTCAGGAGCCGCGGGACAGAAAATCCCGTGGTATTTATTTAACAGCGGAAGTTTTCATCAGGATCTTTTTAAAACTGCAATTTCCCGATTATTTTATTTCACAACTCGGGATAAAACCCCGGTATTTTACAATCATATGATTTCACAAAGAAATCCTTTATTTTACAAAACATGTTTCTTTATTTATATTGAGCCACTTCCTTAAGCTTGTAGTGCTACACGGCACTTTTCCTTGATCACAACAGATCACCTGAAACATGTTTGAAAAAGGTTTTGTCAGCGGGAAATACTGGTGAATCATTCATTTTACTAGAACGACTCATTGTTATAATTTACAGTACTAAGAGCGATTACAATGTTTCTGATATCAAACCAACTACCCATGGTATTTTGTCACTCAACCCATTTGCCCTCTAATTGTCCAATGGTGTCTGTAACTATGGTCATATCACCCCTTGGCTGCCCCAATGGTGAAGATTATCAAGTAATGTATACAAAACCCCACATACCGGCTGTACGTTTGGTGATTACAAAGACTTAATCCCTGTAATTATAACTTTGAAAATAAACTTGCTTTTGTAAACAAATTTGATAAAAAGAGAATGACTCACATTGCAGATTTAATTTGAGCAGAGCCTAGCCTACTGATTAGCCTTTTAACCTAAATTTAATAACATGCACACAACTCGGTTAGTAACTTAATACAACATTTACGATAACTCATGAGATTAAACCTTCACATCGAAAGACAAAGTGCGATACTTAAACATCCATCGATTTAACGACGAATGACAAAACATAAACCCTAATGTGGGCAGCACTTAAACATCCATTGGATAGTTTAATCAATCGGACATTGAATCGTATCAGCGATCGAGTTATTACCCTGTATTGCGGCAACAATTAGTGATCCGTGTGTGTTTTATAGTAATTCTACGATATCTCAGTGTAGGATTGGAATTTTTACGTCGTTTCAGTGCCCAAAATCAAGTCCCAGACACCCCTATTTATACATGAAATTTCACCCAGTCGCGTAGCGCGACGGGTCACCCCTATGGTCGTCGCGCTACGCGACGGCTTACCTATTTTCATAGGGTAGCCCCGTGTGTGTGTTGGCTTGCTGAGTTGACGGTTTCGTAAAATTCATTTTTGACAGATAGTTATGTGGATAATCGTAACTAGGGTTTTACCCCCCTGAGTTTTAGGGGCCCTGATCCTGATTCTGAAAATTCTGAAAATTTTAGGGTTTATACAGAATCACTTGGGTGTCTCAATTAGGGTTTCCTGTTGGATAAATTAATTTAAATACGACTTTTGATGAGAGTTGTTACATCCTCCCCACCTTAATAAAAATCTCGTCCTCGAGATTTACTGGAATAATTGAGGATACTTTCGCTTCATATCTGATTCCAGCTCCCAAGTGTATTCAGCTCATCTCTTTGAATCCCACTTTACTTTAACTAGCACTAGTTGTTTGTTCTTGAGAAACTTCACTTTTCTGTCTTCTATCTGAAGAGGTTTCTCAACAAATTTTAACTTTTCGTTTACCTCTATATCTTGGAGAGGTACTACCAAAGATTCGTCAGATAGATATTTCTTAAGATTAGATACATGAAATACATCATGTACTCCAGCTAACTCTTCTGGTAATTGTAAACGATAAGCAAATGCTCCTATACGTTGAATCACGGAAAATGGTCCTACGTATCTTGGACTTAGCTTTCCTTTCTTACCGAATCGAACAACTCCTTTCCAAGGAGAAATTTTCAACAGTACTTTGTCTCCAAATTGGAATTCTAAGGGCTTACGTCGATTATCGGCATAGCTCTTTTGACGATCTCGAGCTGTCTTCAGTCTATCCTTGATTTGTGTAATCTTGTCCGTCGTCTCTTGTTCTATTTCAGGACCTGACAATTGACTTTCTCCTATTTCTGCCCAACAAACTGGAGTTCTGCACTTTCTTCCATATAGTGCCTCGAATGGGGCAGTTTCAATACTTGAATGATAACTATTGTTATAGGAGAATTCTATTAAAGGTAAGTGATCATCCCAGTTTCCACCAAAATCTATTACACATGCTCTGAGCATGTCTTCTAGAGTTTGGATCGTCCTTTCACTTTGCCCGTCTGTTTGAGGATGATATGCAGTACTCAGATTTAATCGAGTTCCCATTGCTTCTTGGAAACCTGTCCAAAAATGAGAAGTAAAACGACTATCCCTATCTGATACAATCGAGAGTGGAACTCCATGTAAAGATACTACTTCATCTACATACAACTTAGCCAACCTTTCCATACTAAATGTTTCTTTCATAGGTAGAAAGTGAGCTGATTTGGTTAATCTATCCACAATTACCCAAATCGCATCATTGCCTTTTCTGGTCTTGGGTAACTAAGTAACAAAATCCATTGTTATAAGTTCCCATTTCCAGACAGGCATTTCTAATTGTTGTAGTAGACCTGAAGGTTTTTGGTGTTCTGCCTTAACTTGGGAACAAGTAAGACACTTAGAAACATATCTAGCTATATCCTTTTTCATGCCTATCCACCAGAAATTATTTCTTAAATCTTGGTACATTTTATTGTTTCCTGGGTGCATGGTATACCTAGACTTATGAGCTTCTTCCAAAATCTTAGTTCTTAATTCTCCCTGCTTAGGTACCCAAATTCTTCTTTTGTGGAATCTCCAAATTCCATCAACTCCTTGTTCTAACTCTTTTATTCTTCCCTTCATTCCTTCAGCATCATCCTTAATTGCTATTTCTTGAGCATCCTTTATTTGTTCCATTAAATCTAACTGTAGATTTAATCTAAGAGCACGAACCCGCTTTTGCTTTTCATGATATTTACGACTTAAGGCATCTGCAACTACATTTGCCTTTCCTTCGTGATATTGAATATCACACTCGTAGTCACTTAGGATTTCCATCCATCTCCTTTGCCTCATGTTTAACTCTTTTTGCCCAAATATATATCTTAAACTCTTATGATCCGTATAGATAGTAAATTTACTTCCATACAGATAATGTCTCCAAATCTTAAGGGCAAAAATTACAGCTCCTAATTCTAAATCATGAGTTGTATAGTTCTCTTCGTGCCTTTTCAATTGTCTTGAAGCATACGCAATTACCTTCTTGCGTTGCATAAGCACACATCCTAAACCTAATTTTGAAGCATCACAATATACTTCAAAATCTTCAGTTCCTTCCGGTAAAGCTAGGATTGGAGCATTGGTTAATTTCTGTTATAAGATTCTAAAGGCTTCTTCTTGTTTAGGTCCCCATTCAAACTTAACTGCTTTACAGGTTAGCTTAGTTAATGGTACAGCTATTTTGGAAAAATCCTTAATAAACCGTCTATAATATCCAGCTAAACCTATAAAACTTCTAATTTCCATTGCTGATTGTGGAACCTTCCATTTGGTAATTGCCTCTATTTTAGCAGGATCTACATGAATACCTTCGTGATTCACCATGTGTCCTAAAATTGCACTTCTTGTAACCAAAATTCACATTTCGAGAATTTGGCGTAAAGCTTTTCTTTTCTTAACAAAGTTAAGAGTGCATGCAAGTGCTCACAATGCTCGTTCTGACTTTTGGAATAAATAAGTATATCGTCGATGAAGACAATTACAAATTTATCCAAATATGGTTTACAGATTCTATTCATCATGTCCATGAATGTTGCAGGTGCATTCGTTAATCCGAATGGCACGACTGTAAACTCGTAATGACCATACCTAGTTCTGAAAGCAGTCTTAGGTATGTCTTCCTCTTGTACCTTCAATTGATGATATCCGGAACGTAAATCGATCTTAGAAAAATATCTAGCTACTTGAAGTTGATCGAAAAGATCATCAATCCTAGGTAATGGGTATCGATTCTTAATTGTAACCTTATTCAATTCTCTATAATCAATACACATTCTCATTGAACCATCCTTCTTCTTTACAAACAACACTGGTGCTCCCCACGGGGACGAACTAGGTTGTATGAAACCTTTACTTAATAATTCATCTAATTGCTTTTTCAGTTCTAACATTTCTGTGTGAGCTAACCGATAAGGTGCCTTGGCTATCGGTATAGTTCCTGGAATTAGAGGAATCCTAAACTCTACTTCCCTATCTGGTGGTAACCCTGGTAACTCTTCTGGGAATACATCTGGGTATTCCGAGACTACAGGAATCTCCTTAAGTTTTTTTCCCTTAGTACTAATAATTACCGAAATCATATATACTATTCCTTGCTTTCGTTCATAACTAGCAACTTTCATTACTGATATAAACTTCATGGGCTTACGTGGTTTGTCTCCTGTAATTATGATTACTTCTCCAGTAGGTGTTTGAATTTCTATGGAATTCTTATCACAAAGAATTCGAGCATGGTTGGCTACTAACCAATCCATTCCTAATACAACATCAAATTCAGCTAATTTCATAGGTAATAGGTTTGCAAAGAATTTATGACCTGAAAGTCCTATTTCTACATTTTGCAAAACCTTATCTATTTTAACTGAATTTCCATCAGCCGTTTTGACTGTAAAAATCTGCCTAATGTTGATTAAAGGTGTATTAAGAGCTTGGCAGAATAAAGTATTTATAAAACTTTGGTTTGCACCAGAGTCAAATAATACTTTTGCATACACGTTGTGAACTAAGAACGTACCAGCTATCACATCAGGAATCATCTCGGCTTCCTGAGTAGTTAACTGAAAGGCTCAAATATTCTTCTTAGTAGCTCCGTCAGCTGTCTTGGCTTTGTTGTCTGCTGGTTTTAAAATGCCCTGCTTCTCCACAATTAAAGCAGGTTATGGTTTTCTTTCTACAGTTTTCTTCACGATGTCCTACAGTTTTGCAAAAGTTGCAGGTTACATTGCATCTTCCAAAATGTTTCCTTTTGCAATTTCTGCAGAATGGCGGGGTTGAAGATTGCCCTGTTCCTCTTCTTTTGAAGCTATTATTATTACCCGTACGAAATCCTTGGGTAATTTTCTGAGTCAGTTCCTTCTTCTTATTTTCATCTCTTGTGCGTACCAGTTCGTCAGTTAGGGTATTAGCTAATTCCACAGCATCGTCAATAGTGCGAGGTCTTGCAGCCTTAACGATGTTACGGATTTCACTAATCTGTCCCCAAATGTAGCGAGAAATGAGTACCGATTCTGGCGAAGCTAGTGTTGGTACCACTCTAGCATATTCAAAGAACGTCGAAGTATAACCGCGACAATCTACACCCATCATTCTATGGTTTAAAAACTTATTCGCCATTTGATCTTTTTCATATTCGGGACATAATTTTCTTTCTACAAGACTCTTAAATTCTTCCCAATTCATAGCATACGCCATCATTTTTCCTTTAGCTTGTAACACCGTGTTCCACCATTCTAACGCCCCTTCTTTAAAAGATTTGACGCGTACATGACCTGATCATCTTTGGCACATTTACTTATTGTAATCACTGCCTTGGTCTTTTCTAACCGACGCAGTGCCGCAGTCGCTCCTTCATTGCCTGCAAATTCAGTGGGTTTGCAAGCAAGAAATTCTTTGTAAGTGCAACAGGCGTTGCAGCTTTCATTTTCTTAGGGAGCGGAGCTTGTAGTGGATTATTATCATGATTAATATGATTACTGCCTCCATTTATGCTATTAGTAAAGTTATCTTCAGAAATACGTTTGCTAGGAATGATTTGTTGAGGTTCAGCAGGTTTCTGGACAGCAGCGACTATTGCTGGAATAGCATTGGCTATCCCTTGAGCAACGATATTTTCTATATCTTGCCTAGTCATATATTGATCCCCCGGGTGTTGTTCAGATTGGTTTACTTCATTAACTTGTTCATTATTAACGTTTTCCATCTGATCATTAATATATATAATTTATTAGTATCGAATAAATAACAATTAAACATAAAATAATCATGCAAATTTAACATATGGCCAAAACTATCGATTTCTCGATTCCCATTTTTATATAGTATGCATCAATACACAGTATTTACAAAGTTTTATTTTAAGTTATTTCATCAACTATATTCTACTTATTTATTTTACAACCACAGTTCCCATAAACCCTTTATCCCTCGTCAGCTAATATTTTAATAACGGCGCTCCCTCTCATCATACTTCCAGGAGATCTGTTCTCCTACTTCCCTGATCCAATTTCCGGCATCCGCCAGTTCTTCTCCAAAGTGGCGAAGTTCAGCTAAATTCTCATTACTCATAGGTGGATTAGGTATAGGTTCTGGGTCAAATTGAGGAAGAAAGGAATAAGGACTGTTGAGCAGGTTTTGGAACTGCCAATCATTCGTCCACCACTCGTCCATTCCTAAAGGCTGGGTGTGAATTATGGGTTCTGGGATTGCTGGTTCCAAATTGATTGGAAGTTGAGTTTCAATAGAATGAGTAAAAGCATTTTTATTGACATGCTGAATAGTATCACAGCTTGCCAATATAAAATCTAACTCTTCTTGTAATGTCATTTCCTGATTTTGTTTAGAGATTTCTCCCATTTCTATCTGGGTTTGTTTAGAACCTCCTCCAATCTCCATTTCTATTTGCTTTGAATATTCGTCAAACTGTAATCCCATCTGCCTATACTCTTCCCCGACTTCAATTCCCTTTCCTTTATCTAAAGGATTTTCTATTTTAGGCATCTTTCTAGTGACAGGCTTCCTCCTACGCACACGCCTCCATCCTACAAATCTCCTCCTTTTCTTTGGCTTGGGTTTCTCTGGAGGTGGAGCATTGAATTCAATAGGTTCTTCTATGTCGGGTATATACCTATTGAAATCTCTGGAAACCTCTATTTTTACCGGATAGAGATTTAAATTCTGAAGGGCGTCAGACAAGTTACTCATGCTGTTATACAAAATACACACAATTACTAAGTTTAAAAATTATAACAAAATTTCATAGAAAAAACCTTTAAATATTATTTCAGCCTGGGTAACTACAAAACAAATGAAAACTAAAACACACTAGGTTTTATTGTAAATTTATTTATTTATTGAAATAAAGTTTCTGGACTGTAGTTGATAAAAGTGCTAAGACTTGGGTAAAATTATTTAAAGATATGCATTAACTGCTACAGTAGCTAGCATATAAAGATCTGCCCATTTCTAATCTAACTTGTCCTCCCAAGGTGATTTACTGGTTAATTCCTGGGTTTCCTGTTTAATCTTCTTTTCTCGGAATTTCTTTATTTTGTCTTTACTTTTCCTAATAATCAGACTTCTTTTACTAGGAGAAAGTGGTTCCTCATATTGTGTCTTTCGCATAAATATTCCTTCATCAGGAATTACAAAGTGATTTGAGGATTTGTGTCACACCCCGACTTTTCCACGTGTCACCGGTGGGCCCGGTGGGGGAGTATTGTGACGTGGTTGGCAACATGATAGTCAAACAACACAATATGTATGAATGCACAGCGGAAGCAAAAGATATTTATTATTACATTCCGAATATGAAGTAATATTCAGTATTACAACGGAAGTAAAGGATCCACAGGCGGATCTTCAAACATATCATTTGTTCAACAGACTTTAGGCGCCTAGAACTTGCAAGATTCCTTATTAGCGCCCTGAGCTTCCAGCCAATTACGTTCAGTACCTGTCACTTAACCTTTTTGGAAAATACGTCAGTTTTCACTGGTAAATACACTCAACCGACTCATTTGAAAAGAGTTTAAGAAAATTGATTTAGATGCACCAGGCACAAAACCTTTTGACACTTTGATTAAAATGCACAGAGGCAAAATTAATCTTTTATAACTTGGGAAAATTAATTGTATATAATCTTGTATATACAGTTTTACTTATTTGTCGTCCGTTAGGGCCGGTTTGTAGGGCCGGACTAGATTAACTGACACGCCACAGGTATAATGCCCACGGGCTATCATCCTCTAAGTGGAGTACCAGTTCCGGTATAATGCCCACAAGGATGATACCTCGGAGTGGATTACCAGTTTTTACATAATGCAGCTGTTAGGTGTATGCCTACACCCCGTGCTTAAGTCGTGGCCATTACTTCGAATGATGCCAAGGATATCCGGGACATGGTCATTAACCCCCAAGGCCATACACCAAATAATAATAAAATAATACATATTAAACAGGTTATGTAAGTACATCAATCATAATCCGATTTAAATGACTACATACACCCGACCAAGCGGTACTTTTATAGTACCGTATCCCAAGCCCGTATAGGGAAAATAAGTTAAGAGTATTTACCTGAGCTAGCTCCTGTCTTAAATAGCAGAAATTTATAACTCAGCCGTATTCACTTAAGTAAGCGTAGGTACAATTTACCGGAAAGCTCTAGTCTGGAATGATGGTATAAATAATTAATTAGAATGCTAACGGGTCTTTAATTAAGCCTAAGCTTAGACCGGTTAGTCTTACAGGAAGATACGGTTCGTACGCACGATTAAGCGAAGACCGGAATAGAATGTGATTTAAACCCGACATGTTCAGAGACTTGTCTTATATGGGTATTTCATACACATTCTGGATTTTGAGATAAAACCGATAAGGTTTGACCCGTTTCGGCTAACTTATATAAACTAGTTATATAAACCGATCCAAACGCGAATAACGCGTAACGGGTAACCGAATAGGTCGCGAACAGGTTTCCTAAGTTAATATGCTTAAATTATGTTGTGATATCATAATGATACCTTCCATAATGCCCAAAACGAGTTAAATCCTTAATTATGCCCCGTAGGGGTATTTTGGTCATTTTAACGATTATAAAAGGGATTTAACGTAACCCTGATGTTCGGGACTGAAGTAATTAGTAAACAACTTATTTTTAACAGATTATATTAGTTGATATTAATCCGTATGTCTCAATATAGTTTTAAGCCTAAACTACGCGTATAATACACGTATAAACCCGTTTTAAGCGACGTTCGATTAAAAATACGATTCTGGGTTTTCTGATTAGTTAAACAGGCTTAAAACACTATATTTATTATTTAAAATCAGTAGCAATTGGATTCGCGTCAAAATTCCTTGTAGAAATCATTTTATGACCGAAAAGGGTAAATTCGGTATTAACCGAATTAAGGCGATAAGCCTAGTTTAAGACCAGTTTAAAAATAATTAAAAATCTTCAAAAATCCCAAAATATTATTTAACATCAGTGGGTAAAAGGTTTGGTGCCGAAAATCGGGTTTAGATAGGCTATGCGCTAATCGCGCCGATTAATTAATAAAAAGCTTACTATTTACGCTAATGCGCATATCTCCTAATCTGGACCTCAAATTGATGTCAAATTTGGAGGGCATGATTATAATTCAGTAGACAAGGGTCTTGTCCACTTATATTACCAAAAAGCTCGTTTTATAACCGAAAGGGCATTACGGTCAATTTTAAGCATTTAACGGAAACGCGCGAACGAATCGGATAATCAACGAAACAAGTAAAGAGGCTTATACCAACATGTAACCCGGCCCTAAAGAAACCTTAAGGCATGTCTACATCTATCAAAACCGGGTCAGAACCGAAGTCAAGCAAAAAGTCAAACTTTGCGCCTTTCGGTTCCGAATCGATCCTAAATTGAAATTTGTCGAATCAATCATGTTTAGTCATGTTCTAACATTGATTACTAAGTTACATTATGGTTAAAACAGGTTACACGCTTCTCGTATCGCTAATTACCCGGTTAAAGCTTCTGTTGACTTTTTCAAGACACCTTTGACTCGCCAAACGACCTAGTTAGGATGGGAATCATGGTGTGCCCTTTTAGGGGTTTAATACCCATATCATTACCTACTTAACGGTACTTTTAATTTGTGATAACACTGAGCTATCGTTAACTAATCCCGAAGTCAAACCGTAGTTACGTCGGTTTGACCTTTAAGCTAATTACCAAGCTATAATTAATTTAGAAAGGTTAGGCAACTTACCAAGTGATTAATGGTTGCTTAGGAAGGCCCTTGATCTGCTTGTAAGCTCCTCCAATGACCAGAGATGAGTGCAAGTATGAATGATCACAATGTTGCAAGTTTCATGGCTTTATATAAGGGTTTCAATCACCACAACCTTTTGACAACAAGGTCTACAACTATCCACAACATTATTACATGTGTCCTACATGTTTAGGAGGTGTTTTAGGAGCCAAGGGATGTGGAAAATCGGATGGGGTCAAGCAGAAAGGCAAAGGCAGACAACAACAAACATAATCTGGTACTGGGCACCCCTAGCGTGACGCTAGGGACCCCTGGCGTCGCGCTAGGCCCTCCAGATCAGCTTTTGTGATATTTTGCATTTTGATCCTTGGCTCTTCGAAACTTGATCGGGCACTTGTTTTTCTTGCATTGTGAACCCTCAATATTGATCTAGAAGGGCTTTAAAATATATACCCACTTTGTTAGGCCCCCGGTTATCTTCGTTGTCACCCGAAAAGTCCTAACATTCGACGTTTACGCTTTAACCGTTCACACACGAATTTGATCATAACTTTCTCATACGTTAACGAAACTTTACGAAATTTAAACCGTGTATTCTAGTGAGCATAATTAATATTTACAAAGCTTCGGGTTTGTCAAAAGGTCACTCAGAGGTATAAATTGAACATGTTGACACATTTAGTCCCTGTAGTTTGAAATCTCTCACTTTTAGCTTCTTATGATTCATAATTTATTCGTTGGAAGGTATGAGCATCGTGTAAGGTTAATGTACAATATATTTATTCACAGTTGACACTTAGAATACATATTTTCACATACTTTCCACGTTTGTCAACTTTAGTCCTTCCATAATATTTCTTTCACACGTTTAAACTTTATGAGTGTCAACATATTATAGGACGTGAATTTTCGAGGTGTTACATCCTCACCCCCTTAAAATAAATCTCGACCCGAGATTTACTGAAATAAGTAAGGGTACTTTTCTTTCATCGTGGATTCAACCTCCCACGTGTATTCGGGACCTCTATGGGCATCCCATTTGACCTTTACAATAGGTACGCGCTTCCTTCGAAGCTTCTTTACCTGTCGATCTTCAATCGACAAGGGTTTTTCCACAAACTTTAAGCTCTCATCTATATGCACATCTGTATGCGGTATTACCAGTGATTCATCAGCGACATACTTTTTCAGATTGCAGATGTGGAACACATTGTGAATTCCACTGAGCTCTTTAGGTAAGTTTAGTTTATAGGCAACTGACCCGACACGTTCGATAACCTCGAAAGGCCCTATGTATCTCGGGCTTAGCTTGCCTTTCTTACCAAACCGCATCACTCCTTTCCAGGGTGACACTTTAAGTAGGACTTTGTCACCTACTTCGAAGTGAAAATCCTTACGCTTTGGATCAGCGTAACTCTTCTGCCTATCACGGGCAGCTTTGAGACGGTCTCGAATCTGGACGATCTTGTCCGTTGTTTCGAACACGATCTCTGGTCCTGATAACTGGACATCTCCCACTTCTGTCCAACAAACTGGCGATCTACACTTTCTACCGTATAATGCCTCGAAAGGCGCAACCTTTATGCTGGTGTGGTAGTTATTGTTGTAGGAGAATTCGATTAACGGTAGATTCTTATCCCAACTACCACCTAAATCGATCGCACATGCACGTAGCATGTCTTCTAACGTTTGAACAGTACGCTTACTCTGACCGTCTGTCTGAGGATGGTAAGCCGTACTAAAATTCAAACGCGTGCCCAAAGATTGTTGGAAACTCTTCCAAAAATGTGACGTGTATCTAGTATCTCCATCAGAGATAATAGCTACAGGTATGCCATGCAAGGCTACAATCTTATCCATGTATAACTGGGCTAACTTATCGGAGCTATAAGTCTTCTTGACGGGTAAGAAATGAGCTGACTTGGTCAGTCTATCAACTATAACCCATATGGTATCATTACCCTTCCTTGTCTTAGGTAACTTGGTAATAAAATCCATAGTTACCATTTCCCACTTCCACGTAGGAAGTTCAGGCTGTTGTAGCAAACCTGACGGTTTTTGATGCTCGGCTTTGACTTGCGCACATGTCAAGCATTTTGCTACATGGGTGGCCACAGACTTCTTCAAGCCTATCCACCAATAGTTTGCCCTTAGATCCTGGGTAGCTGATGGCAATTCTTAATCGTTGCCTAATTAGGGTTGCGGCATGTATGCATAAGCAATATGAACCGTCTTTCTTATTTAATAACATAAAACCCTCAGAATATTGAGTCAGGCTTTATGTGCCTATGTTTTAAAACCTACATAATCAAGGTTTCGATTATTCCATAATCAATATGGAGTTTTCACAATACTCCAGCCCACAGCGGGATACAATCTTAATTCTACCTGCCTTCCCGGAGGTAAGCAGGGAAAACTTATGAGAAGATAATCAAGATTGCAAGGAGGCTACAGAGATTTTTCCATATCTCAGGCTCCAGTTCATCCAACATTACTCGTGTCAAATAAGTGACACCTTTATGTTATAAGTCCACGAATTCCTTAGTCGGGAACATTTACTTGGAAATTTTTTTTTTCCATTTTTGGATATCTTCTTTGAATACTACTAGTCGACTTTAGTACAATATGATCATTGGGATATCTTAGGGTTCCATGTATTAAACCTCCATGCTGATCAGACATGGAAATAATCTATGGGACACACTAGGATACGCCAATCTTCATATGACACTTTTATCAAACATAGTTTGTCATTCGCAGGCGATAGAAAACAATGAGAAAAATAATTAAAATAACATATGTTGTCGTACTCTATGCGAAGAAAGAGTGGTCTAAGATTTTCGGAAGGATTCCTTGCTGATCTATAAGAATCGGTTACTATGGTTTCCTTTGTAGTTATACCTTGTGAATGATAATAAAAACTTTGCTAAGTTTATTGTTCACGAAGATTTATTATTGCCTGTATTAAAAACAGGATACTTAGCAGAAATTATTATTGATAAATGATAAGGAAGTTTATTGTACAAGTGCTTATATCTAATTAGAATGGGAATTTTCACAAACTAGGCACCTAGCTCAGTTGGCTAGGCGCGCGAAAGGGTGCGGCCGGCCTAGACCCAGGTTCGATTCCGGGGACGGCCAGTTCCACCATTTTTTTTTTCGTACGGATACGTGTAATTACAAGGGTTGTCTAATAAGGAGTCTTGATAATTAATTGCTCCTTATCACCCACAATATGGGCTTGATTTTTAGTACAACCAATCGATTTTTATCACTATATTGAGTCCTTAAGTATGCAACCAAAAGTTTGCTATAAGGATATTAGAAAAGTGATTTCTAATAGATATTAATATCAATATAGGATTTGTTGGAGCATTTTCGACGTAACATCGTCACTTTCTACCGGGCATTAAATGACCGGAGTCTTAATCAGGTGGAGACAACAGTTCTCAACCTTTATCATTCATAATATATTTATATGTGCCAGTATCAAATAAGTTTCTACATAAACTGCTTGATAAGGAAAGGTACATATTATATTATTATTCTGCATCATCTCTTGGGCGTTCCTCCTGATAACTCGTGCGTTTGTTCTCTTGGCCTACTCGGGCTTCCTCGCGTACTTAGGGCAGCTGGTCTTTATGTGCCCCTTCTCGTTGCAGTTGTAGCATGTAGCATCTTTAATCTTCCCGCAATCAACAGTCTTGTGCTCCCTAGACTTGCATATCCCACATGCAGGTGGTCCTGATTTAGAATTGGACTCCATTCTGCATTTTCCAAAGTGGCGTTTTTGGCAAGTCGAGCACCTTGGCTTTTCCTCTGTCCGCTGACCATTCTTTCCAGACCCAGACCTCTCTGAGTCAGTGTTTCCCTTGTGTTTCTTCTCTGATCCTCGTGAGTTATCATCCTCACGCTTCTTCTTACTTTCTTCAGATTTCTTTAGCGACCTTAGCCTGACCGCATCTAAAGTAAGGGATAGAGAGAGGTCAGCTACTGACCTAAATGTAGTAGGTCTTGAAGCCTTAACACTGGCTTTGATTTCTGGGGGTAAACCCCCAATGAAGCGTGCAATTCGCTTGGGCTCTGGTGTTACAAGGTAAGGGACCAGTCTGGACAGGGTATTAAAACTGGTGAGGTAAGCTTGACAATCTAAGTTTGTCATTACCAAAGATAAGAAATCTGACTCAATCCCCTCAACCTCGTGTTGAGGGCAGTAATTCTCCTTAATGAGAATAACAAACTGTTCCCATGACATGCTGTAGAGCGGAATCTTCCCAGCAGCTTGAATGAGAGACTTCCACCATGCCAGTGCCTCTCCTTTGAACGATTGGGATACGTACTTCACGACATCCCTTTCAGCGCAACCGCTGATATCGACAACTGTGTCCATTTCATCCAACCAAATCATACAATCAACCGCCCCTTTTTCCCCAGTAAAATCTCGGGGCTTGCAGGAAACAAAGTACTTATAGTTACAGGATTTGGTATGCGGTTCATTATCGAAAACTATCCTCTTGGATGGGACACTGTGTTCATTAGATGAATGTCGATCGTCATCTTTCTTTAACTCATCTTTCTTTGAGGGCGGCTTGTTATCAGGCTCTGGAGGAGTTTTAGGGATGGATTTAGGGTGGGGTACAGATGAGGCTTTACTATTTGTCTCACTATACTCCTGGAATTGCTCCTTCACAGCTTTAGATACAGCTGAATCAATCAATGTACGGAGCTCTCCTCTGGTTATATTAATCCTTTCATCATCGCGGTTATCCAAAGGATGACTGTTCCCTTCCTCCGACCCAGCCATGTAGTTTTAATTGCTACATAAAAATTAAACAAGGACAAGGTTTTTACGGAAGTTTAAACAGTTTTATCTTTTTGAACGATTTATTAACCATGTTTTTAATACACATATTGGTTAATTTGATAAATATATAATTATTCAGGATATTTATTATACTCCTAAATTATAAGTTAATAATAGCACAAAAGGCCTAGTCACTTAGACAAGTTTAATTTGTAGGCCTTGATTTTTATAGCATCGAGGCTTCAAGGTTTGAATCAAAGTTCATTACCTTTTCTTGACAGGGAGTTGTAGGCTACCTCTGTCTTTAGTCTTTAGTCCCAGAGGACGTTAGTTATAGCCCGTGGGCACTTCATCCATAAGGGATGATTATATAAATAAGGAAATTTAGTATATCCCAAAATGACTTATGTGATTTTTATCATATCACATTTTGTCGAGCATGTTAATATGCTTTCATATGTTTAATAAGGATTTGAATCTCTTGAATAGGTTCTACCATCTTGGCCTTGTATGCCGTGACATTTAGGCTAGGTTTTTCCTTTAAGATTCTTTTAATAATTAACGCAGAGCAATCCTAAATTGGACTGTTAACAAGGATCTGAATCTAATTATGGAACTACCATCTTGGCCCTGTCTTAATATGACACATGGCTAGGTTTTGTCCTTTTTAAATTTTGCCATTTTATTATAATGGTAGATCTTATAATATAGGAATGATACTTTAAATATAATCGTTCCTTTAAAATTTAACAAGTATATGGTTGCCCTAAACGGGACTTCTATAGCAATTGACTTGCCCATGCAAGGGCTAATCAGAAAAATAACAAAGGAACAAAATAAGGTAAAATGAAACAAATTTGGATTTTTCCTATGTTCTTGTCTAGACTCAAGAATGTGCAATTGTGTAACTGAGATTAAACACAAAAGACTAGTGTTTAATTCACTCAGTGTTGGCTCTGATACCAACCTGTCACACCCCGACTTTTCCACGTGTCACCGGTGGGCCCGGTGGGGGAGTATCGTGACGTGGTTCGCAACATGATAGTCAAACAACACAATATGTATGAATGCACAGCGGAAGCAAAAGATATTTATTATTACATTCCGAATATGAAGTAATATTCAGTATTACAACGGAAGTAAAGGATCCACAGGCGGATCTTAAAACATATCATTTGTTCAACAGACTTTAGGCGCCCAGAACTTGCAAGATTCCTTATTAGCGCCCTGAGCTTCCAGCCAATTACGTTCAGTACCTGTCACTTAACCTTTTTGGAAAATACGTCAGTTTTCACTGGTAAATACACTCAACCGACTCATTTGAAAAGAGTTTAAGAAAATTGATTTAGATGCACCAGGCACAAAACCTTTTGACACTTTGATTAAAATGCACAGAGGCAAAATTAATCTTTTATAACTTGGGAAAATTAATTGTATATAATCTTGTATACAGTTTTACTTATTTGTCGTCCGTTAGGGCCGGTTTGTAGGGCCGGACTAGATTAACTGACACGCCACAGGTATAATGCCCACGGGCTATCATCCTCTAAGTGGAGTACCAGTTCCGGTATAATGCCCACAAGGATGATACCTCGGAGTGGATTACCAGTTTTTACATAATGCAGCTGTTAGGTGTATGCCTACACCCCGTGCTTAAGTCGTGGCCATTACTTCGAATGATGCCAAGGATATCCGGGACATGGTCATTAACCCCCAAGGCCATACACCAAATAATAATAAAATAATACATATTAAACAGGTTATGTAAGTACATCAATCACAATCCGATTTAAATGACTACATACACCCGACCAAGCGGTACTTTTATAGTACCGTATCCCAAGCCCGTATAGGGAAAATAAGTTAAGAGTATTTACCTGAGCTAGCTCCTGTCTTAAATAGCAGAAATTTATAACTCAGCCGTATTCACTTAAGTAAGCGTAGGTACAATTTACCGGAAAGCTCTAGTCTGGAATGATGGTATAAATAATTAATTAGAATGCTAACGGGTCTTTAATTAAGCCTAAGCTTAGACCGGTTAGTCTTACAGGAAGATACGGTTCGTACGCACGATTAAGCGAAGACCGGAATAGAATGTGATTTAAACCCGACATGTTCAGAGACTTGTCTTATATGGGTATTTCATACACATTCTGGATTTTGAGATAAAACCGATAAGGTTTGACCCGTTTCAGCTAACTTATATAAACTAGTTATATAAACCGATCCAAACGCGAATAACGCGTAACGGGTAACCGAATAGGTCGCGAACAGGTTTCCTAAGTTAATATGCTTAAATTATGTTGTGATATCATAATGATACCTTCCATAATGCCCAAAACGAGTTAAATCCTTAATTATGCCCCGTAGGGGTATTTTGGTCATTTTAACGATTATAAAAGGGATTTAACGTAACCCTGATGTTCGGGACTGAAGTAATTAGTAAACAACTTATTTTTAACAGATTATATTAGTTGATAATAATCCGTATGTCTCAATATAGTTTTAAGCCTAAACTACGCGTATAATACACGTATAAACCCGTTTTAAGCGACGTTCGATTAAAAATACGATTCTGGGTTTTCTGATCAGTTAAACAGGCTTAAAACACTATATTTATTATTTAAAATCAGTAGCAATTGGATTCGCGTCAAAATTCCTTGTAGAAATCATTTTATGACCGAAAAGGGTAAATTCGGTATTAACCGAATTAAGGCGATAAGCCTAGTTTAAGACCAGTTTAAAAATAATTAAAAATCTTCAAAAATCCCAAAATATTATTTAACATCAGTGGGTAAAAGGTTTGGTGCCGAAAATCGGGTTTAGATAGGCTATGCGCTAATCGCGCCGATTAATTAATAAAAAGCTTACTATTTACGCTAATGCGCATATCTCCTAATCTGGACCTCAAATTGATGTCAAATTTGGAGGGCATGTTTATAATTCAGTAGACAAGGGTCTTGTCCACTTATATTACCAAAAAGCTCGTTTTATAACCGAAAGGGCATTACGGTCAATTTTAAGCATTTAACGGAAACGCGCGAACGAATCGGATAATCAACGAAACAAGTAAAGAGGCTTATACCAACATGTAACCCGGCCCTAAAGAAACCTTAAGGCATGTCTACATCTATCAAAACCGGGTCAGAACCGAAGTCAAGCAAAAAGTCAAACTTTGCGCCTTTCGGTTCCGAATCGATCCTAAATTGAAATTTGTCGAATCAATCATGTTTAGTCATGTTCTAACATTGATTACTAAGTTACATTATGGTTAAAACAGGTTACACGCTTCTCGTATCGCTAATTACCCGGTTAAAGCTTCTGTTGACTTTTTCAAGACACCTTTGACTCGCCAAACGACCTAGTTAGGATGGGAATCATGGTGTGCCCTTTTAGGGGTTTAATACCCATATCATTACCTACTTAACGGTACTTTTAATTTGTGATAACACTGAGCTATCGTTAACTAATCCCGAAGTCAAACCGTAGTTACGTCGGTTTGACCTTTAAGCTAATTACCAAGCTATAATTAATTTAGAAAGGTTAGGCAACTTACCAAGTGATTAATGGTTGCTTAGGAAGGCCCTTGATCTGCTTGTAAGCTCCTCCAATGACCAGAGATGAGTGCAAGTATGAATGATCACAATGTTGCAAGTTTCATGGCTTTATATAAGGGTTTCAATCACCACAACCTTTTGACAACAAGGTCTACAACTATCCACAACATTATTACATGTGTCCTACATGTTTAGGAGGTGTTTTAGGAGCCAAGGGATGTGGAAAATCGGATGGGGTCAAGCAGAAAGGCAAAGGCAGACAACAACAAACATAATCTGGTACTGGGCACCCCTAGCGTGACGCTAGGGACCCCTGGCGTCGCGCTAGGCCCTCCAGATCAGCTTTTGTGATATTTTGCATTTTGATCCTTGGCTCTTCGAAACTTGATCGGGCACTTGTTTTTCTTGCATTGTGAACCCTCAATATTGATCTAGAAGGGCTTTAAAATATATACCCACTTTGTTAGGCCCCCGGTTATCTTCGTTGTCACCCGAAAAGTCCTAACATTCGACGTTTACGCTTTAACCGTTCACACACGAATTTGATCATAACTTTCTCATACGTTAACGAAACTTTACGAAATTTAAACCGTGTATTCTAGTGAGCATAATTAATATTTACAAAGCTTCGGGTTTGTCAAAAGGTCACTCAGAGGTATAAATTGAACATGTTGACACATTTAGTCCCTGTAGTTTGAAATCTCTCACTTTTAGCTTCTTATGATTCATAATTTATTCGTTGGAAGGTATGAGCATCGTGTAAGGTTAATGTACAATATATTTATTCACAGTTGACACTTAGAATACATATTTTCACATACTTTCCACGTTTGTCAACTTTAGTCCTTCCATAATATTTCTTTCACACGTTTAAACTTTATGAGTGTCAACATATTATAGGACGTGAATTTTCGAGGTGTTACATCCTCACCCCCTTAAAATAAATCTCGACCCGAGATTTACTGAAATAAGTAAGGGTACTTTTCTTTCATCGTGGATTCAACCTCCCACGTGTATTCGGGACCTCTATGGGCATCCCATTTGACCTTTACAATAGGTACGCGCTTCCTTCGAAGCTTCTTTACCTGTCGATCTTCAATCGACAAGGGTTTTTCCACAAACTTTAAGCTCTCATCTATATGCACATCTGTATGCGGTATTACCAGTGATTCATCAGCGACATACTTTTTCAGATTGCAGATGTGGAACACATTGTGAATTCCACTGAGCTCTTCAGGTAAGTTTAGTTTATAGGCAACTGACCCGACACGTTCGATAACCTCGAAAGGCCCTATGTATCTCGGGCTTAGCTTGCCTTTCTTACCAAACCGCATCACTCCTTTCCAGGGTGACACTTTAAGTAGGACTTTGTCACCTACTTCGAAGTGAAAATCCTTACGCTTTGGATCAGCGTAACTCTTCTGCCTATCACGGGCAGCTTTGAGACGGTCTCGAATCTGGACGATCTTGTCCGTTGTTTCGAACAGGATCTTTTTAAAACTGCAATTTCCCGATTATTTTATTTCACAACTCGGGATAAAACCCCGGTATTTTACAATCATATGATTTCACAAAGAAATCCTTTATTTTACAAAACATGTTTCTTTATTTATATTGAGCCACTTCCTTAAGCTTGTAGTGCTACATGGCACTTTTCCTTGATCACAACAGATCACCTGAAACATGTTTGAAAAAGGTTTTGTCAGCGGGAAATACTGGTGAATCATTCATTTTACTAAAACGACTCATTGTTATAATTTACAGTACTAAGAGCGATTACAATGTTTCTGATATCAAACCAACTACCCACGGTATTTTGTCAGTCGACCCATTGGCCCTCTAATTGTCCAATGGTGTCTATGACTATGGTCATATCACCCCTTGGCTGCCCCAATGGTGAAGATTATCAAGTAATGTATACAAAACCCCATATACCGGCTGTACGTTTGGTGATTACAAAGACTTAATCCCTGTAATTATAACTTTGAAAATAAACTTGCTTTTGTAAACAAATTTGATAAAAAGAGAATGACTCACATTGCAGATTTAATTTGAGCAGAGCCTAGCCTACTGATTAGCCTTTTAACCTAAATTTAATAACATGCACACAACTCGGTTATTACGATAACTCACGAGATTAAACCTTCACATCGAATGACAAAGTGCGATACTTAAACATCCATCGATTTAACGACGAATGACAAAGCATAAACCCTAATGTGGGCAGCACTTAAACATCAATTGGATAGTTTAATCAATCGGACATTGAATCGTATCAGCGATCGAGTTATTACCCTGTATTGCGGCAACAATTAGTGATCCGTGTGTGTTTTATAGTAATTCTACGATATCTCAGTGTAGGATTGGAATTTTTACGTCGTTTCAGTGCCCAAAATCAAGTCCCAGACACCCCTATTTATACATGAAATTTGACCCAGTCGCGTAGCGCGACGGGTCACCCCTATGGTCGTCGCGCTGCGCGACGGCTTACCTATTTTCATAGGGTAGCCCCGTGTGTGTGTAGGCTTGCTGAGTTGACGGTTCCGTAAAATTCGTTTTTGACAGATAGTTATATGGATAATCGTAACTAGGGTTTTACCCCCCCCCCCCTGAGTTTTAGGGGCCCTGATCCTGATTCTGAAAATTCTGAAAATTTTAGGGTTTATACAGAATCACTTGGGTGTCTCAATTAGGGTTTCCTATTGGATAAATTAATTTAAATATGACTTTTGATGAGAGTTGTTACACATATGTAGTCTCTCTAACGGTCTGGAAACTAAATTGACTTGCCTTTTAGGGTGTGACTTTTTCTTCTGCTTGCCTTTAATACAACTTATGCACTCCCTTCCAGATGAAAACCTTTAATGTTAACACCCAGAACCAAATCATTGTGCACCAAATGATTCATTTTTCTAAGATGCATATGCCCCATCTTCCGGTGCCACAACTTCGATTCTTTCTCTGTTGCTCTAGACACAAAACAATGTGCTTGACCTGTAGTTGTAGTAGCAACACTCATGTCCAACACGTACAGATCATTGACTCTTGGTGCCCGCATGATAATCCATTCTTCAGGGATAACAAATCCTGGTTTCAAGATCAAACATTCTTTGTCTGTGAAGTGAGTGGTATACATCCAGTCACAAATCTGTGAGATACTCAGCATATTATTCTCCAGCTCAGCAATGTAGTTAACTCTCTCAAACGTTACAATCCCATTGGATAACGTTCCTTCACCCACAATTCTACCACCTTGATTACCTGCGAATCCCACATAACCACCATTGAAATTCCTAACATCATACAACAATGCAGTCTGCCCTGTCATATGTCGAGACGCTCCACTATCCATAATCCATCTTGAAATAGCTCTCGGACGTTCCTGCACATATCACAAACAATTCAATAAAGATGCCGATTCATGCTTCACAATTAACAACTAGGAAGCTCCGGCAAATCCAAAATCTTTAGTGAGATTTTGATGCCACCCAAGCATCTTTTGACTCGGGTAACTTGACTTTAATGTGAGTTTTAGCAGTGTAAAGTGGCGGAAAATTTTTATCATTCATTTTCAAGTTTTCTTCTGATCCATCCTCAACCTTTTTGTATAAGAAAAACCCATCTATCTTAAGTTGACCGGTTGGTTGATTTTTCTTTTGAACATTCTTCTTCTCAGGTTGAGTAGAAGATTGTTTCTCCAACTTTTCATAATAACCCAAAAGAACATTCATCTTTACCGGTGTGGTAGAAGACGATTGTTTTTCCAACTCTGAAAACTTTGATTTTTCAACAACTTTTGGCTTCCATGTTTGTTGAGATGATGCAACCCGTTTATAAAATTTGTCATTTATAATTACCACATTCTTAACAGGTTCAATTTTGACTTTTGTTTTCTCTTTTTTCAAAATTTTCTCAACAACCAATGGAGCTTTTCCTGTTGCATCAACCTTCTTCTTTCGACTCTCAACAACTTCAGTCTTAGGCTTGGAGTTGGTGCAATTTGTTGCAATGTGACCAACTTTGTTGCATCTAAAGCATGTACGAGTATCAACTACTTGACTTGTTCCTTCAGACTGAGGTTGTGAGGCCCTCTTCGCAAAAAAATTCTTCATTTGATTTTGAAAAAATTTCATTTTCTTCATCAGAAAGTGAACTTGAACCGTTCACAAACACTTTCTTCTCAACAAACTTCTTGTTTTGAAAATTTCTCCTTTGATAGTTCTTACCACCCTGATATCCACCCAACAAATTGTTTCGATTGTTGTTATAAAAACGTGGTGGAACAACAGGTTTCTTGTAGTAAGCTTTATCTTTCTCAAAATTCATTTGCCTTTTTGTTTGTTTCAAACTCTTTACTTCAGACAAATCAATATCAACCATTTTGAACACATTTATCAATTTTGAAACATTTACATTCTCCAGAGGAAACTCAGAATTCGAATATAACTTATCAGATCCAGCCATCTTGTACATCACAAGACCCGATTCATCACCTAAGTTGTTTTTGGAATTTTGTTTGGAATGTATTTGTTCAAGAAACACTCTTCATCCTCAGCTGAATCACTATTCAAAACACTTTCAGCTGTGCTTTTAACAATCTCTGTCTGAACACTATCATCAGATGATGAAGAGGAAAATGTAACATCAATTGAATCAGGAAGTTTCACTTCATTTTCATCTTCAAGATCAACCAACCCAGATTGTTTTTTCGAATAATTGTCTAGAACTGGTGGTGGAACTTGATGAAAACCCACCCCGGTTCCATCACAGTATACATCTTCGCCTGCTTTGTCTTTCCCGATGGGTTTGGGAATAATGTGTTGCAAAACAAAACTTGCAGAGTTGTAACTGTTCAATTTCAAATTGATTCGCTCATTTTCAATCTTAGCTTCTTCAAACTGAAGTTTCAATTTAACAATGTCATCCAATTGTTTGTTGATTAATTCTTCTTTAATTCTCAAAACACATTGCAATTGGCAATTTTCTTTGTATGTTTTACCGTTTCTATCATCATTATCTTTAACCGTGCTTTTAAGCTTCTCAAAATTTTCAGTAATCTGACGATTTTCAAGAACTAACCTCTCATTTTCTTTCCTAACCTTTTCTTGATCAATTTTATCGGTTTCAATTTTGTTAGTTAATTCTTTTAATCGTTCAGTTGAAGCTTTCACCATTTTATCACGATCAAGGATTTGATCCTCAACACTTCTGACTTTAGCAATCAGATCTTCAACCTTCTTACCGTTGAGATAAGTGACTGTGCTACAAACTTTGCATTCCTTGATGCAATTTTTGCAGTCAACTTCATCATTGACTTTCTTACCTGACTCATCCGTTGACGCTTTTGAACTGACCTGGCTTTTAGACTCAGAGACGGATTTAGAATCTACCTCAAGTGCCTTAGCAGCCAGCACCTTGTCAGCCATCTTTCCCATGTTTTCAGCATTCAACTCTTGAGTCGTGTCAATGATTCCAGTATCAACCTTCTTTGATTTCTCTTTCTCTTCTTTTACTTTCTTTTCTTCGCTTCCCCACCATTTCCTTTGCCAATAATCATCTTCTTCTTTATACTCTTTGATTATGGTTTCCAAATCAAGAGTGTTATGATCAATAGCAATGTTTCCATAGGGGTCAAGATAACATTCCCTGTCTGGATCCCATCTATTTGCTCTTTTTGCCTCAGAAAAAATACCAGATATTCTGATCAATTTGTTCGTAGCCAACATCTTTTTATGATTATATTTCTGTTCTTCATTTCTGTTGTCTTTCCAAGGAATAGGTTCAGATTTTGCCATGAATGCATATCCAACCGCATCCTCCTCAGGTAACAACTCACTCCAGTCAAAACCTTCATCGTCATGAATCACCGCAAGAGCTCTAGATTTCTCTTTGTTATCCTCAAGTTGCTTCATTCTCGGCGGCTCTGATTTATTTTGATGATAAATCGCTTTCTTGTAGTAATCTTCTCTGAACGGGTTCTCAGATTCATCAGCATACGCATTTCGACATTCACGCTTAAAGTGACCTTTCTGTTTGCACTTGAAGCACGTCACTTTAGACTTGTCAAAGCCTAACTTGGTAGATAGTCCACCAATAGACTTCCTCCCTGTGATTTCCATAAAACGCTGTGCTCGACGAACTGCACTGGCCATACACCACCTTATGTCGATCAGTTCCATCTCCTCAGGATCTATCTGATCATAATCTTCTTTCGTCAGGTTGGTGTTGCCTATCTTCCCTGCTACAAGACTTTCATAAGATTCTAGCACAGATGCTAAGAAAACCATCTGCTGCATTGCTGACTCCTCGCTGAAGTTTTGACCGTTCTTTAAGTCTACAACGATGTTGCATTGAAATAGATTCTTTGCATCAGAATGATTTGCAGATGACGAAGATCCACTGTGAAATCCACTGCTTTGACTTTCTTTGTTTGACGTGTTAACATTTTCGACAGAAAATACTGTTTTGGGAGATGTACTTTTTGGCATCATGTTCTTTGGATAATACAAATCCAGGTTCTGCTGATAAGACAATGATTGACTTTGTGTGTCTTCTTTAATTCCAACTCATGACTCTCATGTCTCTCAATCAGCAAGTCTACTGTCAACACTTCTGGCGGCTTGATAGTATTCTTTAGCATCAACGCATAATATTGCCAATCCATCTCATCAGGCAACGAATCAAACAATTTGTCAACAAGCTCATTTTCAGTATAGGAAATTCCATGTCTCGCCAGTTCCAATTTCAGGTGCCCAAACCTCTCAATCATTTTACAAACTGATTCATTCTTTAAACACCCAAACAAATCAAACTCTTTTCTAAGTAGTTTCTTTTTGTTCTTCACTATTTCTGTACTTCCTAAACATTTGGTTTCTAACTTTTTCCAGAGATCTTTTGAACTGCTATACTCAATCAAAGATATTATATCTTCTCGAACAGACAGAAATAGCAGTCCAATGCATTTTTGCTCAGCGACAAATGTCTCTATTTCTTCAGGTGTTGTTAAGGTTTCGCCACATTTCCCTCCATCATTGTAACCATTTTTAGACTCTTCCAGCTGGGAAACGCAAAAGCTCTCAACCAATCCTCAAACTTCTTGGCCCACCGACTGTATTCTTCGATAGCCATTAACTTCGGGGGTTTGTTATAGGTTCCGAAAGCACTTTCAACCTCCAATGCATCCGATAGCTTTTTCTTTGTATTCGACGTGTTCTCATTGGTGTTACTAGAAGATGTATCATTTCCACCATCTCCAGCAAACGCATACATGTCGCTAAACGGGTTCATGAATATATCATCCATCTTGCACGTACCTGAAAAATCAGCAAACACTTAGAAATTTCTTGATTTAAAAAAAAATCAGATTCAAACGAAACCACTTGAATCAAAATGACTTCAAGCGAAAGCAACAAGATCAAGCAATTCAAGCGAAACACGATCTTTTGAAGTGAAATGTCCTGGTTTCGCTTGAGATTTCAAGCGAAAGGCTAAAACAAATTCAAATAGTTCAAGCGAAACCCAAATATCCTAGTTCGCTTGAACTTTTCAAGCGAAACAGTCAAGTTTCAAGCAAATAATGTGGTTTCGCTTCAAGTAAACAAGGTTTTTCAAGCAAGACCCCGAAGAACAACTTCAAGCGAAACACTGTTTATGCCATTTTTTATCAGTTTTAATCAAAATTTTGATCTGATTCTTTGTAGGATTTGTTAATACTATGTTTTACACAACATATGTGAAAATCAGGCCATTTCAACCGTTAGAACTCGTTCAAATCAGAAAAGTATGAGAAAAAGTGAGTAGAAATGAGAAAATCCGGTAGAATCAACCTGCTATGGTATGAACTCCTCGTCCTGAGCTCTGATACCACTTGTTGGATCGTGTTCGTGACCCTAAAAGTCAGTTAAGGCAGTTCATCTTCGTTTACAAAGGCGGAAACAGAGTAAACCAAGTCACAACAGCTTTGTTCTTTTCAATTAATGCTTTACTGAGTCTTTACAATCAATTCTAACAAAAATCCAGCAGCCCCTCGACTCACACACAACCTCTAAAGACCTATCGCTTCAAATGACACACATCCCCTATTTATAGACATATGGGTTTCGCTTGAACAAGACACCGATTGCATTCAAGCGAATTCACATGATCAACTTTTGCTTGAATGAGTAACATGTTGTTTCAAGCGAACTCATAAGATGTTGGTTTCGCTTGAACTTCACTAAGACACCTACAAGCGAACTCACCTATTTACACATATACAAACCCTAAATACATCCTATCTAGATCTAAGACTTGATTAAGACATAGTCAGCAGACATTCAGTGCACCAACAGAACTGACATAAACTATAAGTACGTTAACCAAACTGATTACCATACATAATAACATGTGAAAGGATAATATCTTATGAACCCATTGTAGCAGAGGACATTATGTCAAATCCCTACTGTTTACAGATATTAAAAAAAACACTGTTAAAAACCAAAATGCCCCAAACATTAAGTACTTTTCACAACGAACCCGATTAACATATCATAAACCTAACAAAAGCACAAGTAAATAAATAATAACATAGTCATTAAAGCGTGACTCATTATATCAAAGCCCTATTGTATATAGATATTATACACTAACACACTGTTAAAAACCAAATGAACATGAACAATAAGTTTTTTTTTCGACCACACCGATTAACACATTGTAAACGCTAACAAAATCAAGCGTCATATGTCAAATCCCTATTGCATACAAATATTATACACTAAAACACTTTTTGAAACCAAATTGACATGAACATTAAGTAATCATCACAAGCAAACCGATTAATCTATGTATACAAATATCATACAGTCAAGAGTACATATACTATACAAAGCCCTGTAGTATAAGGATATTAAACCCTAAAACACTGTTATTAAGCTACCTGAAATGAACATGAAGTATTTTTTCACCACCAATCCGATTAACATGTCGTAATTCGTAAACCCTAACAAAGTAAACCACATGTAAAAAAAAGAATTTTAACATCTTAAAAACTTATTAAAGCACAGGTCATCATGTCAAAGCCCAAAATATATACAAACGCTCAAATAAAAACATAACCTTCCGAGAACTTTCCCGATATTTGTTAGTGGATAATCTGCATAAACACATGTTTAATATGCAAACAAAATTACAAAAGCTGATTATTTGTGACAACCCGTTTTCATCGGTAAAGATTTTTGGATGAACTGAACTTACCAAGTGGTCGTGGTCAGAACCCTAGCCGCCGCCAGCTGTTGATGTCGGGGCCACCCATTTTCATTGAGTCTCCACACAAACAGCTCCCGTACACCCTTGTCACATTCACTGCCGCCGCCAGAGAAGATACCTCAGCCAAGTGGAATCACGAGATCCGTCAAATAAAACCCTCAGACATGAGATATAAAACCCTAGATCTGTTGATTCAAGGTAGAGTCAGACATGAAAATAAAACCCTAGATCTGCAAGTTTAAAGCAGATACAAACATCGGATTCAAAAACTAAAGGGCATGATCTAAACAAATCAAAGGAGGTTGTCGGACTTACTTTGGGTTGTTGGAACTTGCCTCGACCAATATTACAGACCACGACATTGTTGGATCTGGTGAGGTGAGATCTGGCTCATACCACAGGAGGCAAGAAACCCTAGGTTAAAAATCACCAGAGAGAAAGAAGGAGGAGCGGCTGGATGAAATGACTTAGGGTTTAGAAAGAGAGATAGAAACATTATATTGGATCCATCAGAGGTAAGAGGTAAAACGGGTCAAAGTAATCCGGCTAAGATCCATGCGGCTTCACAACATGTTAAAACAACTTTTCAACACATTCATGCTTAAAATGCTTGTACAATGTGCTTGAAATGCTTGTACAATGGCAAATGACCATTTCTGCCCTTCGAATATGCTTTTATATATAGTATAGATATAGTGTAAGTATTGGCATGAAACACCTAGTTATTGAGAAAACCTTGTAAACCACAATGTGTAGTTCATATGCTTCCATCTCATCAATTCCACTACATCCATCCAAGGGTATTTTGGTCACTGAGTTTTTTTATCTCTCCCTCTCTTTGTTCTTAAATCACAGACACATTTCAACACTTTCTCTCTCATATATCCTAGATCTAGATATTAGTCATCATTTTATTTTTCACATCTTCAAGATCTAGATCCGAAGAAAAATCAATGAGATTCTCTCATTAGACTCAAAGATAATAATAAGATTTTTATTTGTTGGCCTCAAGAGTTTAATCTCCCTTCTTCGAAACAAATGATGGGAGACCATTTTATCATCTCCAATAAGAGGTATTTTTTGTGGGTTTTGTTTTTTGCTTCTTTGTTCATCACGAATCTGAATTCGATTCTCATACACGTTGATTGTTCTTGTTTATTAAGGATCTTTTACTTTTGGTTGTACTTAATATGTTACGAGATGGTGGCGGTTTGTAGTAATAACGCAGGTGTCGACGCCGGTGGTGTTCCGTGATGATGGTATTGTTTTTTTATAATCTTTGTTTTTTTTGTTTAACCCGTATCTACGTTTGTTAAGACACCATACATTGTTTTTTTAATATTTTCTTATGTGGTGTTTCTTCATAGTTTGATGTGTTGATGTCATGGTTGCAAAAGTCGCTAGGCGCTCCCTAGTCGGATTCGGGAGTACCCGGGAGGTACTCGGGAGTATTCAGGAGTACTCGGGGAGTAATTGGCCTGGGAGAAGAGTACTCGTGCCTCGGCAACCTACCTTGTAGTGAGTACTCGGGGAGTACTCGGAGCCTAGTCGGGACTTTTACAACCATGGTTGATGTTCTTTTTTACTAATGTTTCGAATCAAAATTGTGATTACATGTTTTAAAAGTTTTGACATTAAAACAACTCATGTTTTTAAGTTTTTCATAAAAAAAATAAAATAAAAATGTTTTTAAGTTTTTCATGTTGGTGACTTTATAGACTTAAAATTTTGTGTCTTATTTTTTGTTGTTGTTTTCGTGATTTTGTTTTTTTTTAGTTTTGATAATCAAAAAGCATAATAGAAGACACGTTATTTTGTGGCATAGGTTTCATGTTTGCTTCATGACTTATTTGACAATTTGTTTTTGGTTTCGAGATTTGACTTTTATTGTTATTTTTTACTGGAGTTTTTGTGTTTGTTTTTATCATCCCCCAGGTGGTGATTCTGGTGGAGTTTCAAATGTAGACCCACATCAAACATATCTTGATTTCAGTACACTACTCGAAGAAAGTTTTTGATTCATGTCTTTTCCTATTTTAACGTGTCTTCTATGTTGGGTTCTAATTATAGTGTTGTTTTGGTCAAAAATCACAGAAGGATAATGCAACCAAATCTGATTTTTGTGAGGTATGATGCTTAGTTAATTGGTCAAATGTATGAACAATAAATATATGAAATGAGTGGTGAACACAAGGATTTATATGAGGAAAAAGCCCTTGATCAATGTATGATCTCCGGCATAAAAAACCTCGGATAGTGAAAACTATCACTATCAAGTATATTAAACAAAGAACGTTTACAAATCGGGATGATAACAAGCTTGGTACAAGGATCACTAGTGTGCAAAAGTGTGTAATCATAGAGAGCTCTTGAGAGTTCGAGTGTAGTGCAGTTGTGTTGCTAATAATAACAATCATCTCTAAATCAAGCTTGTATCCCCATTAAAAATAGAAATTAGCTAGCCTAACTAACTATCCACAAATGATGCAAGCCCCCCACGATCACCATAACGGTCGAAGAGTTCAAGCACCTGCAGAATCACCAAGCATATTCCCCTAGAATCTCGGTTGGACCAAGTCCTATTCGAATACAACTGCAATACAAGTTCAAAAACGATGGAAACAATTGTTAGTGTTAGGATAATAATGAGGATCCTGGATCCTTGGTCTTGCAACATCTTCCGAGGATCCTTAATTTAAACTGAACTGGGGATCCATGATCCAGGCTGCACTTGAGGATCCGTGATCCATAAGCTATAAAATTATATCCCCAACAATTGCCCCCAAACATGATTAGTTAATATCTAATTAGATAGTCATGTTTGAACGATTTTCGGACTAGCCGTTGCAAATGGATATACCCGTTACACGCTGATGTCAGCGACAGTCACCTCCCTACAACAACAATCATTATAAATAGGGTTAAAAATAAGGATCAAATTATGCATTTATACTCGAGACCCTCTACTTTAAATCCATATTCGAAGATCTTTAGCAGGTATTCTCTTTCTCCCTTCTCTCTAATTTCTTATCCCCGATCCTCTGTTCTTCAAAATCAATGGCGAAGATGAATCTTCGTTCCTCACCCGCCAAAAATCCTGAACGGAGCTATGCCTATTCACTGATCCTGATATCGATCGGTTACGCTCCTGCTTCCTTGATGGCACTGTCTTCAGACCCTTCGACTCTTCAACCAAAAGTGATTCCATATCAGATACATGGATCGCCTTCCCTGCAACCCCTTTTCTGATTGGGTTCACTTACCCTTTCCCTGTTTTCACACATGGATTCTTCACACATACTGGCTTATCCTACATACAAGCCATGCCAATGGTGTGGAGGATCCTATGCACACTTAAACACATAATAGAACAAGAAGGTATTGAAATAGGGATGTCTGAGTTGAGCCGGTTGTATAATCTTGTTAGTCATGGTTCCTACCGTTATCTTTTCAAATCCAAACCTGAACAGCCTCACCCGATCTTGAAAGCCACCAAAAACGATACTAACTGGATGAATCAATTCTTCTTCGTGAGGACGGATTCAATTCCAAATGGGAACCAACATCCCAAAAAGTGGAACACCGATGGTAGGATATTGGATCCTTAGATCAGGATAATGGTAAGAATTCTTCTTTCATTGAGGATAACTGATCCTTCTTTTCTGTTTTATTTATGCAGCTATCAGCTTATCTCATATTCAAGTATCACCTGCCACAGAAGAAAGGATAAAATCTTTCTGGAAGCTTGACCCTGCAATCAGGACATTTCCCCCAAAATCACAAGATCCAGAGGAAATTTCATCCACCTCCCACACTATGTCAAGTAAGTATCCATTTTTGTTTATATAAATATTTAATAAAATAAGGATATGAATACTTATCTGTATTTTGTACTTGTAGGTGCCGGCAAATCTTCTAAGTCTGTCTCCAGGTTCAGCGTCGCCGATCTTCAAGATATTGCATCCCCAAAGTCCCTAAAGAAAGATCTGGCCACAAGCTCAAGCAAACCTAAGCCTAAAGGCATGAGCACCAGGGGCAAGGGAACAAAAAGGAAGAAGACTGCTGAACCCTCCGAAGGGCTGCCTCTGATGGAACGCCAGCTTCATGATTATGTCTCTGAGGTAAGGATCATGTATCCTATCCTGAAATCTGTACTCCTTTTCTGAGGATAAAGGATCCTGACTGCTAACTTCCGTTGTGTAGAAATTTTCCGAGGTTCAAATCCTCCTTGATCAACATCTGGCCAAGCCGAGCAGAAAAATCTGGACTTCCAACAGATTTTCCTTGCCAAGGATAAAAAGATCTCTTCTCTGGAAAAGGACTTCAATGCACTGCAGAAGGAGCTGCTTCTCACTCAGATGACGGCTCAAAAAGAGAGGATGGAGATCGTGGATGGAGCTAAGTTGTCCGCTACTATTGCCATGATGAAGATCAAGCTGCAGATGGCTAAAGAGGCTGAGGATCCTGCCTTTGACCGGTCCGCCTGGGACTTAGAGGCTTGGAAGCAAAGGCTAGTGGAGCTTGGAGATGAAGATGAGCCTGAAGAGGTGCTAGCTCTTGAAGGTGGTGGCAGGGAGGTGAAGGATCCTGAGGCAGAGGTAGCCGGTGGCAGTGGCAAAGGTGGTGAAGAAGAGGTGGTGGAAGCAGCGAATGTGTAGGCTGCATCAATGGGCGATGATGGATATTTCTAGGCGTGGCCGGAGCCCATTTTTTATGGTTTTATTTTGATGGTTTTTTTATTCTGAACAATTATGGTATGTAACTAAACAATAGTTACTATGGTTAAGGATCATGGATCCTAGGAACAAGAGGGGGTAGCAAAGGTGGATGGGTCCTTCTGTTTGTGGAGGATGAAGCCTTTGATGCCCCTCATCTTTTGATTTCCTGCACTCAATGAACCTTATGAATATGGACACCCTTTGCCTACCCAAGCGGACGGGCCACGTATTGCTTGTAGATGTTTGGATAGGCAATTTTGACAACCTTTAAATGGTTAACTATGATAAATAAATAAAACTTTTAACTTTTGGCTATCTTGGTGTTGTTCATTTTGCGTCTATTTACTTATCAATTATTATTGCATAGTCTTAGAATTTACAAGTTACTGATGAAAGTATAAAAATCAGTTTATGTTAAAGAGTTTAGGATATGACCAAGGATCAAATATCCTTTAATCAAAAAGTTTAAAAAGTGAAATAATTTAGGATCATATATCCTGTTGTCAAAGAATAAGGGTATAATTGATAAACCAAGAATAAAATTAAATAAGGATCATACCAGAGAATCCAAGTTAGGATCCTATATCCTTAATACTTACAACTGTGAGAATCAAAAGATAAAACCTTGTATAAAGTTAGGATCCAGGATCCTTAACTATTCAGCTTTGGAAACCTGAAATGGGATATAACTTGGGACTGACCCAATTGTAAAAGAAGATGTTAGTATCTGTGGACAAGCCCAACAATCTGGGGACAAGCCCAATAAGCTGGGGACAAGCCCAAAAACTAGGGACAAGCCCAAAGGATCTTGTGTAAACTGGAGTATGGCCCATACTTGCGACTATCCAAACTTAGTGACATGAAAATTCCAAAACCTTAGCTAACGTAAAAACGTTAGAAACCTTAGGCACGGATGTATGGTACATCTACCATTATATGTAGGATCCTAAATAAACTCAGTACAATAAAATTGTCAGCCCCTAAAGCGGGTACTGGTCCTATTGCCTTTAACTACAATAGGATAATCTTGCGCAACTGGTGAAGGTGTAAGAACCTGATTTGTAGAAGGTAGTAGATACCTTAAACTGGGGACAAGCCCAAAAACTGGGGATAAACCCAAAGACTTAGGAGATTTCAGTGGAGACTTGATCCTTTATCAAAGATGTGCCAACTTCTGCAAAACTCAGAATTTAGTGAAAAAGGATAAAATGTCACACCCCAACCGATGGCGGAAACATCGGGGCGCGGCACTAAGCGAAACAGATTGTCCAGAAGTTTCCATAACAATTATAATTACCAATTATTTAAAACATCACGTCCCATACCATGACATAAGAAGTAACATAATTATTAAAGACAAAATCTAGTCAAGTAGTTCTGTTCCGACAACTCAGATTTACAAAATAGAATAAATGTTTATTTGTTTCTAGAGCCCCTTTTCCCCTAGATTTTGATTTCATCATATAGCAAAGAAGGTGCTCTAGGTCTTTCCTAGCCTCGATTTCATAGCCGCCTAAGCTTGCAAACAGCTTAAGCACCTGTCAAATACGTTAAAGTAAAAGTCAATACACATAGTGTGAAGGTGAGCATACAAGTTTAATAGATATAATAAGTTTGAAATTCGTTTATGTATAAACAGCACATACGCATAGTGAAATGAGGCACGTTAGTTATCGACATGGGTCTATCGACACCAATGACTGCGGGTTGACTGTCCGGGACAGTTCGTAATACATAATCACCATTGTGATCCATGCAAATAATAGTCCTTAACAACCCCCACAAACGGGTGCAGAGTCCAAACTATAGTACTATCGTTGCTAAGGCAGGTGGACAGTATTCCATGTGTAAACATAACAAACAAGCATTCATTAAGCCACGTGATACATGCAGTAATGGTTAGCGTTTAAATAGTATTGAGTAGTGTGTTTGATGTGATTTGAATATTCGTAACGTATGTAACACCCAAAAGTGCATAAAGCAAAAAGGGTTCGAGTATACTCACAGCGTTGATGGATTGAAGGGAGCGCGTAGAGTAAGATTATCCTGAATAGTGAGGATAGCATAAAATATAAATGGCGCGTATAACGAGAAAGTTACCAAGAGCAGAATGGTGACCCGGTCATATGGCAATCCGGCCGGTCGACCACTCGTGTGGATGTCTGCCCGTTCGGGTGGTTGTCCGTTCGGACGGCCACTCGGTCGGCTGACATGGTTGGCTTAGATGTGTTTGTGTATGATGGATTGACTTTTGAAGTTTTCGTTGTAGTATTTAGAAAGCAGAGAAGTATCTCTACCTTTTAGGTCGAACGGTCATTCGATCGGACGGCGACTCGAATGACGAGGCTTCTCAGTGAGAACAAATTCACAGCAGGACGGTCACTCGGTCGGATGTCCATCCGATCGGGTGGCAACCCTGTTATTGAACATGTTGAAAATTGTTTAAGTTTTGAATCAAGGTGCAACCTGATCATACAGTGGGTCGCTCGAGTGGCAACCCGGTCGGACAGCAGTCCGATCGGACGGCAATTCGTCCCATTGATCTGACCGTGTTGTTACTTGATTTTGTTTGAAGTGTTGTAACTTGAATGAGATGTTGTGATGGCTGGTTGAGACAATGGGAACCCTATCTCGTCCCTAACGACCTGACCGAATAGGAATCACCCTAGTCCGACAGTGCACAGTCCGAGACGGTTGTTCATGTCCATACCCGAAATCACTGTCTTTCAGATGGAACTTGGATCTAGCACTGATACATCACTAAGAATGAGTAGAAACTCAGTATTAGTCCCGATTCCATCGGGTTTGAGTGCATTGAGTGTAAAAGAGTTGAAAGAAAGTTAGAGAAATCATCTTTCAATCCTTTACACCGTGAATTTGTTCAGATCTACGAAAGATCTTTGTTTATTTATGTGGAAATCCTTCAGATTCAAGTTGTTCTTGGTGGATTAAGGCCATATCATGAAATTCCTCAAGAACACATGATGACATCATCCTTGAACACCTCAAATCTAGTGATTTCATGGTTAAAAGTTAAGATTCAAAAGGTAGAAAGGTGTAGGAGTGCGTGTTGATCAAGAAAGTACAATATTTAGGGCGAGGTCTTACCGGAATTGCGAGAAATCGGAGAAAAAGCAAGGTGAGAGCGCTGGTCGGACGTCAGTTGCCAAAAGTGGAAAGTTTGAGAGTGACAAGTGGTATTTATAGGATTTCCTGAAGTGGAAAGTGGTTGGTCGGTCGAGTGGTAACTCGGCCGGGTGGCAGCTTGGTCGAGTGGCACCTCGGTCGGGTGGCTGCCCGGTCGGGTGGCAGTTCGGCCGGCTGGCACTTGTTTCGAGTGCTTAGCGCGACGAGTTTCGTGGTTTCGATTCACGCGTAGCGCGTTGCGATACGATTCAAGCGAGCGATGCGATGGAGTTGCTTATCAAATTACTTTTAATCCCAACTACTATATCTAACATACAATCATCCTACATTTCCTTCATTTAGCGTATGCGATTCGATTGAGTTGCGATTGCGTTTCGATTAATCACCACATATACTTAAATAAACATGCACAAGTAACACATAATTAACACACACACGTAAAACAATATCCAGAACGCATAATTCGAGTTACGATTCGTATTATCATTCGATGTCGATTTGGTTTGCATTAGATTGATTATCGTTCAGTTAACTTTATCGCATTGTTACTTCCTATAGTTCACAGTCGTAGGTCGATTAAATAGCGAATAACACACGTCGATTATAGCGATTATTGACAATTACTCCACATAATACAGCTAAAATAAACACATAAGAAGAAATCTCTACAAGTCAAGTCGCGCGATCGGTCATTGACTTTGACCTTGACTTTGACTTCCAGAACACGGGGTGTTACAGCCTCCCCTTGTTGAGGGAATTTCGTCCCGAAATTAGACTGAAGCTGTAACGAACAACTGCGGGTACTTCTCCTTCATGTCACTTTTGAGTTCCCAAGTGAACTCTGCGCCTCGTTTGCCTTCCCAACGAACCTTTACAATGGGAATGCGTGAGCGCCTGAGCTTCTTGGTTCGTCGGTCCATGATTTCGACAGGCTTTTCCATGAAGTGTAATGTTTCGTTCAGTTGCAGATCCTCAAGGGGTACGTGTAGATCATACTCAGCCAGAAACTTCCTGAGGTTCGAAACATGGAATGTTTAGTTCGAGTCTGTAAGCCACTTTGCCGATCCTTTCCAGAATCTTAAAGGGTCCTACATATCGAGGCGTGAGCTTTCCTTTCTTTCCGAATCTGACCACACCCTTCCAAGGTGATACCTTTAGGAGTACGTGGTCGCCAACGTCAAATTCAAGGGGCTTGCGTCGTTTATCGGCGTAACTTTTCTGACGATTCCGAGCTTTCACTAGGTTGTCTCGAATTTGGAAAATTTTGTCTGTCATTTCTTGCAATAGTTCGGGACCGGTTAGCTGCGAATGACCGATCTCGTGCCACACAATAGGCGATCGACATCTTCTTCCATACAGAGCCTCAAATGGTGCCATTTGAATGCTGGAATGGTAGCGATTATTGTACGAGAATTCGACTAAAGTTAAGTATGCGTCCCAATTACCACCAAAGTCTATGACACACGAGCGAAGCATGTCTTCCAGGGTACGAATCGTTCTTTCAGTCTGACCGTCGGTTTGGGGATGGAAAGCGGTACTTAGATTAAGCATAGTACCGAGAGCAGATTGAAAAGTTTCCCAGAGACGCGAGGTAAACCAAGCATCGCGATCAGAGATGATGTCACAAGGTGTCCCATGTCGACAGATAACCTCGTCGGTGTAGATTCGGGCTAATCGTTCCACCTTATAGTCTTCCCGTATCGGCAGGAAGTGAGCAGATTTAGTTAAGCGATCAACAACAACCCAGATGCTGTCGTGACCTGATAACGTGCGCGGAAGTTTCGTTATGAAATCCATAGCTATACTCTCCCACTTCCATACAGGGATCTTGGGTTGTTCGAGTAAGCTAGAGGGTCTTTGATGCTCAGCCTTGACTTTCGAGCAAGTCAGGCACTTTCCGACGTAGAGAGTGATATCCTTCTTCATACCTGGCCACCAGTACTTTTAGTGAAGGTCCGGGTACATCTTATCGGCACCGAGATGCATAGAATATCAAGATTTATGGGTTTCATTCATCAGGATCTTTCGTAGGTCGGTGCGCTTGGGAATCCAGATTCGACCCAAGTAGTGGGGTATCCCATTCGACTTGTTTTCTAGTTGAGCTCCATCGTGGTAAATCCTTTCCTTATCCAAAGTGCGCTCGGTGAAACAAGCATGCTGAGCTTCGCGAATGAGGGTTTCAAGATCAAATTGGGCTTGAACGTTACAAGCACTATGCAAGTAACTCCGTCTGCTGAGAGCGTCGACAACGACATTTGCTTTGCCAGGATGGTAACGAATCTCACAGTCGTAATCGTTGGGAAGTTCTACCCACCGGAGTTGACGCATATTAAGTTCCTTTTGGTCAAAGATATGTTGTAAGCTCCTATGATCTGTGAAGATCGTACACTTGGTACCCTAAAGGTAGTGTCGCCAAATCTTTAACGCAAAAACAACCGCGCCTAGCTTGAGATCGTGGGTTGTGTAGTTCTTCTCGTGGATCTTGAGCTGACGAGACGCGTAAGCGATAACCTTGTCTCGTTGCATGAGAACACAACCGAGACCAAGGTTTGAGGCATCGCAGTAGACTATAAAGTCATCATTCCCTTCAGGTAGCGTGAGGACAGGAGGATTACAAAGCATATACTTGAGGGTTTGAAAGGCAGTCTCTTGTCCAGTTCCCCAAACAAAAGGCTTGTCTTTCTGAGTGAGAGCGGTAAGCGGCACGACGATTTTAGAAAATCCTTCGATAAATCGACGATAATAGCCCGTTAGTCCGAGAAAAGAACGGACTTCAGACGGGTTATTTGGCGTAACCGAACTCTTGACTGCTTCAATCTTCGCGGGGTCGACGTGAATAACTTGAATATTGATGATGTGACCGAGGAATTGAACCTCCTCTATCCAGAACTCACACTTGGAGAACTTGGCGTAGAGTCGATTTCCTTGGAGTAGCTCGAGAACCAAACGTAGATGCTGCGCGTGTTCGGTTTTCGATTTGGAATAGATCAGGATATCCTCGATGAACACGATGACGAAACGGTCGAGAAAAGGCTTACACACGCGATTCATAAGATCCATAAAAATCGCGGGTGCGTTGGTTAGACCGAAAGGCATAACAACGAATTCATAGTGACCGTAGCGAGTGCGAAAGGCGGTCTTGGGTATATCCTCCTCTTGAATGCGTAACTGGTGGTAGCCTGAACGTAGATCGATCTTAGAAAAGCACGTAGCACCTTGAAGGTGGTCGAATAAATCGTCGATACGGGGCAGTGGATAACGATTCTTGATTGTCAGCTTATTCAACTCCCTGTAGTCGATACACATCCGGAGCGACCCATCCTTCTTTTTGAAAAAAAGGACTGGTGCGCCCCAAGGAGAGGTGCTAGGGTGAATAAAGCCTTTGTCAAGAAATTCCTGGAGTTGACTCGATAGTTCGCGCATTTCTGATGGTGAGAGTCGATAAGGAGCTCTAGCAATAGGATTGGCTCCAGGAATGAGGTCGATGCGAAAGTCGATATCACGACTCGGAGGTAATCTGGCAATATCTTCAGGAAAAACGTTAGGAAAATCTCGAACAACGGGAACGTCTTTCACTTCCTTCTTCTCTTTCTTTTCCTCTCCCGCTACTACAATATTGGCCAAGAAAGCTCTGTATTCCATGCGGAGATACTTGCTAGCTTGGATACACGACATGAGTTGCAATCTCTTCGAAGCGACTTCACCATAAACACATAACTGGTCTCCATTAGCGAGCGAGAATCCAATCATCTTGTCGAAGCACACAACTTCGGCATGGTTTTCGCGAAGAAAGTCCATACCTACTATGACATCAAAACTTCCGAGTTGCATAGGTCGATAGGGAAGATGTGATTGTTGAGCTCGAGGGTACAATCACGAAGAACATAATTGACTGCGACGGTTCTTCCAGTGGCGATTTCAACATCGAACGTCGAGGGGAGATGGGCGTGCTAACAATCAAGGAGCTTTTCGAACTCAAACGATACAAAGCAGTTATCGGATCTAGTATCAAATAAACACGAAGCATAAATACCATTCACAAGGAACGTACCATTGACGACGTTGTTGTCGGCTTGGGCTTGGCGCACATTGATGTTGAAAGTTTGTGCGCGTACTGCTTGTTGTTGTTGCTGCTGCTGTTGTTGCTGTTGCTGAGGCTACTGCTGTTGAGGCTCTTGCTTCACAACCCGATTGGGGCACATGTTTGCAAAGTGGTTCGGATCGCCACATGCAAAGCAGACTCGGGCATTGACCGCGGGTTCCTGAGCCGCTTGTGGGCCTTGAGGAGCAGGAAGTAGAGCTTTATGAGCAGCGGCTTTTGCTGGGGCTTGACCTTGACGACCACGGCAGTTGGTGGTGAAGTGACCATACATATTGCAGTTTGCACAGAAACGGCAAGCAGTGGTAGTCGGGTGGTGGTAGGTACAAGTAGGGCAAAGCGGGTGTGGCCCAGTATATGCACGCTTAGCAAAAGGTGCATTTTCCACAGGGGCCGCTACTTGACGCTGTTATTGAGCAGGTACGGATTGAACTGGTGCAGCAGTGATCACACAGTTCTTGTTGCTGGAGTTGCTCTTTCTCTTGTTCTTCCTCTTGTTGCTTGATGTGGTGGTTTCAGCAGTTGGTGCGGCGGTGGTAGCTTGATGTAGATTCTTCGAAGCCTTATCCCAGAATGCGGCTTTGACCCGCTTGTCGTTGATTTCAGCGGCCAGTAGGTAAGTCTCTTCGATCGTCGTTGTCTTAGCAGCTTGAACAAAATCCACAACACAGTCGGGCAAAGCTCGGATGTACTTCTTGATTGCGATCTCCGGAGTCTTGACATGGTCGGGACAAATGATACTGAGCTGCTTGAAGCGAGCAGTCAGAGCAGCATTCTCACCATCCTTCTGCTTTATGTGCCAGAATTCATCCTCCAGCTTTTGGCGCTCATGGGGAGGGCAGAATTCTTCGAGCATAACCTTCTTCAACTCATCCCATGATAGCCCATAAGCTGCATCGTTCCCACGCTTGTTTCTCTAAGCCGTCCACCAGTCTACAGCGCGTGACTGGAAAACGCCGGTAGCATTCAGAGTACGGAGATCGTTTGGACAACCACTCTGGCGTAATGTGACCTCGATTGAATCGAACCATTGAAATAAAGCAGTAGGCCCTTCTTCGCCAGTGAACTCCTTTGGTCCGCATGCCTTAAACTGTTTGAAACTGAAAGCAGCTTTTGGAGCTTCAGTTCTTGATTCCTCAGAGGTTTTGCTAGAATTCTCTTGGATCTCGCTGAAAATCTGCGGAACGACATCCGCGACTGACTGAGCAATGAGTGTCGTGAGACATTTGTCTCTCTGTTCTCGGCGAGCATGACGAGCGTAACGAGGTCATGATCCTGACATTGTCTGCAACAGACATTGTCACAGGACTCAACACAACTTGGAGTATTCCTAGTGTAGTCTAGCGATTCACCATAAAGCTCAGGAACACATCCAGTCACGTAAACACATAGGCACTTAATCACAGATTCACATAAGCACAAAAGCACGTATGGCACAAAAACACGTAAGCATATAAGCACATAATTTTCTTAGGAGCACACAGGAGCAGTCAGAATACAGAAACCTATCATTCAAAGTCCGCGATCATTTGAGAATAGCGTTCGCGATTAATGTAGCGAATAATATAGAAAGCAACATAGCGTACGGTGGCTCCTCATGGTAGTAGCGATTTGTTAACGTTTTGAGATAGGGTGTAGTGCGAGTCGTGTGCGTTGATCAAAGAGTTAGCGGGAATCGAATAAATCTCCAAAAATTAAAACACATAAACAGGTAAATACACATACAAACACATAAAATCGACGAATTAACAGAGACAGCATTTGCGGGCTCAGAATCGAAACACATAAAAATCGTGAAATAGACTGTCTGCGGCTATTTAGACATTGACTAACCAAAGTGATTCAACTATTCTCAAGGACTTTCTGAGCACACTTTGACCTTTGGGGCTGTGCTTGTGCCTCGATTCTTGGGCGATTGGCACATCCTTTCAGTTTCGGTGTGTTGTCAAGTCGTTGGAGTCCGTCGAGACTTTGATGACAGTTTTGTAAAACCAAGTAAAGATCGTAACATGTGGTCAAGGTTAGGGTTTCACCCCTGGCTTAACAACTCCTTTCTTATTTTGATAAAATAAGGGAGAATTATACGTCAAAGTACGGATCTCACTCCTATTTCAACGCAAATTTCTCGTGTTTATAGATAAAAATGCGGGTTGAACAAGTTATTCAGTCGAGAGTTTGCGGTTTTCACACCTGATCTCGACCCAATTGCTCGTTCATTTTCGAAATTCGAATGCAGTGATAGTGTAGTGTAAGCGAGAAATAACGAATAATATTAGGTAGGCTCGCACAAAACCCCTACTGGGTATACACAAGTTGGTCTGTTGGTACCTAACTATAGTCTAGGTCGTTCTAAGACATCGACCCCGACTAGGTCGAGTCTTGCCTAATTCCCTATAGTTATGGCTTTGATACCAATCTGTCACACCCCAACCGATGGCGGAAACATCGGGGCGCGGTACTGAGTGAAACAGATTGTCCAGAAGTTTCAATAACAATTATAATTACTAATTATTTAAAACATCACGTCCCATACCACGACATAAGAAGTAACATAATTATTACAGACAAAATCTAGTGAAGTAGTTCTGTTCCGACAACTCAGATTTACAAAATAGATTAAATGTTTATTTGTTTCTAGAGCCCCTTTTCCCCTAGCTTTCGATTTCATCATATAGCAAACAAGGTGCTCTAGGTCTTTCCTAGCCTCGATTTCATAGCGGCCTAAGCTTGCAAACAGCTTAAGCACCTGTCACATAAGTTAAACTAAAACTCAATACACATAGTGTAAAGGTGAGCATACAAGTTTAATAGATATAATAAGTTCGAATTTCGTTTACGCATAACCAGCACGTACGCATAGTGAAATAAGGCACGTTAGTTATCGACATGGGTCTATCGACACCAATGACTGCGGGTTGACTGTCCGGGACAATTCGTAATACATAATCACCACTGTGATCCATGCAAATAATATTCCTTAACAACCCCCGCGAACGGGTGCTGAGTCCAAACTATAGTACTATCGTTGTTAAGGCAGGTGGACAGCATTCCATGTGTAAACATAACAAATAAGAATTCATTAAGCCACGCAATACATGCAGTAACGGTTAGCGTTTAAATAGTATTGAATAGTGTGTTTGATGTGATTTGAATATTCGTAATGTTTGTAACACCCAAAAGTGCATAAAGCAAAAATGGTTCGAGTATACTCACAACGTTGATGGATTGAAGGGAACGCGTAGAGTAAGATTAGCCTGAACAGTGAGGATAGCATAAAAGATAAGTGGCGCGTATAACGAGAAAGTTACCAAGAGCAGAATGGTGACCCGGTCGGATGGCAATCCGGCCGGTCGACCACTCATGCGGATGTCTGCCCGTTCGGGTGGTTGTCCGTTCGGACGACCACTCGGTCGGCTGACATGGTTGGCTTAGAAGTGTTTGTGTATGATGGCTTGAGTTTTGAAGTTTTCATTGTAGTATTTAGAAAACAGAGAAGTATCTCTACCTTTCAGGTCGGTCGGTCGAACGGTCGTTCGATCGGACGGCGACTCGAATGACGAGGCTTCTCAGTGAGAACAAGTTCACAGCAGGACGGTCACTTGGTCGGATGTCCATCCGATCGAGTGGCATCGCTGTTATTGAATATGTTGAAAATTGTTTAAGTTTTGAATCAAGGTGCAACCTGATCATACAGTGGGTCTCTCGAGTGGCAACGCGGTCGGACAGCAGTCCGATCGGACGACAATTCGTCCCATTGATCTGATCGTGTTGTTACTTGATTTTGTTTGAAGTATTGTAACTTGAACGAGACGTTGTGATGGCTGGTTTAGACAATGGGAACCCTATCTCGTCCCTAACGACCTGACCGAACATGAATCACCCTAGTCCGACAGTGCACAGTCCGAGACGGTTGTTCATGTCCATACCCGAAATCACTGTCTTTCAGATGGAACTTGGATCTAGTACTAATACATCACTAAGAATGAGTAGGCGCTTAGTATTAGCCCCGATTCCATCAGGTTTGAGTGCATTGAGTGTAAAAGAGTTGAAAGAAAGTTAGAGAAATCATCTTTCAATCCTTTACACCGTGAATTTGTTCAAATCTACGAAAAATCTTTGTTTATTTATGTGGACATCCTTCAGATTCAAGTTGTTCTTGGTGGATTAAGGCCAAAACATGAAGTTCCTCAAGAACACATGATGACATCATCCTTGAACACCTCAAATCTAGTGAATTTATGATTAAAAGTTAAGATTCAAAAGGTAGAAAGGTGTAGGAGTGTGTGTTGATCAAGAAAGTACAAGATTTAGGGCGAGGTCTTACCGGAATTGCGAGAAATCGGAGAAAAAGCAAGGTGAGAGCGCTGGTCAGACGTCAGTTGCCAAAAGTGGAAAGTTTGAGAGTGACAAGGGGTATTTATAGGATTTCCTGAAGTGGAAAGTGGTTGGTCGGTCGAGTGGCACCTTGGTCGGGTGGCTGCCCGGTCGGGTGGCAGTTCGGCCGGCTGGCACTTGTTTCGAGTGCTTGGCGCGACGACTTTCGTGGTTTCGATTCGCGCGTTGCGATGCGATTCGAGCGAGCGATGCAATGGAGTTGCTTATCAAATTACTTTTAATCCCAACTACTATATCTAACATACAATCATCCTACATTTCCTTCGTTTAGCGTATGCGATTCGATTGCGATTCGATTGAGTTGCGATTGCGTTTCGATTAATCACCACATATACTTAAATAAACATGCACAAGTAACACATAATTAACACACACACGTAACACAATATCCAGAACGCATAATTCGAGTTACGATTCGTATTATCATTCGATGTCGATTTGGTTGGCATTAGATTGATTATCGTTCAGTTAACTTTATCGCATTGTTACTTCCTACAGTTCACAGTCGTAGGTCGATTAAATAGCGAATAACACACATCGATTACTGCGATTATTGATAATTACCCCACATAATACAGCTAAAATAAACACATAAGAAGAAATCTCTACAAGTCAAGTCGCGCGATCGGTCGTTGACTTTGACCTTGACTTTGACTTCCGGAACACAGGGTGTCACATAAAGGATCCTGGATCCTCCTCTTTTTAATCAAATAAATTAAAGGATTAGATGCATAATAATCAAATCATTACCAGAATAAATATCATATATCCTCTAAAGATCCTCTGCATGTAACAGATATGAGGATGATCTAGGATCCTGGATCCTTCCTACATGAAGTATTTTTTAAGGTGGACAACATTCCAAGCCCTTGGTGATAGATCACCTTTCATAGTTAATAAACGATATGCCCCCTTTCCTGCCTCAGCTTCAATCAGATAGGGGCCTTCCCACTTTGGTGCTAATTTGCCATCAGCAGGATTTATGGTATTTTGGAATGCTTTCCTCAACACCATGTCACCAACTTGAAACTTTCTGATCCTGACATTCTTGTTCTAAGCTCCAGCCATCCTTTGTTGATAGCTAGCCAACCTTACCCTAGCTAAATCCCTGAGTTCTTCTATGGTATCCAAATCTTGAACCAAGTTTTCAGCATTTTCTTCAGGATCACGGATGCTTGTTCTTGCAGTAGGGACTGCCATCTCTGTAGGGATCACATATTCAGCTCCAAATACTAAAGAAAATGGAGTCTGGCCAGTAGCATTCTTGGGAGTTGTTCTATCAGCCCATAACACATAAGGTAGCTCTTCTGCCCATTTCCCTTTCTTGGATCCAAGCTTCTTATTCAAGTTGTTGATGATGATCTTGTTAAAGGATTCTGCTTGACCATTAGCTTATGGGTGGACTGGTGTTGATGTTATTATCTTAATCCCCCAGATGTCACAAAAGTTAGTAGTTCTACTCCCAATAAATTGGGATCCATTATCACAAACAATTTCAGAAGGTATGCCAAATCTAGTAATGATGTTTCTTTTGATAAATGATATAACTTCTTTTTCTCTGACTTGTGCAAAAGCTTCAGCTTCTATCCATTTGGAAAAGTAATCAGTCATATCAAGCATAAATATTTTTCCTCCTGGTGCCTTGGGAAGTTTGCCAACTATATCCATTACCCATCTCATAAATGACCAGGAAGAGGATATAGGATGCAGGAGCTCTGCTAGTTGATGAAGGATATTGCTATGTCTTTGGCAAGCATCACATTTCTTCGCATAATCCACAACATCCTTCTTCATAGTGGGCCAATAGTATCCTGTTCTAAGGATCCTAGAGAATAATGCTCTGCTCCCAGTGTGGTTTCCACAATCTCCTTCATGAAAATCCTTGAGAACTTCTTGGATTTCTGGATCCTCGATGCACCTTAGATATGGACCTGCAAGAGATCGTTTATATAATATCTGTTATTTAGTATCGTAAATTGAGATACCTTGACTTTGAAAGCTCTAGGATTTTCTCCAGTACGGATCTCTCCATGTTGTATATATCTCATGATCGGAAGGATCCAGAATCCTGAACTTGATTGTGCATCATCACTAGGTATAACTGCAGAATCGTCCACTATCTCCATGGCTTTGTGATCCTCAACAGAAGGAGCTAAAATATGGATAATTGGTATCCTCACATCCTCTAGAATCTTCAGTGATGATCCAAGATTGGCTAAAGCATCAGTTTCTGTATTTTCTTCCCTAGGTACCTGTGTTAAGCTAAAAGAAGCAAAAGAGTCTTCCAATTCCTTGACTATCTCAATATATTTGATTAGTCTTTCACCTTTAACAGTATAAGAACCATTAAAGTGGTTAGTGATTAATAAAGAATCTACATGTACCTCAAGATACCTGATCCTCATGTGCTTGGCAATTTGCAAACCAGCTATTAAGGCTTCATATTCAGCCTCATTATTGGTAGTTTGAAACTCACAAGCAATTGAGTGGGGTATTATGTCCCCCTGTGGCGATTTTAGTAGTATGCCTAGTCCAGTTCCTTTGACATTTGAAGCCCCATCTGTGAAGAGTATCCAAGGATCCTTAGTCTCTTCAAGCTGTTGAACTTCCAATTCGTCTTCCCTTTGTAGATCACTACTGAAATCTGCCACAAAGTCAGATAAGGCTTGAGATTTGATGGCAGTTCTTGGTTCATATCTGATATCATAAGCCCTAAGCTTGACTGCCCACTTTTCCATTCTTCCTGACATTTCAGGTTTCCTGAGAACATTCTTGATAGGAAAATTAGTCTTAACAATAATAGGATGTGTCTCAAAATAGTGGCGTAATTTAGTAGATCATGATTAAAGCAAGAATAAGTTTTTCTAAATGAGAATACCTGGATTCAGCATCAAGCAAACTTTTACTTACATAGTATACAGGATGTTGAGTACCTTCATGATCCTTAACAAGGACTAGACTTACTGCCTTAGAAGAAACTGCCAAGTATAGGGATAATATATCTCCTTTTTTCTGGTTTCATTAAAGCTGGAGCTGAGGATAGGTAATCCTTAAGGGCCTTGAGGGCATTCTCATGCTTTTCAGTCCACTCAATTTTTTTGTTCTTTCTCAGGATGTCATAGAATTCCTTGCATTTTTCTGATGACTTTAAGATGAACCTGTTCAAGGCTGCGATCCTTCCTGTCAATCTTTGTATATCCTTGGCATTGGTAGGAGACTTGATGTTCACAATTGTTTTGGTCAAAAATCAAGCATTGACAATGCAACCAAACTTTCTGTTGTGAGGTATGATGCTTGAATTGATGAACAATAATAAGGATCACTATGAAATGTAATGAACAAGTGACACGAAGATTTATATGAGGAAAAAGCCCTTGATCAATGAATGATCTCCGGCATAAAAAACCTCGGGTGATGGAAACTACCGATCACCAACTCAAATTAAACAAGAAATCTATTACAACTTCGGATGATAGCGAGCTAAGTACAAGGATCACTATAGTGTATTGTGTAAAAAAGTGTGTAATCGCCAAGTGAGTTAACGAGAGCTGGTGAGAGCAGTTGTACGAGTGTGTGTGTAGCCAAAAATAGCTAAGTGTTTTCTAATTAGCTCGCTACCCCTTTAAAAATAGAAAATATCTACTCTAACTAACATTTCGCAAATGGTGCAAGTCCTCCACGACTCCATAACGTCCACTTCTGGCCAAGCACGTGCGGAATAAACATAGAATATTTTCCAGGAATATCGCCAAGACCAAGTCCAAGTTGATACTCCTACAAAATAATTTCGAACTCAAAGTAAACAACCGTTAGTACAAGGATCCTTATGATGATCCATGATCCTGATCCTGCAACACTTCTGAGGATCACTACTTCAGACAGAATTGAGGATCACTAAACCCAACAGTAAATGAGGATCACTGATCATTTAGAAATTCACCCCTAACAATTGCCCCCAAAATATAAGGAGTAATTATGTAAATAAATGAGTTATATTTTGTTCTTATCCATAACAAATTAACGGATAACTAGCCGTTACGAGTATGACATCACTGAGGTGACTATCCTGCAAAATCATCATTATAAATAGGAGTTAGAGATAGGGATCAATTCGCATTTAAATTCAAGAGAAACTCCCTTTAAATTCATATCCGCAGATCAATCTGGTATCTCTCTTCCTCTTCTTCCTTTACGTTTTCTTTCTCTGCTCCTTCTCTCTTCACCTTCTTCAAGATGATGTTAAGATCCTCCCCTGCTAAGGATCACAAGAAGGACAGTCCTCTTAAGAGCCAGGGGATCATCAAAGATTCAGCGAATGAAAGGTGCTGCTTCACTGATCCGCAAATAGACAGAATCCGGCATTGCTTTCCGGAGAACACCTATTTCAAACCGTTTGATCCTACTGTTCTAAGTGATTATTGTTGTGGGCTAATTTCTGAGCTCATATCCTGAGAAATATCTTGGCTTATATCTTGATTAAATAATATCTGTTCATATCCGGGGTGCAGATTCAGGGTATTGGTAACATCCTGAATGGTATCCTCAGGATAACTAACGGATTATGTGCAGGTACGTGGGCTGGAAGCTAGCAACGTTCACGAAGACTTATTCTGCGGAAGACTCGGTCCAAACCGTTCAAAGAAAGACGTTGAAGCCTTATTACTCGGTCTACAACGTTCGTGATGGAATATTCGGAGCATCCCATATTTATAGGGATATTTGTTTGTATTTCGTTACTATAAATAGGAGGAACACCAGATCGAATAGGACACAACAATTTCACTGCAATCACTCTCACTACACTCTAACACTTGTTCTTTCGCAATTTGTACTCTCACACGCATTCATTGTAACACTTAGCGATCTGGTTGATATCCTGCACTGTATCCTGAAGTTTAAAGCAATAAGAAGAACAAGGCAGCTGCGATTGTCAGCTCCCGAGGTTTTATGCCGGCGATCTAGATTGATCAAGGGCTTTCCTCGTACATCTCGTGTCGTTTCCTTTACTTTTTGCTTATTATTTGCTCACTGTTTGATCGCAGATACAGCTCAATATCCTGAGCCGTATCCTGAATACTGATTTTCTAAATAACTCAACAAGCATATTTTCTGTAAACTTTCTAGCACACTACCTCACATTACTAATTTGATCACTAAATTGCTTCGGTAATTTTTGACCAAAACAATTTGGCGCCCACCGTGGGGCAAGTGGTGCTCTCTTTACTAAAATTTTTTGTCAAATCGCTAATCGGTTTTTTATTTTCAAAACTTTTTGCTACATTGTCCACAATGGCCTCACGATCAAACATGAGTTCCTCTACTATGTCTGCTACGACTTCTGCTACTACAGGTTCGGTGCTTCCACCACCTCCTCCAAGAATGCCAGCCTCTACACGACCTCAGGATATTATCCCTACCCGCAGTGTTCAGGAATCTGCCCCTGTTTTAGCATCTAATGACGAAATTTTAACCTTGTTTGGAAGTGTGCAGGAACAAATGAGGCAGCAGCAGGAAACGAACCAAATGCTCTTAAGGGAAATACAACTCCTGAAGTCTGGCTCGAGCAGATCCGCTGAAGATATTGTCACTCCATTACAACCCAGAGCTTTGAACTTCAGTTCAGCTGTGTATACTGAGGATAACAGGGGGAATATTGTGCCCAACCTTCCTCAGAATCATACCCCTGAAATACCCTCCTCGGTCAGGATATCGACCATAAGGAGCTCAGGATATGCTTCAGGATATGGGCAAAATCCTCCAACGGGTAATGTGTCAAATAATAATAACACTCATACTACTAACAATGGTGGATCCTTGCAGGATACAGGTGTAACATCAGCACTTACTAGGGAACTTCAGAAGTTGAAGGACATGATATCAAGTGTACCCGGGGTGGTCCAGCCAATCCCGGAAGTGTCTCAAGACAGCCACAAGATATCTCGTTTTGCATATCCTATCTGTGATGCTGAGATCCCAAAGAGGTTCCAAACCCCCAACATGAAGATTTACGACGGAACAACGGATCCTGAAGAGCATATTGCTCAGTATAGGGAAAGGATGGAGATTAACCCTATCCCTCAGGATCTCAAGGAAGCATGCTTGTGCAAGGGTTTTGGCTCAACCTTGACAGGATCAGCTTTGAAATGGCTCTTGAATGTTCCTCCACATTCAATTACATCTTTTGCTCACTTAGTAAATTTATTTAATAGTCAGTTTTCTTGTAGTAGGAGCTTTGAAAAATTAACAAGTGATCTCTACAGGATAACACAAGGGCCTCAGGAATCCCTTAGGGATTATGTGAACAAGTTCAGCCGGGAATCATTAGACATTCCTCATCTTGATGTTGCAACAGCTGTGCAAGCTTTCAAGATGGGATTGCAAAAAGATTCTCAATTTTACCAAGACCTTGTAATGAACCCATGCAGGAACCTGGATGAAGCTCGGAACAGGGCCCTAAGATACATTCGGTTGGAAGATGACAGAAAGATGCAAGAAAGGATGAACTCATCCAACACTTATGAGTCAACTAACAGGAAGTCGGAATCCTCATTCAAGTCGTATCGGCCTAAGCCATATGGCAGAAATGAGAACAAGAGAGTGAATACTGTCGAAGATGAGGATCCTGAAGAGTATCCTGAATTATCTGAATATTGCTTTTCTGTTAACATTCCTGAATTGATGTATGCCATGCAGGGTCTAGGGGACAAGGCAAGATGGCCTCGAAAGAATCAACAAAAAGCGGATTGGAAAGACAAATCAAAATGGTGTGCTTTCCACGAAGATTTCGGACATATGACCGAGGATTGCATTGCTTTGAGGAAAGAGATAAGCTATCTTCTAAGCAAGGGATATTTGAAAGATCTCTTAGGAAGAAAGAAGAGTAAGGGTCAGGATACTGAGAAGGATCCTGAGCGAGCAGCCTCACCTCCCGCGGATGCCAAGATAATCAACTTCATTTCAGGAGGATCCGACATTTGTGGGACTTCGTATTCGGCAGCAAAGAGACATGCAAAAGAAGCTAAGGCCGAAAGGGGAGACAAACCTGTCAGGATGACTACACTCACAACTGACAAAGTGATCACATTTGATGCTGATGACAGGGATACTGTCCAGGATCCTCACCATGATGCTCTGGTAATAACGTTATATGTGGCTAACCATTTTGTACGCAGGATATTGGTTGATAATGGCAGCTCCGTCAACATAATCCAACTAGAGACGCTTAAAAGAATGAATGTATCTCCAATGGATATCACTTCGAAGTCCACCGTGCTTGTTGGGTTCAGTGGAGAGGCTAGAAATACAGTGGGAGAGATAAAGTTGCCGGTGTACGTTGAAGGAGTCAACTCGATACAACGTTTCTGTGTAATGGACTCTCTATCCTGCTATAACATTATACTGGGAAGACCGTGGATTCATGATATGAAGGCCGTGCCATCAACATATCACCAATGCATCAAGATACCTACCCCCTGGGGAGTTGTTAAAGTTGATAGCGATCAGCAGGAGGCGAAAGAATGCTACTCATCCTCAATGAAATCCTCAACCAAACCTAGTGCAGCATAGCAATTAAAGACGCGGGCCCAGGATATCGTGGAGGATCCGGAGCAGGATGTGAAGAAAATTATCCTAGACCAGGATAATCCCGATGTTTCGGTGCTCGTGGGAGCCAATATCCCTCAGGATATTGAAGAGCAATTGGTTAACTTTTTAAAATGCAGGATGTCAACGTTTGCATGGAAGCATGAGGATATGACAGGCATATCCAAAGATATTATTACTCACAAGCTTGGAATTGATAAATCATTCAAGCCCGTGCAACAAAAAAGAAGAAAGTTTGCTCCTGAACGGAATACAATTATACAAGAGGAAGTTGAAAGATTGTTGAAGTCCAAAATGATTCGAGAAGTCAAGTTCCCAAGGTGGCTAGCAAACGTGGTTGTGGTACAGAAGAAAAACGGGAAATGGAGAGTCTGTGTAGATTACACAGACTTGAACAAAGCTTGTCCTAAAGACCCATTTCCTCTCCCCCACATTGATGCAATGGTAGATGCCACTGCTGGGCATGAAATGCTGACTTTCATGGATGCATCCTCAGGATTTCAACAGATCCAAATGGAGCCTTCTGACCAGGAGGATACTGCCTTCATGACACCAACAGGTATTTATTGTTATACAGCTATGCCTTTTGGTTTGAAAAATGCAGGTGCAACATACCAAAGTTTGGTAAACATGATGTTCAAAGACAAACTGGGGGACACCATGGAAGTGTACATTGACGATATGGTAGTAAAGTCAAAGAAAGCTCAGGATCACCTCCAGGATATTAAAGGAGCGTTTGATATCCTGGATCAATATAACATGAAGCTGAATCCTGCTAAGTGCCATTTTGGAGTGGGGGCAGGAAAATTTCTATGATATATGGTGACCAAAAGAGGAATAGAAGCAAGCCCGGAGCAGATTAAAGCCATCTTGGATATTAAATCACCCTCAAATATGAAAGATGTTCAACGATTAACGGGGCGAGTGGCAGCATTAAACAGATTTATCTCAAGATCCTCAGAGAAATGCAAAGATTTTTATGATATCCTGAAGAAGAACAAAAAATTCGAGTGGGGTGAGAAGCATGAAGCGGCCCTACAGAAGTTAAAGCAATATCTTTCAACCGCACCTCTACTAATGAAGCCTGAGAATGGTGAACCATTATCCCTATACCTCGCGGTATCAGGGAACGCTGTAAGTGCCGTCCTTGTAAAGGACCATGAAGGTCAGCAATATCCTGTTTATTATGTTAGCAAAAGTTTGTTAGATGCTGAAACTAGGTATTCTCACTTAGAAAAATTAATACTAGCATTAGTCATGGCATCAACAAAACTTAGACATTATTTTGAGACTCATAGGATTCATGTTAAAACAAATTATCCTGTCAAGAATGTGCTTAGGAAACCAGAGATGTCAGGCAGGATGGCTAAGTGGTCAGTAAAGTTGAGTGCTTATGATTTAGTATATGAACCTAGGAATGCCATAAAATCTCAGGCTTTAGCTGACTTTGTGGCTGATTTTAGTAGTGACATCCAGGATGAGGTAGACCTAGAAGTTCAACAATTAGGAGAATCCTCAGGATCCTGGACATTATATACTGATGGTGCATCTAATATAAGAGGAGTAGGATTGGGAATACTACTAAAATCGCCACAGGGGGACATATTACCCCAGGCTATTAGGTGTGAATTTCCTGCTACCAATAATGAGGCAGAATATGAAGCTTTAATTGCAGGATTAGAGTTGGCTAAGAGTATGAGTATAAAAAATTTACAAGCATATGTTGACTCCTTGTTAATTACTAACCATTTTAATGGATCATATGCAGTTAAAGGTGAGAAATTGACTGAATATCTTGATATTCTCAAAAAATTAGCAGGATATTTCGATGTTTTTACACTTGAACAGGTACCAAGAGAGGATAATGCTGAAGCGGATGCCTTAGCAAATCTGGGATCATCAATCAGGATACCGGAAGGGACCCAAATACCAATAATACATGTCTTATATCCTGCAACTAATCCTCAGGGTAAAGAAGTAGCGGATATTCGGGATCCTGGAGTAGAATATCCTGAACAGGATCCTAAATCCTGGACAACTCCAATTCTGAAATATCTTAAAGATGGACACATCCCCGAAAATGAAAATCCTAAGGCATTTAGGATGAAGGTATCATGATTCACTATTATAAATAATATTCTATACAAGAAATCTCTTGCAGGACCATATTTAAGGTGCTTGGAGGATCATGAAGCCAAAAAAGTACTTTAGGATATACATGAAGGGGACTGTGGTAATCACACTGGGGGCAGATCATTATTCTCGAAAGTATTGAGGACAGGATACTTTTGGCCAACAATGAGAAAAGATGCTGCAGAATATGCTCGAAGATGTGATGCATGTCAAAGGCATAGTAACATACTACATCAACCAGCTGAACCACTATATCCTGTAGTTTCCCCTTGGCCATTCATGAAGTGGGGGATGGATATAGTAGGGAAGTTACCAAAGGCTCCGGGAGGAAAAGTATTTATGTTAGCAATGACGGATTATTTCTCTAAGTGGGTCGAGGCTGAAGCATTCGTTCAAGTAAGAGACCAAGAAGTAGTATCCTTCATAAAGAGGAATATCCTGACTAGGTTTGGAGTACCAGCTGAGATCATTTGTGATAATGGGTCCCAGTTTATAAGCAAAAGGACTACTGACTTTTGCAAGAGTTGGGGAATCAAAATGATCACATCTACTCCGGTACATCCTCAAGCGAATGGACAAGCCGAATCCTCGAACAAGATAATAGTCAATAACTTAAAGAAGAAACTTGGAGCCAAAAAAGGAAGATGGGCGGAAGAGTTACCCTTTGTTTTGTGGGCTGATAGGACAACGGTAAAGAATGCAACTGGCCAAACCCCGTTTTCCTTGGTATTTGGAGCAGAGGCAATGATCCCAACAGAAATGACGATACCTACTGCAAGATCTATGCTACAGGATCCTGAACAGAATCCTGAAGTCTTATGTCAGGATTTGGATACTATAGATGAAAAAAGAGATGCAGCAAGGCTAAGGATAGCAGCATATCAACAAATAATATCCAGAGCATATAATAAGAACATAAGGACTAGAAGATTTCGAGTTGGTGATTGGGTGCTGAGAAAGGCTTCTCAAAATACCACTAATCCTGCCGATGGCAAGCTAGCTCCGAAATGGGAAGGACCTTATGAAGTCGAGTCAGAAGCAGGGAAAGGAGCATATGGACTCAGGAATGTGGAAGGAGATATGCTACCAAGATCCTGGAATGCAATACATTTGAAGCTCTATTTCAAGTAAGAGTAGAATTTATTTTCTATCTCGGAATGGTATGTGTTCTATCTCTTTAAAATATATTTGTTTATTATCTTGAACCCAATACTGACTTAAGCATCGGAGGGGTGTTAGCCAAGCTAACACCCGCCTTAGTTTAGAATTGTTTTGCAGGATAAGTTTCAGGATATAGCTCCAGGATATATACTCAGGATAAGTCGAAAGATTAGAGGATTGGCCCCCTCTCTCACGTTTAAGGGATCCTGATCCCTTCAAAGGTTTAAAGGTATTCACCTTTCTTTCGAATTGGGTTTAAACACCTCGCCTGGAGCGCAAGTTATCTAGGTGTAGTTCAAGGTAGCGGGACCAGTTCATGTAAAAGTGGCTGACAATTTCGTTACTGTTGGCTATATCCTGGATCCTAAAGGTATATGAGGATTGATCACCCTCTCTCACGAAAGAGTATTTTCATACTCTCAAAGGTTTAAAGGTTTTCACCTTTCTAAGTCTAGGAGTTTATACACTCTCGCCTGTAGCGCATGAAATTCAGGGTTTATCCCCAGATATCAGGGTTTATCCCCAATATGCTAAGGATTCTTTTCAGGATATCAGGGGTTCTGCCCTTGGGCATTCGGAATTCATTCGAGTCAAAAGGTAAATACATTTGTGTCTTTGTCAAACGCAGGGGACACACATTATTCTAATTCAAAGGATGGATCCAAGTTTATAAGTATGCACTGGGGACAAATTTATGATAAAGGATTGGAACTGATTCTCTAAGAATCTCTGGTATGATCTCTCCTTTTTATTTGGATAATTTATAGGTTATATTTCAATATCCCTTTTGAGATATCTTTCAGGATATCTCCCAAGATACATTTATGATATGTGTTCCTAAGAATATTCAAACCAAACAGTTTTCACAAGTAAAATTTGTGTGACAATGATAATAAAGTCAAAAGGGTAGTTATATTATTAACATACCAAAAGATGTGCTCTTAGTTTCACCTCAAAACAAGGCCCATCCACTAAGAGCACTAATAGTTCATAACCATATTTACCCAACAGTTGAGGGCTTCATCTCAAACCGAGACCCATCCACCTTCAACTGTTGTATTGTTCAAAAAGCATGCAGGAAATGTAAATTGTTCAGGTACGGGAAAGTAAAATGCAGAAAAGTAAATTGTTTGTGGAACTACAGACCAACATTCAGATTCAAAAAGGTGGGCTCTGGCCTTGGCACGTATATCCGTCATCGCCCACCTAAATGCCCTCACACAGCGGCATCACCTCCGACCTTCTCAGACTTCTCCACTCCAGCATCTTGACCAGCATCCTGCGCAGCATCCTGACCAATGTCCATCTCAGCGTCACCTCCGGCATCCTTCTTCTCTCCAGCTTGGACCACCACCTCCGTTGACTTGGAAGACTCACCGGCTTCAGCAGGAAGTGGCACAGCTTTGCCTCCGAGCTCCTTCAATTTAGCCACCCAGGATTCGACTGGCCAAGATGGACAAACAAGGCCCGTCTCCTTGGCCTCATAGGCCATCTTGATGCGTGCTTGTAGCAGGGAGACGATAGCAGAAGCCTTGATTCCCTCTCGAAAGCTGATCAAGGCCTGATCATGGTCCATTTGAACGCTGGCAAGTTTGACCTCAGCATCTTGGGTGACCTTCTTTAGCAAGCTTTCATAGTGACGGCTCTTTGCTTCGGCAATAGCACCTTGGTCAGCAACGGTGCTCTCGAGCTGCTTGATCCTGGCTTCATGAAGTGCCACAGTACCACAAGCGTCATTGTACAAGTGGAGCAAATGCTGGAGGCCCTGTACATTGATCACAGGTATGGGGTTAGAATGTATGCTGACTAAGACATCCTACCAGGATATCCTGTTAGGATATATGTGCAGGATATATGTGCAGAATATACATGAAGGATATGCGGCAGGATATTACCTTGTTAAGGAAGGATGTCATTGGCTCTAAGGAGTCGGAGAAGCTGAGTTCATCATAGGAGAACCCTTCTGAGCCTGGAGTACTGACCTCAAGGCCCTTTCTCTTTTTCGCTGCGGAAGCACGGGTTCTTGGATTGGTCTTGGGAGCCGGGAGTGGCTTGGAGCTGGTGGTAGCAGGAGTCTCCTTCTTGACTATGGCTGGAGTTGGATAGCTGTCAAGTTCATCCAGGTCTAGGTAGACTGGGACTTTGCTGGAATCTGCACACAGGGAGTAAATCCTAAATCCCTCCTATAATTAACAGATAAGGAGCATATGTGTGCAGGATATCTTGCAGGATCCTTACCAGACATGTTGGCACTTGAAAGAGGACTTGGAGTTGGTGGAGAAGGATTGAAACTTCTTTCTGCCTCTGGGAGAAGTCTAATGGCGTCTATTCTTTCTTGGGAATTAGCAAGAGGAGGAACAATCTTCCTGAAATCAGCTGCACAATAAAGAAGATAAATTAGTTCAGGATATGGAACAGGATAAGCGACAGGATCATTCTTAAACCCTAAATCCTACCCTTTTTCAACCATTGTACCGGATATTCCGTCCCACCAGGGATTGAGTCCCTTTTTACAAAGAAAAACTTGGATTGCCAAATATCCTCGTTCCTGGTGGCACGAAGTATCAATGGGTCACCGGAAGTAGAATAAAACAGAAATCTACATGATCCGTGGCATCTAAGCTTGTAAGCCAGGGGGAGATCATGGATGGAAAGATCAGGAATGTGGTTTCTCTTGATCTGGTCAAGAACAGATAAAACACGCCAGAGCATTGGCATTGTCTGGCTAAAAGAGATTTTTGTGATTTTAAAGAATTCGGTGATGAAGTCCGGGAAGGGGAATCATAGCCCTAGAGTGAAAGGGAAAGCACTAAAGCATATCCACTCGTTGGAGACCATATCTGACCGGATTTCACGGTCAAACGGTCTAAATACGGTTCCTTCCGGGAAGATACCGGAGGATTTTAAGGCTGACAGGTGGGCACTATCAAAGGTACACGCTTCCTTCTCCGGTTCTTGGAGAAGGTTTTGTTGGAAGAACGTAGGGGCCGAGTCACCTGAACTAGATCTTGTGTGGCGCGGCATTTGATCGCCTGAATTTTTCGCCGGAGAGAAAAGATGAAGATAAATATGAAAGATAGAGAGAAAATGTACCTTTTCCTTGTCGATTATGATTAAAAAAGGGAAGAGGATGAGAAGATATAGGGCATGATGAGTAGATATAGGCTGGGTAGTTGCAAACGGTCACATCACAGGTCTTATCTCTTAATTGCCTCGGTTTGCGTAAAAAATGTAACCGTTAGTAATGAGGATACTAAACGGTAACATTTTTGGGGACAATTGTTGTGGGCTAATTTCTGAGCTCATATCCTGAGAAATATCTTGGCTTATATCTTGATTAAATAATATCTGTTCATATCCGGGGTGCAGATTCAGGGTATTGGTAACATCCTGAATGGTATCCTCAGGATAACTAACGGATTATGTGCAGGTACGTGGGCTGGAAGCTAGCAACGTTCACGAAGACTTATTCTGCGGAAGACTCGGTCCAAACCGTTCAAAGAAAGACGTTGAAGCCTTATTACTCGGTCTACAACGTTCGTGATGGAATATTCGGAGCATCCCATATTTATAGGGATATTTGTTTGTATTTCGTTACTATAAATAGGAGGAACACCAGATCGAATAGGACACAACAATTTCACTGCAATCACTCTCACTACACTCTAACACTTGTTCTTTCGCAATTTGTACTCTCACACGCATTCATTGTAACACTTAGCGATCTGGTTGATATCCTGCACTGTATCCTGAAGTTTAAAGCAATAAGAAGAACAAGGCAGCTGCGATTGTCAGCTCCCGAGGTTTTATGCCGGCGATCTAGATTGATCAAGGGCTTTCCTCGTACATCTCGTGTCGTTTCCTTTACTTTTTGCTTATTATTTGCTCACTGTTTGATCGCAGATACCGCTCAATATCCTGAGCCGTATCCTGAATACTGATTTTCTAAATAACTCAACAAGCATATTTTCTGTAAACTTTCTAGCACACTACCTCACATTACTAATTTGATCACTAAATTGCTTCGGTAATTTTTGACCAAAACAATTATGTTTCCGAAACTTGGGTAGCCTTCCCGGTCACACCGTTCACAATAGGATACACATATCCTTTCCCTGAATTCACCCAGTCTTTCTTTTCTCTTACCGGCATCTCCTATATTCAAGCTATGCCAATGATCTGGAGGGTCTTATATACCCTCGAAAGGATCATTGAGCAAGAAGAAATTACTCTAGGAATGTCGGAGTTGGCAGAGATGTATGATCTCACCCCATTTGGATCCCACTGATATCTATTCAACCGTAAACCCGGTGAAGAGTATCCCATCTTCAAAGCCACTGAGAATGATACAAACTGGAAACGGCGATTCTTCTTTGTCAGAAGGGATTCTATCCCGGATGGAAAGAATCTGCCAAGGAAGTGGAGCACCCTTGGTAGGATATAGGATCCTGAGGAGGATCACCAGATAACCTTGTTTTTGTATACTAACATCCTTTTGTTTCTGTTGTACAGCTATCTCTGTTTCGCATCTTATACCATCACCTGCCACCAAGGAAAGGCTCGCTGCTTTCAGAAGACTTGATCCTGCAACAAGGTCATTCAAAACAAACACCCAGGATTCACAAGAAGTATCCTCAGGTTCTGTCACTATGTCAAGTAAGTATCCTGTATTTTGTATAGTCAAATATTTAAATAAATAGTTGAATAGGATTAGGATACTTATCTGTTTTGAATGTGTAGGCACTGGGAAATCCTCAAAATCTGCCTCCAAGTTCAACATCACTGATCTTGACAATGTCAGATCCTCCAAGAAAAAGTCTGCTGCTAGCCCCTCCGTTGTAATCCCCAAGGCTACCACTTCAAGGGGAAGAGGTGGAAAGAAAAGAAAAACCTCTGAAGCTGACAACCTTCAAGGCTTGCCTCTGATCCGTCATCAATTCCTCGAGTACTTTAATGATGTAAGGATCACTGACTTAGCTTGGTTATCCTATCCTCTTGAGGATTATATGATCCTAACTTTGCATTGTCTTGTTTGCAGAAATTTGCTGAAATTGAGGATTACGTTGGGAATGTTGAAGAGCTAGAGGAGAAACACTCTGACCTCCAAAAAGTAGCAATGCTCAAAGACCTCAAGATCGCTTCCCTTGAAAAGGATCTCAACGACGCCAAAGCTCAAACAGCTGCCATTCTGATCAATTTTGATTATGAGAAGAGCGAGATCACGTAGGATGCTAAGGTCTCCGCTGCCATTGCCATGTACAAGACCAAACTACAAATGGCTCAAGAAGCTCAGGATCCCGCCTTTGATAGGAGCAGCTGGGACATGGAAGGCTGGAAGGCCAGGCTGGCTGAGTTGGAGGATGAGGATGAGGCTGACGAGGTCCTGGTAATCGAGGCTAGTGGTAGTGGCAAGGATCAAGCGAAGGATACTGGAGCTGGAGGGGATGATGATGCAGCGAAGGTGTAAGCTGCATAAATGGGCGATGAAGGACATTTCTAGTCCTAGCCGGAGCCCATTTTTTAGTTTGGTTATGGTTTTTATTTTGATGATGTTTTGATGAACAATGGTTGGTCTGTACTTAAACAATAGTAATTAGGGCTAAGGATCGTGGATCCTTTGAACAATAGGTAGGATTACAAATGGTGGAGTGATCCTCTGTTTGGGGGATGAAACCATTGTGATCCTGCCGCCTTTTGATTCCTGCACTACCAAGACCTTTAGACAATGGACACCCTTTACCTACCCCAGCGGACTGGCCACGTATTGTTGGTAGATGCTCGGGGTAGGTAATTTTGACAACCTTAAGGGGTTTAATCTTTTGTGAATAAAATAACTTTAACTTTTTGGCTTATCCTGTGTTGATATCCTTGTTGATATTTTACTTTCCAACTGTTGTGATGTTTATTTTGTTTAAACTTATCAAGTAGGGAAAAAATTTAAGAAATATCCCCAAAAAGTTTAGGATGTGATCAAGGATCACATATTCCATCGCCGATTAGTTTTGAAAAGTTATATAGTTTAAGGATCACAAGTTCAGTTGTCAAAGGATAAGGGTTATAAATAATGAATAAAATCAAAATAGTTAAGGGTCATACCTGAGAATCCAAGTTAGGATCCTAACCTTTAATAGTTGTAAACAGGATAATCCAAAAGACAAACCTTAGTAAAAGGTAAGGATCAAGGATCCTTGGTCATTTATCTCCAAAAACCTGAAATAAGGTACAACTTGGGACTAAGCCAACATATGATAAGAGTTAGTAACTGGGGACAAGCCCAACAATTCTGGGGACAAGCCCAATATACTGGGGACAAGCCCAAAGGATAACTGGGGACAAGCCCAAAGGATAACTGCGGACAAGCCCAAAGGATAACTGGGGACAAGCCCAAAGGATAATGGGGGCAAGCCCAAAGGATAACTGGGGACAAGCCCAAAGGATAACTGCGGACAAGCCCAAAGGATCGTATGTAAACTGGAGTATGGCCCTTACTGGCGACTATCCAAACTTAGTGACATGAAAATGCCAAAGCCTTAGCTAACGTGAAAACGTTAGAAACCTTAGGAACGGATGTATGGTACGTCTACCATTATACGTAGGATCCTGAATATAGCCAGTACAATGAAATTGTCAGCCCCTAAAGCGAGTACTTGTCCCATTGCCATGAACTATACCAGGATCATCTTGCGCTACTGGCGAAATTGGGGACAGGCCCAAACCGGGGACTAGCCCAAATAACTGGGGTCAAGCCCAAATATATGGGGTCAAGCCTAAATAACTGGATACTTCTGTGGATATTGAATCCTTAGTTAAGGATACCTGAACCTTCAAAACTCAGAATCAAGTGAAAGGAGGATAAAGGATGCAGGATCCTTATCCTTATACAATAGAATAAGAGAATGAAATAGTTTGAGATTAGAATGTTACCAAAATGAGGATTGTCTATTCGGTGAGGATCCTTCAAGGATACTTGTCAAGTGAGGATCATGGATCCTTATCACATAAAGTATTTCTTCAAGTGGACAGCATTCCAAGCTCTTGGTAGCAAATCACCTTCCATTGTTAGCAATCGATATGCCCCCTTTCCTGCCTCAGCTTCAATCAAGTAAGGGCCTTCCCACTTTGGTGCCAACTTTCCATCAGCAGGATTGGTGGTATTCTGAAATGCTTTTCTTAGCACCATATCACCAACTTTGAATTTCCTGATCCTGACATTTTTGTTGTAAGCTCCAGCCATCCTTTGTTGATAACTGGCCATCCTTATCCTTGCCAAGTCCCTGATTTCCTCTATAGTATCCAAGTCTTGAACCAAGTTTTCAGCATTTTCTTCAGGATCACGAATGCTTGTTCTTGCAGTTGGAACTACCATCTCTGTAGGGATCACCGATTCTGCCCCAAATACCAAAGAAAATGGAGTTTGGCCTGTAGCATTCTTGGGAGTTGTCCTATCAGCCCAAAGCACATAGGGTAGTTCTTCTGCCCATTTTCCTTTCTTGGATCCAAGCTTCTTCTTCAAATTGTTGATGATGATCTTGTTGGATAATTCTGCCTGACCATTAGCTTGTGGGTGGACTGGTGTTGATGTTATCATCTTAATCCCCCAGCTGTCACAAAAGTTAGTGGTTCTATTCCCAATAAATTGGGATCCATTGTCACAAATAATCTCAGAAGGGATACCAAATCTAGTAATAATGTTTCTTTTAATATTGGATATGACTTCCTTTTCTCTGACTTGAGCAAAGGCTTTAGCCTCTATCCACTTAGAGAAGTAATCCGTCATAGCAAGCATGAACACTTTTCCACCAGGTGCCTTTGGAAGCTTTCCCACTATATCCATTCCCCATCTCATGAATGGCCAGGAAGAGGATATAGGATGCAAGAGCTCTGCTGGTTGGTGAAGGATATTACTATGCCTCTGACAAGGATCACACTTCTTAGCATACTCTACAGCATCCTTCTTCATAGTGGGCCAATAGTATCCTGTTCTCAGGATCCTTGAGAACAATGCTCTGCCCCCCGTGTGGTTTCCATAATCTCCTTCATGGAAATCCTTTAGGACTTCTTGGATTTCAGGATCTTCAATGCATCTTAAATATGGTCCTGCAAGAGATCGTTTATACAACATATTATTTAATATTGTAAATTGAGATACCTTAATTTTAAAAGCCCTTGGGTTTTCTCCTGTAGGAATCTCTCCATGTTGTATGTATCTCATGATTGGGAGGATCCATGATCCTGAATGAGATTGAGTATCATCACTAGGGATGATAGCAGAATCCTCTCCTATCTCCATAGCTACATGATCCTCGATAGCAGGGGTCAGGATATGGATAATAGGGATCCTTGTATCCCCCGGGATCTTCAAGGATGATCCTAGATTAGCTAATGCATCAGCTCCTACATTCTCTTCCCTTGGTACCAGTGTCAAACTAAAGGATACAAAAGAGAGTGCCAATTCTTTGACTATCTCTAAATATTTGATTAGCTTCTCTCCTTTAACAGCATAGGATCCATTAAAGTGATTAGTGATTAATAAAGAATCTACGTGTACCTCAAGATACCTTATCCTCATATGCTTAGCGATTAGCAAACCAGCTATCAAGGCTTCATATTCAGCCTCATTGTTGGTAGTTTGAAATTCACAAGCTATGGAGTGGGGTATTATGTCCCCCCGTGGCGATTTTAGTAGTATTCCAAGCCCTGTTCCGTTTACATTGGAGGATCCATCAGTGAACAGTATCCAAGGATCCTTGGTTTCTTCAAGCTGTTGGACTTCTAATTCAGCCTCCTTTTGCAAATCACTACTAAAATCTGCAACAAAGTCAGCTAAGGCTTGGGATTTGATGGCAGTCCTTGGTTCATATCGTACATCATATGCACTCAGCTTCACTTCCCACTTAGCCATCCTTCCTAACATTTCAGGTTTCCTGAGAACATTCTTAATCGGAAAATTAGTCTTAACTGTTAGGGGAGGATTTTCTAACAATTAGTGATCCTTATTCGTTATCCTAATTAGCGATCCTTACTTCTGTGACAGGTGGTGATCCTCAGAAGGGCTTTAGGATCAGGATCATGGATCACTTTAAGGATCCTCGTACTGACGATTGTTTACTTATGTTTTGTAGCATCTCGCAGGTATAACAAGCTTGACCAAGTCTTGGCGACATTCCTGGAGAATATTCCCAAACTATTCTGCACGTGCTTGACCAAAAATAGACGTTGTGGGGAACGTGGAGGCATGGCACGAAAGTCGGATAGTTAGTTTGGTAGTTAGATTTCTATTGTAAAAGGGGTAACGAGCTAGTAGAAAAACACTTAGCCATTTTTTGCAGCTACACACACTCGTATACTCGCACACTTGAAGCTCTCGACGAACACACATTCATTTTTACTCACTTGTACACATTTCACGATAGTGATCCTTGTACCTAGCTCGTTACTATCCGAAGTTGTAAACATTTAATCATTTATTTGAGCTTGGTGATCGGTAGTTTCCATCACCCGGGGTTTTTTGTGCCGGAGATCAACTCTTGATCAAGGGATTTTTCCCCGTATAAATCCTTGTGTTGTTTGTGCAAATCTACATTGAAGTGATCCTCATCGCTATTACATAATCAGCATCATACCCCCATAACATAGAGTTTGGTTGCAATATCCTCAACAGATTTTTTGACCAAAACAGTTTAGCGCCCACCGTGGGGCAATTGGTGCTTCATCCTTAGAAAAATTCGCATTTCTGTGCTCATTTCGGTTCACTACAACCAAGCAAATGGCTTCCTCAGCGAAGAATACTTCAAACTTGATGCCTTCATTCACTTCTTCACAAGGCGTCCCTCCTTTGCCTCCACCACCTTCTGGATCCCAGAAGAATACTGAGAATGCCGCGAAGAAACCAAGTCCCATTTTCTCAAAACCACCTACTTCTTCTGTTTCAACTAATCCTACTACTAATGATCTCTATGCCTTGATTTTGCAGATGAGGAATCATGCACAAGAGCAGGATAAGACCAACCAAAGGATCCTCCGGGAGATTGACGAAATCAAGAAACAGAAGAAAACGACAGAGGATCGTTCCCCCCTGATGCCCAGATCTTTGATTTTGATACTCCGGTGATTACTTCTCAGCCATCAGTGGTTCCAGACATTCAATATGTGGGTGGACCGAAAGGAGTGCACTATGGAACAACAACAATGACCCAGGCATCAGGTTCATATTTCCAGCCAGCGGGATCCTATCCTCAGCATATGGGATCCCTCACGAGTTCAGGAGGATATTCAGGAATGCAGCAGTTTCATGGATCCTCCTTCGTTCCAGGATCATCCCAGATTCAAGGATCCTCCTTCGTTCCAGGATCATCCCAGGTTCAAGGATCCTCCTTCGTTCCAGGATCATCCCAGGTCCAAGGATCCTCCTTCGTTCCAGGATCATCCCAGGTTCAAGGATCCTCCTTCGTTCCAGGATCATCCCAGGTTCAAGGATCCTCCTTCGTTCCAGGATCATCCCAGGTTCAAGGATCCTCCTTCGTTCCAGGATCATCCCAGGTTCAAGGATCCTCCTTCGTTCCAGGATCATCCCAGGTTCAAGGATCCTCCTTTGTTCCAGGATCGTCCCAGTTTCAGGGATCCTTCCAGACGCCAGGATCCTTGAGGAATTTGCAAACAGGAAGTTCAGATGTCCATCAGGGAGATTTTATTCCGATGCAGACCAATGCCTCTAATGGTCCCTCGATCATTCCAGAGCCTCAACAATATGGATTAACATCCATTCTTCCTAATTTGAATCCAATGGGAGGTAACACTTTTAATAATTCTCATACTGCTAACCATGGCCTTATGCAGGATCCAGGTATCAATCATGCCATGGCTAGAGAATTACAAAAGCTAAAGGATATGATATCAAGTGTTCCGGGAGTAGTTAAACCTATCCCAGAGATTGCAGATGGGAGCCACAAGATATCTCGTTTTGCACCACCAATCTGTGATGCTGAGATACCCAAGAGATTCCATGTGCCAACAATGAAGTTGTATGATGGTTCAACGGATCCTGAAGAACACATAGCACAATACAGGGAGATGATGGAAATCAATCCAATTCCAGAAAGGTTAAAAGAAGCATGCATGTGCAAGGGATTCGGATCCACTCTTACTGGATCAGCTCTCAAATGGCTGCTAAGTCTTCCTCCCTATTCTATTACCTCATTTGCTAACCTAGTTAACTTGTTTAATAATCAGTTTTCTTGTAGTAGAAAATTTGAACGATTAACTAGTGATTTATATAGGATAACCCAGGGTCATAATGAATCATTAAGGAATTACATTACCAAGTTCAGTAAAGAATCCTTAGACATTCCCAACTTAGATATAGCTACGGCTGTTGAGGCCTTCAAAATTGGATTGCTTAGGGATTCGTCTTTCTATGATGATCTTGTTATGACACCATGCAGGAACTTAGATGAGGTAAGAACCCGAGCACTTAGGTTCATTCGGCTAGAGGATGACAAGAGGATCCAGGAGAGGTTAGCAGGATCCTCAAAGCAGGATAAGCAAGGATCCTCATTCGGGAACAACAAATTCAGATCCTACAACAGATCTGATAATCAGAATGTGCATTCTGTTGATCAAGAAGAGGATGATGAGGATTATCCTCCAATTTCTGAATATTGCTTTAGTGTTGATAACAATGAACTAATCCTTGCTATGTAGAACCTAGGTGATAAAGCTAGATGGCCGAGAAAGAATGATAGGCCGGCTGCAACTAAGGATAAATCAAAGTGGTGTGCATATCATGAAGATTTTGGGCACCTCACAGAAGAATGCATTGCATTAAGAAAGGAAATTGGATACTTGTTGAGCAAAGGGCATCTAAAAGAGTTGTTGGGAAGAAAAAAGTCAAGGACTCAGGATCCTGAAAGGATCCCTGAGAAGGCTCCAGCTCCTCTAGCAGATGCACAAGTGATAAACTTTATTTCTGGAGGATCCGACATTTGTGGCACATCCTTCTCAGCAGCTAAAAGGCATGCAAAGGAAACTAAAATGGATAATGGAGAAAAACCAGTTCGAACATCAAGTGTCTCCGAAGGAAAAGTCATAACCTTTGATGAAGAGGATCGTGTTGATATCCAGGATCCTCATCACGATGGTTTAGTTATTACTCTTTTTATATCTAACCTTTTTGTCCGCAGGATCCTTATAGACGGAGGAAGTTCAGTGAACATTATCCAGCTTGATGTTCTAAAGAAGATGGGTATCACTGAATCAGAGATCATACCAAGATCCTCTGTGCTCGTGGGATTTAGTGGCGAAACTAAGAACACCCTGGGGGACATTAAACTCCCAATATATATTGAAGGCTTACACTCTTATCAAAAATTTTGTGTTATTGACTGTTTATCTTGTTGTAATGTTATCCTTGGCAGGCCCTGGATACACGATATGAAAGCAGTCCCATCTACTTACCATCAATGTGTGAAGCTCCCTAGTCCTTGGGGAATAGTAAAGATTGATAGTGATCAGCAGGAGGCTAAGAATTGCTACACTTCATCGATGAAACCAGCCTCGAAGTCAAGGGAGCAATAGCAATCAAGGTATCCTCCAAGGAATGTCTTGGAGGCCAGAGAGCAGGATGTGGTAGAAATCCTCATGGATCCCGATGATCCTGAATCCAAAATCTATATCGGATCAGGGATCCTTGGCGAAATGAAAGAAGACCTCGTATCCTTCCTCAAAAGGAGAAAGACTACCTTTGCATGGAAACACGAAGACATGACTGGTATATCCAAAGATGTTATCACCCATAAACTCGGCATTGACAGATCCTTCAAACCAATCCAACAAAGGAGAAGAAAGTTTGCACCGGAAAGGAATGCCATTATCCAAGAAGAGGTAGAGAAATTGCTCCGGGCAGGTATGATTAGAGAGGTCAAGTATCCAAGATGGTTGGCCAATGTGGTTGTTGTTCAAAAGAAAAACGGAAAGTGGAGGGTATGTGTCGACTTTACCGATTTAAATAAGGCATGTCCCAAGGATCCTTTCCCTTTACCCCACATTGACTCCATGGTGGATGCAACTGCGGGTCATGAACTGTTAACTTTTATGGATGCTTCATCTGGATTCCAACAAATCCAAATGGAACCATCCGACCAAGAGGATATAGCCTTCATGACTCCAACTGGTATATACTGCTATATTGCTATGCCGTTCGGATTAAGAAATGCAGGTGCAACATATCAAAGGCTGGTGAATATGATGTTCAAGGATCAGATTGGACAAACTATGGAGGTTTACATAGATGATATGGTGGTAAAATCCTTAAAAGCTGAGGATCACCTAAGAGACTTGGAGGAAGCATTCGATATCCTTGACAAATATAACATGAAACTTAATCCTTCAAAATGTCACTTTGGTGTTAAAGCAGGTAAATTCTTAGGATATATGGTGACAAAGAGAGGCATTGAAGCTAGCTCGGAACAAATCAAAGCAATAGTGAACATCAAATCTCCGGCCAATGCTAAGGATGTTCAAAGGCTAACAGGAAGGATAGCAGCCTTGAACAGATTTATATCCAAGTCCTCCGAGAAGTGTAAAGAATTCTATGATATCCTAAGGAAGAACAAGAAATTTGAGTGGACGGAGAAGCATGAAAATGCTTTAAAAGCCCTCAAAGATTACCTATCCTCGACCCCGGCTTTGATGAAACCAGAAAAAGGTGATGTGTTATCCTTGTATCTTGCAGTATCCTCAAAAGCAGTAAGTGCGGTCCTTGTTAAGGATCATCAAGGTACACAACATCCTGTCTATTATGTAAGTAAAAGTTTACTTGATGCCGAATCCAGGTACTCACACCTTGAAAAGCTTATTCTTGCATTAATTATGGCATCTACCAAGTTAAGACATTATTTTGAAACTCATGTTATCATTGTTAAAACTAATTTTCCAATTAAGAATGTCCTCAGGAAACCAGAGATGTCAGGAAGGATGGCTAAGTGGGCAGTGAAATTGAGTGCATATGATATAAGATATGAGCCTAGGACAGCCATCAAATCCCAAGCATTAGCTGACTTTGTGGCTGATTTCAGTAGTGATTTACAAGAAGAAGCTGAGCTAGAAGTCCAGCAGCTAGAAGAGACCAAGGATCCTTGGATACTTTATACTGATGGATCCTCAAATGTCAAAGGCACAGGGCTTGGAATACTACTAAAATCGCCACAGGGGGACATAATACCCCATTCTATAGCTTGTGAATTCCAAACCACTAACAATGAGGCTGAATATGAAGCCCTAATTGCTGGTTTACAAATTGCAAAGCATATGGGGATCAGGTATCTTGAGGTACACGTAGATTCTTTGTTGATTACAAACCACTTTAATGGATCATACTCTGTTAAAGGTGAAAAGCTAACCAAGTATTTGGAGATAGTCAAAAGTTTGGCACTCTCTTTTGTTTCCTTTAGTTTGTCACAGGTACCAAGGGAAGAAAATACAGAAGCTGATGCATTGGCTAACTTAGGATCATCCTTGAAGATCCCGGAGGATATCAAGATTCCTATTATCCATATCCTGACCCCGGCTATCAAGGATCACGAGGCTATGGAGATAGGAAATGATTCTGCAATTATCCCTTGTGAGGGTACTCAATCCCATTCAGGATCAGGATCATGGATCTCACCAATTATGAGATACTTACAACATGGAGAGATTCCTACAGGAGAAAACCCTAGGGCATTCAAATCTAAGGTATCTCAATTCACAATTATGAATAATATGTTGTATAAACGATCTCTTGCAGGACCATACTTGAGATGCATTGAGGATCCTGAAGTTCAAGAAGTTTTAAAAGACTTCCATGAAGGAGATTGTGGAAACCACACTGGGGGCAGGGCATTATTCTCAAGGATCCTGAGGACAGGATACTACTGGCCAACCATGAAGAAAGATGCTGTGGAGTATGCCAGAAGATGTGATCCTTGCCAGAGACACAGCAATATCCTTCATCAACCAGCTGAATTATTGCATCCTATATCCTCCTCTTGGCCATTTATGAGATGGGGTATGGATATAGTTGGCAAGCTCCCTAAGGCACCTGGTGGAAAAGTATTCATGCTAGCTATGACTGATTACTTCTCCAAGTGGATAGAGGCTGAAGCTTTTACCCAAGTTAGAGAAAAGGAAGTTATATCCTTCATTAAAAGAAATATTATAACTAGATTTGGAATTCCTTCTGAGATTATATGTGATAATGGTTCCCAATTTATTGGGGGCAGAACCACTAACTTTTGTGACAGCTGGGGGATTAAGATGATAACATCAACACCAGTCCACCCACAAGCTAATGGCCAAGCAGAGTCATCTAACAAGATCATCATCAACAATTTGAAGAAGAAGCTTGGATCCAAGAAAGGGAAATGGGCAGAAGAACTACCCCTAAGAATGCTACTTGTCAAACACCATTCTCTTTGGTGTTTGGGGCAGAATCGGAGATCCCAACAGAAATGGTGGTTCCAACTGCTAGAACAAGTACTCGTGATCCTGAGGAAAATAATGAAAACTTGGCTCAAGACCTGGATACTATTGAAGAAATCAGGGATATGGCTAGGATAAGGATGGCCAGTTATCAGCAAAGAATGGCTGGTGCTTACAACAAAAATGTCAGGATCAGGAGGTTTCAAGTTGGAGACATGGTATTAAGGAAAGCATTTCAGAATACCACCAATCCTGCTGATGGAAAGTTAGCTCCAAAATGGGAAGGCCCTTATTTGATTGAAGCTGAAGCAGGAAAGGGGGCATATAAATTGCTAACCATGGAAGGTGGTCTGCTACCAAGAGCTTGGAATGCTGTCCACTTGAAGAAATATTTCATATGACCAGGATCCTCATGGCAGAGGTGATCCTAGCGAAAGGGATATCCTTAAAGGATCCTCAAAGTATTGGTGATCCTTACTTAGGTAATACCCTAAACTTAAACTATTTCATTTCTTTATTTCCTCATATAAGGATAAGGATCATGTATCCTTTATCCGTCTCTCACGTGAGTTCAAGTTTTGAAAGTTCAGGTATCCTTAGCATAACATTGGTTATCCACTGAAGCAATCCGTTCTTTGGGTCTAACCTCAGTTATTTGGGCTTGACCCCAGTCCCGCCTGTAGCGCACGATGATCCTGGTGTAGTTCAAGGCTTTGGGACCAGTACTCGTTTTAGGGGCTGATAATTCCATTGTTCTGGCTATGCTTAGGATCCTACGTATAATGGTAGACGTACCACACATCCGTTCCTAAGGTTTCTAACATTTTCACGTTAGCTAAGGTTTCTAACGTTTTCACGTTAGCTAAGGTTTTGGCATTTTCATGCCACTAAGTTTGGATAGTCGCCAGTTAGGGCCATACTCCAGTTTACATACAATCCTTGGGCTTGTCCCCAGTTATCCTTGGGCTTGTCCCCAGTTATCCTTGGGCTTGTCCCCAGTTATCCTTGGGCTTGTCCCCAGTTATCCTTGGGCTTGTCCCCAATTATCCTTGGGCTTGTCCCCAGTTACTAACTCTTATCTTATATTGGCTTAGTCCCAAGTTATGCTCTATTTCAGGTTCTTGAAGATAGGCAACTAGGGATCCTCGACCCTTACTTTATTCTAAGGTTTATCTTGTAGTTATCCTTATAATGGTTTGGATCCTAACTTGGATCCTCAGGTATGATCCTTAACTATATTTAATTCTATTCATTATTTATTCGAATAACCCTTAAAGTTTGACAACTAGACTTGTGATCCTTGAAACATATTGCTTTCTGAGATTCTTTAACTAAAGGATATTTGATCATGGATCATATCCTAAGTATTTTCAATTTGACTTATTCAAAATTATTTGTCTAATAAATATGCATCGAAATAAAGGAAAATCAAAGAAATACAAGGATAACAACACGAGATAAGCGACAAAAGGTTAAGTTTTTATTTATAAACAAAAGACTAACCCTTTAAAGGTTGTCAAAATTACCTACCCGAGCTTCTACCAGCAAAACGTGGCCCGTCCGCGGGGGTAGGTAAAGGGTGTCCATGATAACAAGTTCGAAAGTAGTGTAGGAATATAAAGGCGGCAGGATCACAATGGCTTCATCCCCCAAACAGAGGATCCCTCCACCATATGCAATCCTGCCTATTGTCCGAAGGATCATACATGATCCTTAGTCCTAAAACCTATTGTTCAAGTACAACCCATCATTGTTTAGCAAAAAACACCACAACCAAAACAAACTATCAAACTTAAAAAATGGGCTCCGGCTACGTCTAGAAATGTCCTTCATCGCCCATTCATGCAACCTATGCCTTTGCTGCTTCCTCTTCCCCTCCAGCTGCAGTATCCTTCATCAGATCCTTTCCACTACCACTTGCCTCAATTGCCAAGACCTCAGTTGCCTCCTCCTCATCATCCTCAAGATCAGCCAGCCTTGCCTTCCAGCCCTCAACATCCCAGCTGCTTTTGTCAAAACTAGGATCTTGAGCTTCCTGGGCCATCTTCAATTTTGTCTGATACATCGTGATGGCGGCAGAAACCTTAGCATTTTCTATGAGATCGTGCTTCTCGTAGTCAAGGTCAATCAGAAGTTTGGCCGTCTTGGTCTTCTCATCTTGGAGTTCCTTACGAAGATCAGCAAGTGCAAGGTCTTTGAGCACGGCAACCTGTTGGAGATCAGCAATTTTCTTGTCCTGCTCCTCAACATTCCCCACGTAATCCTCGATCTCGGCAAATTTCTGCAAAGAAGAGGATAAAGCAGTTCAAGATCAAGTGATCCTCATACGAGTAGGATACCTAGGCAGAATTAAGGATCCTTACCTCATTGAAGTATTCAAGGAACTGGTGGCGGATCAGTGGTAGGCCTTGAAGATCCTCAGCATCAGAAGTTTTCCTCTTCTTAACACCCTTTCCTTTAGTGGGTGCCTTTGGAATGGAGATGCTAGGACTGGTAGTGGACCTCTTCTTCCTGGATCGTACGACATCAAGGTCAGCCGTGTTGAATTGGGATACAGGCTTGGCAATTTTCCAGCGCCTACACATTTAAAGCAAGATGAGTATCCTTATCCTATTTCAATTTATTTATTTATTTTAATATTTAAACTATGTAAAAGGCAGGATACTTACTTGACATGGTAATGGAACATGAGGATACTTCTTGTGAGTCTTGGGTGTCTATCTTGAATGTCCTTGTTTCAGGATCAAGCTTCCAAAAAGCAGCGAGTCTATCCTTGGTTTCAGGTGATGTGATGATGTGTGAGACAGCAATAGCTGCATAACACAAAACAAAAAAGGGGTTAGTGATCCTATTGTGAAAACAAGACTACCTGCTGATCCTTCTCAGGATCCTCCGGCCTACCATGGGTGGACCATGTTCTTGGTAAATGCTCTCCATCTGAAATGGTATCCCTTCTTACAAAGAAGAAGCGACGTTTCCAATCTTTGTCGTTTTTGGTGACTTTAAGAAGGGGGTGTTCTGCACTGGGTTTTCGTTTGAACAAATAACGGTGGGATCCAAAGGTGGTAACATCATACAATTGTGTCAGTTCTGACATGCCCAAATCAATGCCCTCCTACTCGATGATCCTCTCCAGGGTATACAAGACCCTCCAAATCATCGGCATGGCTTGGATGTAAGAGATGCCGGTAAGGGAAAAGAAGGATTGTGTAAATTCTGGGAAAGGATAGGTGTATCCTATGGAAAATGGAGTAACTGGAAAGGCAACCCATGTTTCTGAAACATAGTCGCTCAGGGCAGTTGGATCGAAAGGTCTGAAAAAGGCATTCGCCGGAAAACGATGACGGATGTTATCTACTTGTGCATCGTTAAAGCAACACCTCTCGTTCACTGAGTCTTTGATGATCTTTTGACTCTTCAAAGGGCTATCCTTTTTGTGATCCTTGGCCGGAGAACTTCGGAGCAACATTTTCGAAGTGATGGAGATAAAGAAAGAAAAACAGAGTAAGAGAGGAAGAAAGAGGAGAAAGAAATACCTGATTGATCGTCGACTGAGAATTTAAAGGGAGTTTCTTTCGAATTTGAATGCATAATGATCCTATTTATATCTCTATTTATAATTATGATTCTGCAGGATTGTCACTTCCGTGACATCATCATCGCAACGGCTAGTTCTATTTTAACGGCTATATATCCGTTAGTTAGTTGCGGATAAGATCAAGAAAATATAACTCTCTAATTTTACAAATTACTCCTTATATTTTGGGGGCAATTGTTAGGGGAGGATTTTCTAACAATTAGTGATCCTTATTCGTTATCCTAATTAGCGATCCTTACTTCTGTGACAGGTGGTGATCCTCAGAAGGGCTTTAGGATCAGGATCATGGATCACTTTAAGGATCCTCGTACTGACGATTGTTTACTTATGTTTTGTAGCATCTCGCAGGTATAACAAGCTTGACCAAGTCTTGGCGACATTCCTGGAGAATATTCCCAAACTATTCTGCACGTGCTTGACCAAAAATAGACGTTATGGGGAACGTGGAGGCATGGCACGAAAGTCGGATAGTTAGTTTGGTAGTTAGATTTCTATTTTAAAAGGGGTAACGAGCTAGTAGAAAAACACTTAGCCATTTTTTGCAGCTACACACACTCGTATACTCGCACACTTGAAGCTCTCGACGAACACACATTCATTTTTACTCACTTGTACACATTTCACGATAGTGATCCTTGTACCTAGCTCGTTACTATCCGAAGTTGTAAACATTTAATCATTTATTTGAGCTTGGTGATCGGTAGTTTCCATCACCCGGGGTTTTTTGTGCCGGAGATCAACTCTTGATCAAGGGCTTTTTCCCCGTATAAATCCTTGTGTTGTTTGTGCAAATCTACATTGAAGTGATCCTCATCGCTATTACATAATCAGCATCATACCCCCATAACATAGAGTTTGGTTGCAATATCCTCAACAGATTTTTTGACCAAAACATTAACAATAATGACATGAGTCTCAAAATAATGTCTTAATTTAGAAGATGCCATAATTAATGCAAGGGTAAGTTTTTCTATGTGTGAATACCTGGATTCAGCATCAAGTAAACTCTTACTTACATAATAGACAGGATGTTGTGTACCTTGGTGATCCTTAACAAGGACCGCACTTACTGCTTTTGAGGATACTGCTAGGTACAAGGATAATACTTCCCTTTTTTCTGGTTTCATCAAGGCTGGGGCTGAGGATAGGTAATCTTTAAGAGCTTTGAGGGCATCTTCATGCTTCTCAGTACATTCAAATTTCTTGTTCTTCCTCAGGATATCATAGAATTCCTTACACTTTTCTGAGGATTTGGATATGAATCTGTTCAAGGCTGTGATCCTGCCTGTCAATCTTTGCACATCCTTAGCATTGGCAGGAGATTTGATATTCACTATAGCCTTAATTTGTTCTGGACTTGCCTCAATTCCCCTCTTTGTCACCATATAGCCGAGGAATTTACCTGCCTTCACACCAAAATGATACTTAGAAGGATTAAGTTTTATATTATACTTATCAAGGATATTGCATGCTTCCTCCAAGTCTTTAAGGTGATCCTCAGCCTTCTTGGACTTAACCACCATGTCATCAATATAGACTTCCATAGTGTGTCCAATTTGTTCCTTGAACATCATATTGACTAGCCTTTGATAAGTAGCACCTGCATTCCTTAATCCAAATGGCATAGCAATATAACAGTATATACCAGTTGGGGTCAAAAAGGTTGTATTCTCTTGATCAAATGGTTCCATCTGAATTTGTTGAAATCCAGATGAAGCATCCATAAAAGTCAACAATTCATGACCCGAGGTAGCATCCACCATGGAGTCAATGTGGGGTAATGGGAAAGGATCCTTGGGACATGCCTTGTTTAAATCTGTAAAATCGACACATACCCTCCACTTTCCATTTTTCTTTTGAAAAACAACCACATTGGCTAACCATCTTGGATACTTAACCTCTCTTATCATACCTGCCCGAAGTAGTTTGTCTACCTCTTCCTGGATAATAGCATTCCTTTCAGGTGCAAACTTCCACCTCTTTTGATGAATTGGCTTGAATGACCTGTCAATGCCGAGTTTGTGAGTGATTACATCCTTAGATATACCTGTCATGTCTTCATGTTTCCAGGCAAAGGTGGATTTCCTTCTCTTAAAGAAGGATACTAGCTCCTGTTCGATGTCGCTAAGGATCCCTGATCCTATAAAGATCTTGGATTCAGGATCCTCAGGATCCATGAGGATTTCTTTCAAATCCTGCTCTCTTGCCTCCAAGACATCTCTTGAAGGATACTTTAATTGCTATTGCTCCCTTGGTCTTGAGGCTGGCTTCATTGAGGATGTATAACAATTCTTAGCCTCCTGTTGATCACTCTCAATTTTCACCACTCCCCATGGACTTGGAAGCTTTACACACTGATGATAGGTGGATGGGACTGCCTTCATGTCATGTATCCATGGCCTGCCAAGGATAACGTTACAACATGATAAGCAATCAATAAAACAAAACTTCTGATAAGAATGCAATCCTTCGATATAGATTGGGAGTTTGATGTCCCCCAATGTATTCTTAGTTTCTCCACTGAATCCCACAAGCACTAAGGATCTTGGGATAATATCAGACTCCGGGATATTCATCTTCTTGAGGACATCAAGCTGGATGATGTTCACAGAGCTTCCTCCATCTATAAGGATCCTGCGAACAAAGTGGATAGAAATAAACAATGTAATTACAAGACCATCATGGTGAGGATCCTGGACATCAACACGATCATCCTCATCAAAAGTTATGACTTTATCCTGGGTGACAACGGAGGTCCGGACGGGTCTGTCTCCATTATCCATCTTGGTTTCCTTAGCCTGTCTCTTTGCTGCTGAAAAGGATGTACCACAGATGTCTGATCCACCGGATATGAAATTTATGACTTGTGCATCTGCTGGAGGAGCAGGAGCCCTTTCCGGGATCCTTTCAGGATCCTGGATCCTTTCAGGATCCTGGATCCTTGACTTTTTTCGACCCAAGAGTTCCTTCAAATGCCCCTTGCTCAACAAGTAACCAATTTCCTTTCTCAGTGCAATACACTCTTCAGTGAGATGCCCGAAATCCTCATGATATGCACACCACTTGGACTTATCCTTTGTAGCAGCTGGTTTATCATTCTTCCTTGGCCACCTAGCTTTCTCACCTAGATTCTGCATTGCAAGGATTAGTTCATTGTTATCAACAGAGAAACAGTATTCAGAAATAGGAGGATAATCCTCATCATCCTCTTCTTGTTCCACTGAATGCACGTTCTGATTGTCAGACTTATTGTAGAACTTGGATTTGTTGTTCCTGAAGTAGGATCCTTGTTTCTCCTGTTTTAAGGATCCTGCTAATCTATCCTGGATCCTTTTGTCATCCTCTAGGCGGATGAACCTAAGGGCCCTGGTTCTTACTTCATCAAGATTCCTGCAAGGTGTCATTACAAGATCATCATAGAATAATGAATCCCTAAGTAATCCCATTTTAAAGGCTTATACAGCCGTGGCAATATCCAAGTTAGGAATATCTAAGGATTCTTTACTAAACTTAGTGATGTAATCTCTAAGTGATTCATTTTGACCTTGTGTTACCCTATATAGATCACTAGTTAATCGTTCAAATTTTCTACTACAAGAGAATTGACTATTGAACAAGTTAACTAAATTAGCAAATGAAGTAATAGAGTAAGGGGGAAGACTTAGCAGCCATTTAAGAGCAGATCCTGTGAGTGTGGACCCAAATCCCTTGCATAGACATGCTTCTTTTAACCTTTCAGGAATAGGATTGATCTCCATCCTCTCCCTGTATTGAGCTACATGCTCCTCTGGATCCGTTGAACCATCATACAGTTTCATGGATGGTATCTGGAATCTTTTGGGTATCTCAGCATCACATAAGGGTGGTGCAAAACGAGATATCCTATGGCTACCATCTGCAATTTCAGGAATGGGTTTAATCACTCCTGGAACACTAGATATCATATCCTTGAGCTTCTGTAGCTCCCCGGCCATAGCCTGATTGATACCTGTATCCTGCATTGAGCCATGATTAGTGTTGTATTAATTATTGAAAGTGTTACCTCCCATGGGATTCATGTTTGGAATCCCAGATGTGTATCCATGTTGACGAGACTATGGTATGATTGTAGGACCAGAGGGAGCAATGGTCTGCATTGGTATGAGGTCTCCTTGATGAACGTCGGAGCCCTGAGGCTGCATACTTCTCAAGAATCCTTGATCCTGAAGGACGTTGGATCCTTGAAGTTGAGATGATCCTTGAATCTGAAAGGATCCTCGGACCAGAGAGGATCCTGGGACCAGAGAGGATCCTGGGACCAGAGAGGATCCTGGAACCAGAGAGGATCCTGGGACAAGGGAGGATCCTCGGACCGGGAAGGATCCTTGGACCTGGGAGGATCCTTGGACCTGGGAGGACCCTTGGACCTGAGAGGATCCTTGGACCTGGGAGGATCCTTGGACTGCATGCATTCCCATATATCCTCCTGACGTGAAGTATCCCTGATGCTGAGAAGAGGATCCTAATGGTTGAGAAGAGGATCCTTGAGGCTGGAAGTGAGAGCCAAGTGCCTGACTCATAGTTGTTGTTCCACAACGCCTTCCTGGTAATTCACCCAAGTATTGCACATCCGGAACTGCTAAGTGTTGGGAAGTTATGGTTGGAGTGTCGAAGTTCAGCGATCTTGGCATCAGAGGGGAGTGATCCTCCACTGATTTCTTCTGTTTCTTGATCTCATCGATCTCCCGGAGGATCCTTTCGTTGGTTTTGTCCTGCTCTTGTGAATGATTCCTCATCTGCAAAATCAGAGTGTAAAGATCATTAGTAGTAGGATTAGTTGAAACAGAAGAAGTTGGTGGTTTTTGGAAAATGGGGGTTGGTTTCTTCGCAGCATTCTCAGCATTCTTCTGGGATCCAGAAGGTGGTGGAGGCAAAGGAGGAACGCCTTGTGAAGAACTGAATGACGGCATCAAGTTTGAAGTATTTTTCACCGAGGAAGCCATCTGCTTGGTTGTAACGAACCGAAATGAGCATGAAAATACGAATCTTTCTAGGAATGAAGCACCAATTGCCCCACGGTGGGCGCCAAACTGTTTTGGTAAAAAATCAAGCAATGACAATGCAACCAAACTTTCTGTTGTGAGGTATGATGCTTGAATTGATGAACAATAATAAGGATCACTATGAAATGTAATGAACAAGTCACACGAAGATTTATACGAGGAAAAAGCCCTTGATCAATGAATGATCTCCGGCATAAAAAACCTCGGGTGATGGAAACTACCGATCACCAACTCAAATTAAACAAGAAATCTATTACAACTTCGGATGATAGCGAGCTAAGTACAAGGATCACTATAGTGTATTGTGTAAAAAAGTGTGTAATCGCCAAGTGAGTTAACGAGAGCTGGTGAGAGCAGTTGTACGAGTGTGTGTGTAGCCAAAAATAGCTAAGTGTTTTCTAATTAGCTCGCTACCCCTTTAAAAATAGAAAATATCTACTCTAACTAACATTTCGCAAATGGTGCAAGTCCTCCACGACTCCATAACGTCCACTTCTGGCCAAGCACGTGCGGAATAAACATAGAATATTTTCCAGGAATATCGCCAAGACCAAGTCCAAGTTGATACTCCTGCAAAATAATTTCGAATTCAAAGTAAACAACCGTTAGTACAAGGATCCTTATGATGATCCATGATCCTGATCCTGCAACACTTCTGAGGATCACTACTTCAGACAGAATTGAGGATCACTAAACCCAACAGTAAATGAGGATCACTGATCATTTAGAAATTCACCCCTAACAACAATCGCCTTGATTTGCTCTGGACTTGCCTCTATCCCTCTTTTTGTCACCATATAACCTAGGAACTTTCCCGCTTTTGCACCAAAGTGGCACTTGGAAGGATTCAATTTCATGTTGTATCTATCAAGGATATTAAATGCTTCTTCCAAATCTCTAAGGTGATCCTCAGCTCTTTTGGACTTAACCACCATGTCATCAATATAGACTTCCATTGTGTGTCCAATTTGTTCTTTAAACGTCATATTCACTAGCGTTTGGTATGTAGCACCTGCATTTCTTAGTCCAAAGGGCATAGCAATATAACAATAGATACTAGTAGGGGTCATAAAGGTTGTATCCTCTTGATCAGATGGTTCCATCTGAATTTGTTGAAATCCAGATGAAGCTTCCATAAAAGTTAACAACTCATGACCCACTGTAGCATCCACCATGGAGTCAATGTGGGGTAATGGGAAAGGATCCTTGGGACATGCCTTATTTAAATCAGTAAAATCGACACATACCCTCCACTTTCCATTTTTCTTTTGAATAACAACCACATTGGCTAACCACCTTGGATACTTTACCTCTCTAATCATACCTGCTTTGAGCAGTTTATCTGCCTCCTCTTGAATGATGGCATTTCTTCCAGGTGCAAACTTTCTTCTCTTTTGATGTATAGGCTTGAAAGACCTGTCAATGCCAAGTTTATGAGTAATGACATCTTTAGAAATACCTGTCATGTCTTCATGTTTCCAGGCGAAGGTAGCTTTTCTTCTTTTTAAGAAGGATACCAAATCCTTTTCAATGGTATCGAGGATCCCGAATCCTATAAAAACTTTGGATTCAGGATCCTGAGAATCCATCAGGATATCTTTCACATCTTATTCTCTTGCCTCAAGAACATCTCTTGGAGGATACTTTAATTGCTATTGTTCCCTAGGTCTTGAGGCTGGCTTCATTGATGAAGTGTAACAAATTTTGGCTTCTTGTTGATCACTCTATATCTTCACCATCCCCCATGGAGTAGGGAGTTTAACACACTGATGATATGTAGATGGAACTGCTTTCATATCATGTATCCATGGCATGCCAAGGATAAAATTGCAACAAGATAAGCAATCTATGACACAAAATTTTTGAATAGAATTCACTCCCTCTATGTAAATAGGGAGTTTGATGTCCCCCAATGTATTCTTGGTTTCCCCACTGAATCCCACAAGAACTAGTGATCTTGGGATGATTTCTGATTCAGGAATGTTCATTCTTTTGAGGACATCAAGTTGGATGATGTTTACTGAGCTTCCTCCATATATAAAAATCTTGCGAACAAAATGGTTAGAAATAAACAATGTAATAACAAGACAGTCACCATGAGGATCCTGAATATCTACACGGTCATCCTCATCAAAGGATATGACTTTTGCTCTGTAAGGATAGAAGTTCGAATAGGCCTATACCGATTCTCCTATTTTGTCTCTCTGGCATGCCTCTTTGCTGCTGAAAAGGAAGTGCCACATATATCTGATCCACTAGAAATAAAGTTGAAAATTGGGGCATCTGTTGGAGGAGCAGGAGCTCTTTCTGGAACTTTTCAGGATCCTGGATCCTTGATTTCTTTCTTCCGAATAGCTGCTTCAAGTATCCTTTACTTAACAGGTAACCAATCTCTTTCCTGAGTGCTATGCATTCATCAGTGAGATGACCGAAATCTTCATGATAGGCACACCATTTGGATTTATCCTTTGTAGCAACTGGCTTATCATTCATTCTGGGCCATCTAGCTTTTTCACCTAAATTCTGCATGGCAAGGATTAGTTCATTGTTATCAACAACAAAGCAATATTCAGAAATGGGTGGATAATCTTCATCATCCTCTTCTTGCTCCACAGAATGCACATTTTGATTATCAGACTTGTTGTATGATTTGGATTTGTTGTTCCTGAAGTAGGATCCTTGCTTTTCCTGCTTTGAGGATTCTGACAGTCTCTCTTGGATCCTTTTATCATCCTCTAAACGGATGAATCTAAGGGCCCTGGTTCTTACTTCATCAAGATTCCTACAAGGGGGCATGACAAGATCATCATAGAATTGTGAATCCCAAAGTAAACCCATTTTGAAAGCTTCTACAGCTGTAGCAATATCCAAATTAGGAATCTCTAAGGATTCTCTACTGAATTTGGTTATGTAATCTCTAAGTGATTCATTTTGACTTTGTGTTACCCTATATAGATCAGTAGTTAATCGTTCAAACCTCCTACTACATGAAAATTGGCTATTAAACAAATTAACTAGATTAGCAAATGAATAATTGAGTAAGGAGGAAGACTTAGCAGCTATTTAAGAGCTGATCCCGTTAGTGTGGATCTGAAACCCTTGCATAGACATGCTTCTTTTAACCTTTCAAGAATGGGGTTAATCTCCATTCTCTCCCTGTACTAAGCTACATGCTCTTCTGGATTAGTTGTACCTTCATAAAGCTTTATGTTAGGGGAGGATTTTCTAACAATTAGTGATCCTTATTCGTTATCCTAATTAATGATCCTTACTTCTGTGACAGATAGTGATCCTCAGAAGAGCTTCAGGATCAGGATCATGGATTACTTTAAGGATCCTCATACTGACGATTGTTTGTTTGTGTTTTGTATTACTTCGCAGGAGTAACAAAAGCTTTGGCAACGGTACTATGGAATATTCCACGGGTATTTCGCACACGTTTGACTGGAAATGGACGTTGTGGAGAACGTGGGAGCTTGGCACAAAAGTCGGATAGTTTGTTATTGTAGCTAACTTCTATTTTTAAAGGGGTGACGAGCTAGAATTAGGAGACTTAGCCATTTTCAGCTACACACACTCTCATACAATCGCATTCTTGAAGCTCTCGACGAACACTTATTAGTTTTCACTCACTTTTACACATCTCACAATAGTAATCCTTGTACCTAGCTCGTTACTATCCGAAGTTGTAAACATTTATTGATTTATTTGAGCTTGGTGATCGGTAGTTTCCATCACCCGGGGTTTTTTGTGCCGGAGATCAACTCTTGATCAAGGGCTTTTTCCCCGTATAAATCCTTGTGTCGTTTGTGCAATTTACCTTGAAGTGATCCTTATCATTGTTCTACATTTAAAGAATCATACCCCATAACTAAGAGTTTGGTTGCATTATCCTCGTCTGATTTTTGACCAAAACAGTTTGGCGCCCACCGTGGGGCGATTGGTGCTTCATTCCTAAGAAGTTTTTCTGTTGGTGGTCGTTCCGGTTCATTGCATACAAATACATGGCTTCATCATTGAAGAATACCTCTACTGCAATGTCTGCGGTCAATTCATCTCAGGGCATACCTTTGCCTCCACCACCTTTGGACCTCAGAAAAATGCCGAGAAGAAACCAACTCTAATTTTCTCCAAACCTCCAACTTCTTCTGCTTCTTACACTCCCACTACTAGTGACATGTTTACTTTGATTTTGCAGATGAAGGATCATATACAGCAACAGGATAAGACCAATGAAAGAATTCTCAAAGAAATCAGAGATCTCAAGAAACAAAAGAAAACGGCAGAGGATCATTCCCCACTGGTGCCCAAATCTTTGAATTTTGATACTCCGGTGATTACTTCTCAGCCATCAGTGGTTCCAGATGTTCAATATGTGGGTGGACCAAAAGGAGTGCACTACGGAACAACAACAGTGACTCAGGCATCGGGTTCCTATTTTCAGCCAGCAGGATCCTATCCTCAGTATATAGGATCCTTCATGAATTCAGGAGGTTACTCAGGAGCGCAGCAGATTCAAGGATTTTCCCTTGTTCCAGGATCATCCCATGTTTAAGGATCCTCCCTTGTTCCAGGATCATCCCAGGTTCAAGGATCCTCCTTTGTTCCAGGATCATCCCAGGTTCAAGGATCCTCCTTTGTTCCAGGATCATTCCAGGTTCAAGGATCTTCCTTTGTTCCAGGATCATCCCAGGTTCAAGGATCCTCTTTTGTTCCAGGATCATCCCAGGTTCAAGGATCCTCCCTTGTTCCAGGATCATCACAGTTTCAGGGATCCTTCCAGATGCCAGGATCCTTGAGGAGTTTGCAAACAGGAAGTGTCCATCAGGGAGATTTTATTCCAATGCAGACCAATGCTTCTACTGGTCCTTCGATCATTCCAGAGCCCCAACAATATGGATTAACATCCATTCTTCCTAATTTGAATCCAATGGGAGGTAACACTTTTAATAATTCCTATGCTACTAACCATGGCCTTATGCAGGATCCAGGTATCAATCATGCCATGGCCAGAGAATTGCAAAAGTTGAAGGATATGATATCAAGTGTTCCAGGAGTGGTCAAACCTATCCCAGAGATTGCAGATGGGAGCCACAGGATATCTCGTTTTGCACCACCGATCTGTGATGCTGAGATACCCAAGAGGTTCCATGTTCCAACTATGAAGCTGTATGATGGTTCGACGGATCCTGAAGAACACATAGCACAATACAGGGAGAGGATGGAGATCAATCCAATCCCAGAAAGGTTAAAGGAAGCATGCCTGTGCAAAGGATTCCGATCCACTCTTACTGGATCAGCTCTCAAATGGCTGCTAAGTCTTCCTCCTTACTCTATTACTTCATTTGCTAATCTAGTTAATTTGTTTAATAGCCAATTCTCATGCAGTAAGAAATTTGAACGATTAACTAGTGATCTATATAGGATAACCCAGGGTCATAATGAATCATTAAGGGATTACATTACCAAATTCAGTAAAGAATCCTTAGACATTCCCAACTTGGATATAGCCACGGCTGTTGAGGCCTTTAAAATGGGATTGCTTAGGGATTCGTCGTTCTATGATGATCTTGTTATGACACCATGCAGGAACTTAGATGAGGTAAGAACCCGGGCACTTAGGTTCATTCGGCTAGAGGATGACAAGAGGATCCAGGAGAGGTTAGCAGGATCCTCAAAGCAAGATAAGCAAGGATCCTCATTCAGGAACAACAAGTTCAGATCCTACAACAGATCTGATAACCAGAACGTGCATGCTGTTGATCAAGAAGAGGATGATGAGGATTATCCTCCAATTTCTGAATATTGTTTTTCTGTTGATAACAATGAACTAATCCTTGCGATGCAGAATCTAGGTGATAAAGCTAGATGGCCCAGAAAAAATGATAGGCCAGCTGCAACTAAGGATAAATCAAAGTGGTGTGCATACCATGAAGATTTTGGGCATCTCACAGAAGAATGCATTGCACTGAGAAAGGAAATTGGGTACTTGTTGAGCAAGGGGCATCTAAAAGAATTGTTGGGAAGAAAAAAGTCAAGGACTCAGGATCCTGAAAGGATCCCTGAGAAGGCTCCAGCCCCTCCAGCAGATGCACAAGTAATAAACTTTATTTCTGGAAGATCAGACATTTGTGGCACATCCTTCTCAGCAGCTAAAAGGCATGCAAAGGAAACTAAAATGGATAATGGAGAAAGACCCGTTCGAACATCAAGTGTCTCCGAAGGAAAAGTCATAACCTTTGATGAGGATGATCGTGTTGATATCCAGGATCCTCATCACGATGGTTTAGTTATTACCCTTTTCATTTCTAACTATTTTGTCCACAGGATCCTTATAGACGGAGGAAGTTCAGTGAACATTATCCAGCTTGATGTTCTAAAGAAGATGGGTATCCCTGAATCAGATATCATACCAAGATCCTCCGTGCTCGTGGGATTTAGTGGCGAAACTAAGAATACCCTGGGGGACATTAAACTCCCAATATACATCGAAGGCCTACATTCATATCAAAAATTTTGTGTTATTGACTGTTTATCTTGTTGTAATGTTATCCTTGGCAGGCCCTGGATACACGATATGAAGGCAGTCCCATCTACCTACCATCAATGTGTGAAGCTCCCTTGTCCTTGGGGAATAGTGAAGATTGATAGTGATCAGCAGGAGGCTAAGAATTGCTATACTTCATCGATGAAACCAGCCTCGAAGTCAAGGGAGCAATAGCAATCAAAGTATCCTCCAAGGGATGTCTTGGAGGCAAGAGAGCAGGATGTGGTAGAAGTCCTCATGGATCCTGATGATCCTGAATCCAAAATCTATGTCGGATCAGGGATCCTTGGCGATATGAAGGAAGACCTTATATCCTTCCTCAAAAGGAGAAAGACTACCTTTGCATGGAAACACGAAGACATGACTGATATATCTAAAGATGTAATCACTCACAAACTTGGCATTGATAGGTCCTTCAAACCAATCCATCAAAGGAGAAGAAAGTTTGCACCGGAAAGAAATGCCATTATCCAAGAAGAGGTAGAGAAATTGCTCCGGGCAGGTATGATTAGAGAGGTCAAGTATCCAAGATGGTTGGCCAATGTGGTTGTTGTTCAAAAGAAAAACGGAAAGTGGAGGGTATGTGTCGATTTTACCGATTTAAATAAGGCATGTCCCAAGGATCCTTTCCCATTACCCCACATTGACTCCATGGTGGATGCAACTGCGGGTCATGAACTGTTAACTTTTATGGATGCTTCATCTGGATTTCAACAAATCCAAATGGAACCATCCGATCAAGAGGATACAGCATTCATGACTCCAACTGGTATATACTGCTATATTGCTATGCCGTTCGGACTAAGAAATGCAGGTGCAACATATCAAAGGCTGGTAAATATGATGTTCAAGGATCAGATTGGACAAACTATGGAGGTTTACATAGATGATATGGTGGTAAAATCCATAAAAGCTGAGGATCACCTAAGGGACTTGGAGGAAGCATTCGATATCCTTGACAAATATAACATGAAACTTAATCCTTCAAAATGTCACTTTGGTCTTAAAGCAGGTAAATTCTTAGGATATATGGTGACAAAGAGAGGCATTGTAGCTAGCCCAGAACAAATCAAAGCTATAGTGAACAACAAATCTCCAGCCAATGCTAAGGATGTTCAAAGGCTAACAGGCAGGATAGCAGCTTTGAACAGATTCATATCCAAATCCTCAGAGAAGTGCAAAGAATTCTATGATATCCTAAGGAAGAACAAGAAATTTGAGTGGACGGAGAAGCATGAAAATGCCTTAAGAGCTCTCAAAGATTACCTATCCTCAGCCTCGGCCTTGATGAAACCAGAAAAAGGCGATGTGCTATCCTTATATCTTGCAGTATCCTCAAAAGCAGTAAGTGCGGTCCTTGTTAAGGATCACGAAGGTACACAACATCCTGTCTATTATGTAAGTAAAAGTTTACTTGATGCCGAATCCAGGTATTCACACCTTGAAAAGCTTATTCTTGCATTAATTATGGCATCCACTAAGTTGAGACATTATTTTGAAACTCATGTTATTGTTGTTAAAACTAATTTCCCAATTAAGAATGTCCTCAGGAAACCAGAGATGTCAGGAAGGATGGCTAAGTGGGCAGTGAAGCTAAGTGCATATGATATAAGATATGAGCCTAGGACAGCCATCAAATCCCAAGCATTAGCTGACTTTGTGGCTGATTTCAGTAGTGATTTACAAAAAGAAGCTGAGTTAGAAGTCCAGCAGCTAGAGGAGACCAAGGATCCTTGGATACTCTATACTGATGGATCCTCAAATGTCAAAGGCACAAGGCTTGGAATACTACTAAAATCGCCACAGGGGGACATAATACCCCACTCTATAGCTTGTGAGTTCCAAACCACTAACAATGAGGCTGAATATGAAGCCTTAATTGCTTGTTTGCAAATTGCTAAGCATATGGGGATCAGGTATCTTGAGGTACATGTAGATTCATTGTTAATTACAAACCACTTTAATGGATCCTATGCTGTTAAAGGTGAAAAGCTAACCAAATATTTAGAGATAGTCAAAAATTTGGCACTCTCATTTGTTTCCTTTAGTTTGACACAGGTACCGAGGGAAGAAAATACAGAAGCTGATGCATTGGCTAACTTAGGATCATCTTTGAAGATCCCTGAGGATATCAAGATCCCTATTATCCATATCCTGACCCCGGCTATCGAGGATCATGTGGCTATGGAGATAGGAAATGATTCTGCAATTATCCCTAGTGAGGATACTCAATCCCATTCAGGATCAGAATCATGGATCTCACCAATCATGAGATACTTACAACATGGAGAGATTCCTACAGGAGAAAACCCTAGGGCTTTCAAAATTAAGGTATCTCAATTCACAATTTTAAATAATATGTTGTATAGACGATCTCTTGCAGGACCATACTTGAGATGCATTGAGGATCCTGAAATCCAAGAAGTTTTAAAAGACTTCCATGAAGGAGATTGTGGAAACCACACTGGGGGCAGGGCATTATTCTCAAGGATCCTGAGGACAGGATACTACTGGCTAACCATGAAAAGAGATGCTGTGGAGTATGCTAAGAGATGTGATCCTTGTCAGAGACACAGCAATATCCTTCATCAACCAGCTGAATTATTGCATCCTATATCCTCCTCTTGGCCATTTATGAGATGGGGTATGGATATAGTTGGTAAGCTCCCTAAGGCACCTGGTGGAAAAGTATTCATGCTTGCTATGACTGATTACTTCTCCAAGTGGATAGAGGCTGAAGCTTTTGCCCAAGTCAGAGAAAAGGAAGTTATATCCTTCATTAAAAGAAATATTATAACTAGATTTGGAATTACTTCTGAAATTATATGTGATAATGGTTCCCAATTTATTGGGGGCAGAACCACTAACTTTTGTGACAGTTGGGGGATTAAGATGATAACATCAACGCCAGTCCACCCACAAGCTAATGGTCAAGCAGAATCATCCAACAAGATCATCATCAATAATTTGAAGAAGAAGCTTGGATCCAAGAAAGGGAAATGGGCAGAAGAACTACCTTATGTGCTTTGGGCTGATAGGACAACCCCTAAGAATGCTACTGGTCAAACGCCATTCTCTTTGGTATTTGGGGCAGAATCAGTGGTCCCAACAGAAATGGTGGTTCCAACTGCTAGAACAAGTACTCGTGATCCTGAAGAAAATGATGAGAACTTGGCTCAAGACCTGGATACTATTGAAGAAATCAGGGATATGGCTAGGATAAGGATGGCCAGTTATCAACAGAGAATGGCTGGTGCTTACAACAAAAATGTCAGGATCAGGAAGTTTCAAGTTGGAGATATGGTATTAAGGAAAGCATTTCAGAATACCACCAATCCTGCTGATGGAAAATTGGCTCCAAAATGGGAAGGCCATTATTTGATTGAAGCTGAAGCAGGAAAGGGGGCATATAGACTGCTAACCATGGAAGGTGATTTGCTACCAAGAGCTTGGAATGCTGTCCAGTTGAAGAAATATTTCATGTGAGCAGGATCCTCATAGCACAGATGATCCTTACGTTAGGGATATCCTTAAAGGATCCTTAAAGTATCGGTGATCCTTACTTTGGTAATATCCTAATCTTGAACTATTTCATTTCTTTATTTTCTCATATAAGGATAAGGGTCATGTATCCTTTATCCATCTCTCACGTGATTTTAAGTTTTGAAAGTTCAGGAATCCTTAGCAAAGTATTGGTTATCTGCAGAAGCAATCCGTCCTTTGGGTTTAACCCCAGTTATTTGCGCTTGACCCCAGTTCCGCCTGTAGCGCATGATGATCCTGGTATAGTTCAAGGCAGTGGGACCAGTACTCACTTTAGGGGCTGATAATTCCATTGTACTGGCTATACCTAGGATCCTACGTATAATGGTAGACGTACCATACATCCGTTCCTAAGGTTTCTAACGTTTTCACGTTAGCTAAGGTTTCGGCATCTTCATGTCGCTCAAGTTTGGATAGTCGCCAGTGAGGGCCATACTCCAGTTTACATCCGTTTATATGGGCTTGACCCCAGTTTACATCCGTTTATATGGGCTTGACCCCAGATTACATCCGTTTATTTGGGCTTGTCCCCAGTTTATTGGCCTTGTCCCCAGTTACTAACTCTTATCTTATATTGGCTTAGTCCCAAGTTGTATCCAATTTCAGGTTTTTGGAGACAAACGACTAAGGATCCTTGATCCTTACCTTCCATTAAGGTTTGTGTTATGGTTATCCTGTTTATAATGATAAAGGTTAGGATCCTAACTTGGATTCTCAGGTATGATCCTTAACTATTTTGATTTTATTCATTATTCATTTGAATAACCCTTATACTTTGACAACTGAACTTATGATCCTTAAAATATATTACTTTTCAAAAATTTTCGACTATAGGATATTTGATCCTGGATCATATCCTAAAATTCTTAAACTTAATTTGTTAAACTTTTTTTTTCAAACAAATGTATATCACAACAATTGAAAACTAAAGGATACATAAGGATAGCAACACGGGAGATAGCCAAAAAGTTAAAGTTATTTTATTCACAAAATGTTCAACCCCTTAAGGTTGTCAAAATTACCTACCCCGAGCATCTACCAGGAAAACGTGGCCCGTCCGCTGGGGTAGGTAAAAGGGTGTCCATGATAATAAGTTCAAAAGTAGTGTAGGAATATAAAGGCGGCAGGATCACAATGGCTTCATCCCCCAAACACCCTCCACTATTTGCAATCCTGCCTATTGTCCAAAGGATCATACATGATCCTTAATCCTAAAAACTATTGTTCAGTACAAACCATCAAATTGTTCAAACAAAACAACCATCAAACTAAAAAAAAAAATTGGGCTCCGGCTATGTCTAGAAGTTTCCATCATTGCCCAATCATGCATCCTAAACCTTCCCTGCATCACCACCTCCGGTTCCACTTGCTTCACCACCTTCACCCTTGCCTCCAGCCTCAATCGCCAAAACTTCCTCAGTCTCCTCATCATCTTCAAGATCAGCCAACCTTGCTTTCCAGCCCTCAACGTCCCAGCTGCTTTTGTCAAAGTTAGGATCTTGAGCTTCCTGGGCCATCTTCAGTTTTGTCTGATACATTGTGATGGCAGCAGAGACCTTTGCACCTTCTATGAGATCATGCTTTTCATAGTCAAGGTCAATCAGGAGTTTAGCCGTCTTAGTCTTGGCATCTTGGAGTTCCTTCTGAAGATCAGCAATTTTAAGGTCCTTAAGCACTGCAACCTGTTGGAGGTCAGCAATCTTCTTGTCCTGCTCCTCGACGTTCCCCACATAGTCCTCAATCTTAGCGAATTTCTGCAAAAGGGATAAAAGATAAGGTCAGGACCAAGTGATCCTCAAATCAGCAGGATATATCAGCAGGATATGCCAGCAGGATATACAGGCAGATACAGTGATCCTTACATCATTAAAGTACTCGAGGAATTGGTGACGGATCAGAGGCAGACCCTGCAAATCCTCATCCTCGGAGGTCTTTCTCTTTTTGCCACCCCTTCCTTTAGTGGGTGCCTTGGGAATGGAGATGCTAGGACTGGTAGTGGACCTTTTCTTCCTGGGTCTAACAGAATCAAGGTCAGCCGTGTCGAATTGAGAAGCAGGCTTGGTGGATTTTCCAGCACCTACACAACCAAAACAAGATAAGTATCTTCATTTAACTTATATTTCACTATTTATTTAAATTTTAAACAAAGATACTTACTTGACATTGTGACAGAGCCTGAGGATACCTCCTGAGAATCTTGGGTTGTTGTCTTAAAAGTTCTTGCTTCAGGATCAAGTTTCTTGAAAGCGATGAGCCTCTCTTTAGCAGAAGGAGACAATCTGAGGTGTGAGACGGTGATAGCTGCATAACAAGAAAGCAAAAATATAAGTGATCCTTACATCAAAAGAAAGTTTCTGGTGATCCTTCTCAGGATCCTCCACCCTACCATGGGTAGCCCATTTCTTGGGTAGATCCTTTCCATCCTCAATAGAATCTCTCTTGACGAAAAAGAAACGCCGCTTCCAATTAGCATCGTTCTTGGTGACTTTGAAGATCGGGTGTTCCTCACCAGGCTTACGTTTAAACAAATAACGATGAGAACCAAAGGTAGTAAGATCATACAGCTCTCCCAGCTCCGACATTCCTAGGTCTATCCATTCCTGCTCGATGATCCTTTCAAGGGTATACAAAACCCTCCAAATCATCGGCATGGCTTGGATATAAGAGATGCCGGTTAGGGAAAAGAAAGATTGGGTGATGGCTGGAAAAGGATATGTATAGCCTATGGTGAACGGAGTGACAGGAAAAGCAACCCACTTGTCGGAAACATGATCACTCAGGGCATTGGGATCAAAAGGTCTGAACTCGGTGTTCGCCGGGAAGCAGTGGCGGATCCTATCAATCTGTGCATCATTGAAACAGCAGCGTTCTTTTATGGAATCTTCGATGATCCCCTGGCTTTTCGGTGGGCTGTTTTTCGGGTGATCCTTAGCTGGGGAATTCCGGAGCAACATCTTTGATAGAATGGTGAAAAGAAACGGAAAACAGAGCAAGAGAAGGAAGAAGATGAAGAGAGAATACCTGTTTATCTTCTGAATGCAGTTATAAAGGGAGTCTCTCTGAAATTTTAAATGCATTCGATCCTATCTCTATCTCCTATTTATAATCATGATTGTGCAGGGTTGTCACTTCTGTGACGTCATGGTTGCAACGGATAGTTCTACAATAACGGCTATATTTACGATAGTTAGTTGCGGATAAGATCAGGAAAATATAATTCGCTTATTTAACATATCACTCCTTATATTTTGGGGGCAATTGTTAGGGGAGGATATTCTAACAATTAGTGATCCTTATTCGTTATCCTAATTAATGATCCTTACTTCTGTGACAGATAGTGATCCTCAGAAGAGCTTCAGGATCAGGATCATGGATCACTTTAAGGATCCTCATACTGACGATTGTTTGTTTGTGTTTTGTATTACTTCACAGGAGTAACAAGCTTGACTTGGTCTTGGCAACGGTACTATGGAATATTCCACGGGTATTTCGCACACGTTTGACTGGAAATGGACGTTGTGGAGAACGTGGGAGCTTGGCACAAAAGTCGGATAGTTTGTTATTGTAGCTAACTTCTATTTTTAAAGGGGTGACGAGCTAGAATTAGGAGACTTAGCCATTTTCAGCTACACACACTCTCATACAATCGCATTCTTGAAGCTCTCGACGAACACTTATGAGTTTTCACTCACTTTTACACATCTCACAATAGTAATCCTTGTACCTAGCTCGTTACTATCCGAAGTTGTAAACATTTATTGATTTATTTGAGCTTGGTGATCGGTAGTTTCCATCACCCGGGGTTTTTTGTGCCGGAGATCAACTCTTGATCAAGGGCTTTTTCCCCGTATAAATCCTTGTGTCGTTTGTACAATTTACCTTGAAGTGATCCTTATCATTGTTCTACATTTAAAGCATCATACCCCGTAACTAAGAGTTTGGTTGCATTATCCTCGTCTGATTTTTTACCAAAACACTTTATATTTGGTGTTTGAAATCTCTTTGGTATTTCTGCATCACATATAGGTGGTGCAAAGCGAGATATCCTGTGGCTTCCATCCGGGATTTCGGGAATGGGCTTAACCACTCTTGGAACGCTGGATATCATATCCTTGAGTTTTTTGTAATTCTCTAGCCATAGCTTGGTTGATTCCTGGCTCCTGCAGAAAGCCATGGTTACTATTATGAGATGTATTTAAAGTGTTACCTCCTGATTGATTCGAGGTTGGGATTCCTGATATGAATATCCAAATTAGGAATCTCTAAGGATTCTCTACTGAATTTGTGTAGGATCGGTTTGCGACCCGAACGAGTCGTTCAGAAGAGATTTATCAGTTTCAGAGGCGGAAACTAAGAAACCGATTGCGAAACAGCTTGCGTATCACTTTAACACTGATTATATTGATATACTATCGTTTACAATCAGTCCTCACACCGGCAGCACCTCGGTATGGAATTTCAGAAACGTTACAAATGAAATCTACACAAGCCTATTTATAACCTTCAGATTTCGCTTGGAAACACTTCAAGCGAAATCCACAATCTAACTTTTCAAGCGAAACCGACAACCTATAAACATGTAACATTCTGTTTTGTCTCATGTGTAAACTAGCAATGATGTCATAGATGATGTCACAATTGTGATGTCATCTTTAAACATAATGACATCATACTTGATCAATTTCGCAACGAACCCGAGACTCGACATAAGACGAAGACGACAGATGAATGCACCAACAAACTCCCCCTCAGATGTTGACGAGTCTTAAATGTCGAGTATTCTCTATCTTCAGTCTTTGTTAGTCTCTTTTCTTTCTTAGCATATACCAGGATCTTCTCTTTGGCTTTAACCTCGTCAGACTCCCCCTCTCATCATGATGAGATCGCCGTCTGGAATTAGCTATCACCTTGAGATCAATCCCTGGCTTTATCTCTGATTAGCTCATTTCCTGCACACATTTTCTCACAAACACATAAGTTTTTTTACTTAAATCAATAAGAAAAACTTACTAGTAATAGTTACATCAAGTTCAAATTAATGACCTTGATTAACTAATCAAACTTTCTTTCTCAAAAAAATTTCTTCATTTAAGCACTCACTCCCAAACCAGTTCATCATGTTCAGCACTTGAAATTTTAAATATCAGCTCTCCAACATCAGTTGTCGAAAATCTTTTTGGATTTTTCAAAATTTATGCTAAAACACACTAAAATCTTTTTGAATTTTTGAAATAACAGAAATACAGTAAAGAAATATTTACATACAATATTTTTGTGAGTTTGTGTAAGAGGATCATATCAGTTTTTGAGACAAATCACTAGCACCGTTAAGCTTTAAACATTTTCAGTTCTAAACGATTCACGTTGATTGACGATATTGTTGTCCACTTAAGCTCAATCTAAAAACTTTCGAAATGCTTACCGATATGTTAAGGTATATTAATTTTGCACTAAGTTCTTATGGACCCCACGATCTCAGCATATCCCCTCATCATGCAATACACTGACTCAAGTAATGCCTTTAAACTTTTATCAACTATGATTTGTGCGAAAAGAAAGCAGAATGTTTAAACATTAACAATCAGGTCGATACTTCCGTATACGCAGAGAAAGTCCAATGTTTAAACAAAATAAGAAAAATAAAACAAGTTGAAGTTGTTTAGGCTTTAACCACCAGGTCGATACTCCCGTATACGCAGAGGTGATCCAAAGCTTAAACGAAACACCAAAGAAAATAAAGCAGAACGTTTAGGCAACAACATCCAGGTCGATACTCACGTATACGCAGAGGATGTCCGATGCTTAAACAAAATAAAGAAATAAAACAAGTTTAAATCTTTGCAAAATAAAATGCACAATCACAGCGACTTTTCAGCAAAGTTGTGAAAGTTCACAAACTTAACCAGTTTTATGTCTTTCGACAATCAGCGATTACTGAGTAGGCACACAGTCAAGAAGGACAAAACTAAGTACTATGCTTTCGACCATGTTTCCCACTAGAACTAGGCTTTTTCATTTAAGTTTGTATCGTTCTCGCAAATCTACTAGTCTAGCTGAGCCTACCGTCACATCTTTAGTGAGACCGTTTATCACATTATAACTTTCCATTTCTTTAGCGTGCTGTGACAGTCCAACTGATCTACTATCATTTCCTCTTTTTTCAGCAAAACTCATTTTTTAAATTTATCATGTTTTTGGCTTTTTCAAATTTTCAAATGTTTTTGGATTTTCTAAAATTTTACTCCCCCTAAAATGCAAACACATTTTAGGAAATTTGAAAACAAACTATACAAGTAACAAGACAACTGATATCGAATCACTTCAATTCTCCATTCACCTTGCATAAACAATCAGAACTCCCCCTCACAACAAAACATTTTCCCATTATGATTTCAAAACACTTAAGTTTGTTTTAATCAAATGGTTTTTCTGGAAAATAAGTTTTGTGTGTTATTTCACAAATATGGGGTTTCATCACCTTGTTCTTTCAATCACTTGTAAGATTTAACATTTATCGATTTTTTAACACAACCACTTGTAGGAAATCAAGTACAACTTAATGTACCTGATTTACCACTTGTAAGTCGAAATATCACTGAAGTGAATTTCTCAAGAAAGATGCTGATTCATGTTCCACGCTTACCAACCTGGGAACTCCGGCAAGTCAGGTTTTTCATTTAAACAGATTCACCCAAGCCTGACGGTCCTTGGGTGATTTTGAATTCTTGTTCAACAATGGTGGAAAATTTGCATCATCCATTGTTAAACCTGAATTCTCAGATTTTACCTCAACAACAGGCTCTTCTGGCTTTGACGAACCAGAATCATTGCCTGTGCATGGCTTGTCTGACTTTGATCTGTCAGATTCATTGCCTGATGGTGGCTTGTCTGACTTTGACACATCAGATTCATCGCCGACCATTTTCTTCTTCTTCTTATCCTCTTTCATCCTCAGATTTGTATCCGATGAATTCATCTTGCTTGACTTTGCCATCAAGGAAGTCGATTCATTAGAACTCTTATTTTTACCAACAGATGAACCCGAGGACAAGATCTTCTCGAGATACTCTCTCGCATTCTTTCTCTTCTTCCTCAGTCTTTCTTTCTGCCCCTGAGAAAGTTTCACTTTAGTTTCTTGAACTTTAGGTTCTTGAACCTTCTGTTCTTTGGGCTTGACATTGACTGATTTCTTTGCCATCTTCTGAGAACTAACCCTTAATCTTTTATTTGATCTCCTTGGGCAATCTCTGGCAATGTGACCTCTGATGTTGCAATTAAAGCATCTCCTCGTCTCATAACTCCAACCTTGGCAGTTAACAGCAATGTGTCCTTGATAACCACATCGGTAACACACTCTGTTATCGTACCAATCACCATTTTCAGCCCAAATGCTCAAATCAAAACACTGTTTGGCTTGGTGATATCCATTTCTCCTCTTGTAAGCTGGATTTGGCTTTGAAGCACTGTGGTCCGACCTGCACCACTTATTACCAACAATTTTAGAGTTTTCATTTTTTTGATTTTTGTAATTTTTCATTGCGATTGAATGATTGATCTGATGAGCTTTTATTATCTTTTTGAACATTTTTCAAAATTTTCTCTTTTTGTTTTTGTTCCACTATCTTCTTCAAAGGTTTTTGCTTAGAGCATTCTCCCTTTTCAGTTGATTGTGGAACAGTTTCTTGAAACTTTTCTTTTAACTTCAAAAATAAATTCTTTTTTGAAAATTTTTCATTTTCAACATCAGATTTCTCATCGCAATCTTCAACTATGACTTTGTCATAGTTTGTGACACCGTCACTTATTGGAACGGAATTGATCGGTTTTGGACAGGGGAACTCAGAAGAAGTCACAAAACCTTTCAATTTCTTTTCAAGCTCATCAATTTTGTTCCTTGAATTTTCAGCTTCGTTTTCAAGCTGAGATATTCGTTCAAGATGAGACTTGATTGTTTATTCGTTTTCATTTTTCATGTTTTCAAGAACAGACTTTTCATTTTCCAAAACATTTATCTGTTCTTGAAATTTTGTCTCATTTGCTTTCAGATTCTTATTCTCAAGCTTTATCCAGAAATCTTCCTTTTCTGAATTTAACTCCTTTTCTTCTAACTCTTTGATTTTCTTTCGAGCACATTCACATTCTTTTTCAAGTTTGATAATTTTCTGAAGATGGGAATTTATCATTTTTTGATTTTCGATGTTATTTTTGCTAAACACATCTCTCCCATTTTCAAGAATTTTTATTTGACTTTGAAATTCTTTCTCCAATTTTAATTTTTCTATATCAAAAACTTTCAATTTATCTTCAAAATTTATTTCATTTTCTTTCAACTTCTGATTTTCCAATGTCAAACTGTTCAAGTTACTTAACAGTTTGTCATTCTCAGATTTCACATTTACACAATTTTCCTGCATAACAAGAATCTGCTTATCATCAGCTTGCTTCTTATCATTCAGCTTTTTGACTTCCGATTTCAAACTTTCCACATCTTTCAAGAGTTTGTCATTGTCAGCTTCAAGTTTATCACATTTAGAGCACACTGATGCAGAACTTGAAGATTCATTCTTCACAGATTCTTCATTCTTTGGAGCTAGCTCTTCCTTTGCCCTAAATGTACCTGCACAAAAGATTTTAACGAAATCAAGAGGATTTGCATACTCATCAATATAACAACCTCTCTTAATATCGTATTTTATCACAAATTTTGCCCTAACACATTCAACAATCCTTTTGTTTATCTCATCAATCACATCTAAGCCCATATCCATCAAATGATTTTCTAAGACATTTATCATTTCTTTCCTTTTCTTTCCATTTTCAAATTCATGAGTTTTAAGTATGCTAATGAATCTTTTTAGATGTAATTTTGAAAAATTTGAATCCTTTCTAAAATTTTTCAAACATTCACTCCATTCAATAGGTAATGCATCTGCAAACTTTTCTATTTTTTCAGCATCTGATGGAAATATCTCATGATTTTTTAAGTAACCAAGTAAGACTCCATATCGGTTCTCTAAATTTCCCAATGTTTCATTTTTCAAACATGCAAAATATTTAAACCTTTTGACCCAAACATCCTTTTTCACATTTCTATAACTATCGTCCAAATACCCCATATACCAATCATTTAATCTTTCAAGATCATGATTTTCCATCTCATCAAACATCATTTCCATTTTTCAAATAACCCCGTCAACAATTTCCAATTCAAAACAAAATCAATTTTGATGTCAAAATCCACTAACTCGACACCTTTGAATGCCAATAAATCTGATTGGACCGAACAATATTATATTATTATCAAAACACTTTTGCCGACAATTATATGATCACACTTCAAATTTAGCAGACCTCACTTTACTAACTGTTACACGATTGGACCAAATTCTCTTAGATCAAAACAAATTTCAAACTTGCTGACAACAACTAGTGACCTTACAATTTTAATGGCAGACAAACACTTTAAAAAGTCATCACATGTATCGACAAAACACTTATATCAATACAATATATCCTTCAATGAACCGACAAACTTATATTTTCAAACCTCTTTGAATATCGAACCGAGAATCACGTGAACTGTTATTGATAAACTGAAACAATTAATATAGATCACATATACTCTCAATGATAATATCCGACAACACACTACTCGAAGCACTTTTCACATAAGTCCTCTCCAATTTTCACGATTTTTTTTTAAAAAAAATTGTGGCTGACAAACTTTACTTTCTCATGCAAACTGACCAACTTGTGATTTCAATTTCCGACTTACTGTAACCTCGATCAGAATGATACACACAATTCGACGTACACACTCAACTTATTTCAAGCGAAATCCACACGTATTTCAAACAAACTGCTGTTTTCAAGTGAAATCCTCAATTTCGCTTCAAACTCTCATTTTTTTCAAGCGAAATCCAACATGATGTCAGCAAATAACGATCTGATTTTGGTCCGATTGAACAAGATTTAAGCCGATTTTAGATCTGAAACTCTCAAGGGTTTGTTAAAACATGTTTACGCACATTATGTGAGAATATGAACCGATTTTTACCGTAAAAATTTGTTCGATTTTGAAAAGAAGGTGTAGAAAAACAGAAAAAGTGACAAAAAACGAGCTGTTTTGGCGAAATCTCTTCCTCCTGAGCTCTGATACCACTTGTAGGATCGGTTTGCGACTCGAACGAGTCGTTCAGAAGAGATTTATCAGTTTCAGAGGCGGAAACTAAGAAACCGATTGCGAAACAGCTTGCGTATCACTTTAACACTGATTATATTGATATACTATCGTTTACAATCAGTCCTCACACCGGCAGCACCTCGGTATGGAATTTCAGAAACGTTACAAATGAAATCTACACAAGCCTATTTATAACCTTCAGATTTCGCTTGGAAACACTTCAAGCGAAATCCACAATCTAACTTTTCAAGCGAAACCGACAACCTATAAACATGTAACATTCTGTTTTGTCTCATGTGTAAACTAGCAATGATGTCATAGATGATGTCACAATTGTGATGTCATCTTTAAACATAATGACATCATACTTGATCAATTTCGCAACGAACCCGAGACTCGACATAAGACGAAGACGACCGATGAATGCACCAACAATTTGGTTATGTAATCTCTAAGTGATTCATTTTGACTTTGTTTTACCCAATTTAGATTACTAGTTAATCGTTTAAACCTCCTACTACATGAAAATTGGCTATTAAACAAATTAACTAGATTAGTAAATGAAGTAGTAGAGTAAGGAGGAAGACTTAGCAGCCATTTAAGAGCTGATCCAGTTAGTGTGGATCTGAAACCCTTACATAGACATGCTTCTTTTAACCATTCAGGAATGGGGTTAATCTCCATTCTCTCCCTGTACTAAGCTACATGCTCTTCTGGATCAGTTGTACCATCATAGAGCTTCATATTTGGTGTTTGAAATCTCTTTGGTATCTCTGCATCACATATACGTGGTGCAAAGCGAGATATCATGTGACTTCCATCCGGGATTTCGGGAATGGGCTTAACCACTCTTGGAATGCTGGATATCATATCCTTGAGTTTTTGTAATTCTCTAGCCAAAGCTTGGTTGATTCCTGGTTCCTGCACAAATCCATGGTTAGTATTATGAGATGTATTTAAAGTGTTACCTCCTTATTGATTCGAGGTTGGGATTCCTGATGTTAATCCGTATTGATGTCATTCTGGTATGATCGAGGGACCAGACGAAGCAATAGTTTGCATGGGGATGAAGTCTCCCAAATGAATCTCTGAGCTTCTGGGTTGTAGACTCCCTAAGGATCGTTGATCCTGAAAGATAATGGAACATTGATACACCGAAGCTAGAGGTCTTAGAGGATACTCCACGGATCCGTGAGCCTGGGATGATTATCCCTGAACCTGAGGTGAGGGTCCTTGATACTAAGAGTAGGATCCTTGAAATGATTGCGTCCCCATGTATCCTCCCCAACTAGAGAAGAATCCTTGATGCTGGAAAGAGAATCCTTGAGGCTGAAGAGAGGATCCTAAAGGCTGGAAGTAGGATCCTTGAGCCTACGTCGTTGCCGATGATCCATAGAACATACTCGATGATCCACCCTGGTACTGGACACCTGATGCTGTGGAATGCTGAGTAGTTGTGACCAGTGTATCGAAATTCAGTGATCTCGGCACCAATGGAGAGTGATCCTCCGCTGATCTCTTCAATTTCTTGATTTCATCAATTTCTCTAAGGATCATGTCATTAGTTTTGTCCTGCTGTTGCATGTAATCCTTCATCTGCAAAATCAAAGAATAAAGATCATTGTTAGTTGGACTAGAAGAAACAGCAGTAGTTGCTTTTGTGAAAACAGGGGTTGGCTTCTTCGCAGCATTCTTAGCATTCTTCTGGGATCCAGAAGGAATAGGAGGCAAAGGTGGAATACCCTGTGAAGAGGTGATCGCCGGCATGGAGCTTGAAGTATTCTTCGCATGAGGGGCCATGTGGTTAAAGGTAATGAGCAGAAATGAATAAAATGAACAAGATTTTTTAAGAATGAAGCAACGATTGCCCCACGGTGGGCGCCAAACTGTTTTGGTAAAAAAATCACACAAGGATAATGCAACCAAATCTGATTTTTGTAAGGTATGATGCTTAGTTAATTGGTCAAATGTATGAACAACAAATATATGAAATGAGTGGTGAATACAAGGATTTATACGAGGAAAAAGCCCTTGATCAATGTATGATCTCCGGCATAAAAAACCTTGGATAGTGAAAACTATCACTATCAAGTATAATAAACAAAGAACGTTTACAAATCGGGATGATAACAAGCTTGGTACAAGGATCACTAGTGTGCAAAAGGGTGTAATCGTAGAGAGCTCTTGAGAGTTCGAGTGTAGTGCAGTTGTGTTGCTAATAATAACAATCATCTCTAAATCAAGCTTATATCCCCATTAAAAATAGAAATTAGCTAGCCAAACTAACTATCTGCAAATGATGCAAGCCCCCCACGATCACCATAACGGTCGAAGAGTTCAAGCACGTGCAGAATCACCAAGCATATTCCCCTAGAATCTCGGTTGGACCAAGTCCTATTCGAATACACCTGCAATACAAGTTCAAAAATGATGGAAACAATTGTTAGTGTTTGGATAATAATGAGGATCCTGGATCCTTAGTCTTGCAACATCTTCCGAGGAACCTTAATTTAAGGCATTAAATTTTTAAATTAAAATCCATCTAATAATGTCAACCATTAGATCTTATTGATCAAGGGTCCTTATATAGTTTACTAAGTTTTCTCAATAACATAAGGTTTTCTATTTAACACTTCCCGATATCTATATATACAATCCTACTTCAAATAAACAATTCCAATAAATGTCAAATGACATCTCTTAATACCTCAAAGATTTCCCACAGGTGATCAATAATATTGATTATTACATAATCGGATTAATGATAGTGAGATTTCTTTAGATTAGAGATTTTGATCATTCATAAGGTATTGATCGATGGTTATATAAGTATGATCTTATTTGCAACTAAATTGTCTTTAATTGATCACAGTTAACGGTTATATAAATTTTTACAAATATTTGCATTTTCGGTTTCGAGTCGATCCTCGGGCCTAGACCTTAAAAGAACCGAAAGAAAAAACACCGACCCGATTAAATTAATAGATATTCCAATAGTTTCGTTGGAAGTGAAATACAATTAATTGGAAAAATAGACCGAAGGCCCGATACAGTGAAACACAATATCCAATTGTCTTAAAATTTAGGGAATTGGGGAAGGTTAAATTACTACAATACTTGTCTTAAAATTTGAAATATGATGAGGTGTAATGTTTTGATTAGCTAAGACAGGTTCTTAGTGTTCTCATAAGTGGAGACGGTTCTCCCTTAAACTAAATCCTATATATAGGGGCATGGTCCGGTGAAAACACCTAAAAGTGTGAAAATAGTGTGAACGTTTTGGTGTTGACATGTGGCGTTGGTACAAACTTACACTAAGGGTAATATTGTCAAAAACACATGCACATGCCACTCACATGTCAAAGACCATGCACATGTTAGTGGCATTCATATTTCACCATCTTTTTAAAACTCCCGTAACTTTTTTATGCTTGAATACTTTTTTTAAAAAAATTACACCATAAAATCGTATGTTTTGTCATATTTCCAACGAGTATACTATTGCAATATTTTTTAAATAAAAAAGATATGAACTGTGTGTCCAAATAAAAATGTCATAAAAACACACAGTTTAAAAAAAACACAATGAAAATACCCAGTTGAAAACGCTATAAAACACCCATTTTAGAAAAACACTGTAAAAAACCCATCTAAAAACGCCATATAAAAACCTAGTTTAGAAAAACATAAAGTTGAAAACGTCATATAAAAACCCAGTTCATGTTTTTCGAAAAGTATATCAATTGGAAAGATAAAAAATACTGGATTTTATGGTGTATTTTTTTTTTAAATTATCAGGTTTAAAAAAGGTATATACGTTTAAATATTGTGGGGGAAATGACGTGTGATTAGCATGTGCATCTTTATTGGAATCTTTCTGTTTTACCTCTCCTATTAGTTCAAGGCCCCTAGTAATTATAAAAATGTCACCGCATCAATCTTAGTCACAAACCACTAAGATCTTGTGGCTGAGAATTTTTATCACCGTTTTAACACTTTGAGGCGGTTTCTCCTGATCCCGTCTCTCTCTCTCTCTTTATATATATATATATATATATATATATATATATATATATATATATATATATATATATATATATATATTAGATCAAGAATACACAAACATTTTTTATTATTTTTAATGTTAAATTATGTTTTACGTCCTTTAAGTTTCAGCGAAATTTTAAACGCCTCCTTTAATTAATGAAATTACAACGGTTATGCTTTATGTTTTAATTTCGTTATAATGGATGTCCTCTATTTTTGTAATATTTTAAGGGAGAAAGGACATCGTTTGTAAAGAAATTAGAACATCAAGAACATCCATTATAATTTCGTTAGTAATCAACAACGACACGCATATTTGTCCATTCTCTGGGTGCATTGAAAATGGCATGTTTTGTCTATTCTCTCTTAATTAATTACTTCAATCCATGAGTTTTGTTTTCTCTCTATACTTTTCATATTCCGGCCGCCGGGGGGCTCGACGATAGTTCGACTGCCGGATTAGTGTGTGAGGCCGCTCCTATCTCAGTTTGACCTCCATTCTAATTCGCTTTCGATCTTATCCATTCGCCGCTCGGGATCGTTGTTCGTTTTGTGTTGTTTTTTCGCGTTTTTTCCGGGCTCCTATTCGCCGGTGGCTCGACGCAGGAGAGGCCTTCTAGATAGCGTCAGAGGTTCTTGTGCATTCATCTGAACAGTGGTCCTCTCTTAACCACTTCCTTTATCCGGGTAGTCCAAATCTACTATTCGCTTCCCGGGTGTAGGGTGTTCCAACCACGGAAGGACTAGATGTAGGGTGGGAGGTGCAAGGTAACAGAAGAAGAGAAAGAGGGGAGAAAGTTGGTCTCAAGTCTGATATCACGAAATTCTTCGTTTCAAATATTTCCCAGGGGTGCAGACCTTGGGATTTGGCGGAAGCTTTCAGGTCTTTTGGAGAAATCGCAGTGGCTTTTATTGCTAAAAAGAAAGACAAGGAAGGTAGAACTTTTGGTTTTGTTAGCTTTAATGGAGCTAGGGATGTGGATGATCTCTAGATCAGTATGTCGAACTTGAAGTTGGGAGGTAATAAGTTAGTTATCAATGTTGCTCTATTTGCTAAAGAAAACGAGGGGGCGAAATTGTTCCGGAATAGGGGAGGAGTTAAACCGACCCCTAATGGTCCTGTAGGTACTAATCAGAAGGTGGAAGATAGCATCCCTGTTAAGCCAGGAGTTTCCTTTCTGGACATTCTTACAAATAAGACCCAAGCAGTTGAGAAGGAAGATGAGGTGGTCCTTGGACCCTCTATTTTTTCCCTAGCGGATCGGATTGGGAAAGCTGTGGTAGGAAGGACTCGAGGGTTCTCGGAGTTAAGGTTTCTTAAACCGTCTCTGTCCAAAGCAGGTTACGTAAAGGCCTCTATCCAATACCTCGGAGGTCTTTTGGTTCTGGTCTCCTTTGATAACGGTGATGTAGTTAATAAGTTTCTTGACGATAAGGAGGTATGGAGCAACTGGTTCTCGAGCCTTGATCCTTGGCTGGGTCAGTCTCATCCTTTTGAACGTCTCGCATGGGTTAACATTACTGGCGTCCCTCCACATCTCCTTTCTCAAGGAGTCTTTGATGCTATCGGGAGCAAGTACGGGAAAGTGGTGCACTCCTCTCAGTCTTTCGAATCGGACAAGGACCTGTCGTATGATCGGTTGGGGATTCTTCACGGCTCAGGTAATCGTATTAATGGCATTCTTACCCTTTGCTGGCAAGATAAGAGGTATAAAATCTGGGTTATGGAAGAGAATTGTCAATGGATACCGGACTTTCTTAACGAAGACGAGGAGTCGGAAGGGGCTTCGTCTGAACTGGGGGGTAATGCTGTGTCTCCGGCGTCAGAACATCTGAGGATTGGCGGGAACGGTACCTTGGAAGGTGAAAAGGTTGATCAGTTTTTTGAGCCAGAAATTAATAGGAAAGAGGAAGACAACTCTTTGTTGCATGGGGGTGGGGTCCATTCTCCAAGTATTATTCCGGTAATTGTTCCACGTGCTTTTAATTAAGGAAATAAAGAAATTGATAATTCTGTTAAAGGTAAAGGTGGGCCTTCTTTTAAGGACAACTGGATTAATCTCGTAGCCCAACCTTCTCCTAAGCCCAAGAAAATGAGGAGAGGGGAGGACCTTTTCAACCTGGATGATCTATCGGACCCAAACGTCTTTGACCTTAATGCTGGACCAGTGGAGAAAGAGAACGAGGTAGGAGGTTCGTCTGATTCGGTTTTTAACCTTAATAACTCTCCGGTTGGAATGGATAAAGAGGTCCCAGTTAATTCTCTTGGCTTAGATGGAACTCCGGTTCCGGTAGAAGGCGTCGAGGTTGTTCTTGATACAACTCCGGGTTTGATTGAAGACGAAGCTCAAGAAACTATCAGGTTCGGCAATTTGGTTGGAGTAAATTTGGAGGGATTAGCCGACAAAGTTATTGATGTCATTAGATCAGAGGGTATTAATGGCGTTCCCAAATGAATACAATGTCTATCAATATCAGAGGTTTCGGAGTCGAGAAAAAGGCAACTTGGATCAGGAATCTTAGAAGAGCAGAGAAGGTTCAATTGTTGATGGTTCAAGAGACTGGTAGATCGGGTATCTCGGATGCGGATATCTCTTCATTTTGGGGTAATTCGAATTGGGAAAAAGTTGTGGTCGATCCTTCTGGTAGATCTGGTGGTCTTCTTTGTGTGTGGGAGAAAGGGATTTTCTCTCTTATTTCGTCCGCTTCTGATCCAAACTTTCTTCTTCTCACAGGTAATATGAAAGGTAACAGTGAATTGTTTAATTTTTTAAACGTTTACGCCCCGCAGTCCCAGGTCGATAAGAGAGAATTATGGAGTAAAATTCTTGGTTGTATGAATTCTCAACCTGGTTTATGGTTCCTTGCTGGAGATTTTAACGCTGTTAGAGGTCCGGAAGAGAGAAAAAAATTCAAAATTCAAATCTCATTGTGCTAGGGAGTTTAACGAATTTATTTTCGAGGTTGGCCTTTGTGAATATGATATGAAGGGGTCCAAATTCACTTATATGTTGGAAGGGGCTAACGGTAGGAAGTTTAGTAAAATAGACCGGGTGTTGGTTTGTAATAATTTTCAAAACAAATGGCCTGAGGCCTGTGTCAGAGTTTTGCCCCGTGGTTTTTCTGACCATAATCCTATCTTGGTCTCGATTAATAGTCTGAATTTCGGTCCAAAACCGTTCAGGTTTTTCAGCTTATGGTTGGATAGGTCGGACTTTGAGAAGGTTGTGGAGGAGGCTTTGTCCGATTTCAGATTCTCCGGGCCTCCTGATCTAAGGCTGCTTAATAAATTCAGAATTTTAAGAGAAAAAATTAAGACTTGGAGAGACGAGCTTAGATCTAAGGAAGGTGAGGAGGTTGCTAAAGCAAAAGAGGAACTTGACGACCTGGATATAATTATGGAAGACATAGACCTAACTGATGAAGAAGAGTGGATCAGGTTGGAATGTAAAAGAAGAATTCAGTTTCTGGAAGATTTGAAATCTAAGGATATTAAATAAAGAGCCATGGCCCGTTGGGCTACGGATGGGGACGATAACACCGCTTACTTCCACAGTTTGGTCAATGATGTGTGTAGAATGCAACATATAAATTACATCAAATGAGGCATAAAACTAACCCTTTTTAAGTACTAATGTTGGAAAAAGAGTGTTTTTGTCTTCCTTTTGTATTTTCAGGATTAAATGAGCTCAAAAACACAAAAGAAGCAAAAAGATAGCTAAATCCAACATAAATACAAGGAAAGGAACATAAGCGGACTGCCCGACCCCTCAACGGCATCTTCCCAAGCAAAATAGAGAAGGCAGAAGACTGAACACGCCCCGTGCTCAGCCAGCACGGGGCCGTGCCCAAGAAGCAGCAGAAAAGAGAAACCTATAGAAGCTTCTATTGCCCACCACGGGGCCGTGCCCAGTGAACACGGGGGCGTGGCGAAAGTACAGCAGGCGCATTAATTGTAATTGCGAATTACAATTAATGAAGAGAGAGAGTGTCAGACAGGCACGGGGCCGTGTCCAGCGGACACGGGGGCGTGCCCAGCCCTCTGCTCAGCCTATAAATAGGAGTGCTTGGTTTCATTTCAACTCATCCCTTGGTACACCACCTCTCTCACACTTCATCCACCACCCACCACCACCATAACACCATCATCCACCACCACCATCATCCACCACCATAACACCATCATCCATTGTCCATCGTAGAGTGTGTGAGTCGTCTCGGGATCCAAGATTGATCGTAAGAGTTCTTGACAATCAAGGCCATGTTTGCCTAAGTCTCTTACATCACTTGGTGAAGACAAAGTGTCTAGTATAATACTTTTTATTTCTAATCTTTTGCACTTTTTATTTGGTTTTGTATTAATGACTTTAATAACTAGTTTCTTATGTTGAAGGTGATCTTTCCTTATCGTTTGTACATGGTGTCTTGGCATTATTTTACTGTCTATATAAAATAAAAGATTTTCACCATTCATATCTCCACGGTCTATATGGAGGTATGTTGGCTACCTGGTCGGGGGTTAAGGGAACGGTTTGGTAAAGGTCTTGTCATTGTTCAGCGTTTAGAGGTCATGCAATGGACCTGGGTCAAATTTAGTAGGACCTCCTTCAATGCTTCACAGTATTGGATGGCGGGGGTCCAAACTCTTTGATCCCCTCATAAGTTAACTACTATTAATACTATAACCCGGCTATTTAGGACTGTATCCCTGCTGACTCAGACTACTTAGCCGAGGGTAACGTCACCGCCAAAAGCGGGGCCTACCATAATACTGCATTAATAACTTAATTCATTATCTTCCAATAATCCACCCTTTTAGGTTTGTATCCTTGCTGACTCAAACCTACTGGGGTGAGGGTAACGTCACCTTCAAAAGAGGGGCCTACTACAATAACTAAGATAATCTCTTAATTATGTGCAAAAGTGCGGAAATAATCAAAGGTTATACTAGATACGAGTCGGAACCAAGTGATTCATCTTGTCTATCTGTTTTTATTTTATTTTTATTTTCAGCATTTTAGTTAGTTTTTATTTTTTTAGTTTAAAACATTTTTTCTAACCTTTTTATTTTGATTAGACGTTGAGGATAAACCGGTACTAAAAGCTCTTGTGTCCTTGGACGACCTCGGTATCTTACCAACGCTATACTACGCTCACGATGGGTGCACTTGCCCATATGTGTGTTTAGTGTTAGTAAAATATCGTGTTTTATAAATTTAAAACTTGGCTAAAATAAGTGTTAAAGGGGCTTAAAATATAAACCTAATATATACGACACTTCACACGCATCAGTCAATAAAAGGAAAGTGTCAAATAGCATCCATGGTCTTCAGATTGGTGGGGTTTGGGTGACTAAACCTACTTCTATTAAAAAAGCGGTTCATGAATTTTTTAGAGATAAATATAAGGAGGGGATGCCGGACCGTCCCAGTTTGGATTTTTCTTTCAACAACTCGCTCTCTGACGTCGAGGCCAACATGCTTATTGAAAGATTTTCTAGAGAAGAAATTAAGTCGGTAGTGTTTGAATGTGGTAGCGATAAATCCCCGGGTTCGGACGGGTTCAATATGAAATTCATCAAAAGGTTCTAGGGGGTTTTTGAAGCTGATTTCATTGATATTTTTGACAGATTTTTCAAAGAAGGCTCTTTTTCGAGAGGATGCACATCCTCATTCATTACCATTATCCCTAAAATTAAAGACCCGGAAGGTTTAAATGATTATCGGCCCATTACCCTTGTGGGTATCTTAAATAAGGTGGTGTCCAAAGTGTTAGCCAATAGACTCAAAAAGGTTATCGGATCGATAATTTCCGATACTCAAACGGCTTTCTTGAAAGATAGGATGATTTTGGACGGGCCTTTAATTCTGAAAGATATAGCATGGATGAAGAAGGTCAAATACAAAGCTTTTATCTTCAAAATAGATTTCGCTAAAGCCCATGATAACGTCAATTGGGACTTTGTTATTTCGGTTATGAACCAATTGGGCTTTCCTCCTCGGTGGTGTCGATGGGTTTTTTGGAATCTTATCCTCTGCTCGAACGACGGTTTTGGTTAACGGGTCTCCGACGTTCGAGTTTAACTGTTCTAAGGGTATGAAATAAGGGGATCCGATTTCCCCGTTCTTGTTTTTACTAGTTATGGAGGCTTTCTCGAGTATGATTCGTAAAGCGGTTGACTTGGGAGCGTTGAAAGGTATTAAACTTCCCAATAACAGGCCGATTATTTCTCATCTTTTATATGCAGATGATTGTATTTTTCTTGGAGAATGGACATATTATAACTTGAAGACTGTCTTGAAGATTCTGAGATGTTTTTATTTTTGTGCTGGCCTCAGAATTAACTTGAACAAATCTCTCCTCTTTGGTGTTGGTGTTGCTCCTGGTGAAGTTAAAAGAGTGGCGGATTCTTTTTGTTGTAAAGCCGGAGAGATGCCTTTTTCCCATCTCGGGACCTTAGTTGGTGCAAAAATGCATAAAATTGACAGTTGGAAAGTGGTGCTTGATATCTTCGAGTCCAGGCTCGCTTTGTGGAAATCCTCGGTTCTCTCAATCGGTGGTAGATTAACTCTTATTAAGTCTGTTCTCGAAAGTATTCCTAACTACTTCCTCTCGCTTTTCAAAGCTCCGGTGAGCGTGGTCAAAGGTTTGGAAAAGATAACGAGGAGATTCCTTTGGGGTAGTAGCAATGAAGCCTTCAAAATCCCTTGGGTCGCTTGGAACCGTCTCTCTATGTCTATTGAGATGGGCGGGATCGGTATCTCTAATCTCTCGGATGTTAACATTGCGCTCCTCTCTAAATGGTTTTGGAGATTCAAAACCGAGCCTAATGGTTTGTGGAGGAAAGTTATAGTTTCGATTCATACTAAAAGAAATAGTTGGAGTACGATTCCGTGCAATAATAGTATCAACGGCATTTGGAAAAACGTCATTGCTTTGTTGGAGAAAACGAAAATTGGGGATGTGTGTTTAACTCAGAATTTTTCCGGTAAGATTGGTAACGGAGCATCTATTAATTTTTGGCTAGACCGGTGGGCCGATAACCAAACTCTCAAGGAAAAATTCCCTGCCTTATTCCTCCTTGAATCTGAAAAAAATTGCATACTTGCTGATAGATATAATGTTGAAACTAGCTCTTTTTCTGGTAACTGGGCTTGGTTGAGACCTCTTGCTTCTGGGCTCGAGTCCGATGATCTGCTGTTGTTGGAATTATTGCTGTCCGACAAGTCCTTACGTGAGTATTGTGATAAATGGGAATGGACCGGTGGTAAGAACAAGGAGTTTTCGGTGAAGGACGTTAAAACTTTTCTAAGAAGTGAGGTCGATTTTAGCGGGAACTTCATTTTTAAATGGTAAAAGTGGGTGCCAAAGAAGTGTAACATCTTAGTTTGGAGAGCCGAAATGGGTAGGATCGCGACGTCCGACGCGCTTATTAGAAGGAATTGCTTCAATGGCGACTCATTTTGTCCCCTTTGCGAAGACGGAGAGGAGTCGGTTGTCCACCTCTTTTGTTCGTGTTTTGTCGCCTCTAATATTTGGTGCATGATCAGTCGTTGGTGCAAGATAAGTCCTATTTTTGCCTTCTCCATCCAAGATCTTCTCCGTATTCATGAACATGTCGGTTTGAACAAGGTTGCTAGTGAAGCTCTCCACGGTATTATCATCATTGCCTGTTGGTGTATTTGGTCGACGATGAATGATAGGAGATTCAACAATAAAAGAAAAGAAAGCTTAGATATTTTTCAAGATATAAAATTTTTAGGATTTCATTAGTACCACAATAGATCTAAGAATAGAGGTATTGTTTGGAGAGATTGGTGTTCTTTTAATTTGATGTAATCGGTTTTTGGTCTTGGGCTTCCCTCGGTTGAGGGTTGCTTCTGAATAAAAGTTAAATTTCAAAAAAAAAATCGTTAGTAAATAAGAAAGCCTGAAATCTTGCTTAAAACTTAAAAGACGTAAAATGCAATTTAAGCTAACAAATATAATCTTAAATTTCCTTAAACGTTATAGGATTTGAACTTATTACTACACTCCCTCTTGGATTAATAAATAAAACATAAAAATGCACAAACATTGTTGAAATGTCTAAGGAAGTGAACGGTGAGGGCCAAACTCGTACGCCACTTGTCATTCACCGGTTATCAGATAGGTGAGTCAAACTTATGGCAGCCATTTTTTATTGAGAAAATTACAAAATTAGCCAAGAAAAAAGTCAAATTACCAATCTAGCCACCTCATGCGTCCTTGGAAGGCCACTCACGGATCCCAAGTCTTCTGATGCGTCTGCATGGCCAAGTATTGCGTCCGCCAATCCCCAACTAACACGTGGAAAGACTCATCCCATCCCACACATGAAAGACTCATCCCATGCGTCCGCGAACTCATCCCATGCGTCCGCGGACTCATCCCATGCTTGAAAGACTCATCCCATGTTTGAAAGACTCATCCCATGTTTGAAAGACTCATCCCATGCGTCCGCGGCCATGCGTCCGCAGACTCATCCCATGCGTCTGTGGCCACGTGTCTATTTTTTATTGGGTTTCTCCCCAAGGACTCATCCCATGCTTGAAAGACTCATCCCATACATGTGAGTGGCCTTCCAAGGAGGCATGAGGTGGCTAGATTGGTAATTTGATTAAAGTCTTGGCTAGATTGGTAATTTTCTCTTTTTTATTTCAGTTTTGAAAAAAATCTTTAATATCATTAGTTATTCGGGCTGCCAATTTCATCATTTTCTTTGATATTTATTATATTAAGTCACGATTCACATATAATGTTTCTTTTGAAACATATGACGGAAAAAACACTTGCAAAGAAAACATGTATCAAGTAAGATGCATTCTAGTATCTATGTTATTCTTTTAGGGTTTTTATATGGCGTTTGCTTAACAGGTAACCGATCTCTTTCCTGAGTGCTATGCATTCATCAGTGAGATGACCGAAATCTTCATGATAGGCACACCATTTGGATTTATCCTTTGTAGCAGCTTGCTTATCATTCTTTCTGGGCCATCAAGCTTTTTCACCTAAATTCTGCATGGCAAGAATTAGTTCATTGTTATCAACAACAAAGCAATATTCAGAAATGGGTGGATAATCTTCATCATCCTCTTCTTGCTCCACAGCATGCACATTTTGATTACCAGACTTATTGTATGATTTGGATTTGTTGTTCCTGAAGTAGGATCCTTGCTTTTCCTGCTTTGAGGATCCTGACAGTCTCTCTTGGATCCTTTTATCATCCTCTAAACAGATGAATCTAAGGGCCCTGGTTCTTACGTCATCAAGATTCCTGCAAGGGGTCATGACAAGATAATCATAGAATTGTGAATCCCAAAGTAAACCCATTTTGAAAGCTTCCACAGCTGTAGCAATATCCAAATTAGGAATCTCTAAGGATTCTCTACTGAATTTGGTTATGTAATCTCTAAGTGATTAATTTTGACTTTGTGTTACCCTATATAGATCACTAGTGAATCGTTCAAACCTCCTACTACATGAAAATTGGCTATTAAACAAATTAACTAGATTCGCAAATGAAGTAATTGAGTAAGGAGGAAGACTTAGCAGCCATTTAAGAGCTGATCCCGTTAGTGTGGATCCGAAACCCTTGCATAGACATGCTTCTTTTTACCTTTCAGGAATGGGGTTAATCACCATTCTCTCCCTGTACTAAGCTACATGCTCTTCTGGATCAGTTGTACCATCATAGAGCTTCATATTTGGTGTTTGAAATCTCTTTGGTATCTCTGCATCACATATAGGTGGTGCAAAGCGAGATATCCTGCGATTTCCATCCGGGATTTCGGGAATGGGCTTAACCACTCTTGGAACGCTGGATATCATATCCTTGAGTTTTTGTAATTCTCTAGCCATAGCTTGGTTGATTCCTGGTTCCTGCACAAAGCCATGGTTAGTATTATGAGATGTCTTTAAAGTGTTACCTCCTGATTGATTCTAGGTTGGGATTCCTGATGTGAATCCGTATTGATGTGATTCTGGTATGATCGAGGAACCAGACGAAGCAATAGTTTGCATGGGGATGAAGTCTCCCAAATGAATCTCTAAGCTTCTGGGTTGTAGACTCCTTAAGGATCCTTGATCCTGAAAGATAATGGATCCTTGATACACTGAAGCTAGAGGTCCTGGAGGATACTCCATGGATCCGTGAGCCTGGGATGAGGATCTCTGAACCTGAGGTGAGGGTCCTTGATACTGAGAGTAGGATTCTTGAACTGACTGCGTCCCCGTGTATCCTCCCGAACTAGAGAAGAACCCTTGATGCTGGAAAGAGAATCCTTGAGGCTGAAGAGAGGATCCTGAAGGCTGGAAGTAGGATCCTTGAGCCTGTGTCATTGCTGATGATCCATAGTACATACTCGATGATCACTGGACACCTGATCCTGTGGAATGCTGAGTAGTTGTGACCGGAGTCTCGAAATTCAGTGATCTCGGCACCAATGGAGAGTGATCCTCTGCTGATCTCTTCAATTTCTTGATTTCATCAATTTCTCAAAGGTTCCTGTCATTAGTTTTGTCCTGCTGTTGCATGTAATCTTTCATCTGCAAAATCAAATAATAAAGATCATTGTTAGTAGGACTAGAAGAAACAGCAGTAGTTGGTTTTGTGAAAACAGGGGTTGGCTTCTTCTCAGCGTTCTTCTGGGATCCAGAAGGAATAGGAGGCAAAGGTAGAATGCCTGTGAAGAGGTGATCGCCGGCATGGAGCTTGAAGTGTTCTTCGCATGAGAGGCCATATGGTTAAAGGTAATGAGCAGAAATGAATAAAATGAACAAGATTTTTTTAAGAATGAAGCAATGATTGCCCCACGGTGGGCACCAAACTGTTTTGGTAAAAAATCACACAAGGATAATGCAACCAAATCTGATTTTTGTGAGGTATGATGATTAGTTAATTGGTCAAATGTATGAACAACAAATATATGAAATGAGTGGTGAACACAAGGATTTATACGAGAAAAAATCCCTTGATCAATATATGATCTCCGGCATAAAAAACCTCGGATAGTGAAAACTATCACTATCAAGTATATTAAACAAAGAACGTTTACAAATCGGGATGATAACAAGCTTGGTACAAGGATCATTAGTGTGCAAAAGTGTGTAATCGTAGAGAGCTCTTGAGAGTTCGAGTGTAGTGCAGTTGTGTTGCTAATAATAACAATCATCTCTAAATCAAGCTTATATCCCCATTAAAAATAGAAATTAGCTAGCCTAACTAACTATCTGCAAATGATTCAAGCCCCCACGATCACCATAACGGTCGAAGAGTTCAAGCACGTGCAGAATCACCAAGCATATTCCCCTAGAATCTCGGTTGGACCAAGTCCTATTCGAATACACCTGCAATACAAGTTCAAAAATGATGGAAACAATTGTTAGTGTTTGGATAATAATGAGGATCTTGGATCCTTAGTCTTGCAACATCTTCTGAGGATCCTTAATTTAAACTGAACTGAGGATCCATGATCCAGGCTGCACTTGAGGATCCGTGATCCATAAGCTATAAAATTCTATCCCCAACAATAGTTTCCATCAATACGTATGTCAATGGTGTAATATGGACGATGATGACTTGCCGTTATCTCCATATACTAATTATAAGGAAGGATAAGTACTAACAAGATATAAAGCAGGAACTCAAGTTTTGACCATGTTACACATGATACAAACAAGTTGTAACATGTATAACACGGTATTAATGTGTTAGACATATATATAACACATGTAACATTTGTGGCAACATGTAAAACGTAATTTGACAAATATATATTTTACTTATTTTACAACTACATATGCAGCAACCCTTTTGTTAAATATGTAATAACCAGCTAGTTGGTATCTATGTTTTTCGAAGTTACACACCTGGACAAAAGAAATGATTTGACCAACATTTTTATCAGGTTAATATTTTCTATTATTTAGTCACTTCTTACATACATTACTATTGTTGCGTTCAACACTTTAAATATGTTAATCAAAACAATAGTCTCTTGTCATATGTAGTGACACTTTGTTAAATATGTTAATGCCCAACTAGGTGGCATTTTTGTTTTCGATGTTAGACACCTGGACAAGAGGAATGATGTGACCAACGTTTTATCAGGTAAATATTTGCTATTATTTAGTCAGTTCTTACATAACTTACACATGTTACATTCAACATCTGTTAAACATGTTAATCAAAACAAAAGTCACTTGTCATGGTGGAATACATTCTACTAGGTTTAATCCAAATTTGTTTACCATATGTTTGCTGCATGTATTACTCTAGTGGATAACACGTGTACAACCATGTTACCATGTTACATATAATTAGTTACATGTGTTACACCAGAAGCTAACACATGTATAACCAGGTTACATATGCGACCTATATGTTGTAACACGTATAACATTATGGGTAACTGCATACAGAGTGTTATATGTGTTACACCCGGTGGTTAGAGATGTATACATATTTACACACTTGAGGTTACTTACCTTTACAATCTCTTGTCTAACACATGAGTGTATACTTGTAAATGTGCTTTTTAAATCCTTGCACGTCTACTTTCTAAAGATGATCAACAACACCCGCCTCGCTACTATGTTTATGAGAAGACGTAAGGCACCTAATACTGGACATCTATTGTCGACGAGCAGTTTCATCCTCTTATTGGTAAATCATACGAGATGTTCTTGCCATGTATAAACGGCAACCAAGCTGCGGTTCAATGTATGATATATAAGTTAGTGTAGTTTTGTTTTACCTACATACGTTCTGAGTTTGATGAACTTCTTGTTGTTGTCGATGAAGATATTTTTTGTGTCCAAGATCAAGATGCCTATCAAGAAATGAAACATAATTAGATTTTTGTTAGCTTATGACAATTTTGGATCATTTTTATATATTTTAGTTGTATAAAACACTTTGTTATGTTTAACTTTGATTGTATTGTTGTTTTTTTTATAAATTTATACAATATATTTGTCCATTTATTTTCTTACAACAATCTTATATATTACTAGTTTATCAACTGGTGTGAGGCTTTGGATATACGATGTTACATAAGTAACTATGCATGTTTATAGCTCTAAAAATTTGATCAGATCTTTTTTTATTTTAATAATCGCAAAAAAAAAGTTGGAAAGAGAAGGAGAAAAAGGTGGAGATAGAAAGTTTGTGAAAGAAAACAGGAGGACAGAGAACGAGGTGAGAATAAAATGTGAAAAAAGAATGTGACTGAAATGAAAGGTGGAGATAGAAATTATAGATTATATCCAAAACACCCATGAAACCACTTATCAACAATAAGGCATTAAATTTTTAAATTAAAATCCATCTAATAATGTCAATCATTAGATCTTATTGATCAAGGGTCCTTATATAGTTTACTAAGTTTTCTCAGTAACATAAGGTTTTCTATTTAACACTTCCCGATATATATATATACAATCCTACTTCAAATAAACAATTCCAATAAATGTCAAATGACATCTCTTAATACCTCAAAGATTTCCCACAGGTGATCAATAATATTGATTATTACATAATCGGATTAATGATAGTGAGATTTCTTTAGATTAGAGATTTTGATCATTCATAAGGTATTGATCGATGGTTATATAAGTATGATCTTATTTGCAACTAAATTGTCTTTAATTGATCACAGTTAACGGTTATATAATTTTTTACAAATATTTGCATTTTCGGTTTCGAGTCGATCCTCGGGCCTAGACCTTAAAAGAACCGAAAGAAAAAACACTGACCCGATTAAATTAATAGATATTCCAATAGTTTCGTTGGAAGTGAAATACAATTAATTGGCAAAATAGACCGAAGGCCCGATACAGTGAAACACAATACCCAATTGTCTTAAAATTTAGGGAATTAGGGAAGGTTAAATTACTACAATACTTGTCTTAAAATTTGAAATATGATGAGGTGTAATGTTTTGATTAGCTAAGACGGGTTCTTAGTGTTCTCATAAGTGGAGAAGGTTCTCCCTTAAACTGAATCCTATATATAGGGGCATGGTCCGGTGAAAACACCTAAAAGTGTGAAAATAGTGTGAAGGTTTTGGTGTTGACATGTGGAATTGGTACAAACTTACACTAAGGGTAATATTGTCAAAAAAAACCCATGCACATGCCACTCACATGTCAAAGACCATGCACATGTAAGTGGCATTCATATTCCACCATCTTTTTAAAACTCCCGTAACTTTTTTATGCTTGATTACTTTTAAAAAAAAAATACACCATAAAATCGTATGTTTTATCATATTTCCAACGCGTATACTATTGCTATATTTTTTAAATAAAAAAGACATGAACTGTGTGTCCAAATAAAAATGTCATAAAAACACACAGTTTAAAAAAACACAATGAAAATACCCAGTTGAAAACGCTATAAAACACCCATTTAAAAAAAAAAACACTGTAAAAACCCATCTGAAAACGCATATAAAAACCCAGTTTAAAACACTATATAAACACCTAGTTTAGAAAAACACCATAAAAATACAAAGTTGAAAACGTCATATAAAAACCCAGTTCATGTTTTTCGAAAAGTATATCAATTGGAAAGATAAAAAATACTGAATTTTATGGTGTATTTTTTTTTAAATTATCAGGTTTAAAAAAGTTATGTACGTTTAAATATCGTGGGGGAAATGACGTATGATTAGCATGTGCATCTTTGTTGGAATCTTTCTGTTTTACCTCTCCTATTAGTTCCAGGGCGCCTAGTAATTATAAAAATGTCACCTCATCAATCTTAGTAAAAAACCAATAAGATCTTGTGGCTGAGAATTGTTATCACCGTTTTCACACTTTGAGGCGGTTTCTCCTGATCCCGTCTCTCACTCTCTTTATATATATATATATATATATACATATAGGGAGAAGATCATGCGAGAACCACCTCTTATTGTGAGAACCGCGAGAACCAATGTGAACACACAAAAAATGCCTAAAAATCACACAAAAATTTTTTTTTTGAATTTTTTAATATTTTTTATAAAAAAAATCGCTACTTTTCGAAGCAAAAAAAAAAAAAAAAATTTTACTTGTAAAAGTAGCGATTTTAACATAAAAAATATTAAAAAATTCAAAAAAAAAATTTAAGATTTTTTTTTTTTATTTTTTTAGATTTTTTTAGGTTTTTTTGGGGTTTAGTTTTTAGCATTTTAGCTTGGGGGGGGGGGGGGTTTAGGTTTTTTTTAGGGGGGGGGGGGGGTGGGGTTAGGTTTTTTTTAGGTTTTTTTTAGCATTTAGCTTGGGGGGGGGGGGGTTTAGGTTTTGGGGGGGGTGGGGGTTAGGTTTTTTTTTAGGCTTTTTTAAGTTGTGTTCACATTAGTTCTCAAGGTTCTCACAATAAGTGTGGTTCTCGCATGAGCCCCTCCCTATATATATATATATATAGGGTAAGGATATATAGAAAACCACTTTTATTGAGAAAACCCGAGAAACTCAAAGCTCCCGACATTTTTTTTTTGAAAAAAATAACACATGTAATATACATGTTTTTAAGAGTTTTGGACCAAAAAAAAACAAAAAAGCGCCAAAGGAATTTTTTTTTTAAAAAATAAACAAGTTTCAGCATTTTTCGCCTAACACGTGTTAGTCAACAAAGTTGCTGAAATTTGTTTATTTTTTTTAAAATAATCCTTCGGCGCTTTTTCGATTTTTTTGCCCAAAACTCTTAAAAACATGTATATTACGTGTGGTAATTTTTTCAAAAAAAAAAAAAACTCGGGAGCTTAGAGTTTCCCGGGTTTTCTCAATAAAAGTGGTTTTCTTTTTATCTTTAGCCTATATATATATATCAAGAATACACAAAGATTTTTTATTATTTTTAATGTTAAATTACGTTTTACGTCCTTTAAGTTTCAGCAAAATTTTAAACGCCTCCTTTAATTAATGAAATTACAACGGTTATGCTTTATGTTTTAATTTCGTTATAACGGATGTCCTCTATTTTTGTAATATTTTTAGGGAGAAAGGACATCGTTTGTAAAGAAATTAGAACATCAAGAACATCCATTATAATTTGGTTAGTAAATAAGAAAGCCTGAAATCTTGCTTAAAACTTAAAAGACGTAAAATGCAATTTAAGCTAACAAATATAATCTTAAATTTCCTTAAACGTTATAGGATTTGAACCTATTACTACACTCCCTCTTGGATTAATAAAGGGTCCTAATAAATCCACATGGTATCATCTTATTCTAACATGGTTGATACAGGCCGTATAAGGTTATACGGCCCGTATCAACCATGTTAGAATAAGATGATACTGTGGTCGTATATATATTATACGACGATGTTATACGGCTTGTATATATCTATACGACCCGTATACAATGATTTTCGTTTTTTATTCTTTTATTACTATTTGACGCGACGTATTATTACTCGATTCACGTGTGATTAGACGTAAGATTCTCCGATTCGATGTTATATTCCTCGAATCTCGTGCGAGTTATGTGATTAGACGTTAGATTCCTCGATTCGCGTGTTAATCATTTGAAACGATGTAATATTCCGTAAAATTCTCTATATAAACGACACTAATTTTATTCATTTTCATTCAACTTCTATTCGTTTCTTCTATTTTTCTCTGTATTCAAATTATTTACGCTATAATGTCGGGTTGGGGTGACTTTTTTAATGTGTTTGGTAACGAGGCGAATCAGGGGAATGAAGATAACAAAGCGGGCATGTTTGATCTGAATGCTCCGTTCGATCCCATTCTTGCGTCTGGTTCAGGTCAGGATACTTGGGGTTTGGATGCCATTCAGCCTAATTATGCTGGTTATTATCCATCGCAACACCCGGTTAATTTTGAAGCCCCTCCTGTTAGTGTTGGACCGCCGACTGATAGTTCTCATTCTCCTCCCATAAGTTGTGGACCGCCCGAGGGTCCAAATGCTGAACAGGAACGTAGTGAGTTTCAAAACAAGGAGGTGTAACATTTAATTAACATTTAAAACTATATAATATAGTATAAATGTGTAACGGGTCAACCCGCCATCCCGGCCATGTTGACCCGAACCCGACCCGTTAACCCAAACGGGTTCGCAGGTTCAACCTGAAACTGACCCGAACCCGTTTATACTAAAACTAAACCTGGGTTAATCATTTGAGTTAATCATTAATTGACACATATAAGTGTTTCCGTTAGAAATTCGCTAGCATGGATGAATTGGTAGAGTGGTGTATAGACGTCGGACGCGTAAATGGCTACGCCCTCATCACCAAACACACCATCTACGATAAACCCCATAGTTGTCAGCCGGTAAAAATTTGGCTTACGTGCGATTGTGCCGGCAATTACAAATCAACAGCGACGGTCAGACGCAACGGGACTAGGAAAACCGGTTGCAAGTTCCAACTGGTCGGGACATACAGAAAGAGGTTAGGTTACTGGGATCTAAGGGTTGAGGAAGCTAAACATAACCACGAACCATTTCTGTATCCAGAGGGTCATCCGTCCCTAATCAGGCTGACTCCATCGGAAGAGAGGACGGTGGAGCAAATGACGCATCAGAACATAAAACCACGAGACATTCTTGCTGCCATTAAAGAACAGAACCCCCATAATGTCTCAACAAGAAACACCATATACAACGCTCGAGCCAAATTAGGTCGAATGGAACAAGTCGGCGAGACTCCAATGCAGATACTTTTCGACTGGTTGGAGAAGGTTGGGTTTGTTTTTTACCATAGAACATCTCAAAACGGCGAACGTGTCGAGGATGTTTTCTTCATCCACCCGGAGTCGAACATGTTGTGGCGCGCCTTCCCGCATGTGTTGCTTATAGACGCCACCTATAAGACGAATCGGTACAAAACGCTGCTAGTCCAGATTATCGGTGTTACATCCACGTTGATGTCGTTTTGCATTGCTCATGCGTTCGTAAGCAACAAGAAACAGGAAAACTTCACATGGGTTCTACAGAGGTTGAAACACTCATTAGATAGTGTTATGGAACCCCGTGTAATAGTAACGGATAGAGATCGCGCCCTAATGAACGCATGAGCAACCGTGTTTCCCAGGGCTAGACATTCATTGTGTAGGTGGCACATACAGCAAAACATCTTCAAACATTGCAGGAAAAGCTTTAAAACAGAGGATAAATGGGAGAGGTTTCTTTAAAAGTGGGGCGAGCTAATTAACTCAACGACCGATCTTGACTACAACTACTGGTACGAGCGAATACGATCAAACTTGCCACGCAAAAAAACCGACTGTTAGGACCGGTTTTGCTCCGTTTCGATTGCGAACCGACTCGTACGACGTGCGGAATCCGTGCACGAGTGAGACCGAACACACGAACAGTAATATAACTGTGATTCTATTCAAAGATCTGAAATCGTTACAGGAACCGTGAATCACCTAGACACTTTCTCTCTCTAGTTTCTCTCTCTAGAACTAGAGCTCTCAAATGTAGCAAATGATCAAAAGTGTCAAAAGTCCCTAAATGAAACCCTAAGGCTTCTATTTAAAGGCCAAGGCTTATAAGGAGAGTTCCCCTTATTTACAATAATGCCACCTTGCCTTTTCTATCTAATATTACAATATAAAGCTAGAATTAATCAGTTTCAGCTACGACTTGAGATGACGGAGGCGATAGACATACTGCACTAACAAACTCCCCCTTGGATATTGCCGCAGTCAATCTCAAACATTCAGACTCGTAGCTTCTTTTCTTTCTCTCTCTTTAGCTCGAACAGAATCCCCGTGGATCTGTCTTCAGCTCCAGCTTCTTTCTTTCAGTAGATTCTTCAGGCTCCCCCTTTCGTCAAGCTTCCGTGCTTTGGGATCGACACCTGGCTTTTCGGTTACAAGCTCTTCCGGGAAAGAATCCTGACTCCTATGCACGCTTCCCTTTGCGTTGAGCTCATCTTCAGACTCCCCCTTAGACTCGGCTATCGGGATCGTAGTCTGGAATCTGCAATCCTCAAACATTTATAAGTAAAACATTTTACAGTGAAAACATTTTCAGTTGTCCAGGTATCGTAACCTGGCTCTATTAAACTTTCTAAATCAAGATCCTGGGACTAAGATATAATAATATGAAATATATCCAGGATTACTTGATACTCTCCCCCTATCAACAATCTTCAAAGATTTGGCAGTTTCAACGAACCGTATCAAAAACTGGCTCTTTTACAGATTTTAACAATATAAGCATCCAAATCCCTCACAGTTAATCATCCAAGTCCAAATTAATGACCTTGGAGATATCACAAACTGTTTTGATTTTTGATTTTAAAAACTTCAAGTTTCAAATTAATGAACTTGTTTTATTTTTCAGAAACACAATCAGCATACTTAGATTTTAAAACTCAGCTTCAGACATCGGTTGTCGAAAATAAAGCAGAAATCAAAATCTTTTTGAATTTTCTGAAAAATAAAGCAGTAAAGAAATATGTACAAACATATTTACAGACACTATTTTTTGTTTGAGTTCGCGTCAGAGGATCATATCAGTTTTTGACAAGTCACAAGTACCGTTGAGCTTAGTTACACATTAAGAATTAAACAATTCACTTAGATTGTCGATATACTGATCCACTTAAATTTTCATACAAAGTTCAACTGATTCAGGATACTAATTAGGTGTTTTATGAACTTGGCTCATTCATGTGTCCCACCTCTTGAATATACTCCCGTATCCAGAATCCCAATAATCAGTCTTAAAGGTGAGTATACTACAATGATATCTGTACATAAATTAGGTATGCGAGGGCCGAGGGATCTCAGGTCGATACTTTCGTATACGCAGAGAGATATCAGCTTCGACTTTACGGAATGTCCCCTTTAGAGGATCTTTTAGCTACAACAGCAGCGACTATCAATTTTATTGTTTCATCGGCATGCTGAGGGTTTATGCTATGTTTCAAGCATTTGCAGAAAGTATTATCCAAGGACTAGGTCAGAACTACCGTTCAGCAGAAGTCCCGGAATAATACCCCAGACATCATTGAGTATAAAGACCTAGTATATCAGATTATGAGACCTTTCAAACAAGATTTCAGGGGTTACCTATATATCCAAGTAGTGTTCCCCACGAAATAAGCAAGTTTGAATTTAGGTTTATATCCCGAAAAAGTTTACTAAATGTATAAAAACCTATCGGCATATCATCAGTGAGACTGTTTAACACTATTTAAACATTACATTTCTTTAGCATGCTGTAACTGTCTACTGATGTACTATCATTTCCTCTTTTTACGCAAAAACTCAATTTTTGAATTTTATCATGTTTTTGGCTTTTTCAAATTTTCTAATGTTTTTGGATTTTTCTGACAATAATACTCCCCCTAAAATGCAAAATCATTTAAAGAAAATTTGACAACCAACACTGATAGCTTTGTCTCGCCATCCATTTTCTGCTTCACATGCTCTGTTTTGCAGAAAATAATGTACCCCCATGATTTACAACCCATTGATTTTTTACAGTTTGAAAACCGTTTTTCAATCTTGTGAAATTAATCATGTTTGTTCAGCCGTGAGGGTTTCGGCGTATTCAATCATAACTCCCCCTTACAACAAACTATTTTCCCATAATGATTTCAAAACACTTAAGTTTGTTTTAATCAGAATGGTTTTTCCGGAAAAATTAGTTTGTTTACCCATCACTTGTGGATTCGGGGTCATCTCATCACCTTGTTCTCTTTTAACCATTTTGAAAATTTAACATTATTAGGTCAAACACCACTTTCACTTGTAGAAAATCAAGTACAACTTAATGTCCTTGATTATCCACTTGTAAGACGAAATATCACAGTTACCATCCTGTGAATTTCTCAAGAATAATGCCGATACCTGCTTCACACTTACCAACCTGGAAGCTCCGGCAAGTCAGAAATTCAACCAACAGATTTATGTACCCAAGCCTGACCAGTCTTGGGTGTGTTTTGAACATTTCTCTTTTCTTCATAAAATTCTTTTGCCCCTTTTACCTTTCCATCAGCCATCTTGCTAAAAATATGTTTAACATTGTTATTAAACATTTTTCCAGCATCAACACCTTTTGATTTTAGGTTTGCAGCTCGTAATGGTGGAAAGTTCTCATCATTCATTAACAGAACTGTTTCTTCCCTTTTTACCTCAATTTGTGGCTCATCTGATTTTGTGGAATCAGATTCATTGCCCGATCTTGGCTTGTCTGACTTGGATGAGCCAGATTCATCGCCAATAACTTTCTTTTTCCTTTTGTTTGTCCTCAGATTTGCATCTGAAGAATTCGATTTGCTTGGCTTTGCAGTCGAGTGAATCGATTCATCAGAACTTTTATTAGAACCAACCAGTGAACCCGAAGACAAAATATTCTCCAAATATTCTCTCGCCTTCTTCATCTTCTTCCTCAGTCTGTCTCTCTGCCCCTGTGAAAGCTTTACTTTCTTATCTTCCACTTTCTGTTCTTTGGGCTTGACAGTGACTGGTTTCTTTACCGTTCTCTGAGATTCAACCCTCGATCTTCCCATTGATCTCCTTGGGCAATCTTTGGCAATATGTCCTCTGATTTGACAATTATAGCATCTTCTTGTCTCATAACTCCAATTCTGGCAGTTAACAGCAATGTGTCCTCTTACACCACAGGTGTAGCACACTCTGTTATCGTACCATTCACCTCTGTCAGTCCAAACCTTCAGATCATAACATTGTTTGGCTTGGTTAAAGTCATTTCTCCTCTTCAATACTGGAATTGTCTTTTGAGCACTGTGGTCAAACCTGCACCACTTATTACCATCATTTTGTGAATTTTCATTTACAAATTTTTGTGATTTTTTATAATGATTGGATGACTGAACTGATGAGCTTTTATTTTCATTTTTAAAATTTTTCAACTTTTTAACTTTTTGTTTCTGTTCTACATTCTTCTTAACAGGTTTTTGCTTAGAACATTCACCTGTTTCAGTAGATTGCAAAACAGTATTTTTAAATTTTTCTTGTAAATCTAAAAATATTTTTCTTTTCTTTTCCTTTTCTTTTTCATCATCAGCTTTGTCATCACAATCTTCAATTTTGACTTTGTCAAAATTTGTGACATTGTCACTTATTGGAACAACGTTGATTGTTTTTGGACACACATATGATGTAGAAGTCACAAAACTTTTCAACTTGTTTTCTAAATCAGCAATTTTCTTTCTATTACATTCGGCTTCTTTTTCAAGTCGAATGATTTTCTCAAGATGAGAATTTATTGAACATTATTTTTCAAGATTATTTTTACCAAAAACATCTCTCTCATCTTCTAAAATCTTTAACTGACTTTTGAAATTATTTTCAAATTTTAATTTTTCATTTTCAAACTCTTTTTATTTTTCTTTCAAAATCTTGTTATCCAATGTCAAACTGTCCACATCACTCAACAATTTGATATTTTCAGATTTTAGTTTTTCACAGTTCAAGCGCAACTCCAGAATCTGTTCATCATCAGCTTTCTTCCCATCTTTCAAAGCTTTGTTTTCCAATGCCAAATTCTCCGCATCACTCAAGAATTTGGCATTGTCTGCTCCAAGTTTATCACATTTTGAGCATTTTTCATTCATCTTTTCAACATCAGCTTCTTTCTTTGTTTCCATCCTGAATGTTCCTGCACAAAAAATTTTAACAAAATCAAGAGGGTTTGCATATTCATCAATAAAACAACCTCTTTTAATATCATATTTCATGACATTTTTTGCAGCAAGACATACAGAGAATCTTTTTCTCATTTCAATGATCACATCCAAATTTATCTTTTCTAAGTCCCTTTTTATTTCATTCATCAACTCTTCTTTTCTTTTTTCTTTATCAAACTTATGTGTTCTAAGCTTATTGATGAATTCTCTATAATGAAGCTTTGAGAAACTAGCATCCCTTTTTAGTTCACTTAAAAATTCATCCCATTCTAGAGGTAATGCATCAGCAAATTTTGAAATTTTTTCAGCATTTGAAACCCCTATCTCATATCTGTCTAACTTATCAATCAAATCATCAAACCGTCTGTCCAATTGTTCCAAAGATTCATTTTTCATGCACAAGAAATTTTCGAATCTTTTAATCCAAACATCCTTCTTATTCTTCTTATCAATCCAAGATCCAGAAGTCCAAACATTTAAATCTGTAAGATTTTCGTTTTCCTGTTCATCAAACATTTTAGCCACGATACTTTCTTTTTGAATCACCTTAAACCTTTATCACAAACAATCAATGAACTGAAATATCAAGAGACAAAATTGATTCTTTATCTAAAATGGCCGACAAAAATGATAAGACTCAATTCTTATAGGACCTCAACTATTATGAATCTTGGGTCGATGAATTCACATGATAAACTGACAAACTCTTAACACTTAACACATATATTCACGTGACTTTTAATGCAATCAATTTGAATGGCCGACAACCTATATTTGTTATCACATGCAACCTAGATTAAAACAATAAGAACATGGCCATTCAAAACAAACACATGGATATTGGTCTTATAGTTCACACCGATTGCTATTAATGATTCACATGTACTGCTGACAAGGTTGACTAACAAACCTGAATATGTTGACTAAAATGACAAACACGGATTGTTATGACGCGTATTGTTATCCGCGCGGACAAGTTATCCGTGCGGATAGGTCAACGAATAGTCAACACGGATTGTTATCCGTGCGGATTGGGGATCCGGATGATGTTATCCGCACGGGTGGTGATGTTATCCGCGCGGACAAGTTGTCCGTGCGAGTGGCAAGTCAACAAGTCAACACGGATGGCTGAAAGTAATCCGTGCGGGTGGGAAATGATGCTATCCGCACGGGTGGGTGCTATCCGTACGGGTGATGATCCAAATGATGCTATCCGCACAGGTGACACAGCACCTTGAATCTGACACTTAATCACTCAAAAACAAATTCAAATTTAATTCACAATACAGACTGTCATTACTTTGTTTCAATTGGACCTCTTCAATTTATAATCACGTGATCACGAAATCACAATTGATACGAATTATTATATCACATGTATACTGACAGACTTATGCAAATTCTGAAATGCTATTAATGATGTTGACACTACTTCACATGAAATATGATAATGTTGACTGTTAAAGGCTGATAATGTTGACTAATTGTGGGTCGGTCGAGTGAGGTGCAACGACACGGATTGAAAATGCTATCCGTACGGACACGTTATCCGTCCGGATTGGTCAACTAAAGTCAAAGCGGATAGTTTATCCGTGCGGGTGACTTATCCGGATGAAATAAATGAAACGTTATCCGTGCGGGTAACTAGTCAACAAGTCAACAAAGGAATCTTGAGTCAAATTGTTATCCGTGCGGGTGGCAGGGTTAATAAGTCAACGCGGATTTGTTATCCGCACGGATTGCCATCCGTGCGGTGAACAGCAGCAACTTTCAACATTTTTTTCGATCAAAAAATCTCAAATTTCTCCCAAACTACTTCGAATCTTGACCTGAAAATTTGTAGAGTTATAGATCAGACAATTTCGCATTACATATCAAAAAATGAGCGAATTTGAACCGTAAAAACCCTGTCAATTTTGCAAAATTCAGAGAAAAACGTGACAGAGATGAAAAATGAAGAACTTTATCGAATCTGATGCGAATTGAGATCTGAATCTGATGAAATCCTGTGCGAAATCGTGTGAATGATCTGAGCAATCGATCTCCTGCTCTGATACCACTTGTTAGGACCGGTTTTGCTCCGTTTCGATTGCGAACCGACTCGTACGACGTGCGGAATCCGTGCACGAGTGAGACCGAACACACGAACAGTAATATAACTGTGATTCTATTCAAAGATCTGAAATCGTTACAGGAACCGTGAATCACCTAGACACTTTCTCTCTCTAGTTTCTCTCTCTAGAACTAGAGCTCTCAAATGTAGCAAATGAGCAAAAGTGTCAAAAGTCCCTAAATGAAACCCTAAGGCTTCTATTTATAGGCCAAGGCTTATAAGGAGAGTTCCCCTTATTTACAATAATGCCACCTTGCCTTTTCTATCTAAAATTACAATATAAAGCTAGAATGAATCAGTTTCAGCTACGACTTGAGATGACGGAGGCGATAGACATACTGCACTAACACCGACGGTAAGTTTTATATAATTTTTGTTTAATAATCGTATTTATTTGACTTGTCTTAACTGCACTTGACTTTGATTACAGAGATTATTAACTATTTGGATTCAATCTGGTTACAACCATATAGAGACCGGTTTGTTTCGTTCTGGAGCGACCAACATCTGAACTTCGGTCAACGTACAACGAACAGGGCAGAGGGTCAACATGCCCTTTTGAAGCAGTACCTAGGCGACTCTAATTACACCCTGGAGAAAGTGGTACCACTTATCAATAAGCTCATAAGAAACCAAGTGACAGAAATCAAAGGCAGCATTGAAACAAGCAGGAACCGAACATTGGGTCATCATAACAAACCAATATTTAATCTCCTACTAAAGAAGGTTTCACATGCCTTCCTAGAGTTGATATCAGACGAAGTAAATGAAATAGAAAAATTAAAGTTATATAACCGTACATGCGCGTGCCGTTTGTATACAAGCTGTGGGTTGCCGTGCGCGTGTCGGTTGGAACCGTATACAACGAATGGTAATACATTATTCGACCAACCACATTTTATAATCATAGCCTTTCATCACGCAAAATCTTATTGACGTTTTATGTTGTTTGTTGATATGTTTCTTAGGTCAAATGATCCCGTTGGAGTTGATAGGCCCTTTTTGGAGAAAGTTAAATTTGGACTCCATAGTGGAACCGAGCAAGGTGGACACTTTCGACTTAGACGGAGAATTTGCGCTTCTCAAACAACATTTAAGTGCTCAGCCGAGAGAACTCAAGAAAAACTTGATTCAAAAGATGAAGGAGTTGGTACAACTCAATAAGACGAAGCTTAAACAACCAGTTGTGAAAAAAACACACGGGGTCGTCCAACTTTAAAAGCTCAGCAACAAAGGAAGGATGATTCGTTTACGGAGCCTTCAAGACACAGCTTTTTTACAAAGCATGACCAGTATAGTGATTCACAAGATGGGTTTGGCACACAAGAGTCAAAGATCGAACCTACCAGGCACAGCTCGTTTGTCGAGTCACAAAGTTATTGTACTGAAACACCTATGTCCTTCGGCGAGATTGCGAAAGGCGCTAAGAATTCGAAAACGAAAAACAAGGTCGCAAAATCAAAGGAAGAGCAACCAGACTTACCTTTGCTGCCTGTCGGACAAGTTAATATGTTCATGCACTTCAAAAAGTTCATTCCACCGTGCTTCTATCCACACCTCAGTCACATACAAAATGTGCAGGGTGATGGTAATTGTGGGTTTCGATCTATAGCGGTCGGCTTATCGCTTAAAGAGTGGCAGTGGCCGTTCATACGGGAGCATCTTCATGATGAGTGCAACCGGTTCCACGAATTTTGGAAAAAGATAAATGAAGTTCAGTATCAACAAGTTCTGGAATCATTAGTGTGGTCCAACCATATAGACGGAGCACCTCGACATAAGTGGCTACAAATGCCATTCACGGGGCTTCTGATAGCAAACCGGTGGAATGTCATTTGTCTCTTATTAAGTGACCTTGGTTGTGCTTCATTTTTTCCCATGTTCAGAACAGCCGAAGAAAGTATTCCGCATCGAACAGTCGCGCTTGTACATGTACACAGGAACCATTTTATTCACGTCAGATAAGAAGGGGAATATCCAATGCCAACCCCATCAGGATACTGGCGACAACCGACACGAAATACGCCAGCAGAAAGTTGGTATCACTATTACAAGGAACATATTGACCAATATAATACGATCGTTGATGAATATAGGACCAGGGATTACATAGATTTAGGTGCCCTATGAATATAAAATGTTATTTGCATGTTTTGACAATTTGTAATGATCAACATACACGTTATATAAATGTTTTGGCAACTTTTTGAAATTGAACTTGAAAAAACGTTTAAACGAATCAATTTGCATGTTTTGACAATTTGTAATGATAAACATACACGTTATATAAATGTTTTGGCAACTTGTTGAAATTGAATTTGAAAAAACGTTTAAATGAATCAACTTTAACGCATACTGACCGTATTTTCGTCAGTTCCGCATATAGTAATTGAAAATAAATGAAAAATACTGAATTGTATACGGGCCGTATAAAATATACGCCTCGTATACCGTGATCGTATATTAATTATACGACAGAATTAAAATAAATTAAATTACTGTATACGGGTCGTATACTTTTATACGGCCCGTATACAAAGGAAAAAAGATCGTATAAGTTTTATACAACCTCATTTCCACCATACGGCCTCAACATTCCACCAAAAATTCTCTCGGTTTTCTCTCGGATCGTTCTTGGACAGCGTTCTTCGGCGTTTTTGGCGTTTTCTTCTCGTTCTTCCTATACGGTACGTTTTCGCATAGTAAACTTTCAAATTCCGTAACATGTTAGATTATGGTCTTGTATAGTAAAGCGTAGATAGGCGTAACAATTACGATTGTATAATTCAATTTGAAAAAAAAAATTGAAACAGAAAATTGTAACTGATTATTCAAGTGTATACGGTCGTATATATCGTATACGATCGTATAATGTTTGAATATTCAAACATTATACGATCGTATACAATTTATACGACCGTATACACTTGAATAATCAAAGGTTATACGATCGTATACATTATACACGCTCGTATAACGTTTGAATATTCAAACATTATACGATCGTATATTTATATACGGTCGTATACTTGTTGAATATTCAAACATTATACGAACGTATATTTTATATACGGTCGTATACTTGTTGAATATTCAAACATTGTACGAGCGTATATGATATGTACAATACGTTCGTATACAAGAACAATATTCGTATAATACGTTAACGATAATCGTATAGTGATTGCTAAGTTGTAATTGTTATTTGTTACAGACGATATGGCTGAGTCATCAGCAGCTGGTGCAGCCCATAGAGGTCGAGGTCAGGGTCGGGGCCGTGGACGTGGATGCGGACGGGGACGTGGACGTGGACAGGATGAGGAGGTTGTGCCCGATTTTACTGAGACGGGGCGGTTTCTTAAAGATATCCCCCGTGCTGGATGCGCCTCGGACCATAGATTTTTAGTTTTTGACTGATATTGGAGCGATCGGTCGGGTTCGGGAGCTCATGCCAGCTAACTCCCCGTGGGACCGCTTATTTGTTGCTGCCGCAGAGCGGGCCCACAGGGAGATTACTTTAGAGTTTTTATCTACCTTTTCATTTACGGACACCCGGGGTGGGGGTTTTCAGCATTTTTTGACGACAGACGCCGTAGCTTTTACTATTTGCGGCAAGACTCAGAGGATGACACTTCCTCAGTTTGCTGTTGCCTTGGGTCTGTACTCACAGGAGGACTCAAGGTCCCGCGCATTTTTTGATGCGCCAGTCAGCACATCCACTGACGTGTTGTGGCCGTATTGGCGCACTATTGGGTTCGGGGAGTTCGCGAAACCGAGTCAGGGATCCCCAAAGGCACGGGCGACTGATCTTTACGACCCGTTACACCGATACCTACATCGGTGTATCGCCGTGACGATCGTCGGTCGCCATGATAGCAGGGAATGGGTCACCCAAAGTGACCTATTCTTCTTGCACGACTTACTTACCGGCGGGAGGGCCAACTTGGCGTACAAGTTGACCGCATATCTCGCCGAGTACGCTTTTAAGCGACCCTCTTCCCACATCAGCTGTGGGGCCTTCGTCACCCGTCTGGCGAAGGGTTTCTTTCGCCTTCTGTCCCCGCAGGTGGCAAGTGATATGACCCTGACACGCCAGCTTGACAGGGTTGGGAGGGACACAACCCTATCGATGGGTTAGGCTCGCGAGGTCGAGGGAGGGCAGCTGGTTTGGGCTTATGGTGTGGGTGAGGGACCCTGTGGAGAGGGTGGTGATGAGGAGGGAGACAAGGGAGAGGGAGGCGAGGGCGAGGGAGGCGAGGGCGAGGGAGGCGAGGGCGAGGGAGAGGGAGGCGACGGAGAGGGAGGCGATAGAGAGGGAGGCGACGGAGAGGGGGGTCGCTCATACTGTCGATCAATCACAGGTAGCTGCGGAGGAGTTACGGGGTGATCGCCCGTACGTTCGACGTAGCGTGAGACAGCGTGTGATGCCTCCACCGGGGGTGGAGGAGAGACTCGTTCAGGTCGAGTCAGATGTAGCTGCAGTCAGAGGGGATTTAGCTGCAGTCAGAGGGATTTAGCTGCAGTGAGAGAGGATGTACAGTGGATGGTCGAGGCGATTGTGGCTATGCATTCTGCTGCGCCCCTACCTCCAAGAGCTGGCGCTGCACCACCACCACCACCACCGTCGTAGCTGCTTATTGTATTATAATTTTTTTTTTGTTATTTTACGTTTGAAACTTTGTAAAAGTTTATCTTTTTTTTTTGTTTTAGATGTAAAACATTATAAATATTAATCTTATGTTTAGATGTTAAGTTGTTTGTTTAATAATTGTTGTCGTAGTTTATCATAATCATATCACATATTTATCGTTTTACATAGTGGAAACTTACTAAACATTATAAATACGTTTAACTAGAAACTCGTAACATAATCCGATATATACAATACTATTTTAAAATTTACAAAACTTATTAAACGGTTTCCCGATTGCAACAAAAAATTAACTATTCTATACATATTTATCGTTTTACAAAGTGGAAACCTATGAAACATAATAAATACGTTTAACTACAAACTCGTAACATAATGCGATATATAGAACACTATTTTAAAATTTTCAAAATTTATTAAATGGTTTCCCGATTGTAACAAAAAATTAACTTTTCTATACATATTTATCGTTTTACAAAGAGGAAACTTATTAAACATAATAAATACGTTTAACTACAAACTCGTAACATAATCTGATATATACAACACTATTTTAAATTAAAAAATTTATTAAACGGTTTCCTAATTGCAACAAAAAAGTTAACTTTTCTATATGGGCTATACGGGCCGTATAACATTATACGGCCCGAATACAGTTTTCAAAACTATAAACCCTTGGCAAACCTTCGAAACAAAATTATGCAAATATGTATACGGCCAGTATATAACTATATGTCCCGTATACATATAAAAACAAAAAAAAACATTCCACCGCATAAAATTCTGCGCATAAATATTATATACGGCGCGTATCAGTTTATACGGCTCGTATAGATATAGGGATGTAAAAATAAGATTATAGGGGTGTGGAAATAGAACACCCCATAATAAATAAAACATAAAAATGCACAAACATTGTTGAAATGTCTAAGGAAGTGAACGGTGAAGGCCAAACTCGTACGCCACTTGTCATTCACCGGTTAGCAGGTAGGTGAGTCAAACTTATGGCAGCGTTTTTTTTATTTCAGTTTTGAAAAAAATCTTTAATATCTTCATTAGTTATTCGGGCTGCCAATTTCATCATTTTTTTTATATTTATTATATTAAGTCACGATTCACATATAATGTTTCTTTTGAAACATATGACGGAAAAACACTTACAAAGAAAACATGTATCAAGTAAGATGCATTCTAGTATCTATGTTATTCTTTTTGGGTTTTTATTTTTGCTCAGAAATCTTGTTATACCAGATACCCACGTATCTGTTGGTGGAGTTTGCGGGGCTAAAAAACCCAAGAGCAAAGGTTTCTCCATTGTAGGTGAGTCAAACTTATGGCAGCCATTTTTTATTTCAGTTTTGAAAAAAATCTTTAATATCATTAGTTATTCGGGCTGCCAATTTCATCATTTTCTTTGATATTTATTATATTAAGTCCGATTCACATATAATGTTTCTTTTGAAACATATGACGGAAAAACACTTGCAAAGAAAACATGTATCAAGTAAGATGCATTCTAGTATCTATGTTATTCTTTTTGGGTTTTTATTTTTGCACTTGTATCGACACCATCACACTCACTAGACCTGTTAAAGATGGGGATATTTTGGTCTCCAATGGAGAAACCTTTGCTCTTGGGTTTTTTAGCCCCGCAAACTCCACCAACAGATACGTGGGTATCTGGTATAACAAGATTTTGGAGCAAACTGTGGTTTGGGTTGCCAATAGAGACCATCCGATCACCAACTCGTCCGGTATCCTATCTGTGGATCAAACCGGGAACCTTATCCTTCATGAAAAAGATCAAAGTTTTTTGTTTTGGTCAAACCAATGTTTTCGGAGTCACAAATGGTGTTTCGTCGGCTCAGTTGTTGGATTCGGGGAATTTGGTGTTGTTTCAAGGCCTAGTTAACAAAGAGGTTTATTCATGGCAAAGCTTTGATCACCCATCGAATACATATCTTCCGGGTATGAAGCTCGGGTTAGATAGGAAAACGGGTTAAAACAAGGTGGTTACATCTTGGAAGTCTAGTCAGAATCCTGGTGTGGGATATTCGTATAAAATGGAGTTTGTTGGGTCAGCCCAGTTGTTCATGTTTAAAGGTATGGCTAGAATTTGGCTGGCGGGGTCATGGACCGGTCTTGGATGGAGCGGTGTACCAGGGATGACTAAAGATAATATCAGTAATGGTACTTACATAGATAATGAGGATGAGGTGACCATCGTTTACCTGATGCACAATCCGGCCATGTTGTCTAGATTTGTCCTTACCGAGTTCGGAACCTTAGAGAGGCTGACTTGGGAAGAAGTAAGTCGTAAGTGGATTGGATTCTGGACCCACCCAAAAGACCAGTGTGATGGCTATAACCATTGTGGTCCTTTCGGGTTTTGTGATCCACATTCATCACTTACTTTTGAGTGTGGTTGTCTTCCTGGTTACGAGCCACACTGGTACATAAGGGATGGTTCGAAAGGGTGTAAGAGAAAGGTCGGAACACAAATGTGCAAGTTTGGAGACGGGTTCATTGAGTTGGCCCATGTAAAGGTACCCGACACATCGACGGCACATGTCAACATGAGTTTGGGTTTAAAAGCATGTGCGGAGTTTTGCTTGAGGAATTGCACGTGCATGGGGTATGCAAGTGCTGATATTAGTAAACGTGTCGATGATGGAGGTTGTATTACGTGGCATGGGGAGATGATCGATACGAGGACATTTTCAAATGGTGGCCAATTTTTTTATATACGGGTTGATGCAGCTGAATTAGGTACGCCCTTAATGCTTTTCTCTAATCTTGTTTTTAATATTTATTAAATGAATTAAGTACATAGTTGATCCATGTAGCTTATCGACTTTTTTTATATGATACATATTTGTTGAGAAGTACTAGTGTCTTTAGAAAGAGAGAACATAACAATATGATTATTTAGGCCGTGAGCATGTTCAACGAGAAGAAAAAGAAAAACATGCGTGGAGGGGCTATGTGTTGTACCAATCTCTATCCCTTATTGTTCACTGTCTCTTTTGACATCACTAGTTAAACCTATGTTAATTTTTTTTAATGGCTAATTTCTTTTAGTCTTTATCGTGTGGGTGATTTGAACCAAGACATTGCCCTTCTCAATCTAGGTGTTTAAAGATTTTGCCTTATCCTCATATATCACTCACTCATTTTTTATATCTATCTTTTAAGTCAATTCTATATTACTAATTTAAAAAAATTGACTATATATTATTAACTATTATTAATTACTATTACTAAGATATAGTTATATAGAACATCTAATTTTAATATGTTTTTTCATAAAAAAGGTAAATATTAATTAAACACTATTCTACCCCTTAGAGGGTTAGGGCGCCTCCGTGATGTGAGGCGTAGTGGCGCGGTGGATGTGATCAGTGTAGTAATCGTGGTTTCCGTGTTGGCGATCACTGTATTGGTGGAAGCATTTGTGTTGATGCACTTTGTGTGTCTCGCTAGTGACGGTTCGGATACGATCGACATTGAACGGCATTCCTCCGTCGTTCGACTCAAATAACGAAGTTTCAAGTGACCCAAAGTCCGAGATGATAAACGAACTGAGAAGTTAATCAACATGGAGCCATCATTTGGATGTAAAGTCAAGACCATCTTTTGGATTAATATAATATCCACATGCTGCCATAATTTGAACAAGAATGGTGCAATAATTTGAATATTATAAGTTGCATGCTTTCCATCGTTTAGACCCCCACATGCACATCGCATGGAATATTATATCAAGAGATGTCACTATCGCTCAAGTGGACATCACATGTACACTTTCGTTCAAGATGGACCTTCGCATGGTACATGGTCACCTTCGCATGGAGAATGGTATAACCAACCAATAGAAAGCTATCATAAAGCCACTCGGGGCGCTACGTGGTGGTTCAATGACCAAATTTTGTTTACCGTGGAACACCACCGCCGTCCTTGCCCATCACGCGTGATCAGTAAAACGCGTTGTAGACATAACGCGTTGTGGGTTGTTTACTGCCGCACATGTTCGGTTGTTTTTCAATGGAAGATGTTTGTGTGGTGAGTGATGGTTATTTCCACTAAAATCTATCACTAGTGATAGAATAAAACTCGATGACGTAGCGGAACTTGATTGGATGTTGTGAGTGATGGAACACTATCACTAGTGGAGCGCCCCTAACGGCCTAACCCCCTAAGAAGACCTTCGGTTAACACACATGACCTTCATTTAGAACCATGTACTGTGTGTATAAATATAGGTGGAATGTCACTTGTAATTTGAGAGCTTGTATGAGCTAGTGAGAGAGAGTATAAAGAGAGAGAGAGTTTTGGTGTGCTTATATGTTTGTAATCTTTAATGAAACTCTGCTAGAATCAATACGAATCCGTTAAACATCGAAATTATTCTTGTTGATTACACCATCCGAAAAAAGAAATCATCATGTTCGAGATCTGATATCGGGACCTACAATTTGACCGTTGCCAAATGATACTATTAGTGTTACATCCTTAAAGATTGTTTTTCTCCCTTTAAATAATTCCACCTTTTACCATTAGCGTTACACCCTTAAAGATTGTTTTCCTCCATTTAAATAATTCCACCTATACCATTTTTTAAACACAAATTTTCTTACTTTACAACAATCTATTACTTAAAAAACGACCAATGGAGGGTTCAAGTTCATTTTCAACCGACTCATCTATTTCGTAAAACTCTTCTGGTCCTACTCTTGATTTTTTTTTTTTTTTTTTTGCAATGTTTGCCGAAGCTGAGGAACTTGAAGATACTAGATGATCAAAGAGAATAACTGTGCATCGTGATTGGGAAGCGGCTCATGAAGTTCTAATGAATGATTAATTTTTCGAAAACACAACGTACAAAGTTTAGACGTTTAGAGCGAGAATCCATTTATCGAAATAGTTTCCTTTAAAGATTGTGGGATATATTGAAGCCCAATTTGAATGGCTTCGAAAAGGTTTCACGAAGCTACAAAAATGCACATCTCCGATTCATCAACTTGCAATCGGTAATGATCCCAACGAATATGATGAATATTTAGCTATGTCTGCTAAGACTTCAAGTAAATCTCTTGATGTTTTTTTTCTTTTTTTTGCAATGCGATTACTACGAAGTTATACCGTACAAAGTTTCTATAAAAAAGCACTAGACACGACATAACCCGTTTGTACACCGCATATGAAGCTAGATTGTACCTTCCAGGGATGCTCGGTAGCAACCACTGTACACAGTTTATATGGAGAAGCTGTCTAATAAGTTTGTGAGGCCACTTTATGAGAGGTGACCACGAAATACCGATAGTCATGATTGAAGCGGTTGCGTCTAATGATTTATGTATTTGCCATGCATATTTTGATGTGTTCGGTTCAAGTAATGACATTACTATTCTACATCAATCACCGTTATTCAATCACGAAATACATTGAATCGCGACTACTATCTTGTTGATGGTATTACCCAAGTTGGTCTGTTTTTGTAAAAGCTTATTCGTATGCAGCTAACCACAAAGAGACGACGTTGAAGAAGTTGCAGCAATTGGTGAGAAAAAGAAGTTGAGTGAGCATTTGTTGTTTTGAAAGATAAATGGGGTATAATTAGTTGACCGATAGGTATAATGAAGAAATAAAAAATAAGAAGCTTGGTGTACACGTGTATCATATTAAATATTAGAGTTAATTGCCATTTTAGTCCCTGTGGTTTGGCCCATTTTGCCAGTATAGTCCAAAGGTTTCATTTTTAACATCTGGATCCAAAAACGTTTCATCGTTTCCATTTTGGTCCAACTGACTTAACCCCATCCATGGACCTCAGTTAACTCAAGGGCAATTTTGTCATTTCCCAAACTATTTTAATTAACCCTTTAATTCCACTTTATATAAGATTTATCTTATATATAATAATTATAATATAATTATAATAACATATATATATATATATATATATATACAGATATTGTGCACCACCACCACTCATTCTCACTCTCTCCTGTCTCTCTCTCTCATCCACCAATCACCATCGCCCCCTACCAGTCACCACCGCTGTAAGCACCACCGCTGCCATCACAAGCCATCACAAGCCACCAACGTCCCTAACAGGTTTGACTTTCTATCTCTCTAAAAATGGTGGTTCGACGGGTTTGATGGTGATGAACGGCAGAGGTGGTTCGACAGGTTTGATGGTGATGAATGACGGTGGTGAGTTTGTCGTTGTGGATGTTTATGGTGATGATAGTGGAGGTGGGGTGTTGCTGGTGATGATGGCGGAGGTGGGTGTTGATGGTGATAAACGGCGGCGCTGGGTTGTGGGTTTTGTAGGTGGTGATTGGTAGGGGGCGATGGTGATTGCAGAGAATTGATCATTAAATTAGTGATTAGAAAACTTGTCTTGGGGCTATATCTTCGAATAAACATCAGATTATCAGCGAAGGAGGATAATTTGGTTGTGAAGGGAAAGAGGGAACTAGTGCAGAATCGCTTATGGAATTGGAGGTGCAATTGTCGATCAGGGGAACTCATTATGGTTCATACAAATCTCAGTCAGTCTACAAGCTTCTGTAATTTCTTGTTTCTTCGAATTATCAAAGTACATAGATTATAAGGGATTAAGATTTGTTAATTGTTATGGTTTGGCTGTTTGGTTTTGTTCTTTGCTTCAGAACTAATTTATCAAAGTCATTCTGCTATATGATTTTATATTTGCTCCTTGTGTTACTATACAAGATAAGAAAGAGTTGTGTTGGTATCTGCAACTGCTATCAATTATTGAACAAATTGATATACATTGAGTTTTGTTTCTTAGATTTATTGTTTGAAACATGTCATTTTCCTGGTTTCGGTGCCTAGAATTGTAACATAGTGGTTTGCTTGCAGTAATCATAATCATAAAGATAGTCTCCTTGTGTAAAAAAATGAATTGGTGTGGTCGGTGGCTGAAGTGTGGTGGTGGCTGAGGTGTGGCAGAGGTGTGGCTGAAGTGGTGTTAGTCGGAGGTGTATTGTTGCAGGTTGTGTTTTGCGGTGGTGGGGATGGTGGTGGTGTGGTGGTGGTGGTAGTAGAGAGAGAGAGAGAGCAGAGAGAGTGTTCTGTATGTATGTGTGGATTCCATGGTGGTCGGGTGGTGGTGATTGGTTGTGGTGGTCGGTTCCTGGTGATAGTTGTGGTAGTCCGGTGATGGTGTTCGGCGGTTGGTGGAGGTATAGAGAGGGAGTAGAGAGAGAGAGAGTATGTGTTTCAAATTTTGGTCAAGTTGCCCCTGACATAACTTGATGACTTTTATTATCAAGCACTAGTTTATAGACCTCATTTGCAATATGGTGGATTTAATAAAAACTTTAAATAAAATAAAAGGAAAAAGACCAAGTTGCCCCTGACTTAACTGAGGTCCATGGATGGAGTTAAGTCAGTTGGACCATAATGGCAACGATGAAACCTTTTTGGATCCAGATGTTAAAAATGAAACCTTTGGACTATACTGGCAAAATGGGCCAAACCACAGGGACTAAAATGGCAATTAACTCTAAATATTATGATCTTAAAGGGTGAGGGGAACAGTCGGAACACAATATCAACAGACTGTGTGATTGACCCTCCAACCTAGGTAGTCGTTCCTGATGATATCGTTTTGGAATGTCAGAATGAAGACACCCGCTTTCGACGATAATATTGTTTTGTAATTGGAATTTCTTATTTAATTTTATGATTTTTAAAAGTGTTTGCTTTTCGTTTATTTGTAATCTAAAAAAAAGTCAAGTGATGGAATGTGATTAAGTGATGGTGATATAAGTAATGTATAGATGGTGTGATAGAATTGGATGGAATAAGATGTCAGATTTGCTTGGTTGGCTGGAAGTTTAGTGATGGTACGATGGGTGCCCCTTCCCCTCTATGATTAAGAAATAAAACATAACCCTATCTTCAAACCTCCGGCTAGCAAACATCTTCACCACCTCAAGCCTTTCTCCATTTTTGGTCTGATCTGATCATGTCACACCTTCAAGTACAAACAGATTTTGGTGCCCCTTCCCCTCTATGATTAAGAAATAAAACATAACCCTATCTTCAAACCTCCGGCTAGCAAACATCTTCACCACCTCAAGCCTTTCTCCATTTTTGGTCTGATCTGATCATGTCACACCTTCAAGTACAAACAGATTTTGAACATCGGACAAGCGGGATTGGGTCTCGTTCACCGTCCCTGAAAACGCACAGGAAGTGGGGGACGATGAGCTAACTATACTCTAGATAAGAAGCAATCCCACATCAGGATAATCGAGATGATTGTTAAAATCTAGTAATAATGGTGGTTCACACATGAAGAGGGACGGTTACGGTAGTGATAATGTTCGGCGTGATGGTGGTCACGGTCGTGGTGGGTGTGATGGTTATTTTTATGATTGGTTGGGATTGTTGTGATTTTGTTTTTTTGTTTTTTTTTTTTTTTGTGGGGAATGAGGTGACATTGTTGTGATTGGTTGGTTTTTTGTGATTAGTTAGAAATAATTTTGTCACGGATGTGATGAGTGGTGCAAGTGATTTAGTGATGATGTGATGTAATTGGTGGAATGAGGTGTCATTTTATGATTAGTTGGTTTGTAACAGATGGTGTGATGAGATATATAAAGGGTGTCCGACCCCCCTAAGAGGCTAAGACATTGTGTTATGGCTTAATTTCTTTTTCACTCCATGTCATTGTCACGTCATAAAGTAACTCTCACATCACCACACCATTTTCAGTCACTTTTTTTTTCATTATTTCTTGTTATGTTTTCACTAGTTTTCACCCCACCTCGATTATTTTTTAATCAATATCCATTTATTTAATTTTTATTTTTATATTATAAATTAGATTAATAAATAAATAAAAATACAATAGTATTAAAATAACTAAAAGAGTTAATTACATTATTAGTCCCTATGGTTTATACTAACTAACAATCTGAGATACTAATAGTTTAAAATCACTTACAACTTTCCACTTTTTAACATGTAGGGGTATTAATTACATAGTTTATTACATAGTTAGTCCATGTGGTTTACACAAATTAACAATCTAAGGTACTAATAGTTAACAAGGGAAATAGTTAGTCCATGTGATTTACACAAACTAACAATCTAAGGTACTAATAGTTAACCAGGGAATTAACATTAATACCCCCGCATGTTAAAAAATGGAAAGTTAGTACCATAAGAAATGATTTTAAATTACTAGTACCTTAGATTGTTACTTTGTGTAAACCATAGGAACTAACTATGTAATTAACTCTAACTAAAATATAAATACATAAAAATAAAAATTCTTGAATTAAAAATACATTAAACTTAAAATTTCTAAAATAAAAATGCTTTAAAATTAAAATTCCTAAAATTAAAATACATTAATATAAAATAACTAATTCTCTTGTTGTAGAAATCGTTGGCTAATCTTGTTTTTTTATCTTCAACTATTTGTTTGTCCACGTTCGATATATCATTGGTTTTCATCCCAAGCACCATAAGATCAACGACATCGGACTTTTGTTGTTTGAGTGTTGACAGTTGTTTGATACTCTCGTTAAGTTTATCTATTTTAGCTTGAAGATCCACTTGACTTGAATTTGAACCCACACCACAGTTTTTTTTCCACGATCTCTCCCAACTGGGCGACTTACATCAACCGGATCATCCGAAATATCAAAATCATCGTCCAAACCATTTAAATTATAATGGAATCGCGCATCCGAACCAATGTCGGTGGACGATACGCCTTTCGGACTGTGCCTCCTGCACGTCCTTAATCATGACAAGATTCCACTTGGTGCTTTTACTTAAAATTTCCCATGATTTATTCATTGTAAACGTATGACCTTATCTTGTTTGTAGATTTGAGGCTCCCTCGATAAGCAAATCTACAAAATTTGAACCGCTCGCATGACCACCACATTGGTTAGTGGATGGCATTAAACGCGGTAAGGATATGGAATCTGGATTGCGGTAAGCTATCACACCCCATAATCTCATGAAGGGTTTTACGAACACGACTCCAAAAAATCGGTTCCATTTTTGTGATCCGCTGTGAAACATTTATATAAGAAACATATTATATTAAAAACATAATATTGAAAAAATGTAATACAATTAAAATGTAATGTATAAAAACGTAATATATAAAAAACATAATATAAATTTGAAATGATAACTAATACTGGTAGTCGGTTCCTCTGAGTTGTCCACCCATGCACGAGCGAAACCTATCTCCTCCGTAACCCTCCACAACTCTTTTCAATGGGTTCGGCGTCATTTCCCTTTTATTATATATGCTTTCTTTTTTGTTGTTGTCGGGAGGGAGTTGTTTGTGTTGCTTGTACAAAGTCGAGTTGAGTTTCGGGCATGGTGGATTATGAATTTTGGGTGTTTAGTGTGTATTGATAATAAAAAATGCTGCTTGCGCTTGTTGTGACTCGAATGGTCCATTACAAGGCGGCCCCGGCCGATAACAATCGGTGAAGACGTTGTAAGGGAAGAGGTAAGTGTTGGGTTAAGAGTTTGGTGTGTTCGGGGTATTTGGTGGGGTGGGCGTATTTGGTGAGCTTCGGTTTTGGTTATACGGGTTGTTCAGGTCGATGTTGCTCAATCGAAACAATTTATATTTTCGTAGTGATTTTATAAAAAAACGGAAAGAGATGAAGAGAAAAGCGAGTTGAAAGTGAGGGTGTGTTTTAAAAATGTTAAGGTGGGGTCTGATTCTTAAAAATTCAATATTTTATACTAAAAAACAAAAATATTTTGAGGTGCCCATGGCCCAAGAAACTCCGTCCTTGGAAAACTACCACCCATGTCCCTTTTTGCGGTATTCCACGCCCTTTTATATAAGACCATCCGTAATGGGGCGTGATCTTTCAAAAATTCTCGAAAAAAACGCCGCATAACGCCGACACCGCCATTACATCCGGCGTGTTCGGGCGTTTTTTTTGGCAAAATTCGATTTAGCGTTTTTTAAATAACGCTTCAAGGGTGTTTGACTGGCCAATCAAATGAGGACATGTGGGTTTAGAGAGAGAGATGGAATGTGGGGTTTGATTTGGCCGGATTTTGGGCCGGAATTTCAAGGGGTTTGCAGGTCACAGGCACGAAGAAGAAGAAGGGCCTTTGTTTTAAAACTTTGATATTGACACATTAGGCCCCTATAGTTTTAAACTTTAATATTTTATGTTTTGACACATTAGGCCCCAAAGTAATTTTTTAGTATTGTATTTTTTTTTTAATTTAATGAATTATTTTAAGTTTTTTTTCAGTTTTTTTATTTTCAGTTTTTTTTCGGTTTTTTTTTTAATTTCAAGTAGTGTAATTTTTATTTTAAATTAATGAAGATTTTTATGTTTTAAATTAAAAAAAAATTGTGAAATGATTGCATGGGCGTTATTGGAATAATGCCCCACTACGCCACTTTTACAATAATGCCCCATGCTGACTAGACTGCCACGTGTCGAATAATGCCCCATGGTGGGGGCATTATTTTGTTTAACCACTACACATGGTCTAACAGAATATGCCACGTCATTAGGGTGTTACTCTATTGTGGACGGTCTAAGGAGATGTGGGTTGGTTTCACACAAAAATCAACAGTATCACAATTCAACTGTGTAACATTAGTAATTGGTAATAATAATATTTAAATAAATATAGTTAACAATACTTGGGGCACTCTTAAATAGGAAAATTATCAAAATGTTGGTTAACCAAGGGTGTTTTCAAATTTGTCACCCTCCTGCGTCCTTGGAAGGACTACATAGCCTCGGAAGCGTCCGCCTTTCACGTGAAGCGTCCGCCTGTCACGTTGAAGCGTCCGTTTCCTTTCAAGCGACATGTGTCCGCCACGTTGAAGCGTCCGTTCCGTTTCAAAATTGCGGCAGTCACCGACGCTTCATAACCATAATTTTTTTAATGCGTCCCTGTGTACGTTCCGAGGCCTGGCGGACGCTTCCGAGGCCTTGGCCGACGCTTCCGAGGCTTGCAGACGCTTCCGAGGCTTGACCCGACGCTTCCCTAGGCTTGACCGACGCTCCTCGAGGTTTGGCCGACGTTTCCCAAGGCTTGACCGACGCTCCCCCGAGGCTTGACCGACGCTTCCCGACGCTTACGAAAAAAAAAATTGGAAACTCAAAAACCGTTTAACTTTTACCGTTGCACACATTTACCCCACTATATAACCCGTTCACTTATCACTTATCAAACACCCGCCGTTTTCAAAAATTTTGCAAACAAAATCAACCATTTTCACTATAACTCTGACGCCGTTAATGACCCGACAATGGCCACCTCCTGGACTGACGTTGAAGACATTGCTCTGTGCGAAGCATGGGAGCAGGCCATGATCGATCCTCCACGTCGAGGACACGGTGGGCTCTGGGTCCGTGTTCAACAGAATTTCGCCCAACTACGTGGTCCGGACCACAACCGGACCGTTGACGCACTATCCTCCAGGTTCCGTGTCCTGCGGTTGGAATGTGAGAGATTTGATCGATATTTCAAGAAAGTGGAGACAGAAATGCCGGACCTTGGTGAGGACGATCAGAAGGAGGTGGCCCTCATCAACTACCGTCATGAACAGAGACATGATTTCAAACATGTCTCGGAGTGGGAGGCTATCAGGATATGGTTTTAGATATAATATTATGTGTTGTTTGGTTTTTTATTTTTATTTTTATTATGTTATGTTTTGATGTTTAATTAGTGTATAATATAAAAATTTTTGACTAAAAAATAACATGTTTTATATCGTTTAAAATTTGCTTCGTTAACGTACATCTTAACCGGATCCCATTTTAGAAATGTTTATAAGTTATAAAAAAAAATTGGACAAAGATACAAAACTGCGTCTTTGGCCGACGCTTCCGAAGCTTCACGGACACGTTAGCAACTGAGGCGGACGCTTCAACATCGGACACGTGTCGCTTGAAAGGAAACGGACGCTTCAACGTGACAGGCGGATGCTTCAACGTGAAAGGCGGATGCTTCAACGTGAAAGGCGGACGCTTCCGAGGCTGAGTAGTCCTTCCAAGGACGCATGAGGGTGACAAATTTGAAAACATCATTGTTCAACTAACATTTTGGTAATTTTCCTCTCTTAAATCCAAACTAGAGGGTTTGACTTTTAAAATTCTAATATTTTATACTAAAAATATACTTTTGAAAATTGGTAAAAGTACACTAGGATACGAAAAATCGGGGAGCCTATGCATCCCTGGCCCCAAAAAGCTCCGCCGTTGGATTACCTCCCTTCACACCCCTTTTCGCGGTATTCCACGCCACTTCACGTCAGAGAATATGCCACGTCATCGGGGTGTTACTCAATAGTGGACGGTGTAAGGAGCTGTGGATTGGTTTTACACAAAAATCAACCAAGGTGATTTTGAGTCTCACAATTCAACTGTCTTACATTTGTAATCGGGAATAATAATATGTAAATAGATATATTTAACAATACTTCCAACATAAGAATTTCATCAAACACAGGAAGTGTTAAACTCATTATTACCAATTATTATGTTCTTAAAGTGGTTTAGATCTATTGGTAAAGCATCAAATAAAAATAATATTAACGTACGAAACGTACGCATTGAGGGAAAAAACAAAATGTGACGGTATCATTTTGGTAATTATCAGCAACTTCAAAATTACTGGGGAAAAAACAATAAGTGTCTTGTAAAGTAATTTTGAGCATCTGTAGAGTAATTTTGGGAAATGTAGGGTAATTATCAAATTACTCTAGTAGAGTAATTTTGTAAAATGTCTTGTAGAGTAATTTTGTTAGCATTTAGTTATGAGGTTTAGCTTTATGGTTTAGTTTTTAGCTTTTAGTTTGGGGGGGCTAGGTTTTTTTTTTTTTAGGGTGGGGGGGGGGGGGGTTAGTGTAATTTTGATAATTACCCTACAATTTTGATAATTACCCTACACGACCAAAATTACTCTACATGAACATTTACAATGGTTTAGGTTTTTTTAGGTTTTTTTGGAGGGTGGGTGGTTTAGGTTTTTGGGGGGTGGGGGGGGGGGGGGGTTAGTGTAATTTTGATAATTACCCTACAATTTTGATAATTACCGTACACGACCAAAATTACTCTACACGAACATTTACAAAATTACTCTACAGAAGCTCAAAATTACTCTACTAGAATAATTTTTAAGTTGCTGATAATTACCAAAAGAGTAAATTACAAAAATCGTCCTTTATGTATGCTACTTATTACAAACTGTGTCCTTTGTCTTTAATAAGTACAAAAACCGTACTCGATGTTTGCAAACCATTTCACATTATGTCCTTTAGCCCTAACACAGTTAGTTTTTATGGTTAAATATTACCAAACAGACCCCACATAAGGGTGTTTTAGTCATTTTACCCTAAATACTAAAGTAAATAATTCAATATATATATATATATATATATATATATATATATAGGGGATAACTAGAATGAGAACCACCACGAGTTATGAGAACCACGAGAACCGCGCCCCGCGGGTGGCCGTTGACCACGAAATTTTTTTTACACCTAGATCCGTATATTTTAAGACCGGGTGTAAATTTTGGGTTCAAACGGCGCGCCCGAGGGGGTACTTTTTTACGCCCAAAGTTTGGGTTTTTTTAATTTTTCTTTTTTTTTTACCAAACTTTGGGCGTAAAAAAGTACCCCCTCAGGCGCGCCGTTTGAACCCAAAATTTACACCCGGTCTTAAAATATACGGATCTAGGTGTAAAAAAAATTTCGTGGTCAACGGCCACCCGCGGGGCGCGGTTCTCGTGGTTCTCATAACTTGTGGTGGTTCTCATTCTAGCGGCTCCCTATATATATATATATATATATATATATATATATATATATATATATATATATATATATATTTATACATATTTATAATACGTATACATACACTCACATAAACACCTCTCTCTCTCTCTCTCACATAACACACACTAGCTCTCTCTCTCTCTAATTGCCATTGCCACACCGACCACCGCCATACACCTCACCGGACCACTGCCACCACCTGCACACACCATTGCCATTGACTTTTCTTTCAATTCGTACGTTTCGTACGTTTATTTTATTTTCACAGGAACTTAACTCTAACTCTAGATCTATTAATATCTTTTATGATAACTTACGTAATGAGTTCATGTCATATTTATTTGATATTTCTGGTTTACTACCGTGGATGCATTAATGATTGACAGGATCTTTTTGTTTATTGTTTGTTTGTTTGTTTTACATAAAGGGTTGCCGCTAATTAGGACGCTCGATCTTTTATCAGTTGGAATAATCTTTCATGTTATTTGTATTTCAGCAAACTACTCATCAAATGTTGGAAAATTTGTGAAAATAGCAATTTTCACAAATATAGGAAAATGATTTTTTCCTATTTTGGACTAGAAATAAATATAATAAAATGAGCGGGTTTTATATATTTATTTGTTGGTTTGTGTTCTATGTTGGAAGAGCTTCGCAACGAACTAAACCACGTCCAAAACGGAGCTAAGATGAATGAGATATCGATGCTCAAAGTTTGGTGTTTAAAACTTGAAATGCTGAAAATGTGGGAAAGTAGCACCTTGTCCCACATCGGATGAGAGATGGAACTTAAAGGGGTATTTAAGTAGGATCTCTCCATCCTTATTGTTTCATGGAAGCACACACTAGTGTCCTCGCGAAGGGTGCGGAGCACCCTAACTCGCACTCGCACTCGCACACGCTCGCGCGCGCGTGGCGTGGGCGATGAGGCGCAATGTGGCGCTTTGATGGCGCACGCTCGCATCGCCGCGAGCCGCTTGAGAGCCGCCTTTGTATTTTTGACCACGTGCGCGTGGTGGAGCACAAGGGTTGCAGGGACCAAGTGGTAGGTGATGCGGCGCATGACGTGGCAGTCATGCGCGGGTGCACGCATGGTGCATGGGTCCTGCTGTGTCGTGCGCGGCGCACCAGAGTGAGTCAATACGGCGCGACTGTGTGGCACGCTCGTATAGGCTCACAGGTGACGTGGCGCACGCGCGCATGGACTTGAGCCAAGAGGACGCACCGCGCATGGTGACGTGGCGCATGCGCGCACGGCTGCGAGCCAAGAGGCCGCACCCCGCATGGGCGCGCCGCGCACGGCTGTGAGCCAAGAGGCCGCACCGCGTATGGGCGCGCGGCGCACGGCTGTGAGCCAAGAGGCCGCACCGCGCATGGACGCGCGGCGCACGGCTGTGAGCCAAGAGGCTGCACCGCGCATGGGCGCGCTCGCGCGCAGAAGCTTCCAGCTGCAGTTATGTCAGTGCAGTTACATTCAGCATTCGAAACTGACAAAGTCAATGCTTTTGACTGCGATTTTAATGACGAATTAAAGTGCATTAAAGACGTTTAATGCAGTTTAATTCTCCCATTAATTCGTTTTTTCAGTTTCTTCTAGACCTGGTGTATAAATAGGAGACTCCTTTCACCAGTTTGACACACCGAATTCACCAGCAATTCTACAATCTCCTCTCTGAAATTCTTCTCTTCTTCAAGCGTTCAAGGTATACCTTCGGGTTGAAGTCAAGACCGGCAGTGCAACTGCTTGCGGCTGTTGTATCCTGGAAACAAACGTGTTCTCCTGGGAGACACGAAATTTGTTTTAAGGGACCCGTGTCTAACACGATCCTCAGCCAAAGAACAGTGTTTCTGTTCGGATTTCTGTCTTTGTTTTTCATTTCTTCAGTTGTAATTGTATTTAATTTCAGTTGTATTTCTGTTATTGTTCTTGTATTTCAAGTTAATAAATTATTTTATTTATTTTACACGAACGGATTCCTACAATCTTAAAACAAATTTTAAAACACCGTTCGTGTAGAATCACAAACTTCTCTGCTGTGATTTCAATTTTTTTTTCTCACAGCAGGTTGTGTTTTAAAAGGTTTTTCTCTGTTTTGATTCAAAGTAGCGACTTTGTCAAAACAGAATTCTGTTTCTACTCATTCTTCGTCTTTGGGTTCTAAGATCTTCTCTTGTAGTCTTCAAAGTTGGACTTAGAAGCTACGAGGCTGATTTTCTTACTCATCGAGTTTGTTAGTTAAATAATAAATCAGCACATTTATTATTCTAACAGTTTATTAACTTGGTTTTGTGGAATTTTTCAGAATGTCGACTGAAAATACCAACGTCAACGTTGTTGTCGGTACCCCTGCCAACACTGTGGGAGCGACCACAGTGGCGAATCATGCTGAACGACCCGAGAAGTTCTCGGGTCTCCACTTCAAAAGGTGGCAACAGAAGATGTTCTTCTACTTGACCACCATGAACCTTGCGAGGTTCTTGACGGAGACCGTTCCCCAACCTGCGGAAGGGGAGACCGATGCTCAGGCTCTGAGCGCGGTAGAGGCGTGGAAGCACTCGGACTTTATATGTCGAGGCTACGTACTCAACGGTCTCTCGGATGCTTTGTATAATGTGTACTATAATATCAAGACTTCCAAAGAATTATGGGAGTCTTTGGAGAAAAAGTACAAAACGGAGGATGCGGGAACAAAGAAATTTGTTGTCGCCCGTTTCTTGGACTTTAAAATGGTTGATAACAAGTCTGTTATGAACCAAGTCCAAGAGTTGCAAATTATACTAAATGACATCCATGCTCAGGGTATGGTACTTAGCGAAACTTTTCAAGTGGCAGCCATGATCGAAAAATTACCTCCTGCTTGGTTGGATTTTAAGAAATATCTTAAACACAAGCGCAAGGAAATGTCGGTCGAGGATCTTGTTCTTCGTCTTCGTATAGAAGAAGAAAACAGGGTGGCCCAAAAAGGCACCATTTTGCAAGCTTCAGCTAAAGCAAACATGGTGGAAGTTGGGGAGTCCTCAAAGGGCAAGAAAGGCAAGGGTAAAAAGGACAACAAAGGGAAAGCAAAGGTTAGCAACCTTGGACCTAAAAAGGGGGCTGTGAAAAAGAAGCCTGCGCTTTTCCAAGGTACTTGTTACAATTGTAACGAGACGGGGCACCGTGCTAACCAATGCATGAAACCTAAGCGTGAGCGTGCGCACATGGTTGATGAGGATGGTATGCCTCTGATTGCAATGATAACCGAGGAAGCGGCTATGATTGAAGAAATCAACGCAATGGGTGAAAACCCAAAAGGATGGTTCGTTGACACGGGTGCAACCCGCCATGTTTGTGGAGACAAGGCTCTTTTCTCTACATTCAAGGAAGCTTCGGGTGAAGAAAAGCTTTATATGGGGAATAAAGCTACCGTAAGCATCAAGGGGGAAGGCACGGTTGTTTTGAAGATGACTTCGGGCAAGGAGCTTACCTTGACCAATGTGCTTTATGTCCCAGAGATACGGAAGAATCTCGTGTCGGGATGGATGCTCAACAAGTTTGGATTTCGTCTAGTGTTTGAATCGGACAATTTTGTCTTGTCTAGACGTGGAATGTTTGTTGGAAAGGGTTATGCCCTTAATGGTATGTTCAAAATGAATGTAATGGTTATTAACCAAAACAAGAAAATGAATGAAAATTCTTCTTCTACTTACATGATTGAGTCTTCAAATGTTTGGCATGGTAGACTAGGGCATGTAAATTTTAATTCATTACGACGTTTAATTAAATTAAACTTGATACCAACATTCCATATCGAGTCCAATCACAAATGCGAGACATGTGTTGAATCCAAACTTACGAGATCATCGTTTAAATCGGTTGAACGAATAACCGAACCCCTTGATTTAATTCATACCGATGTGTGTGATTTAAAAGCGGTTCCCACGCGTGGAGGAAATAAGTATTTCATCACGTTTATTGATGATTGTACGAAATATTGCTACGTGTATTTACTAAAGAGTAAAGACGAAGCAATAGAGAAGTTTATTTTGTACAAAAACGAAGTTGAGAATCAACTTAAAAAGAAAATAAAAGCTTTGAGAAGCGATCGAGGAGGTGAATATGTTGCACCTTTTGCGGATTTATGCGCAAAAAGTGGCATTGTACATGAGTGTACACCACCTTATTCTCCACAATCAAATGGCGTTGCGGAACGAAAGAACCGCACATTGAAAGAAATGATGAACGCCATTTTGATAAGCTCGGGAGTGAACCGAGAAATGTGGGGGGACGCCATTCTCTCAGCAAACTATCTTTTGAACAAGATACCTTTGAAAAATAGGGACGAAACTCCATATGAGCTATGGAGAAAAAGGAAGCCATCGTACAAATACTTGAAAGTGTGGGGGTGCCTAGCTAAGGTGATTGTACCACCTCCTAAGGCTCTTAGGATAGGACCCAAAACTGTTGATTGCATTTTCATTGGATATGCACATCAAAGTAGTGCGCATCGTTTTCTTGTATATGAATCTAAGAATCCCGATGCACACAAACACACTATCATGGAGGCAAATCCTAATATCGTCTCATATTTTGAGAATGTGTTTCCTATGTTAGGACAAACACATGCGCCTTCATCAAGAGCGGTTGATGAAGCAGGTCCAAGTTCGTCTATATGGTTAGATGAACCAGGACCAAGTTCGTCTACAAGGATAGATGAAAGTCATGAACGCCCCGAGGTCGAGGAGGGTGAGCTTAGACGAAGTAAACGACAAAGGGTTGAAAAATCTTTTGGTCCAGACTTCATGAGCTACATGGTTGAGGGAGAGCCCAATACCTACCGCGAAGCGGTTACCTCCACGGAAGGACCTCAATGGCAAGAAGCAATTAAGAATGAAATTGATTCTATATTGCAAAATCATACTTGGGAGTTAGTAGATCTTCCACCTGGTTGCAAACCACTTGGATATCGTTGGATATTCAAAAGGAAGATGAAAGCCGACGGAAGTATTGATAAATACAAGGCAAGGTTAGTAATCAAAGGATTTAGACAAAAGGAGGGTCTAGACTACTTTGATACTTACTCGCCTGTAACGCGAATAACCTCTATTCGATTGGTTCTTGCAATAGCGGCTCTAAGAAATTTGGAAGTTCACCAAATGGATGTAAAGACCGCATTTCTAAATGGCGATTTAGAAGAAGAAATTTACATGGAACAACCTGAGGGTTTTTCCGCCCCTGGAAACAAGGGCAAAGTATGTAAATTGGTCAAGTCTTTGTATGGCTTGAAGCAAGCTCCAAAACAATGGCACCAAAAGTTTGATCATGTCATGATTGACAATGGTTTCAAAATAAATGAGTGTGACAAGTGTGTTTATTTTAAAGACACACCAAGAGGTTATGTGATTCTATGTCTTTATGTAGATGATATGCTTATCATTGGGAGTGATGATAAGATGATCAACTCAACGAAAGACATGTTGAAAGCAAGGTTTGACATGAAAGACATGGGTCTCGCGGATGTGATTCTTGGAGTAAAAATCACTAGAACCCAAAATGGTCTTGTGTTGAGTCAATCTCACTATGTGGATAAGATCCTTGGGAAATTCAATTCGGACGATACGCGTATAGCTCGAAGTCCAATTGATAATACCCAACGCCTAAGGAAGAATAGAGGCGAGAGTGTTTCTCAGTTAGAATACTCAAGGATCATTGGTAGTCTCATGTATCTAATGACATGTACTAGACCCGACTTAGCGTACGCTGTGAGCAGGCTAAGTAGATACACCAGTAATCCGAGCGAGGATCATTGGAAAGCTATCACGAGGGTGCTTAGATACATAAGATACACGAGAGACTATGGATTGCATTATACCCGTGATCCAGCAGTGATCGAAGGATTCACTGATGCGAACTGGATATCGGATATAAAAGATCATAGATCGACAAGTGGATATGTGTTTACACTTGCTGGCGCGGCTATAGCTTGGAAGTCTTCCAAGCAAACGGTTATAGCTAGATCTACGATGGAATCCGAATTCGTCGCTTTAGATAAAAGTGGGGAAGAAGCGGAGTGGCTACGTCAATTTGTGGAAGATATTCCAAGATGGCCAAAGCCGTTGACGGCGATTTGCATACATTGTGACAATCAGTCTGCTCTTGCTAGAGCACAAAACATGATGTACAATGGCAGATCAAGGCACATTCGACGTAGACACAACACGGTGCGACAACTTATCTCAACGGGTGTTATCTCAGTTGACTATGTGAGGTCAAATGATAACATTGCGGACCCGTTAACAAAAGGCTTAAGCACAGATAAGGTGTATAGGTTGTCAAGGTGAATGGGACTAAAGCCCATAGATGAAGGGAATATGAGGGAAACCTAACCTAGTTGACTGGAGATCCCAAGATCTAGGTTCAATAGGCAAACTTAATCATAAACCCAAAGGGAGTCACTGTGGGGGGTGCCCCAAAATTCATAAAGGGAGTTGTATACTTCCTAGTCCATTCCAATCAGTGACATGAAGGAAAGGTTAAGCATGTTGAGGTTAAGGATTTAGAGGAAATCAAAATTAACCATGATGCTTTTAATGATTCAGAGGAATCACCTATGTTAGAGAGAAGTGGGGTCGCTTCAAATGGATTTGTGGGGAGGCGCAAATCCTAGAGCTCTCGCAGAACCAGGAACGTGTTCCATGACCATGAACGGACACAACCATGAGGTCTTAACTCGACTAGGGAGAGTATTGCGTGAATGTATATTGTCGCCTACATAAATGGGGGATTGTTCAAGGACACCGCGTCTACAAGACCCTAGGAGGCTAAGTATGCTTCACAAAAGGAGGTTTAAAGGTTACACCTACCTATCTTGCAATACTCAACTGTTGAAGTGTATCGTTGAAACTTGATAGATCGATTTCTATTCATGTGGGGGATTGTTGGAAAATTTGTGAAAATAGCAATTTTCACAAATATAGGAAAATGATTTTTTCCTATTTTGGACTAGAAATAAATATAATAAAATGAGCGGGTTTTATATATTTATTTGTGGGTTTGTGTTCTATGTTGGAAGAGCTTCGCAACGAACTAAACCACGTCCAAAACGGAGCTAAGATGAATGAGATATCGATGCTCAAAGTTTGGTGTTTAAAACTTGAAATGCTGAAAATGTGGGAAAGTAGCACCTTGTCCCACATCGGATGAGAGATGGAACTTAAAGGGGTATTTAAGTAGGATCTCTCCATCCTTATTGTTTCATGGAAGCACACACTAGTGTCCTCGCGAAGGGTGCGGAGCACCCTAACTCGCACTCGCACTCGCACTCGCACACGCTCGCGCGCGCGTGGCGTGGGCGATGAGGCGCAATGTGGCGCTTTGATGGCGCACTTTGCACTTCGCACGCTCGCATCGCCGCGAGCCGCTTGAGAGCCGCCTTTGTATTTTTGACCACGTGCGCGTGGTGGAGCACAAGGGTTGCAGGGACCAAGTGGTAGGTGATGCGGCGCATGACGTGGCAGTCATGCGCGGGTGCACGCATGGTGCATGGGTCCTGCTGTGTCGTGCGCGGCGCGACTGTGTGGCGCGCTCGTATAGGCTCACAGGTGACGTGGCGCACGCGCGCATGGACTTGAGCCAAGAGGCCGCACCGCGCATGGGCGCGCTCGCGCGCAGAAGCTTCCAGCTGCAGTTATGTCAGTGCAGTTACATTCAGCATTCGAAACTGACAAAGTCAATGCTTTTGACTGCGATTTTAATGACGAATTAAAGTGCATTAAAGACGTTTAATGCAGTTTAATTCTCCCATTAATTCGTTTTTTCAGTTTCTTCTAGACCTGGTGTATAAATAGGAGACTCCTTTCACCAGTTTGACACACCGAATTCACCAGCAATTCTACAATCTCCTCTCTGAAATTCTTCTCTTCTTCAAGCGTTCAAGGTATACCTTCGGGTTGAAGTCAAGACCGGCAGTGCAACTGCTTGCGGCTGTTGTATCCTGGAAACAAACGTGTTCTCCTGGGAGACACGAAATTTGTTTTAAGGGACCCGTGTCTAACACGATCCTCAGCCAAAGAACAGTGTTTCTGTTCGGATTTCTGTCTTTGTTTTTCATTTCTTCAGTTGTAATTGTATTTAATTTCAGTTGTATTTCTGTTATTGTTCTTGTATTTCAAGTTAATAAATTATTTTATTTATTTTACACGAACGGATTCCTACATCAAAAAAGCTAAACAGATCGCATAGAAATCTATTTCTGGTCATCGGGATGTCAATAATTGCAGCTGGGTTTCTCTTGTGTATCTTCATTTATTGTTACTTAAGGAAGAAAAAAGGTATGCCGTTCATTTAGAATTAATTGATTAACACTAAAAGAAAACTCACGCGTTTCCGACAAACATTTTCAAACATGCGTTGCAAGCATGGATTTCAGACGCATCTGCGATAAAAAATTATGGCAAAAAAAAACCCTCGTAAGAACGCATTTCAAGCATTTTTCACGCAATTTTCGACGCATTTTCTTGAAAAATAAGACTTCGGAAATTCCTATGCATTTCCTACATATTTTCCTCTACGTATTTTGCTATTTATTATAGGGGGAAAAGATCAAATAGGAAGTTTATTTTGGCTAGGAAGTATAGGAAGCAATCTTAGCCGTTCATCATCTTTTTTAAAATTTTTGGACGCGTGGGCTTTTTCGTCTTTTTACATTATCATATCTTCGTTCTAATTCGATTATAGATTATGTTACCTCTTTTCTTAGTTCATCACTCTCATAACATAATTGAAGATTCTATAACCCTAAATCGTCATCGATCGCAAATTCACCTCTTTTCAAACATTAATCTTGTATCGTTCGTCAATTCGATAACTTCAATGTCTTCTTCAGACTCTGTTGGTATGTTTAGCTTCAATTTTGAGTAAATTTTTGTTATTTTTTCCGAATTTCATTGTTTTACGTTTTATAATTCGTGTTTCTGTAAGTAATATTTGATTTTTCATAAGTTTAATTGTTATTGTTGTATAATTTAACATAATTTGTTTGTTTTGTTTCTTCATCAGTTATTGCGTTTTAGTGAAGAGTTGCGTTTTATGATATTAATTAAATTATATGCATACAAACTTTTAGTTTAAGATTTATGTAATATAAAGCTATAACTGTCTATAACTTTTATTGTTGTACAATTTTTTGTTTGTTCATCATTTGATGCGTTTTACTGAATGTATTGCGTTTTATGCTTTTATCCATAATAGTTCGTATACAAACCTTAAAGGTCTGTATTTCTAAATTATTATTAACATATTTAGAGATTTAACACTAAACACATTATTATATAGGATGTATTGCGTTTTATGATTATTTGTTAAGTGTTTCAGATCACATGATGCGTTTTACTGAACGTATTGCTTTTTATGCTTTTATCCATATTAGTTCATATATAAACTTTAAAGGTTTGTATTTTTAAATTTTTATTAACATATTTTTAGGTTTATCACTAAAAACATTATTATGTAAGAGGTATTGCGCTTTATAGTTTTTTTAATTGTTTCAGATAACATTTCTAAGTGGGAGGAACATGTATGCATAAACAGTGGAAGAAAGTTTTTCAAACCTAAAGTCAGTGGATCCATTACACCTGCTGTTGGAATGTTTTTTAAGTCATTTGATGAGGCTTTTGCGTTTTATCAGAGATATGCACTTGCTGCAGGTTTTTCTGCAAGAAAAAATACCTCTTGGAAAAATGGTGGTGGTTTAGTGAAAATAAGATATATTTTCTGTTCAAAAGAAGGATTTCATGTTAGCAAAGAAATAGATTCTGGTTCAGTTGAGAATAGTAAAAAGATTGTTAGACGTAATAGAGGTTCAAAAAGAGTTGGATGCAATGCTCATGTGAAATTAATATTAGAGAACAATAATATGTTTAAAATCTACTACTTTGAAGAAGAACATAATCATATCTTTGTTGAAGATGAAGATATTCATTTCTTGCCGGCTGCCCGAAGTATCGATTATGTGAAAGAAAGTTTTATATCTGGATTGTCTGCAATCAATATTGGACCTGTTAAAGCATTCAATATTATGAAAACAATGTATGGTGGTTTTGGTGAAGTTGGTGCTAGTAAAGTTGATTGTAAGAATTATAGAAGGGATTTGAATCTTTACATCGGAGAGTATGATGCATAAATGGTAGTTAGGCGTCTTATTAGGAAGAAAGAATGTTGTCCTGGTTTCACATGTGATTATGTTATTGGTGAAGATAGAAGATTGAAAGGGCTTTTCTGGGCTGATGAGCAATCAAAAACAAATTATACAGTGTTTGGTGACATATTTGGTTTTGATGCTACTTATAAATCAAACAAGTAAGTTTTTTTCATTTATTGCGTTATATATTCTATTGCGTTATATATCATGTTCTAATTTTTCTAATGCTTTTTTAATTTGTTTTTTTATGCAGGTATGATTTGGTTTTTGTACCATTTACTGGTATTGATAATCATTTTAGGAATGTCACATTTGGTGGTGCATTACTTGGTTCGGAGACTGCAGATTCTTATAGATGGCTTTTAAGGTGCTTTGTTAATGCTTTTGGAATTGAGCCTAAAGTTGTTGTTACTGATCAAGATGCTACAATGAAGAGAGCTATTAAGGATGTACTTTCAAGAAGTAGGCATAGGTTATGTATGTGGCATATATGGGAGAAATTGAAGACAAAGGTATTAACTGTGTTTTATGATATAACAAACTGCAATTTTAAATTGTTTTATTATTGGGTTTTATGTATTATACAATAAGATCCCCAAATATTTTTATCAATAGAATTACAAAAAAATTGCGTTTTACCATCAAAGCAATATGTTTATCGTTTTCAATATATTGTTTTTAAATTATTGCGTTTTATGTTTAATAATTTTATTACTTTTTATTCAGGTTGGTCCTGGTTTGTCAGCAAACACTGATTTTAATACAAGAATGACTCATGTTGTTTGGAATGATACTATTATTCCAGAAGATTTTGAAACTGAGTGGCATTCAATAATGTATACTTTTGGATTAGAAAATCATGAGTGGTTAAAAGATATGTACGATCTTCGATTTGATTGGATTCCTGTTTATTACCATGGAGAGGATTTGGCTGGTCTTATGCGTACTACGTCGAGATGTGAAAGCGAGAATTACTTCTTTGGTCAGATTTGCAATCCAAGATGTACACTTGTTGAATTTTTCACTCATTTTGAGACTGCAATGGATATTCAAAGGCATGAGCATAGGAGGAATGATCATGATACAAGGTATATTGAGTCTAAGCCCTGGAGTGACTTTGTATTTGAGAAACAAGCATGAGAAATATATACCAAAATAATTTTTAAGGATATTCAGATTGAAATTGATGCTGCCATTACAAAGTGTATGTCAAAGTCTCTTGATATTGTGGGTGATGTTCAATATTTTGAAATAAAGGATTTCAGACAGCCATGCACATCTTTTTTCAAGGTATTTTTTAAATTTATAGAGTTTTAAATATCTATTGCGTTTTATTTTTCCATCTTTTATTGCGTTTTATCATTATATGATCATATAGTTTTATCTGTATTATATTTATTATTCATTGCGTTTTATATTTCATTTCACTAATTTTATATAGCTTTTTAATCTTATTTACAGGTGCAATATAGCAAACAAGAAGATGGTTTAAGTATAAGTTGTTCTTGCAAACGGTATGAACAATTTGGTATATTGTGCCGCCATATATTTTACGTATTACGGTATGATGATATAACTGAGTTTCCTAGAAGATATGTTCATAGAAGATGGATGAGAGATGTTGTTTCTGTTGGATCAAATCATTCCAATATTCGGTTTGATGAAATTGGTAGGAATAGTGAAATTGATAAAGTTTATAGAGAAATCGTTGTTGCAAATGAGTATGTGGTTAATAGGCTGGTTGGCGATTTAGATGAGCTGTGTCGTTACAGGGATCATATTAAAAGTTATATTGATAAAGCGGATGAGGTTATGGTTGCTGCGCCGCCTCCTAGTCGCAAAGAAAGATTTGCTGATATTGGAGGGAACTTAGAAAAATCAGATTCTATTATTCGTGTCCCGATCAAAATAAGGACCAAAGGATGCGGTGTACAAAAAAGGATAAAGTCAAATCGTGAGATTGCAATTCAGAAATCATCAAAGATCCAGAAATCGTGCCGTGTATGTGGTGAAAAAGGACATAACAGTCGCACATGTAAAGATAAGGTTTCTTCTAATGCTATAGGTTCTAGCAATGCAATGTAATTATGTATACAAATTCTGTCAAAATCAGATATCAATAAGTAAAAAAAAAATTGTCATTGCGTTTTATGATGTATATGTTTCATCTCATTTTGTTACTGCTTTTTATGATATCCTTCATAAATACAGTTTGTTTTGGTTAATTGCGTTTTATGATAACAACAATATATTGTTATTGCGTTTTATACATAGAACAATATACTTTAATTTGTATTTTTTGATTATTGCGTTTTATTGTAACACAGATCATAGATCAAATTAAACAAGAAATGATGACAACCCTAAGCTTCCATCAAGGATTTCCAAATCACTTATCAGCTTTTTTTGGTTAATTGCGTTTTATGATAACAGTATATTGTTACTCCGTTTTATACATAGAACAATATTCTTTAAATGGTATTTTTTTATTATTGCGTTTTATTATCACACAGATCATACATAAAATTAAACTAGAAATGCAAGTGGATATAATAAACATTGCGTTATATAGATAATGATAGTTTTAAACAAAGATGAAGTTTTCAAACCACAAATTTAAATAAAAATTACTAGCATGATCAGCTTCATGGATCAAAGTTTGTTTCTTCATCGGATGAGAACCCTAAGCTTCCATCAGGGATTTCCTCATCACTTTCAGATTCAACCCAAAGTTCAACCTGTGAGACTACTGCGTTTTGAAGCTTCTCTGCAAATTTGCTAGCAGAGTTGTTGATGATTGGTATTTCATATAACTGCTTCAAAAAATTTAGATCCTCACTGGTAGATATGTCCTTTGGGTCATACATCTCCACATCAGCATCGTCCCAAGTGACTGAAACTTTGAAAGTTTCCTCAATGAACTCCCAAGATGTAACCTGGGCATCTTCAGTTGCAGTTTGATTCGGATTACCAAATCTTTTTTGTAGAATTCTGAACAGTGCGGCTGTTTGATCTGTGTAACACGAAGGGGGTATACTTATTTCGTTCATCCTTTTCAAAACATTTTCATTGCAGTTTTGAAGAACAGAAGCAAAGGAATGATATTATATTTTTTTCCATCAAGGAATTGAAGAACGAAATTGCCTATTTTAACCCACCAAACTGATAGTTGTTGATTAGCCATTTTAGGGTTTGTGTGTGTTGGGTATTTGGTGTATTTTGGTGTATGATGAGAGCAATGTGAAAATAGTTTAGGGTTTCTGTTCTTATATAATCGATTGGTAGAGGAATTTGAATCAACTGTCTTAATAATAAAAATGATTATTTTTTATTTTTTTCTTTGAATTGATTGTTCAATCATACAGTATTATATATCAGGAATCCAAAAGGCTTTTTAAGGCTTTTGGTCTAATCAATTTCTTGTCATTAAGCTATCAGTTTATTTTTTTTTTGTTTTTTTTGGTCTAATTTGTTTTTTGTGTTATAAAATTGTAAAACAAAAAAAAATTCATTGCGTTATAAATATATTGCGTTATATGTTTGGAAATGAATAATTAGAAAAAACATTGCGTTTTATAATAAGTAGCATTTCAAAAAACATTGTAATAATTTAAACAGACAATGTTGAGTTATAGCATAATATTAAAATGTTGCGTTTTATAAATTTTATATATATTTTATAAACTTTTTTCAAAATAATGTTTAAATAAGTTTAAAGCATACATATTGCGTTTTAAAATAACAAACAAATAAGTGCATTTTAAATATATCATCAAAATATTGCTTTATATGAAAATTATCCCAAAAGAAAAAACATTGCGTTTTATAATAAGTGCATTTTTAAATCAAAGTAACTAGCAAGATCAAGAAAATAATGAGTTATATAAAAACCATGCTAAATGAAAAACATTGCGTTTTATAATAAGTATCATTTCAAAATCAAAGTAAACCAGCAAAAGCAAGCCTGTCTTTAATCCTATCTAAACTAGTGTCATAAGATTGTTTTTTAAGTTTCGCACTGAGGTCTCAAAACTTCTTTGAGTCCTCAATAACATAATCTTTTTGTTCGTTGATTTCATGCAATAATATCTTCGCGATGAACTTTCTTCTTAAATCGTCAAGTTGTGCGGTCTGCTTGTTGACTGGTTTTTTGTTTTTACCCTTCTTGATAATTGCAGGTTCTTCATATTCCACGTTAAACCCACAATCCCAGTTTTCGACCGGTTCTCCATGATAACATTCCATATGACGTATAGTGAATATACCACAGTCAATGCCATTATGTTGTGTCCTCCATTTCATCTGCATTCTAACAGGGGTTATTCCCTTTATATCATCTGCTTTTTCATGTCCAACAGATTTAAGGTAAGCTGCCAAAACATTCCTCTACAGAAAAAAAAAAACAAAACAAAATAAAAAGATTAGGTGGTTTATATTTGTGTTTTAAAAGCATAAGTAAGAATACTTACTGTATTTTCAGGCACATTCCCATATTTAGCTTCATTTGTTTCTTCTTTCGCACTGTTGTCAATGATGAATATTTGTTTCTCTTCAAGATTGAAGGATATCACAAAGAAATGCTGTATATAGAGAATCGCGACAAGTATAATTTTAAAATCCTTTATGCTTTTTAGCTTTGCACCTTGAATAATTTTTTCTATGTTCATTGTGAATGCTTCTATCATCTTTTCTTTATTTTCAGTTTCTTCCTTTGAACTCGATGGTAAAGCCTGGATAAAATTAAACAAATTAACATATTATTGCGTTTTATGAAGGTAATTAAACATACAGCTGCGTTTTATGAAGGTAATAAAACATACAGCTGCGTTTTATAAAACTTCATTCAAACAAAGTAAGCATTGCGTTTTATTAAAGAAATAAAACTACAATTGCGTTTTATAAAACTTCATTCAATCATACTTCAAAATACTTCATTATAAGAATACAGAAAAATTGCGTTTTATATATCATACCAGCATTCGAATAGTACAGAAAAATCTTGGAGTTTTGTTGTCTTTTGATCTTCTTCATTCAAAATATATGACCAACAATTGATTACTTCTCCGGTGATTTCCAATCCTGGCCTCATTGTTTCAGCAGCATATCTATATAGAAATACATGATCTCTAATTTCAAAGAGAGTGTCCCTGCAAAAAAAAAAAATAATTAAATTATAATATTTTGATTTTTGTTTTGTGTTAGTGTATATAAATGATTTTTTACATCATTTCTCCTTCTGCATGGAAAGCATATCCCGATATGTTGTTTTCATATGCCGTTCTTGCTTCTTTCATTGCTACTTGTCTTAGATAGTATGGTGAACAAAAGACTTCTGGTACATTTTTCTCTCGATCTGGTCGTACCATCCTTGTGATTATTTCTTCTGTTTTGCTTATATCACTTGTTGGTTGTTCTTGATGAACTGATTTTGCAGGTGTTTTATACAGATCTTCTTGTGGGTTGAGGAATGATGTGTTTTGAAGTAGATCACTGATTTCCTTTTCAGTATCATGTTCTTCAATTCTATCAAACATTGTTTGTATTCCAGTAATTTGAACATCTTGTTCGATTATTTTATTTTCAGATTCCGCTTGAATTTCGGTTTGTGCAGCGTGGCGAGTAGCATCAACTTCAACTTCATTTTCATCAACATTTGAAGACAACTGAGAAATTTTCAAATCAAAGGATGGTACCTCATCATCATGAATTTTCTTTTGATTTGATTTTTTTTCTTCTTCATCTGTCTTTTTGATAATTTCCAAGATTAATGATGGAGTTTCTTCGCTAAATGATGATTGTACCATTGAAGATTTTTCAATGTGTGTTTGCAGAACAGATGCAGGTTCATTCTCACTGATTTTTTCTGGATTGGAGGACTGAACTACAGGTGTGCTATCCTCATTGCGTTTTGTATCATCATCATTGCGTTTTACAATCAATGGTGTTGAAATGATTTGATTTTCGGTGTCTTCATTTTGGCTCAAATTTAGAAATCTTGATGGTGTTTCCATCATAGTTGAATCAATATTAACTTTCATGTGCTTTTTTGCTTGATGGTTGAATTTTTTAATCAATGACACCCATTCGTTTACTTTGTTATGAAGAGCTTCACTGTTTGGATATTCTTCGACAATCTCATCTATGCATGATTGGATGTTTTCGAAAATTTCTTCAAATCCTTTAAAATGATCATCCAAAGCAGTCACAAGATATTCTTCATGTGATTTTTTATCTTTAATGTTCTTCATATTTTCATCGCCACTTTTTGTTGAATGAATGTCAGAAAGACCTTCACTTTGATTTTGTGATGGCATGAAATTACGCAGTCGGCTTTGACTGTCTACCCACATTTTATCTTTATTTCCTATTGATGGTTTAATGAAGAATTGCCCCCATGATCCTCCACTTTCTGTATGTGTTTTCTCAGTTTCATTGGTTATAATTGGGCTGTTTTGAACATTCTCTTGATTCTCTCGATCAATCCAGTCTGTTGCAGCTTTAAGTAAGGTGATTGGTTGTTCTTCATCATCGCCTTCATCTTTTTCTTCAGATTCATCTTCAAAAATTTCTTCGTTTTCATTCTCGGATTCAGTTTTATAAACATAAAATTCATCCTTTTCATCTTTCTTTTTTTGTTTATTCTTTCTGACTTTTTTCACTTTATCCATTACAAGACATCTCCCCTCATTTTGCGCAGCAATTTCCAATTCATCTTCAAATTCTTGTAATGTTGTAGAGTCAATTTTATCAAGAGAGAACTCTTCAGTGTTTTCAGCATCGTCAAATCCTTGTTTTTTGTAAGCATATAGTATCTGTATGAATCATTGCGTTTTAGAAAAATAATCAATTCAATTTTTGTTGCGTTTTAAAATATAAATCATTGTAAACAACTAACAAAACTAATGTTTTGTAACTTTAAATATATTGCGTTTTACAAAAACATTGCGTCTTACACAAGCAAAGAATAGTTTTAAACAAATAAAGAATATAAACAAACAAAAATGAAAGATCATTGCGCTTTAAAATATACATTGCGTTTTATAAAGTATAGTTTTAAACAAACAAAGAATATAAACAAGCAGCCTAAACAAGCATTCAGCAAATATTTAGCAAAAATGAAAGATCAGATTTCATACCGCTAACAATGCAATAGGTCCGTTGAAGAGCTTCTCATTTCCAGGCCATTGTCTTCTTGTACGCCTTAAAACGGTCAGAATATATTCACACCAATTAAAATCCTGGTTTGTCACTTTTCATTGATGGCAAGAATCTTTGATTAACATTACTACTTTGCATTGCCTCCTCCATGATCGTAAAAAATATAACCAAGAAATTTAGTTTGAACAATCTTCCAAGCTCATTTCTTGATTTTAAATAACTAATCAAGTTGTGCGCATACATTCTCTTCAAAATATCTTTGCTGAATTGACCGCGCCAGAATTTAATTATAAGATCAGTGTCTTTTGGTCTCAGTTTTTCCACAATCTCAGTTTTTCCATTTGGTATTTGAAATACCTTTTGGATAAATTCAGCTGTGATCTTAATCTTTTCATCTCCAATATTTATCTCATCATTTTCAGCATCAAAGTTTTTTACCAGCCAATATCCGAATTTGCGTGGAACTGAATGCAGCTTGAATTTTAGTATGCTCTCAAACCCTATTTCTCTAACAACATTCCTTTGCACTTTTGACAAACCTTCAATATAATCTTTTAGATTATTGACTGCACATCTTATGTTGATTTTTTTCCGTCGTAATCATAATATGGTTGTTGTTTTGGTTGTTCTTTTGTTTTATCTTTCCTCAGTGATCTCTTTGGTTTTGATTCTGCCTTTTCCTTCTTTTGATTTTTTGTCAGGTTAACTCTTGGTTGTGGATCAACAAAATCATCATCTGATACATTGAATTGTGTTAAAAACATATATTTTTTTCATGAAATTTGTTAAATGCGTTTTATGTTACCTGAATTTACTTGTTGTTGTTTGGAAGTATGCAGAACAATAGCTCGACTAGATTTTTCATCCTTTGAATCAGAAACTGTATCTTCTGATGATTCTATCACCACTTTCTTTCTTTGCCTTTTTTGTTTTTCCTCTTGTTTTTTAACTTTAAATAGAATAATGAAACAATGTCAATTAACAAATTTATGATAAAACACATTAGCTAACACTATAAAGATAAAAAGCAGTGATTCACAGGTTTAAGATAAAACGCAATACTTTACATCATATTATTTAACACACCAAATTAACATTACATAATCTCATTTTGTCTTTTATGATATATTAATGTAAAACGCATTAGTCAACAATGTCAATTAACAAAATTTATGATAAAACGCATTAGCTAACACTATAAATATAAAAAGGAGTAATTCACAGGTTTAAGATAAAACGCAATACTTTACATCATATTATTTAACACACCAAATTAACATTACATAATCTCATTTTGTTTTTTTATGATATATTAATATAAAACGCAATAGTTAACAACACATGTATCTTAGCAAATTCAAAGATAAAACGCAATATTCTAAAATTCGATTACAATTATCATAATAATAATCTCTTTGTTTCTACAAATTTATTAAGGAAAAACGCATTAATTCACAATATATAAATCCCATAAGAAGCATTAGCATCTTAGATCATAGTTTTAACATAAAACGCAATGTAGTCTCTAGTAACAAAAATGTTAAGATAGGGGGATATATAACTCATTAACTATTTTTCGGAACGGATATGATATATTAGGTCTATTGTACTTCATAAAAAGTAACTTGAATTCAGTTAAAGAGCAAAAATAGTTAAATATACCATTGTCTGAAATAACTTTGCGTTTTCTAGTTCTTTGTTGTTTCATTGTTGATTTCCGGCTAATATTTTCTTGTTCATCTATGTTCTCTTCAGCTGATGATGTTTTTCGCTTCTTTGATGATTTAGGGTTTTCAGAGACTGATTTCTTTTGAGTAACTCGAATGTAAACCTTCAAATTATCTCTCGACGACGCCATGAACTTCAATGGAGTATGATTTTCTCAAATTTCTGTATGTGTTTGATCGTTCAATGGAAGTGTAAAACGTAATGCACTTTTTTTCGAAGCGTTTCTGTGTATATTCAACGGCGGTTATTTTGAAATTTGACGATAATACCCCTGAAACCCCGGAGAGCGTGTTTAAATGACAGTTTTTAATTTGATTTTGATCTAGACCGTAGATTGTGCAATTGGACGGTTATGATTGCTTCCTATCCTTCCTAGCGAAATAAACTTCCTATTGTATCTCCACCCTTATTATAGAATTAACTTTATTATTAAAACATATTTTCCTCTGCGTATTTTTGTATTTAGAAACTTTATTATTAAAACTATTACTTCGGAGGAAACTTATTTTTTTATTTATTCTTATAATTATTGATTGTTATTGTTATCATGACCTTTTTAGTTTAACGCATGTGTCGCAAATTTTATGACCCAAATGTTGTTGTCAAAAACTCCAATATTAAAATTATAGAAAATAATAGAGTTTTAATTATAGAAAAATAATAGAGTTTTAATTCATTTAACAACTAAATTAGCTTTTTCATTATACTTTTTATCTCAAAAATATATAGTAGAGAGTAAATTCAATATCTATATTTCATACTAATTAGCTCTAAACTAAATGTTGTGAGTTTATAAAACCAGCAAATGATAATAAGATAATTTGATAATTGTTTGTGAGTAAGATGAAGATTAAAAATGTGGGCAAATTTTTAGAAGATAAACAAAATTTTGAGAAAAATGTGGTTTTTTAGTTAAATTATATAGAATATTATAGTGGTTCTAGAGCATATTAATTATAGAGGCGTTGATGTGAATACTATATTGTTACGTGCTAATTCTTTTCATCACCACAATGCCACGTTGCCTGCATATTCTCTACATTTTCTTTGTTTATTAGTAACTTCTAAGTAATGGGTAGTTATTTGAGTAGTGGGTTTAGTTGTTTTGGTAATAGCTATAAATATCACTTGTATGCTTTTATTTAAATTAGGAATGAAATGAATTAATTCTTGAGTTTCTCTCTAAATGTTCTTTTAGTTTCCATCTATTTTCTTAGAAGTTTGACCCACTTTAACGGGTTATCTATCAAACCAAGTGGTACACATCATTTGGTATCAGAGTTGTCGTGATCCTCCTAGACCAATGGCTGCTCAAACTCTATCCGAAATCGAGTTCTATCAATGGATGAACGAATCCCTTGTGAAACTCGAGTCTCAGTTGCAAACTCTCTACAACGAGTTTCGATCCTTCCGAAGTGCGTGGGAAGCCCAATCTCCTACACTTCCACCACCCGTTTCCGCCACTGCACCACGTGTCCTGTCACCAGCTTCCGCCACATCACCGGCACCATCTGCTCCAATAAGAAGTTTCATGCCGTCTTCGTCAAGCTTTGTTGCAGAGGTGCAGAAAGGGGAAAATGAGCCAACAGATTATGGATCTAAAAATCTTAAGGCATTAGAAAGTTATGAAATATTACAGAGTATTGTTGGTGAAGCCAAAATGGGGTTTGCTACAAAGGTTGATAATGTCTTCCTTTCAAACGGGTCACTGTGTATCACTATCAATGAATGTGGGATCCTAACTGACTTGCACCAATGCTCAAAAAAATCAGGGGTGACGACCAGTAAAAAAATTGGTGGGGCCAGTAATGTTTATGAAGTCTCATATGGAGTGCATGATGTTGGTTTGTCCGTAGTTAAAGCATTATGTAAGACATTAAAAGTTACTGAGTGGCGTCCACCTTGGTGCCTCGCTACAACTTTTTTTAAAGTCATTGGAAGAACCGAGTGGCGTCCGCCATAGTTCTCGCCAAGTCTCACTCCGGTTTATCCTTGAGGACAAGGATGTTTCTAGAGGACGGGATTGTTACGTGCTAATTCTTTTCATCACCACAATGCCACGTTGCCTGCATATTCTCTACATTTTCTTTGTTTATTAGTAACTTCTAAGTAATGGGTAGTTATTTGAGTAGTGGGTTTAGTTGTTTTGGCAATAGCTATAAATATCACTTGTATGCTTTTATTTAAATTAGGAATGAAATGAATTAATTCTTGAGTTTCTCTCTAAATATTCTTCTAGTTTCCATCTATTTTCTTAGGAGTTTGATCCACTTTAACGGGTTATCTATCAAACCAAGTGGTACACATCATATATGTAAAACTTTCGCTAGTGGCGTTCCTATAAATCTTTTATATTATGTAAAATTTGTGATATATAACGTGTAATCACAAACATCCGATTAAGTAATGTTAATACTAAAAAAATCATAATTCCTGCAATTTATGTTATTCTGTAAACTATATTACCTTATTAATTTTGTTCATTTAACTGATTTCCTGCAAGGGTTTTTATTTTTATTTTGTTTAGTTAACTGTATAAAATAAAGAACACTGGTTTAGTTTTATCAATAAAAAATGGGGTTGAATTAAAGCATGCGGTCTAAAACCCAGGTAACATGAATCAAGTTCTTCTAGAATTTGAACAAATTGGGATGAAACTATACTAACACAAAAGTCCGTAATTGTTTGATTTTATTTTTTTTATTTTTTTTATTTTTGGGTTTGGGTTATTGAGAAGCTAGGCTCGTCGAGAATCATGATAGTTTTCATGATCACTTTAATTATTTGATACAGCCAAACGAAATGAAGCCAAAGTTGGGTTCAATTTCGAAAGTAGCTTGAAATCCTTAGGAAGTTCTTTGACAGAGAAGGATATTGGTGGAAATGTTGATTTACAAGTGTTTAATTTAAGCACAATAACTAAAGCAACCGATAGTTTTTCTTCTTCAAAAAAGCTTGGAGAAGGTGGCTTTGGAACCGTTTATAAGGTATAGTATCGTCATTCTAGGTGGTCTTTGATGTTTAATATATTGGTTGTCACTTAATAGATAATGTGTCACTCAGGGTAAGCTACAAAATGGCGAAGAAATTGCTGTCAAAAGATTATCGCAAAGTTCAGGTCAAGGGATGCAAGAATTCAAGAACGAAGTGACGTTAATCGCGAAACTCCAACACAGGAACCTGGTCCGACTTTTGGGATATTGTTTTCATAAGAAAGAAAAGATGTTAGTTTACGAATACTTACCAAACAAAGGCTTGGATTCTTACATCTTTGGTTTGTTCTCTAACCTACAATCAAGTTCTTAAAATCCAACTAATTAATTTTCTAAAGTTCTACCAATTCGGAAATATATTCAATGGAATGGTGTCAAACCTAGATCAAGAAAAGGCATTTCTTTTGGACTGGAAGAAACGGTTCTAGATCATTTAAGGAATTGTTCGTGGACTACTATATCTTCATCATGATTCTAGGTTGAGGATCATCCATAGGGATCTAAAGGCAAGCAATGTTTTGCTAGATACTAATTTAAACCCTAAAATTGCGGATTTTGGAATGGCAAAAATATTTGGAGGGAATGAAGACGAAGGTAAAACACGTAGAGTTGTCGGAACATAGTATGTATAGTCCTCCACTCTAATGCACAACTAGTTTTACTAGTTTGTTTCATCTATCTTACGATAACATTATATGATTGTAGCGGCTATATGTCTCCTGAGTATGCAATGCAAGGCCTTTTATCAGTAAAATCTGATGTTTTTAGCTTTGGAATTCTAGTTCTGGAAATAATTAGTGGTAAGAAAAACAACAGCTACTTTAAGGAGAGCTCAGTTCATTTGATCGGGCATGTAAGTAACTTCATTTTGCCATACAAACATGCATATATTCATTTCCTTTGTTGATTATTTATCTTACCCATGCCAAGAAACTTTGTATAAATAACATCGATTTCAGGTTTGGGACTTATGGAAACACGAAAAACCGTTGATGGTAGTTGACTCCTCATTAGACACAGTCAATACGGATGAAGTTCTTTTATGCATCCATATCGGGATGTTGTGTGTTCAAGAATTGGCTGCTGACCGACCTACTATGACTGACGTACCTTTTATGTTGAGTAATCATGACACCATTCTTCCTTCTCCTAACCAACCAGCATTCATCTTTAAACAACTAAACTGTGGTAGGGACTGTGATGTAGGCTCTGGAAATGAGGAAGCCATCACCATCCTTCATGCTCGGTAGTTTCGTAGTATCTCATAACTGAGTAGCACACAAAATAATTCGATCATTGTAAGTAGTAGATTTTCAACAATTTTAACAATATGTATGCAATACTAGTTATTCCAGATTAATGACTTAGTGCTCCAAGAATGTCATGAGGTGAACAATCAAATTTGTATGATCCATATGGTCAAACGCTACTATCATCACTGTCCATAAATATTGATGTATTTGATAGTAACTTTGGACTTGCAGTAATAAACCTTTTAAGATTTTTACATAAGGAAAAAAAAATACAATCCACTTGTACATTATTTCTACAAAGATCCAAGTGGTGTTCTCGTGGTTCTTGTGCTTGTTGGTTTGTTCTTCACCACGTTACTACCACCTGCCTCACCACCCAAAACAGCCCCAACACCTCCACCAAAACCACCACCGTCACTAGACCCGTATGCCCCATCTCCACAACAGTTTTGGAGTTTAGTGGTTGATTTAAATGCCATTGAGGTTGTTGTTGTTCCTCCCTGTTCCACGCAAAACAATTAGAGCTTCTTTGTGCATAACGATCCAGCAATTAAATGGGCATCGGAAAGACGTGAGTGGTGCCCACCGTGGCGCCCCGTTGCTACAACTCCAAACGCCGTAGGAAGGCTTGAATGGCGACCACCATGGAGATTTACCAAGCACCGTCCGAAACTCGTCCTTGAGGACATGCTGCGTTTAAGCGGGAGGGATTGATGTGTGTCTCACAAGCCACGACTCCTTCCACAACTCACAAGCCCCCGTAATTGCACATCACCCCCGCGTTGCCATGCATTACTGAAGAGGTATGGTCCCAATTCTTTGCCCACATGGCAAGGACCACACCACTTTTCTACCCTATGTGGCGCTGACATCAACAAGATCATCCAGAAGCTTCTAGAAGCTTCTGGAAAACATCAAGGTGGCACCAAAGATGCTCCATCCGACAAAAAGGACAACACGTGTCACCAGTCGTCAAGCGCCAGGTAGGCCTGCGATGTATCAAGGAGCAGTCCGACAATACCAGTACGACGTCTCCAAAATAGGCAAATGTAAGCGCGCCACGTGTACCACTACACTGACCACAGCAGAGGAGACCAAAAGGATATTCCCCTTGGTCGGACAGCTGGCGCGCAACCACAGCTGGCACTGCTGCTCCTCCCTCCTTCACCCTCCGGCTATAAATAGGACCCTTCATCATCCAGGTTGAATCATCTTGCTCTCTATACTCTCACACTCTACAAACACTGTTTATTCGTCTTCGGAACAGTACTTATTCTCACGCCGGAGCCTGGTTAAGAGGGAAAGCCCCATATTCCCCTCTTAACGAGACTAACGGTGTTGCTATTTTGCAGGACCCAAGTCATTTTCAACGAGTGAGAAAGGAGATTGAACCCACAGAAGAAATAACCCCACTGATTAACCTTGGTGTTAACCCGTGTTTCATCATTGGCACCATCCGTTTTTAGCAAAAACCATTCTCATCTCTTTTCTTTTCGAAAAACACTGTCAAGATGGCTGAACAAAACCCTTCTCACCCGGTGGATGGAGACGTTTCTTCTTTTGAACTCGTTTCGGACAATGCACACGTCTAAAGGGGTCAAAGGAACGAAATTATCCAAGAAGGGCCGATAAACAATGATTTTCCTAGTAACTTTGGTAGTGCATCCAAGGTTGTTAGTCAAACCACAACTGGTGCCACTTTCCAACCTCCACCAAGAGTCATCACCCAAACCACAAACGGAGCCTCTTTCCAACCTCCACTTGGGGTAGTCCAACAAACACCCCCACAAGTGCAGACACCAAGCCATGGAGCTGGCCCCTCAGCTCCATCGGAACAAGCACAGCTGAATTTTTCTGCACTCTTAGGGCTACCAGAAGGAAAAACTCTGGCTTCCTGGGATGCCGAACAAATGGCGTCTATAAACCTTGTTTATACACAACTCAGCGTGCAACAAGCTTTGCTCCAAGCACAAGCCAACCAGTCTGCATTTGTTACTCCACCGCAAAGGCCTCTGAGCATACACACAACTCAGCAGACCAATGCATGGAACCTGCGTCCAGAAAAGGGACCTGTGCCAAACATCAGAAAACCAGGCGCGCAAGACACGCGCGATACTTACGGCGAAACAGAAAGCAACTACGTGCAGTATCCTCACCCACCAAGGAAGCCAATACAAAGTCGTTTAGGCCCGCGCAATATAAACGACGAGCTCGATAACTATGAAGAAGAAGAAGATGAGACATACAAAGAAAGCACAGTGTTCAGCAGGTTGCCACCGGAGCATGAAGCGTACAAACCTCACAAACGCGCAGGGTATAACCCAAAAGCAGAGCATGATTACACCTTGAGCTATCGTCCAGACGACATGGCTGAAAATTCAAAATTCATCAAAGAGATTGCCACAGCTGCTATCGACAAAACGAAGCTGCCACATAACGTGGGCAAATACAACGGCTTGACAGACCCAGACGATCACCTCCAAGTTTTTAATGGTGCTGGAGCAACAGGCGGATGGAACTTACCAACATGGTGCCATCTCTTCGCTCAAACCTTCGTCGGCGCAGCGCGCGTTTGGTTTGACAGCCTACCAGCAGGAAAATTCAAGTCATGGGTCGATTTCTGAGAGAAGTTCCTTGCACACTTCTCTCAGCAACGTAGACATACCAGAGATCCAGCTGATTGTTTAAACATATGGCGCATAGACTATGAGAGTGTGGAAGACTTCATCACCAGGTACAACAAAGAATGTCTGGAAATAGGAGATGTAGGCGAAAAGATGATGCGCGCACACTTCATGAGGGCAGTTAAGTGCGATGATCTAATCAAACGTGTAAAGGGAAGAGACGGAGGACCCAAAGATTGGGAAACCTTTATTGAAGCAGCCAAAACCATCGCGCAGTCTGACAGACAGTTGACCGGTGACGACCACCATCAACGCGGGTATAACCACAATGACCGGCACAACAAAAAGGGCAGAGACCAACCATGGAAAACGTCCGGTCACAGAGAGAGAAGCCCAGCAAGGGAGGACGCGCACCACACAATCAATCAGATAGCCCACCGGAAAGAGGTAAAAAGAGAAAATAGGGAGAAACAGTGGACACCACTAACAAAGACTATAGGTCCCTCGGAGGTTGAGGTTTAACCTATTCCTTGTTATGACTAACACACTAGCGAGTGCGGAATCCAAGCTAGCATGCAAACCGGGATAGAACAAGCACAATGATAAACACAACACGCAATATTCAACGATTAACACCACTTGTATTAATGCGTATGAAAGGTTCGGTTACAAGCACAAGGTTTACAGATGTATTCTATAAACTCTCTCTATCTTTCGTGTGTGTGTGTGTTCTCTGGACAGAATGCTCTCACTTTGTCTCAAATGTCTAACCAAGGAAGTGAACACAACACACTGGTATTTATACCCAACACAGCAGGTCTGGTCGAAGGATCAAATGATCTGATCGAAAGATCATCTTTCGACCAGAAACAGCTCGAACGATCTGCATGTACCACGAAAGATGGGATCTTTCGTGGTCCATCTATCGAATGCTTATGTTTCGAGCTCATCATCATCGAAGGATATAAGTGATCCTTCGATGACCATCCTTCGAACCAAACAAATTACAAACATAATGTTGACTGTTTGGCCAAGTCAAACCGGAGGATGGTTGACTTGGTCAAACTTACAGACTAACAAAGACATCGTTCAGTAACAAGACAAAATACAGACAAAGTACAGACACAAGTGCACCAACAAACTCCCCCTTGGCTGTAGCTTTGTCTCGATCTTCGAGATAGTTTTGTCTTGATCTTCACTCTTGTAAGTCTCTCGTGTCTTCAAGTCTTTGACTTCTTTTCAAGTCTTCAATGTCGGAGGATCTTTAAAGTCTTCACGTCTTGAAAGTAGAAAGTGTACCAACAAACTCCCCGTTTCATGTAGGAAGTGTGTTGACAAACTCCCCTTTAACATAAGCTCCCCCTTGAGTTATGCTCGTGAAAGTCTTTATCTTTATGAAGTGAGATCCTTGTGGTGTTGATGATGGTCAGCGGCAACTCGATCATCTTCATCATTTGAGTGCCTTCACGCTGTGTCTTCATTCCGAAGCTTGTCATCGACCATGTTCTCCTAGCCTTTAGAATCTGCACATGCAAGAAATCTAAACGCGTAATGAGAACAACCGCTTGGAATATCATAAGCTAACAACACACATGTGACCATTGTTTAAACAAACACCGTCCGACTGTTTGAAAGTTTAGCAAATTTGTCAATTTTAATTTTTAACTTTCAACACTTGCAAATTTCGACCGTTTATGAAGTTTAAGTCATTTTCGGTTTTCGTTCAGGTTTCAGGTAACGAAGACTCGAGTTCCAACATCGTACGATCGAAAATAAAGTAGAAATAAAATCTTTTTGGCTTTTATAAAGATTTCAAATTTAAAGACTGAAAGCAGTAAATAAATATATACAAGTATGCAGAAACTGAAAGCATTAAATAAATATTTACAGACATTCTTTTTGCGAGTTTCGAGGGTAAGAGAATCATATCAGTGTACGGTCATGTCAAAACACTCTTGTTGTTCAATTAGTTAACATTTAGATAAGCATCCTATAACAATTATCGGTATTGTTGTCCACTTTAGCTCAACTTATCAGATGTAATCATGGCGAGGGGATACGTTAAGGTATAATTTATACTTACCGACCGGTGTTCATCCACATCACGACACATTCCCGTATCAAGGTATGCACGAGGGTTCATCTTACCGGTGAGTATACCGATTATCATCTGTTTGACCGTATATGATGTGAGATTCTCACTTATTTTGATTTGAAAACAAGCCCTATGTGATATAATCACTTATTGATGAGGAACTTGATTTTCGATGCATGAGGGCACAGGAGCAAGTCCGTGAACAGGTCAGTACTTTCGTACAGCAGAGAGACGAACTTGACACCCGGAAAGAATTTGTGATATTTTATCACTTATTTGTTTGGACATGTGATTGTTGATCACTTATTGAGGTCGTATGCAGTATGTACACGTATGTATGGTATCATGGAAGATCTAGACTTGCGTCCCCGTTATTTTTCGGTAAAAGATACAACCATGATACCCAGATGATAAGCAGCATAAAGACCGAATATTTCAGAACCTCGGCAATCTCTCAAACGAAATTTCGGTACTAAGACCATATGCCAATGAATGGTTCCCACCTGGTCTTCAGTCGATTTAAGTTTATATCACCCTGCACACTTTAAAATGATTGTGAGCCTACCGATACATCTTATATAGAGCTGCTTATCGTTTTTCATTTAAGGTTTAAAGAGGTTTAGACAGACCACTGATGTACTATCATTTTCTCTTTTGCTCGCCAGGAAACTCATTTTTGCTTTTCTATTGTTTTTGTGTTTTTGAAATTTTTCAATGTTTTTGGATTTTTCAAATTTGGATTTACTCCCCCTAAAATCAATAAACTAAGACAAATTTAAAACACAAAGGTATTTACAAAAATGATTTTCCGATGTTGGTTTTACTCTTGCTTGACCTTAATGCCGTTTACCAATAATAGATAGTCAAATCTTGATTTGTCAAATGCTTTGGTAAAAAGGTCGGCACGTTGGTCATCGGTGTGGACGTAAGCAACATCGATTAGTCTTTTCTCAAAGCAATCACGTATGAAGTGATACTTAATGTCGATGTGCTTAGTCTTTGAATGCTGCACAAGATTTTTAGTGATCTGTAAGGCAGCAGAATTATCAACGTAAATAGGCGTAGTTAGGAATTCAAAACCGTAGTCACGCATTTGCTGTTGTATCCATAGGACTTGGGAGCAACAACTTGAGGCAGCATTGTATTCAGCTTCGCATGTTGATGTAGCGACGCACGTCTGCTTCTTGCACTGCCATGTGACTAGGCGATTTCCCAAAAACTGACATCCAGCCGTTGTGGATTTGCCGTCGATTTTGCATCCGCCAAAATCAGAATCACTGAATGCGATCAAGTCAAAGTTATTATCCCTAGGGTACCATAGACCGGTGTCAGGGTAACCCTTCAAATAACGAAAAATCCTTTTTACAGCTGCAAGATGTGAGGCCTTCGGGTTGACTTGATATCTGGCAAGCAGGCACGTTGGGTACATTATATCTGGTCTTGATGCTGTGAGGTACATAAGAGATCCAATCATCGCGCGGTAGTAAGAGGGGCTAACATCTTGACCCTTCAAGTCTGGAGTAATTCCGTGATTTTGTGGCAATGGGGTACCGATGGGCGTTGCATCAGACATCTGGAACCGGCTCAAGATGTCACCAACATATTTAGTCTGATGGATGAATATCCCAGACTCTGTTTGTTGTACTTGTAGGCCCAAAAAGAAGGTCATTTCCCCCATAGCACTCATCTCGAATTTATCCTGCATAACACGCTCGAAATCCCTACACAAAACATCATTAGTAGAACCAAAAATAATATCATCAACGTATACCTGTACCAGTAGAAGATCTCCATCTTGTTCTTTGATGAAAAGAGTACAATCGATAAGACCTCTGCGAAATCCATTCTCCAGCAGATAATTAGATAAGGTTGCGTACCAAGCTCGCGGTGCTTGATGAAGACCATAAAGAGCTTTGTTGAGCAACCAAACCCGATCGGGATGGATAGGATCTTCAAAACCTGGAGGCTGTTCGACGTACACCTCTTCTTCTACCACACCATGTAAGAATGCACTTTTCACGTCCATCTGGTATACCTTGAAACCTTTGAATGAGGCATAAGCCAGAAAAATCCGAATGGCTTCTAGACGTGCAACAGGTGCATACACTTCGTTGTAGTCGATCCCTTCAATCTGACGTAAACCTTGAACGACTAGCCTTGCTTTGTTCCGGATAACGATTCCACGATCATCCTTTTTGCATTTAAACACCCAACGGGTACCAATCTTCTTGTAACCAGCAGGTTTCTCTACGAGTTTCCAGACACCTAGCTTCTGGAATTGTTGCAGTTCTTCCTGCATCGCTTCAACCCATGAATTGTCTTTCAAAGCTTCTTTCCAAGTTCTTGGCTCTTCCTGTGATACATAATACGCGAAAGACCAATCGTTTTGTTGACCAGATTCTCAGATAGTTGCATACAAGCCTGCATTGTTGTTGTTTCGCAACATGTTTCTTGTTTGAACGCCACTTTGTACATTTCCTATGATGTTTTGTTGAGGATGGGTATTATGAATCCTTGTTTCTGGATTATCTTGAACTGGAATATTTGAACCCAGATTGTTGAGATTCAGATCAACAATCAATTCAAGGCCCGGAATTGACGAAGAGGATGATGCAGAAGTTTCAGCTGTTCTAGGGACATCCACTGGAGGTGTACCCTCTGAAATACCATGAACTGCTGTTGGAGCTTCTTGATCTGCATCTAGAAATTCATCATCCTCTGAAGATTCGTTCAATTCGGTAGCATCTTGAAAATCCTCATTGTCGAGAGCATTATTGTTCACTGAAGATGGTTCTTGATTGACTATAATGGGACGAACCAACGGTGAATCTGTTGCATTGTCGCTCTCGAAAAACATCCTTGCCGCAGCACTTTCTTCAACGGCTTCAACATTGATCGAATTGAAAAAGTCATCGTACTCAAACATCCAAGGCTGACCAGGATTTCTGACTGGTAAAGTGTGCCTTTGTACTCTGACTTCAGACCATTCCTCAACCCTTTTAGTCTCTAAATTCCAGACTCTTAAGTTAGGGGTGGAATACCCAAGAAAGTATCCCTCAATTGCTCTTGCCCCAAACTTTCCATTAGGATCGATAATTGTGCAAGGAGCTCCAAACGGTTCGAGATATGACAAGTCTGGTTTCCGTTTGTTGATAAGCTCAAAGCAGGTCTTGTTGTGCCTTTTGACTGTAAGGACTCGGTTCAACGTGTAGCATGCAGATGACACAGCTTCAGTCCAGAATGGAATGGGTAGCTGCGACTCTACCAACATAGTCCTAGCAGTCTCGATCAATGTGCGGTTCTTACGTTCAGCGACGCCATTCTGCTGAGGAGTATAAGCTGCACTAAATTCGTGAAGAATACCTTTTGAAGTGCAAAACTCCGCCATGGCATGATTTTTGAATTCAGTACCATTGTCGCTACGTATCCGCCTAACCTTCAAGTTGTAAAGATTCTCAATCTGAATGATCAAGTTTTTGATAATACCGAAGGTTTCACTCTTGTGTGCCATGAACGCCACCCAAGAAAATCTTGAATAATCATCAGTTATCACGAGGCAATATTGATCATTCCTAATGCTTTTGTGCTTGACAGGACCGAACAAATCCATGTGCAAACGTTCAAGAGGAACAGCCACCGTGTTGACTTTCTTTGTAGGGTGTCGCTTCTTCGTTTGTTTTCCTTTCTGGCACGAAACACAGACGTCTTGAAGATGGAAGTTTTTAAGAGGAACACCATTCACCAATTCATTTGATACCAAATGATTCATTTTGCGTAAGTGAATGTGACCCATTCGTCTGTGCCAAGAGATTGTGTCTTTTTCTGTGGCTTTGGAAACGAAACATGTTGCTTGTGCAGACGTTGTGATAGCTTGGCTCATATCAAGGACATACAGATCATTTATCCTTGGAGCCGACAAGAGAATCCATTCTTTTGGAATTTTGAAGCCGGGTTTCAGCACATAACATCCATTAGCATCAAAGTGTACTGAGAACTGCTTGTCACAAATTTGAGAAACACTAAGAAGATTGTGATCAAGTTGTTGCACAAAGTTGATCTTGTCAAAGCTAACAACCCCGTTGGATATCATTCCTTCACCCGTAATGTATCCGCCCTTATCTCCAGCAAAAGCAACATAACCTCCTCTAATAGATTTGACGTCGTAGAGAAGCTTCATGTCGCCTGTCATGTGCCTGGATGCCCCACTATCAACAATCCAATGACTACTGATAGTTCCTCCTGGAACACCCTGCACATAAACTCAATCGATTAGTTGGAGATGGGGACCCAAGCCATTGTGGTCTTGGGTCTTCCATTTTTATCAACAACAATAACTTCCACCTTTTGATGATTCGGAAATTGTGATGGTCCCCCTGATTCTTTAACAGATTTTGGTTTCCAGGTCTGTTTTGTTATTCCAGTTTGATTGTTTGTAAGTTTAACTTCGTGTTTGTTTGAAGTTTTTGAACTTTCTGGTTTAACTGGAACAGATTGTTTTTGAATCACATCAGTTTTAATCGCCTTTTCGATTTTCTTGACCTGTTGGCGTTTCTGTTTCTTTTCCCTTTCTCTTATGAGTCGGGGATCTGGTTTTACAGAAACAGATCGCTTGCGGTCAATTGGGCCACGGGGATCATCAACTATGCCTTTTTGTTTATGAAGATACGGACAATTTCGAACAATATGCCCGATTGTTCCACATTCAAAACATGATCTTCGTTCAACAAACCCCGAAGTATCATGTGGTCGTCTTGCCGATGATGAACTTTGTGATCCCGAGGTACTAGGTTTTGAACAACTTGGTTCATTCCTTTTCATCACAGTTGCTTTTTGGACAAAATCTAAGTTAGATTGATTTTCAAATTTTGAAATTTTGTCCGTTCCCTTTGATTTCACAAAGTTCACATTCTTCTTCTTCTTCTGATTCGGCTTCTTTTGGTTTTGAGTCGGTGCCTTACCATTTGTTTTGGTATGGTTTTGCTGTTTTGGCACTGTTGGTAATTTCTTGTTCCCAAACTGTTTTCTAACTTCAGCCTTTGGGATAGGAGGACACTGTGTGACTGTAACATGTGGTCCTTTCTTACCCAAAAACTTACTTGTAGAATTTTCAAAGACTTTACTGATTAAAGATTGATTAACATTTTTAATAGGAAAATCTTTGTCTGAATAGATTTTATCATCACCAACAAGAGTGTACAGCAAATCCACACTCTCCGACTCTTTTGCTGATGTGGACTCGGTTGGAACAGTCTTAGCAGTTTTTGTGGGAGGATCACATAGGATATGATTCTCAAGAGGTATGTCCTCTTCTTTGATTACTGCATCAGACTTTTCCGAATCAGTATCATCAGACTCATCATCAGAAGAATCAGCATCCTCAACCACAACTGGAGGATCCTGATTCTGTTCAGCAGTTACAAATGTATCTGCTGACACATCTGAATCGGATGATACCTCTTTCTTGTATCCGAGTCCTGTTGCAAATTCCTCAACATCCAAAGGAACAGATGGTTCAAAATGAGTTCTATACTCCTCATCCGGCAAAGCATCAAAATTGTTTCTCACGGGTGGTGGACATTTCTTGTAACCTATGCATGTGACATCCCGTTTCTCCTTCTGAACATCAATGATGTGATCCAACACATAGCTAGAACTCAAATAACTGTCTAACTTGAGTCGGATCGCCTCACTTTCTGTTTTAACACAAGCCATTTCTTTTTGCATAACCTCAAGGCGAGTGATATACAAGTTTATGTCGGTTTGTTTTCTGGAAACCATTTTAGTCAACTCAGTTTTATCTTTCTTTAATGTTTCAATCATTGACTTAAATTCCTTTTCATGGTTTTCATAAAACATATTGGCTTCAGTGCACTTTGAAAGATCAACGGTCAATTTCTGATTGTGAATAAATGTCACATCATATTTCTCTTGTAAAGCCTCGTGTTTGCTTTGCAATTTACACCATCTATCATTCACAGAAACATGTTTGTCTTGCAAGTCAAACAAACTAGCTTGTAAAGCATCATGTTTGCCTTGCAACTCAGACATGTTTGCTTCCAAATCAGCACATCTAACATTTAAACTATCACAATTATCACAGCTAACCGAAGTGAGTTCATCGACACATACCTGACTTGATGAACTGTCGACATTAGCCATAAAGGCTGAATGGAGAGAAGACGAAGAATAAGCAGCTTGATCCACCAAAATAGATCTTCTTTGAATTCCTGCTGCAGCTTCATCCAAAAGCTCATCAATATTTGCATCGACTGACGCACTTGATGTGTCATCCACATGATCATCGCCTGAAGTGGAGGACTCTTCATCTGAACTTCCACTATAACCGGAAGAGTCTTCATCCTCAGAAGATTCACTACCATTGGTGGAAGATTCTCCACCACTGGCGTGCTTAAGATCATTAACCACTTCAGCAAAACAAGCTGTTCCATCTGTTGCATCATTTCCCAACTGGATTGACCAATCACAACCTTCATCTACTTGAACCACAAGTGCCTGATTGGCATTTGATGGTCCTGCTTGAGTCTGGTTGTTGACAGGCACCAGTGTGCGATCATTGTTCCTCTCTTGGTTCTGATTGGCCCTGTTTCCTTGACCTCTGAAGGGATTCTGGTTCCCATGCTGAGCTGGTCTTGTACATTCACGCTTGAAATGACCACGTTCCCCACAGTTGAAACACTTTACAGCTTGCTTGTCGAACCCATAGTTGGTATCTTTCTTGCTTTCCAAGCTGGTTTGTCCAGTCCTTTCCATGAAATCCTTTGCTCGTCTAACAGCACTGGCAAAGGCCCACTTGATATCCATCATCTCCATCTCCTCTTTATCTATCTGCTGATAGTCTTCTTGTGTCAGATTAATATTACCAATCTGACCTTCCACTAATCCACAGTATGCGCTCACCACAGTGTTTAGCAGCTCCATGTGTTCCTTTGCTACTTCCACACTGACTTTAGAAAAGCTTGAGGTGTCGAGCCGTACTGTATTTGGCTTTGATTGTTGACCAGCAGATGATGTGCTTCCATAACAAGCTTGCTGTTGAGGAGGAAGTGGATTCCCGAAAATATCAGTTGCTCTGATTTGCTGTTGCTGTTGTGGTGCTGGTTGAGGAGCTGGATTAAGCGGATTTCCAAACATATCTGTTGTTGGAGGAGGAGTGCCATACAAGCTCGTGCTAGACACAAATGCTGTTTGAATTGGAGCGTGTGAAGAAGATTTTGTAGAAGTGCTAGAAGTTCCATAATAAATTTCAGGATTTTGTGGCACTGCAACTCTTTTTGCCTTTAGAGTTTCTAACTGATTCTTGTTTTCCAGGAGTTGAGCAAAATCACTGAAGCTTGTTGTATCCAAAGTGCCATTGTACTTCATGATTTCTATGAAATTACTCCATTGAGGTGGCAGTGCATCTGCAAACTTCTTCACTATCTCTACTGAAGTTGTTACAACCCCAGTATTTGCCAATTCAGTCAGCAAATGAGTAAATCGACTTGTCAAATCTCCTAGAGATTCATTCTGCATACAAACAAAACCATCAAACTCTTTCTTTAGCAGATCTTTTCTTAATTGACGTGTTGCTTCATTTCCTATGCCCCTTATCTTCAATGCGTCCCACAACTGCTTCGTTGTCTTGAAACTGACGAATTGATGATAAATATCTTTGTTTAATGCCTGAGTAAGAATGGCATATGCTTTCTTCTCCAAATCATAGATTTTCTTTTGATCTTCGGTAAGATCTGCAAATGTAGCAGCAGATGATGCAGCAACCTCTATTGTTTAATCAAAATCTGTGATGAACCGCAACCACAACTCTGTATTTTGACCAAGGACATATGTATGAAATCTGTCAAACCATCCCGGATATTCACTTAAATGCATCAACTTTGGAGGCCTATTCAAACTTCCTGTTTCACTTTCGCTTAGCAAAATACTTTGAACACTTGGAGCTTGATTTGATACGAAAGCCCATTGACCGGTAGATGTAGCATTTGCTTGCGAACCCGAATCCGGAGCTGGAGTACCAAAATACATCTCGGCATTTACCGGAACACCCCACATCGAATTCATTTTTGATCAAGAAAAATAATACCAGCCGAAGGATACCTGTCGAAAGACTTGAAAAACACAAACTGTTAAACACAAACAGACTAATGATCGAAAGATCAACACCTGTTCGAAGGATCAACAGTGTTCGAAAGATCACTGTTGAGTTTCGAACAATGTTTTCGAAAGATTTTCCAACCGAAGGATCCTTATCTTTCGAAAAAGGACTGTAGACCGAAAGATGAACACGAAAGATGACTTCGAAAGACTCCCCAATCGAAGGATCCTAGTCTTTCGAGAAAGAGCAGTAGACCGAAAGATGTATGTTTCGAAAATATTCCTTGGACCGAAAGATAATGATCTATCGATCCTCCACTGATCGAAAGATGGTCTTTCGAGTTCGAAGGATATCTTTCGAACGGTTCTGACACAGTTGACAAAGGATGACAGGTTGGTGAAAAAGGTGATGGGTTGGTAGAAACTTTCTGCGGAAGATATGGTCAGACCATGCTTTCTGCCAAAACCATGATTTGAAACAAAAAATATAATTAACTTATCCAGAACAGCCGGTCACCGGAGAAGCCAGAATTATGGCCGGAAAATACCAAACAACTTAAAAACAAGCTTTCAAGTTACCCAACCCGTCTTTTAACACACCCGGTAAGTTTAGACACGTTTTAACGTCTAGAAAATCGAGAAAAAAACAGTTAAAAACGAATGCTAAAACAGTGAGCTTTATCCAAACACTCCAAAGACTTGTAAAAACCCGGTTTTTAACAAGGAAAAGAGCCACGACTCTGATACCACTTGTAGGTCCCTCGGAGGTTGAGGTTTAACCTATTCCTTGTTATGACTAACACACTAGCGAGTGCGGAATCCAAGCTAGCATGCAAACCGGGATAGAACAAGCACAATGATAAACACAACACGCAATATTCAACGATTAACACCACTTGTATTAATGCGTATGAAAGGTTCGGTTACAAGCACAAGGTTTACAGATGTATTCTATAAACTCTCTCTATCTTTCGTGTGTGTGTGTGTTCTCTGGACAGAATGCTCTCACTTTGTCTCAAATGTCTAACCAAGGAAGTGAACACAACACACTGGTATTTATACCCAACACAGCAGGTCTGGTCGAAGGATCAAATGATCTGATCGAAAGATCATCTTTCGACCAGAAACAGCTCGAACGATCTGCATGTACCACGAAAGATGGGATCTTTCGTGGTCCATCTATCGAATGCTTATGTTTCGAGCTCATCATCATCGAAGGATATAAGTGATCCTTCGATGACCATCCTTCGAACCAAACAAATTACAAACATAATGTTGACTGTTTGGCCAAGTCAAACCGGAGGATGGTTGACTTGGTCAAACTTACAGACTAACAAAGACATCGTTCAGTAACAAGACAAAATACAGACAAAGTACAGACACAAGTGCACCAACAAAGACCCCTTCCGAGGTCTTGGCCACTGAAAATCACCAGTTCAAACCACCCCTACAAATGCGAAACAAGAGGGGCCAGGATCCCAATCTCTTCTGCGAGTTTCACAAAGACACGGGTCATTTAACTGACGACGGCTTCAGTTTAAAGCAAGAAATAGAAAGGGCCTTAAGAGATGGAAAACTCACTCATTTGGTAAAGGGCGGAAAGCGCGATTACCGCCAAATACAAAGAAGGGAAGAAGGACCAAATAACAAAAAACTCAGGAAGTTAGAAACCCACATGATTCAAGGAGGTCAGCGAAGGCCAAAGAAAAACTATAACAAGCGCACACAAGACGACTCGTGGCGTGAAAGGCAGGTTGTTTTTCCTATTGTAAGAGGAGGCCCAAGAGAAAGAAGACCCATAGTCATCTCAGGCGTGATCGGACACTACCAAACCGATTACATTTTCATTGATCCAGGGAGCACCGCAGACATCATATACGAACAATGTTTCAATCAATTCGATCAAGAGGATAAGGCGCGCCTAGAACCAGTTGATTACCCACTCATTGGTTTCTGCAACGAAGCCGTTTTTCCCCTCGGACATATATCGTTCCCGGTGTTACTCTCGGATGGAAGGAATTCAAGAACAGAATATGTTACCTTCATGGTGCTACCCGCACATTCCAGACACGACATCCTGCTTGGAAGAGAGTCCCAAGGAGACTTGTGTATGATCTGCTCCGGCCCACATTCAGCTGTGGGATTCCCAACCGAAACAGGAGTAGCCATAATATACGCAAGCAAAGAAGTCTTAGCAACAGATGAACTCAGACCTGCAAAGGCAAGTAAACCAGCACCACGTGCGGAAGCAGAAAAATGGGTGTTAAACAGCGCAAACCCAGAACAGACAGTTACCTTAGGACCTGCAATGTCCGACCTAACGCACGCGGCGCTGAAAACGCTGTTGTTCCAAAACATGGATGTGTTCGCCTGGACACCAGCAGACATGGTGGGTGTTCCACGGCACATAACTGAACATCGATTAAACGTCTCAGAGGAAGCAAAACCGGTGGTGCATGCCAAACGCCACTTAGGAGACATAAAACACGATGCCATGAAAGAGCAGGTGATGGAGCTGTTAAATGCGGGAATCATCAGAGAAGTCAGATACCAAACATGGGTGGCGAGCCCAGTAATGGTACAGAAGCAAAATGGTAGTTGGAGAATGTGTGTAGATTACAAGGATCTAAACAAGGGCCAAGTGCCAAGTGCTAGCGGACTTCATGACAGAAGTGCCCGACGACAAGGATCGGGAATGTAAAGCAATGGAAAAAGCCGAAAAACAGCAAGTAGAAGAACCATGGTTGTTATACACAGACGGCGCGTCTAACGAAGATGGCGCAGGCGCAGGACTTCGGCTGGTGAGCCCTGCCAAACATGAGTTCACTTACGCCATACGTTTGGATTTGAAGAGCACGAACAATGAAGCCGAATATGAAGCTTTCCTCGCTGGCTTAAGACTGGCAATCAAAATGGGAGTTAGACACATCGAAGCACATGTGGACTCCATGTTAGTGGCTGGACAAATCAACGGGCAATACGAAGCCAAAGGAGAAGTAATGGCGCTCTACCTGAGTCAAGCAAAGACGTTGCTACGAACCTTCTACTCCTACAAGGTGCACCACATTAATAGAAGCGAGAATAAACCAGCGGATGAGCTGAGTAAACTCGCATCTACAAGTTTCCAACACCTCGCAAAGGATGTGCGCATAGAAGTTTTGAGCAACCCATCGGTTCCGTTGAGGGGAGTGAATGTGATTCAGTTAGGAACGACGTCTTGGATGACCCCCATAATCATGTTCCTACAGTATGGGATCCTACCAGAAAACAAGGCCGAAGCACGAAAGATTCAATACAAAGCCGAGCATTATCAGATGGTCGATGGAATCCTGTACCGAAAATCATACCTCGGACCTTTGTTAAGATGTGTTGATCCAGAAGACGCGAACTATTTGCTCAGAGAAGTGCACGAAGGGATCTGTGGCATCCACGCCGGGCCGAGAATGGTCGTAGCAAAAGTGATGAACGCCGGGTATTACTGGCCCGGAATGCATTTAGACGCGGTGAAAGTTCTGAGAAAATGCAGCGGGTGTCAGAGACACGCCCCAAAGACGATGCGTCCCAAGAACGAGCTAGTCCCCGTGACAACGGCGTGGCCATTTCAACAATGGGGAATAGATATGGTTGGACCCTTTCCTGAGGCCCCAGGTGCTGTTAAATTCATAATAGTCGCCGTCGACTATTTCACAAAATGGGTAGAGGCAAAGGCACTCGCCTCAACCACATCCACTGTCGTCAAAAGATTCATATGGGAACAAATCACATGCCGTTTCGGACTACCACTCAGGATCATCACCGACAACGAAATGAACTTTGCTGCAAATGATCTCCAACGGTGGTTTAAAGAGTTACACATTGAGCACCCCTTCTCCTCGGTTGCGCACCCGCAGGGGAATGGTCAAGTGGAAGCCGTCAACAAAAGCATCGTAGATGGCATCAAAGCACGACTGGGAGAGAAAAGAAGAGGCTGGGTCGATGAATTGGCCAGCATCTTATGGGCCCATAGGACGATGCCCAAGACAAGTAACGGGGAAACACCGTTCAGTTTAGTCTATGGGTCCGAGGCTGTGATACCTGCAGAGATCGGGCTGCCGTCGCCAAGAATGCTTTCCATGAACCTGATCAACAATGAAGAAGAACGGAGATTAGACCTTGACCTCCTAGAAGAAAGGAGAGAGATGGCGGCAATAAATGAAGCAAAGTACAAGACAAAACTGGAGAAGTATTACAACTCCAAAGTCCGCATCTGCACCTTCAACCCAGGAGATTACGTTCTGAGGGACAATGAGGCGTCTAACGCCGAAAAACCAGGAAAGCTAGCTCCCAAGTGGGAGGGGCCTTATGTAGTAGATGCGGTACTCGGAAAAGGGGCATATAAGTTATGCACCCTAGACGGCAAGGAAGTTCCAAGGACCTGGAACGCCCAACAGTTAAGAAAATGCTACATGTAAAAGGCTGAAGTTTCTATGTACTTGTAACGGCCGCGCGCCAACACAATTAGCATTAATACAAGAAGTGTTTGGCTATTCCTTTGCATGCAAATTTCTTGTCACAACTTCATACATTACTTTGGGCATACACGAAAACATCAATGGCTCGACCATTAGGAAACGTTGTAGACCTCCAAGGCCTGTCACGAACAAGTGCACGGTCGGGTCAAAAAACACAACTAAAGCCTAACAAACGCCAAATAAATACTTCGTGCCCACATAAACACGAAAGCATCGAACACAGGATAAACAAACATTGTAAACACCCCCAAGGCTGAGCACAGCTGGGTCCACACAATAACCTGCAACTCGATCACTTCATATCCACGAACCAACCTGCGCACATGAACGACAGAATAAAACGTTGTAACTAACACAGAACAACCTGTCAGCGCCATCATTCATTCGTGATACCTGAATCAAAGTAATTACACATGCACATATTATGACGATAACAAAATTTCGCATAACACAAAGGCGAATATTAACATAATAAACGTCAAGCATAGTCAAATGTTCACAGGCATGACAAGTAAGCAAAGATTTAAATTGTTCACAAATTGTCAAATGATTACAGGACCGTTTAAGGCCATACGCGGCACGCAGACCGGAATCCTTCACGTAGAATGACCGGTTCCAGTACCTCCAGCCGCGTTACCTTCATCACCAAGAGCCTTCTTCAACAAGGCAACACCATCAGACTTCCGAGCCAATTTTTGGGCGGCTTTGACAACCCCAAACTCAAGGGACTCAAATCCTCGACGTTTTTCAGCGTACCGGGCAACACAGTCAGTCTTGTACAACTCAAAATTCTTCAATGGTTCCTTCGACTCAGCTGCAGCTCTCCCTTCCGCATACCCTTCCTTTCGACCGAGATCGCGCACAGCTTCCCCAAGCTCATACATGTACTTAGCCAATTCCTCGGAACCGGCAATGCGCTGGGCGATCTGCAAGGCAATACACACATAAAAAAAACAAACAAAAACAAACAACACAAGAAACAAAGGAAGTTACCAAAGGCACAACACGTGAAAGAAGCCACTTGCAATCTGCAGATACCTCTTCAAGAAGAAGTTCAGAGGCCTTGCACTCAGCACCTTTCTCCTCAAGAAGACGTTCAGCAGCTTCACACTCGGAAACCTTCTGCTTTTGAACGTTGACATGTTTCTCTTACTTGAACTTCCGTTCAGCATCCGCAACCCTCCATAGCAAACCCTTCTGCTCCGCGTTAAATTTTTCCTTCTCCTCAGCAAATGCCCTCTTCTCATCTTCAAATTCAGCCATCTCCTCTCCCATCAATCTCCATTCACGCACAATCTCTTGAGAAGTGGCGAAATAGTTAACCCCAGCGCGCACATGATCATCTAACAACTCGAACCGATTGCGTTTCTTTTGAAACATCCTCTCAGGTGGGGGGAGAGATAGTGAGAAAAAAACATGACAGTTACCCAGATCATTCATCCTGGAACCCTGGGTTAGATTCCAGCGAGGGGCATGAGGAAGATCATCACAAGCAGGGTTCTGTGTATCAAAAGAATCAGCACGAACATTCTCAAACTGAGGGCTGCGGACAACACCCGAAGTACCACCATCGCCGTCACCCGGAGGGCGCTTGGTGTAAATGGTTTGACGTGGAGCGGTTTGACTAGACTCCACTGAAGTGTCAACACCCTTACCTCTACCATCACCACCTCCACCATCGCCACCACCAGCATCACCACCACCCTCACCCACATGCTCCAGGATCACATCATCTTCTTTCCTCTTCCCAGCATCATCACGAAGAGGAGACAAGTCAATGTTCCTGGATGGCGGAGAGGTAGGAGGGGTAATCTTTGAAACATCAACCACGCGCGGTGGTCTACCTGACTTGACACCTGAGACAAGATAAACACAAACATAAAAAACAAGCAAAAACCCAGATGACAAAGCCCACAATCACAAATGCTTCACCTGTTGGAGCAGAGGCAGCATATATTTCCTCCAACAGATTACCACGACCACCACTAAATACACCCATATCAATCTCAGATTCAGAGGGTGCCAAGGGAGTTTCCTTATGGAGTTTAGCTTTTTTCGAAGCAAGAAGAGCAGCAGCCTGCTCGTCAAGTTTCCGCTTGTGGTCCTCAACAAATTTTTTCTTCATCAGTTCCGTCAAGTTAGCGCGGTCGTCCGGATCAGATCCACGATGTTTCTCTCCGGACCCTAAACCGGACAACGTATCAGAAACTACAACTTAATCTAGGACAGGAAGAGTAGAAGGTTGCTTACGAGGAGTCTCAGTGGCATGTTCCTCAGCCTTCTTCCCTTTCCCTTCTGGTTTGTCAGTTTTCGTTTTTCCCCTTGTTTCCAACTGCTCAGCAGTCTCAACCGGAATTTTGACATCATCATCAATAGGCTCGTTCACCGGCTCATGCACAACCCCCTGCGCCGGACCTGCACGCGGGGAACGAGATGTTAGGCCTTCAAAAGATCTTCCAGACCCATCACTCGAGAGAATAATAACTTCCTCTCGAATAAGATCAAAAGCATCATCATCATCCTCACTATCTTCACCTAAGACAGCGTTGGCATAGGTGGTAAAACTATCGTTGGTCGGATGCAAGAAACGACCGCGAATCTGATCCAACCAGGGTTGTTTCTCAGCCCTTTGAATCGCCTCAACCATAGCACCACCGGCCTTCGAATCCAGAACATTCAACAAGGTGTAACCCACTGCAAAAAAACACGAAGATGAAGAGTAATGCCACAAAAAAAATATATAATATATATAAAAGAGAGACAAAAGGTTATGGAACAACACATACGCTTGCCATTATAACCATAAACTGGGACCCCCAAAGGATGCTTCGGAACCCACAACATACTCATACCGGCACCCACCAACGCCATCTCCTCAAGCTGAAGAATAGGAGTGGCTTTATGAGTCAACTTTTTGTACCAGGCTTGTTCAGAAAAATCTGCAACCACATCAACCTTGGGGATCCCCTCACTCCCTGCCCGGTAATGCAGATCTACCGGGATAACCCCTCGGTGAATATAGAAAAAATTTTGTTTCCAGTCGTGAAGACTCTTCAAAGGAGCAGAACAAACTGGAGCAACACCGGTCCGAGAGTTAAAAGAATAAAAACCACTTGTATACGAAACGGTATAGAAGACGTTGAACATCGCAAACGTCGGCTCCAAACGGTTAGCCATGCAAACAAACTCAAAATGAGTAATACGGGGAAGCCCGATAGCATTGATCTGAGAAATGTGAAGCCCATAGTTCCTCAACACATCAGCAGTAAATCTAGTCATCGGGAGCCTGAAGTTGCCTTCCAAGAAGAAAGCAGCATACAAAGTAATATAACTGGGAGGCGCGTCCATGGCAGTAGAACCCGGGGTGGGGAACTGAGCACCCCACTCGGGAAGGAAACCCATCTCCCTCACCAAGTTATGAAATTCCTCCTCCTTCCACCCTATTATCGCCTGATCCGGAAATGGCGGAGTTTTACCCTTGTTCCTTTTCTTCCTCGATGAGGGATTCGCCCCAGACATGATGAAAATAATCAGAAGTTAGTCGGAAACTCTCAAAGAAAAGGAAGAAAAAAGATGAAGGAATGGGAGAGAATCAAACTTCAAAATTTGAAAAGTGGGGAAGAAGGATAAACCGCCTCGATATTTATACCCATCGCATTTAATGCGATGGGTAGTGGGCCGTCAGAATCCAGAGACAAAACCAATGGGGAAGCAACACGTCAAGGGAGAGAGAAGTCGCCACCTCTTTTTTCGGAGCAGGTAAACAAACGTCTGACACCTTTTGACAGAAAGTAACTGGCATGACTGAAAAAGGCGCCTGTTCACCTTCGATAAGACAAGGGACACCCGACAGTCACATCAGTCGCCCCCTCCCAAGACAACCAAACTTCCTTCAGAAGAAAACAACAAGTACCATTGCGCCATGCGTCAATTTGTCTCAACTTTTGCAAGTTCCCAAAACCCATGCGCCATGCGTCCATTTGGCTCAACTTTTTAAGTTCCCAAAACCCATGCGCCATGCGTCCATTTGGCTCAACTTTTACAAGTTCCCAAAACCCATGCGCCATGCGTCCATTTGGCTCAACTTTTTAAGTTCCCAAAACCCATGCGCCATGCGTCCATTTGGCTCAACTTTCCAAGTTAGCAAAACCCATGCGCCATGCATCCATTCGGTTCAAATTTCAAGTCTCCCATAACAAACACACGCCATACAAACCAGTACCTTCATAAGCCCAGAATCCCTCCTAGACGATCAACTCAACTAGAAGGCACACTGGACTAGGGGGGAGTTGAATAGGTATGGTCCCAATTCTTTGCCCACATGGCAAGGACCACACCACTTTTCTACCCTATGCGGCGATGACATCAACAAGATCATCCAGAAGCTTCTAGAAGCTTCTGGAAAACATCAAGGTGGCACCAAAGATGCTCCATCCGACAAAAAGGACAACACGTGTCACCAGTCGTCAAGCGCCAGGTAGGCCTGCGATGTATCAAGGAGCAGTCCGACAATACCAGTACGACGTCTCCAAAATAGGCAAATGTAAGCGCGCCACGTGTACCACTACACTGACCACAGTAGAGGAGACCAAAAGGATATTCCCCTTGGTCGGACAGCTGGCGCGCAACCACAGCTGGCACTGCTGCTCCTCCCTCCTTCACCCTCCGGCTATAAATAGGACCCTTCATCATCCAGATTGAATCATCTTGCTCTCTATACTCTCACACTCTACACACACTGTTTATTCGTCTTCGGAACAGTACTTATTCTCACGCCGGAGCCTGGTTAAGAGGGAAACCCCCATATTCCCCTCTTAACGAGACTAACGGTGTTGCTGTTTTGCAGGACCCAAGTCATTTTCAACGAGTGAGAAAGGAGATTGAACCCACAGAAGAAATAACCCCACTGATTAACCTTGGTGTTAACCCGTGTTTCATCAATTACCTTTTCTTTGTTGCAATTTCTTTTCATTTACCTTTCTTTATTTATGCATTAATTGTGATTGTGGGTTAGTGGTCTGTTTTATTAATGTGTCGTGTAAGCCCATGTTTCTGAATTGCAAAATTACGAAGTAAATATGTTAAATTAAGTCTTGTTTCTCTCTAAAGCTCTTCCAAGCTCTTATCTAATTCTTTGGATCAATTAATTAACGATTTGGTTTGTAACAAAGATGCACAACTAGGATAAAGATGAGATTCTCATCTTATGTATAAAAATGGATGTTTTAGACAACATACACAGAATGCGGTGGTTGCTAATAAAGATGGCAGTTATGACTCATTGGTGACAAATGATCATCACCCAGTTTGTTAGTATCACCTGAATCCACATCTTCTACAACTGTCGTGTTACTACATTTCGCACATCGGCATGCTACAGTCCCGTGCAGGCACGCGCGGGGATAGCATCTGGCGATGGAACCTTCTCTTGCGGAAGGAAGTGCTGAGTAGTGTGCAGATGTGTTGTTTTGTACTGTGCATGTGCAACTCATCCAACACATGATGTTCTCCAACACATGCTATAGTCCTTGCAGCTGCAAGGCGGACGCGCAAGGACGACATCTTATTATGACGCAAGTGGAACTGTCACTTTAACTTCCATGACCAACAGCAAGTGGCATGCACTGGCACTAACACCAATGGTCAGCTGACCATCCAATACGCGGCTACCCAGTCCACTAACAGATCCCACTTGAATGAAGCTGATGAACAGGCTGACAACCGAAGCTAACAGGCCACGTGGCGGCCGCTCCTTCGTGCGCCTGGTACAACATATATATATATAGGGTAAGGTTATTGTAAAAAAGGTTAAAAGTGTGAGAAAGGTGAGAAATATTGTGGAGATGACATGTGTCCTAAATCTAAATTAATTCAAAAGGGTAAACAAGTAATTTTATCATTAATTCAATTAATTAGAAACTTCCCATTACCGCCACCATAATTATAGGATCTGGATTTTTTTAAAAGATCTCTATAAACACCATTCAACAAGTATATAATACCATTCAACATGTATATAACACCATTCAGTAAGTACATAACATCATTCAGCAAGTATATAACACCATTCAGCTATAACACCATTCAGCAAGTATATAACACCATTCAGTAAGTATATAACACAATTCAGTAAGTATATAACACCATTCAGCAAGTATATAACACTATTCAGTAAGTATATAACACCATTCAGCAAGTATATAACATCATTCAGTAAGTATATAACACCATTCAGCATTTATATAACACCATTCAGCAAGTATATAACACCATTCATGGACTAAACATCTGATCGAAACATATTTTTTTCTCTATATAAGTATAGCAATATGGTACTCATATTAAAGATAAAAAACACTCGTTATTTTGGTGTAATTTTTTTTAAAGTTATGTATAAAAAGTTATTGACATTTAAAAAAGACGGGGGAAGTTACATGTGCATTAATGTTAGTTTCTTAATTTAAAAGTGTTAAATTTACCTATATACCATTAATCTAGAAAACTAATATGTTTAATAGTAAACATTATTTACAATTTTGCCATTACGATCCCAACCATTAGATCAAAGATCTAATGGTGTTGATTTTTTCTTACCTTTCTCACAAAAAACTCTTTTTTACAGGAACCTCTACCTATATATATATATAGGGGGCCGCTAGAATATGAACCACCTCCAGTTGTAAGAATCGCGAGAACCACTTTCTGGCCATTAGATCAAGTAGATGGATGGATGAGATTGAAAGTATTAAAAAATAATATTAAGTATTTTTTGTCTTATTATGTTTTTAATATTTTATTCTTTAAGGGTATATAAGTAAATTTGTCTTTTTATATATATTAATTTTAAATTACCTTTTTTGTCATATTCATTAATTATGTTTTTTATTTTATAAACAGATTTTTTTGTAAAACAAATTTTTTGAAATCAAATTTTTAGTATATTTTTTTTACGCCCCGGTTTTTTACGTTAACGTTTTTTTAACATTTTACGCGCCAATTTTTACGTTAACGTTATTTTACGTTTTACGCCCCGATTTTTTACGTTTTATGCCCTGGTTTTTTACGTTTTACGCGTCGGTTTTTTACGTTTTACGCGTCGGTTTTTTACGTTTTACGCCCCGGTTTTTTACGTTAACGTTTTTTTCCGTTTTGCGTTTTACGTAAAACATTTTACGATTTACGTTTAACGTTTTACGTTTTTACGCCCGGCCTTTTCACGCCTCGTTTTTTGACGCGTCGTTTTTACGTCCGGCTTTTTCACGCGTCGTTTTTTTCAACGCGTCGTTTTTTACGCCCCGTTTAGCCCCGTTTTTTTCGCGCCGTTTTAACGTTCCGTATATTACGGCCTGTTTTTTTTTTTCAAATAAAAATTTACGGTCTACGGGATAAAATTTTTTAGCTCAATTTTTTACGTTTTACGTTTTAAGTTTTACGTTTTACTTTTTTTACGTTTTAAACTTTTCAAAATTTTTACGTTTTTACGTTAAACTTTTTAAGGTTTACGTTTTACGTTAACCTTTTTAAAATTTTTACGATTTACGTTTTACGTTCTACGTAAAACTTTTTTACGTTAACATTTTTTACGTTAACGGTTTTTTTTACGTTAATGATTTTTTACGTTAACGTTTTTACGTTAACGGTTTTTTTTGTTTTAGTAAAAAAAAAATTGGGAAATTGGTAATTAATAAACCAACCTTTGCCCAGTTGGTAAAGAATAATCCTACCTACAGAATTGGTAAATAATAATCCTACGTTTCAATATGTTGGTAAATAATAGACCTCCGTTAGTTTTTTTGTAACTGAAGTTAGTTTTTAAGTTTTATTTGTTACACAAACAGTCCCTGTAGTTATACTTTACTAGTTTTAAGTTTTATTTATTACACAAACAGTCCCTGTAGTTATAAAAAAAATCATAAAAATAAAAAAAAAATCTAAAAATTCAAAAAAATTCAAAAAAATCATAAAAATTCAAAAAAAATCAAAAAAATCATAAAAAATAATAAAAATTCAAAAAAAATCAAAAAAATCATAAAAAATCATAAAAAGTCATAAAAATTCAAAAAATTCAAAAAAAGCAAACGTTTCGACCCGTACCGTTTCGACCCGTACCGTTTCCACGCGTACCGTTTCGACCCGAACCGTTTTCGACCCGGACCGTTTCGACCCGGACCGTTTCGACCCGTACCGTTTCGACCCGTACCGTTTCGACCCGTACCGTTTCCACGCGTACCGTTTCGACCCGAACCGTTTTCGACCCAGACCGTTTCGACCCGTACCGCTGTGGTGGTGGTGGCGGTGGTGGTGGCGGCGGTGGTGGTGGTGGTGGTGGCGGCGGTGGTGGTGGCGGTGGTGGCGGTGGTGGTGGCGGTGCTGTGGTGGTGGTGGCGGTGGTGGTGGTGGCGGTGGTGGTGGTGGTGGTGGTGGCGGTGGTGGTGGTGGGTCGAAAACGGTACGCGTGGAAACGGTACGGGTCGAAACGGTCCGGGTCGAAACGTTTGCTTTTTTTGAATTTTTTGAATTTTTATGACTTTTTATGATTTTTTATGATTTTTTTGATTTTTTTTTGAATTTTTATGATTTTTTTGAACTTTTTTGATTTTTTAGATTTTTTTTTTATTTTTATGATTTTTTTTATAACTACAGGGACTGTTTGTGTAATAAATAAAACTTAAAACTAGTAAAGTATAACTACAGGGACTGTTTGTGTAACAAATAAAACTTAAAAACTAACTTCAGTTACAAAAAAACTAACGGAGGTCTATTATTTACCAACATATTGAAACGTAGGATTATTATTTACCAATTCTGTAGGTAGGATTATTCTTTACCAACTGGGCAAAGGTTGGTTTATTAATTACCAATTTCCCAAAAAAATTTACGTTTTTACGTTTTACCTAAAACTTTTTACGTTTTACGTTAAAAAGTTTACAGTTGACGTAAAAAAGTTTACGGTTTAATTTTTTTTTACAAAAACTTTTTTACGCAAAAACGAACGCACCCAGAAATCGCAAACTCGGTGAAGCGTCTCATATATATTGTTATCATCATCGACGCCTAAAATTAAAAAAAAAACCCAACAAACAAAAATCAAAAGAACGAGTGGATTCTAGAAAAAAAACGAAGTTTCGGCTCAGATTTTCCGATAATCAGAGGCTGCAAAATGGGGTTGCAGGTTCAAAAACCTACCCTCCGCCGTCCTTGCCGCGCCATTGTCAGTTTTTTTTACATCATCACTGCCAATTCAAATGAGGCACCACATTCAACTGATTTAAACATTCAAAAGGGACAAGAACATCATTCAAACATATTTCGAACCCAGATTCAACATTCAAACATATTCAAACGATTTGAACATTCAAAAGGGACAAAAACATCATTAAAACATATTCAAACGATTTGAACATTCAAAAGGAAACAAGAACATCATTCAAACATATTTCAAACCCAGATTCAACATGAAACCCAGATTCAACATCAAACCCATATTCAAACATCAAACCCATATTCAAACCCAGATTCAACATCAAACCCAGATTCAACATCAAACCCAGATTCAACATCAAACCCAGAACATCGTTCAATCCAAGATTCAAATCCACTGATAAAAATCACCAGAAAATCAAGAAACATAGTTCACTGATCAAACAAAAATCACCAGAAAATCAAAAATCATTGATCAAAAAACAACAAGAACAAACCCACAGAGTTCATCAGACAAAAATCTAGAAACCCCATCAAACAAAAATGAAACCCCATCAAACAAAATAAAGAAACCCCATCAAAAATCAAGAAACCCCCCACTCAAACCTGCATCCGGTTTCACCGGCTCAGCCACCACCGCCGACCAACCACCGCTGACCACCACCCAGCCGTCGAACCACCACCACCACCACAACATCAAATCGGAGCTCAATACCCCCCAAATCGGAGCTTGGAATTGTTCCCCCATCTCGTTTCCCCAAATCGGAGCTCAATACCCAAAATCGGAGCTTTGGGCGGTGGTTTTGTGACTGTTGCCCACGCAAATCTTCATCAATTCCAGGATTGGGCGGGGGGTTGGGTGGCGGTGAACAGCGGTGTGTGGTGGGGGGAGGGGGGCCGGAGATGAGGGCGTGTGGTGGTTGTTATGATTTTGTAGGATTGGTTTCGGATCCGAATGAGTTGGTTAGAAGAGTTTGTCACCAAAACAAGAGGCGGAAACAAGTGTTTTGGTGTAATTCAGCAAATATTCACCTTTAACTGTTGTTTATGTTGATATGCAATCGATTACTGACCTGACAACACTTCGGCAGCACTTCGTGGCTTGCCGGAAGACAATCACCTAGAACTATTCTTTTGATTTCGCTCAAACAACCCCTATATATAGGTGACATGATATCGCTTATAAGGACATGACAAATAAGCGATATCACAAACTACCATATAAGCGAAATCTAGGCCTTGACTAAAGAGCGAAATCTCATTTGACCACATAAACGAAATCAGAAATATATATATGTTGAATGCCTTTGTCTTCTTGTGTAATGATGTCATGGTGATGTCACTTTGATGATGTCATCATGACATCATGCTTGAACATCTTCGCAACGAACCCGAGACTCGACATAAGACGTAGTCGACAGATGTAGTGCACCAACAGACTCCCCCTCAGATGTTGACGAGTCGCAGTGTCGAGTCTTTGACAATGTCATGTCTTCACATCTTCAGTCTTGATCTGTCTCTGGGCTTCTCTCTCTCAATCTTTCCTTGCAGGTCTTCAGACTCGCCCTTGCGATATGCTGGCATTTCTTCAGTTCATCAGCATCATCAACTTTAGGATCGTTGTCTGGCTTTCCATCTAACAACTTCTAAATATCAATCAGCATGACTCTTCATGTTCCAAGATTATTACCTGACTACTCCTGCACATTCTTAACCCAGAATTAAGTTTTATGAATTTAACAAATTAAGTAACATGTGCACCAATAACAACTCTCCCTCTATTTCTTTCTTTATGATGAACCACTTGTTGATTTTAAAAAAAAAAAAAAACATATTTTGACATTTTAAGACACACTCCCCCTCACAACAATGTCATCATGTTTAACACTTGGAACTTTGAAAATCAGCTTTCCAACATTAGTTGCCAAAAATCTTTTTGAATTTTTCAAAAATTATGCTATAACACACTGAAAATCTTTTTGGATTTTTGAATGAAAAGAAATGCATTAAAGAAAATATTTACAGACATTATTTTTGTGAGTTCGTGTAAGAGGATCATATCAGTTTTTGAGACAAGTCACCAACACCGTTAAGCTTCATTTCATTTTAAGTTCTAAACGATTCACTTAGATTGTCAGCATACTGATCCACTTAAATTTTCACACAAAGTTCAACTGTTTCGAGATACGGAAGTTAATGTATTAAGCACTTAAACTTAATCGCGTGTCCCACCTCAGAATATACTCCCGTATCCAGATCCCGATATTCAGTCTTACAGGTAAATATGACACAAATGATATCTGTAGGGGTTAATAAATTATGAAGAATCATGAGAGCTTAGGTCAGAACTACCGTTCAGCAGAGAGATCATGACTCAACTTTTGGGTGTGTCCCCTTTAGAGGATCTTTTTCACAACAGCATTGCTAAGCAATTTTATTGTCTTATCATATATGCTGAGGGTGATGCTATGTTTCAAGCATTGCGGAAAGTATTATTCGAGGACTAGGTCAGAACTTCCATTCAGCAGAAGTCCAGGAATAATACCCCAGATATCACTGAGTATAAAGACCTAGTATATCAGAAAAAGGAATCTTTCAAACAAGATTTCGGGGGTTACCCATATATCCGAGAGATGTTTCCCCACGATATAAGCAAGTTTGAAATTTAGGTTTATATCTCGTCACAATTTACTAAATGTGCAAAAACCTACTGGCACATCATCAGTGAGATCGTTTATCACATTTTTAACTTTACATTTCTTTAGCATGTCGTGATAGTCCACTGATGTACTATCATTTCCTCTTTTATACAACAAAACTCATTTTTGAATTTTATCATGTTTTTGTATTTTTCAAATTTTCAAATGTTTTTGGATTTTCTGAAATTTTTACTCCCCCTAAAATGCAAACACATTAACAGAAATTTGAAAATAAACTGTACAAACAACGTGACAACCGATATCAAAACGCCTCAATTTGCCATCCACTTGGCATAAACAATCAGAACTCCCCCTTTCACAAAACTATTTTCTCATTATGATTTCAAAACACTTAAGTTTGTTTTAACCAAAATGATTTTTCCGGAAAATAAGTTTTGTTGGTTTTACCACTTGTAAAATTAGGGGTTTGGTTCATCATATTGTCCATTCAATCTCTTGTATCAGGATTACATCAAGTTCAAACTAATGACCTTGAGTAATCACTTTGACAGAATCAACCTTTTACCACTTGTAAGAATATCCAAAACATTCAAGCCTATGTAGGAATAAACCTCTACACAAACACATGTTACCAATCAAGATGCCGATTCCTGCTTCACACTTACTAACCTGGAAGCTCCGGCAATTCACACTTATCCTGTAAAAATTCAACTATTTTAAGATTCAATCACACAATCAATTGCTAAGAAAGATGCCGATTCCTGATCCGCAATTACAAACTTGGGATCTCCGGCAAGTCAGGTTTTTCAAGCAAAGAAAATGTCCACCCAAGCCTGACCTGCCTTGGGTGTTTTCAATTCAGAAGCAGTTGGGTTGTAAGTTGCTTTCTTCTTAGCATAAAACTCTTTTACCCCTTTAACCTTCCCATCGACCATCTTTCCGAAAATTTTCTTTACATTCCCATTAAACGCTTTCTCAACAATTAATTCATTCTTATCAGAATAAAATTGATTAGAGATCTCAACTTTCCCGACTTTTGATTTAAAATTTTCAGTACTCAATGGTGGAAAGTTCTCATCATCTATTGGAGGAACTGAGTTTTCTCTTTTTACCTCAACCTGTGGCTCTTCTGATTTTGTGGAATCAGATTCATCGCCAGATTTTACATTTGATTTCTTAACAACCCAAGCTTGGTTGTCAAGATTTCCCCGTTTCTTGTAAAATCTTTTGGAACACTCACCAACTTCATATGTAGAATTTTTAAACACTTTAAATCGTTCAGTTGGTGGTTCCGTATTATCAACAACTACTTTTTTTAGTTTTTCTGAGACTCCCTGTTTTGTATTGGTTACTTTGGGACAGTTCCATGCAATATGACCAACTTCATTGCATCTGTAACAGGTTCTTGTCTCTTTCCTTTGAAAAGCTCCATTCTTCATCTTTTCAGCAAGAAACTCCTTGTTTGACTGTTTCCAGAATGAGCTCTTTGCTTCTTCTTCATGACTAGTTCCTGCAACATATGTCATTTTTGATTTAAAATCTCGAACATATTTTTCATTTTTATAGTTTTCAGGTGGAATAAAACCAAGACCTTTCTTTTTGAACTTACTATTATGGTTTGGTTTCTTTTGAAAACCAGAACCAGAATTGTAACCCTTTTTCTTGTTCAAACGTTGTTGAACTCTTGAAGTGTATTTTTTAGGTTTTCCAGTAAGATTTAAATCTTTTATTTCAGAAATATTAATTTCTGTCATTTTGAAAACCTTTTTGATCATGTCAAACCGAACACTTCTTATTGGAAACTCTTTATCAAAATATAATTTGTCAGAATCATTCAAAGTATACACAACTTCAAATGTTTCATCATTCAAATTAGATTTTGACAACAAAAACTCTTTACTGTAAACCCGTTTTCCCGACGACTTTGAACTCTTTTCGGACGAACTCGAACTCCTGACTGACTGACACGAACTTTCGGATTCTGACTTTGACTCTGACTCCTCATCCTTATCCAACACCTGATCAACCACTCTTTTTATCAATTCGGACTCATGATCTGTGTCGGACGCTGTGAACGTGACATCAATATCGTCCGGTAAAACATCGGTTATCTCGGATTCTAACTTAAAATTGACCGCCTGTTTTAGTTCTTCCTCGTTAGGTTTCCTAGATGAGTACCCTTCCCAAATCGGAGGCGGACACTTATTATAACAGACACCCTGTTTCTTACCAGTATCCTTTTTCTTCTTTGGCTTTGTTTCTTCACCTTTAAACGCTTCAAATCCTTCAACTGTTGGATAAATTCTATCAATTATGTAGTCACAACCTTTGTAACTTTGCAGCAATCTTCTGATTCTTTCGTTCTCAGTTGCTTCACTATCCAACTCTTTCTTCCACTTTGCACATTCTTCTATATACAAGTTGATCTCTTTTTGCTTTGTCATCATGGTAGCATTCATCATTTTCAAAGCTTTCTCTCTTTCAGAGTTAGTCTTTTCCAGACTATTCACAGTTCTGTTCAATACATCATATGACTGTTTCAAATTTTTTACATCAAACAACAATTTTTCTTTCAACTTTTCTAACTCACTAAACCTCTCATCTTTCTCTATACATTGTTTACAAGACTCTAAACATGTAAGACAGGGTTTTGTGATTTCAACGATCTTCTCGACTTCAACTATCTTTTCAACTTCCACAATCTTCTCAACAACCTTGACTTCTTCACTCTGTTCATTCTTTTCTTCTTGAGAAACAGACTCTTCATCTTGACTTTTCTCATCATCATCATCACTGTTATTAATTTGTTCTTCAAGTTTTTCAATGAATTGAGCAATTGACAATCTACTAAACTGTCCAGAATTCTTCAGAATCATGAGATATGTATCCCATTCCTTTTGTGGTAAAGCATCAGCAAGCTTTTTAACCCATTCTGCTGGAGTTTTAGTAATTTTCAACTGAGACATGGTACGCACAAGATGACAATATCTCTCAATGAGACTCTTTGTACTTTCTCCTGGACAACCTGAAAACAAATCAAACTCTTTCTTTAGTACATTTATTCTATTAAAAGTTTCACTTGTCATATTAAAGAAATTGATATCCATGATTCGTAAACACGTTTATCAAGACAATCCCGTTAAGCGAAATATTAAGTCCAAGATAGATCACCTTTTAAAAATATACCTGAAACAAACAAACAAACAAACAATCAGTTTAAATGAACTGAATACGTGAAATGTGTACAACGATTGAATTAATCTAGGACTCGTGCCGAAGACTTGCGGACTGACTAAAATCCAAATAGTGCAAGCTGATAGAATGAGCTGATTGAATTTGATCAAACTACACCACTCTTTTGAACCTTTGTTTAATATTGGGTCAACAAGTACACTTTGGGCCGAGAATTACAACACTTTGATTGGGCCTCATATTCATGTTTACTTAATTCTGATTACTTGAGCCAATGAGTGTATCAAACCAACAACACATGTGAATTTACGAGAATCTCATGTAACTTTGAATCCCTTTTTGAACTTTGCCGACAACTTTTTAGAAATATTAAACTTTGACCACACAAAGTAATTTATCCTCAAATGTAGTGATTGCACCTGACACACTTTAGTATCTATGAATACTTAATTCCCATTGGACCAATGAATCCACTAACTCGACAACATTGCATGAGCCGATAACCTTTTTGTTTAAACACACCCATATGAAATCACATGATGATACTTTGACTGTGAACTTTAGCTCTAGAAACAATGTAAACACATGTACTGTATCGAAAGTTGAATCCAAATGCCTACAATATTGATCACCGTTTAAATCTCATTGGACCTCACAATATGTATCTTATCTTATAGAATATGATGACACTCCAAATTCACATGCAATTCTGAATCACTTAATCCAAATGATACAATCGAGACCAGCTAACACACTAGAACTGTCAACACCACATTTAATGATCACATGCAAACTGACACAAGAGCGAAACCAGGATGATCACAAAAGCGAAACTTCTAAATTGTCACAATAAGCGAGACCCTAGTTGTCACAAAAGCGGAATCAAACTGTTCAAAAGAGCGGAATCAAACTGTTCAAAAGAGCGAAATCACACTTGTACAAATGAGCGAAACCTGCTGATGTCACTTTTTGCACGAGTCCGTAAAAGCGAAATCACTATTTTGACAAGTTTTACTTTGAATTAACTGTTGAAACTTTCACGGATTTGTTAGACACTAATTCCGAGCAGGATGTATAAAAATCAGACCAATCCGATCATTTTTCCTCGATCAAATTGCAAAAATCAGTGAAGAAAGGGTAGAAAATCAGAAATTTTCGGCTGAAATCATATAGAACTCTTCTTTCCTAGCTCTGATACCACTTGTAGGATCGGTTTCGGATCCGAACGAGTCGGTTAGAAGAGTTTATGACCAAAACAAGAGGCGGAAACAAGTGTTTTGGTGTAATTCAGCAAATATTCACCTTTAATTGTTGTTTATGTTGATATGCAATCGATTACAGACCTGACAACACTTCGACAGCACTTCGTGGCTTGCCGGAAGACAATCACCTAGAACTATTCTTTTGATTTCGCTCAAACAACCCCTATATATAGGTGACATGATATCGCTTATAAGGACATGACAAATAAGCGATATCACAAACTACCATATAAGCGAAATCTAGGCCTTGACTAAAGAGCGAAATCTCATTTGACCACATAAACGAAATCAGAAATATATATATGTTGAATGCCTTTGTCTTCTTGTGTAATGATGTCATGGTGATGTCACTTTGATGATGTCATCATGACATCATGCTTGAATATCTTCGCAACGAACCCGAGACTCGACATAAGACGTAGTCGACAGATGTAGTGCACCAACAGATTTTGATTTGGGTTTTTCCAAATGTAGAATCATTTGAAACCCAGTTTCAAGAGAGAGAGAATGAGAGACAAAATTGAAGAGAAATGAAGATGAAGCTGATATTTAATGAAAGAGGAGAGAGAAGGTGCTTTAAATGAAGAGAGATAATGGGATTTGATGTTTTGGGTAAATGACTAATATACCCTTTCTGTTGGCATGTTCTGATTGGTTGAAAGTGGTTCTCACGGTTCTTACAACTGGGAGTGGTTCTTATTTTAGCGGCTCCTTATATATATATATATAGGGGACCGCTAAAATGAGAACCACCTCCAGTTGTAAGAACCGTGAGAACTTTTTGATCCGGAGCGAGTTGGACCAAATTTTTTTTTAATAAACGTAGATGCTTTTATTATAAACATATTTGTAAAAAAAAATTAAAAAAAATGTCGTGTGTGTAGTTTTGAACACCACAAGTTTGTGTTTACGGGTACAGTAAATTTTAAATAAAATTTACGGGTCCCGTAAACGCAAACTTTGGGTGCTCAAAACTACACACCCGACATTTTTTTTTTTGAATTCTTTTTTTACAAATGTGTTTATAATACATGCATCTACGTTTATGAAAAAAAAATTTGGTCCACCTCGCCCCGTACGGTGTAGTTCTCACGGTTCTTACAACTGGAGGTGGTTCTCATTTTAGCGGACCCCTATATATATATATAAACACAAACACACACAACTTAGATAAGAACTTATTATCGTTTTGAGGTTTGAGTTATATTCTGGCTCTGAATTGTCGACTGCGACACAACTCACGAGTTCCCCACTAGTTAATATTAGAAAATATAGCAATTATCTAACAAAAATGTTTAGTAAACATCAAAGTAAATTAAAAAGAATAATTTAGTTTTTAGTTTTTATCGTCATCCGTTAGTGGAAGTACATAATTTGAATTCAATTTTGTTCTCAATAACCTTTTAATTTTTTAACATAAAATAAATTATTAATTTTAAAGCGATTATACCCTTATACAATTAGTAACTTGGTTTATGTTTCATTTTTATAAAAGTCACACCCTTTTATTCATTTTACTCACATCCTTTCATTTTATATAAATACAAAAACCGACTTAGGTTACAACCCTTTATCTAATAATCACGTCGGTTCAAAAAGTTATCTATGGAAAATATCATTACCAAATTACGGTCGCCTTACTGCAATGAATCGAAGCGGTGTGTTTTTTAAAACGACACCTTTTTCAAATGGATTTACTCCATACGATGCATTATTTAATCAATGTAATAGCAACTGCTCCTCTATTCGGTCAGAGTTCATCATTCCTTTGATTTTAATTGATTCGATTATTGTGTACTTGAATTTCTTGACAAACACGTTGAAGGATAGATGCTTTACGATATGTGGAAATCTTATTTGAATGGGTTTTCCATCTTTAACAAGAAAATTTAATCTTTGATCAAATGTGTGTTATATTTATTTTTGAACCCCGGTTTCCAATATGTAAGTTACAAACCAGTTCCGATTTATATGTTTAATGTGTAATCCCGTGTTTCTTATGAGTGATCTTGCTTCCCATATGTAATTTTTGATTTACGTAAAATACAAAAATAAATATTAAATATCTAATCTTAATCCTAGTCCGGTAATGGAAGTTACTAGGAACTTGTTCGGTAGCGGTAGTGCAAACAAACCAAGAAATACCGAGAAACCAACTCCTATGGAAGCCGAAAAATCCTAAAAATGTACACATTCTTGCAAGACCAAGTCGGAAATTGCAACGGGCCTTTTTCCAACACCATTTTTTTGTCATAATTACGTTGAAAAATGCGTAGCAAATGCGTTGTAAAAGGTTTTCAATGAGCCTTTTTTCAACATCAAAGTTTTGTTGCAAATCCATAACAAATCGGAAATTGCAACGCATTTGTAATGGATAAAAGCGTTGAAAATCGACATTTTTCTATTAGTGTTGTACCGATGTTCTATCAATATATCAGTATATCGGAATGTTAAAAAAATAATCAAGTTAGATTGTGATTTTAAAAAGTTAACAAAAAAATATTAACTTAAATTATAAATGAGATATTTTCAAAAGCAAAATTAATAAAAATATATAGTGAAACATTATATGTGACAGTTCATGAATAGAGATATGTTATTATTCATGAGTTATGCTTTGTTATAATACTAGGGTTAGTTAAATGAGTCTACGTTGGTAATTCGGGTAATTACGGGAAGACGCACATGATAACTCTCGAACATTGGCGACTAACGCGAATAATAATTATAAACGGATGGTTTATACGAAACTTATGTGCTACATGACAAATATGTGAACTATATGCTTTAATTGTAAATTACATGGTATTATGTGGTTTTTGTGTAAAAGTTATATTATTAGGGGGTGCTTAGAGTAATTGTGAAACTCTAATAAACTACTCAAAACCCTAAAACTTCCCATAACTTCACTATACGACAGTTTCTACTATTCTCTAATCATCTCTAATCCTTCTTCAATCATCCTTGGCTTCTCAAGTTCACACACATCAATCCTTAGTCTTCAATCCATCTAGATTTAATCAGAGGTAAGTGTTTATGAATACACATTACATTGTTAATATTGTTCTTTTGATTCATACAAACCCTAGATGATCCAAACAATTGATTGTGTAATTGATCATGCCAATGAATACGTAGTTGCTGTAGATTGAATGAATGTGTAATGATTGTTGATTAGGGGCATGATAGGACTGTTAGAATGATTGATTTGATTCCTGACATTGTAGATTTCTGTGCATTTGGGGGTTTCTGTTCGTGAAAACCTTGAAGAATGGGATTTCTGATTTGTCAGAATTTGTGAAGTCACAAAGATGTCCTCACTTGTTATTTTTCAACTTTTCCGCACTTGTAGTAACCTTAGGGAGTCTGCACATATTGTTTTAAAAAGAAATCCGCACATATGAGTTCTTAAATGTCCGCACTTATGATGTTGTTTGGTCCACACTTGTATGATATAACAACCCTCGAGAAACACCCCTAAACGCTCCTAAATACACCCCGTATACGAAAAACGGCCCCAGAATACCTTTAATTTAACAAAAATCAAATAAAACAAAAGTTAGAGGTCGCTCGCGGTACGTGATGCCCCTTAGTCTGGTTTCTCGCGGGCTGGGAGGCTCGATTGTGTGCTGGACACCCAGGCCGCCACGTGTCGACATGTGGCAGGTCGAGATACGGTGACTCAACAAAGCTACACCCTACTCTACTTTAGTCGTGGGCCGCGAGAGTGTGGCTAATCAGACCTATATATAGGGGTCATTGGCTTCAGTTTTCAAATCGTTCACAAATCATTTTCTCTTTCGAAATCTCTAAATAATAGAATTTCGGCTCGGGTATAATACCAACTAATTAGCGAAGCTCTGCCTCGTTGTAAGTATTATAACCCCCGGTTAAGTATTAGTTATGCTTCCCGATTGATCTAGTGCTCCGTAACGCATATCAAGGCTCTACCTGACTCAGTCGTTGGAGTTCTGTCTCGGGGGAATGGTATAGCTAATGTAAATTGGGTTATTATACTAACGCGTGTGCATTGTTTATTTTAAATAGATTATAACCAGGAAGTTACCAGGAATTATCTAAAATAGCAATGTGAGTTAATCCTTCTTTTTTTAAACCCTTTTTTGTGAGTAATCCTCTTTTTGTGAAACCTTTTTGTAAATTGTTCTTACAAAACCTCAATTGTTTTAAACTATAATTAACAGTGATTAAGTATTTGTGATTCTACAATTATCGTCGGTATGTTGGGTTTTGTATACAAAATTTGTTGCTAGACTGTGAGTAGTAACATTACCACCAGCCATGATTGACAGTACCGTGGGTGGTAATTAAAGTAGATGTAAACAAATGTAATTGCTGGATTGCCCTCAATGCTGTAAAATGATAAAACTTGTTTGATTAAACTAGGATTCAATCACTAGTATTTCTTGCTGATAAAATATTTTAACCACGTGTTTCAGGTAACTTAGTGTGAAGCCAATAAAAGGTAGCTGGAGAGCACTGAAGGCTTAGAAAAGTGGCCATAAAAGTTACCTAATTAAAAAGAAGAATTGTTTTCAATAATTAGGGTTATTCCCTATAAATATATTACAAACGAAAATCGGGGTTTGTCCCACTTGTTATTATAAATATATTATTAGAAAAACTTGGGTTTTATCCTAATTATATATTTCAACCATTTTAGTGTTTAACTCTGATACAAATATTTCCTAACTACGGTCCTGATGAAAATTTCCGCTGCCAAATTAATAAACACCGATACCATCTGACTGGTTCGCGGCTCCCGCTCCCGGGGTGGGGTCAGGGGCTGTGACAGAAGGTGGTATCAGAGGCATGCTACTGGTTTAAGCCCTTTAGGTGTTCTTCAAATACCTAAACCTTAACCATTTATGATAGGAAATTTATACCTTATGTGTTATACTGTGAACATAAAATCTTAATATGTTTATTACGATTTTTATGTCATTTAACGAATCTTAAATTCCCAATATATGTTACCCATATATGTATCTTACAGTTATGCTATTTTTAATATTACATATATATAAGTAATATATTAATAATATTATGTCTTAGTAAAATTTGTGATATATGATATATATATATATATATATATAGGGGACCGCTAAAATGAGAACCATCTCCAGTTGTAAGAACCGTGAGAACTTTTTGATCCGGGGCGAGTTGGACCATTTTTTTTTTCAAAAACGTAGATGCTTGTATTATAAACACATTTGTAAAAAAAAATTAAAAAAAAATGTCGTGTGTGTAGTTTTAAACACCACAAGTTTGTGTTTACGGGTACCGTAAATTTTAAATAAAATTTACGGGTCCCGTAAACGCAAACTTTGGGTGCTCAAAACTACACACCCGACATGTTTTTTTGAATTTTTTTTTTACAAATGTGTTTATAATACATGCATCTACGTTTATGAAAAAAAAATTTGGTCCACCTCACCCCGTACGGTGTAGTTCTCACGGTTCTTACAACTGGAGGTGGTTCTCATTTTAGCGCTCCCCTATATATATATAGGATTAGGTTCAAACGTGAACAAAATCCCAAGAGTGAACTGCGTGAACTGAACTGGACAATTGATTATTATGATCTAGATTATTAAATTGAATGGCATGATGTTAATTATTTGATTAATTGTTACTCTTTAATTAAATGAATAAGGGTATATGTGTAATTACACCATCATAGAATTCAAACCAGGGAAATTGAATAGTTTCCATAACTTCTCGAATATATCAATTCCTAAAGTATAGCAGTTTCAGTTTTAAATCTCTATTATTCAATTTTATTCAACAATTTCTTTCTCTCTCTCTATCATGGTTCCCGTAGAAGTTAACTTCTGTCGAAGTTCACCTACCATCGAAGTTCAAGAGTCGCTGGAAAAACTCGTTCGATATTCAACAAACAAAGGTACACATTGCTGAAATATAAATGTTTATATGATTCAGTACATCGTTGCCGCTTTTGTATGTTTTCTACTTCTTTTAGCCGCAACTACTGGCGGCAGTACATCGGACCAACGGCGGCAGCCGCAACAGGTAGTGGAGGAGGTAACATTGGGTCGTGTTTCAGCAACAGAGGAGATAAGTCATTTTTCCTGCGATTAACGGACTCCGTCGCAGCGGAAAAGCTCACCGGCTACGGCATCGAGGAAAAAAACAAGGGATCTTCGCCGTTTTAAATGCTTTTGTTTCAAACTTCTGAAGAAAAAAAAAGATCAAAAGAGAAAGTAGTGATACTTATGAGATAAGTTATTCTATATTTCTCTTTTATACAGGGTAGATGAATTAGATCGTATTTCTCTTGTATACTTTTGGTACATACACTACAAAAGGTTCACATACGGTGTTATTGGAGTTTTTTGTTTCCTATTCTTTGTGTTTGCTAAAGCGTAACTGTTGTAACTGAACATGAACACTTGCTAAGTTAAAATAAAAATGTTAGTTGTATCTAAAAATAAAGTAAATGTAACCATTGCTAAACCCAATTCCTATTCCTCATTCCAAGATTTGTGTTTGTTATGTTCTGTTTTGAGGCGGGTGTACACATGTGTATTTCGTTTTTGCTCTGTTTTTAATGAGATGTACACATGTGTATAGCGTCTGTTTTGTGATATCTCATATTTTTTGTGTATTGAATGTGTAAAGTTGTTGATGTACACTTGTGAATTATGCAAAGTATTATCTGCTGAGTTTTTTGTTCAATTTTTTAATTTTGCTCTGTTTTTAATGCGAAGTACACATGTGTATTCTGCTTTTCCTCTGTTGTTAATGTGATGTACACATGTGTATAGCGTCAGGTTTTGTGATATCTCAGAATTTTTTGTGTACTGAATGCGTAAAGTTTGTTAATGTACACTTGTGAATTATGCAAAGTATTAGTTGCTGAGTTTTTTTTGTTCTATTATAAGAGATGTCGTTAATGAGAAAAGTGGAGATGGAAGGTCGATAAGGATGATTCACATATGTTTGTTTGCTTGGTCGATAAGGATGATTCAGCATACAACGTGGCGAATAGTTGTAAAAGATTATGTTTTTTTGTTTTTTTCGATTATGTTGGGTTTATTGTTTTTACGAAACTGAAACTTGTAATTATATGTTTTTTTGTTTGGTTTGGAAAACATTATGGAACTTGTAATTTGTTAAATATAAAATAGTTTTACAGGTATTGTTTCTATGTATGTATTATGTAGCTAATTACACATATATACGATGCTGAGTACACATGTGTATACCGTTGAAATATGAAGGTTACGTGGATCTTGAAAATCAAAATTTGAATTCTGGTGATGAAATCTGAAATAAAAATTAAAATTGAAATCTGGTGATATGTTGTTTGTTTTGATAATTATTTTATTAATAAATAAAACATAATGTGGATAATAATTTTAAAATAGGAAAGATGTAACTTAATTCAATTATTAAAATAATGATTTAAATCTAATTTTTTATATAATTACAATCCTACCCTTAACAACTAAAAAGGAAATCAATGGTCCAGATCTGTTCACGCAGTTCACTCTTGGGAGGTTGTTCACGCTGGAACCCTACCCTATATATATATATATCCATCTATATGTGTAGGAACATAATGCAATATGAATTTTACAACATTATAATAATATTACGATATTAACACTAAATATCTTAATATTTTTACAACCTAACATAATTCAGGTATGATACTTCGAAAATGTCATAATATAAATATTAAGATAATATGTATTATACCTAAATAATTTTTTGTTATTTAAATTCTCAGTATGTGTAACTCCTATTTGTATCTTACCGTATATTATGCTATAAATATATAAAGGAAATATATTCATAATATATTAATATTAAATTTTGTGATATCCATCTACTTATGTGAATACAATTCAATATAAATTATGATCATATTATGAATACTGATGTATTGTAAAATATATCTTTATTCGCGTCAGGTTTTAGTCGTTAGATAGTTGTTTTTGGTTCCGTTTTAGCATAGAATGTATATACTTTTGATATTGTGTGTTTTCCAGGTCTTAGCAGCCAAAAGGAGCAGATACGAGTTAAATATTGAAAAGGCGAAAGGCTGGAACGGAAATCGAGGAATTCGGGAACAAGAACGAAGAAAAAATCAATTCTGAAGAGTCCAGGCGGGCAGCGACAGCTTATGATCACCTGTTTCGCGGGCCGCTTCAACTTAAACCATGTTTCCGGATATTTGATACGCGCGCGGGCCGCGTTAACTTACCTTCACCATTACGCGGGCCGCGTGGACGTTGTGTATCGCGAACCGACTTTAAACAGCAACAGTTTGTAGGGTTTTAGGGATATAAATCATCATTGTCATCATCAGCCGGGGAGATACGAATTTTGGGAGTTCTTTGCACCTTTAGAGGCGAATTGAAGGCTGTTGAAGTGTTCGGGAAGCCAAGGAATCATCGGGGAACACTCGGGAGCACACGGGATCGAAGTTTACGGGTTCTATCATCTTGTTTCTTCGTTTTTCGTGTGTTTTTAATTGTTCAATGATGAATTCAGATTTGATTATAGTTTATGCTATGTTTTTAGACATGATTATTGGCTAAACTTTCCGTACTACCAAGGTTATGACAATAGTTTAATAAAGTTTGGATTATTATTGAAAAAAAAAAACAATTTAAACCGTCGCCTATTTTATAAACCAACCAAACTAAAATTTATTCTTCGAGCAAAACCTTCCCCCTTATTTTTCTTTTAAAACAAGCCGTTACGAAGTTATATCAAAACATCCATCCCCCCTCTTTCCTATACTCATCACTAACCCGTCTCATATCGCTCAAAGCAATCAAACACTAATATCGCCAACCCGAGCCACCCGCACCCTCGAAATCACAATATCAAACCTGAGATAGACAAACCACTGACTCGACAACAAAAACAGACTGACGGCACAGCCTTGACCCAACACATACGGACCTGCAATTCAAACATATTTCTACTGACTCGAACATAAACGACACTAAAATACTTAACGCCGACCCGACATAATTACTGACCCAACTAGACTGACGAAAGATGGGCTGGGGAAGCGATGCGCGTTCTTGACATAAAGAACAAATTTTAGGTATTAAATAAAATTACTTTGACCAATTCTGCTGTTGCTGTCATAAACAAAATTACTGACCCAACCAGACTGACGAAAGATGCGTCTTTTGTGTGTCGTAGAAGTTTTTGCAGGTACACGCTCCTTCACGAAGGCCGAACTCAGCAGACGAGCGGTTCCCAGGTACGTTTACTGTTCAAAACGACAAAATAAAGGGCTGGGGGCATTTTAGGTATTAAATAAAATTACTTTGACCAATTCTGTTGTTGCTGTCATAAACAAAATTGCTGTTTACTATCCTCGCGGCCCGCCTCCACTATTACTTCTCTTTTACGCGGGCCGCGTGGGTCTTGTGAGCGGCGACCAGTGTTAAAATACCCAAATTGATATCAACATTTGAAACTTTGACATTACACCATCATCTCCGGCGATTCACAACCCACCACCACCCTCATCCGCCCATTACACTACTGTTTCCATCATCACCACCACTATTTCCTCCACTGAACCACTACTACCAACCTGCACCATCCTCTTTACCAGCCATCAACCATCACCATTTGTCTTCACCATACACCACCGTCGCTGATCCACCGACGACCACAACTTTCGCCACCGGTCCACTACAAATGTTTTCAGTTGAGAGTTTTCGCTGGTTTGAGTCGTCAAACACGAGGTATGTGCCTGCATTATGCTTATGTTCTGTGTCGAGTGTCAAGTTCTGTTTTGAGTCAATAAGGTATTGCGGGTCTGTCATTAGAGTCCTGTTGGTTGAGTCTAGTTGGGTCAGTAATTATGTCGGGTCGGCGTTAAGTATTTTAGTGTCGTTTATGTTCGAGTCAGTAGAATTATGTTTGAATTGCAAGTCCGTATGTGTTGGGTCAAGGCTGTGCCGTCAGTCTGTTTTTGTTGTCGAGTCAGTGGTTTGTCTATCTCAGGTTTGATATTGTGATTTCGAGGGTGCGGGTGGCTCGGGTTGGCGATATTAGTGTTTGATTGCTTGATTGCTTTGAGCGATGTGAGACGGGTTAGTGATGAGTATAGGAAAGAGGGGGGATGGATGTTTTGATATAACTTCGTAACGGCTTGTTTTAAAAGAAAAATAGGGGGAAGGTTTTGCTCGAAGAATAAATTTTAGTTTGGTTGGTTTATAAAATAGGCGACGGTTTAAATTGTTTTTTTTTTTCAATAATAATCCAAACTTTATTAAACTATTGTCATAACCTTGGTAGTACGGAAAGTTTAGCCAATAATCATGTCTAAAAACATAGCATAAACTATAATCAAATCTGAATTCATCATTGAACAATTAAAAACAAACGAAAAACGAAGAAACAAGATGATAGAACCCGTAAACTTCGATCCCGTGTGCTCCCGAGTGTTCCCCGATGATTCCTTGGCTTCCCGAACACTTCAACAGCCTTCAATTCGCCTCTAAAGGTGCAAAGAACTCCCAAAATTCGTATCTCCCCGGCTGATGATGACAATGATGATTTATATCCCTAAAACCCTACAAACTGTTGCTGTTTAAAGTCGGTTCGCGATACACAACGTCCACGCGGCCCGCGTAATGGTGAAGGTAAGTTAACGCGGCCCGCGCGCGTATCAAATATCCGGAAACATGGTTTAAGTTGAAGCGGCCCGCGAAACAGGTGATCATAAGCTGTCGCTGCCCGCCTGGACTCTTCAGAATTGATTTTTTCTTCGTTCTTGTTCCCGAATTCCTCGATTTCCGTTCCAGCCTTTCGCCTTTTCAATATTTAACTCGTATCTGCTCCTTTTGGCTGCTAAGACCTGGAAAACACACAATATCAAAAGTATATACATTCTATGCTAAAACGGAACCAAAAACAACTATCTAACGACTAAAACCTGACGCGAATAAAGATATATTTTACAATACATCAGTATTCATAATATGATCATAATTTATATTGAATTGTATTCACATAAGTAGATGGATATCACAAAATTTAATATTAATATATTATGAATATATTTCCTTTATATATTTATAGCATAATATACGGTAAGATACAAATAGGAGTTACACATACTGAGAATTTAAATAACAAAAAATTATTTAGGTATAATACATATTATCTTAATATTTATATTATGACATTTTCGAAGTATCATACCTGAATTCTGTTAGGTTGTAAAAATATTAAGATATTTAGTGTTAATATCGTAATATTATTATAATGTTGGAAAATTCATATTGCATTATGTTCCTACACATATAGATGGATATATATATATAGGGTAGGGTTCCAGCGTGAACAACCTCCCAAGAGTGAACTGCGTGAACAGATCTGGACCATTGATTTCCTTTTTAGTTGTTAAGGGTAGGATTGTAATTATATAAAAAATTAGATTTAAATCATTATTTTAATAATTGAATTAAGTTACATCTTTCCTATTTTAAAATTATTATCCACATTATGTTTTATTTATTAATAAAATAATTATCAAAACAAACAACATATCACCAGATTTCAATTTTAATTTTTATTTCAGATTTCATCACCAGAATTCAAATTTTGATTTTCAAGATCCACGTAACCTTCATATTTCAACGGTATACACATGTGTACTTGGATAAAAATAGAACAGTACACATGTGTACTCAGCATCGTATATATGTGTAATTAGCTACATAATACATACATAGAAACAATACCTGTAAAACTATTTTATATTTAACAAATTACAAGTTCCATAATGTTTTCCAAACCAAACAAAAAAAACATATAATTACAAGTTTCAGTTTCGTAAAAACAATAAACCCAACATAATCGAAAAAAACAAAAAAACATAATCTTTTACAACTATTCGCCACGTTGTATGCTGAATCATCCTTATCGACCAAGCAAACAAACATATGTGAATCATCCTTATCGACCTTCCATCTCCACTTTTCTCATTAACGACATCTCTTATAATAGAACAAAAAAAACTCAGCAACTAATACTTTGCATAATTCACAAGTGTACATTAACAAACTTTACGCATTCAGTACACAAAAAATTCTGAGATATCACAAAACCTGACGCTATACACATGTGTACATCACATTAACAACAGAGGAAAAGCAGAATACACATGTGTACTTCGCATTAAAAACAGAGCAAAATTAAAAAATTGAACAAAAAACTCAGCAGATAATACTTTGCATAATTCACAAGTGTACATCAACAACTTTACACATTCAATACACAAAAAATATGAGATATCACAAAACAGACGCGGCCCGCGCGCGCATCAAATATCCGGAAACATGGTTTAAGTTGAAGCGGCCCGCGAAACAGGTGATCATAAGCTGTCGCTGCCCGCCTGGACTCTTCAGAATTGATTTTTTCTTCGTTCTTGTTCCCGAATTCCTCGATTTCCGTTCCAGCCTTTCGCCTTTTCAATATTTAACTCGTATCTACTCCTTTTGGATGCTAAGACCTGGAAAACACACAATATCAAAAGTATATACATTCTATGCTAAAACGGAACCAAAAACAACTATCTAACGACTAAAACCTGACGCGAATAAAGATGTATTTTACAATACATCAAATATCCCCACACTTAACCTTTTTTCGTCCTCGAAAAAGAATTATGCAAACGGAATCATAGTCGGAGTAGTCGAACGGGCCAAAACTTAAATTACTTTATTAAAACCGAAACTCGTGTTAGCCGCGATTGCAAGTATATCGATCCTCTTAAACCCAACCCGGTTCCAAGCCCTTATCATGCAAGTTTAGTTCAAGTGCGGTCAATCTACCTAGGGTCTCACACTAAGAATTGCAAGTCCACCTAATCCCCCCTCAAGCTTATAGGACAAAAGGAACAATCACTGGGTTATTTCCTAACCGCCTTATACCAAGATCAAGAGAGTTTACAATCAACTTTTATCCTTTTCTTTTTCTTTTTTCTATTTTTTTCATTGCTTTTTGCTGTTTTTTTTTCTATTTCTCTCGTGAGTCTCGACGATGCTTTCCCTAACCAAGAGGTATTCCGGCTGTAGAGTCGCTATCCCCAACCACATATTACTTAGGTTTCGGTACTTTTAATCGGCAATTCGATTTCACACATCCCAAAGGCATTCCGGCTGTAGAGTCGCTATCCCCAACTCGGATTACATAGACCTGTGTTACTTTCATTTAGTTTCTAGCTCACTTTTTATTCTATTTTTTTTCACAAGATCACAAACTCAAACGGTTTTAACTTATAACGGTGCCCCTTATACTCTTATTGGCAGTTTCAGTTTCTCCACTCTCCCTAGATGAGAACCCACTAGTAGACCGACAATTAGGTATATTTAAGATCAGAGGAACCCAGAACCGAACCGAGCCTACCCGCGCATCCCAAACTAGACACAAGCACGATTATTTTATCTCATATTATCCTTATTTGAACCCGACCAAAAACCCGACTTTTCTATCATTTTCCGTATTTATTTTGCAAACTTCTTATTTCAAAAGACATTTTCTAATTTTTAATTTTTTTTGGATTTTTGAAATTTTTAATTTTTTTATGACTCAAACGACACACTAACTAGACACTAAACGATAGTTCCCATCCCCACACTTAAACTTTACATTGCCCTCAATGTAAGATGGAAACCGACTAAAAAAATAAAAAAAATAAATAAGAAATAAAAGACAAAGGGCAAATTGGAAAGGACTTAGCTGGTTATTAACAACGCGTATGCTTCAAAACTCTCGTCCAATCCAGCTCGATCGTATAGCATTTCATTCGCGATCGGCTTTGACTCTGACTTGTACTCTCGATAAATGCCTGGAATTCGATCAGCAGCTCCAAAATCACCCGAATGGAGATTGAGTACGGGTGGTACATATTCAAACCTGCATAACAAAAACAAGCAAACACCAAAGCAATACCGACTCGACACAAACGACTAATTAGACGCAAAGTACACATAATATACACTTGTACCCCCTCCCGGCACCTTGCTCGCCCTCGAGCAATCCTAAGTGCCGAGAAATAATCACAAACTCAATGTGGAAGCAACGGAAATGGCGCGCGTGTATTTAGTGAAAAATTTGTTCTTTATGTCAAGAACGCGCATCGCTTCCCCACACTTAAATTTCAACTTATCCCAAAACCATCTTTCGCCATAGCGGGTGGAGGACTAGGTGTGTAACAACCCTCGGTAAAACCAACACCCTTATAATATTCTCGACACTCTATTATATTATAGAATGTCCCAATATGTTTTATATTACACCCCGTATGTAGAAACCGAGCCCAAATTATGTTATAGTTTATAAAAATAAAATAAAAATATGAAATTAGAGCTGAGGCGGGCCGCGTATTAAGACCAGATGTTGACTCCGCTGACTTCTTTAGTTCATGCGGGCCGCTTCAACTTAAGCGTATAGTAACGCGGGCCGCGCGGACTCATAACACGCGATCGCACCAGAAGCCGACACGTGTCGTAATCGTGTCAAGCCTAGTGATGACCGGACTAAGCTACTGCGTTGACTCATGTTGACGCGGGCCGCGTGGAAACCCAATTTCACAAGTATAAATAGCAGGCATCAGTTTTCAGTTTCCGTTGCTCATTTCTTATTCTCAATCTCGAAATCTGAAAGCATAGACATAATATTTTGGGTATTATACCCCTAATTAGCGAGGTTCTGCTCCTTTGTAAGTATTATAACCCCAATTTCATAATAGTTACGCTGCCCGATTGATTTAGGGTTCCGTAACAACTGTCGTGGTTCTGCCCGACGTAGTTGTTGGAATGCCGTCTCGGGTAGGGTATCATTAATAATAATTTCAAAGGGTTATGGTACTAACCAATGTACATTTGTATAAATTATAGATTATACCCAGGAAACCCTTACGAAAAGCCTAAGACAGCAATGTGAGTAATCCTTCTTTTTGTATAAACCTTTTTGTGAGTTTATCCTCTTTTTGATAATCTTTTTGGTAATGTTTTACCAAACCTTAAATGTTTTACTATGAAATTTAGCAGTGATTGAGTCTTTGTAGTTCTTCAATTACTGCCGGTATGTTGGGGTTTTGTATACAAAATTTGTACTACTTGCGAGTAGTAAGTCGGGATGACAATACGTTACCATTGGACAATGAGTTAGCCAATGGGTAATATGACCCACAAGTCAGGATTGATAGTACCAAATAGAGTAATTGTGTAGACATAAACAATGTGATCGCTCTCAATACTGTTCACTGTGACTTTAAACTTGATTAAACTGGGATTCACTCCCCAGTATTTCCCGCTGACAAATATTTTTAAAACATGTTTCAGGTAACCCAATGTGAAAGCCAATTAATAAAAAGCCAGCTGGATAGCACTGAAGGCTTGGGAAAATGTGGCTATAAAAGTTACCTAATAAACGATGTTTTAAATTCAATAAAATAGGGTTTGTCCCTATAATGTATTGTAATAAGAAACTTGGGTTTTGCCCAGGTTATTATTAATATAAAAGAAGGTGGTTTTACTCTGATAAACATTTCCTAACTACGGTCCTGATGTAAATTCCGCTGCAAGACTAAATAAAAACTGATACCACCAAACTCTGTGATCACGTCCGCCCGTTCCCGGGAATCAGGGATCGGGGGTTGTGACAGAAGGTGGTATCAGAGCCTAGCCACTGGTCTGAGCCAAAGAAGTGTTCTGCTGACACTTAAATTTTGAATTAATGTTAGGAAATAAAATAAGGAAATATATGCATAACTGTAATTATGTGTTATGTATTATTTGACTATCTGTTAGTTTTCAGTATGAGTGATCAAGGACCATCAGACGTGAATCGTCAGTTAGCTGATTCACCTTGGAGTGAAGGTACATCATCACAGCCTGCCCTCTCGGGGTATGTTGCTGATCAGGAAGACGGAATATTTGCTTTTAGAGCTCAATCTGAAGAACCATTTCCTACTAAGAAACGAGGATGGTTTAGTAAAGAAGCTTTTGCTCGTAGGAAGAGAATGAGAAAATTGCTACAGCAAAGAACTTTAGCAGCTATTAAGCGAGAGACGGATGCCCATACTCAAGATATGCTTAATAGAAGATTAGCTAATTTCCATATTTTAGCTACGACTGCTGCTGACCCAGGTCTGGAACAATTAGTAGACCCACAACCACTAAACCCAGAACAGCCCATGGAAATAGAAAATCAGGAAAACCAAGAAGAGATGTACAATTTTAATCCAGAAGAAATCCCTAGAGTGCCTGCACCAAACCCCATAGACCCGAATTATGACCCCTGGTGGGACGACAATAGAGACTTTGTGCAACGTTACCCTATCCAGGATTATCCACCCATACAGAACATAGAAGCTTACCCAGGTATGGACCCTTTAGATCCCTATTATCAAGATGATTATATTAGGGAGATATTAGAGGATCCTTACCAATTTCAGGAAATGTCACCCCCATATCAGGAAAATGCACCCCATATTCCAAACCCAGTCCGAGAACCTGCACCCCCAATGAGTGCAGAAAACGTTCAAGAACTTAGGACTTTTGGGGAGGAAATTTTGGAGAGCAGTGAGAGGATGCGTCAGGTGGGAGAGCGTCTCGTATGGAAATACGATGAGCGCAATATGGATTTTTGGATAAATCCATATCCATGAATGTTAGAATAGAAGAAGTGGTAGTAATAATAATATAATATAATAAAATAAAAATATGTGTGTACGGATGCATATTAATATTTTATTTCTGTTGGTATTGTAATCTTTATTTCTGTACTAGTGTGTAATAGACGCATAGTATATGAAAAAGAGTATGGTCGCAATGATCGACGATTTTGGTTAAATTGCGTGTCATGTGATTAACTATATTACTTACTATCTTGTGATATTAATATGGGATAAATGTTTAAAATTCAGATGGCCTACGAAGGAAATCAAGGAAATCTGAATAACGATAACCAGAGTAACATTAACGTGGTTAATGATAATCCGAGCATCAATAACAATGGGAACCAGATGGATAATAGTGCTATCCAACACATAGTAGCACAGGGAATTATAGATGCAATGCCATTTATATTACAAACTGTTAAGGATGTTGATAATAAAAGTAGGTATAGCAGTAAGCGACCACTTGAACCAGAAAACAGTGTGAACAATGGACCTGTACTTCAAATGCCTATTCCTAAAAGAAGAAGAACTGTGCCTAACGGTTGTTCTTATAAAGAATTCTGGTCCTGTAAACCAATTGAATTCTCGGGCAATGAAGGGGCCATTGCAACCTTACGCTGGATAGAAAAGACTGAGGCAGTCTTAAGGATAAGTAAGTGTGCTGAAGAAGATAAGATATTGTTTGCTTCTAATTTGTTTAAGAATGCAGCACTAGAATGGTGGAACACTATCCTCCAGACAAGAGGAAGTGATCAAACCTATAATAAGGAATGGGAAGAATTTAAAAACAAGGTAGAAAGGAAGTTCTACCCACCCAATGAGAAAGAACAGATAGCAAACAAATTTCTAAATCTTAGGATGACTGGTGTGGATAGTAAAGGGTACACTAAGTTATTCTTTGAATATGCTAGGATAGTGCCAACTCTTGCTTCACCAGAACCAGTATTAATCTCCCGTTATATTTGGGGATTAATTGGAGAGATAAGACACGTAGTCAAGGCAGCTAGACCTCAAACCATAGAAGAAGCTGTAGAACTAGCCAATACCTTGACTGATGAGTTAGTCCGTACTAAAGAAGAAGATCAGAAGAGGAACTTAACCCAAAGGCTTACACAGGAATTCCGTTCTGGAAATTTCAATCGTAGGAATATGGGTTCTACCTCTGCAACATATTGCAAAGTCTGCAAGAAAAAGCATTCAGGAAAATGCTCCACTCTCTGTAATTACTGCAAGATGCCAGGACACAAGGAAGAAAGTTGTAGGAAGAAAACCAGTAATGGATTATGCTACAACTGTGGAGAAAAAGGTCATATCATGCCAAATTGTCCGAAATTGGCTCCAACTGCAAACAACAAGAATACCAAAAATGCTAGAGCATTTGTTCTGACTGCAGAAGAAGCCAAGATGATCCCAGATGTCATAGCTGGTACGTTTTTAGTTAATGATGTTTTTGCTAAAGTATTATTTGACTCTGGTGCAAACCAAAGTTTTATTAATACATCGTTTTGCAAATTTCTAAATCAGTCATTAACTAAACTACCACTAGAATGCGTAGTAGAGACAGCTAATGGAGAAACTATTAGAATTTCTGAAATCTTGCAGGGAGCAAGCATAGAAATTTTAAATCAGAAATTTAGTGCAAATCTATATCCCATGAATCTGGTAGGATTTGATGTTGTTTTAGGAATGGATTGGTTAATAGCCAATAAAGCCAATATTTTATGTGATCAAAAGTTAATTCAAGTAAATTCACAAAAAGGTAAAATGATCACAATTAAAGGAGATAAATCATCTAGAACTACAAAATTCATATCTGTGATGAAAACTGCAAGTTATATGAGAAAAGGTTCTATAGTGTATTTGATTTCTATAATCACTAACACTAAAGGAAAAGAACTAAAAGATATTCCAGTAGTATCTCAGTTTTCAGATGTCTTTCCAGAAGAATTACTAGGATTACCTCCAGATAGAGAAGTTGAATTCAGAATTCATTTGCTACCAGGAACATCACCAATTGCCAAAGCACCTTACCGTTTGGCACCCGCTGAAATGCAAGAATTAAAGAAACAATTAGGCGAATTATTGGAGAAAGGATTTATACAGCCAAGTTCGTCGCCATGGGGAGCGCCAATACTGTTCGTTAAAAAGAAGGACGGATCAATGCGTATGTGCATTGATTATCGTGAATTAAACAAGGTCACGATTAAGAATCGATACCCATTACCGAGAATCGATGATTTGTTTGATCAACTGCAAGGAGCTCGATTTTTCTCTAAGATCGATTTAAGGTCAGGATATAATCAATTAAAGGTACAGGAAGATGACATTCCTAAAACCGCATTTAGAACGAGGTATGGCCATTATGAATTTACTGTCATGCCATTTGGTTTAACCAATGCCCCAGCTGCATTTATGTACATGATGAACCGAATATGTAAGCCATATTTGGATAAATTCATAATTGTATTCATAGATGATATTCTAATTTACTCTAAGAATAAAGAGGATCATGCAAGACATTTGCACGCACTTTTAAGTTTGTTAAGAAAGGAAAAGCTTTATGCTAAATTTTCTAAGTGTGAATTTTGGTTAGAACAGGTACAATTCCTTGGACACCTAGTTAATCATGAAGGAATTCATGTAGATCCAACAAAGATTGAAGCAATTACCAAATGGAAAACTCCTGAATCACCAACTGAGGTTAGAAGTTTCTTAGGATTGGTCGGTTATTATAGAAGATTTATTAAAGATTTTTCTAGAATAGCCATTCCTTTAACTAAGCTAACCTGTAAATCTATTACGTTTGAATGGGGAGTAAAACAAGAAGAAGCCTTTAGAATTCTTAAGCAAAGATTGACCCATACACCTATATTAGCATTACCAGAAGGAACTGAAGACTTTGTAGTCTATTGTGATGCTTCTAAATTAGGTTATGGATGTGTGTTGATGCAACGACAGAAGGTTATAGCTTATGCATCTAGACAACTTAAGAATCATGAAGAGAAGTATTCAACCCATGACTTAGAATTAGGAGCTATAATTTTTTCTCTTAAGATTTGGAGACATTACCTTTATGGTAGTAAGTTTACCATATTCACTGATCATAAGAGTTTAAGGTATATATTCAAACAAAAGGAATTGAATATGAGACAAAGACGCTGGATGGAATTTCTAAGTGATTATGACTGTGATATCCAGTATCATGAAGGAAAAGCAAATGTAGTGGCAGATGCTTTAAGCCGAAAGTTTCATGAAAAACCAAAAAGGGTACGTTCTCTTAAATTAAATCTGCAAGTAGATTTAAATGATCAAATAAGAGAAGTACAAGAATCAGTAATCAAGGATGATTCTGAAAAATTAAAAGGTATGTTAAAGGAATTAAAACAAGGAATAGATGGAATATGGAGATTCCATGAAAAGAGAATGTGGATACCTAAATTAGGAAATATACGTAATCGTATATTAGAAGAAGCCCATAAATCTAAGTATACAATGCATCCAGGAAGTGATAAAATGTACCAGGATTTAAGGAAAAATTTCTGGTGGATAGGAATGAAAAAGGACATAGCAATCTATGTTTCTAAATGTTTAACTTGTTCACAAGTTAAAGCTAAACATCAGAAACCCTCAGGTTTGTTACAGCAATTAGAAATGCCAGTCTGTAAATGGGAATTAATAACAATGGATTTTGTTACTAAATTACCCAAAACTAGGAAAGGAAATGATACAATCTGGGTGATTGTAGATAGACTAACTAAGTCAGCTCATTTTCTACCAATGAAGGAAACAATTAGTATGGAAAAATTAGCTAAGTTATACGTAAATGAAATTGTTTCTTTACATGGCATTCCTTTATCAATTGTTTCTGATAGAGATAGTAGATTTACCTCTCGTTTTTGGTCAAGTTTCCAAAAGGCAATGGGAACCACGTTAAAGCTAAGTACGGCTTATCATCCACAAACAGATGGACAAAGTGAAAGAACAATCCAGACAATGGAAGATATGCTTAGAGCTTGTGTAATCGATTTTGGAGGTAATTGGGACGATCACTTACCTTTAATAGAATTTTCTTATAATAATAGTTATCACACAAGTATCAATGCTACACCATTCGAAGCACTTTATGGACGAAAATGTCGAACCCAGTCTGTTGGGCAGAAATTGGGGAACAACAACTATCTGGACCTGAGATTGTACAAGAAACAACCGACAAGATTATTCAAGTCAAGGAACGACTGAAAGCAGCACGTGATCGACAAAAGAGTTATGCTGATAACCGATGCAAACCCTTGGAATTTCAAGTAGGAGATAAAGTATTGTTAAAAGTCTCTCCTTGGAAAGGAGTGGTAAGATTCATAAAAAGGGGAAAGCTAAGTCCCAGGTATGTTGGACCTTTTAAGATTACTAGAAGAATAGGACCAGTAGCCTATCAGCTACAACTGCCAGAGGAAATGGCAGGAATACATGATGTGTTTCATGTATCTAATCTTAAAAAGTGTTTAGCTGATGAATCACTGATAGTGCCTCTTAAGGATATAGAGGTAAATGAACAACTCAAGTTTGTAGAAAGACCTCTACAGATTGAAGACAGGAAAATCAAGAATCTCAAGCATAAAAGACTAGTTCTAGTCAAAGTGAAGTGGGATTCCAAAAGAGGATCCGAGTACACATGGGAACTCGAGTCAGGAATGAAAAGAAAATATCCGAATTTGTTTCAGTAGATCTCGAGGACGAGCTCAAAAACAAGGTGGGGAGAATGTAACAACCCTCGGTAAAACCAACACCCTTATAATATTCTCGACACTCTAATATATTATAGAATGTCCCAATATGTTTTATATTACACCCCGTATGTAGAAACCGAGCCCAAATTATGTTATAGTTTATAAAAATAAAATAAAAATCTGAAATTAGAGCTGAGGCGGGCCGCGTAGGATCCCACCTCAAGCTCAAGCGGGCCGTATTAAGACCAGATGTGGACTCCGCTGACTTCTTTAGTTCATGCGAGCCGCTTCAACTTAAGCGTATAGTAACGCGGGCCGCACGGACTCATAACACGCGATCGCACCAGAAGCCGACACGTGTCGTAATCGTGTCAAGCCTAGTGATGACCGGACTAAGCTACTGCGTTGATGTAACACCCTAAAATTTTACCCATAAATTTATACAAAATATAGTTTAAGTACACGTCATTCTTTAACAAAGATCATACATATTTAAAACCTTAGTCTACTAATGACTAAGTTAAAACGTTTCAAAAATTTGTTTAACAATAGTTTACAACCCATATACAAGAACTACAAAAGATTCATATAATAGCGGAAGCTTCATAAGACGTGTTCGGTTCTTCGGAGTTACTTGATCACCATCCGTAAAGTCCATCTAGTTACCTAGGGTCAAAACCGTTAATCATTTGTTTTGACATCATTATATAACATTTTAAATACAAGATCTAACACTTTAACCTTGAAAAGCAAATAAGAAAATAAAAATATAATGTCTACCGTAAATTACGGTATCACCGTAATTTACGGTGAGGCCTGGAACCATTTGGTCACCGTAAATCAGTAGACCTTCGCCGTAACAAGTTGACCCTCACCGTAAATTACGGTACTACCGTAATTTACGGTGGAACCTGGAAATCCATGTCTTGATTTGTTAGTTCATTTCCTTCAAACCAATTTCGAAATTTGCCTTGCAAACAACCCATTTCATCTAAAACTAGTATTCCTAGCATGTGATAAACATTAACCAATAGCGTAAAACAATCTACATATTTCCGGAATATAATTTATGATTTACTCGATTATTTGACCCGTTTGGCTCGTCTACGAAATCCTTTCCTATGACGACTACCAAAGAGTACCATCCGAATTTAACAATCATTATAGTGACTTCATCGTGTAACCAAAACAACTCTTATTCAAGGATTCAATTACACACTAAAATCATCAAGCCTAATAATGTAACGGGTCAAGTTACATACCTTAGCGCACTCCCTTCAACCGTGAGTCTCCACCGGCTTGTCCGCTTGACGTTCCGGTATCTTGTCCTATAGAGTTCAATCCAACACATGTTTAGAACTCTTTTCATATCATAATTCGCATAATACACCGGACATCATGATTATGCGTTTTAACTCGAAATTTCAATTTTTTTCAAGCCTTCATAGAGGCATTTCAACAAACACTTCATATGCAGAATTTTTATATCTTTAGAAATCAACTTCTTAGCTTGCTAATTAGCTATCTTGACAACAATAGAGCCCTCCTATAGTGTTTTAAGCATCATATCTTTCTGGAATCACTTTCAACAATCAAATTACACTAGAATAACCCTTCTTAACCCTAGTGTTCATCATCTTTATGTAAAACCCACAACCCACCTTCAAGGTGTTCATGGAACTTTCTGAATTGGGTCATGATTTCTCAAATGGTTAACTAGGTTTTACTTCTAAACACCTAATCAACCTTAATCTAACCAAATGACACACATGCAAGCATCTAATTTCAGTTTTACAAAATCATGAGAATTTCAAGTTGATAGATTTCATCAAATTTCACATACCTTAGAATCCTCTTGCAGTGAGGATTACGATTCTAGGCTCAAAATTCAGTTTGGACCAGATTTGCTCCTTCAATTGTGGATTTTAGTAAAGTTCTAGGTTTGATTCATGGTGGTGTCGCCCCTGATGTCTCTGGTCGACCAGGGGATTGAAGTGGGGATTAAGTTTTGTGTTTTGTTTAGTTATTAGAATTAAGTTTTCAATTTTAACAACTTAACCCCCTTCACTTTGATCAATATAGATTTTAGTGAACTTTAACTCTACTTTATGGTTATTTCTAGATTTTTGACTAATTAGGTTAAATTTCCTAGTTAGTAATTTCTCATTTATTTAAACCTTATTAATTCCAGTTTAAGGTTTTACATTTTTCGGGGTGTTACAAGTCCACCCCCCTTAAAAAGGGTTTCGTCCTCGAAACCGCAATACGTACCAAATAAAGTAGGGTGAAGACGTCGCATCTCCTCTTCGGACTCCCATGTAGTGTCCGAACCCTTCCTATGCTCCCATTTGACTTTGACTTGTTCGATTTGTTTATTTCGTAAACGTTTGACCTTTTTATCTAAAATTTCAACCGGTCTCACCACATAATTTAGACTATTATCCACTTCGATATCATCGTAATGGATATAGGTCGTTTCGTCAGCTAGACACTTTCTTAATTGAGATACGTGAAACGTGCCATGAATCCCACTTAGCTCCTCCGGTAGTTCAAGACGGTAAGCTACCTTGCCAACTCTCCCGATAATTTTAAATGGCCCGATAAACCTTGGGCTTAACTTCCCCTTCTTTCTAAATCTAATAACGCCTTTCCATGGGGACACTTTTAGCATGACCATGTCGCCGACTTGAAATTCAATCGGCCTTTTCCTTTTATCAACATACGCCTTTTGCCTGCCTTGAGCCGCTTTCAAGTGTGCCCGAACTTTATCGATCTTTTCGTTCGTGGCTCTTACTATGTCTTGATGGGCGAGTTCACGTGGACCCACTTCACCCCAACAAACCGGGGTTCGACACTTCCTACCGTAAAGCAGTTCGTATGGGGCCATTTTAATACTAGATTGGTAACTGTTGTTATACGAAAACTCAGCTAACGGTAGGTGAACATCCCAACTACCTCCAAAGTCGATTATGCACGCCCGTAGCATGTCTCCCAAAATTTGTATCGTTCTTTCACTTTGTCCATCCGTTTGAGGATGGTACGCAGTGCTAATGAACAATTTGGTCCCCATTTGTTCTTGGAATTCACGCCAGAATTTCGAGGTAAACCGGGTATCCCTATCGGACACGATGGACACCGGCACTCCATGACGTGCTATGATTTCATTGGTATAGACTTCTGACATCTTTTCTGACGTATAAGTCTCACGAATCGGAATGAAGTGAGCACTTTTCGTCAATCTATCCACCACTACCCATATGGCATCAAAACCACGGTTTGTCCTAGGCAGTTTGGTTAACAGGTCCATTGTAAGATGTTCCCATTTCCAAACCGGAATTTCCAACGGTTGGAGTTTGCCATAGGGTTTCTGATGCTCCGCCTTGACTTGTAAACATGTCAAGCATTTTTCCACATACTTCGCCACATCCCTCTTCATTCCGGGCCACCAATAATTTTGTTTCAAATCATTGTACATCTTGGTCGCACCCGGATGAATTGAATAACGGGATTTATGAGCTTCATCAAGTAGAAGCGCCTTTACTCCACAGGTATGTGGGACCCATATCCTTCCGGATCGAGTCTTTAACCCGTGATTCCCATCCGACAAGTCTTTCAACTGCCCAATTATTCTTTCCTTCTTCCAATTCTCTTCTTTTACTGCTTCTAATTGCGCTTCTCGAATACGTTCAAGTACACCCGAGGTTACCACGAGTTGCATCGACCTCACTCGTATTGGGACATAATCCGCTTTTCTGCTTAGAGCATCCGCTACCACGTTTGCCTTTCCGGGGTGATAGTGTATCTCACAATCATAGTCCTTCACCGTTTCCAGCCATCGCCTTTGTCGCATATTTAACTCCTTCTGGTCGAAGAAGTATTTCAAACTCTTGTGGTCGATGAATATGGTGCATTTTACCCCATACAAGTAATGCCTCCATATTTTTAATGCAAATACTACCGCTGCCAACTCGAGATCGTGCGTGGGGTATTTCTTCTCGTGTATCTTCAATTGTCTCGAGGCATAGGCTATTACCTTGCCCCGTTGCATCAACACGCAACCGAGCCCCGATAATGAAGCATCCGAATAAACCACCATGTCTTCGACTCCGTCCGGCAATGTCAGTACCGGAGCTTGAGTTAGCCTTTCTTTTAGCGTCCGAAACGCTTTTTCTTGATCGACTCCCCAAACAAACTTTGCTTTCTTTTGGGTTAGCTTTGTTAGCGGCGATGCAATCTTGGAGAAATCTTGAATGAATCTCCTATAATATCCAGCAAGCCCCAAAAAGCTTCTAATTTCCGAAGGGTTCTTCGGAGGATTCCATTTTGACACCGCCTCTATCTTTGACGGATCCACCAAAACTCTGTCGGCATTTATGACATGGCCGAGAAATTGTACCTCTCGTAACCAAAAGGCACATTTAGAGAATTTTGCATATAACTTCTCTCGTCTAAGTGTCTCTAACACTTCCTGTAAGTGGTGTGCGTGTTCAGCTTCATTTTTCGAGTACACCAAGATATCATCGATAAACACGATGACCGACTTATCTAACATTGGCTTGCAAACCCGGTTCATGAGGTCCATGAAAGCCGCGGGCGCATTTGTCAGCCCAAACGACATCACGAGAAATTCGTAATGTCCGTATCTTGTGCGAAAAGCCGTCTTCGGCACATCTTCTTCTTTGACCTTTAGTTGGTGATATCCCGACCTAAGGTCAATTTTTGAAAACCAACTCGCGCCTTGTAGTTGGTCAAATAAGTCATCTATCCTCGGGAGCGGGTATCGGTTCTTTACCGTGAGTTTGTTTAACTCCCGATAATCGATACACATGCGCATGCTCCCGTCCTTCTTTCTCACGAACAACACCGGCGCGCCCCAAGGAGACACACTCGGCCTTATAAATCCCTTGTCAAGCAAATCTTGAATTTGGGACATTAGCTCTTGTAATTCCGACGGTGCAAGTCGGTACGGGGCTTTTGCCACAGGTTTCGCGCCCGGAATCAATTCGATCCCGAACTCTACTTCCCGTTCAGGCGGTATCCCCGGCAAATCTTCCGGAAAAACATCTTCATAATCTCGTACTACCGGTACATCTCCAATCTTCCGTGATTCTTTCTCGGTCTCATTTGCATAAATTATGAATGCTTTGCATCCTCGCTTCATGAGCTTGTGAGCTTTCAACATCGAACATACTATGGGGTTGCCTCGTTTTTCGCCATATATGGTGACGTGTTTTCCGCTCGGAGATGTTAGTTTTATCTCTTTGCGAAAACACACGACCTTTGCATGATATTGAGATAGCCAATCCATCCCCACAACTACTTGAAATTCTCCCATCGACATCGGGATTAGATTTATCAAATATTCTTCATCGTCGATGCTCAGTTTACAATTTTCACATACATCACAAACAATAAAGCTTTTGTTATTACCTATCTCTACTTCTAAAGGCACAGGTAATTTCGTTAGAATAAATGAAGGATGTCGAATAAACCCATATGAAACAAAGGATTTATTCGCACCCGTATCAAATAACACGTGTGCGGGAATTGAATTTACAGCAAATATACCTGAGACCACGTCGGGTTCAATCTTTGCTTCTGCAGCAGTTAGTTGGAAAGATCTTGCCTTTGCTTTCGGGGCTTCACCTTTTGGTTCTTGCCCATCCTTCTTTCCAACCAGTTCCGGGCATTCCGACTTCTTGTGACCCGTTCGGTAACAGTTGTAACAAACCGTCACTTTCTCCGGGCATGACATAGCCATATGTCCCGTTTTCTTGCATATGGGACAAGGCTTATCCTTGTAACGACATTCGCCCTTATGATTTTTCCCACAAATTTTACAACCTGATGTACTACCTTTAGCATCTGATTTCTTTGCTGATTCATTCGTTCTTGCTTTCTTGGCAGGGCTTGGATTTACATCTTGTGCCCTTCGTTCACCCCGTTCTATACTCTTCTTCAATTCAATCACCCTTTCCCGAGCAGCATTGACAATCTCGGTAAGGGTCTCGTACTTTGAAGGGGTTATGAACTCTCTATATTCAGCACTTAGCATGTTATGATAATAGTAGACCTTTTGCTCTTCATTCGTTATCAAGTCATCACAGAACTTCATCTTATCCATAAACATCCCCGTGATCTTGTCTATGGATTCACCTTTGTGTCTGAGTTGCATGAATTCTTCCTTGATTTTATTTATGACCGCCTTGGGACTATGGTGTTTAAGAAACGGCGTCTTAAACTCCTCCCAAGTCATGGCCTTAGCCGCTTCACTTCCAATCTCCTTCTTTTTGTTATCCCACCAATCTTTCGCTTGACTCCTTAGTTGACCCGTACCATAGGCTACGTAGTCTTCTTCGTCACAATGGGTTCTCTCGAATACTCCTTCGATGTCACTTAGCCATCGTTGGCACACTATTGGGTCAACCTCCCCATTATATGTTGGTGGTTTACAAGCCATGAATTCCTTGTATGAACAAGGCTTTCGTCCTCCTCGTTTCTCCTTTGCTACATTTGAATCATCTTCTAGTTTCTTGATTCTATCTTCTACTATTGATAAAACCGTATGTTGGATTTTATCAATAAAACCCGACAAACTGTTTTCGATCGCCTTCCCAACCTCTTCGGCAATCACTTCCCTTACTTGTTCGGTGACTCTTGGCACCGCATTATCATTGCCTCCATCAGCCATCTCGATTTCTGAAATGTTTACATAGATTGTTAAACATTCCATTTATAACACATGCTTTACTTGTTTTGATTTAATCAAGTTCGTAACTTGATTTTATAATTCTTGTTTCTATTCAATCAAGTCCGTAACTTGATTTGATCATTCTTGTTTCTATTCAATCAAGTCCGTAACTTGATTTGATCATTCTTGTTTCTATTCAATCAAGTCCGTAACTTGATTTGATCATTCTTGTTTCTATTCAATCAAGTCCGTAACTTGATTTGATCATTCTTGTTTCATGCATTTCTTGTTTTCGAGTGAGCTTACACACTCTTTTCATGCATATTGTTCATTTCTCATTCTATACATAGTACATAATTTATTACCAAAACAAGTTAGTTCTTACCGGACGATCGATCAAGCTTGAACCGAACACTTATTGACAACCATGAGCTCTGATTACCAACTTGTAACACCCTAAAATTTTACCCATAAATTTATACAAAATATAGTTTAAGTACATGTCATTCTTTAACAAAGATCATACATATTTAAAACCTTAGTCTACTAATGACTAAGTTAAAACGTTTCAAAAATTTGTTTAACAATAGTTTACAACCCATATACAAGAACTACAAAAGATTCATATAATAGCGGAAGCTTCATAAGACGTGTTCGGTTCTTCGGAGTTACTTGATCACCATCCGTAAAGTCCATCTAGTTACCTAGGGTCAAAACCGTTAATCATTAGTTTTGACATCATTATATAACATTTTAAATACAAGATCTAACACTTTAACCTTGAAAAGCAAATAAGAAAATAAAAATATAATGTCTACCGTAAATTACGGTATCACCGTAATTTACGGTGAGGCCTGGAACCATTTGGTCACCGTAAATCAGTAGACCTTCGCCGTAACAAGTTGACCCTCACCGTAAATTACGGTACTACCGTAATTTACGGTGGAACCTGGAAATCCATGTCTTGATTTGTTAGTTCATTTCCTTCAAACCAATTTCGAAATTTGCCTTGCAAACAACCCATTTCATCTAAAACTAGTATTCCTAGCATGTGATAAACATTAACCAATAGCGTAAAACAATCTACATATTTTCGGAATATAATTTATGATTTACTCGATTATTTGACCCGTTTGGCTCGTCTACGAAATCCTTTCCTATGACGACTACCAAAGAGTACCATCCGAATTTAACAATCATTATAGCGACTTCATCGTGTAACCAAAACAACTCTTATTCAAGGATTCAATTACACACTAAAATCATCAAGCCTAATAATGTAACGGGTCAAGTTACATACCTTAGCGCACTCCCTTCAACCGTGAGTCTCCACCGGCTTGTCCGCTTGACGTTCCGGTATCTTGTCCTATAGAGTTCAATCCAACACATGTTTAGAACTCTTTTCATATCATAATTCGCATAATACACCGGACATCATGATTATGCGTTTTAACTCGAAATTTCAATTTTTTCAAGCCTTCATAGAGGCATTTCAACAAACACTTCATATGCAGAATTTTTATATCTTTAGAAATCAACTTCTTAGCTTGCTAATTAGCTATCTTGACAACAATAGAGCCCTCCTATAGTGTTTTAAGCATCATATCTTTCTGGAATCACTTTCAACAATCAAATTACACTAGAATAACCCTTCTTAACCCTAGTGTTCATCATCTTTATGTAAAACCCACAACCCACCTTCAAGGTGTTCATGGAACTTTCTGAATTGGGTCATGATTTCTCAAATGGTTAACTAGGTTTTACTTCTAAACACCTAATCAACCTTAATCTAACCAAATGACACACATGCAAGCATCTAATTTCAGTTTTACAAAATCATGAGAATTTCAAGTTGATAGATTTCATCAAATTTCACATACCTTAGAATCCTCTTGCAGTGAGGATTACGATTCTAGGCTCAAAATTCAGTTTGGACCAGATTTGCTCCTTCAATTGTGGATTTTAGTAAAGTTCTAGGTTTGATTCATGGTGGTGTCGCCCCTGATGTCTCTGGTCGACCAGGGGATTGAAGTGGGGATTAAGTTTTGTGTTTTGTTTAGTTATTAGAATTAAGTTTTCAATTTTAACAACTTAACCCCCTTCACTTTGATCAATATAGATTTTAGTGAACTTTAACTCTACTTTATGGTTATTTCTAGATTTTTGACTAATTAGGTTAAATTTCCTAGTTAGTAATTTCTCATTTATTTAAACCTTATTAATTCCAGTTTAAGGTTTTACATTTTTCGGGGTGTTACAGTTGACT